>OX101812.2:18035078-20647682 GCA_944452925.2 Chrysolina oricalcia
TTTTTCAGGGTGGAAGTTATCGCCTTCTCATTCTGATCAATTATTGCGATTGTTTTATTGAAATTTTCGATAATACCGGTAGTAAAAGAAATTTCTTTATTCAATTTTTTAACGATTTTTTGTTGATTAGTTTGAAGATCTTTGATTGCCTCGTCATAGTGGGCAGCATCATTTGCATCTAGGTTTCCAGAAATACTTTTTATAATCGATCCTAAACCGTCTATGAGTCCTCTCTTTACTCGTCCATTTGGACTCAATGAATTGAATTTTTGTTCCGCTGAATTTATTCGATACAAAAGTGCTCTATCAAAATTTACAAGTTCGGTCATTTCGGAGATATTTTGTTTTTTGTGAATTGCGACTGTTACATTCTTGTATAGATTTTTTATTGATTGAATTTGGTGTTCGATAGGTTGAAGGTCATAATAGTGGATGAAACTATGGGTTTTGATTTTTATTCTGGTCGTTCCTAATTTAAACGGTAGAATCCCTGGATTCTTGTTCAGGTTGGTTATTATCACCTCCTGTGGTACTGCTGGTACCAGTAGGTGGCACCTGTAACAATTTTTTCTGATTAGCTTTTGGTCTTTGTAAATTTTGTTTGTGAAGTGCAATGACCTTAATATTTTTGTTTTTGACAACGTTTGCTTTCGTAAATTTTGGTGAAAGTTTATTTCTCGTATTCGATTTTATTTTTCGATAAAGGTCGGTGTCTGGGGTGTATTCTAAGGGTTCTTCTCGATTTCGATTATGTCTCTCAATTGTTTTCTCTTTGCGTTTTGTCATTTGTTCGTTTAGGTTTTTGTATATTTCTTTTGTCATTTCGCGATGTTCATGAATGTAATTGTTCATGAGTTTTTCGTTGATGTCAATGTCAAATGGATCTTTGGTATTCAAATGTCCGTTTATGATATCGATTGGTTTTTGTTTTGTCGATGTATGTATCGAATGATTGTACCCTAAAATAGCATAAGGCATTTGGTTCAAAATATCGATTTTATTTTTATCTTTGGATCTAATAATTCGTAAGTGTTCGATCAGAGTCGAATGGAACCTTTCAATGGCACCGTTCGATTGGGAATTATTGACTGTGATGTAATGAATACTGATCTGATGTGTTCTGAAAAACTCTTTCACTACGGAATTTTTCAGTTCCGATCCGTTATCCATTATCACAAGAGCGGGGATACCGTGATGGGTGATAAAAATTAAAAATGCTCTTACAACTTCTAATCCTGAAATTCCTGAAAGGGGGTATGCTTGAGCATATTTGGAAAATGTATCGATTATTGTTAAAAACTTCTGACCTTGTGCTTGGAAGGTGTCAATATGTAATATTTCGAATGGTTTTGAGGGTGTGGGCGTTATCATAAGTTTTTGGTTTGGTGGATTCCTATCATATTTATTGATTTGGCAAATTTCGCAAAGGTTTATATACTTTGTAACGTCATTTTTTAAACCTGGCCAATAATATGATCTTTTGATTCTCGTTTCGGTTTCTACAATTCCGCGATGGTTTGTCTTACCCTCGTGATAGTTTTTTAATAATTCTGTCTGTCTGTCTTCTTCGGTAACGTCTTCTAGAACTGAGTTACATTTTATCAATTTATATGCAGAGTTTTTGAAAGTTGTTTGTAAAGTATTGACGATACGAGGGGTATACGTATCGTTTTCGTAGTAAATTGCGTGTGTGAATTTTGGATCAATATAATTTTTAAAAATATCGATTATGTCATTTTCAAGGTTAGCAATCGAAATTTGGGAAAGGATGCGCTTTTTGGTAGGGAATATTTGTTTTATCTTTGGTTTTGTTGGTGAGTGTAAAACGAATTTTATCATTAATTGATGATCATAGTTGTTGAGTGGTTTTTCGGAGGTTTTCATTTCTAGTATTGGTTCTTCGTGGCTGGTGTGTATTGTATCTCCGTCTGTTTCTTCGTTTTCTTCGGCTGTGGAGGGTTTCTCGGAGGAGTGTTGTCGTTCCGTCACATCTGTCATTATTGGTGGGTCACTTACATTTCCTGTGGTAGAGAGGTTGTCTTCATTGTCATCAGATATTGATTTTCGATTGCTAGGTCCAGCTAATGATTGATTGAATTCATCTACGTATTGGAAAAATTCCTTTGTATTTATCTCGATACGAGACAGTGCATCTGCGTTGGTATTATTCTTTCCTTTTTTGTATTCTACTTCATACTCGAACTCTTCAAGTTTCAGACGCCATCTTACCAGTCTCGAATTTGGTTCTTTGAGTGACATCATCCATTTCAGTGGTTTGTGGCCAGTTATTATCTTGAATTTTCGGCCGTACAGGTATGGCCTAAAATATTTCGTAGCCCATACAATTGCCAACAACTCTTTCTCGATTGTGCTATAATTTTGCTCTGATTGATTGAGTGTCCTCGAGGCGTACGCCACTGGTTTATCTTTTCCGATGGGGCCCTGAGATAAAATGGACCCAATGGCTACGTTACTTGCATCCGTCGTCAAGTTAAAGTCTTTGGAGAAATCGGGGTACTGAAGGATAGGTTCGTTGGTCAACATATTTTTACAATGCTCGAAGCAATTTATGAATTGGGGTGTATGTTCGATTTTGGCGTCTTTTTTCAGGCATAATGTTAAGGGTTTGGTGATGCGAGCGAAGTCCTTGATGAATTTTCGGTAGTACCCGAGTAGGCCAAGGAATCCTTTGATTTCTTTGGTTGTTCGTGGAATTGGATATTTCTTGATCGCTGCGATCTTGTCCGGATTCGGTCTGACTCCTTCTGGTGTAACGATATGGCCCAGGTAAGCTACTTCTTTCTTGAGGAATTCCGATTTATCAAGTTGTATCTTGAAATTAGTATCCCTGAGGCGCTGAAATATTTTTGTAAGACTAACAATATGTTCCTGGAGGGAAGTCGAATAGATGATGATGTCATCGAGATAGACCAAGCAAATTTCGTTCTGGAGACCTCGTAGAATGTTGTCCATGACTCGCTGGAAGGTCGCTGGAGCATTCTTCAACCCAAAAGGCATACGCAGGTACTCGTAGTGCCCGTTCTCAACGTTGAAAGCTGTTTTTGGAATATCTTCAGAATTCATCTCTATTTGGTGGAATCCGCTAGCTAAGTCTAAAGTAGTGAAATAGTTACACTTCCCAAGTTTATCCAGGACATCCGTTATATTAGGAAGAGGATATCGATCATCTACAGTTTTTTCGTTGACCTTCCTGTAGTCGACGACTATTCTCCACTTCTTTTTTCCGGATGCGTCCACCTTTTTTGGGACAATCCATATTGGTGATGACCAGGGCGAATTGCTAGGACGAATAATACCTTGTTCTAGCATCGAGTTGACTTGTCTTTCAACTTCAGGCTTGTGGATAAAAGGGTACCTATACGATTTCGTAAAAACGGGTATTTCATCTTTGGTCTTGATGCAATGTTTCACTTGGTTGGTAAAAGTCAGTGGTCTGTTTTCTGAGTGAAATATGTCGGAAAATTTTCTACATAATCGGAGTATTTCACGCTTTTCCTCCTCGTTCATGTGAGAGGTACGAATTAATTCGTCAATGTCAAATTTCGTGATGTCGGTTTTTGGGGTCACATCAACATGGTATATTTCGTAATTATTTTCTTCAAAATGTATTGATTTGATTGGATTCGATAAGGACAACGTTATTTCTTGATTTGTTTTATTGGATATTTCAACTGAAGCAAGACCGTTTTCTGATCTAGAAAGAGTTTCGGGAATTTCGCAATTTTGGATATTTTGTTTCGGTATGATGACGTCACCGTTTTTTCTGTCAACTGGAATTTTGGTAATCAATTTTGTATGAGGTTTGATTTTCACCTTGTAATTGATACTTTGAATGGATGGTTGGTAGCGTATCGGAATAACGCAAGTGGGGGTAAATAATTTGGAATTGACAAAATCAAGTTGGGCATTCAAGAGTTTCAAATTATCGAGTCCTATGAGACCATCAAAAATATTGTGGAAATTAAATAGGTAAAATTTTAGACTATCATTTTTTTTGAGTTCTGGGAATGTTGGGATTTCTGCACAGTAATCATGGGATGAAGTTTGAAAAATTGTAGATACTATGAAAGGCTCAAAAAATATTTTATCGTGATAATATTTGGAGGCTATTTCGGGGTTGATGAAAGATTTCGTGGAACCAGTATCAATTAAAAGTTTCAGAGGGGGGTGATGGATTTGAATATAGGGGAGTTCTTTTTTGTCGGTTGACATATGATACTCTATCACGTCTCTTCGTTTATCGTCTGGTCCTCTAGAAAATTTTCAGGGTATTCCTCCTGGTATGTATCGTCATAGTTCTCATATTCAAAGTTACTGGGGTTCTCTTCGTGATTGGATTCTATTTTTTCGTCAAAATGTTCGGTATTAAATAATTCTTCCGATATGACATTGGGACGTTGGCCATTATTTTGGAAAAAATTATTTTGAGTCTGTCGCCTATACTGAGGTGTCGTATTTCGGGTCGATATACTCATTGGTGTAGGTGTATTTTGAGGAACATAATGGGATGGTTTCCATGCATTTCGGGGTTTTCCAAAAACTTGGGCATTTGAATGGAATCTTTGGATAGGTGGGTTTGGGTGTCTTGGCAAATTGATTGGACCTCTGGGAAATTGGGGTTGTTGTGGAGAGGTGAAATTCATTTGTCTGTATTGTGATGTCGAAGGTCGCTGAACAAAATTGTTTTGAGGGTGTTGGTGTGAAAATTGAGAATTATTGATCGGTTTTCTGACAGCCATATTTGTATGATTAGGTTGGTTAGATTTTTGAAAATATTTAATATTATCTTCTTCTATTATAAATTGTAAGGATTGAGCGAGAGTGGAAGGCCTCATAGCACGTATAATTGGACCTAGTGGGTCTTTCAAACCGGCTAAAAATGTTTTAAGTGCCTGCTTTTTGAAGAATTCTCTCTTACTTTCACGCTGAACAACATCCTCTACATGGAGGTCGATATAATTACAAATTGTATTTAATAAATGCAAAACATTTTCATGGAACTGAAACGGAGATTCATTTGGCTTCTGCCTTAAGTTAACCAAGTCCTGATTCAAACAATTTTCATCCCTTTGATCGCCAAAATTTTGGGTCAAGGCTGATTTAATATCGGCCCAGCTTTTGATACCATATATGGCGACAACTTCTTCAGCCCTTCCTTCTAGTTTATTCATAATTCCGTTCAACAAAAGTGTATTTTGAAAATTATTGGGATTTAGTGTGTCCCAATAATGATTGAGAATTGATTCGGATGCACTGATGAATCTATGAAGTTTGTTTGAGTTTCCATCAAAATTTGGAATTATTGATAGATTCTTGATATCTAATACTGGAGGAGCCATATTTAAATCTGTACCGGCAATTTTTAAATTATCAAATATTTCTACTAAACGTAAATCTAAATCTTCGGTATTTTCGCAAAAGGAAGTACGAGAAGAATTTGACTCTAAATCTTGGGTGTTTTCACTGAAGGAATCACTGGATGAAGAGGAGTCTGACATGAACTAAAGAAAATCAACTTACAGCATCAGTATTGCGACGTCCAGAACCATGTGTACTCGTTCAGGTATCCTGGTTGGATTCGTGGGAGACACACTGTAGATAGAGTTCGGATATTTCGTTTAAGAGTTGAAACTCACAGATTTTCCGCGATGGATATCCACAAAACAATCCTACCGACTGCGCCAATTAAATACTTTGAACGTCGAAGACTGTTTTTAAAAAGTTTTATTTTCAAAATCGAAAAAGACAGAAGTCATAAAAATACATCTGAACAATGTGAATAGTTCGTCAAGACTGAATAAAATATAAAATAATTACTACACGTTTTACGTTTCCGCAAAGTTCATTGAATGCACCAAAAGTCTGTGTCAGCATCTCGTCGGTGCTCCGATGCTGGGAAACAGGGCGGCTCAAGTGTATAACTCGCGACGCTAAGCGGTGCGCGGTAATCTTTGGAGAGCTCGAAATACACACATTATTTTTTCTACAAACTTAAGACAATAAAAACGATCGACGCTTCATTCATCATATGAGAAAATGTCAACACTCAATAGTAATTCCAAATGTATAAGCTATCCAAATATCCAATAATTCACATCTTTAACAAAAGGAAAAAAGGATAATAAATGGTACAAGACAAAAAAAATAAGCGATTGCCGAGATCGAGTACCCCAGGCCTTCAAATTACTAGGCAGCAACGCTAACCTTATCACCACCACAGTTACCTTAGAGTGCTTTGAATTTATTGTCTGTACTTTCCATCTTGCAAGAATAGGTTCGTTTTCAACACAAGCTGTGGAGATCGAGCTTCTTTCAATATTTTCGCTCTAGAGCGAAAAAGCTGTCACAAAATGATAATTCTGGGAAAATGTCAACTTTGCGTTGAAATCTGAAAGCGTCAAAGACTACTTACAATAAACGGTCGTAGAAAAAAATACTTATTGAGAGGAAACATTATGCGAACAGGCACAAAATTGAAGAGAAACCTGCAGAAAGTTTTGCTGTGACGCTGAGTTGATATGTATTTCATTTGCTCTATTCAACTAAAAGAGCCGTTTTAAAAAATCAGATAAGTTTATGATTTTTTAAAGGTCTTAAACGTTGCAGACTGAATATGAATAGATATCTATTAGAACTGCATTGTCTTTCGTATTTATTGTTTAATATACCGTAGAGATACGATGACATCGATGTTTTTTGCATACTGAATATGAAAATCATCCGTGTTACAAATTATTATATATTTCAATTTGAAACATATGTATATTCTCTGGGAAACATTGAGTGAGCGATAGCTTTTACAGACTTTTTCTTTAATCGACTGATAAGGATTAAAAAAAAAACAACGTCAACACCCAAAAATAAAAAAATACCGATGAATGGCATGTTATGATTTATCATTTAACGCATTCTTTTGCCGTATGAGTATGAACGTTCATGCGTGTCGGTTTTTTTCAGATTTGATAATCACAAAAATTTTTCGCAAGGGTATGAACGAGCCTAATACACAAGTTGTTTCAATAAAAAAATATTTATTTCTGATCATTTGTAGGAAACTTCCTTTTATTATTCAAATTATAATTTTATTAAACTAGTAGGACACTTCAAGCACAACACACATACACCTTACGCCTTCAACCCATACACAGACGCAGCTTAATAACGATTTACCACAGAACCTATAACAGAACATATTCTATGAATTCCATGATACAGACTGACGAATGACGATAATGACAAGTGTCAGTTATCTGTCATTTGTCAAAGACGTAAATATTTTTTTAGTGCTTTTTCCACTTTTATCAAAACGTAGGACCGAAGAGGCGAAGAAATTGGGGTAAATGAAAATACCCCTGAAACTTACGAAAAATACGTAAAAAGACAATTTTATATAAAGTTAAATACAGGAATGGAATAAACGCGATATTTAGTATACGCCCAGAAAGGTTAAGTTGATTGATTTTTCAATTTGTCTAGCAAATCAAGAAGTATGAGTGACGATCTGATCGTAGATCCTCAAATTCGATTTTGGGTATTTTTGCCCATAGTGGTGATCACATTCCTAGTGGGGATTTTAAGACATTATGCCTCAATTTTGCTTTCAAGTCAAAAGAAAGTGGAAATGCAACAACTTGCAGACTCTCAACTGATTTTAAGAGCCAGAGCTTTGAGAGAAAACTGCGGATATATTCCGAAGAATTCATTTTTGATGCGAAAGCAGGCATTCAACAAAGAAGATGGTTATCTGATGCAGAAGCGTGCCCCAGTTACTCAAAATATGATGACCGACCCCTCCATGATGACTGACATGCTGAAAGGAAACTTGACCAACGTTCTCCCAATGATCGTGATAGGAGGTTGGATAAATTGGGTTTTTTCAGGCTTCATTACAACAAAAGTACCGTTTCCATTGACCTTAAGATTCAAGTCTATGCTTCAACGTGGTATAGAACTGTCTCACTTGGATGCGAGTTGGGTTTCATCGGCATCCTGGTACTTTCTTAATGTATTCGGTTTGAGGAGCATTTATACTTTAGTTTTGGGAGAAAATAATGCTGCTGACCAAAGCCGACAGATGCAGGAACAAATGCAAATGACCGGAGCAGCTTCAGGTATGCCTGCTGATCCCAAGGTACCTTTCAAAGCAGAATGGGAGGCTTTGGAAATAATTGAGCATCAGTGGAAACTAGCCGATGTTGAAAAGGAATTGATACAAGATTGAGGAAATATATTTTGGCACTC
Source organism: Chrysolina oricalcia (assembly GCA_944452925.2). Taxonomy (NCBI): domain Eukaryota; kingdom Metazoa; phylum Arthropoda; class Insecta; order Coleoptera; family Chrysomelidae; genus Chrysolina; species Chrysolina oricalcia. The sequence continues at coordinate 18,043,341 of OX101812.2, forward strand.
ATTGTTGTAGTATAATAGTATAAATTATGTAATGTATTTTCTGTTATGTTTGATTAATTGTATGATAAAATATCACGGTGATTTTAATGGTTTTTTTTTATGAAATATGACTGATTTCATATTTCTATTGTAAGTGCTTTTTGGCAATGGGTAAACCCACTTTTTTCAGCAGAAAATATTCTGTAAGAAAAGTTGCAAAATAATCTCAATAACTACAAGAGATCTTCCTTTAATTTAAAAATTTTATGAAAAATTGTTCTTTCCATCATCTGGGCAACCCTCAGAAGTCTTTTACTAGAGACCTGTGTGAGCTAGGGATGAATATTTTCACTGATAATATTGGTCAAAATATGTCGGTAATCCATCCAAAATTGAACCTTGCTCTCAGTTGTTTGGCTTCTCAACAAAATATTTTTATTTCAGACAGGTTCCAAAGAGTAGAGACATTTTGTTGATTAAAAATTGAATTGAATTTAGAAAAAACTCTACCACCCAGAATTAGTTGAAAAAAAAAATGTATGTAATAGAAAACAGGCCATGCAAAATACGAAGTTTCTCATAACAAAATATTTGCCAGAGGAAATAACATCAAGCATATTCTAGTTCCAGTTAGTTCATTGTATTCACCGCTTAATATTTAATATCAGTATTTTGATCATTTTTTTCTTCCCTTCATTGTAAGACTGATTAATCAAGAAACTACCACCTATACATACAGTAACTAATACCAACTGCCATTAAATTAACCTTTCACATCAAATAATGTACCTAATACTAAAAATTTATGCAAATCTAGTGTTCCAAAATAATCTACAACTATTGTTGTTTATGAAAAGTGTTTCAGAATGTAGAAAGTCATCTTGAACAACTCTCTTTAAACCATGATTCTGGTGGGGTTTTGAAAATGCAATTTTGAAACTACTAGGCTTGAATGCACTGCTGATAAACAAGACTACTTCAATAAAAAAAATAACATCACCTACATTTCAGTAAAAGGTCCTTTGATTTGATGATTTACTAGAAAAATTATTTATTTGAGAAATTAAACGGTAAAAATAGAAAGCAATTTCTTCCAAGAATAATATTATACAAACACGATTTTTATTAAAGTTTTCAGTGAGTGATCTCCCTATAGGTTATTATTAATCAACATTTTTGGTAGAAGGTAATTTGATTATTGATCAAAAAACCTCATGTAGACAAGAAATTTCAATGTTTCTGTGAATGTATCCATGATATTGGGCTCTACTCAAATGCATCAAATGTGAGCCTGACATTTTTAAAATTTCTTATGAAGGACTATACTGAATATTGTATAAAATCTCCATAAGCAATGATAAAATACTAGGTAGTTTCATGTTTTTAGCAAAACTCTTTTCTAAATGATGTCTTGGTTTTGAAATACTGTGTCAAAAGCTTTAGTGTTACGACTGACAAGCTAGCAGAACTGATTTTTTTCCAGATAAGCAGCTTCGAATTCCAAAACTCTCTCATAAAAACTTCACAAACAAGTCATGCATAAATGAAAAAAAAAGTCTACAACCCATCTCAGGACAAGGACAAACAAAATCTGGGAATACACCAAGCAATAGAGCATAAAATTACCGAGTTTTTAACAAAAATACTAGTATGAAACCGACTATGCCATCACATTAAAGACAGTCCGTAGTTATATTCTGATATATTTTCGACTCGCAACTGTCATTTATTAATTTTTAATATTTATAAACATTTAAATAACAAAAAAACGTGTTTTTTATTATTTTGCTTATAAAATAAAAACTAATTGAGCATTCTGGTTGCTCCAATGGAAACAATTGTAGATAATTGGAATACGAACAAAATGGGATATTTTACGACCCGGTCGGATCATTAGTAACGGAGAAAAACTGGAAAAAACAGAACATTTTGCGATTTTTGGAAGAATTCATAACTCTGCCATTTTTCAAGAAGTAGGATTGGCCTTTCTCATGAAAGTATTGAATCATGTGTACTTTACGTGTGCACTAAACAGGCGCTGACGGATCGTAAGTTTCGGCACAACCGCAATTTAATTTTTTTTTTTTGACTATCTTGCAGCGTGCCTGGATGCTCTAGTGATAGCCCGTATTCAATTTCTCGAACATATTATGAAAGTAGAAGTATAGCATTACAAAATGTATATTCTTATTTTGCGCTACAATGGTGCGAAATAGGTGAAAAATGCATGCAAACATGACTGAAAACCATAGAAATATAAATTATATACTTAATCTAGAATGCTAATCCCGCCAATTTTCACGGCGAAAAGCATGCCGCGTATGCGACCCGTTTACGATGTGCGCATGCGCGTCATCAGTGTAGTTTGGGTAGATCGTTGACAAATTTGAAAATAGTTTGGTGTTCCAATTCAGAGTTTTTTGTTATGAGGCAATAAAACATGTCATTTGAAAGAGAGAAATTTGACAAAGCATTTAGGACTTTTTAAAACCGAAAAGAACCTTTTAGAGATAGATTACTCCGAATTTTAGACGCGAAAGAAATTTATTTAAAACTATAATGTATCCTATGCTACTGTAATTATAATGACCGTGCAACAGTGCTTTTTCATCAACAGGAAGACTTGTCACTAAGATCTGTCACTCTTGTCAGAGACAGAAACGGTTTTTAGAATTTCAGATTTTCTCTTGTCGTTTTGTGTGGTGTTTGCTGTCGATGGTTATTCTTTCATCTTTTGTGAATTTGCATTAATCTTGTTCTTTCAAAGACAATTTCTAATAAAGCCGTTTCTTCCTACAAATAAACAATGAACTGCGTTTAGTGTTGTGTAAAGGAAAAATACCTGAAATAAATCATTTTTGGTAGATAATGAAATCTTTTATGTACCTATATGCTTTGCTCAAAATAGCTTAAATATTACTTTAGCTTGACAAAAAAGGCATGATTTTTGGTAATTCTTTTTGAGAAGAGACCCCAGCAGAACATTTGAGTGGGAAAATTGTAATTTGTGGCAGACATTTTCATCATGAAGATTAATGTGAAAACGACAGTAGAATAATTTGAAACCTAGTTCAGTACCAGTACTGTGTCTGCGTAAGCATGCATGGCTAGTGATACAACTTTCTGCCACACCGCTTATATTATGAGTTCTAGATTCCTACAAAAAGTACTCAACATACATACAGAATCGCCTCAGAAAATTAATGTCAATATGGAAGTGCTTTTCTTTGATTGTAAGGAAAATGCTTCTGGCCTCACTTTTTCATGCACCCCCATTGTGGAAATTGCACTAAGGTAAAATACAACCAGAAATACTCGTAGAAATAGCATGTTAATCTTTTCAAATGATTTAAATTAAATGTAGTTGAGTATTTTGACATGAATCGTTCTAGAAAAAAAACCTCGAGCTTCCAAGCATCCAATTTTATAAATCCAATTTGAGTTAAATTATTCATGATATTAGCTGAAATAAATGTTTATAGTTTTTTTTTGTACTTTCAATTTATTTTCCAATCCAGTGCTTCATTGAAATTCGCACCGACGATTTGAGGTGGTTCCGTATGTTTTTGTTGGTTAACTACAGCTGAAAAGTGAATGTGATACCAAAAATCAGTCGCTGAATATTCGGGATCATAAATATGTGAAAATATGTTTTCAAATCGGCTAAATACAAATAACAGGTATAAGCACAATGAGGTTGACAACCTTATTATTCTCCGAGATTCAGAATTAACGTTTGTTAATCTTCACAAGAACCATAATATTTTACTAAAACCGGGCCTGTTACAAAAATCACTAATGACGCGCATGCGCATTGCGGACTATCCCGAACTTTTTACAACACTTTTGACATGGGGATTATCATTCTAGAGTAAGTATATAATATTTATTTCTATGAACTGGTTACGTGATAATACGCTTTCCCTCATCTCCCGCTCTCTCCTACCACTCGACCTCTTACACCAGCTCGGCCGTTTTCAGTCATGTTTGCAAGCATTTTTCACCCATTTTGCAGCATCTTAACCCATTAGTACCCAACGTTGCGTGTACGAAACATTTTTCAATCTATTTTTTTGTGAAAATGTCATTGAGTTTATTGAATTTTTACCCATTATATGTTATTTCAGGCATATTTATTTATCCTTTGGCAAGAAAATTTAGTGGTTTATTGAGAAACCCTATTTTTGGTATACTTCTCAAAGGTACTCAAATATAATTTTCAATCTGTCCCATTTTGACTGTACCAAAAACAATATCGAGGAAGAAAATTTATAGTACAGTTCGCAAAAATAACTTAACATACTCCTAGTATGAAGTATCATACTGTCCCATTTGTTAAAATTCTATTAGTTTTTGTGTAATATACCATTTTGAATAATGTTGCGTTTACGCAACTTTGGGATTACTGAGCATTATAGTTCGGCAAAATTCGGAAAGGGAGAGACACGTGACGATCGTGATAATATGGATCCAACCGGTTGATTCCTGTGTAGTGTGATTTGTTTGGTCGTGAAGTTGTGCTCAGTTAGTATGCTAGATTGAATAATTGATATTATATTGGATCGTGAACTGTGTATTTTGAAACATATTGTGAATTATAAAATTCAAGTGAGTATTTTCATCTATTGCAATTGTGCATGGTTTTATTCTTATTGGTTTTTTGAAGGTTATGTCTTGGGAAAACAGAAGACCGTTATCTACTGCAGAAATGATGGCTTTATTAGAAGAGGACGACGAATTACAACAAGCTGACAGTATTGATGCCGTGTATATACCACCACCGGTTGATGAACTGACAGACGAGGAGGAGATTGATGATGGTATATCCGAGAATGAACTGGATATTCCAGACGTAGCTGGAACTTACGAAATCCACGCAAATTATCTTGATGAATCTCAAGGAGTTGATGAACAACCTATCCCATCATGTTCAAAAAAAGTAAAGGTTTCTTCTAAAACAGACAAGAATGAAACAAAGAAAGAAAAGGCAAAGAAAGCTAATCCAAAGTGGAAAAAAGAAAATTCTACGTTTACCAGTGCACCACAAGAGGAAGAACATATTAGACTGGAGGAAATAGAAAGTAAAATTGGTGGAAAATCTCCTTACGAAGTTTTTTCTTTGTACTTCACTGATGAAATCTGGGATAAAATCGTTCATTTTTCAAAAAAATATGCGAATGATCATAATCGACATTCCTTTGAACTAAGCAGGGCAAGTCTGAAGCGCTTTTGTGGTATATTGTTCTTTTCCGGTTACCATACCTTACCAGCTACCAAAATGTATCGGTCAAAGGACGAAGACAAAGGTATACCGCTAGTGAGAAGTTGTATGAGCAGGAACAGATTTGATTCCATCAAACAAAATATACATCTATCAGATAATGATCAACTGGATGCAAATGATAGATTTTCGAAACTGAGTCCTATTTTTGATATGATAAACGAAAAAAACATGCAATTCGGAATTTTTTCCCATAATTTGTCTATTGATGAGGAGATGGTGCCATATTTTGGTCGGCATAGTTGTAAGATGTTTATAAAAGGCAAGCCAATCAGATTTGGATTCAAATTGTGGTGTCTGTGTAGTTCCAATGGATATTTGTATAAATTCATTCCATATGGCGGAAAAACCAATAATGAAAGAAACGACCTAGGGTTGGGAGAAAAGGTTGTCCTGGATCTCTTGTCCGTTGTACCTCAGCCTTCTAAACATCGTGTGTTTTTCGACAACTTTTTTTCTTCATACAAACTATTCTGTTCATTGCGGGAAAAAGGTTTTTATGCAACCGGAACAATCCGTGAAAATCGGACCTGTAATAATACATTGGAAACCGTGAAAGTCGTAAAAAAGAAAGAAAGAGGTTTTTATGATTTTTCATTTGATAAGGATCAGGAAATCCTCCTAGTCAGATGGAATGATAACTCTGTTGTAACAATGGCAAGTAATACCTGCGGCATTGAACCCCTTGCAGCTGCAAAAAGATACGACAGAAAAGAAAAGAAGAAAATTGCAATTCCTCAGCCAAAACTTATTGCCGATTACAACCAGTACATGGGAGGAGTTGATCTCCACGATAACGGTATTTCAAACTACCGGATTCATGTAAGAGGAAAAAAATGGTGGTGGCCTCTCTTTATAAATTTGATGGATAGTGTTATGGTAAATTCCTGGAAAGTATATAATATAGCAAATAAACAGAAAAAGTCACAGATAGAATTCAAATCGTACGTTGCGGTTAGTCTAATGAAAACAGATGAAACTAGTCAAGGGAGTGAGGAAATTGTAGGACCCAATGGGCTAAATAGTGATTCCGTAAACCCGACCTGTGGAAGACCGTCTAAAAACGCATTACCTTCCACTTTACGCTTTGACAATGTTGGCCATGTGATAGTTGAACAGGAAAATAAGGCCAGAAGAAGGTGCCGACAGTGTAAAAGCAATACCATATACATGTGTTCAAAATGTCAGGTACATCTCCATCCTGACTGCTTCAAACGATTTCACCAAGTTTAATCAACTTTATGTATCCCACAAATCCCAAAGTTGCGTAAACGCAACATTTTACTGCACCTTGTCTAATGAAAAAAAAATATTTTTTTTGTTATAACTGGCTATTCAAATATATTCTTATTCATAATAAATAGTTAAATCACCCAAATAGTTTCAATTATCACCTTCGGGAATTAATGGGTTAACGCAAAATGAGGATATACGTTTTGTGGTACTGTACTTCTACTTTCAAATTCTGTTTTAGAAAGTGGAATCGTACTTTCACCAGAGCATCCAGGCACACTGCAAGATAGTGCAAAAAAAAAAAAATTGCAATTGTTCCAAAACTAATGATCAGTCAGAGCCTGTTTTGTGCACACATAAAGTGCACATGATTCAATACTTTCATTTCTTGAAAAATGGCGGAGTTATAATTTTTTAAAAAAATCGTAAAATTTTCCGGTTTTCCTCCGTTACTAATGATCCGATCGGGTCGTAAAACAGTCCATTTTGTTCGTATTTCAATTATCTGCAATTCTTTTCATTTGAGCAACCAAATTGCTCAATTTTTTTTCATTTTATAAGCAAAACAATTTTAAAAAACAAGATTTTTGTTATTTAAATGTTTATAACAAATTAATAAATGGCAGTTGTGAGTCGAAAATATAACAGAATATAACTATGGACTGTTTTCCATGTGATAGCACAGTTGGTTTTCTACTAGTATTATTGTTAGGAAAAAATGCTCTATTGATTGGCCTAGAAAGCAGACGACACACGACACGAAATGATTACCTATTTTTGTTGTAGTGTCCATTATTATGGGTACCATGCTGAATATTGGGTGTATATTGAACATTAGCATGATACACACTAGGCGTACTTTGGCTATATTTGCCAAACACCACAGTTTGGTCACTCAGCTTGTTCACTCCACATCTCGAAGTGTTATAATATTTTAACCCTTGAAAAATATCACAAAACGTCATAATAATTTTATTTTGAATGTGGATTTGGTTATAAATCATTGGTCTCGAGCAGAGTATAAACCATTTTTAAATGACATCTGAGTCAAAAATAGATTGCTAGCTTGCAATTACATTCTTGTAACACATTCAGTTCAACAAAAGCGTACTGTATGTTGAGAATGGTAATTGAATATGAAAAATATGTAATAACGTTTTTCAAATAACAAATTAATCTTCTTGATTTGCAACTACAAGAGAGAACTAATTTATTGGTTTCAAGTAAATATACGCCACAATTCAGAGGATATATCATCTTAAATCAAAAATAGGCACAGACGTAAGGTTCTCTTCCATAAATTTTGTTGCTCTACTGTTTATTCACCAATTCACACCTGTTTCTGAGAAAATTAGTTAATAAAAACCCTACAATACTGCAAATTCAAATAAGTCAAATATCATTCAGTTACAGAAACCAATATACTCAGTATAATAATCTGAAATGCTTGACTACCTGATTCATAGAATTTCTCAACCAGTTGGGTTCAAAATAACTAGTTCTCCAGAGCATCATTTCTCAAATCAAAAACCTATGAATCAACAGTACATGTCTACATTCCGCAGATTATTATAAGTACATCTCCACAAACAGTAAATATTACTAGTTTTTTTTCTTATTTATTAACTAACACTTACTGTTATCTGGTGGAGTTCCTCGTGATGAATAAGAAGTACTGCTTTCATCACTATCATATCCCTTAGGAGAGATAGGCCTATAATTATCTCTTGGTCTAGTATTATCTCTGGGCTGATAACGCTTAACAGCATTATTGTTGTTGCTATAATTGACCATTTTATGGGGTGGAGGTGGCATTATTCGAAGATTCAACAAATTTTGATTTATTACATCCACTGTACCTAGTTTCACTTCGGTTTTATTCATGTTATTATTCAATATATTCAAGTCATCATCATCTCCTTTCTTGTATTGGCTTATTGGATAATTGGGCTGAGTGAGAAAATCAAAAAACATCGTTTCAGGAAATATATTCAAGTTAGAACTTGAAATCATTTGTGGTTCAACCTCCATTTAAAAAATATAACTGCCGTCTCAGAAAAGTGAGCAAAAAAGGTGCTATCAACAAGTTTTTCTTTGGTTACAAAAAAATCTGCAGGTTAAGGAAATGGCAATCGGAAAATCTTCTTATAAGAAACTTTGGAAAATTACACTCATCCCGAATTTAATTTACGATGTTGACGTATTCAACTTTAACGATACTCAAATCAAATTCCATCTAGCCTTTTTTGGTAATTATGAAAAAAAGTCTCTGACACTTCCAAATCATTTTTGGCAATGTAAAAAAAAGACTGACCAGCTCATTCTGCTCAATGCGTTTGCGCGCTAGCTGCTAAGCCCGCTAATCTAATACATTCGCATTGTAATTTGTAATCATTGTTGCCATTGTTTCAATGATAATTTCTAATGAAAAATTAATAAAAGCTTTTAATGAATAATTATTTTGGTGAAGCTGGAGTCACTTTCACATTTTTTTAACATTATGAACGCTGAGGACGTTTATATCATTTCAAATTACGCGCTCAAGTATATTAAAACTGGTCAGTAGGGGTACCAATAAATAAAACTGAAAAATCGTTAATGCCATTATTTTATTGAAGTCGAAATAATATACAACAGGTACTCCCTTTCTTTCATTTCGATTTGAAAGGTACTATTAGTGCACATCAATGGTCAATAAATTGGTTGACCAGTATATGGACCTCTCTAATTTGAATGTAATTGAAATCAATTAAGATTAATACAAGAAATGATGAACAAGTACACTTCCATGTTTAGTTTGACTGTGTTCCTGGGGGTCATCGTTAATCGAAACATAAAATGAATTTAAAAAATTGGAATAGTTCAGATGAAACGTTCATTATTGCTGAAATTGGTCAAAATCATCAAGGCGATTTAAATACAGCCAAAGAATTGATCAAGGTTGCCAAAGTAAGTTAACAACATTTAGTAACAATTTTCTATCACAATTATATTGAATTTGCCAAGATACATGTTTCTATGCTTCTTGGTATTTGCATATTTTGATCCTTTTGTTGTGAATACAACTATAGAAAACTCTTATCTGTGACTATAGTGCGAAATGAAATAGTACATAAATAACATAGTTCCTACAGACCACACTAGTGCGTCGTAGTATATAAAAAGGTCTCTGTGGTCTCTCACAAAACTATAAGGGTCTCTAGGTTCAAAGAGAGGAGCTTGTTACCCCTGAAATCACTTCAGGATCAGTTCAACTGACAGGAAAAGATGTTATTTAATAGGAACATGTTCTTTCGTGGTCTGTGAGATCACTTCAGGAGCTCCGCGGTGTTACCCGGAGCTACACACCGTCATTGGAAAGCGACTAAAGACGGGTTTCCACTTGGCGGAAAATCAGAAAAGGATTTAAATATCGGCCAAAAAAATATGCAAAGGTTTCCATTGCCAGCTTTTTGTCGGCAACAATTTCTAGGGATTTTTTATAAGACACCAAATTTAGAAAAAGAAAGAAGGCTAGATATCTGTAAATTATTAAGTATAATTGATAATCACTAGGAGAATATATTTCCAAAGTTATGTAATTTATTACTTCAACTTGCATGCTAATCTTTCAGATGCAGATATAGGTTCTCGAAAAGTGGCCCTTTGTTTTTCCAGTAACGGTCCAACTTTGCTTAGGAGTAAATCGAAATGCTCTGCGCTCATTCGCATATAATTAAAATGTAGCTGTGGGTCACATCTCATTTCCCGTATCAAACAATGAAAATGGCCACTTTCACTCCTATGCTTAAAAATCTCCCTTACCCAAAATCTGTGTTGCCTTTTTCTTTTTTTCATTAATAAAACACATAAAATGATCGATTTTTTCCAATGATCATATTGGAGTAGGTAATTGTAATAATCTTTGGTACGGGCTATGTCCATATTTTTTCGATATTTCGAGATTATAATTTTTAAATCTAGTGGAATCCGCCAAAAGTTGAAGCGATGTCAACTTATTTGCGTATCCGCAATTAAATTGGCGGCAAAATCTTTCAGTTTCAAAACATCCAATAGAATCCTGACACTGAAAATCCGCTTCTGATTTTCCGCCTAGTGGAAACCCGTCTTAAGACGTAAAGTGAGGAAAGAGTGCCACTGCTGCCATCATAACTAAATTATTTAGATGTTTTGTATTAAGCTATCCTTGTTCTTCTCGAGTGTCCTTGTTCCACTCAAAATGGAGGTTTTACGGTAACCCACAAGAAGACTAAAAACAAGAAGGGTTTAATAAGCTCTAGCCAATCAGAAACTTGTATCATCAACGCGTCATAGTGACGTACTTGGGTATGAGTACAGAGTCGAACTCGAATCAAGCAACAAAACTGTCAGCAGTAACTCTCATATACCAAGAGCTAGTCCGTCACTGTCTATAGAGAACGGCGGCCATGACATGTATAACTACGTCACATTTCGTCACAAATGTTCTTTCATCTCTTTCTACTGGTGTCCCCATTGTCTTATGGGAATCAAACACTCCTTGTTTTTAGTCTTCTTGGGTAACCCAGGGGTGCGATTCTCAAATGACTACTAGCCTATGTCGCAAGCGACAAACTATCTCCATCTCTCTTTAATGCATATTCGGGAAAGGTGGGACATATTTTGTCGCATGCGACATATGGTAGTCGACATTTGAGAATAGGGCTCCTGAGGTGAAATTATGAACACTCGATACGAGAGCTGTTACAATACGTTGTGAAAAACGCTGTGGTTTCTTTATGGCTCGACATTCATTTCGGTACGAGTCACGGCAAACTCGCAACGGATCGAGTGTTCCTAATCTCACTCCTGTAGTATATGCCCGGTTTTATAAGCTCGAGTTACCCCTGCCCCAAGAGTTAACCCGGTGACCGGTGAGTGATATAGCGTTTTATAAACCAGGGTAGGAGTTAACCTTGCCCCACCATTTGTCTCGGGTTAACTCTGGAGTTTAGTTTTTGTCATGCGCAAAATGCTAATATGAAGCGATGAGGATGAGAGGTTATGTCAAAAACATGAAATATAATACATATTTTTGCTATTGTCAAAAATTATTTTGCAGTTTTTCATTTAAAAATGTATTAGATATGGATGAACTGAGAGATTTATTTGAAATTTTTGATGACTTCCTAACAGATGATGAGGAAGATATTATTCAAATAGTTGAGGCACCTCGAGAGCCTAGGGTTTTTAGAGATAGAATGGAGACTTTAGATTATTGAAATGATAAAGAATTCATAGCACGTTTCCGTTTATCTAAACAGTCAACAGTTTATATTACTGAACTTGTGGGTAACCAACTTAGACATATTACTGACCAGTATAAATAGTCATATACATCTATAATAGTAGATGTTAGGTGTGTGTAATTAAAATAACACTGCCTTGTTAACTACAATGTATTTTTTCAGAAATCATGTCCTCAGTCCTTTGACACAAGTACTTGTTGCCTTAAGGTTTCATGCTACAGGCAGTTTTGAAATTGTTGTGGGTGATTTTGTAGGAGTTTTCCAAAATGTTCTTGTAGGTTTTTATAAATGCAGCCAGAGCAACAATTTCTTCTTCCGAGAAGTTCACACTCCTTCAAGTAACGTCCATTTTAAAATTTTGTTCCCCAAATTTTCTAAGCCACTAACGACTTCCACAGAAATTTTCAAAAATGTAAGGTTATGTTGTGTCCGACTCGCAGAATAAAAAAGTGTTCTGTGGCCCAACTTGTATTTTAACACGAGTCTTAACCACTGAAATGAAATTATAATATCATATTATAAATTCATTTCAGTGGTCTTAACCCTCGGGGTAACTCGAGATATTTAACTCTACTTTATAAAACCGGGCATAAGTAGTATAATATAGAATAACCCTGCTCTAGACCACAAAACATTTTGTTCCACAGTTGAGGTTCAGTTGAGTTCAGGAGTAAGAAACTTTCTCATCAACAAACGCCTCATCTGAACTCATTTGCGGCCGATAAATGAAACATATTACAGTATCAAAAGCCGTTATGTGTTTTGATTTCAGAAACAATAAGTGACTTTTCGATTGTTGAAAAGTTGTCACTTGATACAAGCACGCATCAGTTAGTATACTTCATATAAACTGTGATACAATAAGTGTGCCTTTAAAGCATGCGCAACGTGTATCAATATATTATGTACGTGTATATCTGCGGCATCCCCCTGAGTTGCTTCTGAGGAAAAACCGCGCGCGTGTTGGTATTTGTTAAAATGAGAGAGTTTCTTGGTTATTTAATAGTTGCATGGTTTTAAAATTTTAAATTGTTTTCTCGCATTTTGAATGTAGAAAAAATGAGAGTAGGTTTTCTTTTTTATTTTATTAGAAAATTGGTTCCAATTGCATAGGGAAATCATTGTATCCGTTCTTATCTCTTTTGGAAGCACCTTTGATACTTGCATCTGATCTTTAATCCGCGTACTCACTAAGCGAACAATGGCAAACAAACATACATATTATTCGCATGCATGCGTTTACTTTAGCTTACAATTCACGAACGACTTGGCAAATCTATTTGTGCCTCTGATATGCGCGAACGATAAACAGAGAGGGTAAATATCCGCTACCATAACTTTAATCGGGAAGGACAAGAAAAGACAATGGCTGTTCTACCGCGCACCCAATATATTCAGAGGCGCAGATAGATTTACCAAGCTGTTCACATATCGACATATCTTCATTTTCATGCAGTTTGTGCATGTGTCAAACGCACATTTATGTTGGAGCCGCTTTATTGCTATCTGTGCACTTTAGCACAATCTAACGTCTTCTATCAGAAGGGGCAAATGTTCGTTGAATGAAAATTTATCCGTGCTATGAAAATTATGTATATATATATATATATATATATATATATATATATATATATATATATATATATATATATATATATATATATATATATATATTGTATGACAGATTTCGCGGAAGTTGCTATTTCGTTTTCAAAAACCATATTAATTGATTGATTATTGCTTTCCTGTTCTCAGAAACTTTTTTTAGGAGATCGGTGCAAATTGCGCCAAATTCCAAAAAACAAATCTCAAAGAAAAATTCAACAAAGCTGCCTTGGAAAGACCCTACCTATCTATCAATTCTTTTGGAAAAACATATGGGGAACACAAGGAATATTTGGAGTTCAGCGAAGAAAATTTCAGGGAACTACAAAAATACGCCAAGGAAATAGGAATTTTATTCACAGCCTCAGCAATGGATTCAAAATCACTAGATTTTCTTGTTGATCTAGAGGTGCCATTCATAAAAATTGGTTCTGGTGATGCGAATAATTTTTTAGTAATCGAAAAGGCTGCTAAAACTAATATCCCTTTAGTTATTTCAACAGGTAAATGTCAAAAACCAGTTATCGAAAATATATTAACCATCCAAACACCAGAACTACGTCAGTTTCACTAGACGAGCGTTTCTCCAACGAGGTTATAGCATCATCAGGATATGTAAGGTTTTGGTGTTAGGATAGTTCTTTGTTTTTTTTTCTGCTGTAACACCCACAATTCAACACCCACAATTCCAGGAATGCAGTCTTTGGACACTGTGAAGGAAATATATAATATCGTCTCGAAATACCACAAGAATTTCGCACTTCTTCATTGTATTTCTTCATATCCAACACCTTTCCAAGACATTCATTTGAATGTAATTAATTTATACAAATCAGAATTTCCTGATATCACTCTGGGGTACTCCGGGCATGAACTGGGTACACATATCTCACTAGCAGCTGTCACTTTGGGATGTAAGGTAATTATGATAAACGAATCAAACTTGAACAAACTGTAAAAATTACCAAAAAAATAATGAAAATGATGCAAGAGGTAACCAAGTATATTGAACGTACTGTTCTGGTATTTTCAAAATTAATTTTTCTACCCCTATTCAAGTAACCGCCGCTGGCTAATCATTGGCTAATGTACCCCAGTTGCGTACGAAAACTGTTAATTGTTTACAATGTCATAGAGCCAAACATAGCTTTCACTTTGAGTGGGTACGCTTGATCTAGTATATATGAAATACTTTTACCCCAGTGAAGGGTGGAATTACGTGATCCATATAATTCTTTAGTCGACAGTTATGTCTGTCTCTCCCGTGAATTCAACTATAATGACACCTCACTTATTCCACGGAACCCCACCCCAGGGGTGGGATTCCGTGAGCCATAGAATTCTACTTTTCATCGAATAAGTGAGGTGTCATTATAGTTGAATTCACGGGAGAGACAGAGACATAACTGTCGACTATAGAATTTCCAATTGTCCCAATGAGTAGCTTTGAGTAACTCGGGTTAGCTTCTGAAGTGAACTCAGACTACGAAAAATCATGTTCAGTTCAGTTGAGATTCATTCAGTTCAATTTATTTGGAAAGCGCCTCTGAGGCGCTTTCCAGCTGAAAGCTTGTTACCCCTGAACTGACCCTCAACTGAAACATGGTATATAACTGGAACATGATTTTTCGTGGACTGTGAGATCACTTCAAAAGCTACACCGAGTTACTTTTCCGCTGGGCTCACATTCACAAGGGTAAAAGTTTATTCCTACGATTTCATATATACTAGATCAAGAGCATACCCACTCAAACGCACTGAAATGAAATTATGATGACTATAATTTTCATTTCAGTGCTCAAACGTGAAAGCTTTGTTTGGCATTTATATTAATAATTTACAGTTTTCCTTCGCAACTAGGGAACACCAGCCCTTTAGCTTATATGATAACAGCAGTGACGGTTACTTGAATAGGGGTTATAATATAAAAATTAATTTTGAAATGCTATAATTTTATCACAATGTCTACAAACAAATGTCATTAATACAAATTTTACCTCTCTATAGGTAATAGGTGCTATTAAAGTGTTCAAATGGTTAGTATTTGACATTGAATAATGGTTAGCGAAAACAATAATGAATCGTTCTAATACTACGTTTTATACCTGATAAGTACTTTTGGTTAAAAAGACCGTTTTTGAATTATGTTTATTCCTTGTGTATAACTCGTTTAAGAATACGTTTTTCCAGGCCACATTTTCTCGTTGATTCAACGGAATAACTTTAAACCATTTCTGCTAACTTGAGAACAGCGCAACGACCGAACCACCACTGTTAAAACACGAACACATAAATAAGGGCAACAAGGCTCTTTCGTTTAAATGCGAAATAAACCAAATATCTCAGCAAAATTTGCATTACTTTCTTTGGTTTGTTTTTGCTTCACCCTCTATCCTATATGAGCTCGTTGGTTTGCAAAAGTTATGTTTCGAAAAATGTCAAGAAATTTTGCGACATTACACCACCGATCGTAATATAACAGATCGGTGCATTACACCGCGATGATGGTGCTGCAATCTAGTTGCGCAAAATCACAATTTTTGAATTTGAGGTAATCCGAATTGTTTTTTCCGTTAACCAGATAACGTCGTCCCCTTACGAACAGCAGCCCTCAGAAGTCTAAACTTATGCGAGCCAAGGATTAAGGAGGTCTTACCTTTTTACGTGCGATTCCTAGCAATTTCTCGGACCATCAGAAATTTTTCCGCAGTCGCTAGGGTTTGAACCTTCGACTGGCAGCAAAAGAGATTGAAATATCGGCTCTTTAACCTCTCGGCTATCAGGCCCCTTACTTAGGTAGTTAACCAGAAAAACACGAAATTTCGGAAACAAACTCAATTAATTTTTAACCATGTTTGTGATTGCGTGTTACGGGTGTCGCAGGAAAACTTCTATGGGTGGCTCATAAGGGAACAGCTGGTGATAGTTTTTTTTTAATATTTGGTTTTTACCATATTGGTCAAGTCAGCTGCTTTTTGGTAAAAATTAAAATATTTCTTTCCGTATTCTTTCTCGAAAAATGTTTTTTTTATTTTATAGATAATTGAGCGTCACTTAACTCTGAATAAGAATCAAAAAGGTTCAGATCATGCCTGTTCTTTGGAATCCCAGGAATTTCGTGAGTTGGTCAGCAATATCAGATCGCTAGAAATAGCTTTAGGCCAACCAATTAAAACAATAAGAGATTCTGAGAAACCGTGCTATGAAAAGCTTGGAAAAACTTTGGTTTATGCAAAGTCGTTAAGGAAAGGCTGCAAATTGGTTTTCAATGATTTGCTCATTAAAGTTGCTGAACCAAAAGGTATTGATGGTTGTGAAATAAGAAGAATAATTGGAAAAATCTTGTCTAAAGATGTTTTAGAAGACGAATCTGTACTCACTGAACATTTATTGTAAAATAATAATACAAAATAAAATTTATACCAAAAACATAGCAAGAATTATTTTTTCCGTTCATACTTCCAAACATAAACTGGAGCACTATCCTTTGTACCTTTCTTAACTTTTTTGGGTGGTAGCACACTCCTTTTACCCTCCACAGACCTAGATATTTCAATCTTTTGCTGTGTTATAGTAAGCTGTCTCTCCCTGTTTATCCTCTTTCCCAGTTGTTCATACAATGACTTTCTTTTTTTCGCAGATGCTACTAATGCCCTTTCATCTACCTCTGGTAGTTCCCTTTCCATCAAAAGTTGCATACTTCGTTTTTCAGCTTCTTTTTTTGACTCTTCATCAAAATAAATATGGCTGTTAGCATTACGATTAATCGCTATACTGGGTAAGTGCAACTGTGCTTGCAGTTTTTCAATTTTCTTCAACTCTTGAGTTCTTTTTGTCACAATATACTTCAAATCTTGTGTTTTCATCAACTGTATTTGGTCAGAAGTGTCTTCTGGCTCGGTTTCTTTTTCAAAATGTACTCCATTGTCAGTTTTTGCGTTTATCATATGATGATAAAACTCGTCTGGATTTTTATTCAAAGCTCTCCTGCGTAAAACCTTCAAAGTGGCCTTTTTATCATTGTAATCTTTGGCACGAAGAATATAGTCCTTCTTTTTTTCAAGAAGACCTAGGTGTTTTCGCTCTTCTGGTTGATGTCGCTCCTTATGAGTTTTTTGATGAGCTTTTGCGGCCTTTTTCCAGACAGACATCGTCGATTTTGTATAATTCTACGTAATATTACTATTCATTAATACTATTCGTCTTTTCGAACACAAAACACATGGACATAACCTTAATCCTCTCTTCTTGTTCTTCGTCCTTCTACTTCTACATTCCAGCCGTCCATCTGTGTTGCGGAACTTCTGAAGATGTCGAAAAATGAAATATATTCTCAGACATTTTCATCTACGCAGGCATAGTGCTTAGCAACTATTTGCATAACTATTTGTTTTTAATCGGAAAATAATGTGAAGTAAATTTATCTGTGGTACTATTGATGATGCATTCAGCAACTACGCAGATATTTCCAGTTATCTAATTCTGAAACTAAGAATACAACTCAACTTTTGTCCAAAAATCGATAAATAAGGCGAAAACAGTAAAAATGGCGAGAAAGACCTGAAATACTTTATATCAGTTCATCCATATAATTATAGATGCCGCTCCACGTGAATTGTGTTTAGGGTCACTGAATCTAGAAGGTCGTGCCGTCCTTACGTGTAAGGACGGCACCCTTCTAGATTCAGTGACCCTAATTGTTTTTTTAGAACTTTTCGAGAAATATAGAAGAAGAATAAGTAGATCGACTTTGACAGTTTGACTTTGACATTTAATTTAATGGTTTCAGTCAGTTCTTTATTTATTAAAAAAAAATCAAAAAAAGAACGTTAGGTAATGAATATATAAGATGGAAGTGGACAAGAAATAAATAAACATAACTGGCAGATTCTCTCCTCGTTGTTGAATGATAGTTTTTCTCTAAAATCAGTGGTAATATAATTTTGATTCAACCTCACAAAATGTCTAAAAAAGCTGTGGATACTTTTCAAACCAAAATAACTCGAAATGACCGATTTGCACAAATGTCCAACCAGGAAAGAATAATAGAACAGAAGAAAAAAGAAATTCAAGCTAAGCTTGAAGCTAAAGAAAAAGCTAGTAAAGCTGAAGCGAAACAGAGTACAAAGAGGTATTTTCATTCTATTTAAATATTCTTAATTACCTTGAGGTGCATTTAGTCAACATCATTTTAAAATTGTGCTTAAATATATGTCAAAAGCGAAAGTTGAATCTGTTACATCAAATGGCGCCATTTATACAACAATGTTAAGTACCTATATGCTAAAAACCTTTGATGTTACTGTTATGTTTATGATAATGCTTGTGCTAAAGTTGACCAAATCCACCCTTACACCCGAAAAAATTACAGCGTCACTACTGTGTTATCCAGTCAAAAAGATACTAAAAATGTTTTTTCCAATGATGGATCATTTTTGAATCAATTCAAACAAATCAAAGAATCAAAGAAGGCGGACTCAAAACACAAATCTCTCAATAAATTGAAGGATCGTTTTGATAAAAATTACAGGTGTGTTCATACTTTATTTTACATTCCATTAAACTTGAATTCTCCAATTTTTTTTATAGTGATGACCGAAGTAAGCCTCACAAACGGACTTCACGGAGATCCCCTTCTCCAAAAGATCGAATTCCAAAGCGAGTTTCACGCTTTTCTGCTGAAAAAGTTCCCAATTTTGAACCCAAGATAACAATCAACACATCTTTCAGTAACTCATTAGTTCACCAACAATTATCATCCCAAACCAACTATCAAATTCCACCTATTATTGTCAGTACTCAAAATGTCACAGGCCAACCATTATTAAAGAATGTATCACCCCAAACCGTCACTTTTCAAAATATTCCTGAACCAGTTACAGTGTCTGAAGCAGTTATAGTGTCTGAAGCAGTTATAAGTGCTTCTCCGGTACTACTCAATGTCCCATCTCCTCAACTTGTTCAAGATATTAGTCATAATAACTTAGTTTTAACCCAAGCTGGTCCAGCTCCTAATATTATGGTATCAACTGCATTGCATCCTATCTTGACTACAGTCAATTTACCTCAGCCCTTGATTACTTCGAATATCACACCTGTACCCCCTCCATGCTTGCCGACAGTTGAGCTAGCTGCAATCCCCCCTCCAAACCCCATTCAGGTGCAAAATATACCGCAACCAGAACCTTTGAATGCATTGAACATCCCGCAACCAGCTCCAATTTTAGTTCAAAATATACCGACCCCAAGTTCACTTCACTTGAACAAAATTCCAAATCCAAAGCCTTTGGACTTGATGACTATACCAACACCAAATGAAGGTAACAGTATGTGTGACCAGGATTTCATAAAAAGCATCCCACCACCCAATAAATCAGTACCGCCCCCCCTTATACAGGAGAATACATTGTCAGTATTGCCACAACAACAAACCGTTTCTGTCACCCTTCCTTCAACACAGAATATTTTGATACACAACATACCACCCCCCAATCAGCTTGACATTCAGGCATCGACTAGCACTCAAATTCTTCAACAACCCACTTTCTCCACAGTTACTGTTGCTTTGCCTGTTGTTGTTGGGCAAGTTTCTACTGCCCCTACGATGCCTAACAGTATACCATCTCTTATGGCACAACCAATTCTACCACCACCTGGTATGGGCATAAACATCAACATGAACTGCCCCCCTCCTATGCTACAGATTCATGCTCTGGGTGGGTGTCAGAACCAAATGTCTTTTGTAAATCAGCCACCCCCTATGACCAACCAGATGCCTCTGATGAGCGTACCGCCTCCTCCTCCATCTAATGTTCACAATAGGAGTGGAATGGGACGTGGTTCAGGATTCAAAGATATGAATGCAGGTAATAATATTTCCACTTGTTCACTTTTTGTTAACGAAGTGAAGATAACAATGATATTATTCATTGCATTAATAAACCATATGTCTTAACTTGACAAATACTTCGATTCATTCCGGATTTTTTTGAGTATTTGAGGACATTTTTTAAACCAGTTTGATTCAATATACTATAGACCATATTCTGCAAATTGATTTATTTTCAATGTGGAGGGAAAACATTGTTTATGCAATTTTTCTGTTTTTGGAAACAAGCTCTGGATACAAGAATTGTTCAATTTTATTTTGATTTCCACTTATGACATCAGAAAAGTGGATGTTCAGTTGAAGAGTGAATTAAACTTGTTTTAAAGTTGATTCAATGGGTTTCGGTCTTCCTTAATAATTAATCTTTTTCCCATAAATATATTTAAAAATTATATTAATTCAAATAATTTTTTCTTGTTTATGATTGGAAAGTCATTTTTTGTGTGAAACGCATTATTTTATCACACTTGTTCTGAAAATAATTAACTTTATATATTTGTAAGAAAAACTAGACACATCAAATTAAATTTCCTTTCCATACATATAACTATGCCTTCAATAATTTCCTCCCAAGAACCCTTCCTCTTTCCAATTCATTGAATGATCTCCAATTGTATTTAAGTGTAAGCAGAGAATTGCTATGTAATCAAAATATTTGTGTTGAATTTGCCTTTCTGTGCTTATTTTATTTGTCTCCATCCCTTTATTGGTTTCAGTCACCATATGGCTACATAATTTGTACCCCTCATCAGGCAAAATATCAAAATGATCTAACAAAATTAGCATACTTTTACAGCTCATTCAGAATATCAATATTTACACGTTAATAAATAGAAAAGAAGGACTTTGGGGAACTTTTGAACAAATGCTGTTGAATATGATGTTACCATATGGTTACATGGTTCTTGAAATAGTGCATGGTTAATTGCATATTACCCTATAGAGTACATAATCTACATGATTTTTTTGGTGTTAAGATTTCAATTCGATTTATAGCAAATAAATGTTGCAATAATATTGTATTGCTTACATTCACTACATCAATTTTGACTATTATCATTTAGACGTTTTTGCAAGTGGGAGTCAGAATTCCAGGAAGTTTAATTCAAGAGTTAATCAGGAAAACAAGCATTTTTCTGTAACAATTTTGTTTTAATATATTCTTTGTAGTTATTTCTTCATCTTAACAAAAAATAATTGAAATGGAGCAATAGCAGATGTATCTTATGTATCTACATAATTATATACTGTATGGTCTATATGTATTGAATATAACTGGGTTCTTTGTGATATATATTTCAGGGATATTCATAGGTTTTCGAAGCAGTTTATGAAAATGTTTTCATTATCTATTTGTCCTTTCAACAGGGACAAAGTCAAGGCAGGGATGATTTCCAAATACTGTTATATCACATGATTTTATATAAAAGTTTTGATCAAGATTTATTTGAAATACTTTCAAAAGGAAATCAAATCAATCATCATTATTAGATTTTTTCTTTCTCATATTCGGTTGTAGTAGGATTGATTGTGTAAAAGAAGTTTAGAGGATCTGAATACCTACTGCAATTTAATTAATTATGTTCCATTTTATTCCATTCTTAAGACAAGGAATAATTCGTTATTTCTATAATTTTTTTTTCTTTGTTTACTCGTTGTCACCTCTCTCTCTCTTTTGGCTGGCAAAAAGACTGTTGACGTCAGTGGGTAATCTGAAACCAACCAATTGTTCTATTTCATCATATTAATATTTGCCATTATGTTTCTACTCTTTATTATTTGTTTGTCACATTTAATATTTTAAATGATCTACAACAGAAGTATTCTTGTTGTATTGACGGTGTACCTCATTTTATTTAAAGTGAGCCGATTGATATATGATATAATTTTAAACTTTTAAATCTACTTTGCTTCCAGTATTCTATTTTAGTTTTGGCAAATAAATGTATTATCATTATTATATTATATGGTGCACATTATCAATGACAGTTTGTCATTTGGAATGTTTCCAAATAATCTTGAAATAGACAAGGTTGTACGAGTATTTAAAAAGGGATCTAATCATTGACTGATTCTACTCTGAAAATTGGATGATTTTGTTATTAGATGTAACTTAACAATCTTTTAAAATCATATTCAACAGGGCATTTTCAAATAGTCTGCACAAGAAATGACGGAATGGAGCATTATTCTGAGGAAATGTCAGTCTCAAGGGATCCATCTTGGGCCCTATTTTATTCTTGATGTAATTGATCTCCCAATAC
The DNA here is from genome assembly GCA_944452925.2 of Chrysolina oricalcia. NCBI lineage: Eukaryota > Metazoa > Arthropoda > Insecta > Coleoptera > Chrysomelidae > Chrysolina > Chrysolina oricalcia. The sequence goes on from OX101812.2 coordinate 18,065,859, forward strand.
TCTCAAGGAGCAGTTTATCAATTTGTAGATGTTGCACTTCTGTCATATTTGCAGAAGTAGATGTGTAATAAAGTTGTTTCTGACACTCTTACAAATATGGGAGGCCTGATGAATAACTGGTGCAAGATATATTTTTTTTTTCAAAAACGGGCCTACTTAGATTTAGCAATAAAAAACAAATAATCTCTTTATTGGGAGGTTACATAATAAATGTGTGCCCAAGATAGGTTTCTTGGAATCATGATCTTGCAAGTTAGGAAACATATTACTTTATCAAATCAAAAATTGAATTGTAAATGTGGCTTGAAAATGAAGGTACTTTTTCTCACATGTCCAATCAATAATTGCATATAGTATAATTTTTGCGAGAAATGCAAATAAAACCCAAAACCTATTGCGCTCCATGCCAACATTAGACTTCTTTAAGGAACAGGAAATTCTTCTTTATACTTCTTTATACTTCCATGCTCTTGTCGTGTTTTTAAGAAGCATTCACAAGTTTTTCCCAGAAACTGGTATTTATGCCTCTAGTATGATTCAAAACTCTAGACATCGATTTGAACTACAAATCCCAATTCATTATTTGGCATTTTTACAACATGTAACTCGAGATCGAGCCACAAAAGCATACAATTTCCTACCAGATTATATCATGCATAAATAATCTGATTTTTTTCTGAATTAGGGCAATGTTTAAATGTATATGGTATACAGAGCTTTTCACAGTGAGCGTTAATTACACGTTTCTGGCAAACCACTCAACAGATCAATTTGAAAATTTAATGGTATACATAAATTTCATGATCTACACGTCTACAATATTTTAGATGATGCGGCGTTGTCGCTTCTACTTTCTACTTCGAACTTTTAAGTGGAACACCCTATATATATATAATACCTTTTTATAATTTTTTATCACTTTCCCATCATCTTCATGTACTATTTCCATATCCATATCTGTTACCATTTCGAATATACAAAGGACCAGGCAGCCTGCTTATGGAGAAATGGGCTTCGGTGAAATTTCATGAATTGTTAGTATTTTGTAGTTGACGACTTGTCCATGGGCCCAACTCAATCCTATGACTAGTTTCAGAGATACAGGGTGTTGAAGTTGGAAAATAGCCATTCTTCAAAAGCATGTATTTCTTATTTTCTTCAATGCATCAAGAATTGTTTCCTGTCATAGTGTTCCAATGACACCATATATCAGTCCCTCATGAGAGAAAGTTTCATTTGCTACAGGGATACTCAAAAATTAAAAAAACGGAACGTTGACTTGAAAGATAATTCAACTTTCAGGAATTTCATTATCTAGCTGGATTTGTTCTTGGTTGGTTTATAATAATAAGGTATGCAAACATTTTTTTACAGGGCGAGTCAGAAATTTGATCGCCCCTGTATCCTATATTTAATAAAATTTTATATACTTTGTACTGCATGTTAGTAGGTGACATTGTATATGATTTACGGGGCTATTGAAAATATATACATATTTATAGAAGAAAATCCGAAAATCGATTTATTTTTGGAAATCTCCCTGTCATTAAATATTTCCTTGGTGAATTTCTGTGATACTCTCATATTACCTTTACTTTGAGTTTGTTGGTCGGATGTAGAAGTTTGATCAACTTGCTATGATCAGTTTTTTTATCCCGACAATATGATGGCAAGCCTATCATTATTTCCTTCAAATACGGGTGTCCCGTAAGACCACGTCAAACTGAAGGAGAATGTAGATCAAAGGGTGCCCTACCTGCTAAAAAATCCCCCGAAAAAAATTCTCACCGTTTTCGAGACATTTAATTTTTATAAAAATTATGAATTTTTGCCCCTCTCAGTAGTATTTTTGTGCTGTTGGTACAATTTTACTCTTTTCTAATTCATTGGTAAAATATTGTTGAATAATTATTCTACCTTCTACGCTACGAAAATACTCCGAATATTTCGGAGGGGGCTGTGAGAAATGTTTTTATTAGAGGTTTTTGGGAGTATTTTTTTTTTCATGAAGTTTAGCCCATCGTAGTGAAAACAAAATGTACTGGGCTATTGCTTATCTTATGGTGATTTCAAAATTGTATAACACAAGAGATTTGTAATCGTAAAAAAAAGATAATGGGCATTTAAAGTCAATATCCAAATTCTTGAAAAATACAATTTTGATACACCATGCTGCTAATATAAAGGAATATTATCAGGTAGCTGGAACTCTAATAAATAAATTCCATCCCCTAATAACCATACCTGGTACATTACAAACAGTGCAGGAAATATTAGATCAATTAAAAGAAGTTAATATTATGCAAACAAGAGTTCAAACTGAAAACCTACATTTGAGGAATGGTCATTGGACTTCATTAAACCACTTGCACGCACCTGAATTTTCTCGTTTGGATTTACATTATTTGAAACAGCTGACGGGAATTTATCATGTTAACTTGGCAAAAAGTTATATTCACGACAAACTTCAAAGAAAAGAAACAAATATTCTTCAATTCGATGAAATGGTGGAGGGGCCGAACATTTTACGAATGCGAGTTTACTCCAGGTTTCGTAAATCATGTAAATATATCTTGTGGATAGCTTTCACTGTTGAAGATGATATCGAAAATCAACCTTTGGAACTTCACTATTGTTGTACTTGTAAGTCGGGAGCTAGAACTTTATGTGCTCATGTGGCGAGTGTGGTTTTTGGATTATGCTAGATACGAACAGAATGTGAAATATCCATCTACTCATCTCCTAAATGAAATAACTGATGCAGCTGAAAGGATGGTACCAGAAAACATAGATCATAGTCCAGATCCTGTAGACCTTTGAATTCCTTCAGTAGCTTCAGTTCGTTTCGACATTTTTATGTTTATTGTTTTTTCCGATATCAAGATTAGCTTGTATTTATTTTATTTGTTTTTATGTATATGTCGATCATAGTATAACATAAACAACAACGAAAATACCGATATACATATATGAAGAAAATAATGATAGGCTTGTCATCATATTGTCGGGATAAAAAAACTAATCATAGCAAGTTGACAGAACTTCTACATTCGACCAACAAACTCAAAATAAAGTTAATATGAAAGTATCACAGAAATTCACAGAAGAAATATTTAATTACAGAGAGATTTTCAAACAAACAATCGATTCTCGGATTTTCTTCCATACATATCTTTTGAATAGCCCTGTATATCATATACAGGGTGGGTCACGGTCGATGGTACCTTAGACGTTTACGGAGAACGGGACATAGGATCATTCTGAAAATTTTGTTTCTCAAGTAGTTGCTCTTGGTCTATCGATCTAAAATATTTTCAACAATGCAGCGTTGCCGCTAATACCAGAAAGTAGCAGCATCTTTGTTATTTCAAATGGGTCACCCTGTATATTACCGCATTTTTGAACTTGTCATTCCTTTTTGATTATTTCTGTCTCATACTCCCCTATACCTATCTCTAACGGTTTTTGAGATATGGGTTATTTTCCATATTTTTTATCCAAAACATAGCTCGAATTGAATGTTTATTTCTGCGGTATTTGGATTCTTAGGAAGTTGCAATTTTGTGTTTAGTTCATCAAGATCATGTACATTGATTCTGTATAGAGAAGTTTGTTCTGCGTCATACAGGGTGGTTCAAAATTCATGATCTTACTGCTAGATACGAAAAGGGTTGAAAGTGCGTTTTTTTAAATGGAACATCCTGTATATTATGAAATATCCTGAAAGATGACTAAATTCCCTTCGAATTGATATATCATGTTCCTATACCTAAATAGCCAGAATTCCGAGATAATAGCAATTTTCACTTGTAATCTCCCAAGTGCTTGAATTATTGCTGGAAATTTTTCGAGTACATGAATTTTTTGAGAATTACCCGAGTCGCGAAGCGATGAGGTTAATTTTCTTTGAAAATTCATGTAGGAAATAAATTTACGGCAATTAATTCAAGCACGAGGGGGATTCGGTAAGAAAATTTCACAACGAGAAATGAAAATCATCCAACAACTCATAAGAAATAACTAACGATGGTTTCACCTGAACTATTTATAACCACTGAAATATTGGTATGTAAAATACTTAACAAAATTTTCATCAATAAATGTGTTTAAATTTGGAACAAAAAAAATTAAAAAGTTATTTTCTGATCATGGATTGAACCATCGACCTAGCGACTTATAGGCCGCAACACTACCGCTGAGCTACGGGACTTAAAATAAAAAATAATAAATAAAAATAAAAAATATAAACTTGTGACAAATGGTGTACTGAACTTCTTCTGGAATATGATTTCTGAATTGGAAATTTTTATCCTCCTGGGTACCCTGGGCGAAATTAATAAGTGGAAATTTTTCTGTCAAATATTTGACATGTGACAAGTTGATATTTTGCTTTAATGTACAAATGGAGGTCTAGTTTTCATATGAAAGGAGATAATTATGTATTTACTAGATATTTGGAATGTGTCTAAAAATATTTTCTCCACGATTATTGCAGAAATTGTCAATTCTGAAATCATATTTCAGAAGAAGTTCAATACACCATTTGTCACAAGTTTTTATCACAAGTCCCGTAGCAACATAACTTCTTTGTTTTTTTTTTCCAAATTTAAACACATTTATTGATGAAAATTTTGTTAATATATCAATATCAATATTTCAGTGGTTATAAATAGTTCAGGTGAAACCATCGTTAGTTATTTCTTATGAATTGTTGGATGATTTTCATTTTTCGGTGTGAAATTTTCTTACCGAATCCCCCTCGTGCTTGAATTAATTGCCGTAAATTTATCTCGTACATGAATTTTCAAAGAAAAATTTTCGGCAATAATTCAAGCACTTGGGAGATTACAAGTGAAAATTGCTATTATCTCGGAATTTTGGCTATTTAGGTATAGGAACATGATATATCAATTCGAAGGGAATTTAGTCATCTTTCAGGATATTTCATAATATACAGGATGTTCCATTTAAAAAAGCGCACTTTCAACCCTTTTCATATCTAGCAGTAAGATCATGAATTTTGAACGACCCTGTGTAACGCAGAACAAACTTCTCTAAACAGAATCAATGTACATGATCTTGATGAAGTAAACACAAAATTGCAACTTCCTAAGAATCCAAATACCGCAGAAATAAACATTCAATTCGAGCTATGTTTTGGATAAAAAATATGGAAAATAACCCATATCTCAAAAACCGTTAGAGATAGGTATAGGGGAGTATGAGGCAGAAATAATCAGAAAGGAATGACAAGTTCAAAATTGCGGTAATATACAGGGTGACCCATTTGAAATAACATATATGCTGCTACTTTCTGGTATAAGCGGCAACGCTGCATTGCTGAAAATATTTTAGATCGATAGACCAAGAGCAACTACTTGAAAACCAAATTTTCAGAATGATCCTATTTCCCGTTCTTCGTAAACGTCTAAGGTACCATCGACCGTGACCCACCCTGTATATAATATACATATTTCAAAATGACTCGATGTCACCTACGAAGTATATAGAATGTTATTAAATATAGGATACAGGGGCGATCAAATTTCTGACTCGTCCTGTAAAAAATGTTTGCATATCCAGCCAGATTTTGAAATTCCTGAAAGTGGAATTATATTTCAAGTCAACGTTCCGTTTTTTTAATTTTTGAGTACCCCTGTAGCAAATGAAACGTTCTCTCATGAGGAACTGATATTTAGAGTCATTAGAACACTATCACAGGAAAAAATTCTTGATACATTGAAGAAAATAAAAAATACATACTTTTAAAAAATGGCTATTTTCCAACTTCATCACCCTGTATCTCTGAAACTAGTCACAGGATTGAGTTGGGCCCATGGACACTATTGTTCAGAAAGTCGTCAACTACAATATACTGACAATTCATGAAATTTTACCGAAGCCCATTTCTCTATAAGCTGCCTGGTCCTTTATTTCGATTTTTTTTATCACACTTGTACTTCAATAAACCGTGAGAATTCTCACTTCAGAGCCATATTTTTATTTGCCTCACACAGTGTGGGTTGAAAATTCAGATACTCTGTTCACAAATTTGTGAAAGTCAAGTTTTTCAAATTTCTACATCCAGGGGCCCTATTCTCAAATGTCTACTAACCTAAGTCGTATGCGACAAAATATGTCCATCGCCTTTCTCGAATATGTATTGAAAAGAGATGGAGATATCTTGTCGCATGCGACATAGAGAAGTCGACATTTGAGAATCGGACCCCAGTTTTATATTGACTTTGTTGAGAATTATATTTCGATATCGAATCGTTTTCAAACAAAAACTGACGTGGTTTAATAATTCTATTCATCACTTATTTTTGAGATTTGACATCTATTTTATACTAAGTAAAATCTATTTAGTCAGCAGTCACAAATCTATCAATCCGAAAAGGAAAACACGTCAGTTTTTGTGTGAAGGTTACAGTTTATTTCGAAAACGGTTTGATATCGAAATAGGATTATCTGAACCAAGTCAATCTAAAATTGGATGTAGAGCTCAAAAATGTAAAAATATACAGGGTGTTCTATTTGACGAACCTGAATTTCATTTGTTCATGTGAACCAAGTATCTGCATTTTGTAACTACCCTGTATGAGGTAAATGAAAATATGGCTCGAAAGTGAGGATCATTACTCCACCCCATTTCGAATTTGATTGTATTACTACCAGAGAGTTCAAGATTATCAGTGTTTATTGAAGTATATGCTTAGTAAAAAAACAGTTTAAGCAATTGATACCTTCCCAACAAAACTTGAGAAAGAAAATATCGTTTTGAACCATATACTATGTAGTAATAATTAGTAACATTTGAACTGTCAGAGAAGGGGGACTTTCATAACCAGTAATTTTTAAGTTTTTAGTGATTTCTGGACTGTCTGGTGATATGTCTGCCTGACGTTCAACTGCGGCAGACGTATTAAAGGCGATATGGCAACTAGCGAAGTACTGTTACGAATGGTACGATTTTAATCGATTCGGTGACGTATTTCTCTGACAATTTCCCTTATATCATATAAACCAATCAAATGCCATAATTTTTTTAATTCAAACCAATGAGAAAATGCCTTTTCGAAAACACTGTCTACACGTGGTATTTCCAAATCGTTGTTTCGCCTCTTCCTTATTTATACGTTTCCATAGTTACAACAATCACTGTAAATATAGAAACGTCAGTTTGACGGTTCAACTCTTCAACTGACATTAATGACATAAAAGATGAACCGTTCCTGCAATACGCATTTAGTCCATAATAATATAATGTATTCGTGAAATTGTCTGATCGAATATTCCTTCAAAATGTAGAATTTTCAAAATACTTTCACCTTGCCAGTCGCTCAAACTTTGTTGCCGTACAAAACACCACTCGAGCAAGCTCTCGTGGTGTTTCTAAGCAACACAGTTTTCGTGACAGCAAGGTGAAAGTATTTTTTGAAAATTCAGCATTTTGTCGGGATATTAATACTGACAAGAACTACGTGGAAATAAATAAATAATCTATCTATCCGTACATGGTAGACACCCCTTACGGTACACACCCCTTACGACACCCCAGACGAATCGTTTTTTCGGAAATCTGTCCGCTTTAATTTATGTATATCGATACAAGAAGAAATTATTTTAGATTATGCAGTGTGGGTCAAAAAATAAGTGACATCAACGTTTTATTTTTTAAATGGAACATTGTTAATAAATATGATTTCATTTAAAGGTACTACGTACGCAATTCTAGCCGTACAGATGTTATATTATATTTTTGTTAAAATGCTAGGTTCAATTGAAATTTCAAGAGGTTTCGGGTTATTGAATTCAATACAACCCTTTTCTCAACATTATAAAGTGTGTTCCAAAATTAATGTGACTTTTTATAATTTCTAACAAAGGTAACATTGTTACTTCAAATGAAATACCCAACATGGTCTTAGGATATACATATTACACGGAAAACTCATCCTCTTTGTACTGAAGATGTCAAAATAAATTGACAACACGTTGGTCTCAAAGAAAGGCAGATAGAAAATAATCTCGACCAATAATTGGACCAGAGGAATCAATCATAATTAGAGGGGATCTGCCTCCTTAGGCAGGAATAAAAGCAGCAGACATTACCGTACGCGAATCAGCTAACATCGTGCTAATCGGGCGAATACTTCGTCCACTACCACATCACCTTTGATAATGTCTTCCGCAGTGCCAGGCGAATTATTTTGAAGAATTTTTATGTCAGAACGAACAATCCCAGAGACTTCTGTACCTTAGAATATTTCAACTGTTTGTCGGTAGTTTGCAGATACAGTTCAGTTGACTGATCAGATTTTTCTGGCACTGACCAACTGACTATCTTGGCTCAAAATTCACTTTTATTAAACTGTTATTTCGCCCTGAAAAAACTTGAAACTTTAATTTGATTTTTTGTCCTTGATCATGTAGTCATCCCTGCCCATAGTAACAGGGCGTTTTAGTGACGTGTTGTGAAGTTTTCCCCCCAGGTTCTCCAGAGTATGAGGCAATGGCGTCTCTGGGACGCATGGTGGCCGAGTGCGGAGAAAGTATCGAGGACATCGTTCGCCAGCGAAAAAACCAAGATCCAAATCTGTGGTATGCGAGGCAGCACACTGCGAATCACTTAGAAAGATAAAGGATTAAGTCCATTTATAATTCTATTTGCTTGTGATTTACCTAAGGCGTGCTTTTGTTTATATTCAACAAATTGTAATCCCATTCAAATTAGTCCAATTTCAATAGCGATTAATAGGACAGTGTGCTTTTTAAAAATGAAACGAGTACTTGATTATTTTACTTTACTTATTCAGAAATGAACAACTGCACTGCTTAACAATTGAAATGGATATCACAATAATATGTAAATATTCTATCACAGTACATCTGAAAAAACCATAGCTATTTCCGAATTTAGAGCGGAGCGTGATAATAATAATAAAAAACTTTATTTTCCTTTCAGACAAATACAAATTTGTATAGGAATAGTCATAAGCAGCATTAAAAAATATTACAAACATACATAAATATATACATATAAGAATTATGTAACTGTCACAATCACAACCATATAAATAAAAGTACACATTAAGAAAATAATTGACTGAATAAAAACATTTATCAGTGAGGAGCAATTTCAACTTTCTCCTGAAGTTTCGGAGAGTGGAACAGCATTTTAACTCATTTGGTAATCTATTTAAAAAAATCAAAACAGCACTATCTGGAGATTGGTATGAGATTGAATATCTAGTTTGCGGAATATGAAAATTATCTTTGTACCTAGTATTTTTATTATGAATTTCTTTTGATAAATTGATCTGTATTTTTGAAAATATAACTGCATAATTCAAATATATAAAGTGAAGGTAATGTTAGGATATTCAATTTTATGAGTAGATCCCTACAGCTATGAAGTCCTGAAACACCAGAGATCTTATCATTCGTTTTTGGACAAGAAAAACATTATTTGCATGTGTGGACCAACCCCAAAAACACACCATATCTCAATCGTGATTCCACCTACCCATAGTAAATGTTAAGTGCTCGTTCTGCATTCAAGATTTCCCTTAAGTTTCTGAATAAGCAATTCTGAGAATTACGATTTTGACCCAGCTTATCACAGTGAGTTTTCCAACTTAACGTACTGTCAAAATGGATCCCTAGAAATTTAACACTTGTACAATTTTGAGCTACTAGATTATCACTAATTTCGATATTCAGTTCTGGGCATGACTTTTGGTAATTCCGGAATCTAAGGAAGTATGTCTTTTCAGAATTGAAATAGAGAGAATCCGCCGAGAACCACACATCAACTTTTGAAAGAGATTTTTTTTCAGTGTATTATAGCATAGATTTTGTAAAACAGACAAAGTAAGACACACACTATTTCAAGAAGAAAATTACATTAGTTCAAATTGATATATTATAATACAATTTTGATCAATGGCAAAAGCATGCCCACTGTTTTTGTAGTGAAATATCGTGTTTTGGGATACAATCACTGATGAATCATCAGCGTATATGGTAAGAGGAACATTATATATTGACACGTTTAAGCTATTTATAAATAAAATAAATAGTACCGGTCCCAACACTGAACCTTGTGGTACTCCGAAGGAAATGTCAATTGATGAGGATTTTACATTACGTTTGATGTTATTGATGATGTTTGTGATACCGACATACTGCTGTCGATTTCTCAAAAAGTTTCTATCCATTTGTTTGCTGAGCTTTGTATTCCATAATTATGAAGTTTCAATAGCAATTTGTCATGATCTACAGAGTCGAATGCCCTGCTGAGGTCACAGAAAATTCCTACAGGGCATTCTCCAGCTTCTTTGGAAAGCGGCAATGGCACTTTGCGCTCGAAATAAACACAAGATTCTTTTCTACAAACACCGCTCTTAGACCAAAAAAAAACGCTTTATTCAAAATATGCGCATAATATTATGTTTGAGAACATTAACACTCAATAGCTATCCCAAATGTTTATGCCTTTCAAATATAATAATTCACATCTCTAACAAGAAAAAAATGGAAAATATAATTAACTCATGCCTAAGAAAAAATAAAATAAAAATTAAAACCGCTAGATTTTTTTTAATACGCTGTAATTTTCACATATTCAGAACCGCCCTATAGGTCATAGCTTATTACTGCATGCTTTGGCCAGATGGGACTTTAAAAAATATATATTTCCTCTACCCGCACAGGCTAGCCTTTGAATACACACTGCGAGTGTTTATGAGAGAGTATTATTATAAACATATTTTGAATAAATCAAATATCAATTGAAATAAAAACAGATTTCTTTTGTGATGGCGTACTTCCAAGTTTTGTTACCGCCATTTCAACGTAAAAATAGTGGTTCATATTTGAATATTACATAGTACTCTGTGATTCAGTTAACAGAAACATTTTGTAACTAATTTGCTTGATAACATTTGATTTTTTTAATGTGTTATAGCATAGATTTTGTAAAAGAGACAAAGTAAAACACATAGTTCAAGAAGAAAATTATACTAGTTAAAATTGATATATACAGTTTTGATCAATGGCAAAAGCATGCCCGTCCCTAAATTAGTTTTATGGAAAAAAGGACTTAATCTTGATATTTTCATATAGCACCAGATTATTATCGATTTAATACTGGAGCACCTTTTTGGATGTCCGTAGGTACCTATTTCATAAAGAATCTGCGGCGTATAAGCAGTACCGGCAAATGATAGAACAATTCAAACGAGAAAATGAGATGATAAAAATAGAAGAAGAGAAAAAATTCAAACTTGAAGATGTTTACGAACCTGAAATGGTTTTAGAAGATAACGAAAATGCAATGACTGATGCAGACTTCAAGGTGAAGATCGAAAATGAGGTAAGTTTAAACAAAATTTTCATTATCAAAAATTCCTTGATTTATATGAAAGTATCGATTCACGTTTTCGTTTTTTTTAACATTTATTTTTTATTCTCTGAAAGAATTGTAGTTCCCAAGAGTTTATTAATATTTGTATTCAAAAACATACTATTGCCATAGATTCACTAGTGGCAAATGATCTCTGTGATAAAAAGAATTCTAAACAATTCAAATGTAGAAGAACTTACCACAAAAGTTGAAGTTGAAAGTCGAAATAATTGACGAAACAAGGATTATCTGCTTTGAGAGTTCTGAATAAGACGAAAAACTTTCAAGGATATTTAGTTATGGACAATACAGCACCCCTGGAAATCTTGTCGATAAAAAATCCGGATAAAGGATATTTACATATAGGTGATTCCTGTGTTTTTTTTCCAAATTTCATTTCAGTTGGTACCCTCAGTTTCAAAACAAAACAATCTCGTCCTTTCTAAGAAATTTGGAATCACCAATATCTAAATGTCCTTATTAAGAATTTTTATCGACAAGAGAACCTCATGTGCGTGGCCCTGAAGATGACTTTAAAAGAGTCGAAACATCGACAACTTTTATAAATTCACATTATTATTATTATTATTATTACATTAATATTATGATATTCTTGTATTGACGTCGGCCCTCGATATGTGTGCCAAATTTTAGATTATTTGGACGATTGGAAGTTGGTGAAAATTGAATTTCAAATTTATCATCATTATTTTTATTACATTAATATTATGAAAGTATTGTACTGTCGTCGGTCCTGATATGTGTGCCATATTTTGAATATTCGGACGATTGGAAGTAGGTAAAATTGAATTTACAAATTCACATCATTATTATTATTACATTCTTATTATAAAATTCTTATATTGTCATCGGTCCTTGATATGTGTGCTAAATTTCCGATTTTTTGCACGATTGGAAGTGAGTGAAAATTAACTTCCACGATTTTATTACATTGTTTCTTAGTTAATTGTTAGTTAATTACAAGTGGACAATAAAAGCGTTTTAATAATAATGTAAAAAAACTTGGCAGTAGCTACTTTACTCATGTATGAAGAAGAAGATGACGATTATTGATTAGAAGTTTGATTTTGTGCAGAAAATTAGTTTCTTGACAAGGTTTTTTTTTGATATTTTTACCAACAGTCTGAGAATGAAAAAAATTCAAATTCAAGGTAATGTATACATACAAGTGCAGAAGGGCAAATGAATCGATTTGCCACGATAAGTTACTGCGTTTATAAAATTATTTAATTTTATCAGTAACGTGTCGTAATCTGAATTTGCCTATTTGAAAAAATAAGTTCAAAATAACTAAAAAATACTTCTCTTTTCCAAAATAGCTTGACGTTTTGGAGAATATATCTGCCTCCATTATCAAAACTTGCTGACAAGAAATTTATTAGCCTTTCTACACTTGTATCTATAAATTTCCTTGAATTTTCATTTTCAGACTGGAAGATAAAATACCCAAAAACCATGCAAAGAAAGGATGACGATATTCTACTATTGCCAGCTGGACAGAAAACCAATTTTTTCAACTTCAGTAATATACATCCACATTCTTTGATATTAAATAAGATGCCTAAAAACCCTGGTGTGTTGAGTGATAAAATTTTGTTTAGATTTCTTCGAAAACAAAACAAATAAAATAGTGCAGAGAAGGAAGTGCACGAAATCTCTATCAATTTCATAAAATCCCTAAAATTTTAGTTATCCATTTGAAACGGTTTTCTTCAACAGAAAGATTCCAAGAAAAATTGAATCTTATCATTGATTTTCCTTTAGAGGGATTGGATATGAGTAATTATACAGCAGAAAGCGTAACTTCTTGTTGATATAGTCTGTATGCATTATCTGATCATAGTGGGACTACCTATTGCGGACACTACACAGCCTACTGTAGTAGACATCCGTATGCGCACACGTGGCATGAATATAATGATTCACGTGTGACCCCAGTTTGAACTAGATCCCTGGTGAGCAGAGATGCCTATGTTTTTTCTACGAGAAGGAAAGCACTAAATCGCCGCTTTCAGATCATTCTTAGTTTTATTGTATGGTCTATCTGTATTTTTATTATTTTTATATTGTATTGAACACTGTATATTAATTAAAAATGTCATATTTACAAAATAAATAAAAAAATTAAATATTGGCGTGCTTGTGTATTCGGTTCCAGAGATGGCGTCCTTATAGACTCTTAGTCCTGTCATTATTCCAGGGATATGGTGATTGTTGTCAATTGAATTGAATTTTATCAATAATCTTCAAATACCACTTAAAAGTGAATATTTGTGGCGGAATCTAAATTTCGTAGTGCAATTTCCTTGTACAGTTCAATTATTTTATCTTTACCCGTGCGTCATCATTGTAATGCATAAGTCGAGAAATTTTAGTCTTAACAAAGTCTAAATGTAAAACGACGTGGCTGATATCCCGATAAAAATTACAACGTGTAGATAATGAGATAAGATAATGAATTATTAAATTAACTAAATTAACATTTTCAAATTCATGGAAATGGCGAACCTCCAGACAACGAGATTTTTAGAATTAGGTAAGGTTTTTTTCTCAATAGGGTTTCCACCCACTGAATTACTGTTGTGTGAATATCCCGTTAATACGGAATTACAGTCACATATATCAATTGTGGGGTTAGAAATTTCAAAGATTATTTGTGAAAAAAACATTGTATTGTACTTACTTTGAAATTAATGATTGTAAGAGACGTTTAGTTTTGAAAAAAACTGTTTTAATAATGTGTCTGACTGCAAAACGAAGTAAAAGTGGTGACAAACAATCCCCAATGACAGAAAATAATGACGTAATTGATGGTACTGCTCTACACCTTTTTCAATTGTAATTCAGAAAGTATAACATGTATTTCAGAAAGTATAATTTGTAATTCAGAATAGTAAATTGTAATTCAGAAACCGTAACATGTAATTCAGATTAGTAAATTGTATTTCAGAAACCGTAACATGTAATTCAGATTAGTAAGTTGTATTTCAGATTGTGTAATTTGTAATTCAGATTAGTGAATTGTTAATCAGAAAGTGTGACATGTAATTCAGAAAGCGTGAGTTGTAATTCAGAAAGTGTCAACTGTAATTCAGAAACCAAGAGCAACCCGTATTAGACGGAGAGCTGACTACGTAGAAATACGGGTGACTAGGTGCAAAGTGAAATTTAGCATTTATAGGTTCGGGTGTCACCAACGTAGCGTGAGACGGGCCGCCAGAAGGCACCCCGGAAGAATAACGCGAAGGTAGAGGGTTAAATATGCATTTTTTACTTAAAATAAGTCATAAGGTGCAAGGCTGGAAATGGGCAGAATAATCGGATGTTATACAAATAAGGGGAGAAAAATTTGCCAGAAGACTAGGTGGAAGATAAATGCCCGCCAGAAGGCGCTACTGTCGTGAAATTTTATATTTTTTTTGAAATATAAAAAAAATCATACGTAGATTTTTGTAGTACTGAGTTAGTACAATGAAACTGTTCGTACAAACTTTTCGATATCTCGTTTAGTTTTTAGATTTTGATGGTTTTATAAAAAAAGTTTCCAAGTCCCGTTTTTTTTTTCGATTTTATTTTTTCCCCGCTCTGTTAACAAATTCTAAAAATTGAAATTTGAAGAGTATGTAGATTTTGTCAAAAGGTATTTGCTGCAAAAAAACAATTTGGATTTTTTCAATAGTTTGGGAGATCTATCGATTCCCCGGTTTTTTTGGATTATTTCACGGTACATTGATTTTATGGAAAAAATTCATTCACATTTTTTGTAGATTTTCTGAAGGCAATCAAAAAAGATCACTTGATAAATTTGGAAAATTTTGAGAGTTTCCGAGATATTTCGAATTTTAAAAAATTTAAATTTTTTTATTCATATTTTTCAAGTTTTCTCAGTTTTCCAATCATTTTTTCGGATATTTTCAAGTGACACGATTTGTTTGCATTTTCCAGCTCTATCCATTGCACTATTGAAAATTTCATTTCAGTCATCGGTACGGTTTTTATTCGTGTTTTTTTCTTTTCAGAAAATTGCCCGGGAAATCGTTATGCAATTTCCGATCCTTCTCAAAATGTATACAGACCCTCATTGCATATTGACGCATATCTCAAAAAAGCAATCAAGTCAAACAAACAAAACCCTGAACCTTTCTCATTGAATTTATGAAAAACTAATGAATACCACGGGTGTGAAAGCAGCAACGGTTTTTCCAGCAACGGTTTTTTTTCTTTTTTTTTTTTCGCTTCAAGTATAACCGTTGCTCCAGGTTTTTCGATGGAAATGAACTATTGTGAACCTGCTGAATATATTCCATGGGGTTAAATAATTTGTGAATCAAAAACTACCCCTCCACACCCCTCTAAATTAGAAAAATCTTGAAACAGTTGAATTACCCGTTGCTCGAGGTATTTTGTAATGCAGTTAATATCCCAGCATTATAAGATTTAATATTTTGATAATAAATAACTAAACAATAAGAAATTAACCCTAACATTTTGACGGAAATGCATTATTCTACAGTTACTGAACACGCTCTGTAGGGTGAAATAATTTGTGAATCAAAAACTACCCCTCAACAACCCTTTGAAGTTGAAATATCCTGAAACAGTTTATAAACTCGTTGCTCGATGTTTTTTGGCGGAAATGCATTATTCTACAGCTACTGTACACGTTCTATGGGGTAAAATAATTTGTGAATCAAACACCACCCTCAAGAACCCTCCGAAGTGGAAAATTCCTCAAACAGATTAAAAACCCGTTGCTCTATTTTTTTTGACAGAAATGAATTATTCTACAGCTACCCTCAACAACCCTCCGAAGTGGAAAAATCCTCAAACGGGAAGTCGAATTTTCTGATCAAACAGTAAATGACAAGTGATTTGCAACATTTTGACAAAATCTGTTAGTGCTCCGACGACGACTTCACTCATAAGTCGAATTTTTAAGATAAGTTCTAAATGCACCACCTGGCTCTCCCGATAGTAGGGTTGAAAAATCCACCACGGGATCCCAACAGAGGTCAACAATTTTCTAACGGAATGGTCATTTTACAACAAAAACTGGACATTCAAAATCTGTGTATGCTAGAACCAATTTGAAATGAATATTCAAAATTTTAGGGTTGAATATTTCAACCCTGAATCCCATTATTTAGTACTTTACGAAAATTGCATATTCAAAATATCCAACCCTAGTCCAAAAGCGAAATTATTTTATTACAATACCTTAATTTGCCGGAAGTCATTTTACGCTACAACCGCATTATTCACCCACCCACTTTCAACCCTGTCGTCAGTAAAGTTATGCAAAAGGTCCACATACTCTATTTTGTGGATATTTGTTATTATTTATCATAATAGCCCCCTTTTGGTGACTCCGGGGTGTCTCCGGAGATTTCGGCTGCTGTCTTTGGCCGCTCTTTTCACACCGGTCAGATCTTTGATGGTTTCTGAATTACAAGTGATGGTTTCTGAATTACAATTGACGCTTTCTGAATAACAATTCACTAATCTGAAATTCAAGTTACACTTTCTGAATTACAACTTGCTAATCTGAATTACATGTTACGGTTTCTGAAATACAATTTACTAATCTGAATTACATGTTACGGTTTCTGAAATACAATTAACAATTCTGAATTACAAGTTACGTTTTCTGAATTACATTTTACTAATCTGAATTACAAGTTATACTTTCTGAATTACATATGAAAAAGGTGTAGTCAATACACTATTTGGCAAGTTTAGTTGAAATGTAAAAACACTGTCAGCTTTATGGCTATCTCTTTTCACTGTTTTGAGTTTCAATGGATCATCACAATACCATAATTCTTTGCTTAGAAGACAAATGTCAACGAATTTTGATTCGCTCATAGCGGTTGATAGACAGAGATGTTACATAGAGGGTGTGTTATTTCTTAGATCATAAATTGATGACGCATGGGTAAAGATAAAATAATTCTACTGTATTGTCGACTATTACTAATGTGATTACTTATATTTCGGACGTCCATCATCTTAATGGTTGAAAGATCTCTATCTCTTTCAAATTTTTCACAACGTTTCAATTGCTTGAATCCGCAATCGTCTTCTGGTGAATGATGTGTTTCTTCATTTTGTTGTATTTTCTTAGACGTTCTTCATTCATTCAATAATAATGAAATTTTTCTGATTGACTTGGCTGTTATTTGATGAAGATCCATAATAATAGTACAAACTACACATAAAACGATTCGTTCTTTGTAAAATAATAATTTATTCATGTTCCGTTTTTGTATCATTGTGGGCAATCCAGAGAGACAAACAAAATAATTCATCTAAATCCAGTACCGAATGTCAGTACCACCGTAGTATAAAGATTACCACGTGGTATCTTGTAGCATAACTATTATTATAAAACTTTTTAATGAATACCCGGGCACGAAGATATCACACACGGAATCCCCCCATTCCCGCCCATATTAGCACAAAATCGACACTTTTGACAGGTTCTAATGGTGAATTTTTATTCTAAATGAAATTTTAGTTAATTGCATTTCAGTAAAAACTATAAATAAGTAGAAAATGTAACAAATAAAACTGATTGGTGACAGTGATTCAGTAAATTCCAATAATATGTTGTTTTATTCGTTTCATTCGTGGGCAATACTTGAAACTTCTGTTCTTGTAAATTTACCCTAACAAGAAAAGCAACCGAGACGGTACACGTAACATTGCTGGATATTTGATAAACAGACCACTCTTTCATTTGTTTTCTCTTTATCAAGCTAGCTAATGTCTCACGTTTGATCCCACAGTTTTGCAGTGAGTCGACACACCAGGGTTTTTAGACATCTTAGTATTAATATTTTTGGAATATTTCTCCTCCAAATCGTAAATTTCATTGTTTTTTCTCTTCTTTATTCAAAACTTCGTCTTCGTGTTCATTAAATGAATGAGCCATCCTATCACTTTACTAAATTGACTGAAAAATAAGTTACGAACTCGACTGAGAAACGCGAGGTATCCAATTTTTTTATTGTCGGAATTGTTTCTCTAGAGAAATATGACTTCAGTTTCTGTCAATTTCGAACATTACCTATATTTGAAATAATATCACGAGAGAAATATTTCTCTTGATATTGACAGATGAAATTCCTAATATCCAACGCTGGAGAAGTCGAAAATTCTCCTAGGAATTTAGTTTTCAGATTGAAGAGTTTCAACGATTTTTTGTATGCGTTATTGAAATGAATTATTCTTCAGGTAGTTATAAGGATGAGTATTATTCAAGAGATGGTTTTGAACAATTTGGAGGCTGCAATGGCTTAAGAACGGCACATTATTTTGCGAGACCAAAATTCGTTCCATAATTTGAGTGAAAGACAGTTTGTAAAACACTCTCAGAATTTATTGTTAGAAATTGATGATTTCCTCCTTGTCGAGTTTCTGCAATAAAAAAAAACTAAACTTTTAATAGCCTTAAATAGCCCATGCAGATGAAATTATCGCCCGCTATTTTTTAATTCATTATTCATTTATTATCGGTGTTAATGTTTTCGGTGGCCATCCGCAAAACCTAGCAAAAATCATATCTGCAAACGTCAAATTCAAATACGTGTCCCCAAAAATCCTATCTTTTGATTGGTCAAACAACATCTCCTATGATCGCATGCAAGACCAATAGACATACGTCCCACAACTTATCTCCTACAAAATGACTTCCTACGTTGTTAAAAAATAACGGTTGTCTCGATTCATTGTTTCACGTAAGAATTAAATCTAGAGAAATGTTTCATGAGAGAATCACTTCGTACAATTTCAAAAATTGAGTCCCAGTGCTTCATGAGCAGACAGCAAATGGCCGGCGGCGCAAGGAAACCAGCCCTTAGGGATCTAGGCGCGCGTTAGATGACAGTGGACGCGGCTAAATTTGCTTTCTTTTTCTATCTCGCCAACTTCTGTTTCTTGTCCACTTGAGTTGAGTTACCTTTGTTTCCTTTGAAAGCGTCCGAATCTGCATAAGAAACTTTAAAGTACAACATAATACTAACATATTTTATTCTAGGACGAAGGCAATGAAAGAAGAAGAAAACGAAAAAGCAGGTGGGGTGATCAGGAGAGCAATGTTGCACCACCTTCCACTATAGTCTTCAATATGCCACCTAATCTGAATCCACCAATACTACCATTCACTCCTCAGCTAAGTAAGCTATAGATATTATCATTGTTTCAGACAAATAGTCCAAGATTGCAAGACATTGAAAAATACATATTTCGGAATCGATAGAGTTGTTGAGAAACTTGAATAGCCTTCCTACTTTTCAGAACAAGCACCCATAATGCTGTCAAAACTGACCCGTAGCGATCCCGGATTACTCCAGTATGCAGTTAATACCTATGGCACAACAAATCTCTCGGAAGAGGATTGGAAAAAAGCCGAAGATCACTACAAAATCAACTTGCTTTATCAAGATATGGTCAAGAAACGGGCAGAGGCAGAAAAACTACAGTTAGCCGGCAAGAATAAGTACGATTATGATTCGGATGAAGAAACAGAAGGCGGAACTTGGGAGCATAAAGTCAGAGAGAAGGTGAGCAAGACTAAATGTCATTAATTTCAAGTGGTGATTCCTTGTCATATTTTATGGAAAAAAGTTCATATAAACGTATGTTTGTTGCTTTGTTTTCAAGTGACGGAGTGTCAAAGTTCTAATAAAAAATTGGTTATTTATTAACTACTCAAAAGTCTTTTTGCCGATTTTCATGAAACCTGGTGTGTTTAGTAGCAGTTATAAGGGGCTTGTTTTCATGAGGTTACATTTCAAATTATAAGTAGCGCAGGGTCACCTCATTCATAATTATGGTAAAAATCATTGTACGTCACTGTTTTTCTCTGAGTTTCATATTTTCATCAGATCAAACATTTAAAAATACAACTCTCATATAATGCCGTGAATTTGAATTAGCAACACTATCAATCCATAGATTTCCTTAATTAATCTATTTCAAATTCACGGCATTATAAAAAAGTTGTGTTTTTAATTATTTCTTCTGAAAAATATGAATCTTACAGAAAAACAGTGGCGTACAATAACTTTTACTATAAATATCAATCAGGTAAACATCTGCCACATATAATTTGAAATATAATTTTATGAAAAGAAACCCCTTGCTACTGCTAATAACCACACCAGGTTCTATCAAAATCGTCAAAAAGACTTTTGAGTAATTGATGAAATGCCAATTTTCAAATGAAACTGTAACACCCCGTTTCTCAGAACCGAAGCAAGTTAGGACACATGTTCATATAAAATTTTCTTCATAAAATATGACAAGGAATTATCACCTGAAATTAATGACATCATTTAGTATACACCCATTAGATGTAGTTGAGTTGGATGGAGACAAACGTTTAGTTAAGAGGAAAAGGATGGGCAGATTATGTGAACGAAAAGAAAAAAAAATTGTTGAAAGAGAATGGTAAGAGTGGATGTGGGTCGAAATTGGTGTGAAGAAAAAAAAGTGTTTTGAAAAGAGGAATGATTGAGTGAATGACAACGGTAATTGATTTTTTTTTATAAAAATCAGATTGTTTGAAAGAACGAAAAAGTTGAAGACAATAGGAGTCCTGTGAATAAGAGGTAAGACAGGACAAAAAGGTAAAATGGAAGAAATACGGAAAAAAATTTGGAGTTAAGGAGGGGAAAGTACAAAAAAATATAAGGGAGGACTGAGTAAGAGAAGCACAAGCTTCCGCATCTGTGGAAGCAGTGAAGGTTCGACCTTCTTCAGAAACATGAGAAAAACCGACTGGGAGACATATAGAAGCTCCCTAAAGGTCCGTTTTCACGTTCATGCAATTTTCGCAAATAGACTTGTGCATGCCAATTTGCGCAAGTAAATTGGGCAGTGAAAACCAAAATCGTGCACTTGCACAAGCCAGACAGCATGACTTGAGTAAAATCTGGCCAGTCAGATAATTTGCATGTGGTTGGCGCAAATGCTTGAACGTGTAAACAACACTCAAACTCGGCGGATGCCATGCGCAGTAGCAGCGAGTTCTTGTCCTGACCTGCACGGGACTTGTGTGATTTCCGTCTTTTGTGACTTTATGCTTCCTTAAGACGATCTACTTAGCTATTTTATTGGTTGTTGTATATTGTCTCATCCATGCGCAGGTAATTGCGAAAATCGTCGGGTTCACTGGTTAATTCCTCAATTAAATTAATATGAGAGTAAGTGGCCCTCTTTCCAATCCAATTTTTCTGCGGTCCTTTTGGTATTTTCTATTCTGATAATTTCTTGTTAATTAAACAAACACCGGCTAGTGCATATAATTCGTCTTCCTGATCCATCGACTTATTACGTTTTTATTTCCATTATTATTATAAGAATTAGTTTTGTTCTCACCCTCAACAATCGTGCAAATGAACTGAACGTGTGAATAGAATACAATTACTCAGTTCATTTGCGCAAATTGGCATGTACAAGTGTATTTGCGCTAATTGGCATGTACAAGTGTATTTGCGCAAATTGGCAAGTACAAGTGTACTCGCGCAAATTGCATGAACGTGAAAACGGACCTTAACGCTAAACCTCGAGTCTGAAATTCTCCAAAGGAGGGGCTGAGGAAATTGAGGAGGCGGCAATCTGTCTGCAGGATGCGATAGTCTCCTCATTCCAAAGAATCTGCCCTCTGACCAAAAGGAGGCAGAACAGCTGGAAACCCTGAAAAAAAGACCAGATCTCTTTTTAATAAGGCCTCTAGAACAAAGCAGTGGGACGAATACAATGAAGCCATCTCTCTCTACAAAAGAGTCATAAAGAGAGAAAAAGAAGGCGTGGAAGAAATTCTGCTTAGAAGTCGAAAGCACGGCTGAATGCTTACGACTGAACAAGATCTTGTCAAAGGATCCGGTGAATCCTGTAGGTATGCTAATGCGAGCGAGCCTGGCCTACATACAAATATCTAACACCTGACGAAGGTCCAAAATGGTCTTCACACCGAAACCTGGGAAACCATCCTACGCCCAGGCTAAGGCCCAGACCAATCTGCCTCTCATCGTTCATGCTCAAAATGATGGAAAAATTAGTTGATAGGAGTATCCGAGATAATGAGACAAACTAACCAATTTTCTCGGAGTACCAGCCTATCAACCTGGGACCGGCGCTCCATAGCCTAGTCGGAAGAATTGACAAATCTCTCTTGAATAAAGAGATTGCACTCACAGCGTTTCTTGACGTAGAAGGGGCGTTTAGATGGTTAATGACGTTTAACATTATAACCATTAGTTAATTAACATGGAATTCAACTGGAACTCAAAAAACTGGCCCTCAGGGAAAGAAGTGTTGCTACAAACCTGAACCAGTGGATATCGGCCATAGGCCGTCAGAACGCTGCCAAAATGTTTAATGCCATTATAATATATGCCATTTAGAGTTTTGGTAGTTATAAATATAATGGTCAATGAACAAGCAAAATTAGCGCTATCCCTTGGAGCTGAATAATAATAATACTTTTTTCTTAAATACATGCATAAACACGTATAAAATTTGTCAGAAACTAGTTGATTATTGTATAATAGCGTATGCCAAGCATACCAGACTATATTTCATCGAATAAAAATCAGACGGAAACCGATATACGCGTCGTGTGGATCCGAAGAGTCACCATATGCCCTCAAATTTGTTGAGAAATATGGCATTGTTGAATCTATATTAAGTGTTTATGCATCTCTTTGAAAAAATAATGTATTATTATTATTAAGTTCCACAGGATAGCGCTAATTTTGATAATTCATTATATTTATAACTACCAAAACCCTAAAGGGCATACTTTATAAAATCAAGAATTATGTTTCCGGGCTTTGGGGCCGTGGTCGGTTCACCTCCGTGGAGGCGGTTCCTTTGGACGTTTCGCTCACAACTGCGGTGAGCATCTTCACTTGGATGATGTATTCTCAAAGCACCCAGCACGGTATACCGGGCTCATGTGGTTCTCTGAACATCACAGACAATGTAGGCTAGCCCAGACGGAGAAATCTGCCGTGGCATTGCACGCGTGCCTAGAAGGCACCCATGATATCCAGTTCAAGAATAATGAAGTGCTCTCAACCACAAGATACTAAAACTACCATGCCCGCCTCAATAGAGAAGCCATAGAAATACACAAACATAAACGTAATTTTAATAGAAAATATAAGTCCCTAAAGCTTAACAAAACCTGGTACCCAGCCCTGAAAAACACGAAAATAAAACCACCAAATAACACAATTGAGGTAGGACGGGGCAATCACGACTCATTAATTAGACTGGTGGACAATGGCAACAGCCCATACGGTTAGGCTGTGACTATTAATTGCGAAGACTTTTCAACCGCAGTATCAGTTTTACGTCGCTCTTCGAGAAGACATCAGCCAAGCTGAAGATGCTCACCGCAGTTGTGAGTAAAACGTCCAAAGGTGAACCGACCACGGCCCCAAAGCTCGGAAACCGTATTTCTTGATTCTACTTCCGGCCGTAAAAGCCTTCATTCTACGTTATAAAATCATTACACATTTTGGCAACGGGCTGACTGCCTACCATGCTTGGGTGCAGGGTAATACAGGCCAACCTATTCGGGGACACAGTGGAGGTAAAAACTACGAGAGGATGCTCTCAGGGTTGTACTATCCCCACTCCACTACTGTGAAACCTCGTAGTAGATAACCTCGGTACAGACCTGAACCGGAGAGGAATGTGTGCCCAAGGCTATGCTGACGATATCGCCGTAATAGTTACTGGGAAGTATATGGGGGTATGTGTGGATCTGATGCACTCAGCCCTTACAGACGTACAGACGCGGAGTATGAGGGAGAACCAAGTCAACTCTCAAAAACCCACGATTGTCCGTTTCACCAGGAAGAGAAACCTCGGGACCAACAGAGCTCTTCGAATATTTGGTGAAAGCCTACAGGAGAGACAAAATATCTGGGGTCAAACCTAGACTCGAAGCTCATCTGGAAAAAGTGCTAACAAGGGTAAAGACATCACTGATGATGGCCAGGCGCTCCTATGGCGAAACTTTGGGACTGTGACAAAAACAATCTCATTGGTTACACACAGCGATAGTGAGGCCCTCGAAAGGTTGAACAAGTGACAACCAGAGGGAGGCTGGCTGGTTTACAAAGACATCGCCAGCACATCTATGGATGTGATACTGAACCTCCCTCTTCTGCATTTGTATATTACAGCGGAGGCGATGATAGAAGCCTCCAGATTAAAGTGCCTGGACCAATGAAAGGGCAATAACTTTGGCCACTCAAAGATAATGGAGGCCGTTTGGGGACATCAAGCAGGACATGAAGAAATGGGAAATGGGAGAACGCCTCTTGTAATACTTACGGAAAGACATCTTCTCGAACTGAGCCGGAACTCTCTCAGAAAGATGGTAGGACTCCTACACATGCTGGGGATACACCATGACTCCACACTATGCAGGTTGTGATGAGGAAGTAGGAACAGCCTCCCACATATTTTTAGAATGCGAAGCCCTGGCTCGCATGAGGATGGACATCTTCGGACACTGCAGTGAAGAAGATATACCACATGGAAACCTGAGGAAATCTCCAGGAGTTCATGAGAAGATCCGGGTACTCACGAGATAGACCTTACAGCGGGAACAGAAAGGTTCCATTCAGAACTATCTGAACTTCGGCCAATAGCCAGTCCCGCCGAGAAGTAACAGCAAGAGAAGCAAAAGTTGGGAGAAAGAGAAACAAACGGGGATGAGAGCAAGAGTTGGCATTAGGTGACTAAGAGAAGAGTTGGAATAGGCGGAATAGGCAAAAGTGAAGATGAATTATAAAAAGAAAAAGTCGACACTGGGTGAGCAAAAGGCAGGTAAAGGAGTAAGGAACTAACGAATTAGTGACGGATAGAGGGATAAAAGTGTCTAAAATGGTGAAAGACATCAGAGTGCTAAGAGAGACAAGATAAAGATGAGAGAAGAAAATAATACAAACGAATTGCGGAGGACTAAAAGTTAGAAAGTGGAAGTAGAATGAAGATGAAAAATTAGTGATAAAGGCAATAGTGTGTGAGATGCAAAATAGGGCTAAGAAGGCAAGAGCAAGGGATTAATTAGAGGTGAGAGTAAATGAGACGAAGAGGTGAGAGTAAATGAGACGACAAGGTGAATGAAAACCCAGATAATAGAGTGCTAAGAGTGAGTGAAAGGTGAGGAAAACAGAATAAAGTCTTAGAGAGAACGAGAGAGAGGAGGAACGCAAAAATGGCGAAAGCATGTGGTGGACAAAAGAAGAATAAGTGCGGAATAGGTAAAAGGGGGTGAGGCAGTAGTGAAGGTAAAAGCGTTATTGATGACCCTCATTCTCATTGTTTTATTAAGGAAATGATGGCAACCGAGCTATGGGCAACAGAGCTCAATAAACAAGCTGAAGGAAAACACCACATAGGGGATTTCTTGCCTCCAGAAGAACTGAAGCGATTCATGGAAAAATCTAGCGCCGTTAAGGAAGGTCGGCAGCCAAACTTTTCTGATTATAAAGAATTCAAGATAAAAGAAGACAACATTGGTTTCAAAATGTTACAGAAGCTTGGTTGGTCTGAAGGTGAAGGATTGGGGTCTGCTGGGACTGGTATCGTGGATCCTGTCAATAAGTAAATAAATTCAGTTGCTATGCTATTTGTTGGGGTCTTGTTTTGAAAAGTATGAAATTAATAACTAAATGAAATAACTTGAAAATCTTATTTGCTGTTATATATAAATAAGACCTCCTGCGAAGAGCATTGATATCCTAAACACTGTCAATATTGATTGACTTTTATTCATTTTCTCATATTTTTCAAGGGCTGCTCACAGAGAACATACTCAAGGTTTGGGTTTGAATGAAGAGCATGGAGATGATGAAGATGAATATGAATCATACAGAAAAAGGATGATGCTTGCTTACAGATTCAGACCAAATCCATTGGTGAGTCATACACATCCTAGCCTTTTCCACCAATAATACTGCAGAATAATTATACATATTTTATAATTTGTAGAACAATCCTAGACGACCCTATTATTGAGGATCAGCAACCTTCGATGATTAAAAAAAAAAATGTATTTGTATGTATTATACTGTACAAAGAACGAATTGTTATGAGATTTTTGTTATCATTTATGTTTATTTCTAACATTTAATAGACAATGTTTAAGTCAAAAATAAATTACCTTGGCGTTATCGGTGACTTGTTATTCATGATTCCTAAAAAAGGTTTTGATATCCACTCAAAAGGGACACATATCAGTTTTGCCTTCAGTTTCGGCTGGGTAGTTCAAAACGATACATGAAACGCATGGTGTATGGTACGTTCATCGTTTCGTATGGATCAGTGCAACTCAAGGAAATGCTGTCAAACTATCTGTAAAACCGACTGAGAACGGAATTAAAAGTTCGGCGGTGTGCTCGATTGCTAGCGTCTTCTGTGCCGTTGAAATGGGTTCATTTATTGAGGGCAAAAATTAATTATTTCCCGTTTTATTGAAGTTAGTCGTCTTAGAAACTTCAGAAAATATGAAGATGAAAGGCAGCACCCCTACGCGCAATCCTCGAGAGACTTGTGCGAGCTAGTGAAGACGCAACCCTGACCTTTTATGCGATGCCATGTACGAGACCGGTGACCATGCTGGGAATGGAACCCACGACCCAATGATTGAGAGGCGTGCGTACGCTCTACCATCACAACCACCACGTTTATAGGTTTGTATGAAATATTTTCTATGTTTTAGAAGTCACAGATTAGACAAGTGTGCATAATGTTCTAAATGCATGTAGGTATTTTTGTTTTCTAATAAAATAGTGTCTCCGAAAACTGCTAGAAAAAATTATCAAGAACAAACTGTCAGAAATGGTATAAAACGATATTCCTACGCACCAATTTGGATTCCGTAAAAACTGTTCCACGATTCACTCCTTGATCATACTAACATTCAGCATACAAATGGCTAGAATCAACAACGAATTCTCTAATGCTATTTTTCTGGATATCAAAAAAGCATTCGATAGTGTCTGGCACAACGTTCTTCTCTATAAACTCTACCAACTAGCTCTACCCCACTGGATCATTCATCTTATACAGTTTTCTATCAAGCAGAAGAATGACAGTAAAAATCAATGTTTTCTCAAGGGAATTCATTGCCACCCAGGGAGTACCACAAGGTTCCGCTGTCTCCCCTTCTGTACAACATATACTGTGCTGACTTGAAAAGCCTGCAACCAAATGTTAGAAATCCCAAGTCCTACATATTACAGTATGCAGACGATAATGCTCTAGTATCACACCATAAATCCAAAGGTGCTGCCAAAAACCAACTACAGGAATTGGTAAATCGCACCCAGGCATGGTTCAACAAATGGGGGCTACAGATCAACCCACTAAAAACTGAATTTATAATTTTCAACCATATTCCATCAGACGATTCTCCCACCATCATGATCGATAATTATCAAATCCAACCTCGCACAACGATAAAATACTTAGGAGTTTATCTGGATAACAAGCTGAATTGTAATCATAACACCGACAAAAATAAAGGTCAAGTCAAGAGCAAAACATTTCAGAACACTAACTTATAAAAACCAGGGAATCAATACCTCAACTGCAAGCAAAATATATAAGTCTGCCGACCAATTTTGGAATATGGCCATCCCCTGTACCTAAACTTGCGAAATACTGCAAAGAAGAACTTACAAGTTGCCGAAACCTCTGTACTTCATTCCATAACTAGAATACGACACCCAAATAACCCACTCCATAACCCTTCCAACAATATGCTAAAAGACCAAAGTGCAAAAACTCAAGAGAGAATGGAAATGCTCTCAAAAAAGTTCGCGTCGAATTCTAGGAATATGCAAATAATGGACCCCCTAATACTGGAGATGAATAATGCCAGGCCAAAGCATAAATTTCCAGAAAAACCACTACACCTTTTCCAGTAGTAGTTCAGAAAGCGTCAATTAAATTTCAGAATAGTCACTTATATTTCGGAAAGTATCAATTGTATTTCAGATCAGTAAGTTGATTTTCGGAAAGCGTCAATTGTATTTCAGAATAGTCAATTGAATTTCAGATAGCATCAATTGAATTTCAGAAAAGTCAATTTAATTTCAGAGAGCATCAATTATATTTCAGAATAATCAATTTGATTTCAGAAACCATCATTTGAATTTCAGAATAGTCAATTGTATTTCAGAAAAAATCATATGTATTTCGGAAAGTGTCATTTGCATTTCAGAGAACGTCAAAAGAATTTCAGAAAACATCATTTGCAATACAGAAATCATAACGTTCAATGAGTATGGCTCGTTTTGGCGTTTTGGTCAGTATTGGAGTGCATTGTTGGCTGGTATTACATTATCGTTTCTATGACTATACATTAAATAGTCTTGTCAAAATATTCGAGAAATAAAAATTATTACTTATTTTCGTATTGTACTGAATAAAACTTATCATTTCATTATAATGAATGTATCCGACAATTGTGCTATTTGTCGGGCATCCATGTTGAGACGTCCAGCCTCAAGAGTATACCCATGTAACCATATATTTCATGTAAGCTGTTCAGAAGTAATTTTAAATGCACCAGATGCACTCTGTCCTATATGCAGAACTCCACTCATCGGTCATGAAGTGATTGTAAGGAAAAAATACAACAGAAATGCAGCCCAAGATAGAGAAAGGATAGTTGCTTGTGCCAACAAAGGAGAGGACTGGGTACAATTAGCAGGAACATTGAATGTAAATTATAAAACAGCACATTGTTGTATCAGGGCGTGATTTCATGTTAAAGAAAGGGGAACAAAAACGTAAAGTTCTCACAGAAAACCAGCTGGACAGACTGATAGAATGGTTAGAAGAAGATTCTGGCTATACTCTGAAGCAGTTGCGGACAAAAGTATGGGCGGAATTTCAAGTGGTAGTTAGTGTATCCACCATACGTAATTACCTAGAAGGACGGCTATTTACAGTGAAGCAAGTACACACACAACCAGTAACAATGAATTCACCAGTATGTAAGACAATTAAATTCGTATATTCAACAAGGCAAAAAAATTGTTTGGATTGATCAAACTAATTTCAATTTGTTTTGCCGGCGAACAAGAGGTCGTTCTCGTGCTGGTGCTAGATCTATCCAAATTCTACCTTCATCAAGAGGGCTTAATATTCATTTAATCGGAGGAATTTCTGCTGCAGGTGTTGTCGCAATGGATCGCCGTAGGGGCTCTTTTACCGCAGATTTGGCAAATGCTTGGGTAAGGAACCTAATGATACAATGGCAGAATGGAGATAACCAACTCGCTGATCTCGTTATAGTTTGCGACAATGCCCCATGCCATTCAAGATTAGAAACTGCGTTGAATTGAACAACGGCAACTCTTTTGAGGCTGGCACCTTATTCGCCGATGCTCAATCCAGTAGAAACGATTTGGTCCAGTAAAAACCTACGAGCAGATGATATTCAATTTCTAATTAGTTTAACAATTTGTTGTTGTTGTTGTCTATGTAATAAGTAATAAAACTTCAGTTTATGATAGTGCTATTCAATTTCAGAAAAATTATGATAAAAGTTCGAAAAGTAGGACTTTTTTGTATGAGCGTGAAGTTTATCGAACAAAACACGCGAGTACAAAAAGCCCTAATTTACGAAAACGAATCATACACAGTTTTTTACGACAGCTATTATATGAACATTTTTAGCAATTGTTGAATGTTTTACCTTATAAAGTTTTCAATTTTCGTGGTATTATCAAATGATGACACAAAATACTGTCTTTTTCAAGAATAAATGTATGAACAGTGCGTAGAAATTACCTTACGCACAGTTAATTTTTTTACGCACAGTTAATTTTTTTACGCACAGGTGATTTTTTTACATAGTTTTGCTAAAAAGTATAACTTTACGCGCTGTGAACAGTCGGTCGTAGAAAAAGTATTTTAATTTCGTGAAAAGAGATGGATATTGATGAATACACTCAATCAATAAAAAAAATATTATTCTGAAAGTATACACCATACGACTGCGAAGTGCAATAGCTATGGACGATATGCCAGTCGTGCGTTAAATTCACTCGATGTATCTCTGAACGTTGAGGTACAGAATCACCGATACAGAAAAATCCTTCGAGCAGGTTATAAATGAATTGTAATTTTTTCTTATTGTCTAATATGTTAAAATTTCAGTTGATGCTACATAATATCCACAAAAAGAGTTTCTCGTCTCCATTTCAGAAAAAGGAAGATTAATTTCATTGATGAATTCCGAAATACAAATGATAGTTTCCGAAATACATATCATATTTTCTGAAATACAATTGACTATTCTGAAATTCAAATGATGGTTTCTGAAATCAGATTGATTATTCCGAACTACAATTGATGCTTTCTGAAATTGAATTGACTTTTCTGAAATTCAACTGACGCTATCTGAAATTCAACTTACTATTCCGAAATACAATTGACGCTTTTCGAAAATCAATTGACTAATCTGAAATACAATTGATACTTTCCGAAATATAAGTGACTATTCTGAAATTCAATTGATGGTTTCTGAAATGAACTTGACGCTTTCTGAAGTACAACTGGAAAAGGTGTAGTTACCATGTTGCAAGAATTAGCCGAAATGCATAAGAAAATGTACTTTTTTTTTACCCTAACAACATTACATTTATCGTAAATTTATATTAAAAGTCAAGAACAAACACAATGTAAATTATCCACTGGCTGAAGGACGCCGGTCGATGGCCAATTGATTGTATGATAATACTGTATTGTATGTATTGGTATGATCAATAAAATAGTTAATTCTTCTTCTTAGTGTCTCCGTTAATTTCGTTACAAGCCTTGGTAAAAAAAAAGAAAATGACATGTGTACCTTTCAGTTTTTGAATCTCAAACTGATCTTCACTCAAAATGTTATTTTTAGTAAGAACTTGACAACTCTTTTCTAACTTAAACTATTTTTTCAATTAATTTTATTGCTATTGGGCGAAAATTTGAGGGATCTATTGATTCTCCTCCTTTGTATACCGGTATTACAATTGCGGTTCTGAGTAATTCCGGAAAGAAGCCTAGTCTGAAGGACTGAGTTATAAGAGTTGGCACTGAACTGCAGGGTCTGGAAGGTTTGCAAATATATTCACTAAAAGTTTATACTGTATATGGTTTTGATATTGTCGAAATCTATCCATTTGAACAAATACTATTCAACTGAATTTCCTAAAAAGATGGCATCTACCTTTACCTCAATTCATTTACTAACACTGCTTCATGTTCATATTAAAGAAATCGAAAGGGGGTAAAATAAATAACAATCTCTTTTAAATAATCAAATTATTTATTCTAAATAAAATTGTGAAATAAATACTACACTAATGAAAGTATCTCAGAAATAGTTACATTTATATATTCATTTAGGTAAAATCACTTCATTAGATAACATGATGAAACAGTTTGGTTTGTATAAAATAGATTTCTAAACGCCTGTGTTATCATACAGTAAAAACAAATAATGCCTCCCTTCTTTCCTAGATATTAAAGCTAAAATCCAATTGGTAAAGGAATGACCAAACTAGAATATTATCACTAATGATTTTCACCAATTTTAAAAATCAATTTTTATGAAGAGGGTTTTTAAAATGTTACCGGAATCTAAATATTCGCCAGAAAACGAATACAGACAGGGGATGGACCATTTCATACAGGTACCAAATCTATATTAAAAATTGGTACAGGCACTTGATTATCTTGTGAACGATGCAACATCGCACGTATTTGTCGTATAAACATTCAAACTCAGTACTATTAACATTTCTAAAAAATGTTCTCGTTTCTATTTGAAACACTGTTTAATAAACATCGTTTTTACCGAGTCCTGTAAAGTTTCAGTGTTTGTTATAATTTATCATAGTTTTATATTTAGGTAATGCGGTGTTGCATCGTTCACGCCATAATCAACTACCTCTAAAAACCTGTTAATGATCACAGAAAATGATATAATTGGGAAATTTTGTAATTTATACTAATTATCATATCCACTCAACAGTGGTCCTTGGAATCAATTACTGATAGTAGTCAATGTCAAAATATGTCGGAGAAGTTATAAAAACTTATAGCAGGTAATTAGCAATGACTTATTACGGCTAGACTCCGTTATTTACATTTCGAGTTGCGGTCACATTCTAAGCACCATTTTTATTGCCGCTTGTTTCGCGGAAAATAGCTGCCAGTCAACCCAAGAATCGGCAAAGCTGAGTTTCTGCCGAATTATCTGCTTATATACAATACAATACTTACAGATAATTGCCGCGAAACAAGCGGCAAGAATGTGACTCTGCATGGCCGCAGCTAGAAATGTAAATTAATTGGTAATTAGGCCCTCGTTGGAAGTACGTCAAAACCTATAGATGAATATCGTGGTTGTCGGATCTAGGAGTGAAGTGAAAGATATTATTTGTCTTCGGCTCTGTTTATGTTAATGAAAAATTCAGGAAGGTGAGATTTTTTTAATAACAATATCAGGTTTCTGACCCAGCCTCATACTTCGCACAATTATGAAACTCATATTTGGTGCAACGTTTTCAGACACATGGTTTCAAACTGATGGCACGTTTGCGAATGTAAGATGAATGTTTCTGGCATACCTACTGATTTTGACACTTTGGAAAGTCAGTTTAAGTAGCCACAGAAGGAAACAAAAAGAAAAACAATGTGCCTCTGGAGCCGAATAAGCCTAGATATAGGCCAAGCTGTTGATAAAAGTAAGAGGCTCTTTTCACACAAAATAAAAGACGTAATCGGCCTTATACTACTTTTGTAAGATAGTTTGTAAATGAAAACCCCGGTTTTCGCCCCAGCAAAATCGCTTTGTGGAATTTTTTAAACAAGAAATAGTGAAAAAATCATAAATTTTTTGTTTTTTTGAGCATATCTCAAAAAGTATTGGAGGAATCGTTTTAGTCACTAGAACTTCTGCAGAGAAATATAAAACCTAAAATATGGTTTTTTATAAGATCAGTTCGGTGCATTCTTCGCTGGGAAATTCTGGGAAAAAAATTTAACATTTTTATAAATCTGAAGCTGGACAAACAATATTGCGGAAACTGTTAAATATGTTTACTTGCAATTTTATTAAACTACATTTATATACTCTGTATATGACTGAGAATGAAATGAGTAATTGTCATTGTAAAAATGTAACAGTTCGTTCAGTTGTAGACTTCATAAAATACACGTTCCTTTTCGTACTGTTGATTACTTTTATTCACTGAATATTTCATCAGAAACATGTGGTTCAACTGTGCGCAAGATGGTTTCTGTCCGATGAGTAGTTTTTGCACAATCGGGTTTAACCTTATTAGTTACTATTAGTAAAACAAGGAACGGAAGAAAATAAAATACTCGGAGCTCGCTGAATAAACTCGATATTTTTTTTCATCATCCGATTTTCGAATGTTGGATCTAGGCATCTCACGAAGTACTTTTTCAAATAAAAAAAAGAAAAACGTTGAAAAAATTGGCAGAACATTGACCAGATTCAGTAACTTTTATCTCAGGATCTATTTTTTTTTTTCGAAAAAGTACTTTGTGAGGTGCCTCACTCATTCATTTATGTTCAAAAAAAAATTGGAATGTTCCATTCAATATTACATCGTCAAAGCGTTTTCTATTGAACCCCTGCAGACTCAATTTTCGAGCATTTATCTTCACTGATTCGAGCGCCCTCACATAACTATGCTCTTTTACATGGATACTATGGATAACTGAATGAATTGTAGATTCATTCATGAGTAGAGAAATTATTCTGAAACTATTCCGGAAATTTTAGCACTGGAGATAAAACAATAGAAGTTGTAAATGGGTTTATTGAAGTTGCAAATATGCCGAATTAGGTAGCCTATATAAGAATAATGAAGTTATATATTATCAAATTGTAATTCTTATATATGTCATAATTCAATTTAACTTGAACATTTGCTTCCTGGAAATGGACAAATAATAAGTAATAAGGAGCAGATACGATTTGTTGATGAATCGTGATTACGTTCTAGGTCACTCACACAATTAGTTACTGAGAACTGGATATGTTTTGCAATTTGCAAGGCGCTGGCGAGCGACTGAGGGGCTGGCGAGCGACTGGTGGCAAGTCACAAAGGGCCCAATTGTCCCGAAATGAGTGTCACAGAGAAGGGAGGAGGCTACCGTTAGAGTTTAGTTTGCTCTTGTATTGTGATAGTGACACTTATTGTATTTTTCAATATTTGTTAATCAAGCAACATTATGCCAAATTCGAATTATCGAACTGGTGATAAATACCGTGAAATTATAAGTTGTAATACCACAAGAGAGTGAGAATAAATGAAAATAATTAGACAGATTTTTCGAAAACTTGTTGCCAGGCAATAGACACGAGAGCCCGAAGGGCTCGAGTGGCTATTGCCAAATGGCAACAAGTTTGAGAATCCATTGTTTTTTATTTATTTGATGTTCCACATTTATTAAAATCAACAAATAATAACTTTTTCTCTTGTAACTTTCATCTCGTTGATGGTGTTACGCATAAATCATATTTAGAAACGATGTATACCCTTGATAAGGCAAAACAGTATAGGTTGGCGCCTAGGCTAAGTGATGAACACCTAAATCCAAACAATTTAAAAAAATGAAGGTGAAATTAGCTTCTCAAGTATTCAGTCACTCTGTTGCCGTTGCTATGCACACTTATATTGACTTTGAAAAAATACCGGAAGAAGCCAAAGTAACTGCTAACTTTATTGAAGACATGAACAAATTGTTTGATATATTCAAGCAACTTGGAAACATGCCACGCTTTTATGGGAACCACAGCGCAATTTGAATTTTTAAATAAAATGGACACACTTTTTTCAATATTGAAAGTTTCAGGTAAGGCAGGAAAGAATGTAACAAATTCTCTTAAATTTATTTTCGGTTGGAGGCTTTCTTCAGTTTTACAATTATGGAAAATTTAGAAAAATAAAAATTACAAATTTTTATTGACCCGTAATTTGAATCAGGATTGTCTTGAGAATTACTTTGGTCAAATCAGAAACGCTTGTGGAAACGCTATAAATCCCACTGCCATTCAGTTCACTAGAGCATTTCAAAAACTATTTGCTATAGGGTATTTTCATAAGGCAGAAGGCAGCAATTGAATGGAAGATAGTAGCGATATTTTGTTCACTATAACATCGGACTCGTTTAAAAAAATCGAATGTTTTCAGAAAAAAAAAACGAAAATATATCGCCAATCTTGAAATTAGTGTCAACCGATTACAGGAATTTGATATCAGAGGAAGGCAATGGTGTATGTTGGTGGATATTTTTTACGTAAATGTCTCTTCACACATTCTTGTGATATTTGTTTACAATATTGTTCAATGTCCCAAAGAGACAAGTCCACGATATTATGTGAGCTAAAAGCTTACAACACTAGCGGTGAGTTATTTGGTGGCTTAACAGTCCCCACAAATGATTTTTCACAATACCTAATAGGCTTAGAAAATATATTTGTTGCAAATTTCAATATTAATTATTGTATTCAACATGGTATATATAGGACAGATATTTTTAAACGAATATTCTAATGTAAAATTTTCTCACTCATGTAGTAATTTTCCCCATGATTATTTGGTTTCTTTATATACTAGAGTGCGAATATATTACACATTAAAATTCGCAAACAGGCAAATAAGATCCCAATGTTCAAATAAAGAAAATCCAAAATTACAAATTTTGCAAAACTTGTAAATATTTGGAAAATGTAAATATATTTAGGTAAAAAATTTATGTATATTACTGAAAACGACATTTGTATTTACTCATTTTGTATTTTCTGTGGGACCTCTTTTTGAGTATCCCATATTTTTACCTGTCTGCAATTGAAGACATGTAATATCAGATATTTCCTGTTAGGTATTACAAAAAAAGATTTTTCAATTTTTCTCAGTAGAATTTCATATACAGGACCCTGCAACTGCGCTCCGGTGGTCCATAGCTTTTATACAGCGCAACTTAAGAATGTCTTTCGAAGGCAAGCATGTTTCCTTCCTGAAAGAGTTTCTTTAGAAAATATTCCGAAGTATACAAGGTTACCCAGAAAAGTGCACCACACCAAACTCATGTTTTTTGTAATGGAACACCCTATATTTCTTCACATGGTTGAATAGAGATTACTTTGGCCATTCAAAAAATATATGGTCATGTATGTTCATCAACGTTATTTCCGGAGATATATCGACATTACTTCAAAAAACAAGTTTTTCAACACTCTGTAACTCCTCGTGGAAAAATAATTCTAAAAACGAGGCGAAATGACTCAAATATGGTCTAGTTTCTGTAACATGACACACAGTTGAAATTTCATTACTTTTTGTGTACCGAATAAATCGAAACGCAAATTGAAAGATATCTTGTTTTTTTTTTCAAATGGAAACCCATTCATTCAAGTTCAGTATTGGGAAGGCCATAAAATTTCCTTTCGAATGATATATCACACTTGGTATTTACTTAACTTTGTAAATAACGTAAATTTCCAATAGAAAAAAAAAACAAGGTATCTTTCAATTTGCGTTTCGATCTATCCGGTACACAAAAAGAAATGAAATTTCAACTGTGTGTCATGTTACAGAAACTAGACCATATTGGAGTCATTTTGCCTCCAATAAGTTTTCAGAGTTATTTTTCTACGAGCAGTTACAGAGTGTTGAATGCCTTATGTTTTTTGAAGTAATATCGATATATCTCCGCTAATAACGTTGATGACAATACATGATCTCATATTTTTTGAATGGTCAAAATAATCTCTATTCAACCATGTTATGAAATATAGGGTGTTCCATTACAAAAAACATAAGTTTGGTTTGGTGCACTTTTCTGGGTCACCTTGTATACTTCGTAATATTTTTCGAACATACTCTCTCAAGAAGGAAACATGCTTGCATTCGAAAGACATTTTTAAGTTGCGCCGTTTAGAAGCTATGGACCACCGGAGCGCAGTTGCAGGACCCTGTATAATCGTATAAAATCTGACTCATTTCAATTAAAGATCAAAAGCCAATATTTATACAAAAATATAACCATCAAATATAATGGATACTTAACGCCCGACCCTCGTAGACATACTTTCCAGTAAACATATTGTTCACACTGTAGACTGACCCTCGTATCAGAGGTTTCTGCAGGTGTCCGTATGATTTACGACCGCTCACAAAAAGATCGGCATTTTTCGACCACATCAAAGGAGTTACCAGACTTATCAGTATATCTATCGATGGCCGAGTTGTAAAAATAAAAATTAATACGAGCAGCTGCGTTAGGAATATGCGGATGGCGCGTTCAAGGCCAATTTTACTATAACGTAAATGGGCAATGAGCTGGAGTGAGACGCTATTAGATTTCTTTTAATATTGGACTCCGCCTCCATAACTCGGGATTCCTACTTCCCCCTTTACACCGCAAATTTACTTTGACCTTTTTCAGAAGGTAAACCTCTTCTTAAGGCAAATCTTTCTAAATGCGCCGATTTTAAGAAAATCATCTTATTCAAATTCCGTAAACGGCATTTGGCAGTAGAGATCAATATCTACACTTTGTATATTTTGGATTTTCACCTGAGAGGTGGGATTTCCACCTGAGAGGTGGGAAATGTGTTGAAAATGTCAGTGGAAGTTACTCTAAATGCTTCAAAGTGCACCCAACTCGAGTTCACTTCAGTGCGACTTCAGGTGACTTCGGACGCACTTTGAATCATTTTGTTCAACTTTAAGAAACATTTTCAACACATTTTCCACCTCTCAGGTAAAAATCCAAAATATACAAATTGTAGATATTGATCTCTACTTTCAGTGCCGTTTACAGAATTTGAATACGACGATTACCCTTAAATCGGCGCATCTTGCAAGATGTGCCCTTAAATTGTTTATAAGGCGATTGTGCAAAAACTACACATCGGACAGAAAACATCTTTCGCACAGTTGAACCACATATTATCTATCAGTTTCCGCAATATTGTTTGTCTAGCTTCAGATTTATAAAAATTAAAAAAATTTGAATAATGTTCTCTTTTTCGAGGTTTTACCGAATTTTCTCAGTGGAAAATGCACCGATCCGGTCATATGAAAATCCATTATGTAGGTTTTATATATCTCTATAAAAGTTCCATTGACTGTAAAACGATTCCTTGAATAATTTTGAGATATTTCCAAAAAAACAAAAAAGTTGTAATATTTTTCACTATTGCTTGTTTAAAAAATTCCACAAAGCGATTTTGCTGGGGCGAAAACTGGGGTTTTCATTAACGAACTATCTTACAAAAATTAGTATAGGCCATTTGCGTCTTTTATTTTGTGGAGGAAAACCTCTGTAGCTTGGTCTAATAGAGAAAACGAAGAAATTCGGAAAAAATTGCGGTACTGATTAACGGAAAAAATTGCAGTACGAATTGACAGAAAAAATAGGGAAACAAAAAATATATGTTTGGGGTCTGTCAGGTGCCCCACCCCCCGTTCTGAAAAAAGTCTAAAAAGCGAAATAAAAACTGAAAAATAAGGAAACATTTTTCAGTAATGCTGTGAAGAGAAACTGCAACTTGAACTGGAATGATTAAAAGTTTCAAGTTGAAGAAAAGCACATATCTGCTTCCTCTAGAGGCGAGAACACGATACTGACAAAATATTTTATACCATCGTCTAGAACATTCAAACAAATAATTCAGAAAATAAAATATACCTAAATATAAAGGGAAGTGTCAGAATTTTCCAAAATGTAAAAACTACAAATTATACCCATATCATAATATTCAAATGATTTATGCAGTCTTATCTAGGCGAATAACCAATTTTTGACTGGAGTGAGTACGTGACAATGACATGACAAAAAACAAAATAAAATACCCTTTCAGAAACTGAATAAAAAAACCTTGAAAAAATACAAGGAATCGGAAAATAAAATAAAAGTTTACAATGAGTAAAAAATGTCTATGTTGGCGGACAAATTTTCAAGATTCAACCTGGCAGCCAGAAACCTACATGTTATTTATTTTGAAAAACCAAATTGTAACTGGTGTTTAATCATCGTGTTTTTTTATTAAAAAACTAATATGAGTACTCAAAATATATTGAATTATTTCTATGTTCCATTTGAATAATAATATTTACCAAACTCATTTTGAACACGTCCAAGTCTGTACAGTTTGGCAAACATAGCTGATATTATGAAATTTCCACTTCTTGCGCGAACAATCACGTGAATATCACTGGGTAGTCCGTCGTACGAGTAATGCGCATCATGGGCGTGAATATTCTCACAATTGCAGCTATGTTTGCCAAGCTGTACTGAGGAAATAATTCTCTCTCTCTCATATTAGTTTTAACTTTATGGCTTGGAAATGTGCCACAGAGCTTTCAAGGATATGCATTGCCTGTAAAGGGTTAATTAGACCGATATTCAATCTAATATTTCCAGGTAATTGCACGCCCATTTTCTCAAGGTAGTTCTTATCGACTGTCCCTGCTAGGGTGCTAGGTATTATTTGGGGTGTGTTAAAAGTGCACACAAAAACCTTTTAATACACACCAATTCAAATATTCACAGTTGAAGGTCTACTGAGTATTTCTTCACTCAAAATTGTTTACTTAGAAAATGCCCACTCTTCACTTTCAATTTTCTTGACGAACTGTCCCATAAACAGATATACACAAACAAACACTTTTTTCTCCGTCTGTCAGTAACTGGGCTATTTTAGTGCCTGTGTAGAAGCACTAAAGTCGCAATTTTACTGACTAAGCAATAAAAGTACATTTTTAGTAGTGTCTAGACAATAACAGTTTATGTTTACTGTCAAGACGATAAAAAAATAAATAAAAGTTCATTTTTAAAGAAAAAATAAATAAAAGCTTCTAGAGAAAAAAATTGTTCAACCAGGCAATAAAATAGATTCAACGCTTGGCTGGTTTAAAAGCCTCGTTTATTAATTCCAGCTGCTGCATTGAATCTTATACTTGTGTTTTGTGTAAAATGACCATCGAATTTTCATGTTCATAATTGTCTGCACCTACATTTATTCTTTGTGGACATACCACATGTACCAATAATATAAATAAAATTATTAATAGTTACAGGCTGCAACCCGAAAAAATAAATGATGACTGAATTGTCAATAAAATGAGATTCAAAACAAAAAGAAAACATTAAAAAGTAAAAACGGTTTCAGGAATGTCCAAAACTCTCGAAAAATATTCAACAAATAAATAAAGTTGCCCATAATAGAGACAGGTAAAAATGACATGCATAAAACTTTACGGCGTGTTGAAGATTAAAAACCAATTTTAAAACTTGACCTTCCAGAAATACTTCTCAATTTCCACCAAAGAGAACAACATCATAAAACCCACAATTAACTTGATGTTCAGTTTGTGTTTTCTATCACTAACTTTCAATTCCTTGGTATGAGACCCAGTGACCCTAGCCCTGAGTAACATTCCAAGATTTCAAAGCAGCAAATATCTGTCCTGCTGGAGTATTATTGGAATAATCAGATGTATTCTAAGCCGAGACCCATTCTTTCTTCCAATAAAAAATCCGTTACTGTACAAATGTTAGGAAAATTGTGACAAGCACTCGCTGCCTTTTTATTGCCATAAACCCGCGTAGTTGCCAGTAAGAGTGGCAGGAAGTGGCCCACCTGCGCTGAATAACCTAGTACCACTTGCGTCATAGCAGTGGGTATATATCGCTGGCACGTATTTGATGTTTTGAATGTTGTCCATATACTCGTCATCAGGAAACTAAAATAATTACAAAATTCGACACAAAAATAAGTACGATTCACTATTATTATACTCACCACAAAACCTTTACTAGCTTTCAAAACAACCGTTCTCGAAGAATTGATACTAGATTCAAGATATTTTCCTGCTTTAAGATCATAGAACATGAGCATTCCCAGGCCTGTGCCAACAGTCAGAACGTCTCCCTGAAAACTGGCAGATCTGATACCACAACCCGTGTATCTTGAAGAAACCTTTTTTACAGCCTGAAAAATGAACAGAAATAAGTATTGAGAAAACAGTCCGAGTACAAAGTTTACCTGTAATGTCCTACAATCAAGTAGAAGAGTGTATGATTTACACCCGATGGCATAAAGTCCCGAGTCTTGGACAGCCAAGCAAACATTTTCTTGCGCAGATGGGAGTCTTCTCGATAATTTCTGTTTGAATGTTTCGGCATTCCAAATGTGAATATATCCATTTAGACTGATCGCTGCTATTTCATCATACCGTTTGTTGAATGTTATTGCACGAACCTGCAGAACATCTTGAAGTCAACAACAAAAGTTTGGTCAAAAGGAAACATTAAGATGAGAAATTGATTTTATATGATAAATGTGACTTAATATTTTATTCATTCACGTAACCATTCATTTTTACAATACTACAAGCTAAACAAGTAATACAGTAAATAAAATATGTTGAAGTAAAACATTCAAATACATTTCACCCTCATCACATTACCGTATGTTCCTTTTTACTTCGGTTGTTACTTGAATTGATTATGTTGTTTGTTACCGTCAGCCCGCTGCCAAAATGTAATGATTTTTATTACGTATGCCCTTTATAGAAAGTCCATTCCTCAAAAACCCCAAATTCCAAATATTTTTGAAATCGGGAAGGGCCGACTCCAGTACGAAGGAAAAATGTCTATCGATTTTT
The DNA here is from genome assembly GCA_944452925.2 of Chrysolina oricalcia. Lineage (NCBI taxonomy): Eukaryota > Metazoa > Arthropoda > Insecta > Coleoptera > Chrysomelidae > Chrysolina > Chrysolina oricalcia. The sequence goes on from OX101812.2 coordinate 18,108,036, forward strand.
TTCAATGATTTATATATGTCTTCCGTTATGATGATGATTTTGTTTAGAAAGTTCTATGAGCAGAAGACGATTTGGTTGAGGCTCACAATTTTGGGACCCAAAATCGATCTTCGCAAAAATTCGACGTCACATATATGCTTATTTTGTGTCCCTCACTTTGTTATGGTCTTTACTTCGGGAAAATCCTAGTTGAAGACTTTTTCAGAAGGGCCCGGCCTATTACATTGTTTTCTTTTTTCTAAGAAACACGCTTCTTTATAATTTTGCAGAGAACCTACTAAAAACTAAAACAATATAAAAAAACTAGCGAGTTTCAAATTGGATTTGAAGAATTTTGTATCCATAGGTTTCTAGGAACTCTCAACTGGCATTCAAAACTCTAAAAAATCCTGATGACCTAAATAATATAAATATCCAAGTCATATGGTTGACACTCCCTATTTTTTCCCATCCTTTCGGAAAAATACAGTATTTTATTATGTGTTATTTTATTTATAAACTGTATGTGTACTTGCTTTTGAAATGTAATTATTTTAATATAATAAATTAATTTTGAACTGTATATCGACAGGCATGTTAATTATTACAAGAGTAACATGGTGACCATTTGTGACAAATTGGAATAGTATATTCTGTAACAAGGTTAGAATGAAAATTCGAAGCGAGTTGAAAGTTCCGAGCGCGAGCCGAAGGCGAGCGTGAGGAACCACGAGCATCACGAATTTTCATTCTAACCGAGTAGCAGACTATATTTTCTCCACGATCAAAGATAGGAAACGTGACAGCAATAATTTTGACACTTACTCAAATTTTGCCACTACGATGACAATCAACTGCGTCAAGGCTAATGTTATTATTGCTAACCAGTGTGAAAATATTCTATCACAAGAGAGAGAATGTAAATACATTTAAATTGCATGGGGGCAGAGGTGTTGCAGAATATTTCTTCAATCTCAAGAGAGAGAATTCCAGCATTCTGTAATCAAATTTGATTTCAAATTCTGTGATGATCATGGAGAATAGTATATTCTGTAACAAGGTTAGAATGAAAATTCGATGCGAGTGGAAAGTTCCGAGCGCGAGCCGAAGGCGAGCGTGAGGAACCACGAGCATCACGAATATTCATTCTAACCGAGTAGCAGACTATATTTTCTCCACGATCAAAGATAGGAAACGTGACAGCAATAATTTTGACACTTACTCAAATTTTGCCACTACGATGACAATCAACTGCGTCAAGGCTAATGTTATTATTGCTAGCAGTGTGAGAATATTATTCTATCACAAGAGAGAGAATGTAAATACATTTAAATTGCATGGGGGCAGAGGTGTTGCAGAATATTTCTTCAATCTCAAGAGAGAGAATTCTAGCATTCTGTAATCAAATTTGATATCAAATTCAAATTCAAATGATGTCAAATTCTGTGATGTTCGAGGAGAATAGTATATTCTGTAACAAGGTTAGAACGAAAATTCGATGCGAGTGGAAAGTTCCGAGCATCACGAATATTCATTCTAACCGAGTAGCAGACTATATTTTCTCCACAATCAAAGATAGGAAACGTGACAGCAATAATTTTGACACTTACTCAAATTTTGCCACTACGATGACAATCAACTGCGTCAAGGCTAATGTTATTATTGCTAACCAGTGTGAGAATATTATTCTATCACAAGAGAGAGAATGTAAATACATTTAAATTGCATGGGGGCAGAGGTGTTGCAGAATATTTCTTCAATCTCAAGAGAGAGAATTCCAGCATTCTGTAATCAAATTTGATTTCAAATTCAAATATTGGCAAATTCTGTAATGATCGTGGAGAATAGTATATTCTGTAACAAGGTTAGAATGAAAATTCGATGCGAGAGGAAAGTTCCGAGCGCGAGCCGAAGGCGAGCGTGAGGAACCTCGAGCATCACGAATATTCATTCTAACCGAGTAGCAGACTATATTTTCTCCACAATCAAAGATAGGAAACGTGACAGCAATAATTTTGACACTTACTCAAATTTTGCCACTACGATGACAATCAACTGCGTCAAGGCTAATGTTATTATTGCTAACCAGTGTGAGAATATTATTCTATCACAAGAGAGAGAATGTAAATACATTTAAATTGCATGGGGGCAGAGGTGTTGCAGAATATTTCTTCAATCTCAAGAGAGAGAATTCCAGCATGCTGTAATCAAATTTGATTTCAGAATTGGCAAATTCTGTGATGATCGTGGAGAAATCATATTATGTATAAACGAAATCCACTATTTAAGGACACATCATTATAATGTTGATATTACCTTTTGCGCACTCCGACAGTCCTTTACTGAAATAGCTTCTATATATTGATGACGAGGTATTTCATCTTTACATTCAAGTAAATCTGGGGTTACTCTCCAAAGAGCCATTTTTGAATCCCTTGAACCAGATACTAAAAACTCGTCATCCAACCAACAGGTATCAAATACCTAAATAAAAAAGTAAGAAATTTTGTTAAAAGACTTCAAAATTCTTTATAGGCAACTTAAATGACTTTATTCTTACCCAGTCTTTATGTGCATTTTCTCCAACACAAACAGGATCTAATGTTGGCAGTCTATATATTGCAATATCACAAGTATTTCTAGCATCAGTAGCCAGAAGTGTCCTTGAGGGATTAATTTGTACAGAATGAATACCACATTGTTGAGACAGTTGTTCATTTCCAGTAATATCTCTTTTACTCAACAATGATGGTATATGGTCAATTTTGTGGTTTACGACGTCATACACCATCAGCTAAAATGGTAAATATAATTTTTTCAGGTGCAGGTTTTAATAAACAACATTAAAGTAAAAATCTAAACATTTTTCGATCATTGTTTTGTTTTATTACCGTCAACCGATTGCACCCCTACGCGCAACCCTAGGAAGTCTTCGAGAGACTTGTGAGAGCTAGGGAAGACGCAGCCCTTACCTTTTAACGTGTGATGCCATGCACGAGACCGATGACCATGTGGTGATTTGAACTCTCGACCCTTCGCTCCAAAGGCGAACGCTCTACCAGCACGGCTCATTCGTCTGGTACATGAAAACTTTTCGAATCAGTGAAGTAACTGAACAAACTAGAGGTGAAAAAAACCACAATCTCATCATATAAAATAGATTGACCTTGAATACACAATTTTAATGTTTATAACCGTACAAGATGTAGCGAGTTGTTTTGGGTTCCTTTCCTTTACATGGAATGTCGATTCCTTTGGAACATCTATTGCTACCATCACTATAATCAATATTTCAATTTCTCATATTAACTTACAAAAGACCACCTTTCAAAATGATTTTCATTTATACAGGGTTTATCATTAGGGCGCGGCTAACCAAAGTTGTTTTTTGAAACACCCGGTATATTTTCATATATTCTGATCTGCTGCTCCATTGGTTGCTCAACGTTTTTTTTTTTTTATATTTTGAATTAGTTTTCGCATTTTAGAGCTATTTTGAAAAACCCCCCATACCAATTTTGAAGCGAATAGGACCATGACCATAAAACACATCCGTCATATTGAATTTAAGAAATTTGACAAAACATCCATTATCCCCGACCCTGAAAACCCCCACAGCTATTGTGATGAAAAAAATGACAGTCTCTAGGGCGCCAATACTTCTGAAAACTATTCACTACAAACATTTCATATTCATGAGTATTCAGTATGCAGGAATTTTAGGGAATCTGACAACGTCGCATTGTACTCTTATAAAGTTATTAAGACTCATTGTTGTTGTTGATTCAATAAAAGACATTGATACTGGCTAATTTGTTATGAATGAAGCCATTTCGTTGTGAGATAACTGGGTTGGAAAAAAAATCTTGATATTAATATTTTGAATGCACAAAAGATATTTTTAAATAGTCAGAACATGTAGGAGGCATTTTTTGAGAACAAATAATTGCTTAAATAAACGTGTGGATCACAAACATTCATTTTTGGTATGTGCGCAAACAGATAGAAAAGACGCAACCTAACCCTATTGTATAGTCGGTTAGGTTTGCATAAGATTGGATCTGTCGGGTTAAGTTATAGTCATTTAAGTAGGTTATTTTATGTGAAAAGTGCTCTTTATTTTTTTCTGCGCATGTGTATTCATATTATGTTGCGTGATCTGTCTCGTCCTTTAAATTTCGCTAGTCATTTAGAAACATTATAAGTACCATTGTTTCAAATGTGCAGTTGAAGTGTTGATGGGAAAATGTAGTGGTTATATCAACTCATTTTTCATACTCATTCACTAAAATATTCCATGTGATACATGAATTGAATATTTCTGGAATCACATTGGCAATGTCGCAAAATTAGCTTCGCCCTTCCGTTATTTCCATTGTCACCAACCTGACACCTGACATGACAGATATTCACTAAACAAAACAGCATGAATTTGTTGATTTTGTTATTGCTAAAAAAAGCTAGAATTGGTTGATAAAAAACTGTTTTCAATGAAAAAATAAAGTGTAAAACCGGTGAATTAGGGTGTGCATATTGTGCTGGTGAAAATAAGGAGGAATTTGAGTGTGTTTTTCAAAGAAGAAACGTGTGCTAGAAAATGCCAGTTATCATTCAAAAAAAGGCCCATATCTCCAAAATTACTTGAGACCGCCAAAAATATCATTTGGATTTTTTGTTCTGGTCAAACTAACAAAAAAAATTTCTTGATAGCTTGTAGCGTCCGGTTAACGGAATTTTACCGGTAAACAATTCAATAAGGAAAAGAGGGGTTTGGTTTTTCACGAATATCTCACAAACTATTGCAGATATCCAAAAAAGGAAACACCTCACCCAGTCTTTCAGTATTTTTCAGAACCTCATTCGGTCTTTCAGTACTCTATCAATACATGATATTTAATTATATTACTGTGAAGTTAGCCACACTTTTCTGGCCACAGTTTCTGACGTGGAGTAAATCTTAGTTGGGATGGAGGAGTGAACGTCCGCGGTGTTGCCACATCAATTATTTTTACAGAGTTCAGAATTAGTTTATTGTGTCATTTGCTGCTAGAGGTTAGAATAATTATTCTTGGAATTACTGAAATTTGTTTGCAAGTTGAGTTTTGGAAAATAAATAATTATACATCTGCTGGAAAAGTTTCAGCTACAAAACGTATTAAACCGCCACTCAATGAAGGATCTCTGGAAAGATTTGAAATAGGGGTCAAATTAACTACATCCGCCGTAAAATGTCTGTAATGAAATAAAGTTTTAATTTGCGCAGTGGTAAACTTTGTAATGGAGTTCACATGTCAAATGGACACAGAAGCCTCTGTTTTTGTATCTTTTCTTGGCTTAAAATAATGCAGAAATTGCTTTTCGAATCAATTTGTTCGGCCGTCGGAATGACTGAAAAGAAATAAATTTTGAATTCTTGCACCAGTAAACTCGGTGAAGGAGTCCGCGTGTCTGATTGAAAAAAATACAATGAGGTAGAGGACTTAAAATAATGCAGAAATGGCCTTTCAAAGCAATTTGTTCGGCCGTCGGAATGACTGGAAATAAATAAAGTTTGAATTCTTATTGCACCTTGCATCTTGTCAGATGGAAAAAATACAGTGTGGTAGAGGGCTCAAAATAATGCAGAAATGGCTACTCAAATCAATTTGACACGCGGGGTCCTTCACGAAGTTTACAGGTGCAAGAATTTAAACTTTTTTTTTTCAGTCATTCTGATGGCCGAACAAACTGATTTGAATATCCGATTCTGCATCATTCTGAGCCTTCTACCTCACTGCAATTTTTTCAATCAGACACGCGGACTCCTTCACGGAGTTTACTAGTGCAAGAATTCAAACTTTTTTTTTCAGTCATTCCGACGGCCGAACAAATTGATTTGAATGGCCGATTCTGCATTATTTTGAGCCCTCACTGTATTTGTTTCAATCAGACACGCGACTCCTTCACGAAGTTTACTGGTGCAAAAATTCAAAATTTATTTTTTTTCAGTCATTCTGACGGCAGAAAAAATTGATTTGAATAGCCGATTCTGCATCATTTTGAGCCCTCTACCTCACTGTATTTTTTTCAATCAGACACGCGGGCTCCTTCACGGTGTTTACTGTTGCAAGAATTCAAACTTTATTTTTTCTTCAGTCAGTCCCTCGGCCGAAAAAATTGATTTCAAATGCAATCTCTGCCAAGAAAATATACAAAAACAGAGGCTTCTGTGTCCATTTGACATGTGAACTTCATTACAAATTAAAACTTTATTTCATTACAGACATTTTACAGCAGATGAAGTTAATTTGAGCCCGTTTTCAAATCTTTTCAGAGATCCTTCATCGAGTGGTGGTTTAATTTGTTTTGTAGTTGAAACTTTTCCGGCAGATGTATAATTATAATAAATATAATAAAAATTCAACTTGCGAACAAATTTCAGTAATTCCATGTATAATTATTCTAACCTCCTCTCTAGCTGCAAATAACACAATAAACTAATTCTGAACATATCTGTAAAAATAATTGATGTGGCAACACCGCGGACGTTCACTCCTCCATCCCAACTAAAATTTACTCCACGTCAGAAACTGTGGCTAACTTCACACTAATTTTAATTATGGTGAACAAGATTCTGCCTAGTTGTTACCCCCTCGGTGTAAATTACACTACTCCACACTACACTAAGTAACAGAAGAAAGGACCTATTCTTATTCACTCAAACTACAGTACTGTATTACCATCTGGGAAACTGCTAATCATTTTGTATTCAAATCTCTGGAAAAACTCCAAAATCACCTAATAATTTTCAATCTGTTTATATAAATATTACCTTTTTTTTCACTGAACTAGGTAACGACAGTTTATTTTTGTAGGTATGAGTACTATAAAATTTATTTCTTGGGAAATTAATAAAATACTGCTACAACCGAAACTGTTGCATAAATCCATCAATAAATTCTCACCTTATTACATTTGGTACCAAAAACAACCTGTCTATCACTCAACCACTGCGAACAAAATACTTTATTCATATTTCCTAAACTAATTGAAGTCTCTTTGAACATTTCATGAGTTAAAATGTGTCGACTGCCATAGTCTTTCGCCACTGAGGTAGTTTTGGTGTTTCCAGTTTCCCTGTTTCGCACATAATCGACAAAATTGTAAGAGGTGCTCAATATTTCTTTCTGAACAGAAAGTGGTTCATCATCACTGTCACTGTCATCGTAAGTTATGAAGTCTTCAGGCTTATCAGTTTTTCGACTTTGCTCAAGTTTCAATGATTTTATTCTGTTTTTCCTTTCCTCTAATCTCTGTTTCATGGAGCATGAAGGAGACCGTCCAAAAATTGGTCTCATACGTGTTTTCGACATTTTCCTTGATGAAGAGATCAACTCGTACCAGCAAAATTCAATATAATTAAAACGTAAGGTGTCTCGGAGGATATTTCATCTTGGAATTTATTAAGTCCAAGTATCAAAGCCACAGTTAATAGTAATATTAATTTTAATTAATATGTGTTTCAATAACACAGCAACATCAACAATACACCACTAACCACACTAATAAATGGCGCATTCGAAAATAAAAAAGAGTGCACTCAGGGCACACTACTAACATAAGTGAAGTTCGTTAAAACGAATTATGATTACACTACCGTACACTACTCGCTTAAAGTTGATATTTTCGAAAGAAATGAAGTACAAGTGCTAGAGAGAGATGAACCAATGTGAAAGTGATCTCGATAAAAGACACTAAACTAACAGGAGGGTTTAATAAGCTCTAGCCAATCAGAATCTTGTAGCATCAACGCGCCATAGTGACGTACTTGGACATGAGTACAGAGTCAAAGGCTGTGTCAAGTCACCGGCCGGACAAGGCACGCGCGTTCAGTATGAAGTATGACGATGAGTCGGACCGATCAGATGATTGAAAATATTGGTCACATACATACAGTTCTAATTAGGTCGTCAAGTCAACCAAATGACCGCGCTGGTCTAATCATATTGGTCAGACCGGAGACTTGACTCAGCCTACATACAAAAGCTGCTTTCCATCTAACGTAAGGAGCTCCTCAGAGCTACCCAGAGCCACAGAACTCATACTTTATATCTTATGACATAAGATAATATCAAGTATGAGTTCTGTGCCCAGAGCGTGTGCCCATGCCACAGAACACCTAACCTACACAGAAGCGACACTCAAAGGCGGCACTTTGATCTTTTGGGGTCAAATTTTCGAGACCTTGATTTAAAACTTGGCTTGTATAATGTCATTTCTGGGCGGTAAATTCAAACTGTCGGTTTGCAAACATTTCAAGTGAATTCGCGGGCTCGCGCAATTTTATAGTTCTCATATGATAAATTGATAATTTGACAATCTGAATGTCACCGTACAGGTACAGTACATTATGGAAATCATCAAAATATTATTCAGTACGATATATCTAAGAGCTAATAGAGACTAGGAAACAAAGATAAGGATAAAAATTAAAGTTATAATAAAACTTGATTGTAAAATTGTTGAACATGGATTATATGTGTAGGGGGTACTTGCTTTTATGCCTCCCGAACACAAAATGCTGGGGTTTCAGTTAAATTTGAAGATACGTTTCTAGGATGGTCCAAATAATTTCTAGCCTAAATTTATCCTACCAAATTGTTCTAAATGCTTCCTTATAATATTATATTGATAAGTAATTTACTTTCACATGTTTCCAACATATATAAACGGAGAACTTATATAAATGCCAAAATTGTTTCATGTCATGGGGTAACTCTTTTTTGTGCGTTTATAAAAAGTATGTGAAGTAGATGTGAAAAATACCAAATTACATTTTCCTTTGGAAAGAGTGGATAATACCCCGAAGCAGGTAGTGTGCCTTTTCAATTTTCAAATAGTTTTTCTATTACTCGTTTCGTCTGATATTAATAAATTTTTCTGATTGTTGGCATGCCATGATTATTATCATTGTAAACAATTTTTCAGCACAATAAACACCAGAACAAAGCTTGAGACAATCTCAAACATTTATGTTACTTTCAATTTGTACACAACAGAAATAGAATTGAATTTCTGTCACAACAGTAGCAAGTTAATGCACTAGTTAAAAAAAAAAAACATTAATAAAATATGTAAATACTTTATTCATTTTATAAAAATAGTTCAAAATACAAATGCATTACAAAAAATGTAAAAACTATTGACGAATAAAAATGTAATTTTTATATATAGAATGAAAATATTCAACTGTAAAATGTTACAGGTGTGTTATGTCGATCCTCAAACATCCAAGCATGGAAGTTATAAACAATATAGTGTAAAAATTGTAAAAATCACAAATGATTTAATATTATAATTTTTCGATTAGGTTTCTTTAATTTCGAACCAATAACGATTCTTTTCCTAAATTCTCTATTTGCATATTTAAGGGAATAGAATATCCTCATCCTGATAAACAAAGTAACAACATATTTCTTTGGAAAATTTGGACACTCGTGCTGGAAATCAACATTTATCATTTTTTCAAAATAATTATGGGATATCCTATTCCCCTTACAAACTTCATCAAACATAGAGATAAAAATATTTTCCAAATGATATATATATATATTGAATGAACTTTTCATTAGGTGTCCTAAGACCTCCATATAAACTTTTATCATTATCATAGGCCTTAAAATGAGTTAACAACTTTGCAATATCAAAATCTTCAGAGTCTTTGGAAAATTTTACACACACCTGACAGCTATGTACATTCAATGCTTTCTTTATTATATAACCACAAACATAGGTGAATGCATTTTGCATTGGCAACTCTTCATTTTTATAGTTATAGTCACCTACTGTAAGAGCACTTTCAGTTGACTGTGCTAAATTATCTACAATGTCAGTCTTGATATTAAATTGTTTCAAATTAGTGAGCAGGACATCGAAATCTTCAATACAATTTGTGTTACCACTATAGAAGTAACTTTGGCAGAAAAGTTTTTTGAAAGCTCGAACAAATTGAATCGGTGTTGGATTAACACAGTTGCCGCCTTGCTGACGAATACTTCCAAAAAAAATTTCCACAGAATCTTGGTTCACTCGCCTGGTTTTTAAATATTTAAAACCGTCAGCTTTTAGTATTTTCCAGAGTTGCTTCACACCATTGATTGTTGTCAACCAGCAAGTTATGAATTTAACATTCAAAGTTATTTCCTTCCCTTTCTGATTGAATACTTTCAATTTTTTCAAGAACGAGATCATGTTATCTAAAAATTCATTTTGGAACTTTTCACCTTCAAATACATTTTTAAATACATTTGGAGATTTCTTCACAGATGAATTCAATATATCAAACAAATTGTTGAATTTTTCAATGAATTCAGCAGTATATATTGCATTGGGAGGAAGTCCACCTAGACTCACATAAGTATTCATGCCACTAGCAACTGTATTACTGATTACTTGAGTGGCTCATTTAACTTTCATCTTCTCGAAGTTTGTAGGACTAATATGCGAGTCGGTGAGTTTAGGTGCACATCTATAGAACAATTTTTTGTCTTGTTCATAAAAAGACTTTATATGTGTCCAAGAAGTTCTGTTTCCATCAAAATCGAGAACATTTTTCAAGAGATTATTTCGAGTTGCTTTGAGTATATGAGGTGTATCAAATAAATATAAATGCTCTTTATCTCCTACCATGAAAACTGGATTATCTGGTGTAACCCCAAGTTGTTTTGACAATTTTACAAAATTTGAACCCATATCACTTACAAATGCATCAATTATGAATCCTATATTCATTAACTTTAGTATGCATTCCTCTATAATTGATTTCAACTCTTCTGCTTTGAGAGTTTCATTAACAAGAAAATATGCTAAAGGCTGCTTCCAATTCGAATAGAGTCCTCGTATCATAATAACAGTAGCATGATTTGCTGATATGAACTCTTTCCTACCATTTCCATAGTCTTGTAGCCCAATGATCTCATCATTTCCTGTGTGATAAAATAAATTGGATTTCAATGACATTTCATCAACACACAAAAAACAATGTTTGTCCTGGTCCAACATGGTACTGATTTTTTTTTCCAATGTTTTGAAAAGTGATTCATTTTGTAAGCCTGGCTTACAGACAACTTTCTGTGTGATCCGTTCTAATGAACGTTTACTTGGTAAGTGTAGAATTTTTTTCAAAAAATTGTATGCTCTTGGCCCCGGGAAATAAAGTGTCAAGGCAAACTGTTTATATTCTGTCGTATATCTTCTTCCCTTTGCCTTCCTTGACTCCAGTCTGGCCTGTATTTTCACAATATCTGCAAGATTTTGAGATAAAAATTGGTCACAAATTTTGTCAAAATCGTCAAGGGAGAACTTTTTTTCTGTATTCAAGACTTTTCTCGCAGCACTTTTTTTCTTGATTTTCTTCAATGTCTCTCTTAGTTTCTGCTTCCGTGGAGTGTGTGAACTCAAAGAAGCTGGAGTTTGAGTCATTGCAGAAGGGGATAACAAGCTGCTAGGAGTTTCCTCTAAATCATCTACCTTTATAAGTAGATTTCCTGCAAAAAAAATCCCATGAATTCTAATTTGTTATTATTTTTAGTGTGCAAAGTTACATAGAGAAATTATTTTTTTAAATTTGTTACTCTGATTGTTTAAATAATTGTTATTAACGAATGCATTGTTTATAATATATTTGAATTTTTGTTTTTGGAATTTTGATCAGTAATAAATATTATGATCTATAAGACACAGTAATTTCTATAAAAAAAAATTATTGCTTAAAAACGCATTTGTTGATAAACTATTTCTTTTGCTACCAAATATTAATATTAAGGAACCATTTTTTTAATCCTAATTTCCATTGCGCTTTGATATTCTAAAAAAAAATATTTATTCATATTTTCTTTGTTTATTCAATAAACAATTTGTTATAAACAAACGAATTTTTACGAAACCATTTTTTTTAATACTAAAAAAACAAAAATGTGACATTTGTTGTGTAAAAAGAAATTGTTATATTTTCTACATAATTTTAAATATTTCTCTATTTTTACGTTTGGCGTTTCCACGTAGCTCTCAATCATTGTTATTGAAATAACTCATAAACAAATGGAGATAAAACAAAAACACTTCAGGTCTTTTTAGTACAGCTGTCATTTATCAAATTTTTTAGCAATTGTTTATAAAAATACCCCCAAAATCCCTAAAAGTCAGAGAACATTTCAAACTGAAATATGAGTGTCCTAAAGCAATTGAAATTCAATCGGTAATTCTTACAATTTACAATCAAAACTCACTGAACTAAAAATCAGTTGGTTTCAAATGTAGCAAAAATAATACCTGGTGATTCATTCACTTAATTCAACTCAAGCGCTATTTTCTTATAAAAATGATCCAGGACTCTTTCATATTTTAATCTTACCTGACATATTTGAGCAGGATGATTCTTCCATCGCAAGAGTTCCACAACTTACAGATAGTTGTCTCGATGTGGTAGGAACATCCAAAACCGAAGTTGATGGTATTATTTATAAATCTGAAAATCAGAAAAAAATTATTGATTAATAGGTAAATAAAGCAGTTGCTATTTTCGTCAGAGTTATAAAAACGTTGTCTCATATTCGGTGCCACCAGTTCAATATTTATGATCAATTTTGTTAATAAAGGGAATATTAGTGTTTGAACACGTTAGGGTGTCATTTCAAGTGCATATCAATCTTTAACCTCAAGTATTCGACAAACCTTGCAGTTCCTATCTCTATCAAAGTACCCTTAACGTCAATCAACAATATTCGGAAGGTCAGTTATAAAGACATGTACCTTGCAAATGGCATAAGAAACCTTTTATATGAGTTGACAGAGCCAGTCATTTATTGAAATTCAATATTACTGGTAATTCTGACAATTTCTATGAATAAAAAATCACTGAACAAATATCAGTTGATTTTAAAAGTAGCATAAATAATATAATACCCTTTGATATTTTAATCTTACCTGACATATTTGAGTGGGATGATTCTTCCATCGTATGAGCTCCACAACTTACAGATACTTGTTCCGATGTAGAAGGATCATTTGAAAACGAAGTTGATGGAATTATTCGTATATCTGAAAATCAGAAAGAAATTTTTGATTATTAGGTAAGCAAAGCAGTTGCTTTTTTCGTCTGAGTTATAAAACCGTTGTCTCCTATTTGGTGCTCCCCAGTTGAATATTGATGATCAATTTTCATACTCTTATTAACAATTTTATTCTTTGTGTTTGAACAGTTGTTTTCAGTTCAAGTGACGATTTTTCGACAAACTTTGCAGTTCCTATCTCCATTTAAGTCCCCTTATGGCAATCAACAACGTTTGGAAGGTCAGTAATGAAGACACGTAAACTGTGAATGACTTAAAAAACCTACTATATGAGATAAAAGCATGAACCATTATGACAGATTAACTAGATCGGTTTTCTAATTTTTTGAACAGAAAACAAAAAGTAAATAAACACCTTATGTGAAAGATATTCGAATGAATAAGAAAAAGAATGAGCCAGCACAGTGCTTCACAAGAAGTGTAGATTCACGAAAAGACGGATCTATGATGGCTTGGTTTTAGACACGGCCATCAAGAATACTCAACACATTCATTATATTATTACCTGATAAAATATTAATATTCACACGCTTAACCGGTTCTTCTTTGAGAATATTATCACCATCAGTTTTTCGTTTCGAGTCGTGGGGAAAAATTGTTGGAACTGCTTGAGGAATCAAGAATTTCTTCAATTTTGATTTATTTGAGAACATGTTGCTCTCAAAATGAAGTTCACAGAGACGATAATGACCATACAATGCTTCTGGTGATTTGTCCCACAAATCTTCTCGATTGCATGCTGTCAACCAATTTTTGGCTCTGAAAAATTCATTGTGTCAGTATTCAGTTGATTTATGTAATTTAAAATACATTTAAGAGTGCGACAATAACTTTGAGCTATTTCGTACAAACAATAGTAACAATACCTTTCAACATCTCTTGGAAATCTGAAAAGAGACGTCGTCCTATTCCTAGACTTTGAGATGCATCCTCGAAAAGCACAAACACTTCCACCTTGGTAGCTAGCCATCTTTGTAACCACAAATGTTTTTATTAACACGATAAATGTTAACACAACACACAAGCAAGTTATAAAAATGTCTCGAAAAAACAGTTGGAAATTAATAAAACAAGATACAAAGCACTTTGTCCACAAATACCAACTATGAATGACAACAATCCAAAGACCAACGACTAGAATTTGAGGTTGACAAGAAACAAGCCAAACTTCGCGCATGTGCAAAGAAATTTTGTTTTGGAGGGAAGCTTGAATGTCGCTTCTGTGTAGGTTAGGTGTTCTGTGCCCATGCGTTCCATTCAGTGGGGCTGCAAGCCAAAGAGTACACCAGCTAACTGGTGTACTCTTTGCTGCAAGCACCCTTGCCTCTAGACTAGACACAGAACTCATACTTATAAGATATAAGTATGAGTTCTGTGCCTCTAGAGCACCAGTTTATTGGTGCATGAAGCACAAGTAGACAAAAGTTAAAACCGAGAATACATAGTTTTTTTTGGCGAAAAAGTCAGTGATAAAGTAATTTCCGGTCTCAGGGGCTTGACACTCATAAATGGAAAACGCCTAAAATATGTACAATGCACACAGGTTGAGGAACTACCTGTCCTTCCTTCTTGTGGAAAATTCATGGCCTCATCAATTTTTCAGTTCGAGAAAACTTTTTAAATTAATCATAATAATTTTAGGAAAATTATAAATCGACAGGGATATCCTGCCGAGGGCTTGCCCTCTCCGGCCAAGGCCAGATAGACTTGAATTTTATTAATCCTCATTCTGAACAGCAGAACCTTAGTACTTGGCAGTTGAAAACTTATTTTATGAAAAATCATCTGAAGGAAACTTCTTTCTCCATTATAAATTAATAAAAAAACAGCATGATTACAAATAACAATTTATGTACAAGTCCAAATATTATTCATTAAAATAACATTTATGGTATTGTTAAAACCAAATTCTTCTGAGCATCAGCACTTGGTGTAAGATGATGTCCCTTTTTATCAAATTCACTTGTTCCATCATCTGTAATTTGACCAGCCAAAAGTATGTCTATCATTCCTTGTAATGATGACTGCTCCGACAGTAACTCTGATACCTCTTTCAAAATCTGAGCAAAATCAACAAATAATTTACCAACTTCTGGAGGCAACATCATAAAACTGTCCTCATAAATATCAATTAAAATGTCTGCAGCCTTGATGAGAACTCTGGTAAACCGTTGGTCTGGTAAGTTGCGAATAAAAAATCTAAGGATTCGTGTCAGGGATTTCTTTTCTCTTCCTTGGTAAGCTTTATGCAATGCTTTCCTGTTGATGAGTTCTTGCATAACTGACACAGTAACTTGTGGGTTTTTATTTGCTACGTATGGAAGAAGAACACTGTCAAGTGCTTTAGCAAATTCAAATTTCCTCAAATGATGATCATATTTTGTTTCCTTTTCGATTGTTGGATCAGAAACAATTGTGTCAACAGTCACAGGATGAGTATCAAAGACATACTGATGAATAAATTTTTTCTCAGGTTTTTTCACATCTTTCTCTTCTCTTCTCATGACAGAAACCATACCATCCACTAATCCTGCTACAACAGTGTCATCATTTTTAGACACACCCAAGCTAAGAATAGAATTCGGAAAATCTAATGTGTGCACAGTCTTGAATGTTGCCACATCATATATTTTCACATGTCTGTCAAGGCTACCCGACAGAAGTCTTTTATTATCCGAAGCTAACCGTAAACAAGTTATTGTTTTATGATGTTGAGATATACTCCCAAGTAGCTTACCACCCGCAGCAGCATCCCAAATTTTGATCTCTGTTCCTCCTGCTGACAAGAAAATACCCCCAGAAGGTAAAAATAGTAAAGATTCAATTGGGCTTCCATGATCAACACAAAGGACTTCATTTTCGGTTCGTATATCAAACATTTTAACTTTATTATCATATCCACCAGAAATTATCGTATCAGGAACAGCCAGACAAGTTGCCCCAGATCTAACATAGTCAGTATGAGCACTAAATGTTGTTATTGTTTTTTCTGTAGGAATATCCCAGATCCTTACTGTTTTGTCATCCGAAAAGGAGGATATCTGTGGCCTGCTATGAAGAAAATATGTCCGATGAACAGGAGCCGAGTGACCTTTGAACAACCTGAAAGCATAACCAAATTAAGTCAAAGTTACTTGAACGAATAATTGTTACTTAATTCCCACAAAGTATAGTAATTCATGGCTAACACACAAGTAAAGGTACTTCATATTACCTTAATAAGCTTTTCGTAGACAAATCAAATAATCTAACATTCGATTCTTCCCCCCCTGCACAAATTAGTCTTCCATCTGATCTGAAAACAGCTCCATAAGCATTCTCTCGAAATCTTGATAAGTTTTTCACAACTAATTTGGTAATTGGATTATAGACTTGTACACGTACTGAACATGTGACAGCAAAGTAATGAGGTTCAATAGGCGAAAAATCTATATTATCAATAGGACCAAACTCTTTCACTAAAACAGGAACCTAAAAGACATAATGAATGAATAAATACATCGATTTCAAAGAATTAAAATAATACTTACCCCAAGTTTTTTCCAGTATATGGAATCTTCAGTTATTTGGATACCACTTTTCTGGTAGATTTTTGTATTAAGCTTTTTGAAAGCAGGCATGTTTATAATTTATAACCTGTGTTTATAACAACATCAAGTGTTAGGTTAGAAACTAGAAATGTTACCAAGGAGACAATAGACGAGGAAAGTGATGACGTAACAAATGTCATTCTTGTCAAAAACTGATTCCAAACAAACCTCCTTCGAATTCAAATCAGCTTGTCCGATATACTTCCGTAAAGATTTTTCAACTTCTGCCTAAGAAAACAACATCCAACCAACCAAACACAAACTAATAAGCAGGCAGCAAATCATCAACAGATAAAGTCTCCTAAAATTCTTTGTTTGGAATCAGTTTTTGACAAGAATGACATTTGTGACGACACACTTTTCTCGTCTATTAAAAACAAGGAGTGTTTGATTCCCATAAGACAATGGGGACACAAGTAGAAAGAGATGAAAGAACATTTGTGACGAAATGTGACGTAGTTATACATGTCATGGCCGCCGTTCTCTATAGACAGTGACAGACTAGCTCTTGGTATATGAGAGTTATGGTGGATTTATGCAGCAATCATAAGTCATAAGGAAGAATATTCGTCAATGATTGGTTGGTCCGTATATTCCAACCAATCATTGACGAATAGTCTTCCTTATGACTTAAGACTTATGATTGCTGCATAAATCCACTATTACTGCTGACAGTTTTGTTGCTTGGTTCGAGTTCGACTCTGTACTCATACCCAAGTACGTCACTATGACGCGTTGATGCTACAAGTTTCTGATTGGCTAGAGCTTATTAAACCCTCCTTGTTTTTAGTCTCCTTGACTTGTTACTAGTAGCGTAGTAGGATGTTCGTAAGCATTCACACTCAGTTTCCTGGTGTGGAATAATTTACACTACACCAAGAAGCTACATTTTGAATCGGGAGCCAGCAAAACTTTTATTCAATGAAGTTAGCTGTAAAATTGAATTACTGCACAACTTATAAATTTTATCTAAAAGCAAATGAAACGATCACTAAGCCACAAGGTATAGGAGGAGGGAGTATAACAATATGACATTTTACTCTTCTCTCTCTCTCTCTGTATTTGGTTGGTCGTTGCTTCCTCCAAACAGGCGCATTTGACCAAGCCCTGCCGCGGAAAATCCGTTCCCATCCGGCCTTTAACCGGCGTAGACAGCAAGGTTTCATCAGGGGAATGAAGTTGTCTTGCTCTAGGCAATACTGCATCCCATATTTTACACTTTTTAATTTTTATTTAACAAAACACTTCTATATAATCTGTCAAATGCACGTCTTTAAGACTGCGGACATCACACACATTAACCTGACTTCCCACACAAGACCGCCGTCTGATCTCAACCACTGCCGGAAGTCGAATCACCACCCCTGTGTCAAGTTACCGGTCGGACCAGGCACGCGCGTTCAGTATGAAGTATGACCATGAGTCGGACCGACCAGATGATTGAAAATATTGGTCACATACATACAGTTCTAATGAGGTCGTCAAGTCAACCAAATGACCGCGCTGGTCGAATCATATTGGTCAGACCGTAGACTTGACTCAGCCCACATTTTACTCTTATGAGTGGTGGTTTTAATTTGTCCTGCTGAGTGATTCAGATGGCGGGTAAACCAGTGCAGTGCACACGAGGTGAGATTATGAACTCTCGATGTGACGTGACTCGAAGCAAAAGTTGCAGCTCGGGTGTTTCCCTGCCTCCTCCGAATTATGCAGGGAGTGATATTCACTGTATGTACATCAACAGGATAGTGGGGGACATTACATCATTAATTTAGTAAAATTTAACTCCAAGGGTGCGATTCTCAAATGTCTACTAGCCTATGTCGCATGCGTCAAAATATCTCCATCTCTTTTCAATGCATATTCGAGAAAGGCGATGGAAATATTTTGTCGCATGCTACATATGATAGTCGACATTTGAGAATAGGGCCCCAAATACTGAAAAATTACATGTTACGATTCATCATTCATCGCAATTTTGTCACCGTATAAGTCGAATCGCAAAATTTTTTGCAAATATTCGCAACGGTATGAACGAGCCTTCAAACGCTATACTTATGGTGAATTTATGCAGCAGTCATAAGAAAGAATATTCGTCAGTGATTGGTTGGAATTTACGGACCAACCAATCATTGACGAATATTCTTCCTTATGACTTAAAACTCATGACTGCTGCATAAATCCACCATAACGGCCAGGTTCCGATATTACTGAACAGTATTGCCCAGTAAATGTGGTCTCTCTCTCTCCCCATAGACACTATAGGGGAAGAGAGAGTCAACAATTTACTGGGCAGTACTGTTCAGCAATAGACGAGGAAAGTGTGTCGTCACAAATGTCATTCATGTCAAAAACTGATTCCAAACAAAGAATTTTAGGTGACATTCTCTGTTGATGATTTGTTGTTTTGCTTATTAGTTTGTGTTTGGTTGTTTGAATTTTGTTTTCTCAGGCAAAAGAAGTTGAAAAACAACGGAAACAATTTCAGACAAGCTGATTTAAATTCGACGGAGATTTGTTTGGAATCAGTTTTTGACAAGAATGACATTTGTGACGTCATCACTTTCCTCGTCTATATCGGAACGAGAAACATCTACTACTGAAATGTCACTCGTAAGTACAATCGAGGAACAAAATACCTAATGTCAAAACTTTGACAGGTATGTAAATAACATATAATAACAATCAAATTTGAATAAAAATATAAATAATCTCGAACATGGAAATTAAATGGATAATTGTGAATGCCAGGTTGTATTTTCTTCTTAATATATAAACACATTGTTTCAACTAATTTTGTTGTAGGTTGAAAAATGGTGTCCAGCTTATCAATGCCCTCACAACAAAGAAATTCCAATTACTCCTTACTCACATCATGAACTCAAAGACGGAAGATCCTTTCACCAATGAAGAATTGAACAAGCTTAAGACTTCACTTAAACTTAATGATGACTCTTTGCAACTGCTGATTCAATCAATATCACATATTTTCAAACAATCTTCCAAAGTCATTTTGAAACCAACAGTTTTACAAAAACAGCTATGTGAAGATCTCGGCTTCGACACTGAAAAAGCTGAGGAATTTGTCAAAGTTTGGTCAACAGAGACCCACGAACATTTCGGTGATTTTGAAGATGGAATGAAACTGGAAAACATTGCTTGGGAATTAAATGTTCAATGTGCAGACCAAGTATGTAATGATCAGAGCATACCAGTTGCAAGAGTACAATTCAATTTATCCAAATTAAGCAGAGAAAGTGAAAAGGAAAGTGTTACTGTTGAAATGGATAAAAGTGAACTGTTACAGTTTTACAATACTTTAGAAAGCATTCAGATGAAATTAGATAACATGCAAAACATTTGATATTAATTTGTGCAGTAAAAATTGTAATTAAGCATTATACTGTATATGCTGCAAAACTAGAAGTTGTATATATTTGATTATACCAAATTATCATACTTGGTTGATTTTATTTGTGTTCCTTATAATAGTGTCATTTTAATTTGAGATTCTTTTTAGTTTGATACATTTGGGGTTGATACAAGCACGATACTTTTCCATATATTCATGTAATAACTAAAACTTCCATAACAAATTTTTAAAAAATAGGAAGTGTATTGAGGTCCGAGCAGTCAGACCCGGGGCATTTTTGTATTTTGGTCCGAGTATCTGAACCAGGTAGGTATGTTACAGTATGCTTGCATTTCCTCTAGAATACACTGAAGGAGGGCTTCCCTAAGCCTTATAAAAGCAAGCATATTTTAATTTATATTATCAGTCAGGTTAGATGATTGTAGTGTATTCAACTTGGATAGTAGGGAGGTTTGTTTAGGTTAGGTCATTTTGCCATAAGATAGCCAGTCAGTTTTTTTCTTGATTGTTACCAGGCTCATAAGCTCCTTTACTAGGTTTCTTAAGTACATTTTTTAAATTGTTATTAAATGAATCATTGGCGAAAATTAAACAATTGAACATATAAATGAAGGGGAAATTATTTGCTCATATTTAAATTACAATAGTCGGCGGCATATATTCAAAGTGACCAAATTACTGCGACAAAGAAACTAACTAAAAAAATATGATAGGTATGTTTGTGGTTATAAGAAGGTCAAGTTTTTGTGTATAACGGTTGTTTTTGGCACTAGTAATTATTAAATTAGGTAGATTGGCATTTGAGGAAATCTTTTATTTGGACTATCATCTGCAGAAGTGCTCGGATCAAAATACCAATAAGCCGCGGGTCCGACTGCTCGGACCTCAATACACTTCTAAAAAAATGTGTCCCTTCCTCATTTATTCAGGATATTTGTTACAAAAACGTAGAGGTTCTATTCATATAATTCAAAATCTATTCTATTTGATGTGTGGAAATTGGAACCCTCTTCACATTTTCTAACCATTACACCAGTTTTAAAGTACTTTTCTTTTGACCACTTGACCATCTGAGTTGTGGTGTATGGTCCATGAATTTCCTCATCTTCAATTTTCCACTTGAACTCCCACATCAACGCCACTGGTGTTTGCTTATCTTTTGATTTATCTTCTGAATTTGAAGTTTCTCCTAATTTTTGCTTCATGTTCTCAACAAAATCATCAGCATACATATCTAGTTCAGGTTCTACAACTTTTGATTTGTTTTTATTTTCATTTGTCTCAAGTTTTGTTTTTATTTCTTCGTAGGTTTCTTGGTACACATTCATATTACCCAGTTTGGTTAAAATTTGATTAGCAAGTTCTGTTAAATCAATAACGTCCTTATTTTCAGTTAAAGTGCCTGCTTTTTTACGTTTTAATCGTTCAACGCTAGATAGCTTCATATCAGCTCCTCCAAGCCTTTTTAAAGCTTTATTTATGGTCTCTTTGGGCTTCAAATACTCTAATATGCTTTTATACGATTTAAATTCATCAAAGTTTTCATCTTCTTCAGACTCTGAATCACTTCCAGCACCAAGGCCCTGTTCATCAACCTTATACTTTTGCTTAGTATCGGAAGTTTTTACTTTCTGCCAATCGATATTATCTAACCAGTTATCTCGAACTTCTTTCTCGTTATTCCAAATAAAATGACCTTGTTTATCAAAATGCCCCTCTTCCATTTCTTCATTCATATTGAAAGCAGTGATTTTTTGTTCTCCCTCTTGTCTGTCGAAACCATCTTCTTCACCTTCAATATCACTATCATTAAGAACATTGTCTTCATCAACTTCATCCTCTTCATCACTATCAAGAGTATGTTTTTTTAACTGTTGTTTACTTTCTGGAGGAAATGCGGTTTGAAAATTTCGCTTGGACATCTTTTTTTTTTTGGTTTGTTTTTTTTACACTCCCAAATTTCTTCGTCTCCGATCCTAATTGTTTAGTTCATTTCAAAATTGACGAAAATATATTATGGCGTGTTTGCGTGTATTTCTATTAACTATGCTGTATGCTATGCACTATTATTTTTATTTCAAAACTACGTCCTACGTTCCCACATTGGACGGCCACATTAGAGCTGTTTTTTGTCGTATCACTTTTTTAAAATTATTTGGACCGTTTTAAAAACTTTTCATTTTAGCGTTGAAACGGTGACGTCATAGACAGAATGTTTTCAAACGAATTACGAAATGCACCATTTTGACGCCATAGCCAATTTTATGACGTAAAATTGAAAAAGTTTTTGAAACATTATTGAATACGGATCAACGACAAAAAACAGCTTAGGTTTGTTCATTTGTGTCAGCAAAGCTGATCCGTCGATCCGTGTCACCTAACCTGTAGGTTAGGTGTTCTGTGTCCGAGCCAAGTAAACTAAACATTATTTAACAGGAGAGTCTAATCCCCATAAGACAATGGGGACACTAATAGAAAGAGATGAAAGAATATTTGTGACGAAATGTGACGTAGTTGGACATGTCATTGCCGCCGTTCTCCATAGACAGTGACGGACTAGCTCTTGGTATATGAGAGTTATGGTGGATTTATGCAGCATTCATAAGTCATAAGTCTTAAGTCATAAGGAAGAATATTCGTCAATGATTGGTTGGAATATACGGACCAACCAATCATTGACGAATATTCTTCCTTATGACTTAAGACTTATGACTTATGATTGCTGCATAAATCCACCATTACTGCTGACAGTTTTGTTGCTTGGTTCGAGTTCGACTCTGTACGTCCAAGTACGTCACTATGACGCGGATGCTACAAGATTCTGATTGGCTAGAGCTTATTAAATCCTCCTGTTAGTTTAGTCTCTTTGCACCAAACCAATAAGTGAAATTATGAAGAAGACGTTAAAAAGAAGAAGTAAAGAAGAAGAATTGATAATTCATAAATCAAAATCACAAAACTCTCGTTTGTTCAAATGTTCAAAATTTAAAACCTTGTAGAAGTTGTAAAGTTGATATTTATTTTTGATTGTGGTTTGTGGTTGTTTCACTGTTGTATAGAAACTTTTTCAGATATTCAAGATGAGTATTCCTATGTTTCCACATTTAAAACCCAGGTTGATGCACTCATCATGGTTTGACGTGGATCAGCCCTGCGACGATGAAGATGAAGTTTCTCAACTGGAAAGTGAACACCAACAAAGCCTTCAACAGATAATAAACAAAAATTCTGATTTAATACCTATTGGAAAGACAGCATCAGAGGTATAACACTTTTTTTTTTAGACCAGTTCACCCATATCTTGATTTTTGTCATGTTAATAAAACTCAAACTAATAACCTAATTAGGACCACTTTACAAAAACTAGAGAATACTCTGTATGCCATGTTACAAATGAAACTTTCATTTTGTAACTTTTCTGAGACAAAGAAAATAGAAATAATTAATTGTGATAGTTATATCTATGCAAACACAACGAACTAACTCTTGATGGGCGCCAAACAGATGTCTCTTCAAACTGAGTTAACTCATGGACCTCATGGTGAGCATCTGGAAACAAACCACAAGAAATCTCGTCCTTAGCAGTGAATGAGTTGAGATCTAATTGGTTGAAGAGGAGTGTAGCAAATTGGGAAAATATTTGACACACAAAGTTGTGATGTTTCAAGCTTGACACATTCAGGGAAATTGAGTGATCAACAAGTACTTAAATAATGATCAGGGTCAACCCAAATCATAGACAATGTTTGGCTCGAAACATTCTCAAAGGTTCAGACAGCTTTCCGTATTTTTCAAACCATTCTGGTTACTGTATCCAAAGGTGAACGTAGTTTTAATGACCTAAAACTTATTGAAACATATAGTTGACTCTTGAAGAAGATTGGTGATCTAATCTAGCCATTTAAATCGATCTAACATGATATATTCTGTCATTGTCAAATGAGGATCTAATGAAAAACTTTGAAAGTAAGAGCTAAAAAGGTTCAATTTAAGTAATAGTTCAAATAATTCACTATATATTATAGTGTAATAATAATTCAACAAATAATAATTCAACTGATAACATCAAAGTTAATAATAGTCTGTCATAAATATAAGTTTGAATAGTTTTAATAGAATGGAATAATTTTAACTTAATTGCTTTATCATTCATTACAAAATATTTCAAATAAGCTCAGACTAGCACTGCTTCAAGGTGTGATGACATTCTCTTCTCTTCTAGAATGTGGAAGAAGATGAAGAAGAAGATGATGAAGATGATAATGATGATGATGATGAATCAGAAACTCATGATGAAGAAGAGGAAGATGAAATCGAAATGGATGTCTCGCAGGAACGAAGTTCGCCTGTTGATGTTAGTATAAGACTGGTACAGGGTCATGGAGTGAGATAACTCGAGACTCACCAGAATTGAGAGTGATGAAAAGAAACATGGAGTTTACTCTGATCATTTGATTTACGTGAAAT
This sequence comes from Chrysolina oricalcia, assembly GCA_944452925.2. Lineage (NCBI taxonomy): Eukaryota > Metazoa > Arthropoda > Insecta > Coleoptera > Chrysomelidae > Chrysolina > Chrysolina oricalcia. The sequence continues at coordinate 18,132,554 of OX101812.2, forward strand.
GTTATTAAAATGTTTTTTGTAATTCATTGAGGCACATTATTGAACATACTACTATAATTTTTATTTTGTTAGTTGATTGTAGTACATTTAGTTAACTAATTTAGTTCATTATTTAGTAGTTCTGCTTTTGTACTGCATCAGTGAGCTGCATATTATATAATCCAAAAACCTGTCAAATATATATGTCCATGGTCAACAATGACAATAAATTCTATACTATTTTGAAACTGATGTGAAATTGATGTGAATAGTTTCCTTAACTTTGGCGGTGTTAATAGTGAATTGCTAGTGTTTTCTTAAATGAAATGTATAGAATGTAGAGTGAATTTGTGCTGTAGATGAGTCTGAGCAACACAGCATTTCAGAATCAGCTAATACGGTGTTACTAAATTAGAATTCCAACTTAGTATATTAGAATCGACTATTATATTATATTTACCCAACCGCCTGAGGAAGAAAGAAAGATTGCTGGTAAACAAAAGTTGTTGATGAATTATTATACATAACTATAGCTGTTAAATTATGTATTTTTTCGGATAAAACAGCAAATAACTAAACAACTTTTGCTCAAAACCGATTGATTCCTTATGTTAATTTGTTTCTTTTGAAGTGGTGTACCGAATATCAGATAAAATACAGTGTGTTTCATTTTAAAAATTTCAATATTGATATGTAGCTGAACCCCCTGTATATTGCATTTTTTTTAAATACAGTCAGTTACAGTGTATAATAAACCATCAACTTTTGAAAACAACATTTAGTATATCAGTAATCTCTCGTCCTCGGATGGTTGAGACACCCTGTATATTGATAACACATATTCTGTTTTTTTCAAATTGATTCGCGCATTTGACACAGTTGATCACGGCTTGTTGGAAAATAAACTCTACCAAATCGGAGTCAGAGGTTCACGTTTAGAATGGTTACTTGCATGTTAATTTGACAGATCAACACGTTGAGATCAATAGTGTGAGATGGATCCTATGAATACACATACTGGTACCCCACAGGGATCATGCATTTCTCCAACACTGTTTGATATATTCAACACAGATCTTCCAAAACTAGTACAAATGAGTATGGATCCCCGATAATTTGTTTCGACGATAAAATGGCCTTTGGTTGATTTTTCTGAAGTTTTGATGTGTTGTAAATCCTGGCATCCTTATTACAGATCGCTTCTATAACCAGTTTCCATTGTGTCAAAAACGAGTCTTTTGCTGTTTGTGGTATTATCATTGTTTAATAGACGTACTTCTAATTGAACAATCGTCTTACCCATGCATCGATTTGACTATTGTGCTCTGATTCGAGAATAATCTTTCTTAGAAATGAACTCATCACGTCAAGTGGTAGCTCATGAATCCTTCCTTTCGAAAAAAAAAGAAAAAAATTTCTCACCAAGGGTGTTGCATTACAGTGGCAATAATGGTCACATATAGACAAATATCAATAACAATCATTTTGTTGATTTTATTGAAAATATGAACAGGAAGTTTATAGAGTCAGTTGTGGAATCATCTGCGACTGAAAGACAAACTAGTCGCTATTTTCCAACGTACTAGATAACTTCTCTTGGAAGGGATTCATGTTGTAAAGAGAAATATTCTCAATTGAAAATTGAAGCAAAACATGACTCCTTTGGAAATGGAAAAAAACCTACGATAAATTGAAGTTACTTTTCTGTAATATCTAACAGAAAACAACTACTTCACCGGCAAAGGCCTCGCTGGACATTGACCTATATCTGATAGATATTGTGAAAAGGACCTATATAAATTGAGACAAAAAAAAATCTGAAAGTGAAAATTTGCATTTTCATTCAGGTAGTTGATTATTTCTTATTTCCATTGGAGATTCATATCTATAAATGAGAATGTTTCTCTTTACAATAATCATTTTGATTTTCACTCAATCCGATAAAATTGGAAAATAAACTGCTGGAATTCGCCAATTTTTTTTTCAAGTATGTGTCACATGAACAACATGAGGATTCATATGATTGCCTAACTATACCCTAAAATGGGGTGAATAGAAATAAAAGTGAAGCATTTGTAGAAAAAAATCCTAAATTTCGCGAGTTTATCCGAAAAACTTATGAGTGATTTATAAATTGCAGACTTATTTCACAATATATATATATATATATATATATATATATATATATATATATATATATATATAAATAAGGATGGATTTAGCGAGGGGCAATATATGAAAATATAAGTAGAAAAACTATTGGGTATAACCCTCAAAATGTCCTACAACCGATGAGAGCTTAAGCTCGAAACACGTGTCTACGGTTGTAGGACATTTTGAGGGTTATACCCAATAGTTTTTCTACTTATATATATATATATATATATATATATATATATATATATGAAAAATTATGATATATCAAGTAGTTTCTAATAGATATTTTTCATAGATAATTAAAATCACTTTTTATGTTCCTATTCACATGTTGTTTCTAATAACCCGCTGTTCCTTTTCACCCGCATTTGGTAGCTATTTTGTATTCTTTTCAAATTTGGAAATAACCAAACCCCTTAAATTTTTTAAAAATTGTTTCTTTTCGCCTCCCACATGGTTTACTAGCGAATTACGTGCCAAAACAATCACTGTTCCTACTCACCCCGCTTGGAGGGTAAATAAAAAATCACATTTCAATTTTTTTTGAATTGCGTCACATGAATTTTCTTCTATCAGACATAACACACATTTTCAATTTTTTTCCTTATTGATAAAGAGAATATTAACTTTGCAACAAAGTCCAAAAACTCTAAAACCGTTTTTTTATCCCATTTTACGGTAGCTAATATATGGTTTTTCATATAAAGATTGACAATCCAACTGCTGTATCTGATGAACAAAATGATATAATTATCACGAATGTTCCATAACTGTTTCTAGAATGTGAAAGGAATTTCCAGCCACCCCCCTCTCAAATAATTTCAATAGAATCCTCTACTGCGCTTCTTTGGTATTAATTAATTATATTTCGAACATGTTGGACCAACAAAAGAGATTCATCATCTGGCTGTGGTGAATATGCATGGGTTTGATGCGGGAGCAATTCTTCATACTCTATCTCCAACTTTTCCATTGAACACTTTCCCCTAAGAGGTCATGTTTTGCCGCAAATCCCAAAAAACCGTTTTCAACTCCAAAACTGCAACCCCCATTTCACCATTTTGAGTGTTTTCTTTTTTTTTTCCTTAAAGTTGGAATCTCAACAACATTACCCACCTGGTCCTTGCGCCTGTTATTACTTCTATTCTTTTTCCCAAAAATTATATGCACCAGTCTATAAGGGAGGGCCCATCATAACTTATAGAAACGGGTCCCACAGACTGATGTGGAGGGCCTGTTGGCGGGTGAATGGCAGGTGCTTTGGAAAATTTGCGTCTACGGACAGAAGTCACAACTGAAGTTACGTAGACTGAATATCCATCCGAAATTGTTGAAAGCATCTTTATTAAGTTTGGATGGATATCACAAAATTTGGTGGGGATATTTTGTGGATTGATATTCTCTGTACGCATTTGATGGGATGTTGCATTATTTAATGTCTCGCCATCTGGAACCGATTGCAGAAGCACACTACAATTTCAATTGTTTTTTCATCGCAAACATTTAATCAAAATTAAACTGTCGTAAACCCATTCAGGGTTTTCACTCGAAATGTGAATTGTCATCTAGGCAACGGAATTCTGGCTTTAAGCTGAGTTACCTGTCGGAATTCTGATTTAGTAATTCCGGGTTAGTTACTCGGTTCTTATTAAAATTTGCAATATTTTATATCACAAAATTACAAAAAAACTCACCCTTTAAAGGATTTGATTGAAATACCGTTTTTACACCTTTATTGACACAGCTGTGCCTTTGATATTTAATGCAGTTTTTCGAACCAGCCGGATCAATGTGTACTTTTGATATTTCGTTTAAAATTCAAAGCTCTATTTAAATTTTCAACTCTATTAGAATTTTTCCTACAGTTGGTCATTTCAAATAAACAGGTATGCAACGAGTAATGTCGGCTCCTGTATTTCGGGTTGCTGTCTGCTATTCGAAACTGTCGAACGAATCAATTGTAGTAAGTTCCGAGTATAATCGAGTTGACTCGAATGCGGATATTTTGCGAATTTGTTGACTTGTCCTGTTCGTTCTGTCTAATTTAAAATGGTATTGTGATATGATGGTCATATTTGACAGGGAAGTTGGGAAGAAGTGTTATGTATTAACTTTATTATAAATTCCATCCTCAAGAGCTTGTGAGTTTAAAACAGTTTTGGCATCGTTCGTCGTAATTTAATGAAACTGAACAATTTCAAGAACTTCAAGAAGTAAAAGCTAATCTAACCTGTACAAATCAAAAGTGAAAGGAATGCTCTATTTCTCAGTCCTGTTAATACAATTATTACTTTCATAAAGTTGAGGAGAGAAGTTTTCTAGTATTTGGTGGAAGAGATTCATAAACCTTCAGGTGAGTTTTATAAAATACCATGTATTGTTTTTTACACATGACTAGAGGGGAGATATTTGCCATTTGATTGTTTATAATTTATACTGTGAACCAGTTTTGCATAGCTATATCACGTATATTTCTGTTGGAATTTCCATATGTTAATGTTTTTCTTTCATTCAGTAGGGTGGTTTGATAGTTTACATGAATGTGATGATGCAAGAACTCAACGATTTTGGGTTGTAGTTTGAAGAAAAAAAAAATATGTATATGTACTTAACTGTTACCTGGAATGAGTTTTATCAATATTCAGCTTGCAATTGTGCTGAGATGTATGTGGATTCATTGAATGGGGCTCCATGTCACATCAACAATTTTATTGTTGCTAGCCATTCAGAAACTTTATAACTTTCGTAGTTTTGGTAGCTGAGTGGCTTCATTTCTTATGAAAATTAATTCAATTTTAGAAGCCCCAGTGTATTATGTAATAATGTGTAAGCACAAGAACAATGCAGTCTCAGGAATTTGAATCAGAAGTGGGTGAATGTTCTGTAACTGTAGACCTTATGTCTTTCAGATCACCATTTAGTTGTACAAATGTCTCATTGAAACGTATCTCTAGGTGCCACCTTTACACATTGCGCTCTGTTCAATTTCCATCATCAGATTTTTATTTGATTAACATTTGTTTTAACTAATATCTTCCTGTTTGGAAGGTAACCAAGTCGTTGTGTTTTATAAAATTGTGTGTGTATCCATGTAATATATATTTCCAAAGTTTTTCCGGTATCCCAGTTAGTACCGATGACTAAATCTTACTTCAGTGAAGATAAGCAGAGTGGAATAAACATATTATTTTGCACAATACAATAGGATTTCCCTATCTCACTTATAGCCGTTATCTGATGAATCTTTCTGAATAAATTTATTAAGAAGTCTGTATTATGTATCAAAGTCTGAGTGTAGTTATTAATCTTCCTTGATAACAAAGAAAAGATAATTTCCACTGATCTGGATTTACTGGGTTCAAAGTAATTTATTGAAATCACTTCTCTAAGCTGCTAGCTGAATATTCACTGGTAAGTGGCTTGATTGAGTTTTCTGGTTTAATTTTTTCATTCTTGATTGGAAGTGAAACATTCTTGAGCACAATGTTTTAAATATGAGTATGAATCTGTATATAAATTTCAATAATAAGAGAGCAGAAAACATGTGATATTCATTCTTCTTGGGTATAGTTCAATTTAACAGCATTATTTTCACTTGAGACAGTTTTCCAGTGACAGTTATACTAAGATCCTTTATTGAGATATTTGAATAATATTATTTTGATCCAATGAGTTGATTTTAATCATATATGTGAATCTGTGGGCATTTTTATAATGTTGCAAGTAACGCTCATATTCATGGAAATATTCTCATGGCAAAAGTGATATGAAGTAATTTCTATGGCATATGTATGGAGCTAATAAATAGTAAAGTGGCTAGAGAGCATCTTATATTTCTGATGCTGAAGTTTGTTTTGGGTTAGCGAGGGCAATATGCAACTAAGAGATGAAAATATACTTCAGTCCTGTGATAAATTATACGCTATTTTTTGCAGAGACAGGAATCCATTTTAAAACGTATTCAAAACTTACTGAGACCAAGAGTACTATAATTTTTTCATTTTTTAATCCTCTGATGTCTCCAGCACAATCATTGAAAATCATTAGGGCCAAGCTGTAGATAAAAATAAGAGGCCCTCTTCACACAAAATAAAAGACGCAAACGGCCTATACTACTTTTTATAAGATAGTTCGTAAATTAAAACCCCTGTTTTCGCAACAACAAAATCGCTTTGTGGAATTTTTTAAACAAGAAATAGTGAAAACTTTTTTGTTTTTTTGCGAATATCTCAAAAAGTATTGAACGAATCGTTTTACACTCAATAGAATTTTTGTAGATAATTATAAAACCTACCCAGATCGGTGCATTTTTCACTGAGAAAATCCGGGAAATCCTTGAAAAAGAGTATTTTTCAAAAATTCATAATTTTAATAAAACCTAAACTGGAGAAACAATATTGCGAAAACTGATAGATAATAACATGTGTTTCAACTGTGGTTTCTGTCCGATGTGTAGTTTTTGCACAATCGCGTTATAAACAATTCAAGGGCAAATCTTTCTAAATGCACCGATTTGAGGGAAATCATCTTATTCAAATTCTGTAAACGGCCTTTGGAAGTAGACATCAATATCTACAATTTTCTATATTTTGAATTTTCTCCTGAGAGGTGGGAAATGTGTTGAAAATGTCACTGGAAGTTACTCTAAATGCTTCAAAGTGCACCCGAAGTCGCCCGAACTAAACTCGAGTTAACTTCAGTGCGACTTCGGACGCACTTTGAAGCGATTTGATTAACTTTCAGTGACATTTTCAACACATTTCCAACCTTATTAAGGATATTTTCATTGGAAATGTCCTCCTCATTACGGAACTTATTTTAAAATTTCTTAAATATTAATAGTTTTTGAGTTATTAACAAAAAAAACTACTTATATTTTTTAAATCTTATTTTGTTAATAACAATCGCAATTTTTCACGTGCGGTAAAATCCTAGAATTGTTTTTTTCTAGTGGTCATTCCGAATCCAATGAGATATCGCTCAAATTTTTAGGAGCTTTATCTCTATTTTTCACGTTTTTCAACCTGTTGATCGGGCTACTATATGGACATTATCAAACGAACTCAGTCTATGGTATTTGTTTGATAATGTCCAAATAGGACGAAACTACAGTAACGTTAAGAAAACAGAATTCTTTGGGAGATCGTTTAATAACGAACAGTCGTTACCGACCGATGATGAACCCTTTACTCCCATTAACACCTACTAAGTAGGCTTATTAAGTAACGTTGTTTACAAAATAAAAATAGAAGTGTTATAAACATAGAAAGTTTTCGTGACAATTTGATTCCTTTATTTCCTAACTTTAACAAAATTGAACACTGAGGGGATATTACTTGATATCTCACTCATATGGCCATTTGTGAATAAAATTCCAGTGGAAAGTATCAAAATCGTCTCCGAAACGCAATAATAATAATTTTAAATAATAATACACAATCATGACACAGTACACCCAATAGGCCAAGCAATAGAGCCACAAATGATTACTTTTTGGACACAAAGACTACCTGGAAGCCACCTGTGCCAGCCCGTGCAAGACAGTCCGTAATTGATTCCCACCATGTCCTCTACTCGAAAATGCCATTTTAAAATTTGTTATAAACAACAAAAAATCGCGTTTTTTTAATTTTTTTATTGTAAAATGAAAACTATTGAAGCAGTGTTAACGGTGCAAAGGCAAGAACTGTAGACAATTGAATTCCGAAGAGAATGACGGGTCAAACGATCCGATCGGATAATTAGAACCGGAGAAAAGCGGGGAAACCGGAAAATTGTGTGTTGTTTTTTTAAATTCATAACTCTGCCATTTTTTAATATTAAGAGCTGAAACTTTGCACGATAGTAGCTATTGACGTGCACTTTATGTGTGCAAAACCTGGATTCAGTCGGATTAATAGTTTTCGCACAATCCTCATGTGGATTTTTTTTAGAAATATTTTTGCGGAGAGCTGGATGCGTTTGATGTCGTTCAATTGAAATTTAAAAAATAGATTTGGAAAGTAGACGTAAACAGTAACAAAACGTCTATTCTGATTTTTCGATAAATCGCGTCTAAGTGTGTTGAAAACTAGTTAGAACATGAGGGAAAACGGCCGACCGCGCGTGAGCGATCGAGTGGTGGGGGACTGTGTGAATCGAGGAGAAATAGTTTCCATTTTACAATAAAAAAACTTAAAAAACGCGATTTTCTGTTGTTTATTGTTTATCACAAATTGAAAAATGCCATTTTCGAGTAGAGGACATGGTGGGAATACACTACGGACTGTCCTGCACGGGATGGCACAGGTAGTCTTTTTGTCAAGGACAATATCTCTGTTGCTTGGCCTACAAGTGAACTGGCTGGGATGAAAAGTGTGTACGTTAAATGCAAAGGAGGAATTTATTCTTCAATATTTCACCCGAGGGGGAAGTAACTCTTTCATTAGGTGTACATCATAACATTTTCATTACTTCATTAATCATTTCATATTCAACTTAAAATCGAAATCTATGTTTCTGGGGATCCGTGATATGATTTTTTTTGGTTCCAAGTTGGCAAATTTATGCCGTCTGACAATCGGTAAGTGATCGCCTCGGTGATCGCTGAGCAGACGCGGATTTTAATCAGTGATTTTCCGATGAATAGTATAACATCATTAATGGTAATTATTTTTCATTAGAGTTAATTACTGCATTATTTTCATTAGGAGTACAAAAAATGGCTAGTTACTTCCCCCTCGATTTCACCCAAATGATATCAATAGGAAGAAAAATTAAGTGCGAAAATATTTTTACACTCTTCGAAACAAGATGAAACTCGTCCCATTGATTTGACTGGGTCAAATATAATGTAATATCCATCCCCGTTTCGTTATTTTCAATGATTGTGCTATGGAGTTAGAAAATAATAGGGCAAAAATGGTGAAATTGTAATGCTTTCGATCTCATCACGTTTTGAAGCAGGTTACAATTATTTTCTCAGCAAATTTTCCTTCCTGTTCAGATCACACGGATTGAAAATTGAACAATACATCATCTGTTTGCATTTATCAGACATCTTTTCGATTACGAAGACCATATCAGGAAAATATTCATACCAGACAGTTCATATGGGTCGGATATAATGTACTACCGAGTGTACTACTATAAATATGTCCCAGTCTATAGAGGTTTTTCCTCTACAAAATAAAAGACGCAAATGGCCTAAACTAATTTTTATAAGATAGTTCGTCAATAAAAACCCCAGTTTTCGCCCCAGCAAAATCGCTTTGTGGAATTTTTCAAACAAGCAATAGTGAAAAAAATTACAACTTTTTTGGTTTTCTGGAAATATCTCAAAGATTATCCAAGGGATTGTTTTACAGTCAACGGAACTTTTGTAGAGATTTAATAAACCTACAAAATGGATTTTCGTACGACCGGATCAGTGCATTTTCCACTGAGAAAATCCGGGAAAACCTCGGAAAAGATACTATTTTTTAAAAGATAATAATTTTTATAAACCTGAAGCTGGACAAACAATATTGCGGAAACTGATAGATAATAATATGTGATTCAACTGTGCGCAAGATGTTTTCTGTCCGATATGTAGTTTTTGCACAATCGCGTTATAAACAATTTAAGGGCACATCTTGCAGGATGCGCCGATTTAAAGAAAATCGTCGTATTCAAATTCTGTAAATGGCATCTGGAAGTAGAGATCAATGTCTACAATTTGTATATTTTGGATTTTCACCTGAGAGGTTGGAAATGTGTTGAAAATGTCACTGAAAGTTAATCAAATCGCTTCAAAGTGCGTCCGAAGTCGCACTGAAGTTAACTCGAGTTTAGTTCGGGCGACTTCGGGTGCACTTTGAAGCATTTAGAGTAACTTCCAGTGACATTTCCAACCTCTCAGGTGAAAATCCAAAATATACAAATTGTAGACATTGATCTCTACTTCCAGATGCCATTTACAGAATTTGAATACGACGATTTTCTTTAAATCGGCGCATCCTGCAAGATGTGCCCTTAAATTGTTTATAACGCGATTGTGCAAAAACTACATATCGGACAGAAAACATCTTGCGCACAGTTGAATCACATATTATTATCTATCAGTTTCCGCAATATTGTTTGTCCAGCTTCAGGTTTATAAAAATTATTATCTTTTAAAAAATAGTATCTTTTCCGAGGTTTTCCCGGATTTTCTCAGTGGAAAATGCACTGATCCGGTCGTACGAAAATCCATTTTGTAGGTTTATTAAATCTCTACAAAAGTTCCGTTGACTGTAAAACAATCCCTTGGATAATCTTTGAGATATTTCCAGAAAACCAAAAAAGTTGTAATTTTTTTCACTATTGCTTGTTTGAAAAATTCCACAAAGCGATTTTGCTGGGGCGAAAACTGGGGTTTTTATTGACGAACTATCTTATAAAAATTAGTTTAGGCCATTTGCGTCTTTTATTTTGTAGAGGAAAAACCTCTATAGACTGGGACATATTTATAGTAGTACACTCGGTAGTACATTATATCCGACCCATATGAACTGTCTGGTATGAATATTTTCCTGATATGGTCTTCGTAATCAAAAAGATGTCTGATAAATGCAAACAGATGATGTATTGTTCAATTTTCAATCCGTGTGATCTGAACAGGAAGGAAAATTTGCTGAGAAAATAATTGTAACCTGCTTCAAAACGTGATGAGATCGAAAGCATTACAATTTCACCATTTTTGCCCTATTATTTTCTAACTCCATAGCACAATCATTGAAAATAACGAAACGGGGATGGATATTACATTATATTTGACCCAGTCAAATCAATGGGACGAGTTTCATCTTGTTTCGAAGAGTGTAAAAATATTTTCGCACTTAATTTTTCTTCCTATTGATATCATTTGGGTGAAATCGAGGGGGAAGTAACTAGCCATTTTTTGTACTCCTAATGAAAATAATGCAGTAATTAACTCTAATGAAAAATAATTACCATTAATGATGTTATACTATTCATCGGAAAATCACTGATTAAAATCCGCGTCTGCTCAGCGATCACCGAGGCGATCACTTACCGATTGTCAGACGGCATAAATTTGCCAACTTGGAACCAAAAAAAATCATATCACGGATCCCCAGAAACATAGATTTCGATTTTAAGTTGAATATGAAATGATTAATGAAGTAATGAAAATGTTATGATGTACACCTAATGAAAGAGTTACTTCCCCCTCGGGTGAAATATTGAAGAATAAATTCCTCCTTTGCATTTAACGTACACACTTTTCATCCCAGCCAGTTCACTTGTAGGCCAAGCAACAGAGATATTGTCCTTGACAAAAAGACTACCTGTGCCATCCCGTGCAGGACAGTCCGTAGTGTATTCCCACCATGTCCTCTACTCGAAAATGGCATTTTTCAATTTGTGATAAACAATAAACAACAGAAAATCGCGTTTTTTAAGTTTTTTTATTGTAAAATGGAAACTATTTCTCCTCGATTCACACAGTCCCCCACCACTCGATCGCTCACGCGCGGTCGGCCGTTTTCCCTCATGTTCTAACTAGTTTTCAACACACTTAGACGCGATTTATCGAAAAATCAGAATAGACGTTTTGTTACTGTTTACGTCTACTTTCCAAATCTATTTTTTAAATTTCAATTGAACGACATCAAACGCATCCAGCTCTCCGCAAAAATATTTCTAAAAAAAATCCACATGAGGATTGTGCGAAAACTATTAATCCGACTGAATCCAGGTTTTGCACACATAAAGTGCACGTCAATAGCTACTATCGTGCAAAGTTTCAGCTCTTAATATTAAAAAATGGCAGAGTTATGAATTTAAAAAAACAACACACAATTTTCCGGTTTCCCCGCTTTTCTCCGGTTCTAATTATCCGATCGGATCGTTTGACCCGTCATTCTCTTCGGAATTCAATTGTCTACAGTTCTTGCCTTTGCACCGTTAACACTGCTTCAATAGTTTTCATTTTACAATAAAAAAATTAAAAAAACGCGATTTTTTGTTGTTTATAACAAATTTTAAAATGGCATTTTCGAGTAGAGGACATGGTGGGAATCAATTACGGACTGTCTTGCACGGGCTGGCACAGGTGGCTTCCAGGTAGTCTTTGTGTCCAAAAAGTAATCATTTGTGGCTCTATTGCTTGGCCTATTGGGTGTACTGTGTCATGATTGTGTATTATTATTTAAAATTATTATTATTGCGTTTCGGAGACGATTTTGATACTTTCCACTGGAATTTTATTCACAAATGGCCATATGAGTGAGATATCAAGTAATATCCCCTCAGTGTTCAATTTTGTTAAAGTTAGGAAATAAAGGAATCAAATTGTCACGAAAACTTTCTATGTTTATAACACTTCTATTTTTATTTTGTAAACAACGTTACTTAATAAGCCTACTTAGTAGGTGTTAATGGGAGTAAAGGGTTCATCATCGGTCGGTAACGACTGTTCGTTATTAAACGATCTCCCAAAGAATTCTGTTTTCTTAACGTTACTGTAGTTTCGTCCTATTTGGACATTATCAAACAAATACCATAGACTGAGTTCGTTTGATAATGTCCATATAGTAGCCCGATCAACAGGTTGAAAAACGTGAAAAATAGAGATAAAGCTCCTAAAAATTTGAGCGATATCTCATTGGATTCGGAATGACCACTAGAAAAAAACAATTCTAGGATTTTACCGCACGTGAAAAATTGCGATTGTTATTAACAAAATAAGATTTAAAAAATATAAGTAGTTTTTTTTGTTAATAACTCAAAAACTATTAATATTTAAGAAATTTTAAAATAAGTTCCGTAAAGAGGAGGAAATTTCCAATGAAAATATCCTTAATTTATAATTTTACGCTGAAAATAATGCTCCGCGAGGCCGTTACAGCAAGGGCACACCACAGAAAATAATTTTTCAATATTTTCCACGACATTAAATGTTAATTTGAAATTTTGAGTAAATTATGGTATCATGTGGACACTTGAAAGAATAAATCGCCATTGGAAAAAAATGTAAGTCTTTTATTCAAAAAGTTATACTATTGTTAATGAACAAATTTTTTTCCAGTCTCCATTTTCATAAATAACGACGTTAAAATTTAAATAATTGACCTATAAATTGTTGGCTTCCTGGGGCCCTTCAAGGGGTGTCTCACTTCGGAAATCTGGTGTACAACATGACCAGAAATTCTTGAAATCCATGTTGAATTCCAGAAATCCAATCTGAAATTCCGAAATCTTTGATGAAATTCAGAAATCCAATATGAAATCTTGAAATCCCTATGAAATCCTTATGAAATTCAGAAATCTCAGGTGAAATTGAGAAATCCTACAAGAAATCTTGAAATCCGAATGAAATATTTAAATCCGAATGAAATTTTGAAATCCTTATGAAATCTCAATAGAAATCTTGAAATTCTCAAGAAATCCAGAAATCCTAAGTGAAATCTTGGAATCTTCATGAAATCTTGAAATTCTTTTGAAATCTTGAAATCCAACTGTAAATCCTGAAATCCTTGGTGAAATGATCAAATTCCTAATGAAATATGAAAATCTTAAAAGAGACGTCGCAAATACTCCTGGATGCACGCATAAAGCCCCACCTGATTGTTGAAGAGTGAAGACTGACGCAGAAACCGGCAGAAACGTGTTATTGCAGAATATGTGCCGGTAAAGTTTGCCGCCTAGAAACATTTTCTGTGAAAAAAAAGTTGTTGTATAATTGAATCGAGAATTGAATATGGCTGCTGAGGCTAAAGAGGTGAGGATATAGTAAAGTTATAAACTACATAATATCAAACTCCAAACGAAAAATCTCGAGTGGTATCAAATAAAATTAAAAACTTAATCATTTGTTAGGTTAGCTTATGGTGTTTATTATGTTGCCGTCAAACTTATAAGATAAATAAACAAAGGCGCAAAAAATGTTCTTATCTTGTCCATCTCTGCCTGGAAAGGGCCATATAATGTTGGGGGCAAATGGTGCAAGAGTTTGAAATAGCTAAGTGCATTATAGGTAAATTCGCCATGGGAACAAAATTTTTCAATTGCATCAAATTCATTATTGAGAGAGGGTTAATTACTTCTTTTTGTTTAGATAAACGAGTATACTAGAGATTGATACTAAGTACATAGATACAAGTAATTTGAAAAATATACTTATCCAGTATAATGAATCGATTTATCATTCATTAAAAAGTTATTCAACAAAAAGAATAACAAATAAAAAAAATAAAAAATTCTCGTATATACAAGGTGTTCATTCAGTAATGCATTCTTCACGACTCAACATCTGGATTGTCAGGAATTCAGATGTTTTTGTTCATATAATTTAAAAAGAATCAAGAGAAGGGAATTCTCAAATAAGTGCATGTACCTACCTGGTCTTCCATGAAAATAAATTCAACTTTCCAAATGATCGCCCTGTATTTAACTTATATGAACTCTCTGTAATCCTATGTTTTCAGATCGAATAGTGCGTTGCCACGTTATCATTATTTATACAGATTTTATTGCGAAAAATTACTTCAATTTGAACTGGAATAATACTTTTGCGGTTGAATATTTTCTAATAGATGATGCCATCTGTGTGAATTTCTCTGATGGAAGCTCTCAGTATGGTATGTCAATGATCAATTGTGCTAAAATTCCAAAATTATATTTATCATATGGGTGTCTTGATTGGACTTTTCATGCGACACAATTACATTAAATTTTGGTGCCGAATATGGTTTTCTCGTTTTTTATCGGTGATTTCTATCAAGTTTTAGTGCAATCATATTTATTTCTTACATAAAATTGAATGTTCTTTCATATCCTAAAATCAAATTCGGGAATACAGTGTGTCCAAGATAAGAATGAACAGCATGGGGATTTCGGAAACGGTAAGAGATACGGGGTCGATTGAATTAGAGAAAAGTAGCGCATTTATGTGCCCAACAATATGCCATTTAGAAAGTTTTAATATTCCGAGTAGTTACGGAGAAATCCGAGAAAAACCGAAATTTGAGAATTTCGTTTTTATTTTCTCCTAGGTTTATTTTCAAAGGAAATATAAAACAAATAACCTTTTGTCATGGCCACTTTTTAAGGACTACCTGATAAAGTAATCAGAATTTTTCTACGACGTTTCGTCTTTTAGAAAACATCATCAACTTCTTATTTTTATATGGGCCGAAACTAAAGTATACCCTGTATACGACTCCATTTTTCATTGTGAATACAGCAACGTATCACTCAATATGATTTCAGAACCATTTCTCGCGCAAAATGAAATTTACTGATTACTTAACCTGTTTTTCTTCAATTTTAGATTGTAGGCGCTGATGGAAAAAATGACACATAATAATCTGTTGTCATAATAATACTGTAGTTACCTTATGAATTATTCTGAATAAGCAGATATTGTGCTAGTCCTCACATTTCCTTAAAAAAATTAAGCAAGTTATCGACCACAGAATAAACATTTCTGCCAAAAATGAGTACCTTGCCATACGCATCTTATATGGCAATCACATGAGAATATATGCTAAATTCAATGTGAGTCAATATCATTACTTACATACCTTCAGGAAATTAATTCCTATTTTGTCAATAACCAAACACAGTTTTTCAGACAAAAATTGCAATAAATCAACAAACAGAATTATTGACAAATCTCTACATTCATTCAAATTATTACACTTATCGCCCCCCCCCCCCCCCGTAACACTTGCCGCGGAAGATCTAAAGGCCCGCACAGCAATTAGGTATGTTTTTTCAATGCAGGGTCGGGCTTAGTTATAATAGAAATCACAGCTGTATGCGGTACGCGCAGCTATTAGCAAATTAGATTTCGACGGGGCAGTTGTTTTGTTGTTTACGTAATCTAAGAATATTAATAATTATAAAAATATGGAAACATTCTTCAGGCCTTGGGAATCAACTGATAAGTCTTTTAACAGGCCAAATCCGCCAAATTACTTATCCAGTTCGGAATCAGATTCAAGTATTAATTCAGATACGCAAAATGAAAGACCAGTGAGAAATAATACACGTCAACATTTATGCGAACATTCCAAAAATATTGTTTTAAAAGTTTATCAGAATATTGTTGACAGTGAGGGGAAAGAAAATGCAATTGAAAAAACTTCGTTTTATACAGAAATTCCTGTATCAACTCTTTATAAGTTGATCAAAGATGGAAGTGAACGACGTAAAACTCGTGCAGATAAGGGGAAGAAAAATCATTTGGATCCTTCATTCTCCAAATTATTGAAGAATCTCATATATGATTGTTATAAGTCGAATATAATTCCGACAATTGAAATAATTTTTCAAAAACTGCAAGCTATGGAAGTGCCAATTAATTTTAGTGAAACAACCATGCGAAGAAAACTGATTCGATTGGGTTTCAAATTTAAAACTATAGATAAGAGGGCATCAATTATGGAGAGTCAGCGGATTGTTCAATGGCGTGAAGATTATTTGGAGAAATTGACTTCTTTTCGAATTGAAAATAGAACTATATATTATTTAGATGAAACTTGGTATGACACCCATGACACTGCAAAAAAAGGATGGACTGATAATTCACCACGCTGCCAAGTTAGTGTACCTCCTAACAAGGGAACTCGCTTGATAATATTACATTGTGGATCAGAAAAAGGGTGGGTTCCAAATGCTTTAAAATTGTGCGGCAAAAATTTGGCAGACTGTAAGGTAGACTATCATCAGAATATGACTTCTGATATATTTGAGGAGTGGTTTGAGAAAGTTTTAATACCATATATAATATTGTCCTTGATAATGCTTCTTATCATTCTAGACTGTCACTGAAAATTCCAAATAGTTCCAGCTCCAAATCTGACATACAAAACTTTCTTTTAGAAAATGATTTATATTTTGAAGAAACATATACGAAACGCGAACTCCTTGAAGTCTTAGGTACCAAATCATTTGAAAAAAGATTTATTATAGATGATATAGCTAGTAATAATGGACATACAGTCCTGAGGCTACCACCTTATTATTGCATATTCAATCCCATAGAACTGATTTGGGGACAACTGAAGAAACGGATTCGCAGAAAAAATGTCACCCCAAAATTTGATAAGGAAGTTATAAAATTAATCAGTGAGGAAGTACATCAAATTCAGGCAAGCGATTGGCAGAAAGTAGTAGAAAAAGTCAAGAAATATGAAAATCAGTACAAGGAATTTGGTGCTTATCATATCAATAATGGTAAAAAATTCATCATAAATGTAGGAGACGATAGTGATGATGACTCGGATGACGATGATAATTTTCAAGCTGAAGAAATGTAATATTGGTTTATTCTGAATACAAAAGTTACAGTGCTCTTGTTGAATTAACTTGATTAATCTGCACGCATCACAATATTTAGTGGCATATATGTACTAGTCCGACCCTGGTTGGCGGCATGGAAGTCAATTTCGTGCTAATCGACCGGTTTTTGCGCCTTTTTTTATTTATCTTGTATGTTTGACGACAACTATACCTGCAGAGCGAGCTGCGGAGGGTAACGAAAATTCGTGCTACAATTCAACTAAATATTATGTAACACACAGATGTACTTTTCAGAATAAACATTATAAATGATTATTTCAAATTCAGTAGATAAGAAAGGGCATATTGCGAGGCAGTTTGCAAATATCTCCAAGGATTCTATACGGAAATTTTGAAACAATTCTAGAAAATCTTTCAGATTGCGATCAGATTGTGAATTAATCAACAATTTTTCAACTTGAAATTCTCTCCTCGATTCACACCAAAGGTAAACAACTGTAATGTTCATAGATCGTTGTGTGAACCAAGATAGTATATATACTAGAATTTGTATTTGCTTTGAATTTCTTATTTTTCCGAAAACAATTCTCTCGGCAAAGAACTCCACAAAATGCTCAAGTCGTGCTAGAGAGAGAAAGAGGGAGAGAGGAACTGAAAGTGAGAGAGAAAGGATAAGAGATGGTGAGTGAAAGAATCTGTGATTGACAGAGAAAGATCGAGAAAAAGATAGATGTTAAGATGTGAGGTAGAGAGGGTGAAGTTGGCAAAGAGGGGGCTGGAGAGGGTGAGGGACGAAAGTTGGAGAAGGGGGAAAGGGGCAAATAGAAGCTTTTCTATATTTCAAAACGATCGCCGATAGAGAATTCTGCTCGGAATTTTGCTTGAAATTTTGCCAAGTTTCTAGAAAATCAAAAGGCAGAATGACTACTTGTAGGGATAACGATGATGAAACTGATAATTCTCAATTATAATAATTAACCTATCAGAATTCTCGAGGATATTCCAGAAGCTTCAGGAAGTTTCTTCTGGAAGGTTCTTTAAATTTATAACTTAAGAAAGTTGATAAGAGCCCCAGCACTATATTTATTTCTTGTATTTACAGAGGATCCTATCAGATTTACTGGATAAGATTCCATTTGATATACCAGTTTATCTGAAGAATATTTTGAGGTATTCAGGATATGTAACAGCGGAGGCTCTTCAAGAATTAACAAATGATGATTTCGCGGAAATTGAAAATTTTACTAGAACTCACCTCAAAAATATATTAAAAAATTCTGCAGTAGAAGAAAAAAAATTTAAAGATTATTTTGGATTTTTTCATAATAATACTGAAAATTTCATGATCCTGCCTGGACACAAGAAAATCCTCTTGGCTGTATCGAATCATTTTAAAAAAAATACAAAGACAACTGTGAACACCATACATAAAAAATCTTCGGATATGAGGAAGAAGAGAAATGATACCTTTTTAACTAGAAAAACCAAAATACAAAAAGTTTCTTGTGGTTATGTTAGTCCCGTCCCGAGTCTTGTTACTAATGAGGTTCTCGATCAGAGCCTCCAAGGATCGCATGATTCGTCGCCTGACGATGGCGGAAACACCTCTGGAAATACAGGGAACGATGAGGGCAGTGATCAAATAATCAAATTAATTAGGCAGTGGATAGTACAACTTTTGAAAATGAAGAAAGTCGCACAAGATACATATTCAGAAATCACGGAAAAAGAAATAGTTATCAAAGATGCTCGTGAAGATGAAGAAAGAATTTCGAAATTTGTTGTATGTTTCTTTTGCGATGCAGAAATCAAAATTTTCAAAAACAAATCAGCGACACACAGAATCCCTCAGTGGATGGTCTCGAATTTTTATAAACATGTTCAGAGGCATTTTTCACGAAAAAAAATAATTGAAAATTATTTAATTCCTACTCAACAAGTAGGGGATGGGGTAGCATCTACTTCTAAAACTTCGGGTTTTGAATTAGGAAAAAATGTTGAAGAGGCCAACTTTTCCGAAGAAGTTTGGCCAATGTACGTGCTTGGACACTCGGAACACGGAATAAGGGTAAGGAGAAGAACCGATAAGGCACATGAGTTCTCATTATCGAAACATGTAAATGAAAATGACCATCGAATGAACTATAACGATAAAATTATTTTAGACACTGAAAGTAATCAAACAAAAAGAATTTTTCTGGAAATGATACATATCAAGGAAAATAAAGAATCAATGAACAAAAAACAGATTTAAACAATCTCAGTCAAATTTATACCTGCCTTTTTAAATTGAAAGAAAATATCAATATTTCACCTAGTAGGTAATCAGAATTTTCCTTCTTGATAAGTAATCGAATATAAATTGTCATCATCATTGTCATACATCCAACGTCATGTTTTTCTGTCCGTTTCAATTTCATTTTAATTCTCACGTTAGTAAGTAACCATCTATTTTTATTTGTATATGAAATCCTTAAATCCAATAGAAATTCTGATTTGACGTACAAATCTCGGTACAAATATTACGGAAGTGAAACACCTCTCGTAGAAATCCTGATTTGGTATACAATTTTTAAAGAAATGGAACGCCCCCGATATCCACTTGATATCTAAAAAAATCGCAAATGATACTGTTAGAAACAAATCACACCTCTCATATACATTTGGTTGTCAACGAATGAAGAATTGCGCTAAAATTCCCCAAAAGCAATGAAATTTCGATGAACCTGCACCCGTACGCTTGAATACATTACTGCCAACTGTGTGCAGCATTTTTTTGACCTTGGAATCCTGAAGGAAATCTTGGAATCCGAATGAAATCCTGAAATCCCTTGTGAAATCCAGAAATCTCCGGTGAAATTCAGAAATCGTACAGGAAATCTTGAAATCCGAATGAAATCTTGAAATCCGAATGAAATCATGAAATCCATATGAAATCCAGAAATCCTTGGTGAAATCCAGAAAACCCAAAGGAAATCTTGAAATTTCTTATGAAATCCAGAAATCCGTTCAAAAGTTCTGAAATCCAATTGAAATCCCTCAAATGAAAATTTGGTGTACAAATTTTAGGGAAGTGAGATACTCCTCGGGGCCCTTCTTATATACCTACTTAACAAGATCACACGATAAAAGTTTATAAAAGTTTATTATTTTGTTTATTATATTTTTTTATAACCAAACCAAAATTAAATATCCAAAAAATGTTATTAAATAATATTTTTCTGACGGATGTTTTAGTATTGCTGTTTTTACATCAAACAATGACAACAATTAAAACTGGTTAAACTTTTTTGACGTCATTTGTTTATAAATTACTTATAAACAAATAAATAATATTTAAGACATTTTTTTATTTCCATAATGCTCATTGTTTTTCCAGGACAGCATTATGGAAATAAAAATAAATTCTTAGATATTTTATTTGTCTATAACTAATTTATAAACAAATGACGCCAAAAATTGTAACCAGTATTAATTACTGACATTGTTAGATGTAAAAACAGCAATAATAAAACATTCGTTAAAAAAAATTATTTAACATTTTTTGGATACTTAATTTTTCTTTACTTAAAAAAAATTATAATATACAAAACTTTTATCGTGTGATCTTGTTAAGTAGGTATATTAGAAGGGCTCCAAAAAGCCAACAATTTATAGTTCAATTATTTAAACTTTTAGGTCGTTATTTATGAAAACGGAGACTGAAAAAAATTGTTAATTAACAATAGTATAACTTTTTTAGTAACACATTTTTTTCCAATGCAGATTTATTCTTTCAAGTGTCCACTTAATTCGATAATTTATTCAAAATTTTAAATTAACATTTATTGCTAAAGAAGAACTATTTTCGATATACTGTCTTTTGCAGCGGTGTGCCCGTGCTGTAACATCCTCGCAGAGCACTACTTTCAATTATTATGTTAGCTTATTGAGTCAAATAGTGTTACACTGACCGGCAGAAAAAGTGGGACAGCAACATAATTGGTTATAATTTGAAATAAGATATGTGTAGTGGATTGAAACTATATAAAATCGTGTATGGTGTTGTTTCCAATCGATTTTGCGTTGAAACATTGTCATTCGACAAGGACAAATTTGATTTTTGGGATAGCAAGTGTCAGAACATAATTGGGGTACAAGACATCAGCAAATAATAGGCTATAATAACATGGAAATTATTTTTTTGCTTATATCGAGTATTTCCTCCCCTAGCTCTTATTACACATTCAAGTCGACGATGCATGCCTTCGATCAAATGTTGGATTGCCTCTTGTGGAATGAGATTCCACTCTTCCTGTAATGCATCTCAAAGTTGCTGCAGTGTCAACAACTGCCCACGACAATGTCTGATCCGTCTTCCCAGCATATCCGTGTTCAATGGGATTGAGGTCAGGACTGCGTGCTGGTCAATCAAGAACGTGGATTCCAACGTCCTGGAGATAGTCTCGAACAAGTCTGGCAACGTGCGGACGGGCATTATCGTGCATCAGAATGAAGTCTTCACCAATAAACCCCGCAAATACCACCACATGCTCCTCCAGGATATCATTTATGTACCTTATAGCCGTCACAGTACCCCCATCTATGAACACAAGTTTTGTGCGAGACTCGTAAGAAATGCCAGCCCACACCAATACAGACCCACCACCAAAGCTCACACTCTCGCTAAAGTTGCATTGCGCGCATCTTTCTCCTGGCCGTCTCCACACTCTCTCTCGTCCATCTGGAGATCTCAGCGCAAAACGGGACTCATCTGAGAAGAGCACATTGTTCCACTGGCCCATGTTCCAATTGAGGTGTTCGCGGCAAAACGCCAGTCTGGCGACACGATGATTCCGGAAAAGTTCAGGGCCTGTTGCAGGTCTTCGAGCAGACAAATTAGCTCTAACAAACAGTTCTCTCACTGACGTTGACCTGTCTCACATCTTGCAGGTCATTTCTCACTTGCACCGCAGTCATATGTCGATCTCGCAGGACGGCAAGCACGACATAGTGCACATCGCGAGGATTTGTACTTCGAAGTCTTCCAGATCCCGGCCTTCTACGGTATTCACCACGTTCGCGGAATCGCACAACTGCTCTGTGGACACTGGATCGAGAGAAACCTAATCTTCGGGCAACTTCACGAATGCTGAAGCCAGCATCAACCAAAGCAACAGCTCTAGCAGAATCTTCCGAAGATAAGGGCATCTCCATAAATTATCACCACTTGTTATAATCAGCGGACTGAGAATCAATACTACAGGATGATTTCTTCTTGTAATTGACCATCATGGCACACTGAAGTTTTTCTAATTGTACGAACAAACAACAAAAAATCAACAAAAACGCCTACAGAGTGCCAAAATAATCATGCTACATATTTATCATACACTGAGAAAACTGTAAATCGCAAATATGCCAATTTTTCTTGCTGTCCCACTTTATATGCCGGTCAGTGTATTTATGCATTTAATTCAATGATTTGGTGATTTTTTCGAAACTCCTTGCAATCACTCGGAAGTTATTAAAAAGTTAAAAATTCCAGCGTTTCATCCGAGTATTATCAGCAGAAAAAAGTTACGTGACGGCTGTGCCAAAATAAGCGTTAAACTAGCATAACCCCTTTTTCAATAAAACCATTTTATTACAACATACTGCACTAGTCCTTTTTGATTGTGCTAAAACGGCTGTGCCAGCTTAACGTACGCACGAATAGATATTGTGTACATATGATTCTGTTGGTCCAGAAAATATTACATCAGTGAGCCAATATCAATGGCATCACGAAAAAACCACGTATGAAATATCGGCTTATCTTTTGTGGTGCTGACGTCATTCGCGTGCATTAGTAATTTCAGTGAGGCATTCAAACCACTTAAAAAAATTATCCGTATTATATTTCCAATCCAAAATTCCTCCAGGTTTTATACAGATTTCATATAGGATAGAATTTCGATGAATATTTATATTCTTCTTAACTATTTTTGAACAAGAAGTATCCAAAAAAAGTTTCCATCATTATTTTCAAAATAATGTACAAAACTTGTTCATTATATACGATTCTCAGTTATTGATTTTACAAAACCATGATATATGTTACGCCAAAATATCGTTATCTTCAGTGTGACGGAGTAGTAACGTTAATTTCTCAATGCAGTGCCTCTCAAAAACGTTTCTTTTTTTATTAAGAGCCATTTCACTTCACTTCAACTGACTATGAGTTATAAGGCACAGATCCGACCAGTCCTGGAATACTGTTGCCCCTAAACACATACTGATTTTTTTTGCAGGGGTGAAGAATAGCTATTTGTGTATTTAGAGCGCAAATTGATTGATTACCGATCGACAAACAAAGTAATCTTTGGAGAGCGGCAATGACACTTTGTGCTCGAAATACTCGCATGATTTTTTTCTACAAACGCAGCTCTTAGACATAAAAACGACCGAGAATTAATTTAACATACTTAGGCATATAATATTACCTATTAGAAAATTAACACACAATAGTAATCAAGATTTTTTTTTCAAGATTCTTAAATTTTATTTTATATAACTGTATTTCAACAATTCCATCCTTGAAGTAATTACAACTATATTATTCATTCTCCTTGGGAATGGGAAGGAATGTGGACAGCCAGTTGTATACCGGGTGATGACTGTCGCCAGCCAACAATCGGTTCCAACGCTTGGTCGAATCCTGGCCACCCTTGCGAGGGATTCTTGATACGGCCCCCATACGGTCTCACTGATGGGCAGGTCCGTAAATACTCGAGGAATTAATAGATATTGTGCAGAATTCTCGCCTCCTGCAGAGCTTATGCGTGACTTTTGTTTGTGTTTTATACATAGAGGGGATGGTCTTGATCAGTGCAGAGGTTAGTGGGTAGAGCATCCCGGAAAATGCACTCTGCTAAAAACCAGAGGGTCAATAGTAATTCCGAATGTGTAAGCTATCCAAATTTGCAATAATTCACATCTCTACTAAAGAAAAAAATTAAATAACTTGCTTAGAAAAAAACCGAATGCCGAAATCGAACCCCAGGCCTTCAGTTTACTAGGCAGCGACGCTAACCTCACCACCACAGTTATTTAGAGTGCTTTGAATTTGTTGTCTATACTTTCCATAATGCAAGAATAGGTTCGTTTTTAACAAAAGCTGTGGAGATCGAGCGTTTTTCAATATTTTCGCTCTAGAGCGAAAAAGCGGTCATAAAATGACATTTTTGGGAAAACGTCAACTTTGCGTTGATATCTGAGACCGACAAAGGCTACTTTAGTAAGCGGTTGTAGAAAAAACCTTTCATGGGGACGTACGAGCTTGATATCCCATGGTATACTGTGAGTCTCCTCATCAGGCACTAAAAACCTTTCGGCCCACCTGACTTAGGCCATTTTGCCCATTGTATCTTACTCTGTATTGTACAAGTTTGTACAAGTCCTTTATTGGGTGAGAACTGTATACTTCTGGATCGCCGGTTGGCTGTCCACAGCAGTGTGCGTTGACTGCATAGCCCCCGTGATCCCAAGGCAGACAAGTCTCTGGACCTTGTTTAGTCTTGTCATAGTCCTTCTTTGTTGTGTCTTGGACCACCATACTAAAGAATCATATGTTACTGCAGGATTTACCACCATATTATACCAGAAGAGTATGTCCGGGCTGAGCCCCCATTTGTCCCTAGAAATAGTGTGGTCTCCGCTTTGAGGTTACCTTTTCCAGATGTTGGTTCAGGTCGGTTCCGAGTCTAGAATCGCCCCCCCCCCCCCGGCTCTCTAGTTTGCGTCTTCGAGTGAATACTATTATAGTGACTTTGTGTGGGATGATATTAAGACCACACGAATCCGTCCATCTTAATACCAGGTTCCGAGAAATTTTCAAAAAGTGTTTTTATTTTTTTCGTTTATTATTCGATATTAAAATATTATAGGATGGTATATTTTCAGACGTACCAATTGACATTTCGTCTCTTGGCCACCATCATCACTAAGTTTTTTCCATGGGCACCATACTGGATTGCCTTCAATTGGCTCTGACTACGTCAAATGACAGTTGGTCAATCTAGCATCAAAAATAACTAAACAAAGGAGATGTGATAAAACTGCTCAAACTTGACAGGAATACTCATAGAACTGGAGAAAAGTATCTTCACCTATACCCAGAAAGAATGCAACCAGCAAGAAAACAACTATTTATAAAAATAGATAGAAATCTTACTGAGGATGGTTCTTTAAAAAAACGACGAATAAATATGAATATCGATAAAATGAAAATACGAGAAACAATATTAAAAATACGGTAATTAACTTCAATCCTTTTATTAATACTCAATTTTGGTTACTTGTCTGAGTTTTAGATACAAATGAACCCGTCAGTTTCAATACATGAAGTTGTTTCAAACACAGTTGCTCCACACAAAGAAATGTTTGGAGGGAGTTCAGAAGAAATGGACTAAAATGCTAAAAAAAATCATATTTACCAAAACTTCCATTCCGGCGATTCTGAACGGAAGTTGCCTTATTGTAAATAGCTGATAAATACAGATTTGTCCACAATTTGTTTGAAACGTCATTTGAACGGATGAGAGCACTTTAATTAATTGTGGTATGTTCAATAAAAATAATGAGCATATATAGAATCTGAACGATTCCAGATAGTTTAGAACGGTTAGGCCACAGGTACGGTTTAATTTGCAATCCTGTATTTTTTTTAATGGAACGCTCAATTGACGAAACTTATATGGAGTTTCTCCAAGGCTCTTTTGAGGAGAATTTTGACAATTTAACTCTCGTGTATTATAAAATAATTTGGTTTCACAATAATGGTTGAACAATGTCTGTCAATAAGAAGACGAGATACAGTAATTGTCGAGAATTTGTCGTGAACGAAAAAAAAAATATATTGTCGCTCTCTTAGTTTTTTTTTATATTGGGTTGTTGTGGTGTCTTTATAGTTAGCACTGCCCTTAATACGATAAATGAACATCAAATTTCATTACTGTAGTAACCAAAAATTGTCGAAAGTTTATTTGACGTAAAAATAAGGCGTAAAAAATCTTTCTCTATAGCATAATAAACGTCTTTTTAGTCCCCCTCCACCCAAAACAAACAATAAAAAAATATATCTAAGAAAAAAAAAATTAGCTCATTGTTTTTCCAGGACAGGATTATGAAAATGAAAAGTTTTCTTAAATATTGTATTTGTTTATAACTAATTTTGGAGCGAAAAAAAATTGATTGCATTTCTCTATTTTTCACAATTAGTTTTTAATTTGTTCCAAAGAAAAATACACAACCAATGTTTATTTAACAGTAGTTTCATTAAAAAGTATAACTGGTCCTAATGCGGTGTTGCCAATTACGCATAATTTCTACGTATTCCTAAAATTATAATAAAAAAGTGTATGTTCATTTGTCTAGTTATTTTAGTGGCAGCGCTGACTTATTATAAAGATAGCACAGCAACACAACACACAACTAAGAATTGTTTTTCGTTCACGACAAATTCTTAACAAGTATTGGAAAAGGTTTCACTCTAGCAAGTGGCTTTGATAACTTTATATACTACTTACATGAGTTATTTCGTTTCTAGAAACATATTTTTAATAAAAGTCAATTAAACCAGTGTCATTAATAATGATCTCTCTTTAAAAAAAAAACATTCTACATAAATTAGTACTTTTATTTCTGTAGGTTTCCGAACTCGGGACTCGGAACTCGGAATTTTGAAACTTTCTGAACGGCATAGTGTTAGTTACCTGAATTCTCAACTTTTCCCCTATTTAATCATTTTCGTATCTCCTCTAGTTCCCGTGATACCAATGGTGGTCTTCGAATTTACCCCGTATATGTGAAATACCCATTGACGATGTTTTCTAGTTCAGGTTTTAATAATGATATGCTTTCACTCTGATAAAATATGTAATAATATATTCAGGCCAGTTTAAAAAGAATTTGAGCTAAATCACAATATCCGCATAGAGAGAATATTCATTCGTTTTTTTTGTTGTGCGATAGTCTGTAGCCAGGATATTGTGATTTTTTTATTCATGACCCAAATTGTAATCAATCGAGTTTCAATTCGTTCTGGAGAGTGATTGGATAAAATTATTATATATTGAGATATTAGAGATTAATGTAGAACAGAACAAGATTGATCTGTTACCGCTTTAAGCTTTAAGCATGTTCATTACATTTAATCATTGTCTATCAAATGATAATTGTTTTGATAATGTACAGGGTAGGTCAATAGTTTGCTTCTGGGTGATTTACGAAGAGGTTTGGATTTTCGCACCTTATGAATATTGGAAAGTTTTGCTTTTTCGATAAAACTCTATTCACATATTTTGTAGAACTCGCCGAGTGCTACTTAGAACTCTCATCAGAACTGTGATGAAATTCCTTTACTTGTCTCAATTCGAAATTATAGTGTTTCGAAATTTAAATCTTATAGCTAATTAATAAAAAAGTATTGGTATTTATGTCAAACTCAATGAACATATTTTTTCAAACACGCCGAGTGCTACTCAAAACTCTCATCAGAACTGTTCCGATATACCTTTCTGTCTTCATTTGAAATATAGTGTTACGACTAGAAAATAATGCACATGCGAACGGTTCAACGATTTATTCTAAAACTCCCCTTTTACAATTCACATAGCAGATTCAAGCTATGAATAATACTTTAGTCATTCTCTTATCTGGTTAAGTAGGTGGGTCAGAGACCGGTACCTGCTCGTACTCGATCCTAAATGAAATGGATATATACAGGGTGCTTCCCCACTGCACAGGAGTTGGATACAAGGATGATTACAACAATAATACCGGTACATCCGGAAATGGTCGTCACAGTAGGTTTTTCGAATTTCGCACCTTATGATAGCTAATAAATTGAAAAGTTTTGCTTTTTCGATAAAACACGATTGACATATTTTGTAGAACTCGCCGATTGCTCCTCAGAACTCCCATCAGAACTGCGATGAGATTCCTTTATTTGTATCAATTCGAGATGATAGTGTTTCGAAGTTTAAACCTTATTATAGCTAATAAATTGAAAAGTTTTGTTTTTTTCGATAAAACGCAATTAACATATTTTGTAGAACTCGTCGAGTTCTACTCAGAAAGGTTTTGCTTTTTCGATAAAACTCGATCAACATACTTTTTAAAACTCGCCGAGTGCTATAGACCGTTGGCCCAAGACACTAGGGGGGGTCAATTATGTACGAAGATATGCCCTTCAAGGGACATGAAGATTAAGTTGGATTGGTACCCGGTTGCTTCCTCCCTGATGTCAATGACGTCATGTCCTTCGAATACGGCTAAATTCGTCCATCCAAATTGTATGCAAATGTTATAACATTGAATAATGTGTCTAAATGAAGGGTTTAACCAAAGGGCATTCCGTCGTTAATAATCTGAGAGAACTGTCGGTAAAGAGTAACTTCCGGTCCGTATGCCGCCATGGGGACCGACCTAGAAGTATGCAAATCGGCTAGAGCCCGGTTGATTTAGCTAGACCCGACTATTCCTATACATTTGTTCAGCTGCTTCTATAATAACATTTTCAACATTGCTTTCAACCGGAAGTTGATTGAACAGGGAGGGGGCGACCGGGTACCGATCCAACAAACCACTTTTTTCCCGATAATCCAACTTAATCTTCATATCCCTTGAAGGGCATACCTTCGTAGGATGGTTTTCAAAGTCGAACATTTTTTTTTTCAATAACTTTTTTATTTCATCAGAACTATTTTCAAAAACGATGAAGAACTCTTCCATACTTATCGAAAAATAACATCAGGCGGCGCCGCGTGAAGTTAGTGTCACTAATTTGTTTTCCTAATTAAAATCCAGAATTTGCTGGAACTATTCAAAATTTGGATAAGGAACTCCTGAACTCTTTCAAATCTACCAACAACTTCAAAAAAAATTACTATGGCGGTAATATATGCATACAGATATAGGTACCTACTCCTTTAGAGTCCTGTACTATTTCTTTATACCGAATAGACTATAGTTATAATTCAGTGACAACGTCATAATGTTCTTTATGCCATAAAAAATTGATTAGTAAAATTTTCTGTCAATTAAAAAGTAATTGATGAACCAGTTTTATTTTAATTGTTACAAAAATTGAATGTCATGATACTGAAAATTATGCCCATTTTACAAAATGAAAATTACAAATTTCAAAATTAGCAAAACTGCTCGACTTGTTTTCTGGTCAGCTAGCCCCGATACCAAGTTTTGTGATAAACTGCTGTTTTCTTGAAGTCGCGCGGAACGCAATGGAAGCACCCGGCACACCAATTATAACGAGGCAATTTCACAGAAAATGGTTTTTAATGAGCGTTGTTTTTCTTCTGTTTCCGTTGCCATTTCAATTGTTTTCACACGAGTTTCAAATTAGTGAAAATGCGGAACTTTATAACAGTTTCAATACATTGAAAATAATGATACCAATGCCCATTAACTACAAAAACTATCGAATACACATGAGGGCAATTATGTTGCAGTAATTATTGGAAACTTTGTTGGAATGTAATATTCTTTACGCAAATCTTTGGGATTATTTAATAAAAAAAAATTATTTGTTTTATCTTTCTTTCTGTCATCCGGCTGCACCCATACGAACAACCCGCAGAAGTCTTATAGAGACTTGGGAGCTGGGAACACAACAGCCTCACCTTTTACCTTGCGATCCCAATCAGTGTTTGGGACACTGACTAAACCTTAAGGGACCTTACACGAACAATAATATTGTCAATATTAAAAATATTGACAATATTATTGAACGGGTAAGGTCTAGTATTGATGGATTGATAAAAATCGAGGGGGAAGTAACTAGCCATTTTTTGTACACCTAATGAAAATAATGCAGTAATTAACTCTAATGAAAAATAATTACCATTAATGATGTTATACTATTCATCGGAAAATCACTGATTAAAATCCGCGTCTGCTCAGCGATCACCGAGGCGATCACTTACCGATTGTCAGACGGCATAAATTTGCCAACTTGGAACCGAAAAAAATCATATCACGGATCCCCAGAAACATAGGTTTCGATTTTAAGTTGAATATGAAATGATTAATGAAGTAATGAAAATGTTATGATGTACACCTAATGAAAGAGTTACTTCCCCCTCGATAAAAATATTGAAGTATTTCCGGATATTTTGAAATGCCATCAATACTTCAATATATTGGCCATACGCTAGACACGCCCAAAAGCACTGGGGATATTGACAATATTACTGATCGAGTAAAGTAATTTCGCATCAATATTTCAGTATAACCAAGCGCTAACCTCCCTTCTGATGGTATACTGTTTCTCATATTTGTATAGTAACAACTTATTAATTATTATTATTCGGTATTATTATTTTTTTTCTTGTTGTTTTGGCATCGACTGCTATGGTCATTAGCCGAGATGTTATTATTAATTATATTATATTATACTATATTATATTATATTATATTATATTATATTATATTATATTATATTATATTATATTATATTATATTATATTATATTATATTATATTATATTATATTATATTATATTATATTATATTATATTATATTATATTATATTATATTATATTATATTATATTATATTATATTATATTATATTATATTATATTATATTATTGAATTGTCATCCACTAAACTCTTTGAGTCAGCTGCTAACTCTCAATTTGATATGGCTCGCCTCAAAGCAGTTTCTACTAAGGAATCTGGTGCTTGGCTTAACGCCCTTCCTGTTGCTTCCCTTGGCACTTTTTTAGGATTTCAGTAGGTCTTCGTTTAGGTTGTTCAATTTGTGTAAGCCATACTTGCAGATGTGGATCCATCGTCAACGAGAAAGGTGTTCATGGTTTGTGTTGTAAATTTAGTTCTGGACGTTTCTCACGACACTCCTCTGTTAACGATCTAATCAAACGTGCTTTATCCACTGCTGACATTCCATCTGTTTTGGAACCTTTAGGAGTTTTTCGTGACGACGGTAAACGTCCAGACGGGATGTCTCTCATCCCTTGGAGTCATGGAAAACCTCTAGTATGGGACTTTACCTGTGCTGACACTGTTGCTCCCTCCCATATTTTTTCAACTTCAAGATTTGTTGGTGGTGCTGCAGATTCTGCTGAAAAATTGAAGATTAAAAAATATTCCAATTTAATTGACCAATATATTTTTTATCCAATAGCCATCGAAACCTATGGCTCTTTTGGTAGTTATGCTTCTGAGTTTTTCAAACTCATTGGTCATAAACTTATAGATAAAACCGATGATCCTAGAGCAAGGAATTTTCTTTTACAAAGAATAAGTATCGCAGTCCAAAGAGGAAACGCCGCATCTGTCATGGGTTCCATTCCATCCTCTCAATATCTGAATGAAATTTTTATCCGTCCTCAAACATTGAGATTTCTGAACATGTCCTTTCACAGTTCAGCATATCCGCTTTCTACTTGCCCACTTCCTCCGCAAGATATGTCCAACAACCTTAACTCAGGTTCGATATCACGCCACTATAATAAAGACATGAACTCAATTACAGACCACTCAGTAAAAGGTGTCAGTGGTGAAAGCAGCAGAAAGCCTGTGATACATAGTTCTGCAAAAACAGTGAATACTCTCGGTCTTAATGGGTTGAAAAATATTGGTAACACTTGCTTCATAAACAGTGTTATCCAGTGTTTGTCAAATACTAAATGGTTGCTGGAGTATTTGAAGAAGGGCGCCTACACAAGAGACATAAACACAAGTATCTCTAGTATGAAGGGAGCCTTAATAAAAGCCTTCGCTGAGGTGATAAAGGAGCTATGGTCAAAAGATTCTTCTGATCGAGTGGTAAATACAGTCTCTTTAAAGAGTCAAATACAAAGATTCGCACCCCGTTTCATTGGTTACTCCCAGCAAGATGCCCATAAGTTCTTGCGATACCTTCTGGAGGGTCTTCACGAAGATGTGAACCTAATAACGGAGAAGCCAAAATCTATTCTGACGGAGATAGACGAAAAGTTAAGTGACGGTGAGAAGGCGCAAGAATCTTGGTCGAGGTACTTAAGAATGGACAATTCCAAAATCGTTGGCCAGCTAAAGTCCACATTGAAATGTACGTATTGCGGGCACTGTTCTGTCACCTTCGATCCGTTCTGGGACCTATCACTTCCAATACCGCAACGAACAGGTCAACTGAGATTATCACAGTGTTTAGATTCGTTTACGAGGGAAGAAATCTTGGATGGCGACGAGAAGCAGACATGTGTTAAATGCAGAGAGAGAAGGAAGTGTACCAAATCCCTATCAATTTACAAGTTTCCCAAGATTTTAGTGATACATTTAAACAGGTTTTCTCCGATGGAACGATTCAGAGGAAAATTGAATGTAACCATCAATTTTCCGATAGAGGGTTTGGATATGAGTAATTATGCGGCAGACAATGTAGCCCCTTTCCGCTACAGTCTGTACGCATTGTCAAATCATAGTGGGACTATCTACAACGGACACTACACTGCCTACTGTAGGCATCAGAACTATTTTCAAAAACGATGAAGAACTCTTCCATACTTATCGAAAAATAACATCAGGCGGCGCCGCGTGAAGTTAGTGTCACTAATTTGTTTTCCTAATTAAAATCCAGAATTTGCTGGAACTATTCAAAATTTGGATAAGGAACTCCTGAACTCTTTCAAATCTACCAACAACTTCAAAAAAAATTACTATGGCGGTAATATATGCATACAGATATAGGTACCTACTCCTTTAGAGTCCTGTACTATTTCTTTATACCGAATAGACTATAGTTATAATTCAGTGACAACGTCATAATGTTCTTTATGCCATAAAAAATTGATTAGTAAAATTTTCTGTCAATTAAAAAGTAATTGATGAACCAGTTTTATTTTAATTGTTACAAAAATTGAATGTCATGATACTGAAAATTATGCCCATTTTACAAAATGAAAATTACAAATTTCAAAATTAGCAAAACTGCTCGACTTGTTTTCTGGTCAGCTAGCCCCGATACCAAGTTTTGTGATAAACTGCTGTTTTCTTGAAGTCGCGCGGAACGCAATGGAAGCACCCGGCACACCAATTATAACGAGGCAATTTCACAGAAAATGGTTTTTAATGAGCGTTGTTTTTCTTCTGTTTCCGTTGCCATTTCAATTGTTTTCACACGAGTTTCAAATTAGTGAAAATGCGGAACTTTATAACAGTTTCAATACATTGAAAATAATGATACCAATGCCCATTAACTACAAAAACTATCGAATACACATGAGGGCAATTATGTTGCAGTAATTATTGGAAACTTTGTTGGAATGTAATATTCTTTACGCAAATCTTTGGGATTATTTAATAAAAAAAAATTATTTGTTTTATCTTTCTTTCTGTCATCCGGCTGCACCCATACGAACAACCCGCAGAAGTCTTATAGAGACTTGGGAGCTGGGAACACAACAGCCTCACCTTTTACCTTGCGATCCCAATCAGTGTTTGGGACACTGACTAAACCTTAAGGGACCTTACACGAACAATAATATTGTCAATATTAAAAATATTGACAATATTATTGAACGGGTAAGGTCTAGTATTGATGGATTGATAAAAATCGAGGGGGAAGTAACTAGCCATTTTTTGTACACCTAATGAAAATAATGCAGTAATTAACTCTAATGAAAAATAATTACCATTAATGATGTTATACTATTCATCGGAAAATCACTGATTAAAATCCGCGTCTGCTCAGCGATCACCGAGGCGATCACTTACCGATTGTCAGACGGCATAAATTTGCCAACTTGGAACCGAAAAAAATCATATCACGGATCCCCAGAAACATAGGTTTCGATTTTAAGTTGAATATGAAATGATTAATGAAGTAATGAAAATGTTATGATGTACACCTAATGAAAGAGTTACTTCCCCCTCGATAAAAATATTGAAGTATTTCCGGATATTTTGAAATGCCATCAATACTTCAATATATTGGCCATACGCTAGACACGCCCAAAAGCACTGGGGATATTGACAATATTACTGATCGAGTAAAGTAATTTCGCATCAATATTTCAGTATAACCAAGCGCTAACCTCCCTTCTGATGGTATACTGTTTCTCATATTTGTATAGTAACAACTTATTAATTATTATTATTCGGTATTATTATTTTTTTTCTTGTTGTTTTGGCATCGACTGCTATGGTCATTAGCCGAGATGTTATTATTAATTATATTATATTATACTATATTATATTATATTATATTATATTATATTATATTATATTATATTATATTATATTATATTATATTATATTATATTATATTATATTATATTATATTATATTATATTATATTATATTATATTATATTATATTATATTATATTATATTATTGAATTGTCATCCACTAAACTCTTTGAGTCAGCTGCTAACTCTCAATTTGATATGGCTCGCCTCAAAGCAGTTTCTACTAAGGAATCTGGTGCTTGGCTTAACGCCCTTCCTGTTGCTTCCCTTGGCACTTTTTTAGGATTTCAGTAGGTCTTCGTTTAGGTTGTTCAATTTGTGTAAGCCATACTTGCAGATGTGGATCCATCGTCAACGAGAAAGGTGTTCATGGTTTGTGTTGTAAATTTAGTTCTGGACGTTTCTCACGACACTCCTCTGTTAACGATCTAATCAAACGTGCTTTATCCACTGCTGACATTCCATCTGTTTTGGAACCTTTAGGAGTTTTTCGTGACGACGGTAAACGTCCAGACGGGATGTCTCTCATCCCTTGGAGTCATGGAAAACCTCTAGTATGGGACTTTACCTGTGCTGACACTGTTGCTCCCTCCCATATTTTTTCAACTTCAAGATTTGTTGGTGGTGCTGCAGATTCTGCTGAAAAATTGAAGATTAAAAAATATTCCAATTTAATTGACCAATATATTTTTTATCCAATAGCCATCGAAACCTATGGCTCTTTTGGTAGTTATGCTTCTGAGTTTTTCAAACTCATTGGTCATAAACTTATAGATAAAACCGATGATCCTAGAGCAAGGAATTTTCTTTTACAAAGAATAAGTATCGCAGTCCAAAGAGGAAACGCCGCATCTGTCATGGGTTCCATTCCATCCTCTCAATATCTGAATGAAATTTTTATCCGTCCTCAAACATTGAGATTTCTGAACATGTCCTTTCACAGTTCAGCATATCCGCTTTCTACTTGCCCACTTCCTCCGCAAGATATGTCCAACAACCTTAACTCAGGTTCGATATCACGCCACTATAATAAAGACATGAACTCAATTACAGACCACTCAGTAAAAGGTGTCAGTGGTGAAAGCAGCAGAAAGCCTGTGATACATAGTTCTGCAAAAACAGTGAATACTCTCGGTCTTAATGGGTTGAAAAATATTGGTAACACTTGCTTCATAAACAGTGTTATCCAGTGTTTGTCAAATACTAAATGGTTGCTGGAGTATTTGAAGAAGGGCGCCTACACAAGAGACATAAACACAAGTATCTCTAGTATGAAGGGAGCCTTAATAAAAGCCTTCGCTGAGGTGATAAAGGAGCTATGGTCAAAAGATTCTTCTGATCGAGTGGTAAATACAGTCTCTTTAAAGAGTCAAATACAAAGATTCGCACCCCGTTTCATTGGTTACTCCCAGCAAGATGCCCATAAGTTCTTGCGATACCTTCTGGAGGGTCTTCACGAAGATGTGAACCTAATAACGGAGAAGCCAAAATCTATTCTGACGGAGATAGACGAAAAGTTAAGTGACGGTGAGAAGGCGCAAGAATCTTGGTCGAGGTACTTAAGAATGGACAATTCCAAAATCGTTGGCCAGCTAAAGTCCACATTGAAATGTACGTATTGCGGGCACTGTTCTGTCACCTTCGATCCGTTCTGGGACCTATCACTTCCAATACCGCAACGAACAGGTCAACTGAGATTATCACAGTGTTTAGATTCGTTTACGAGGGAAGAAATCTTGGATGGCGACGAGAAGCAGACATGTGTTAAATGCAGAGAGAGAAGGAAGTGTACCAAATCCCTATCAATTTACAAGTTTCCCAAGATTTTAGTGATACATTTAAACAGGTTTTCTCCGATGGAACGATTCAGAGGAAAATTGAATGTAACCATCAATTTTCCGATAGAGGGTTTGGATATGAGTAATTATGCGGCAGACAATGTAGCCCCTTTCCGCTACAGTCTGTACGCATTGTCAAATCATAGTGGGACTATCTACAACGGACACTACACTGCCTACTGTAGGCATCCGCATGCGGGCACGTGGCACGAATATAATGATTCTCGCGTGTCCCCTATTTCATCCAGATCCCTCGTGAGCGGAGAGGCTTACGTTCTGTTTTATGAACAAGAAGGCACTAAATCGCACCTTTGAGTTCTATTTTTATTTTCATTATATATTGTTAATTTTACAAAATGTCTAATGAAAATAAACTATTATATTATATTATATTATATTATATTATATTATATTATATTATATTATATTATATTATATTATATTATATTATATTATATTATATTATATTATATTATATTATATTATATTATATTATATTATATTATATTATATTATATTATATTATATTATATTATATTATATTATATTATATTATATTATATTATATTATATTATATTATACAGGGTGGCCCATCGAAAACTTGACATGGGGGTTTTGGGTAGTAATATCGTAGATCTGGAAAAACGCTCGGACAGGTCGATTTTAGTTTCGAGGGGGACATTGTGCCCTCCTACAGGCAGCACCGTCAGGTCAACCCTCGAGCAGTGGGGTGAACAACATTTGAAATTTGAATAGGGAATAGGAGTCGAGTGGCACATCGTTGGAAAGCCCGTTGAATTCTCGAAACAAAACGGTCGGCAGTTTTTCTAACGGAAATGAGCCATAATTAAGTTAAGAGTAAAATTCACTTACATTAATCTCATCGTAACAAATGCTCGAAATGCGCACCTCCAACTTCCATGCAATGATACAGATTTTGTTGAAAACGTTCTCGTAGATTTTGGAGCATGTCTGGGGTGATTTGGCGACATTCTAATGTGATTCGTTGCCGTAAATCTGCTAGTGAAGCTGGTGGTGTAGCATAAATTCTGCTTTTCAAATGACCCCACAGAAAGAAATCTAAGGGAGACAGGTCTGGTGATCGTGGGGGCCATTCAATAGAACCTCGCCTACCAATCCAATGACCAGGGAAGTGGTGATCTAACTATCGCCGAACAGGCATAGCATAATGCGGAGGAGCACCATCTTGTTGAAATATCAACTGATCTTCCTGATAATGATGGTCATTTTCAATAATGTTAGTTAACATTGGTTCAATTGTGTCTTCAAGCAGTTCCAGATACATTTTCCTTGTTAGATTGCCTTCTAAGAAGAGGGGGCCTACGATACGATCCCCAAAAATACCAGCCCATACGTTTAATTTTTGAGGATATTGCGTATGTACCTCATGAAATATATGGGGATTCGAATCAGCCCAATATCGACAATTATGGCGATTAACTATACCATTTAAAAAAAAAGAACATTCATCACTAAAACAAATGTTGAACAGACACTGAGGATTTGCAATCGCCTGCTCACTTAGTACCTCACAGAATTGTAAACGCCGATCAAAATCATCTTCATTCAGTTCGTGTGTTAATTTAATTTTGTAAGGATGGAATTTATGTAGTTTAAAAATACGCTG
This sequence comes from Chrysolina oricalcia, assembly GCA_944452925.2. Taxonomy (NCBI): domain Eukaryota; kingdom Metazoa; phylum Arthropoda; class Insecta; order Coleoptera; family Chrysomelidae; genus Chrysolina; species Chrysolina oricalcia. The sequence continues at coordinate 18,170,680 of OX101812.2, forward strand.
AATGCTAGTTCTTGAGATACCGGAAACAGTTGCTAGCTGTCTTGTACTCAACGTATGGTCAACCTCAACATGGCCCAAAATTGCCACTGTTGTCGCCTCATTTCTTACTGGCGGTTCGATTTGCCGTTTTTTATTTGCTACCGATCCCGTTTCTCGGAATTTTGATACTAATTCAGACACATACTGCCGCGACACAGTCCTGCCATATTGTTGATTGAACAGTTCCGCAGCCCTTTTCGCACATCTATTGTTTTCATAATACAGTTCAATCAACGCAACCCTCTCTGCCACTGTATACACCATTGTTTCGTTTTAATTTCGACGTACGATACCACACACGAATGAAACTCACTTGTAGTACACACGTGAAAAACAGAAACTGCATGCTCTATCTGTTTGTTCTATTTTATTAAAAAAATTTCATGGGTACCGCGAAAAAAACTGAGCAAAAACATTCACAGTATCGTAGCAAATAAATGATAGATTGCAAAAACTGGCAAATGAGTTTTCCAGAGACGTACAAGTAAGCTCTTAACTTTCGTACAGGTTTATTCCTGAATTTATTTTTTCCCAAACGGTTCATCCCAACTTCAAAATCGGGACGCCGTTGGATAGAGAACTTAACGGGCTTTCAAAAGATGTGCCACTCCACCATTATTTCCTATTCAAATTTTAGGGGTTGTTCACCCCACACCTCGAGTGTTGCCGTGACGGTGGTGCATGTAGGAGAACAAACTGTCCCCCTCGAAACTAAAATCGACCTGTCCGAGGGTTTTTCCACATCTGCGATATTATTGTCAAGTTTTCGATGGGCCACCCTGTATATATATTATATCATATTGATTTATTGAATAAGATACAAATACAAAATAAGAATAGAACTAAATGTGCGATTTAGTGCATTCCTCCTCATAAAGCGATTTAGATGAAATTGAGGACACTCGTGAATCATCATACTCGTGCCACGAACCAGCCTAAGGATGTCTACAGTAATGGTGGATTTATGCAGCAATCATAAGTCATAAGGAAGAATATTCGTCAATGATTGGTTGGTCCGTATATTCCAACCAATCATTGACGAATATTCTTCCTTGTGACTTAAGACTTATGATTGCTGCATAAATCCACCATAAGCCACAGCTGTAAGCTGTGTAGTGTCCGCTATGGGTTATCCCACCACTATGATTACACAATGCGTACAGACAAGGATACAGGTTATTTGCTGCGTATACAGGGTGTAATTTAAATGATGTCATTAATTTCAGGTGATGATTCCTTGTCATATTTTATGAAAAATAGTTCATATAAACGTATGTCCTAACTTGCTTTGTTTTCAAGTGACGGAGTTTCAAAGTTTTAATGAAAAATCGGTTATTTATTAATAATTCAAAAGTCTTTTCGCCGATTTTCATGAAACCTGGTGTGTATATTGGCAGTTACAAGGGGCTTGTTCTCATGAGGTTAGATCTCAAATTATACGCAGCGAAGGGTCACCTGATTGATAAATATGGTAAAAATCATTGTACGCCACTGTTTTTCTCTAAGTTTCAAATTTTTATCAAATTAAATTAATTTATTACTACCTGAACTCTTTTATTGGTTTCTTCGTTGATGGACTGGTTGTTTGTAGTTTTCCTGGGCCCATCATTGTCAACTGTTTCTTTCAAAACTGAACAATACATTTGTGCGTAAAATCAAATAGAATGTCAAGAAAATATGGAGTACTTATCTGAAAAAAAACATTCACATAACCTTTTGAACTTTGATGGTGCGTAACCACCATTTCTACGCCAATGACTTTGATTTGAAATTCACAGCATTATAAGGAAGCTGTATTTTTAATAATTTCTTCTGCAAAAAATATGAAACTTAGGGAAAACAGTGGCGTACAATGATTTTTACTATAAATATCAATCAGGTAACCATCTGCCACTTATAATTTGAAATATAATTTCATGAAAAGAAGCCCCTTGCTTCTGCTAATCACCACACCAGGTTTCATCAATCGTCAATCTTTAAAAAGACTTTTGAGTAATTGATGTGCTGGGGCCGCTGATATTTTTATTATTTATTAACGACATGCCTCAGCATATCAATGCCAAACTTTTGGCTATTTTTGCAGATGACACTTCCTTAGCGGTCACAGCATGTACATACGAGGAGTTGATTGAATCAACCAAACAAATAATGATATGTTTCAACAGTTGGTGTGCGCAAAATGGTTTAATGGCGAATATCCCTAAAACTGACTGCATATATTTCACTCCCCACACAAATACAAAATTACTAGTTTTACTTGAATGGAGCAACTGTAAAATCAACGGAATGTACCAAATTTCTAGGTATATATGTCGATCAGTCCCTTCGATGGACAGACCATATTGATATACTGAGTAAGAAACTGAACAAAGCTAGATTCGCAATAATGCGTTTGAGATCCTCTCTGCCAGTGGAGTCATTGCTGACAGTTTATTATTCACTTGTTTATAGTCATATGTCGTATAATGTTATCCTCTGGGGAAACTCTGTCAATAATCATAGAATTTTCGTAACGCAAAAAAGAATAATTCGCACCATGTTCAACTTGCCTCCTAATGAATCTTGTAAGCATCATTTTGTCGCCTACGGAATATTAACATTTCCATGTCTATTTGTATTGAAGTGCTTGCTGTATGTTAAAGACAACATTAGAAAACTCAAAACAAACTCTCACTACCATGACTATCCCACTAGAAACAGAAACCTTTTAAGCATTCCATCACATAGGACTGCTAAATTTGAAGGGTGCCCTACTTATCAAGGAATGATGTTTTACAATCATTTGCCTGAAAGCATTCAGCAGCTTGACGTGAATTCATTCAAGAATAAAGTTAAGTCTTTACTAACGTCCAAATGCTACTACAGCATAGGAGATTTTATGACAGATAGGGAACTAGGTTAAAGCTAGCATACCACATTTTATTAAATTGTGTTTTTTATTTTATTTCATTATTTGTTGTTACTGTCGTACCTATTTATTGACCTGTCCTATACATCCATTGTCTGAAAGGATTAATAAAGATTATTATTATTATTATTATTATTATAATGCCGATTTTGAAATGAAACTTTGACGGAAACGAAGCAAGTTAGGACACACGTTTATATGAAATTTTCTTCATAAAATATGACAAGCAATCAACAAATGAAATTAATGACATTATTTAAATTACACCCTGTATATTCATGTCCAGTCCCTCTAAAGGAAAATCAATGGTGAAAATCAATTTTTTATATATTATATATATAATAGTATATTGTTCAACGAGCGTATAATGATAGCTATTATTCTCGAGGATAAAAATTGCGAAACGAGCCGAAGCAAGTTTCGGAATTATCCGAGAAAATAATAGCTATTATACGCGAGTAGAAGACTATACTTTCTCTACGACTATACGATAGTCAGAGTTTTATGAAATCTAAATATTATTTATGAAAATAATAGATACTTCATTCCTTCATTCATTTTTGATTTCAAATTTATTTGATAATAACAATTATACATGAATAATCGGTGTTAATTCATGAATGAATAATTGCCTTAATTGGGATTCCAACTCACGCCTATATAACTACCTTCGTTATACATTTACTTCATGTACACGCTTCTACCAACTGAGCTATAACAGGCACTCGAAAATTTGTGAATGAAATACCTACTAGATAAACTCTGACCAAGAACTGAGAGAGTGTGGAACGTTCAAGTAAAAATTGTTTGACATACCTTTGTTGCAAGATAGATTTCATCAGGAGCTTCATTGATAAATCCGCTCTATTCATTTTTATATTAGGTACTTGTCACACAGATCAAAGTTAAAACTAAGAAAATAGTCAAACTGACATTCGCGGATGCCAAGCTGTTACAAAAGTTCAATCAGGCAAAGCCTTCTTGAGAAATTTGTTTGTTAAACCTCTCAGTTCCCGTAGATTCTGAAAATTATGAACCTGTGATTGGCCGAGTGTCGTTGAATAATGAGTGAAGATGCACGGTGTCTTGGAGTCATCTTTATTCTTCAATTAAAAATCAATATGTAATGAACGTAGAATACAATAGTCGTAGAGAAAATGAATTACTAACATTTCCGGGAATTTATGAATTAATGGGGATTTCGTGCACGTCCTTCTTTTTTTATTTCACACATGTCGGCTTCTTGTCTCCATCCAAAGTTTCTTCCTCTGTGAAAGAATCTAGACAGTGTGATAGTTCTAGTTGGCCTGTTCTTTGAGGTAAAGGTCCCAGAATGGATCGAAGGAAACTGAACAGTGGCCACAATAAGTACATTTCAGTGTAGATTTCAGCTGGCCAACGGAGTTATCTACCATTTTAGACTTTTCCATCCTTGAGTATCTTGACCATGACTCCTGCGCCTTCTCACTGTCACTAAACTTTTCGTCTATCTCTGTCATAATGAATTTTGGCTTCTGCGTTATTCTATTCACGTCTTCATGAAGATCATCCAAAAGGTATCGTAAGAACTCTTGAGCGGCATAACCGATAAAACGAGGTGCGAATTTTTCAATTTGACTTCTCAAAGGGACTGTATTTACAACTCGATCTGATTAATCTTCCGACCATAGTTCCTTGATTACCTTTGCAAATGCTTTGATTAAAGCTCCCTTCACACTGGATATACTTGTGTTTATATCTCTCGTGTAGGCGTCTCCTATTAAATAATCTAATAACCATCTGGTGTTTGACAAACACTGGATAACACTGTTCATAAAACAGGTATTTTTCAAACCATTGAGACCGAGACAGTACCTACTATGTACAACGGGACTCATGATGTTGAAGCTGCGTCTTCTGAGTGGTCTCTAAAGTGGTGATTGTCCCTATCACTAGAGCGGCGTGGAATTGTTCCCGACTTAAGACTGCTGGATATTGAGTTAGATGGAGATATTGTAGAACTTGTGGCTTTTGGAGAAGTTGATAAATCAATTTGATTTGTCAAACCTTTGTGTGTTTTTACATGGCTAGTGATATTCAAGCAGTTTGGCAGATGTAAGTTGTTTTGTTCAGATGGAAGTGGACTTGTAGATGTACTGTTTGGGATCGCACGATAAAATGTAAGGCACCCGTCTTCTATAGGTCAAGTCTCCCGAAGATTGCTCGTAGGGTTGCATCCGGTTGGCGGAAATGAAGAACGATATTATTCGTGTTTGTGTCACATTAGGTTTCTCTATGATTGAAAAAAGGACAAATATATAACTTCTGATATAAAGTAACAAATACTTATACTTATCGGCAACGTTATCGACTGAAGCTTAATATACCAGGCAAATATCCACTTCCGAGCAATAAAACATAATCCACCACTAGATTAATGTACTAATGATCTTATTGTTTGAAAGAAATTAAGGAATATTAATCAGCCTATAGCAACGGTAACATTAGATACTTAGCCTAATGTTATACTGGCTTATCTTTCAAGCGTTCTGACGTTATTTAAGTGTATTGAGTATTTGCGCGATTTGCATTGTTACAAACATGTGTCTCACTTCTCATCGAAACAACCCCGTTACTTCCGTAATTTTTAACGTAGAATTATACAATATGCAAAATTGATAGGTACATCAAAAATTAAAAAAATAACATAGAAGTGATATACACTGCACGCCTGTAGAAATGCAGCCACCGACATTGACGAAAAATATAGTAGGAGGCAAAACAAGTCGAAAATATTCTCGGATTGGTAACAGAACAACCATTCTACTAATAATGTTCCTGAGAAAAATTCGTTTCTGTTCTGTCTCACTTCTGATGGAAACACTCCCTCAATTTCCCTAATATTTGACTTAGAATTGTGAAATTGCTAAATCGATAAATACATCAAAAATGTACAATTTTACGTTAAGAATCGCAGAAGTTAAGGATTAGAGGTGAGACAAAATTTGGATTTTTCAGAATCGATTTTTTTTTAGGAAGAAGCCATTTTCAACTTATTTTATTTATTTATTTAATTCACGTGATTACCCAATTTACAGCATTAATAAATATACATACATTGTGAACTCACATACTTAAAATAAGACACAAATACATAGAACACTAGGCGCTGACATCTTTTACGTGGGCCAGCCCTTGAGGTCATGAGAAATTACTTGGTCCATAGAACTCAACAAGTGAAAATTGATAACCAGTTGAGTGACTCACTATAACTAAATAAAAGAGTTCCACAAGGTACTGTAATAGGTCCTGTACTATGTTTCATATATAAACAGTATTTTCGAAATAAAACAAATCCAAGAAAGCTTAATATCATATACTGATGATACTGTTTTAGTGTTTTCTAGTGATTCATGGTAAACAATTTATACAGTCGCCGAAGAGAATTTCAAAAAAATCCAGACATGGCTAACTCACAATTTGTTGAGCATAAATATATATTTTAAAAAAATGTATCACTTGTGCTCTTCAATCCACAGATCATCCTAGAAATGAGCTACTGAAACTACATAAATTCACAAGTAAAAAACAATATAATGAATGTAACTGCCCACAAATTTTCTTAGATCAGCACAAACGAATCAGAAGTTTTTAACACAAATTCTATAATCTAATGTTACTGTATAACTCACTAGTGGAATATGTGGTGAAATATTGTATCATTATCTGGTAGGGCCTCTATAATTATGTTCTAAAAACATATTCAGCTTGTTCAAAACTCTATTCTAAAAATTGTACTTTAGAAAATCAGACCTTATTCAACGCAGTCTCAAGAATCCAATCTACTTATGATCAGAAACATTTACGTTGACCAGTGCTTGATACCCAGATCAAGCAAAGAAAAAAACTATTTTTCCGTAAATCACACACAATCCACCAGATTCACTGAAAACCTATCAGTTTAGGTGCCCTTCCTGGGTAAAAAACACTCTCACAGAAATATATTTTTTATAGGTTCAAGTTATACAGCATGGTTTCAATACAACTCAAGAAAATAAATACATTGAACTACTACATACGTGCTGTCAAGGAGATGACAATAAAAATATGTATAATACAATATTCGAATAGTAATTACAGAAAATGAAACACCTACTGTAATCAACCACCTACTCATAAATCATTTCAAAAGTTAAATACAATAAAAATTTTGAGAAATTCTATCATCTAAATAATAATTACTAGATATTGGAGATATATTAATCTAATAAAATAAATATGACTGTAAACAAGTTAGTAGGTATGAATTACCATGTATTGAAGAAAATCAGAGGATATCAAATCGCAATACAAGCTGTTGAAGCTTAGGTGGGTGATGTTGATGTCATCTGGTCTTCTGTTTTTCATTTTATCTCATTATTTATAGTTGCATATCGACAAAAGTGATATGAATAAATGTGAATTGAACGAGGAAGTGCAATGGCCGAAATATAAATTGCGGTTTTATTGAATTTATTAATTTATTTTATATTAATAAAATGCAATGTATAAAAATGAAGGGAAACTCAAGAGAAACCATAAAAATAGACCTTCAGTAAGCTCTGTAAAAATATCGCAACTATTTCACGACCAAGGTCGAGATATAATTGATATGTCGCGTGGTTTTTATATATCATAATAACACGGATACACTATGTGATTCCCAGTCATAACGTCAGACCACAAGGCGTGTTTTGTTTTTCTTTTTGATAATTTGCGGCTTTACACTTTCTTGTGTAAACATCCACGATTCTCCACTCTTATTGTTTTGGTATAAATCAATATATTTTAATCAACGAAAGGAAAGAAAAAACAATTCGCTCTGATTGTCAGATATCCGTTTTATTTTTTTGTAATCCAAATAAACAGTTTAGACTAGGGGCGTATACCAGGACTCTCTCTAAAAACATAACAATTTAATTATCATTGATATAAATTGTAGCAAGTCATATTCACATACACATCCACATTATTGAAATGTCACTTTAAAAAAAAAAACAACAATCTAAGGACGTCGCATAAGTGGGAAAATGGCTTTTGATGAATTTGCTCGATTTTTTTTATATTGAAGAACTCGTGATTATGATCAAATGTCTTCCTTACACTAATGCTTTGAATTAAGTTTAGGATATACAGGGTGCCGAAGATAACTTTTACAGAAATTGTGAGGATGCTTTTTATAATAATATATGAACCAAATCGATGCATCGATTGTTCATATGGCCGATACAAATCCACTACAATGTATAATAATTCCTGTACGTACTGTAATATATTTATAGTCCAATTAACTCTAAAATAATTTATTTAACGAAAAACAATGATTCACAGTACTCTAATTTACATTACAATCACTCTACTATTTATATTCGACTTTCACTTCACTGACTGTCCGTCTGTCCGCTGCGTAGTTCTTTTTATATCCGACGTTGACTTCTCCGAATGCTCCAGAATTTTCCGTCGAATCGCCCAGACTCGCGCATCGACAGTCTCCCGCGGTCGGTCGCTAGCTATACGTGAGAGTTCAGGTCCGGCATCGCCCGCGGCTTCGCCACATTGCCCCCTTCTTAGAGATATTTCATCCCGAAATGTCATCCTTGGAGTGTGTCGATATTTGCAGGATTCCCCATATCTGCATCGTGAAGTTCGATGGAAATAACACTCCACACTCTTCATGTTAGGTCGTGGAATAGGATTACAACAAACCAAAATCTGGATGCCGCTGGATCGGAATATCGTCTCCAACATACTTCTTATAACTCTCCAATCCAGCCCATCAATACCACAGGATAATTTTGGGATTGCCAAGTCCACCAGATTCTGGTCCACCATCGTATCTCTCAGTCGGGTGAGGCTCCTCCAGACATCTTTATAGGACGGTTCGTCTTGGGAATGCTTCTTGGTCACCAAGTAGTAGATGTTCCTCTGGCCCTTCTTCAGCTGTAGCACACCTCCAATTTCTGGATTCTGTTTCCGTAGTGTTTGGAGTTGGCCAAATTTCTTGGAGAACACCACAGCGATACCCCTGGACATTCGAAGATCTTCTGCGACGCAGTGTGCTAGGGCGTAATCGACTGGCACTTTGAAAACGTCCCGTGGCTCCTCTCGAGTTACCCCGTGTGATACTTTCTGTCCATTTGAGTATAAGGACATGAATTTCTGGAACGTCATCGCATCCTCTGGTGGTCTGAGGGTGCGGACTTGGTCATGGTTTCCAGCGTAAGGGGCCAACCTGTTGAAATGAACGACCCTGGGTTTACCTCTGGGTGGCTTGTGGATTCGGTAAAGCAGGTCGTTTATCCTCTTGATGATCTTGTACGGACCTTCCCATGAATTCCGTAATTTCGGTGACAGGCCCCGGCGACGCATCGGGTTGTACAGCCAAACTAGGTCACCAACCTGAAATCCTCCAGCATCGCCATTGATGTCATAAGTCGCTTTCATTCGGTCGCTGGCAATCTGGATGTTCAACCGGACTCGTTCGTGGATGTCTTCCATTCGCTGACGGAGTTTGCTGATGTAGTCCTCTCCCGCGGTATCCTGTCCTGGTGGCGTCCCAAACTTTAGGTCACAGGGAAGTCGCAGCTCTCGGCCCATTATGATACTAGCAGGGGTTTGGCCGGTCGACTCGTGTACTGCGGAACGGTAGGCCATCAGGAACAAATGAAGATACTGGTCCCAGTCTCTTTGATGGTCAGAGACTACCTTGGACAAGTGGCTATTGGTAGTCCTGTTCATCCGCTCAACCATTCCATCGGACTGTGGATGTAGAGCTGTGGTTCTCGTCTTGCGGATGTTCAGCAGTTGGCAGATTTCTTGGAACAGGTTGGATTCGAAATTTCTGCCTTGGTCCGAGTGCAGCTCCAAGGGAACACCGAATCGACATATCCACTCTTTCACCAAGACCTCCGCGACGGTGATGGCTTCCTGGTTGGGCAGGGCATAGGCTTCGGCCCACTTGCTGAAATAGTCCATTGCCACAAGGATGTATTTATTTCCGTGATCTGATACGGGGAACGGGCCGGCGATGTCAATGGCGATTCTTTCGAATGGACTACCTACATTATATTGACGCATCGGGGCCTTGGGTCGTGTCCTAGGTCCATTGCTGGCAGCGCAAACAGCACACTTTCTGCACCAGTCATTGACATCAACTTGACAATTGACCCAGTAAAACCGTTGCCTTACTTTCTGCAGGGTCTTCGTCACACCCAGATGTCCTCCAGCAACTCCATCATGGATCTCTCGGAGTACTTCCTGTCTTCTGTTCTTGGGCACCACTATCTGACGTCTGTCTTCCCCACCATCTTCGGACTCCAATACACGTTTCAGGACTCCATTGTCCAGGGTAAGGGAATTCCATTGGGCCCAGTAGGATTTGACTGCTGGGGAATATCTTGCGATTTCCTGCCATGTCGGTCTTTGATCACTCTTTTTCCAACCGATGACTAAACCAAGATCTGGATCTTTTTCTTGGTCTTTCTGGACCTCGTTGTCATTCCAGTTGTTGTCAACTGCCGTGGTTCTACAAATCGCGGCTTCCTTATCTTCTGCTCGTCGGCAGTGTGAGCAGTCATCTGGGCATGGTCTCCTTGACAGGGCATCTGCGTTCTTGTGGCCACTTCCTGCTCGATGTTCGATCTCGAAGTCGAATTCTTGGAGTCTTTCGATCCAACGTGCTACTTGGCTCTCAGGATTTTTGAACTGTAGAAGCCATTTAAGGGCTGCGTGGTCGGTCCTTAACAGAAATCTTCTCCCGTACACGTATTTGTAAAAGTGTTCTACTCCCTCGACAACAGCCAACAGCTCTCGTCTGGTGACGCAGTAGTTACGCTCCGGTTTACTGAGGGTTTTACTGAAGTATCCGATGACCTTCTCTGGATCTGGGACAAGACAGCTCCAAGTCCCACGTTGCTGGCGTCCGTGTCCAAAATGAGTTTTCCACTCGGAAGGGGATAACTCAGAATCGGTGCGTTGATCAATGCACCCTTCAGCTTCCTGAACGAGTCTTGGCATTCTTCGGACCAGTGAAACTTTGTTTGTCCTTCCGTGAGCCTGGTCAGTGGTTTAGCGATGTTGGCGAACTCCAGCACATATCGGCGATAGTATGTGCACAAACCAAGGAAACTACGTAGCTGGTGTATGTCTCTCGGAATAGGCCACTCCTTCACTGCTTTGATCTTCTCGTCATCTACTGCTACTCCTTGCCCGGAGACAACATGGCCAAGGTAACGTACTTCTTTTTGGAACAGGTGGCATTTCTTGGGGCTCAGCTTCAATCCAGAATTTCTCAGTCGCAGGAATACCTCCTCCAGGTTTTTAACGTGATCTTCGAACGATTTGCCAACTACAATAATGTCATCGAGATATACCAGACACGTCCTCCATGAAAGTCCTTTCAGAACCGTCTCCATTAATCTCTCGAATGTGGCTGGAGCATTACAAAGTCCGAATGGCATAACGGTGAAATGCCACAGTCCTGAGCCGATGGTGAAGGCTGTCTTTTCTCTATCTTCTGGAGCCAGTTCTACCTGCCAGTATCCACTCGTCAGATCGAGGGTCGAGAAAATCGTGGAGCCGGCCAACGTGTCTAGGGTGTCATCTATTCTCGGAAGAGGGTAACTGTCTTTCTTCGTCACGTTGTTCAGTTGACGATAGTCTACGCAAAAGCGTGTTGATCCATCTTTCTTCTTCACCAGCACGACTGGAGAGGACCATGGACTGTCGGATGGTTCAATAACTCCATCTTTCCCCATATCACTGACTATCTTGTCAGCCTCTTCCTTCTTGGCAAGAGGAAGTCTTCTAGCTGATTGTCGGATTGGTCGGGCATCCCCAGTATCAATTTTATGTTGAACTACATTCGTTCGACCCCCTTTTCCTAGTCCGGTATCGAAGATGTCTTGGTACTTTTCAACTAATTTTCTCAATCTGGGCTGTTGAGCTGATTCAATGCCCTTGGAAGAGATGGTAGCCAATTTTTCCATTTCCGCTGTCAGGTTGTTGTCTTGACTAACAGTACCGTGTACACTCCTGATCACAGAGGAAATTGACGAGCAGTGCCCCAAAACAATTCCTTTCTTCAAGGTCACTGGGTAATAATTGAGATTCATTACCCTTACTGGCACAAATTTATCAGCACGCAACAAAGTCTTGCCTAGTGCAATCCCTCGTCCAATTTTCTCATCATGAAGCTTGGGCTCGAACATCACCACGTTTCCATCGCTCGCACCTCCGTCCAAGCGAGCCTCCAGTATGGTCTCAGCCCTCTCGGGTACACTTACATCTTCAGTCAGCAGAACACGAATCATCTCTTCACTTCTTCCATGTAGTACCAACTCTTCTCCGTTCACACGTAGGACGCCATCTTTAAAGTTCAATTCGAACCCTTTGGAATTCATGATGTCCATTCCAATAATTGCATCGTCCTCTATGTCAGTTACTAATGCCCGATGTTTCACTGTTGTGCTGCCTAAAATCAGTTCAATCGGTAGCTCACCATGTACAGTGGCAGGCTCTCCTGTTGCTGTGCGTAGCTTCCAGGATGATGGTTCCATTCTCTCTGGTGTTTTAGTAAAAGCAGGTCCAAGGATTGTCCTAGTCGCACCTGTATCTAGCAGCATGGTGCAAGGCTCGTTGTTGATGTGACCGTCTACAAAGACACCATTGTTTTGACGTTGAAGGATAGCGACATATGCATTTTTAACGGGGGCTTGCTGGATACAGGTCGACGATTGCCCCTCCTCATCGACCTTCTTTAGTTTTCCTGCATCGGTGTCGATTCTGAGAATGTTGGACATTTGTTGCGCACATGCCCAATTTTGCCGCAATTCCAGCATCTTATCTGTCTTCTCTCAGGCAACATTTCCTTCACCACCTTCCTTATGGCAGCTTCCAGGTTAGTAGGCTCCTGTGGGTCTTCTTCAATAACTCGGACTTTACTCTGGCTTCTGCAGGATTGCTTCGCCGCCTCAAATTCCAAAGCGCGTGCCAGTGCATCCACGAGATGTGTTGGACGAGCTATTGTCAATTCTTGTCTGGTTTCCTGGTCACGAAGTCCATCTAAGACGGCCTGAACTGCTAGTCGCTCCATTACCTTTTCCGGTGTAGCTGGGTATGCAAGGCGAACCAAGCGTGCAATGTCTGCTTCAAACTCCTGTAGGGACTCGCTTGATTTCTGGCAGCGGTTTTTGAGCTGTGAGTGGTATACATGTTCTAGATGGGTCTGTCCATACCGTAATTCGAGATGTTTAATCAGCTGCTCGTGGTCCTCTTGTTCTTGTGCCGTGAGGGTTTGTAAAATATTCGTTGCTTCTCCACGCAAGGCCAGTGTTAATGCCACGGCTCTTTCTCCTGCATTCCATCCATTTGCTTTTGCTGCAGCTTCATATTGTCGGCGGTAATTTGCCCATGGTGTTTTTCCATCGAACTGAGGTGGTTTCATGGAGAGCTTTTCAGAACTGATCTTCACATCTTTCAAACCCTTCTGAACATCATCCAAGTTCAAACTCAGTTCCAGCATTGAATTTTCATTGACAGATTCTGTGGTGTGGGTAGTGTCAATCTGGTTTTCCAATTTGCTGATTTTCTCCTTTATTTTGTTAATTTCCGCCTCGAGTCCGCCTTTGATTTCGTCACTAATTGTTTCCTTCAATTTTCCCATCTCTTCTTCAATTTCATCTTTGATTTTCTCCATCTCTGTCTCGACAGTCCCTATTCTTCCTTCCAGTCGATTCGCCACGCCACAAAGTTCTTCTTTCATGGTATTCGAATTTTCTAGAAGTTTCTCTTGAAGTTCTTCCTTCAAACTATTCGAATTTTCTAGCAGCTTTGCTTCCAAATTCTTCGAACTTTCTTGAAATTCTTCTTTCAGACTATTCGAATTTTCTAGCAGCTTTTCTCTCAGATTTTTCGAACTTTCTTGAAGTTTTTCTTCCAGATTATTCGAATTTTCCAGCAGCTTTTCTTCCAGATTTTTCGAATTTTCTCGCAGTTTTTCTTCCAGATTATTCGAATTTTCCAAAAGTTTTTCTTGAAGTTTTTCTTGCAGACTTTTCGAATTTTCTTGTAGTTCTTCTTTCAAAGTACTCATTATGGAAGTCATATCCATTCCAGAAACTTCGAATAAAAATGTTTCTGGATCCTCGCCCTCCTGGATTAATCCCTCAGAAAGTCTTGCCTGAAGCACGGCCTTTTTACCACTAGTATCAAGTTCCCTCTCCTCCAGTTCTTGCTTCAATTCCGCAACCTTCAATTCAACCAGGCGAACTTTCCTCGAACACATTTTGTCTTAGTCTATGTCTATTTCACGGGTCACCAGTCTATTATTATTATTATTGTCTATCTCACACAGTCTATTTCCCGGACACTAGTCTATTACTATTATTATTGTCTATTTCACACAGTCTATTCCACGGCCACCAGTCTATTATTATTATTATTATTGTCTATTTCACACGCGAAAATAATTGTCCGAAATACACAAACTTTCTACTTACATGAACACTCTGTATTTAAAAATCGCACTTCTAACACCAAATGTAATATATTTATAGTCCAATTAACTCTAAAATAATTTATTTAACGAAATACAATGATTCACAGTACTCTAATTTACATTACAATCACTCTACTATTTATATTCGACTTTCACTTCACTGACTGTCCGTCTGTCCGCTGCGTAGTTCTTTTTATATCCGACGTTGACTTCTCCGAATGCTCCAGAATTTTCCGTCGAATTGCCCAGACTCACCGAACCGTCCAGATTCTCCGTGCAAGCGCATCGACAGTCTCCCGCGGTCGGTCGCTAGCTATACGTGAGAGTTCAGGTCCGGCATCGCCCGCGGCTTCGCCACAGTACCTTCTATATACAGGGTTAGCAGTGAATTTTCATTCATTTTCAAATTTACGTAGGGTTCCAATATCAATCCCAATTCATGATATTCGCATCTGCGAGTGACATATTATATACAAGATGTTTTATTTCTCACGAAGGCAAATCCGTCATGCTTGATATATCCAAAGGCCTGAAATTCCGGACAATAGGGAATATGCATAATTTTTTTTTATTTGTTTAATACATTTTTTACTTCGTTACAACATAGTAAAAAATATAAATACGGTTGATAGTCTTGAAATTAATTTTTAAAATAATATATAAAATACCGATTGAAATTGACCTATTTGAACGCCTCCATTTTCGCGCGCTGTGGATGACGTCACATATGGCGCGATCAGTGTTGTTCTTCTTCAGTGTCGTTCGTTGAGACGTACTCTGATTGCTCTACTTGCTTGAAGTAGATATTTTATAAAAGAGTAAGACAAATGCAGTACAAGTGTTAGAGAGAGATGAACATATGTGAAAGTGATCTCGATCAACCCAGAGCAGTCTTCAACGAACAAGCCTTTCTATAGTTATGGCCATTGACACTATTGACAGGTATTAATTAGGTTAGGGATTTGCAGTTTTAATCGCTATTACGATAATGAAAAATGCTAAAAACCATTTTATAGGTATTGTCTAGTACCGGAATGCCAAAACACAATTATAAGTACAGCAAGTAAAGTATTTTTTTCTGTTTCAAGAAATGCAAAAATACGTAAACAATGGTGTAAGGTTATGAGAAGAGGCGAAGTATTTCCAATAACACATTTACATTGTTGTGAAGATCATTTCAATGTGAGTACATTGTATTTCGATAGTTAACATGAAGTGAAATGATCAGAAATAAGTTTTGTATATACCTGTCTCACCTAAATTACAAAAGGAAAACTATCATTTGATAAACTATTACTACTTATCAGTTCAGGTATTGTCGGATTGTGCTTTGACAAAACCACTTTCAGTCATTGCTCTTGATAATTTACAATTGTTACTACACCAAAATCGCACTATGTAATGGAAAACACTACAAATATATGAATAAAAACAAATTTTCTATAAAAGACGACTAGCACAGTATGAATATCAACACAGATAAATTTCATAACGTGCCATGTGACGTCATTCTTCGTTTCGACCAATGATGATGCGTTTCGCAAATTTGAATTCCGCGCGCTTATTATGCACTTTTTGGAGTTAAATACAAACTAAATGATAAACTAATGGTTTAGGTGTAATTTCTAGACAATAAAGCACATGAGGTAAAAAAATCAAGTAAATTTAAATCACTTGCATATTCCCTATTCGGTCGTTTATGATAAAAGTCAGATCAGCAGATATGGGAAATATACAGGCTGGATCCAAAAATATTTGCTTTTGCTTATGTTTTCCTTGAAGTATTTATACTACATTAATTTTATTGGTGCATGACCATAAACACATTCTGTTTTATACAAATCTGCTGATTGATTTTAAACAATTTACTGTGGTATATAATATGTCATTCTGATTTATCATGAATTGGAGTTGAGATTGGTATCCTACGAAAAATCTGAAATTGAATAAAATTCCACCAATCAATTATTCGGAAATCACTGAAAAATTTGCTATTTTGTATATCGAGGGTACGAGCAGGAATTATTATACCACGTGGAGAGATCTGATACAAAGCTAGAAAGCAAGGAACACAACGGGGGGTGGGGGGGCAAGCCATACGATGGAAGTTTCGCGACGGATCCCTAGTGCCAAACGTGATCAAACCGCTTCGTGATATCTAATAATATGACACGAGAACAAATAATTTGGAAATACCCAACTACAGAACATATAATTCCAGAAAATATACTCTATACAATATACATTGCTCTACCAGTGAACATTAGATAAAAATCCTCCTACAAGGATTTCAAAAAATATGTCAAATATTTTCTCTCGAAATACTTCTCTTGAAACTGTATAGCGTTTGTTTTTTCAACATTCATTTTTTTCATAATTTATGTTGTGTATTGTCAATTTACCTCGGTAGATTTGTACTTTTATATTATGTGTTTTGTATTCTGACCTTCCTTTTGTACCAAATATGTTTTTCGAGGCCAATTAATACTTACCATACGAAAAAATATGTCAAATATTTTCTCTCGAAATACTTCTCTTGAAACTGTATAGCGTTTGTTTTTTCAACATTTATTTTTTTCATAATTTATGTTGTGTATTGTCAATTTACCTCGGTAGATTTGTACTTTTATATTATGTGTTTTGTATTCTGACCTTCCTTTTGTACCAAATATGTTTTTCGAGGCCAATTAATACTCGCCATACGAAAAAATATGTCAAATATTTTCTCTCGAAATACTTCTCTTGAAACTGTATAGCGTTTGTTTTTTCAACATTTATTTTTTTCATAATTTATGTTGTGTATTGTCAATTTACCTCGGTAGATTTGTACTTTTATATTATGTGTTTTGTATTCTGACCTTCCTTTTGTACCAAATATGTTTTTCGAGGCCAATTAATACTCACCATACGAAAAACATTACGATAAAAATCAAATGTCAAGGTTTCTTTGTTCGCAAATTCATAAATCGTGAGTAGAAAACGCATAATGAAAGTTATCAAATGAATACTAAAAACATTGTCGTGTCCATAGCAAGTACCTGTTGAATCATGGGTTTTATGGATCAAGTCCCACAAAAGATCTTATGGAACAAATTCAATTTCTGTATGGTGTCAGTATTCCCCATCCAAATTTCACCATTGCGCCAACATTGCTTTTGTCAAAGTTTATGATATACCGGGGTGGTTCAAACGGTGAGCTTTCGGTTAGGTTCTATCCAAGTAGTAATAGTTATTTATCGACATCAATTGTCGAAAGGCCTTCAGCCAGGTATGTTCTGTGTAGTATAGCTCATTACAGCACCTTGGGTGGCAGCACTGTTAATTTGTACGTCACAGGGAATTGTCCAAGACTGACCCCAGCCAAGCAACGAAATTTGATAATTGAATATAAAAATATTTCAGCTGTGTCGGACATATATCCCCAGGCGTACGGTCTAGTCCCAATTTGACTGAATTTATGACATAATGTTGATGGGTACATTCATTACGTCATCCACAGTATCCAGAGAAACTCAACGTTTAGGCTAGTATTCTTGAAAATACTCTCATTGGACCTTTATTAATACAGGAAAATCAAGTAGATGTGGCTGATATATAATTTTTCTGAAATCGTTCAATAATGCCCACTTTCTCGGAGCAACTTCTGGCCTCAAAATACTCTAATCTAAGCAACGAACTTTCTCGGACCGTTTTCGGACCTAAACGGTACGGGAAAGTACTTTTTCGGCAACCATCCGGGAAGTGTTCACTTACCGGACACTTTTTATTTGGGAAAGTAGCACTTCCCGGCTAATCAGTTGTTTATAAAGCGCAGCCTCGAGATTTGGAAATTTTCAAGGGAAGAATAACAGCTGCGTGTGAAGAAATTCAGATAGAAGTTTTTTGGTACGTTAGAGGAGAGATTGAGAGGAGACTTTTTTATTTTATAGCACCTGAGTACTCCATAAGTTCTGAAATGAAAGGTCATGTGTGTGGGATCTTTGAGAAGCTAGTTGAACGGTCTTTAAAGTGAGTCACAACCTCCCTTCCTATTTAAGATAGGGGGTGTTTTTATCTTCGCTAGAGAATTGATGTAATTTAAATGAAAACCAGCATACGATCTATTTGGAAATAGAGTTGATGTGGTTTTGTATTTTTTAGATTTTCTATAAGGGCTTAAATATTCACGTTTTTAAATTGATACGAGGTATAAAGTGTGTTAAAATGTATCTCTCAAAATATAATACTGATAATAATGGTTCGTTATTTTCCAATTGTGGATAAAAACCGAAGATCAGCTGGTTCTGTCCTGCGGCAAAACCTCCGTTTTTTATCTCAGTTCTACAATAATAATAAAATAACTAATAATGTTAAAACAAAATAATGAAGATATGTTGAAACTAATAATTTTGAGTAGTGATCAAGAAAGGAAGACTAATTGGCAAAACCATTTTTTTTTGGTTCTCTTCTAAACTACGTCAAAATTCTGCAATGTTTCAATTTGGCTGAGTTCCATAGCAACCGTCACGGCTCTTCGGTTTTGTTGATTAGATAATTCAAAAAATTGTTGTTTCCTAAGTTTGTTGAAGAAAATGTCGGATTTTGCGAAAATTAAGATTTGTGTGGTTTCTATATGCAGTCGTATAGAAAAGTTCGTAAAAACTCGTTTGAAAATCTCTTAGCACACTCGCTTGACTTGTACAAAATGTCTTGTTCGTGTACAATCAGTCGTTTTCAACTTTGTTGTTTAATATGCTATTTAACGACATCTCGTAAGTTTTTTTTCCTTTGGTGTTTTGGCATCGACTGCTATGGTCATTAGCCTTGTGTTATAGGTAGGCCTTGTTACTAACTCCATACGCCACCTTAGGAGCAGCACTGTTAATTGGAACGCAACAGTGAATCGTGCAGGACTCACCCCAGTCCAGCCACGAGATTTTAATAATTTAATTGGTCAAATTAAATGAAAAAATCCCAGCCGCAACTGGGGCTCGAACTCCGGACCTTTCGACTCAGAGTCGGACGCTGTAACCACTGCACCACGCCCCGACATGACATTTCGTAATTGTCCAGTTTTCTATTATTTCTATAGTAATAAAATCGGTTTCAATATTTACGTTTGGAATTGCATTTGTATAGAAGTTATTGAGCTCATCGATCCTCTTCAGTTTCTGGACTTTTCTATGGACTTTTTTTTGCTAATATCCAACTTATCTAATTCATTCCTTGTTAATTTCGTTCATACGCAATGTAGTTTGAAAATACGCTTTTTTAACAAACTTGAAATTTTTGCGTCTTTATTGATGCATAAAAGTCAACTATTTTCATTGTAAAAAGGGCTTTTTTCAATGCTAAAATAATTGAGAAAAAAAACACAAAATGTTACTTTTTCAAAAATATTATTTTCAACAGAGTTAATTATAAATTCCCAAAGTTGATTCACCTTGCTGCTGTCCAGGAACGCTAGATATTTCTTGAAGAGTTGATTCCACAATTTTATCATATATTTCAATTCGTTTGGAAGCTGATGGACAATGGACCAGTTTTCATTTTTTATTATGGATTAGTTCTTAAATGTAAGTAAAATGAAACAAAAATGTGAAAGAATCACTGAAATATCTCTAGAAATAAAAAAGTTATGGGACTTTGAAGTTGCGCTTGGAAGAATAATTTCATATTAGGCAGCGCTCTAGTGTGTGACGTCACGCCACATGAACGAGGCGACTTGTATTCGCAGAGGCCTACAAGTTTATCGGTGAACAATCACTTGCGCCGTTCGTGTCGTGTATTGTTCATTACACGATGGCTGAAATTTAAAAAAATACCCTACAAATATTGTATTGTGTAAAAGCACGACAATTAAAAACCCCAACAAATTGTTTTTTCTTGTACCAAATAACATGAATAAAAAGCCAAATAAATGAATATTTTGGAACCTTTGGTGTGAATACAATTCAAGAAAAATGCGACTTACCAGTAAGCTTTTAGCTCCTGAAGATGCTAACTTTGTTGGCGAAACGCGCGTTGAGTGTGATTGTGACGTAGTTTTGGTGTTTTGGTTAGTTTCTATTTTCTTGTATGAATAAAAGGAACAAGTGGTGCAAACTAATGAAGCGTGGCTTGATTGGACCTAAAAGTACTACATATGTGTGCCTTGGCGCGGCTAAGGATCTAATACGTAATTATTTGTGGTGTGGCGATCTCAGACATATGGCGTGACGTCACAGACGAGTCGGAAACCAAAGACGTTCCGCGCTAAAATACGTAAATTTAAATAATGTATATCTCAGTCATTTATTGATGGATTTGAAAAAAAAAAACACTGATTTACTAGTTCCGATCTATATTTTAATTCCGTCGCGCCAAAAAAAGTATTTTGAATATCACTAAAATAGTCCATTCAATATTTTATTATAAATCTCAATTATTGTTATTCAAACTGTTTTCTATACAGGGTGTAACATAAGTGACGAATTCCTGAGACAATTTTAAGAAAAAAAATTCTATATAAACTTGTGTCCGGAAATGCTTCGTTTCGGAGATACAGTGTGTTGAAATTGATTTTTTTTGTTCGTTTTTTAAAAGTAACTTTTGCAAAAAATAAGTTATTTGCACGAAATTTGGTACCCGGAGTTTTTTTTGACGTGGGAAATCATAATTTCGTATTAATTTTTATGTAACATCTAGAGGGCGCTGCGTACGCTGTCTTTATTTTTTTTAAATTGCCCTAACATTTTTGACTGTAAACTTTTGGTACTTTTCATGAAAAAACCTAATTCCCACACCTTTTCCAAGTTTTCGAGATATTTACAATTTTCTATATCGATACATGTTACTTAGCTCCTAGGGCGCTAACTGAAGTTGCTGAGAACATTACAAAAACTAAGTATGTGGTAGATCTCGTAAAAATAAACTTCTTTTTTCCTATGAAATGTTTATCGAAAAATGATTTGTTTTCGAGATACAGATGGCTGAAAATTTCCAAAACATGGTTGGTTTTCGTCATAAGTTATTTGCAACTGCAGTTATTTTCATCAAACTTTAAACACAGACTTCTTTCAAACTGAGCATTTTCAAACTGCTTAATCAATCGAAGTTGAAAAAAATTGTCAGGTTCAATAATTCAATTAGAAAGTGCTACATTTCGGAGTTTGTAGAAAAAACAATTCGGAGAAGTACTATGATATTTATTAGACAATTAAACATATAAAAATTGAACAAACAACTATTACAACAACTGTTCAAAGTAACGACCCTCAACAGTAATACAAGCTTCTGCTCTCCTCATCAAAGAATTCTGCACCCGTTGAAAACTGCCGGGAGTGTTTCTTATCGTTTCGCAGCAAGCTATGATGCGATCCCTTAACATTTCCTCGTTTTCAATGGGGTTAGCATATACTAGTGATTTTAGGTGTCCCCAAAAGAAAAAATCGACGGGATTGAGGTCCGGTGACCTCGGGGGCCAATGCTGAGTGCCTCCTCTTCCTATCCATCGTTGGGGATATCGTACGTCTAACTATCAGACTAAAATGAGCAGGGGCTCCATCGTTCATAAACCATGAGTGATTTCGGAGACCAAGGGGAACATCTTCCATAAGCTGGGGAAGCTCGTGTTCCAAAAAATTTTGGTAAGCATCTCCATTCAAACGTAAGGGGAGAAAATAGGGCCCAATTGAATAATCCCCAATTATGCCTACCCATACATTAAAAGAGAATCTATCTTGGAAATGAGTTTGCGTTATCGCATGTGGGTTTTCTTCCGCCCAGATGTGGTTGTTATGGAAGTTCATGATACCATTTCTTGAAAAATTAGCCTCATCTGTGAAGAGGATTTTCGATAAAATTTGGGGATGTTGTTCGACTTTTCTTTGAAGCCATTGAGCAAATTCGATACGTGGTTGAAAATCACGTAGCGTAAGTGCCTGGACACGCTGAATATGATAAGGATATAATTGCTGTTCCTTTAAAATTATGTAAACGGTCATGTGACTCACATTTAAAGTTTGACAAATTTTTCTTGTACTTGTCTCTGGATGTTCACTAATTTCTTCGAGAACCGCCTCCTCCAATTCCACAGTTCTTGTAGTCCGTGGCCGTCCTACTGCAGAATTTCTTTCAAAGCTTCCAGATTCGGAAAGTCGCCGAAAAGATTCGCAAATGTCGCTGCACAAGGAGTGCCGCGTTGGGGATACCTTTCCTGATAGATGCGTCTGACCTCGGTTGAATTTCCGTCAGCAAAGCCGTATACAAAAATCATATCAGCCATTTAAGCATTCGTAAATTCGGGCATGGTACCAGAAAATTACTTTATAAACTCCGAACTGTGAATTTGTCAATGAATAGTTAAAAATGTGACAGCGAACATCTATTTTTATAAAGAAACCTTCATAGCCTACTCGATTTAATTAACTTAATTTGCAAGCGGAGAGTGACAAAAATTATTGAAATCAAATTTGGCTATACTGATTAAGCAGTTTGATAATGCTCAGTTTAGAAGAAGTCTTATACTGTAATAAAGTTTGATGAAAATAACTAAAATTGCAAAAAAACTTATGACAAAAACCAACCATGTTTTGGAAACATAATAAATATTATAGTACTTCTCCGAATTGTTTTTTTTACAAACTCCGAAATGTAGTACTTTCTAATTGAATAATTGAACCTGACAATTTTTTTTTTAACTTCGATTGATTAAGCAGTTTGAAAATGCACAGTTTGAAAGAAGTCTGTGTTTGAAGTTTGATGCAAATAACTGCAGTTGCAAATAACTTATGAACAAAACCAACCATGTTTTGAAACTTTTCAACCATCTGTATCTCGAAAACAAATCATTTTTCGATAACCATTTCATAGGAAAAAAGTAGTTTATTTTGACGAGATCTACCACATACTTAGTTTTTGTAATGTTCTCAGCAACTTCACTTAGCACCCTAGGACCTAAGTAACATGTATCGATATAGAAAATTGTAAATATCTCGAAAACGATCACCTCCAGCGTTGTTGAGGAAGTGTACCTTTTTTACTTGGAAAAGGTGTGGGAATTAGGTTTTTTCATGAAAAGTACCAAAAGTTTACAGTCAAAAAAAATAAAGACAGCGTACGCAGCGCCCTCTAGATGTTACATAAAAATTAATACGAAATTATGATTTCCCACGTCAAAAAACCCCGGGTACCAAATTTCGTGCAAATAACTTATTTTTTGCAAAAGTTACTTTTAAAAAACGAACAAAAAAAAATCAATTTCAACACCCTGTATCTCCGAAACGAAGCATTTCCTGACACAAGTTTATTTGACTTTTTTTCTTAAAATTGTCTCAGGAATATTTTAACGTACTTATGTTACACCCTGTATAATGATTCTGCTACCGAGACTTTTTATGGATGTAATGTCACCCCTTGCATTGGCTAATAGAGTTACAGAGCTTCTCCTCAGTGACCTGTGTAGCTCATACAGGTATTTTCCCAGTGATTTTGTGATCAAGCTGGGAATTTCTTCTATTTTATTTATTCCCACATGTTGGTTAATACATTATCTTCTCGAATATTTTTAAAATAATCTTTTTGTATGGGGCGGCCGTAGTGGTCTATACTTACTCAATATAATCAGAATTTGAAACGTTTTTTGTATCCGGTAATTCAACAATCAATATCCATCTTCAATCGCATCTATAGTTATTCGTAATAATTCTTCACTGCGACAAGAACCGCTTATACCCAAAATTAAGGCAACCTACAATTGAAAAAATATTGAAATTACTGCAGTATTACAGAATTGTGAAAATCTGTACCTTACACAGTAAATTAGTTTCATTAACAGCATCTTGAATAAATATTGATATCCCTCGCTCGATAAAACTTTTTCTCGATTTCTTTCCTCGGCATCCGTCGCTTTTGTTCTTAATGAGAGGGAACAATTTTGAAAACTTCTTAATGTCAGTATTTTCTTTAATATTCAACATTCCAGAAAGTTTTATAATTTTTTATTTTTCCTCAAAATGGCATAAAAGCATATTTTCAGACACCTTTTTCACATGTTTCTTGTTGCACCATTCACGAAATTGGTCATATTTTTTCTCATATACTACCTAACTTATAGTCCAGTTCCAAAATTGTAGATAGTGACTTATCGTTAGTTTACGTGATTTCAGATTGCAGAAACTCAGTAAACATGTTAGATACTTCCCATTTTCTGCATCGGATATATCCGATGGGGTATCGCTACCCCTACCATGATCAACTTCTATCTTATTGAAAATAACTCCTATGGCCATCCTTGTCAATCTTTCGTTATCGAATGGTAATTTTCCGGATTGCCTAAAGACTGGCAGGATTGTTCCAATTGTGGAAAAAGTCGATCCAAAGCAGGTTAGTAATTATCGTCCCATGACCAATCCCTCCATATTTTTAAAAATATTTGAACATGCCTATTTAGAGAAACTTTAACCTCAAACAGAATGACATAATCATCGAAAACCAGCATGGATTCCAAGCGAACAAATCCACAAAATGGATAAAATCTCATCTTCACGCACGTTAGTCTCCCAGGGGTGACTGAGCAATCCGTAACTATCTGTAATTCGGATTATCTTGACATCAGCGTAGGTGTTCCTCAAGGGAAAAGGAACAGTAGGCCCAAAATTGTTCCTTGTATATGTGAATGGCGCCGTCAAAGTGAACCCATCTACACATTTCATGTTGTATGCGAACGATACGTCCATACTTATTTCGAAAAAACCCAAGTATTCCTCAGAAAACAGTTCTTTCTAGTTTGTGAGACAGGTTCTGCATAAACTCACTTTATCTGAATGCAGAAAAAACTCAGTCAATACATTTTCATAACAGGAAACAAACAAGTGCCTGCAGTTCATGTACATTTTTATGATAAAGTTTTGAAAAATCATTCGGCTTCCAAATCGGAAACGAATAAAAGAGACAAATATACATATTTCATTGAATTAGTGTGAAACAGTAAATATGGTCCCTGGGCCTATACATTGATGAGAGTCTATGTTGGAGAAGACTTTGTGAGGCAGTAATTGCAAAACTTTAGTCTGTCAGCTACCTACTCCGAAACATGAATCAGTTATGACGGAGAAACAATTAATCATAATATGCGTGAAGTTAGCAACGAATTTGTCAGCAACGATTCTGAAAAAAATCGTTGCTAGGTTTATGTGTTCGGGCAAATGATTGTATATTTCCTTACTCTCATATATACGAGAATTTTGCTAGTGATGTTTTTGGTATTGGTAGGCTTAGGTTGTTTTCATTTTTCCTGGTGCGTTTGCTACTCGAGAACAAAGAATTCAACAGAAATATGGAAAATTATAATATACTCTCTCTATCTACGATAGTGAAAATTTAAAAAATCCGAGTGTAAAGTCTAGGCGTTTATCTCGAGAACAAGGAATGGTGCTACCGTAGAATTCGACAGTAATATGGGAAATTATATACTCTTTCCATCAACGAAATCAGAATTTTAAAAATCCGGCGTGAGAAAAACGCATAAAAACCTGTTTTTATGCTGTTTTTGACATCTTCAAGGCGTTTATCTCGAAAACAAGGAATGGTGCCACCATAGAATTCAAAAGAAATATGGAAAATTGTATACTCTTTCCATCTACGATAGTGAAAATTTAAAAAATCCGGGGGGAAAGTCGAAGAGTGGTTAAAAAACCAGTTTTTGTGCTATTTTTTGGCATTTTCAAGGCGTTTATTTCGAGAACAAGGGATTGTGCCATCATAGAATTCAACAGAAGAATGAAAAATTATATACTCTTTCTATCTACGATAGTGAAAATTTAAAAAAATCCGGGTGGAAAGTCGAAGAGTGATTAAAAACCAGTTTTTATGCTGTTTTTGACATTTTCAAGGCGTTTATCTCGAGAACAAGGAATGGTGCCACCATAGAATTCAACAGAAATATGGAAAATCTTATACTTTTTCCATCTACGATAGTGAAAATTTAAAAAATCCGGAAAAATTATATAATGGTTCTTTTGTTGAGAAAATTCACTTCTAGATAGAAAATAATATATTTTTTGGGTCAAAATCTAATACAAAGAGAGAGCTTTTGAGAAGTTTTGATAACAGACGGATTTTTTTTCAAAACAACAGTCGTTTAAACGAACTTATCAGGACAAAAAGAACCACATCAAGATGTATAGGAAGTATTTCTTCATTACATATTTCAGACGACATAAATTCACATTCACAGTTGTGCAAAAAATGTTGTTTGTATTTCGTTTATAACATTCGTGTTTTCTTGGTACTTTCGAGCGAATTTAACAGAATGAACACTCTCATATGCCATTAAAAAAACACTCTGCTTCTCGCCTTTATCGCATAACTTCATTAGCAGACGGATATTGTACGTGATCCATGAGAATAGGTTTTTGTAATTCGGATACTTCTCAAAGGCGCATGATTATTAAAGGTAGTTTTAATTAATAAACAATTTTCAAACTGTTTGCGACTTTCATACTCGATGGCCGAACAAAAATGTTTTAATTAGCCAGTTTTTTTAAATGAAACCTAAACGTTGTCCTTGAATTGGTATCAATATTTTTTTGGATGGCATATTTGTCGGGCGGTTGGAAACCCCAGAACAGCCCATTGAAAACGCTGGATCGTTTAAAAAGGAAAATTGTGCTAGTTAAATTGAATTCATTTGCTTGGGATTACATGAACTGAATGAATTTAGATTTCTATTGATAATAGGGCCTCGGTTAATTAAAATTTTCATAAAGAGGATTGACTGCTTTTAATTATCTTGTTGTGTAGGGTATGATACTAGGGATTTCCATAACTTCCCCATTTCCAATCTGTTTAGACACCCCCAACGGAAAACTGTAAATGGCAACCCCCACTGATAATTTGTGTTAGGATCACCGATTAATGTTTTTGTTAATTAAAATAAACGAAAACTGTATGAAACTTTGTTTACATTATTTAAAATATTCATTCAACATCAAATAAATATTTATGAAGTAGTTTTCATTGTTGTCGGCACAATAGCAGAGCTTGTTTTCAAAATATTTACAAACGCTGGAAAACTTTATCTGGAAATTTAATGACATGCGTGCGTAATAATAATAATTATCTGCCGCAGATCTGCAGATATCTCGGGTTAGGTTTTATAAACAACTGACTCTACACAACCTCCGAAAAATAGAATCTTTTTTGTATTTATACTTGGCTAGATTGCTGTGATCATCAGCCACTATATTAGACCTTGTTACTAACTCCATACGCCACCTTAGGAGCAGCACTGTTAATTTGAACGCAACAGTGAATCTTGCAGGACTCATTCCAGTGGAACAACGAGATTTTAATAATTTAATCCTTCAAATTGAATTAAAAAATCCCAGCTCCGGCTGGGTCTAGAATCTGGGACCTTCAGTACTAGAGTCGGAAGTTCTTACCACTGCGCGACTTTACTTGATTTTCTAACTACCGGACTTGACTTGAAATCAAAACAAGCTCAATATGCCAATCAATAGAGCATTTTTTCATAACAAAATACTAGTAGAAAACCGACTGTGCCATCTCATGAAAAACAGTCTGTACTTATATTCTGTTATGTTTTCGACTCGCAACTGTCATTTATTAATTTGTTATGAACATTTAAATAACAAAAAACTTGTTTTTTTTTTAATTGTTTTGCTTCTAAAATGAAAACTAATAGAGCAATCTGGTTGCTCCAATGAAAAGAATTGTAGATAATTGAAATACGAACAAAATGGAATGTTTGACTACCCGATCGGATCATTTGTAACGGAAGAAAACCGGAAAAACCGGAAAATAAAAGAAAACAAAATGTGCTGGGCTACTGCTGCACACTACATCAATAAATTGCCTTTTTTATGGTGATTTCAAAATCGTATAACACAAGAGATTTGTAATCGTGAAAAAAAAGATAATGGACATTTAAAGTCAATATTCAAATTCTTGAAAAATACAATTTCGATACACCATGCTGCTAATATAATATAAAGGAATATTATCACATCGCTGGAGCTTTAACAAATGAATTCTATCCCCCAATAACCATACCTGGTACATTACAAAGAGCGCAGGAAAAATTAGATCTATTAGAAGAAGTTAATATTATATATATACGAGGATATATTGAAAAATTTTTAGCCTACTATAGAATCAAACAAAATTTCAATGTCAAAATATTTAATTACTCAACGTATTCTCCTCTTAATTGGATACATTTATTACAGCGAACCTGCAACGTCTCTAGACCTTTCAAAAAAAATGTTGAGGAAAGAAATGATAGTCGGACGAAGTCAAATCTGGTTAATAAGGGGAGTGTTCTAGTAATTCAAACCGTAAATCACGAATTTTTTGCATGGCAACATGAGATTTGTGTGCAGAGGCGTTGTCCTGCAAAAACAAAACATCTTTGGATAGGTTTTCGCGTCTTTTCTCTTTAATTTTTTTCCGTAGAGTGGTCAGTAATGTCGAATAGTAATCTCCAGTTATTGTTCTACCCTTATCCAAAAAATCAATCATGATTACTCCATGGCAATCCCAAAAAACTGAAGCAAGAACTTTTCCAGCAGATTTTTGGACACGAAACTTCTTAGGTCTTCGAGAACCGGAGTGTCGCCATTCCATCGATTGTTGCTTTGTTTCTGTTCTGAAATGTACCCAAGTCTCATCCATAGTAACAATTCGGTTTAAGAAGTCTACATCGTTTTTAAATCGAGCTCATATTGAACGCGATGCTACTATCCTTGCACGCTTTTGGTCAACATTCAAACATTTGAGGATCCATTTTGCAGCAATTTTTCTCATGTCCAAATTGACGTGAACTATATGATGGACGCGTTCGTATG
Organism: Chrysolina oricalcia; assembly: GCA_944452925.2. Classification (NCBI taxonomy): domain Eukaryota; kingdom Metazoa; phylum Arthropoda; class Insecta; order Coleoptera; family Chrysomelidae; genus Chrysolina; species Chrysolina oricalcia. The sequence continues at coordinate 18,199,970 of OX101812.2, forward strand.
AAATATTCACTGCTTCAGATATTCGTTTTAGCCCAATTCGACGGTCTGTTAAAATCATGTCATGAACTGCATCGATATTTTCGGGCACTGACACAGAAAGTGGCCTTCTCGATCGGTCATCATCTTCAATGGAAAATTTACCTCTTTTGAAGCTTGCAGTCCAATTTTTCACGGCCGCATACGAAGGACATTGATCACCAAGGGTATTGAGCATATCTTCGTAAATCTGCTTACCTTAACCCTTTTAAATAAGTTATTGTTCGTTGCTATGGTAACGCAATATTTTGTTTATGCAGGGAACTGGTCTAGGCTAACTAGATATCAATACATCCTCGTATATATAACTCTTTATTAGCACACAATTTGCTCTTACAGAATGAAACGTACAGAAAATAAAATAAAATAAAACCACTAAAAGACAACACCTTAAAAATACCTATCAATAAATAAAATACAATACAACAAAAGTCATTACAATAAAATACAACATATTAAAACTACCACAAGAACTTCAAACTCAAAATTGGTTCAATACATATTCTCTACATTGTTTTTTGAATTGGCTCAATAAGGTGATGTTTTTGGTCTCTGGTGGTAAACTATTAAAAAGTTTTAGACCCCTGTTAAATATTGTGTCACACAATATGTTTTCAGTTTTTATATAAAAATCATTCACAGCTCGAGCTGTGTGAGTGTTATGAGTGTGTACATTACCTATATAATTTAATTCATCACTGAGGTAGGTCGGTAACATATCATGTTTGAGCTTGAACACAAAGACCAACATATTATAGTGTATTCTTTGTTTTACCGACATTAATGATAATATCTCTAGCATGTTCTTAATTGAAGTACGTCTGTTGTATTTTCTGAATAGTACTCAACTGGTCATTTTTGACAAAAAATAAAAGACAGTAATCAAAATGAGATGCTATTATTGATTTGTAAATAGTCAACTTGGAAAAAAAAAACTTATGCAAACAGGAGTTCAAGCTGAAAAACTACATTTAATTAAAGGTCATTGGACTTTATTAAACCACTTGCACGCACCTGAATTTCCTCCTTTTGATTTACGTTATTTGAACAGCTGACAGGAATTTATCATGTTAACTTGCAAAAAGTTATATTCAAAGAGAAGAAACAAAGTCTTCAATTCGATGAAATGGTGGAGGATCCGAACATTTTACGAATGCGAGTTTACTCCAGGTTTCTTAATTCATGTAAATATATGTTGTGGATAGCTTTCACTGTTGAAGATGATATCGAAAATCAACCTTTGGAACTTCACTATTGTTGTACTTGTAAGTCGGGAGCTAGAACTTTAGGTACATATGCTCATGTGGCCAGTGTTTTATGGTTTTTGGATTATGCCAGACACGAACAGAATGTGAAATATCCATCTACTCATCTCCTAAATGGAGTAACTGATGCAGCTGAAAATATGGTAACAGAAAACATAGTCCAGATACTGTAGACCTTTGAATTCCTTCAGTTCGTTTCGACATGTTTATGTTTATTGTTTTTTTCTGATATCAAGATTAGCTTGTATGTATCTTATTTGTTTTTATGTATATGTCGGTCATAGTATAACATAAACAACATCGAAAATATCGATTTACATATATGAAGAAAATAGACCTTTGAATTCCTTCAGTTCGTTTCGACATGTTTATGTTTATTGTTTTTTTCTGATATCAAGATTAGCTTGTATGTATCTTATTTGTTTTTATGTATATGTCGGTCATAGTATAACATAAACAACATCGAAAATATCGATTGACATATATGAAGAAAATCATATTGTCGGCATAAAAAAACTAATCATAGCAAGTTGACAAAACTTCTACATCCGATCAACAAACTCAAAGTAAAGGTAATATGAAAGTATCACAGAAATTCACTGAGGAAATATTTAATTACAGGGAGATTTCCAAAAAAAATCCATTCTCGGATTTTCTTCCATACATTTCTTTTGAATAGCCCTGAATATCATATATAAATTATATATATTTCAAAATGACTTAATGTCATCAACTAACATGCAGGACAAAGTATATTAAATTTGATTAAATATAGGACACAGGGGCGATCAACTTTCTGACTCGCCCTGTAATTTTTTTTGCATGTCTCAATTTTATAAACCAACCAGAAGCAAATCCAGCCCTGTAGCAAATGAAACTTTTTCTCATAAGGGACTGATATTTAGTGGCATTAAAACACTATCACGGGAAAAAATTCTTGATACATTGAAGAAAATAAGAAATACGTGCTTTTAAAAAATGGCTATTTTCCAACTTCAACACCCTGTATCTCTGAAACTAGTCATAGGATTCAGTTGGGTCCATGGATATTATTGTTCAGAAAGTCGTCAACTACAATATACTAACAAATCATAAAATTTCACCGAAGCCCATTTCTCCATAAGCTGGCTGCCTGGTCCTTTAAAAGGAATGAAAAAAGTGCTAAATTGTTTTTTTATTTATTTGACAAAGTTCCCGTAATTTGTGGTGGTTGCAAATTTTATGTTTTCCAGGAAATTGCTCCCTACGTTCTCTAAACCAGTGTTGCATGCTATCAAGATCAGAGATATTATAATGCAATTAGGCAAAACTTTTGATTTACACAACAGGGAAGACTCATCAGCATACAGACAAGTGAATGATTTTGACAAAACGGACAACTCATTAATATAATGAACAAAGAGGATCTGCCCCAAAACTGATCCTTGGGGCACCTGTTATTAATTAACTCTTCAGAATTAAATTTTTCCTTACAAAAGTTACAAAATGAAGATTGAATAATTTTGACTATGTCGAAATGCCCTCATCCAATAAATACCAAATCTTTTCATTAAATAGGCAATTTTTTCGTTATTAACTTTTGCATTATTTATATTCAGTTGTATCTCAATAATAATAATATTTATTCAGCTCTTAGATCGTTACATTAACACAAAAAAGTTTGTAAACCTATTAGCCTTGTCAAAAGAACGTAAAATATATGAAATGCATATAAAAAGTGTACATAATGGTTTTTATATTGGGATACCAACACGAGTTATTCATAGTTTTGAAAAAAAATCATCGTATGTGTAAAGGGCTTTTGTGGACAGATATGCATAAAGTTTGTTATCAAATGTAGTTTCATTTTTATCGTTTCCGCATATCTTTGTGTATCTGTTGAAGCAATCAATTCCCCTGTGTATGTGGGAGTTCTGACCAACTGATAGTCTTGAGAATGTCTGGTGAAGTGCAAATCGATTTCTTGTATCGTAGTTATGAAAATTGTAGTTTGTTGAGAGATTGTTTTGTTTTTTAGTATACATAATTAGCTGGTATATGTATATCAATCAATCAGTCAATCAAGTATACTTTATTGTCAAAACACAAGATATAAAATCTTATAAACAAAGCGTCGTAAAATATTAAATACATAAAATTATAAATAAAAATCGCACTAATAAGTAAAGTCATATACAATTAAATCACAGCCACCATCTGATAAATATCAAAAGGAGATAAAATGCCTCAGTTAAAGTAAGAAAATCATAAACAAATGCATGCTGCACAACCAATAGTACATCTCACAATAATTGATCATCGTAATATTCCTGAATGTTATAGTAGGCCTTGTCAAGTAGCATGATTTTTACTTCCTTCCGAAAGGAGAATAGGGATTTAATCGCTTTAGCTTGAGAAGGCAGATGATTGTATATTTTTTTGCTCTCGTAAATAACTGAATATTTTGTCAAGGATGATTTGGGGATCGGAAGTGGTATATTCCCATCTTGCCTTGTGATGTAACCAGGTTGTGGATTAACTGCACTTAAATTGACTTTATGGATAAGACACACCGTCTCCAAAATAAATATACTAACCAATGTGAGTATTTTGTGCTGAATAAAGAGGGGTTTGCAATGTTCCCTCGACTCAATATTACACACATACCTTATTGCTCTTTTTTGAAGAACAAAGACCGAATTTAAGAGCAGCTGACTAGAAAAACCCCAAAAGGCAATTCCATACATAAGATGGGAATCTATCAAAGAAAAATAAGCCATTTTTGCCATATCGAAGTTTAGTTCTCTAGCTATAGTTCCAATCACATAACATCCAGAGGAGAGTTTTTTTGTTAATGAATTCACATGATCTTGGAACCTCAATTTATTGTCAATATATAGTCCAAGGAACTTGCAAGATGTTTTATTTTGAATTAGCTGTGTTTCAAGATACAAGTCATGATGTTCATATTTGAAGGTGAGAGGGTTTGTTTTTGAAATATTGAAGCTCAATGAGTTCGCATCACACCATTCCTTCACTAAGCCTAAATCATGGTATACCCGATTTTTAAGAACTTCAGTGTTTTTACCCCGCCAAAGAAGGGTAGTGTCGTCCGCAAATAGTGTGAAATTTCCATGAATATCTATGTTTGTCAGGTCATTCAGATACAGCAGGAATAGCAGTGGTCCAATGATAGATCCTTGTGGAACCCCATTTGTGATCTCTAATTTATTTGATGTCTGATCATTCACTTTAACCACTTGATATCTGTCGGAGAGGTAAGAGTCGAACCATTTCAGAGAGACACCTTTGAATCCATATACATTTAATTTCTGCAGCAGGGTTCTGCGATTCACACAGTCAAACGCTTTTGAAATGTCACAGAATACCGCCGCTACGTGCTCATCATTATTCAGACTTGTGTAGACCTGTTCTAGTAAAGAAAAAAAAGCATCATTTGTGCTTTTTGATTTTTGAAATCCAAATTGGTATTTCGATATTAAATTATTCCGATTTGCAAATTCTAGTATTCGAAGTTTAACAAGTTTTTCTATAATCTTTGATAGAGTTGACAATAGTGAGATAGGTCGAAAATTTGATGGATCTTCGAGGTTTCCTCCTTTATGTAGAGGTATAACAATAGCAAGTTTCAAACATGTTGGAAAGATTCCTGTAAGAAAAGATTCATTAATAGATTCCGCTAGAATATCTAGTGCTTGATCAGGTAGGTTTTCAAAAAATTTTATGTTGATACCATCTATTCCGGATGATTTTTTGTTCTTTATTTCTTTTATGATCTGTTTTATCTCTGCTGTATTCGTTGGTTGAAGATAGAATTCTTCGTTAATTCTAATATGTTCCAGGTATTCTGTTGGATTCTTTTTAGGTTTTAGATGCGGTGTTAATTTTTGAGAAACCGAACAATAGTAGTCATTTATGTGATTTGGTTCTATGTTAACTTCACCTTTCGTGCTTTTACCTTTTCCTCGGAGTTCATTTACAATTGCCCAACTTTCTTTATTTTTATTTTTTGCTTCTTCTATTCTTTTTGCATAATAAATACTTTTGGTTGTTTTGATTAATTTTCTTTATATGTTCCTGTATTTGTTATAATAATTTGAATAAAATGTATCCGTGTTATACTTCTATAAGGATAGAAGTGTGAGTATATTATACTTAATGAAATAGTCTTTGCAGCTTGTTGACTGGGATATTCCAGCCATGCATCTAATTATTTTTTTCTGTGCGCAAAAAACACGTTGAATGTGGGCTGAGCATCCCCAGAAGATAAGTCCATATGACAGAATTGACTCGGTAAGTCCAAAATAGGTCATTTTTAGGACATCAAAGCTTACTGTTTTCTTGATTGATGAAAGCAAATTCTGCTTAGTTTGGTCGATACTTGGTCAACATGATTTTCCCAGGTTAATTTACTATCAATGGCTAGTCCTAAAAATTTACTAGCAGTGATTTGGTTCATTGATTGATGGATGTTTTTTGGTAGAAATGTTATAATATGTGATTTGTTTATGTTGACAGACAGACCGTGTGTAGTGCAGTAGTTGCAGAGTTCGTTAGCGGCTTGATTTGCGTTCTTTACTATTTACTGAAGTTAAAAATGTATCGTCGGCTTATAATATTCTAGCGTTTGGAGTAGGACATGTCAGCTCGATGTCATTGATAAAGACTAAAAAAAGAATTGGGGAGAGAATTGATCCCTGTGGTACTCCGGCGATAAGATTTCTAGTATTCGACTTGTCATTACCAAAAACAACAACCTGTTCAGGGTTTTGTAAGTATGTCTGTTGCTGTACCTCTAACACCAATTCGATAAAGTTTATCTATCAGTAAACGGTGATAGATTGAATCGAATGCTCGTGTTAAATCGAAGTATAGTGCTATATTGTATTGTAGACAGGAATATATGAAGTTGCATAATTCTGCAATAGCGCTATTTGTCGATTTTTCTCTGCGGAAGCCACTTTGTGACATATTTAACATCTATAATATAGTTATAAAGGCTGATGCAAATAACTATTACTACATAATACAGGGTGTTTCTTAAGTACGTGTAGAAACTTCAAGAGCATGTTGCTGACATCGAAATAAGAAAAAAAGTTCCCATAAACACATGTCCGCAAGTTATTCGTTTCTAAGATACAGAGTGTCAAAGTTTAATTTATTATAATTGTTTTTTTTGTGAATAAATGCCAAAATATTTATGATATTCGAGTAAAGTTTGGTATCTGGGATGATTTTTCGATGACAAAATCAAATTTTGTGATAATTGTGAAAAATTTAATTTCTAGTTGAATTTATTTTGAATTAAAAAATCTTATCATTCAAAATCACTTGCATCGATTATTTCAAATCTCAATAACTCGAAAACAGTTGCTCGCATTGACCTCTATCAAGAATATATTTTTTTACACATACTAAATAATAAATATTCCCAGATACCAAACTTTACCCAAATATCATAATTATTTTGAAATTATTCACAAAAAATAAGAATTCTACTTTGACACTCTGTATCACAGGAAAGAATAACTTGTGGACACATGTTTATAGGAACTTTTCTTCTTATTCTGATGTCAGCAATTCGCTCCTAAATTTTCTACACTTACTTAAGAAACACCCTGTATAATAAACCGTTACATAAGTAAGTGAAAGAAAGCGTCCAGTTTGATGAAACTTAAACAGTAGTTGTGAACTCAAGGGTCATATCGTGTCCTTTAGGGCCGTGGGATAATAGCGACGGATGTGACATTGAACAAACAAGACAAGGTTCGCGAAGTTTAACACAACTAGAAGTTAGGAATACCTCGAAACTGCTTCAGTAATTTATATTAAACTTTGCGTGTTCGTTGAAAAGTTCCTGAATTAGATTCTGTATGGGATATCAAATTTGTACAGTTCATATAGGATAATAGTGCCATAAACTTTTCGTGTACTCATTAACTTTCTTATTTGCTGTAGATGAATAGATGAATATGCCTTGGTAACATATACGGTGTGTCCCTTTAGTGCGTAATTCTTTGATATCTTGAAAGTCTTAACCTGATCTAGACCAAGCTGTAGAGGTTTCATCCCCCACAAAATAGGAGACGAAAATGGACTATACTAATTTTTATAAGATAGTTCGTTAATGGAAACCCCAGTTTTCGCCCCAGCAAAATCGCTTTGTGGAATTTTGTAAACAAGCAATAGTGAAAAAAACTTTTTTGGTTTTTTGGAAATATCTCATAGATTATTCAAGGAATCGTTTTACAGACAATGAAACTTTTGTAGAGATTTATGAAAACTACAAAATAGATTTTCATACGATCGGATCGGTGCATTTTCCACTGAAAAATTCCAGGAAAACCTCGAAAAAGAGGCCACTTATCAAAAATTTGTAATTTTTATAAAACTGAAGCTGGACGAACAATATTGCGGAAACTGATGGACAGTGCGCAAGATGTTTTCTGTCTGATTTAGTGATTTGTAGTTTTTGCGTTATGAACAATTTAAGGGCACATCTTGCAAGATGCGCCGATTTAAGGGAAATCGTCGTATTCAAATTCTGTAAACGGCATCTGGAAGTAGAGATCAATATCTACAATTTGTATATTTTGGATTTTCATCTGAGAGGTGGGAAATGTGCTGAAAATGTCACTGAAAGTTGATCAAAACGCAAAGTGCGTCCGAAGTCACCCGGAGTCGCACTGAAGTCAACTCGAGTTGCGTTCAGGCGACTTCGGGTACACTTTGAAGCATTTAGAGTAACTTCCAGTGACATTTTCAACACATGTTCTCAGGCGAAAATTCAAAATATACAAATTGTAGATATTGATCTCTACTTCCAAGTGCTGTTCACAGAATTTGAATAAGTTGATTTCATTATCAAAGAGATTTTAGGCCCTGTGCTTTTTGCTTTGTACTTTAGTAACCTGCTTGGAAGTCTTCATCAATGTAAGATGCATCTGTATGCCGATGATACGCAAATTTATTTAAATTTTTTCTCTCATGAAACCATTCATGCTTGTGACACATTGAATGAAGAAGTTGACAAATTTGTAAAAAACGCAACAGATCACTGTCTACTCATAAATCCAACGAAATCTAAAATAATCTTTTTTGGGCCTGATAGTCAACGAAATGCCATTTGAAACTTGATTGATATTAGAGTAATAAACGATGAAACTATTGAATTAGTTGATGAAGTCAAAAGACTTGGTGTCTTGTTGGGTAGTAACCTCAGGTTCGAGAAACACGTCAATAAATTGTTGCAAAGGGCTTACTCATCTTTACGAGTAATATACGGTATACGGCACTATCTATCAACAAAATTAAGAATAATTCTGTAGTATTGTCGAATTTCAATTATGCGGATTGTGTTTATGGACCTAATCTTACCACCCTGTAGAAACATAAAATTCAAAAAGTCCAAAATTCTTGTTTACGTCTGATCTATGGAATAAGAAGATGCGAAAGAATTACTTACAAACTACGCGAAGCTGGATGGCTAAATATAGAAAATAGAAGAATCCACCATGCTGGTAACCTCTTCCATAAAATTATAGTAACTCGTATACCTTCTCATTTGCACAGAAAAATTACATTTCGCACGGATATTCACATTGTTAATATCCGAAGTCGAGGAGTACTATCTCCCCCCTCTTTCAGAACCGAGTATTTCAGGAGATCATATACTACCAAAGGACCCCGCAAACTCCTTATGGAATTTGGGTCCCGGTGGATTTTTTGGAAATTCGGTATGATGTAGTCCGTGTAATTCTCAACCAATGTGACCATTGCGCCAACCCAAAAAAATCAACAGTTTTGCTGCTAGGGGGCGTTGAAATCGCCCCTTGCGCAGATTAGACTATTTATTTTTGAACCTGGTAACAATATTTTCACTTGTGGATGTCTAATTTTTATTTATTTTTAAGATATTCGCCCAATTAATTGATAATAAAAATTCATGAACTACGCCCTACTAAGAAGTCAGCGAACTCCACAAATATTTTTCTGAAGGGAGGAAAAGGTGAAATTAAACAACTGTACGATTTCCTCAATTTGAGCTGATTAAGGCATTTATTTTGATAAAGCATTTACAAGTAATCGGGAATTATTTTTTTTCGTGTTTTAAAATAGGGGTAGTGGGTAAGGGGGAGGTTTTGGATTTTCAATTAATAAAAAATTACACAATTTATCACCATACTCTATATCAGTATATCCAGATCCATATATTTTATATATTGTAAAGTGACTTAATCTTGCATAGTTTTTATATAAACCTCTGATGAATACGTCCATGAACAAGCAGTGTCTACTGCTTCGTGGTATATTATTCATTCACAACCATGTTGTATGCGTCGAATTCAAATCTGTACCAATAATTTTGTGAATAAAATTCTTCTTATTATTATAATTTACACCCTACAGTTCGTGTCGGTGTTGACGTAATCCAGCTCTCACTGGCCGTTGACTGTTTGTTTACATTAACCGATTTCTTGGAATTGTGCGCCGCTTCGCCAGACCATCATAATTGCCATGCAGTGGCGTAGACTATTTCCTAACATTATTTTCCCCTAGGACCGGCCTATGCTAACTAGATATTCATACGCCGTAGTGATGTTTTAACAGTTATATCACAATGAAATTTAGTTCATCGAGTAACACTTCATGTAGCCGAAACTATTAGTAACCATGAAGATTGTGTTCTACATATTACTTGCGTACAGACTCATTCTTATTGTTATACCACCGGGATTCACAGTTCAGTTTTTCTTTGCAGTAAAATGGATCACATGGACCATTCTGAGCACATGTTGCACGACCACAACGCCATGGGAACAACAGACATGGACCATAGTGGACACAAAATGGACGATATGGACGGTATGAATCATTCGATGGTGATGGCCATGTATGTAAGTATATTCTTCTGTTATTGTCGCCTGCCTTAAACTTTGAACTAATGAGAATTAATATGGAGAGAACTGATCTTTTCTTAGAATCCTGTAAATATATTTTTCGGCAACCATCCGGGAAGTGTTCACTTCCCGAACACTTTTTCTTTGGGAAAGTAGCACTTCCCGGACTAGGACGGGAAGTGCTCGTATTTTAATACAAATATTAATATAAATAAGAATTAGAATGTTTCTGTTGGTACCTATCTTCTGTTCGAATTTCAATATATAATACAAATAAGAACTGAAATGTTCGAAATATTCAAATTTGGAATCGTTTCATCCGGTTAACAGATGGGTGAAAGTCGACCTCTCTTCGTCTCTTAGACTAAATGCGTCTCATTGATTTGTTATTCTACATGATTGCCGAAAAAATAGTGTACGCAACACGTCCGAAAACAGTTTCTTCCAGGACTCGCTAACGCTCGTCCTAGAATTTGGTCTACTCGTCCAAAAAAACAGTATTTTCCGGACTTGTTACGTAAATTACTATTCTCAGATATTCCCAAATCTTTTTTCACATCTGTAAAGGAATATTTGCCTCATTGTCTACGACAGGATTGATTTTTTTCTGCTTTCCAACAAACTGCAGTTTTACAATAATTGTAAATGAGTCACCCTTCCTTCCTTGTTAAAGATTAATTGATAATTACAATTACTTTTTTCATGTAATTTGTAATTGTATTCAAGTACTTTTTTTCTTAAAGTTATTTGTTTGTTTTTTCCGTTAACCAGCTGTCGTTCCCTTACGAACGGCAGCCCTCAGAAGTCGAAACTTGTGCGAGCCAAGGATTAACGAGGTCTTACCTTTTTACGTGCGATTCCTAACACTTTCTTGAGCCCTTAAAAAAAAGTCTGCAGTCGCTATGGTTTTAACCATCGCCGACTGGCAGCCAAAGTGATTGAAACAATGTCGCTTTAACCACTAGGCTACCTGGCCGAATTTGGAATTGAAATTACTTCAAAATCTGTGTAGGAATTGTAATTTGTAATTATGTTATTCAAATAATGTAATTACAATTACTTCGTATACGTGCAATTGCTTTTTCAGCTACAATTACTTTCTCCAATAACAATTTCATTTATAAATACAATAACTTTTTCTAATTACAATTACTTTTAAATGCGTATTTGTTTACGAGATACACGTGTTCTAAAAACAAGACATTTCCTATATGAACTTTCCCTCTTCTGGGCCACAATGTTCAACACTCCCAGGAGGAATGAGCTCTCTGTGACCCTAATTTTGGAAAACTGGTTATAATAGAATGTAGCAATATAAGAATACAGTGAATTGTTGTTAAAAAATTGTTGACATTGATGATATTTTGAAAATAGTTGGTTAATTTTTATAACATTTACCTGTCTGAATACTATTGATTTTACGTCAATAATGTATGAAACACTTTTTGACCAGGGTTGATCACCGAATCTAAAAAAAAAATGTTTGGTGTAAAACAGTAAACTGTTTTATCTCGTTGACCAAACGGCACCAGACCTATGACGCCTGATTATGCGGTATGCTTATAATTTTTATGTTGATGTAACTTTTTTGTTCGGAATCAATAAACTATTAAATGTTTTATTATTAAGTTTCCTATTCCGTTTTTTATGAATGACTCTACTTATTGCTCTTTATTGGTGTGCTTACATTACAAAATTTATTACTCGATTTTAAATAAATACCTACTAAAATACATTTATTGATATATTTGTATTGGGATGCATACAATCCATTTAGTTGAACACTTTTAATTATTAAAAAATTGTAAATGTTACGGTTCCTCAATTTTATCATAATTTATTGTTTTATCCGAAAAGTACAAAAAAGTTATAAGTAATTCCTACTTTATGACATGAACTGTAATTAGTTCCTTTTTTGAAAAAGTACTTTGTGATTGTAATTAGTTAAGGCGGATTTATGTACACCGCTTTTACTTTAATTTGTATCTTCACTTTCATTAAGCCCTTTCACTAAGATGTTGAAACTTAGAATTTTCGTGGAACCATTTATGCATCCAAATTAACTTTTTATCTTTCTTTACCTATTATTTAAGACTTAACCAACTTTTATCTCTTAAGGAAAAAAAATACAAATATAACTTAAGACATAAGTGACATAACCTTCGCAAATTATAAAGACCTGTGAAAATTGAAATAAAAAGCTCAAAGTACTTATTGGTAAGTCTGTAAATAATAACATTGAGAACTTTAAAACTATAAATATGTACGACGACGGCATGCTAATTGATTTAGTGCATCAATATACATTTTTGTATGATAAATCCCAGATTAGGGTCTCAAGAAAGTGTCAACAAAAAGAATGAGGATTTTCAAGATTCAGAAGGTCATAACTCGAAAAGTATGAAAGACCCCCACAAAAATCTTTCGGATTCCTGTTCGGAAGATAAAACTACGTAAGTAATACTACTTTTTATTTGTTTCGAGAAAAAGCCCGATAAATTGAATAAAGCGAGTGCATAAAGGAATCAAAATTCTTAAAGTAAATTTAAGTTTAGTGACAGTTAATGAAAAAGCGGTGTGCATAAATCCGCCATTACTTTTTCGAAAAAGTACTTTGTAATAATTGCAATTAATTTTAAAGTGCCTGTAATCACCCAGCTCTGAATCCACAAAAATAGAGAGGGTGGTGTTGAACGCTGGCAAAAAAATGAAAAGTTGGTACATGATTTTGCTGAAAGTGAACATCACATATTTGTGTGTGATTTTCCCAGAAACTATCAGAAACATCTACCAAATAAAAGATAAGTGTCATTGTGTCATTGTTCCGCATCCAGAAAATCGCGACCCTCAACGGAAGTGTCAAAACTACCGAGGAACTAATTCTACATAACGTCTTCGAAAATGTCAGTCTTCTTAGAGAAGTTATCCCTGGAGAATCTCCCTAGTGCTTGAATTAGTACCGATTTTCTGAAAAATATCCCAGAGTCGCAGAAAGAATCGTGAACAACTAAAATTTTTGGTTATTAATTCAAGAACGAGGGGATTCGGCAAGAAAATTCCACACCAGAATATTTAACAAACACTTTGAACAATTTTCAGCTGAATTTTAATTATAATAAAGTAATTTGCTACCCACGAAATTCATCTATATTTTTTATGACCAAAACAGCTGATTTCAGTAAACTTTATTATCATAAAATTTACTTCAGTAGATTCGGAACATTTCAAACTTCAAATTTTACTTCAGTTCGTATTACTAAAGTCCAAGGAAGTACTCGAAGAAAGAAATTGCCATGGGGACAATGAATGAAACGATTGTGCCATAGGCGGAGTTGAAACAAAAAAGTGACAGTGATTGACAGTTTGTTGTGGAGATATTTACTTTTCTACCTATCACAGCGTATGTGTAGTTGCTTTAAACTAAACAATTATTATACAAGTTTTATAAGAAAAGTGATGATATTAAAATATATCACATGCCTTTCCTAACAAAGATAGTTGAGGATGATTCTATGTCCTTTTTTGGCTAATCAGTAGTGCATTTTTCCCAACTAAAATACTAGTAGAAAACCGACTGTACCATCACATGGAAGACAATCCGTAGTTATATTCAGTTATGTTTGGACTCGCAACTGTCATTTATTAATTTGTTATAAACATTTAAATAACAAAAAACGTGTTTTTTCAAATTGTTTTGCTTATAAAATAAAAACTAATAGAGCAATCTGGTTGCTCCAATGGAAAGAATTGTAGATAATTGAAATGCTAACAACAGGCATGCTGCAAGATAGTGCAAAAAAAAATTTTAATTGCAATTGTGCCAAAACTAACGATGCGACAGCGCCTGGTTTGTGAACACATAAAGTACACATTATTCAATACTTTCATGAGAAAGGCCAATCCTACTTCTTGAAAAATGGCGGATTATGAATTTTTCAAAAAATCTCAAAATTTCCCGGTTTAATTTTTTTAATTTTCTCCGTTACTAATGATCCGACCGGCTCAATTAGTTTTCAATTTATAAGCAAAATAATTCGAAAAACCACCGTTTTTTGTTATTTAAATGTTTATAACAAATTAATAAATGACAGTTGCGAATCAAAAACATATCAGAATATAACTAAGGGCTGTCTTTCATGTGATGGCATAGTCGGTTTCCTACTAGAATTTTTGTTAAAAACTCGCTTATTTTATGCTCTATTGCTTGGTGTATTATAGAAGAAATTCCTTTTACTGCAGTTAAGAATATAATTTATCTTCAATCCGCCTTTTTGGACCGTTAATCCAGAAGTAAACAGAATAGTATCACGTTTTCTTTTTTATTATATCTTTCTTTATTTATAGAGCGAAAATTTTAGAAAAATTATTATCTCTAAAAAAGTATGTTGTGTTATTGCCCAATCACGTGACTAGCGTCAGAAAATGTCCAGTGTAATCACTTCCAGGGTACCCTGGAGGAAAAAAAAAATCCGGATATCGATGTGGTTGCCATGATAATATGTCAAAATAAGAGCATCGATTGGTCGAAAATTATTGGTGTGAAATTTTCTACCAAATTGACAATGATCACGATTATCGAGAACAATTTTACCAATGCTCATCAAATATGCGCAAATTCCAATATCTTAGGAGTAACACGTGATGACTAAATTCTCAGGTGTTGTGATTGTCTCGGGTCATACATTAATTTTTATGGATAATTCTTATGTAGAATGTAGATAACACAGTAATTGAGAAATTATATATTTTTTTGTATACGTAACCAGGTTTTATTCGCTAGCACAGAGTCGCTTCGTTTGAAGCAAATGGAATGTTGCCACATTAATACAAATTCTTTGGCTATATGGTCATATCACGACACCAACCGCAGTTTCGGAGACAGTGTTGAGGCTGCTTCCAGTCTAGATCTAGAATGTGACCGTTTGAGGATCAGGATGGGAGCCTCTGGATAAACGAAGGAACGACGATATGATTACCCAAATTTTTCTACTTTAAAAAATCAACACTTGAATATTTCTTATCAGAATTACCGGTACTCACTAATTTCATTCAAATAATAAATAAGAACATATACCAACAAATAATTCAATACTTTTTTCTTCTGGGTGTCATGCTGAAAGTATACTTGTTTGTTTTTGTTTAAATGATCATAAAACTTACCATCATTCGCAATTTTACAACACAAACGGAATAAAAAAATAAGAGGAAACCCATCCTATACACGCAACCCTAATCAAATGATCACTTATGATGATGATCAATAATTCGAGAAAATTGAAAATATATCTTGCCGTCTCTCAATTTTTGCCGGTGGCCGTTAAGAAATCACTTGTTCAAATATTTTTTTCAAAACTTTATTCTGCTTACAATAAAATTATCAAAATACTAACTATTTATAAATTTGAAAAGTAATTTGACAATTGCTATTACTTGAAATATCTATTCCATCGATGAGAGATTTGCCATCTATAGTACCAGTATTTGAACTTGTCGGTGTGGCCGCATTACTATGAAATAGTTTTCTCGTTATTTTCATTCTCTTTGAATTTTCAATATACGACTCCGCCACCATTTTCTACAAGCATAGCAGCCGAGGATCTGCGAAACGAGTGCCCTATATAGAGCTGAGGATTTTCCAATTTTAAGAATGCTGCAATTTTCTTTGGAACAGCTCCAATAGTATGAATGCACATTTACCATTCCTATAACCAATGAAGAATCGCCGATTTTCCAAATGTGAAGGCCGCAAATCTACGTATTTTTGGTATAAAAGGAAGTCCTTCTTTGGGAATGACAAATACCATGTTCTTTTTGTTTTTAGTATACTGATACTAGTGCTTTCAAAATCATCCACAGCTTCACAAGTTCGTCACGTCTACAGGCGCCAAAAATACCACACATTAACAACCTTTACAAGCAACCATGTATGATCATGTTAGTTCTTCTTCTGACAAAGTACTTGCTTTCTTTGGTGTGTATCCATCAGACTTTCGTCTCAAGAACAAAAATAATTTTCCAAATCTGAAAATACCATTTCTGTATTTCTAATATGGTGTACAATTTAAAATAACTAACTTCGAAATGTCAATGTTGTCATAAACTTTTAAGGGTCTTCATTCCTGAAAAAAGGGGATTCAGAAACGATTTTTTTTTCTGAGTGGTGAAGGGTTGTATGATTGTATGAGGATAAAAATAACGAAATGAATGAAAAGGATATTTCCCCCAATTTTTGGGCATTTTCGTTCAATTCCACCATCAAAACTAACGAATATTTTGGAGTTGTGTCATTTCAGTATCGAAGTCTATCATTCACTTAGTTAAACGACTTTCTTATTTTTCTCCTAGATATTTAATTTTTTGTGTGAATAATTTTACAAAAATGTTAGTTTTCGCGAAATGGGTTTCCTTGCTTTATTCCATTTGAAATGAGAAATCTCCAGCTATATCAAAGTCAACTAATGAAGGTTTGGTTCAGCCGTCGACCAGTGAAAACTAATTATTACTTACAATTCTGGATTCAGAAATAGAACTGAATTTCTTTTAAATGACACGTCCCTCAGGTTGCTCCTCCCACACGACTGGTGAGGAAAAGAGAGAGTATCATATAGCCAGTATGACATCTTGCACAGGGTCGGATCGGGAATGGGAAAAAATAAAACTCATTCGGGTCGATCGAAACTATGGAATATTATAACTTTTGCAATTAATAGCTTTTTTCAACAACATGTGTTCATCACTTGAGGGACAATACTCCATAACATTTTTATATTAGGAAAAACCATGAGGCGGCTCCAAAATGTTGGACGAGTTTCGTGATTTCTGATACAATTCCATTCAAAATTGGTATATAGAAGCTTTTGGGTTTGGGAAGTCATCATTTTATTTAATAATTCAATGTAGCGGCTCCAAAATAGCGGACAAAATTTCTGATTCTTGGTCCGATTCTATTTTGAGTTTGTATAGGTATAATGATTTTTGTGGTTGCAGATAATTCAATATTACATATATTATACGAATGATCTAATGAAAATATCCGTTTTCAGTGCATTTGAATAAAATCTTGTCTTAAAAACATTTTTCCATTCGTATTCATCAGGAAATACACTCTCCACTTCGTCAGGGCTATTTAGCGATAATTTCGGAGTTAATGGCATATTTTTACGCATATTACTAAATAACTTGTTCTTGTGACTCCCATATCGGCAACTTCGTTCTACATTGGTTTCCGATACAACGGTTTATTTGGGTGGCGCGGCGTTTTTGATGTTCCTTTGAAGTTGAAAGGCTACAGCGGACTTTTCTTGAATGTTTCAATGTGGCAGCGCGACAAGATAAACAAACGAAACATTGACGTGATACCAGGTGATTGTTACGGCTTTGTTTGTTTCTTTGGCGGCATTTATATCGAGAATAGTAATCATTCGAATTTTTTCACTCCATTTTTTTTTTTTTTAATGATTCTATGATGAAGAAGAATCACAATTATTTTCATCAAATTCAAGGACAACTTGCGATTGAGTTTAGATATATACGAGAAATGATTTCAATGTAAACATAATACACAGAGACGTTTGTGTCTGGGAATAAATAATGCTTCCAAAGCTGAAATCATTTTATGTAAATTGCATTCTACCTGAAATATCGGACGGACATCTTCCTAGAGGAATAAGAATTAGGGATATATGCTTCTTGTTGTTGGAGGTAGAGAAAGAAATGTAAAAAAATAAAGAAATAGATCAGATCTTATTGGTGACTATTTTCAATAACTAACTTGAAAGTCAAAATCTGATAACTGATGATTTTTTTTTTTTCATGATTCCACATCTGATTTTATATTTCCGAATCAATTCAAATTAATGCATTCATTTAGACCTAAATAGTAATTTTGAACAGAATATGACCATAACTCACTTGGAGCTACCATTTTGAATTATTGAAATTTGATGAAAAATTCATCATCACCAACTCCAAAATACCATTCTTATATAGAATTCAACCATAAATCACAAAACTCGTCTGCCATCTTGAATTCCTGAATTTTGACAGAAAAATCATTATCTTCGAATCCAGATAACACTACATAGGTTATAATCTTAGAACCCGCCCAGAAATTATAAAACTTTTCCGTCATTTTGAACTCATGAATTTTAACAGAAATCATCAGGATTTCTTAACCCAAAAACCGATTTTGAATAGAATCGGACATAATCACAAAACTCGTCCGCCATCTTGGAACCGCCATCTCAAACTCATCAATTTTGACAAGATTCATAATCTCTGAGCTAGAAAAACCCACAGACAAATTTTGAATCGAATCTGACCATAATCACAAATCTCGTCCGCCATTCCATCAATTGTTGCTTTGTTTCTGGATCGTAGAAATGTACCCAAGTCTCATCCATAGTAACAATTCGGTTTAAGAAGTCTACATCTTTTTCAAATCGAGAACAGATCGAACGCGATGCTACTACCCTTGCACGCTTTTGGTCAACATTCAAACATTTGGGGATCCATTTTGCAGAACTTTTTCTCATGTCCAAATTGACGTGAACTATATGATGAACGCGTTCGTATGAAATATTCAGTGCTGCAGATATCCGTTTTAGTCCAATTCGACGGTCTGTTAAAATCATGTCATGAACTGCATCGATATTTTCGGGGACTGACACAGAAACTGGCCAACCTGATCGGTCATCATCTTCAATGGAAAATTTACCTCTTTTGAAGCTTGCAGTCCAATTTTTCACGGTCGCATACGAAGGACATTGATCACCAAGGGTATTAAGCATATCTTCGTAAATCTGCTTACCTCTTAACCCTTTTAAATACAGGTACTTGATGATGGCTCGATACTCCAATTTTTCGATTTTCAAAATTTCGGTGGACATATTTTTTCTTTTAATATATTGCCTAACTCTGGTTTACTTTTTTGACGTCAAACTTTACACTGACACTTCTAATAAGTTATTGTTCGTTGCTATGGTAACGCAATATTTTGTTTATGCAGGGAACTGGTCTAGGCTAACTAGATATCAAAACATCCTCGTATTTTCGGCAGTTAATCAACAATCACTGCACATGATTCTCCCAATATTTCTTAAGAAATTTGATTTTGTTCCTCAATTTCTTCAATTTCATCCATGGTCGTTGGTAAAGCGAACTCGCGAACACAAAAAACTGACGTTGTTTATAATATTGTTGTGATATTGTTAAGCTGTACCATGACTACACGATGTTGGGATTTTTCTGTAGAATTACGAGGTACGTGGTTTGTTCTCTCCTCGGAATCAAAATGTATTCTTTCAGCGGGATTACGAAAAGTCTTGAACTACACACGGCCGATACGCAAATAACGTCCTTGTAACGTTAATAACTATATCAGTGAACGGAGATGTTTCATTTATACTTTCGTTTCTGAGATATTTGAGCTGAACAGTTATTCTCTAGTGAACACCGTAAATATACAGTTCCAAATACACAGGTTTTTCGTTTGGGTCGTTTATTTAAGTCACTAAATAAATTCCTAGTTTCAAGTTCAAATTAGTATTCAGTTTTTCCGCCGAAACACTGAGCAACGGAAGATAATTATGCAGAAAAGTGGTTGAAGTGCTTGTTTTGAGTACGATATTTACCCAAGCGCAACAAGAAAAACAACGCAGAGAACATCATATTAATACGGTGCTTTTATTGTAAACATGACCGACAATTCCATTGCAGTCATTTATTTTTAGTTCTGTGGTTCACTTCTGATGAAAGCGTCTTCTATATTCTAATTTTATTTACCGGTTACTTCATTTCCCAAACTGGTAGGGTTTCCAGAACTGTTCGGCCCTGGAAATTAAACTAGAAGCCTGATGAAGTTGAAGAAAAATTACGGCTGTGATGGCATCTGATTCTTACGAAAGCGCAGGAGTGCCACAAAGATTTTTCGACTAATTCGACTTACTCGAGGTTTCGAGAAAAAAGTTGAATTTCTACATAAAAGTGGAAACTTCGAGAAAAAATTTTGGACATTGAAGTCAACATTTCGACATAAAAATCCAAATTTTGTTAAAACAGCCAACTAAGAATTTATTTTTATTTTTCGTAATATAGGTTTAATGTAACAGTCAAATAATAATAATAATAAACTTCCCTATAAGCACTTCTATAGGTGTACCCAAAGGATGGTAGAGGACGGCTATTATTATTTGCTTATTCGAGTGTGACCAATAAATAATCTCCAGTACCTTCAGGACATAATCATTAAGCTGTAGTTTTAATAACTCATGTTAATTTAATGATTAGCAACCTTTAATGGTATAGCGGTCTATCGCCGGCGTGCTCAGCAAAAGTTACCAGGTTCGGACTGGTCGGTACCTTTTTTTTATTTCATGAGCATACTTTCGATAGTATTTTCCAATCATTAAAACAATATACCATGGATGTATTTCGAGTTCTCATTAAAATTTAGGAAATTAATCTTGTATGCACTATACCTGCTGAACAAGAAAAATCCATTTTGGCAGTCATTTGCGGAGCGATTAATCTTCATCCGGATTTTCGCCATCTTCTATCAAAAAGCTAACTATAATATAACATATTGTATATGGATAAACCAGATGATACAGGTTTGTTGGCCTCCCACTTATAATTTTATAATAGTTTCAAGCATAAAATTTCACTGATTAACTGAGAAAATTTAAGAAACAGTAACAAATAATAGTATCTTTATTTATTCTTAGAAAAAATTTAGCAGAATCGGATAGGCGCGTAGGACCGCTAGACCAGTAGAGATTTATGAAACAAGTATTGTATCTTACCCTTTTGATAATCTTTTTGAGAAGAACCCGGCCACAGACTCGACTTTTTATATACCAGATTTAGTACCTAAATTGCCAGGACTTTTTAAATGACAACTTGAAATACCTGATCGATGCTCGTATATTGTATAATGTAGATATCAGTCTGATCAGTCAATGACATTTCAAATTGGATTTTGTATGTTAATGTGTTTGTATGATTTCAGTCTGAGTTATGAATTCACTAGATCTGTAGAATTAACTCTGGCGAATCCAACTTCTACTGAAAACAACATATTTCCACAATTTCAGTTTTATGCTAAATTGTCTCAATCACTTTAGCCCACATATTGAAGCACTGCATTGCTCAAAACCGAACGTTGGTTTCAAATTAACTTGTTTGTCAAGATTTCGGCGTCAGAGTATCTTCTATCTGTGACCAAGTAAGGCTCACTGTATTCTAAGGAATGTCATCAAACTCTTAGTTTTCATGTAGGTACATCAAATTTTCAATATCTTTCTCATTCTGGAATTGACGATTTATGGAAATTATGCCGCATTTTTCAGACTTGAAAAGTTACTCAATTATTCAAATATTTTCTAGTAGCACACTTCACTGTTTGGGCGTTTTGATGATGCAGTGGGACGATGATAAAAAGAAAATAACGGGGGCCAAAGTTGGAGCTATCAGAAATATGATCCTAATGACTTTTAAATAGACGGAATTGTTATTTTAATTCATATTTAAGAATTCGAAGTAAATTCAAAAGTTTTTGCAGAAGAGTATCAATCGAATGACATTAATAAAATCGACAAAGTCAAAGTACACTTTCTCTACAAATATTTCCACCAAGTAGAAAATATGAGGCAAATATCTGACAAAAAAACAACTACTCTCCTGGCTAATACCACATCTAACAAACATTTGTGCAACGAAGAGACAGGGTAATTCGACTTTGTCGATTTTATTCTCGTCATTTAATTGATAAATTTTCGAAATTTGTTCAATTACTCTTCCTGAAGTCTTTGCTTCCGAGGAGTGATTTTTTATTTTCTCGCGGGTGGCACTGCAACTGACTTATTGTAAGTCGCGGCTTCATTCGTGACGATATATTAGTTAAACAATTGATTATACTTCACAAGACGACTCTGATGTTGTTGGACCTCCCCTGGCACTGAAGAGAGGCAAGAACCTCGAAACATGTCTTCAGGTAACGAACAGTCGTTACCGACCGATGATGAGCCCTTTACTCCCATATACATCTACTAAGTAGACTTATTATCGCAAGTACCTGTCAGAAAACAACTACTCCCCTGTCCTCGACGGGTATTGAATTAAATCTAACAGATACTTTTGCAACGTTCCTCAAAGCATCTGACAGGTACTTGCCATAATAAGCCTACTTAGTAGGTGTATATGGGAGTAAAGGGTTCATCATCGGTCGGTAACGACCGTTCGTTACCAGACGATCTTCCAAAGAATTCTGTTTTCTCACTTAAATCTCTTAACTCGGAGATTCGGAGTGTTCTCCCTCTGCTCGCTAGGTGGAGCGGCCTAAAAACCGCTTCATCGCGAGAACCAGATTTAACCAAGCAGCGGAGTGTGTAATGGTTTGGACGGGGAACAGATGGCTTCAGTGCTATCTGTGTTGACCTACCCTTGCACTGATGAGAGGAAACAACCTCGAAACTAGTCTGCAGATGGTCACCATGTCCACATCAAAACAATTCTGCCGGTAGCTCACAGAGGGCAATTGCGTCCTCTGATGCTTTGAGGAACGTTGCACAAGTATATGTTAGATTTAATTCAATATCCGTTGTGGTCTTAGCCAGGGGCGTAGTTGTTTTCTGACAGGTACTTGCCATAATAAGCCTACTTAATGGGTGTATATGGGAGTAAAGGGTTCATCATCGGTCGGTAACGACTGTTCGTTACTAAACGATCTCCCAAAGAATTCTGTTTTCTCATGTCTTCAGGTGATCATCCCCAGCCGAATGAAGGATAATCCAATGTTTAATTACAATAAGGACTTGCAATTGGGGTCCTCTTGGAGAAACGTTGCTCAAAGATTATAATAATAATAACTCTCGGACCCAATAGTCACTTACCCTACGGACGTGGGGAGTGGGTATTGGAGTAAACGATACCAGCGCGCCCTCCGGATGTTTCTCTGGAGATAGGACATGATTGGGATATTCCCAACGAAAAAAGTATGATAATAATGTTTATTTGCAGAATTATACATAATGCATGACAATAATAAAAAGAAATGTTGTATCATGCCGTAAAATAGGCAGGCAGCGAAACTGATTCAAGTGTCATCCTGTCTAGGAAAAAATATGTATCTACTTAATTCAATTTGGGCACCTGAATAAGTGGCAATGACTTTTCGAGTGGATTAACAATTATTAGCTTCGAAAAGTGGATCTTTGTAAACTCTGCTGAAATTCAGAGTTGAGAATGTTTTTTAGGTTTGCTGGATTGTGTGAAGATTCTGTTTCAGAATGATTAACCTGAAGCCGATGTTGGTCTGAAAAGGATACGAGCTTAGATAGTTCTTCATTAATTACGATATTTTTTAATCAATATATCAGCTTCTGATAGGGTAAATTTAATTTGGGTATCATCAGTGTACATGAAAGTTTACATCCACTCAAACAACTAGTAATATTACATATGTAGACTAGAAACAATATAGGGCCTAAAATGGAGCCTTGAGGCAATCCACAAAATATTTTTCGTATCTGATTTTCCTAGACTGGTTTCAACAAATAGTACACGATCCGTGAGGTATCTTTTCAAAAAAAGTATCGAAGTTGGAGAAAAACGTATGTAGTGCAGTATTGCAAAAAGTAAACTGTGATTTATAGCATCGAAATATTTGCCAGATGTAGTTTAATGTCTGTCGTGGTATTAGCCAGGAAAGTAGTTTTTTTTCAGTTGTTTGCCTCATATTTTCCACTTGCTGGAAATATTTGGAGAGAACGGGTACTTCGACTTTGCCGATTTTATCCATATCATTTTATCCATATTTACTCAACCTCAACTACCGTGTGTAAAGCTAATATGACATTCTATCAGTAACAACCTCTAACTAACGCAGAGTGCTTTTGTTTTCAGTTCTTCTTCTCCAA
Organism: Chrysolina oricalcia; assembly: GCA_944452925.2. NCBI lineage: Eukaryota > Metazoa > Arthropoda > Insecta > Coleoptera > Chrysomelidae > Chrysolina > Chrysolina oricalcia. The sequence continues at coordinate 18,224,087 of OX101812.2, forward strand.
CGAGGCGACCGTGCTTTTCAAAGAATGGAACTTCAAAACGACCGGCGGACTCATCGGTTCCATGATAGGAATCTTTTTTATGGCAGCCTTGTATGAAGGACTGAAATATTTTAGGTAAGCATGCTAGCGCCGCCATTATCTGGACGCGTCTTCAGTTTATGAGTATGACTTAATTTTTATTTATTTCAAGACCAAATAGTTGAAATAGTCGCAGGATAGCTTTCAAGAAATTATCTTTACAGGGAATATCTTTTTTGGAAAACATACAACTCACTACAGTATAGAGCTGTGACCCTTCCTGACAAAGGGACCACAACGGAAGAACCGCAAATCGTACAGTAAGTTTTTCACTAGTCTTATGCTTTATATGAACAAAAATCGCATATGTTTCAACAGTCTTTCTCATATACCAGGGGACGGACCAGGGACCAATTTACCATCCTGTATATTCGTTGTTATTCTGTATATGGATAATTCAAATTTGTTACATCGGTTTGATTTCATGAATCTAGAATTTTGCAAGTGAAAGACCAATTATGACCGGAAGTGCGTTCAATATTTTATCAGAGTTCTAGCCACGAATTTCTCGGGGTGATACGGCGCGTACTCGACCGCCAGTGGTCCCGAAATCACGTTAAAATTTCATGGCCAGCCATGAATTTACTAAACTGTATAAAGTTTCGCCCAAATGAGTGTGTTTTGACAATGGCATAAGACTTTTGGTTATCAGACATGTTTTTAGAGATCTGAACATGTAGTTTTGTATAGAAAAATATTACTATAAGTAGTCATTTTCAAAATTCTTTGAAGGGTAGTTATATGAAAAAGTTTTTTTTTAAAGATAATGTGCTAATGAAAGTAATCAATGAAAACTATACGTGTTTCGTTTTCATCAAGCAGGGAATTAACTTTACCACCAATACCATGATACAAATAAAAAAAATACTTAAAACACATAACTTTGTCAAAGTTTTCGTCGTTGGTTAATTTTTTGCTTAAATCCATACTACCAGGTGTCTTAGAAGACCTATCTGTCAAAATATTTTGTTGGGCAGGATTTAACCCCCACCATCAATAAAAATAATTTTCAAAATAAATTCATTAGTTCGTCAAAGTTTTTGTAGGTGGGGATTTTTGTTTTTCAGAAATCGATGAAACCGAATGTGATCTATAATATCTGTTCAACATATTTTGTCGGGCAGGATTTTTACCCCCACCACCATTGATAATAATTTTGAAAAAAGTTCATAAGTCCGCCAAAGTTTTCGTGAATGGGTTTTTTTTGAAAATATGGATATTTTTATGCATAAATCTATACTATAGAAGATGCTCTAGAAGACCTATCTGTCAAAATATTTTGACAAATAGAACTTCTATAGTATAGATTCATGCAAAAATCCCCATATTTATGCAAAATCCACATATTTATGCAAAATCCACATATTTATGCAAAATCCACGAAAATATTTTGACGAATAGGTATTATAGATCACCTTCGGTTTCATCGATTTCTGCAAAAAAATCCCCACTTACAAAAACATTGACGAACTTATGAATTTATTTTGAAGGTTATTTTTATTGATGGGGGGGGGGGTAAAATCCTGCCCTACAAAATATTTTGACAAATAAATCTTCTACAGTATAGATTTATGCAAAAAAATCCCCATATTTATGGAAAAATACCCCCATCCACAAAAACTTTGGCGGACTTATGAACTTTTTTGAAAATTATTATTATTGGTGGTGGGGATAAAAATCCTGCCCTACAAAATATTTTGACGATTAAGTATTATAGATCACCTTCAGTGTCATAGATTTCTGCAAAAAAATCCCCACCTAAGAAAACTTTGACGAACTCATTAATTCATTTTGAAAATAATTTTTATTTATGGTGGGGGTAAAATCGTACCCGACAAAATATTTTGACAAATAGATCTTCTAATACACCAGGTGGTATAGATTCGAGCAAAACATTACCCATCCACGAAAACTTTGACAAAGTTATGTGTTTTAAGTACTTTTTTTATTTGTATCATGATATTAATTGGTGGTGAATTTAAGTTCCTGCTTGATGAAAACGAAACACGTATAATTTTCATTGATTACTTTCAATAGCACACTATCTTAAAAAATCCCTTTTCATATACCTACCCTTTACTCTCGAATTAATTCTATGAAATTTTAAGGTAATTGAAAGTTTTCATTGGTTTTGCCAACCCTTACACCGCTGAGGTCATTATAAAAAACAAACAACATATCAATTCCTGATATACGAAATTTGTAATCAATTAAAGAAATTGAAAGAATCGATCATTGTAGAATTTCACAAAAAATTAAAAATTTTCTCACCTTCTATTGTTTAATGATCCCCAACAAAGATCTCCTTGAAAAATTTCATCCAAATGTTACTGTATATTTTTTAGCGTCAATAAACTCATTTCTAGTATTTTGTAGGAAAACAAAAATATGAAAATTTCGATATAAATGGGAGTTTTTAACCAACTTAAAAAATTCCCTTGTTATCATTTAAAAGAAATGAGTTTAATTGGTGTTGAAAAACAAAGAAAATCTTAAATTGGAAAAATTGTTTGTCTGCATACAAATTATTGTGTCAAAACTTTAACATCGAATCATTGTTACTCACATGCTATTGTTTAATTTTCCACATCACACTTTCAGCAAAATGTTCCGTTACGAGGGGAATGCAAAATGTTATTTTCTTCAATAAAACCTCAATTATATCAGTAGTTTCTGGATTCGTAGTATGATTGTGATATATTGTTGAAAAGATAATTCTTTACCGAATCGTAATTGCCGAAAAAAAAAATCATTTTATTTAAGAAAAAAAATTTGATGCGTTTCCGGTCAAACCGGAAGTGTCATGTTTGGTCAGATACTCGCTAAATTGTAGATTCACTACATCAAATCGATGTATACCAAATTTGAAACATCCATTCCAAATAGCAGAGAAGATACAGGGGGGTTCCGGTATATTTCTATGGCTTTCAGAAATTACCAAGGTTGTCAAGTTTATAATAAAAATGATCATTAAATTAATATTTCTAGTAATAATGAGACCACACGTTTACTTTTACTTCAATCACATACATACCCTTGTTAAAGAAAAAGCGATGGGGTGTTTTGATTTAATATTATTGTGGTAACAAAGAAGATTAATTTCTATTATCTTCCAGGTCTTTTTATTTTGCTAAGCAGGAAATTCTCACTTGGAATTTTATAATAATTTCTTTTCTCACAGGTCATCGTGAATTAAAAATGGAACACCACTGTTTGCTAATATACTGAGTGACAACGATATCACAACCACTCCCATTTGGCCCTTTGTTTTTCAAGATTTCAAAATGACACTCGACACAATTGATATAAACGTCGGATGCCACATTTTGACGTCCTTGACGAGTTTTTCAGCTAGTTTGGCCAGAAGTGACATCAATTTTTAAATTGAATGCTCTCTATATTTTTGAGTTTTCAGAATCCTGAATAGATTTAATCTATTTTCTATTTTCTTCTATTTATTTCTACGACTTGTGATTTTTTTAGAGCCCAGCTTTGTTTTTAATCTAGCGTGCTGCGATTAAATTGAAATCATCATAAATGACATAAGTAAGTAATGGAAAAATAATAATTTTACCTACTATTAACCAACAAATTCAATGACTGCATGTATTTCAATCTTTCGTAATGACTTATAGCAAAAATTTCGTTTTTTTTTTTTTTCAAATAGCACCATCTCGCTGCAACCCATTAGTTGAAAATCACTTTTCGAAACCAATCCAACGGTATTTTCGAATCTAAAATCCGATAAGTATTGATCAAAAGCGTTTTATTTGTTTTCTACATTACGTTAGTAGGTAAAATTGTACAATTAATTTTTAAATTAAACCATAGAAAAACAAAAATGTTTCACATCTATAAGAAACTCCATTCACAAACTATCCAGTTCTGTCAATACATAGTGGAATAAGTGCTCGTCCATTCGTGGATTTTAACTATAATAGGTATCAAAAGCCACAGTGTCAAAAGCCTTTGACACTGTGTCACACCGCATTTTGCTAGACAGTATGTACAACATGGGTATCAGGGTATTGCCTTAGACTTATTCAAATCTTATCTCAGCGAAAGAACTCAGAAGGTTAAAGTTGGAGAATTCATAAGTGAGTCTTGCCTGGTAGAGTGTGGTGTGCCACAGGGAACAGTGCTAGGTCCAGTATTATTTACCATCTACATAAATAGTCTACTCCAATTGGTATGTGGAGGAGATGTGGTTTGTTATGCTGATGACACAGTTATTATGCTTCATGATACTACATGGGATCTTGTATATAAAAAAGCTGAAGTAGCTATGAGCAAAGTTAAAGCGTGGCTTGATGACAATTTACTGACGCTGAATGTGGACAAGACGAATTTCATGTGTTTTACTTTAAATAAGCGAACCTATCCCTGTAATAATACAATAAAGATTCATACCACTAACTGTCATGAATTTGCAAATTGCAATTGCACTCAAAACATTTCATTAGTATCTAAAACCAAATATCTAGGATTATTTTTTGACTCAAATATGAAATGGCAGTATCACGTTGAGTATATAACAACAAAATTAAGAAAAATGTATTATAAATTTTACCAAATTAGAGAGTGGTTGCAAAAGAAAAATCTAATAAATGTATACAAGGCCCTAACAGAGTCAGTTCTGAATTATGGAATAGTCGCATGGGGCTCAGCCTCTAAATCTGTTTTGTCCCCACTAATCATAGCACAAAAAAGAATTCTGAAAATCATATTATTCAAAAACAGAAGATTTTCCTCAGAGCAAGTATTGAGTTCTGAACCTTGAACAATTGCACATTAAAAATGTTTCTAGATTAATACTGAATAATAAGTATTCACCGCAAGAAGATTCGCATAGTATTACTACCCGTGCTGTAACCCTAAACCACGTTACATTTCCAAACACCTCCTTTATATCAATACAAAAGTCACTTTATTATATTGCACCAAAAATACTCAATATCATACCCTCACAATTTAAAAATCGACCTTATAAGTTTAATAAAATAAAGATTATATTCTGGTTAATCTTTCTCAGATTCTGAAGATGCAGTAATATACAGAGCATTCCGTTTAAAAATAAAAAATTAGCCAAACCGGAAAATTCTAAAAATCGTTAAAGACGGCAAAATGTGTCATTTTACTTCCGTATTATTTATGCCGAATTTCATCTTGATATCTTGAAATCCAAATGGCAAACTTGTCACCCGGTATAATACGCCACTGCATACTTACAAAACCTGGAGGCAGTTATAGATAGTCTTATCACTTATATATATATATTTTTTATTTTGGTCGCTGGAATTATTTTAGGTAGAATTCATCAAAATAAATATATTTCATTTATGAGCAAATTCAACAGAACTGTTTATTCCTCGTTACTCCTTATCGACTAAAATGTTGAATTTGTTTGGCCATTTTCAACAATAATAAATCTAAAATAATTGAAATAGTATTGAGTATCAGTATTTTCTATTAAATACGCAGTATTCAACTATCCCCCTAAATCAGAAGATCTCGGAAACTGGTTTTAGGTACCTACTATGAATACTGAAAAGTATATAGTCGTGTAAGAAGAGTTATTGAAATCAAAACATACAAGATGTTCCATTTTAAATAAAAAAATGTTGATGTTTCAAAGTGGACAAGTTTGTGTTGTTGTATCGAATATCCTGTACAATTCAAGTATTCCAAATTATATTATTGGCATTGAATAAATATCACGAAATGTGAAATGAGTGATTTTTTGAGAAGTTGCAAGTAATCTGGCAAAGCCGCAATCGAATTAAAAGATTGAATAATCTCGTAGGTGTGACATTAAAAATAAAATTGCTAAACATGCTATAAAGCTGTGCAACTGCCAGAAATGAACTTTTTTGTTTGTTTTGTTTGTTTTTTACGACAAATTATACGTGAATCATTGATATAATTGATTGATTTATCGAATTGTTTTGGTTGTACTTTTGAATGTAGATTGAATATCACTGCTGTTTACTCACAACATTCGTTATCATCATTAATAAGGAGAATCGGAATTCTATCATTACTAACAGTCTGATAATTTGTGGGCCTCCCGTTATTATCGTATGCGTTTTTTTTAACAGGAACTAATAGCCATGTTTGTCTCTTGCAATCTATTCAAATGTTTTTTTAAGTGTTCTAAGAAATTGAACTGAGTACTGTTGACCAAGCTTTATCTGCACAATAACTGTTATAAAATATTTTAAATAATTTTATTTGATAAACAATGGAAATGATGAATGCCAAGTTTTATCATAAATGTAAGGACGTGTTCTTTCTCAGCAAAATTTGTTTCCAAACAACAACTAATTGTCAATCTATTGAAAATATTTATTCATGATACTAGTTCGTGAAGTAGGACCTTTTTGTATGAGCGTGAAGTTTGTTAAATGATACGCACTCGAGTACAAAAAAGCTCTTTACGAAAATGTATCTACAATTTTTTCCACAACAGTCAGTTATTATATTGACAAATTGAAGCATTTGTAGAATGTTTTTTCACATGAAGTTTTCAATTTTTGTCGTTTTATCAAATGATTACTTCCGGGTAAAATCTGACGCATTTTTCAACAATGCGTAAATGTATGAACAGTGCGTAAGGAATTACTTTACGCACAGGTTATGTTTTTACGCACAGTTGATTTTTTAAGCACTCGTGCTAAAAAGTATGTCTTTACGCACTGTGAACAGTGCGTAAAACCTTAGATTACGTACTGTCGTAGAAAAATATGCTTTTCATATAATACTATGCTAACAGTACTACTGATGCTTTTTTAAACTGTTTTTTTATTCATTTCATCACAGAATGGTGAGGGAGGTCATTCATAAAAAACCGTAAGTTTTCATCTCAGTTCATTGTTTTCGTTGACACTGCACAAGCTTTGACAAGGAAACAAAAAAGTTTAAAGATGTTAGATCAACAGAATGATTAATTATTATGGTATTTCAACTGAATAATGTTTTTTGTTTGCTTGAGATTAGCACAGACAATTAGTTTAACAATTGCTTGTTTAGAATCATTAGAGCTTCATTCATGGGAATCTTGCAGCCATCTCATTTGTAACGGTACTCTTCAACGATCGATGCTTTACCCCTTTTCACTCCCATCTACCTACTCTGTAGGATATTATGGCAAGTATTTGTTAAAAAACAACACCGCGACGGGTGTTGAATTATATCAAACAAGTATCAGACTAGTTTATAGTTGCAAATCTTTGAAAATTTTTCTTGGGTGTGTACTAATGAATGAAGCTCAATCATTCAAAATACTCTTTTAACATTACTAATAGCAGTAGTAGACCTATTAATGTATTAGGTATCTTGGCGATAACAAATCACATTCTACTTCTCTAAATAATTTTTCATAAAGATCAGCTCTGCTTCAGAGATTCTGAACAAGGTATACAATAAATTATTCAAGTAGGTTTTAAAAATTTATTAAAATATTACACTATAATGCTAATGGTTGAAAATTGATGGTATAATAATAAAACCGGATGAGGGGAGGAGCGCCCCCCAATTTTTCTATAGTTTTGAAGACACGGTTTTCAAACTTGATATGTTGATTTTGACGCCACAACTGAGAATTTATCACTTCCGATTTCAAACTTTGAACATGAATTTTTTATGATTATCCGGAACAGCTTCGAATTTGTGATGTTGTTTTTCAAAATTTAGAATCGCTTGAAAGATGGCGGAAATACAGTTAATTATTTAGTTGAACATGGTTGGCCATGAAAACAAAACTTCATCATATCAACTGACAAACGGCGTTGGCAATTACGAGAGGAAGCTTGGAGGTATTATTTACTTGAAAAATGGGGGCTTCATGAAATTGCACTTCCCATATTTTTCAACGATTATCAAAAATTAACCCAAAAATGGAAAGGTACCCTGAAAGAAACGGTCCCAACTATCATTTCTGAAATAGCAACAAGCTCATTTCACTTCGTCATGTTGAAAAATTATGAGAATTCCTAAAGGAACCGAAGTACAAGGTATATATTTTTTTTCGGTTATATATTGTTTTCTTCAATTTCGAAAATTGGAACTAAGCCCAATTCATTTTTTTCTCCTGTAGATTCCTAATTACGATTATCATACGAGTATCGGGATAATTCATGGTATCTGCTGATGAATTTCTTTTAAAAAAATCTCATCGCTAAAATTTCAAAAAATGTAATACGCGGTATTATTATTATTGGTGCCCGTTTAGTCTGTGGTTCACGGTCAAATAGTTTGATCAAACTGCCTTGAAGTGACTTCATTTTACACAATTTGTTCGTCAGTAAGTTGTGATGATTTAAGAAGATTTTCATGACCAACCTTGTTCGGTTGAACAATCAACTGTATGCACTGGTGGATCTAAGCGGTGGAAGACAATTTCCCCTCTTCCTTTAGAAACGATCCTCCCTTGACTGTATCTCCGCCATTTTTCAACCAATTTTCAATTTTGAAAATCAGCATTGTCCTAAATTCGAAGCTGTTTCGGATAATCGGAAAATATGGAGAAAAATATTTAAATACAATTGAGCTTTTTTAAACAGAACGTCACAACTCCTTTTTTGACAACCATCTTCCGCAAAAATTCAAAGACTAAGGGTATGTAGGTATTATGAACGGAATTTTAATTTTGTATAGGCGTCAATATTTCAATTTGTCCACAGAGACCTAGGTTTTCCAAATTTTTTCATTTCATTTTGTATTAAAAAATTATTAAAATATTCGACACCTGACAATTTTAAATTGGAGAAGGGTTTCTTCATCCAATCTGGTTATTTAGAATATTGACCAGGTGTGCAGCATTTTCATCAGACAAGTCAATCTCTCTCCATAACAGGTAAACCATTGGAAAAATTGAAATTCTCCTCTTTTGTTGAATCCAGAATAAAACATTATTTTCATTTTTAAAGAAAGTATGAACTCCACATTACAGACTAATGATCAATTTTTCATATGGAATTACCTTTTAAATCACCTGCATGGTTGCCGAAATACACAACTTTTTCTCCGTAAAACTCGCATAGTGATGTAGGTAACTCTCTTTGTCGAACAACAACAAAGAGTTACCTACCAGTAATCTTTGGAAAGCTGCAATGCCTCTTTGTGCTCGAAATACAAAAAAGATTTTTTTCTACACACGCAGCTCTTATACAAAAAAAAACGATAGATCAATATAGGCACCTTATATTACCTACGAGAAAATTAACACTCAATATACTTTACTCACTGTCGAAGATAATAGTATATCGCACAACTTTTGCAGAAAATAGGATATTTCATAGGAGATGATGAACCACGGGCACGATAAGCAAATTTTACAAGAAGCTGTAAAATTTTGATTAATCAGTAAAAGCTCTGGTAAATTCGTAGTGATCATTCCATTTTTTTAATTAATTTGCAATCAAGTGTGAAAATTATGAAAAATGGGATATAATTGTCTGTTTTATACGAACTGAGAAGAATGCGGCAATCAATTTGTGCTACGAACGGTGTTCAAAGACATTTTTACAAGATTGCCACTTAATTAATGGTGGTGAATTACAAAAAAAATTACCAAAAAGAGACGAAAAAGGATAAAAGGTGGTACTTACGTAACTTATCTCCTGCACACGAATCCGATGAAAATTTGCGGGGGTCTTCATTACGTACTTCTCGATTTATGCCTTTTTAAATTGAAAATCGATCATTTTCATACACCAATCTATCAGCAAAAAATCGCACAACATGCGTCCTTCTATTTGTCGACACTCATATTTCAGAATTACCAAAACCAAACGTTTTACTCAAAAAATCTATCTTCTTATAGACAAGCATTAACTTTCCCTTCATTTGTTTTTTCAATTGTTTAATTTGCGCCAGTTTGTGTTGTATTTGTTATTGAAAAAAATTTTTTAAATGTTGAAATTTAACGTATATATATACCTATTATTCAATTTGGTACACAGATTGGCATTAAGCAATTTTTGCAAACATTTTCCAATCTGTTTCTAAGATCCATTGTTAAATTTTTAAACAATTGAACATATAAATGACCGGGAAGTTATTGTCCATATTCTATAAAATGGTAGGTTATGTTTCCAATATACGAAGGACGATTTTTTGTTTAAAACGTTTGGTTTTGGTGCTTGTAATTATGAAATACGAGTTGATTAGCGTCTGAAAAAAAATTTGACAAAAAGAATGAGTAATTTTGTGTTATTTTTGACCGAAAAATTCTTGTTTTGAAACTGATGGATTTTCAAGATTCAAAAGGGCATAACTTGAAAAGTCTTGAATACCCCTGCTAATTTTTTTAGATTCGTGTACAGGAGATAAAACTACGTCCACTTATTTTTCATAGTGGTGTCCACTAAACTTCTCAACCCAAAAAGATATGCACCAAGTAGGGACAGAGTGTTGGAAGAAATTGTTGTTTTGGGAGCTGTTGAAAATAATTCCAAAACGTCAACATGAAAGTTACAAATATCAACAGCTAGTAACGTCAGTCGAATTTTGGAAAGGCACAAATTGAAGCCTTACATGATAAGAAAAGTTTATTACTTCAGAATTTGTCTATAATTTGCCTACATTCCGAAAGTAAATTGAATGTTTGTAAGTGGTTTTTGGAAAACTTATCAAGTTTCATTCATTATTAGTAATTTCAGTTCGAAATGATATGACTTTTATTGCGAATGAGTTTTAATTACTGCCGTAAGCCTACTAAAATTGGACAGGTACCCGAAAAATTTGCATCGAAGTTTATGACTGAAAAGTTTAAAACTCAACGTTTCAAAGATTATTTCAGCAAAATATTAAGTGGGCAATATTTTGAAATATACAAAATATAAAAGGAGTCCTATTCCAAAAAAAAAAAATTATTCTGTTAATAATTCAGTTTGAAAAAATATTTACTTACTCCATTCAATTCTACGTAAAAAAGCGCTATAGAAATCAGAATTTCATACCAAACTTTGAAATAATTCGCATAATTCTACTTCAATATTGAAATGAAAGTCAAAATTATGTTTTCTTTAGACCTCTGATAAAATAGTTTTATGTGGATAGTTCAGCCTATTGTGAAACTCCACATTAGTGAAAATGATTTTAGATATAGATCCTGAAAATTTTCATCTCTTGAATGGTTCACCGGATGGAGACTACGCCTCTGACTCCTTTGATATACACACTTGCATGAAGTTGTACTCTCTATTGTGTAATATTTTTCTTTGTCTTATGTGAATACTAAAATATTTGTCATAACACCATCGAAGTTTATATCTATCGTCACCAAGAAAGGAAATTCCTATTAATGTATTCATTGATTTCTTTTTTCAGGCCAACAATGCTCAGTAAAATGCACTTTCTTCAGACGTTTCTCCACATGCTGCAGATGGTCATATCGTACTTCCTCATGTTGATTTTCATGACTTACAACACCTACCTGTGCATAGCAGTCGTGCTGGGAGCTGGAGTGGGCTACTTTTTGTTCGGCTGGAAAAAATCTGTGGTAGTGGATGTCACGGAACATTGTCACTGATATAAGTCTGAAAAAGTGGACAAGTACATAGTTAAAGTTAGAGTATTAAGATAAACTTGTAATATAAGGTTTTTAAACAGTGCTTCTGTGTGCAAAATAAAATTACCTGCTACTTGGGAAATCTAATGAGCCTCAGCCACTGGTTTTCAAATTTGGATTATGTAGAAATTAATTGTGCAGTAGGTACCTGGCTACTTAGCTGACATGCTAAATATATCCCTGATTGATGTTTTATGCATAATGGAAAACAAGCTCTTTTTTCTTATCACTCGTTTTCTTACTAGGTGGTTCACACTACTGTGAGCTATCAACACTAGTAATAATTCAATAACACTAAGGATAACTTCATATTAATAAAGATTTCACTGGCATACATTCAAGAAATTTCAATATTTTCATATTTTTTTCCCATATAGTTGAAAAAATTGATTTCTTCAGTTTATAAAAATAACTCATATAATCCTATAAAGGGTCTTTTCCAGTGTTTTCTCTGTTTGAAATTTGAAAAAATACTACATCTTAATAATATTATTGTAATTTTATGAGAACCTTGGTCCTGTGGATGTAGAACTGTATAAATTCGGTTCTTTTTGCAAATATTAAAAGTAGTTTCAATATTCAATGTGGAATTCTGTACTGTATATCCATGGCATTCAAGTAATCTTTGAAAAAACGTGTGGGTAAGGAAACATTTGGCTTTCCCAAGTATTAGATAGTATTTTATGAGTTGTTATTCAAAATTTCCATGTGAGAGATTTGTATAACATGACATATTTTTTGATCAAGAGAGGAATAGACATCGATGCAACAATAAAAATTGTTAAGAATAGGGAATTTCTAGGAAGTAGATTAAATGGAACAATTTTATATAAGATAACTACTGTACATATATTATCTGTTTGGTTATTTGTGAAAAAAATCAAGGTACTTGGAGCCCTGTACTTGTCAACAAAAATTAACAAAATCAAAAAAAATTAGCCTAGTTGAATTTCAAAGAATCTTCCAAAACACTAACTGACTAATTTTTTTCGGATTTCTTTTATATCTTGATTAAAAAATAGTTCAAACGATTTGGCTTATAAGACTGATGTTTTTTACTCTCATTGTCATATTTCAGAAAAATCAATACTTCTATTCATTCGTATATGAGAAACTTTTTCTTTGAAAATCCTGCATGTTCCTACTTTTTCTGTAAGGGAAATAATTCTTAAAAGTATTATTCGACAAATATTCCCTTGAACTTGTTTATAACGAATAGGGTTACATATTTATCAGCCAGTTTTTATGTAACTTTTTAAAGAGTATGTATCTTAAGCTAAGTGAGAGATTATTTTATTTTATCCACACTTTATAAATGTTGAATTTTTAGTCAATACATATTTTTAATTAAAAAGAACTACCTTGGAGTTGTGAGGAAATCTACCAGAAGTGATTGTGATGTGGTGATTTGTTATTTTGGAAAAGTTTAAGGGTACTGTTAATATATTTTTATTGCTCAAACTATGTTGTTTCATTACTTTTTCCCTATTGGTTTTTAGCAATTTAAAATAACACTTGGATTGATTAAAGACCTACCTCTCCTTTGAAAATAAGTAGAATTATTCAGTTTATTCAAAGAATTCGTTTCCCAAAGTGCTTTAAAATTCTATTCAAGTATCAAAATTGTTCTGGCGTACTCCATTATAACTGGTCGATGAAAAACTTTCCACATTCCTAGCTCTTCTGACATTCTTTTATTTTCTTTTATGCCCATATAGGAGCCTGTTCAAACTAAAGGTCAAAACAATTGCTAACAATGATGGTCTTATTTGTATAAATATTAAAGAAAGTCTTTATTGAGATATTTCTGGAATTGAAATTTTTCTGAACAATTCCGATACTACATTCCAGCATGCCTTATTCTTGCTATTGGAATTCATTATTTTGTTTTGATATTGACGTTTTTTAGTGTCAGATTGCTATATTATAATACAAGTGCACAAACGTTGCGAGTGATTTAAAGGCACTTGTACACGTGTATCATTAACTATTTTTCTGCATTGTGACTTCAACAATGCTGTAAAAGAATTTCTGATCAGGATAATGTCCCTTATATTTTATTACATCTAATTCATTAGATAATTGAAATCTGATGTCACGTATTGTTGACAGGAAGGCTTACTTGACATTTCACATACCTAGCAAAAACCTTTCTAGCACGGTGTGTTGTAATCTTGAATATTGCGCACGCTTTGAAATGTTCCTTGTCAACTCATAATCCTATATGATACAGGTATAATAAAAATAATTCATTATATTTCTTAGTAGCCTTAGTATAGATGTTTTCCTGCTCATATACCTAACTAAAAATGGCATTTAGCGTACGGATATCTACCGCACTACCCCCGAAATAACAGCCTGGGTAGGCCTTGATTCGATCCAAGTTTTTAAAAATATTACCTTGGCAACTCAATTGTTCAAATACATCATATGGTTACTGTTTAATTTCAGTGGTTGAAAAACCGCCTGACAGACTAGGTCTTGGTCTGCCAATTGAAACTGCGATGATGACATAAGAGAAATCAACTCAGAATACAATGTGTAGCGCATTTTTAAACTCCTCTAGACACTCTTTTATTTAACACTCGCTGGGCTCTTGCTTAAAATACTAGTTACTAAAAGGACGTTTATAACAGTTGTTGCATTATAAACTATTGAACTGAAAATTATCTTGTTATACAATGCGGGTCTCTGAGATTGGATATTATTTTTTTACCTCGTGTGTTACTCACGAAGGTGGGCTAGGTTGCTACCCTGTGTGGTGCGCCGGTGTATTCCTCAGATAATGAATTCAACAAACTGAAACCTATTTGAGATATGAATAGAACAATTAATTCTAATAAGTCGAAAGTAAGCTTCGAATTTGAAACTGACTACATAGAGTGGTCAAACTTACTGAAGGCCTTTGATTAATCTGTATATATTATTATGTTTTTGTTCTCACCATGAGGAATATCTTGTAATGTTCAAAGAACATCATCAAAGAAGCCGAAGGAAAAGTAGTATAACGATGATACGGGCGAATGTAGACTTGTCGCCCCTACTCGTAAACAAGCTTGCATTCCGGAGAATAGAGAATAGTGTCATTCTCGTCTTCGCGCTTTCAGAAAAAATGCGACATCTAGATGCGAATAGAAGCGGTTCCAGAACTCTCTGGTTACAGACCTTTCGTGTATAAAAGCATCGCGCTGAGCGGACAGTTAGTGGGATGTGGCGACAGAGAGTGCAGCATAAGAAGTCTAGTTTGAATAGTTGAAATACATTTGTGATGTAACACATAAATGATTAGTAATTAGATTTTATGTTTATAAATAAATTACGTAAAACAGTTTAGACTTTAAATTAATTACAGTAGGTAGGAATTGTTTTATTTTTTATTTCTGCAGGCTGTGTATGTCGCAGGGAACACCCCCAAAGCTTTGCCGTTCGTTGAAAGAACGACCCCTGGGAGAGATGCTCGCCATGTCTCCTAAATGACGACAAAAGTTTGTGAAGACTGAGCTCGACGAGTCACTCGAGTCAGTCTAGATGGGACCGCTAACGGTGGAATGATTGATGATATTTCAAGAGCGTCCATGAAAATATCTGTAAAATAGAAACAGATCGCCAACCTTTCTGCTGTGTTCCAGAAAAGTGAGTGAACTTGAAATGGATTGAATATACACAACTCAAAGCCCCTTCGCAAAATTATGAAGCCAGTGTTAATCCAGGCAGCTAATGTTCTAGGACAACAGTTCGGGGAGTTTTTTAAAATCAAATAAATATTTTTATTTTAAGCACTGCAATTCGTTATAAAATGGCGGTAAACCTTGTACAATATTGAAACTGGTGATAGACCAGGTCATGACTGTTCAGAATATCGGAATTTTACCTTAGTAAAAATCTCACCGTTTTCGAGATAATGAGCATTTTTTTAATTTCTGGAAAATCACTACCTCACCTTGGATTTTTGGGTGACATGTCTACAAATTGAGACCAATTAAAATATCTTTGTTGCTGAAGATTACCAATGAGTGATGCTTTCAGACGTACAAAACAGTTTTTCAGAGAACGATACAATTTTTCAAGAAATGAGGTAAAATTCCAGATTTGAGTTTCACCAATTTTTTTATCAACAGTTTGACATTAGTGTTTGAAAAAAACTCTACCAAGTGGAAGTGGATATTCATTACAAAAGAATGCCCATTTTGTCCAGACTCTACCATGGTATAAAACCTATGATACTTATTTTTGGAAGGAGTAGAATTTCGATTATTTTAGAGTGTGATGTTATTCTGAGCTAAAATCAACTCCATTAGACTTTGTCAGTAATGTCTTTTATTTTTATTCTATCAAGATGAAATGATTGAATAATTATAAGTAATAACAAATCAACTGCTTAGAAGCATTCAATGAGATGTAATACTAATTCAACGTTTTTCTGAATCAACATACACTATAAACCACAATAACGATTATTCAACATCGCACTGAATAATATTACAAAAATGTTATTTTCCATACACTCGTACGCAGAGACGAGATCTTTTCAAGAAGAACCTTTTCAAATGCGTTATAGGTTAAGCCCCCCAAATCAGAGATTCTCTGAGCGGCATTGTGCAATCGGATATCGTTCTGCATAAAGCGCTGCTGCAGCAGTAGCACTACCTCCACATTCACCATAAATGTGGTGATATGCGCATATTCTCAGGGAGTATAACGTGTGTACACGACAAAGAAATAAATACCACTGAATGAAATAAGCGGAATAATTTTAAAAAACTACGACAAAAGTAACAAGTTGTTCAAACAAAATGTGACAGCCACCACTAGATTTTTTCAATTCTATTTACAGAAGATCCGTTCATGCACAATGCTGTATTCCATTTTTTCATCAGGGAACCATTGCTTCTACGTACACAACACAGGAATAAGAGTTTTTTTAATTTTCGACAAAGCTTCACCTCCTAAAAAGTTTGCACTTATTTGGTTACACCCTGTATATCTGTCGGTCTCTGACACTTCATTAGAATCTGGATGTTGGACAATTGCGACATTTATCACAAGAATTCGAATAAATCGGTGCCATGTCGGATAATCGACATTTCATTTCGATAATTTTATTAGGCATTACATGAAAAGTTAATTTTATTGACATACCATTTAATGCTACCAAGCAGTCTATTCTTCATTATTAATAATTATTTCCACATTTTATCTTGATAAAATCGAAATAAAATAATTTTTGGGCGTAAGTATAAAAGTTGATGGAAGCCTGGAATAAAACCACGCCTAATTCAATGGAAATTACTTCCTCCAAAAATAATTATAGTTTGTTTTATACCATGGTTAGCGTCTGGACAAAATGAGTATTCTTTTGGAATGAATGGCCACTTCAAATTATGGTTGTTTCTTTCAGACAATAATGTCAAACTTTTTTTTAAAAAATTGATGAAACTCAAATTTGTCATTTTACCCTCATTTCTTGATTTTTATTCACTTTCTGAAAAACTGTTCTGTACGTCTAAAATCATCACTCATCAGTAATCTTCAGCAGCAAAGATATTTGAATTCGTCTCAATTTGTATACATGGCACTCAAAAATCCAATGTTAGGTAGCGATTTTCCAGAAATTCTTAAAATGCCCGTTATCTCGAAAACGTTGATATTTCTACTAAGGTGAAATTCCGATATTTTGAACAGTCATGACCTGGTCTATCACCAGTTTCGATATTGTACAAGGTTTGCCGGACACCCAGTATACCCGTCATTCACGGGATTGCAAGAGGTTAGATAATACACCCTGTATAAATTTAAAGCAGGTAACATACAGTTTGTGACCGAATAGTGGCACTCTGTTTTATAATCTTGTGGACTCGACAGGCAAAACGGAAAAGACGTATAGATGATGTAGTAAGACTAAGAAGTGGTGTCTGGGTGGTTTCAGATTATGGCCCCTTTCAGTCATCCAACGATCCAATCATCTTGAAATTCGACAGGTGACAATGCGTGATGACTTTTTCATGTGGTCAATAAATCAGGATGGTTTGAAAGAGTGCTTAGACAAGCGCCAAGTACAGCTCTCGATCAAATCATACCTAAAAGGTGGGTGTCAAGCAATGAAAACTAAATACGAAACCACAGGCCAAAATACCCAAAAGGGGATATTATCAATGTTATTAGTGCCTAAGCTCAGGGCAGAAATCTCGCAGTGGAATGTTAGTAGGTTGGTTTTAGAAGCGTTGAAGACAAGTAAGTAACAATGAATATAACCTTTCAGTGTGAAGGCCGTCGTTTTTTGGAAGGAGGAAATTCCAAAAAAACGACGGCCTTCAAACCCGAGTGAAAATTGTGACACTGAAAACTTCTGCCGCGAACGCCTCAACAACATAACCTTTGCTGAACTATAAATCAAGATAACTATGCCGACGATAGCTGTCTTGATAACCGCAGAAAATTACCCAATAGTTTGTGAAAAAAAAGCCCCAAATTTTGGTTAGATACACCAACTACTTTTGATTTTATTTATGTCTTTGGTATCATTTAAGTACTAAGAAAAATCTAAATTAATTACTATGCAAAGTGCTTAATGATACATATACTTTGCATCACACAAAACAGATATCTAAAACCAAAGTACAATATTCATAAAAGAAACCATCACAATTTTATTGATATTTAGTAGTTAAAAGTTACAAAGATAGTAAGTAGCATGGCGATATAAAACAGTTTTTTCGATGTTGCGCATTTTTTTTATATTCCAAACATTTCGTAGATATTAATGAAATGCCAAAAATCTATAAGTTACAATAGAGCTTTCAAAACTGAGATATGTGTAAAATTTTAAGAAAAACATTTGAAATATAAAAAAATAAGCGTATTAATTTAGTTGCCAGATTTACATCACTAACAAAAATACAAGTTACAAATAATAAAATACAAAGAACTTCTAAATAGTCTTTATTTCATAGAACATATACAAAAAAAAGTAACACATGGATCGAAATTTCTAGTAATAAGCACCTAGTGCTAATATGAAAAAAAAATACAAATGTATTATGAAAAACTACATGTTATCGGATCAAGTAGGATCTCAATGATTTATTTTATGAGACTTGATCAGATGTTGATCTCCTTCAGAGACAAATCGTTTACGCCCACGAGAAGGCAAATTCTTCATTATATTTTCGGTAAGAAAACCTATGTCATGGCAACGCTCCACAAAACGGTCCAGTATAATATAAGCCAGAGGAACATCCATGGAAATATCAGGAAGATCGTCGAAAACCCTCAGGAAACCTCGCTCCATTTGATCCGGGGTTACAAGAACAGTATCAGAGAAACTTTTCAATAGGGTGCAAAGTGCTTCCTCTTTAGAAGCACTATTTGCCTCTAAAGCCATCACAATAGCTTCGTAAACTAATTCGTGGTGGAAATGGGGGACTTCCAATAATCTCAGACAACGACTCGCTTCATTCAAGTCTCCAGACGAGATGAATTCTTGAAGAAGTAACGCCATTTGACGGGTAAGAGCTTTAACTGGCCTCAAAGCACCCCCTGAAATCATCATTTTTTTATTGATTTCCTCAAAATTACTGATGAAAGTAAATTATTTTGGGTTAAAAAAATATCAACAACAAAATGACCAATAAGAACACACAACTGCTAGTTATGTGCCGATATTGTGATAAATAACAATGTTAAAGATACTTCAAACAACTGAAAGAAGGCCATTAAAAAATTATTAATAATGTAATAATAATAATAATAATAATAATGTATTCAGTTATTCACTCTCAAATTTAAAATAACAATACAACATTTTTGAATAATATGACATTACTTGATGAATAAATTGAAATAGCTTACGAAGCAGAAAGATTCTGCTTGTTTGTAAGCATACAATAAATACAATCTGATATAATGAGATTGTGCAATAATAAATATAATAATTGAAAATAATAACAATTACATATATACATACTATGGTAATAACAATAATTTATTTATTTGCTAACAAGAATTATGAGAAAAATTAATAAGTACAAAATACACTCTTAGCAAATAAAAAGGGTTTTTGGTCATAGAAGGTAAAACCTTGTGGATTAGCAAATTGGCTAATTAATAAATGAAATAAATTATGATTGTAAAAAAAGTAGATGTCAAAATGTAAAAATATTAAAATGCACAAATATAAACATCTAAAAATTAAAAAATGTAGACATCTGTATCTATAAACTGACACTTGACAGCTAATTCCAAATGTTCAGCTTCTACATTTTATTTATAAAATGTGTTAGTCATCAATGTAACTATTGTATTGGTTTGTCCATTATTTGTATTTTAATTTGAATTTTAATTCGTATGTACTATGTATGCTATATTTTGTAAATTTAAATTAATTAATTATCCTTAACCCACTACCTCATTATTGAATGCTTTTACAATTGTATAATTGCATATGCCAAATGTTGATTTGTCAAGAGATAATGTTACTAAAACCACACTAAAAAAAAATTATTGGTTGTATTTTTTTATTTTTTCAATATCCAAAATATGTAACTTCAAACAACTAATGATTGAAAAGATTAAAGAGAAATAATCATATTTTTCTGTAAAATAACAAAAGAAAGAATACTCTGAGAAACACTAAAAATTCTGATATTCAGAAGTGTAGAGTAATAAACATTAAATATGGTTAGTGCTACAAGTAGTGTAGATAGTTCTCAGCACCTCTCAAAGTTTCATCAATAGGTGAAATTTTCCAGATAACCACAAAATGGTATTGTTAACAATGAGCTAAAAATAACCTGTTATCACTATTTCTACATTTTGTTATTGTGGTAAATATTTTGTGATAAGTTTATCAATATTGATAGTGAAAAGTATGTTTTCATTTCATAAAAAATTGTGGTACCAGCATGAAGAGAATGGCCAAAGATAGTGGCCTGGATTTCCAATATCATTCTAAATTTAAATTTGAAATATAGGGGTTGTAATATGTACCCCATAAAACCCTCAGGAAGTAATTTTGTAATTTTACATAAGTTGTGACCAAGATTCTACCCAAAATTCGAATTTTAAATAAAAGAGTTGTGAAATCCAACATCTAGTAACGTCAGGAACTAGAATTTTTTCATTACACAGTGAAGAAAAAGCAATTCGAAACATTTTGTCCAAATTTGGTCATACTCCAAGAAATATTCTACACAAAAATTTCAAATTTGAATAATCAATGGTTCAATACTTATTATATATTAACTTTAACGTTGGGTTGAATTAAAAATAATTCACGGTTTTTATTGACTCATATCCACCAATTTTTCATTGAATTCAAAAATTGGGTCACAAAATGAGCATATACATATAAGGGCTGTGCAATGATCACCCAAGTCAGCCTAAACTTCTTGATATGGAAAAGCCATTCAGAACATCTGGCCAAATTTTCACTGAATTCAAAAACTGGGTCACAAAATGTACATTTACATACAAGGGTTGTACATCTTGGCAAATGTACACTAATTGGGAAGGACAAGAAAGGACAGCGGCTGTTTTACTGCACACCCACTTTTCAGAGACAGAGCTATATTTGTCAAGTTGTACAATGATCAATCTACTCGGCCTAAAATCCTTGATAAGGAAAAGCCATTCAGAACACCTGGTCAAATTATGTTATGCTCTGAAAAAGTTTCTACTTGAAATTCGAATTTTGAAGAGAAATTGTGACAAAAAAATATTGAAAAATGAAATTAAATAGAAGGGCCACTTTTTTCACATAGGTTATAGTGGTAAATATGGAAAAAAAGGACTCACCTACACCCCATACATTATGTAGTCGTACCAGCCCATGTTTCATTGAAAGCAGAGTATCGGCATGAATTAGAGTGTCTTGAAAGTCTGTATTATCACTTTTCTCCTTCGTTGCTATAATAAATTTTGGGGGAATGCAGTCATCAGCTATTGCTCTCGCAATAAAATTACCCAAAACTGTAGGTGCATCTGGAATGTCCAGAATCAAATCATTTAAATTGGCAAGTAAGCTTTCGAATGCCTTGCAAATATCTGACTCATTTATGGTATGTGGAAATAGGTCAGAAATGAGCACAGATGTCATTTCTCGGTGAGACGGTTTGTGGTCCATGGCAACTTCAATTAATTGTTCTACAAGAGTATCTCTTCGATCCAAAGGAATTTGTTCTTCGATCGATAGAACAGCTTCATGTGTGTCCCCAGTATCAAAATATTCCAAGACGATTGGACCAACCTTTTTTTTGATTTCCTCATCTGAAACTGCTGGTGTAATGGCCTTGAGTTCTATGTCACCATTACTCATATTTTCACTATCAAAATTTGGATCATTTACATCTTCGTAGGTTTCCAAAAGCTCAGATCCTGGAGCACCCCAAACTCCTTTGCCTCCTGCACCACCTTTCTTAGGTAGACCTCTGCCATGACCAGTTCGGGACCTTCTACAATTTTTCCAAGACCTAGGACCTTGGACAAATCCAGTGGCAACAACATTTTCCTTGGAATTCTGCCTGATCACTTTTTTAGGTTTACGTTTAATGAGGTTTTCACTTACTGTCGCATTTTCCTTGGCAGCCAGTTCCTCATTTATAACTTTATCTACGTCGATTTCTTCAGCCAATTCAATATCGACATCCCCTCTGTCTGAAGCCATCTTAGCTCAGAACAAAAACAAAATGTAAATCTTTATGTATTTCTTTCCTCAGATTGTTCAGTATGCCTTCAATTCAAAACAATCCCTGAAAAAAATAGAAGAATGCATTTCATGCAAAATAAGCATTTTATAATAATTTTTATTACACGTCATGTCGGCTACGTGACCAACGATTCAGTAGTAAAAAGGATAACAAGAATTCTATGCACAACTATCGAGGAAAAGAGTATTCTATTATAAACAACGAATAGTTAGAAAGACATAACCGCAGAAGTTTCCAGAACACTGCTGATTGCATCTCACGAAGTAAACATTAAACAATAACAATCCAGCTGGCTATGTAATTGATGGCAAAATAGAAACGTTCGACCCGTTCGACCAAAACCTTTGGATGTCAGGAAATTGTTCAACTTACCTGGTAATTGGTAAAAATCGAAAGTGGAACAAGACAAAACCAAAATAAATTCTCTGTAAAATAAGATATATCTTTTTGCGCAACACACCACAAAACAATCTGTCGTCCACGCCACACACGTTTTTCCTTCACATCGGTTCGCTATTCTCTACATTTCTACATGCTGCATTTGCCGTCTTTGTCTAACAAATGAATGTTGTCGGAACAAAGTGAAATAGAAAAAGGAAGGGTACGTATGGCATTGATCATTGAAAGTGATCGAAATAAAAACTCCACTCTTCACAACAAAACAAATCGTACACACCTTTTTGGGTAGCCTTCGCGGAAAACCAAATTTATCAGGATCGGCTTCGGCAGAGAATCAAAAAAATTATTTTTTATTGAAGGGCACAACGAACTATCAGATTTCAGATTAGTATATGGGCATGTTTGACTGTAGGATATCACATAAAATAATAAATTATATAAAATTGAGAGTGTGAGCAAAAAATTTATGTTTTTTTAGGTTTGTTTCTCACGGTGAGAAAAATCTTGTAATGAAGGTAGGAATTGGTGTTCGTCTTGAAGTTTTGCAGACAGTGTATGCCTCAGGGAACATCTCCTAAGGCAGTGAGTACCAAAGCCGACGGGACAATCTCGATAGAACCGCGCTAACGAAGAAACGATTGATGATATTTTAGAAGAACATGCATCGTCCATGAAAATATCTGTGAAACAGACAGATCGCCAACCTTTCTGCGGTGTTCCAGAGAAGTGAGTGAGCTTGTAAGCTATCAGCATCACCGACGAGACCATGTTTTGGACAGAATCTAAAAAAGTTTCAGTGTGTGTTTAGGGGCTTCACATGCGTGTGTATACAGGGTGTTTCATAATATATGCGCAGAACTTCAGGATGTGATAGCTCGTCCAAAAATATGAAAAAAGATTTTCATCAACTTACCCTCTAAAATGCACCATTGTTATTGTAATAATTAGGAAAAAAATTATTTAAAAAAAATTACCATGTTTTTCAACATGAAAGTTGAGTTTTCTTGAAAACAGTCAACTTTAGAGCTCATGACCAAGAGTACCTTTTTTCTGTAGAAAACATTGGCGGTTGAAAATCATACTTTTCCAATGGCGTAGAAGTTGGAGAAAAAAACATCCACTACCCCTTCAAAATCTTTACAATTATGAATTTTAAAAAATAAAAAATCTGCACAAAACATTGCTTATTATTTGTGCGATAAACGGTTCCAGAGATATTCGCAAAAAACTATATATTTTTTTTTTTTTAATTTCAACATCCTGTATCTCGAAAATGTTGAATTCAGTTAATAGAAATTTTTTCCATATTTTTGAACGAGCTATCACATCCGGAAGTCCTACGCATTTATTATGAAACACCCTGTATATGGGAACAGTATTTCAGGAAAGAGGTCGGATCTGTTCCTTATAAATCATAATCACTTAGGCTTTTATTAATCCAAGTGGATCAGGGATAGTAACTTCTTTAGGCAAAAAACGATCTGCAGACCCTCACTTAATTATTACTCGTTATTACTTTAAAGCATCGAAAAGCTGCCATTTTTACAGAATTTCAACCAATTTCATAGGGTCACTGAATCCTAGAAGGCTTTGGCCTTCTTCCAAAGCCTTCTAGGATTCAGTGACCCTACAATTTCAGATATCAGTACGCCATCTACCGGATAATTTATGAATCACTGCTGGGAATTGAAGTATTTGTGGCGATCCAAAGAAGAGTTTTTCTCAATGAATATTTGGATATTTCTGTATAGGTGATTAAGGAGAGGAAAATAATAAGTATTTTTGGGTGCAGTCTTTGGAGTCATAATATCTGGAGGATCAAAAAAAAAACAGGAGATAAAAGGCACATCGTGTGTTTAGATTTAGAAAGAAGGCTGTTTTTTTTAATTTGGATACTTTCTATCTCAGAAACGAGGCCAATAGCCGCAAAACGACTTTCATGTTTTAGAGCTAACTACTTGTAAGTAACAACAAACATATTTGCAAATTAGTTGCTGGTAGAATTATTTTTTTCCAATAAAATATTGAAATTGTGTATTTTTTTCTCTCTATGAGATCACACTAGGTATATAATCTTATAGTTGTGTTTTGGCTGATTTCATTTGACTTTGTCAAAAAAATGTATTTTGTCTCCAATTGTATTTTATTCATACTATCATTATGTCGACGGAAAAGTATTGTAATCAACTTAAAATGCGATTAATGATCTCGAACATTATCGCGCTCGCTTCGCTCACGCGTTAACATATCTCGATCATTAATCGCCTTCATTAATACCCTAGTTGATTAAATAACTATTGTTGATCATGATCAACTATGGAATAGAAACACGATGGCGTATCATCTATATAGCATATCAGAGTCACTCAGTTCTGGACAGAAATTTTCATTTCTCCCGCCTTCATGCTTTCGAGTTTTCTGTTTTTGAAAAATGAATTACTTTAAATTTTTTTGCCGCCCCTAAAAAGTTGCCGCCCTAGGCGGTCGCCTGACTCGCCTAATGGACAACACATACCTTCGTTCCAAATTGGAATATGGAATCAACGAACTGTAATACATTCTGAAATAATCGAACGAGTACAAAAAAAGTTTCTGAGGTCAATGCTTTTTAAAAAAATATGTGTGTATCCATTTGAAGTTTCATACGAAAAGCAAAGGAAGGACTTTAACATGACTTGTTTGAGCACACGAAGAGAAAATGCACAAATTATTTCTATCTCCAATGGTCGGGGCGTGGCGCAGTGGTTAGAGCGTCCGACTTTGGGTAGAAAGGTCCAGAGTTCGAGCCTCAGTTGCGGCTGGGATTTTTTAATTTAATTTGACCGATTAAATTATTCAAATCTCATGGCTGGACTGGGGTGAGTCCTGCACGATTCACTGATGCGTTCCAATTAACAGTGCTGCTCCTAAGGTAGCGCATGGAGTTAGTAACAAGGCCTATCCAGAACACGTAGCTAATGACCATAGCAGTCGATGCCAAAACACCAAAGAATAGAAAAAAAATCTCCAATGTTTTACAAGCTGAAATTTCTTTACCTGATCTTCTGGAAGAAATTAATATTAACGTTCCTGAGACTGTGGCCGGCGTAGAGAAACCACTTTTAAAATCTTCAATATACTGCTTTAATATGAAGAAAACTCAAGTACTAGCAATCTTAAGAGACTGAGTCATTTATTTACATACGTTTTTACATAAATTATTACTTCTCGACTATGAAACGTGACATTTCTTTATTTAAGAACAATAATCTATTTTCTAGTGTTGTTTAAAATATATAATTGAATTTTCTTATGTCTAGTTTTATAATATGTTGATTTTATTTATATTTATATCATTATTTACACTATTTATATGCCCAAACTGTATACATGTAAAAGGTTTGTCTGTTTGTATGCAGTATAAATAAATAAATAATCTCAATAAGGTCATTTCGGTGGCTGAGTTATTTCGTGTCACAAACATATCTGCGCCCTGCTCATGTAACTGGTATCCTTGGTAAGCCAATGCAGATGAAAATATATTTTTTACGAAACTCATCACACAATTTATTTATTTTTTGGAAAATTTAACTGAGTAGGTCTATTCACTATCTTTCAACGATATCGTTAGCAGTCGTAACCAAGCGATAAGCCGTTAAATAACTATAAAATCACAGAATAGTATTCACTATCTGTTTTATCGTTGCCAATACATCGCTGAGCAAACGACACCTATTTGGCTGTCAGAACTGTCAACGATAATAGACGTGTTCAGCAAAAAAATTATTCTCACTCGTCCTATTGCAAAATTATTAATCCAATAGAAATGGATCAGTAATCCTAGAAGAACTGCGAAGAAGGTGTTATGATGATTTATGAAGGTAAATCGGATCGGAGATTCAATAGATAGCTGAGGAATATCAGCAACCCTCTCGAGACTCCTGAAGGAAATTTTCGGAAAGATTTTAGATTAACCAGAGAATTGGCGTGGGAGTTATTTAACGGAAAGAGCGATCACTCTGCAATGTCCCTCAGGAATACGAGGATACCTTCAGTTAGGTATACAAGTAAACAAAAAATAGTAAATTTCCATTCAATAACCAATTACACAGTTTTCTTTTAGTATTGCATTTTTTGCTCATGGCAATTACCAGAAGTCTATGGAAAAAGATAAATCGTGTGTCATGTCCCAGTCTTCTGTTGGCAGCAGGTGTATTCACGAAGTATCAGAAATATTGGTTGTTTGTTTGGCGCCTTGATTTATATAAAATTCCCAACAGAGCAGTTCAGTTTGGCTGTTAGGAGGTGCCAAGTTTCTTTGAGAATTTCTGGTTTAATTGGTTCATACTTATTTGTACGAAAACACTAGTTTTTTTTTTCAATTTATCCAAATATACGGAAAATTGTTATAATAGTTTCACTACTTTTTTTTCACAATTCCATAAAATTCACCAATTTCCATAATTGATTCAAGTTTTCATAAAATAATCAAATAACTGAAACTGGCAGTTTCAAAATTTTGTTTTCATCCATCATTCAATCACAAAATATGAATTTATATGTACTACCCGTCTCAAAAATTCAGGTTGGTCGTTATTCATTCGGTAACGATTGAAGCCGTAACGACATTGTTTACAGAATACGAATCTCTGAATTGTTATTTTGATTGACGTAATCGTAAACTTAACTACAATCGTTAATCAACGACTCGTTATATAACGACTTTTTAGAGAATAGACCTAGTCATTAATATTTTCAATCTGTTATACAGAGCTTGGAAAATGTTATAGTTTCAATCAGCTTCATTGCGTCCCGGGCAGTTGATACATTTGTCAAGTAGTGCTAAGCCGGTTCTGTTTCAAGAGATTATTTTTGGAAGTATGACGTTCTCTTCTCCCACAACAAACAACAATAACATTACACTTTCGATTTGGTTGCATCTATTTTGAAAGGCCACGTAGTGTGATTCAATACAAACACAAACATACTTACAGCTTAAGAGGCCATGAGCGCGATCACATTTGGGGCGATTTTTAGGGTAAAAAAGAGTCAATTGATAACTCAAAAACGGTTCGTCGCATCGATTTCAAACAAGAACAGGATTCTAGAGGACATTCGATTCTAGGTACGTGCTGTAATGGAAATTGAAATTTCAATCCACTTTTTCACTAAAAAAATCTCAAAAGTGTCCCAAAAATACAGTTACTTTGAAGCAATTTTTTGGGTAGATGAACAAATAATTTTAAAAAAACATTACAGCACGTACATAGATCATCGTTTTACCTTTCTTTTGATATCAAATTCATTTCGATTGGATAAAAATTGCTTCAAATTTTAATGGAAGAGAAATACCATTGCAGCTGCCTCGATCATCTGTAAAAAGCATCGTGAGGTACTGCCACAGACGTAGGTACATAGAATTGAACGTCCTCTAGAAGCCTATCCTTGTTTGAAATCGATACGACGAACCATGTTTGAGTTATCAACTGTTTTACCAAGAAGAAACCTCCCAAATATGATTGCGCTAATGGCCTCTTAACAAATCTAGCTGTGAATGTCGAGAAACTATTGAGATGCGAGAATTTAGAATGAAAAAATTCTCAGGCGATGAAGAGGGTAGTGTTCAGTATTGTAGATATTCTTTGGTAGTGGCACAATTTAACACGGTATACCACAGATTACAAAAACAATGTTTCTGTAATCTGTGCGGTATACTATGGTAGGTAGAGTATAATTGTACATTCAGGAAATACAAGTAAAATTGTTAAATGTTGTGGAATCACTATTGTAGTTTGCTAATGAGATTTTGATGTACCTACCTGTATTCTGTATTAGAAATGTACTACTAGAACTTATAAGTATTTTAGTGTATTTGAATTATAAATTGATGATAGTAAAAATACCTAGAACAGGTGTAAACTGGGAGATAAGTAATTATGCAACATTTATTGATTAAGGTTCTTTAAAATCGATAAGTAGGTATCAATCAAAATACACTTTATATTGTCTGAAGAAAAATACATTCTTGTTGACAAAGCACAAAAATTAATTAGAACATTACATAAGTGAAATGTACAGCATGAAATTTGACAGAAAAACAGCCTGTTCTATTTATAGGTATCACTATACTACTTGGATATCAAACTAACAGCTTTTTCACTGCTTTTCTGAATTTGAGCTCACTGTATTTCTTTTATTGTAATAGGAAGATGATTGTAAGATTTATGTAAGGGTAGAGAGTGGAGCTTGATGTGATATACCTACGTGTATTGTGTGTTGATGGGAAATTTATTTCATTTCTAAATTTCTAATAAATTGCAAGCCATCTGTTCCCCGCCCAAATCATTATTCATTACACACTGTTTGGTCACCACCAGTTCACGCGATGAAGCGGTTTCTAGGCCGCTCCACCAAGCGAGCAGAGGAAGAACACTCAGATGGCGTCAGTGCCGTCTGTGTTGACCTACCCTTGCACTGATGAGAGGCAAAAACCCGAAACTATTCTGCAGGTGGTCACCCTGTCCAAATCAAAACATAACTCTGCTGGTTGGTTACAGGGGGCACTTGCAATTGCGACCTCTAATGCATTGAGGAACGTTGCACAAGTATCTGTTAGATATAATTCAATATCCGTCGCGGTCTTAGCCAGGGTAGTTGTTTTCTGACAGGTACTTGCCATAATAAGCCTACGTACTAGGTGTATATGGGAGCAGAGTTAAACATCGATCGGCAACGACTGTTCGTTACTAAACGATCTTCCAAAAGAACTCTCTTTTTCGCATTAATCTCTCAACTCGGAGTGTTCTTCCTCTGGTGAACCATCGGTGACCAAGCAGCGGAGTTTGTAATGATTTGGACGGGGAACAGATGGCTTCAGTGCTGTCTGTGTTGACCTACCCTTGCACCCATGAGAAGCAAAAATCTCGAAACTAGTCTGCAGGTGGTCACCCTGTCCAAATAAACATATTTCTGCTGGTTGGTTACGCAACGTTGCACTAGTATCTGTTAGATATAATTCAATACCCGTCGTGGTCTTAGCTAGGCACTTGCCATAATAAGCCTACTTTGTAGGTGTATATGGGAGCAAAGGGTTAAACATCGGACGGCAACGACTGTTCGTTATTGCATCTAATGAAATTGAAAAATATAGCCTTGAACATGGCCTTATCTTGAATAGAAACAAAACCAATTATGTACGGTATTTGCCAAAAAACATAAATCCAAATTATGACCTATACTTAAACTTATATGGTAAATCTATACAATTTTTGCAAGTTCTTAGGTGTTACTTTGGATAGTAAGCTAACATGGGAAGCACACATAAACACTGTATGTTCAAAACTGAGCACTACATGCTATATAATAAAATATCTGTGAGATACTGTGTCAGCAAACATCATGAAGTTACTACATTTTGGGCTGGTTCAGTCAACTCTGATATTTTGGGGGTCCTCTTGTCAGTTTGAAAGGGCATTTGTATCTCAAAAAAGGATAATAAAAACAATGTGTCATGCTCATTCAACTACAACACGTAAATCTTTATTAAAGAAACTTCAAATACTAATCTTTCCATGTTTGTATATTGTTGAGCTGATTATGAAAATTACAATAAATCAAAAAGAACTAATGAGGATACGCATATGTATAATAGAAATAAAGAAAAATTTCAACAACACTATTCAAGGTTATCAATCTGTGAAAATTCACCTAAGCATATTGGTATTAAATGATTCAATAAAATAGGAGATATAATAGATGTGAATTCAAAAATAAATTGAGAAACTTCCTTCTTGAAAAAGTATTTTATAATGTTGAGGAATTTTATATTTGTTGATATTTTACTATTGTGAAACTAACTATTGTATAAATGTTTTATTTTTGTGACTATAGACTATTTTAACAATTTATTTGTGGATTATCTGTTTTTTTTTGACTAGTCTGAGTTTTATACACTGTGTATGTTCGATGCCGTTAACTGATGAATAAATTCTATTCTATTAGCTTTCAATTTTCAGCAACTTTTTAAATATCTAGCTTCCTTGATTTCAATAATACATCCTGTATTATAAAAAAAAGTATTAAAAATAATATAGCAGAATTTCGAGATATTCTCGAAAAAGAATATATTTTCATACATTGTACACGTAAATATGATTGTTTGGTAATCATTGAAACAGTGGTGCTCTGATGAGAATGTGCATGGGCCAACAATAGTATATTGTGCAACTAGTAGGGTAAATAAGATATTTTATATCAATACCTATGACAAGATGATGAACCCTGAGTATGAAATAACCAATTTCCGCACGAATTTTACAATACTTTTCAAACAACCAACCTGAAAAACATAATACTATGAGATTTTACTACAGATCTTTAAAAAGTAAAATTTATTTTGCATGACTTCCATTATTATTATACCTATCTACACATAATTTTTACAGAAAAACCTAGTCATAGGGTTGAGAGTGATTTATCTAATATTTCATTTCTACTAATGCTAAAGGAAATATTTCGCACTAGTGTGGTCTGTAATAATAATAATAAATGTTCTTTATTGGTAATAAAACCAAAAGGCCATCGATCCGTGTGGTCTGTTTTGGAGCAATTTCATTTGATATTTAAAGTGAGGAACGATATGTTTTTCAAGTATTCAAGTATTTGAAAAAATAAATAGACACCTACAAAATTATTGATTCAAGTGTGATAAACCTTCATACAAGTCATGAAAATAACAAAAGAATACTTTGATCTGTACAATTTCAAAAACAAGTTAATGACGAAAATTTCCATTTTCAATCTAGTCATCTTTTACATTCATATCTAAATTGCCCACCATAAAGTGGGCTCCACTGATAAATTTTGTAGGCGCTTTTGCCAACAATTTGACGCTGGTAATGTTTTTGTGCTTGCTGGGGTTTATGTCGCTTTCATCACTTTCTAAATCTGAAACGACACTGTCGTCTTTCTCGGATTTCTCCATCAACAGTTTCCTATTTGTTTTCGTTTTCCTCCATCGGAATCCCATGATGTGGATGATTTTTCTAAAACTTTCTCTTGAACCTGTGTAGCCATAGTCATCCTTGAATATTTTATGTATATTTCGCAGAGATGGTGCTTTCTTATTGGTCAGTTGGTAGTTAAAAATATATTGTCTGAGAACTCCTGTATCAACATAATCTAAGTCTGTCTTTTTATGTGCTTTTTTTCTCTTTGTGTTTGGAGTAGAAAATGATGAAGCTTCCCCATTTTCTATTTTCCGCATTTCCTTTTCGATGTTTGAAATAGTATGCACACTGACACCTGCGGCAATAGCAACACGTTCCTGAACTTTTTTAAGATTCATTATAGGTTCATTTCGTAATGCTTCGCGGCGCATAAAACGAATTACATTTGCCACAATTTCTCGACTCTGTCCACTTAAAACTCTTCCTTTCGTTAGAGACTTGAACTCCATTTTATAATTTTAAAAAAATCTTAACTTCACTGTGCAGTCAGTGTGCACTTCGCGATGCGACAGGCCGACAGATACAAATAATTAACAAAATATCCCCAATTAATGTTAATACAAAATTTGTATTATTGTATCTCAGATTTTTTGGCCTTTGCTTCCACTATGGCGCATTTGGCCATATTTTTGTATTGTGGATACGTTCCGTAAATCAACTTGGTTACTTTGGTTACTCGTTTTCCGTCCCGTAAATATGAAATGTTCGGTTGGTTCCTGAAACACAGGCTATTTACGGAACTTGGTTGCTGAAAAAGCGGTAGATTATCTGTCACCAGAACGACCGTCGATTTTCTCTGGTAAGTTCGGTTTATTATTGTTTGATTTGACATTAACGTGCTTTAGTTTTCGGTTTAATTCTTTTATTTACATCACAAAACAATATTCTGATTTTAATGATTGAGTTAAGTTCCGATGGATTCGTTTACTGAGGTGAATTATTAATATTCGATACATTTTCAGTTTGATGGCGTTTTTTTTACTGTACACAAGAATATTAGGCACTTTGGGCACCAAATTTTGGCAGAGCATGAATGCTTAAAAAACTCTGAAAATGTCAATGTAAATTATGAAACGAAA
Organism: Chrysolina oricalcia; assembly: GCA_944452925.2. Lineage (NCBI taxonomy): Eukaryota > Metazoa > Arthropoda > Insecta > Coleoptera > Chrysomelidae > Chrysolina > Chrysolina oricalcia. The sequence goes on from OX101812.2 coordinate 18,256,905, forward strand.
CGGATTTATAGGGCTGATAACGAAAACAAAAATTCTAAATGTTCAGGACTTTCACTGTCGTCAAGTCAGCAGAATGATTATATAACTTTACTAAAGGATTCTGATAAGGTTTGTTCGGGTTCTCATTTTATCCGATTCGGAACCGTTCGGAGCATGCGTCTTTTGGAATTCGCGTTCGAGTTCGACGCGAACGGTTCAGGATTTCGCTATGGCTTGTTTTGGTTTAATTTGAATTCGATCCCGAACCGATTCGAACCGTTCTCACTAGTCCCTGCGGTCAAGCTTGAACTATTTAGAATCGATAATTTGACACATGCGTATTTTGTGATTTGTCATTGTCAATAATGTCATTGAGCCATTTGAGGTTATAAAAATAAGTTCCGAATATTGTTTATTACAGAAATATTCCTATTATTTGTTGATTTGTAATTAGTGATCATGAATTTATTTCTATTGTCAAGCTCGTCATCGAGTTCGTCATCTGGGGATGAAGAAGTGGGGGTTATTTTTCAAGAATTGCAAACTCCTCACATTAAAAATGAAGACTATTTTGAGAATACGATACACCTGCTTACTGACAAAGAATTCAAAGAACATTTTAGGTAGATTTAAATGAATGTTATTCTCTTGAATCATTGTTCTTTTTTTGCTAGGGTTGATAGAAGTATACTAGAATCTCTTTCTCATGCCCATGAGGGATCTGAGTTTTATTCTAATATTGAAACCGGACATGCTAGGATTGCTCCAAAGAAAATTATTTTAGTTTTCTTGTGGTATGCATATTGAGTCAGATTCATTATTTTCACATATTTCAGTTCTTACCGGACATCATAATAGAAAAGTATTTCGTTTTAAGCAAGTTTGCTATGTTACTAATTTTGGGTTTCAAAGGTGTGCGCCGAAAATCTAAAAGTAAACAAAGCCACGGAACACATCAGTAGAAGTCAGAAAACAGATGGCAAATTTAACGTCAGTTGTAATATCAGTTCACCACTACACCAATAGGTTCCGTCACACTCTTCACACGAGTACGTTTTGGTTTTTATTAAATTAGAAATAGTTCTGAATCGTTCCCAATTTTTGTCATTGCGTCGATAGTTCTGCGCAGGTTCCCAACAGTTTTCAATTAAAGAACCCGAACAAACCTATAATATCCCATTATCCTCAAGCAAATAGAAAAAAATTTAACAATCAAGCAAAGTGAAAAAACAAAACACACGGGAAACGACCCAAACTATAATTTGACAAATGACTGGCTTTCCGTAAATAAACCACAACAGTGCGTTTCAATTTAGCGTCTGTCGTCCGGTAACGGACGATGTATGACGTCATAGTTGTTTCGTCGGGCGATATCTGTCAGATTGAATTTTGAAACGCTCTCCTAAATCGTGGGGTAAATAGTTGACGGTCGGACGTTCCACTCAAGAATTTTGAAACGATGGAATGAAGTTTTCGGACAAGACGTTCTAATATCGAAACGCTTCATAAGAAAAGTTAAACGTCGGACGCACGTCGGACGTAATATTGAAACGCACCTCAGAGGTGGTAACTTCGGATATGTTCCGTTAATCAACCGAAGTTACCAATGTTTTCAGGATGAGTGGTAACAACACTTTTGACAGTGGTTATCTACTGGGTAACTACGGTTGTGGTTTATTTACGGAATGCCAGTCATTTGTCAAATTACAGTTTTGATCGTTTCCCGTGTGTTTTGTGAGAGTTCGGGTGACCAGGGGTGCGATTACGAACACTCGATCCGTAGTTAGTTTGACATATGTCAGTTTTTAGCAATTATGAAAACCAATACAATTCAAAATATACTGCAATTTGAGTCGATATCAATGGTCTATATGGTAGATATAATTCTATTCTACCTCTATTCAAAGAAATTTCATAGTTTCGATTTCGTTTCTACTCAAGAACATACATCGTTCTAGCCTACGTATCGTGACAGCTCTCGTATCGAGTGTTCATAATCCCACCCCAGGACGTAAAGGTGTAGAAAGAGTGCCACTGCTGCCAAAATAACTAATTTTTTTAGATGTTTTGTATTTAGCCATCCTTGTTCTTCTTGAATGTCCTTGTTCTTCTTGTTTGGAAATTAATGGTGGATTTATGCCAAAGAGACTAAACTAACAAGGAGGGTTTGATAAGCTCTAGCCAATCAGAATCTTGTATCATCAACGCGTCATAGTGACGTACTTGGATATGAGTACAGAGTCGAACTCGAACCAAGCAACAAAACTGTCAGCAGTAACTCTCATATACCAAGAGCTAGTCCGTCACTGTCTATAGAGAACGGCGGCCATGACACGTCCAAGTACGTCACATATGTTCTTTCATCTCTTTCTACTAGTGTCCCCATTGTCTTCTGGGGATTAAACTCTCCTTGTTAAATTTAGTCTCCTTGGATTTATGCAGCAGTCATAAGTCATTCAGTGCTACCCAGAGCGTATGACATCGTTCTTTTTAGTGGAGCTTCAAGTACCGATTGATTTTCCCCTTGCCCCTGAAGCACAATTAGACAAAAGTCAAAACGCGAATACATAGTTTTTTGGCGAAAAAGTCAGTGATAAAGTAATTTCCGATCTTAGGGGCTTGAAGCTCTGGAGCTTCACACTCCTAAATGGAAAAGTCATAAGAAAGAATATTCGTCAATGATTGGTTGGAATACACGGACCAACCAATCATTGACGAATATTCTTCTTATGACTTAAAACTTGACTGCTGCATAAATCCACCATAATAATCTGGCACTCTTCCGACGTCATCAAAATGGAGGTTTCGCTGTAACCCTATTAGTATATATATAGAATAACCCTGGGCACAGTATACCTCATAAGCTGTGACTAACGTTATTTGACTAGGAGAGTCTAATCCCCATAAGACAATGGGGGCACTAATAGAAAGAAATGAAAGAACATTTGTGACGAAATGTGACGTAGTTAGACATGTCATGGCAGCCGTTCTCTATAGACAGTGACGGACTAGCGCACTCCGCACTCTTGGAATAGGAGAGTTCCATGTGACAGTTTTGTTTCTTGGTTCGAGTTCGACTCTGTACTCATGTCCAAGTGCGTCTCTATGACGCGTCGATGCTACAAGATTCTGATTGGCTAAGGTAACGGTACCAGTTATTGACCACTTAAGGCTTTCGTCTATAATAATGCATTCGTAAAATAGTCAAATAGATGTATAACGATGTTTCATAAAATTTTTCGAATACCCTAATGTGTTTTGCGAATTATTGAAAAATTTTATGAAGAAAAAAATACGAAATCTATTTTTTTTCCTTTTTTGTTAAAATGTGTAAGATTGCTACAGTTTTTGACCTAGTAAATACTTTAATGTTCCATTCTTTGACCTATATTTGTACCAGTTATCGAATATTGATTTCTCAATAGTAAATACTAAACATGGAAAAACTTTTTTTGAGAATATTTATTATATTTCAAAAAGTACATGATTTATTTCTATTTGGATAATATTTGGTGATTTCTTTCATATAATAGGACACCCTCTTCGTCACTCTCAAAAGGTTCATCTATATTTTCTATTACATCTTCGACTGCATACCACAATATATCTTCATGTTCTGGCCACTTCCAGTTCAGTCCACTTCTGGACATTACTTTCACTCTCACTTCTTCATTTTCGTCTTTTTTTGAATCGAGTATAACTCCAGGGAAAAAATCATTGTCATATCACATAGCCTTCATACTTGAGTTGCTTCTTTTCAGTTTCTTCTGCTTCTGTCTCTTCCGTCTCACCCTCAGATTCCTCCAAATCTGAAGACTCTATATGTTTGCTCTTTCCTGTCTTCTTTTCATTTTTCTTATCCATTCTAGCCTGCTTTCTGGCTTCTTTTTCTCTCTCCCTAATCTCCTTTTTTTCCTCTTTGTTTTTAAAATACAGTTTCCACTGCTCCGAAGAAGCCACAGCGGGAACTTTTCCTTTAGGTTTTCTTTTGGCTACTTGATTTTTGGTGTCTTTTTCTAGCCAGAAGTTGAATTCCTCTTTGAATGGTGTTGGTATTTGGATTAAATCATTTCTTTCTGATGATTCAGTCTTTTTATTTGAATGTTTTAGGCGATGTAATAACTTGAATACTTATATTTCGGACGTCCATCATCTTAATGGTTGAAAGATTTCTATCTCTTTCAAATTTTTTCACAACGTTTCAATTGCTTGAATCCGCAATCGTCTTCTGGTGAATAGTGACAAAATCAGATGCTACGCGACCTTTTATAGGTCTATAATTAAAGTGTAATTACGCGCGGTCTTGTGGCGCGCGTGGTTTCGCGCTTTTTCTCCCTCCAAAACGGTCCATATGAGCGGTTTCCATACGTTTTTAATTTCCACGCTTGGTTGACTGAAGGCACCATTGGCTTCTATGTAGGTGGTTTTCATAAATTTCCGTTTGAACCAATGTTCCTCTCTATGAAGGACACTAGCTTCGTCCCAGAAAATTCGGTGGTGTTTTTTGCAAAATTTGAAAGAGATAGAAATCTTTCAACCATTAAGATGATGGACGTCCGAAATATAAGTATTCAGTCTTTTTAGGTGGAGTTTTTTGCATAGCGACATTTTCTTTTTGAATATCTGCAGTCCTATTAACAGGTTCTGGAGACTGGTTCATTGAGTTTGGTTCATCCGTATTATTATGAGTTTCGGCAATAAATGCAACATGTACGTCATTATTATTAATCTCAGGACTAGATATAGCAGGTAAGTCATTAATAATCTCAGGACTAGATACAGGTAAGTCATTATTATCACTCTTAGGACTAGGTACAGTAGGAACAACTTCATTGTAAGTTTTTGAGCAAGAAGCAGCAAGTACATCAATTAGAATATGAGTCTCAGAATCATCAATACCAGCAGGTTTTGCGTTGATTAGTGTGTCATATTCTTCTTCTTCAATAGGAATATATATCTATCATTCGTTTCTAAATATTCCAAATTATGGATACCCTGGTTTTCTACCAATACTTCTTCTATAAGTCTATTAGTTTGAGGACTCGTGTTATTAATTCCTATTGAAATATCTCTCTTTTCCATTTGATCTCTCAATTTCTTCCAGAAACAAAATAGGCTTTTGTCTTCAACAGCTCCAGACCAAGATACACCCGACTGTTCGAAGATCGCAACTTCATCAGGTATATCTCTTTTCATATACTCCAGAAATTTCTCCATATCTTGCTGTTTCTGACTTTCAATAAGTTTTTTTTTCGTAATTTTTGGTTTTGCAGGCTTTGAAAATTTTATCGATATTGACATTATCAAGAGTGAAGAGATGTAGTCCGCAGGTTCTGAATCCATGTTTAAGAGTGCCTTCAATGTTTTCCAGTGAATAAATAGCCGACTTCAGTACTCCCGCAAATTCTTCTCGTGCCAGTTTTTTTTTCGTCCATTGTCAATTCTCCATTGGTAGACAGTTTTCTTCCACTGATTTTTCAAAGGATGAAAAAATGCTACATCCAATGGCGAAGGATATGAGTTGAGTTAGGGTGGAGACATACCAGGATTATACCATGCTGCGAACAAAAATCGCTTAATGCCATGGTCAAATGGGAAGAATGCCCATAAACGAATAGAATAATTGGCAATTCAATACCACTGTTATTCAACCAGTTGTAAAATACATTAGTAATATATTCGAAAAAACTTTCTCCCGTCATCCAACCATTTTCAGTATGGCCAATACCCCAGGTATCAGGAACTCCTTCAACCATTTTTTGGGGGATTCTTTTATAACTGAAAACCAATATTGGAGGAGGCAGGTCACCTGCAGCATTGCACATGATTAGAGTTGTTATGCATTCCTTTTCATCGTTACCAATGAAATTATATACTGCTTTCTCACCCTTTCTGACGAGTACTTTATTATCCTTCGGACTTAAGAAAAATGCACTCTCGTCACAGTTGAAAATTATTTTAGGATCTTCAGTTATGGTGCTGAAGGAATTAGTTTTAAGATAGTCGCTTACTTCCGAAAACCAACTCCTGATTTTTTCCTCTGTTACCTGGGATCTTGATGAAGTTAAATTTTGGGAAACACATACACTTATTTCTGGGTGTCGTCGCAAAAAAGCCTCATACCATTTTCGTCCAGGTCTATTATTCAGAAAAGGATTGGGTCTCTTAGTTTTTTTTGTAAGAAGTTGAACACTATCCAGTAAATAATGTTTGGATACAGGAAACCCTCGGTCGGCTACACGAAATATCCACTGAACTATTAAGTTCTCTTCTTTGGTGGTTAGAATAGTTTCTGGACCCATCCTTCTCTCCATCGGAGTTTTTCCAGATTTTTTGTATATCAAGGTAGTTTTTGGAATGTTATAAATTTGACTAGCTTTATAAAAGGACATGACATTTTCTACTGCTAGTAAAGCATTTCGTAAGTCTTCTTCCGAATACTGCAGTTTTTTTGTAGGTGCCATCTCTGAAACTATAAATTATCAAAATTAATTCATACCATTTTCATCTGCGCCAGTATTCGTCCGTATAACGATCATATTATTGACTTAGTATACTACTAGGACCATAAAAGAATATATGTATATTAAAATTTTTGGTTGAAAAAAGGAATATAAAAGTGGCTATTTCTTCATCATATATTTCATGTTAGCTTATAATATTACTAATCAAAACATCATTAAAAAATCACAAAGAGATCTAAAATGGTTCGACAGGAGTTAACGACCTAAATTTGTGCTAGTAATTGACCGAATAATTATCCTATAATGGACCGAAAGATTGTAATTCATTTAAATAGTTAATTCAATCGAAAGTCATAGGTCAAATACTGGACCAATTGAAGTTTATACATATTTCGGTATAATGGAAAGATATCAAAGATATTATTAGTTATTTATCGCCAGAGAAAGAGATAATTATCAATGATGCATTTTCCTGTTCCTATGATTGACCTACTGGAAAATAAATTAGTTTGGATTCATGCAGCACCAATTAACAATTAGCAAGTAACAATTATCAATTAACAATTAGCAAGTATAAGTTGAACTTCTTGTCTTACAATGAATGCATTCATGCAGACAATTAACAATTATCAATTAACAAGTAACAAGTGGAAGTTGGCCAACTTTTAACTTTTTACTCTAATTGAACAATATTTTCTTCTAGTGCGCAACTAATACGCAGGTGATCGCGGATTGGTCAGTATAATGACGAAAATGAATCTCTTTCAAATATTTGTAGGGCAGTTTGTATTATTGTGTTGTGTTTTCTGTTTTCGTTCATATCGAAATGGAAATTGATGATGCTATTTTACTAAATTGTATATGATAAGGGCATAATTACGATCTTCAAAGATAAAAATATCAGAGATAATGCTTAATGCTTGAAACAATAGCAGGGACCCTCTCAGTGTGGATAGTTTGTAATGTTTGTATTCACATTGCAATTTTTGGTCTTGCAGGCCATACATTTGATGTTGTCATTCACACTGATATTGTGAGATTGTCAAACATTCTTTTCTTCGCCTATTTAGTGACAATCATGAGTACACAAAACTGGTCATTTATTTTCGAAGAACAAATAGAATCTGAATTTTTAAACAGTATCCATGAAAAAGTAAGGTGCATGAATGCTATATTTTCAATACTTGTTAATTGATAATTGCTACTTGATAATTGTTACTTGTTGCTGCATGAATAGAAACAATTTTACGACAAGAAGTCTGTTGGGCTCTTCCTTAAATGAAACTTAAGCACATTGCGTGTTTTCGTGTTTCTGCCGTGGGTGATCAATTTGAATTTTGAACTGACTGGGCTCTGGAAGAAGTAGTATGGGTTAAACAATCCTCATACAACGGTTAAACTCATGTTAAATCAGCTATAGACTACTAGATGTCACCCCAAGTATTTGTCCATGGATTATAATCACAGCTTAATTTAAGCTGTGTTATAATGCTGCAGAAGCTTATTGAAGTTATTTGAAACGTCAAGTGGACAATAACTGGAGCTAGGACTATAACTGGTACCGTTTCCTTAGATAGAGCTCATCAAACCCTCCTGTTAGTTAGTCTCTTTCGGGTGGAACGGGATGAACTAAGGGGTTGAAAGTGTTATTTCACGGTTCTTTGCGATTGACAACGAAAGTTGACCTCCTACCAAAAAAGTTAAACGGCAAAGTTGTTGAAAATAAAGATCTGCAACTTTTGTATAAACCATTTTTCAACATTAAGTACCTACCTCAAATTTTCCAGGAAAATCGGAAAAACCAATTTTTCAGATTTTAATTTTTTTGCGCAATTTTTTTTTGTGTTTTCTGTAATCTGTGATTTATTTAAAATACTTTATTCAAACTTGTTTTTGTATCGTTCGAAAAAAAATGTACCTATGCCATAGAATATTGGTACGATGGCACTGAAGGGCCAATAATGTAATATTAAAATATTTGTTTATTTCCGAGGTGTAACACTAGGCAGAATTTTGTACACCTTATAATTAAATATCATAAACTAAAAGATTGAATTAGGTACCGAAAAGTACTGAATAAGATTTTTCCTATTTTGGATTTCTGCAATAGTTTTTGACAAATCCCTTTTTTAACGAATTGTTTATGACTTCAATTTTTGCGATCGGGACCTTATTTTTTTATACTTTTTTCTATATGCCATTACGAACCAAATGAAGCCTCGGTCATAATTACTGTACAGACACTGTACTTATATTGATAATGGTTCGTATGAATAAACCTTGAGCAAATGCTTTTACTTACTGGATTTCTTGAAACAGACGTATTCATTTTGTTGAGTTATGAGGGAGACAAACCTATAGTATAAGCATTTGCTACCATTTATGAATACTACCCAATGAGTGCACTGAAATACTGAAAATTCTGAGATGTATGCACCTACTGAAAGAGTTGTTACCACCTCGTTTATTTCCAAATAGTTATCTGCAAATTCCAGTTACTACCTGGAAATGTCCAGAAATTTCTAGTTACTATCTGGAAATTTTTAGTTATTATCTGGAAATTTCCAGTTACTGCTTGGAAATTTCTAGTTTTATTATATGGAAATTTTCAATTACTACCCATTTCCAGATAATATTGAAATGATAAAAACTCGCCGTGCTAGAAATAAGGTTGCTGCTAGGTTACAACCATAGATATATATTATATATACTTATATGATTTCTATGGTTACAACTTACGACGAAGTTCTCAAAGTTTTCGTATTGAATGTCAAATATGCATCCGTCAACAATACGTCATATCAGTTGTCCAAGTATCACCTAGTTGAATAGATGTAATAAAATCTAAGATATACCCTGGATTTGACATTTTAAATTATAAAACTGAGAACTTGTTTGAATCTTGAAGATTTCTCACGCTTTTCACTGCATTTGATGCATGATGCCGGTATAATAAAAAAATTAATTCAAAATTTTTGATGGAGGAATCACTCGGTCAAATTAGTATTTGAATACACAAGTAGGTATTTCAAATTCGAGAAAGCCTCCAGAATGAACTTTTGTTGTAGGGAATAACAAGAAAGAAAACTTGAAAAAATAATAATCAGACAAAGCCAACGCTGGTAAGGTTTATTATTATTATTATTCTCAATAATAAGCAAAAGGAATGAATTATTCATCAAAAAGAAACAATGTTTAATTGCAATTTTTTTATTTCTGCAGATCGAAAATAGTTTTATAATAATTTATAAAATATAGAGCAAGATGTGCAACATATCTGTACAAAATATAAATAGAAGATATAGTTGGATAAAAAACATTTCATAGAAAAAAACTGTATAACTAGTTCCATAAGATACCGAATATACAAGTATAACTTTTGAAATTTCACTGAATCAATTTTTATTCAGAATACTTCCGTTTCAAAATTGAAAAATTTTTGATTACAAGCAAGCTTTGGAAAATTCAAACTATGAAGTGTGAAGATGCGAAGATAATTATATTTGTATATATACTGGGTGCCTCAACAAAAAAGGATAGTTTTGGGTAATATCATATATATAAAATTCAAAGGCTGCTCGAGACTTGAAATAAATCAAACTAAATTCGTCATGTTCGACCTTTTCTTCGATATTATTACCAAAAACACAGTTTTTCTTGGTCCACCTTCTAGATATTTGAAATAATTTGTCATAAACCATCTTAATTCTTTGACTACTGACGAAAAAGACTGAGTGAGCAACACGTTGATATAGTACTCACGTATTGAAAAACCAGCTTATGCTTATCTAATTTTCAAAGGGGTTGAAAAAAATATCATGCTCATGTATTGAAACGAAAGTATTTTGTAGTGTGTCTATTGAAAAAGTTACAATATATTTCTAAATATCAACATATGAAAGGGAAGAATTTTGCTTTGAATCTAACATAGTTCTATCAACAGAGTTTGGACCCAGTAAGAATAGATTTGAGATTTCGCTTAGCTCATTCGATACGAAATATTTGATAATTCTAAAACACTGATTGTCTAATTTAAAGGAAACATGCAAATATTTCACATGACTACACCTACTTCTTTGAAAGCTCACATTTACAAAGTTAAGTTTTATTTTAACACAGAAACTTAGCACACTTGATATAAAATATTGAATTGTTTTATTACAACTTGAACAAGACATATCTGAAAAAGATATGTACAAAGTCATTTTGAATTTATTTGAATCCTTATAAACTAGAAGCCCTAATCTGTGATATTTCTAATAAGATGCCTATAATTGTTATAGCAGAAAATATTTGACAATAGCAAAGATAGGAATTGAAAAAATCTGTCCTTTCTCTTTGAATGACAATGGTAAAAACAGTCTCAATTTTTGTAGATAGTCAGTGCAATCAATACTTAATTTTAAATAAAAAATTGGTGACTGATGGATTTTGGAGTTCTGGAAATTTTATTCCACTCATATCCGCAATGGTTTTACAACTCCCCTGACTTTTTCTTACCTTCCTGGCTGATTCAAAATAAATCTTTTGCATGGTATTTTTAAAATAAGTTATTTCCTAAAATGGGTTATTCATTAAAAGCTTGTATCAAACGCTTTTTCAGGAACTGCTGGTTTTAATTTCTTGAAAAATTGTGGGTTTTTGAATTACTTTGATATTTACTTTGGTTTTATTATAATAACAAAGTGACATGAACATTATTCAAAATATACAGAAACGCTTTGTACTTACCGACTTTAGCTAGAAACTATCGAAATTTCATAACTCTATTAGCATTGTTTAAATAGAAGTAAGATAGTCAATGCCTGTGGAAAAGGCATTGGACCCAAACGCGAGGTCATCTAGCGTGATTAGTTACAAACATGAATATTTGACGTCATTTTAATGCAGGTTTCTCCAAAATACTCTTATTTTACTGCTTTTCCATTGTTTCAATCAAGGTATGACATGACTTGGAGGCCAGATTACTGAAGTTATGACATGACTTGGATGCGAGATCACTGTCGCCATCTACATGTCGCATCCGTTTGAATCCAATAAGGTTGGCTAACTAATAACTATCTTACTTATATATAAACAATGCTATTAGGTACTCACAATTCACAGTATTTGAGAAATGTTTATTATCAGTGAAAAATAAATTACATTTAATAACACCTCGAAATTTGAGGCTAAACAGAAACAGTTCCAAAACAGTTTTTCCAATGCAGTCAATTCAAAAGTTTCAAATAGCGGTGAAAAATATTGATTCATAAAATCAGAAAATATGCATATTGGAATTTAAGAAGGTCCTCCTGCAATAGACTTTTTTATAAGATAAGGCTCATTTCACATTTTCAATGTTTTATGCAGATGTATTGGAATGTTCTTGAATCACCACAGCCTCTTTTTGTGAATCAAAACAAGATATGAAAGATAAATATGCAAACAATGGTATAACCAATAATCATATACCTGTTCATACTGAAATAACAATCTGTATTTTCTCCACTTGTCTTCCATCCAGAGGATCAAGAGGTTCACAAAGAAAACCAAAAACTGAACAAGATCAATTGACAACCCATCAATATCAATTCATAAAAAACATGTTCAACAACAACACATAATGAGGTTTTAAAACATTTTCTTCTTCACAGCTGTATATCGTTCCATGTAAGAATCATACCCAGCAATACTTGCAAGTTGCTTACTTTCAAATAAGTTACCATCCACTGAGAAGTTTGCAATTTTTGAATCAGCCAAAATTCTTGATGGTACTGCAGATAGCTGCAAACAATTTTCATCCAACCTCAAGGTTTTCAGTCTTGGACAATCAGCTACTTGTCCTGATATATGTGCTATCTGGTTCTGGTTCAAGATGAGTTCTGTTACATTGAGGCCAGAAACTTCTGGAGGTATTGACGTGATTTCATTCTTTGTTAAATCTAGTACATCAAGGTGTTTTAAACCACAAAACATCAAGGGAAAATCTTTAATATGATTATCTGTCAAATTCACCTGTTTCAAATTGATGAGATTGGAAATCGTTCTAGGTAATGTGCTCAAATTGTTGTAACTAGCATTGAACGTTTCTAGTTTTGTTAGAGCACCAATACAATCTGGTATCTTTGACAATCTATTCTTGCTCAAATTCAAATGTCTCAGTTGCATAAATCTACTTATTTCATTAGGCAGAATCACAAATTTGTTGTCGGATATATCCAGGGTCCTAAGGGATGACTCCAGTTGTTTGAATCCAGGTGGAAATTCATTCAATTTTCCTTGAGATACTTTGAGCACTCCTGTTTTTTGAGCAGTTTCTACGTGTTGTTTCAGACCTGAGTTACCCATGTTTTCCTATGAGTCTGTTTTATCTAAATTAGCTGATGGTGATAAAGATAAAAATGTTGATTAATTATGATAGCTGATATCAGTAATTACGATTAAAAATTATTTGATTACCTTTGCATTGTGCCTCCTCAGTACTTTGAGAACCAAATGAAACTTAGTTGCAAGAAAATATATATTTTTCAAAAACAAAACAACTACTACCTTGTTGCTACTTTTGACGTTTTAAAACTCAGATTTCAGAATCAGTGTCTCAGTGACATGAGTCGTGAATCACGTGAATATGACATATGACGTTTGAATTTAGTGCGGCGGCCGTAAAGTGTGGATTCAGAAATTATGCCAGTTCTACTGCAAAATATTCCTTTTGATTCAACAGTTCAGAAAGTTATTCAAAGATTTCCAACAAATACAGAAAAACCAAAATTGGATTGGAATAATGAATTATTTGAGAGTAAGTGGAATTTTATTAATCAATAAAATAATATAAATATTTATATGAGTGATCATCATAGAAATCATAATAATATATCGATATGAAATATATATGTACTCATGATACGGTATTTATATTTGGATGTAATATAGCATGTAGGGAAAAATATTCTACAATCATATAATATTTATGTCCCCCGCGTTCATCTACTCTGTGAGATCACTTCAGGAGCTATACGGAGTTACTCGGAGCTATTTAAAGTCACTCAGAGCTGTACAGAGCGACTCTCTGGGACAGTCATGCCGGATCCGTTGATGCAGAACCATGTCGGCAATCATTTTATTTGCAGAAAAATTGCAAAATTCGCGAGGGTATGAACTAATCCAACAAGTGATGAGGGTGACACTGACTTCACGGTTTTCAGATAGTTTTTCGGATGCCGATTCCTTTGGGATTTTGAGGTCATACAGGTTTTCATCTGGACAACGAAATACTGTTTCGAAGTTTGGGATTGCTTTCTGAAGTAGCAGGAGAAGTTCAACAAAATATTCTTGACCTCCGAGCAATGAAACATGATGCCTTCTCCACAGAATTGTTCTGATAGCAACAGAACCGTGTAATAGTTGTTTGGGGGAGAGACCACTTATTGGTATGACGAATGCTCATCATTTATATAAGGGAAAACAAGCTACACAGTAAAAAAAGTCCAAACTTCTGGAGTGAAAACGGAAATTTCCGAAAATGCATCTTCTTGGCATGATCCAGGTTAAGGCCCTCACACACTGCACAGACTGCGACAGACAAAATGTCAGTCGCGGGATATTCGCATTGTGATTGGCTGAATTTCATTATGCCTTTCTGCTACGTCATAGCATATAATGTATCTGTGATGGCCTTTACGGTGTAAATAATAATGCCCAGGTATGGAGCATTCAAGAAAAATACAGAAAATGTATCTCCTTGTCTTCTATTTGCTCCGAGTTCTTTTAGGCGCTTTCCAATAGACTACCTAAGTCCTGACGTCACAAGTGGGCGGAGCTTATAAAACCTTTCCAAACAAACTGGTAAACGTGTTAAAACCCCATAAGAAATTATTGATTTGATGATTTTGCATAATTCCGTCGGGAATACGGATAATCGATATTATTTTCAATAAAGACTCAGTTAGTTGAAACCTTTTGCCGAAAAAAAAAATTTCAATGTTTGGAAAGGTTTACCAAGTTTCACCCACTTTGACGTCACGCTTAGGTAGTCTATTAAGAGCTTGTTACCCTGAACACTGAAATGAAATTATAATATCATATCATTGGCTGAGTCAAGTCTACGGTCTGACCAATATGATTCGACCAGCGCGGTCATTTGGTTGACTTGACGACCTCATTAGAACTGTATGTATGTGACCAATATTTTCAATCATCTGGTCGGTCCGACTCATGGTCATACTTCATACTGAACGCGCGTGCCTGGTCCGACCGGTGACTTGACACAGGGATTATTTAAATAGAACATAGTCAATGCCTGTGGAAAAGGTATTGGACACAAACGCGAGTGTCATCTAGCATGATTAGTTACAAACATGAATATTTGACGTCATTTTAATGCAGGTTTCTTCAAAAAACCCTGATTTTAATGCTTTTCCATTGTTTTAATCAAGTTGCGACATGACTTGGAGGCCAGATCACTGAAGTTACGACATGACTTGGATGCGAGCTCACTATCGCCATCTACATGTCGCATCCATTTTGATCCAATTATAATCCCATAAGGTTGACTAACTATCTTCTATATAAACAATGATCATATCATATTATAATTTCATTTCAGTGTCCCTGAACTACCTCTCAGATCACTTCAGGATCAGTTCAACTGAGAGAAATACATGTAATGATCATGTTCTGTCGTGGTCTGCTTGATCACTGTTGAGCGGCTCTTGACTGCCCGGAAGAAAATAAATACGTACAGTATAGTATATAAGCACAGCTTATCTACCAGTACCGGGGCCAGGTAGCCGAGTGGTTAAAGCGACATGGTTTAATCACTCTGGATGCCAGTCGGCGATGGTTCAAACCACGGCGACTGCAGATTTTTTTCTGATGGCCCGAGAAAGTGCTAGGAATCGCACGTTAAAAGGTAAGACCTCGTTAATCCTTGGCTCGCACAAGTTTCGACTTTTGAGGGCTGCCGTTCGTAAGGGAACGACAGCTGGTCAACGGAAAAAACATTTTTTTAAAAAAGTACTAGTACTAAGTAAGCTGTGGTATAAGTCTTTCGGAGGAAATTTCCATACTGTTTCACTTTGCAGCTTGTGCGGAAAGAGTAGCAAAAAAGTTTGCCACTTTCTTGAATTGCAATTCGTGTATGTGTAAAACTTACATACTGCTCCATGAAATTAGATCCGAACATCTAACTGTCGGTATTCAATACTTCTGCCAAATATGGACTATCCGATAATTACAAGATAACCAGAGAGTAATCGAAACTCATGGCATTTTGATAATAACTTTGAAGCTCTTCAGGTATACCCTAGCCACAGTTTAACACATATATACTGTGAGTGAAGCACCAAGCTCTTCAACGACTCAAGCTAGACGAACACGCCCTACCCTGTCGTAATGTGCTTTGAGTTATCAGGGTTCTTACCTGAGTGTCATCTGTTTCTGAAGTTGATTTGGGCCATTAATACAACCCTACAACTTGGGCAAAGACAAGAACCGCATTAGATGAATCAGTAAAAAACTATTAGATGTCTTGGATAAATTGAAGGCTTTGGCACCGTACATGGGTAAACAGAAGTATGTGCACTCCCAGTCGGCTCCTTTGATGTATCGGGTTGAGATTTTATTTTTCTTTGACATGCGGTGGGGCAAGAGCATAGAAATCATAATATATATAGAGTAAATATATACAGTACGATGCAAATGTATGGAATAAATTCTTTATTTCTGAATATAAACATGTTTTGGAAAATTCCTCGAACACATCGATTTTCTTTTCAGATTGGCCAATTTTTGAACCCCATCCAAAATATATAGGGTTATCCGTATTCGAGTAAAAATTACTTTAGTGTATTCTTCCATATACGGTTAGAGATCGTCATTACAAATCCAGTGATACCAGGTTTGATGAGATTATGTCGAACGGCTGCGGAGATATGATTAAAAATCTTCTCCATATGCCCAATGAGTGCGACAGAGACTTTTGACCTTCCGAATCGTGTGGAGTCTCAGTCATACTCATTGGACATACGATGAAGTTTTTTGCCTATATCTCCGCAGCCGTTTGACATAATCTCATCAAACCTGGTATCACTGGATTAGTAATGACGATTCCTAACCAAATATGGAAAAATACACTGGGTGTCCTATTTAGAAATATCACTAAAGTCATTTTTACTCGAATACGGATAACCCTATATATTTATGGTGGATTTATGCAGCAATCATAAGTCATAAGTCTTAAGTCATAAGGAAGAATATTCGTCAATGATTGGTTGGTCCGTATATTCCAACCAATCATTGACGAATATTCTTCCTTATGACTTAAGACTTATGACTTATGATTGCTGCATAAATCCACCATTAGAGTGGGGTTCAAAAATTGGCGAATCGGAAAAGAAAATCGACGTGTTCGAGAAAATTTCCAAAACATGTTTATATTCAGAAATAATGAATTTATTTCATACATTTGCATCGTACTGTATAATATATATCTAAGGGCAAGAGGGGTCGACTGAAAGATGTTCTGTTCACTGTCTCACATACGGTATACGGATCTCCGATTGATTTGGTCCGTCTAAACGTAAAATTCGAAGTGGGGATGTCGACACAAATATATGGCGGTAAGTTCACATACTTCTGTTCACCTATATCAAAGAGACTAAACTAATTGGATTAAAAATCCCCTTATTAATTTATTTGGTTTCATTTCCATTAATTTTTGATCATGGACATTCTCCAAGATCTTCTGATCCTGATTCACATGAGTTCCTTTGAATTTTTAATGAAAATGGCACATTAAAAGTTGGAAAAAGCTTTGAAACACATTTCACCCATTTAAAATGCATGGAATCAGTTTGGATGGTTATCCTCCAAGCAAAGCACTTTATCACGTGCCGCAGATGGTCTATAAAAAGTCATACCAAATAATAAATTTTATTTTACAAAATAGCAAATTTTGGTATGAAGAGTAATTTGCGAAAAGTGACAAAATATGGTCGACAGAGACAAAATGTGATGTTGGATTATTGAAGATTGAAGAAAAGGGTGTTTTCATGTTGTCAAAATTATAGGTCCATATGATGGTCACGGTGAGAGACTCCACACTCCACCCTTGCACTTGGACTTTGCATCTTGGCAATGCTGTGAAGTGATGCTTGTGATTGTGGCTGTGTTGCCGGTGGAGTTATCGATCGATAAACAACAGATCTGTCAGTGTCACAGATGGCGGCACGTTGTAAACCTTTTCTTGCTACTTTTCCATATTTTTTTCTGGTACGATGAAAAAGTAAAGTTTGGCGTGAACTGAAGAAGGAATTGAATGTGTGTTTGTGTGACAATGTAGCTAATAATATGAATGCAGCTAAGCCTTTTGATGGAGTAATTTGAGAATGACATCCACACCAAAGTCAGGGAAAAATGTCCAAGGTAGGCAATTCATATTTTGTATTTCAATAACGATGTTGAATTCAATATAGGGTTTTTCATAGTTTGCAAAGGATCTAGTCTTTTCAAAGTGATTGGCGTAATGTTTTCATTCAAGATTTTGTTATACTTCAGTGAAGTAGGTCAAGCGGCTATTTTGTTTATTTTGGTCACCCATTAGGGAGCTGGAAAAATAATGTATGGATTGAAATTTTAATAGGTTCCTGAAAATTGCAAGTTAGCCAAACTCAAAAAATGTATTCTTGGTAACTTGGAGATTAATTGATGAAGAGGTGATACTTCTGGTGTGAAATTGATTGGAAGGGCCTATAAGTGGTTTTCTCGTGAATATTTCACCATACTCGACAAGAAAGTGCATTAAGTATAAACTTTTTACTGCTTGTTTTGAAACCAGTTTTCCTGCTCTGTGTAATAGAACTTTGGTATATTGTTAGGTAATAAATCCCACAGTTATGCAAGTTTGCCTACCTTTATTTGCTGTCTGTTCAATTTATTGCATTTCTATTGAAGAACTGATTTCAGTGAAACTATTGAAAATTACCTCTTACCTTTGTGGACAAATAAATAACCCCCGTAAAGCTAGCAGAACCACTATGGAATTTTCAGTTTTTTTAGACCATAATTTTAGGTTAATTTTTGGCTAATTTATTACCCTATTCCCGAATTTTTTTCTCTTGAATCGTGGGAGGTATTGCGGATTTTGCACAAAACAAAAACAATTTTAGGCTTGCGTTTGAACCCATCGCCAATTTATTGCAATGCGTTTTTTTTTAAAATCCTGGATTCTGCTAGCCTGAATAGAGCCTAAAATTCGAGCTAAAATTATTGTCCTATTGGATTTGTCCAGAGTTGTTTTTTATGGTTGGGTTCTGCTAGCTTAACGGTGACCATATTGTGCAATTTTACCATGGTCACCAAAGCGATTTAGTAAATTTCACAGATGATTCCAGATACATCAAAAACGATAAATCTCTTGAAAATTTTCTACGGAAATGCCTGAAAAAATGCTCAAACACTGGCAGTTTGATTGAACTTTTCACAACTATTGTATTTCTAACTGATACTAGAACACAATAAAATAGCAATTTATTCGAACCATACCAAAAGCGGCTCGCAAACAAAATCACACAGAGTAATGGTTTATGATAAAATTATTGTTACATTCAATTTTAAAATCACTCATTTTGAGGTCCATCTAATTTCAACCTCATGTTTTAATGTCAAATACTCGCACAGAGCGACGTTGTCAGTTCTTTTTAAATGTCTGCATACCAAGTGAAATTAACATGTGATTATTTTTCAGAAGTATCAACGATTCTAGAATTCATTTTTCAGATATTAATAATGAAAAACATTTGCGACATGCCACTCTTATTTAATTGGTATGCACTTGGCGTGCTTTTCAAATTACCACGTTTTCGTTAACGGACCGAATTTCTCAACGTAAAAAAGGAACACAACCTAATCTAACCTAGCTATCCAAGTAATTAGTGTGAAGAACTGAAATCAAAGCAGATGCTTGCTGCAAAGCCTGCGCAAACCCGGAGACCTGCGTAAAGCCTGCAAAGAGCATGCGCAGACCTACGCACAGCATGCACAAAGCTGCGCAAATGTCGAATATGACATGGAAAAGTTAACTTAACCTAACGTAAACCTGACCTAACCTAACATTACGGCCTTTGACAGAAATGATTAACGTAAAAGAAGGAACACAACCTAACCGAATTAACCCAGCTAGTAACTATTCAAGTTGCTGGTAATTCAATCACTAATTAGTACGAAAAAGAGAAATCAATAAAAGTGAAATTTAAGTAGATGCTTGCTATGCTCGAATTTATAAATTACCGTTGCTGCCCACGTTTCGGCCGTGGACCAATTTATTAACGTAAAAGAAAAGGACACAACCTAACCGAACTAACCTAGCTAGTAGCTATCCAAGTTGCTGGTAATTCGATCACTAATTAGTATGAAAAAGATAAATCAAAGCAGATCTATTGATCGCATTAATGAATTACTAGAAGAAAGAGACACGCCTCTGGCGTATCTAACCCACTTGCGACCATGGACCAAATTTATTAACTATCCAAGTTGGTGGTGATTCGATCACTAATTAGTATGAAAAGGTGAAATCATAGCAGATGCTCGCTGTGCTCGCATTCTATAAATACCAGTTTCTTCTGAACCACTTGTGGCCATGTACCGAATTTATTAACCTAAAAGGAAGGGACACAACCTAACCTTACCGAACTAACCTATCGAGTAGCTATCCAGGTTGTTGGCAATTCGTAATTCGATCACTAAAACTGAAATTTAAGCAGATGCTTGCTACGCTCGAATTCATAAATTACCGTTGCTGCCCACGTTTCGGCCGTGGACCGATTTATTAACGTAAAAGAAAAGGACACAACCTAACTAACCTAGCTGGTAGCTATCCAAGTTGCTAGTAATTTGATCACTAATTAGTATGAAAATAGTCGTGTTTTATGCAAATATGAAATTAATTGAAGTCAATATCTTTTTGTGTATCGAATCAATCATCTGTGTAAGTTCCATTTCCTTTGCCAAAGTAACTATACTTACAGTGCAATTTTATCTGACCATTCTTTGGTCACAAAAAAGGGCAAAACCTAACTAACCTAGCTGGTAGCTTTCATAGAAATATATATTATATACTTTGTAGGACATAGATTCGCTTGAACACTGAATAATAAGAGGCCAATTTGCAGTTTCTGTCAATAAAAACTTTATTGTTTTGGTTTCATGAACCAAGATTTCCACTGACTAGTAGCACTCAAATTACTATAAATTATAAAGTTATACAAACAAATCAACATTTAAACGAGGGTAACTTACGATTGCCCCTAATATTCAAGCTATAATCTCGTAGCAAAATTCAGAATCCTCTTCAATAAATTATCAATTTTTGACTACTTCTTTCAAATTTCTGACGTTTTTCCGATATGATTTTACTGAGTATTGATTTCTGAATTTTGCCTTGAGATGTACAAATTTAAAAATAAACGCATATTAAATCATTTCAATGGTCATTTCTAACATACTTACTCTAGAATGCTAATCCCGCCAATTTTCACGGCGAAAAGCATGCCGCGTATGCGACCCGTTTACGATGTGCGCATGCGCGTCACCAGTGTAGTTTGGGTAGATCGTTGCCAAGTTTGAAAATAATTTGGTGTTCCAATTCAGAGTTTTTTGTTATTAGGCAATAAAAAACATGTCATTTGAAAGAGAGAAATTTGACAGCGCATTTAGGACTTTTTAAAACCGAAAAGAACCTTTTAGAGATAGATTACTTCCAATTTTAGGCGAGAAAGAGATTTATTTAAAACAAAAATGTACCCTGCGCTACTGTAATTATAATGACCGTGCAACAGTGCTTTTTCATCAACAGGAAGACTTGTCACTAAGACCTGTCACTCTTGTCAGAGACAGAGTCGGTTTTTAAAATTTCAGATTTTCTCTTGTCGTTTTGTGTGGTGTTTGTTGTCATTGGTTATTCTTTCATCTTTCGTGAATTTGCATTGAAGACAATTCCTAATAAAGCTGTTTCTTCCTAAAAATAAACAATGAACTGTTTAGTGTTGTGTAAAGGAAAAATACGTGAAATAAATCATTTTTGGTAGATAATGAAATTTTTTATGTACCTATATGCTTTGCTCAAAATAGCTTAAATATTATTTTGGCTTGACAAAAAAGGCACGATTTTTGGTTATTATTTTTAAGAAGAGACCCCAACAGAACATTTGAGTGAGAAAATTGTAATTTGTGGCAGACATTTTCCTCATGAAGATTCATGTGAAAACGACAATAGAATAATTTGAAACCTAGTGCAGTACCAATACTGTGTCTGCGTAAGCATGCATGGCGAGTGATACAACTTTCTGCCACACCGCTTATATTATGAGTTCTAGACGAGTTCTAGATTCCTACAAAAAGTACTAAACATAAACAGAATCGCCTCAGAAAATTAATGTCAATATGGAAGTGATTTTCTTTGGTGGTAAGGAAAATACTTCTGGCCTCACTTTTTCATGCACCCCCATTGTGGAAGTTGCACTAAGGTAATACAACCAGAAATACTCGTAGAAATAGCATGTTAATCTCTTCAAATGATTTAAATTAAATGCAGTTGCGTATTTTGACATGAATCGTTCTAGAAAAAAAAAACCGCTAGCTTCCAAGCTTCCAATTTTATAAATTCAATTTGAGTTGAAAAATTATTCATGATATTAGCTAATAGTTATTTTTGTATCTAGTGCGCGAAATGCTACTTTGGTGATCGAGAACTGATTTTTTTTAACGAGGCGCAGCCGAGTTAAAAAAAATAGTCGAGATTACCAAAGTATTTCGCGCATGAGATGCAAACAAAATTTTTTCTACAAACGTCAAAAATATTGTTCTAAAATAAGTAATAACTATGAAAAATAGTATTGAACTGGCTTAAATAATTTTTCCAAATCAAGTAATTACTGTAACTATGGAAATAAAATGGCATTTGTTGACAATTATTTCAAAGTGACAGTTCTTGATAATTATTTTGGAGTGACTTTTTATTCTCGTCAATTTCGTGCGTGATATTTATTATTGTAAAAGAATGGAAATTTCGAGCGACGATGAACTAAGCAGTACCCCACCTAACTTGATAGATGCGGTCAATTCCGTAATTTCCAACCTTTTACCGGAGAAATCGAGGCGGCAGTATGAAAATGCATATCAGCAATTTTATCTGGTTTAGGAATAAATATTGGTTCGTGCACTGGCTGCACCATTAATGTTAACATTGTAAGTAAATAATAAATAAAATTAGGTAGTGTAAAATTTTCTCACAATTTGAAAGCCTTAATTATTGTTCTACATTAATAAATAAACGATTTCTTGTTTTTTGCTTGATTGAGGAGTTGAGGACCATATAGGTTAGAATATGAAAATCCCATATAGTTTACATGCAGTGTGCGAAATATATTTCGCACATTACTTCGCGCACGGTGTCATGGTAACGAATGAAAATGAAAAAAAGTGCCACTTCGCATACTGTTGTCAATGCGCGAACCTTGTCTCTTTTTGACGTTTGTAGAAAAAATGAATTTTCATAGTTTTTTGTACTTTCAATTTATTTTCCAATCCAGTGCTTCCTTGAAATTCGCAGCGACGATTTGTGGTGGTTCCGTAGGTTTTTGTGGGTTAACTACAGCTGAAAAGTGAATGTGATACCAAAAATCAGTCGCGGTAAATAAATAATAATAACCGTACTCTCCTTTCTGATGGCCTTTGCTGAATATTCGGGATCATAAATATGTGAAAATATGTATTCAAATCGGCTAAATACAAATAACAGGTATAAGCACAATGAGGTTTCCAACCTTATTCTCCGAGATTCAGAATTAATGTTTGTTAATCTTCACAAGTACCATAATATTTTACTAAAACCGGGCCTGTTACAAAAATCACTAATGACGTGCTTGCGCTTTGCGGACTAGCCTGAACTTTTTACAACACTTTTGACATGGGGATTAGCATTCTAGAGTAAGTATATAATATATATTTCTATGGTAGCTATCCATGTTGCTAGTAATTTGATCACTAATTGATATGAAAATAGTCATGTTTTATGCAAACATGAAATTAATTGAAGTCAACATCTTTTTGTGTATCGAATCAATGATCTGTGAAAGTTCCATTTCCTTTGCCAAACTAACTAACAATTTTATCTGATCATTCTTTGGTGTATTCGAAAAATTTGGCATCGTCACATTTTTCATTTGTAATCTGACAGCTGTCAAATGTGATTACTTACTTGTGTCAACTGAAATGAATTACAGTTCAAAAATTATTTATTTAGTTAACTTCTTGGGTGTTATTTGGCCAATGATTTCCTCTGTTTTCTTAAGATTTAGTATCAATAGTATCAATATGTAACATTTATATTGTAAAATACGTGGAACGTTTCCATCCATAGGCGTGTTTTTGTGGATTTGTGAAGTGACTACTATGACACATTTTTCCGCGCTGAAATTTCGATTGATACGATTTTATCGTATTTCAAACATTCTTTGAAATTTTCAGCTAAATCGCTTTGGCGACCATATTGTGCAATTTTACCGATTTTTTATAACAATTCGGTTAACCTTTTGGTAAATTCGGTTAGCCTTTTGGTACAGCCAGCTCAGTATTGAACTACTTAACACAACCTATGATTTCTCCTCCAACTGAAGAGCAAAAAAATATATAATTGGGTATTGAATTAGACTGAATATAGCCTAAAATTATTGTCCAACTGGATTTGTTCTGTGTTGTCTATAACATATTACCGTTAGACTCCGTTATTTACATTTCGAGCTGCGGTCAAGACAAAGTCACAACCTAAGCTCAATTTTTACTGCCGCTTGTTTCGCGGCAATTATCTGCTTATACACATTGTATATAAGCAGATAATTCAGCGGAAACTCAGCTGCGCCGACTTTTGGTTTGACTGGCAACTATTTTCCGCGTAACAAGCGGCAATACAAATTGTGCTTAGAATGTGCCCGCAGCTCGAAATGATTCAAACGTGAGCCTAACATGAGCCTGAAATTATGGTGTGATTAGACTTTTCATTAACATTCGTCTATCGGTTTGGTTCTGCCAGCTTAACATTAAGCTAGCAGAACCTGCGATAACTCCCACAATTGAAGAGAAAAAAATTCGGGAATAGGTTAATAAATTAGCCTGAAATTAACCTAAAATATGGACTAAAAAAATGTGAAAATTCCAAAGTTGTTCTGCTAGTTTTACGGGGGTCCTTTGGTCTTTATGGAGACCTGCTAAATATATATCTACCAGTACTTGTTTTTTCGGCGAACCTGTCATTCCAGAAGCTAAAAATTTCAAAAATAATACCTGATCTCACCTTTTTCCTTGCTCATCTAATGTTTTCATTAAATTATATAAATTCACTTTGAGTCTAAGATTAAAAAAGTCACTGTTTATTTCTATTCACATCTAGCCGTTTGTATAACGTATTTATGAAATAAAAAAAGAACAATGACGAAAATACATTTATGCCGGTGGAACTGGACAATTTCCAAAACTTTCGTTACATTTTGCAAAAGTACATGTGCCGGGAATAGTTATAAAGATGATCTAAAGACCTCGTAAACGAACTATAACGATTACAGAATAGCGGCACAATTTTTTTTATACTGGGTGGCTCGATTCACCAGTGAACATATATTTCTCTGATAATTTCTGTGAAGGACTTCCTTTGAAATCCAAGACAATCCCAAATTCTGCCATTATATTGATTCCCAAACTATCAATTTCATGCACAATCGATTGTAATAATAACAATGGCTAAATGTTCCAAAAAAGGAAGAAACAAACATACTATTTATTCAAATTAACGAAACAACTTACTGCACTCATAAATGGCTGATATCAGATATTTCCAAGCATATCTCCTCATTTTTGTACCCTACTATAAAGATTCATCTTCAACATATAGGTGTCGCTATTGTCAGGGTTTCATTTGACATTTGACCTATAGCAACAATCGATCTTACATATGCTATCCCTAGCATCATTACTTACCTATATACGATGCAGAAAAACTCGAAAGTCATCTCCACAATTTTAATCTCAACCTTAAAAGTTATGCATCTGTCAGCTGAGCGGTATTATTTAGAGTTTCGAACCTAAATAGGTTCATCTTCAGCTAATTTAAATTATGGAGAAGAAAAAATTGTTATATTGAATTATATGTAGAAAGAGTAAAAAAGTGTATGTGTCACCACATGTTACCAATAAAGGTTTATATAGTAGATAACATACTTGTTTTTCATTAAATTTTGGCATTACTTATGCCAAGTTAAAAATTGTTAAAATTGTTATTTCCGTCAACCGGCTGCACCCCTACGCGCAACCCTCAGAAGTCTTTCAGAGACTTGTGTGAGCCTAAAACAATAAAAAAAAATTTAAACTACACTGAAGATTTTGAAATCTCGCATACAAACTTGATTACTTCTCACAGATATTTTTGATAATTCTATACCACCACTAACAGTTTCATTGAGACCTAAACTGAGAGTTTAGTATTCCCATTCTAGAGACTTGTCAAGCGTCTCTACAAAAATTCTATCAACAGACGGCGGAGCTCTGAGTGTCATAAGAGGTTTATCGAGTCAAAATTTCGAGAAAGAGGTCAATTTAAAAAAAAAAGGTTCCAAATATTAAAATTTCAATTGATAAGTTTCTCAGGAAAAAACAAAAATCACGTCCAAATGAGTTAGAGGGACATCTTAATGCGTGTTCATATTCGGTGCAACTTACACCCCCACATTAACTTATTATAGTATATTTAAACTCTAATTCACTCTAAAATAATTTATTTGACGAAATACAATGATTCACAATACTCTAATTTATATAACAATCACTCTACTATTTATATTCGACTTTCACTTCTCTGACTGACTATTCCTCTGCTGCGTCGTTCTTCTTATTTTCACTGTTGACTTCTCCGAATACTCTACAATTTTCCATCGAATCGTCCAGATTCATCGAATCGTCCAGATTCTTCTCGGTGCAAGCGCAAAGACGTTCACCCGCGGCCGGGCGCCGGCTACGTAAGAGTTCAGGTCCGGCATCGCCCGCAGCTTCGCCACATTATGTAGAATAACAAAATGTGGGAAACCTACCAATGTCAAATTTTCGATCTAATCACCAGTACTATCATTTAGATCAGCAAAAAGTTATGTTGCTCCAGAAAGAACCCGAATATTGATAAAGAATGTTGTATAGAGGCAACATCTCAGCAGGTGGTCACCTCAACTTTTCTATTACAGTAAGCTCTTGCAATGTTGTCCTACTTGTGGAATGTTGAACAAGTATCTGACAGATGTAGTTCAATGTCCGTCGTGGTATTAGGTTAAGTTTGAACGTGAGTGGGCGGGCCCGTATCAGGCACTTCACTGCGGCCAATGGCGTGGTATTAGCCAGGGAAGTAGTTACTTTCTGTCGGATATTTGCCTCATTCTTACAACTTGAGAAAGGTATTTTGACGCTGTCAAAATTATTCGTTTCAGTTATTAGGGTAGTTAGAGGGTAGAGGCGAATAACACAAAAGTTCATGGTATTGGCGATCTTTTTAATTGAAAAGAGTGATTTGATTAGAAGGGTTTGGATCTTTTAAACTTTCAATTTCCTTAAAGTTAATTTTATATCTTGCTACAATGGAATCCACATTTGCTCCATAAAATAGATCATCGTCTGAAATTATACCTAGATGCCTGATATAAGCCACTCTTCAATGTTTTTTATTATTTATAGAGTAACCAAAGGCCATTGTGTTAGTCAGTCGGAAAAATTACTACATTATTTCCGATCCTAAGCAAATTTGGCAGTTTGTAAAGTCAATGAAAGGCGGTCATTCCACAATCAATGTTATGAATAATTAATAATGAATAAACAGATGGGCATAAGAATTGTGGCGATTTTTCAGAGTTTGTTACTTCTTCATTCAATACAACTGTTGGACCAACCAAACACTTAAGTCATAAGACCAATCATTGACGAATATTCTTCCTTATGACTTAAAACTTATGACTTATGACTGCTGCATGAATCCACCATAAAGGTTTCCTCAAACCGACCTGGGAACGCGGGAACGGGAGCGGGAACGGGATGAATCCAATACTAAAATCCATAGTGGGACATACCGGTGTGATTATTCGTATTCCGAAATGCATACAAGCAACGAAATATGTATGGTTTGCTACGTGTACTGTTTTTCTATCAATTTGCACGGTTCCAAACTTCCGTTCCCGCTCCCGCGTTCCCGCGTCGGTTTGACGGAACCTTTATGGTGGATCCACCATTATGGTGGATTTATGCAGCAGTCATAAGTCATAAGTTTTAAGTCATAAGGAAGAATATTCGTCAATGATTGGTTGGTCCGTTTATTTCAACCAATCATCGACGAATATTCTTCCTTATGACTTAAAACTTATGACTTATGACTGCTGTATAAATCCACCATAATGCAACAGCTTATAGTAATTTTTTCGGCTCTTTCCGCGTCTCACAAAAAATAATTTTTGAAAAGATTCTGGGTTTTCCTCAAAAAATGCACCATCAGAGAAGGTTATTTCCAGAAGATATGAAAAACTGCACTTGTAGTTGCCATCCTCAAGAGTAGCATTAAATATATTTTCGAAAATTATCGTCCTATCTCGAAACTCTGTTTAATTTCCAAACTTTTTGAGTCAATCATCTGTGGTTATGTTTACTATGATATTGAGTTTTCAATAAATAATGATACGCACAGATTATCTCTTGAATAATATGGACAAGGTCTACCAAGTGGATGCCATCTATACCGATTACAGCAAGGCGTTCGAAAAAATAGATCAATCAATTTTACTTGACAAGCTGGCTGGAGTCTGTATACTACGCCAAGCAATAAATGAGCGAGTTTTTAACAAAAATACTAGTAGGAAACCGACTATGCCATCACATGAAAGACAGTCCGTAGTTACATTCTGATTTGTTTTCGACTTGCAACTGTCATTTATTAATTTGTTATAAACATTTAAATAACTAAAAACGTGTCATTTTTAATTGTTTTTCCTATAAAATGAAAACTAATAGAGCAATCTGGTTGCTCCTATGGACAGAATTGTAGATAATTGAAATACGAACAAAATGGGATGTTTTACGACCCGGTCGGATCATTAGTAACAGAGAAAAAAATGGAAAAACTGGATAATTTAGCGATTTTTTGAAAAATTTATAACTCCGCCATTTTTCAAGAAGTAGGATTGGCCTTTCTCATGAAAGTATTGAATCATGTGTACTTTACGTTTGCACAAAACAGGTGCTGTCGGATCGTTAGTTTTTGGCACAATTGCAATTTAAATTTTTTGCACTACTTTGCAGCGTGCCCGGATGCTCTAGTGATAGACCTATTTCAATTTCTCAAACAGATTATAAAAGTAGAAGTATAGTACTACAAAACGTATATCCTCATTTTGCGCTACAATGTTCCGAAATGGGTGAAAAATGCATGCAAACATGACTGAAAACGGCCGAGCCCTCGTTAGCTGCCGGGTAGGAGAGTCCGGCAGAGGAGGGGAATTGTTCTAATGGACGGGTTACGTAATAATACGCTTCCCCTCATCTACCGCTGTCTCCTACCACTCGACCGCTTCAACCAGCTCAGTCATGTTTGCAAGCATTTTTCACCCATTTTGCATCATTTTAGCGCCAAATGAGAATATACGTTTTGAGGTACTGTACCTACTTCTACTTCATCCAGGCACGCTGCAAGATAGTGCAAAAAAAATTCAAATTGCAAATGTGCCAAAACTAATAATCCGTCAGAGCCTGCTTCTTTCATGAGAAGGGTCAACCCTATTTCTTGAAAAATGGCGGAGTTATGAATTTTGAAAAAAATCGTAAAATTTTCCATTTTCTCCGGTTTTCCTCCGTTACTGATAGTCTGATATATAACATTCCATTTTGTTCGTATTTCATCATTAGAGCAACCAGATTGCTCCATTAGTTTTCATTTTATTAGCAAAACAATTCAAAAAACATGTTTTTTGTTATTTAAATGTTTATAACAAACTAATAAATGACAGTTGCGAGTCGAAAACATAACAGGATATAACTACAGACTGTCTTCCATGTGATGGCACAGTCGGTTTTCTACTAGTATTTTTGTTAGGAAAAAATGCTCTATTGATTGGCCTATATGTGGTGATTTGCTCTGATTGTTTAAGTCTGACATCACAAGTTAGTCACAGGCTGTTACTTTGGGAAATTTCATATCTATATTTGTTAATATCTCTTCCGGGGTTCCCCAGTGCTTCCAGATAGAATAGCTTCATTGACCATTTTTTGGTACAAGAGTACATGTGCCAAAAAATAGTCAATAAAGATGTTCTATTCTATATATTTGATATAAATATTGAATATGGACCGTGCTGGTCGGCTGGTAGGACGTTCGCCTCGCATGCGTGGGGTTGTGGGTTCGATCTATCGATTCACCGGACTCGTGCATGGCATCACACGTTAAAAGGTAAGGGCTGCGTCTTCCCTTGCTCACACAAGTCTCTCGAAGACTTCGGAGGGTTGCGCGTAGGGGTGCAATCGGTTGACGGAAATAACAATTTTAACAATATGAATATATCTTGTTTCTCCTATTGTGACGTCTTAATGAATGCTGACGACTTAACAATATTTCACACCGTGACCTGTGCTAACGATTCACTCCTCAAATGAAATATATTGATAATCTTGCAAAATTATGCGAGGACAAATTTATATTTCTCGATCTTGAAAAATGGCATTCTATCACGTTGACAAGAAACAGAAATATTTACTATACATTTAGACGTATCTAGTTTATTGCAATCCTAAAACTATTAATTAGCCAACTTGCTCATCTACAAGGTTTTACCTTTTATGGGCAAAAATCCTATTTATTTGCTAAGAGTGTCTCTTGTGCTTTATAATCTTTCCTCAAAATTCTTGTTAGCAAATAAATAAATTATTGTTGTTAACATTGTATGTATATTTGTAATTATTAATATTTTCAATTATTATATATATTATTGCACAATCTCTTTACATGAGATTGTATTTATTTGTATTGTATGCTTATAAACTAGCAGAATCTTTCTGCTTCGTGAGATGTTTCAATTTATTCACCAACTATTTGTAATATTCAAAAATGTTCTAATGTTGTTTTAAAATTGAGACTGAATAAATTATTATTATTGGTACCATATAAGTAGACATCAGCTAAATAATATCAGCATATCAATTATATTGAATAGAAGGCTTGCAGATCACTTGAGTTCCTGACCAGGGCATGTTTCGACTCCATAAATACTAACTCTGTACTCTTTATATGGATCATATAAATAGTCAGCTTAGCTTTACTCATGAAGTATATCTCTTATTTTGAAAGACTTCAATCTATATAAAACAGATTCGTCACCTATATCACCAAATAATCAATGTATAAGTAATGTCAGATCCACTACAAATCAAAATATGAATTATTATATATAATTATGTCTTGGAGAATGCTAAATATTCCGGCCATACTGTGATTTGATTAATAAATCTAGTAAGATTTGTTATTTAATCTCTTCATGGATTGTCTCGAATTTATTGCGGTAGGGTTATCCTTGCTTCTGAAGGGACCGGACATTCCGTCTAACACAATAATTTGGTTGTAAAATAAAGTAGTGGATTTATTTAATTAGGGATTATATTTGGTGTGATCGTTTGTCACAAACGTAGACGCGGCGTAAGTAGGGATAGGTATACGAAAATACAAAGAAATCGTCAGGGAAAATGATTACTTGACGTTTTGAAAGAAGATAACAGATTTTCATTTCAGTCCAGTTGAGTTGTTGTAGGCGAGCATAGTGTTTGCATATTGCCGTCTTGATCGCCGTGCATTCGTTGCAAAGTTATAAACTTATCGCCTTTTAGCTGCTCGGGAATATTGATATTATTAATTGTGAAATCGTTTTGGTATAATAGTTGCGTGTGCATATTAACTGTTAATTACCAGAAAAAGTTTGTCTGACATGGAAATCAATCAACACAAAAGCTGCTACTCTACTCCACCATTTCTCTCAAACGTTCTTACAACTATGTGTAGTTAAACTTACTATTGTAAATACTCTTTTTTACGAAAGCGTAGAAGGGCCACATAAAATAAAAAAATTATAATTCCGACTTCACAACTCGGAATTAGCCTAATTCCGACTTCAAAGTTATGCGAGAACTTTGAAGATTCAATACAGCTGATAGTTGGCCCTAAGATCTATGAAAAAATACACCAATTTTAGATATGTTGTATGGTTGAATGCTTGGCGGTACCACTACGATTTTTGGAAACTGTAGATTTTAATCATAGCTTGATGTACCAGTTCACCAGACATACTGCATATTTATTTTCTGACATCATTCACAACACCTAGGAGTCCCCAAAGACATACTGGAGGGGATTCTGTTTTTCTTTGTTCTTCAATTAGGTTCACACAGCACCGAAAATGTTACCAGCAATGACAACAAAACAGAAACCCTTTGATGTTTAACGCCTTCCAACAGGACCGCGAAAAGTTGCTGCAACACAACACATTTTGTTGATGAAAAATTTCAGATTTGTTGTTAAATTGTTGAAAAACATGTTTTGTTTCTGTTTTGTTGGTTTGATGTGAATACGGCATAAGAGTTGGAAACGTGTTTTTTCCTTTTTCTTATGGAAACGGGAACGCGAAAAGTTTGTTGCAACCAAAAACACAACAGGCGCGTTTTATTGAAGAAAATTTTCAGATTTGTTGTTTAATTGTAGAAAAACATTGAGTTAATGTTTTGTTTTTTTTAGTTTGATGTGGACACGCCATAAGAGTTGAAAACTTGTTTTTGACCTTTTTTAATGGAAACGGGAACACGAAAAATTTGTTGCATAAAAAACACAACACGTTTTGATGATGAAAAGTTTCAGATTTATTGTTGAAAAACATTGAGTTAATTTTTTAATAAGAGTTGAACACGTGTTTTTTTTCAATGGAAACGCATCAATTGGAAAAATCTCTCAGATTGGCAGGATGAAATAATATAATGATCAATAATAAACGTGTTGTAGAAAAGTTGCTAAGCATAAAGTACTTTTCTTACGATTTTCTCTAAATAAAGTATGATCTTTTCCAATAAAAATACTTAACGAGTGCGAAAAGTTATACTTTCCGGCAAGCTACTGCCGATGTGGCGTGCGGGAAAGATACTTTCTAATAATATTAAGTAACGTTAGGGATCAATAACTGGTACGTTTAGTGATCCAAAAAATTGCTTCTCTAGAAATTTTGTTGGGGTTGGGATCAGTAGAATCGAAGAAAAACTATTTTTTTGCCAACGTTTCGAATTTCATTAAATTCATCATCAGGGCTCTGTAACAATGAGTTTTCACAGAAAATTGTAACTATATACTAAAGTACATTATTAGAATTGAAGTTATTATTACTTGCCACGCTTCTCTACAAACTTTCGAAAAACAAGATTTGTAATTACTTAAAAGACTTACCCAAATTATTTGTTTTTCTGAGTTAAAATCCTTAAAATATGTTTAAAATGAACAGACATAGTAGATAACAACGCACGAAGGACGTTCCTAGTGGATGGATACATGTGTTATTGTCCTTCGTGCGTTCTACTATGTCTGTTCATTTTAAACATATTTTAAGGATTTTAACTCAGAAAAACAAATAATTTGGGTAAGTCTTTCAAGTAATTACAAATCTTGTTTCTCGAAAGTTTATAGAGAAGCGTGGCAAGTAATAATAACTTCAATTCTAATAATGTATTTTAGTATATAGTTACAATTTTCTGTGAAAACTCATTGTTACAAAGCCCTGATGATGAATTTAATGAAATTCGAAACGTTGGCAAAAAACAATAGTTTTTCTTCGATTCTACTGATCCCAACCCCAACAAAATTTCCAGAGAAGTTAGGGATCAATGTTTGAACTTTCACTATAATTTCAATGGAATCGCAATGATTCCGAGTTGCAAAGTCGGAATTAGGCTAATTCCGAGTTGTGAAGTCGGAATTATACTAATCCCGAGTTGCAAAGTCAGAATTAGGCTAATTCCGAATTGTGAAGTCGGAATTATACTAATTCCGAGTTGTAAAGTCGGAATTATAGTAATTCCGAGTTTTAAAATCGTAATTATACTAATTCCCTTGTTGTGAAGACGGAATTATACTAATTTCGAGTTGCGAAGTCGGAATTAGACAAATTAATTTTTTTTATTCTTTGTGGCCGCCCTCCTACGCTTTCGTACTTTTTGGATTTTTCCCATTGAAAAAAATTAAAATAACATTTAAGAATACCGAGAAAGTAGTCAAATGTTCGTCGTCGTATTAGCCAAGAAAGTAGTTGTTTTCTGTCAGATGTATGTCTCATGTTTTCCACTTTGTGTATGGAGAAAAGTGTATTTCGGCAAAGTTCAAATTATTCGTAACATTTGTTGGAGTTGAGAACGAACTTATTGACTACGTAATATGAATTAAGCCATATGATGCAATTTTCATTTTCTTTCTCTGAAAGCCAGTTTTTCGAAAAAAATGTACTTGTCACTATGAATGAAAAAATTGATGGAATTGATTGGGTTTTAAAATTCCATTCTCCTAACGATTAGGCAATGTATGTATCCAATAAGTATTTTATCTGAATCGTTTTTCATTCGAATGTTTTTTCATGCAAAATTTACATTCAGCATTCTGACCATGGCGATGTGTTGGATAATTTGCAAAGCTCCGTTCACTCTGTACATACCGATTCACTTCTGTTTTTCTAATTTGCCATGTCCAAACAGATGTTGAAATTGGGGATCACAGATTGATTTAAATTAAGATGCTCTAAATGTTCAGATAAATCCGCCTGTTAAAAATAATGAATCCGCATTAAATCTAACTCCGATATTGTTCGTTGTATCGACATCAGTTTTCCTTGTGTCGACGTCGGTATAGCCGGACTCTGTTTTTCGCACGTGTGAATGTGTGATTTGTGAAATTATTTTTATGTGAATCACTTCTTATGTATGTATGTGGATAACGTAAGAAATGTGTTCGTCGCCAGATAATTTCTTGAAAATATTCAATATTGCTCAGTGTTAGTCCTGAGGAATTGGGTTTTTTGTGGAATTGCTATTTATTTTTTGCTGAAATAAAGTTAGTAATCCGGAGGAGTGGAATGATACACTGTGAAATACTGATAAATCTATCAGTTTTATATCTTAGCGGGCATTTTTATTGTTAGGATTTGACATGAGCATTGATGTTCTAGCCAAATGCAGGATTCTATTTTTATTGAAGGTTAAATATGATGCCGTTATTGATAGAATTGGTGGAATATCGAATTGAAATCAAAACAGATTAATGGAAAACTGAAATGATAGAAATAATTCTTTAAATAAGAATAAACATAGAAAAAATTGCCATCGCATAGTTATGAAGCTTGACAAATACCTCTTGAAAAACTTTAAAAGTTATTAAAATTGTTACAGATTATAATTTCAATAATTTATTGATATTCCGTATACCATTCATTCTATGGAATTTTTACATTTCACTTTATAACGAGATTATTAGACAAATCCATGAGAAGGTAAGACAAGACAAGGCAAGACATATAAATAATTCAATATACAGTGCGCGGCCCTAATAGTTACATGCAATAAATTCATTATATAAATATTAACTTTTAGAAAAGGTCGACTTTTAATTGAGAATTGACAAATTTTACCGTAGAAATATTACTCCCCCCATCCAGCTTCCCGAATTACCTCTCTCAAATTATTACTTACCTCTCAAAAATTACAAATTAGTTCGTGCTGCTTCCCGTTCGAAAGAGATTTTAGTTATCTTTGTAGTAGTGTGAGTTTTTTTAACTTAGTGCATTAATAACTGAAAAACTTAATTTTGAAATGTTACGACCGACTCGTCTCGGGATTTTTCAATAAAATTGTTTCGCTAAAAAATTAATCTATGCATTACTTCATGGTCGCACTTCACAACGGAATTGCAATATTCTTGCATTGTTACAGGAAATGCTGTCTTGGCATTCCACTATCTTATTCTGAGAAACCTCATATCGGTGTTAATTTACTTGAAATTTTGAAAATCTTCCATATGAAGCAACAAATTAAAATTAATTCTAGTGTTTACATCTACATCTAGTAATCCATGACAATAAATAGTTCGACGTTTATTTTATTTGTCAGATTGACTTCTGCAAACATGAAGGATGTAAGAATTACTGTATGGATGTATTTGTAGGGTATTATGAATGCATTACGCCCTGTCATCCTTGTTAGACTTGATAGACCTGATAGACTACCATGGTCATCCCATATAGAGCAGTTATGTCATTAATTATCCAGTTCGATATTTCTGTTGTACTACATGATAAATCAACTCTGCGACAACACTGTATGGTCGTGTATTTCTCTTTCTTCCACACACACACACATAAATTACGGCATACTGTTCTGTTCAGTCATGTAAAGTCTTCAAAATGCAGAAAAGTACGATAAGAATTATTACTGGTGCTGGTTACAGTTATCATTGTCAACAAATCTTCAAAGATCTCTTTATTATGCCTGTTCCTTCCCTATTCATTTATAATACTCTTCTAGAGATTCACATTGCTGATTGTTTATCTTGCAAAGGTATAAAAAACGCGTATGTAAGAATGTGCTGGCCACAATGGGGCATCCTAAGATTTGTGAAAGATTTTGGAAAATAGAATCTAAAAGTTGAATACACCTCAGGATATTTTGATTCCAGTGACTCCGTCACAACCTCTTTGAAATGGGGCACATGTCCGACAGAAAACACCTATTTCCCTGGTTAAGTCCTCGACAGATATTGAATTATATGTGTCAGGCATATGTGCAAAGATCCTCACTTGGAAGGAACAACTTTGTGAGAACTCTCTAATACAAATACCAGAACTTCGCCTGATTCAAACGGGGAACCAACTGCAGACCGGTTTTGGAATGTATGTTCCTCGTCAGTACAGCCCAGGTTATCACGGTTGTATACACGCGGGGTCTCTATGCCCGTCCTCATTCGCCGAGATGAATACTATTAATAATTGCTCACAGAAACCAACTCGGCACGAGATTAGAGAGCACACCAGAAGGACATTTCAAATATGAAATGGTATATGTACAATACTTGTTTCAAGGAGCAATAATGTTCCAGTGACTAAAACAGCAAACAACAATCCTTTGGGAAAATATTATAACTTTGTATATTTTGTATGGCATTTGTCAGACAGAAAACAACTACTTCCCTGGCTTAGACCTCGACAGATATTGAATTATATCTGTCAGACATATATTTGTTTTGTGTTTTTGGCATCGACCAGTATGGTCATTAGCCATGTGTTATGGGCCTTGTTACTAACTCCATACGCCACCTTAGGAGCAGCACTATTAATTATTAACGCAACAGTGAATCGTGGAGGATTATTCCCAGCCGACACGAGTCTCAATCATTCAGACTGTCAGACATGTTATGTGCAAATTTATGGGGTGACATGTTTTAACTGGGACACACTGTATAATGAGTAACTAAGTTAAAGAATCTCGTGATCTACAAAATATGACCTCAAGGTATTATCTAACTGACGATCTTTCCTCGGTTTTGCAAATAGCTGACGTTCATTTTTACTCAATATAGTGTTTACACACATACACATATTCCTCTTACATTTTCACTTGAGATATTGTTTAAATAATCTATCCTAAAAAAGTTTAGTGATTTAAAATCAATTCAAACTAAAATTTGTGGTTTGAATTATAATGATGATACAGATGAATGGCAAAATATTGAAGATTTAAAAAAATATTTTTTGTAATTGTATCTTCGTGTTAGTTAAATTTGTACAGGGGTGGGATGAAACCTCGATACGAGAGCCTGCACGATACGGAGGTTAGAACGATGTATGTTCTCGATTCGAAACGAAATCAAAATTATGAAATTTCATTGAATAGAGATAGAATTTAATTATATCTACCATATAGACAATTGATTTCGACTCAAGTTGCAATATATTTTGAATTGTATTGATTTTCATAATCAAATCATAATCAAATCTGGCATATGTCAAACTCACGACGGATCGAGTGTTTGTAATTGCACCTCTGATCTTGACAAATTCTTACATTATCAGCGCGTTTCTGCATAAATTACCTGCGCCCTTACTCACGACGGTAACAGCTCTTCGGGACAAGGGCATTCCTAAAAGGGGGTTTTCGAAGTCATAACCCCACCCCCTTGAAATATATCAATACTCCTTGATTTATCACTGAAAATATCTTGTTAAGATTTATTTTGGATTTTGAAAGTAATACCCCACCCTCGAAAAAATATCCTGAGTGCGCCCGTGCGTCGAGGTACCGTTAAGTAAAACAATCTGAGGAGTTCATTTGTCCTGTCGTTGTAATGACACATTTTTTGTAAAAAAAATTTAATGGGTGCTTTTTTCAAGTTCTGATTATTATAGGTTTTTAAATGTCCACACCAAATATCTAAGACTGCTCTCATGCAGAGGCGTCACCAATCAAATTTTAATGACGCACAATTACCCATTATCTTTTCAGCTGGCTTTTTTAAAAAGTATTGTCATTACAAACATTTGCAGTGCAAATTGTCAAGCGACCTGAAATCATTTTTGGATTTTTTTTTACATAATTGACATTTTCTCATAACCATCAATCACCATCAAAAATTCAACGTTGCCTTCCGAACTAATACAAATTTAGGAAAAAAATACATTCCGACTCTGTCAGTTTAAAAATTCATACTGCTCAAAGTAAAAGTGATAACTATCTCAAAAAGGCAGGCTAGGAAATATTTCATGTGTACAGGTAAAAATCAACAATCAATTTTGGAAATTAAGATCTTGTGCAAAAATATAACACCTTTTGGTGTTTGTACAATGTTTGTCCATGGAGTTGTTAAATTTGATTTTTTTATCTTTCCATTGAAATGGTCATACTTTTGTTAAATGCCATGGAAATTAACCAGGGTTATTTTATCAATAATGACCAGAAGCTATGTTTCAGCTGAATTATATATGACATGATAACAAGAAGTGAAGATTTTAGAGAATACCGTGAATATTTACAAAAAATAAGTTGCTAAACAGTGATCATTCTACTCCCCCTTTAGACGAAAATCTTCGACAACCTACCAAACTTCTTGGTTTACATTCTAATTCATCTGGAGCAATTTTGAATTAAAAAATAGTTTTCAAATATTTTCTGTGAAAATGGTTTCAGACATTCGTTAAACAGTGAATAATAATCGTATGAATTGCCACGAAAGGTCAAAACCAATTTGGTCGGACTAATTTATAAGAGTTATGTGTTTTTAAGTGAGTGAGCCGCGTCAAGACAAAGTTCAATTAATTTGTGGATTATGCATCACACTGAACTTATTTATGAACCTAGAGGTCGAACTCGAAAATATCGCATACATGGAAGATGTTTGGACCAAAAATGTTCTCGGCAGTGGATGGTTCTTTTGTCGGTTACGCAACTTGAAGATGTACCAGGTAATGCTTTTGAGCAATTAATAGTATCTGTAAACAAACAACTAACAACGTGAGTTATAATAACTCACTACTATAACTAACTATAATAAATCGGATTGAGATAATTATTTTAAATTAGGTGCGTTTCTTAAACGTCAATAAGAGAAACATGTAGCTAAAAAATCAAAAACTTTTACGCCAGAACAATTTAATAACTTCATAAATGAAGCTCCTGATGAGAAATATCTGGCGAAAAAAGTAGTAGATCTCACAATAATTCAATCGCTTTTATCATCTATTCAATTACATGATTTATTTTATGTTGCTTTAATAATGGGCATAATGGGTGCTTGTCGTGCAGCAGAATTGCAAATTACAGATTTAGAAGATCATGGATCTATTTTTATAGTCAGTGTACCAAATACAAGAAAAAAAATTGCCGGAAAATTCACTAATACGGATTTTTTTTTATACCAGTTAAGAAATATGTAAATCTTCGTCCTACCGATATATGGCAAACGATATTATTCTTTAAATTTCAAAATGGAAAATGTCACTCACAAATAATTGGCATTAATAAATTTGCTCTAGAGGATATAATGGCACTGAAACGACATGGCGGTTGGCGATCAACTACTGTGGCTGAGGGGTACATTGATGATTCCGAAAAGAATAAGACAGGTACTGCAAATAAAATATACAGTTCTATAACACCTCAACCAGTTTGTATATCAACAACATATATGCAACAAACACAAAAAGAACCAATAAACTTGCATAATTCAGTTCCACATATTCAGATTACTGGTTTTAACAAACAAAACAGTTAATATTATTAATAAACAAAATGAGTAATTACAACTAAAATGTGTATTGCATTGTTATTAATATTATATTAAGATTTGTGAATGACGTTCTCTCTATGTACTTGCATCTTAATATTTATTGTTGTAGTCGTAGATAAAGTATAATATTCACCTAGCGGTATCTAATGGTCATAACTCACTTAGTGAATTACAGCACTCGCCTGCGGCTCGTGTTGTATAAACTTCATCTACGTGAGTTATGACCTACTTTACCGCTCGTTTAATAATATACTATTGACTTTCAGAAATATTGAATATAAATGAGTTTTGAAAACCCACAAGAGTGTGTAGCTGAAATAAGAAACAAACTGATTAGTCTTGAAAATAAACAATTTGAGGAAAAATTTTAAAACTCATCAGCTCTATAATCGATTTGCCCATTTTCAATTATTATTTTTTGGTGGTCACATTTTAAAATTTTGTGTTTCTCGATGTACATTAGGAGTATTGTAATATATTTATAGTCCAATTAACTCTAAAATAATTTATTTATCGAAATACAATGATACAATAACACAATACTCTAATTTACATAACAATCACGGAACTAGGTATTTATATTCGACTTTCACTTCACTGACTGTCGTCTATCTGCGTGGTTCTGTTTATATACACCGTTCATTTTGCTAGAATGCTCGAGATATTTCTTAGAAACGTTCCCCGATAAGACCAGATTATTCGCGAAGCGAGCGGTTCAGAAGTAGTTCACGGTCATTCGTTGATTACGTGATTGTTCAGGTCCGGCATCGCCCGCAACTTCGCCACATTGCCCCCTTCTTAGGGATATTTCGTCCCGAAATGTCATCCTTGGAGTGTGTCGATATTTGCAGGATTCCCCATATCTGCATCGTGAAGTTCGATAGAAATAACACTCCACAGTCTTCATGTCAGGTCGTGGAATAGGATTACAGCAAACCAAAATCTGGATGCCGCTGGATCGGAATATCGTCTCCAACATACTTCTTATAACTCTCCAATCCAGCCCATCAATACCACAGGATAATTTTGGGATTGCCAAGTCTACCAGATTCTGGTCCGCCATCGTATCTCTCAGTTGGGTGAGGCTCCTCCAGACATCTTCATAGGACGGTTTATCTTGAGAATGCTTCTTGGTCACCAGGTAGTAGATGTTCCTCTGGCCCTTCTTCAGCTGCAGTACACCTCCAATTTCTGGATTCTGTTTTCGTAGTGTTTGGAGTTGGCCAAATTTCTTCGAGAACACCACAGCGATGCCTCTGGACATTCGAAGATCTTCTGCGACGCAGTGCGCTAGGGCGTAATCGACTGGCACTTTGAAAATGTCCCGTGGCTCCTCTCGAGTTACCCCGTGTGACACTTTCTGCCCATTTGAGTATAAGGACATGAATTTCTGGAACGTCATCGCATCCTCTGGTGGTCTGAGGGTGCGGACTTGGTCATGGTTTCCAGCGTAAGGGGCCAACCTGTTGAAATGAACGACCCTGGGTTTACCTCTGGGTGGCTTGTGGATTCGGTAAAGCAGGTCATTTATCCTCTTGATGATCTTGTACGGACCTTCCCATGAATTCCGTAATTTCGGTGACAGGCCCCGGCGACGCATCGGGTTGAACAGCCAAACTAGATCACCAACACGAAATCCTCCAGCATCGGCATTGATGTCATAAGCCGCTTTCATTCGGTCGCTGGCACTCTGGATATTCAAACGGACTCGTTCGTGGATGTCTTCCATTCGCTGACGGAGTTTGCTGATGTAGTCCTCTCCCGCGGTATCCTGTCCTGGTGGCATCCCAAACTTTAGGTCACAGGGAAGTCGCAGCTCTCGGCCCATTATGATACTAGCAGGGGTTTGGCCGGTCGACTCGTGTACTGCGGAACGGTAGGCCATCAGGAACAAATGGAGATACTGGTCCCAGTCTCTTTGATGGTCAGAGACTACCTTGGACAAGTGGCGATTGATAGTCCTGTTCATCCGCTCAACCATTCCATCGGACTGTGGATGTAGAGCTGTGGTTCTCGTCTTGCGGATGTTCAGCAGTTGGCAGATTTCTTGGAACAGGTTGGATTCGAAATTTCTGCCTTGGTCCGAGTGCAGCTCCAACGGGACACCGAATCGACATATCCACTCTTTCACCAAGACGTCCGCGACGGTGATGGCTTCCTGGTTGAGCAGGGCATAGGCTTCGGCCACTTGCTGAAATAGTCCATTGCCACAAGGATGTATTTATTTCCATGACCTGATACGGGGAACGGGCCGGCGATGTCAATGGCGATTCTTTCGAATGGACTACCTACATTATACTGACGCATCGGGGCCTTGGGTCGTGTCCGAGGTCCATTGCTGGCTGCACCAGTCATTGACATCAACTTGACAATTGACCCAGTAAAACCGTTATCTTACTTTCTGCAGGGTCTTCGTCACACCCAGATGTCCTCCAGCAACTCCATCATGGATCTCTCGGAGTACTTCATGTCTTCTGTTCTTGGGCACCACTATCTGACGTCTGTCCTCCCCACCATCTTCGGACTCCAATACGCGTTTCAGGACCCCATTGTCCAGGGTAAGGGAATTCCATTGGGCCCAGTAGGATTTAACTGCTGGGGAATATCTTGCGATTTCCTGCCATGTCGGTCTTTGATTACTATTTTTCCAACCGATGACTAAACCATGATCCGGATCTCTTTCTTGGTCTTTCTGGACCTCGTTGTCATTCCAGTTATTGTCAACTGCCGTGGTTCTACAAATCGCTGCTTCCTTCTCTTCTGCTCGTCGGCAGTGTGAGCAGTCGTCTGGGCATGGTCTCCTTGACAGGGCATCTACGTTCTTGTGGCCACTCCCTGCTCGATGTTCGATCTCGAAGTCAAATTCTTGGAGTCTTTCGATCCAACGTGCTACTTGGCCCTCGGGATTTTTGAACTGTAGAAGCCATTTAAGGGCTGCGTGGTCGGTCCTCAACAGAAATCTTCTCCCGTACACGTATTTGTAAAAGTGTTCTACTCCCTTGACAACAGCCAACAGTTCTCGTCTGGTGACGCAGTAGTTACGCTCCGGTTTACTGAGAGTTTTACTGAAGTATCCGATCACCTTCTCTTGCCCATCCTGGATCTGGGACAAGACAGCTCCAAGTCCCACGTTGCTGGCGTCCGTGTCCAAAATGAATTTTCCACTCGGAACGGGATAACTCAGAATCGGTGCGTTGATCAATGCCCCCTTCAGCTTCCTGAACGAGTCTTGGCATTCTTCGGACCACTGAAACTTTGTTTGTCCTTCCGTGAGCCTGGTCAGTGGTTTAGCGATGTTGGCGAACCCCAGCACATATCGGCGATAGTATGTGCACAAACCAAGGAAACTACGTAGTCTCTCGGAATAGGCCACTCCTTCACTGCTCTGATCTTCTCGTCATCCACTGCTACTCCGTGCCCAGAGACAACATGGCCAAGGTAACGTACTTCTTTTTGGAACAGGTGGCATTTCTTGGGGCTCAGCTTCAATCCAGAATTTCTCAGTCGTAGGAATACCTCCTCCAGGTTTTTAACGTGGTCTTCGAACGATTTGCCAACTACAATAATGTCATCGAGATATACCAGACACGTCCTCCATGAAAGCCCTTTCAGAACCGTCTCCATTAATCTCTCGAATGTGGCTGGAGCATAACAAAGCCCGAATGGCATAACGGTGAAATGCCACAGTCCTGAGCCGATGGTGAAGGCTGTCTTTTCTCTATCTTCTCGAGCCAGTTCTACCTGCCAGTATCCACTCTTCAGATCAAGGGTCGAGAAAATCGTGGAGCCGGCCAATGTGTCCAGGGTGTCGTCTATTCTCGGAAGAGGGTAACTGTCTTTCTTCGTCACGTTGTTCAGTTGACGATAGTCTACGCAAAACCGTGTTGATCCATCTTTCTTCTTCACCAGCACGACTGGAGAGGACCATGGACTGTCGGATGGTTCAATAATTCCATCTTTCCCCATTTCACTGACTATTTTGTCAGCCTCTTCCTTCTTGGCAAGAGGAAGTCTTCTAGCTGATTGTCGGATCGGCCGGGCATCCCCAGTATCAATTTTATGCTGAACTACATTCGTTCGGCCCCCGTTTCCTTGTCCGGTATCGAAGATGTCTTGGTACTTCTTGACTAATTCTCTCAATCTGGGCTGTTGGGCTGGTTTAATGCCCTTGGAAGAGATGGTAACCAATTTTTCCAGTTCCGCTGTCAGGTTGTTGTCTTGACTAACAGTTCCGTGTACACTCCTGATCACAGAGGAAATTGACGAGCAGTGCCCCAAAACAGTTCCTTTCTTCAAGGTCACTGGGTAATAATTGACATTCATTACCCTTACTGGCACAAATTTATCAGCACGCAACAAAGTCTTGCCTAGTGCAATCCCTCGTCCAATTTTCTCATCATGAAGCTTGGGCTCGAACATCACCACGCTTCCATTGCTCGCACCTCCGTCCAAGCGAGCCTCAAGTATGGTCTCAGCCCTCTCGGGTACACTTACATCTTCAGCCAGCAGAACACGAAT
Organism: Chrysolina oricalcia; assembly: GCA_944452925.2. NCBI lineage: Eukaryota > Metazoa > Arthropoda > Insecta > Coleoptera > Chrysomelidae > Chrysolina > Chrysolina oricalcia. The sequence goes on from OX101812.2 coordinate 18,301,257, forward strand.
CATCTCTTCACTTCTTCCATGTAGCACCAGCTCTTCTCCGTTCACACGTAGAACGCCATCTTTGAAATTCAATTCGAACCCTCTGGAATTCATGATGTCCATTCCAATAATTGCCTCGTCCTCAATGTCCGCTACTAATGCCCGATGTTTCACTTTTGTGCTGCCTAGAATTAGTTCAATCGGTAATCAATCAATCAATCAAAATATGCTTTATTGTCGGAAAAAATAATTTTTGTTGACAAAGCGAAGGTAGATATATATATATAACAATGTAACCAAGAATAAAGTGTATATAGAGTCACAATCGAGTTAGTAATCAATCGTAGTCATAAAACATGTAAATAAAACGTATATAACATAAAAACATATTATAAACAGTCACAATTTAAAATAATTAAGTTATACAAAAAACGAAGTAACATGAAGTAACATGAAAATAAATGAGCTTTATCTTTAATAAATTGTCAAATAATCTTAAAATAAATAAATTTAGTCATAGAAGTAGACAAGTAATAAACATAATTACACTCTTACCAGTAGTTACTCGTATAGCTCATGTAAATCTGTCATTGAAGTACTCTTGCAAATTATAATAGGGCCTATCTGCTAAAAATGTGTTAACTATTTTCCTGAAGTTTTTTATATTCCTGTTAACCATCTTGATATGTTGAGGCAAGTGATTATACATCTTGACCCCATTATAATAGATGGAATCCCTAATTAGGTTTGTTGTGGGAAGTGGTAATTTTAACCCATTATTACGTGTGTCGTATGGATTGGTGGGAGCTTGAAACATGGATATATTTTTGTTTATGAGGCATACTGATTCCAAAATAAACAATGATATTACTGTCAGAATTCTTTCTTCGGCAAATTTGAGTTTGCATGACTCACGAGGTTTCAGCTTACATAAATATCTGATAGCCCGTTTCTGCAGGACTAAAACAGTCTGCAGTGCTGTTGAGTTGCATGCTCCCCAGAATGGAATTCCATATCGTAAATGAGATTGTATGAGAGCATAATAGACCGTCATGGCAGTTTTTATTCCCAAATTTATTGAGGTTACTCTCACTGCATAGCAGCCCGAGGAGATTTTACTTTTTAGTTGTTTTATATGCGAGTCAAATTTCAGTTTATTGTCTATGTAGAACCCCAAAAATTTTGTAGTAGCCTTATTTTCAATGGTTGTGTTATCATTAAACAGGAGGTCATCAAGACTACATTTGAATGATATTACGTTTGTTTTTGTTGTGTTGAGTGTTAATAGATTTGCGTTGCACCAATCCTTAATTTTTTTCATATCACCTGTTATGGTGTTATGTAATTCAATCGTAGTTTTGCTATTCCATAATATTGTTGTGTCATCCGCAAATAGGGTGAAATGTCCAGAGATGCTTAAATTTGTAAGGTCATTGACATATAGTAAAAATAATATGGGACCTAGGACTGATCCTTGAGGCACTCCTGACATAATTTCCTTTCTGCTTGAGAGTTCTGTTGTTCTCACCATCTGATTTCTACCTGAAAGGTATGATACAAACCATTTGTGTGTGATTCCTCTGAGGCCATAATGGTAGAGTTTGCCTAGCAGAATCTTATGGTTGACACAGTCAAACGCCTTCGACAGATCACAAAAAACTGCTGCGGCCACATTACCAGAATTTAACTTACTGTAAATGTTATACATGAAGGAAAATATTGCATCATGCGTATTAGTTTTGTGTTGAAAACCAAATTGATTTTTACTAAGAATTTTGTGACGTTCCAGGAAATTAGTTAGTCGTAATTTCACCAGTTTCTCTATGACTTTGGCCATTGCTGGGATGAGAGAGATTGGGCGAAGATTTGAGGGATCGTCCACATTCCCCCCTTTTGGAATGGGAATAACAACAGAGGTTTTTAGGAAACAAGGAAATTTTCCTTCATGGAAAGAAGTGTTAATGAGTGTTACTAATAATTCAAGTGCATTAACTGGCAGGTTTTGCATGACTCTTATTGATATACCGTCGTAACCGGATGCGTTTTTATTCTTTATATTCTGCAGTGTTTCAACTAATTCAGAAATATTGGTATCGTATAAAATTAGGGTTTCCTCAATTCTCTTATCAGTCAGATTTGTGAGGGGGTCATATGGAGTTACTATCCTCTCGCTTAGGCTTTGTGCAATATTGCAATAGTATTCATTTATTTTATTGGGGCTAAGTGATAAGTCAACATATTTTTTTTTAGATTTTCCAGTAATATCACTAATGACAGACCAAGTTTCTTTTATCTTATTACTTGATTTATCAATTTTATTGTCATAATGAATTTCCTTTGCTCTCTTGATTGTCGACCTAAAAATTCTACGATAATCGGCGAAGTAGTTATGAAAGCTTTGGTTGTCAGTAAATTTCCGAATGCTATGAAGCGAACGTAAGTTTTTCGAGGAAGTTTTCAACCCTGTTGTAATCCAAGGCTTTTTTGGTTTATTTTTTATTTTTTGAATTGGAAAAGATTTGTCAAATACTTTTAATAATTCATTATGTAGCTCTCCATGTACAGTGGCCGGCTCTCCTGTTGCTGTGCGTAGCTTCCAGGATGATGGTTCCATTCTCTCTGGTGTTTTAGTAAAAGCAGGTCCAATGATTGTCCTAGTCGCCCCAGTATCCAGCAGCATTGCGCATGGCTTACTGTTGATGAAACCGTCTACGAAGGCTCCTTTGTTCTGTCGTTGGAGGACAGCGACATATGCGTTGTTCACCGGGGCTTTCTGAGTATAGGCCGACGATTGCCCCTTCTCAACAACCTTCGTTGGTCGCGACCTCTTGAGGGTTGGACATTGACTACGCACGTGTCCAAGTTTCCTACAGTTCCGGCATCTCACTAGTCTTCTCTCAGGCAACATTTCCTTCACGACTTTTCTTATGGCAGCTTCCAGGTTATCAGGTTCCTGTGGGTCTTCCTCAACAATCCGGACTTTACTTTGGCTTCTGCAGGATTGCTTCGCCGCCTCAAATTCCAAAGCGCGTGCCAGTGCATCCACGAGATGTGTTGGACGAGCTAGTGTCAATGCTTGTCTGGTTTCCTGGTCACGAAGTCCATCTAAGAAGGCCTAAACTGCTAGTCGCTCCATTACCTTTTCCGGTGTAGCTGGGTATGCAAGGCGAACCAAGCGTGCAATGTCTGCTTCAAACTCCTGTAGGGACTCGCTTGATTTCTGGCAGCGGTTTTTGAGCTGTGAGTGGTATACATGTTCTAGATGGGTCTGTCCATACCGTAATTCGAGATGTTTAATCAGCTGCTCGTAGTCCTCTTGTTCTTGTGCCGTGAGGGTTTGTAAAATATTCGTTGCTTCTCCACGCAAGGCCAGTGTTAATGCCACAGCTCTTTCTCCTGCATTCCATCCATTTGCTTTTGCTGCAGCTTCAAATTGTCGGCGGTAATTTGCCCATGGTGTTTTTCCATCGAACTGAGGTGGTTTCATGGAGAGCTTTCCTGTTTCAGAACTAATCTTCACATCTTTCAAACCCTTCTGAACATCATCCAAGTTCAAACTCAGTTCCAGCATTGAATTTTCATTGACAGATTCTGTGGTGTGGGTAGTGTCAATCTGGTTTTCCAATTTGCTGATTTTCTCCTTCATTTTTTTTCACTAATTGTTTCCTTCAATTTTCCCATCTCTTCTTCAAATTCATCTTTGATTTTCTCCATCTCTGTCTCGACAGTCCCCATTCTTTCTTCTAATCGATTCGCCACGCCACAAAGTTCTTCTTTCATGTTCTTCGAGTTTTCTAGAAGCTCTTCCCTCAAACCCTTCGAATTTTCTAGAATATCTTCTCTCAAATTCCTCGAACTTTCTTGAAATTCTTCTTTCAGACTATTCGAATTTTCTAGCAGCTTTTCTTCCAGATTTTTCGAACTTTCTTGAAATTCTTCTTTCAGACTATTCGAATTTTCCAGAAGTTTTTCTTGGAGTTTTTCTTCCAGATTATTCGAATTTTCCAGAAGTTTTTCTTGAATTTCTTCCTTCATTCCGTCGAGTTTACTCATTATGGAACCCAAATCAATTCCAGAAACTTCGAATAGAAATGTTTCTGGGTCCTCGCCCTCCTGAACTAATCCCTCGGCAAGTCTTGTTTGAAGCACGGCCTTTTTACCACTTGTGTCAAGTTCCCTCTCCTCCAGTTCTTGCTTCAATTCCGCAACCTTCAATTCAACCAGGCGAACTTTCCTCGAACACATTTTGTCTTAGTCTATGTTTCACAGTCTATTTCACGGGTCACCAGTCTATTATTATTATTATTGTCTATCTCACACAGTCTATTTCCCGGACACTAGTCTATTACTATTATTATTGTCTATTTCACACAGTCTATTCCACGGCCACCAGTCTAGTATTATTATTATTGTCTTTTTCACACGCGAAAATAATTGTCCGAAATACACAAACTTTCTACTTACACGAACACTCTGTATTTAAAAATCGCACTTCTAACACCAGATGTAATATATTTATAGTCCAATTAACTCTAAAATAATTTATTTATCGAAATACAATGATACAATAACACAATACTCTAATTTACATAACAATCACGGAACTAGGTATTTATATTCGACTTTCACTTCACTGACTGTCGTCTATCTGCGTGGTTCTGTTTATATACACCGTTCATTTTGCTAGAATGCTCGAGATATTTCTTAGAAACGTTCCCCGATAAGACCAGATTCTTCGCGAAGCGAGCGGCTCAGAAGTAGTTCACGGTCATTCGTTGATTACGTGATTGTTCAGGTCCGGCATCGCCCGCAACTTCGCCACAGTATATTGAGAACTGTCGGAAGGATGTTTTCAAGAGTGCAGCGCTGCCAGGTGTATTTGAAATCTACTTCGTAACTTTCTGTGGAACACTATATATTTTCAGGTTTTCGAAATGCCCATTCGATTTTGCGTATTTTCCTTAGATACACTTCTGTGCGTATCTCCAAATTTCGAGATATAAAATATTCTTCCAAGTTATTATTCAAAATATGTATTTAAAAAATTACATTACTTAAGTTCTTGAAAATGCAAAATGCAAGGTAGGTCATACCTACCTCATGCCATGAGGTATTTTCACGAACCGGATCGCTGTTTTAGCATACATGAAGGTCCAAAACTGAGTTTCTATTGGAGACTCATGAAAGTGACTGAAACTCATTGTAGTTTTTTCACATATAGTAGATTATCATTTGGAAAACTGACACATTTTCCTTTGTATGCGCATTAGCTCTCTTCATGTTTTCACGGATACATGCATAATTATTGGTCACCATTCAAAGACTGCATAAGTTCTTGAAGGACACATCCACTTGTAAACATCCATTGAATCATACTAGGCGTGAATCTTTATGTATTGAGAATCGCGAATTACCGCTGGAGTAATTTCCAATTTCCTTTTCACTTTTCTGATATGTTGGTGTCAGATAAGCTTTGAATGTAACCTATGAACTACATAATACTCAACGCCTGATATTGTCAACTCTACAAGTGTATTTTTATTTTTTTCTTGGTACCACAGCTTTTTCTGTTATCCATTCATATTGTACTGAATATATTCTGAACGGTTTGAAACTAATTTATTTGTACACTTATAATCTAACTTCTCGTTCACAATATCACAAATTATCTTATTTAATATCACACTAATTTATTTTTTCTACGCCCATGTCTGTAAACGTCAAAAATCGCACTGTCAACATTCCTTGTAAATGACATGCACGTAATGAGATCTCATAACATACACGTGCGCTTTGAGAAGAAAACTTAAACTTCTTGGTTTAATTAAATTACAATCAAATTTTTATTTAAGTAAGACTTTATTTGGTCTATTTACACAAATCTAGTCAATTAAAAAACATAAAAACTTTTAGCATTAGCGATATATATTTAGGATTGAAAGAGTGATGCCCCTAAATGTAGACATCACGTTATGCAATTTCTTAAAAAATAGGACACGTTTTCTTAAGTAGCATGCTATGAAAATAAATGTCATGTCAGTCAATTTCTTGAACAAAATATAATTGTATCCGAACATTTTCTCAACTTTATCTACGAATATGTCTGATAGTAGTGAAAATGATGAAATTATGAGCACTCCACCGAAGATTTTAGAAAAAGCTCAAGCTGCCACACATAATTTGTCACCGCTAAAATCCAAATAACCGGTCATCACCATTAAATAATAAGGCACAATCGATTAACAATAATTGTTCAATTGTTATTAACAACTATTATAATAAAGTTTAAATGATTGCGATGTTTTTTATTTAATGGAAAAAAGTTAATGGGCGTAGAAAAAGTATAGTACTTACAACTCTTGTTACGTAAGATACTATTAAACCAGAGTGACTTGAAGCTACACCAGCCAAATCACCCTGCCAAATCCGGAAGTATGTGATAATTTATTACATTTTTATTACAATTTATTACACCAGGTCCGAATTTTATTACACTTGCCGTTTTTGAGATATGCGTGGGTGGTGTGGGTTCTATCTAAACCAGACTATCTAAGCTGAACTCTAACAGCCGTATGCATAGTCAATTCCAGTGACTCGCCGGAGTTTCGCCGCTCGTTACACAAGAACTATAATGCAGTCGAGCTCTAAAAAAGTGGTACATCGCCAGCGTTTCGCCAAAATGTGACTTATCGCGTAGTTGTCACTTTTTTGGAGATCGACTGTGCAGTATAGGTAATTCTTGTGTAGCGAAAGGCGAAACTCTGGCGAGTCGCTGGCGATTGACTATGCATACGGCAGTTACTGTCTCTCAATGTATCCCCGCTCTCTATGATGTCGGCTGATTATTTATATCCAAGATGGTCACTTTTCGAGATAATTCTTGACAGCTGAGATTATTTCCCTGCTGTTCGATCTGTTCGATTGTTCGCTTCTAGATGGCTCACTTCTAGAAGCGTTGATTACTGTAATGTCAGGATAACCTAATACTCTCAGGGCCAGTTTTTGAGTTCCATGTTAATTAACTAATGGTTAGAATGTGATCCTTCAAACGTCATTTAATGAATGAATTAACTATCTATACTATTAGTTAGTTATGTGGAGCTGAACTGGAACTCTAAAAACTGGCCCTCAGGAATGCAGGCTTGTTTATGAGTACGAGCGACAGGTCCGGCTCCAGAGTCGATACAATAGCCGCGTTTTATTGACCACTGGAATTTAGATAAGCTAGTCGTAGAAGTAGGGTACCATAAAAACGTAATTTCAGGGACTCCAATAGAAGTAAAATAATTTTAAAATATCCTAAATCTCTTTAAAGAGTTTGAAACTAACTTTTATTCATTATTATAAATAATAATTCAATATGAATAATTTGCTTGCATTAGCAACTGACATAGTCCAAATAGATAATGAAAGCACTGCAGAAGGGAAAACTGATGTGCTTTCTCAATGAGAAAATCTGATATTTCTGTGAAAATGTGCCTTTTGTTAAACTTAGAAACTCTGCCAATTTTCTCTATTCATCATACACAAATCGATGATTTATAAAAAGAAGTTTCAACAGAGGGACTCTATGAATTTGAAATCAATAAAGACTCACCTTCTTTATTATACGATTTGAATATTTTTGTCTACAATAAAACGCTCCTAATATGTTACCATTACATATGAAAATAAATATTAAGTATCATCGACACCTTTTTTTTATGTTCTGATTCCCACGAAAAGGAAAATCCTGTAATGTTCACAGAATACCGTGAGAGTCGAGGAAAAGAGGTAGGAATTGGTGTACTTCAATTTCTACAGGCTGTATGCCTCAGCTAACACATCCAGATGCAGTGAGTTCCAATGTTTTTGCCGTTCGTTGGAAGAACTAGCCCTGGAAAGATATGTTTAGCATCGTTTATGAAAACAGGGGTCATCCATATTGGTCTGTTGTGTTCTACAGACGAACATCTTTACTTTCAGCAAAGTAAGTTTGTAGCAGCCTCTTTCTGTAGTGCCTTTGCTATATTGACTCTATCCTTCGTCATGACTTTGATATCATTATTATATTTTTCAATAGATTGCTGTCATATAATATGTATGACCTGCAAAAAGACATTAAATAGTTATTTATGTACCAATGACGAAAAACTGTCTATTATAGTCGAGCCTGCAAATTGATAGCCGAGGCGCAGCCGAGGATAGCAAGCAGGCGAGACAGTAGACAGTTTTTCGCCGAGGTGCATATTACATTTTTTCGTCGACCTCTACATACCTTTATGAAAGTAAGTACTCGCATGTTTGCTGGCCTCAGCTACATCCAACTCTGCGAACTGCATACTCGATCAATTCTTGATTATTATGAACACTAATATTCACACCACGGTCTAAATTCACACGTAAAATCTAGCGGATTTCGTAAATAATTAATTTGACAACAGTAAATGACAGTTATTGTCACAGGCGCCTATGTATTAATTAAAACGTGGATTTACGAAAATGACTCAATCGCCGCTCTCGTACCGTGCCGTATCATAGTGACCACAGCGGACGAAAAGAGTTTGCGGACGAAAAGTGTTTGCGGACGAAAAGTACTTGCCTTCAAAAATAGTCGATTTTTCGTCCGGAAATTAGTACGTAAAATGTCATTTTTTGCAGAGGTCGACTAAAATAGTTATTTATGTACCAAGGACGAAAAACTGTCTATTATAGTCGAGCCTGCAAATTGATAGCCGAGGCGCAGCCGAGGATAGCAAGCAGGCGAGACAGTAGACCGTTTTTCGCCGAGGTGCATATTACATTTTTTCGTCGACCTCTACATACCTTTATGAAAGTAAATACTCGCATGTTTGCTGGCCTCAGCTACGTCCAACTCTTCGAACTGCAGACTCGATCAATTCTTGATTATTATGAACACTAATATTCACACCACGGTCTAAATTCACACGTAAAATCTAGCGGATTTCGTAAATAATTAATTTGACAACTGCAAATGACAGTTATTGTCACAGGCGCCTATGTATTAATTAAAACGTGGATTTACGAAAATGACTCAATCGCCGCTCTCGTACCGTGCGGTATCATAGTGACCACAGCGGACGAAAGGAGTTTGCGGACGAAAAGTGTTTGCGGACGAAAAGTACTTGCCTTCAAAAATAGTCGATTTTTCGTCCGGAAATTAGTACGTAAAATGTCATTTTTTGCAGAGGTCGACGAAAAAAATATTTTAAAAAAATATTTTTTCTGAAATCGTTCAAGAATGCCCTCTTTCTCAGGGCAACTGCAGGCCTCAAAATACGCAACGAACTTTCCCGGACTTTTTAAACGATACGGGAAAGTACTTTGCCGGCCTAGGCCGTCAAAATCGGTCTTTGGTTTATAGTTGTCACTTTGACGTTTCAGGAAAGCACGTAATTGCGAATCCTCAATTTATGATAATGCTGAAAGCTATTTCAGAAAAAATAGTATGTGTACCCCGTAGTAAAAGCACATTCCCAGACTTCAATGCTTGTTGACCTCGGCTTAACGCCTCGGCCAACAATTTACATTATCGTCCGGGAATGTATTGCTTTTACTACTAGATACACAATATACTATTGACTTTGACTTTATATCTGATGACAGAAACGATATTGTCCATCATTCAGTATTTTCGCGCGATTTAGACATTTCAGTAAAAAACTACACATTCCCAGGGTATTTTTTTATTTTTCTAATAAGTTAGTTATCAGTGCATTATTTTTGGAAGATTGTTTTAAAAAAAACACTATTAATTTCCATCACTGATTGGTCAAAAGTATCACCAAAGTTTATGAGAATAACCACCCGGCGGAATTCTGTGCGTCGATGGAGCCACTTCCGGGCTATAACCCAAGCCAAGTAATGGATTGCCATCTGCAAATAAATTTACTGCATCAATTATTTTGAATAATTCACTCAACCTTCGATTGATCCTTGTTTTGAGGTTAACGGTTTTGATTAAATGCTTACCCTTTCTCTTCGTCATCTTGAATTTGTTGTATTCATCGTTGGAACTCAGTCCGGTGCCTGTTAATGGGTTTCTGAGCGAGCTAGTGGGTCTTTTCATGTCGTTGTAGCTGTCTCTGTCCCTCATCCTATCTCTAGGAGACGCTTCGGAGGGTGGTTCGGTGGATACTTGTACAAAAGGGATAACTGTGCTTGCTATCAGTTCTTGTTTACGGAATACCTGCAAGATAAAATGAGTATTTTTTCATTTCATTTCATTTATTATCAGTCACGAAAGAATATAATACAGTAACATGACTATACAATACACTAATGCGACAATGTCAGAAGGTGGATAATTCCAAAATACTAACCAATTTGGCAAAAAAAGAAAAAGAACACGACATATAAATGTATAAATAAAAACAGAGATTTAAAAACAGATAGGAATGATCAGAAATCACCATAAAATTCTTCCAGCGAATAGTAGGTTTTTTTCAATAATAACTGTTTCATGTCCCTCTTGAACAAGTGAATATTTCTCGAGTTCTGTATATATTTAGGAAGGGTATTAAATAGTTTGCAACCATTATAAAAGATACCCCTTTGATATAGGCTGGAAGAATGTTTCGATGGAAGCAATCTGTTTTTCATACGAGTTTCATAGGTATGTTCTACTATTTCAGATTCAAAATATAATTTATTTTTGAAAACAAAGCAAACAACATCATAGATATAAATCGATATCATTGTAAGAATTGAGAGGCTCTTGAAGTGTTCTCTGCATGATTCTAGTGGTCCGATTTTTGACACGATACGGACTGCCCTTTTTTGTAACATGAAAATTCTATGAGCATCCGTGTAGTTCCCCCAGTGCATTATACCATACTTCAGGTTTGAGTGGAAACATCCAAAATATAAATGTTTGACAATATTCTTGCTACATTGCATTGTTGGGATGATATACAGAGTGCATAGCAGGTTTTAGCAAGTTTCGAGGCCAAATTATTGATATGTGTGTCCCATTTCAAGTTACAGCGGAGGGTGAGACCTAAAAGTTTTGTTGTGTCAGAGCAACAAATATCAGCGTTGTTCAGAGCAATAGTATTGGGAGTTACAACCTGAGAATGGCCAGTTCTAAAAGTAATCAATACTGATTTTTCATTATTGAGACACAGACAATTTTTCTCAACCCATTCACTCACATTCTGATACACTTGATCTGCTTGGGTTATAACATCACCGATGTTATCGGACTCAAAAAGAAAATTAGTATCGTCAGCATAAGCTACGAGTCGAGTAGTAGCATGACTCATCTGTTCTAGTAAATCATTGATATAAATGAGGAACAGAGTGGGCCCCAATATGGATCCTTGTGGTACTCCAACCCTAACTGGAATCGAATCAGAGACAAAGCCATTGCATTTGACCTGTTGGTATCTATTTCCAAGATAAGAATCAAACCACTGAAGCGCAAGGCCCCTAATGCCATGTCTCTGCAATTTGTATAGGAGAACTTCATGATTCACGCAATCAAAGGCCTTGGAGAAATCAATAAACAATCCTAACGCAACTTTTTTCTTGTCTAAAGCCTTAGTAATCTCACCAACAAACTCACACAATGCTGTGTCGGTACTCTTATTCTTTAAAAAACCATACTGGCAATCTGAAAGCCTTTTATTTTCCATCAGGAATTTCAAAAGCATTTTATTCACGAGAGTCTCAATTACTTTCCCAAAGCTTGAGCGTAAGGTTATGGCCCTGTAATTGGTGATTTGTTCCGTATTGCCTTTTTTATGTAACGGGATAACACTGGCTTGTTTCAATTTTGATGGAAAAACTCCCTGAGATATAGATAAGTTAACTATATGGGTAAGTGGTTCGTTAATTACTTCGCCTATTTTTTTAAGTATTGTATTCGATATTTCGTCACAGCCTGATGAATTAGAGTTTTTCATGTTCTTTATTACGTCTATAACCTCATAAGATTGAGCTGGACCAAAGAACAGACACATTGCTGGTTTGTATACTGCTATCTATGAAATCGTAGTCAATTGATTGCGTGATATCATTTGCAGAGGTAAAATGACCAGAAGTGAAAAAATTGTTGAACTCGTTGGCACAGTTTTCAATCCCAATTTTATTTCCATTTACATTGAGCTCAATGCGCTGATTTGACTTACTTTTCCGACCCGTGGTGATGTTAACTATGTCCCAGATAGTTTTGCCTCTATTATTCGACTCTGATACTTTCTGGTCAAAGTATCTTTTTTTATTTTCGGACAATTTGTTTTGGTATCGTTGATTGACCTCTCTGAACCTTGGTCTGTATTCTGAATATTGTCGGGGGTAATACCACAAGAGCTCAGATTTAGCCGGATATTTTTTGTGGTTGTTTTCGAATACTTACTTTCATTGGCAATTTAACGATAGCTGTTCTGGCAAAATCACGAGAGCGTAGCTCGAGTGATTTTGCCTGAACAGATCGAGTTAAATTGCCAATGAAAGTAAGTATGAGAAAACCACCGGAAAAAATATCCTGCTAGATCTGAGCTCGCGTGGTATTTGGTAAGACAATCCCATGAATAAAAAACACAATTCAATTAAACTTTATTTAACAAACTAAATGAACAATGAGTAGAAACATAATGTTTAGAAAGAACAGTTGTTAAAAATACAATTATTATATACAATTGGTCCAGTAGACATTTGCTCCTTTACTGATGTAGACTTTGTTGTTGACATTGACATGGATGTTGTTGGCACTGTGGCTAAGTCATTATTCAAAGCTTTATCTCGGAGATTTGTCACAAGATGCGAATGATGCTCATTATCAAGTTGTAGATAAGGCTTTATAGACTTCGAAGAGGAATGTCCAGTTATTTTAATTAATTCTTGTTCATTAATACCTGCCTTAGCTAAAGTTGATACGGCGCTTGAGCGATGAGAATAATTAGAAATTTTTTTATTCTTTGTATCCAGTCCAATTTTTTCAGCTGAAATATTTGTCCGCTTAAGAATTTCGTTGACTCCTATAGGAACATTTTTGTACCAACCTTTTGATGAATCATTTTTCCAAAACGGATTGGGAGTTATAAATAATCTATCAGTTGTAATATGGTTCGGTCTATGTGATAATATTTTATAAAACAATGTCACTGGGCATATGCTAGGGTTTTCTATGTTCTTTATTATACAACGACCTCTTAGGAAGTTGTATTATCTACGATTGCCCCCCAGCGGACCCCAACTTTTTTATTTGACGTTTTAGACCCATAGTTACTTCTAGGAAAATGATCCCCATCGAAAAAAATTTTTTTTCGAAAATTCTGTCTGTCGGTCTGTCTGTCTGTCTGTAGCTTTTTTTTTTGTGGCACTTTGGAACGCTCGCATTTCAAAACCCTTGGAGATATCGCTTTGAAATTTGAACCATATCAATAACTCGAGGACAATATTTCTCAAAATTTTTTTTTTGCCATAGAAAAATCTGGAAAATTTTTACGGGGTTTTTCCGGTTTTTCATACTTCCCTCGATAGCGGTTCAGGAGTTGATTTTTTTCTTTTCATATTTCTTGAAAATATACGACTATATGCCCTACACAAGTGTATAGTTTTTGAGAAAGATCGGAAAATTATTACGGCTTTTCCAAGCGATTTTCCGAAAAGTGAAAAACCTGAAAATACGCCAAACCGATTGATGAAACTGAAATTAAAAAACTGCGATAGGTAGAGCTCAAATAGAGGAACAAAATATATAAAGACAATATTTCACCAAAATGTTCGGAAAACTGAGAAAACTCGAGAATACTCGAGAAAACTGAAAATAAAAATTTGAAATTTGGAAATTATGAAATATCTCGAAAACGGTAGATTTTTCCGCAATTTACCAAGATACCTTTTTTGACCGCTTCTAAAAAATCTACAAAAAATGTTCATACATTTTTTCTGTAAAATCAATAGTCCAGGAAATATTTCAAAAAAATGGAAAATCGAGATATTGACCGTACTAATGAAAAAAAATTAAATATTAAAATTGCTTTGGATGCATCTTTACAAGCCACATCGATATATCCAAACCATTTTTTTCCATCTCGAATTGAAAGTGGAATTTTTTTTTTTAAATGGAAAAAAAAATTGGAAAATATGAAAATTGCCAAAATCTCGCAAACCAAACAAGATATCGGAAAATTGTATACCAACAATTATGTTGACCTTAAAATTTTCTATAAAAAGTTTTGAATAAGTTTTTTCATATCTTGAAAAAATATAGAGATATGGACTTGGAAAAATTTGCCATTTTTTGTCTAAAAACACCAAAAACTCGAAGAATAAACGAGATATCGAAAAAATGTATATGAACAATTTTATAGTTCGCATAAAGTTCTACAAAAAGTTTTCATGAAATTTTTCCGTATCTTGAAAAAAAAAATTGCGATTTTTAAAAATTCGGGACTTAGAAAAAATTTCACATTTTTTATTAAAAACATAAAAAACTCGAAAACTAAACGAAATATCGAAAAAATTTATTCAAACATTTTCATTGAACTCAATTATGTCTACAGAAAGTTTTTATGAAATTTTTGCATAGTTTGGAAAATAAACAAAATATTCGATTTTCTTTAAAAAAACAAAAAAAACTCCAAGATGGCGATAGATTTTCAAGTATCACAGATGACCTTTTTTGATCATCTCATAAAAGTCTACAAAAAGTTTCCTTACATTTTTTCCGTAATATCAATAGTATGGGAAATATCTAACAAAAACGAAAAATTTGGGAGTTTTGCATATTTCTTCCTCCCCCCTTCGAATTTTTCCGGGCGCAAAGCGCCCGGATTTTTGAATATCCTATTACCCCCTCCCTTCGAATTTTCCCGGGCGCGAAGCGCACGGATTTTTAAATATTTCCTTCCCCCCCTCCTTCGAATTTTTCCGGGCGCGAAGCGCCCGGATTTTTGAATATTCACTTCCCCCCACCTCCTTCGAATTTTCCCGTGCGCGAAGCGCACGGATTTTTGATTATTTACTTCCCCCCGTCCTTCGAATTTTCTTCTAAATTTAAAAAATAAGACAGTCATGTATTGAAAACACGTAATTTTGTGGAAAATTATTCAAGACAGTCATGTACTGAAATCGCGTATTTTTGTGGGAAATTATTCAAGACAGTCATGTATTGAAAACGCGTATTTTTATGGAAAAATATTCAAGACAGTCATGTATTAAAAACGCGTTTTTTATGGGAAATTAGACTAGACAGTCATGTAGTGAAAACGCGTTCTTTTATGGGAAATTAGTCAAGACAGTCATGTATTGAAAACGCGTTTTTTTTATGGGAAATTAGTCAAGACAGTCATGTATTGAAAACGCGTTTTTTTATGGGAAATTATTCAAGACAGTCATGTAGTGAAAACTCGTTTTTTTATGGGAAATTAGTCAAGACATGTATTGAAAACGCGTTTTTTTATGGGAAATAATTCAAGACAGTCATGTAGAGAAAACGCGTTTTTTTATGGGAAATTAGTCAAGACAGTCATGTATTGAAAACACGTTTTTTTATGGGAAATAATTCAAGACAGTCATGTAGTGAAAACTCGTTTTTTTATGGGAAATTAGTCAAGACAGTCATGTATTGAAAACGCATTTTTTTATGGGAAATTATTCAAGACAGTCATGTAGTGAAAATGCGTTTTTTTATGGGAAATTAGTCAAGACAGTCATGTATTGAAAACGCGTTTTTAATGGGAAATTAGTCAAGACAGTCATGTATTGAAAACACGTATTTTTGTGAGAAATTAGTCAACAGAGTCATGCATTGAAAACACTTATTTTTGTGGAAAATTAGTCAACAGAGTCATGCATTGAAAACGCGAATTTTTGTGGGAAATGAGTCAAGACAGTCATGTCTTGAAATATATACTTGGATTTTTTCTCAAGTCTCGCATTAGTCGTTGTATTCAAATTATTGGTGTCCAATTATAGTTTCAAATTACAGTAGTTGTATTCATAATATTGGTATCCAATTATAGTTTTAAAGGCATTAAGGTCGTTGTATTCATATAATTGGTGTCCAATTATAGGTAAAAAACAAGACTACACATTGAGGTCGTTGTATTAAAAAATTTCTACAATTTCTAGGCATTTCAACTTCCGAGCTTTCGAAAAGTGCTCGCGCGAAGCGCGAGGTCGAGCGCTTGCGCGAGAGTTAACCGCCGGAGGCCAAGTCTGAGCGTTAGGTGGATCCTAGCGTAGGCGGATCCCACGCCCAGACTTGTTACTACTACTATCGCAGCACTTGTTTGAGCCACCCTGACATGTCTTGGAAAAAACTGTATTATATTCAATGCGACCAGTTAAATCACCATTATTTGATTTTTCTTCTTTAAAATAGTGTACTTTACACTTTGCAGCTTCACCTCCTCGCCAAGCTAATTCATATGCAGCGATATGAAAAAATCTTTTTAAAAGACCTATAGGACTATTCTCATCCCATATTAATGCCATTTTAACAATTTCACTTTTAGTTAATGCTGTTGAACTATTTTTACGTTTTTGAAAATTACCTTGTAAGATCTTTCGCTTAGAATTACGTGCATCACGGGATTTCTTAAATGCCAAATCAGTGAAAGGGTTGAAAGTAACATTAAATTTTTCGAAATACATGTTTTGCAACATTTTCGCTGTTGTGTTCCACATTGTTTTCACCACGTATTCTTTATAATCTTCTTCATTCTTTTTCTTCATATTGAAGCCCCAGTACATCAATATTTCTGCCACATTTTCCACTGACTGTTTGGTTTCCAAATTGAAGTTTCGTTGTTTACAAAATTCACTAAATTGATTCCATATGGAGGAATGAGTTTTTTTGGTATTTTCTGGAGTTGATTTTTCAATCTCCCTTACTATTTCTGCCTTGCAAATATTTCCAAATCTCGACATACTTTTTGGAATTGTTATATGCTGTTTAATTCTTTCTGTTTTTGACATTTATAATTGTCAAATTGACGTGCATTGCTTGGTAAACAGACAGTACCTAAATGCTAGGGTTGCTACGGTAACGTAATTTATCCGATATTTTTATCCACATGCATATCTTCCTTCCTATTTAGCCGACAGCAAACTACGATTTTTGTATTCACAAATGGGAATTATTATACATGAATGGGATTGTCTACTTAAATCTGCATATAGAGAGACTTCTTCTTTTAACATTACAAGTTCTGGCGTAATAGCACATTGATAATTTTTATTAACTCTTGGTATTTGCTTCTTCCAAGGAAAAGAATTTTCAAAGTGAAAATGTATAGTTTGCATGAACATTTCAAAAGCTTTCTCACAGTTACCTTCAATCAATACATCAGACCAGTCTTCCCGTGATAAGTAAAAACGAAATGTGTCAATATTATTAATGAACCAAAAGCTACACCAGCATTTATGGCACACTCCAAAAAAAACTATCACATAATTTTGTACACATTTATTACAAATTTGTGTCCCAATCAAAAAAATTTGTACAGCCCCCGTTATCCAGGAAATGGGCGTGGGCTAACTTTTAAGTAAAACTGCACCACGCATTCTGTATTTTTGAAAAACACGCAATTATTGATGTTCAAAATTCTGCTAAAATTTCTTACACATTTATTACAAACCATTGACGTATTGAAAATTCCAAAATTTTCATCCCCTAGGGGTTAAATGCCCCTTATTTATAGTAAATTCCCTAATAAATTAGATTCCAACGTGGTAAGTACCAGAATTGATCACAAGATTGTTTATAATTTTTTTTCAAACAATCGAAATGTTCAAAATTACAGAAAGGACGGCCCCCAAGGGGTGAAACACCCCCAAAAGGGGTGAAACACCCCCAAACTTCTCAAAATTCCTATTACGTTATCGACCACATTGTATCTCTAAAATTTCCACAAAACTATAAAAAACTCATTAGAATGTAACGACGTGTTGAAAATTTCAGAATGATGATTTCCATGGGATTGAACACCCCACACAGCGCATAAACTTATTTCACTGCTTTGCAAAGTGAACGATTTCGGGTTTTCGTATTATATCGTTGAAGAAATGAATAACCTCCATTGACAGAGCATGACACCACATTTTTTTGGAAAATTGATAATTTTTGCAAAAAATAATATACTGCTCTCCACGTCAGAACATTAGTATACGTCCATAGCTAGCTGGAGAACACAACGAAAATGTTTGAGGGAAAACACTCCCTGTTTGTTTTTTAATATACTGGACTCGGATGACGCACAGGTAGCTAGAGCTGCCTCCGTGGTGACGTTAATTGTTGCCGTTAAAGACAGGGTCTTCCATATGACACTGCAAATGAGCGGATAGCTTCTGATGTGCCAGAGAGCTATTAGGATGAAAAATATAACTGAAAAGGTTTTTAATTGACTTATTGTGATATTCTATAACCTCTTACTGCGTGGAATGTGTACATGTGACAGCAAAAATAAATATATATTGAAAATTTATTGAGTAATACAATTCTTTACATTATCCCACACCCTTCCACGGCGTGTCTTTTGGTGCACACGAAATTCATCAACTACGTAAGTTGATATTTCGAAGAGTGGGCTGTATTAATACATTTTTGTGTTGCAACATGATGGGAAATCCGACTTGAACTGTATGTCATAGAGAATTAAAATTATTTACATTATGCCACAAGTTTCTACTGCATGTCCTTTGTTGTGCATGGGCTATATCAACCTTAAGAATTGATTTTGATATTGATATTTTGAAGAGTGGGCTGAGTAAATTAATCTTTATGTTGCAAAATGATAGAAAATCTGACTTGTATGTCATTGAGTACTAAAATTACTTACAGCATCCCACACGCTTCTACTGCGTGTCTAGTGTTGCGCATGGATTTTATCAACAATGAAAATTGATATATTGAAGAGTGGGCTGTGTTAATAAATTTTGATGTTGCAAAATGATGGAAAATCCTACTAGAACTATATTTTTTTCAGTATTAGAATTCTTTGCAGTATCCCACATGCTTCTACCACATGTCTTTTATTGCTCATAAACTATATCAACTGAGGAAATTGATAGGTTCAAGAGAGGGATGTGTTAATGAATGGTTTTCTAACAATATGATAGGAAATCCAACGTGAACTGTTTTTAATTGAGGATCATAATTCTTTACAGTATCCCACATGCTTCTACTGCGTATTTTTCGGTGCGAATGGATAATATCAACCATGGAAATTGACATATTCAAGAGTGGGCTGTGTTAATAAATTTTTGTGTTACAATATGATAGAAAATCCGACTTGATCTGTATTTTGAGTATTAGAATTCTTTACATCAGCTCACATCCTTCCATGGCCTGTCTTTTGGTGCACACGGACTATATCAACAATGGAAATTGACAATTTGAAGAGTGGGCTGTGTTAATAAATTTTTGTGTTGTAATATGATAGAAAATCCGACTTGAACTGTATTTTATTGAGTATTAGAATTCTTTACATCAGCTCACACCCTTTCACGGCATGTCTTTTGGTGCACACGGACTATATAAAGCATGCTAATTGATGTTTTGAAGAGTGGGCTGTGTTAATAAATTATTCTGTAAAATGATAGAAGATCTGACTTGAACTGTATGTCATGGAGTATTAAAATTATCTACAGTATCTCACACGCTTCTACTGCGTGTGTTTTGGTTCGCATGGATGATATAAACCATGGAAATTGACATTTTGAAGAGTGGGCTGTGTTAATAAATGTTTATGCTGCAAAATGATAGAAAATCTGACTTGCACTGTATGTCATGGGAAAGTAAAATTATTTACATTATCTCACACGCTTCTACTGCGTGAGTTTTGGTTCGCATGGATAATATCAACCATGGAAATTGACATTTTGAAGAGTGGGCTGTGTTAATAAATTTTTATGCTGCAAAATGATAGAAAATATGACTAGAACTGTATGTCATGGACTATTGAAATTATTTACAGTATCTCATACAGTTCTAGTCATATTTTCTATCATTTTGCAGCATAAAAATTTATTAACACAGCCCACTCTTCATAATCTCAATTTCCATGGTTTATATTATCCATGCGAACCAAAACATACGCAGTAGAAGCGTGTGAGATAATGTAAATAATTTTACTTCCCCATGACATACAGTGCAAGTCAGATTTTCTATCATTTTGCAGCCTTAAAGTTTATTAACACAGCCCACTCTTCAAAATGTCAATTTCCATGGTTGATATTATCCATGCGAACCAAAACACACGCAGTAGAAGCGTGTGAGATACTGTAAATAATTTCAATACTCCATGACATACAGTTCAAGTCAGATTTTCTATCATTTTACAGAATAAAAATTTATTAACACAGCCCACTCTTCAAAACATCAATTAGCATGGTTGATATAGTCCGTGTGCACCAAAAGACACGCCGTGAAAGGGTGTGAGCTGATGTAAAGAAATCTAATACTCAATAAAATACAGTTCAAGTCGGATTTTCTATCATATTACAACACAAAAATTTATTAACACAGCCCACTCTTCAAATTGTCAATTTCCATTGTTGATATAGTCCGTGTGCACCAAAGGACACGCCATGGAAGGATGTGAGCTGATGTAAAGAATTCTAATACTCAATAAAATACAGATCAAGTCGGATTTTCTATCATATTGCAACACAAAAATTTATTAATACAGCCCACTCTTGAAAATGTCAATTTCCATGGTTAATATTATCCATTCGCACCAAAAAATACGCAGTAGAAGCGTGTGGGATACTGTAAAGAATTATGATCCTCAATTAAAAACAGTTCACGTTGGATTTCCTATCATATTGTTACAAAACCATTCATTAATTAATACATCCCTCTCTTGAACATGTCAATTTCCTCAGTTGATATAGTCTATGAGCAATAAAAGACATGTAGTAGAAGCATGTGGGATACTGTAAAGAATTCTAATACTGAAAGAAATATAGTTCTAGTCGGATTTTCCATCATTTTGCAACATAAAAATGTATTAACGCAGCCCACTCTTCAATATATCAATTTTCATTGTTGATAAAATCCATGCGCAACACAAGACACGCAGTAGAAGCGTGTGGGATGCTGTAAGTAATTTTAGTACTCAATGACATACAAGTCAGATTTTCTATCATTTTGCAACATAAAGATTGATTTACTCAGCCCACTCTTCAAAAGGATTATGATCCTCAATTAAAAACAGTTCACGTTGGATTTCCTATCATATTGTTACAAAACCATTCATTAATTAACACATCCCTCTCTTGAACATGTCAATTTCCTCAGTTGATATAGTCTATGAGCAATAAAAGACATGTAGTAGAAGCATGTGGGATACTGTAAAGAATTCTAATACTGAAAAAAAATATAGTTCTAGTCGGATTTTCCATCATTTTGCAACATAAAAATGTATTAACACAGCCCACTCTTTAATATATCAATTTTCATTGTTGATAAAATCCATGCGCAACACAAGACACGCAGTAGAAGCGTGTGGGATGCTGTAAGTAATTTTAGTACTCAATGACATACAAGCCAGATTTTCTGTCATTTTGCAACATAAAGATTGATTTACTCAGCCCACTCTTCAAAAGAATTATGATCCTCAATTAAAAACAGTTCACGTTGGATTTCCTATCATATTGTTACAAAACCATTCATTAATTAATACATCCCTCTCTTGAACATGTCAATTTCCTCAGTTGATATAGTCTATGAGCAATAAAAGACATGTAGTAGAAGCATGTGGGATACTGTAAAGAATTCTAATACTGAAAGAAATATAGTTCTAGTCGGATTTTCCATCATTTTGCAACATAAAAATGTATTAACACAGCCCACTCTTTAATATATCAATTTTCATTGTTGATAAAATCCATGCGCAACACAAGACACGCAGTAGAAGCGTGTGGGATGCTGTAAGTAATTTTAGTACTCAATGACATACAAGTCAGATTTTCTATCATTTTGCAACATAAAGATTGATTTACTCAGCCCACTCTTCAAAAGAATTATGATCCTCAATTAAAAACAGTTCACGTTGGATTTCCTATCATATTGTTACAAAACCATTCATTAATTAACACATCCCTCTCTTGAACATGTCAATTTCCTCAGTTGATATAGTCTATGAGCAATAAAAGACATGTAGTAGAAGCATGTGGGATACTGTAAAGAATCCTATTACTGAAAGAAATACTGTTCTAGTCGGATTTTCCATCATTTTGCAACATAAAAATTTATTAACACAGCCCACTCTTCAATATATCAATTTTCATAGTTGATAAAATCCATGCGCAACACAAGACACGCAGTAGAAGCGTGTGGGATGCTGTAAGTAATTTTAGTACTCAATGACATACAAGTCAGATTTTCTATCATTTTGCAACATAAAGATTAATTTACTCAGCCCACTCTTCAAAATATCAATATCAAAATCAATTCTTAAGGTTGATATAGCCCATGCACAACAAAGGACATGCAGTAGAAACTTGTGGCATAATGTGAATAATTTTAATTCTCTATGACATACAGTTCAAGTCGGATTTCCCATCATGTTGCAACACAAAAATGTATTAATACAGCCCACTCTTCGAAATATCAACTTACGTGGTTGATGAATTTCGTGTGCACCAAAAGACACGCCGTGGAAGGGTGTGGGATAACGTAAAGAATTGTATTACTCAATAAATTTTCAATAAATATTTATGTTTGCTGTCACATGTACACATTCCACGCAGTAAGAGGTTTTAGAATATCACAATAAGTCAATTAAAAACCTTTTCAGTCATATTTTTCATCCTAATAGCTCTCTCTCTCTCTCTCTGGCACATCAGAAGCTAGCCGCTCATTTGCAGTGTCATATGGAAGACCCTGTCTTTAACGGCAACAATTAACGTCACCACGGAGGCAGCTCTAGCTACCTGTGCGTCATCCGAGTCCAGTATATTGAAAAACAAACAGGGAGCGTTTTTCCTCAAACATTTTCTTTGTGTTCTCTAGTTTTCCGACCATGTGGAAAAAGCTAGCTATGGACGTATACTAATACTGACGTGGCGAGCAGTATATTATTTTTTGCAAAAATGATCAATTTTCCAAAAAAATGTGGTGTCTATTGATGCTCTGTCAATAGAGGTTATTCATTTCTTCAACGATATAATACGAAAATCCGAAATCGTTCACTTTGCAAAGCAGTGAAATAAGTTTATGCGCTGTGTAGGGTGTTCAATCCCATGGAAATCATCATTCTGAAATGTTCAACACTTCGTTACATTCTAATGAGTTTTTTATAGTTTTGTGGAAATTTTAGAAATACAATGTGGTCGATAACATAATAGGAATTTTGAGAAGTTTGGGGGTGATTCACCCCTTTTGGGGGTGTTTCACCCCTTGAGGTCCGTCCTTTCTGTAATTTTGAACATTTCGATTGTTTGAACAAAAATTATAAACAATCTTGTGATCAATTCTGGTACTGACCACGTTGGAATCCAATTTATTAGGGAATTTTCTATAAATAAGGGGAATTTAACCCCTAGGGGGTGAAAATTTTGGAATTTTCAATACGTCAATGGTTTGTAATAAATGTGTAAGAAATTTTAGCAGCATTTTGAACATCAATAATTGCGTGTTTTTCAAAAATACAGAATGCGTGGTGCAGTTTCACTTAAAAGTTAGCCCACGCCCATTTCCTAGAAAACGGGGGCTGTAAAAATTTTTTTGATTTGGACGCAAATTTGTAATAAATGTGTACAAAATTATGTAATAGTTTTTTTTGGAGTGTGCCATAAACGCTGGTGTAGCTTTTAGTTCATATATTATTATCATTTATAGCTCTCCTGGTACATATTGAGCTTTCTAATTGAATAGATGTACTGATCATCTAAATAAGAAGCACTCAATGGGAACACGGTGTGGTATGTAAACCAAGTGCTTGAAGACAGACTCTTACTGTTTACCATACTCAAAGAACCTACAAAAGTTGTATTAGAAGTTAAGGGTCTTCATCCTTGAAAAATGGGAAGTCAGAAACGATTTTTTTTTATTCTGAGTGGTGAAGGGTTGTATGATTGTATAAAGATGAAAATAATATGAAAATCATGAAAAAAATATTTTTTGAGTTTTAAATGAATGAAAAGGATATTTTCCCCCATTTTGGACATTTTCGTACAGTTCCACCATCAAAACGAACGAATATTTTGTCGGAGATCATGATTTGTTTGTCAATGTTTGATGATTCGAAATTACAGCTACAAAACAGTGGACGAATAATTATTGTCCGATTCCGTTCAAAATTAGAATGTAGGGGTTCTATGGATCGGTGATTTTGACTTTTTTTTGTCGAAATCAAAAAAGTCAAGATGACGGCCCCGAGATTTAAGGTCAGATTCTATTCAAAATTTGTACCGATCTATGAGTTTTTGGAATAGGAGATGATTTTTTCAGAACTAAATAATTCAATATGAAATATTTTACGAAAGATCAAAAGAAAATATTCGTTTTCAGTGCATTTGAATAAAATCTTGTCTTAAAAACATTTTTTTATTTATATTTATCAGGAAATACACTCTCCACTTCGTCAGGGCTATTTAGCGAGAATTTCGGAGTTAGTGGCATATTTTTACGCATATTACTAAATAACTTGTGACTACCATGGTCAAGTTCCGATATTCCTGAACAGTACTGCCCAGTAATTTTGGTCGTTCCGATTTTACTGAAATTGACTGGTACACATTTCGCGCCACTTTTTTTGGAACCTTGTTAGAGGCTAGAAATTTACTGGTTGCTACTGCTACAGAAATGGTCGTGTGGTCCCAGTATCCCCTCCCCGAATTGATAATGTTTTAGCTTAGGATATGTTATTTAATATTTGTTCAATTTATTGATAGCAATATCGTTACAATTAGCTCATCTGAAAAGACAGCAGAACAAATATATCAATTAGGTAGTATTAGAAGACTTAATAGTAGTGGTTGATGCCGAAACCGCCGCTAATTGTTTTTTTCGCCACTCTTGTCCATGTAGAGGAATAAAAATAAATATTTCAGATCAAAATCATGCCAGGCGATATTTGCAGGCCCTTAAAAGACAACTCGACAAAATTCAAAACATTAGACCAAGAATATGAATCCACAGGTCATTATAACCATATATCTATTAACTACAACAGATTAAATGCAACCATCAATCAGTATCACATAATAGTAATGATATAAATTTGAACTAAATATGCTCCCGCTTCACATTTGACAATCTGACTTTTCGAATCGTTCCGAAATTAGATGGCAGTTTCAGTTTACTGTTACTGTTAGGCGTTCCGAAAGTACCTACTGTGGCCAGTACTGTTCAGTAATATCGGAACATGAACAATATCGAACTTGTGATTGTAATTAAGAATACGGTTGGCGAACTTTTAGTAGTGTTCTCCGTTCTACATTGGTTTCCAATACAACGGTTTATTTGGGCGGCGCGGCGTTTTTGATGTTCTTTTGAAGTTGAAAAGCTACAGCGGACTTTTCTTGAATGTTCCAATAGGGCAGCGCGGCTCGTAGGACTGGGAACACCTACCATTCATTTTGTAGGACAATATGACCATTCAATTATACAAATATGAACCAAGCAACGGTAAAAAAATCCGCTGGTCACTAATGATTTCTTATGACCACGTCATTAGTACATGTTGGGAGTCCTACCATCCATTTTGTAGGACAAAAGTTTTTTAGAGTACTTTATCGAATTATCTCGAGGATCAACTGAAAAACTAACTGTTATTAATGAATTTTTTGCACTCACCAAATCGACATGATTGACGCCTGCACGGTTTATTAGCTACCACTATCGAGAATTTTTGTAGAGGAAAAAGTTGGGCGTCTCGACAAAATGAAGCCTGTTATTAATCATTTTTGAAAATAGGCGTGGTATCCTGGTCTATTAGCTTTCCGTTTTTGAAATGCTGTTTTTTGACCTAACGTAGGTAGTTGATTTTATTGGTGCGTAATTAGCATTACTGTACGAGAGAACTAAATGTCATAAAATGGCCAATTTCCTACAGAGACTGCCGTGAAATGCCGGGAAATCGAAGTTACCTTTCTAGAGGGCGACCCATTAATGGAGAAAATGGACGAAGCAACGCTTGTTTGTTCTTTCAAAGAGAAAATATCGCTTTGATTCCTCGGAATTCGTTCGCTTTGGTTGAGGCCGCTCGCTGCAGATCCCACTCTTAGTTTTCGCTCCACAGCAGTCGGTGAGGGTGGATCAGATATTTTTGGTTTGATCTCATTTGATGCGGAATGTTCTTGATCGCCTTCTCGACTGTCGTCGTTCAAGTCTGGTTCCTGGAATCGAAATATACGTTGGTGGATAGGCAACACGATATATGTTGAAAATATTCGAATATAAACTTCAAGACTCATATTTATAATACAAGGATTAAAAATATTATCACACTGAAAAATTTAGGAAATCCAACAAATTTAAATTTTTTGTTTCCATTTGGGATTTGATTCCAAATCATATAAAAAGTATCAAGTCATCACGAAAAATGAGAATAACACTGTCCATGTTTTTATTTTTCACTTGAACATTACTGCTTTACAATACCTTGGCAACGGTTGCTATTAACAGACCCATAACGCCCGGGAGTTATGGAGGGCATTATGAGTCATAACGCCCGCTAAATGTTTTTTTCTGTAATTCAATAAAGTAATTACTCAGAAAAGTTTTATTTATAACTGTACATAAAAAAGGGACTAATTATTTTCTCTCAAACAGAAATTACAATTTTCAAATGTTCCTGAAAAATTAGTACCAAGTTTGAAGTTCTGTGAGTTGACCGATGATGAACTCCTCAATGTACATTCGGTTTCGTTCGGAACTTTAACATTTTCTTTTTCGGAAACGGAATGGGCTATCATTGTAGCAATTTTGTTCTTCGAGGAAATACTATCTTCAATATAGCTCTCCGCTACCGTACTACTCCTCCATTTTCCATGTAATTTTAGTGTTTCAAGGGAAGCACCACCTTGAGCAAGAAGCGTTGACGACGTTCGGCGTAGACAATGTCCGGTGTAACCTTTCGGGTGTTCCAAATTAAGCTATTTCGCTATGATAGAAGGAACACTTCCTATAGTATTTTTACCTAATGCATTTATTATTTCTGTAGGTTAAAAAAACTTACGTTGTTTACATCTTTTTGGTCGTAGTGCAATGTACTTTTTAACTAAGTTCAAGGCTATTATTTCGCTTTCTTAAACAATGGTGAAACTTTTTGAGGTGCAGGTCTTGGTTTCTGGTACCTTGATCATTAAAACGGCTCCTTTGTCTTCAATGTCATCAATTGTCATCTTGACCATTTCATCACGTCTTAAGCCTCCAAATACGCCAATTACCAGAACAACTTTATGTAGCAGAAAAGTATCATATGGAGCTTTCCTAATGAAAAATAATACTTGTCCACCTTCCAACACCTTTGATTTTTTAGGTATGTATCCTTTTGATTTAACTCTCAGAATGGCCATCAGTTGACTGAATGCTGATATATTAATGGTTTCTTTAACGATCAATGCTGATTTCAGCTGGGAGTATTTGGTCCATAGACTATTTGCACTATATTTTTCAGACTGAAATAATGTAAAATGAATAAAAAATATTAATATTTTTCATGAGATAAACTCACCAGTTCCTGGAAGTATGCCATTAAGACAGTTTCATTTACGGTATTCACTCTGTTTCCATCTTTCCATTTCAAAAAATGGTCATACTCCTTCTCGTATAAGTATTTGGATTTCACAGGCAGTAAATTTCCTAATGCTTTTACAGCTTTGAGCGTCAGATTCTGTGGGATCTCCATGATTATTATGAACACAACCGTTTTTAGTTTCCTCCACTAACAAGCTTGTCAATTTTTACAAAAATGCAGCGTCATTTTATTAAATAAACAACCCTTAGCAACCTCTTCAATGTTTCCACGGCAATTGCATAGAAGATCACTTGTACCAGAACGCAGTAAATACTATGAGATTTCGAGAGTGGCTGGGGCTGTTGCATAGAAGATCCTTTCTTTAACATATCCCCAAATGAAGAAATCTAGCACAGTCAGATCCGGTGAGCGGGCAGGCCACCGTATTGGACCATTGGTTGCAATAACTTGATTATTGAAATGCTCTATTAAGTAATCAAGAACGTATCTGGTATTATGACGGGGGTGCTCCATCTTGTTGGAAGTAAATTTGACGTAAAACTGCTAAAGGTAGATTATTAAGATGATCCTCGATTTCATTTTGAAAAAAACCTAAGTACCTAGCCCCTGTTAACCTTGAAATAATATTGGTCCAATTATTCTGTTTCCAACGATACCAGCTCAGACATTGACGCCAAACTTTCTTGAAAATTGCACTCTCTCATTGCATGTTGATTTTGTTGGGCCGAGTACCGAGAATTTTGCTTATTAAACAAGCCATTATTTGTAAATCGTGATTCGTCGGAAAATAGAATAAAGTTGATGAAATTTGGGTTCACTCTATGATTTTGAAGCAACCAATCACAAAACACTACTCGTCTATCGCCATCGTCAGCATACAAATGTTGATGTAACTGATATTTAAATGCTCGATATCCGTGCTTTTTCAATATTTTTCTTGCTAATTCGTGACTTATCTGCATTTCTCGACTAATTTCTCTTAAAGAAACCGTTTTGTCAACCTCAACCATAGCAAGAACGTTAATCGCAGTCTCCTCATTTATGATAAACCTCTGTTCTGCCTCTGTTTCCCTCTTGCCTAAAACGATTCTCAACATACGGAAAATACTGATGGGATGGATGTTGCCGATTGGGATATCTCTGAGCATACAACTCAGCAGCATTCCTTGACTTTCTGTGATATTCTCCAAACAATAAGAACACATCCACTTTTTCACTTTGAGTATACATTATTTTGACGGACAATAGAACTAAAATTTAACGTAATTCAAGAAAATTTTACCTTCTGCTCTTATGTCACTGTCATAACCTAAGTGAGTGTTTTGTTCTCCAAAGAAGACTTGATCGAAATAACTGCAAAATATTATTCATCATGCCTATCCTCGGCAAACTTGACAAAAGTAAATAAATTATTATGAATTATTTTCCTCAGTTATATTTAATTAATGTTCTTATTTGTAATCCAATCGCAAATAAATTAGTATCGTTAGATTCGTCAAAATATCCTTTTTTCGGAAAGTGCTTACAAAAGTAAATGAATTATTATCTATGGCACACTTGACAAAAGTAAATAAATTATTATGAAGTATTTTCCTCAGTAATATTTAATTAATGTTCTTATTTGTAATCCAATCGCAAATAAATTAGTATCGTTAGATTCGTCAAAATATCCTTTTTTCGGAAAGTGCTTGTCAAAAAATGGTCGCCATTTGAAAAAACATGGTTAGACACGAAAATGTAATTTTGCCAACTTGTCTTATTCATATATATCATACTAGTCACTAAAACTTCGCGATTGTAATATTCTGATATCACCTGAGGTCCTTAGATTAGTTTACTTCCGATCATGGCCACCTAGATGTAATTTCAAAAGTGACTCCAAAAAAATTAAGTAGACATTAAAACTTTCGAAAATGTCACATTCTGATCTAGAATTGTCTCAGAAATCCAAAAATGTTACAATATATAGGGTGTTCCATTTAAAAATTTAGAACCGGAGCCATTTCCGGTGAAACCGGAAGTGAGCGGAAAGTGAAAAATATGTGAAAACTCTCCTCTTCTCATACCATTTACCTATACCAAATCTCATTTTGAAACACCTAATGGTCTAGAAGTTATGACTTTTCTAATAGATTCGTTGACACCCGGTATAACGCACTTGGTACATAAATAGCTATTATACCACTTCTATTTTTAACCTCATAGTTACGGCTACAACGCCTACAACCATCAATTTAATGTTTAAGTCATTATTCTCTTTTTAAAAAATGGATTCAAGAGTTTCATCGAATTTCATTTCAAATTGTTCAATGCAAAAAATGTACACAACATGTTATGTAATTCTCACCTGTCATTTTCTCGGAACTTTGCGGGTATACGTAAACCGTCGATTTCCCTGTTTACAAATTGATGTACTTGCCTTTTTTTGTGAATAAACTCCATTATTATTATAACCTCTTAGCAAATATAGTTATTTATGATACAAATTCGTAAAGTAGGACTTTTTTTGTGTAAGCGGAAAGTTTGTGAATGAGGCGAAGCCCAGCTCAATAAATCACGCGAAGACAAAAAGGCTCTTTACGAATGTATCGTACAAATTATTTTCTACGACAGTTATTATATTGACAAATTGTACCAATTGTTGAATGTTTTATCCTAAGAGGTTTTCAATTTTCGTCGTATTATCAAATGATGATTTCCGAGTAAAATCTGACGCAAAACATTGTATTTTTTAACCTGTGATAGAAGTCCATTGTATCTCGTGGAGTGGTATTGATTCACAATATAGCAAAACTCGAAGTCATCTCCACAATTTTTAATAATTTCATCTGGTGTAGTGTGATGGCGAAGCCCTCAATCAAAAAACCAGTTTATCGAACATGTTTCGAACCTATATATAGGTTCATCATCAGCGAATTAGACAATTCTACAATAAAGAAGAAAAACATAACTATTGGTTATCCAGTAAGGTGTAGTGCTACTTACATGGAGAAGAAAATTTTATATGAATTTATGAAATTGAGTGTCTCCACATTTCAACAAAATTAAATGGGGGTTTCAACAATGAGCTCAATATTATTAGACAAATAGGCCATAATAACGGTTTTCCCCTTCATTTAATTAATAGAATCTATAATAAACATAAAATGAAATCTCTGAATCGGAGTTTAACCCCCCTTAACAATTCCAACAAATACTGCTCAATTCCTTACTTAGTTAAAGTATCACTTGATATATCAAATATTACGGTTCAGCAACGATACCAATTTTTCCTTTTGTACTACGGATTCTATTTCCAAATTATTAGTCAACACTAAAGATAAAGTACCCATTTCACATAAATCAGGTTTTTATAGAATTTCTTGTTCACAACCAAATTGTCCAGCTCAACACATTGGACAAAGTGGTAGGAAAATTAAAACAAGAGTTTTGGAACGTGTTAAACTCTAGAAACCCACATATAGATGAATACAATACTAAAAGTTCGTTCGCCAACCGTATTCTTAATAACAATCACAAGTTCGATATTGACATTGATTTAGACATTTTACATGTTTGTCAGAAAGGCTCCTTACTCAATTTTCTTGAAATTTACGAAATTAATTCTGCCATTAATAATCCTAACGTCAGTTCTCTTAATGAACAAGTACAGTTCGACTGCAAAAAGTTTTTCAACTCGCTCAAGTTTGAATGAATTTCGGTTCTTGCCTTGATCCTCCATAAATCCGTATGTGTTGTGTTATATTGGATTTGTTCAGCCGTGCACATGCTGTTCTGTCTGTTCCGTGCAGTGATGTTTCCATTATTTCATGAACGGGTGATGGTTGCCTTGCTCCGTGGTGTAGATGGAGGTAGTAATTTTGCATTTTTTTATTTTTGTTTTTTATTTACGCACACTGTTTCATATTAAGTATTATTGTACGTTACTGGCTTAGACGGATGACATGAGATCTGGTTGCTCGGAACACTACTTGCTATGTGGAGGATTTTGTATCTTCAATTTTGCGTTCTGTGTCCGTGGCTCTCCTGTCACTCTCTGTGCTGCTCTCGTAGTTTCACCTGTATTTAATCATTAATCCATGTGGTTGCCCAATTTTGATTTAGATTTGGAGAAAGGGCTTAAGGCCCCCAAACCCCTTTATTTGTTTCAGGGTTGTTGTCACTTGGACAACCTTTAACCCTGTTCCCCATTGTTGGGTAGAATGTGGTGATTTTCATTTCTCATAGTATAATCTTAATTATGTATTTTTACTCTCCATGTAAGTAATATCACAACTCCTATAGTCATAATTTTCTTCTTTATTGTAGAATTTAATCCACCCCCATTTAATTTTGTTGAAATGTGGGGACACTTAATTTCATAAATCCGTATCAAATTTTCTTCTCCATGTAAGTAGCACTACACCTTACTGGATTACCAATAGTTATGTTTTCCTTCGTTATTGTAGAATTGTCTAATTCGCTGATGATGAACCTATATAGGTTCGAAACATGTTCGATAAACTGGTTTTTTGATTGATGGCTTCGCCATCACACTACACCAGATGAAATTATTAAAAATTGTGGAGATGACTTCGAGTTTTTCTATATTGTGAATTATATTTTTTGGAAAATGTATGAACATTCTGCGTAAAACATTACTTTACACACAGTTGATGATTTAACACACAATTGATTTTTTTACGCACTTGTGCTAAAAAGTATCACTTTACGCACTATGTTTTGTGTACTTATACTTACCCTTATTGCTGCCTTCGACTCTAATATGTTTTTGTCGATTTCCTCCGGTTTACTATCGAAAACAGTCTCAACTTTTTCCAGGGATGGAACATTATCGTGAATTTTTTGTAGTTCCTCTTCGCTGAATAGAGGTGATTTTGACAAAATGGCGATATTTTCCGATGGCTTGGCAGGATGAAGGGCATTCAAGGATTCTTGTGGTGGATTTTTCTCGCTATCCTGATCAATTGCGGTTTTGCTAATATCTCCCATCACTATAAGAATAGAAATAAATAACTTCGTTATGTCGGGGCGTGGCGCAGTGGTTAGAGCGTCCGACTCTGAATCGAAAGGTCCGTAGTTCGAGCCCCAGAAGCGGCTGGGTTTTTTAAATTTAAATTGACCTATTAAATTATTAAAATCTTGTGGCTCGACTGGGGTGAGTCCTGCACGATTTACTGTTGCGTTCCAAATAACAGTGCTGCTCCTAAGGTGGCGTATGGAGTTAGTAACAAGGCCTACCCATAACACATGGCTAATGACCATAGCAGTCGATGCCAAAACACCAAAAAAAACAACTTTGTTCATTGCAATCTTTATGCAGTGCGGCTTTTTATGGTCCTACCACGTAAACTTTTGAACGGTTCGACGTAAAAACATGAACAAAACCTATTTTGATAGTTTTAAACCGATATTTATTTTTGAAATAAAAGACACTGTTATTTCTCACTAGACGGCATGGGGGGGCATCCACTTAATTTTTTTAAATAACATGGGGAGGTCAAGTGTCACATCGTTGAAAAGGTAATTCAATTCACTTTCCAAATTTGTTTGAATTATGATACGTTTTTTCACAACTTTGATCTCTTCCTTTCGAAATTTTCGAGTTGATGTACCCCAGGCGCCATTCGTTGTGTAATTGCAATATATCTTCTCTCAAACAGTACACTGCTAAAAAGGATATTTTGCATCAACGCATAATTGCGTTGATTCAAATAGATTTTATTCTTGAATAGGTCCATCCAAATATTAGTTTGATTTTTTGACGGATTCCTCTTGGCCACTTATAAGGAAAATGTTTGAAACAAGTGAACACTTGCTTCATAAGTTGGTTGAGGCAAGAATATTTTAGCTTCAGTAATGGGCACTTTTCTTGTAGAATCATGGGAGTAGGTTGAGACAAGAACATTGCAATTTCAATAATAAATACTATTCTTCTATCAACTTGGAGGATGAGTTCCAATCTGCACTCTGCACTTGGTTATAAAATAGAGAATGGAAGCCATTTTAATTTTGGCAACATTGAATAGATTAAACAAAGCATAGATTCACAACTACGAATAATTTAGGTATAAATGATGGTTTTATATGAGAATAGTTTTAAGTTTAATAACTGTATTTTCAATAAAACCAGTTAGTAGTGACGCATATTGCAGTTTGATTGAATACATAAACGACGCCACTCGCTTTTAGACACAAAACTGTAGAAGACCAAAATATATTTCACTCATTTTCACAACTGGCCACAATGAGCCAAAATCAAATTTCCATATTGCATTTTTATTGTATAGAAACAGTTTCCACTAGACACAAAACTAACAATCATATAAGTAGGTACGCATAGCCTCAAAACCTCCAACCAAAATGGTCAAACTAGATGAAATGGTCGAAATGGAAGTCGTATTCACAGATCGCGGTGTCGCCACCTGCTTTGATTGCTCATTGGTTGAATGTGTCACGTGGCACGGGTAATGATATCAACCAAGGAATAATATTCTTGTGTCAAGAGGATTATGTTTCACAATTAGTTAATGTGAATGTTTTCTAGGATGAAGAGTAGAATGTTTTCACTGCAAGCAAATTCATTTCAAGAGAATTCATGTAAAGAAGCAAACATCTCAATCAGTTTGAAATTAGAGTATATTCATTAATTAGAGATAATTATCCTTCTCAGAAGATTATTCTATTCAAGAGTATGTATATTTTTGATAGAAGAAATCTTTGTTATCTGTGTAGTATCGTTAATACCATTGTTTCACACCAAACCGTTCAAATTTATAGAGGGAAGGGTGCCATTCAGATCCGCCCTTATACTTGATATTTCAAATTCACATTGAAAATAAAAATATTAACTAAATTCGAAAAAATCGAGATGGTTGAAAAGATAGTTTCAATTATCTATTCAACGTTGTGACACTTGACCCCCATGCCAATTGAAATTTTTTAAGATGATGTGCTCTCCCTTACCATCTATCGAGAAAAACACTGTTCTTTATTTCAAAAAGTACCTATAGTATCGATGATCATTCAAAACGGGTTTTTTCCCATTTTTGTATGTCGAACCGTTAGAAGTTAACAGGTGGGGGGAGGGCTATACAAATCCGCAGTGTGTACCGGTTGACACAAGAGTCATGTAGCTTGTAGTTTTTTATTCGAAGAAATAAACATTTGAAATTCACAGAAGTTCCGTAATCAATGATAGGGCTATGTTTGAACCTAGCGACATTTTTTTCAACTACCTGTTTGATCGCAAGTAACATCAACTTCTTTTGTTTTTTAATTGCATCCTGTTTATTTATGTAGCCTACTTTATTTTCCTTTAGATTATCTATTCAACCATGTATTATAAGTTGGTATTCGTTTCTTCAATGGTTGTTGATTTGTATTTTATTAGAAAACAAGTTGGCTGTGACCCGAAGTCGATGATAGTTTGATACTTGTAGGCTTTGAAAACGAAAGATCATTGGTAAGCCGATATTATTCAAATTTTTTCATATCCTGATAAATCCCTGCATGATTTAAAGGAAAACATCCGAACATAACTCACTATATTGCGAAAGCTGGGATAGGAAACATTTTTTTAATTTGGCTACTTGTGAAGAAACTATCTGTCTTTAATTTTTGCAATGTGGTCATTTGGAAACATACAATTAAAATTGTTCCTCTAATACTTACATCAATTCAATATCAATCAATATTATTTTGCCAAGAAGAAGGGGTACATAAAGTGTTTTATGTTTGATAGTTAATAGTTATTTATGTATCAAGGGCGTAAAGTAGGCGTTTATGGCCTGCGGCGTGGATGATGGCCCGATGGCGTTAGCCAAGGGCCATCACACGCCGAAGGCCTTAAACGCATTTTACGCACGTGATACATACAAAATTTTATGCACTAGCGGTTTTATAACGCGAATCACAAATACTGACTTGAATTGCAATGGTCTACACGTTTCATACGTTATGCATACAATAATTAAGGGTAACATAATATGAGGAATGTGAAACTATAGTAGCTGAGTGCTATATTGGAGAATCTATTTCAAATAAATAGATCATCACCGAAAAAATTGCCAACGATTATGAACAAATGTTAGAAAGAGTATTGCTCTATTGAACTGAAATGATTCTAATTCGTGTTAGGAATTACATGAAATGATGTGTGAGTATAGATAATTTGAGAATTTTGTCTACTTTACGGCCCGCCGGGCCATAATGCGACCGAGGGCGGTAATGTGCCACTTTACGCTTGCTGAACCGGGCGGTAAAGTGTACTTTACCGCCCGCTAGTGCATAAAGGTTATTTCATTGTATTGACTTGTCTCCGTTGTTTTTGTGCTGATTAAAATTGCATCTCATCTTTGGAAACTAAAAATGTATTCAAGAAACTAGAAGGTTGATATTCGGGAAATGCTTTGTGAAAAAAATCATCTTATGGCTAGATGGCATAAATGTATCACAGTAATTTCTTCACAAGTAGAGAAATTAAAAGAAAGCTGTTCCTATCTGTTTTTTCAATTTCGTGAATTATTTTCTGATTTTTTCTTTAAATAAAAAAAAGTTATTGACATCAGCAGGGATTGATAAGGGTATCGAAAAATTTGAAATAATAACTGATCATTTTTTAATTTCAAACCTACCACCAAGCATTGAACTATCATCGAAATCGGGTCACAGCCAACTTGATGTTTTTCAATAAAATGCAAATCGACAGTCAATCAAGAAAATAATACCTATTTGTAGAACATGGTTGAATGGATAATTTTAAGGTAAATAAGATAGAGAAATATACAGAGTGACGTTTGGAGTTCCGATCAAACAAGTGGTTGAAATAAAATGTACGTACGAACGTACGTACTTCCTGTGAATTTCAAATGTATATCTCTACAAGTTGCTTAATTCTACTGTGTCACCTGGTATAAGATAGAATAAATACGGTTTCTTATGCTGAATTGGGAACTTCTTAACTATCGATGGAAAGTAAGCCTATCAGAATCAGTCATAATTTGGGAAAGACAATAACCAGATACTTATCAGATAAAAAATTATCGTAATCTCATCATGAAATTTTAAAATCAGAAATATATTTACGATATAAGACAGTATCGTAAAGATTTCATATAAGTACGATATGAGATGGAAAATTTGTGAAACGAGGCCACCAGTTCGAATTTTGTTTTTATTAGTAAAATACTATCTACAAAAAAAATTAGGCGTATATTTGCAAAGATCACACTAGTACTGGGTCATGTGATACATCATTATAAAGAACTTTCAATTAACTTGCCAACACTGCCTTGTTTTTTCGAACTATTTTGATTGGTTCTACAGCTGCAATTTTTTTAATATTTCAAAACTGTGTTTTCATTTACGAATTAGAAATAACTTTCGATTAAGGATGGCGTTTATTTTTCAAACATCAATGGGAAGAATTCAATTCAAGAAGTGAAGAGGGACGACTACTGAATATCTTGAAATTGGCGAAGGGCTGGATTTGTTGTCACTTTTGCAGAACATCTCTTTCCCAGGGTTCGTTCTTTAACGTACGGCAAAGTTTTGGACCTCACTGACTTGGAAGGTGTTCCCTGGAGAATACATCAGCCTTCAAAACTATATTGAAAAATTCATAAAAAACGAAATAGCATCAGTAAAATAATTGAAATGCTTTTTCAATATTGTATCACACTACCCCCTTACTATTTGAAATGTTGGGTAATTTACGCTTCAATTTTCGAAAGTTGAAACAATATCATTTGTTTCAGGTTTTTTTCGATGTTTCTTTCTTATCTGGTTCAAAATTTAACAAACAGGGGGGGGGGGGCACAATTTACTCTGCAATTTTTGAGCAGGCACTTATTATTACCATTTCTCAAATTAACTATTAGGTACTTTTAATAGATGATTGCCATTAAAATACTGGAGGCTTCTTGAAGGTGTTTATCATTTAATGTATT
The DNA here is from genome assembly GCA_944452925.2 of Chrysolina oricalcia. Lineage (NCBI taxonomy): Eukaryota > Metazoa > Arthropoda > Insecta > Coleoptera > Chrysomelidae > Chrysolina > Chrysolina oricalcia. The sequence goes on from OX101812.2 coordinate 18,338,848, forward strand.
GCTAACCCAAAGGATGTTTCCCAATTCTCAATGAGAAATTCCTCGCATCTTATGCATGTTTGTAATTACTAAAATAGTCATGTAGGAAGCGGTACAACGAAGATAAGGTTCAGTAGGTGATTTCACGAGAAAAGTGACACTCATATCCATATTGCGTACGTGAAAATACGTGTGTTGGTTCATTACTAACGTTATCGGCGATAAAGGAACACTCATCAGATGGCATATCTGAAATTGTTGCAATACCTGTTAATTTTTTCTGTTAATTTTAGTGGTAGCCAGGTGTTGCCAATAATTTGAAGGTTCTGGAGCAAGAACACGATTAAAGATTATTGAAACCTACCGAAATACCAAACTGAATGAATTTTACTCTTCGCCAAAGTTGGCATCATCAACTTACTAATTAAAACTATACATGTTACTCATAGTTCTAAACAGTATCACAGAAATAATTCCATACTATTTCGCAGTAATTTAAAAATTTATTGTAAACGGAAAGCAAACTTCCAAGTCAGGAAATAGTAGATGACTCCATCTATATTTCCTAATTTTTGATTCGTCCACTTTTTGCTACCCTTCATTTCTTGTGCCGAAAATATCTACTTATACATAGAGTTTTGGACTCAGTTCACTTTTTATGAAAACACATTACACTATACAACTGTTAGAATATGATTTTAAAAAGACAGTTATTCCTTCTCTCCTTACTCTACTAATCCTGCACAAACTATCCAAATTCAATTACTTTCTTTGAATGTCTATCGATTTGGACTAATCGACAATACGTCTTGAGACATTTCCGAAATAGTTGAAATCGAAGAGAGAACAACCAACAAACAGGACCAATAGAAACGTAAGAATAAACAAAACTAAAATTACTACTTCATCCACACAACCACAGAGATAATCGAACCGAAAATTTTTTCAATTCATTTCGTAATAACTCAATACTCAATCAAAAAATCACAAATAACTCCATACATATTTATTTCTTTCTGACCACTATGAATCAATATTACTTGTATGAAACAATAGGAATATGGATGAATATAATGAAATATCGAAAATAAACGTTTATAAAAAAATTGAAATAGTTCATTAAAATATTCGGAGTAAATCCAAAAATCTTGATGAACTGACTATGTATATTTCACACTCATAAAATATGTGATTATTCTTTTCTAACGTATGTTGAAGAAAAGTGGTCAAATTGTTTTTTCTAGTTTTAATGTAAATATACTTACTATTCTGTGAAACTATCAAATTAATGAAAGAGGAGAAAAAAAGATGCACTCATACGTGATTATGAAACGCAATAAATTATCGAATACCCGCACCCTGACCTTGCGTTAGCGGGACTTTCTTCAATTCTCCATTCGTTTCCTATTGACAAACTTTACTTAACTTTTTCTTATTTTAACAATAATGCTATGATAAATTGACTATTTAGATGTCGAATATATTATTATTATAATATTAACCAACTTCATTCAATCAGTTTCATGATGGTTTTGATATGAATAATTTCTTTAGAGGTTTTTTTTCATATTCTGATTGCCACTATCGGAAAATCAAGTATTATTCGGAAAATATCGTTAGAACTAAAGAAAAGTAGATAGGAATTGGTATTTTTCATGAATTTATGGAGGCTAGATGCCTTGGGGAACACCTTCCCACTATCCATTGCTAGTGCCAACCCATTGAAATCGTGCAGTTACGAGTGTTGCAATTTATGTATTGAGAATTGGCAACACTGGTGTTGCTAGGCGCGATCCAACTGCGCTATCAGAATTTTTTGTCATAGATACGCTATTTGTATTGTTAATAGACATTTGAAAATTTTATCTCGGCCAAAAAATGGAGCTAAATCGTGAACTTTTTCGTGTCATGATTTTTTACGATTTTCGACGTGTATTATCTCATCAGCAGTGTGCCGATCAACTTACTGCGATTTTTGCTGATGAAGCACCATCCAATGCCACAGTTCACATAGCCGTACTTCACTGGCGGACGAAGTTAAAGATGGACGTCCAAAATCGGTTGTTGTGCGAGAAAACATTGATGCTGTGTCCGAACTGATAATGCAGGTTCGTCATGTGACATATCGCGAGATCGAGGCATCCCTGGGCATTAGTATGACAAGAATACATAAGATATTGCATGAACATTTGGCAGTCAGAAAGATTTGTTCTCGTTGGATTCCGCACAATTTGACAATCGATCAAAAAAAGACTAGTGTAAATTGGTGCAAGGAAATGATCACAAAATATGATCGCGGTGCATCAAATGCAGTTTATAATATATACACAGGTGACGAATCTTGGATTTATTGTTATGAGCCCGAAACTAAACAGCAGTCGACTGTATGGGTCTTTCAAAATGAACCTAATCCAACAAAAGTTGTTCGTGCTCGCAGCACTTCGAAGCAAATGGTGGCCTGTTTCTTCGGTATAAACGGTCGTGTGGCAACCGTGCCTTTAGAGCAACGTAGAACGGTAAACTCTGAATGGTACACTACTATTTGTTTGCCAGAAGTCATCAATGAAATAAGGAAAACGAACCGTCGACGAAGGATAATTCTCCATCAAGAGAATGCGAGCTCACACACATCGGCTTAAACAACCCGCTATTTGAGCACTCAAAACGTTGAATTGATGGGTCATCCGCCGTAAAGCCCTGATTTAGCACCCAATGATTTCAATTTGTTCCCTCAAGTGAAGAACAAATTACGTGGTCAACGCTTTTCGACGCCACGAGACGCTGTTTATGCATTCAAAAACCATGTTATGGAGAAACCTACTTCGGAGTGGAAAAACTGCTTTGCCAATTGGTTTAATCGAATGCAAAAATGTGTAGATTTGGAAGGAGAGTATTTTGAAAAAGTTTCTACACCCCAATTATTGTTTTAGTTCTTCATTCTCATTACATAAATAGCAACCCTCGTATACAGTCTGTTATGATGACAGGATCTCCAGAAAAAGCACAGGAACAGTTCAATCTGCAAAAATTTAATCAGATTCTTCGCGCCCAACTATTCAATACCTATTCCTATTCAGAACTTATTCAAAACCTCCTACGTTATGGAGTATCTACTCAATGTTGAAAAGTACATTGAATGTTAAGGAAAATATTGATATAAGGAAGTTTTGAAAATTGGTCCAGCTCATCAAGAACAAAAGCGTCTGATACCAAGGAAATAAATCTAAAGTTCCATCAAGGGATGATATCAATAAATTTATTCAAGATGCTGATAACGAAACAAATTTACTTTATAAGGTACAGATATTTTCATAATTTTGTAAGAGTAGTAGTAGTAATTTCAATATTTTTCATTTGTAGTTTATCATAATTTTGGGTATCAGCGGTGCTTGTCGCCGTGAAGAATTATTACATAACTATTGATGCCATTGAAGATGCTGGATCTATATTGATTACCTGTTACGAAGACCTATTGCGCAAGAACGTTTTCTGTTTCAAATTCTGATTATATTGAGATTTACCGCAAGTATAGAGCACTACTATCGTCTCATACAAAAAGTAACAGATTTCTTTTTAAATATTCGAGAGGAAAATGTATTAACATGTGGAGATAAATAAAATGGGAGAAATTCCCAGCTTGATTGAAAAATGGCTTGGAAAAGACATGTAGGTATAAGAGCTACACAGGTCACTGTTTCAGGAAAAGCTCTGTAACTCTTCTGATCAATGCAGATGGCAACAGTACATCCATAAAACGTCACGGTGGCTGGAAATCTGCCTCCGTAGCAGAAGCACATATAGAAGATGTTTGAATAACAAAACTGAGATTTCTAACAAAATATTGAATTGTCCATCTTCTTCCAAACAAATTAAAATATCTGACAAAATTGTGGAATCAACTCTTCAAGAAATATCCAAGTTTCTGATCAGCAGCAACAAGGAATATCTTCGGGAATTTATGTTGGAAGTAATCATTCAAACTTTACTATCAATTATTCCAATAAATGAAATTGTTTTGTGATGAATAATCAATTGATTATTGACTCTGTTAAAAATAAATCCTTCAAAAAGTAATATTTCATGTTTATTTTGTGAATTAATTTGGCAGTGAATAAAGTATTTTTTTCACTGTGAAAAAAAGTAAACATTTACGCATCAATAGAGATGCAGAAATGTCAAGTTTTTTTGACAGTTGTACAAAAAAGAAATTTTAAATTACAAAATACAGCACTTGACGAATAACAAGAAGGAATAGGTGAACAGGTTGAAGCATTGACTCACGCGCAGAACGTAAAATTCATTTTACGATTCCTTACGGTAAAAGTTGAAGTTTACGAACTTATGTTAGGGTAAAAGTAAAGGTAAAATTATGTTGTATGAACGCTATTACTGAAACCCACTGCGTCAACTTTCTTAAAGTAAAAGATAAGGTAAAAGTAAAAGTTTGGGCCATGAATCAGCCATTAGTTGGACAAAATTTAAACTACCGACACTCGTGGATAGGAGGGGGACTACATCTCACGGGGCAGCACAATAATCCTTATTACCTGCAGAGTTCCCAGAGTTATGATAGTAAACTCGAAATGAAACGAAATGAAATGGTGGAAATGTCTATGCTTCTTTCTGAGTGAATGATGAAGTCCACGATGCTGCAGGCTGATTTTTGGGTATTCATAATACGAGTCAACTCTGAGTAGAAATGGTTTCAATGTACAGAAACATTCCAAACGATTTCATCAATTTTTGACAATTTCAAACTTTGGTGCTTTGGCATGACAAAAAACCATCAATAGTCTTACTTATTTTTTCTGGAGCTATAGAAATAAGAGTCAATCTGTAATTAGCCTCGTTGACCCTGCTTGTTGATTCTCAAACTACTTATTTGTGACATTTCTGAGCCACGTGTTGAAATTATATACTAATAAATTATATCCTAATATTGTTTGTGTTGAGCACTTATTGAAAAATATAGAAATATCTATCTCTAAAACCAATAAAACAAACTCCTAGTAGCTACTTGAAAACAGCAAAATAATGTTTATTAGTGACGTAAATCTTTTCCATATTTACATGAACACGCTGTGCATATAGTCAGTTATCTGTAGTATACAATTCGAATTATGAAAATTTTCCATTTTACCTAAAATTCAATATTGTTTTGCATCATAAAAATTATATATTTTTTTACAGAATATCACCCTATTTCTTGAGTCATCTTAAATTTTTTGCGCTGTTAGCATTGACTCGCAGATGAAACAATCGAATGCTAAGTTATAATAATGATAAAAAAATTGAAATATATCTACTCTATAATTTTTGAATACCTAGTTAATAAATCAACGGTCTTTTTCTTTTTTATATTCAGTTGAAGGGATAGGTGATAAACAAAACGTGTTCATGTGTACATGGAAAATTTTACCTGTTGTACCTGAGACATTGTTGGAAAATCGCCCTCATTACATTTTGTAGAGCTTTATCTCTATTTTTTTTTTTACGAAACTCCCAGGTTTTTTTGTATCTATAACGGAGCTGTCTTGTCTGGGACGTCCAACTACTTGGCAGAAATTTTCATGATATTTGGTAAAGTCCATCAAGTTCATATTTACCATTTTGATTCGCTCCATATAGAAATAAATCCTTCATAACTTTTTCGTCGAACCTCGTATGGTTTGTGATATGTATCATGACATTTATTGGTTATATGTTGTCAGTTTTAACACGTCTTCAAGCTTCTACCTAATCTGAAGGAGGTACTCACCGATTGTGAAGAATTTCTCGCCTGTGGATAGTTATGCCGATAGTTTACTTAGATTTTTTATGCTTGGAAACATGAAATAATTCTTTCAGAACTGCCAAAGAACTTTCAATGATGAAGTTGTCATTTTGGTTTCTAAGATGATTTGTTTTTATTTCGGATAGGTACAGGGAGAAGCTGCTATAATGTACTAATGACCATGTCTTTTCCTGAGAGAAATATCGAAATGGTCTTACTAGGATATTTGTTGCTTGTAGTTACGTTTCGTTTTCAGATACTTTAGTAGACCAAATTCTAGGACGAGCGTTAGCGAGTCCTGGAAGTCTGCTAATAAAAAAAAAACTGTTTTCGGTCGTGTTGCGTACACTATTTTTTCGGCAACCATGTAGAATAACAAATCAATGAGACGCATTTAGTCTAAGAGACGAAGGGAGGTCGACCTTCCCCATCAGTCAACCGAATGAAACACACTTTTTATGAAGTTACATAAATAGACGAATACGCCTAAAATGGGTTGCCTATCAAAAGGTGGTCATGACTACATGCAGTGAGTTTAAAAAATTTGCACCATATGGAAACTTTTTTATTATCGATTTGTCAAAAAATGTTATTCTTCATAAAAATTGGTGCATTACGGAATATTTGTATTCGAGTTATCAAAATTCTAAACTTCCAAACGGTGTACAGGGGGGAACAAAAAATAGAATTTTGATCAAGAGTAAACTACCCTGGCTGTGATTCCAAATTTGAATATTTCGAACATTTTAGTTTTTATTTGTATTATAAATTGAAATTTGAACAGAAGATAGGTACCAACATAAACTTTCTAATTCTTATTTATATTAATATTTATATTAAAATTCGAGCACATCCCCAAAGAAAAAGTGAACACTTCCCGGATGGTTGCCGAAAAACTAATTTTCGAAAGTTTTTTAAGAGGCAATATTAACAATTTCTGGATGTTTAATTGTAATTATCCCCCGGTCTATTATCTTATGGCCGTCGGTTATTTTGGCACATTCGGTAAGAGAGTTGACTATCACCATTGTTTATACAGTGTTTATATAAACACTGCTATCACCCTTTAGATGTTCGGTTTTCAGGTGAAGAAATTTTGTTCTGCACGGACTGTATTTCCGAAAGATTGGGAAATGCGAGCTGCAATTCGAAAAAGTCACTGAAGTTTCTGAATCTGTTGCAACGTATTTGTTACAACGAAGTGCAGGTAGTACTGTGTAGAACCTTTCTGCTCCCCGCTGTCAGGTCTATCCCCTGAGTACTCCAGATCTTCTGATGAACTCCTGGAGATTGTAACGGAGCTGAAGTGGTTCGGTATCTACTTTTATGTAAGCTGTAGGTCCCGCCTCTCTGTTTTTTGGGCCAGTCAATAGAGGATTTTTTCGTAACAAAAATACTAGTAGGAAACCGACTATGCCATCACATGAAAGACACTCTATAGTTATATTCTGTTATGTTTTCGACTCGCCACTATCATTTATTAATTTGTTATAAGCATTTAAATACAAAAAACTTGTTTTTTATTGTTCTGCTGTATAAAATAATAAAAAGTAATGAAGCAATCGGGTTGCTCCAATGAGAAAAAATCTAGACTATTGAAATACGAACAAAATGGTATGTTTTACGACCCGATCGGATCATTAGTAACGGAGAAAAACAGGAAAAACCAGAAAATTTTGCGATTTTTTGGATCATCACCATTTTTCAAAAAGTAGGGATTGTATTTCTCATGAAAGTATTGAATCATGTGTACTTTATGTGTTCACAAAACAGGCGCTGTCGGATCATTATGTTTGGCTCAATTGCAATTTGATTTTTTTTGTACTATCTTGCAGCGTGCCTGGATGCTCTAGTGATAGTCCAATTTCAATTTCTCGAACAGATTTTGAAAGTAAAAGTATAGTACCACAAAACGTATATTCTCATTTTGTGCTGCAATGCTTGCCCGCGTAACCAGTCGAGTGGTAGGAGAGACCTGCTCACGAAGTATATTCATGTGTATTTTGCTGTTCTGACGAAAAGCTTGTTGGCCTCAAATGCTTCACGAAATCATAAGGATAAAAACAATAATCTTCAAGAATATTTTGATGACACACTGATGTGATCACAAAATTTATAAAGTATATAATTTTTATCGATTTTTATTTATACTATTTATTCACTATTTTAGACTTGTTGAATGACAGTTCAAACTCAGTTTCCTTATACGAGTGGTAATTTTGTTGTTTTTTAAATTGTATCCACCAATATTTCTAACACTTTTATTAATACTACTGGGCCAACGTATCATTTTACTATAAAATCCTGTCGTACTACATGATAATTCAAAATATACTATTGGTATCTTGAAGATAAATTATTTATACTTCATATTATGGCATTTTGTTTGTTCAAAAGAGATAACTCTGAGCAACAATAAACTAATTCACTGTCTCTCTCACCGTTTTGCAATTAAATCACTCCTATACTCTATAGACATTGGTGGATTTAGTCAACTTTAGCACAAGCATTATCATAAACATAACGGTAACTTCAAAGGTTTTTAACTTAAACTTAACATTGCTGTATAAACGGCCCCATTTGATATAACAGATTCGACTTTCGCTTTTAAGACATATTTAAGCACAATTTTAAAATGATGTTGACTAAATGCACCTTTAGTTCATTAGGGTAAGTTAAGCCAGTTAAGGCCAGATAGGCCAAGCTGTAGATAAAAATAAGAGGCTCTTTTAACACAAAATAAAAGACGCAAACGGCCTATACCAGGGGTGCCCATAAGGTCGATCGCGATCGACCGGTAGATCGCGATCGACCGGTAGATCGCGATGGACCGGTAGATCGCGATCGACCGGTAGATCGCGAAGGCTTTCAAAGTCGATCGCCGAGGAAAAATGTAAAAAAAGTATAAAGAATTATGAGGACTGTACCCAAGGAGACTAAAAACAAGGAGGGTTTAATAAGCTTTAACCAATCAGAAACTTGTAGCATCAACGCGTCATAGTGACGTACTTGGGTATGAGTACAGAGTCGAACTCGAACCAAGCAACAAAACTGTCAGCAGTAACTCTCATATACCAAGAGCTAGTCCGTCACTGTCTATAGAGAACGGCGGCCATGACATGTATAACTACGTCACAAATGTTCTTTCATCTCTTTCTACTAGTGTCCCCATTGTCTTATGGGAATCAAACACTCCTTGTTTTTAATTTAGTCTCCTCGGACTGTACCAGTGTACCACAACATCTGACCCTACCCTTCGGTGCGGTGGCGCGCGGGCGGGGGAGTCGCTTAACACGCGACAACGACAGCAACCAACAACAGAACAGCAGGCAGTGAGCGAATAAGCGTCATTCAGTGCAGTCACGTACGTATCACCGCGAAAGTTAACCAAGTTAACAGCTAAATGGCAACAAAATCGTAAATTGAATATTATTTAAAAAGTAAATAGAAAAAAACTATTAATTACATCATTATAATGAGTTATTTCATAACTATGTTTTATACATGATTTCTGCAACAAAATATTAATTGTGAAGAGATGCGATTATTGTCGTATTTTTTTTTAAATTTTTAGCGTTCCTGAATAACTAGTCCTTTAGGAACAAGTCAAAAATTTTATATATGTTTTTGCTGAAATCATGTATAAAACATAGTTATAATTAATTCATGCTATCAGGCTCGTAAGTTGCTACACGTGTGTTTTTTATTGTTTGTAGACGGAGAACCGTGAATCCCTGAAACAATGAGTGGGCCGAAGAAATCCAAAACGTATCACTTCAATCCTGAGTGGGAAGAAGAGTTTTTCTTCACTATGGTAAAAGAAAAATGTGTATGTTTGATATGCCGATTTGCCATCGCCACACCAAAACGAGGTAATTTGGAGAGACATTATAAAACCGTACATAAAAAACATGAAGACAGCTTTCCACGTCACAGTGATATACGAAAATCTAAATTGAAAGTCATGAAGCGTTGTTTGGCAGGTGAACAAGCCATGTTTACAAAACCGTTGGAGAAGTCCAGAGCGGCTACTATTGCATCATACAAAATAAGCCACATTTTAGCTAAAAATAAGAAGCCATTTGATGATGGAGTGATGATAAAAGAATGCTTTTTCGAAGCAGCTGAGTCTTTGTTCGTAAATTTCAAAAACAAAGCTGAAATAATTTCAACCATTAAAGATATTCAGCTATCCCGGCAAACCGTGACTAGACTTGTGGAAACAATAAGCAGGAACTTGGAAAGTCAAACTATGAATGATCTCAGAGACTGCTCTTACGTTTCACTCCAATTTGATGAATCCACAGACTCATCTGATGTGGCGCAACTGTGTATTTTCATACGCATGGTCTTTCCAGATATGACCGTTAAAGAAGACTTTCTAACAATGATTTCGTTGAAAGAATGTACTCGAGAAGTGGATATCTATGATTCATTTCTAAAGTACACACAAGAAGCACAAATGCCGCTGTATAAACTTGTATGCATAACCACAGATGGAGCTCCAGCCATGACAGGTAACCATAACGGATTCATCGCACTGTGTCGAGCTAATGAATAATTTTCGAGCTTTTTCGCTTTTCACTGTGTGATTCATCAACAAGCACTTTGTGGAAAAATATTAAACATGAAAGATGTCATAGCCTTCAAAGTAGCAAATTCCATCCGAGCGAGAAGTTTGCAGCGGCGATTATTCAAAGCACAACTGGAAAGTAGCGGATTCGAGCACACTGACTTACTTCTCCACACAGATGTAAGGTGCCTAAGTCGTGGAAGATTCCTTGCAAGATTTCATGAGTTACTGCCTGAAATAATATTTCTAGAAGCCAGAGGAGACGATGTTGAAATGCTAAAAAATGGAAAATGGCAGAGCGATTTGGCTTTCTTAGTCGATATTACAAAGCACCTGAACGATATAAACCAGGAGTTGCAAGGAAAAGACAAAAATATTGTGGACATGATGTCCTCCATAAATGCTTTCAAGCGTAAGTTGAAACAATTGAAGGAAGAAATTAAAAACAAAGACTGCAGGAACTTTCCAACCCTGCTATTGCAACAAAACTCTGAAAGTTTCGTGTCATATGAAAACGAAGTGACAAAAATTCTGAGCGAATTTGAAAGACGCTTTGAAGATATTAATAAAATGGAAAATATTTTATCATTTCTGTCTTACCCATTTACCTGCACAAATGTTCATGAAATCTCTTCTAGCTGTAGCGACTATTTTAATATGGAATGTACTGCTCTTGAGGATGAAATGTTGAAGCTCATTTCTGATATAAATTTAAAAACTAGAGCCGGCAACAGTGATTCTTATTCTTACTGGTCATCAATATCCGAAATAAAATATCCATTGATAAAACAAATTGCCTTATAAATAACTGCTTTCTTTGCATCAACCTATCTGTGCGAGTCTGCATTTTCGCATATGAAAATAATAAATTCAAAATATCGCACACGTCTAACAAATGACCACCTGACAGCCTGTTTGCGTTTAGCATTAACAGAAAACATCCCTAATTATGAAAAGTTCACGGAGGACCACCGATGTCATGCTTCGACATCAGCGTTACAATAATTTTTCTTTTTTATCACTTATAAGTAATATTTTTTATTATTTTTGTAGTGTTGGATGATTAAAAATTTAATAAACATCACTAATGCAGTGTCACTTCTAATTCTTTTTTGATAACTATTTCTCCTTCACGATGAACCGACGATCTGCAGGATCGCGCGCCTTCGATGAATGCAAAATCGCAGACCGTTCGTCGCGTAAATCATTGAAGGCCTTTATGTCTAGCAGTGGACGTTCAAAAGGCTGAAATGATGGTGTGATGGTGTCATTATATTTTGATTTTAGTTGGTGAGATGTATGGTTTAAATGTCGATCTCCTAGTCAAATATTTTTGCTGGATCGATCTCCCCAAGAAAAAGTATGGGCACCCCTGGCCTATACTACTTTTTATGAGATACTTAATTCGTAAATGAAAACCCAGGTTTTCGCCCCAGCATTTTTGTTTTTTTGGCGAATTTCTCAAAAAGTATTGGAGGAATCGTTTTACAGTCCATAGAACTTTTGTAGAGAATTATAAAACCTACAAACTGTTTTTTTACACGACCAGATCGGTGCATTTTTCACTGAGAAAATTCGGGAAAACCTTGAAAAAGAGAATATTTTTCAAAAATTCACAATTTTTATAAATCTGAAGCTGGACAAACAATATTGCGAATACTGATAGATAAAATAATACGTGGTTCAACTGTACCAACATGTTTTCTGTCCGATTTGTAGTTTTTGCACAATCGCGTTATAAACAATTTAACGACATATCTTTCTAAATGCGCCGATTTAAGGGAAATCATCTTATTCAAATTCTGTAAACGGCATTTGGAAGTAGAGATCAATATCTACAATTTGCATATTTTGGATTTTCACATGAGCAGTGGGAAATGTGTTGAAAATGTCACTGGAAGTTACTCTAAATGCTTCGAAGTGCACCCGAAGTCGCCCGAACTCAACTCGAGTTAACTTCAGTGCGACTTCGGGTGACTTCGGACGCACTTTGAAGCGTTTTATCAACTTTCAGTGACATTTTCAACTCATTTCCCACCTCTCAGGTGAAAATTCAAAATATACAAATTATGGATATTGATCTCTACTTCCAGATGCCGTTTGTTGAATTTGAATACATTTTCTCTCAAATAGGCGCATCTTGTAAGATGTACCCTTAAATTGTTTATAACGCGATTGTGCAAAAACTACACATCGGACAGAAAACATCTTGCTCACAGTTGAACCACATATTATTATCTATCAGTTTCCGCAATATGGCCGCTACTTTCGGAAACTATTTGTTCCTGTTACTGAAAGTGAAATCACTGATATTATAAAACAACTACCCAATAAGAGGTCTACTGGCCCCGATGAAATCGCTGTATCAGTAATAAAAGCATGTAGTGCCATTATAGCACTCTTCTTGTGCTCCATTATTAACGCTTTGCTCACACAAGGAAAATTCCCATCCTCTCTCAAACTAGCCTCTGTGATTCTGATACATAAGAAGGACGATCCAAGCAATGTTGAAAACTATAGACCCATTGCTCTTCTGAGCATCTTCTCGAAAATCATCAAAAATGCAGTTGCAAAAAGAATTAATCAATTTCTCGAAACCTTCAATCTTTTCAGCGATATCCAACACGGTTTCAGAACTAGTCTTTCAACAGAAACAGGGACCATACAATGTATTCAACACATCACAGATAGAATGGATACTGGGGAAATAGTGGTATCAATTATGTTTGATCTCATTCGGGCTTTCGACACCGTCGAGAGTTCTTTCGTGTCGAGAAAATTATACCAACTAGGAATACGCGGCCCTATGAATGATTTGTTCATCTCATTTCTAGAGCGCAGAAAATTCATGGTCAAAATTGATAAAGTCATCTCGGACGAGTTTGAGAATGATATTGGTACTCCTCAGGGGTGCGTCCTCGGACCCCTGATTTTCTTGATTTTCATAAACGATCTTCCCCAACATGCTGATGACACTTGCATAATTGTCTCAGATGCTTCTAAAACAATATTAAAAAAATAATCGATACTCTATTGAAAGAATTCAAAGACTGGTGTTTCAAAAACAGGCTCATTATCAACCACAACAAAACAGTGGGCATTGAGTTCTACAACAAGTACAGACCACCAACAATCAAACACATCTCATTTGAGGGGCGGTCATTTGAATTATCCAAATTTACCAAATTTCTAGGCACGAAGTTAGACAGCAATCTCTCTTGGGAAAAGCAAATAGACAGCATATGCAGCAAGCTGAATAAATGCTACTTTTTGATTTCGATTATGGAAAATATGCTTGACGTAGAATCTCTTTTGAATGTATATTATGCCTTTGCATATTCAGCTATATCATACAGTATTTTTGTATGAGGCCAAGCCTCTTACATGAAACGTGTGTTTATTTTGCAAAAACGAATCATTCGGCGTATTTTCGTACTATCCTACAGAGCTTCCTGCAAAGGTACTTTAAGAAATTATAGTATTCTCACGGCACCATCCATATACATAATGCAACTAATGTCATATATTTATATCAACAAAAATAATTTTATCAAACATTGTGATACTCACGACCACAGTACCAGAAATAAAAATAATATATTAATAAACATAGCAAAACACTCCCTCAAAAAAAAAAATTACCGATCTCCGCAGGTAGTTACCTCTTCAACAAACTTCCTTATGTGTTTATGGGAGTAAAGGGTTCATCATCGGTCGGTAACGACTGTTTGTTAGCAAACGATCTCCCAAAGATTTCTGTTTTCTTCGATTAAATCTCTTAACCCGGAGATTCGGAGTGTTCTTCCTCTGCTCACTAGGTGGAGCGGCATAGAAACTGCTTCCATCTCGTGAACCAGAATTGACTAATCAGCGGAGTGTGTTTTGGTTTGGACGGGGAACAGATGGCTTCAGTGCTGTCTGTGTTGACCTGCCCTTGCACTGATGAGAGGCAACAACCTCGAAACTAGTCTGCAGGTGTTCACCCTGTCCAAATCAAAACATCATTCTGCTGGTTGGTCATAGAGGGCACTTGCAATTGCGTCCTCTGATGCTTTGAGGAACGTTGCACAAGTAGCTGTTAGATTTAATTCAATACCCGTCGTGGTCTTGCCAGGGTAGTAGTTGTTTTCTGACAGGTACTTGCCATAATAAGCCTACGCAGTAGGTGTTTATGGGAGTAAAGGGTTCATCATCGGTCGGTAACGACTGTTCGTTAGCAAACGATCTCCCAAAGATTTCGGTTTTAAACTTCCTTATTTTTTGAAGAGCTCGAAATGTTTAGAGGTTTTCAAATGCAAAATTAAAAAAACTTGCTTTTACTCTGTAGAAGAGTTCGAAAGTTATGTCAACGCCCATTAGCTATCATGGCGTACTTTCTCTATTATTTAAACTTACCTCGCTCAGCGCCGCATAATTCGTTTACATATTTAATTCTTGTTTATGTTCAGTATTGTCTTTTTACTCTGTTGTATCTTATATACCCCTTACATCTTTATCCAAGATGTTTTTATGACCCGTCCAATCTGTTTTATGTGAATAGGAAACGGACTCAATAAAATTTGATTTGATTTGATTGTTTATCCAGCTTCAGATTATAAAAATTATAATTTTTTTAAAAATAGCCTCTTGTTCGAGGTTTTCCCGGGTTTTCTCAGTGGAAAATGCACCGATCCTGTCGTAAAAAAATCAGTTTTGTAGGTTTTATAAATCTCTACAAAAGTTCCATTGGCTGTAAAACGATTCCTTGAATAATCTTTGAGATATTTCCAAAAAACCAAAAAAGTTGTAATTTTTGTCACTATTGCTTGTTCAAAAAATTCCACAAAGCGATTTTGCTGGGGCGAAAACTAATGTTTACATTAACGAACTGTTATAATATAAATATAAAATATAATAATTAGTATAGGTCATTTGCGTATTTTATTTTGTGGGGGAAAAAACCTCTATAGCTTGGTCCAAGATGTCATCAGTCACACAACAAATATAATACCGAAACTCTTTTGTTTTGTACAATACGTCTTTTTAACACCAGCAGTATAATATTTTCTTTAATTATTTATCAATTTGAAAATTTTTAACAGTAGGAATTCACTTCACTTGTTCAGATAATTACTCTCTTATGTTGCATCCTGTATAACATTCATGTCATGCGGGAAAAAAATCTAGCTGTTAATTACATCCATAAAATCATGAATTATTCTGTAATATTAACATATGCAAATACTTTTCGAGGCCAAGAATGTTTATAACAAAATTGCAAACTTCCTTTTTTATTATGTCACTATTTAAAATAGTTTTCAATTTAGACACCAAAAATCTACAATAAATTAATCTTGCGTGGAAGGCTTTTCTTGTTTATTTCAGAAAGCGGTGGCCAGATATTTCATTATCATCATTATTTATTGTGGAGACATTTAGCAATGTTCATAGAGATAAGATGTTTGTAAACAACGCTTTTAGGTTACACAGAGGAAATAATGTATCATCCGAAGTTGAAAATATCTACTTCTGTAATAGACAATTATAGACTTTGTTTAATCACAACTGCATTTGTTGATTTCTGGGTTCAAAATATTCTTTACTGGGGTGGCATACTGCAGCATGAGTCTAGTGTGGATCTTGTAGATCGAAGTTTTTATCGGCGGATACCAAAGGTATTTAAATTCTATAAACACCAAAAACTCGGAAACGATGCGTGATATCGTGAAAATGTATACAACTGCTATGAAAAGTAGCATATTTCTTAATTTCAAAACGATGTATTGCTTATACTGTGAGAAATATTTTTTCTCACGGCACTTTGCCCACAATCAACAAAAATCGACAAAAACTTGTTGGCTAGGTAGTTGGCTGCTGTTCATTTTTAGATAGTTATCAGAACCAGGACCGTCTTTCACCTATTAGAGGCCCTGGGCACATTAGAATAATGGGGCCCCTATGACCATAATAAAGTACTATTTTGTTAGATTAGACAAATAACGTAGAAATGCAAAGTTTTAGCCTTAATTTATAGTACATTAGATATGATGAATATATTATATCATGTAATCCACACTAAGTAACCAGCATCCACGATTAGTCCTTATACTCCTTATACAAGTATCTATGCTGATTGAAGAGGTACCCTTCTAGATTTGAGTTGAGCAAAATCGTTAATAACATCTTCAAAATCTGTGTTTTCGAGCATATCACATTCTATCGACATTAGCGACAAATTATTCAATCTCTCTTGAAGCATTATACTTCTTATTCAATTTTTATTAGTTTTAATTTGGAGAAGGAGCGTTTCCCACTGCAGTTAGTTACCATCATGCTTAGAAAGATTCTCAGTGCGATTTCTACATTAGGTGTCTTCAATTTTGCTCTCTTTCAAAAGATGATATATTTCCAGTATACTATTAGTTTCTTCATTTTTACTTTGATCAATTTTCAAGTATTCTGTTAAATGTAGACATTCCATTTCGAACTCTATCTCGTTTACGTCTTCATAGTAGATTTCAGCAAATTCTTTGCAACTTTGTCTCAACTCTTCGGAATTCAGAGTTTTCAAGCGAAAAAATAAACCAAAACGTTGACTAATGTTCTTATACGAACTTAATCGCTGTTTTAGATGAAGGCCCAGGGTATCAATTATGGGGATAAAGGTTTCGACTTTGAATCTTTCTTTTCCATTCAGTTGGACTGATGGCGCAGAGCCATCAAAAAAGACAGGCGTGTTATGGATTACTTTAACAAAAAATACATTTCTACCACCTTTAGTAACCTAAAATTATGAAAGGGCGATAGACTGATCTAATACCGCTGTAATTCAGCGATAATTCCACACCTCTTATGGACTAAGACTATTATTATTATTATCATTATCATATCGTTGCCGCCAAGCTCAATAGTTGCCGAGCGTCGTTCTCTCAGGGGTAGAAGCTTATTAATATTACAAAATATCTGCTCCCTGTTCTCGCAGGCTCTTATGATATAGAAAAATAATGGGTATTAGAAAATTTTCTCGTATGACCTTATGCTTCAGTATGTGACACCCAGTCAATTTAATTGCCTCAGCGAAGTTCATCGTAACACGGTTTTCAGTTCTCAGACAAGTTTTCTCTCTCATCTTAAAAGGACATGATCGCCTGTGTTGAAACAATTCAAGTTCAACTTACCTTATTCGATGGCATGCATGTGGCATTGTATAATTTATGTATCTCTATAACGGGTACTTTTTCATTTATATCAAATACCTTTCTCTAGATAGAAAATTTCGCCTACCGGGTGTTTCACATTTCATTCCATGACTTTTATTCTAAAACGTTCAAGATAATTATTCACAGCGAAGTTTAACTTACATTTCGTTTAATTTCAATGTATGGTTTTAATTATTTAATTTTACGTTTTTCTTTTAAATATAATGTTAAAAACCGAATGTTTTTTTTTATTTTTTGTGTTTCTCATTACATTCATTTTCCTCAAAACGCATCAAGACTCAAATACAGGGCGCTAAGAAGTACGGGATACACCATGTCTTAATTCAATTTCTTGAAATTTCTGTCCAGGACATGGGATTAAATATTGTAATTTAATCACAAATTTATCAAACCCTATGGCGGCGTTATAGTGGTTCCAGGTATGTTGTTTTGGGTCCATCTTTTCTTTATGTCAGCTGGTAGAACAATTAAAATCTATTAAAATAAGTTTATATATAAGTTAAAATAAGTTTATGGCATATCAGACGGGAAAATGAAAATCAGAACTGAATTAGAAAATGAGACCCGGTTTCGAATCCCGGTTTTTCCACATTTTTTTAATTCAATTTAATTTAACTACAGACGTAAAAGTACTTCATTATTAATATCTATACATATTTGATAAACTTAATTTCCTCAGTGCCCAATAAAAATATTGCAACCTTTCACACTGCTAAGATTAGATTTCAAAGTAAAAATTACATTAAACTACAAGGTTGCAATAAAATCATTATCCTAAACTTCAACCTACCTTTATACCTACCAACTTTTAACATCAGTTAGGACTTGAAAATGATATTCCAAATTATTATTTGACTGAAATACGTGACCATGAATGAAAAGAAACACTTATGAAATTCTTCCCTCTAATCAATCTAAGGAACAACTACTTATGGTAACATGCTATTATAGTTATTCATGAGTAAGGTTATTCTGGACTTTAATTGTCTAAAAAATAACAAAGAAAAATTCAATTCTCTGCAATTTTTATTCACGACGTTTCAACTGTTAAAATCTACAGTCGTTATCAAGTGTATAAATTCGACAATCTCAAGGATACTTCTTATATTATATGCTATGGGTGATTTTGTGTCATTAGCCTAGGGGTAATTTGCTGGTGTTCAGGTAAGCTTGTTAATTACAGTGCCGGGCCCCTCCGGTACAGCATTGTTAATTCTTATCGCAATTTCAATTGATCCATGCCAATAATTAAGGTTTTCCACACATTACGGATTTCTATGCTAGCTTGACTGAAGACTTTGTTGTTCATAATATATGCACTCTCTTTAAACTTCCTTCTATATTTCTATATTCTTAATTTTATTTTATTTAGTTTCTTAGGTTATTTTATTTGCTGTTTAAACTCTCCTTAATTGTTGTCACTTTAGTGCCTGAATATGAATTCTAATATAGATTATTTGAATGGTAAAGCAGAATCGCGGTTAATATGGCAAAAATCTAATGATGCACATAAAAAAGAAAATGACAAGTTCATCAAATGGATGGAAAAGCAAAAGGTAACAGATATAAATGAACGAGTTGTTTATTTGACGTTACAAGTTACTGCTGTCAGATCAATAATCAAAAATTTGTCATGTAGACTTCACGCAAAGAGACTTAACTAACAGGAGGGTTTAATAAGCTCTAGCCAGTCAGAATCTTGTAGCATCAACGCGTCATAGTGACGTACTTGGACATGAGTACAGAGTCGAACTCGAACCAAGCAACAAAACTGTCAGCAGTAACTCCACAGAAATATATATTATATACTTACTCTAGAATGCTAATCTCCATATCAAAAGTGTTGTAAAAAGTTCAGACAAATCCGCAATGCGCTTGCGCGTCATTAGTGATTTTTGTAACAGGCCCGGTTTTAGTAAAATATTATGGTACTTGTGAAGATTAACAAACGTTAATTCTGAATCTCGGAGAATAAGGTTGGAAACCTCATTGTGATTATACCTGTTATTTGTATTTAGCCGATTTGAATGCATACTTTCACATATTTATGATCCCGAGTATTCAGGAAAGGGCATCAGAAAGTAGAGTACGGTTATTACTATGCGAAAGATTTTTGGTATCACATTCGCTTTTAACCAACAAAAACCTATGGAACATCCCCAAATCGTCGGTGCGAATTTCAAGGAAGCACTGGGGGGGAAAATAAATTGAAAGTACAAAAAACCATGAAAATTTATTTCAGCTATCATGATAATATCATGAATAATTTCAACTCAAACTGGATTTATAAAATTGAATGCTTGGATGCTCGATGTTTTTTTTTCTAGAAGGATTCATGTCAAAATACGCAACTGCATTTAATTTAAATCATTTGAAGAGATTAACATGCTATTTCTACGAGTATTTCTGGTTGTATTACCTTATTGCAATTTCCACAACGGGGGTGCATGAAAAAGTGAGGCCACAAGCATTTTCTTTACCATCAAATAAAAGCACTTCCATATTGACATTAATTTTCTGAGGCAATTCTGTGTATGTTTAGTACTTTTTGTAGGAATCTAGGACTCATAATATAAGCGGTGTGGTAGAAAGTTGTATCACTCGCAGACACAGATTGGTACTGCACTAGGTTTCAAATTATTCTATTGTCGTTTTTGAAAGTTTTTGAAAGTTCGATTTAAACAGGTAAAATGGGGCACCAATAAAAATAAAAGTTATACGCTGGCATCAATATACATGCTGTCCGAAATTAACGTACGAGGGCTGACAATAAAGTAAGGTCTCCAACGCTGCAACTTCGCCGGATCACGCGCTAGGCGAAATCTGGCAACACCGCCGTGTTCCTTGGTTCCCCCACTACCACTTTGCTGCTGGGTGAGGCTTCCCCGACCGCTCAGTCTTGGCTGAGCAGCCGTCAACGATGGAGGTACCACTCGCGTCAGCGTCCAAGTGCGAATTGCGTTCTGTAATACGTTTTTTGAGTGCGAAAAAGGTGACACCTATTGAAATCCATCGTCAACTAGTTGAAGTTTACGGGGAAAAGTGTATGGACATAAAAAACGTGCGTAAGTGGAGCCGCGAGTTCAATTCCGGGCGCACTAATGTTCACGACGAGGAGAGAAGTGGCCGACCGTCGGTCTCGGATGCGATTGTTCAAGCAGTGGAGGCAGAAATGCTCAAAAACCGCCGTGCGACAATTAGGGACTTGGAAGAGAAGCTTGGAGGAGTGTGTAGCGAAACAATCCGTCATATCCTTGTGAACAAGTTGCAGTACCACAAAGTTTCTGCCCGATGGGTGCCGAAACAGCTGACCGAAGACCACATGAAGCGGCGCGTGGAATGTGCGACCAAAGTTGTGGCCCGTTTTGAAGAGGAAGGCGATGATTTTTTGGAAGGGTTTGTTACGGGGGATGAAACGTGGGCTCATCACTACACACCCGAAACAAAGGAGTCGTCCAAACAATGCGATTCTCCGAAACCCAAAAAGTTTAAGGCGACACTGTCAGCCGGCAAGGTGATGGCTACGGTGTTTTGGGATCGCCACGGGGTATTGTTGGTGGATTTCATGCCAAGGGGAACCACTATCAATGCAGCAAGGTACTGTGAGACCCTGGAAAAGCTTCGTCGTGCCATAAAAAACAAACGCCCGGGATTGCTGAGCAAAGGAGTGAAATTTCACCACGACAACGCGCGCCCGCACACAGCCAACGTTACCCTTGACCTGCTCAAGACATTTGGCTGGGAAATCATCGATCACCCTCCCTATAGTCCCGACGTGGCCCCCAGTGACTACCACATGTTCCCCGCCCTGAAAAAACATCTCGGAGGGAAGAAGTTTGATAGTGACGCGGAGGTTCAGAAAGAGGTCAACACCTGGCTGCGCGAGGCGGACGGAGAGTGGTATTCTGCCGGCATAGACAAGTTCATCGTGCGGATGCGCAAGGTGTTGGAAAAAAATGGCGATTATGTAGAAAAGTAGCCAAGACCTTGGCCTTTCCAACGGTGTATCGCTTTTTGTAAATAAATGTCATTTTCTATGAAAAAAAAAATTGGAGACCTTACTTTATTGTCAGCCCTCGTATAAAGTCATTGTCTAACGAATTAGTCATTTTTGAGAATAACTCCGAAATAGTTTGATTTTTGTTTCGAACTACACATCTTTTTTGACATTCGTTTCGATTCTGACTTCACAGCCGTTACAGCTATGACGTCATCGACATTTTTTGAGAGTTTTGGAACGTGTATGAATAGCTGATTTTAGAATTATATCGCACTGGACGTTCCTAGTTGAGAGTTTGAGATTTTGAGGAGTATTTTATTACGATTGGTGCTAGGATTTTTTTGACATGGCAGCAGAAGTATTTTTTAAATAGGCAAATTTGGTTTTTCCTATAGAGAATAAAAGTTTTCAAGATGAATCTGCAATGTAATTTAGACGCTGAAGAAGGTTAGTACTACCCACTTTCAGCAAACATCAAGTCATTGAGTCATTAGCTTACGAGATTAATGAAGATGATTCTTACAGTTATACTTTAACAAAAACATGGGTGACCCTTGACTTGCTCTATAATTTAAAGAAAAATTGTATTTTGTTTCCAACTGTCTTTCGTTTCTCGTATTATTTATACCGATAAAGTTAAATGTGTTTGTGTTCAATAATAATAATGATTTATTCACCATGAAGAATTAGAATGATAAAATTATGAAAAGAAAAACAAAAGTATATCACGAAAATAAACTGAAGAACTTCCCACAGAAATGAACTTATGCGTGATTTGAATTTTTCCATTCATTTTGACCAGTGTAGTTCGAGCAAATTTATTTTCCATTCATTAATTCATAAAATATCGAAATGTAACAATATAAAATTTAATAAAATATAAAGTAGACGTGCAAAATAAAATAACATAATAAATATATACAACATTCAGCAGTATTTCTCTTTCATTGTTCTACGATAGATAAAGGGGATCTCTAGTATCTATAAACCTTTTGGATATTGGATCCATCGATACTACGGATTATTGGATAATTTTAAATTTGAATAAACTGTAAGAGTTCAGGAGTTTTATCGATTCCTAGATGGCGTTGAACAATTTTGGACCTAGATAATTTAAAGATCTTTTCAGTTTTGGGAACTATTACGTGTAACCTACTATTGTATCTTGTTAAGTGGTCATTGGAAATGGGAGTTAATTTTTATTTTGAAATTTTTCAGCAGAATCATCTTGGAATAGAGTTGGTAGATGTCAAAAAAATTTGAATCGTATAGATTTTCTGTTCTTGTTTTTTTATAAATTATTTTAGTGAAGTAGTTTTGTATTTTTTTAATGTTGGTAAGATGTGTGTGAGCTAACCCTCCTCACCCCCATGCAATTAGACCATAGCAAAATATAAAATTCTTAAATGGATAATCGACAGAATATTTGAGAGTTATTTGAATTTATGGAGTATATTACTGATTTTCTTCATCACGAAGTTGATTTGGACGACCTATCTCAGATGACAATCACTGTATATTCCCAAATATTTTAATTTCTTCATCGAGTTTATGTAGGTATATCATTTGCTGGCCAATTGCTATATGTGTAGTATCGATGTTGGGTAGGTGAGAACTGTAAGATGCGAAAGGGAGAAAATGTGTTTTTTTGAAATTGATTGTCAGCAGTTTGAAATACTGCCACATCTTATTCAAGTCTTCCTGTACATTGTTCTTGAGCGCGTCCCATGAATTACTTGAATAGAATATGGCAATATCATCATCAAATCTCATAATTTGACGTGATGAGTTTTGTTGGAAATCTTCATATATTTATATACTGAAAAGGAATGGTCCAAGGACGGTGCCTTGCGGTACTCCAAGTTAGATTTTTTCAGTTTACTAATCACCAATTCTCACACATTGTTGCCTGTCTGTCAAATATATTTTTATGAGAATATAAAATAAATGTTCCAAATTTAGCTACGAAATTAAAAGAAAAAACTCTTTTTCTGGATTGTTGTTAGATGGAGATCAATAAGATTTGCAGTTATTGATTAGTCCTAACTCAGTCTAGCTATAACCACACTAATGCAAAAAGTACCATTCCACACCAAGCAACATAAAAAAGTAACACTTTCAGCGTGAACATTTCTGCAAAAAATACGGTTTTAGCTATCATCTGTTGAAGTGAGGTCAATATTTTCTAAATATATACTTGATTAGTTTTTATGATTACCCACCTCTCGTAACACACTGAGCCATGGACTTTCATTGTTAGAAATTTTAACGTAGGTTGTGTATATTTTTATCACGTACTCCAATGATGCACCAGCACTGTGAATGATCTTTCGAGATCCGATTTAGATCGGTCGCTTAGATAAAATTAAAGGACTTTGAAGTTGTAGATGTGTATATTTCGTTGGTGTTCGAGATAACGGGGTATTGGTCTTATGACACACTCATCCTTCGAGTGTGATACCATTATCGGGAATGGGTGTTTTAGATTCGATTATCTCCGTTGTTGATTTCATGTCGAATGGAAAGGCAAAACATTCTTTGTCCAAAGGACCTCTCCCATGGAAAATTGGTTCTCTTGATGGCTGAATTTGTGGGGCAGAGAAATGTTATCTCTAATTACATTCACTGAAGGGTTACATTATTTTCGTATTTTCAGCATATTAGTATAAGTATCTCCAGTTATTGTTTTTGGAACTTCCATACCGTAAGTCACCTCTATTTAGTTTTTTACAATTTCCGATATTACTAATTATTCTAAGATCGTCAGTAACATGATTATGATATCTCTTCCTTGTCCTTTTCTTTATTTTATTCCTATAGTGGACCTGTCTGCAGTATTATACTTACCAAGAATTTGAAGATTGTAAATAAAATAAAGGGAAGCAAGTAATGTTGATTAATTTTCAAGAGTTTCAAGAGTGAAAATAAATACTACTGACTAAGTTATAAACTATAAATAACTAGTGACTCACGCACTTTAACTCACTAGTAACAATTTAACATTTCAATATGACAGTATTGGGTAAGTCAATCAATTATACAGTGACATTCAAAAAGTACGCAAAATCTTTATTTGTTATTTTCAAAAAAAAAATGTCATCAACTTGGGTTCGTCTTGAAACCTATTTAGCCCCTATCGGATAAACTGAGTAATTTTCAGTTTCTTGGAAAAATACTTCATCCAAATAAGTAACATTTGGATGGAATTTTCCAATAAATTCATCATAACAACACATGATACGAAACCTAAAAATAAATTAAACAACAAAATGAATCAAGTGAACAGTACTAAACAAAATAAAATGAAATCTCAACGTGTCCTCCGTTCCTTTCAATGCACAGGATGGTTCGTCCATACATTTCCCTTGAAACATTCCTCAACATGTAACTGGCGGAACTTGGGAAGCACATTCTCTCATCGTATTTACAAGGTGTTCTTGATCTCTGTAAGGTCTGTGTTCATAAACCTCAGATTATAAATATCCCCGTAAAAAGAAATCGCATGGGGTTAGATCGGGAGATCTAGGAGGCCATGAATATCGTCCTTATCCATCTACGAACAGATGATCATGAAAATTACGTACTTCAACTGTAGAGTCCTGTTGGAAATATATTATTTTGCGCAGATTTAATAGCATATAAATCAAGCAGATGAGTTTAAAGTATAAGCAGGTACCACTCAGAATTTAGGTTTTCTCTTAAAAATACTGGACTAATAATTTGGTTGTTGAATATACCTCACCAGGCATTAGTTTTGAATGGGTATTGGTCACGTGTCTCTATGAGAAAATGGATATTCTCGCCCGCCCCCCACCGGCAACTCTGAGAACTAACAATTCCATTTGAAGTGAATGTAATTTCGTTGGTGGAAAGCACATACTGGATGAATGATCTATCTTTTCGCCCCTGCTCGCAAAAACTAAAATACAGCCGATCATCATAATTTCGTTCTGGCAACTTATGAATGACTAGGTTTGGAAGCCCGAAACTTATTATGCTATCAGAATTCTTCTGGCCGATGATGGGGATATCATGATCTGTTGGCCGACTTCTTGGATTCTCGACAATAGTTTGCATTACCTGTATCACCATCATCTTATCAAGGGTTATGAGGTTTTTTAAACGTTTTTCAAAATCTTGCTCACAGTGGAGCAGTTAAAATGTTTGTTGGGTTGTCGTTTGTTGAATATCCTCGCTGCTTTCTTGTACGTCTTATAACTTTCATTAAAAATTAGAGCAAGCTCTATTTTTTCTTCGTTGCTCAACTTATTATTCATTTTGGCGGGTAAGTTTCACTTCGAAAATAACTAAGAAAACTGCTCTCAACGGATTCACTTATTGAAAAAACCCAGAACGAATTGTCAAACTTGCAAATAATTACGGCATTCAGTTTTACAGGAAAACCATCCATGGTCATCTCATATTATGTTGCCTAGTCAATAATTAACGTGGCTGTCTAAGCGCGGAATGACGAAGATCCTTCACTCCGTAAGCAATGGACCTTTCCACGACATACGAGAGAACTGTAATTAGAAAGTGTATGATCAGAAGAAAAGTGGTTTCGTGACGTCACATTCATAAAAACTAGACTTGGCAACGATGTAAAACTTGTGCACCATGTAATCTCAAATTCTCGTTTCACTGGATTGTGTCGTATGACAGTTGTCATTTGATAGCAGATGGGTTCGTTCGTCTGTTTCACGGAGTATCAATAAGAATCGTTTGTCTCTGTTTAACTCGTTTGCCTACTTCAATATTTAATACAAGTAGAGCAGTTCCATCAAAGATGTATGCTGCAAACGAACAGGCCCTACTTGATTTCTTTTTTTGAGGTTAATGCGGTTTTCAAAGTTTTGAAATGTTTTTGTTGTTTGTGCTCTACATTTTTTTCTTAATTCTTGTATCTGTATCCCTGCAATAACTGTGAACATGTCGAAAAGGTGCTTCGTATCCGGTTGT
Source organism: Chrysolina oricalcia (assembly GCA_944452925.2). Lineage (NCBI taxonomy): Eukaryota > Metazoa > Arthropoda > Insecta > Coleoptera > Chrysomelidae > Chrysolina > Chrysolina oricalcia. The sequence goes on from OX101812.2 coordinate 18,365,331, forward strand.
CTGAACACCAGTGAATATTCTAATAAACAATTTTTTATGCTCCTAAATATGAAACGCATTGTAAAATGTGGTTCGAAGCAATGAATAAACCTTGTGTTGAAAGCGGAAATATAATTATGTTTTAGTGAAGAACATTTCCAACTGAATATTACTGTTTTCAAGAAGCGTTCAAGGAACGATTTTAAATTTTAGTCATTGCAAAAAATAATTTCATATTTGTCAATCATCTCATAATCTACCCTCGGTAAATTATTCGAACTTTCCTTCACGAAACCTTTCCATATTTAATACACAAATAAATTCACACCAGATCGGTCATAATAACACCTCGCTTCAGTAATAATGAAGTATCAGTTAAATGTAGAATGTAAATAAAAACAAACATTAACCTCAAATCTCGAGATCACGTTTGTTGCACGAGAACTGTCATGATGATTTGCGGTGTTGTCAATGCTCGGTCTTCATCGAAAGGATGGTCCGTTCAGGAAATTTGAAAGTTACAAAAACAATAAAAATTAGCTAAAATGTGGATTTTTGTGGACGTTTCATCGTTTTACAAGAGTTTTGAAATTTATTTTTCATAAATGTAAAGGTCCATTGTAAGTAGATTTTCACGATCTTTGCGATCCAAATGTTATTTATTTTCCGAAAAATATAACTTTTGAGATTTCGCTAATTTTGAAAAACTCAGTTTTTCATAAACTGAAAATGTTTTTTTTTAAATCATTAATAAAGATTTTATACATTTTTTGCCTACTTTTTGAATCATTTAAAATAATATACAGTGATATTATTTTAAATGGTCTCTTCGAGGTCCGTTTTGTACAATTTTTTTTGAGTGTCTGTCGATTCTACAAAATTCAGAATTCTTCGACCAAAACGGATGTTATGGGGATGTTTTCTTGCCAAGTGAGACACACTGTATATTTCAGTGTTTGTCTCAGGAATTCCTATCTCAAGGCCACGTTATTTTATAACTACGTTTTCATTAACTCACTTTCTTGTCAGACTATTTTGTTGTTTGTTTGTATGTTTAGGTGGAATTTTGCATTCGATTTTAAAGTAAATTCCCGATGAGCTTGAAATTTTGAGCTCAGAACTGGGTGACAATGTTATTGACAATGTTATTGCATTGCATGTTAAAATAATATAATAATTATAATAATAATAATGTTTGTTTGTTCGGTAAAAATTTTGCCATCATTAAACTAACTTATATCATAGATCAGAACTAGTTGACATTGCAACATCATTTCATAATATGTTAATAATGAATACATAATAATAATAATGTTTTTCTGTTAAGTACAAATTTTGCAATAGATTTTATACCCACTTTAAACAGAACTGAATGACAATGCGATGTCATTTCATAATATTATGTTAATACTCTGAGAAATGATATTGTTTTACTCTTTAAACGTTGATTTGTCGCAGATTTATATAATTATTAGATACACATTTTCAGCTGTATTTTATATTTTTGCTTCAAATCAATTTATATTTTCAACTAGCATTGTATTTATATTAGGATTTCCTATTTCAAATAATAAATATGATAACTTAATAATGATAAAAATGATAATGTTCGTCTGTGGGGTACATATTTTGCATTCGATTTCAAAGTAACTTCAAACATAGCTTAGAATTGGACAGCATATTATTGGATGATATGTTAGTAAAATAATAATGATAATATTTGTCTGTTCGATACAAATTTTGCATTCTGTTTTAAGACAATAAAGCAGAAAATAATTCTTTAAATGTAAAAATAAAATATTTTTAACTACTACGTATTTAAACGGTTATAAAAGAATAAAATAATTTCTACTTATCCCATACAGACTTATGATTCCTTATAGATTTATAGCCCCAAACAGATTTCTATCTAGCCCCATACAGATGTTTTGACAATTTGTGATTGTGAATTTTCAGTCTATGAAAATAATGGTAAGATTTAAAACGAAAAATGTGTTGCGCTTATGCAATAGATCAGTGATGCATCAATAGTTCAATAAGTCACTAACAATGTTATTGCACTACAAATGGTATGAACTGTTGCGTGGATTTTCTCAACGCAGCTACTCCCTAATCCATACACTCCCTCTGATGTTACAGGTTTTTTGTTATAAATCTTACAAATATTTTCAGAGCTACTGAAAATGCACAATGATGAATTTTCACTTATAATATCACAAGAGCATAAATTATTTCTGGAAATATTTTTGAGGGCACGAATATTTTAAAAATTTCACACCATAATTTGGAAAAAAAATTATTATTCCTATCTGACATTTTAAATTAATTTCACTGCTTGTCAAGTCCACCGTTTCGTTAAATAAAAAATATTACCAACTTTAATTACACCAAATGCTAAAACTGGGTATTAGATCAGTCTATCGCACTTTCATAATTTTAGGTTACTAAAGGTGGTAGAAATGTAATCCATAACACTTCTAATGTAAAAAATATAATATTAACATGGTTTGTTGCAGTAGGTGGCCGTGATATAGGCGGCCATGCTTTTGACAGATGATGTTTATATTGGTAAATTACATTGAGTTACTGTATAGTAAACCAGCAAACAAAGATATTTTTATGTAAAACAGTTCTTGTAAGCATTTGCGTTAAACAATTTGAGAAAAATTAAATGCTTTGAAAAGTATAATTTATGTAAATACTGCAAAGAGTTGAGTCAAGAGCAAATGTCATCCAAAATTAATATATTTAACGAATTCAATGGAAGATTGCGACCAGGAAGCGTTAGAGTCGAATGGTTTGTTTACGAAAATCCAAGAAAGTCTGCTGCAGATGTCAAGTAAATATGGCCTTTTGCGTAAAAGAGATTTGAACAAAATTGTTTCAAAATATTACATATAATATGTCTTAAAACACAGACATCTAATTAATTTGTCACCTTCCTATTCACCATAAAGAAAAGAGGATGGGTTAGAATTCAAGCAACATTTAAATCTTATACTATGTTTGTAGATCGTACGATTTTTGAAATATAAATTGTTAATGCATAATAATTAAACAAATTTGTGTTTTCTGTTTAATGAAACTTTATAGCGAATAATAAATAATAATGTTAATTCTTATGGAAATTTTGCATTATTCACAGGTATATCTACAATATTTAATGGTTGTAGATCATATGTTTACCTTTTCAACTGTCAAAAAATTTCCACTTAAATATCGTGGCGCCACGAAAAAATTTCCGGAAATTTTTTTAGTTGTCATGGTAACTAGTCAAAATTAAGGTTAAAAAGTAGAGGTGTGAAATTTTCACTTGTAATCTCCCAAGTGCTTGAATTATTGCCGGAAATTTTTCGAGTACATGAATTTTTTGAAAATTACCCGAGTCGCGCAGCGACGAGGGGAATTTTCTTAAAAAATTCATGTACGAGATAAATTTCCTGCAATTAATTCAAGCACGCGGGGGATTCGGTAAGAAAATTTTACACCAAAATATATCCAACAATTCATAAGAAATAACTAACTATGGTTCACCTGAACTATTTATATGTATAGTACAAAAAAGATGCATGAAAATATTGATATGTAAAACACACTTAACAAAATTTCAATTTGATTTTTTTAAATTTAATCAAAAAAAAAGTTCTTGCTCCACTGGGAATTGAACTAGTGACCACACGACCACGAGGCGGACACTTTACCGACTCGCCACGGGGCCTTTGATTTACATATAGACAACTGTTGTATTGAAGTGTTTCTGAAATTTGATTTCAGAATTTGCAAATTCTGCGATTATCGTGAAGAAAATATTCAGACACATTCGAAATATTTAATAAATACATAAATATGAAATATTATCTCATTTCAAATGAAAAATACAATTCCATTTGTACATCAAAGCAAAATATAAACTATCACCTGTCAAATATTTGACAGAAAAATTTCCACTTATTAATTTCGGCCAGGGTACCCAGGAGGATAAAAATTTCCGGAAATTTTTTGGGTTGCCATGGCATCTAAATAAGAACGAATGTTTTGGTTCTCTCTAAAAGTGAGGTGTGAAATTTTCAGTAGTAATATCCCGACAAAATGCTGAATTTTCAAAAAATACTTTCACCTTGCTGTCACGAAAACTGTGTTGTGATGGCATTTGGTTGGTTTATATAATATGAGGGAAATTGTCAGAACAATCTGTACGTGGTTGGAAATCTGTTTGGGGTTATAAATCTATATGGGGTTAAAAAGTATGGGATAAGGAGAATTTTTTAAATTATTTTCTGTTCGTTCAAAACGAAGTTGATAAAAATTTATTTATTTTCCCCATTTGAATCTAAACATAATTTTGATTTTAAAATAAGAGAGCATTGCAAAGTAGTTTTTGTAGAAAACTTTGCCAAGAATCTGACAGGCATAAGTGAACGGTCGCTGGGGACAGTTAGTAGTTGTTTTCTGTTTGGAGACTTGCCGTCCCAAGTACGTAAAAATTGAATCTGGCGATTTTCATCAAGTATTGTAAATTTTTTGGGTCTAGCCTTTGATAAAAGGGCTTAAGGTCAAAAATCATTTTTAGTCATTCATCTCACTTGAAACTTCATACAGCAAGTTTGATTTGACTCTAAATTGCCCTGAACAGCTTGGTTTTGTCATAATTGGCTTATTGCGATTTCCCTTGTTAAATCCAATGGTAACAGCGGTTTCCTTTCCTAGCCAACTAATGACGCACAAGTCGTTAAGTAATAATTCTGACCAGATGATGTCAGGACGCATTAACAACGTTATCGTTAACGTACCGTACTAGTCACGGAATCATCGCTTGAGTCTCTTTTTCGACGTCTCGAGCCTACGGAAAAGAAATCAGTATTCAGAAATACATGTCGCCAAGAGAAGTAAGTCGACGCTGCGCTTTGCCTTATACCGCGCGTGTTCGTGCTGTGTATCATTGTTTTCTTTTTGTGTGTTTGCTGTAATTTTTGTCGGTGATTTGCACTGCGAGAGTTGTTTTATGTGGTTGATGTAGATCTGCTTCGGAATTCTGTATGCAGTGATAAGGATCTATTATTAGGTGAAAAGGTAAGCGGGTTGTCATCTATCTTTATTTATGGGAGAATTTGCGTATGCGCTATAAAATCAACTGTGAAATTGTCATAATTTCTCTTGATTTTTGTCGTGTTATTGAGATGCAATAATGTTCTTCTATAATAAAAGTATTGTGTAGATATATATCTGAGTAATGCATTGAGGTCCAATGTACGCGAGAGGTTTGATAATTTATAGGTATATTTGACAACATTGCATACCCTTTCTACAAAAAATATTAGTAAAAATAAGAAAAAAAAAATCGAAAATCGCCAAACCAAAAAGAACCCTTATAATTGATATTTTACACAGGGTGATAATGATTTAGGCTGTAATGACCCATCCATTTTTTTGATGTTTTGGTTCTCATGAAGAGGAAAATCCTGTAATGTACAGATAACATCGTGGCAGCCGAGAGAAAGTAGATAGGAATTAGTGTTCTTCTTGAATTTCTACTGGCTGTATGCGTCAGGGAACACCTCCCGAGTGAGCTCCAAAGCTTTGATGTTCGTTGGAAGAAAGAGCCCTGGCAAAGATATGTTCGACATGTCTCCAAAGTAACGACAAGGGGATGCGAAGACTGGGCTCGACGGGTCGTCTCGATGGGACCGCCAACGGTGGAACGATTGATGATATTTCAGTAGAAAAGATGAAATTATCGATAAAACAGAGACAGCCCAGTCAACACAGAATGGTCTCAGATATGGTAGTGAGATTCACATTCATGTTTCAGATCACACGAGTGAATCGCAAAGTATTATCGCATAAACGTCTATTCGGTGCCCCGTTGGTCAGTTCAAGACATCAAAATGTGACTCCATTTAATTCGGAATCGAATTCACATTGAGACCCTTTCGATGTAACAATGTGAAATTGAATGCGCATTTAAAAATGCGCTTCACTTTCTGATTCACCTGTATGTCAAGAATAAAACAAAGTTCACCATGATTCAACATAAATAGAAATTATACCTCAATATTATTATTCTTACTAATGAATTACGGTTCATATGGAATGGAATGCTAGAAAACAAATGAAGGGTTCAGTGGAACAACGATGAGGTTCCATTTTTTTCCGTAATCGACATTTTAGCGAAATCTGTTAGATACCAAACCTTACAGGGGACAAACAATGAGATTCCATAAAAAACTGCGGTCGAAAAACGGTGAGACTCCCACATTATAGATTTCGCTTTTCTCAACTTTTTAAAAAGTGGAACTTCATCGTTTCTCCACTGGACCCTCCAATTGATTCTGTAGTATATACTTTTCAAAAACAAAACTCTGTCTAAATCATGAAAAAAAAACAGAAATGTAGAAAAATCTTTAATTCAACTCCAGTGCTCTGGACAGCATTTTCTTCACGGCGAAATCAGTACCTATCCTGAAAATGCCAAATTCTGTAAATCACTGAATTTACTTTTTTAAGTTTCTACTCACCGTTCTGGTCCTTGAAGGGATACATCTTGGTAGAAATTATAATTGGGCAATGTTAATAAATACATTTGATTTAACTATTCAAATTAAAAGAATAAAAAAAATCACTACACACTATCAGAAGTGCCTATAGAATATTTAAAGAATGGCGTCAACCAAATACAAATTCTACTTGACTCGACAAACAACTCTGGCCATTTTGTGCCGTGATGGTGATGTCATGCTCAATTATGTTACCAACCTAATTCTTTCTATACCGACAAAATCGCAATGAAACCAAAATCCACGTTAATTTTCTTGATATTTTGTGCCTCAAAGCGACACTAACGAGAAGAAAATTGTGAACAATTCATACCATTTGGCATCACTAAGTGGTAACAGTGATGTCTAAATGCAACTCATTTTGTTACCATAATAATCGAAAAAGCAACACCTCCTAGATGTTTATGTTAACTGGGAGGTCGCCAACCTTTCTGCGGTGTTCCAGAAAAGTGAGCGAGCTTGTAAGCGCAGCATTACCGACGAGACAAACGTTTTTTTTTTGACAAAATCCCAAAGTTCCAGTGTCTGTTAAGGGGCTGCACTCCATATATGGAAATAGTATTCCAGGGCAGGTCGGATCTGTGTCTCATAAATCATAATCAATTGACGGGATGTGAAACACCTCTTGACGCGAATCAGAAAACCAGAGAGAGAGAGAGAGAGAGACACTGTTGACAATGGTCCTCACATGTCTTTCCCTTGAAATGGTACTTCTTATGGTAATACCGAGCATCGAAATGGAGGACTTCAACTGTATGGATACTCCTGACATACCTAATTACATGAGTTAAATTTAATTTGAGGAAATTGTGGGGCTGGACAATAAAGCAATACCTAGATGATCTGATTAGGTATCTATTTTCGAGGTATTATTTTTCTTATACAATGAATAAAACTCACGAGCATATTTTGTCTTCCGCTAGCATCAAACCGGTTGTAGCCAAGTTCTCACAGCCAATGTTGTCTTTGGAGCACCACATCAGAATAAAGTTTATCATAAACGCATATAGAGTGAGTGTCAAAAAGTTTACGCCATATGGAAACATTTTTATTACCTATCTATTTTATTCTTCAAAAAAGTTGGTTCATTGCAAAAACTTCCGTTGGCGATACCAGATTTCTAAATTTCCAAACGTTATACAGGGAAGAACAAAAAATGGGAATTTTGACAGGTCGCTTATTTTCGATATTATTGAAAAAAATTATTTAGAAAACTTATTTACAATTGAAAAAATATCTTAATTTGAAATTACAGCACCCTCAACAAACTTTTCAGGCTTATCTTCTGAGTTATAACTATGAATACAGTGAAACTTGTAGATTTGTATTATTTAATTGTTACTTTACAATAAGTTAATTCATTTACTCATTTTATTCAAATTAATCATAATGGTTGTTATTATCATAGTACTTACAAAGTGGAATTTCGAATTTGCAACAAAAAAGTGCACAAATCACAACAATTTCTAACAAACGTCGATAATATCGCCCAAATAATATGTGAGGCCAAAATTTACATCGAAATGTTATTAAAGTATGATGGACTACGGTGATTGAGTTACCCACTTATAGTACCTATTGTTTGTGAGGCCAAAAACATAAAAATAGGAAAAAAACAATTCGTTGTATAGGGGGCTGTGATTTAAAATCTATTTCTAAATAAACTTTCTCGATATTATCGAAAATAAGGGTAGGTACCTAATTTCTCAAAATTCCGAACTTTTGTTCTCACTTGTTACCGTTTGAAAACTTAGAAATCTGATGACTCCATTGAGCCCAATGAAAGTTTTTTTGCAATGCACTAAGTAACTATATTTTAAAGAATAAAATTTTCTGAAAAATTTATCGAAATTGTTTCCCATGCTTATGGTGCCAAGTTTTTGACACTCACTGTATATATTCCATCAGATTTTATGTCGAATCACATAATTTTCATGTGACATCGGATGTCCATTACCTCCTCTTGGTGCGAACGTGACAATATACTTTTGAACGTGATAATTTATCTAGGTCGAGACAAATCTAGGTAATAATGTGACACATTTACTACTTTTCGTGAGTAATACAGTTCGGATGACGTCACTTGATGCCAAGAGGGTATATTATCTCCTTTTTTGTTACGGAAATGAGAATCTTGTGACGCCTGTTCGAATTTTCATTCTAACCTTGTTTCGGAATAAATTCTATTATCTAGGTACTCAACGCCATTTTATTTTACAAAATCAGCCTAGCTGTTAGAAAAAATAAACAATTGAAATTTATTTCAAACATTTTATTAAATAAGTAAATGATAAATAACTGTTGATTTCAACATAACCTTACCTTGATTTATCCATGATCTAGTTCCACAGGAGTGTCTTGCATTTTTTATGAACTGACTGATTTTATGATCAAAGTGACTTTGTTGAATTGGCCTGAATAATAAAAATACAAGTCTTTCGTAGCCAATGTTGCCACATTCCTAATAATATATTCACAGTCTTTTGAGTCTCAAATAATACTTTTTTGATAATATTATTTCCAGTTATGTTCTCTAATTCCCAAATATTTCATGGAATTCCCGACTAATGCCCACTAATTCCAGACTAATACCACTAATTACCAATAATGTTCAACATATCTGTAATTCCCGACTAATGCCAGTAATACCCAAGGCATGTACACCAAAAATTCCCCAGCGGTGTCCTCCTCCGGTCCTCCTTCGTTTTATATTATGTGAATTTCATTTTTATGTATTCCAAACGGAATGAGCCTTATTACTTGGAAGTGTGGAAAGCATTTAGTTTGGGATTTCACTTGTGTAGATACCTCCATTATGAAAGGCGCAGCAGCTGTTTCAGCAGAGAAAAATAAAATTCGTAAATATTCCGGTTTGGGCAATTTTTATTGTTTCTATGCAGTGGCAATAGAAACATATGGAGTATTTGGACCCCATACGCTAGAATTATTGAAAGAAATTGGGAAAAGAATGATGAAATCTGCTGAAGAACCAAGATCATACTCCTTGATTCAGCGAATCAGCAATGCCGCTTCAGTTATGGGCACACTTCCCAATTCCAGAAAATTAGATGAAATTTTCTTGAACCCACAAAAACAAGGTCTTCACGGATTTGAATACAATACCTTCAGGACATAAAACAAAAATACTTTCTACCTCCATTCTTCTGCGGACAGTATGAGGATCCCTGTACCAATGAACAAATTTGACATTGTTCTTGCACTGCCAGCTTCCATTACTTCAGGAACTACTCCAAAATCTCTCGGTCTACATGGGTTCAAAAATATTGGTAACACATGCTTTATGAATAGTTATTCAGTGTTTATCGAATACAAGATGGTTATTGGAGTATTTGAACAGAGATGCTTACACAAGGGATATAAACACTAATGTATCTAGGGAGGGAGTTTTAATCAAAGCATTTGCCGAGGTGATCACGGAACTTTGGTCAGAAGATTCGTCAGGTAGAGTTGTTGATACAGTCGCATTGAAAGTCAAATCCAAAGATTCGCTCCTCGTTTTATCGGTTATGTCCAGGAAGATGCTCAAGAGTTCTTACGATTCCTGTTAGAGGGTCTACATGAAGACGTCAATAGAGCAACGTATAAGCCGAAACCCATAATGAGGGAGATACTCAAGGACAGACAATTCCAAAATTGTGGATTACTTCGTTGGCCAGTTAAAGTCTACATTAAAATGTACTTATTGTGGTCATTGTTCAGTGTCCTTCGATCCTTTGTGAGATCTTTCCCTCTAAATACCTCGAATAACAGGTCAACTAAGACTATCACAATGTTTGGATTTATTCAAAAGGGAAGAAACTCTACATGGTGACGAGAAGCCAACATGTGCGAAGTGCAAAGAGAGAAGGAAGTGTTCAAAATCCCTATCAATTCATAAATTCCCGAAAATTTTAGTTATCCATTGGAAACGGTTTTCTTCAACATAAAGATTCCGAGGGAAATTGAATGTCACCATTGATTTTCCTTTAGTGGGATTGGACATGAGTAATTATGCTGATGAAAACGTAGCCCCCTGTCGCTATAGTTTATATGCATTGTCTAGTCAGAGTGGGACTACCTACAGCGGACAATACACAGCCTACTGTAGACGTGGCACGAATATAATGACTCACATGTGTCCCAAATTCCATCCAGATCCATCGTGAGCGGAGATGCCTATGTCATCTTTTATAAACAGGAAGGTACTTCCAGATCATATTTAGTTTTATTTTATATTTCATTTCTATTTTATTATGTTTTATTGTTTATATGTTTCACTGAGGTTTTATATATTTAAATGTTATTTTATGTGAAATATAATGTTAATATATTTAAAAACGTCAATTAGACCACTGCATTCTAAATTTGGAGAGATGCAGACACTTTTATGGAAAATTATCGGAGATATTTCAAATAAAACTCTGTTCCATTTGTATCCAGGCGCTTACCTAAGGTAATTCCATGGGGGGAGGGGGTCATTACTCTTTTTGGGCATATTATTGACTGTGAAGGTTTCATATACTTCCTAAAGAGTGAAACTTCAGTCACACTAACCCCCCTACAGGCACGCGCCGGTTTGTATTCACCGCTCTCTGTATAAAACTGATTCTCGATGTTGTTTGTGAGAATTGCAGTTTTCTTCTATTTTAAAAGCGTCATTTACATGACTTCATTCTAAGTTTGGCGATATGCGATACTTTTATGTAGGTAGGTACACTGTTCTGAGAAATTTCAAACAAAAATTGGTCCCATTCGTGTTCACCGGTCACGGTCACTGTATACAGCTTGAAGTTTTAAGGTGGTCCTTGCATGACTCTCCATGATTTAGTTTTTCTATTATGCGAATTGCAGTTTTTTGTCGTAATGAAATGTATTCAGACCACTGCTTCCACTCAACGACAATATCGAACACTACAATAAAAACCTTAAAAATAAATTATCCTTTTATTGGTATCATTATTATTTTTATAAACAATAACTATCTATAAATGATATAAAATAAAGTTACGCAAAAAGGTCACAGTGAATGCATACAGTGCTATTTCGTAAACATATTTTTTATATTGCCAATCTTTTTTATCTTTCAATTTTAGGAACATTTTCATCATTTTATTATAGATACCTGTCCGCCCAAATGGATAAGGTTTGTGGATTAGAAAGTCCTCACCTTCAAAGTGTTTGCTATGAAAATTGAAATTAACATTACACAAGATAATTTTAAAATTATGTATTGACGGGATGTTCCTTGTAGGGGAGATGCGGGCACATTCACCCACATTATAAATTCCATGTTATTTATTTTAAATATGTATGCTTTTAAAATTACACGTTTATTACGAGTTTAGTAGCCTACACTTGATATTTTCAACCAAATTCAAAAATAAATTATTATTAAAAGTTTTTCCCATTTGATGCCATCTATTTGAAGGACACTGTATATGAAGTGATTTGAAAACAATATTTGAAATAATTTCTGAATGAACCCCCATCTCCCCTTCTAGTAACAGTTATTTTTCTACGGGGAATGCAATGAAAATAGTTTAAGATTGGTTAATTTACCATTTCAAGTGTTAAATGACATAGAGCTGGCATTAAAAATAAATAAAACACTACCAAAATAAACTTTAAACGTCCCTAATCCACTCCCAAGTATTTCTGTTATTTGTGAACTAGCAAGACCATTCGAGATAAAAATAAAGAATACGGGTTCGAATGTTCCAGTTAGTGAATTCCACAGCATTTTACATGCGTAAACTCGGAGTACGGACATTAATTTATTCATACTTTTGTATCAGTCACTATACCTACTGAGAAGAATCCATTTATTTCCATTTCAAACTACATAGTTCTGCATTTTTGATACAAATATCGCTTGTTAATGGCAGTGCATAGCAAAATAAATGTCTTTATTGAGTATATTTAGCATTTCTCGAATATTTGTTTTTACAAATAACGAACACTAATAAATATTTTAGTAACTTTGACTTTTCATTTTTGTGTTTGAGAAAAATAGCAATATTTCATTCAGTTTTACTACACACTTGACGGCAAATATTCTCTTTTTTATCCCACTTTTTCTATTCCGCTTCGTCTTTTCAATTTTCAACACATGACCAGTGCTGTTTTTCTTTCGTATCATATAATGTTATGCAAAAATAAAATACTAATATAATACAAATAGGGTAGGTAGTGGCATCTGATAATGTCGATAACGTCATTGACTATTATGAAAAGTTGTTGACGGCGGCACTTGAAATAATCTGTTAGTTAAAATGTACAATAATATACGGTTATGTCACCAGTTCGCAACATGTATCAGATGAGAAGGTCGTGACTGTTCTGTTATATTTTGAATTGTGTTGTATTGACTGAAAATGTCCGATCCAGCTTGAGCAACATCATATTTAGAAGGCACTGGTAAGTTGAAAAAGCTGTGGTCATGTTACTCTGTCTTGGAAACTAAACACATCTCAAAAGTAGAAAATCAGAACCATTTTGGCGTTATGATTGATAATTGCAGTCCTGGTTCTTGTAAGAGCATAATGTGAAAATGCAGACAATTAATTGTTCATGCAGAAGACAAGAGTAAAATCTATGCAGATATCTGCAGTTTGATTTTTGTGCAAGTATTTTCACTTCAACATTTTTTATTAATCTGACCTCAATGTCGAACATATTTCTTGGCTTTAAAAAAGTATAATTTTCAACCTTTCAACTTCGAAACCCGTCTTCTTTCGAACTTTATTATTTGCTGAAATAGAATGGAGAATTTCACTCCATGCTTCCGATACCCGCATCTGTTCCTATCACTACTAGTTTCACATCTGCAGAAGATAGATTTACAAATTCATCTCTGTTCTGATGGACGAAAATCCACAGCTCATAACAGGCCTGCTACAGTCAAACTGTAGCATTGGAAAGTGTCTATATGGAATCCTCCATCCTGGACCCTCTTCTATCCCGATTGCCATTTTCTGTAAAACAAAAACTCTTTCTCATGATGCAAATGAACCCCAGTTACTTGTCCCACATTTCAATTGGCTATTGATGTTGGCATAATATAGACTTGCCAATATAAATTTGCTACAGTGATTGGACATAAATCTCAATTCATAACAATTCTTACATAGTTTTGTACAGATACTATTAATATGTGTTTCCCAGCTCCATTTATTATCAATATTGACACCAAGTAATTTATTTTTTTCTGATTCATATTATAATACTCTTATATCATCATTTTCAAAGATAGAGAGTGTTTCGTTTGATTACTCGAGGAAAAATTTATTTTTACTGTATTTTGTACAGTTGTTGTACAGAAAAACTTTTTATACGTAGTTTCAGTTGATTCCACAAGACTTTCGACATCCGTTTGTGATTCTATAATATTTGTGTAGTCAGCATTATCACCTGGATCTTTGACAGATTAAGTAAAAAGTGAACGAGATCATTTCCATATACGAGAAATAGAAGGAGGCCCAATATGGAACCTTGAGACACACCCTGTTTATTGAGTAGGGAAGGATTTATGTGTTATTCATAACAACACTTTGATACCTATTTGTTAAATAAGAGCGCATCAACTTCAAGGCCACTCCTCTTATTCCATACCTTTCCATTTTTGATAATAACAGCTCGTGGTTAACACAGTCAAAAGCTCATGAAAAATCAATGAAAATATCACAAATTTTAACCTTGCTATCAATAACCAACATGAAGAAGAACCAATGCTTGCAATGACCTTTACTCAGAGTTGATTCCTGAAGGCGAGTCAGGAGGGGATGATTATCCTGTGATTTCTAGTGCTTTATCATAAATAATATTATCTCTTATTATATCTTTTTCATAATTATCTTTGTTATTCACTGCTGCTGACTTATTTTATTATACCTACTTACTGGTACTGTCTAATACATTTTTGATCATTCACTTTGTTTAATAATTTTTTATTCCTCTCGAAGGTAAAACGTTATTATTGATTAATAATAAGAAAATGTGTATCGTCCATACTGACGAGTATAACTTTTTATAGGGTAGTCGTCTTGCTTTTGTTTCCATTAAGTCCAGCGTAAACAATCTTCAAAAAACATGCGTCACGTGTCCAGATTGTACCAAAACTAACTTTTAATATCAACACTCACAAGACCCCAAGAAATTTTTAAGGGCTCTTTTGATAGTTACTTCATTCTCATGACAAATGAAATATTTTCACAAAGTTTCATCAACGGACCATCTTTTTTATAACTCCTATTTTACCTGTAGAATCAGTTGTCCCTGTATCATCAAGTTTGGTCTGATCGAAAAAACTGATTTGCGTATCAAAATTTAAATCTCTCTTTCCTTGGTCTGTTTTGAGAGAACCTCACTATTAGCGATTGGTTTATGAATTCCCAGCATGCTTCCCGAGTTCATCCTAAAAACAAAACACGACAAAATTCATCTTTCAATCAATCAATCGTAATTTGTGATGGGCCCGATGATTATACCAACTATGAGACTATGAATAATTGTCGTCCCATAACACTTTACTTAATGGACGTCATATTAACCACAATACCTAATTAAATATGGATGGATGTCCTTTTTTAGTGCGATGTTTGTGCGATTTTTTTTAAAATAAACTTACGTCAGTCAGTAAACAATGAATCGGTAGCAGAGATACTTCAAGACGAGATCATTTAGTTCATTGAATTTTAACAGATGTACAGTTTGCAACAAAATGCCTGGTGTAAATTATATATTTTATGATATAGTAGGTGAGTGTTTCTTATTGTAGGAGATTGTTTTCCAATTGATTTACCTTTTTTTAATTATGAACAATTATAATAATTTCATTATAATGAATTCCCTTTAATGTTTTGATAGTTTTCCAAGGCACGCATTTCCTATTTGAACTTCAAGACGTTCTATAAATAACAAATTATTATACAAGGTGTTCCAAATTAAGTCGGCACCATTGCCAACTCCGTTATTATTGATGCTGCGAATTTGGTTAAATGGCAACTAGTGGCATTTCTAATGGCCATCTCGAAGCAGAAGACAAAAAAAATGACAGTCGCGTTTTCAAAATATTCTATAAAATAATATTTTTTTTCAATGGAACACCCTATATTTTACCATGCATTTGGATTCGTAACTACATTCTCAAGAACAAAGCTCATATGACCTTTCTTCGTAAAGTTGAAAAGAAGCGACATATGTGTAAATATTTATTTCCTTCACTAGTACAAAAAATTTCTTTGTTTTGGCGAATTAAACCTCATGAGAATCCAATCACCCAATTCTGGTACTTATACCAATGACAATATTTTGTTAATAACAGCAAAATAAGAAGGTAAAAAAATATTGCACTGGGATTTAAACTCGTGGAACCCGTAATAATCATGTCAGTACCACTCTCTTGATACCACTGAACTATTTGAGATTAATTCACAAAACAATTAGTACAAGATCCCAGGGCCGCCAGACGTCACTTATTTTGAAACGGGCGAAATGTGTACGATTGAGTAGTGTTAGTATGTACTATGTTCGCATGCCTACCTGCTGGCTTGGCCAGATGACCATTTTTCATATCAGGGAATCAGGTACGTAAAAAAATTACTTTCTTTAGTTGAATACCCAATCTACAAATATATTCATATATTCATGTAACGTCTGGTGGGTTTGTTGATAGTATCACGGGCATCCACCCCGGAGCTCCGAGTTCAAATCTCGTCTCCGACAATTTTTTTTTTTTTTTTTTTTTTTTTTTTTTTTAATATTTTGATATTTTCCGAAATAGCTTTATTCCTAAATAATGTCTGGAAAATATTTTTAACTTTTGTTTTCCCTGGCTCTGAAAATCAGGGTGTACAAAAATCCCGTGTTTCGAGTCTTTGCCTTGCACTAAGGAAATCTGTTGAAATATGGAGATTTGATTTTGTGATTCTGAATGTTTTTTATGGTTGTTATGTACACAATTGAATGATATATTGTCTTTGAATGTCAAAATAAAGTATTAAGAGTAAAAGTCGAAAACTCTATTCAAACACCAATATATTGGTCTATTTCATCAGGTTATGGGCCCAGAGCACGTATATTTTGAATAGATTAATAGTATTACCGAAATATTTTATCTGTTGATTGTGCAAGCTAGTAATAGCAAAAGCGATGGCTTCTGGTAGTTCCTTGCCTCCGATAGAACGTTTAAAGGGCCGAGAGAACTACGATACCTGGAGGTTTGCAGTCCAGTCTTACCTAGAGCACGAAGACCTTTGGTACTGTGTTACCGCAACTGATCACAGTTCCGAGGAAAAGAAGAGGTTGGATACGAGAACCAAGTCGAAGATTATCTTGTTAATCGAACCCTTGAATTATGTACATGTGCAAACTGCCAAGTCCACCAAAGATGCTTGGGATAATTTGCAGAAAGCATTTCAAGATTCTGGATTGACTTTACTTCGATTATTGATAACCACACGACTGGATGATAGTGATTCCATTGAAGATTATGTCAACAAAATCATATCCACAGCACATAAACTGAGAGGTGTAGGAATGGATGGCACCCTTCTCTTAGCTGGTTTGCCTGTGGAATATAGACTATAGACCGATGATTATGGGTATTGAGAATTCAGGAACGGCAATTACATCAGATGCTATCAAAACCAAACTCCTACAAGATGTCAAAGGATCTCTTGTCGACGGAGACAAGACTTCTGTTGTATTTTATGGACAGAAATCTCAAAAGAAATTTACACGTAAAATCAAAGGTCCGAGATGTTTTACATGCAACAAATATGGCCATATATCCAAAATGTGTACCAGAAAGAAAGCTGAAAAGGAGATCGACAGAAATGTGAATCTTCTCTGTTCATGTTTGTCACTCACTGGATTTGATGAGAACGATTGGTTTGTGGATTCTGGAGCATCGGTTCACATGACTATGAGAAGATAAATATGAAATTGGAATTCAAAAGAGGAGGCAGTACTGAACTAATTGGTTATTCTGACGCAGATTGGGCTGCAGATTTGGATGAGAGGAAATCAGTAACTGGATACGTTTACACTTTCCAAGATGGTGCGATTTCTTGGAATTCAAGGAAACAGCCTACAGTAGCTTTGTCAACCATGGAAGCGGAGTACATGGCCCTAGGAAGTACAGTTCAAGAGTTATTATGGTTGAAACAACTTGTAAGAGAGCTGATTCCTGATTATCCCAACCAAAATATCATTTATTGTGAAAATAAAAGTACGATAGATTTATCGACAACCAATTCATACAAGGCAAGAACGAAGCATATTGATGTGAGACATCATTTTGTTCAAGATTTAGTAGCGAATGGATCAATAAAACTGAAACACATTTCTACGAATGAAATGGTTGCTGATGGTGAAAAAATCTTCTATTTACTAAAATTCTATTTTCAAGTCAAATTCATCGACGATTCAGGGACAATGAAAAAGTTTTTGAAAAGAGGAGAACTAAAAAACCTTTTGTAGTATCTGAGGATACAGAAACTGACTATAGTCGGTGGTTTATGAATAAATGCAGACAAGATCTAAACTTCTTTAGAAATATTATATGGAGCGATGAGGCTAATTTTCCAAATAGTGGGATGTATAATAAACAGAAAGAATTTTCATTATCGGAGTAGATAGACATAATCCATTTCTAGTCCATCCCCACAATCCGCAAAGACGATTTAGTATCAAGTTTTGGTGTGGTCTATTCAGAGGCAGAATTATCGGTCCATTTCTCTACTATCGATCTTTGACCGGACCCCGTTACAATAATTTATTAACAAGAGTGTTGGAAGAGCTTTTTGATGATCTTGGTGAGGAGATATATTTTCAGCAGGATGAAGCAACAGGATATAATTTCAGTAGATTAAAGAAAATTGTTGCGATGCTGTTTTGAAAACAGATGGATTGCTACAAGTCCTCTTCACCAGACATGACAACCCTAGATTTTTATTTCTGGAGATTTCTGAAACATGAGGTGTACAAAATAAAACAATAATTTAAATGAATTGAAAAATTATATTGAAACTATAATAGAATGGACTAGTTTAGTGATGTCGAAAATACTATATTTGATGCGATGGAATTAAAATATAGATCAGAACTAGTAAATCAGTGTTTTTTTTTTCAAATCCATCAATAAATGACTGAGATATAGATTATTTAAATTTACGTATTTTAGCGCGGAACGTTTTTGGTCTCAGACTCGTTTGTGACGTCACGCCACATGTCTGAGATCGCCACACCACAAATAATTACGTATTAGATCGTTAGCCACGCCAAGGCACACATATGTAGTACTTTTAGGTCCAAAATACAATATTTGTAGGATATTTTTTTAATTTCAGCCATCGTGGAATGAACAGTACACGACACGAACGGCGCAAGTGATTGTACACCGATAAATTAGTAAGCACTCTGCGAATACCACTCGCCTCGTTCATGTGGCGTGACGTCACACACAAGAGCCTGCGTACTATGAAATGATTCTTCCAAGCGCAACTTCAAAGTCCCATAACTTTTTCATTCATAGAGATATTTCAATGATTCTTTCGCATTTTTGTTTCATTTTACTTAAATCTTTAGAATTAATCCATAATAAAAAATGAAAACTAGTCCATTGACGGCCGAACTGCATTGAATGCAACACGTAGTTTCAAGAGAGGGGCCCAAATATGTGTTCAACAGGTAGGCGGTGTTTTAGAACATTTACTTCATATTTTAGAGTGCTTTATCAAATCCGATTTTTATAAGTGATTCATATTAATAAAACTGTCTTATTTTCAACTTCAGGAAAATAATTCAAATGAGCTTTTTTGTTGAGAATGTATTTATGAATCGAAAAACACTTTAAAATATAGGGTTTTCCATAAAAAAAACATAATTTTATGAAATATTTTGAAAACGCGACTGTAATTCTTCAGCATCGAGGCCATTAAAAATAACCACTAGTTTGCCCATTTAACCGAATTCGTAACATCAATAATAGAGTTGGCAATGGTGCTGACTTAATTTGGAACACCCTGTATATTTATTCGCACTGATATTTCGAGTTCTTGTAAAAGATAAATAATTATTGGAAAGTATCCCTACTCCATAGTCCACATTCCACAAAGAAACGGAATTCAGATATTTACTCCAAACACTTCGAATGTTGTTTGGCATTCTTGATAAACTTTGTTTATTTTTGTGCAGTATTTCGTAATAAATCTCTACCCAGCGGTCTCTTTAAGATATGCCGGGTAATCGGAGTTCTTCTCCGAAAACTTTTAAAGTTGTGGACAAATAAAAGCTTCAAAAGGTGTGACTGAAAAATAGAATTCGAGATTACAGGAATAGGAATATTTGAAAAGTTTCATTCTAGACATGATTAGAAGATTACGAACTCGACAGAACGAAATTAAATGAGAAAATGCTGGAAAAGATCAATTTTCATTCTACTCAAGGCATTTTTCGTCGTTAACAGTACATTTGTTTTTTTTTAACCTATCCAAGTGAGAGCTAACTTTTTAACTTCTAAAATAGCAAGGTCGATCGAGTACCTATACCTCGTTTGAAAGTACTTAAAATTATATGAATACACTGAAGTTTTATCCCATTACCAAAACACTATTTTTAACACTTCGACACGAGCTTCAGCCACCAGGTGTCCGTCTGGAGGAAGATTAATCAAACAGTTTATTCTTATTTCAATGAAAAAGGTTCCGATGATATGATCGCTTAATATACCGCCCACACATTTAGTTTATACGGAAATTGTGTATGACCTTTAAATTTTTTAAAAATAATGTCTGTCAATTGGACGGTCTTGAAAACGTGTATTGAACATTTTTGCAGCATCGTGCTATTACGGACAGCTTCTCCAAAAATATTAAAAATTTTAGAATAAATCACGAGGTCGTACCATTAGACTTAGGCGTATGGTGGAATTTCGACAACTTGATAACTTTGGCATTTTCAAACATGTGCTTTTTTCAATTAAAGTGAGTGAACTTGTGCGATAGTAAAAGTGAAATTAAAAATTTTACTCTTACAGAAATTGTAGAAATTTTGTTTCATACATACATTTTCGTAAAGAGTTTTTTTTTTGTACTGGCGTCTTCTGTTGAAATCGTCTGCGCCTCTTTCAACTCACTTCACACACTACAAACAAGTTCGTAAAGTTGAGCTTGTTTGTATGAGTTGATCTTTGTTAAATGAGGCGCAAAATTGTGTCTTTTTCAAGAATGCGTAAATGAACAGTGCGAAAAAAATAAGTTTTTCTAATTTTGAAATGTAAACTGACACTTTCCAAAACGTGCTGCTGTACCAAACACTAATCAACACTGTTTCAACCGGGAATCGAATCCGGGTCTCATTGTTGATCCACATTTTTTAAATTTAGTTCTAATTTTCATTTTCCCGTCTGATATGCCATAAACTTATTTTTGAATTCAATTTTACTACAGAAGTTAAATTTAAAATTGTTATTTCCGTCAACCGATTGCACCCCTACGCGCAACCCTCGGAAGTCTTCGAGAGATTTGTGGGAGCTAGGGAAGACGCAGCCCTCACCTTTTAACGTGTGATGCCATACACGAGACCGATGACCATGCGAGGATTTGAACCCTCGTCCCTTCGCTCCAAAGGCGAACGCTCTACCAGCACGGCACCTCGTAAAACTACTTCATTATTTATATTTATTTGGTTGAGTCATACATACTTGAAATTTCAGATGTGAAGTCAGTCGATAATCCTATATGTGGTTGCCACCAGCTGATACATCAATATGATTTCACTGGGTGTGTACGAGAGTGTTTCCATATTTTCATGTAATCCTGATCATCATCTCATACTAACAAAGAGATGAATTTGAAGTGTGCGCCGGTTTTTGAATAAGGTTCAATGGCGTAGCGGACTAACGCACATTGCCGGAAACAATGAGACACGGGTTCGAGTCCCGGTTGATCCACATTTTTTTAATTCAGTTGTGATTTCCATTTTCCCGCCTGATATGCCAAAAACTTATTTTCGAATTTAATAATTATTATATACAAGAAAAAAGGAATCATCTTTAACATCAGTAACTGTACCAAGTGTATTTTTATTAACTAAATTTTAATATTCCGGCTTGTTGCCTAAAAAAACGTAGATTATGAATAAATTTTGTTAAATGAGTATTTCTTTGTTGAACTGAATTGATTGTTTCCTGGTAGGTCTTGCATCAATTGATGACGTGTAATTATAGAAAATTTGAGCTTTTCATGGACAATTTCAATTAACGTATGCGTTTCTTTGGACATTTTTCACACCACATAAAAATCGCGTAGGGCCGTTTCAGGGCAATTGACTGACAGCGCTGATGACTAAAGTTTTTTTTTAATAATTTACCCCAACTGACCCTAATTCACGTGTACCTGAAGTTTCATGTCATAAAATGTACCTGTCATTATTAAATTTATGACTAAATCTAAAATTTGTAAAATATGAGGTCTCAAACTAAATTATTTTTAAGATTATGTGTATGTCAGCGCTTGTGCTAAAGTTACGTTTATGTTGACGCACATTTAATATTGTTGCATAAATGGTGCCATTTGATGTAACAGATTCAACTTTCGCTTTCAACATATATTTAAGCACAATTTTAAAATGATGTTGACTAAATACACCTTTAAAGTAAGAAATTATAAAGTTGAAATATTCTTTTTTTTTCAGAAAACGAAAACTCTACCCCCTCTCCTTTGGCTGGACCGGGTCCCGGCGGTCACAAAGCCTCCTTCAAGGGCACGAACAAGCTCGCGAGGAGGGCCCGCTCTTTCAAGGACGACTTCTTGGGAAAGATATCGCAGATGAGGAGTCCTGCCGGCAGCGGTGGGCAGACCGCCACCCTGCTGCGTTCGCAGAGTCCCAAAGGGCGGTCCCCGAAGGCGGCGTGTGTCGTGGAGCAGAGGAACAAAGGACCCGCACAGGAGTTGGACGACCTATGGAAGCAGATACAGGTGGCATTGAAGCATTTCATGTAAGAGTTCGTAAACCTATAGGGCCGGCTCTCTTGTAGTTTTTCAATCATCAAAAGTGGGGAGTTAATATTTCGTATTTTGAATTGAGCCAACACTGTATTATCCTCGAAAAAAAATAGTATACCGGCTCTTCCCAAATTCGTTTATTTTATCTTTTTCAACTTTTGTATGTAAGTGTCTCACATTTGATATTAGGGTGCGGTGACACGAGAAACAATAGTGCCAACACTTTATCTAGAGTAGTCCAGAAGTATTGTGTGCAGGTTTATATGTTCAAGCAAGTTGGTGGTCTAAAGGAGGTGTTTTGGTCAGGCTAGAGCAGTTGCAACTCGAGTTGCTAGAAACCTCTAGCAAATATTTACACGCTAGTAGACCGTACGAAGGCATGTCCTTCAAGTAACATAATAAATAATTTGGATTATCGGATAAAAGTGGTTTGTTGGGTCGCCACTCCCCATGTTCAAAGCAATATTGAAAATGATATTAAAGAAGAAGCTACAGAGTGTATTGGAATAGTCGGGACTCACTAAATTAACCCAGCGTTAGTCGATTTGCATGCGTCTAAGTCGGTCCATAAGGACGGCTTACGAGCCGGCAGTTAGGTACCCTTTACCGACATTTCTCTCAGATGATCTAGTATGCCCTTTGGTTAATCCTTCATTTTGACCCATCAATCAATGTTATAACACATAAGCTATAAATATGGCGAAAGATTTAGTTATAGTGAATAACAAAATGGCGTTGATTTTGCAAAGTGAGTTTATTTTTTTTAGTTTATCAAATATTAAAAAGTGAAAAATGGAAATTCCAGGATAATCGAGTTTAAAGGGCTTCCTGGTGTTTTTATTCGGGGTCGCCAAGCCCGAGTCTGGCATTAACTGGTACCGGTGATCGGGGGTGACTACGGGAGTGTGAGGGGCTGAATTTTACCAAAAAATTGGAAAACCCGGAAAATTGAGTTAAAAGGGTGTCATTACTTCCTTTTTTGTGCAACCAAGTTGTCTTTGCCTCGACAAAAAAACGTCTTCAACTATTTGTCTGTTCTAAAAATGCCGTTTGAAAAATTACTTCCTGCACTTATTACGCAGCTAATTGTTGCATTTGTGGTCTCTGTGGGAAAGGACGACTTCAATTAAAGGCAAGAATTTCTGTAGTGTAAAATAATTTTTTTTTTATTAAAAAAATAACCAATTATTATTGTACAAAATCATTCATCATCGGAGTCCTCATCGTCTCCACTGAAATCTTCCGTCTCACTGTCTGATATTTAACTGAACAATATATTTCAAAATAACATCGACTTCATTACTGTCTGACGTTACTGAGAAATTCAATATTCTTCTTTTGTGCCAGTTTCAAATATTAATGATAAAACAGGAAGATGAGGGATTTTCCATATGAAATGAATTCAATGATATTTTTGGCAAAACAATAAGACAGTAGAATAATTCTTTTTTCGGCAATCATCCGGGAAGTGTTCACTTCCCGGACACTTTTTCTTTTGGAAAGTAGCACTTCCCGGCCTAGTCAGGGAAGTACGTACTTCCCGGACTAGACCGGGAAGTGCTCGAATTTTAATATAAATAAGAATTAAAATGTTTCTGTTGGTACCTATCTTCTGTTCGAATTTCAGTATATAATACAAATAAGAACTAAAATGTTCGAAATATTCAAATTTGGAATCACAGCCAGGGTAGTTTACTCTTGATCGAAATTCTATTTTTTGTTCCCCCTGTACACCGTTTATAAATTTAGAATTTTGATAACTCGAATACAAGTATTCCGTAATGCACCAATTTTTATGAAGAATAAAATTTTCTGACAAATCGATAATAAAAAAGTTTCCATATGGTGCAAATTTTTGAAACTCACTGTATATAGTCATGACTACCTTTTGATAGGCAACCCATTTTAGACGTATTCGTCTATTTATGTAACTTTAAAAAAAAGTATGTTTCATCCGGTTAACAGATGGGTGAAGGTCGACCTCTTTTCGTCTCTTAGACTAAATGCGTCTCATTGATTTGTTATTCTACGTGGTTGCCATAAAAATATTGTACGCAACACGTCCGAAAATAGTTTTTTTGGACTCGTAGACTTCCAGGACTCGCTAACGCTCGTCCTAGAATTTGGTCTATTCGTCCAAAAAAACAGTATTTTCTGGACTTGTTACGTAAATGACTATTATTTTATATACAGTTGCATATTGATAGCACAAAAAATTGGAAATAGTTAGAAATTTTGGATCTAAATAACATTGCACAGTAATTATAATTAAAAAGTCACTATAAATAAAAACAATTAAAATTGTCAACACATTAAAAATTATTGGGTTTGGTGAGAATGAGAAGTCAAACCATCTTCTTCAACACATTTCTGATATTCGTTTACGGAGTAGAAAGAATTGTTCAACAGAAATGGTTTCATAGCTTTCTTGAAACAGTATATGGTTAACGTCTTCAATGATTCAGGTAGAATATTGTAAAGATGGTAATTCAAAGAGTTATTCATGAACTTTGTGAGTCTATATCTAGGTACTCTGATTTCATGTAACCTCCTTGTATTCATAGAAATTCAGTTTTTCGAGGAGGATATTATGAGAAACACAATCAAAAGCTTTGGACCGGTCACGTAGAAAGACTTAGTTAGTTTTGTTAACCATTTTTGTAATATTGACCAGTTGGTGGAGTAAATTTTACACTGAAAGCACAAGCAATCTCGCTGATTTTTTTAAAAATCAGTTTAGAGTATATTGGTTGATATAAGAAAAAGTTTACTAGTTAATCGATTTCCAAAAGTCAAAAAAATATCGATTTTTTTTTTCAAAATCATAGAATATTTTGGCTGGGATGAATGAAATGAAAAATAAAAAATACTGTCTTGTAGAAAAAGAAAGCGTTTAGATTATAAATTTTCTCAAACATAATTATAATTCAGAAAAAAAATTGATTTCAGAAAATTGTTATTTAGGTGACCCAATTCACGAATAAAATTTTCCAGTCATTCATTTTGTCTCGTTATGAAATATGGCTCTTATGATGATTTTGAAATTTTTCAGAATCTAAAGGTCATAGCGAATACCTGCAATTGTTTCCATTGTATTTCTTATCTGGTTTTTCACTATTGATATGTTTCTTACTATAGAAAAAACAGCGAACTACCATCAGTTAGATCGCGAGAGATTGAAAATGAGTGTATACCAACCAGCAAACTTGAAAACATGTCTACGTGGACATGGCGAGTTTTGAAAACCAGGGAATTCGACTTGGATGAAACAAAATGGATTATGGCAAGTTTTGAGAATAACTGGACGTACCCGATTATGGACATAGCAACTTTTGTGACTAATTCTTATTTTTCGACATGAAATTGAACGAGTTCTGGCTAGTTTTGTGACGAATCGGCCTAACTGACATGTTTAAATGTCCCTTTTGCCATAGAACGTACTTTTATCGCATTTTTCACAGAATATGGACATGGCCAGTTTTGTGATTATACCTCTTAAATGTGAAATAAATATATCCCTTCCTATTCGTGCTCATGTTATTAATTCATTCGTCGGTCCCACGCCAAAAACGCGAATGTGCAAATTTCAGGGTTCTGACATCAATAATAATAATAATAATAATTAATGCTTTTATTGATGAGTATCAAGTTCACAAAATTACAGTTACGTTATTAAGTTAGACTACAGATCCTTGCACCCATCAAAGGGTAGAATTCAATATCTGAATATGTTGTCAGAGACAAATATTCAGAGCTTGCTCTTCCATTCAACCCATTAGTTGATTCATATACTTCGAATCGAACAGAATAAGAAATACTGTAAGATAAAAACAATACTGTGGGTTTACACAGAAAACAGAGAGAATAAGTACAAAGTTCAGTCACTATGGTAAGAATACAATAGCTTAACTGCTAGATAACTATTAGATAATTATATAACTAAATTCAATAGATCATTATGGAGGAGATCAAATAATTTTTCTTTAAACTTCTTTGGGGACAGTGCTTTCAGATCATTGGGTAACCGGTTGAAAAGCCGTGAGATATTGTATGAAAAAGAGCCATAAGAGCCATAAGCTATGAGCTGGTGCAGTGAGTTGGTTTTTGAATCTCAGGTTTAGATTATGTATATCTGTTCTATATTTAATTTTTTTCAAGAAGGTAGCTCGGTATTTGCGACACATGTTGCCGCCTTCTTGTTCCAGTGATGAGTCTTATGCAAGAGTTTTGTAATTTTTGTATCCTTTTTCTATTCACTTGTAATAAGTGTGGGCCATACACGCAGTCGGCATAATTTACATGCGAGAGAACTAGAGGTTCACAGAGGACTTGTCTGAGTTTTGGATTCAGGACTTTTCGATTCGAATAAATTGATTTCAGATTACTGAAGCCTCTTTTTAAGATCCGAGAAACATGTGAAGAGAACCTCAAGGTGTAATCTAACATTAGTCCAAGGTTTTTGGTAGACTCAGAAAGCGTTAATTTCTCATTCTGAATTCTAATATCTATATTATTTATGCATCTGTTCCTCATTATTCTGCTACCGAAAAGTATAACGACCGGTTTAGTTGGAATTATAGATAAACAATAGTTTCTGGAGATATGTGCAAGATTATTTAGATCTTCGCTGATTTGCTCAAAAGCTGTATTTACCATATTCTCTGGAGAAGAGGTCCGATTATTGAGCCCTGTGGTACACCACAATGTATATCAAGAAAATTTGACATATTTTGACCTAAAATAACTCGTTGGGTGCGGTTCAATAAGTAATCCCTGATGAGTTCCACGGCGTTTAACGAAAAACCTAGATAGTTCAGTAGAGTCAACAAAACATCATGGTGGATTTTGTTGAAAGCTTTGGAGTAGTCTATCAAACTAGAGGGCATAACTGGTTATTATCTACGGAATCCAATCCAATCCAATAAGTCGTCTACAACCTTGAGTAGCGTAGTCGTGCAGCAATATGTAAAATACTATTTTTCTACCAAAATTTTCAATGCCAAACTCACGAAAGGGCTATTAGGTTGTCTACTGTGAACGAGAGTGAATTCGCAAATGTGAAAACTCACCAAGGTTTTCAAAGCAAGAAGCACGAATATTTTTAAAACTGACAAATTGCACATTCGTGGTTTTGGCATGGGACCGACGAATGTTATTTTGTTATTATGCTTATTTTAACTTTTCTTTTCTTTTACATATTATGATTACTTTCTACTATTACTAACCGTGATTGTCATAACACTTTATATAGTCTTAAATTCTTGTTCACAGTTTACATTGTTATAAGCGGTCCTGTACTTGGGCCTTGTGCATGTTTGGATAATAAACAGTTTTTTTAGGATATGATGAAACTGGACGTGGTGTTAAATATTTCCAAAAAAATTGATCGCTGTTCTCACCAGGGTTTTTTTTTAAGGTTCTGCATCATGGATTACCCCTTGTTAATATTGTATGGTTCGCATATGCCTCAAGGACATCCCATTATGTATTATTTCTGGGGAGGGATATTTGAGTAATTTGAGTATTTAAAAATAATAAACGACTTTGACAAAAACAGTGGTAAAACTCATGAAACTAGAAATTAATATTTTTTATATATCATGATTCTTTCACTACCCGTTTCTGATTTTCCCTGTTCGTAGTTTTTCTTATTGGTGGAGACATTAATGCGAATATACAATCATACAACTCCTTTTTTCAGAGATGTGGTATCCAAACAGAAATTGGAAATGCTGCCTGGAAATGGCACCATTGTGTTGGATACAGTATGGCTCATCAACTTGTCCGTAAAATCAGCAGTACCAGCAGAAAAATCAAACAGTATTAAATCAGCAACTTTACATATGTATGAAAGCGTAGCGCGATTGATCAAGCTATGTGACGATGTTCTTATAGACGATAAAAGCTCAGAACTGGAAATGGATAACGTCAAAGAAATTGTCACGCAAGTGGAAGGCGCTGTACAAGTGAGTAATTTTTTTTATTTTTTCGTGTGATTCTGCTATCGTCAGCGTCGTGTAAGATCAGTGTTAATTATGGCGATTTCTTTCTAGAAACTTATTACCTTAGCTCAAGAAATGATCTCTCATCAACAAATGTCCTATAAGACAACTCCAAGGTCGTCGTATAGCAGCAGTTTGGAAATGCCCGCACAACGAAATTCACTTCCCGACATTCCCTTAACTCCTAGAGAAAGGGAAATACTAGAACAGACTTCCTACGTAGCACCTACTAAAGTACGAAACAGTCACAGTACGGAATCCATTCTCAGGTAAAATAATTTCAAAGTTAATTTTTTTGGTACTTCAAACAGTTTTTCAATTAACGATAGTCGTTGCAGACCGACGTTTTACCCTTTTTTGCTCGCATCCACTTTGGCAAATACCTCTCAAAAACAACTACTCCTCTGGCTGATACCACGACGGGTATTGAATTATATCAAACAGATAGTTGAGCAATCTTCCTCATTGCAGGGATCACCAATGCAAGTGCTCCCTGAAACCAAATGGCCGAAATGAGATAAAAAATTGTTGTTTATGATACAAGTTCGTAAAGTAGGACTTTTTTGTATGAGCGTGAAGTTTGTTGAATTTTTCCACGACAGTTGTATTGACAAATTGTAGCAAATGTTGAATGTTTTATCGTATGATGGTTTCAATTTTCATCTTATTATCAAATGATGATTTTTGACTAATTGACGCAAAATATTGTCATTTGAAAAATGTATGAACAGTGCGTAAAAAATTACTCTACGCATATTGATTTTTTTACGCATTTGTGCTAAAAAGTTGAACCTTTTACGCACTGTCGTAGAAAATAGTTACTTATACGATTCGTAATGTAGGACTTTTTTATATGAGCGTGAAATTTGTTGCAACAAAACAAGCGAGTACAAAAAAGCTCTTCTCGAAAATGTATTATACAAAGTTTTTTATACGACAGTTGTATTGACAAATTGTAGCAATTGTTGAAAATGTTTTATTGTATGAAGTTTTTAATTTTCGTCGTATTTTCAAATGATTACTTCCGAGTAAAATCAGACGCAAAATACTGTCTTTTTGAAAAATGTACGAACAGTGTAAAATGATAAATAAAGAGGAAATAAAATCTTCCAATTTTTGTGTAAATTGGAAGATTTTATTTCCTCTTTATTTATCATTCATGATGAATTTACACATATTAAATGCCACCACGATAGAACAACAGTGTAAAACATTACTTTACGCATATATGATTATTTTACGCGCAGTTAATTTTTTTACGCATTAAAACTCAACAGTGCTAAAAAACGAAACCTTTTACAGACTATCTTATAAATTTTTTATTTTTTTTCATTATGAATCTGTATCTGAGGCGTATTAAGAGGAAACAAAGATTGACAATACTAGGAACAAAAGTTGGTTAGAAATTTGTACCATACAAACTGATAGCAGTTTAATGGAGAATTGTAAATTACAATATTTCACACTCGTGACGTACAGGGCGATTATCCGAAATATTTCGATAACGTAATTTAATTTTTTATTATGCTATATTTATGCCAGGAACCAATTTTTTTAAATAAAATTGTGCTTAACACTAATTTGAAAAAAAATGCTAATATTCACTCATCGGCAAAAAAACGGACACTTAAAAACTGGCCCCAAATACAAAGTTGCTTCCTCTCGAACCGCTCCTTCGATTTTTATGTTTCTTTTTTAAATTGTAGAATAATTCCTTAGTAACGATGCCAAGTCAGAAATTTTTATTCAATTTGAATTTGATCATATACGGGGTTCATTAATGAGACGAAGTTTCTTTTCCAAAATTTGAAACACCCTGTGAAGTGCAACAACTATAGCAGCTGTTGTCAACTGAAATCTCATTGAAGCCGGATCTTTTCTGAATATTATGTTTTTTTATCACATTATCCCTGTTTTTACTGGAGATACACTGTTTTAAAGCAAACACCTCGGACGAACCAGTGAAAACAACAAATAAACATCGAAACGTAAGTTTAATTAGAAAAATAACAAGAATATAAAAATTTAAAAAACAATAAATACATTTCAAGGGGATAATATCTAGTGTGGCCTCCCCGCGCCAAAATGACTTCATTCAGTCGATGTTGCATCGAATCAATAAGGTTTGTAAGAAATTCTTGTGGAATGGCATCAAATTCTTCCTGAAGTGCAATTCGCAGATTATGAAGGGTGTCTGGTAAAGCAGGTCGGCGACGAATGCTCCTTTGAAGTTGGTCCCAGAGATGCTCAATTGGATTGAGATCAGGACTGCAAGATGGCAAACTATTCGTTCAATACCCACTTAGTCCAAATATTCGTTGACTACTCGCGCATTATCTTGCATTAATACGAAGCCGTCTCCGACAAAATAAGAGTAGGGCACAACAGCGTTTAGGAGAATATCTTCGATACCATATAACGATTACAGGCATCGACTGTTGTTCGAGGTATACCAAGGGTATAGGACACATAACGTTGACTTCGGCCATCCTCAATTAAGGTCACAATACGAGCAACATCCGTCACAGATAAAGGCATTTTTTGATTTCAAAACCGTTAATAAGCTCTTTATATTAATGTCAGTGTCAATCAATGTTAAACTCAAATCGGTTTCCGCGTATGCCGCCTTGATTATTTACACGCAGAAATTTCTGCCTGCGAACACTTTTTCCGAGCCGTTCGCTTTCAAAAAGTGTATCTCCGGTAAAAACAGAGATAATGTCGTGATTAAAAAAATTAAAAAGTTCAGAAATGATCAGAGTTCAATGTGATTTTAGTTGACAACAGCTGCTATAGCTGTTGCACTCCACAGGGTGTTTAAAGTTTCGGAAAAGAAACTTTGTCTCATTTTTGCACCCCGTATATGCTCAAATTCAAATCTGAATAAAAATTTCTGACATAACATCGTTACTGAGGAATTAATCTACAATTTGAAAAAAAACATCAAAATAAAATGAGCGGTTCTCGAGGAAGCCAACTTTTAATTTGGGGCCATTTTTAAGTGGCCGGGTTTTTTTTGCCGGTGAGTATATTTTTTGGATTTTTTTGGCGATAAAATAAATTCGAAGTAGGCCTGATATTTTGAATTTCATTTAGAATTTATGGCATTGAACTAAAACTATTAATTCTCTATGCATTGAAAAATTAAACTTTCGACTAGGATAATAAATAACAATTTTAGAGTGGTGCCCCAATTAAGGGTCTCATAATACCCAATACCTTTAATTTTGATTTGCAACACTAGATTCATGTATTTATTTAATTGTTCTAGAGATTCAACTCCGCCACCTAAACCGCCATTGCCAGAAAGCCTGCGTCGATCAAACCCAAGCACATGCATCACACCTCCTCCTTTACCGCCTAAGAAAAAACACTTCCGAATGCAACAGCTGGTAGATGATAGTCATTTTGTGGATCATTCTCCGTCATCGAACAGTTTCGAAAGGTAATAATCGTAGTAAATCCACTGAAATCATTAATTTGATAAAGGCTGATAAAGGATTTTTTTAAATGCTTTTTTGAATACTGAATCATATCCAGTTGAAAAACCCTTATGGACCTTTACATTTACGGAAAATAAATGACAAAACTCGTTTAAATCGATAGTTGGTAGTCTGAAAAGTCCATTTAACAAAAAGTTCCATTATTTTTCTTTCATTTTAAAAAAATATCACATTTGAAAGTGTGCTGCTGACGTCACGTTCATCGGGAATACCTCCCACCATAATCCACGTTCCGAAACAGGCAATACCGTTCTCCTTAAAAATATAACTTCTAGCATGATATAAGCCGTTGAGAAATAATCAATACATTGTCACTTGATCAACTCATAGATAAAAATCCACATATTAGCTATTTTTTATTGTATTTGTAACTTTCAAATTTTCTGAACAGACCATCCTTTTGATGAAGAACGGGCATTGACAACACAGCAAATCGTAATGACAGTTCTCAATTGTCAAAAGTTATATGGAGATGTGAGGTTAATGTTTATTTTATTTACATTCAACAATCAACATTCATTTTGATAGTTCAAGGTCGTTTTTGCAATGACTAATATTTTAAATCTTTCCATGAACTCTACTTTGAATACAATAATGACATAACGTAAAGTACTCACTTGGAAATGTTCTTCACAAAAACATATATTTCCGCTTTTCACAAAAGGTTTATGCACTGTTTCGAACCACATTTTCCGACGCGCTTCATCTTTAGGTGCATAAAAAAAAAATGTTTATTAGAATTTGCACTGGTGTTCAGACAACTGGGTACAAAGCACCTTTTTGACATGTTCAGTTATTGCAGGGATGCAGGTACTGGAGATACAGGAATTAGTAACAAATTTTAGAACACGAACAACAAAAGCTCTCAAAACTTAGAAAACCTCATTAACCTCAAAAAATAAATCAAGGTAGTGTTCGTTGAAGTTTGGATGATGGAACTGCTCCACTTGTATCAAATGGGTAGGCAAATGAGTTAGACAGAGTTGATAACTCGCTCAGATGATGACACCGTGTGTCGAAACAATTGGAAGCACGTTAGAAGTATATATTTTTTGTGTAAATTGGAAGATTTTATTTCCTCTTTATTTATCATTCATGATGAATTTACACATATTAAATGCCACCACGATAGAACAAACTATTCTTATTGATCGCACCGTTAAACAGACGAAAGAACCCATCTAGTATCAAATGACAACTGTCATACAACACATTATATTTGAATGAGAATTTGATGCACAACTTTAACAAAGTTGCCAAGTTTAGTTTTGATGAACGTGACGTCACGAAACCAGTTTTCTTCCGATTATAGATAAACTAGCGGTCAGAAAAAATAAATAAAAAATCCCGAGTGATATTAGAGTATTTACTTTCTAATTTCAGTGTCTCATATCTCTTTGAAAGGTCCATTGTTGAATATTTTCAGGATTTCGTTTAGGTCTAAGTCGCCGGAAGACTCTGCGTCGCTCCTTTCAGAGAGTGCAGATAGCGTAGATTCCATGTTGAATCATTCATCTCGAGATGAGGACGAAATGAAGGATTTGATGGATGAAATTCACCCATCAGATATTATAGGTAAATATCACCATTATTGGTTTCGATTGGTTTACCAACTTTCGTTCACTAGGAGCAAACAATTCCAACTCTTGGGAAGAATCTTCCGTAAGTTCGAATCTATCAAACCACAACAGCGACCACTTCACATCAGTAAACGATTACCATCGTTTGTCCAACACGGATTCCGGTATCGTTTCGATGCGTTCATCTAGCTACTCGAGAAGTTCTCAGATGAGCACCACTAGCTCCCAAATCACACAGCACCTTTCCAAACAGTCGAACACTCAAGCGAAAGCATTGACATCGGACAGCACATTTCAAAATCGCAACAAGAGTTTCGACAATCAGGTTGTAACGAAGAATTTCAGTCAGTCGTCTAGCAGTAGCAGTAGTTCCGTCATCATGGTTGCCAACAGCACGTCATGCAGAGATATGGTGGATTTCGCTTGCGAAGAGGTTCCTCCTGCCATACCTCAAAAGACTAAGAAGAAGACTGATAGGCATCCATCACCTTATGATAACGTTCCTGATGAGAAAATAGGTGAGATTCGTTTTTTATTCAATAGTTCCTGAAACAACAAGTATTTTCTAATCATATTTTATGACTAATAACATTGCTTCAAACTGTACTCTTTATTTTAGGTGAGGTGGTGGTAACGTGTGAAAAACACCAGTCTCACCAGAGTTTATCGAGTAGCACAAGCATCACTAGCACTAGCAACTGGGAACAAGACAATAAACCACCTCCTCTACCGCCAAAAAAGAAACACAGTAAGTATTTTTCAGATTTTGTTTTTGATGTGAACTAGCTATGTATCCAATGGGAGTTTTTGTAAATATCGCTTCACTTGGAGTATTACCATGAATGTTCTTAAAGTAAATCATTTTGAATACAAAACATCCATGTAAAGAAACGTAATTCGTTCTTTTGTAAATATCCCTTCAGTCGGAGAATAATGATGATGTTCTTAAAGTAAATACCATGAAGGCAGACAAGTATCTAAAGAAATTAGGTTTCTCCTAATGTATTTCAATCTATCAGTCTGCTAGTTATGTATCTCTCTTGATTACCTTGTCAGTTCTTTCAACTGTGGTTGTGATAAAGATTTACTCTGTCTGTTGGATGCCCCACGTTGGGCGCCATTGTAAAACTAGATCGGGGGCCGGTACTTTGTGTCTTAATTAAATATTGGATTGAACAATAATACAGAGGAGTGATTCATAGTTTAAATAACCGTAGTCAATTTATTTCTCTACTTTGTTGTGGATTTTGCAATATGATTTTATTGCAATGATCTCTACAACTGCTGTTGGTTCCAGAGCGGCGAGCTTTTCTTGTAAAACTAATATTAAGAAAATAATACATAATTTATGTGTTAACTTTTTCGTGAGGTGAAAATAAAGGTAATAATACTAATATCAGGAATATTTTCAATTTTTACAACAAGAAATTGAAAATCGCGGCATGGAGGTAGTCGCTTAAGGATGATAATAATAATAGATTTTTCTACAAACTCTTAGACTAAAAAAATGCTAGATACTTCATTCAACATAATATCATAATACCTATGAAAAAATAATCATACTGTGTCCGGCATAAAGTTCGCAGCATATGGAAAACTTTTTTATTATTGATTTCTCAAAAAAAAAATTATTCTCGGTGAAAACCTCTGCTTCATCCCAAACCTAAATTGCAAATATCAAAATTGAATTTTATACTACCAAATACGAGCGATATTGAAAAACAATTCAGTTTTATTTACTATTTGCAGCAAGATTTTGTGAAATACCGTCATATATTTCAATTAACGTGATTTTCCGATGGGAGGGAGAAAGAAGGGTACATCCAGAGAGTGATATGATCATATCTAACAATATACCATCCATCTAGCATAGTTTTCCTCATATCGTACAGGGCGATGAGGAGAAAATTGGAAAAAAAGTGGAAAAATTAAATTGATCATAGGTGGCTGTGATTTGAATTTCTGAATCAACATTCGATTCTGAACAATATTTTCCCCATACTTTTAATTCTACCGTGAAAAATAAAGTGATGGGTTCAAATTTTTTTGAAAACAAGGCACGTTTTTCAATATCGCTCGTATATGGTAGTATAAAATTCAATTTTGGTATTTGCAATTCAGGTTTGGGATGAAGCAGATATTTTCTTCAAGAATAATTTTTATTGATAAATCAATAATAAAAAAGTTTTCCATATGCTGCGAATTCTATGCCGGACACTGTATAAGTATCCAATAAAACAAAATAGAAATGTGAAAATTACTTACGGCTTATAAAATAACTTCTTACATATACACACAGAAAACCCACTTCAACCAAATGAACTGAACTAATCAGTGTTAGATTCGATTAATCAGTACTAAAATTGAAATTAAAAAAATTATGCCCTTTTCTTAATTACATCTCCAAGTACCGGCTCTTAGTCTTGAAAAAATTATGAATTTTCTTCAAAAAAGTAGAATTTATTTTAAGAGCATTCTTGCAGGTTTGAAAAGTTGTTTAACAAAATACCTTTGTTCCTAGTGTTCCAATCAGTGGCTTACTCGGGTAAGTAAGCCGCCAGCAGCAAACAATGTTTTTTGTACTTTTTGTTTTTCATCTAACATCCTCATTTTTGCAGCTTTGTTTGCTGTTCCTGACGTTTTTTGTTCTCACTTGTGACTTGAGAAATGCATTAAATAATCTTCTATTGAAACGATTGATAGCACTGACTGAAATGTGTGAAACAAAACTCTAATTGACAGATATATGTTTCTCGAGTCTGAAATACTTTTTCTTTCCTTTTCACCAGAGTTCCTGATTGAAATTGGCTTTACTTTGGTCTTTGAAGACTAGGTTATTTGGTAAAGATGAATATAATAATTGTAACAATAGAATTTTGAAGGTTTACTAAAAGACTCACTTTTGAGTTTCAATTACTCAAACTCCATTTTGAAATTTTGAAATATCTTCTAGATACGAACCAATGTAAAAGCGAGGATCCTGCGTTTTTTTTCAATTTAGTACTATCTGGTATGTAGAAAATGCCATTATCATCGAAATTATAAATATTCCAATATCAAGCTATTCGGAAAAAAAATGTATAAAGAGATTACAAATTAAAAAAAAAAATCTCAATTTATTGATACAACTTTTTCATACAACTTTTTTCTGTACTTTACTCCAATTTCTGTCCCTTCGTAGTTTTTTGTTTTTTCTTTGTCCCCGTACCAGTGATACCAGTGACATGTGTCAAAATCGATTTACAGGTGAAAGACGTGTACAATCGATAACCTAGAATTTTTTTCCAATGCTCCATTAACAAACTTTTTTTCCCATATATGTTACCTACTTTATGGCGGGCAATGTGTGTAGCATTAAATTATACGGGAACTTCAATTCTCTCTAATACGTTTTTATCTTTTTATAAGCCAAAGCCTTTTCACAAAAACTCTTCGTGAAGGTTATTATTTTGTTTGCAACTGGTTTTTTTAGGAAGAGGAATTTTTAACATGAATTTTGTTGGTTTTGCTTAGAGGCATATGTACAAATATTGGAATATATTCATTTAATCTAACTAATGTATTTCAGAAGTTTCGTATTTGTTCTCTGAATTGAAATAGAAAAATCTGGAATTTAAGAAAAAAAATATTTTGCTATTTCACATATTCACACATATGAAATTTGCGTTTAGTTTGTATATGTCCATCCTGATATTCAGCAAGATGGTTGTTGAATCAAAAGTGAACTACCAAGAAAAACCTTCCCAACATTTGACTTCGCCTTTGCATTTTTTTTGGCTATTTTCCGCTGATTTTGATTTTGAGCGATTTTCTTTAAAACTTTTTCAAGGAATGTAGCTTCTCCTTCATTGCAGGAAAAATATCTGTATTCTTTCGTATTTTTTCTAGTCATGGCGTACATGGAAATGTTTGGAAACTGCTCCCATACAAATGACCAGGAGTTCATGAGGCACTCTGTACATATGGTGCAGTCACAGTATGTACAACCTTTTGATTCGGGACTGCCCACCACACAATCTTGTTCCTTCAGCCATTCATCACACAGTTCCAGTCGAACATCACACACCCATGTTCAAACTCTTTCTTTGCCATCTAGATCTGATGAAAGGTATATAACAAATAAATGTTATTCTTATTAACTTATTAACTTCTGAACAGTTTGACATATAAACATGGAACAAACACCATTTTGAATGATATCGCCGATACTACTTTTTGAAATAAAAGGCATTGTGTTTGCTCGATAAAGGGCGTGGAGGGCACATCAATTTAACAATTTCAAATGGCATGGAGGATCAAGTTACACATCGTTGAAAAGAGAATTCGCTTAATTCAATTCAATTAATTCTTTAATTCAATTCAATTAATTCTCTTTTCAACGATATGAATATATTTGATTTTCATAAAAGTTGTATCGGTAATACAGTTCAAAATATTTTGTATCCCATTGTTCCACATCAAACCGTTCAAATTTATCGAGAAAAGGGTACTTACATTCAGATCCGCACGTATAATTGATAGTTCAAGTGCATATGGTAAAAAAAAATATTACCGACGAAATCAAAAAAAAAGTAGATGGTATTGGTATCATGATGTATCATTTGACCCCCTGCCATATCACATATTTAAATTGATGTGCTCCCCCGCACCCCTCTAACAAACAATCCCAATGTCTTTTATTTCAAAAAGTAGTATCGGTGATACCATTCAAAACAGTTTCTGTCCCATTTTTGTACGTCGAACCGTTCGAATGTTAACGAGGGGTGGGGGGGGGGGGGGGGGTTTAAAAGCCGCACTATACAGGCCGTTTTTTAGCTATTGCTATTTCGGAAACGGAGATACCTACAAGGTCGGTTAAATTGGACGAAAGTTTCCTATTTTGGGGAGCAATAATAATCTCTTTACAGATCTTAAATATCAATGGTTGTTTTTGAGATATTCGCCAAAAACGAAATTAGTCGAATTTCGTTTTTTGACTCTACCGCCTCCATTTCGAATGATATAAGAAAAAGTAGGAAAACTTTCTATAATGTTTCATATTTGTTATGATCTGATATGAACCAATTTTCAATGCGACATTTCGTTCATTAGATTCCATCATAAACTTTATTTTTTTGAATACGTACCTCTAGTTTTTTTCTTAGCCATTTCCATAACAAATTCTGCTATGTATTACAAATACATGATCAATATTTGGTCATGGAATTCCCGTCAGTGTAGTCTCAGAAAAAAGTTAGAGAAACTTTCAATACTGTTTCATATTTGTTATAATCTTATATGAACCCATTTCCAATGCGACGTTTCGTCTGTTAAATTCCATCGTCAACTTTATTGTTTTAAATATGGGCCTCTAGTTTTTTCATTAATTTTAGTAGCCAATGTTTCAACAAAAGCTATTAATTACAATACATGTATTTCTCGACGTTTTTCTCATGATCACTGTATAGTCAAACAATTGCCGGTCAGAGCTACCTCAAAAAAGTAAGTACCAATATTTTTTGGGTCTAGAACTCAAAGATATACATAAACTCCAATATCAGAAGCAAATGTAATATACCAAGTAACAAGTAACAAACAGAAGAAAATTACAAAATACTCCTAACCATCAACGTCGTTTACGATATCTCATTAAATGTTCGAATTGCCGTCCATCGTTTCTCAAACACATATTCGCTGTTGCTATAGTATGTTTATGATAATTTTCCAGCATTTGTGGAGTTATAGTCATGCATGCCCTACTTATTGTTTCTTTCAATTTGTCAATATTGCCAAAAGTTGATAGGAATACCTTATCTTTAATGAAACCCAACAATGAAAAGTCCAAAAGGGTCAGGTCAGGTGAACGTGGTGGCCAACTGGCCATTTGATAGAACCATTGTTTCCTATCCATCATCCTTGCATAGTCGTATTGAGGAAATCTCTGCAAATATTTCTGCGATGTGGCGGAGCTCCATCATGTTGGAAAGAATATTCAAAGGCAAATTTTCCAAAAAACGTCGAGAAACACATGTATGCACAGCTGAATTTGTTATGAAAGTGGCTACAAAAATCGATTGAAAAAACTAGAGGTCCGTATTTAAAAAGAAAATTGATAACAGAATCTAATGAACGAAACGTCGAATTGAAAATTGGTTCATATCAGATTATAGGAAATATGAAACATTATTGAAAGTTCCCCTGACTTTTTCTTATATCATTCGAAATAGAGGCGGTAGAGCCAAAAAACGAAATTCGAATATTTTAGTTTTTGGCGAATATCTCGAAAACAACCATTGATATTTAAGATCTGAATAAAGCTTATTATTGCTCCCCAAAATAGGAAACTTTTGTCCAATTTAACCGGCCTTATAATATGATACAATTTTAGTCCAAATATTAAACAAATGAACATCACATATTCATATTTTGCAGTATAGAACATTGCCTGTGTCAATTTTTTGACACTGAAATTTTTGTTATAATGTATTGAATTTGATGTAGAGTAGGAGAGGTCGGATACAGTTGTGACAATTATTACATTATATCTTTTTCAAGACATTGTACATATACAACTTAGAAAGACTTTTAGGTTATAAATTCGTCCTTATTTAACGATCACAAAAACAACATATACCGGGATCAACGTGATTTTGTTGTTTTTGAGATCGTTTAAAGAAGGACGAAGCACATGTGCCGGGATCAACGTGATTGTGAAAGAACGAATAACCTCAATTATAACCGCGTGCGCAAGAAGTGAATACTGCTTTGGGATTCAGGTGGTCGTCTCAGAAAGTCACTGAAATGTTCAGAAGTACGTTGAACATACAGCCGCAGAGAGAGATAAAATAATTGATGGTAATCACGTGATCAACCGAGATAATGAAAATGTAATGTTTCGCGGGAAAATGTTACAAACGTACCTATGAATGTGAAAGTAATTGTAAGATGTATATGGGGGTCGAGTCTAAATATGTCGATTATAACTGTTATCGTGAGAAAAAACAAAATACATGTTAAATACAATTCGAAATCTTAAAATAAAAAAAAATAACACTATATAAACCGTAATTACAATAAATTATCTTCTTAATATTAAAAAAAATATGTATGATTATGACACTTTTATCGGGTTGCAGGTTGCAGCCACTAAGCACTTTCTTCATCGTCAGCATCGTAGTTTAAGCAATAGAAGATATTTGATCATATCGTGTGTTCTTTCGTTGCATGTATAATTGGAACACATCAAAATATGCTTTTGAGGTGTTTTCTCCAAAAAGTTGGAAGATTCGTAATAACAAATTTTCCGAATTGTCTGGTTCTCATCTCATCACTTAAC
The DNA here is from genome assembly GCA_944452925.2 of Chrysolina oricalcia. Lineage (NCBI taxonomy): Eukaryota > Metazoa > Arthropoda > Insecta > Coleoptera > Chrysomelidae > Chrysolina > Chrysolina oricalcia. The sequence continues at coordinate 18,406,271 of OX101812.2, forward strand.
AAAATGAATAAGTATATTTTCAAGAATTCTTATTTTGATTTACCCAGCTGTTTTATATCCATACGGCCTACTGTCCAGTACAGCGATATTCAATTTTTAAATACTTTCCGCTAAGTTATTTGAATAAATAAAGATTATTCAATTTGACTATACTAGAAATTGCTTTCTTGTCTTACGACTTACTCACAAAAGATTTTCTGGTTAAAAAAAAATACGAACAATTTTCAACTGATGAATGTTGAATGTTTTTACTGTGTAACTAGATAAATTAGTGATGGTTCCTACAAGATTGCCATGCACTGTTATTTTTTCGACCGATCTTTTATGAATATTAGCTATTTCAATGAACTAGAACATCCATCCAAACAAATCACACATATACATTCTCTATCTGTGATTTACAACGGAAAACGAAGCAATGCAAATTTTCAAAATATAACTTGAAATGGACATTTCTTGATGAAAAAAAGAGTATTATTGTTTTTTCCGTTAACCAGCTGTCGTCTCCTTACGAACGGCAGCCCTCAGAAGTCGAAACTTGTGCGAGCCAAGGATTAACGAGGTCTTACCTTTTAAGGTGCGATTCCTAGCACTTTCTTGGGCCATGTCTGCAAACGCCATGGTTTGAACCATCGCTGACTGGCAGCCTGTGACTGAAACAATGTCGCTTTAACCACTGGGCTACCTGGGCCCGTGAGTGCTTTGAATGATTATTCCATTATTAAAAAGGGTTTTGAGGTAAAATATATCAACACCTGCTTACCTTCCTCTGCGCCAGTGGAGCGGTTGACAAATTCGAAAAATTGGTCATTTGCTCTTTTTAAACTGAAAACTGCCTAAAAATGTATTGATTTGATAGTGCTTGGTTTTTATAGGGTGCAAAAAATGGAAAAAGTATAATGCATCACTCAGACAAAAACCCAATATCCAGTAGGTGGATATATTTTTTGATTATTTTTGGACTTGCTATATTTACAATTAGATGTACAAGTACTCCTAAAATTCGAGAACTTATACTCAGAGTACTGTACTCGACAGCATGTGCAATGAGTAAAGTACTCTGTACATTCTTTAGTTTAGGAACTACCCGGTACCCAGTACTCGAATACAATTTATCAGTACCCGGCACAGATCCGCATGCAATTATTTCTGTACAACCCATGTGTCTAAAAGTGAAATAAAATAATATTTTCGTTTGTATATTTTTCACCCGTTAGAAATAATTCTCTGTGGCAACAGATTTCACTTCATATTCTTATACTTTCAGATCACCATCCCCCCTCCATTCTCCTAATTCGATAATGTCATCCTCCTCAAATAACTTCAGTTTACCTCCGGCACTCCCTCCAAAACAACGTTCCAGAAAATCTTCCACCAAAACTCCTCCTCCCACGCCACCAGGAATAGCCATTGCAGAATCCAAATCTCCTTTGCCCTCCAAAAAAGTCTTGCCAGATCTTTTGGAACACACCGCTAAAAGCGAGGAGAAATCTGAAAGTAGCTCGCCGTCTTGTGAAGAAGATCTGATTGAGCTGTTGAACGTCGATCAGTACTTGTTGTGGAAGAAAGCCGATGAGGAAGGTCCCGATATTCGAGGCGGACCCATCGATGCGCTCATCATCCAGGCAACAACAAAAGCTACGAAAAAAGATGGTGAGTTATAAAACCCAATATTCATTGTTTGTATAAATTTACCATTTTTAAGAATCTTTCGAACATGGTGGCCACATTAATTTTTGCCTACCCAAGACAGGTCTGCAATAATCAGTCATTTTGATTTGTTTACTATATTTCACTGCTTCTTTTAACCAAATCAAAATGTCACAGTCAGAGTCAAAATTTACATATCGACAAAGCTTTCAAGTATAAATAAAAATGTAAATTGAAATGGGTATGTATTATATAGACTATTGTGGTGATAAACTCCCCGATCTGACAGACGAAAGAGAGTACCACCACCATATGCGCTCCGGGGCGACTTGACAAAAAAAAGGTGCCGCATTTCCTATTCCAACTGCAGAAAAAAAACGGAAAACCTACAGTACCACCCGAGGAGTCACTGAGGCGGGAATGAGCGCATGTAACTAAATGAGAATACATACAACATTAACGCTCATCATCACATCAATGACCTGACCACTTCATTTCTGCCATCATCTGCCAGTCCAGCCGCAGCACTTGGTGAAAATGTTCCAGTCCATCAATGGCGAGAATGTACATGATATCATAGAAAAAAATATTACTCAAAAAGTGATTCAGATGGAAACAATATTTGAATTCAACTATTTTCGATTCATGCTTGAATTATGAGTTTCAGAATCCATCATTATAGAACTCTTGCAAACTGTAATAGATAGATAGATCTTTATTTAATTAGGAACCCTAATATACATGTAAGAAAGGCATATTACAATATACAGAAATATAAATAAATGCAAACAGAATAAAATGATTACAATAACATCAATGAGTAAACAATTGCAATTGAAATATTAAAAATACATGTGAATAAAAAATAAACTTAGACTAAAAGAATAAAAAATAGTAACCGGAAATGTAAGTAAAATATCGACGCATGGAATAAAACGTTTAGTATAATGCTAATGAGTAACGAAGTTCAAAGATTATATTAAGAAGTATAAACATATGATAATATATGAAAGTCTCATATGATATGCAATAAATTGTCATAACGTTTTCACATCCATATTTGTAGTTACTTATTTTTGGATGAATTCCTTTAATTTGGCTTTGAACTGGATCAGTGAGGTAGATCTTAACAGAATCTGGTAATTTATTGAAATCCAAGAAACCTCTGAAAAATAGTGAATTTATCGTACAATGATAGGAAGTGCTAGTAACGTAAATATCATTTTTGCCACGAGTGTTGTAAGTATGAATATCCTTATTAAATGTTAAGTACTTCTGAAAGTAATCTGGTGCTAAATGGTTTATCATTTTGAATATGAAAATCATAGTGAAATAAAACAGTCTATTTTCCACTGAGAACCAGCTCTTTCGGACAACAAATACTTTATATCTTTTCTAAACCGAAAAAGTGATTTGATACTTTTAGTGTTTGATGGAAGGTGATTAAACATCTTACATCCATTATAAATTATTGAATTTTTGATCACTGTACTTTTAGGGATTGACAATTTCAATTCATTATTTTGTCTTTTAATATGATAAGAAGAACTACCGATAGTGAATTTTGTTTTATGCTTGTATATCAAACACACAGTTTCAAGTATGCAAATTGCAACAATTGTTAATATTTTGTGTTTTAAAAGCAGAGGTCGACATGACTCCCGATATTTTGCTTTGCATAAATATCGCAGAGCACGCTTCTGTAAAATTAGAACATTCTGAAATCGATAACCGCAGCAAACTGCCCAAAATGGTAGTGTAATCCTGGTTTTCATATATTTTTTCACTTTGAGTAGACTAGTGACTGGGTTCATAGACCAAACTGTAAATAACTTTTCTTTTAACTTTTCTTTAACTTTAATTAGTGAAATCGATCGTTCATACATGAGCTCCACTGACACTGTTTTGATTTATTATTATTATTTTATTTTTATGTTTATTCATTCTATTGACCAGCCAGTGGAACTGCTGATACACCCACATCAAAGTGACCTGTTTTTTTTTTGCCCGTCCCAAGTCAGCTTGGACTCACAAGTGTATAACTTCAGAGCTTTCAGTGAGGCTTGGCTGTATTACATAGATTTTTCCCCGGCTGTATACTTCGGCTTGAAAGATGGTTAGGTTGTTAAGAAGAAGTTTTGAGAGCCTAAAACTGTAATGCCCACTCCAGCCTTTTCATTCGTCTTGGATCCATCATGTTCAGATCAGGGAGACTTTCACCATTATAGTTTATAATACATAACAATTTTAATTTGCATTTTTATTCATAGTTGAAAAGCTTTGTCGATAAATTGAAAAACTTCTGACATTAATTAAAGTATATTTTGAGTTTGACTTTTGTCTTTGACATCCTTTCCCAGTTGAGGTTCGTTCGCTAAGCAAATTTGGTAGTTGTTTATGACCACTTTAAACTACATTTCCGAGTCGGACCTAACTGGCATGTTATCTGTTGGTTTAGACATGGCTTCTAGGGAAATGTGTTCCAAAATCTTTAGATGTCCTATCAGATTTCCTGCTGTTTAGTTTACTGACTGGCTCGGTCTGAAAGCAATAATTGCTGCTTCTTCCATTACACATAAGTGCAATAGCGAAAGGTTTAAGCATTAATTCTAGTCGCTCCTGTGATTCCCAGACAAGCTAGCCGCCTGCACTTTCTGCAGCTTGACTTGAGCCAAAGTTTGTTGCATCTTTGGCCACCATTTCAGTGAAGCATAGGTGACCATGGGTTTAATAATCGTTTGGTATAACAAGTAGTTTATTACCCCATTTCTTACCAAAGACTCTTCGACATGTCCAGCTTGCCGCCAGGGTTATAACCCTGGAAAGATAAAACATGGATGTCTCATAATTTTTGAAATTAATCATCAAAAATATATATGAAATAGAAAATGATTTACTCTGAGTTTCTTTATTGGAGTTTGTTATACCACTTGACTTTTAATTTTTTTAGTAGGTCATACCTAAATAATAATCATTATTTTTTGCTACAAATTGCAGAAGAACAGGAGAACGGTATGTAGGTTTAAAAATTGCCCTCTACATTTTTTAGATTGCCACTGAACACGAATTTTATTGACAACATACACTGTTCTCATTGCACGAATACAAACACAGAAAATGATTCCTATACTACCCTAGTCCATATAAACTTAATATATGGTAGTTTTTGCTTGCCTCCACTTCTTCATTCTCTATGTGTGTGTTTCTAGTTTTGTTTATACAAGTTATAGTTTTGAAAATAGAACCGAACTGCTATTATAGATGGTAGTACAACACCTGGAATTTCCACACTTTCATATATAGTTTTGATATCTGAAAGATGAAGGGGTGAATTTGATAAAAATAACCATCATTGCTGCCCCAAATCTTCTCCAAAATCATATATTACCGTCTACGAGTATTCCACTCAACTCAACCACTACCCTGGCTAATACCGCGCTGATTATTGGTTTTAATCTGCTAATTACTCTTACTAGAACTCTTAACTAGAACATACTTTTACACAGGAGAGTGAAATCATGTTATAGAAAATACACTTGCAAACCTGGGGAATTGTTAAAAAGACATTATAATGTTTTTTTTGTAGGACCCTTTTAATGGCATTGTTGGATTGTCCTTGCAAGCGCGTCAAAGTGGAGTGAGGGGGTAATGGGGGTAATTACGGACCCTCCCCAAGTCCCCCAGAAAGACGAACGCATATTTCTTATTTCTTCTCTAACAAAATATCATGTAACTGTTCAATCAGCAGCATTAATTATCTAATATGGATATACATGACATCAGCTCAGCACTCATTCCCATTTCCAATGCACAGTTGCCAATAATAAATGACAGGAAAGCAAAAAGAATGAATGTTGGAATAAAAATTTCAGAAAATTATTATTACATAGGTATCTTGTTTTATTTTTAAAATTGTTATATCTGTCAACCGGCTGCTCCCCTACGCTAAACCCTCAGAAGTCCCCGAGAGACTTGTGGGTGCTAGGGAACCCTTTCCTTTTAACGTGTGATGCCATACCTTTAACTATTATTTTCAGCTTATAGTATCATTTCTTTGCTGCACTTGAAATAAATGGCTCAATATCTTCTTTAAAGTGAAAGGATCAGAGTTAAAGTGCGTGGCAAGAGTTGAGTTTCAATATTTGCAAACTATTTTGGAAGAACGTGAAGAATTAATCTTTTTTAATTACAAACAGAAATTGAACAGTTATGAAGAAATATTAATTTAGCGGTACGCATAATATCGATAATGTCAGTAAATGATAAACCTGCTGAACTGCTCTTTTTCTTCATTAAAACGATTGAAAACATTTAATATCGAAAATTTTCGAAGGTAGTGCAAGTTCTATTCTTCATTTTTCAAATATGTTTATTTTTTATTCCATGATTGAAATTTGTGCAATTTTTCATTGTTTTTTACTCTGTTATAATTTCTAAAAGATATTTTATTCAGTGTATGAATAGAGCGAAAAGAAAGATTATTCACAATTTTCACAACACGAATTCGTTAATTAATTCAAGAAAAACCTAGCGACGCCCTGGCGTCGTTGAGGTATTAGCCAGGACAGTAGTTGTTTTCTATTGAATATTCACATGTAATATGGGGTTTTGCAGAAGGGTAATTTTTTATCCATTGGATAATAGGGATCACGCATGATTTTATTTTTTGGGTTTTCTGCATTAAGTTGGGTCGCTAAAATTACATTTAATAAAAATTATTCCTTATATCCCATTTTTTCCAAATATTAGGGTTTCAAATTGTTCTCTACTCAAAGCACAATTTGACCTTGATGTCGAATAACTTCCTCCAAACACTACAGCTACTTGTGGTTGTTTTCGGGTAGGTTAGGTTAGGTTTTGAACGTGAGTGGGCCCGTATCAGGCCCTCCACTGCGGCCAATGGCCTATTGTGGCTCACCCTATGGTTATATTTCTCCCAGTATATCCAATCTCTTGACGAAATTGAGGAATGCATTGGGAGAACAATTTACCAGGTTTTCTGGCCTTACTGTCGTATCGCCAAATATTGAGAATCTGGTTCTGGCCGCTGCAGGGCATGTACACAGAATGTGTTCAGCCGTTTCATCATCCTCCATGCATAGCCGGCACTCTGCATCTTGTGCAAGTCCGATTTTATGCATGTGGTATTTGAGTTTGCAGTGGCCAGTAAGCAAACCTACTATAACTCTGAGATGTGCTCTGCTGAGTTCTAGCAGTTTGTCAGAGTCCTGTTTTTCCTTGTACAAGCAATAAATGCTTTGGAATGGGCTAGGCCCGGTAGACTACGCCAGTACTCGAGTCTTTTATTGTCTGCCCAAGCTGTTATGACATTCTTGGCAGTGCTATATGCTAAACCGATTACCGGTTCTGGTCCAGTGAACGTTGTTTCGGCCCCCTCTTTTGCTAGGGCGTCCGCTATTTCGTTTCCTTCTAGGCCTGTGTGACCTGGTATTCAGACTAGGGTAACGTTGTTGCGTTGCGCCAGTCGGTTTAAGGTGTCTCTGCAGTTCCATACTGCCCTAGATTTAAAGCAGTTGGATTCAAGCGTTTTAAGTGCTGCTTGACTATCTGAAAATATTTTTATTGTTTTTCGTGTGTGGAGCCGATTTTCCAGCTCCCTGGCACACATTTCAATGGCATATACCTCTGCCTGAAATATCGTAGCTAGTTTGCCCATACTGAACGAGCGTTTCACTACTGAGTTCATCCCATATATTCCGGCTCCGACGCCTTCCTGAGTTTTGGAACCATCGGTGAACCAACGTTCATTTGCCCTACATAGGTTGGTTTCATTCCGGACCCAGTCTTCTCTTTCGGGAAAGACCACAGTGTAGGACGTGTGAAGGTTGATAGTTTTAGGCATGATGTCTGAGGGCATTCCTAGAATGTTGTGAGCTATTATGCCCTCCAGCATGCCGCTGCCTCTCATGACACATGCCTGCGGTAGACTAATGGCCGCTTGATAAAGTCTGTATGTTGCCCATCTTGCCTCTCTCTCTCCAGAACTATGTGGAGAGGAAGTAATCCAAGGAGGACTTCCATTGCTGCCGTTGGCGTGGAGCGAATGCTTCCAGTAATCGCCAGGCACGCTTGTCTCTGTAGTCCGTTAAGTTTAGCAATGGCCATTTTTTTATGTCCCTTGCTCCACCAGACTATAGAGCCATACGTTATCATTGGACGTATGACGGTCACGTACAACCAGTATACGTGTTTTGGTGACATGCCCCATGTTTTGCCACATATTCTGCGGCATGTCCATAATGAAAGGCTAGCCTTCCGGATAGTCTTTTCCAGGTGCGAGTTCCAATTAAGTTTTTTATCCAGGGTTATTCCTAGATATTTTGCTTCACTCGCAAAAGGAATTGTTACACCATTGATGGAAGGAGGTATTAAATGTTCCAGCTTCCTTTTCCTGGTGAATGGTACTATGACCATTTTGTGGGGGTTAATGGACCTGGAAAAGACTATCCGAAAGGCTAGCCTTCCGGATAGTCTTTTCCAGGTGCGAGTTCCAATTAAGTTTTTTATCCAGGGTTATTCCTAGATATTTTGCTTCACTCGCAAAAGGAATTGTTACACCATTGATGGAAGGAGGTATTAAATGTTCCAGCTTCCTTTTCCTGGTGAATGGTACTATGACCATTTTGTGGGGGTTAATGGACATTTCCTCCCTCTCACACCATTTATATATGGTATCCAATATATCCTGAAGGACGTAGGAGATCGTCTCTTCGGATTTATCGTTTATTACTAGGACCAGATCGTCAGCATATGCTTGCAGATCAACCTCCCACAGCGAGAGAATGGCCAGCAGATCATCCACCAGCAGTGACCATAACAGTGGGGAGAGGACCCCCCCCTGAGGACAGCCCCTGGCTGGCTTGAAGCTGACACATTCCCCCTGTAGAGAGGTCGTTATAGTTCTGTTGTGAAGCATAGTTCTTATCCAGTCACATAGTATCGGTTCAATCCCTCTAGAGACAGTGGCCTCATATAGGGAGTGAGGTAGTGCATTGTTAAATGCTCCTTCTATGTCCAGGAATGCAGCGACTGCTATTTCCTGGCGTTCCAGGGCGTCGCTTATTCCTGAGACAAGGTTATTGAGGGCAAGTTCTGTTGATTTGCCAGCCTGGTAGGCATACTGGTGAACATTGAGGGGGTGCTTTGTTAGTGCCCCACACCTTATGTGCCCATCCAGTATTTTCTCCATGCTTTTCAACAGAAAGGATGTCAGACTAATGGGTCTGAGCGATTTTGGGTGTGGGTCATTCCGACCCACCTTAGGAATATAGATCACCCTAGTCGCGGTCCAGTTAGACGGAATATGGTTCCATGCTAAACTGGCTCTAAAGAGTCTTATAATGATAGGTATGATATGTTCCAGTCCGATTTGTAACAGAACTGGAGCTATGCCATCCTCTCCTGGTGATTTGTATGGGTGGAATGAGTTAACCGCCCATCTTATCGCCTGTGGTGTAATTATTTTGTTGGCAACCACCCAGTCATCTCTGTGAGGTCGTTTTATCCGGCCTATATTTGTGACTAGAGGTTGATGGTCCAGAATCAGGCTGCCTGGGAAGTGGTTATTAGCTAATAGCTCTAGTGTTTCTTTCGTGGAGGCCGTAAAGGAGCCGTCTGGACGCTTTAACGACCCCAGCTCCTGTGTCGGCTCTCTGGATAGAATCTTGTGGATACGGGTTCCACTTGATGTGTTGGACACATTTTCGCAGAATCGTTCCCATGATTCTCGTTTTGCTTTCCGGATATCTTTGTTGTAAGTGGTTAGAGCAGACCTGTAATTTTCCCATTCACCTGATACCTTAGCTCGGTTAAATAACCTTCGAACTTCTTTTCGTGTTTTATCCAGATTTTTGTTCCACCAGGAAGCATTTCGGTTATCCCTTTTCTCCCTCAGTGGACAGTTTTCGTGATAAGCTGAGATAAGTGCAGTTTGTAGATGTTCCGCAGCAATATCTATTTGATCACGACTATTTATTGTGGACAATCCGTTTTGGAGATGGTTCTTCAGGGAGGTCTTGTATCCTTCCCTGTCCATGCTCCGTATGTTTCGGTATTGTACCACTGGTCTGGGGCCTATTTCAATGTTGAATTGAATATGCCTGTGGTCTGAGCATGATGGCTCAGAGGACACCCTCCAGTTGGATATCTTGTTGCTTAGAAATTCTGAGCTGATCGTAAGATCTAGTACCTCTTTCCTAATACTAGTGACAAAGGTTGGCTCGGAGCCGACATTGTTAATTGTAAGCTCCTCCCCTATCAGGTAATTGAAAAGAGACTCACCCCTCATGTTGATGTTTGTGCTGCCCCACGCTTCATGGTGCGCATTGGCGTCACATCCTATCAGTAGATGGGTGTTGTTCCTCCTGCAGAAGGCAATTAGTTCTCGCACGGCCGCTGGAGGAGGCTGTTCCGCACCCACTTCTCCAGGAAAGTATGCTGAGCAGACGATCATTTCTGTCATGCTCCCCCTCTCTGGAAATTTCACATGGATTGTTGCCATGTCTTGGGTGCAGAAATCTGAAAGAATAAAATAATTAATGTTGTTTCTGGCTAGAATGCATGCCCTAGGTTTTACCCCAGAACTGACCGCAATTACCTTACCAGATGTGTTACTCAGGCCGGTAACTCGGCCTGTGTTGGAGGTCCAGGGTTCCTGGATGAGGGCCAGATCTATCCGCTCCTCTATGAATTTTTTGCCAAGGACGTAGGTGGCGGCCTTGGCATGTTGCAGGTTTCCCTGCAGGAGTCTGACTGTTATATCAGCCAGGCCCTTATTTGCCGTCTTTTGGCGGTCCTCCCCAGCTCTTTTCCTCAGAGGGCGGTTTACTTCCCTTCCCTTCAGAGGTGCCGGCACCCTTTTTGAGTGGTGGTCTGTTCGGGATGGATTTACCCTTCCCCGAGGCCACACTCGCAGGCTTTTTGGTCCGAGGCGCAACACTCGGGACGGATTTACCTTTCCCTTGCGGTGCTCCCCTACGACCGTTTTCTTTAGAGGAGGCTTGCTTTCCTTCCCCTCCTCCGGCTGCGTCCGGGAGGGTTCTTTCCCTCCACGGCTGCCTCTCAGACGGAACTGAATCTGTCCAAAGCCGAAGTAGGGTTTGAAGTCCAGCTCCTCCAAGGCTGTTATGGACCTTTCGTCAATGGCGAATGTCCATGTTTGGCCACGGCCCGAGTCCTCTCGGTTCAGTATTACCCAATCCTGAGTGGTTAGACCGTGGTTCATTTTTCTCAACCTTGTGAGCACCATCTCGGCCGTGAGTCGTTCGTCGGCCTCATCGTCCGGGATGTATGCCACACAGATGAATGGCTTCGGAAGGTCCTGCCCTTTGACGAATTTAATTTTCGCCCCTTCCCATGGTTGGAGTTGCTTTGATGCCTCCTCCAGCCAGCTGGCACTGATGTTGTCCACGCAGGTGATTTGTAACCATCCAGGCCGAAAAGTACAGCTCTGGAACCTCACCTGAGGGCCATCATCGGGTATTAGGCTAACAGCTTTCATAATTGAACGCTGAAGAGCCCTAAGTTGTTCGCCTGTTAGGGCAGTGGTAGGATATTCAGGGTGGATTAGGCCCACCCTGTTGCCCCCAGCCACTGTCCCGTACGAAGGTTTGGCTACCCCCGAGCAAGCTTTCTTCGCCGTGTGATCCGGCGTACTGTCGTCGGATCTCAGGCGTTTGCTTGCTCCACCAGCCCCAGACTGAGATTTGTCCCCCTCCGGTTGCTGATTCGGCTTTCCAATATCTTTGAGCACTTGCTCTAAGGCGGTCTCATAAGCCATTCCGCTCTTGAGCAAGCGACTCAGAGCTTTCCTTTTCGACCCTGAGAGTCGAGTACGTTTCAGTTTGAGGCAATCCATAGCTATGGTAGCCTCATCCTGATCAGCTCCAGTAGGTTTCGGAGACTTTAACAGTTCCCTTTCCTGATCTGGAGTCAGTTCTGGAGGCGGTAAAATTCCGCTTGTTGAGAGACTAGACCTACGCCCAGTCCCTCTTGTGGAGTCGGATTTCCGATCTCCATTGGTTCCCCAGTTTCCTGAGGATCGGGGGATTTATCCCCCCCGTTGGGGTTCTGATTTTTTAAATTTTTACTCATTTGTTCCCACGAGTAGCTAGGGAAATAAGATCCACCATGGTAGAGCCCCGCCTTGCCATGGTAAGGCTGTAATACTCTGGGAGGTCGCCCGGTGTCCCAGAGGGATCGTTCGAGACACATCACCCTATGTGCCACGCACCCCTCAGCACGATACCTCCCACCTTAGATTAGGCGATCTTTTGACACTGTTAGTCTTCGCTTCAGCTGCTTCCTAGGTAGCCTCTGAACCGAAGTCCACCACCCGCGACGTGGACGCCAGTGTCGTACCAACTCACGAATTCTGAAGAGAACTGGCTGGGGTTACCCACCCAATTGGCAAACTTGGTCAGTCTCAGGTGTCGTTACCTGATACTGGAGCAGCTGTTTTCGGGTAAGGGGCAGTTCTGGGACAAATACTACAAAGCCTTTAAGAGCCCTAGCGGTGAAAGTTTGAACTGTGTGAACTAACGATTCACCCGCCAGAATCGCAGGAGTACGTTTTCAAATGGGATTAAAAAAATAGCTTCTTCAATATCGAATTATGAAAAAGAAAACATTTTTTTTCAATTCTGAGTATGTCACTCGATGTCTCGGATGGTAATGTTCAGGTGCAATTCAAAATATTTCAGAGCACGCCTTTCTCCTATTTTTTCTTTCTGAAATATTGTTTCACATTTGATTTTTTTTTTATTTAGGTATCCTGATACAACAGAAAATCTCAACAAAATCACTTTTATACCTGTACTGCGATTTTAAGGAGATCTGTCTACAGGGATATTTTTAATAACAGTTTAATTATCATTATTTTGCAATTTAGTATATGTAGCGAAATAAATACAATTTAATTCAAGTAAATTGATTAGAAGATAATAAATTGTATCCCACTTCTACAGAAAAATCATAAGTTGGAAATATCCTTTAATAATGAAGTAATTTATATTATTTTTGAAGTGCATGTCTTATCAATATATGAGGGATTTACATGAATTTTAAAATTAATTGACTGCTAAACAATAATTCAAAGTAGTTTTGTTGAAGTTTTAAAGATTATTTGATTTTAATTGTTTTTCTTTTTTCCCAATTTCAGGGTTCCAGTATCAAGAAGCCTTCCTTACAACCTACAGGACATTCATATCACCGAATGATTTGATAACAAAATTGATTAGAAGGTACCACTACTTCTACTATCAAACAGAGAAGAAACCTCGCTCTAGGGAAGCTTTTGCTTTGATAGTGAGAGTCGTCAGTGACCTAACGTGAGTAGAAATCTCTACTGAAATCTTCAGGGAACAGTAACTTTTTGTTTTTTTTTTTCATCATTTTAAAGTATATAATCAGTTGTACCTTTATTGTTACCCATTTCCAAATGCGTATACACTTGGTCCCTCTGAAAATAATTTGACCACTCTCAGCAAGCAATAAATAGTAATAGATATTTATGCTATTGTCCAGGTCAAAACATAATTTGAAAATATTCTTTTTTATTAACTATAAACTGTCTCTGGTGCCGGTTTGATTCTTATGAGTCGATATTCTTTCAGAACATTAGATTTACATCAAGAACTGCAAGTAAAACTCATGAACTTCGTTCAAGAACTGATATCGTGCGGCGAACTCACTCTGGCCAAAGCACTCAGAGTGAAACATTTACAGCGTCTCGAAGCCAAACAGATGTCCATGAAGTTAACAAATATCGTAACCAGTCTCAGTTTGAACGCCCGAAATTGTACACTTCTGGACTTCAAGTCGGAGCAAATTGCAGAACAAATGACATTCCTAGATGCCGAACTATTCATGAAGATCGAGATACCCGAGGTGTTGATTTGGGCACAGGAGCAAAATGAAGAGAGGAGTCCCAACTTGACTAGATTCACAGAACATTTCAACAAAATGTCTTACTGGTAAGCCAGAAATTTACCATACTTGTCAATCACTTAGTACATTCAGCAACAATACTGCGATTTAAATTTTGTTCTAAATTGTATCCTTTAGTAGTTTGTGAACTAAATGACTCACTTTCATTATTTCGTGATTTAGGGCTAGAACAAAAATCTTAACAGCAGAAGGGAAGGACACAAGAGAAAGGTACTTCACCAAGTTCATCAAGATAATGAAGCATCTAAGGAAAATCAACAACTTCAATTCTTACCTAGCTTTATTATCAGCTTTGGATTCGGCTCCAGTTCGCCGTTTAGAGTGGCAGAAGCAGGTTCAAGAAGGTCTGAAGGAGTACTGCGCCCTTATCGACAGCTCATCCAGCTTTAGAGCTTACAGAATAGCATTAGCTGAAACTCAACCCCCGTGTATACCTTACATGTAAGTGAATAGCTTAGTATTATGTACATTTTCTTGTCTGTGGTTTTTCTGGTTGCTAAAATTTACTATTTGTCCTTAGTGGTCTGGTTCTACAGGATCTGACATTTGTCCACATAGGAAATAGCAACTTGTTGCCTGATGGTACTATAAACTTTTCAAAAAGATGGCAGCAATATCACATAGTGGAGAATATGAAGAAATTCAAAAAGTTGTAAGTAGTTTCAACATTTTCCTTTTTTCACAGGGTTTTTCTGATATTTTTCTTTACATCTGCAAGCCTATTTTTGTACCGGTGTTCGTTCAGGGAGAGCATGCCCAGTTAGAAGCCCTTTAATATGCTCCAAACAGTTTTAAACTTTATTTACTCTTGTAATTAATAATATGGTAATGTCGTAGGAATGTTTCACCGGTGGTTCTCGTCAATCGTCACGGGTGAAAATATTATTGGATTTCTCTTGTCGTTATTCTTTAGGCGGGGGCTGGGCAATAGTTAGTTAACCTTATTTATTCTCTCCTATAATTCGCTCAACATCATGAGATTATCTGTAGATTCAATTTAACATATCCTTCCAAATACAGCTTTTTTTCTGGGAACGAAATTGGCTGCAAGACGTTCCATATCAATATTGAGGATACACAGTAAAACACTTTTTGTCTATTTTCCACTCTTAATGTTAAAGTCAAATTTCCGAAAAAACACATTCACAGATTGCACAATACCTTTTGACTCTTTCAACCCGATTTCACAGAGTCTGCATTCAGGTCAATGATGCCTAGATCTTTCACAATACCCCTTTCTAATCAGAACCTTCGAGATGAAATCGCAATCATTAAACAAATAGCAGTTAATAACAAAATACCTATTACTCTAATCAACAACATTATAAAGAAATATCAACATAAATCAGTAATGAAAGAACTATATTTAATTTCCACAAAACCAGAACACAAATATGTTAGTATCAATTATGCAGGTAGAATCTTCGAGAATATTAAAAATTATCTTTCAAAATTCAATGTACAAACATCCTACACAACCAACGGGAATTTAGGAAACAGAATAGATTATTTAATGCCAAACCTAAATTAGACAAGATGAAGAGATCTGGTATATATCGACTAGAATGTGGTGAATGCCCCGCCATATATACAGGTCAAACTGGTACAATAGAAATTTTGATATAAGGTACCATGAACATGTTATTTCGGATAAAAAATCATTAATGTATGATCATCTTCAAAATTCGAAACATGAAATAGATAAAGATAATTTAAAAATCCTCCACACATACGAAAAAGGGAAAATGATGAATTTGTTAATCTATGGAAATAAACAAGTCAAAGAAAAATCCCAATTCTATTATCCTCACTCACAACTCGATTTAAACAATAGCCCTCTCCTGAACCTATAACCCAATTCCCAAAACCTGCATTTATCAAATTATTTGTTATGTTCATTTATCATTGGTATTGATTCTGAGAATCGATATACTGCTACTAATTAAGGTATATTCTAGGTAAAGGTAATTTGATGTAATCTAGTTAGTTTTGAAAATGGTGTATTGACCGAAACTAGTGAACAAATATAAAATTATCCTGGAAAATAGACAAAAAGTGTTTTATTGTGTATCATCAGTGAACATGAATTTTCACAAAATAAACAAGTCGTCGATCAAAGAAGTCAATAATAATTCTTAGTAATTTATTATTTGATATAAATATGACTAGTTTGTATATTTACTATTAGTTTAGTATTCCTGTTAGACTAATGCAGATAACTTGGTTATCGAAATGTGCATCTAGGAATTAAAATTGTTTTGTGGTAAAATTTTTTCGTTCTCTGAGAACTATCGATCCCAATAAAAAAAATGATTACCTAAACGTTGAGACCTTAAATATGTTCTTGTCTTCATGTCGAGTTGGAGAGCATGCTATTTACCAAAATTCCTGGTAGCGAGGCGTTTTTTAAGGCCCCCGCAAACGTTTGGGATTGACTGAGAACCAGAAAGCCCTAAAAATGAGCGATTCCGAAAACAATCTGCTGTGAGAGTTTAAATTTTATGACTTCATTACTTTGCAAAATCGGCTTTGACGTTTACTTTTCGATGTGTTCTGATGATCCCAATTATAGTTTTGAATAAATGTTTATTTATGTCGACACTAGACAACCATTTGTTTTCAGTGTCACAATTTTCACTCGGGTTTGATGGCCGTCGTTTTTTTGGAATTTCTTCCTAACGTTTCGCTAGCGCGAGGGGCTAGCTTCTTATATCATGAATATTCTCAGATGACTGGAGATTCCGGTGCGGAGATTGTATTTATTCTGACTTAGGTAGTCTTGTGCGTTAATTACCGTATCTGGATTTGGTACATTCTCACTAACCCTAATTGACCTCTTTCTACCTGTCTGCTTGATGTCGTTGATATCCTTGGTTATTTCAGAATTGCTTATTAAGGCCGATTCAGATACATGGGTGCCCACGCAGGGTTTTTGAAGCACGTGCGATTTACACGCATATGCATTTTTGACGCTTGTGTCTGAAAACTGCAAGACAATTCACATACGTGCCTTTCACGTGCGTTTCTATCTCAAGGTCATATTTCATTTGGTTCTTTAATAATGTTGGCAATCTTGGAAGAATGAAATTTGTGTTTTTCAAATTATTCCGCACTATATTTCACTGAATGTAAATCTTTTATCCTTGATTTATTTATATAAACCTTATTGTATCATATAAAATATTTTAAGGTACCTCAGCTCATACAAAAAAATTATTTATATGTAATTTGGAAGTCTATAATTATTTCATTTATGGAGCTGTATCTTTATGAAAAATGAAAGAAGATAGTGGGTTACACCAAGATTGAAAGGATATAAGACATTTTAAACTTGATGGATGATCTGGGAGATGATCCTAACTAAAAGTTTCAAAAATTCTATCAGAATGAATGAACATTTCAAAAGTTAGGTACTTTAACGAGTAGAGTTGCTGATAGAAAAAAAATGCCTCATCCAGAGGCACTATTTCAGCTTGAGAATAGGCTTATATAACCCACCATTACCTAGAGTTGAACTATTCTTTCAGAGTCGGTCAGTCCACAATCTCTGTAATGATTCCAGAGGTATCCGATGCAATGTATAATAAATACTCTAAAGAATGGTTTTTGAAAGATTTGTATAATTTTTCTTTTTGCATTTTCATACAGTTTCCCTGGATATTCCATCTTTTCCTTTACAAATATGAAAACATGGAATACACCCAGAAAATATTGCAGAAAAGGATTACAACTTAAAAGTATCATTGTATCAAACGAACTGCAATGTAACCAAGTATTATGTTTAAAAGTATATTAGTATTCAATACGTTTCTCAACGACATTAGTAATATATCGTCCAGCACAAGTGATTATCCATCTTTTTTCCATTGTCAGTCTCCGAATGAAACAGAAGAGTGGATTACTAGTAGATAACCATATGCAGAATTGGCAATTTCCTGAAGCACTAGGAGCAATTGATGGAAAACATCATGTTTCAAGCACCTGCTAGTATAGTAGTAGCAGTAGTAGCTCAACTTTCTTAAACTAAACTATATATTTTTGTATTTTTATGAGGGCACAAATGGGAGAATTTCAGATGATGCGTGTTCTGTAGAACGAGTAGAAGCCCATAGTTGAATTTCCTGAACCAATATTACTACCAGGCAAAACTAATCCACTTCCATAATACGTGACCATCGAGATGCAGCTGTTGATAATAAATATTATCAAAAATGTCATGAAACCATTTCCTTATTGAAACAAGTTGGTAAAACTATTTTCACCTGCAGCTTCAGTAGGGCTTGAAGGGTAGTTGTGAATTCCAAATGACTTTGGAATTCTGAACAATAGAAGAATTTATAAATAAATGATTTTTAGTTCAGGATACAGTTGTAAAATTAACACTTTGTTCATTAACATTTTAAATCTTCATTACTTTGCCAAGTTCATTATTGCCAAAAACGGAAAGCTAGGGATATTTCATCAAAACCACATCTATGCTGGGAAATCACTAGATCATGTGCATGCTCACCCCGCGTTTTTGACGCAACCGGCAGGCACAGATGTGAACGTCGACAAGCATGCATTTCTCATGCAGGGTCAAAAACCCTGCATGGGCACCCATGTATCTGAATCGGCCTTTACCGTAACTGGGTTGGGCATATTTTCGATAACAGTAATTGACACCTTTTTGCCTGCTGTCTTGATGTCGTAGTTTTCAGACAGCAGGCAAAATGGTATCAATTAATGTTATCGAAAATATGCCAGTTATGGTAGTAAGCAATTCTGAAATAACAAGGATATCAACGACATTAAGCCAACAGGTAGAAAGGGGTCAATTAGGGTCAGTGAGAATGTTCCAAATCCAGATACGGTAATTAACGCACAAGACTACCTGAGTCAGAATAAATACAATCTCCGCAAACGGAATCTCCAGTCAGGGTCGGACTGGACAGGGCGGCAGGGAGGCACTTGCCGCCTGGGCCAACCTTAGAAAATGTGGGGGGCCAAAAGCAAAATGTGGGGCCAAATTCAAAATGACACAAATAAATAGTATACACTTCCACTGATCATTGACCCGTATCCCTTATTATCTTCGAATTGATAGTAATTGTTAATGTTCATATAATGTAAAATATTTCGCGTTTCTGAACTGTAAGTTCATATAAATTACAGTTTTCTGCTGGAATATCTACCGAATATCCAACGGTCAACCCTACTGCTAATGCATTGTTGCCAAATTTCAACATTATTCGGAGTACTGCGAAATAGCTCACAGGATTATTGATTATTATCTGGTATTAATTTTGGTAATGTGGTTCAATGCATTAGGTAACTATATTTCCGAGGGGGCTGTGAGATAAAAGGTGAGCCGCCATCTTTTATCTTCTATTATTCCTTACATTTTGAAGAGGACTAGTAACGATTGTATCCATACCTTCTCTACCGTTTGTAATTTGGTGGTTTATTTAATTGTTTTTCAGAATTAGGAGTTTATTGTTATGGTTTTGGGCTACGTTTTCGAATTTCTTTCTTCATTTTCTTTTCTTCTCTTTTCCAGCTCTTCGTATAGGCTTATTGTTCCGTGGTCTACAAAATATTTCAGTTTTGCAGTTTTGATGTGAGATACTGTATCAGCAAACATCATGAAGTTACTACATTTTGGGCTGGTTCAGTCAACTCTGATATTTTGGGGGTCCTCTTGTCAGTTTGAAAGGGCATTTGTATCTCAAAAAAGGATAATAAAAACAATGTGTCATGCTCATTCAACTACAACACGTAAATCTTTATTAAAGAAACTTCAAATACTAATGTTTGTATATTGTTGAGCTGATTATGAAAATTACAATAAATCAAAAAGAACTAATGAGGATACGCATATGTATAATAATAGAAATAAAGAAAAATTTCAACAACACTATTCAAGGTTATCAATCTGTGAAAATTCACCTAAGCATATTGGTATTAAATGATTCAATAAAATAGGAGATATAATAGATGTGAATTCAAAAATAAATTGAGAAACTTCCTTCTTGAAAAAGTATTTTATAATGTTGAGGAATTTTATATTTGTTGATATTTTACTATTGTGAAACTAACTATTGTATAAATGTTTTATTTTTGTGACTATAGACTATTTTAACAATTTATTTGTGGATTATCTGTTTTTTTGACTAGTCTGAGTTTTATACACTGCGTATGTTCGATGCCGTTGACTGATGAATAAATTCTATTCTATTAGCTTTCAATTTTCAGCAACTTTTTAAATATCTAGCTTCCTTGATTTCAATAATACATCCTGTATTATAAAAAAAAGTATTAAAAAAAATATAGCAGAATTTCGAGATATTCTCGAAAAAGAATATATTTTCATAGATTGTACACGTAAATATGATTGTTTGGTAATCATTGAAACAGTGGTGCTCTGATGAGAATGTGCATGGGCCAACAATAGTATATTGTGCAACTAGTAGGGTAAATAAGATATTTCATATCAATACCTATGACAAGATGATGAACCCTGAGTATGAAATAACCAATTTCCGCACGAATTTTACAATACTTTTCAAACAACCAACCTGAAAAACATAATACTATGAGATTTTACTACAGATCTTTAAAAAGTAAAATTTATTTTGCATGACTTCCATTATTATTATACCTATCTACACATAATTTTTACAGAAAAACCTAGTCATAGGGTTGAGAGTGATTTATCTAATATTTCATTTCTACTAATGCTAAAGGAAATATTTCGCACTAGTGTGGTCTGTAATAATAATAATAAATGTTCTTTATTGGTAATAAAACCAAAAGGCCATCGATCCGTGTGGTCTGTTTTGGAGCAATTTCATTTGATATTTAAAGTGAGGAACGATATGTTTTTCAAGTATTCAAGTATTTGAAAAAATAAATAGACACCTACAAAATTATTGATTCAAGTATGATAAACCTTCATACAAGTCATGAAAATAACAAAAGAATACTTTGATCTGTACAATTTCAAAAACAAGTTAATGACGAAAATTTCCAATTTCAATCTAGTCATCTTTTACATTCATATCTAAATTGCCCACCATAAAGTGGGCTCCACTGATAAATTTTGTAGGCTCTTTTGCCAACAATTCGACGCTGGTAATGTTTTTGTGCTTGCTGGGGTTTATGTCGCTTTCATCACTTTCTAAATCTGAAACGACACTGTCGTCTTTCTCGGATTTCTCCATCAACAGTTTCCTATTTGTTTTCGTTTTCCTCCATCGGAATCCCATGATGTGGATGATTTTTCATCAAAACTGCAAAACATCTCCAATTTTTTTGTGAATGTAGACTTCACGGGCCTCATTACAGTTGATTAGCGACCTCTACAGAGCCTTGTCAGTGAATTCAGTTAAACTAACAGGGCCTCTAGTTTTTGTTGGGTGGAAACCTCGGGGAAATAATTTTTCGAGATCAATTGAGTCCTGTCTGTGAATCTGGTGGAATTTACAGTGACTCCATAATTTTGTTTGGTGGAGACCTCGGGGACCTCGTTTTTTGAATACTGTGGGCCTCTGCTGAGTACTGTGTACGAATTTGTTCGAATTTGTAGTGTCTTCGCTCTTTTGTTGGCTGGAGACCTCGGTGGCCTCGTTATTCGAACTCTGCTGAGTCTTGTCTGTGAGTTTGGTGGAATTTACAGAGCGTCCATAATTTTGTTGGGTGGAGACCTCGGTGACCTCGTTATTCGAATTCAGTGTTCCTTGCTGTGTCCTGTCTGAAAATTTCAGGAAATTTGCAGCGCTTTCAGATTTGCATTGGATGGAGACCTCGTTTTTCGAACTTAACCCGCGTCCAAATCATGTCTGCAAGTTTCGGAAAATTTGCGGAGTTTTCAGTTTTGTAATGGGTGTACACCACATTTTTCAGAAACGTGTTGTTTTTTCCTTGTCTGCAAACTTCGGTTGATTTGCAGAACATCCAGGCTTACCATGGATAGAGACCTCCTCTTGTTCTGAAAGGGGATATATTTTCAATCGATTTTATTGTTTCCAAAGGTGGGGACCATTTCCTTTGAAGCTGGTTCATTCTTTTTCTTAGATTTTGGTTTATTGATGATGCTTGTGTCGTCGATTTTCCTGTGGAAGGAGATCTTGGGAATCTTTGGTATTGCCCTTTTTTCCAGTTCACCTGTATATTATTTATTGCATTCATTTCGTTTGTTTTTCTGATATTCCGGGTTGCAGTGCCCATAGGTTTGTTATAGATATAGTCAGTCCGTCCTTGATCTTGCTTAGATTAGATTTGCTTCTAGCACAAACAACAAAATTTTTTTGCTAAAATTCAAAAAGAGCAGCTAATATGAAAAATTCACTATAATTTATTTTTATCAATATTTTTCAACTTTGTTAGCTGAACTCTGCCCATTGGGTCGCTATTTTTCATGTATATAATATAATGTTATTTAAAACCAACTGGAATGGACAATGAAGACGCTATTATGGTTATTATTATTATTTTTCAATTCTGTGTTGCGTCCTGTTTTATTTCCAAAACTGATATTTTGAATCGCAAAACATAAAACTTATTACTTACGTACTTCTTCAACTGTGTCCATGCTCCAATGCTTTAGGCGGACCAATCCAACATCCAACTGATGAACTGACAAACCCCTATCGACGTAACTTTCATTTTCGAATAATTAAACAAATTACATTGGTTACCGCTGTCTAGAACTATGACAGTGACAATAATTCTGCCGTCCCTTGGTGAAAATTAGTAACCGGAGTTATTAGGTTCTGAATTGTATTCAATATGTGAAATGTTCATGAAGCTTTCAGCTGATATTTTGAATTTTGACTCATTCCATGATGTCAAAGTCGCATGTCACAATTTTTTTATTCAACTTCTACTTTCAGTTTTATAATTGCTTAATTTTCTAGTAACTCCTAAAAGTTGCTAGGTTTTACAATGGGACGGAATATTTATGTTTCTGTAATTTTTGTGTACCATAACAAAACCCCTAGAAGCAAACTTTTGTTGTAGTGTTCTCTATAACTTACATTTAATAAAATTATTTAATTTACGTTCTTCCTACTTGTCGCTTTTATTTTTATATATTACGAATATTTACATATTTTTGGAATCCTAAAAAGCTTTTACTTTTGTTTTCATTTAATTGCCTCTTTAATATTTTGTTTGTTATTTTACTTTTCAATTTAAAAATCAATTTTTTTAATGGGGAAGTGGTGGGCCAAAACTTGTTATCAATAAGATTTTTCCAATGGGGAAGTGTTGGGCCAAATAGGTACACTGCCTCGTGGGCCAAATGGTCCCAGTCCGACTCTGTCTCCAGTCATCTGAGATTATGCATGATGTATAAGCCTCTGAAACATTAGCTAGCAAAACGTTAATAAGAAATTCCAAAAAACGATGACCTTCAAACCCGAGTGAAAATTGCGACACTGAAAACTTCGGCCGCGAAAGCCTTAACCATTTTGCCAATCATTTGTTTGTTTTGCATTACAGGACATACACATTCAAGAAACAAGAGAAGATCATCCAATTTTTTCAAAATTTCGACGATTTCATAGGGGAGGATGCAATGTGGAAATTGTCTGAAACCATAAAACCCCGTGGTAAGAAATTACCCCACTGAATTTAAGACTAAAAGCAATACCTAACGATTTTAGTGCAATTATTATGTTTTAAGCTAAACATATTGGTTTAAGTCTGTGTTTGTTAAAGTTGAGAATGGTGACACTTCTGAATTTTTTTCAAAAGTGACACGGATTCATCTTCAGTTTTAAAAATTTCAATCAATCGGAATTTATATTATGGGATGGGAAAGGAATCCAGAAGTAGACAATGAATTATTGGGCATCGAATTTTTTTCAAGTTTCGTCTATGTACATTTCACACCCTAAACATCAGATTGTCTTGTTGGCAGATGCATGATGACTTTATTTACAATGGATTGAAAGGTGTATGTGATTGATGATTCAAACTATAAACAATTAAGACCATATCATATACTTTCCACATTGCAGAATATATATCCATTTATCCCTCCATTAATTTTTCTCAACAATTCCTTCTGGATCCAAGAACTGAAGGAACTTAATCCAAGTATTCAACAAATATTTGTTTGTTTTTATTATTCATTAATAGTCTTAAATGGAAGCTGAAATGGGAAACTGAAACATTTTGGGATTAAGTAACTATAAGAAATTCTATCAGTATTTACAAAATTAAAATGATAGCTTTTTCCCATTTCGTAAGCTTCGTGTAAAAAGACTGATTCCTTCTAATATATTTTGAAATATAAATGGAAAATGAAATAGTTTTCAAGTGCATATTCAAGAGCATTTGTTTTAATAAATCTTATGAGTCGGCTTTATTCCAAAACTCTGTATGTAACCTACGTTAAAAGGCTAGCATAAAGGAAATATTTGACTTTTTGGCAAGTTGGATTAACCACTGATTGAGCATTCTGTAATTGAATTTTATGTTGTAGATTATGCATTTTTTTAATTTTTAATTCAATAACAATTTTACTTGCAAAAGTGAAAGTTACATGTACTCTCGGGTTTTTATTTATTTATTATTCCAAAATATAACAAGACACCTAATGAGTGTAATATTTATAAAAGTAGGAGAGGCGTGTATGTCTCAATCAACACTTGAACAGAAGTCTACAGATCACTTTAGGGATAATATAATTCAACTATATTTTTCAATTTTCTGTTCGTTGACGGGCTATTTTGTACTGTAGTGCTTGAAATTTAGTTCTTTATTTTATTACATTTGTTGGACTTGGTAGTATGTGGAAGTGTTGGTTAGTTCTAGTATTGATTTAGCACAAGTTGAGTCACCTTCCACTTGCTATTCCGTAATAAGATTTTTCCTTGTGGCTTTTGAAATATTATTGTTTCTGAACATTGATAATAATAATAATGATGAAGAGAGGCAACCATAGTCCAAGAATCTCCTTAGCAAGTATCAGCAAAATACCTGTCAGATCTGCTCATAAGAATATGCTTACATTTATGGGCCGTGGTGGTCGGCTGGTAAAGCGTTCGCCTCACCGGTTCGATTCACCGGTCTCGTGCATGGCATCACACGTTAAAAGGTAAGGGCTGCGTCTTCCCTAGCTCACACAAGTCTCTCGAAGACTTCCGAGGGTTGCGCGTAGGGGTGCAATCGGTTGACGGAAATAACAATTTAAAAAAATTGCGATCTTTCTTGACTACTTGAGAGTGGTGAAATGGACTAGGAAAGAGCTGCGACAAATCGGAGTAAAAACTCGCGAAATGATGTATGATTGCATCTTGAATCGTCCGTTCTTCTGTTATAATTCACCCGACAATAGGGAGGTTCGTAGACTTTTGAATTTGAAATCACTCCATCACAGAATCTTACTAGATGGATCATGAGAAGTCTTCAGGAGTTAGGATTTCCTCTGCATGATTTGCAACCAAAAAAAGCAGGGTACTTGATCCTCTCGTTTGTGGGTATTACTTGGTGGCTCGAACTCTGTCACCAACTTTTTAGCTGGTAGAACGCGATTCTCCTGCAACTACACAAGGATAAGGATGGGTTTGAATACTTCAAAAATGTTAAAGACCTTGGCGTATCCTAAAGTGTTGCCGTCACTTTACTCATATGTGGTGGGGTAAAGTCACACCGGTTCGAATCCAGTTGATCAACATGTTTTTAATTCAGTTCTAATTTTCATCTTCTCGTCTGCTGTGCCATAAACTCATTTTTGATTTTAAATATAACCTAACTGGATCAATTCTCAAAAAAATATATTTATAGGATTACAGCCCTGTACACCACTTTGTGGCATCCAAGAATAATAATAGGAAAAATATTGAAAAAACTTAGCAGCCCTTGAGTGAATTTAAAACATTCATTGAAGGCCCACGAAATGTTTCAATGACAAAGTGTAGCTGATGTAGTAGCTTCTTAATCTCTCCTGTCTGCTTCCAAAGTTCAAGTAGTTATTGTTAAAAAAATTGTTATTGTTAAAATTGTTATTTCCGTCAACCGATTGCACCCCTACGCGCAACCCTCGGAAGTCTTCGAGAGACTTGTGTGAGCTAGGGAAGACGCAGCCCTTACCTTTTAACGTGTGAAGCCATGCACGAGACCGATGACCATGCGAGGCTTTGAACCCTCGACCCTTCGCTCCAAAGGCGAACGTTCTACCAGCACGGCCACCACGGCCCATAAAGTTGAAGCATATTTACATCCACCCTCTATATGCTGAAATACTGCACATGGAAATTGTTTAAACATGCAAAGTTTTGAAATTTGAGCCGGCATTTTGTCATTATGTTAGAAAAAACCAATGGTCGGTATGCACTTTCCCACATTTCATTGCAAACATGTGAAAAATGAACATTGCAAGTAATAAATTAAAATAGATTTATGTGTAAGATAATATTTTGGAATTATCAAGAGGTTCTATAATCTGAAAGGGTTCATTCTTTCAGCTTATAGACGAACTACAGGAAAATTCCGAATGTATACTAGTAAAATTAACTCTTTAGAAGGCCTAACTAAAATTTAAGCTTACCAATGTTAACAAAAATCAGCTGAATATGTAGACTGCTCCTGAAAGGTATATTTAGTTGCCATATTTTTCTAGGTGGATTTTGTCACTGTCCAATTTTTAGATTACTTTGTTTCGAGAAATGCTCTATTTTAAAAAATTTCGAATATATATATATATATATATATATATATATATATATATTAAGTATATATTCAATCTGTATTCAAAAATGTGAACCATTCAAACAAGTATTTTTAAGAGGCATTCTAAAAATTATCAGCTATTTCTTGTTTTAAATTTTAAATAAGTAAACTAATATCAAGTTATAAAATAGAA
Organism: Chrysolina oricalcia; assembly: GCA_944452925.2. Classification (NCBI taxonomy): domain Eukaryota; kingdom Metazoa; phylum Arthropoda; class Insecta; order Coleoptera; family Chrysomelidae; genus Chrysolina; species Chrysolina oricalcia. Next base: position 18,432,741 of record OX101812.2, read on the forward strand.
TATACCCAAAGTAAAAACATATCTGAAAGAAAGTCCTCACCACTATTTCAGAATCTATTCAAATATTTTGAAACGTCATTGTCGAAATGCTACAAAGGAAATCTAAAATTACAGTTATTTTTTATAATCTAGAGAAAAACTACGATTCATTAATTTTTTATGTGTACTAACTACATTCTTTTTCTCCAATTCCACTAATCTAATTGTTTTAACCCGTGTAGTGTTTCTCTTGAAAAATATCCAAGTGACAAATTAGCATCATGAACTTAATTTTAAGCTGTAACAGTCAATTTAGCAATTTTGTTTCCACAATAACTTGATTTATTTAACATTTATACACTGGTGTCTTCAGATAATATAATGTTGTATTCAACATTTTATTCAGACGAAGCTAAATTTTATGACTATTATAAACATCAGTTTTGGTTTAAAAATGTTGAAATTGGTGAACACCAAGTATTTTAGCAGAAATGTGTTTCCTTCTTATTCATTATAGTTTAAAATTAAATGCAACATGGCAACCAAAACAATTTTCTTTTTATACAGAAACATATCAGGAAATAAAGACCTTCAATTGCTTTTCTATATAAAGATAGAAATTATTTTGTATGCAGTTTAACATAAAATCGCAGATCATCACCATAAGTTGATAAGGTAGAAACAAGTAATGTTTTATTTTCACTATAATTACGAAGCATTCTAGTAAATATATTAGATAATTATCTCCTGTTCATTTGAATTTTCCCATAATCTGTGAGGAAGACTATTATGCACATTTCTGTATCGTCTGTGATGTTACTTTAGATTTAGTTTTTAACTAATTTATTACATGGGTTTTGTAGTAAAAAAACTATCTGAAATTAGCAACAATGAAAATTTATGTGAGAGTTTATTGTTGATTATATTTTTATTTTATTTTTTTGTTAAAAATTGCTCATTTTAAATTGGCGTTCTTATATGTATTTTCTGATTTATTATATTCCGGATGTTTTATTGACTTTCTACTTAATATAAGATAATTCGACAGTTTTTACAAACAACAATACCTCTTATTTAAAAAATGGCCTACTTGAAATGCATTCTTCTATCTAAAAGTCAATAAGTCTATGGAATGAAGTCCATATGAAACTGATATTATTTCTCAACTGTGTGTTATATTTTTAGTAAAACTTTCTTTACTGAAAAGTGGATCAAAGTATTTATATATTATAATTGTAAAAGTGTTTTATGAATTTGCTGATTTGTACATATTCCTGTATATTTGTTTATATTATTTTTTGTCATTTTCGTCTAACTACTTATGCTTTTAACATTATGTACGTTAGTGTGATATAATATTCCTAAGTACCTAAATACAATGTGTGATAAATTTTTGGTGTTTTATTGAATTTATTATTTAATTTCATAAATAAGTTTAGGAATCGTTAAAGATTTGCTTTTATACAGTATGATTTTGTCATTTGATTTTAATTTTTCTAAACATTCATTATTTATGTCAATCGATAATTCATTTTAATTACCACACTATCCTTGAGTCATCTGTATCGCGTGTGCAGATTTCCTGACTTTGAACCTAGAATATAGATATACCTTATATATACAGTGTGTCCCACTTACCATGCTCACCGTAGGTATCTTTTTAATGGTAAGAGATACGAGGTCGGTTAAATGACACCAAATGTGGAGTTTATCAAGGCCAACTAAAATGTGAAAAAATATTTTGATAAAATCTATTCGTTTTTGTTTTATACGCAAATAACAAATTTTGATCATTTTCATGTCTCTTGCAAGTAAATTTTGACCCTCTTCTGGCGGTCCTAATAACTTGAAATTTGGCAGATGTTCATAATTCCGGTGACGATGCACTATGAAATTTTTATTGAAATAAAAAATAAAAAATGGCGGATACTCCAATATAGCGGACGAGATTTGTGATTATGGTCCGATTCCATTCAAAATTGGTATGTGGGGGTTTTTGAGGTCGGAGATCATGATTTTTTTGTTAAAATTTATAAATTCAAGATGGCGACTTCAAAGTAGTTTTTGTATAAATGACGATAACTCCGTTGTTATCAGCAAAAAACTATTACTGTGACATATCATCTGTAAGAGAAAAAAAAGTTATTCATAACTAAGTTATAGTGAGCTATGACCTACATTTGAAAAATTAAAGTTGGTACTGATATCTCAAATTCTAGAAGAGTTGGTATGAATTCCATATTTTTTTCGAAATCTCATTGAAAAACTGCTTTAAGAATGTGAAATTCCTATTTGAATATTTTCATAAATAAAGAAGTTACGGAGGAGACATGAAAATGATCAAAATCTGTTTATTGCGTATGAAACAAAAACGAATAGATTTTATCAAATTACTTTTTCACATTATAGTTGGCCTTGATAAACTTCACATTTGGTGTCATTTAACCGACCTCGTATCTCTCACCATTTAAAAGATACCCATGGTGAGCACGGTAAGTGGGACACACTGTATATACCTGATATGTTCTTTCTGGTAGTGCTTCAGGGTACTAGTTTATTTTAAATTCACAACTATGTGTTATTTGTCACTTTTTGTTACCAATTTTTTTTATTTTAAATTTCATTTTTTAATCTAGAGTGCTATGGATACGTTCAAATCACTGATTGCAGCCCTAAAATTTTGGGAAAAATACAACTTCACTGTTTTCGGTCAAAATGTCTGTGCTATGTGAAAGGACCCCGCACGGTTCCTATGGAAAATGGGTCCCAGTCGAATTGGCTGAAAATTTAGTATGACGTAGTTTATGGTGTCCTGATCAAATGTCTCCGTGGGCACAACGAGATCTAATGGACAGTTTTTGAGACACAGGGTGTCAAACATGCAGAGAGAGGGTTGTTACGTTTAGAAAATGTGGCGGTTATTTTATTACAGAAAGTTAGGGAGAATAATTGCAATCCTAGTATTGTCGACTCGAGTTGTAGTGAAAAGTTCTAAGACTCCGTATTATTAATTACATAATTTTTTTATGTAATTCTTTGAACAAAATCAGTCAAATGCAAAAGCTCATAGACCTGCAAAATAAGTAAATATCATTTGATTTCGATATTGGGTGATATTAGGTTACTATTATAAGGATCACTCAAAATTTTCTTTTTTAGTTGTATTCATTTAATTTTTTTTAGGAACATAATAATATATACAAATTAAACAAAAAGTAGACCACTGAATATATTATGATCAATATTCGGTGGCTCTTGTCTATTTGTTGCATCGTGTACGGACCCTATAATTCATTCAGGGGGATTTACAATTACAAGACTATTATATTTAATGAAATGAATGAAAAAACACTTTTGTCTAATTTCCACTAGTTATTTTATTTTTACGACCAGTTTCGGGTTTTATTCCATTATCAAGTATAATAACTAACTATTATACACTTATGCTGACATGGAGTTTTGGAAAACTCTGAAAGTTTAAAATTAGAATAATAATAGATTCTAAGATCTAAACTGTGAAATCAGCTAAAAGGCTTGAGATAATTCATGTAGGAAATATCTTCAGAGATGATAATTCCCAGTATTTGTCAGGATGTTTCTTTTCAAAGAGGTTTATTTGGAAAAATATTCGTGGAATGACAATACGTAACTTAAAAATTATATACGTCTTCTTTGACAACCCTTGCTCAGCCCTTTTCAGCATCATTCGGGGTGAATCACATACAACAATCGTACTACCTCCTTCTGCCATTTTGTTAATAACCAACTCCAGGAACCAGAAGAATAGCCAAAACAGATCGGAAATCTACCAACAGACTCTCAATAAAATAAAACCTTTCTAGTCAATCGGGACCACTTCTGAATTGTAGGAAATATCTTCAGAGATGATAATTCCCAGTATTTGTGAGGATGTTTCTTTTCAAAGAGGTTTATTTGGAAAAATATTCGTGGAATGACAATACGTAACTTAAAAATTATATACGTCTTCTTTGACAACCCTTGCTCAGCTCTTTTCAGCATCATACGGGGTGAATCACATACAACATTCATTATCTGTTGAATAAGGGGCTATATTTCCGAAAGGATTAAATCATTTGCACATCATTTAAATAGCCAAGGATTCATTTCAGAACCTTTCATTAGGTAATAATCATTATGTTACATTAACCGATCATAAGATGAGAAAGCTTACCATTCTTACAAAGATATAGCAAAAAATCTGACGAGAAAATACCACGGGAGTAGTTTGAGTGACAATGAATTTGAATATTTATGAACATATAACTGCTTAATGAATAAGAAAGTGCTCTATATCGTTATTACTCCACTTGTAAATCTGGTGCTTGGAAGTATCGGTACCTTCCACGTAACACTAACATACGCTTTTTGGAGTATGCAAGCCATCAACAAATGTCTTTCAGACATGGTATGATTTAGTAAACAAGAATTGTAATGCAGTAGTCTCCAATTTGATAGCTTCATCATCATTCCGTTAACCAGAATCCGTACAAGATGCAATAAATAGACAAGAGCCACCAAATATTGATCATATTATATTCAGTTTTGTACTTTCTGTTTAATTTGTATGGATGTTCCTTAAAAATTTTAAATAAATACAACCAAAAAACAAAATTGAGTGACCCAGTATAATAATCTCCAGATCACCCAATATCAAAATTAAATAATATTCACTCATTCTACAAGCCTACGAGCTTTTGCGTTTGACCGATTTTGTTCAAAGAATTAAATACAAATTATGTAATTACAAGTAACAAAATAATCGCCACATTATTGATTTTCTAAAGGTGTTACAGCCCTGAAATACGTATTTCAAATAACGAATAACGTTTTTAAAAAGACAAAAAATAATTTATTTGAACAGTTTACAATTCAAAGGTTATATCAAGACTGAATAAAAAGTTCATTCGCATTCGGAATGAAAAATATGAAGTTAACATTTTACTGAAATACAATATATCTGCTTCTGCTGAGTCGACGCTTCCTGGATGGTTGAATGTACGGAGCGGACAGTGACCGGTACGTAACTCCTGCCTCTGCATGTTTGACACCCTGTATCTCAAAAACTGTCCATTAGATCTCGTTGTGTCCATGGAGACATTTGATCAGGACATCATAAACTACATTATACTAAATTTTCAGTCAATTCGACTGGGACCCATTTTCCATAAGAACCGTGCGGGTCCTTTAATTTTTAAATTGAAATTACTAATTTTTTAATGTGCAGTATCAAATGCTCTTTTTTCCTAAAACAACGAGCCACCATGTTGTCATTCGAAAAAAATTGGTACTTATAAGAAATTTTAAAATGAAAATTATCATAGCAGGTACATTTTGATTAAAAAAAGTAAAGTTGTATTATTCTCAAAATTTTAGGACTGAAATCAGTGATGTGAATATATCCATAGCCTTCTAGAATAAAAAACAAATTTCATATTGAAAATAAAATTCGGTTACAAAAAGTGACAAATACCACATGATTGTATTCAGTTTGTCATATGGAGACAAGAGAAGTGAAAATATACCGGGTGTCTCATTTGAAAATCGAAAGTTTATGTCACTTCTGGTAAAACCAGAAGTTGCAAGAAGTTGAGTTACTTGTCAAAAGATGTAGTTTTATTTCTTATATAGATCCGCCAAATTTCATTTCATTATCTTCAAAAACAAAAAAGCCATTTTCCGCGAACACCCGGTATATTAGGTTTAGACAACTTTGACGTTTTTGTGATATGATAGAGAAAATAATAAATTATGTTTTGAGTAGACCACTTTTGATATGAAACGCCATGAAATAGCATTAGTGGTTGAAACAACAAATAAATACAATTCAGTACCAAAATTGTACTGATGCCATTTCTAGAGAACAAATAATATATTTGTCCTTTACCACCAACATTTCTCATTGAAATTCCTTGAGCTCTTCAATAAGCAAGTTGTCTTCATAAGTGGAATTTATATCAATAATCAATAGAATACAAATCCTTCTGATAAAAACAACTTGATTATCGTAATATAATAGGAATTTGTAATTCCTGTTATTTTTTTATTTATCAAAAATAAACCTTCATACCTTTTCGCTTCCAATAACAAATTCTGGCGTTTCAAACCCTGACGCCTAATCTCGTATCATATTAGTTTGCGGTATCAATTTATATGATATCAAATGTTATATGCTAAACAGTAATTTTCTGATTAGGTGAGAAATGTGGATAAAATGAAATTCATGAACATTACCTATACTACATACTCTACTTGTGTCTGACCAATGACGAATTGTCAAAGCAAAAAAAAATATGAACAAGGATATTTGAGCGGGGAGAAATTCCTAATGTGCTCCATAAATGAAAGACTAACGATAAAAAGAAATTAATTTATAACTTAGAAGTCATAAATTCTAAAACCGATGAGTACTAGAGAAATGTCCTAATTGTCTTTCGTTAGCGAAATGCTAGCGACAAAGGAATTAATTTACTGCTAAAGAGTCATACATTCAACAGCCAACCAAGGTTCCAATAGAAATACCGCGTACACATGTAGGAAAAATGTTATTGAAAGCTATATTAAACACAGGGGCTGTGAGAATATTAATTCAGTTTTGACTTCGTCTGAAAAGTTAGCCCAAGACTCTGTCGGTATTCAAAGTCAGTTATGGCATAGCATAAAGGTCTTTTTCATCCTTATACAATGGTTATGGTGATTTCAGGGATGGGATCATGAACACTCGACACTGGATACTCAATGCATATCAGATTTTATATTAATTTGATTCAATATTATTCAAAACTTGATGCGATTTGAGTATGTATCAGTGTAGGCTAAACAATAGAGCATTTTTTCCTAACAAAAATACTAGTGGAAACCCGACTGTGACATCACAAGGAAGACAGTCCGTGTTTCATTCTGTTATGTTTTCGACTCGTAACTGTCATTTATTAATTTGTTATAAACATTTAAATCACAAAAAACGTGTTTTTTTTCAATGTTTTGCTTATAAAATGAAAACTAATGAAGCAAATTGGTTGCTCCAATGGAAAGAATTGTAAATAACTGAAATACGAACAAAATGGAATGTTTTACGACCCGATCGGATCATTAGTAACGGAGGAAAACCGGAAAATTTTACCGCGAGTGGTAGGAGAGAGAGGGAGATTACGTAACCCGTTCATTAGAAGAATTCCTCTTATTTCCCGGATTCCCCTACCACTCGGCAGCTAACGCGGGCTATTGCTTGGTGTAGTGGTATGTAGGATAGAATTGAATTTTATCGGATCTATAGGCCACTGATATCGACTCAAGTTGCATTGTATTTTGAATTGTATTGGTTTTCATAATAGCTCAAATCCGTTGATCCGATGAATGTCAAACTCGATACAGATCGAATGTTCGTAATCGCACCCCTGCTTAGAAATATAGATTAGCAGCGTAGTCCGCAAATTTAGTCTGAAAAATGTAGTAGTTTTTACACTGGACTTCCGAATGCATTTTCGAACGCATGACATTTAATCATTGAATTGAGTATAGCATCAGTTAATTTTGTGCTAAGTAATTCAAGTGAACTTTAATACAATAATTATTTGTATTTTTATTCATGCAAACATACAGAGTGATTAACTTTACAAGTGACATTTCCGATTTTAAAACAGCTATGTTTCCAATTGGGCCTTGTCTGGCCTCAGTGTTGGGAAATTATATCAAATGTAAGTTGATATATTGAACTCACTAATAAATGATTGACAGTGAATGTTTGTCGATTTTGAAGAGTATGCATGATTAAAATTAGTTAATCTTGCTCATTGCCTTGGTTACTTCTGCCACAAAACAAAAAACCCCAAAATAAGATTTGTGACTACACGGTAAATTATACTGCTCGAACCCAACATCTTTCAAATCTACCGTGGGTCGTCACATTATTTTCAAGAGAAGATTTTTCGGCAGCATTTCTTTTGATATTTTGCGTCATTGCGAATTGCTCGATAAGATCAAACACATTCATTACTATGGCACCATCGGCAACCCAAACAAACTTTCTTATGCCATATAAGAACAGAGACATTTATCAGTGTAATGACTGAGAATAGAACAGGTAATGGCCTAATGTTGTATAATAGAACATTTTTGGTTCGTTATGATAAAATATAAACGGATGGATTGGATATACCCAATGACATACGCACATTCTAAGCACAATTTTTACCGCCGCTTATTTTATTATTTATTATATACATTGTAAATAAACAGATAATTCAGCAGAAACTTAGCTTTGCCGAATTTTGGGTTGATTGGCAACTATTTTCCGCGAAACAAGCTGCAATAGAAATTGTGCTAAGAATGTGATCACAGTTCGAAATGTAAATAACGAAGTCTATCCGTAATATGTCATTGGATATACCAGGGGAGGGCGCGATCCCCTTGTGCCCCCAAACCCTGTATTCGCCAGTGTAGCAGATGAGTATATTACATTTCAACGGGTCTGGATATACTAGGGAAGGGAGCGATCCTCTTGCGCTCCCCAAACCCTGTATCCGCCAGTGCAGCAGACGAGTATATTACATTTCAAGGGGCCTATGGAGTAATATAATGTGAAAAACTCAAGATTACCCAAACTTGTTCACTATTTCTTCTTCACATCAATTGTTTGTTGGAAGCTACCTCATGCCTAGTGCATAGCTTACCGGATGATAGTACCCTTCATAACGCATTCTCTTCCAAAGTTCCAATATCAGCCCGTAAAACTAAAAGAGAAAAGGAAGGAACGTGAGCGATATAAATATAGACCTAGCAAAAATTCTAGAATGGGTAGAACTACAACTTGGTAGAATTCAATGCGAATAAAACCCAAGCATGTTATTTCTCTAGAATGGCAGATCTAGCAGAGGCCACCATGATGATGTCAGGAGTCTCCATACCAATGAAGTCCTACATATCGATGCTCGGTATTACCATCAGCAGTACCCTAGCTGTCATTGGAAAGTCATGGGAGGTACTTTGTCAAAAGTGCTTCAAAAAACTTGGGTTTCTGTTTCGAGCCAAAAGTTATTTCACTTCCCGTCAATTGATTATGCTTTATAAGGCACAGATCTGACTGTTCTCATATATAGATAGATAGATAGATATGTTTATTTGTCCTTGGTAATCATTTGCATGACATAGGATAGGTCAATATAAATAGGTCAGTATAAATGTAAATAAGTCAAAATAAATATGAATAGGGCAATATAAATATAAATAAATAAGACTATTGGGACATATACAATATAACACAATATCCAAGATATAAAAGCAGTGACATTTGAAATTATTAATACGTATATATAAAGAATTACGAAGAGACGTATAAATAAAAAGTTATGTTAAAAATAAACATGTAAAAACAATGTAGAGATGAGAATAATGAGTCAGCGCAGTGATTGAATAGCTTGAGTGAATTCGTCTAGCGAATAAAACGGATTTTCCTGGAGATATTTTTTTAACTCACTTTTGAATTTTCTTTCGCATGGGATATTCTTCATTTTTGGTGGCAGAATGTTAAAGAAGAAAGGTCCAGCGTAGGCAGGAGACTTTCTGAAGTGCATTCTGTTAGCCTTTTCTAAAGGTATGTCATTTTTTTTTCTTGTTTGATATTCATGGACATCTTTATTTTTTTTAAATTTGTCAATGTTATGGAAAGTATGCATCAACAATTTGTATAAATAAACACAGGTGCATGTCATTATTTTATTCCGGGCGAAAGTTTCTCTACATGACTCGTTGTAACCGAGGTCAAATATCAAGCGAATAAATCGTTTTTGCATTATTGATACTCTACAAAAGTCAGTGGCACGTCCCCATACTATTATATTTGAACTTATGGTTGAATAAATGAGTACGTAGTAAATGTTGACTATATGTTCTCTATTAAAGTTTTCTTTAAGCGTTCTAAATGCATAATATAGTTTCCCCAGTTTTTTGCAGATTGCCTCAACTTGAACATTAAACTCCAAATAACAGTCTACTACAGTTCCTAGAAACTTGGTAGAATTGATTGCCTCTAGTTTGGTGATGTTAATTTTGAATGTAAGAGCATTTGGAGTTTTGCTCTTGTTTATGAATTCTACACATACTGTTTTTTTCCAAATTATTTATTAAGTGATTACGTTCGCACCACGAATTAAAATTTTCTAGAACAGATAGGACCTTTGCTTCAAGTTCTTGCAGATCCACAGCCGAAACAATTACCGTTGTATCGTCGGCATAGATTAAAACTCTGCCATCGTGCATTGATTGGGGTAGATCGTTAATGTAGAGCAGGAACAATAGAGGACCTAAGATTCCCCCTGGGGGGGTACCTAACAAGGGCAAATATATCCGAGTAGTCGTTATCAATTTTAACTTTGAGTGTTCTTCCAGTGACATATAAGAGATCAACCATTCTTTTATGGGACCGCGTATACCCATCGCTTCCAGTTTTATGTCCAGAAAGTAAGGGTCGATGGTATCGAACGCTCTAGACAAGTCAAAGAATAAACCTACTACATATTTATTTTGATCAATATTTTCGTGTATGTGTTTTACTAGATCTATCGAGGCGGTTTCAATTGAAAATTTTTGACGGAATCCGTGTTGACAAGGTGTAATTATGTTATTTTCATTCAGGTAATTTATCATTTGATTGTATACGGCAATTTCAATAACTTTAGAGAAGCAGCTAAGGATACAAATAGACCTACAGTTTTCCATTAATAGTGGGTCGCCCTTTTTGAAGACTGGTACTGCCTTTGAAATTTTTAAATTTTCGGGTAAGTGACACGAAGTTACCGAGAGTTTGATAATATCGGAAAGATAAGGGCTGAGTTCATCTACGCATTCTTTCAGTAGTAATGCATGAATACCATCTATTCCGGTTGAATACTTTTTTTTTGAATGTAAATGTTTTACTTCAACTTTTGTACATAGGTTTCGTGGCAGATGGAGGGAATTTATTTTGTTGGCGACCGAATTTGCAAAGAAGTCTCCAAAAATATTTGAGATTTCTGTTGGACTAGAAATGGTTTCGTTGTTTTTAATTAGTTTTAAAGTATTATGTTTTTTATTTCTGTTACATTTTTTATTCACCATTTCCCAGAGGGTTTTTGCTTTATTTGTTGAAGTGGAGATTTTTTGGGAATGATATCTTTTTTTTCGTTAATTATTTTTTTACTTATTTCTCTTTTTGCTATTCTATAGCTTTCATCAAGTTCTTCGGAGTTCATTGTTTTCCGTAGCCAGTTAAGATCTTCCAGTTTAGCAAAATCTTGGTAAAGTTCATTTGAAAAGCGTATTTCAGTACCAGCTTTGTTCCTTGTTCTGTTTGATAGGCTGCGTTCAGGATATAGAGTGCAGCCCCTAACACACACTGACACTTTTAGATTCTGTCCAAAAAGAGCCATTCGTCTCGTCGGTGATGCTCATTCACTTCTCTGAAAAAACACCGCAGAATGGTTGGTGATCTGTCTCTGTTTTACAGGAATGTTCATGGACGATGCTCTTCTGAAATATATCATCAATCGTTCCACCGTTAGCGGTCACATCGAGACTGACCCGTCGGGGCCAGTCTTCACATCCCTTCGTCGTAACTTTGGAGACATGCCGAACATCTCTTTCCCAGGGCTCGTTTTTCCAACGAACGGCAAAGCTTTGGGACTCACTGCCTCGGGGGGCATACAGCATACAGAAAGTCAAGAAAAACTCCAATTCCTACCTACTTTCCTTCGGCTCTAACGATGTTCTTTGAACATTACACTCTGACTTTCCTCTTCTAGGGAACCAAAATCACCCGGTATATACGAGGATGTATTGATATCTAGTTAGCCTAGACTAGTTCCCTGCATAAACAAAATATTGCGTCATCATAGCAACGAACAATAACTTAGAAGTTTCAGTGTAAAGTTTGACGTCAAAAAAGTAAACCAGAGTTACGCAATATATTAAAAGAAAAAATATATCCACCGAAATTGTGAAAATCGAAAAATTGGAGTATCGAGCCATCATCAAGTACCTGTATTTAAAAGGGTTAAGAGGTAAGCAGATTTACAAAGATATGCTTAATACCCTTGGTGATCAATGTCCTTCGTATGCGACCGTGAAAAATTGGACTGCAAGCTTCAAAAGAGGTAAATTTTCCTTTGAAGATGATGACCGATCGGGAAGGCCAGTTTCTGAGTCAGTCCCCAAAAATATCGATGCAGTTCATGGCATGATTTAACAGACCGTCGAATTGGGCTAAAACGGATATCTGAAGCACTGAATATTTCATACGAACGCGTTCATCATATAGTTCACGTCAATTTGGACATCCCCAAATGTTTGAATGTTGACCAAAAGCGTGCAAGGGTAGTAGCATCGCGTTCGATCTGTGCTCGATTTGAAAACGATGTAGACTTCTTAAACCGAATTGTTACTGTGGATGAGACTTGGGTACATTTCTACGATCCAGAAACAAAGCAACAATCGATGGAATGGCGACACTCCGGTTCTCCAAGACCTAAGAAGTTTCGTGTCCAAAAATCTGCTGGAAAAGTTCTTGCTTCAGTTTTTTGGGATTGCCATGGAGTAATCATGATTGATTTTTTGGATAAGGGTGGAACAATAACTGGAGATTACTATTCGACATTACTGACCATTCTACGGGAAAAAATTAAAGAGAAAAGACGCGGAAAGCTATCCAAAGGTGTTTTGTTTTTGCAGGACAACGCCCCTGCACACAAATCTCATGTTGCCATGCAAAAAATTCGTGATTTAGGGTTTGAATTACTAGAGAACACCCCCCTTATTCACCAGATTTGGCTCCGTCCGACTATCATCTCTTTCCTCAACTGAAAAAAAATTTAAAAGGTCGTAAATTTTCTTCCAACGAGGAGGTAATAAAATCTGTGGAGGTCTGGTTTGCAGAGCAAGAAGAAACATTATTTTTGAAAGGTCTAGCGACGTTGCAGGTTCGCTGTAATAAATGTATCCAATTAAGAGGAGAATATGTTGAGTAATAAAATATTTTGACATTGAAATTTTGTTTGGTTCTATAGTAGACTAAGAATTATCCAATATATCCTCGTATAGAAGAATTCTTTCCGATAATGTATTTCCAAGAAATGTATGAATACTGTTTCAAATTTCTAAGGTCTAAGTTCAGGTCACACTCAAACAACGACGGAAATATTAAGTAACTGTTGTAATATTGAATGATAATGATCTTTGATGACCCTTAATTTCACTTTGATATGAACATTTATGAGCAAGAACCGGTGATCAGCGCCGCAGGCGAAATAATTTTGAGTTTTTATTGCGTTTACAGACTTTGTTTTATTATTTGCAGGGCAAACAGTTTTGTGTCTATTATTGTTTGGTATTTAATTTCAATCACTAGCTGACCAATTTTCACCAGCAAGCGACATTTGTGTCGCCTACTTCACTAGTTAAAAAATGCTCTAACTACTATACAACCGTAAAACACATTTATAAAATAACTACGCATTGATATTACTACCTTAAAGGGTCAATAAGTGATCGCCACTATTTAACATTTCTTATATCTACATGCGCGAATTGGAATATTTAAATTACAATTATAGGTATTGAAGATAACCTGAAGTATTCAGTCTAATTACACACATGCATATTCATATTTGAAGATAAAATTCTAATAAGGAGGACACATTACTATACTATTTAAATTCAAATAGTTTATCAGTTTGTGTAGTGTCACGATGTATGTGTAAGATTTAGATATTTGACATTATTCCGAAAGGAATCGTTGGTTTTGTTTTTTCTACTGGTTTCTACAAAAAGAATAATCATGTAATGTTCAGAGGAGATTGTTAATTATCTTGAATTTCTGGAGGTTGCAAGCCCTAGCTAATACTTCCCTATAGTTATAGGTAATGATCAATGAAAATATAATTCATTGTCTGAAAACTAAATTCTTATTGACAAACTGTAAATATATCTAGATTTACAGGGTCCTGCAACAAGGGCGCGGTCTTCCATATCTCCATTACGGTAAAGGTTATATGGATGATTTTAGGAGCAAAAAACTTACACAGGGTGATCAGTTTTTTCTGGGCTGATGGACTCTACTTTGTTTTTTCAAATGGAAACCTGTATTTTTTATAAATTTTTCGGTTTCTACATGGAAAATAAAAGGTACTTTATTGAAGTCTTTCTTTCGAAAATATTGACGCTTTTCGAAATTTTTAGCATAACAGATTTTTTTTCTAAAATTGGTCACTCATCATATTTGACATTATAAAGTTGTGCAAAGTCCCATTAAAATTCGATGTTGGCCAAATAATGACCGTTGGTGACTCTCTCAAACGATATATCTAAAATCGACCTGTGATATACAGGGTGCGAAAAACGGCTTGCCAAACATTGTGAATAAAAATGAATGAATTTAAATGGAACACCCGGTATATTATCGATCCGTAAGAAGCCCCAACGAAGGCTCTACAAATTTCATTGAATATTCCCTATGGTTAATATCAATAGTTTGTCTTAAAAAGCTTTTTTTTTTTTCGAAAAATAGAAATTCTTCCTATTCCTTCGCCATAATTTTAATGAACGACGGAATTCATATTTGACGGCTGCGATCGATGTTTGTAACACATTTCTCGTAATGAAATACCTTCTAATTCCTTCATTTGAGGCATAGTATTTGTCTAATCCCTTCTTTAAATTATCGCTTCATGCCTATAATTACTCTTTTAGAAGATAACAATAACATTTCAAGGAAAATCTAATAAATGATTTTTTTTTAAATCAGTTTGGCAGGTCAAAATATTTGCCTGCCAATTTGAATAAGTATTGAAATATTTAGTGAATGCCAGTGTACGAATTGAAATATTTAGTGAATAATGCTATATCAAGAAGTTTCGATCCAATTTAATCAAAATGTTGTTTTCAAAAACTGATTTGGTTGATATGATTTTCATATTAGGTGTATCAGAAAGGAATTGTTTATTGGCAAGTAGAATTTATTCTCAACAGTATCCAGATAGAAGGCTTCCAGATGAAAGATCATTCCGAAAGGTTCTGACTAGATTTGTGGAAACTGGATGTATCAATTATTCTAAACATGAGCACATCAAACCAGCCACTAATGAGGATAATGAAATGAGAGTTATCCTTGCTGTTGAAGATTGCAGATTGGTGAAATAGTGGATATAAGTGAGAGATCAGTGCAACAAGTTTTGAAGAAGCATCGTTTTCATATACCATGTTCAATTACATCAGGAACTACTACATGCAGATTTCGAAAAAAGATTGAGATTTTGCAATTGGGTCATAAAAAAATTCATCGAAACGACAATTTTTTCAATAACATATTATGGACGGATGAATCGACATTCCATAAAAATGGATTTGTAAATCGACATAATTACCATTATTATTCGACAGAAAATCCCCAGTTATTGAGGCAGGTGGATTATCAACATAGGTGGTCTATAAATGTGTGGGGAGAAATCGTTGGAGAATACGTTATAGGGCCATACTTTTTTAAAGGACATATGAATGGAGCAATGTATCTCAATTTCTAGGAAATTATTTTCTAGGTTTGATGGAGGATATTCCTCTTGGTCTTCGCCATAGAATGTGGTTACAACATTCAGGAGAAGTGGGAGATCATTTAAATGAGGCCTTTTCGAATAAATGGATAGGACGGAAACTGGATTTATATTTATGGGGATACATAGAAAATATTGTTTACGTTGAGCCACCAACTTTATATTTGTTATTTGCAAAGTGACAATTCAAATAACTACTTGGAGCTTAAGCCCAGAATTTATAATTAATGAATATTAACCATAACCTGAAATAAATTGATTTATTAGTAATATTCAATGTTTTTTTCTATAATCGTGTTCGGTTTTATACTGCACAAGATTTGTGTATAAAATTCTGCATCAAATGAAAACAATAGGTTTTCCATTGAGAATAATATGAGACTACATATCATACAAAAATGAAAAAAATGTTTGGCCACGTTATATGAAATGTACATAATTGAAACCAGATATCTTTTAGTAGAATTCTTCTGGACTTCCATTGACTAGAAACAAAGAAAATACATTATTTGCATGTGTTTGAGTCACGACGTTTCAACAGTTAACATCTACTGTCGTTATCAAGTGTGTGCATGCGACAAGATATCTAGGATACTTATTATATAGCCTGCAACTGATGTACCTGCTATAAAGGTAATTATTATCTTCGTGGGGTCTCTCTCAGGTCATCAATGTTAATTAATGTGATACAAAGACCTTTTTTGGTGAGTGTTATTATTGATGACCGATTTTGATAGGTCTTGACACAGAGTTTTTATTGAAATCTCAATCGATCTAGCTGAGTGATAAGTGGCTTCCACACATTCGTAATCTCTATGCTCGGCTGACTGAACATGTCATTATTCTGAATATAAGCCGACTCTATAAACTTTCTCTTATACCAATGCTGTTCTTCACACATCCACAGATGACTTCGGCTTCCGACCATGCGATGCTGTGCTGATTAGACCATACGTGATCTGCTATTCACGACTTCGCTGTCTCTCCTCGCTGAGTATTTCTCTTGTGTTCACCGATTCTCACATTTAGTGGCCTCTTAGTTTCTCCAACATAATCCATCCCACATTCACAAGGAACACGATAAATGCAGTTTTTGGAGTCACTATTCTCGTTGGGTGGTCTCGTTTTTGTTAGTTGGCTACGAATGGTATTACTTGATCGGAAGCATGTTCGGATGTTGTATCTTGATCCAATTCGCCTTATCTTATCCGAAAAACCTATCACATAGGGAAGACATAGGGTAGGCTGTGTTGGTTCATCTGATTTCTCGGTGTTGCCTCTTCTGCGGTTAAGGACCGCTGTTATATGTTTGTCGGAGTACCCATTCCGTCGCAGATTTTTCTTGATGTTGTTCAATTCGTTGGTCAACGCGCAGGAAGGGGATAATTCTTCGGAAGAAGAAACAAACCTCCTGCCGTTCAAGCAACAACGAATGCAATTAAGAATAAACACAGAACAAGCAATACAAGCCGCGAAAGAAAGAGAGAAACTGAAAGCCGAAGAAGCAGAAAAACTAAGAAAAATCGTAGAAGAAAAAGCCAAAGAAGAAGTCAGATAGAGCTACAACAACAGCAAGTACGCAAAGAACGAGAAAAGGTAAAGGAACTCGAGGAAAGAAAGGAACTCGAGGAAAGAAAGGAAAACGAAAAGAAAAGGAATGAGAATGAGGCAAAAGTACAATTGAAAAGGATAGAAACTCAACAAAGACAACTCGATACTCTGTCAAGGTGGAACTCGCTGAACAAGCGGAACCTCAAGGATCCTAAAGAGGCATACACCCCAATGGGCCCGGAGGATATTGAGGTTTTGCGAGACAGTGACACACTTTGGCAGAGATATCTGAGATTAGCGGCAAAACACCAAACGGACTATGATATGACAGACGAGAAACTCAACGCATACGAAACGAATATAGAGGAAGAAGAAAAACAAACCCAAGAAGTAGTAACGCCCTATAATACGGCAGAGGAAAAATCCGATGAAGAGACAGTACATACAGAGTCAGAGGAGAATGAAACGAACACACCTCAGCACAGAAACATAAAGAACCCCCAGAAGAACAGGAAAAATGCGCCCCCATCGATAACAGTAGAGGGAAGACCACGGGAAGGCCATCAAATCATGGAAATATTCAAAGAAGCCCAAATTATATACGAAGTGAAATTCACACAACAACATACAATATTTCACTTCAAAACCACTAAGCACAGAATAGCAGCAATGAACATCCTACAAGAAAGACGAGTTGAATTTCACACGTACACCCCACATGATGAGAAAAAGCACCTCTTCGTTATAAAGGGATTGGATCAGTCCCCAAGTAACGAGGAAATCAGAGTTGCAATGAAAAAACGAACACGAAATAGACGTAGACAAGATCTATAAAATGGCCAAAACGATGAGACCCATGTATATGATCACCACTCCAGCAAAAATAACACTGAGATACCTGAGGAACAAAATAAAGTTACTAATGAACACCAGAGTGACATGGGATTATAGGAACAACGAGGCAGAAATTACCCAATGCAGGAACTGCCAACGGTGGGGACATGCAGCGGGTAACTGCTACAGAGCCCCAAGATGTTTGAAATGTGGGCAGGGGCACCACACCTCAACATGCGCCAAACCGTATGAAACGCCCCCCAACTGTGCGAACTGCGGACTGGGGCATCCAGCAAACTTTCATGGATGCACAGCCTACCAGTTCAAACAGAGGGAATTAAACGAAACACCAACAAAAGGATCCGCTTTCCATGCAGGAGGGATGGAAAGGAATACTTGGACGAGACACCCTCCAAGTAACATGAGAGAAAACAACACAGAACACTTTCCCCCCATGAGAGGCCAGGGGGAAGAAGTAAGAAACATTAATAACAATAACATAAGCCAGAACCACAGTAGTGGAAGATGGCACTCCAGCCATAGAAGAGAAGAAAAAGCAGTTGAGAACAACGAGACTCTTTTCCCAGAGGGAAGGCACCCACCACCACAAATAAACCACTCCCACTGTGGTTGCAGGGTGGAGAATTTCCAAACTCTCCTTGCCACAGCTGTGAGGCAGATACAAGGCCAGCTCACAGAGCTCCACATCCTAATAATGGGGATGGGAGTGTCTTCGGGAATGGGGCCATTAGTGGAGGGGGAGGGGGCGTGCGGGACATGGGGGGCAACATTGGTGCCCCCCATGCCACCCCTCGTCGTCCATGCTAGGGGCAGCCGTCGAAGAGGACAGTGAGCTTGCCACCACACAACAAAATAACAACACAGAACACATACAACATAAAACACACAACACAAAACACACACACAAACATAAAAAAGATAACACATGCAGGGTGAAATCACACGCTCGGACACATAGCAACCCAGCGCGTGAGGAAACCCTGCTAGTGGAAAAAGTCAAGTATTAAGCAAGTTTTTTATCATTATTTTTCTTGCAAAGAACTATACAGTGTGCGGCTTTTTTTAGTCCCTCCCCCTGTTAACTTTTGAACGGTTCGACGTAGAAACATGAATAAAAAACTGTTTGGAGGGTTTCACCGATACTACTTTTTGAAATAAAAAATATGGTGATTGCTCGAGAGGGGGCGCGGGAGGGCACATCAACTCAAAAATTTTAAATGGCGTGGGGGGTCAAGTGTCACATCGTTGAAAAGAGAATTCAATTATCTTTACAACCATCTAATTTTTTTTTATTTAGTTGAAATTTTTTTCACTATAAAAATTCGAAATATCAAAAATAAATGCGGATCTGAAAACTACTCATACCTCGATAAATTTGAACGGTTTGTTGTGGAATAATGAAACCAAAAATATTTTGAAGGGTATTACCGATACTACTTTTTGAGAGAAGAAACATTGAAATTACTCGACAGATGGCACTAGGGACAGATCAACTTGAAAATTTCGAAAGGCATATAAATCGATATTGAGAAAAAAATTCTCAACAAAATTCAAAAATATTCAGATGGTTGTGAAAAGAATTGAATTCTCTTTTCAACGATGTTGTTTTCGAGCAATCACCATATTTTTTGTTTCAAAAAGTAGAAATCGGTGGAACCCTCCAGTTTTTTATTCATGTTTCTACGTCGAACCGTTCAAAAGTTAACAGGGGGGGGGGGGGGCTAAAAAAAGCCGCACTGTATAAGACACCACAACAATAAAACTCTAGCACCACACGATACTTCGGTCATATCACACAAAATGCCAATATAAGCGAAGCAGGAGATTGGAAACACGAAACGTTGCAACACAGTGGAGAGGGTAATCTGAGTTAACAACCAGACCACCGGTTGGGGTGTGGAAAGCCTCCCTCTAAGCAGGGAGACAACCGCATGCCGTCTCTCGGCAACCAGAAATGGGATGCCGATTTTTTGGATTACAATTGAAACTGTAACTTGAACTAAAACTTGTAAATAAATAACTTTTGGATTTGGATTTGGTGTTACAGAGGCTGTAGGCCCGGTCAACCAACGAGCGGATAATTCCTCTCTTCGTCGCTCCATGATGGTTCGACTCAAAATTTAGGTATTGTCCGATGTGAGTTGGTTTTCTGTACACTGATGTTTGAAACTTACCATTCGTTCTTTGGACTTTCACATCAAAAAAGGGTAACCCCTCCTGGGTCTCCTTTTCCATTGTGAAATTTATGGACGGTCTAATGTTGTTTAGGAGCCGCAGAAAGGACTCGAGTTCTTCGTCTCCATGGCTCCATATGACAAAGGTATCATCAACATATCTTAGCCACATCCTAGGTTTCTTGTCGGCTTTGTCTATAGCAAAGGCCTCGAACCATTCCATATATATTTGCTATGACAGGTGACAGTGAGGATCCCATCGGTAGTCCATCCTCCTGGGCGAAAAAACGGTCTTTTTCCTGAAAGTAACAGTTCCGAAGGCAACATTCCAGTAGTTCCATAATATCAGTTACCGGTAGGCTCGTCCTGTCCTTCAATGCTTCGTCTTCTTGTAGTTTTTCGCGAATAACCTGTAAAGAATCTTCAACCGGAACGTTGGTATATAGACTTTCCACATCAAAGCTAACTAATTGGTCTTCCGGCACTACGTTGATGTCCTCCAGATATCTTTTGTACATCCTTATCAGTCGATTCAAATGAGTTTCGCCATTAAAATTATGGCGAAGAAATTGGAAGAAAATCCATTTTTAGAACAAAAGTGTTTTGAGACAAAACTATTGATTTTAACCATAGGACAAATCCTATAAACTTTGTAGAGCCTTTGTTGGCGCTTCTTACGGATCGATAATATACCGTTCCGTTCAAAATAAAGAAGATTTTGCACATTTTTATTTACAATGTTTGGCAAGCTGTATATCACAGGTCGATTTTAGATATATCATTTGAGAGAGTCACGTAGGTACACTATTTGACCAGAAACAAATTTTAATGGGACTTTGTACAACTTTATAATTATCAATATAATGAGTGACCAATTTTGGAAAAATCTCGAAAACGGTCAATATTTTCGAAAGAAAGACTTCAATAAAGTACCTTTTATTTTCCTTGTAGAAACTGAAAAACTTATAAAAAATACAGGTTTCCATTAAAAAAACAAAGTTAAGACTCGCCCAGAAAAAACTGATCACCCTGTGTAAGTTTCATTATTTTCATTTTGTAGAGCTCAGAAAATAATATCATTTTGCTCATAAAATCATCCATCTAACCTTTACCGTAATGGAAATATGGAAGACCGCGCCCTTTTTGCAGGACCCTGTATAGATAAAAAACACAGATAGTTTATAGCATACGAAACATCAACAGCACAAGCAGGACCGGTTGAAATTCAATAAAAAGTGGAGTTATGAATGAGATATAAATGAAGAATAGCGGAGCACAACGGCCATCAGTTAGTCAAGCTTTTGGAATGCATAACTTAAGAAAGTATTTCCCGTAGCTTACAACCCCTAAAAATTAAATCACTCTTTACCTTTTCTCTTGGTCTTTAAGGTATTCTCTAAGCTTTACAAAATTTTATAAGATTGAAGACTAGAAAAAAATTGCTGTGTTTTTCATCATAAAAAAATATAGCGGTGTTTTATATCATGTTTTCTTCTACGTGATGACTGATGAGTAGGTATTGAACCCATGTTTAATATGCCCCAAAAAGGCAACTACCATCTTGTGGGAACAATTCGGACAATTTTGAAGTAATTTTTTGTCAAAAATAAGCGCGTACATTCACGAAAGCAATCTAATTATCAATGAATATATTGTTTTCTACTCAACCAACTGAAATGACATGTTGCGGATATATATATATATATATATATATATATATATATATATATAAAACAGTACCTAGGCAGCTCCATTCTTTGAATAAATCACTGTTTGGTTACTGACAGCTAGGTTTTGGTTTGCCATGATGACAAAAAAAATAAAATTGTTTCAATATGAGTTCGTAGAAAAAGTACGGTATGTAACGAGTTTTTAAACTCTTCTAGAAACTCATTTTTTAAACACTCTCTTCGCTATAGGCTGCGCTCGTGCTTAAAATACTCGTTACTAAAAGGACGTTTATAACACACTTGTTACAAAAGTATATATCTTATTTTTCAAATTATAAACGAATATTAGGCTGGTGCCAAAACGAATATTAGGCTGGTGCCAAAACGAATTTTAAACGCTTACAATAAAAAAAGTAACAGGCAAGGACCAGGTGGAAAATGTTTTTGTGGAAAAAACAAAATTAAACACGAAAACGCTCAAAATGGTGAAATGGGTATGTAGTTTAGGGGTTGATAACGGTTTTTTGCGATTTGCGGCGAAACGTGACCTCTCAGCGGAAAATGTTCAATGGCAATGTTGTAGATAATGAAAAGATTTTGTTTCAACACTTTTCGACATAACCTCAAATTAACCGTAAAAATGGCGAAAACCGGTATTTCAGTATTTAATTTTTTTCTCGCGTATAAATGATTTAATTTACAGGAAAAGTGAGTACATTTCTTTTTTGGTGTCGAATAATCGTGATTTTTTCGCAATTCAGAGGACAACTAGTTTTCAAGTTATGTACATTTTTCGAAAAAAATACATCATTTTAATTGTTGAAATGTCTACTCTGAAAGGGTCTATGTAACTTGATTAAACCGCTTAAAATTGAGAAAAACCGACAAGTCTCTTTGAATCATAATTTTCTAAATATTTTCATTGATTTTCAATAGCTGTAAAAAAGAATAAAAATGATATTAATAAATTAATTTCGTAGTGTAATTATGTATTCAAATATTTTAATGCAATGAATTTAATATAAACCACTTTTTGTTATAAAAATAATAAAGAAAGTCGAAAATCATTGAAAATATTGAGAAAATCATGATTCAGAGAGACATTTTTCTCAATTTTAAGCGGTTTAACGACCAATAACCCCCAAGTCACAGACCATTTGAAAGCAGACATTTCAACAATTAAAATGTTCACTTATAGACTTTCGAAGTATAAAAAAATATCAAGGCAATTGTTCGTGGAAGATAAGGGTATTTTTTTCGAAAAATGTGAATAACTCGAAAACTCGTAGTCTTTTGATTGGCGAAAAACTCATGCTTATTCGACACAAAAAAAGACATATCTACAAATTTTCATCTGAACTAAATCATTTATACGCGAGAAAAAAAAATACTGAAAAATCGTCTTTTTGCCATTTTGACGGTTAATTTGAGGTTATGTCATAAACTGTTGAAGGAAGAACTTTTTGATTTTTTTATCTACAACTTTTCTATTGAACAAATTTCGCTAGGAGGTCAGGTTTCGCCGCAAATCGCAAAAAAAAACATTTTCAACCCCTAAACTTCATCCCCATTTCACCATTTTGAGTGTATTTGTGTTCAATTTTTTTTTCTAAAAGTTGGAGCCTCAACAACATTCTCCACCTGGTCCTTGCCTGTTATTTTTCTTCTACAACTATTGAAAATCATTGAAAATATTGAGAAAATTATGATTCAGAGACTTGTCGTTTTTTCTCAATTTTAAGCGGTTTAAGGATCAATAAACCCCCAGTCACATAGACCATTTGAATGAAGACATTTCAAAAGTTGAAATGATCACTTACATATCTTCGAAATACAAAAAAACATCAGAACAATTGTTTGTATTTTTTTCAAAAAATGTACATAACTCGAAAACTATTATTCTTCTGAATAAAAAAAAATTGTGCTCATTCGTCATCAAAAAAGATACGAGGCTTGTTTGGTAAGTCCGTGACTTTTTAAATTTCCCGCGCAGTAACTTTAAATGCAACACTGCTGCTGTCAACCACCAGCTTTCAATAGACTACTGTCAAATTTTGAGCAAGCTGCGACATTTGGTTTGTGTTTGACAGCAATTAGAAGCAGACAACCTCGTGAATTTTAACAAAAATGGAAAAAAGTGAATTTCGTGTGTTGATTAAGCATTATTTTTTGCGTAAAAAAGCCATAACTGAAACCAAGGAAAGACTTGATAAATACTATGGGAACTCTGCACCATCAATTTCAATGGTTAAGAAGTGGTTTACTGAGTTCCGTTGTGGTCGTACCAGCACAAGTGACGCCGTACGTTCAGGTCGCCCAAAAGAGGTCATCACGCCAGAAATCGTCGATAAAATCCATGGAATGATATTGGACGATCGGAGAATAAAAGTACGTGAGGTAGCTGAGGCTGTAGGCATCTCAACTGAGCGAGTACATCACATTTTACATGAATATTTGGACATGAAGAAGCTATCCGCGAGATGGGTGCCGCGATTGCTCACACTCGACCACAAGCGCAACCGTGTGACCACTTCAAAGGAGTGTTTGGCAAAGTTCAATCGCAATCCGGGCGAGTTTTTACGCCGTTATATAACCGTAGACGAAACATGGATCCATCACAATACCCCAGAGACCAAGGAACAATCAAAACAGTGGGTGTCAACTGGTGAACGTGCACCAAAGAAGGCTAAGGTGCGTCTGTCAGCCAACAAGGTTATGGCCACAGTTTTTTGGGATGCACGCGGTGTCATTCATATAGATTACTTAGAGAAGGGTAGAACGATCAACGGCGAATATTATTCAGAGCTTTTAGACAGATTCGATATTGATTTGAGGCAAAAACGACCACATTTAGCGAAAAAAAAAGTGCTGCTTCATCAAGACAATGCACGAGTGCACACGTGTGTAGTCACTATGGCAAAAATTCATAAATTGGGCTACGAACTACTACCCCATCCAGCATATTCTCCAGATTTAGCCCCTTGCGACTATTTTCTTTTCCCAAACCTGAAGAAATGGCTGGGTGGTAAGAGATTTGGGTCGAATGAAGAGGTTATAACCGAAACAAACGCCTATTTTGAGGGCCTTGAGAAAACCTATTATTTGGAAGGAATAAAAAAACTGGAAAAACGCTGGACTAAATGTATTGATCTAAAAGGAGATTATGTTGAAAAATAAAACGCTTATTTGCCAATTTTTTTTTTCTTTATTCAAATAGTCACGGAGTTACCAAACAGCCCTCGTATAAGCTTTCAAATGTTCATGTAAATAAAATCATTTATACGCGAGAAAAAATTAAATATTGAAAAATCGGTTTTTCGCCATTTTATCGGTTAATTTGAGGTTATGTCGAAAAGAAAAGTTTTCGATTTTTTCAATATCTACAACTTTGCCCTTGAACATTTTTAGCTAAGAGGCCACGTTTAGCTGCAAATCGCAAAAACAGTTTTCAACCCCTATATACTGCATCCCCATTTCACCATTTTGTGTGGTTTCGTGTTTAATTATTTTTTTCCTTAAAGTTGGAACCTCATCAACATTTCCCACCTGGTCCTTACCTGTTAATTATTTTTTTTTACAAAAATTTTATGCACCAGTCTATATATCTCCTTTCGCAATTCTTACGCTTACTCTGTTCACCATTCGAATACACTAACAGCCGTATGCATAGTCAATCGCCAGCGACGCCAGCGACTCGCCAGAGTTTCGCCTTTCGCTACACAAGGATTATAATGCACAGTCGAGCTCCAAAAAAGTGACAACTACGCGATAAGTCACATTTTGGCGAAATGCTGGCGATGTACCATTTTTTTGAAGCTCGACTGTGCATCATAGTTCTTGTGTAGCGAGTGGCGAAACTCCGGCGAGTCGCTGGAATTGACTATGCATACGGCTGTAAACGACCCATAAACAAGTGCTGATGTACGCCAAAAAATATAAAAGCGGAAAAAAACAAAAGTGGGAATAAATTAACAGCAGGATACCTAGTGGAAGATATTGCTCGAATGAAGGGAAAAATAAATTGCAGTCGAAAAAATGGAAAAGGGTGGACGGGGTGAACTTTTAGGGGTTGAAAGTGATTTTTCACGTTTTTTCGCGATTGACAACGATAGTTGACCTCCTATCGATAAAAGTTGAATAGCAAAGTTGTTGAAAATAAAAAGAATAAACATTTTTCAACATTACGGGAAAATCGAAAAACCAGTTTTTCAATTTTTAATTTTTTTTTGGCGCAAAAATTATATTTTTTTCAAGAAATTTGGTGGAAAAATAACTTATTATGTTTCAAGTGAAGTGTGATTTTTTTGTAGCGAAATACAAATTTTTCCTTTTTTTTTTCGACAAATTCCGAAAAAACGACAAAACTTTCAACGTCTCACAGGAAAAGTTCGTATTTTTTATTAAATCATTTGCACATGTCTGCCTCTGGGGTTCATGGTCACAATCATCCGGGCAACGACGAAAATCGAAGAGCCAGACATTCAGGGCTCTGCATTATTACGGGACAGAGTTGTAAAAATGTAATTCATTAAGTCATTTGCACACGGTTCTCATTGCGCCCATTTGATTCATTATGACTCCCTGGATACAAAAAACATTTGGCAGACACTTGGCTCACTGATTTTTAGCTGTACAAATGTTGGAATTTCACGGAATCAAGGGAAAGCGGGTATTGCATTGGATTATTGAGATTCTTTATAGTTTTACTATCATTATTTTGTTTAATATTATTCGCTGAACTCGTGGTAACGATTCAACTTCTTGAGCTAACATCTATGGAATAATATGTTTTTAAATGACAACCAGAAACGAAATGCGTTTGGAATTTTTATTAGAAAGTAATTTTTTTTAAGTAAAAAAAGCTATAATATTCAATTAGCGTCGTCATCGCTGGTATCCGAGAAACCTTACTGATCATTCATGTCGGCGTTTTCGTCCATGTCTCCTTCCTCATCTGAAAAATACACAACGTGTTAAAATTTTTATGGCACGAAATTTACATTATACATTTGAATGAAAAAATGTTCACCTGATTGATGTTTGGGATCTTCAACTTCTGATAATATGACATTGCTATAAAACCAGGGAAGTTGTTCTCCTTTGAACCATTAAAAATTGAGCACGTCATCATTTTGTACACAGCCGCAATCATTCGGGTCCAAATTCTTTGCTCCTTGCCCCAAGGAGACAAACATTTCCGGATATTTCGTTAGTTGATATGATAATGATAAAAAATACAGGCCTTTAATTGGTCGAAAATGTTAGGTGTGGAATTTTCAATATTATTCAGTAGACGTAGAATTTTGTACTCCTAACTTGGCGCGAGCGTAGGGTTGGAAAAAAATTCAAATGGTCTGCCTTTGGAATATCACAGGCCTGGATGTCTGCCTCATTGAATTTATTGGTTTTTATAAGAAATCTAAACATCAGTTCAAGAGGCAGACATGTGCGCATAATATAGCACAACTTTTTTACATTTTTGAAGCGCAGTCAATAGACAACGCAAAGGCAACATGCTGGCAGACTATTTTTCCATGGTTCTTCTCATTGTTTTTAATGGAACAATACAGGTCAGCCAAGTTTGCACTTTATATACAGTTTTTTAAATCATAAAAATAACTTAAAAAATTATATACTACAACAGTCAGAGCCCTGGACATCTGCCTCTTCGATTTTCTGTGCTTACAGGATGATTGTGACCATCAGCCCCAGAGGCAGACATGTGCGCATAATATAGCACACCTCTTTTTTAACATTTGTCAATTGACAACGCAGCGCCACCTATTTACATATATTAGCCAATACATATACTGAATTATTGAAACCTCAATGCACAGTATTTGTTATTTTTTGAGGTTTCAAATATTCCAGAAATGTCTAATGAGGAACATGTTCAGTACACAACTTTGTGGATTATAGTACCCTTCAAACCGCTTTCTTTTCTTTCAAATCTACAATATCAGCCCATGAAACCAGAAAGGAACGCGGAATATTTTGGAAAAATCTGACAAAAGTGAAAGGAAGTAGTTTGATATCAAAAAATTGTAATTTCCGTATAATAATGACACTTGACCTAATACGAGGGCTGTTTGGTAACTCCGTGACTATTTGAATAAAGAAAAAAAAAATTGTCAAATAAGCGTTTTATTTTTCAACATAATCTCCTTTTAGATCAATACATTTAGTCCAGCGTTTTTCCAGTTTTTTTATTCCTTCCAAATAATAGGTTTTCTCAAGGCCCTCAAAATAGGCGTTTGTTTCGGTTATAACCTCTTCATTCGACCCAAATCTCTTACCACCCAGCCATTTCTTCAGGTTTGGGAAAAGAAAATAGTCGCAAGGGGCTAAATCTGGAGAATATGCTGGATGGGGTAGTAGTTCGTAGCCCAATTTATGAATTTTTGCCATAGTGACTACACACGTGTGCACTCGTGCATTGTCTTGATGAAGCAGCACTTTTTTTTTCGCTAAATGTGGTCGTTTTTGCCTCAAATCAATATCGAATCTGTCTAAAAGCTCTGAATAATATTCGCCGTTGATCGTTCTACCCTTCTCTAAGTAATCTATATGAATGACACCGCGTGCATCCCAAAAAACTGTGGCCATAACCTTGTTGGCTGACAGACGCACCTTAGCCTTCTTTGGTGCACGTTCACCAGTTGACACCCACTGTTTTGATTGTTCCTTGGTCTCTGGGGTATTGTGATGGATCCATGTTTCGTCTACGGTTATATAACGGCGTAAAAACTCGCCCGGATTGCGATTGAACTTTGCCAAACACTCCTTTGAAGTGGTCACACGGTTGCGCTTGTGGTCGAGTGTGAGCAATCGCGGCACCCATCTCGCGGATAGCTTCTTCATGTCCAAATATTCATGTAAAATGTGATGTACTCGCTCAGTTGAGATGCCTACAGCCTCAGCTACCTCACGTACTTTTATTCTCCGATCGTCCAATATCATTCCATGGATTTTATCGACGATTTCTGGCGTGATGACCTCTTTTGGGCGACCTGAACGTACGGCGTCACTTGTGCTGGTACGACCACAACGGAACTCAGTAAACCACTTCTTAACCATTGAAATTGATGGTGCAGAGTTCCCATAGTATTTATCAAGTCTTTCCTTGGTTTCAGTTATGGTTTTTTTACGCAAAAAATAATGCTTAATCAACACACGAAATTCACTTTTTTCCATTTTTGTTAAAATTCACGAGGTTGTCTGCTTCTAATTGCTGTCAAACACAAACCAAATGTCGCAGCTTGCTCAAAATTTGACAGTAGTCTATTGAAAGATGGTGGTTGACAGCAGCAGTGTTGCATTTAAAGTTACTGCGCGGGAAATTTAAAAAGTCACGGACTTACCAAACAAGCCTCGTAATAAAGTACAAAATATAACTACGGGCTTGTCTTTCATGTGATGGCATAGTCGATTTTCTCCTAGAATTTTTGTCACAGAATCACTCATTTATGCCTTTTGATTGGCCTACTACTGTCCGAATTCGCTTCACATTACGGTAGTTTTTTGTTTCGACTAATTCAGAAAAAGTAAAAATTTATGTAATAACGTTTTTCATATAGGTAGCCGACAAAATAAGGCAATAGCAAATAATGTTATCTTGCAGGGTTCCATTGTTAAATGATAACAGTTTAATTTTTCGTATAAATCTTCATTTCATTAAGTTCAAACACACGTTAACACATGGTTATCTTGCGACAACTGGCTAGGTGTACAATATATGGTATTCACACCATGTATCCAAAAGTTCCCGGTATCATATATCCATTTTTTGCATTTGTTAGTTTAGTGATTTTTATCTGTTTGCTCATCCCCAATCAACAAGAAGCAAATAATCAAGAAATCAGTGTTCATCCGAAATACAGGGGTGTTGTATCTGCCGAAAAAAAAGTGGAGTACCGTGGCAACTTCGTTGTTCTTCGTAACTATGTACCCGCAGACAGACAGTTTGAATACCACGAAACTGTGACTTTGAGTGTTCCGGCGGACTACAGATTTTTGGACAATGTTATTCCGCTAGTCGATCGGTGGAAGGGCCCAATAAGTATTGGTCTGTACGCTCCAGGATATGATTTTTTCAGTACTCTTCAGTCCATTGCGTACTTGAGGAAGTGTTCGCCGAATCAAATGATCAAGGAGTTAGTCACTTTTCATTTGTTTTTTGAACACGAACACATGCCAGTCCAGGTGAGTAGTGAAATTTCATTTCAAACTTCATGTACCTATATTTACGAGAGATGAAATACGAGGATATATTGAAAAATTCTTAGCCTACTATAGAACCAAACAAAATTTCAATGTCAAAATATTTTATTACTCAACATATTCTCCTCTTAATTGGATACATTTATTGCAGCGAACCTGCAACGTCTCTAGACCTTTCAAAAAAAATTCTTGCTCTGCAAACCAGTCTTCCACAGCTTTTATTACCTCCTCGTTGGAAGAAAATTTAAGACCTTTTAAACTTTTTTCAGTTGAGGAAAGAGATGATAGTAGGACGGAGCCAAATCTGGTGAATAAGGGGGGTGTTCTAGTAATTCAAACCCTAAATCACGAATTTTTTGAATGACAACATGATATTTGTGTCTTTTCTCTTTAATTTTTTCCCTTAGAGTGGTCAGTAATGTCGAATAGTAATCTCCAGTTATTGTTCTACCATTATCCAAGAAATCATTCATGATTACTCCATGGCAATTCCAAAAAACTGAAGCAAGAACTTTTCCAGCAGATTTTTGGACACGAAACTTCTTCGGTCTTGGAGAACCGGAGTGTCGCCATTCCATCGATTGTTGCTTTGTTTCTGGATCGTAGAAATGTACCGAAGTCTCATTCATAGTAACAATTCGGTGTAAGAAGTCTACATCGTTTTCAAATCGAGCACAGATCGAACGCGATGCTACTACCCTTGCACGCTTTTGGTCAACATTCAAACATTTGGGGATCCATTTTGCAGCAATTTTTCTCATGTCCAAATTGACGTGAACTATATGATGAATGCGTTCGTATGAAATATTCAGTGCTTCAGATATCCGTTTTATCCCAATTCGACGGTCTGTTAAAATCATGTCATGAACTGCATCGATATTTTCGGGGACTGACACAGAAACTGGCCTTCCCGATCGGTCACCATCTTCAATGGAAAATTTACCTCTTTTGAAGCTTGCAGTCCAATTTTTCACGGTCGCAAACGAAGGACATTGATCATCAAGGGTATTAGCATATCTTCGTGAATCTGCTTACCTCTTAACCCTATTAAATACAGGTACTTGATGATGGCTCGATACTCCAATTTTTCGATTTTCACAATTTAGGTGGACATATTTTTTCTTTTAATTTATTGAGTAACTCTGGTTTACTTTTTTGACGTCAAACTTTACACTGACACTTCTAATAAGTTATTGTTCGTTGCTAAGTTCGTTGAACTACGCCCTACTAAGAAGTCAGCGAACTCCACCAATATTTTTCTGAAGGGAGGGAAAGGTGAAATTAATCAACTGTACGATTTCCTCATTTTAAGCTGATTAAAAAAATTATTTTGATAAAGCATTTACAAGTAGTCGGGAATTAATTTTTTTCGTGTTTTCAAATAGGGGTAGGGGGTAAGGAGTAGGTTTTAGATTTACAATTTATAAAAAATTACACAATTGTTCAGCATAATCTAAACTAAAATACGTAGAGCTATTATTTCCGCCTGTAATAATGAACAGTCTATTCTGAGCAAGGTATGATTTCAACGCCCCCTAGCATCAAAACTATTCATTTTTGGAGTTTGTCACCCCATTTATTTCTATTCAAAATAACTCGAACTGCGTCATAGCAAAAATTCAGAAAAATCCACAGAATTTTTTTCGTTTTGTGTCATTTGGGGGGTGGGGGATTAATCATAAAAAACTTCTATTTTCCTTATTTAGGCATATTTAAACATTCGACGATACATTTGAAGGCACTCGAGAAATATTTTTTTTGCGTTTCTTAATAGGAGTTGGAGGAAAAAGGGGAGGGGGTACGATTTTTTTTAAGAAACAGCACAATATTGTGCAACATTAGCAACAATGAAATAAGTGAAAATATTGTTACCGGATTCAAAAATAAATAGTCTGATCTGCGCAAGGGGTGATTTCAACGCCCCCTAGTAGCAAAACTGTTAATTTTTTTGGGTTTGCGCAATGGTAACATTGGTTGAGAATAACATGGAATACACATCATACAAAAAATTCAAAAAAATCCACCGGGACCCAAATTCCATGTTTGCGGGGTCATTTACTATTACCATCCATTTACATTTACAGCTGTTTTCTCTATGTAAAAAACCGCGAGTCTGAGTTTGAAACAACAATCACACAACATCGCACAACGTTGACCCAAAAATCACCCTCTTTAATAGGTTCGAAGCTATTCAACTGCCTTCCTCCAGATATAAAGAGTATCAATTTACTTTCTAACTTCAAACAAGGCCAAAGAATATCGTTTGGAGCGGTGCTTTTATTCCATCGACGAATATTTTCAGTATTCATTTAATCCTTGGTAGTTCCTACTTACTATCTTGTACCTATTTTGTTGATGTTAGTACCTAATTTATGTATTACGTATTTACACATTTTCATGTGTCTACGTTAGTAACTTATGTATTGTGCATTAATACATTTATACCGGGTGTAACAGGATCATGGTACACCCCCTGTTTCTCCGTTAGTTTTAAAGGTAATAAATTGAAATTTGGGATATCCCATATACATAATAAGCGGCACTTTTAACCTTTAATGATTTTTTTTTCACCAACTTTCGATTTTTAAATGGAACACCCTGTATATTATTACATTTCTGAAATCTGCATAATTTTCTGAATCCAATGATACCACATAAGTGACATTTCAAACATCGAAATTTTTTATAATTCAATTTTTAGTTTTCCATTTAAGTGTGCCATGATGGTTCCGATGTATTCCAATTCTCGTCTAATAATAAAAAATCGAAATCCCGTCAAAAATACTAAATTGCGTTTTCTATGAGCAAATAAAGTTCATAGTAATCGTTTTTGGGGTAAAACTCAATTTTTTCAAATGAAACCATTACCTGTCCATTTACGACAGGGAATATATTTCCAACAAGATGGAGCTCCTCCACATAATTCAAGAACAGTAAGTGATTATCTTGAACAGGCATTCGAAGAAAACGTAATTTCGAAGAATGGTCCTGTACGATGGCCTCCAAGGTCACCTGATTTGACACCTCTTGATTTCTTTGTTTGGGGCCATTTAAAAAACAATGCAACCGCCGTTACAACCCGCGAAGACCTGGAGTTGCGAGTAAGACGCGCAATTAATAGTATAACGGCCCAGCAATTAGCAAACGTTCTTCAAGAAACAGCTAAGCGAGTTCAGAAGTGCATTGACGTTAATGACAGCATTTCGAACATTTGTTGTAATGTTTTGTGTTAATTTTTTGTATTTCAAAGCCACCTTAGTAACTTCTTAGTATTAAAGTAGAACACAATAATTATATTTTCGTATTTTCTTTTAGTTGTAATTTTGATTGTATTGATCGCACATTTTATTACCAGGTATGGATAAATTCCTTATTAATAGTACTAATAAATGGTACCATGGTACCAATATGGTTCCATTTGAAAAAATTGAGTTTTACCTCAAAAACGATTACGATGAACTTTATTTGCTTATAAAAACGGAATTGAGTTTTTTGACGGGATTTCGATTTTTCTAGTATTAGACGGGTCAATTGGAATAAATCGGAACCATCATGGCACACTTAAATGGAAAACTAAAAATTAAATTATAAAAAATTTCGACATTTGAAATGTCACTTATCACTGGATTCAGAAAACCGGAAGTGAAAAAAAATCATTTATATGTCAAAAAGTGCCACTTATTATGTATATGGGATATTCCAAATTTTAATATATTACCTTCAAAACTAACGAAGATACGGGGGGTGTACCATGATCCTGTTACACCCGGTATATTTCATGTTAAAACTGACGATTCCTATGTCATTGTGAAATGATCATTTCAAGGATAGGTAACTATTTATTATTATTATGTCAAAATTTCGAGGAAAAAGTCGAATTTCGAGAAACTGTCGAAATTTGGAGAAAAAACTCGAACTTTAAGAAAACAGTCGAAAGGACCACGCACACTTATGCAAAAAGTCTTTTGATAAAATTTCCCAAATTTCAATAAGTTGTTGAACTCTGCCTTCTAAACAAAAGTAACCTTGGGCGTATACAAATTATATGTGTGGTTGGCGAGATAGAGAGTGTTGAAGTTGTAAAACGTCACTTTTGACCGCAATCAATGCGGGTAATATCACTGAATTATTAGTGAATTTTTTTATCTACAGGGTGGCCACTATTTTAATGGGATTGTTTGGGTAACTTCCAAACCATGCTAGTGAGAAGGTCGGTTAAATGGAGAAAAAGTTGCACATCTGAATGCATAATCTATCGGTAGAAACAAATCGAAAATATCAGGGCCGGTTCTTGGGATTTGATAAAAAAAGTAAATTCGATCATTTCTGTTTTTTGGTTATACTTCATTTATTTTCAGAAATATAAAAAAATATTTTTGAGGTTTTTTATTCGCGGATAAATTTCTTTGATTTGACGTCTTCAGATTTTGTTTCCAACGTTTCGTATTGTCAGGACCACCCTCCACTATTTAAAAAAAACTGACCTGTATATTTTATGACAATGTTCGAATTACTTTTCATTCTGAATCCAGACGTGTATCATACAATGCCATTTGAAGGCTGGTTGCGGGTAATATGGACCGTAATCAAAATTTTATTAAATTACACTTAGTTTCCGTCATCTTCAGTTGAATCAACATTCAAGTAATGAGATCCTTATCCAAGTTTTATTGGTTTGGATCTGTAGTGAATTTATATTCAGTGTTCATTTCTATAAAGTGTACTATACTTCTAGTATAATGTGAATAATTAGGAAAAAATAAATGAGAATCAATAATAATTCAGTTATTCGAATATTTCAATCAAAGAATGCAATATTTGTCATTTGAAAAGGGAGTTCTCAATCGTCCGTGCGCGATATGGACAATCCACTCGAGTTGACCGTTAGTCCAACCAATATAGATTTTTTTGTGGAAATTAATTCTAATAGTAAGCGACTTGCGCCATGACTTCGGGGATACTTTATAAATAACTAAAATCCAAATTGCAACTCAAAATTTTTTTTTGTGCAATTGTTTAAACAATGATTATTAAAAAAAAGGGTCGTTATTTGTTTTTTTGTAAATATCTCAAAAGGTACTGGACGAATGGCTTTACTCATAAAAGACCGTTTGTAGATAATGGAAAAAACCTACAAAATGGTTTTTGGAAAATCCCGATACGACCATTTTTCGCCGAGAAAATCCGGAAAAACACTTAAAAAAGGCCTTTTTTCAAAAATTCGTATCTCCCTCAATTTTCAATATTAAGGAATGGTAGCTAATATCATGTACGTTAAGCTCCCGAAAGGTGGAAATTGTCGCTTCAATAGTTTTCCTACAATCGGGTTTAAAAAAAATTACAGCTATATTTTGCATGATGCGTCATATTACGGGAAATGGTCCGATTTGAATTTTTAAGCGGCATTTTGAAGTTGAAGTTAAAAACTACAATTTGTCTATCTCACATTTTCCCATAAGTTTGGAGAACATTGTTAAAAATGCTTCTGAACACAGCGCTTCGAGTGAAAATTCGTCGCCGAGTCGTGCTAAGGTAGTAGTGGAGGGGGCGCAAATAATTCAGGAGCAGATGTGCCCGTTTGGCCTTGAACGCCGCTCTCAAAGGCGGTCTATGTTAGTTGCCACGCAGCTTTTACATTGTACTGATCTACGGTTTTTGGAGAAGAATTAAAAATTTTCTTATTATTAAATTTCAAAGTTTATTTAACAATGGCAGTTTTGTACCAGTGAATATCTTAAAAAATTAATATATTCAACGAGTATTAGTTCATTATTATTAACTTTACTATTGTTTATTTGAACTGCAGGGTGATTAAGTGCAATTTTGGGTTGCATCATTATAATTGAACATATGCATGTACGTATTATTTAAATAAACTGCATAAAAGTAATGCAATTACAAGCGACGTCTTTGCTGTATACAAAAAAGCGCCTTGTGTGTGTCTCTCACTTCTCCTCCGCTTCTCGGCGCCCCCTCCACTACTACCTTAGCACGACTCGGCGACGAATTTTCACTCGAAGCATTTTCACTCGAAGCATTTTTAACAATGTTCTCCAAACTTATGGGAAAATGTGAGATAGACAAATTGTAGTTTTTAACCTCAACTTCAAAATGCCGATTTAAAAATTCAAATCGGACCATTTCCCGTAATATGACGCATCATGCAAAATATGGCTGTAATTTTTTTTAAAACCCGATTGTAGGAAAACTATTGAAGCGAAAATTTCGGGAGCTCAACGTACATGATATTAGCTACCATTTCCCGAAAAATTATTTCTTAATATTGAAAATTAAGGGAGATACGAATTTTTGAAAAAAGGCCTTTTTTAAGCGTTTTTCCGGCTATTCTCGGCGAAAAATGGTCGTATCGGGATTTTCCAAAA
Organism: Chrysolina oricalcia; assembly: GCA_944452925.2. Classification (NCBI taxonomy): domain Eukaryota; kingdom Metazoa; phylum Arthropoda; class Insecta; order Coleoptera; family Chrysomelidae; genus Chrysolina; species Chrysolina oricalcia. The sequence continues at coordinate 18,469,166 of OX101812.2, forward strand.
ACCATTTTGTAGGTTTTTTCATTCTCTACAAACGGTCTTTTATGAGTAAAGCCATTCGTCCAGTACCTTTTGAGATATTTACAAAAAACCAAAATAGGAAGGAACCTTTTGTTTAATAACCATTGTTTAAACAATTGCACAAAAAAAAAATTTTGAGTTGCAATTTGGATTTTAGTTATTTATAAAGTATCCCCGAAGTCATGGCGCAAGTCGCTTACTATTAGAATTAATTTGCAAAACAGCCTTTATTTTTGCTATATTGGTTGGACTACGAATTGTATATTGATGGAAACCTGACTGCAGCAACATATTTAGATATACTGCGGGACGAGTTGGATGATCTCCCTATAGAGTATCGTCTCAACGGAATCTGGTTTCAATGAGATGTATGTGGTCCACACAATTCAGGAATGGGCATAGATTATTTAGATCAGACTTTTCCCAATTCATGGATTGGAACAAGAGGTCCAGTGGCGTGGCCTGCCAGATATCCGATCTGAATCCATTAGATTTGTATTTGTGGGAGCATCTCAAAAATAAAGTGTATAATATAACGAATGCAACGATTGAGATTCTCCGTGAAAATATTGAAGATCCATTTAACGATATTCAAGGAGAAGCAATAAGCAATTGCATAAGAAATATGAATATCAGAATCGACAAGTGTATTGAAGAAAAGAATAATTTGGTTTTTACTTACTTAATTTCTATTTGTTATTATTGCAGTAATTGCGTTTGGAATGATCTACATTAAGTTTCATTGCTCTTGTTGATGAATTGTTTGATTTTCCGGGAATTAAATAAGTTCTGGAGAATTTACTCCATTTTTCTATTTTACTATGTTGAAGGATAACCGGAAAACCTAAATGATCTATTTTTGTTTTTTTGAATCATTGAAAAAGTTGTAGAGGTTTTGAAAAAATAAAATTAATTTTTCGATGACTAATTGTTGATCATTTACTTGTATAAGAAAGAAACAAGGTGTCCTGCCCTACCAGGACGGTGCTCATTGCCATAATCCTACACTATAGGAAAAATTGGGTTGAAAATCCATCAGAAAACAACTTCTTTCCTGGCTAATACCACGACGAACGATGAATTACATCAAATGAATTTCCATGCAGAGTTCCTACAAGGCTATCTCTGCAATTGCTAGTTGCATGGTAATGTTAATTGAAATATTTTGACCACCTATAGATCGATTTCGGGGTATTGCCCCTCATCAGTATAGGGTAGGTCTCTGCAGACAATAACTAATGTCTGCAACAAATGGTTCAATCATCAATCCATGTCAAAACAAAAGCTATGGCAAAAGCTAAGACAAGCGCTCATTGTGTACAATGCAGATTTCTTCATTTATCCTTATTAAAACACATGCATAAAGAATGTCAGATAGGTACCAGTTATTAAATTCAACTGTTTTTTTTTGTTGTGTTGTAGAGAATACTGTACAACTCGAATGGATTGTCCATATCGCGCACGGACGATTGAGAACTCACTTTTCAAATGACAAATATTGCATTCTCTGATTGAAATATTCGAATAACTGAATAATGATTGACTCTCATTTATTTTTTCATAATTATTCACTTTATGCTAGAAGCATTGTACAAATTATAGATTTGAACTGAATATAAATTCACTACAGATCCAAACCAATAAAACTTGGATTAGGATCTTATTACTTGAATGTTGATTCAACTGAAGATGTAATTTAATAAAATTTAGATTACGGTCCATATTACCCGTCGTCAAATGGCATTGTATGATACATCTCTGGATTCAGAATGAAAAGTTAATTCGAACAGTGTCATAAAATATCCAGGTCCGTATTTAAACAAAATTGTTGAGGGTGGACCTGAGAATACGAAACGTTGGATACAAAATCTGAAGACGTCAAATCAAAGAGAATTTCCCCTCGAATAAAAAACTTCAGAAATATTTCTTGATATTTCTGAAAATAAATGAAGCATAAACAAAAAACAGAAATGATCGAATTTACTTTTTTCGTCATATCTCAAGAACCGGCCCTGATATTTTCGATTAGTTTCCACCGACAGATTATGCATCCAGATGTGCAACTTTTTCTCCATTTAACAGACCTTCTTACTAGTATGGTTTGGAAAATACTCATACAATCCCATTAAAAAAGTGGCCACCCTACACCCTGTATACAATAGGTACTTTTAAACTTTTGGCCAGTACAACACTACGTTTTTTGAGCATTTTTGAAAACAATAAACAGGGTTAATCGTCAAATAAATGAATATTTTGGAGCCTTTGGTGTGAATAGAATCCAAGAAAAAGAAACTACCCAAACACCAAAACTACGTCACAATCACACTCGACGCGCGTTTCGCCAACAAAGTTAGCATCCTCAGCTAAAAGCTTTTAGCTCCTGAATATGCTAACTTTGGCGGCGAACGCGCGTCGAGTGTGATTGTGACGTAGTTTTGATGTTTGGGTAGTTTCTTTTTCTTGAAGGGTAAATCATGGTTTTATCTGAGTTATACCATATATATCAACCGATTTGGATGAAATTTGGTACCTACATAGATATGAGACACAATTGACACACATATGAGAACAAAATGGCCAACTTCCAGTTTCTGGCGAGACCGGAAGTCAATTTAAATCCGATCCGACTAATAACGCCGATGCTTCATTCTGAAATTATTTTGTTTAGAAAAAAAACATGATTTACCCAGTTTATTGTTTGCTCAGACATAGTGTTGCAGTGGCCAAAAGTTTGATACTATGGTATCCGGTATAGAGGAGATTGAAATTATAAATGTCTCCATCATATTTGCTTCGGATTCGGATCAGTTGCAAAATACCCTGTATATGAAAATCTTACATTAATTATTTTGATTTTTTCTTATTTCACAGAGGATATATCATTTGAACTTGTGTGGAAAATCCAGAATTTTTCAATGTCAAGATTTCGATCAATTGAAGATGCTGAAAAACCGAATGATTATTCTTCCCCCCATGACTTCCATGATTTTTTCTTTACATATAGTAAGTACTCTCTGATTGAGTATATAAATAATAGGACTGGTCCAAAATAAAAAAATTCATGGTTAGCACTAAAATAACAATGTAAGTATACGGATTAAGTTCTGTGCTATGGACTAAAACCGTTATGTAGACAGATATAGATTATCATAGAAATAAATATTGTTTTCAGTTTCTTCTTTCATATTGTGAAATGGAAACGAAAAGTTCGTTTGAAATAAATCCAGTTTTTTTTATTGTAAAATGGAAACGAAAAGATCGTTTGAGATAAAGTCAATGTAAATCACACTAATGGCAGGGTGAATATAAATTGAAGGGAACATAATATCTGAATTAGACCGCCTTCTTCATAAAGGTTTCAAAGCTGCCGTGCATAGAAATACCTAAAGAAATTATGATAATTTTCAGTGATGGGTTACGTTTGAAAACTTACTCCACTTACTCCACTTTAATGTGAATATTTCCACATGAGGCAACAGATTAGTACAACAATTCTACGAGTTTATGTTGGTTACTTCCATACAAAATGCTACTGAACTTACCCAATTAAGGGAACAATATTACACTAGTGATGAAAGAAAAGTAATCAACTCATTCATGATATGAGGTGTTTTATACTAAAGTATTTGTTTCATTTTCATATTTTGTCGTAGGATGTATCCATGCCAAATCTCACAGCAGAACTAGCTAGCACTTTTATTGAAAAGGTGAACGAAGTTTATGTTGTACAAGCAAGACTAGATACTGAACATTTAGAAAGAAGGAATGGAAACTGGAGGCTGCTCAACCACAATGATGTACCAAATTTTACGCGTCTATATATGGAATCCTCAGAGAGACCTGACTGTGAATATCAAGTCAAAATAACTCCCGAATATAATATAAACTACAACGAGATGAGACAGACATTCAAATAAGAGATGATCCAAACTTTTTGAGATTTCGGGTATATTCTGAATTCAGAAATTCGTGCAAATTGATGACAAAGAAGATCCACCAAAATTGTAAAATTATTGCAATTACAAATTTGGGTCATGGTCGTCATTTGGGAGCTTTCGAATATCGATCAACGAAAATTATTAATCATATTTTTTATGTGTGTTGTCCCAGAGAACAAATCGTTCGTCCTGAAATCATCATAAGCCTGAAATCAGTTCTACAATTGATGTTTCAAATAGCAATAAACTTCACTCGGATCTGTAGAAACCCATTCAGCCCGATTTTAAAAAGGTGAAAGAATAAAAAGAGTACCCTGATTTGTGAGTTATCATGGAAGTTTCTACATTTCGTTGTAGTTTTTCAACAACTTCTCTATAAGCGCGTTCTTCATTAAATCATGTCTAGAAACTCTCGGTATTTCTATTTGGATCAATTCCAACATGTTGACTTGTGGATATAGATATCCCTGATAAAGAAACTGTGAGTAAATATTGTGTGAACTGGTGTGCCATGGTGTGAACTTCATATATATCGCTATTTTATTAAGTACTGACTAACCCCGTGTTTAAAAACAATTCTTAGTTTCTGAGAGTGCTCCCAGTAACAAAAAAATGAGAGTCGTTTTGAGAGGAATTAATTAATAAATCATTCGGTTTTTCAACATCTTCATCCATCAAACGAAAACTAGACATAGAAAAAATTCAGTATTTCTCAAACAAGTTCATATGAAATATCCTCTGTAGAATAGGAAGACATAAAAAAGTCAGATTTTTATACACAGGTGATTATTTTATGCTTTTTAGAAATAATGGTCTGATGGTATATTCTTGAGTCATACTGTATAATACTCATAATTTACGATCCTTGAAGTGACACATATAATCGGTGCACAAATTGATCGAATCATGTTATCGGAAGCAAATATTACTTATACACTTATTTTCAATTCCATTATTTCAACCGTTTCCGTGATCGTATTATTGAGAAAAAATATGCAGCAGCTGTAATACTTAACCTAGGGTGATTGGGTGTTCGAATTATTTTTTGGTTCTAACCGAACCCACGCCAAAGAAAACAAGCACTCGAAAGCACTCGGAAGTATGTTTATATTATGTTTATATTATTTAAATCGCAGTTCATGATGTTATGGTATATTTTATTGCTCACCAGTGTAATCTATCCTTGAAATACAATACCTAGAAGTATTTTTTCTCCCTCTGGCTTGTAGTTTCACCCTACTGACTCTATAGTCTCTCATGGTGAAGCCCTTGAAACCACTTATTTTAACAATAAGTACTTGAAGAGTATTCAAAATAAATAAAAGGCAAAATTGTTGTTAAAATTGTAATTTCGGTCAACCGCTGCAAATGCAAATGTTGTTTATTGGTGTTAGTATAACTGAGCTAAAAGAATGCCATGGGATACCAGCCATGCCTTTGCTTAGGGCTCTTTTTGTGTCTTATGGTCCAAAAAGGCTTAAATCCGGCCATCTGCCCTACGAGACGGTCTTGTGGCTAAAATATATCTGTATCGGGGATTTAAGAAGGTAGCTGGACTTTCAAAATATATGCCCTGGATTAAACCAACAGATTTAATGAGTAAAATAAAGATATGGAAAATATTTCTATCGAAGAATATAGTAAACGCGTAAAACATGAGAATAACCCAATTAGCAAAGGAGAATACATCCCAATGTAGATTTCTTCGAAAGAGTCCATACACTCTGTATTTGAAAATTATCGATAATATTATCAGTTTGTCAAATAAAATGGTCAGTCACCCTCTTATAAAGGAAATCAAAGCTTGCTCTACTGTTATTTGACGTTTCTAAAAGAAGGCAACTCACCAATTGTCCTTGTCCATCAGATCTCTTCTAATTGGAATTTCGACTCGCATATTCGTTCTTGCTAGCCCTAGACACACTTTTAAAACACACTCAGCAATTCAACAAAATACAAATATTTTTTTCAACTATTATCGCATTTGAATAGACCATTCATGCCCAACATTTATGACGACACTATTTTTTTTTCTTTGGTGTTTTGGCATCGACTGCTGCGGTCATTAGCCATGTGTTCTGGATAGGCCTTGTTACTAACTCCATACCTTAGGAGCAACACTGTTAATTGGAACGCAACAGTGAATCGTGCAGGATTCACCCTAGTCGAGCCACGAGATTTTAATAATTTAATCGGTTAAATAACGACACTATTATTTTAATTATTATTATTTCTGAACATAGAAAACTATGTCGAATATTATATTGAACTACTTACTGTAATACGGTTAAACCCCCCCCCTTATTTATAATGAAACCATCACTGTTATTTACTATTAGTTTTCCAAGAAAAATGATCAAAACAATATTCAAATTATACACGGCGATAAAGATTGAACACCCTGTTGGCCCCACGTAATTTTACACTCGTTTAGTACACCCCCTCATAGGGGTGGTACCGAGATCAGCCTGTGATCCGGTCGTCACAACTATTTCGAATCTCGTCAACCGAAACCCTAAAATTAATTCCCATCAACTGCTCGAGATAAATCCGCCCTCAGTGTAATTAGTTAGGAATCCATATCCGTTATATTTGAGACAACACCATAGAAATATATATTACAGTGTGGTCCAACGAAAACTTAACACCTCGATTTGCCGGCGTTAAAATGAAAATGTGGAAAATCGCTCGAACCCGTCAATTTCTGATTCGAAGGGGAACAACTTTTCCGCTGTTTTCATCCCCGTAACTTCAACCCCCTAACGGAGGTGAGCACAACCCCTTGATTTTGAATAGGGATGCGGGGTGTTGCGATACCTCATTTTGAAGATCTCATCGTGTACTATCTGACCGTAAAATTTCGCTCCAAAATATCCATCGATAACGAAATGACAGGTAAAATAGTGGAAGAGTACGTACTTTTGTGATTACTTTATTAAATGCTCGAAATTGGCACCATCCACTTCCATACAGTAATATAAGTTTTGCTGAAAACGTTCACGTATATTACTCAAGATTTCTGGTGTAATTTGACGGCATTCATTAATGATCCGAGTTCGCAAATCATCCAGTGACTCAGGCTGGGTAGCGTAAATCTTGGATTTCAGGTGACCCCATAGAAAAAAGTCCAGTGGAGCCAGATCAGGTGATCTGGGTGGCCACTCAATATGTCCCCTTCTTCCAATCCAGGCGTGAGGAAAATTGTCATCTAAGAACTGACGCACCGGTTGAACAAAGTGAGGTGGTGCGCCATCTTGTTGGAAAATGATCGTTTGATGGTCTTCTGCATTCTCCAATACTTGCACGAGGGCTGGATAAATAGCGTTCTCCAATAGATCGAGATAAATTTGGCCTGTGAGATTACCGGGTATAAAAAAGGGCCGATTATGTGATTTCCATAAATACCCGCCCAAACATTTAATTTTTGGGGGCGCTGTGTATACACCTCACGAAATAATCTTGGATTTTCATCTGACCAATACCGACAGTTATGCCGGTTTACAATGCCGTTAAGGTAAAATGAACACTCGTCCGAAAAACAGATATCGAACATGTAGTTTGGATTGCCGTTAATTATTTCACTGATCACTTCACAGAACTGGAGTCGGCGATCGGGATCATCCTCATTCAGTTCCTGAACCAATCGTATCTTATAAGGATGGAATTTATGTCGTTTCAGGATTCTCATGATTGTTGTGCGTGAAACACCAGATACATTTCCTAGTACTAACGGTCGGATCCATTGCTATATTGCTATATGACCTAAGACAGCCACGTCCCTCGCTTCGTCTCTTTCATGCACCCTCTTTTTGTTTCCAACTGAACCAGTAGCGTCAAATTTGGCAACCAGTTACACAACGTAAGCAGCGGATACATTGTTTCCAGGATGTCGTTCGTTAAATAAAGCCGCTGTTGTGCGCGCAGAGTCGTTATTTCGGAAAAATAATTTTATCATTTCCACCCTTTCTTCTACGGAATACACCATTTTAATTCCACTACAAATTTACAATCGCTTTGACACACTTGTACCGTTCTTAAAAATTCACGATAGACTAAGGTACAAAAACAAGGTCCGTCTACTGTTGTGGACAAAAAATTAACCACTCAATACCTTTGAAATGCGTCGGATACGAATAATATTCTCGAGAGAAATTCCATATTGCCTCTTTCACTATTTTCGCTGTTATTTCATTATCGATGCATATTTTGAAGTGAAATTTTAAGGTCAGATAGTACACGATAAGATCTTCAAAATGAGGTATCTCAACACCCCTCATCCCTATTCAAAATCAAGGGGTTGTGCTCACCCCCGTTAGGGAGTTGAAGTTACGGGGATGAAAACAGCGGAAAAGTTGTTCCCCCTCGTATTAGAAATTGACGGGTCCGAGCGATTTTCCACATTTTCATTTTAAAGCCGGAAAATCGAGGTGTTAAGTTTTCGTTGGACCACACTGTATATACCTCTAGAATGCTAATCCCGCCAATTTTCACGGGAAAAAGCATGCCGCGTATGCGACCCGTTTACAATGTGAGTTTGGGTAGATCGTTGCCAAGTTTGAAAATAATTTGGTGTTCCAATTCAGAGTTTTTTGTTATGAGGCAATAAAACATATGTCATTTGAAAGAGAGAAATTTGACAGCGCATTTAGGACTTTTTAAGGTGCATTTAGTCAACATCATTTTAAAATTGTGCTTAAATATATGTTAAAAGCGAAAGTTGAATCTGTTATATCAAATGGCGCCATTTATACAACAATGTTAAGTTTATGCTAAAAATCTTTAATGTTGCCGCTATGTTTGTGATAATGCTTGTGCTAAAGTTGACTAAATCCACCTTTAAAACCGAAAAGATTCTTTTAGAGATAGATTATTCCGACTTTTAGGCGCGAAAGAAATTTATTTAAAACAATAATGTACCCTATGCTACTGTAATTATAATGACCCTGCAACAGTGCTTTTTCATCAACAGGAAGACTTGTCACTAAGATCTGTCACTCTTGTCAGAGACAGAGTCGGTTTTTGAAATTTCAGATTTTCTCTTGTCGTTTTGTGTGGTGTTTGTTGTCATTGGTTTTATTCTTTCATTTTTCGTGAATTTGCATTAATCTTGTTCCTTCAAAGACAATTTCTAATAAAGCCGTTTCTTCCAGAAATAAACAATGAACTGTTTAGTGTTGTGTAAAAGAAACATTCCTGAAATAAATCATTGTTGGTAGATAGTGAAATTTTTTATGCTTTGCTCAAAATAGCTTATACAGGCCGTTTCTTTTATCATGTGGTAACATTGCTATATTATAAACCGTAACAGATACGAAGACGATTAAATGGGAGAAAAGGTAACTATTGTGGAGAACAGTACAATGGTCAAAGTAAATTTACAGGGAGTCTCGCCCTTCCCGAGTTATACAGGGAAAACCAAAAATGCTGTTATTTGTTTTTTACGAATAGAACTGTTATTTCTGAAAATATAAAAAAATGTATAAGGAAAGTTTTAATGTATTTAAAATGCACTATAAAAATGTAACAATGATTCTTTGATTAACGTTTCGTGTCAACACGGCCACCATCAAAAATTTTTTTTCAAATACGGACCTGTCTATTTTAGTACAAATATTGATAAAGCGATAAAATCACAATTCAGTGGTATATCACACTTGATATTTTTATAACGTTTCATTTAAAATAACTAGCATCCTCAGTGACAACAATTTTTAATTACGGTCCTGTCGTTAGTTCTTTTGTAAATTATTTTGATTTCTTCAAAACCTATTCAACTATTGGCATACTTCAGACTTCACCCAATAATTTCGATAAGAAGATACCCCAACACAACGAACATTCGTATTTTTCCTTCTTGGGCATTTTTGTATTACAGAAATCCTTGTTTCAAGGCTGATTTCTTCTGAATCAATTATCATACTGAATATTTCTATAATTCTCAATCCTGGAAGTAACGAAAATATTAGTTTTTGGTCAAAATACGACTATTGTGTGATATGGTACAATTAAGTAGCATCTCACTTCATTTACCATTTTTAAACAAGTAGGCTTTGCTTGGTTTCTATGGCAGGACAAATAAATGAGTTGTTGATACGTGTTAAGAACTGTCAGTCGTTTATACACTCAGTCATATTAAAGATGTATTCAAATGACGAAAGAACTGATATGCTATTTGCTTATGCAAAATCAAATAGAAATCCTCTTTTGGCAAAAAATATGTATGGTGAGCTATACCCAAATCGTCGTATTCCAAACATTCAAATGTTTAGACGATTAGAAAGAAATTTGAGAGACTGTGGTGCATTTGATAGAAATAAAACTAGAAAATGTGTTGTTACTGGAAGTATGCGGAACCAAATAAATGTTTTAGGTAAGCAAATATTACTTTATAAAGATTAACAAAGTGACGAAAATATTTTTTTCAATTTAGGATTGGTCAGTTACAAAAATATTTCTAATCATGATTGTTCTTTACGAGAAATTGCCCACGAACTAGGGATTTCTGTAAAATCTACCAGAAATATTTTGAAAAAGAACAAATACAAATGCTACAGGATACGCAAAGTTCATCACCTCAATGAAAGGGATTACGGAAGGAGAGTACGATTTGCGATGTGGTTGAGACGTAGAAATAGGGAAGTTGGAAATATTTGTAATAAAATAATATGGACGGACGAATCAAAATTCACCAACAATGGTTGGTTTAACAGAAACATCCATTATAGGTGGAATAATACAAATGAACATTTACATAGAGAAACCAATTTCCAGGAAAGGTTCGGAATAAATGGTTAGGAATTTTGGGAACAAACATACTAGGTCCTTTCTTTTACGACGAGCATTTGAATGGTGGAATGTATTTACATTTTTTATCCAATGAGTTTGATGGCTACTTAGATGAATTGCCACTGAACATCCGCCGTGAAATACAATATTTTCAACAAGACGGTGCCCCTCCCCATAATGCAGCAATAGTAAGGGAACACTTAGATGCAATATTCCCAAGAAAATGGATTGGAAACAATGGACCAATTGCCTGGCCAGCTCGATCCCCAGACCTGACTCTTTTAAATTTTTTGTCTGGGGATACATAAAGGATAAAGTTTTTTCGACAACTAGTACAGATATCGACCATCTCAAACAAAAAATAAGAGATGCATGTAATAGCGTTACACCCATCATGCTAGAAAATTGCCACAGAAATTGTATGGACAGACAACTTATGTGCATTCAACAAAGAGGTCGGCAATTCGAGCATTTAATGTAGGTTATCATGAAGAATTCATTTTCTGTATTGGTTTTATTTTCACTCAAAAATTCAATATGAAATAAATTGTTTTCTGTTTGTTTGATTTCTTCTACTCTAAAGTAAGTTTATTTCCGAGGTAAATTGCTATCGTTCGTCTCTGAAACTACAGATATCTTTTATTATAGTGTAAACATAATTTTAATAGATACATTTATTCAAAGCGTCACTGATAATTTTTATATCGGAGAGTTAGGTTTTGTGGAATCCATAAACGACCTAACGACAGGACCTTAATTAAAAATTGTTGTCACTGATGATGTTATTTATTTTAAATGAAACGTTATAAAAATATCAAGTGTGATGTACCACTGAATTGTGATTTTATCGCTTTATCAATACTTGTACTAAAACAGACAGGTCCGTATTTGAAAAGAAATGTTGATGGTGGCCGTGTTGACACGAAACGTTTAATCAAAGATTCATTGTAAATTCTATTCGTAAAAAACAAATAACAGCATTTTTAGTTTTCCCTGTATAACTCGGGAAGGGCGAGACTCCATGTAAATTTTCTTTGACCATTGTACTGTTCTCCACAATAGTTACCTTTTCTCCCACTTAATCGTCTTCGTATCTGTTACGATTTAGAATATAGCAATGTTACCACATGATAAAAGAAACGGCCTGTATATTATTTTAGCTTGACAAAAAAGGCATGATTTTTGGTTATTGTTTTTAAGAAGAGGCCCCACCAGAACATTTGAGTGAGAAAATTGTAATTTGTGGCAGACATTTTCCTCGTGAAGATTCATGTAAAAACGATAATAGAATAATTTGAAACCTAGTGCAGTATAGTTGTCGTCAAACATATAAGATAAATAAAAAAAGGCGCAAAAAAAACGGTCGATTAGCACGAAAGTGACTCCCATGCCGCCAACCAGGGTCGGACTAGTACATATATGCCACTAAATATTGTGATGCGTGCAGATTAATCAAGTTAATTCAACAAGAGCACTGTAACTTTTGTATTCAGAATAAACCAATATTACATTTCTTCAGCTTGAAAATTATCATCGTCATCCGAGTAATCATCACTATCGTCTCCTACATTTATTATGAATTTTTCACCATTATTGATATGATAAGCACCAAATTCCTTGTACTGATTTTCATATTTCTTGACTTTTTCTACTACTTTCTGCCAATCGCTTGCCTGAATTTGATGTACTTCCTCACTGATTAATTTTATAACTTCCTTATCAAATTTTGGGGTGACATTTTTTCTCCGAATCCGTTTCTTCAGTTGTCCCAAATCAGTTCTATGGGACTGAATATGCAATAATAAGGTGGTAGCCTCAGGACTGTATGTCCATTCTTACTAGCTATATCATCTATAATAAATCTTTTTTTAAATGATTTGGTACCTAAGACTTCAAGGAGTTCGCGTTTCGTTTATGTTTCTTCAAAATATAAATCATTTTCTAAAAGAAAGTTTTGTATGTCAGATTTGGGGCTGGAACTATTTGGAATTTTCAGTGACAGTCTAGAATGATAAGAAGCATTATCAAGGACAATAACACTATTCGGATCTATTGCTGGTATTAAAACTTTCTCAAACCACTCCTCAAATATATCAGAAGTCATATTCTGATGATAGTCTACCTTACAGTCTGCCAAATTTTTGCCGCACATTTTTAAAGCATTTGGAACCCACCCTTTTTCTGATCTACAATGTAATATTATCAAGCGAGTTCCCTTGTTAGGAGGTACACTAACTTGGCAGCGTGGTGAATTATCAGTCCATCCTTTTTTTGCAGTGTCATGGGTGTCATACCAAGTTTCATCTAAATAATATATAGTTCTATTTCCAATTCGAAAAGAAGTCAATTTCTCCAAATAATCTTCACGCCATTGAACAATCCGCTGACTCTCCATAATTGATGCCCTCTTATCTATAGTTTTAAATTTGAAACCCAATCGAATCAGTTTTCTTCGCATGGTTGTTTCACTAAAATTAATTGGCACTTCCATAGCTTGCAGTTTATTATTATTTCAATTGTCGGAATTATATTAATAATAATAATAATAATAATAATAGTAATAATAAATCGCCTTTATTCATATGACTTCACCACTTATTCGACTTATAACAATCATATATGAGATTCTTCAATAATTTGGAGAATGAAGGATCCAAATGATTTTTCTTCCCCTTATCTGCAAGAGTTTTACGTCGTTCACTTCCATCTTTGATCAACTTATAAAGAGTTGATAGTGTTGATACAGGAATTTCTGTATAAAACGAAGTTTTTTCAATTGCATTTTCTTTCCCCTCACTGTCAACAATATTCTGATAAACTTTTAAAACAATATTTTTGGAATTTTCGCATAAATGTTGACGTGTATTATTTCTCACTGGTCTTTCATTTTGCGTATCTGAATTAATACTTGAATCTGATTCCGAACTGGATAAGTAATCTGGCGGATTTGGCCTATTAAAAGACCCATCAGTTGATTCCCAAGGCCTGAAGAATGTTTCCATATTTTTATAATTATTAATATTCTTAGATTACGTAAACAACAAAACAACTGCCCCGTCGAAATTTAATTTGCTAATAGCTGCGCGTACCGCATACAGCTGTGATTTCTATTATAACTAAGCCCGACCCTGCATTGAAAAAACACACCTAATTGCTGTGCGGGCCTTTAGATCTTCCGCGGCAAGTGTTACGGGGGGGGGGGGGCGATAAGTGTAATAATTTGAATGAATGTAGAGATTTGTCAATAATTCTGTTTGTTGATTTATTGCAATTTTTGTCTGAAAAACTGTGTTTGGTTATTGACAAAATAGGAATTAATTTCCTGAAGGTATGTAAGTATTGATATTGACTCACATTGAATTTAGCATATATTCTCATGTGATTGCCATATAAGATGCGTATGGCAAGGTACTCATTTTTGGCAGAAATGTTTATTCTGTGGTCGATTACTTGCTTAATTTTTTTAAGGAAATGTGAGGACTAGCACAATATCTGCTTATTCAGAATAATTCATAAGGTAACTACAGTATTATTATGACAACAGATTATTATGTGTCATTTTTTCCATCAGCGCCTACTATCTAAAATTGAAGAAAAACAGGTTAAGTAATCACTAAATTTCATTTTGCGCGAGAAATGGTTCTGAAATCATATTGAGTGATACGTTGCTGTATTCACAATGAAAAATGGAGTCGTATACAGGGTATACTTTAGTTTCGGCCCATATAAAAATAAGAAGTTGATGATGTTTTCTAAAAGACGAAACGTCGTAGAAAAATTCTGATTACTTTATCAGGTAGTCCTTAAAAAGTGGCCATGACAAAAGGCTATTTGTTTTATATTTCCTTTGAAAATAAACCTAGGAGAAAATAAAAACGAAATTCTCAAATTTCGGTTTTTCTCGGATATCTCCGTAACTACTCGGAATATTAAAAGTTTCTAAATGGCATATTGTTGGGCACATAAATGCGCTACTTTTCTCTAATTCAATCGACCCCGTATCTCTTACCGTTTCCGAAATCCCCATGCTGTTCATTCTTATCTTGGACACACTGTATTCCCGAATTTGATTTTAGGATATGAAAGAACATTCAATTTTATGTAAGAAATAAATATGATTGCACTAAAACTTGATAGAAATCACCGATGAAACTCGAGAAAACCATATTCGGCACCAAAATTTAATGTAATTGTGTCGCATGAAAAGTCCATTCAAGACACCCATATGATAAATATAATTTTGGAATTTTAGCACAATTGATCATTGACATACCATACTGAGAGCTTCCATCAGAGAAATTCACACAGATGGCATCATCTATTAGAAAATATTCAACCGCAAAAGTATTATTCCAGTTCAAATTGAAGTAATTTTTCGCAATAAAATCTGTATGATTTATGATAACGTGGCAACGCACTATTCGATCTGAAAACATAGGATTACAGAGAGTTCATATAAGTTAAATACAGGGCGATCATTTGGAAAGTTGAATTTATTTTCATGGAAGACCATGTAGGTATACGCACTTATTTGAGAATTCCCTTCTCTTGATTCTTTTTAAATTATATGAACAAAAACATCTGAATTCCTGACAATCCAGATGTTGAGTCGTGGAGAATGCAGTACTGAATGAACACCTTGTATATACGAGAATTTTTTAATTTTTTAATTTGTTATTCTTTTTGTTGAATAACTTTTTAATGAATGATAAATCGATTCATTATACTGGATAGGTATATTTTTCAAATTACTTGTATCTATGTACTTAGTATCAATCTCTAGTATACTCGTTTATCTAAACAAAAAGAAGTAATTAACCCTCTCTCAATAATGAATTTGAAGCAATTGAAAAATTTTGTACCCATGGCGAATTTACCTATAATGCACTTAGCTATTTCAAACTCTTGCACCACTTGCCCCCAACATTATATGGCCCTTTCCAGGCAGAGATGGACAAGATAAGACTATTTTTTGCGCCTTTTTTTATTTATCTTATATGTTTGACGGCAACTATACCAATACTGTATGTCTGCGTAAGCATGCATGGCGAATGATACAACTTTCTACCACACCGCTTTTATTATGAGTTCTAGATTCCTACAAAAAGGACTAAACATACACAGAATCGCCTCAGAAAATTAATGTCAATATGGAAGTGCTTTTCTTTGATGGTAAGGAAAATGCTTCTGGCCTCACTTTTTCATGCACCCCCATTGTGGAAATTGCACTAAGGTAATACAACCAGAAATACTCGTAGAAATAGCATGTTAATCTCTTCAAATGATTTAAATTAAATGCAGTTGCGTATTTTGACATGAATCGTTCTAGAAAAAAACCGCGAGCTTTCAAGCATCCAATTTTATAAATCCAATTTGAGTTAAAATTATTCATGATATTAGCTGAAATAAATTTTCAAAGTTTTTTGTACTTTTAATTTTTTTCCAATCCAGTGCTTCCTTGAAATTCGCACCGACGATTTGGGGTGGTTCCGTGGGTTTTTGTTGGTTAACTACAGCTGAAAAGTGAATGTGATATCAAAAATCAGTCGGTTCAGAGCGGTAAATAATAATAATAACAGTCCCCTTCTTCCTGATGGCCTTTGCTGAATATTCGGGATCATAAATATGTGAAAATATGTATTCAAATCGGCTAATACAAATAACAGGTATAAGCACAATGAGGTTTCCAACCTTATTCTCCGAGATTCAGAATTAACGTTTGTTAATCTTCACAAGTACCATATTTTACTAAAACCGGGCCTGTTACAAAAATCGCTAATGACGCGCTTGCGCATTTCGGACTAGCCTGAACTTTTTACAACACTTTTGACATGGGGATTAGCATTCTAGAGTAAGTATATAATATATATTTCTATGGACAAGACGAAGATATATTTATTCAACAACTACTGTTTTACTGTCCGTGTCCCCAGTCAGAATAACTATTCATTAATAGGTATCAAAATTTGATATTTTGTTTAGTCTAATTGAGTTGAGAGGTATGAATTGCCATGATAGAAATCTGGAGTCAAGGCAAAATATCCGTTAAATAAAACAAGAAATAAAAATACGATTTTCTTAACCTTAGGACCGTCGTATACAGGGTACACCGTAAATACACAACAGTGCCTTTTGTTACACAGCTCTCGTCATATAATTCACTCTAATGTCTTCAACCGAGGATAAATTTGACACCGATAGACGTCAACAAATGCGTTATGAGAAAACAAATCTCTCATACAAGTTTTTACTGTAAAAAATCTTTTTATCGATTCCTAAGAACCCTTTGTAAATGTGAATGAGAATGGAATAAAGAGGTGAGGAGGAATTGGATGTTATTTGGTGTTAGACGGTTGGAACGTTTAATTCCGTGACAATGATAATCATACCGAGTTGCATTATCCGAACTTTTTTTTATTGATTGATAAACAAAGAGTGATTTGACAACTTCAACATTAAATATCTCGAAAACGAATCGACAGAATCCAATTTTCTTTGTTGTTTGATATTATTCAGTGCACAAATACTTTCCAAAGATATCACCATTTAGGGGTGGCAGTCTCAGCACCGAGGGATTAAATGTATTTCGGGTGAGTTTCATCGCGAACGATGTCCCCCTCGAAAATGTAGCTGACGTGTCCGAGCGTTTTTTTTATAATCTAGTTTTGTCCACCTACCGCTGTGGCTAACTCTGTTTATAAATATACTCCTGTAGTATTTCTTCAAACAATGTTTTCCACCCAAATAGTGATTCCAATATTATCATTTATTCTAAAATTAATACCATCGAAAACTTCTTGTTGCGACATTCACTAAATGGAAAAAACCATTCCTACATCATAAAAAGTTTCAACATACTAATATCTATCAAGATCGCAAGCGTAATACCTCAAATAAAAATATAATCTTTTCCTGTGATGTTATATAATTATTCGCGTAGTATTTGTTGAATCAGACATAAATACGAATACGCATGGCTCCTATAAACATTGATGTAAAACAAATCAAACATTTGCTTTTTAGGAATTATTCAAAGGAAAAAAAACCTTTTTCTATACAGTGTCCAGGGTCGGACTGGACAGGGCGGCAGGGCGGCAGTTGCCGCCTGGGCCAACCTTAGAAAATGTGGGGGGCCAAAAGCGAAATGTGGGGCCAAATACAAAATGACACAAACACAACTAAATGGTATACACTTCCACTGATCATTGACCCTTATCCCTTATCATCTTCGAGTTGATAGTAATCGTTAAGGTTCATATAAAGTCAAATATTTCTTCTGAAGATGGCACTGACAAGATATATTTTTCTTACCATGGCGACAGCGATCTTTCATAATATTTTCAAATAAATTACAGTTTTCTGCTGGAATATCTACCGAATATTCAACGGTCAACCCTACTGCAAATGCATGGGTGCCAAATCTCAACATTATTCGGAGTACTGCGAAATAGCTCACAGGATTATTAATCATTATCTGGTAATAATTGTGGTAATGCGGTTCAATACATTATGTAGCTATATTGTCAAGGGGGTTGTGAGACGAAAGGTGAGACGCCATCTTCTCTCTTCTATTAATCTTTCCATATTGAAGTGGACTAGTAAGGATTGTATCCATACCTTTTCTACCGTTTGTAATTTGGTGGTTTATTTATTTGTTTTTCGGAATTATAAGTTTATCGTTATGTTTTTGAGCTACGTTTTCAAGGTTCTTTCTTTCTTTTCTTCTTTTTTCCAGCTCTTCGTATAGGCTTATTGTTCAGTGGTCTACGAAATATTTCAGATTTGCAGTATCTCCGGTTTTTTTTTGTGAATGTAGACTTCGCGGGTCTCATTAAAAGGTGTAGACCATTTCCTTTAAAGCTGGTTTATTCTTTTTCTTAGATTTTGGTTCATTGATGATGCCTGTGCCGTCGGTTTTCCTGTGGAAGGAGATCTTGGGAATCTTTGGTATTGCTCTTTTTTTCTGGTTCACCTGTATATTATTTATTGTTTTCAATTCGTTTGTTTTTCTGATATTCGAGGTTGCAGTGCCCATGGGTTCATTATAGATATAGTCAGTCCGCCCATGATCTTGCTTGGTAGATTTGCTTTCATTTTTCAATTCTGTTTTGCGTCCTGTTTTATTTCAAAAACTGATATTTTAAATCGCAAAACACGAAACTTATTACTTACATACTTCTTCAATTGTGTCCAAGGACTCCATGGCTTTAGGCGGACCAATCCAACATCCAACTGATAAACTGACAAACCCCTGTCGACGTAACTTTCATTTTCGAAAAATTAAACAAATTACATCGGTTACCGCTGTCTAGTACTATTGGCAACGCTGTACAGTAAATATGACAGTGACAATAATTCTGTGCAGTACCTTGTGGACAGTAGCAGAACTGTTTTTGTCTTTTCGTTCATGTACTACAGAGGAATTACTTACTGGAGCAATTTACCGTTTTTGTCCGAGCTTTTGAAAATCATTATTGAAAATATAAATCGTTTGATTTTATTTCTGAAAAATAGTATGAGTAATTCCTCAATGTTCAGTATTTTAAATTTTATATAAATATTACTTGCAAAAGCGATTCTTCTCAACTGTCTTTGATTATACAAGATTTTCAGAATCTTTTGAAGTAGAAAATTCTGAAAAAAATCGTGATAATCTTTTACTTTGACATTGATATGTCATGATATTTGAAATGGAATCTTTTGTTGTAGTGTTCTCTATACTTTACAGTTATTGAAATTATTTTATTTTCTGTTCCTACTTCCTACTTATCGCTTTTATTTTTGTATATTACAAATATTTATTTTGACCTTTTACTTTTGTTTTAATTTAATTACCTTTTTTATATTTTGTTTGTTATTTTACTTTTCAATTTAAAAATTTATTTTTGTAATTTAGTAGTTTTATTAATAAAAGTTGGCAAATGATGGAGGTCCAAACTCATTATAAATCATTTTTTTAATGGGAAAGTGATGGACCAAAACCTGTTATAAATAAGATTTTTTCAATGGGGAAGTGTTGGGCCAAATAGGTACACTGCCACGTGGGCCAAATGGTCCCAGTCCGACTCTGGCAGTGTCTCATGGAAAAACCCCCGTTTCTTCCTTAATAATTGAGGTAGTTGGCCTAAGTGGTATACACTGCCCGCCACTCGCGATGGAACAACCCATTTTTACGGTAAAACATACTAGGCGGCAAAATAAGCTCAAAGTTCCTTCAGATTCGTGATCAGGATCACCAACTTACTACAGATACAGTTTTCCCCTGAAAAAATTTCAGTTCAGAAAAATCCGAATCTGAATTGTTTGCATGGTTCTCCCAGAAAAGGTGGTCCTAGGAATTTTATACATATTTTTGGTTTCTTCCAGATCTCACTAGTAGACTGGCATTTGACTTTGATGTTACAGATGCAAATAATACAAAATAAATTTCAGAATTATTCCATCAATATCACAAGTTCTCAGATTAGCAAGATCCTCGTACTTATTATTGTTAATAATAACTGATATGTCCTAGCGTATTTGGAAGACCATCGTGTGTATTCTAAACAATAGAGAGTTATCGGGCGCGCACTTTAGGAAGAGCAGTATTAAAGTCGCTCTTATTTTGACATCTGAGCATGCGCTCATGTACCTTACCTTATTTTCACTTATTAAGGATAGTGCCTGACTTTATTTTTTTTTCTTTGGTGTTTTCGACTGCTATGGTCATTAGCCATGTGTTCTTTATAGGCCTTGTTACTAACTACATACGCCACCTTAGGAGCAGCACTGTTAATTGGAACGCAACAGTGAATCGTGCAGGACTCACCCTACTCTAGCCACGAGATTTTAATAATTTAATCGGTTAAATTAAATAAAAAATCCCAGCCCAACCAGGGTTCGAACTCCGGACCTTTCGACTCAGAGTCGGACGCTCTAACCACTGCGCCACGCCCCGACATGCCTGACTTTAAGGAGGTTTTATTTTTCCCTTACTTTAATTATTCGGTCTAAACGTGACGTCATTGAAATATAATCTGATACATGTTATTTCTGATAACCTCAATTGTTTTGTTGTATTTGTCCTAATACATTCGAGATATGAATATAGGTAATGCGAGGTTTTGATATAAAGTAAAAATGTCTGTTCTGAAAGAAAGAATTAAACGTCTTCGGTTTATGTACGATGATGATGTGGTTTTATTCAACTCACATTTTACAAAACAAATAAGGTCATGCAGTTTTTAAATAACGTCGTCTTTTATTATTGCATTGCAGTATACAGAAGCTTCCGATAACTCTCTAATATCGTATTGAGTGCATAACTGTTGTCAGAAGGTAGTGTGAGCTTGGAAATGTTTTGCACCAATAGTTGTTCATTCCATTAGGGCCTGGAGCAGCAAAAGTTTGAGGGCCTGTAGAACGTCTTTCGTGATTATTGGATTGCACTAAGCATTGTGCTCAAGCAGACGAAGCCTCCTGTAGAAATCCTCGAAGTGCGCTATGGCTGGAGTATCTACGCTACGTTGAGTGGTTGCGGATTATTATCATTATGAATATTAATGACTAGTGTTTCTTCCCTATTACCTTAATTCTTCCCTGTTACATTTATAAAGATAACAGAGAAACTCAAATTAATTGAATGAGTTACTGGGTGTGGTGTTCGGAATTGAAGTGGATTATTTTTTAGGAGTAAAAGTAATAGTTTATGTGATGTCGGGGCGTGGCGCAGTGGTTAGAGCGTCCGTCTCTGGGTCGAAAGGTCCGGAATTCGAGCCCCAGTTACGGCTGGGATTTTTTAATTTAATTTGACCGATTAAATTATTCAAATCTCGTGGCTGAACTGGGGTGAGTCCTGCACGATTCACGGTTGCGTTCCAATTAACAGTGCTGCTCCTGAGGTGGCGCATGGAGTTAGTAACAAGGCCTATCCAGATCACGTGGCTAATGACCATAGCAGTCGATGCCAAAAACACCAATGAAAAAAAAAATAGTTTATGTGGCGAAGCTGAACGTATATTTGCCGAACGTAGTGAGGCAAATAATTCATCTGAGCCACATAAACTCACTTTTAATCTGAATAAAATATACGATTTTTTCCGCAGACGTGTATTAATTCGGATAAATTAAAAATCGGTAAAGATCGAGAGTTAAGATCACCACTAATTAGCGAGTAAATGAACACAATTATCCGAACGCTTTGCAAGTAATCAAATCATAGCAACGCTAATAAACAAACTTCACGCGTTCTTATCGGAATTTGTGTTGAGATTTTCGAAACTGTTTATTATAAGTTTAACGATATAAATTATTGTAGGCATTATGAAATAAACTTCTTGTTTCATCTTTGGGGTTCATTCAAGCATTCCAAATACATAATTATAAAATTAGTAAAGGTAAAAAATGCCTAGGCACAAAAGTAGAACTTTTACTCGTGGCACGGATTATACGAGTTTCTGGGGTTCTACGAATTTCGTTAAATTTTTGATATGTGATGTAGGATGGGTAGGAGATTAAAAGTTACTATTGGCCCAAACGTGTGGCACGCATGGTTTGGCCACAGAAGCCATCCGAAAAAAATTGCGGATCAACCTCAATAGAAAATATTCATTTTAAATCCAGCTCAGTTTAAAGGATGGGACAGAGGAGATTTCGATCATGTGTGGTTGTTGGGGGGGGTTCTTGTCTGCCTTCCGGTAAACCGGCGGGCGAACACAAACACGGAGTTCTATCCCTAGGGATATGAACGCCCACTCTGCCGTGTTAGCAGGAACCCTATACCTTCTGCGCCTGTGTCTAGGTGTTTAGACTTTCCCCACCTCCTCCGAACTATGTATGGAAATTCATTTAGTTTTGTTTGACAGGTCATCAGGTTATCGTGGTTGTCATCTTCAAGTATGTTCATGCGAGAGGGTGTTCCCAGAAAAATACAGTAAAAAGCTGGGTTTAAGCTATAGAGTGCCTTTGCGGCTCTGGTTTTGTTATTGTTCTAGTATTTCAGCGTCGCTTACCACTACGCTTTCAGAGTAATTTAGATATCTATAAATTGATTTTCTATAGGGGAGACCGGGGCTGGTTGGCATACTTTTCTTATTTGAATTTTTTTCATCTTTTTTTTGTTACTTTCAATTTGATCTAAATACAACATAATATTGCCTATAGTTTTGGCTACTATTATAAATAATCATTTACGTTAGAATTTCAAATATAAAGTTTTGGCAATCCCTTATGCACACACAAAATTTTCTGCCAACCAACCCCGGTTACGGGACTAGTTGGCGCAACGTATGGGGTTGGTTGTAACAACCTTTAGGGTTGGTTGGTACAACCTTTGGGGCTAGTGGGGACATATTAAAATATGACATTATTTGTTAAAAATATATTGATTTGAAACTTGAAAAAAAAACAATAATGTAACAGAACAAGTCAGAACAGACAAAAAAAAGATAAAATCTAAAAAATCATCGTCTGAATCACAATTCTCGCAGGTGTACAGCGGAGTATAGCCTCCTGTTCATCTATGAATATCCGTAACAAAAAAAATAACTATAAAAATAATATTGAATTTTCGTAAAGAAAATAATTGTTTACCTGATTTTTATAGCCCATTCTAATTGACTGCCCTTCTTGTGTTACTTTGTTCTGTTCACAGTATCGAGGTAGGGTTCTGTAGGGGATGGTAAAATAAAATGAGGTTTGTCTTGCTGTAAAACAGCAATCTGATTTTTTGTCTGCTCAATAACATTTTTCTTTAATGTAGACCTATTAGTTTTTATTTCATAGTTTCTAATTATCTAATCTAATCTAATTATCTAGAAACAGATAATATAAAATCAATTAGAATTATCGGTCGAAAAATAATCCAATTTTATTAAAAATAATGATTTTAATAAAATTAATTCCTCAACAAATTAATACTCGGGGTTGATTGGCACACTGCCAAGCGTTTCAAATATGCCAACCATCCTCAATGCACAAATAAACAAACAGGGCGGTATATCAACACGAAAAGACAATCGAAATTATTATCAAATCTACGAAAACGGAAGACCTAACAAAAGTCTTCAAGACTACATTATGAAAAATTACTTATCACTTACCTGTTTAACTATAAACCATGCGCAATCAGGAACACAAAATTTACTCAATGTCACAAAAATTGAAAAAATGGCAATATCTTCTCAAGCTCACTGATATCAGGAGATGTGTAGTTCAATCGGCTGAACGACTAGACAAGCTAGTGGGGCGGTACGGTCGCCAACCAACCCCGTGTGCCAACCAACCCCGGTCTCCCTTACTTTCCGTCTTGCAGGTATTTGTCCTTTTTAAACAAAAGCAGTTGAGATCCAGTGTTTTTTTCAATATTTTCGCTCTAAAGCGACAAAGCTGTCACAAAATAACATTTCACGGAAAACGTCAACTTTGCGTTTAGATCTGAAAGCGGCAAATGCCACTTTGGTAAGCGGTTGGAGCGAAATGCAAATTTTAACTACAGGAATCTTAGATATACGTTTTTTCAAAAGCGGGTAGGAGGAAAAATCATAAGTATTACATATGGGAGTAAAGTGCCTTTTCCTCCCTTTTGGCTTCGCGACGGGCAGTAAACTACATCCTGCGGGAGGAAAAGTGGCACTTTCCTCCCTAGTAATACAAATAGCTATTAATTTTGTGACGTTTGGGGATAAACAAAATTTTCAGTATGTACTATCTTTAATCCCCTCTTCTTCTTCACAGCACTACCTGCCTATACCATTGTATAAGGATCTTTATAGTACTATGCCTATACTGGACATCTACAAAGACGAATTTGACTGCTCCCAAAAACCACCCTTCCAAACGGTGCAAGATGAAGAAATGTACAAGGACAGGATGAATCTAACGTATCCGATCAATGTGGCGAGAAATGTGGCAAAACTGGCAGCTCAGACGCATTTCGTTTTTCCGTCAGATATAGAGCTGTATCCTACGAGAAACTTCATAAAGGAGTTCCTGAACTTTGTCGATAAACGCCCGGAATATTTCCAGAAGGATTCGAAGAATGTGTTCGTTCTGCCCCTTTTCGAAATTCTGGAAGACTTCAGGGTAGGTTTTACAGGTAGATTAACAAATATTCAAATAATTTTACTTGAACTAGCCTGTTTCAATAAATACATCCCTTCTGTTACGCAAATTTATTCCAGTTTAACCAGTTGTAATTGTATCTATTACTGTTTTCGCTTTCTCTACTGGTTCCTCGTCTCTAAACCTTACTGAGATCAATATAGAATTTTCAGTGATTGGAATTTTTCCATGCTTCTTTCTCTCATACACCACCCATAGGATATACGGTGATTATGAAAACAATTACGCGTATTAGAAAGGAAACATAAATTCCGATCATTTCAATACATTTACTTCTTATCCCTGTATGTGGAATTCAACTCAGAGTTTTTTTTTTTTTTTTATCAAATACATTTTTTTTTTCATTTATAATGTGTCCCACTTTGAGCAGCCACACCCTCGTATTTTCTTTACAGTGAAATTATTTCAAAAATTTGTTTTCACTTTTTCCTGGTAGTCGGCTAGCAGAGAGTTCGCCTATCAAGCGTAGGGTCGTGGGTTCGATTTCCAGCTTAGTCACCGGTCTCGTGCATGGCATCACACGTTAAAAGTCTTTCCTATCTCGCACAAGTCTCTCGAAGACTTCTGAAGGTTGCGCGTAGGAGTGCAACAGGTTGGCGGAAATACCTTTTTTTTTAACTTCATGTATTATTCAGAAATACCTATCTACTTTCAGGTTTATGAAATATTCGTATATCCATTTTCCACGGCTACCTACGACCAACTGAAAAGTGACAAATTGGGAAAAACATAGTAGATTTTTTATCTCGAAACTAACACTAGAATCTGGTTCAGAACATCATAAAACCACCCAGATCTCATTGCTCGATTCATTATGATATACAGGGTGTCATCTGTAACTCCCAAAATTATTAATTTTTATTTCAACAGTTGCAAAATTAGGGTAAACATACCGCGTTCTTATCATTGCTCAAATCATTAGATCATATAGGATGCCATCTGCAAATGGTAATTTGTCTTACTCTTTATTTATTAATGTGTGTTCTCAGCTATAGACGTCATAGACGACCTCATGTAAATTTTAATGATTCAAGCATGAAGATCTGGGAGTTTCAGAGAACTCTGAATCAGAATCTGGTCTTAGGTTGAATTATTTTTTTTGGTATTTATAATATTCAGAAAAAGCCACTTCGGGATGATGAATTATTCATATACCTATCCATTTTCCACAGCTAACTGTATGACCAATTAAAAAGTGAAAAACATTTTATGGCAGTCACAGTCACCCAGAATAAAAACATTAACCAGGAAATTGTACTACTGTATGTGGAATGCTCTCAGCTGAATCAGAAAATGGTAAAAATATACAGGGTGTCTCAAATAATAATCGAAAATTGGGGCCGTTTTTGGTGATACCGGAAGTAAATCATAGGGCAAAATTATTTCAGATGCGAAATGAAATAATATATAAACTATTCAAATTTCAAAAATCTTTCTCAAAATGACCTAACCTGTTCCGTAATTAAATTGCAGTATTCATCTTGGGCACGACGGTAGCGAGACCACGCGTGTATACAACCGTGAAGACCTAGGTTATACCGATGAGGAACATGAATTCCGAAACCGGTTTGTGATTGATATATTGTTTTGTTTTTGTTATTTCCGTCAACCTATTGCACCAATACGCTCAATCCTCAGAAGTCTTCTGCGAGCTAGAGAAGACGCAGCCTTTAACTTTTAACGTGTGATACCATGCACGAGACCGAAGACCATGCTGGGAATTAAAATCACGACCATATGCTTGAGAGGCGAACGCTCTACCAGCACGACCACTAAAGGCTTATTGACTATCAAATTTATTGTTATCATTATAACATCTTCCTCCAAAAAAAATAAATCCAAAAATATTTATTTACATTAAATTACCATCATATAAATAGTGCACACATATAGCAAAGGTATAAATAAAAACAGCTAAAAGTATCCGATACCGCCACAGGATAGAGGTAAAGGAGGGAGTTTCGACTGCTCCAGCCCTTCAGCCCAGCGGGCGGGCAAACCTGTCCTCGCCTGTCCTAAGACAGGCCCCACGATGTCGTATAGGCGGCATTCGCTATATGCGGTTTGTCTCAGCTTGGTTTTTCCTGCACCCTCCAAGTTATGCAGGTGAACGGATATGTTCCGTGTGAGACATCAAGTGATCAGAGTTTTCTTCATAGAGGTCCCGGATAAAAACAACGAAAAACCGGATTGTGTTCATGGTGTCATCCGTCATGTGTCACTCATCCTCTGGATTCTCCTGGAAAATGTCCAGACCCTAGTTTATGAAGCCACCATGCTTCCACCTCACATTGTCGTGAGCTCTCACTGCTGTCATTTTGCTAGTCAGGAGGTCTGACAGGGTTTTGATGTGATCTTCGATGGTCGGTATGTTGGCTAGCTCTCGCAAATCAACCAGCTGAACATACCTGTCACTGTTCGTGACGATGCGAAGTACTTTGCTTTGCATCCTCTCCAATCTCTACATGAGATATTTGGGGAGGCTACAAAACACCGGACAGGCGTAGGTCATTGCTAGCCTAATCACCTGCTTGTACAGCAGCACTTTATTGGCCTGGCTCATCTCGGCCGCCCTAGCGATAAGCGGGTAGGTCTTGGCCTGGCTCATCTCGGCCGCCCTAGCGATAAGCGGGTAGGTCCTTCTGACCGCTCCCGCTTCTTGCTAGACCGCCAAGGTGACGTGATTCTTTAGTGTTAACCGCCTGTCCAGTTGTACTCCTAGGTCACAGCTTAATAAACAGACAGCTAGGAAATTGGTCGGGAATGACCTTGAAGACGCGATTCGGGCGTAAAAGTCAGGGTTGAATTAGAAATATTTGCTGGGAAACAGACCGGACCGTAATTTAGAATTCTAAAAACTCTTTGAACAATTCAGTTAAACGAAAATCATGCATTAGATTCACAGTTGCCAAGAAACACTATCGAACAGTATATATTCGGTGGTTTTTAAGTTGAAATAATTATACAGGCATTGGTTATACCTATATTAAGTAGTGATAGGAATATATAAAAAAACGACATACTTTCAAGAATCTTCATTAAATCAAAATACATGTACCGGTAATTAATAGGTTGAATACTACAGGTTGCGTAATATAATCAATTTGTTTTTAATATATTTTTGGTCCCTGATGTTCCTATTGATGTTTTTTGAGGTATGCTACAGCCGAACCCTCAAATATAATTTTACAGCATATTCCTTGGGAAAACTGTCAAATGGGCGTGAAAAAGAAAGTTTATTGGCCGTTTCAAAAAGATTTTGACACTAGTGGTTTCAAAATAAAAGTTTCGATTTTCTGTTGAAAAATGGTTTCAACGTCATTAATGAAATTGACAAAACTGTCGCTTGGATTATTTAAACGGCCAAATAAACTTCCTTCAGCATTTTCAAAAGACTTGAAATAAATATATAGTGAGGTATCATTCAAATATTTTTGTTCATTTGCATAATTGATGCAATAACCACAACTGTGTATTTCGAGAACTCTGTTCAACACATAGCCACAAACAAATCTTTCAAAAATTTTTTGTAACATATCATGCATCGGTGTCTTAAGTTGATGTGTGACAGGTGGCGGAGAAATTGTGTCCGAAGAAATGCCCTTTAGTTGTAATAAAACAGAATCAGGATCAGCCTCACAGTTTTCAGTACCAGAATGATATATGATATATAGTTTCAGATACATTAATTTTCTAAAGGATCCATGGAATTGAACCGGAGTGGGATTCCTACAATTGCCGTTCTGTTGTCTCACAGACCCAAAAAAGTTTTCCAAACAATCCTGATTTAAACGGCGAGTTAGAAGGTATTTAACTTGTTCCTTTAGGTCATCCCACAACAACAGTATGATATTGATGGATATTTTTATACATTGGAAACTTTTGATTAATTTTTTTATATTTTCACCTTTGTAGTCTTTCACTTCATTTTGATCAATTAAGGCAAGACATTCCTTAAGAAGTTGCGTTTGGTGAGGTAGCGATGACCTATTATATAACTTTGAGGATTTGGTACAAGACGAATATTGAGATCATCAAAAACTTTATCAACATTTGACACAAACACATGTTTTATATGCTTGAGACGGCAGCTGTCCAAACCGAATATAAACATCCATGCCATCACTGAATACTTGGGAGGTATATTTCGTTTTAATTTTTTCAAATGAATTGGGACATACAGTGTGTCTCACTTTTCATAGAAGCACCCCCGTAACTTCCGTAACTGGTGAAAAACACAGGCTTATTCAATTAGGAACCACTGACGACAGAACAATACAACAGACCCCAGCTGGTCTCAGTGTTAAGGGAAACTTCAAGGTAAACACGGTATCTCGCTCGTCAGTCTTTAACCAACCAACCAACCAACTTCCGTAACTATCAAGGTAGAATGATGAAACTCTCGGGACTGAAGGGAGTTATGGAAGTGCACCAACCGGTTTGATGGTGATGACCTACGTGATATACACTGCCAGCCAATCGCGATGGAACAACCCATTTTTACGGTGAATCATATAAGGGAGCAAAATAGAACTCATTTTACTGCTTTTTCGTTTTTCAAATTCAATCCTGAAAAATACGAATTTGTCTCACTTTTCATGGAAGCACCCCCGTAACTTCCGTAATTATCAAGGTAGAATGATGAAACTCCCAGGACTGAAGAAAATTATAAAAGTGCACTTACCGGTTCAATGGTGATGGCCTAAGTGATATACGCTGTCCGCCAGCAACGATAGAAAAATGGTTGGTTCCATCGCGACTGGCGGGCAGTGTATATCACTAAGGCCATCACCATCAGACCAGTTGATGCAATTCCATGAGAGTTTCATCATTCTACCTTCATAATTACGGAAGTTACGGGGGTGCTTCCATGAAAAGTGAGACAAATTCGGATTTTTCAGGGCTGAGTTTCTTTGGGAAAAAAGGAGTATCTATAATGAGTTGGGGGTCCTGATCACGAATCTTATGGCATTTCGCTTCTATTTTGCCCCCTAATATGATTTACCGTAAAAATGGGTTGTTCCATCGCGACTGGCGGGCAGTGTATATCACTTAATCCATCACCATTGAACTGGTAGGTGCATGTCCATAATTTCCTTCAGTACTGAGAGTTTCATCATTCTACCTTGATAATTACGGGAGTTACGGGGGTGCTTCCATGAAAACTGAGACACACTGTATGTGTGACTTTGTTAATTTTGGTGCTGCCCTTATCGGGTAATTTTTGTCATGTTCATAAAATATTTTAATGAAGGACTACGAAATCTTATCATTACCAATTAGAAAATTGTATTTCATCAACACATTTCGAATAGCAATGACGTGAGGTACATTGAAAATGTAGTAGACCTATTGATCTTCGCAAAAAAAATGGTTTGGTCGCTGTAATACCTAATAATTTTGATAACGGCATATAATTGGACCCCTTGTCTGTCGTTACAGTACATATTTTGAGTCCGATTTGCTTGAGAATTTTAATCAATTCAAAAATTTGCTGTTTCAATGATCTAGCTGGGTAGGCTGAGTGACAAAAATTAAATGCCACTGGTTGTTTCCATCGGCTAAATATTCCTCGTACCATAATCACAGATGCACTCAATGCAGGCTTAAAAATATTACCACCATCTCTACCTTCAGACAACCCAATCACGCAATCCGTTCTCCGATTGTGAAATAAATGGACATTTTTCGACATTTCATTGATACGTATTATACAGCATTTCCTATTTTCACCAAAATAGTTGAACTTAACACAGCAACAAACAATATAAAAACACGAGCTATCCGTGACTACACCTATGGAGCTTATAAATCCCGATACCTGCCACTGCTTTGATAGGTTCTAATCCAAAAGTGGAGGGTGCGCGAATATCTGCGTTGGCTACCCCCTCCACATCGAGTTTCCTATCTGTGTGTTTATTAAGCTGTGCCTAGTGTAGGTACCGCACTGAGTCTGACTCGTCTATCCGTTTATTCCGTTTGTCTAGAACCGTGATCACCAGCTCTGCAGCGTTGCCACATTTATTTTGGCGAATCTACTTTTATTTTTGATTGAATCTACTGAAATCTACTAAATGTTTTTTAAAAAATACCAAAAATATACTTTACAAAAGAAGCTGAAAATAAGAACGGAGGTGGAGGTTGAGGATTAATGAAATGCTATGGTTAATGGGTCTAAATATTTATTTATTGACTAAACCTAAATATTAAAACTAGCGCAACAAAGAAAACGGAACTGACTCTTATTATATTTTTTTAACAAATATTTTTTTTCTTAAAAGTATATAAGTTTATTATTATTGTCCTTTAAACAGCTTATTTTATGCCAAAATTCTTCAACATTAAAGGAATTATTCATATTAGGTACTACTACCGCTAGAAAGTAAGTTAAATACATCTAGTTTCATTTCTCTGTATTCATTATCACTGTCTTGAATAACTTCTTCTGGCACTATATTCGAAAACTTTGAAAGAAGATTTATGAGACTAGAAAACTCTTGGTATACAACTACCAGACGATCTGAAAATTGTAGTTCTTTAAACAATTCTTTATGTTCTTTTAGAGAAGCCTTTCTGGATAAAATTCTAACATTGCATGATTTGCAATGGGCACTACATCCACCCTGTGCTTTACAGAACCAAGTGGAAAACAATGGGTTCTGTTCCCATTCTGCTCAATACGATTGCTCATAAGCTCGCTTCATATAAGGGCATAAGAAATTAGGGGGGATAACCGACAAAAAAGAAGGCGAAGCATACAAATGAATAAAAATATCAAATTAGTTACACGTTTACCAACATAGAAATTAAAGTAAATGCTTGATTCAATAATTTTTACAATAATTATTATATTGTTACTGGCATTTTTACATTATTTAGAGTTATGTATTAAAATCTACCAAAATCTACTAAAGAAAATGTGCCTACTAAAATTGTCTGAAAAAGGGTGAAAATCTACCAGAAAAGTAGAAATCTACTAGATGTGGCAACGCTGCAGCTCTGTCTTATCCGGATTCAACACAATCTTGTTTCTCGCCATATACGGTATGACTAATTCATCTAGATGTGTGCGCACACACTGCGCGGCTGCCTCGCTGAAGAGCGCTTGTGCATATATTGCAGTATCGCCTCAAGGAGACTAAAAAATTTTAGTCTCCTTGGTATCGTCTCACGTCTGCATAGACAGCCGTGCTAGTCTGATTAGACATCGGAAAGTCATACGTACAGAGCGAGTACAAGAGTAGAGACAAGCACGACCCCTACGGCACTCCTGCTCCGACTGGCCTCATTGAGGAGCTAACCTTGTTAACTCTCACCCTGAAGGACCTCTCGATTCGAGCAGTTTAACCATGAACATAACATCTTCCAAATTTGTTAGACATATATACTTACAAATTACTTTTCAAAAAAATCAAAAAATTTCAAGTTTTTTTTTAATGTGCAAATCTTCGTTGTTTTGGGTGTGCAGAAAATGTTTCACCACATTTCACTATCAGGAATTTACCTCCGCGTCAGTTTATTCCATGTACAATTCATTGCTACAAAGGGTCAAATCATAATGTTATTTTATGCGAGTTTCTGCCTCAAGCCAAATTTCCTATTCCTTTGGAATTTAATTAACTAGGAGGATATATTGCGATATTAAAAAATAACACATATAAGAAAATATGTAATTTATTAGGTATAGTATACTTGCTTTTTTCGTGCGACCAAACCTCAAATTATATGTTCACTGAACCTCACCTGCACGGAACGTCTAGTGTGTCCGATTGTAACACCCTGTAGAGCACTACATACGAAATCAATACTCAGACGAGACAGCGCACATTTATTTCGCCAAGAGGCTGCCCTGATGACAAAATAAAAGCCCTGAAACGTCTCAGCATCTAAAAACCAATACTCTAGCGGCTGAGTAATGATTTAATTGATTGTAAGGTACTCACGAAACGTGTATATAATGCTTGGTAATTCAGGACAGTAAAAGAAACTGAGAAAATCTATACTTAACCTTAATTTAATTTGATCTAAAAAATTAACGTATATGATTGTTGACCACAGTAAGCCATAATGAAATTTATAAGAGCAAAAATGAACTGCGACAGCTATAAATTATGGTTCGGAACACACTGTATCAATTTATAAGATTACTAAAATATTAAATGAGACTCAAAACATCACATGTATATAATTGACGAACAGTATTCAAGAAATTTTCTTATTGATTCTAAAAATAAATCGGCTGTTTGACTGTTTAACTGAAAATTCGTTTCGCACAACCCTGTACATTATGGTGACTTAAAAAAATTGTGGGCTAAATTCTGCTTTTTTACTGATAGAAAAGAATCGTCAGTTACAGTTATTAAAAGTATTCAAGAATGCATTCTCAATTATGAATGCATTCATGAAACAGTACGACAATAGGTCCAAAATAAATTGTTCAACACAAATATAACTTTAAAATTTCTACGGTAGACCACAATGTCATCTGAAATGAGAGGATAATTTATCACTTACATAAGAGAAACATCTCGAGATATAACCTCTTTCAGCTGTTAAAATACCACGCGTGACTTGGTGAAAAACGTAGATACACATTGGTTCCTGATGACAGGGAAATTTATGGCGACACCGAGGATTCGGGAACTTTCTTCATGACTGTTGAAACATATTTTCGAGACTTGATGAAAATGGAGTATTTACTGGCTCGAAAAAAAAACTAGTCTAGACTTTCCAACGAATGTTTGGCAATGTTGAGTTATCTCTTAACGACTAGCACACTGCTACTTTTAATTAGACACACGAAAATGGACATCACGAAACGTCGATTCTGATTTTTGTTCTTGAACTCGAACTAAAAACTCTCTAGGTTAGGTTTGAACGTGAGTGGGCCCGTATCAGGTCCTCCACTGC
The DNA here is from genome assembly GCA_944452925.2 of Chrysolina oricalcia. NCBI lineage: Eukaryota > Metazoa > Arthropoda > Insecta > Coleoptera > Chrysomelidae > Chrysolina > Chrysolina oricalcia. Next base: position 18,502,918 of record OX101812.2, read on the forward strand.
GGCCAATGGCCTATTGTGGCTTAGGTTAGGTTTAAACTCTCTAACTCGGGGCTGAACATCACGAACTATGGATAAGGGCTACAAACTATATGAACTGTCGAATCATTTCTACAACTAAGAATAGACGAGGAAAGTGTGTCGTCACAAATGTCATTCTTGTCAAAAACTGATTCCAAACAAAGAATGTTAGGTGACATTTTCTGTTGATTTTCTACTGCTTTGCTTTTAAGTTTGTGTTTGGCTGTTTGGATTTTGTTTTCTCAAGCAAAAGAAGTTGAAAAACTTTAACGAAAACAATATCTGACTAGCTGATTTATATTCGACGAAGGTTTGTTTGGAATCAATTTTTGACAAGAATGACATTTGTGACGTCATCACTTTCCTCGTCTATTGACCATCGCGATTCTTCACTCGTTGAATCGGAACTCGTTGAATCTGAACTGAGAACTGAGAATTGACACTTGCGAAACGTTTGTTCTTTGCTCGTTGAATTGTAACTGTTTGAATCGGAACTGCCCAAGAATACGCTCATGGTTCATTTTATATCCTCGAGAAGCTGTAAATTTTATTTTAATGATCAATAAATTTGACAATAGCGGGCGTCATTGATTACGGCTATTAATAACACTCTAATAGTCGTTATATCATATATTTCATGGCGTTAATCGGTTCCACGTCATTCTTAATGCGTTAAAATCGAGATTTATCAACAGGAAGTGTCAAGAAACGCGTATTGTAATTATATTTATTACACCTATAAATATATCCTTATGACTTTCATAGTTTATACATTCCTAAGAGAAACATAATTTCCATCTGGTTTACCAGCTGCAATCTGGTGACTAATCAATTGAAATCTTTTGTGCATCTGGAATACAAGTATTTACGTTAGATTTTCTCCTTCTGTAGTTTGTCCTACGATGGGTTTTTTATTGTTTTGATTATTTTCCCTACGTTTCGACGTTATCTTGCATCTAATTAAATGATTAAATGATTCTACAGGGGGTTGACTGGAGATCTATCACACGATACACTTTTTTTGTTAAAACAGATTATAAGGTAGAGAAGGTAGGTAAGGCCAGGTAAATGGATTAAAAACTACTGGATGTTAAAGTATATTGAAATAATCTATATAGAATCAATAAATATGCGATGGAAAATTCTAGCTTCCATTTGTAAGCTATAGATTGTTTGTGCGATAAACTAACGCGACAGTAAACTGCTTGCTATTAATTGATGGCAGTAAGTTATTGACGGTGAATTTCTGGCAATAAAATTTCCTACATTCGTTCTTTAACAGATACTTACAATTATTTTCAGATTCCAGAAACAAAAAAGGAACTTCAAAAAATGATTATAAACAAAACTGCGATTACATTTCATCACAAAGTTTGTAACATCTGCCACAAAGTACCTCGTCTTATTGAATGGATAAATGGAACAGAAGAAACGAACGGTTTAGATGTATTTACTGTCGCAAAAAGGCAGGGAGAGCAAGTTATATGGGAACCCTTTTTTGTTTGTACGCAGAAAGAACCTCTTTGGGATGAAAGGTTGAATTGGGAAGGACAAGGAAATAAAATGTGCCAGGTATGTTCTATGACGTGTCCAAAAACTTTCTGGATTCAATACCGTTGGATTTACGACTATAGGCGGTCCCTGAAAGAATTGTGAATTGTGGAGTTACGGTCTAGAACATGTTTCATCAGCGTCAGACTAGACCCAGGTAGCACAGGTTAGTTAAATGACGTCCTAATGACGTCTTATTAAAGTCCCTTTTGGTCCGTTATTCGACCTCGACTACAATGAGACCTCAAAATGACGTCTTATTTCATGACGTCAAATTGACGTATTTCGTGGAGGTCATAATGACGTCCCTGCGAAGTCAACTATCTGTTATTCGAAAATTGTCGACATAAAGAGTCCGTTACTGAGAATTGTTCCAGAATTCGTGATTACAGAAATCTGGTCCCCGCGTTAGCAATCCGGCAAAAATGATTTAGGGCCGGTGCCCGGTTGTATGAAGCGTTTTCTGTTACGTTGCGTCTACGTTCTAACTGAAATTTGGATAAATATTTCTTATATTGTAACAATTTTGTTTGGTTATTCTGTTTACGTAAGGTTAGTCAGGTTAGGTTGGCTAGTAATTAACGCATGTTCAACTTAACTAACGACTAGTACAACCGATGCAACTTTATTGCAATCCACTGATGAGCATGCTCAGTAGATTCCAAATATGGACAGATAGGGCTGCTCAACGGCTGATCTCTCTGAATTTTGGATAAATAGTTGTTATATTGTAACAATTTTGTATTGTTATTATTTCTAGTTGGATAGTCAGGTCAGGTAATGTCGGCTAGTAATTTAAGCATTTACAACTCGGTTTGCATGCAACTGTTTGTTTTTTGTAGGTTAAGGCCATCACAGACACACTTGCATAGCGCATAGCATAAAGACAACCGAATTCAGCCAATCACAAAGCAAATATTCCGCGCTACTGGCATTTTGATTGGCTAAACTCCGTTATGTATCCATGCTATGCGCTATGCAAGTATGTCTGTGGAGGCCTTTAACTTGCTCAGGTTAGGTTTGTGTGTAAATTGCGAGCGAAAAACTAGACCAATCGCTGAGTTGCTACGGTCGGAACGTAGACGCTTGTTGAACACACCAGGGGGTCTATTCTCGAGTTCATGCGAAATTATTTTCAAACGTTTGAAGTAACATAGAGCGATACAAACACCGCGCGATGGAAAGAGATACAACATTGAATTTGTATACGTTGAAAGTCCGAAAGCCGTTGTAGCGGACAGCGTTGCAAATACTGAAAAATATTCCTCGGGAATCAAAAATTCAAGATAACTTTCAATCAGAGGAACAGAAGAAACTGAATGAATTCTTGACGGAATATGAAGAAGAAATAGGTTGATGGAGTTCTAGACTATAATTTCAGAATACCGCAAATAATAACTACGTAGTGGATGACAAATTCCAATGAGATTAGTTGTCTTTTTCATAATTCCTAATGTCAATAAACAACAAATTGTTATAAATCATGGAAGTGTAAAAATGTTCTCTAAAATGAAACCTAAAGAGTTGTGATGTGCTAAAAATATTCATACGTGCTGTTGATATCCATTTGACCACAAGAACATCTTATTTTTGTGTTGTCACTAGACGGTAGTCAAGCATCTTTTGTTTAATTCTGTCAATTAAATTCTCATTACAATTAGGTTGTCAATGGATCAAGTCTGAAAAAGTTATTGATAATCTGAAAAAAAAAATTGGTGGAATATAATAACGGTTTTTTTGACGTGGCAACTCTGTCGAGGCAGAGTGAGTTATTGAATTGTCGGTAGGATTCGGCTGGATTCGGTCCGCCGGTTGTCAGCGGTACGGCTTGGTGCTTTTGGTCTTTGGACTATGTTTTACCTCGTCGATTGTCACTGCCATAGCATTTAAAGCTAAAAGCTTTATTCTGGTTTGCTGCTTTGTTGGTTTGTTTGGTGCTAATATATTTGTGTTTTTTGCTGTTACTCTCTCGGATCAATCAACAAATAATGTCCTACGTACTAGCGGAGGGGTTGCCATCGTTGACAAAAAGTGACTAAAGCTTAGAAAACGGGATGTGTTGAAAAACCAAACTAGTTTCGATAAATAGGTATATCGTAAAGGAAGTAGATGTTTGTATATGGAACAGGTTAGTAATTATGAACAAAAGAACACCGAAAAACTGCGATTTAGGTATAAGTAGGAGCACCCAGGATTGCTGACGTAATGAAGTCTTTGTGATATTATGAAACCCAAATCTTACAAGAGAATACAAATGCGTGATTATTCTTTCACAATAATAAAGTATTTTCTATGATCTACAATATTCCATGCACTGTTAACTGATATTGAATGTAAGTTTACTACAACATCCTGTAACATGTTTTATATTTGAAATTTAATAAATTTAATGTATTGTATTTCAGTTTATTTTATTCTACTTCCCTAAAACTATCAATTTCCACTCGAAAACTAGGGATGACTGTGGAAGTCCATTCATAGGACGTTATTTATTGGTCATTTGACTGACGTCTATTAATGGTCTTGTAGGTCTTCAAAATTACGTCATTTATAGTCTTATTTTTAGACGTCAGAATGACATCCTATATGGCTGTGACATTTTGACGTCATTTCAGAGTCTCTTAGTCATCACTTTCTGACGTCGATTGGTCAATTATTTGACCAAACTAGGACGTCATGTTGACGTCACCGTGCTACCTGGGGAGTAGATGAGGCTGGGGCTAGTCTATTTGATTACATATCTATTTTTAACGAATTTTTCGTACATACGTTGTTGAGTTATTGTATGCAAGATCATATATTCATTCAGGTATTCAAATGAAATTGTCAAAGTTTCCACCTCGTTTAGACTGGCGTGCAGAGTAAAGTCAACCGGTCCCTAGAGGGGGGTAGTTGACTTACGTGCTGAGGTCAGACTTTTAGACGCATGAGAGGTACAGTATATGGTACAAGTATATATTGAAATTGTCGGAATAAGCACTCATTAAAATTTTTAAAAAAATTAAAACTAAGCAAATCTAAGCCTACATTTGGTAGATCAGAATTTTTGGTACATATCTCGTGTGCCCTCCTCTAGCAACGTATGCATTGTACCCGGCTCACCCATAATCATCAACGTTATCACGATAACATTCTTCTCATGTATGTTGTGAGCCACATATAGCTTGAAACTATGATGTCTCACCAAAATATAACTTGTTGGTTCTGGAATAGTACGAGAGAAAAAATCCCGAAAAATTATTTTTTTATGACTATACCCCGTATACACCTTATTGTACCACCATCAATAAGATTATAAAAAGACAAGTTAACGAGTTCCGATAAATACATTTTGATCCTGAGTTTGTCTTATTTCGACTAACAAAACAGTTTTTTTCGTTGTCAATCCTACCCAAGTACCACACGTTTTTACGAAATTTGGCCGCTTATATCTCGGAAACGACACATACAAAATCATTCAAACTCAAAATATTTTTCTAACGACCCATCCCACTATAACATAATAAAATTTCAGAAAATTTGACCGAGAGCCAATTTCCCGTATGTTTTCGTGCGGGGGTCCTATATCGAGATAAGGGTACCATTTACATCTCAGAACTTATACTTAATATTTCGAGTGCATTTAGTAAAAAAATATTAACGAAATCCGAATTTTAGATGGTTGAAAAGATAACTGGATTATCTTTTCAACGATGTGTCCCTCGACCCCATATGCCCCCATATGAAATTTTTGAATTGATGTGTTCCTTGCACCCCGCCCCCTATATCGAGCAATATCAATGTCTTTCATTTCAAAAAGGTGTACAAGTGATACCATTTCAAACGGTTTATTGTCCCATGTTTGTACGTCGAACCGTTCAAAAGTTTACAGGGGGGAGGGACTAAAAAAGCCGCACTATAATAATATTCGACATTTCCAATTCATTACATGATTTACATAAATCTACCCAAACCTGTATAGTGGAAAATAAAAACATTCATTGTTATTTGCGAAGTAGTTTTTAGCAAGAGACATTGATATTGTGTTGGATTAGTTTTCCTCTTTGTATTCTAGAAATTTGGAAAAACAATGAAACAAATTTGCAAGCAATATTATTCCGTTCACTAAAAATGTCTGAATTTTTATTTCAGGCTTACTACCTCTGTATGTTGGACTACGACTTCATAGTTCTCAATAACGCCTTTCTTATCCACAAACCAGGGGTGAAGAAAACGAAAGTTCAGAACATCAAGCACAAGAGTGAGCAGACCAAAAATAATCGGATATTAAGAAACATTCAATACGAGATTACGAGAATATACGGTAAAAATGACAAATGTAAGATTCACAATGTGTTCAAAAAAACTACCGTTAAAGTTTAGTTTTCATTGTGATTGACAAGATCTGACTGGTCATTGATGCATGGGAAACTTTTTGGATAACCGGTCCTCAAAGAAAACCACAGATACTTCCTTGTGTGAAGGACAAGGCCTCATTTTGGAATATTCAAGAAAATAATTTCCGTCTAGGCAAATAACAAGTTTGACTTTTAAGAAACATTTTGTATAAAGTTTGTAAATATATACATCCTTAGAATTTTTTTTTTATTTGGGATCACTTTTCTCATTCCTTCAACTAGAATGTTTAGATTCTAGAAACCCAGCAAACATTACCTAATCACAACTCATATACTGACCTTGCAAACTCAGTGATATCACATCAATGTAACAATGTGACCTGCGATATGGCATTCTAAGTCGAACAGACGTCACGCGATGTCGCACTGAGAAAATCCGGAAAAACCACGAAAAAGAGATCATTTTTCAAAAATTTATATTTTTTATAAATCTAAAGCTGGACAAACAATATTGCGGAAACATGATAGATAATAATATGTGGTTCAGCTGTACGCAAGATGTTTTCTGTCCGATGTATAGTTTTTGCACAATCGCGTTATAAACAATTTAAGGGCACATTTTTGATGCGCCGATTTAAGGAAAATCGTCTTATTCAAATTCTGTAAGCGGCATCTGGAAGTAGAGATCATTATCTAAAATTTTTATATTTTGGATTTTCACCTGAGAGGTGGGAAATGTGTTGAAAAATGTCGCTGAAAGTTGATAAAACGCTTCAAACTGCGTCCGAAGTCACCCGAAGTCGAACTGAAGTTAATACGAGTTGTTATTGTTATTGTTAAAATTATTATTTCCGTTAACCGATCAAACAAGTAATTTTTGGTATCTGAGGTTAGACATTGTTTTTTTCTTCTAAGATATCAGTTGAAAATGGAGGAAGTTGGCTGTAACGGGTATTGCCCACTGGCTCACTCAGGATTTCAAATATAATTTGCATACGGAAGATTTTCGAATTCGGCATGCACAAGACATCGATCTCATATTGTCTCAAGAAGATATAGGTACCCAGCAAACATATCCGTGACATGACATCTCTAAGATGTCGCAATGAGGTAACTCGGTGATATCAAAAACTTTGTATCGCTGCGATGTCCAGAATAAGCAAATATATCTGTGACATGACATCTCTGAGATGTCACAATGAGGTAACAGTAAGATATCACATACGTTGCATCGCTGCGATGTACAAAAGCAAATATATCTATAACTTGTCATCTCTAAGACGTCACAGTTGCGATTTTACAAATTTTACCGTTATATGTGTTTTTTGCGATGTCAACAATGAACACCATTGCACGTTTGCTTGAGATTAATTTTAATGTATTCATCAATTGATTTTGGTTGTGAGGATGATTATGCAATGCGTATTTGAAAATAAAAAAATATCCCAAATCTATGTTACGTTGAGAATGCCTCGTTCTGAAAACGAGCAGGTTATAATGAAAAATTTCAGGAAACGTAGAAAATATTGAATTTTTTATTCCTGCTAGATAATGCTCTATAATAATCCTCATAGCTTACAACGTTATTATGAGTGTTATCATTCTCAAAATCATTATTTCGTAAATTTCTATATTCGTTCATTTTGCTTCTCTATCGATATCTGGTCTCACCGGCACTTGGCCAAATAAAACGGTGCTAATGTGATCATCGTTCGTTTGTATTTCGGAAATCCGAAAATTGTCAACCCTTTCCATGGTCATGGTAATATAATAAATGTTTAAAATCCTGTGACAAACCTGTGAAAATAACTTTTTATAGGAATAGCTCAGGATAAAAGTAAAGTACTAATAATTTTTCACTTTAAACTATGGCAAAGCGTTCATTTTCATCTTTCTCTTATCGTTATAAAAGACGTATGATAAAGCTTCATTGCTTTAGGTAAGAATCTTCAATTATTGACTGTTGGAAAATGCTTCTGTTAGAAATTAGAAAAATATTTCATTTCGAGTTCATTATAATGGACTAGTTTTCATTTTTTTATTATGGATGAATTCTAAAAATTTAAGTAAAATGAAACAAAAATGTGAAAGAATCATTGATATATCCCTAGAAATGAAAAAGTTATGGGACTTTGAAGTTGCGCTAGGAAGAATAATTTCATAGTACGCAGCGCTCTAGTGTGTGACGTCACGCCATATGAACGAGGCGACTGGTATTCGCAGTTTCGCAGAGTGCTTACAAATTTATCGGTGTACAATCACTTGCGTTGTTCGTGTCGTGTATTGTTCACTACACGATGGCTGGAATTAAAAAAATATCCTACAAATATTGTATTGTGCCTATGTGTAAAAAGCACGACAATTAAAAACCCCAATAAATTTTTTTTTTCATGTACCAAATGACATGAATAAAAGGAAGAAGTGGTGCAAACTAATGACGCGTGACATTGGACCTAAAAGTACTACATACCCAGCAAACACATCTGTGACATGACATCTCTGAGATGTCGCAATGAGGTAACACGGCGATATCAAAAATGTTGCATCGCTGCGATGTACAGAAGCAAATACATCTGTGACATAACATCTCTGAGACGCTCGCAATGAGGCAACAGTACGATATTACATACGTTGCATCGCTGCGATGTACAAAAGCTAATCTATGACTTGTCATCTCTAAGATGTCACAGTTGCGATTTTACAAATTCCTTTTCGCCGCGATGATGTTATCGTCATATGTGTTTTTTGTGATGTCAACAATGAACGCCATTGCACATGCGTCTGAGATTCGTAAATTTCTATATTCGTTATTTTGCTTCTCGATCATAATCATTGAACATAAGGTTGATTCGACTTCCGGCAGCGGTTGAGGTCAGACGGCGGCGTCTTGTTGGAAGTCAAGTTAATGTAGAAGTAAATGTCCGTCATTAAATATAATGTGCATGAAGTGTGTGTAAATTTTAGTGAACGTTTGCCATAAGGTCCATCTTATATCTAATGTGCATGAAGTGTAAGCAAACAACAGACAAGACACTAAGCCCGTGTTATTTACGCCGGTTAGAGGCGGATTCTTGCATAACACATATGGGGATTCTGAGTAAATTGCGCAAGCATAGCTCATTGAAGGATTAAGAAGAAGAACATTGAACATAACCAAAAATGGCTTGTTGCATTAAGTTCAATCAACTAGTCATATTAATTTAATAAATGTTTAATATCGTGTGACAAAGATGTGAAAATAACTTTTTCTAGAAATAGTTCCCAGGATAAAAGTAAGTAACAATAATTTTTCAATTGAAACTATGGCAAAGCGTTCATTTTCCTCTTTCTCTTATCGTCATAAAAGACGGATGATAAAGTTTTATTGTTTTAGTTATCATTATTTTTTACTGTTGGAAAATGCTTCGATTAAAACAATGTTGTTTTATTTTGAGTACATTATATTTATTGAAAATAAAATTTTTAAATACATATTTTCCATCCAAAGCTTTTCTTTCATTGATATATTTTCCTTTGTATTACCTAACCCTTGCATGACAAAAGTACATCGCTGTGATATGTCACATGTTCACATACCTGCGATATCAATATGGAATCATCTCGTATACATCGCAAAAACACATCGCAGTTACATCTCAAAAAATATATCGTTGTTACATCGCAGAACTTGTTGCAGCGACGTCGCATGGATGAATCTTGAGTGGGACAAAATAACATCCCTCCGACATCGCAGCGACGTCTATTCGACATAGAATGCGATGTCGCAGGTAACATTGTTACATCGCTGCGATGCATTTGTGATGTAACTGTGTTTGCTGGGTATGTGTGCCTTGGCGCGGCTGAGGATCTTATACGTAATTATTTGTGGTGTGGCGATCTCAGACATGGCGTGACGTCACAGACGAGTCGGAGACCAAAGACGTTCCGCGCTAAAATACGTAAATTTAAATAATCTATATCTCAGTCATTTATTCTGATCTATATTTTAATTGAATCACGTCAAATATAGTATTTTCAACATCACTAAACTAGTCCATTGTTGAAAATAAATGTTCAAATACATATTTCTCATCCAAAGCTTTTTTTCATTACATACATTTCCCTTTGTGTTACCTAACCCCTGCGTGACGAAAGTACATCGCAGATACCTCTCAAAAAATATATCGTTTTTACATCGCAGAACTTATTGCAGCGACGTCACATGGATGAATCTTGAGTGGGACAAAATAGCATCCCTGCAACATCGCAGCGACGTCTATTCGACATAGAATGTGATATCGCAGATAACATTGTTATATCGCTGCGATACATCTGTGATGTAACTGTGTTTGCTGGGTACCTTCAACAACCATTAAAAAAACAATGCAGTTCTGGTATAACTAGTATCAATAAGGATCTATGGTCAGATGATTCAGCAGATCGAGTAGTTGATACAGTATATCCTTAAAAATTCAGACCATCACTGCTTGCCAATAACATTTCATCAGCAAACAAGTTCACAATCATCAAACAACGGCATATCATTTGAGTAAAGTAATTATCTTTTACCCTGACACGTTTTCTTAAGGCGGATTTACCGGATTCATAATGCGTAATTTATTGGATATGTGTAATTTTAAGGCGGATTTATCGGATTCATACTGCGTAATTAAAATTACGCATATGCAATAAATTATGCATTATGAATCCGGTAAATCCGCCTTTAGTCAAGTTATACACATTGTACCAATATGGTTGAGGTTAATATTTCATGTACCTAAAAACCTCGATCACTTATTGAAGGAAAGTATAATTTTAAGTAGGAATTTAGGATTCGACTTCCGGCAGTGGTTGAGATCAGACGGCGGTCTTGTGTTGGAAGTCAGGTTAATGTGTGTGATGTCCGCAGTCTTAAAGACGTGCATTTGACAGATTATATAGAAGTGTTTTGTTAAATAAAAATTAAAAAGTGTAAAATATGGGATGCAGTATTGCCTAGAGCAAGACAACTGCATTCCCCTGATGAAACCTTGCTGTCTACGCCGGTTAAAGGCCGGATGAGAACGGATTTCTCGCAGCAGGGCTTGGTCAAATGCGCCTGTTTGAAGGAAGCAACGACCAACCAAATACAGAGAGAGAGAGAGAGAGAAGTAGGAATTTAACTGTATATGGCCAAAAGAGGAACGACATTACCTTAATGATCTTCGAAGGAGAAGCCTTCTATAATCACGATTGAACTTCACAGGTAAGTTGATTTAATCGTATGATGATTATACAGGGTGTAATCTAACCTCTTGCACTCCCGTAAAGGAGGGGTGTATAAAATCATGTTAGAACGAATGGCAGGTGTGAAAATTGCGAACAAAAATGTTTGAGAATTTTAAAATTTTATGAAATGTGGATCTCTCTCTAGACCTTTGTAAACGTAATCTTAATTCGGTTCGACATTTATTTATTGTCTTTCCTTCACCGGCAATTGACTTTTCTGGTCTGGAAGGATGGTGGACAGAGGTTCACAAAATGTCTACCCACATTTCACGAAATTTTAAAGGTTCCGTCAAACCAAAGCAGGAACGGTAGCGGGAACGGAACTTTGGAACCGTGCGAATTGCTAGAAAAACAGTACTCGTAGTAAACCATATATATTTCCTTTATACACCCCTTCTTCACGGGAGTGCAAGGGGCTAGATTACACCCTGTATAAAATATAATCTAGGCCATATAATCAAATCACCCATGATAAATCATGCACAGAAATATTTTTGTAAAAGGACCTTAATGATTTTAAAAAAAGTGGTACGACAAAAAACAACTCTAGATCCTACGTCATAACGTCATCAACATTTTGTCGGTACTGGGCAACGATTATACACTGGTACTGGGGTGGGATTATGAACACTCGATAAGAAAGATGTCACGATACGTAGGCTAGAACCAAGAAGACTAAAAACAAGGAGGGTTTAATAAGCTCTAGCCAATCAGAAACTTGTATCATCAACGCGTCATAGTGACGTACTTGGGTATGAGTACAGAGTCGAACTCGAATCAAGCAACAAAACTGTCAGCAGTAACTCTCATATACCAAGAGCTAGTCCGACACTGTCTATAGAGAACGGCGGCCATGACATGTATAACTTCGTCACATTTCGTCACAAATGTTCTTTCATCTCTGTCTACTAGTGTCCCCATTGTCTTATGGGAATCAAACACTCCTTGTTTTTAGTCTTCTTGGGCTAGAACGATGGATGTTCTCGATTCGAAACGAAATTATGAAATTTCTTTGAATAGAGATTGAATGGAATTATATCTACCATATGGACCTTTGATATCGACTCAAGGTGCTATATATTTTGAATTGTAGTGGTTTTCATAATTGCTAAAATCTGACATATGTCAAATATACTACGGATCGAGTGTTGGTAATTGCACCCCTGGGTTGATGATCTTGTGCCAGCGCAACAAATTTGAAGATGAAATTTTATAAAAAATTTTTGTAGGTTTGTAGGTTAGTTAAACGATAAATTTTAATATGGAGAGATCGTCTTTAAAATGCAAAATAGGACCATCAATTCTAAATGCAGACTTGTCACAGTTATTTGTAGAATCACAAAAATTAATAGATAACGGAGCCGATTATCTACATTTGGATGTTATGGATGGTCGTTTTGTTCCTAACCTGACATTTGGACACCCCGTTGTTAAATGCCTAAGAAAAAAAATACCGAATGCCTTTTTTGAAACACATATGATGGTTCAAGATCCAGAAAAAGTGTGTTGTTATTATCAACCAATGCAGTTTTTTTTTTAATTTATTTTTATTCTAGTGGATCGAACCTATGGCCGATGCTAATGTCAATCAATATACATTTCATATAGAACCAGTTTTACAGAATGTTCTGAAAGTTTGTAGAAAAGTAAGGGAAGCTGGAATGAAAGTAGGCTTAGCGTTAAAACCTGACACGGGTATCGAAGCTGTTAGACAATATATTGATCATGCAGACATGATACTAGTTATGACTGTAGAACCTGGTTTTGGTGGTCAAAAATTTATGGGTAATATGATGCCTAAAGTACAATGGTTGAGACGCAATTATCCTCTTCTAGATATAGAAGTCGATGGAGGAGTTGGCCTCAACACAATAACTTCTTGCGCAGAGGTATGTCTTGTCTATTTAACTGTTTTACAACAAACTGAACCAAAATTATTCTTAATGTTGTTTATGCATTTGCAACTAACGTAGCGGTGATGGATGACATTTTGTAGGTTATGTGATAAGTTTTATAGTCAGTTTGTATTTGTTTACGTTAAACGCCACCATATGAACAAAAAATTGGGTCCACTGGGCCAAAAGATGCATGATGCAAGTTCTGGTTCCATGGAGACATACAAGCTGTGTCACACAATCGCTGAAAATCCTACAAATCTTATGGACAAAAAGTATATGTTGTCTCCTTGGGCCTCTCTCTTTCAATAATAATAATAATAATTATTTATTTCTTCAATTTAAAAGTACATGTATAATACAAACAATAAACATAGCACAATAATAAAAGAAAACGTCAAAGCCACGTGTGGAGAATTACATAATACAGACTGAACGTCAACAAATTAAAATATGTCATAAAAAATTCATAGAATTAATAAAATTGATAAAATAGACATTTACAATTCAGGGACAATTGAAATATTCCTCCAATGTATAACAGATTCTCGCTTGTAGTAGCTTTCACCCGTTGTTTGAAAATAAAGAGATTTGGGGATGTCTGTATATCTTTGGTTAGTGAATTAAATACTTTACAGCCCATAAATTGAAGATTTTTCTGATAAAATGAGGACCTGTGTGCTTCTGGCATCAATAGATTCTTGGATCATTCCCAGTAAAGAAGCCAGTATAGCGCGACTAACTGCTGTACTACGATGCCAAATTGAACCAATTGCAATGAGGCACAACATATGTGTTACGAAGCCTAGGGATCAAAATGAGGTGCGACATGCGCATTAAACCTCATGGCGCTTAGAGTGTTATCACTTTGGAATTGTTTTTGATTATCAAAAATAAAAAAACTCAAATTTTAATCATCAGATTAATGGCTTCCTACACCATTTTTCTATTTGGTGTCCACTTTATAGTATAATTGAATTATAAAATTTGCTTTTTTGTGTTGAGCAACCTGCATTATGCTGAAGATGCTGCGAACTATTTACAAAGAGCAGCTTTCAATTATTTTCATATCTCGTCAGTTTTTAGTAAAACTATCAATGTTGCCATTACTAAGGAATATATGGAGGAAAAAAAAACTCCTTACAGTTTATCTTTAAAAAAAATGCTACGTATTTTTCTATGTGAGCATTTGAAAAAACAATATTTTAGTCATTTTTGTTTTTGGTAGTTTGTTTATTACCAGTATGATTATTAACCAATACTCACATTACTGTTTTTTTTAGGCAGGAGCAAATATGATCGTATCAGGGACAGCAATAATAAACTCTGTTGACCAAAAAGCTGTTATGGCAAGTTTGAGAGAAACAGTTGAAAGCTCAATTCATAAATGCAATGTTTAAGTCTGTGCCAATGTGATTCAAGTTAAGTTTTATCAGAATTCAATTGTTAACAAAATCATTCCTAGAACACATGGATCAAAGTTGTTGCTGTTGATATTTTAAATTTCTGTTTTCAATTGATTAATTTATAATCAATTACTTATACGAGGCGTCAGGGTTTGAATGCCTAAATTTTTCACTTGTTGTTAACTGGGGAACTATTTTTTTATATTATTTACAATACTTGTTAATCTAGCAATGACATGTATTGTAATGGAGATTTATTTCAACTGTACAGTGGAGAAAATAAATACAAGGATTGTTTTATTTGGGTTAGAATTGTTTTTCATTTAAATAATTTTTCTTGTTTCCTTCATAGTTAGGTTTGAACGTGAGTGGGCCCGTATCAGGCCCCCCACTGCGGCCAATGGCCTATTGTGACTCTTCATAGTACTAAGGATGATCAGGGTTATCCCGATAACACCAACATACTGTTACTGTATCATTTACAAAACCAAGGATATATTTTGCTGGTAATTGTTTTTCTTTGTCAGCTTTCCATTTTTTTTCCTAAGAAATTTGGGACTCCTTGCAAAATTTTGAACTATTCATTTCAAATTCACTACCCAAAAAAATATTTGTTTTGATATTTTTTCATACTCTTAACTGTAGCAGTGAGAAATAATAAGTGTTCTTCTGTAATGTTTCCAAGTTTTGTTTCCAAGTTTAATCTTATGTAGATGATGAGTGAATTTTTCATACTAAATAATAATAATTCTCTTGAAACATAAACATATAAATAAATAAAGACCATATAATTTAATTACTTCCATTGGATAAAGCTACCAAAAACGTACTCACATAAAAAAGGAAATCCCTACAATTAGATGCATTTTGAATATTTCTTGTTATAAAAAACGATTTTAAGGAAGAAAACACTTCACCGAAACAATTGAATATTTCGAAATTGAGATGGATATATATTTTTTGATATGATATGATTCCACAGAAGAAAAGTCTTGATGGGTATCATTCTAATGTCTGGAAGTTTTAGTTTTGTATTGAAAAGTCCAAAGTTTTGTGATACTAATGGTGGCCTAACAGAAGCACTAATCCAAAATACCCTAGAGGAATAGGAAAATAAAGAGGAATCTAGAATCTATAACAAACTTTTTTTATTAAGACAACTGTTTGCGCTTTAATCATACTTACTCATTGGGTCTTCAGTATCATCCTGACCACCTTCACCTTTTGCCTTGTCATTTTCAGTGTCTATGACAGGGATTTTTGGTTTTTCAACATTAAAAACTCCTTCAGGATTCAGTTTAGGTCTCAGAGCTGCTAAGCTCACTAATACAGCCTCTTCAGTCCTAATAGTTTTAGAACCTTGATTAGGCAACGTATTTAGGTAATGATCAAAAAGTAACTTGGGGTCATCTGCATTTAAAACGTTATCATTTTCCAGGGCTGCTTCGAGTCCATGTAAGCCACCAAACACCACCAACATGTGCTTGAAAGTTGGACATTTGAATTCATCCACAGAGGATCCTTTATCTGAAGTGCCAATTGATAAATCATAACTGAAAAACAAATAACACTAATAATATCAATCACACTTTTGGTTGTCACTTCAGTTCTTGATACGGTTTATTGTTAAAATTGATTCAACTCACCCATTGTTATAGGGGCACTGTGAAAAAACTTTGGATAATGAAGAGGCAATTCTAACAGAATATCCCCAATATACCCCAGTTTCTATTGCTGGTGTACTAGGCGATACTACAACCCCTTTTTGCTTTTTGGACTGTTCATTTTTTGGTAATAATTTAACTGTGCACCTCAATCCTGCTGTTAAGAGTTTGTCGACATGTACTTCTTTGAACAGTCCAACATTAATGAAGGATCCTTGTCCAATTTTACTTGGTTTATTCATCACCACACCTTCCCTGAAAAAGTACAATTTATTTTCAATTTTAATAAACATTTATAAGGAGAGAACTTTATCAAAATTTTTACCTAAATGAGGATTCTTCATTTGGTCCCAAATGATGTGGAGCATTCAATGGATTTAAAATTCCACAGTATTTCAAATCATTGTGTATGGGGAAAAAATGCTTTCTCAGATATTGCGGGCATTCTAGGTATTGAAGTATTCTACCTAATTGAATACAAGAATGGCGTGCTGATATTGTGCCTGCATCATTCTCCAACGAGGATTTTTTAGCAGAAGCTTCATCACCGTAATCATCAAACACTACAATTTCATCTACTTTGAATATACAAGCTGCTCTGGCAATTTGGCCAGCCAAATAAGTACGTAGCTCAGGAGATTGCGCATTCTCTAAAATTGATCCTGGAATTGCTATTGAAATTGTTGATACGAATGGAGTGGGTGCTTGTGATTGCACTTTTTCAATGTCCAAATCTACTTCATGTTCCGTGAGGTTTTCTTCAGTTGCAGTCAATTTTTTTTTCTCAAATTTTTTGATCAGATTCTTTTCTTTTCGTTTTTTCTTCTCTTCTTTTCGAGTCTTGTTCACATTAGCCCAAGTCTTTTTTGCATGCAGGGGAACAACTGGAGCCATCCTAAAGCATATAAAGTAATCCACTATCTACGAATTCATAACTATCCTAGAAAACACAACATTTGTGAAGATATTTTTCAAAAAGAAATAGGTTATATAATAAAATTAAAGAATAAGAATAGCAGTGTTACCAACAGCGAAATGTTGAATTACACACCGGGACCCTATTCTCAAACCGTGACATATTTTGTCGCATGCGAGATAAGCTCTTTGTCGAACGAAATCTAAATATTATTATTCTCAAATGTCGCATTCGAAAATTTTTCATAGAGAAATTGTAGAGGTCAAAGGCAGTCGACAATTTATGTTGAATGCGAGAATTTCGTATGATGCGAAATTTATAGGTTAGGTCCAATAGTTTATAATAAATATCAAAACATTCTTTGATACTTTTGTAGAGAGAAAATGGCATCTTTAATAATAGCTATAGAAAATTAAGAAAATCAGGAAATTCATCGGCGGCCTCGAGAGACGAGTGCAGTGCTTTTACACTCTCATCTTGGAAAAAATGTATTAAAACATTCAGATTAACTAAAGAAATCTCCGATAAAAGAGGCGCATTTTCTTTTTCTTGCATTACATTTTTTAAAGTTAGATATTGATTTTGGGTGCAATCATTTATTTTTGGCGTCACATTCCACGTTTCTACTTTATTTATAATGATGTAATCTTACTTCTAAAAGCAAATGCCATTTTATTTGTTAATATTATTAACGTTTTACAGAAGTAGGGGCATAGAACACGATCTAACATCAAAAATTCGGTGTTGCCAGCTCATGTTATTCCCACAGAACTATAATAGTTCTGTGGTTATTCCACAAAATTTATCTCATGCGACATTGGTGGATTTATGCAGCAGTCATAAGGAAGAATATTCGTCAATGATTGGTTGGTCCGTATATTCCAACCAATCACTGACGAATATTCTTTCTTATGACTTAAAACTTATGACTTATGACTGCTGCATAAATCCACCAATATATGTCGAACCCGCTTGAGAATACCACATGTCAATGTTGTGCGACAATTTCCATCGACATTTGTCGAATGCGACAAATCTCACTCGACATTCGAGAATAGGCCGCCGGTTTTCCAATGATTTTATAAATACTAGATCAAACATTCCCACTCAAACGTGGAAGCTTTCTTTGGCTCTCTAATAATACAAACAATTGACAGTTTTCCTACACAACTAGAAAGCACCAGCCCACTAGCTTAGCTTATGATAGCACCGGTTAAAGCCTGTTCATACCCTTGCGAATTTCTCAATTTTTCTGCGAATAAAATGGCTGCCAGTCAGGCCAGACCAATCGTTGATGCAGAACCATGTCGGCATTTTATTCGAAGAAAAATTGCAAAATCGCGAGGGTATGAACGAGACATTACTCGAAGAGTAAATAGAAAAATCAATTTTGGAAATACTAGACATTTATCACAATGGCTACATAAATATTTCATAATTACAAAATGCACATCACAACAGGTAACTTTAAACCATTTTACAATCACTCCGTGCTTCCCATACTTAAATGTTTTTTCAGAAAAGTGCAACGAACCGCCACTGTTGAAACACGAACACTAATAAGGCTCTTTCGTCTCATATAAAAACAAACCGAATGACTGCCAATCGCGCGTTGGAAGAATGTGCATTATGGTGGATTTAGGCAGTCATAAGTCATAAATTTTAAGTCATAAGAAAGAATATTCGTCAGTGATTGGTTGGAATTTACGGACCAACCAATCATTGACGAATATTCTTCCTTATGACTTAAAACTTATGACTTAAGCTGCATAAATCCACCATTACTTTGGCGCCACTTTGGATTGTTTTCCCTCCACTCTAGGGTCAATACATATAAGCAGAATGTAAAATATCCGACAGGTAATTCGTCAGAATGTAAAAACTCAAATTAGTAAACGAACAGATTCGTATTATGTAAGAACCGTACTTTGGCGACCGGACAATTGTCAACTGTACATATGGCGATTGTATCCTGTCAGAAATTACATTTCTATAATGATAAAATGGAGCATTCTGTAGGAACGATAAAAATGTAAACCAGTAAAAATCTATACCAGTACTGCAAAGAAATAAGAAATTATAAGAAAGTGATCCCATCGAAACAGTATTACGACAGAAAATGAATACAGCAGAAGTGTATTTGAACATATTCGAATTTTATCAAATTCGTACTTATGGTGGATTTATGCAGCAGTCATAAGTCATAAATTTTATGTCAAAAGGAAGAATATTCGTCAATGATTGGTTGGTCCGTAAATTCCAACCAATCACTGACGAATATTCTTTCTTATGACTTTAAACTTATGACTGCTGCATAAATCCACCATTAGTCAGACCGGATTTATGTAGACCGTGAATCCATCAGATTGCGCGATCTAAAACCATGCGCCATCAGACAGAATAGCCAGCAAGCAACACATAATACATACCCTGGGCGTAGCGGTGTTGCCAAGCTGCACAGAAATGATTCCTCGAATCAAAGGAAAATGATTTTGTAATTGTATAACGTTAATTGAGTGAATTTGAGAGTTAGTTTTCAGTAGAAGTACTGGCATAATTTGATGTACTGTTATCGAACTATGATTTGGTTAATTTTTTTGATATGGTTCGAGACATGTGATGGACTGGCAATACTGCTTACAATTTGTGATTGATTGAATTGATTTGATAATAAAGTTTTAAAATCACTTTGACCAGCTGGTTCTCAGCTCAGTGGGAATTTTCAGGAAATAATCAATCCAGTCAACTGCGGTTATTAAGATATACAGTCTGTCCATAAAGTAACCCCCCCCTGTTAACTTTTGAACGGAATGGACTTTTCCTTTGAATTTTTTTTTTTTGGTTAAATGGTAGCTCACAAGCTACTTTTTGACAATGATAAAAAATTCTATCTTTCAAAATGGCGACCAGGCGCCAGTTTGAAATAATTTTTTAAATTGCAAGGGTGGTCGAGTGATACCTCATTCGATTCGTTTTTCAATTGTCTATTCAGCAGCAAAATTTCAAACAGAAATATTGATCCAAAACAAAATGGCGGTACATTTATGTCATGAGAGGATCCTGTCGAATGAATGGCTATTGCAGTGATAAAATATTTTTTCGTTTCTGCAAGAGCTTCTTGTCACTCAAAATGGCAGATGGGTGCCATATCAGAAAAAAATTCAAATAAGTAGATAAGTAGTGTAATTCCTCGTTTTATTGAATCTCAGCAAATCTCAGAAATCATGTCCCATATACGATTCTGAGGGACAGAGAACATTTGTAGATATCAAAAAATATTTTTTTCATTTCAACTGAGCTCGTTTAAAGCCATTTATTCAAAGAAATCGCGTATAAAAGTTCTAACATAATGTGCCGCCATTTTGTTATGGATGAATATTTTTGTCTGAAATTTCGTGGTCGTATGGAAAATCAAAAGACAATTCGAATGAGTTATCACTCGACCCCCCCATGCTATTTAAAAAAATCTTTCAAAATGGCGCCTGGCCGCCATTTTGAAGGATAGACATTTTTTATAACTGTCAAAAAGTAACACTTATAACATACCATTTTACCAAAAAAAATTCAAAAAAAAATTCCACCCCGTTCAAAAGTTAACAGTGGAGGGTTACTTTATGGACACACTGTATATATATATATATATATATATATATATATATATATATATATATATATATATATATATATATATAGGGTGTTAATAAAGTACGGACAAACTTCGGGAGGTGATTCTTTGAAGGTTTTAAGGACGAAAAGTTCATATAAACATATGTCCCAAACGGCTTGGTTTTCGAGATACAGGGCGATAAAAATACATTTTTTTCAAGATTTTTTAGAGTTAACTTCGACATTTTCGACAATAATCAGTTCAAATTAGGCAAGTACAATCCATTCAATAGGGCGCACGATACAAAATAATGCATTTCTTAAATAATTCACAGGGTCCTCCTTTTTTCAGAGTCAAGCTTTGTTCAACCCTTCAGAATTTTTTTTTCCGCCGCCACTGACATATTATGAGAAAGGAATAATCAATGTTGTTCCATTTAACATCTTTTAGATATCTTGCATTTTTTCATTTACTTGTACTGTTCAGGAGTTACAATGAAAATATTAATTTAAACATTTTCCAGTGTGGCATAACATTAGAAAATTTGGAAATTAAACATTTTCAATTATTGTAAATTGATGGAAATATTTTTTCAGAATTAGAAAAATCTACGATGAATAAAAATTATACAATAAAAAATATAAAGACAAGCTTTTATACAAATGCACTGAAAATGAAAAAATAATTTGTTTCATTTTTTGTAGGTTATTCTGTGAGTATCAAAATCTTTCTGTACAAGATTACCTAGATCAAACAATGAAATGAATTATTTTTTCCTTTTCAGTGTATTGTATAAAAACTTTAAAATGTTTTCTTTTTATAATTTTCATTTTTAACATTTTAGTTTATTTTTTATGTGAAACTGAAAATCTCCAACCCAAAAACCACATACCAATTTTGAACAGAATCGGATCATAATCACAAAACTCGTCCGCCATATTGGAGCCGCCATTTTGTTTTTTAACAAAAATTTTTTTAATGCATTGTCACCGGAATTACGGAAACCTGCCAAATTTCAAATCAATCGGAGTATTAGAAGTGGGTCAAATTCAACTTTTATTAAATTGTTTGTTAGTTAGTTACAAGTGAAGCTAAATAAAAGCTTGTTATTGTAAAGATGTGATTTCTTTTTGTGATATCTAACAGAAAACTACTATCTCCCCGTCACTGCGGTAAAAATGTGCATTTTCATTGAGATATTTGATTAAAAATGTTTTTACCCATCAGTCTTGATAGAGAACTCATACAATTTTTTTGTTATTTTAAAAAAAGATATTTTTTAGTTTTCAGTTGAACGTTTCCTTTTCAACATAAAAAACTTCCGAAAGGTAATCCTGTAATGGAAGATAGTTAATAGGGTTTATCTAATAGTCGCAGATCATTACACATTTGATTTTCATTATGAATTCATGAGAAATTCATTTCCAAATCTTTTCGAAGTACAGGGCGATTTCACTTGAAAACAATGCTATTTTGAGACTTTCATAATTTAGTTGTTTTATAAAGAGAAAATGCGAGAAAAGGTAGAATTATCACATAATATTATAAATTCATTTCATCTAGCATCACAGTTGATACAATTCATACAAGGTGATTCACAAATATGGAAACAAAACGAATTTTGGTTTTTGGGACACCTTGTAGTAATAAACCAACCTAAAATGACAAAATTCACTTGAAGAATGTTAAATGATATGTTTCATCGTATACAGAGTCGAATGATATCAATTTAAAAAATTAGTTATGCTTTAATAAATAAAAACCTTGATTTTTTAAATCACCCTATATCTCATAAGGGAGTCCGAAAAGATAGCGATATTTTTTCACGGGAGAACTCGAAATACTTTCATTCATATCGTACAAAATTTTCAGCGGAATCCCATGACGGGTTTTTCATATACAAGGCGAACAATTTCTGAAAAAGTCCATATATTTCACTATTTTACGCTAATAAATGACCACTCTACCTATCCATTGAAGTCTCCTGATGTGATTGAGAAGATACTTATTTGACATTTATTCAAAACGTAAAAGTAAGGAATTCAGTGAAGTGAAATCAACATTATTTCAACTCATAACAACTTGTACGGCCTTGCCAGATGGCACACATAATATGTATCCCATGGCTATTGGGAATTCAAGATAAGGGATACTCCCTCTGGTGTCGGGTTTTGAATCTATACTTACGTGAAAATGAGGTTGAAACTATGATTTTGACATTTTGAGCATTTCTACAACAATAGCACAAAGGACAACGAGGTTATGTTCTTTCGACATAAATACGCGAAAGAGGTTCCTTTTTTGCCACTTTGGCGCTGGCATCTAATTTTGAATTCCCAATAATAAAGACAGGCATACATTATGCGATTTCCGTGCAATGCAAGTGCCATGCAAGTCCAAACTACATTAACGCGCTTGCGCGCGTGTAATTTCCATGCAAGTTTTGAAAATAGCATCTGCTCTATTTTTCATGCAAGTTTTATGCAATTCTAGTAATTTTTCTAGTGGTAACAGCGTCACCAACGTGAACTTCAAAAACAGTATTATTATCTTCTAGCTATTTTCATTGTGTTGTGACTGATATGTTGAGCAGAGTGTATCTCTATTGATTACGTGTAACCAGGCATCTTAATTACGTGATTTTGGTCATCATCTGTAAAAAGGGACGAAACAAGACATGTTCATTAATTTCAGTGATGTCAAAATGTCAAAACAAATCAGAATTGCACTGAAACAGCATAATGTAATGTGCGCGGCAAGAGATATGCAATAGCTATGCAAGAATTTCTTGCATAGCACCAAACTTGCATTGCATGGAAATTGCATAATGTATGCCTGTCTTAAAGATGCCCGTCATGGATAATGCAGGAGGTTCAAGATGTCTGCTAAATAGTTTGAATGTAACGATATAAGGAACATTTCAAGTGGATAAATCTCAGGCACATGTCATTATGGAGGTATGTCGTAGGATACTAGTGTTATCAGTTGATACCTTAGTAATAAGTAATCTGAAACAGCTGTTTAATTTAATGAGTTCTATAAACAGTGAATATATATATATATATATATATATATAATAAGGATGGATTTAGCGAGGGGCAATATATGAAAATATAAGTAGAAAAGTTATTGGGTATAACCCTCAAAATGAATGTTGTGCAACCGTAGACACGTGTTTCGAGCTTAAGCTCTCTTCAGTACGGTAAAATCAAGTGCGAAGATGTACAACACTTGGATGTAAAAATGGAAACAAAGGAAGTCAACAACAGGAAGCCAACCGCACATTTGTGGCTTCGGTTAGAAGACCTTGTGCTTACAAGGCAACAACTAACGTCGCCACGGAGGCAGCTATAGCTACCAGCGTGACAATCCTACCCAGGAAAATACAAATAAGGATGGATTTAGCGAGGGGCAATATATGAAAATATAAGTAGAAAAGTTATTGGGTATAACCCTCAAAATGTTGTGCAACCGTATATATATATACATATATACATATATATATATATATATATATATATATATATATATATATATATATATATATATATATATATATATATATATATATATATATATATATATATATATATATATATATATATATATATATATATATATATATTTACATCTATGAACATTAAGACGTCAAACCAGATCGCATACCTTACAGCGTCTTGTTGAAGAATCAAGTATAGCCTGAGTTTGGCTCATGTATATTCATCACGAACAGCCCTATCCCCACCTCAACCGATCAGATGGTACTAATATGAGAATAATAAAATACGTTTTCTCACTATTGATAGTACCTTGGCACCTCTTCACAAATCACTGTCATTATCACGTCAGTTTTGTATATTTTATCCGAAATGTGAACATTAAAAACTCATATACGATACATTATAACGTCAGGCATTGTTGCCACGTCTATTGCCACGTCTAGTGTGTTATTGTGGGAATCCCCTAGCTACCTATTATTTCAAGTCTGTGTGAGGTACTGGTGGAAATTGAAAATGGACAAATCAACAAGAGCCTACAAAATGATGTTGACCGCAAGGAGTTCTAAAGGTGAGTGAAATAGTATCGGATTTTATTAATGAATAGAACTTACTGGTATTATTTCCAGTATACTTACAAACAGTAAAGAATCTTCAGTGGCGGGAAAATTCACTCATTTTTATCGCGAAGACTAAAGATTTGTTACTGTCGAAGTATTAGAATGAGGGTGAATGGTTTGATTATTAGTATTAATTATAAGCCGATTCTATTCAAAATTGGAAGCTGAGGAATTTCGAGGTCGGGGATTATGATTCTTTTGTCACCATTAAAAAACTCAAGATGACGGCCCAAATGACGGTCCAAATGACGGTCGAGTTTTGCGATTATGGTCCAATTCTATTCGAAATTGGTATCTGGGGGTTTTCGGGGTCGGACATTATGATTATTTTGTCAATTTTCAAAAATTCACGATGGCGCCTCCAAAATGGCGAAAGAGATTTGAGATTGTTGTCCGATTCAATTTAAAATTGGTATCTAGGGGTTTTGGAAGATTGCGATTTTTTGTCAAAATCCAAAAATTCAAGATGGCGGCTTCAAAATGGCGGATCCGTTTTGTGATAATGGTCCGTTTTGACTCGAAATTGGTATCAGGGGATTTTCAAGGTCGGAGATTATGATGTTATTGTTAGAATTGAGAAATTCAAGATGGTGGCTCCAAAATGGAAGACAAATTTTGGGATTATGGGCCAATTCTATTCAAAATTGTTATCTGAGGATATTTGGGTCGGGGATTATGATTCTTTGGTCAAACTTGAAAAATTTAAGATGGCGACTCCGAAATGGCGAAAGAGTTTTGCGATTATGGTCCGTTTATATTCAAAATTGGTATCTGGGAGTTTTCGGGTCGGAGATTATGATTCTTTTGTTGAAATTCAAAAATTCAATATGGCGGACGAGATTTGTGATTGTGTTCCAATTCTATTCAAAATTGGTATCTGGAGGTTTTCCGGGTCGGAGATTATGATTTGTAGTCAATATTCAAAAATTTGCGATGACGGCTCCAAATGACGGACGAGTTTTGCGATTATGGTCTGATTCTATTCGGAATTGATATCTGAGGGTTTTCGGGGTCAGAGATTATAATCTTTTGTCAAAATTCTAAAATTCAAGATGGCGTCTCCAAAATGGCGGACGAGATTTGAGATTGTTGTCCGATTCAATTCAAAATTGGTATCTAGGGGTTTTGGGAGATTATGATTTTTTGCCAAATTAAAAAATTCAAGATGGCGGCTTCAATATGGCGGACCCGTTTTGTGATAATGGTCCGATTCGACTCGAAATTGGTATCTGGGAGTTTTCAAGGTCGGAGATTATGATTTTTTTGTTAGAATTGAGAAATTCAAGACAAATGGAAGACAAGTTTTGTAATTATGGGCCAATTCTATTCCAAATTGTTATCTGAGGATATTTGGGTCGGGGATTATGATTCTTCTGTCAAAATTGAAAAATTCAAGATGGCGACTCCAAAATGGCGAAAGAGTTTTGCGATTATGGTCCGTTTATATTCAAAATTGGTATCTGGAGGTTTTCCGGGTCGGAGATTATGATTTATTGTCAATATTCAAAAATTTACGATGGCGGCTCCAAATGACGGACGAGTTTTGCGATTATAGTCTGATTCTATTCGAAAGTGATATCTGGGGGTTTTCGGGATCAGAGTTTATATTTTTTTTGTTAAAATTAAAAAATTCGAGATGGCGTCTCCAAAATGGCGGACGAGATTTGAGATTGTTGTCCGATTCAATTCAAAATTGGTATCTTGGTTTTGGGAGATTATAATTTTTTTTTCAAAATTTCAAAATTCAAGATGGCGGCTTCAATATGGCGGACCCTTTTTGTGATAATGGTCCGATTCGACTCGAAATTGGTATCTGGGGGTTTTCAAGGTCGGAGATTGTGATTTTATTGATAGAATTGAGAAATTCAAGATAGTAGCTCCAAAATGGAAGACAAGTTTTGGGATTATGGGCCAATTCTATTCAAAATTGTCATCTGAGGATATTTGGGTCGGTGATTATGATTATTTTGTCAAAATTGAAAAATTCAAGATGGCGACTCCAAAATGAGTTTTGCGATTTTGGTCCGTTTATATTCAAAATTGGTATCTGGGAGTTTTCGGGGTTCGAAATTATGATTCTTTTGTCAGAATTCAAAAATTCAAGATGGCGGACCCGTTTTGTGATCATAGTTAGATTCGGTCCAAATTGTTAAGTGTAAAGAAGACACTTCACTCCTAAAATTGACTGAAAAGTAGAAAATAAATTTTAATAATTTCCGAAATGTAAAAAATGCTTGGGTGCTCTTTACCTATATAGTTCTTGAACTCTAAATATTAATAATATAAGAATATAGATGAAGAACACCCAAGATTTTTTACATTTTAGTTATTATTATATTAGAAACTATTTTCTACTTTTCAATGTTAGAGGTAAAGCGTGTTCTTTAGTTTTTAAGAACGTGATTTATTTAATTTCTTCATTCAAGCAATTATTTGAAAAGATATTACGAACCCGTTGAATGCTAATGCAGAAAACATAAATTTGTCTTGGGTAGTAAGTAATGAATGAAATGAATAAAATGTGTTCGATTTTAGCAAGAAGAAAATATTTAGTTTTATAAACTAAGTATTTTCAAAGAAACTTTAACTTCGTCGTTTTGAACTTCTTCATGCGTAAAAATCGAAGACATATTTGACTTTCACTATAAAGATCCATATGTACCTATCTTTCGTTTCTTATTTTACAGGAGGAAATAATTCTTCAAAAACATGAATTAAAATATTTTTTAGATATGCCATTGGTCATTGATGAACCATTATGCCATGTTTAGTATCTCTAGAAAGCTTGTTTTTTATCATTTCAGTAGTACTAATACTATTTTAACTCTCTTCATAGGAGCAGTGTTTCTCCAATTTTTGTGTCCACCTCGGTAATTCACTTATATATTGCTTAATTTGATGAAAAAATTTCTCAATCGGGGAAATGCAGCCAGTTAAATATTTCAAGAGATATGGCAATTTGATTCAGAGAGAGGCGTACGTAGGTATACGTACGTAAAATCCTGAATTTTTCCTAAATAGAAGGTAAGAGTAAAAAAAAACAGAAATAATCATTTGTTGCAATAGTTCAACAAATTAGTATTCTGTGAATGAAAAAGAAGATTTGTAGAGCGGCTATTACATACCATCATTTATTAGTCCTGAAAACAAATTTTTGAATGAAACAACTATCAATGTAGCACATAAAGAATATATTTTTATAAAAACTTACGGACGCCACTGTCTGAATCAAATTACCATATCGCCTAAAATATTTCACTGGCTACATTCCCCGGAATTGATATCTGAGAGACTGATAAAATTTTTGAACAAATTAAGCAATAGGTAAGTGAATTACAGCGGTGGACACAAAAATACGAAACACACTGTACCTATCGAGATAGTAAAAGTAATATTAGTACTACTAAAATGAGAAAAAACCAGGCTTTCTGTCGATACTAAAAATATGACATAAGGTTCCATTCCATTCTCCACCAATGGCAAATCTAAAAAATATCATAATCCACAGAAAGGTGCAGAGCGAAATACCTCTCAACTTCCATCCGAACTTAACTGAGAAAAATGGGCGGGTCCATACATTTGACTAACCCTGTATAGATTAGATTATTTATTCATCCTTTAAATGATACATTTTTGGAAACGTCAGAATTACATGTAGAACGGAGACAAGTTAAAAACATAAATATATATATATATATACATATAAATGACAAAGTACGTAATATAAGACAGAACAATAATTAAAATAGGCAAATTATGCATACAGGTGAGTCAACCTTCTCCTACTGTGCCAATCTTTGTGTAGAACTCCTCAATACTATATAAGCACATGTTTTTCAAGATATTTTTCATTTTTGATTTAAATTTCTCCTTGGGTAAGGATGATATGGCATGTGGTACTGCATTATACAGATCTATGCCCAAGACTCTTGATTTGTTTATCCTTTTGCGAGAGTGTAGTAGCTTATCCTGGCCTCGCGTATTATGGGAGTGGATGTCTCTATGTAAAGAAAATTTATTTGAGTTGCATTTAATATACATTAGATTTTCCAAGACAATCATGGAGAATAGTGACATTATTCCCAATTCCTGAAAGATGGGTTGACAGTGTTCATCAAAATTGGCTTTAAATATGCTGCGGACTGCAGCTTTTTGTAGAATGAAAATTATCTGTAAACGTGTGTGGGATGCATTGCACCAGCCCAGAATACCATATGTTAATACGGAATGAAATAGACCATAGTAAGTGGTAAGAGCAGCTTCTTTATTCACTAGATTTGTTATTCTGCGTATTGCAAATACTGCTTTGGATAATTTGCCACACATGAAATTAATCTGAGGGATCCATGATAAGGTGGAATCAAAGAAAATTCCAAGAAATTTTATATCAGAGTTTTCTGATGAACGAACATGTGAAAACACGCATTTGTCAGTTTTATTATCATTTAAATATAGTTCAATGGGACTGAACCATCCCAAAGCATGATTCAGAATTTGATTAATTATTAAGTCTTTTCCCTCGGATTCCTTATGTTTTAGATGAAAAGTAAAATTAGTGTCGTCTGCATACATAATTGTGGTTATTTGTGGGATGTTATCAAAAGTTTTCATGTGATTTGGTAAATCATTTATGTAAAGAAGAAAGAGGAGAGGTCCAAGTATGGACCCTTGTGGAACTCCCCGTTTCATGATGCGTGTATCGCTTTTATTATTATTGACAGTCACCGTTTGTGGCCTGTTTGTTAAGTATGACTTTATGAGATTATTTGCAACTCCTCGTATGCCATATGAATTTAGTTTGTCTAGCAGAATGGAGTGGTTAACGCAATCAAACGCCTTGGTCAAATCAGTAAATGTAGCTATGCAACAATTTTTATTTTCAAATGCCTCCTGTATGGTGTCCATGAGGAAAACAATTGCATCTGATGTTTTCTTACCATGTCTAAATCCGAACTGAGTAGAACTTAAAATGTCATGTTGGTCAATATGTCTTAACAGCTGACCGAGAATAGCATACTCTATAATTTTAGATATGCTTGGTAAGATGTGAATTTGTCTATAGCTTTCTGGGAGAGCTTCGTCGCCTTTTTTATAAAGTGGAAGAACTTTTGCTGGTTTAAAAATATCTGGGAATATTCCTTAAGTCAAACAAGTGTTAACAATATCACATAGTGGTGCTGCGATATTGTGGGCACAAAGTTTGATGAGGTATATTAATAAACGATTTGACAATAAGTGTTTTATTAACTTTTTTTATTAAATGTTGAGTGTTCAAGTGAAAACATTCATTTTCCTACGACAGTGCGTAAACTAAGATTTCACACACCTTCCACAGGGCGTAAAGTTATATTTTTTCTCAGAAGTGCGTACAAAATCACTTATGCGTAAGTACATCAACAGTGCATGAAGAGATTTTTTACACACTATTCATATATTATTCAATTTTTGAAAAAAGTTTTTGCATACAATTTACTCGGAAGTGATTTGATAACATGAAGAAAATTCAAAACTTCAGATTGAACATTCAAATTAATGATATAATGGCTGCAATTTGCCTATACAATAGCTGTCGTAGAAAACATATTTAACGATACATTTTTGTGAACAACTCTTTGCACTCGCGTGCTTTGTTGAATTCCGGCTCTACCTCATTCAACAAAATTCACTTTCATACAAAAAAGTCCTACTTCATGATCTTGTATGGTAAATATCTATTTTACACTTTCTGTGTTCTTGATAACTAATAAAAAAAATCAGTAACAGCTGTACATGTTTTTATATGTATTAATAAAATTAAAATGGAAGTAAATTTTTAATGAACGACCCTGTACGTGTTCGGTATCTTCATAAATGCCCGAAAAAGAATTTCTTCAACATCCATAATATGCAGGCTTTATTTTCAGTCTATTGTGAATTCCCAACTTCCCCGCGTAAAGAAGTCATACCTGCTTTGAACTGTCCAAGAATGAGATTAGTAATAATCGTTGCCATGTTGCCACATCAGTGAGTTCGCAACATTACTGAAACAGATAAAATATATTCCGTAGGTATATGACGTGTACGCCACACGTGGTAGAATGCTGAACTAATATATACAAGTTTCATCATAGTTCTAACATTACCGCCTCATGCAAACTCTTCTTCTTCTTCAGATTTCTACTTTACCTCAAACAATGTACAGATTTCTGACAAACCAACATGTTCAACTCGCATCAGAGGCTGCTAGTGTTGGAAATTGGTAATAAAAAAGTGTTCAGTAGAGGCAAAAATTCAGGATGATATTGTGGCGTCAGTATACTGAGGTTGTAATTCGCCTGAGTCTTTAATGTATGGTGGATGCATGTTTCCTGAGTTGCTAAAGATAGTAGTATGTATATATATATATATATATATAGGAAGTAACTTGTGACATCTACAGTCACTAGTTGAAACTTAATTTGGCACGAACCATGGAATTGAGAGCAACCATAAAGCTGTCCTGATGAGTGGGAAACCACGAAACAGCTGTCGACAGATGATGGTGGCTCTCGGAATCAAAACATAAATCACTCTATTTACTTCTATATATATATATATATATATATATATATATATAATATATATATATATATATATATATAAATATATATACATATATACATAAATTGATAGAAGTTCAACGGGATGTGATATATCTTTCGGATATTGGGTTGGCACGAGCATGTGCATGACAATACAACAAGGAAAATACATGATGGATAACTGAATTTTTCCCTAATCAAAAAACATTATCAAATACGAATTAGAAGGAGATTCTTACCAATAACCAATAAAATTAAACTATTTCTGGACCGATATCCATGTCCTCTGGAAGCATTCTATTTGCAGCATCTCCTATGGAATCTAAAAGACGATTGGATGGAAAATGTTTTCTTGATATCTAGCGTACCCCAAAAACCATTATCACGCTAGCAACATGCGCACAAGTTCCTAAAGTCCTAGCACTGGACTTACAAGTACAATAATACCCCGTAATGGGGAGAGCAGGATCTTCTAGATTTTCGTCACCTCTTTCAGTGAAAACAACCCAAAGCATGTGTTTAGCAGCATTCCTGAACCGAGAAAATATTCTGAATCTTAGGAAATTGGGTTCCCCATGTAACTCATCGACTTCTAAAATGTTGTCTACTTCACCATCTCTACGAGTTGTATCTTGGATATATGACGCAGCCAAGTGTAAATGATATGTTCCAGTAAGTAATTTTAAATATTCAATATCAAGGCGAGGAAACGATTGTATATGATATTGATTTAAACGAATCCATCGACCATTCCTAGTTCGGAGGTTTTCAGCTTCAACTCGTGCCTGAACAATGTTGACATCATCGGAATCAACCAACATTTGTGTGGCCGTATCCAACGTTCCAGGCATATTTATCAATGGATGGAATTTATTTATAAGAGCGCCAGCAATCAGGTAATAGTCATGTAGCTTCGCAGCATGTATTGCTGTTATGGGTTGACGAAAAAATTTGAAAATTGACTTAAAATGTCCATTTCTAGCTTCAACAATCCATCTAGTAGTGGTTATTAAACGTGCCTGATTGGCTTCATTTGTCGTTAATTGCCTTTGATTCGGCGGTAGAAATGGTGGCATATAGTAATGCAAGCCAAGTTCTTGTAGACTATTGATTGAATCTCTGTAGCCTCTATCGACTATCACAATATCTCCTTCTTGAATCCATGTTTTCATTCCATTCAAATCAACTTGTAATTCGTGATTTAGAACACTTGCATCATTATTCCTAGCATCTGCGAAGTACGGCCCGTTGATTGCTAAGATATATCCATCGGGGGCAACTATGATCTCTGGTTTGACCAAGTGTTCATTCTTGTGGAAACAGTATGATTGCCTCAATACCCGGAAGTTACTGCTCTTTTCTATTTTATTGTAGGTACAATCTATATAAACTATTGCTTTGGGAATATCTGGTGTGGGATTGTACAGTTGATTCGTATAAGGGGATACATGACTGTTAATATAATTTTCTCTTGTTATTGAATTAAATCCAATATTGTTCGGTACGAACCTTTGTAAAAGAGATAATCTCACATTAGAAATAATGAAGCTTGCTGTTTGTCGAGAAGGATAACTGAACAATATTTTCAAAAACTCATCTGAAACTCCATGTTTCATTTTGATCAAAAATGTCAGCAAATGTTTTCTTTCGACATTTCTTCTCTTGCCACCTTGTTCAACAATATCACAAAATTCTAGTAATTGTCGAAAATGATTTTTTGAGTTTGATGTCAGATACTTAAATTCGTCTTCAGTGAAACAATTGATATCTTCCCAGTTACGGAGTGGCCTGTTTCTATTAGCAAATGTCCTCATTATTTGAAGAAAATGTTGAAGATTGAAAATTATGTATGGTTTATTCACAAAATTCAAACCTCCATGCAAGTAATTTGGAAAGAAACCTTGATGATCAAGATGGTGACCACAAATTCTCAAGAAATCTGGGACATAGATATCAGAAGCAACAAAAATATCCACTCTACATTCTAAAGAAAGTCTTTGAATATTTTGACGAGCATTACAAATAATGCACGCACGACTTGATACGCGGGACAACACATTGAGACGAAGGCAATTCGGGTTATTTTCCATAGCAATAATGTCATTCATTACTGTGTTATTACAATTGAAACATATTTTTGTATCATCCTGAATATCAATAGGTTGATTTCCCGCAGTTTGTCTTCGATATGTAGCAATTTGCAAAACATCAATATTATCTCCTCTATTCAAACGCATTGAGAGTCTAGGAATAACATTTCGGTCACAAACATAACAACTCACTCTATTTGCGAAGGCCATATTGTTCAGCAAAGTTCAACAAACACTGAAAATCACATAAACTTGAACAGTAAAAAAGAAACTTCAATTAGTCCAATAACCCAAAAAGAGTTCTCGGGCTTTATGACAATAAGAAAACGACTATTGACATAAGAATTTTGTTGATTTTATCCTCTTTGAATTGTTCTCCATGCCTACTACGAAATAAGAGGAATATATTAATAAGTAGGTATTCGAAGATGATTCAGATGATGTTTCAAATACAAGAAAAAGAAAGAGAAACGTTCTCTGAAAGGGGGTATATACTATATACAAACATATATACGATTCGAAGATACAAGAACATAATTGAAACATAAAACGTTAATTTGGTGTAAAAATATGCCGAGAATTTGATTTAATATATATCTATATAAGCCGATAGAAATAATTACATACAAATTATGATTTTTTTCTGATTTATCCTATGTGGTATTTTCGTTATGTGACAAATTCATGAGATATTCATGTACAAATCTTTTTGTAGCACAGGGCGATTTCCTTTGATAATAATGCTATTTTGAGACTTTCACTATTTTATTGTTTTATAGAGTGAAAATTCGAAAAAACGAACTTCTGCGGATGTAATAAGTATAATATAACTTCTGAGAAACACTAAGCATGAAAAAATAACTTTTCCATTAAATCGCCTACTAGACGATGCTTGTGCAGATAATAATTCGAGTTATGGCTTTTTTTCGAGGGATGCGGTACGCTATTGTACGGTATAATAACTGATCACTATTTTATTGAAATATTTTTATTTCGAGTAAAAGCGGCCGGACGAGGAAGAACTACAGCAAACCCGCCGAAAACTGGACTGAAAATATAGCAATGGGAAAATGTACAGATCGTAGCTTTTTTCATACATTTTTCGCCTTGTATATGAAAAACCCGTCATGGGATTCCGCTGAAAATTTTGTACAATATGGATGAAAGTATTTCGAGTTCTCCCATGAAAAAATATTGAATTCTTTTCGGACTCCCTTATGAGATATAGGGTGATTTAAAAAATCAAGGTTTTTATTTATTAAAGTATAACTAATTTTTTAAATTGATATCATTCGACTCTGTATACGATGGAACATATCATTTAACATTCTTCAAGTGAATTTTGTCATTTTAGGTTGGTTTATTACTACAAGGTGTCCCAAAAACCAAAATTCGTTTTGTTTCCATATTTGTGAATCACCTTGTATGAATTGTATCAACTGTGATGCTAGATGAAATGAATTTATAATATTATGTGATAATTCTACCTTTTCTCGCATTTTCTCTTTATGAAACAACTAAATTATGAAAGTCTCAAAATAGCATTGTTTTCAAGTGAAAAGATTTGGAAATGTATTTCTCATGAATTCATCATACACGGATGTGATGATGATCCCACAAAAGATAAATCCGAACTAAATCGTAACTTGGCAGATACAAAGTGATGAAAAGTGAATGTTTCTCATATTCAACACCCTGTATCTCGAAAACTAGTCATAGGATCGTGTTGCGCCCGTTGAAACATTTCATCGGAATGATCAATTCTACAACATATCAAAAATTCAAGAAATTTGACGGAGAGCCATTTTCCCATATAAGGTGTGCGGGGTCCTTTTTGTTTCCGTACGGAGTACATTATTTTATCAGAAATTTCGTTTTGTTTTTTCTTCTGCAGTAACGCAGAAATTTTGTAATCAATTTGAATTCATAAAAATAGCAAAGTGGGCTTTGTTATTAATTCATTTATTTAAATATCAACAACTTGACAGTTATCGAAAGTTGAGAAACTGTCTCATTGTTAATTCTTCATTAGTGCAAGCTATAAAGCAGATTCATTCAATATTCCTTTGGATAAAATGGTTGAATATACAAATTCAGAAATGGCAGACATGCACTTAATGTATGGAATGGCTGATGGTAACGCTCGTGCCGCCAGACGAATGTATCTAGAAAGATTTCCACGACGTCATATTCCCAGCACACAAATGTTCATCAATATTCACTCCCGTCTTCGTGAAACGGGTACTTTCAAGAGGTCTGCTGTTCTCATAGGAAGACCCAGGAGAGTTAGAACAGTTCAGATAGAAGAAGCTGTACTTAACGAAATTGAGCAGCATCCAGACACCAGTACAAGACAAATTGCGGCACAGTTTAACGTAACCCATGTATTGGTATGGCAAATTTTAAAAGAGCAACAACTTTATCCCTATCACATACAGCGTGTTCAAGCTCTTCTGCCAAGGGATTTTCCAAAGAGATTAACTTTTTGCACTTGGATTCGAAATAAATTGTTGGAAAATCCATGGTTTTTATCTCAAGTGTTATTCACCGATGAGGCATGCTTTTCCCGTAAAGCCATTATTAATTTTCACAACAATCATATGTGGGCTGATGAAAACCCACACGCCGCCGGCGTGATTGAAAACCATTTTCAAGAGACGTTTTCTGTGAATGTTTGGGTTGGAATTGTAGGGAATTTCCTTATCGGGCCACATTTTCTGCCTCATAGACTCAATGGTGACCATTATCGACATTTTCTTGAATTCATCTTACCTGGACTCCTAGAAGAGATCCCACTGAGGGAAAGAATTGGAATTTGGTTTATGCATGATGGTGCTCCAGTACACTTCAGATTGGTTGCACGCCAATATTTAGATGAGAATTATTCTGATCGCTGGATTGGGCGTGGTGGGCCACAACTTTGGCCACCAAGGTCACCCGATATGAATCCACTTGACTTTTTCCTCTGGGGGCACCTTAAATCATTAGTGTACCGAACTCCAGTTCAAAGTGAAGAAGACCTGAGGAATCGCATACAGGAGTCATGCGGAATTATGAGAAACACTCCTGGTATTTTTGAGCGTGTCCGCCAGTCTATGGTTAGGCGCATAAACGCATGCATTGAAGTTGGCGGTGGCCATTTCCAGCAGCTGCTCTGACATATCAATTTCAATAATGGTCCTTTTCTGAACTTAATTTTATTCCTAGGGAATTTATGTTACTTTGCTCTAGTATTTGATAATAAAGTTATTCACTATTGAAAATGTCCAAAATTATTTTGCCATAATTAACTTTGTGCAATACATATTCAACCTGAGTTATGGTAAAAAATGTATGGGAGCTCCATAACATTACATTTTCTCTACACGAGCAGAAAATAGCTATTTGTGTAATGAGAACAAAATGACGTATTGCGTCACGCGCTAATCTTTGGAGAGTGGCAATGCCACTTCGAGAAATGAATTATTTTATATCATGCGCACTATTGAATGGATTGTACTTGTCCAATTTGAACTAATTTGGATCGATTATTGTCGAAAATTTCGAAGTAAACTCCAAAAACTCCTAAAAAATGTATTTTGATCACCCTGTACTTCGAAAACCAAGCCGCTTGGGACATGTTTATATGAACTTTTCATCTTGAAACCTTTCAAAGAATCACCCTTCAAGTTTGTTAGACTATTTGCTTCTCAAATTTCTTTATGTTATGCGTTACTGGAAAATGTTTGCGTTAATATTTTCATTGTAACTCCTGAACCGTACAAGTAAATGAAAAACATCAAGAGAGCAAAAAGATGTTAAATGAAACAACATTCATTATTCTTTTCTCATAATATGTCAGTGGTGGCGGAAAAAAAAATTCTGAAGGGTTGAACAAAGCTTGACTCTGAAAAAAGGAGGACCCTGTGAATTATTTGAGAAATGCATTATTTTGTAACGTGCGTACTATTGAATGGATTGTACTTGCCTAATTTGAACTGATTATAGTAGAAAATGTCGAAGTTAACTCTAAAAATTCTTGAAAAAATGTATTTTTATCACCCTGTATCTCGAAAACCAAGCTGTTTGGGACATATGTTTACATGAACATTTCGTCCTGAAAACCTTCAAAGAATCACCTCCCGAAGTTTGTCAACGTACTTAATTAACACCCTGTATATATATATATATATATATATATATATATATATATATATATATATATATATATATATATATATATATATATATATATATATATATATATATATGTTCCAGTGACTGTAAAACAGTCGAAAACAATCCTTTAGGAACTCACTATAGATTGTATGGCATATGTCCGACAGAAAACAACTACTTCTCTGGCTAATACCTCGACAGATATTGAATTATATCTGTCACAGGTCAATCAATTTCCAAATTAAAAAAAAAATTCTAGAATATTTTGTGCTGGGATGAATATAATGAAAAATAAATAAGGTCTTGTAGCGGAAGTTTTTTTCTACCAAAAAGATTTCTTGCACTAGTTTGTCCGCAAAAAAAGCATTTAGGAACTTATGCATACTACGCGTGAGGACCCATGTTTTAGAACCGGGCGTATTATATATTATAATCTTATACGTACTTACGAGGTCTGAAATTGGTGTTTCAATACTCTATTTTCAAGTAGGAAATCTAAACTTTCTAAAAAGTTAATTTTTCGTTTTTAATAAAACAATGTATAGACAAAAAAGGGGAAAATATATATATTAGAATCGAAAATTGACTGTTCAGATTTTAGGTAAATTTTCTCAAAAATAATTATAATTCGGAAAAAAAAATTTCATTTCGGAAAATTGTTATTTAGGTTAATTCACGAATAAAATTTTCCAGTCATTCATTTGGTCTCGTTATGAAATATGGCTCTTGTGATGATTTTGAAATTTTTCGGGATCTGAAGTTCATAGCGATATAAATATATAGGCCTCTGCAAAAGTATTGAAAATAAAATTATTTGGCTGAAACTATTTTTTCAGTAGCTCGTCTGCTCTCAGCTGTGTATCATATCGTTTATAACATCATATGATATGTTATGATGTTACAGCAGAGACGAGTTCTGATAAATCTGATGCGGAAAACAGTGATAATGATAACGATAATATACAAAATGTAGATGATTCCATGTAATTTCTTTCTAATTTTATTGAAAAAAAAAACGAATGAAGAATTTTCAATTTAAATTAATTATTTTATACCCAGAGAAAAATAAAAAATCTAAAAAAAAAATTTTTACAATTTTTTTTGAAAATTTTTGAAAACTTTGAAAATTTTTAAACTTTTTACTTACGAATCCTTAGAATAAATAAGTCTTTCTACATGAATAATGTAATAGATAATCGAGTGGAATGTAATAATTTTGAATTGAAATCTTGTTTTCTAGTACAAGATGGCTAATGGCTAATCGAATTTTTGCGGACAAACTATAACTCTGACAAAAAAAGTGCAGAATTTCTTTTTGGTAGCAAACTTCCCCTACAAGATTGTGTTTTTTATTTTCCATTATATTTATCCCAGCCCAAAATATTCTAGGATTTTGAAAATAGAAATATTTTTCGAATTTTTTTTTACTTTGAAAATTGGCAGTATTCTCTTAACTACTTATGAAAAAAATCAGCGAGATTGCTAATCACTTGTGCATTTAATGTAAAATTTACTCCACCAACTGGGCTATTATGCATTTTTCGAAAGCTATATTAACATCAAGTGTTTTCAATAAATCAAGAAATAGTCGAATAAACAAGTGCCCTATAACAAATTAGGATTCACTACGCACTAACAGTTGATTCAATTTTCACTTATTCACGACAAACTAAAGATGTTTTTGGCAATAAAAAAACATTGACTGGAAAGTTAAATGATTCACCAAACACAAACACTGAAGAATACGTCGAAAAAATGTTACTAACTAGAAGAAAAACCGCTATCAAAAAGTATAAAAATACACGAGCTCTCATGGCAGACGAACAGTTCTGGAGGCCAGGTGACGTTAACTGACGATGCACCCTCGCTGAAATTTGACCAATGTACGGAGATATAGGAATTGAGCCATCCTTTGTAGTGCATAATCGTTGAGTCATTTCCCCAGAAAATTAATTGTGGCGACACTGAATAGGAGTACCTATAGGTACTGGGGCCCAATTTTTGAATTGTCGGAATTGATTCTCTAGAAAAATATGACGTCAATTTATCTCAATTTTGCTCGAAATTGAGAGAAAATTACGTCATATTTCTTAGAGAATCAATTCCGACAATTCAAAAATTGGGTACTTGGATTCGTCCACTGAACTTATTCAACGATTATACACTATACAGGATGGCCAATTTCCTATATCCGTTCATTGTTCAAATTTCAAAGCGGGTGCATCGTCATTTGACGTCGTCTGTCATAAGAGCCCATGTATTTTTATACATCCCCACCCTCATATTTCGTTGAGCATGAAATAATTCGAAATTTTCTTTGACTTAAGTTGTAGTACTCGGAAATACCTACCTTTATGTTTACGTAACCTTTGTATATCCATTTTCCACGGCTAACTACGACCAAATGAACATCTTAAAACCCCCAAATCTCAATGCTTGAATCATTTGAATATACAGGGTATCATTCATTCTGATCAGAGTTAGCCTTGGAAAAGTGATATTTGGCTATTTTTCAAAGTATTAATTAAATATTTTTGGGAATTCTGTGACAAGAGAAGACATTTTGGAAATTTTCCAAGCATTATTTATGGATTAGAGTTGATAATGCTACCAGCTACAGATTATACCCTGTATATTCAAATGATTCAAGCATTGAAATTTGGGGGTTTTAAGGTGTTCTGAAACAGAATCTGGTGTTATTTTTGCGATAAAAAATGCCTAGTATGTTTTCCCAATTTTTCACTTTTCATTTGGTCGTAGTTAACCGTGGAAAATGGATATACAAAGGTTCCGTAAACATAAAGGTAGGTATTTCCGAGTACTACAACTTGAGTCAAAGAAAATTTTGAATTATTTCATGCTCAACGAAATATGAGGGTGTGGCTGCTCAAAGTGGGACACACTGTAGAAGTGAATCCAAGGTCTATATATAATTTCTGTCTGTTCTAGATGAAATAATTTTGAAATTTGTTAAGTGGTTTTAATAAAGTTGTGGCAGATCCCGATATAGGTAGAAACTGAGTATTGCAATGTAGAATATATGAAACTGAAAAAATATTCATCCAAATTTTCCTTTGTGATTCTATGATAACATGATTTTGTGAATTTTCATTATAACAGATTTGTGAATAGAAAATAAATCGTTTATTGATTCTTGAACCCGTTTACTTTTTTATTCTACGAAGTAGGTTGGTATGATGATGAATTTGTAGAACGATAAGGTAGGTAGGTATGATGGTGTACGAATTATATTTTGTATAGACAAATTGTACCAGTATTAGATGCAAGTTGTGAAATTTGAATTCACAACCTTGTATGTATGTATGTATGTATGTATGTATGTTTATTCAACATAGTGACTGGAGGCATTGCAACCAAGTAGAGGCTTGTTCCAGAAAACTCTTACAAAATGTACCAATCATTATATAAATAGGTACCTATATTCATTTACGATAAGAAAATTTAATAAAATATAATCTATGGGTGAATGAAATAGATTTTTAAGTTCAGTTTTTTTGCTCTAGATGGTATGATGATTAATACGTATCATTCAATACAAAAATAGAATACAAATGAATTCAAGTCAAATAAAAGAGGATATAAAGCCCGTGGCTCAAGTAAATAGTTTGATCGAACCATCTTTTTTGAAGTGATGTAAATTCATATTGGTTTGTTTAATAAAACTTGAAACA
This sequence comes from Chrysolina oricalcia, assembly GCA_944452925.2. Taxonomy (NCBI): domain Eukaryota; kingdom Metazoa; phylum Arthropoda; class Insecta; order Coleoptera; family Chrysomelidae; genus Chrysolina; species Chrysolina oricalcia. The sequence continues at coordinate 18,544,176 of OX101812.2, forward strand.
AGGCAGTTTGAACAAATCATTTGACCCAATGGCATTATCCCTACAATGGGGACTATCGAAAACATTTCGATGTTTTTGATGACTAATATGGAAAATATCTATGCAGTCAGTTTCTTTGGATCTAATAAGATTGCTTGTAAAAATATTCCATTGACTACCAATTGAATATTATTGGTATTTATATGAAATTACTTTACTCCATCTTTGAATGGCATGAATCATAAGCGGTATTTCTCCTTAGGGTTACATAATAAATGATCATGTGCATTTGCGAGGTTTAGTTGCGGCTAATTTACACTTATTCAATATTATTGTATTTATTGAGAAATTACTTATCAGCTTTTATTATTGTCATCCCTCAGCTTGAGCTAATTTTATGATCTCTAAACTGAGATATATCTAAAAGAACAACGATTCATGAATACCTATCGAATGTAAATTTCGACATATATATTTTAATGACCAATGGAAAACACTAAACATCTCTATACAGATGAGTTGATGGCGATAAACCACTTTATTGCATATACCAATAGCAGAGCGAAATAAAAATGTCCATTTAGTTACGAATCTGAAAATTTTATTTTTTCGTCAGAGGATACAGATACTAAACATTTTCATTTGCAAGGTTAATGCTTTTTTGTAAACAAAATTTTACTTATAAAAGAATAGCGAACAAACACCACCATATTTCAAAATATTCAAGCAAATTCAAATATCCATCAATCATGAACACTATTATTGTTGCAGATCCATTGTGTGTATGAGCGCTCAAAACAAGATAATCGTTTCAAAAAATAAAAACTTTTGACCAATTAACGCTCCAACTACTCTTGAATTGAAATAAATGAACAATTCCCCAATTTGCATTCCATTTATAAGCACCGGCAACACTGTACGAAAAATCCATCAGTCGCCAAATTCTCATGGTGGATTTATGCAGCAATCATAAGTCATAAGTCTTAAGTCATAAGGAAGAATATTCGTCAATTATTGGTTGGTCCGTATATTCCAACCAATCATTGACGAATATTCTTCCTTATGACTTAAGACTTATCATTGCTGCATAAATCCACAATCAGTCTCAGTCTGTTTTTACTTTCTGATAAAATACGAATCTGACCGAATTCATTCGGCTCATGTATCGGTCGGAGCAAGTCCAGTCGGTGTTAGTACAGTATAGATAATTGTGGGTCTGCTGAGTTGCTGGTTTTGTGAAACACGAATCGGAGGATGTACGAATTTGAAGATTTACTTTTCTGTTAAAATTCCCTTCTGATACAATAAGTTTCTGTGAAAAGCTCATTCTGATCATTTACATATTTGCCGAAATAACACAGGAAAGTACAGTCGATATTTTTCATTCTGTCGGCGTCCAGTCTGACGAAGTACGGTTTGATGTTAAGTTTTACATTGTGCAGTTGGGATAAGTATGGATCTGTTCATTTCATTTTCTGATCAAGTAGCTATCTGATGGAGTAAATTTTGTCTGTTTCTTTATTTAATATTGTTCGTTCTGACAATATGGGTTATCCAACCATTGGTCGATTTCCTCTGCAATAGCAAAGATGACCAAATAACCACTGAAATGGACTGGGAATGCTCTTAGTTCCACTGCGCACCCGTATAAAGTGATAACTCTAGGAGATGAAGAAAGGAGGCACATGCAATCTAGCAGAGAAATACTTTATTGCTTACTTGTATGGGTGCGAGAGAGACATTCATCTGCACGTATGTGTTATTAGTTTCCCAATTTATGGTTTGTAAACACGCCAGTGCAGTGCAGCGCGTCTATGTATCAGTTTTATATGTTACAATCAAATCAATCTCGCTTCGTCCGCTACTGCCAGGAACCACAAAACAAACATGGCAAAACGCGAATACACAGTTTTTTGGCGAAAAAGTCAGTGATAAAGTAATTTCCGATCTCAGGGGCTTGTAGCTCTGGGGCTTAACACTCCTAAATGGAAAACGCCTATACACCCCTCCTTCACGAGAGTGCAAGAGGTTAGATTACACCCTGTAAATACTTACTCTATATATACCCATTATGATTTCTATGATTTCATTACATATCAATAATCGTTGATGGCAATGACAACGATTTATATGTATTTTTAATTATTAATAATAATAATAATGTACAATTCCCGTAATAATTCCCGATTACCTAGTCAACACAGGGACATTTGATGGATATCCACTGGACATTCATTTTGGACATTTGGGATATCCAAAGGACGTCCGGTGGATGTTCCGAGTGGAACAAGCTGGACTTCCATGAGATATCCTTCTGGGATATCCATGAGATATTCTTCTGGGATATCCATGAGATATCCTTCTGGGGATATCCATAAGATATCGCTCAGGAATATCCATGAAATATTTTTCACGGGTATTCCTAATATGTTGTTCAGGGACATTTACAAGATATCCACAAGGATATCCATAAGATATTGTTCACAGATATCCAAAAGATATCTTTTAGGGATTTTTTTAAATAAATAAAAATTACTATTATGACAAAACAATAATAATTTCAATTAAATAAACACGAGAGGATAAAAAAATGTATTTATACTCTTATTTATGAAATAACAAAATAATGATATTAAAATAATGAAAAATGTGAATATATTATATAGTAATAATAAAATATTCTTTTTGAAACCAAAAATAAATTTAAAACAGGCCACTCAGAGAATGACAATCTCGGTTTCTTCTTGGGGTTTTTCCTGTTTTTTCGAAGCTAGCAGATGTCTTTGTTTGGCCATTTGTAGCCAACTTTTTATTGCCCCTTCTGACATTTTCCCACATTTGCTGCCAGACCATTGGAATTAGCTGCGTCTGAAATTAATTGAGTAAACACTAATCCTATACCATATAAGTGAAGAAAATTCAAGCCGGAATAAGGAATTAATATTCTAAAGATTGGGAATAAAATCAAATTCTATTGAAGAATTTACTGTGTATTCTTCATTATAGGCAGAACTTTATATGAAATATATTCTTATTACCTAGTAAAAGTTCAGCCAATTTGAGTTCAACAAAAACTCTTTTTTTTTGGCCCATACCAGCTAATATTCCGATGCAAAATCATTTGTTATATTGGAATTTTTGAAACTTCATCGACCTGAAAAGATATTTTTGATAAAAAGATAGGAAAACATTATTCACTCACAACAGCTCTGAATTTCTCCCTGTTGTCCAAATACTCCACCAACTGTTTGATTTTCTCAAGGAATCAATGTGGAAATGATCAAATTCTACAAATATCGATAAAACACCCCTACATGGTGCACTTATATTATTCATCTTATCTGTTCACATGTTTCATATCTGTCAGCGACTCTATTATTTTCTTGAAAAGTATTTTCTGTAACTAGCTGAATTGAATACGAATCCATTATCCAAAGAGGCAACCTCGTCGCAGAATTATCAAATTCTGTAACAAGAGTTGATGAATAATCAGAATTATTATTTTCAATAGACATTATTTCATTATCAGGAATGCATGATGTTGAAGAGACGTTGAAGTCGACCATTGACGAGATGGAACAGGCGTCATTAGTAAAGTTTGTAAACTCTTTAGCTAAAACTCGTTCGGATTCCAATTTTTATTTTTTATTTGTACATCAGCCTTTTTGTTTGATATTTCTTGATATTATCCATTTTCTCTCACCTAATTGGCACAAATGCATTGATTGAAAATTGTTTAAATATTATATTTCTACCACTTACCATCAAAATGTATTTGAAGGAATGAAAAAAACCAATTGGCCAAAACCAAAATCCTCAAAATCCACGTGAATTAAACCGGGAATCAGAGACATATGTAATGGAAAACCAGTAAAACCACAAAAGTAAGCAAGTAAGGTTAAGTTTCTCTTTCGCACGAATCCCACAGCCAGCAATCACAGAACTGACGACAAAATAAACATATCTCTCTCTCTCTCTCTCTCTGGATTCTTGGATCAGCTTGTTATTAACTACAAACTGCACGATATACGCGCTCTGTGATTGGAAACTGTCATGGCGGTAAGTTTAAATGACATGACAAGAAGAAGGCAAACAGTTAAAAATGAGTGAATCACCAGTCAACGTAACCTTAACCTGACTAATCTTACGTAGATAGAATGTTAGCGATTTATCGAATATTCGTCCAAAATTGTTAATAACAGCAGCGTTGGTCGGAGCTCTCATATAGTGCATTTTAGTACAGAACTTAAGAATGCGAAACATTCATTATTTTATATTTGTTTCGGATATTTTATGGCCACCTGTAGAATATCTTCCAACGGTCCAGGAAAAAGATTATTTTTATAAAGATATAATTTGTGTACGTTGAAGAGAGAAAAAATCATAGATATCCAAAATTCAGCTCGACATTTCCCAGATAACACATGGACATCCAATGGATATCCACTGGACATCTGTTATTGATATGCTCTGGATGTACTATGGACGTCAGGAAATATCCAAAGGATATACTATGGACGTCCAATGGATGTTCGGAGGGTACCAACCTGTACATCCATAAGATGTCCTTCAAGGATATCCATAAGATATTCCTGAACTATATCCATAGGATATCCATATAAAATATCTTATGGATAATCTCTACGGATATCTTATGGATATCAATTTTAGATTCAGTCGGAAAACGAAATATAAAAGTATTCTTGAAATGCTTCTATTCGTGTACGAGCATGGAAGAAACTCAGAAATTGATAATATCAAAATCAGTCTTGCAATTCAATCACATCCATATTAACTGTGGATATTTTATGGATATCCATAGGATACTTGCTGAAGAATATCCATTTCAAATCCTTCGTTGGATATCCCATGAATATCCATTTCAGATCCAAGGATATCTCTACCAGAATTGGACATAAAATGGATATCCATAGGATATCGTGTGTTATCTGGGTATGTACGCCAGTTTCGTCACTGAAATATACGTTAAATCAAATGGCGATTGTTTTGAAAATGCATTTAATGCAATAATGACCATAAAATTTATACAATGTTCGCCATAGAGTTGGATACAATTGAAATTTTTTTCATTTTTAATTTCTCAGAAAACGTTATTATTGCTACAAGTTGGTGTGTCATACAAAATGTATCATAGATTTTCAATAAGTTACTGATATTGTGTCAATAAGCTGAAAATTACAGGTCTAGAAATGGGCCAAAATTATACTACCTCTATTTTTCAAGATATTAAAAAGTTTTCAAGGCTGGTTATTATCCTTGCGAATATTCGCAATTGATTTGCGATCGATATACGCCAAAAAATTACGGTGAATGATGAATCATGTCATGTAATTTTTCATTATTTGGGATTAGATTTTACTACATTACCACAATTTCTCATTTACCGCAATTTTTTGCCAAATGAGTTGAATCGCAAAAAATTGCGATTATTCGCAAGGGTATGAACGAACCTTTACAGAGAATATATCTACATCTACTCAGACCTATATATAAAATCTCAATATAAGAAGAACGATAGGGCCTTAATTTCATTCGAATATAAAAATGTAAATCGATAAAGTCTTCGCCCATCAACTCCCAGCACCTTTCCCTGTTTCATGTATCTTATTCGAAATTGTCATGCGCATCATTTTCAAGTGAAGCCGAGGTACGAGGATATATGTTTCGTAAACGTAAACTAAGGCTGCTTTCAGACTAGGCGGAACGCGGAGCGCGGAAATGTCAAATTCCGCCAAAAAAGTTGACTTCCATTCAACAATTTACTCCGGAATGACCTTGAGCGTAAATTCTAACGTTCTAAAATTGAAATTTGACATTTCCGCGATCCGCGTTCCGCCCACAGAACTCATACTTAAGTATGAGTTCTGTGGTTCCGCCTAGTCTGAAAGCAGCCTAAAGCCGGGGTCCCATGCATACGTTTGTCCGATGATACGATGATCCGACAATGCTCCTATTAGCTGCTTTCCATTTAACATAAGGAGCTCCTCAGAGCTATCCAGTACGGAAGCCGGGTTGGCTCACTTGTTACTGGTAGACTAGTGGCACAGCACACGTCCACTTCCAACATGTGCACACGTTCACTTCCAACATGTTGGAAGTTGAAATACTATAGCAGCGTTAGGGTGAGTTCCCAATGCTACGTTTTTGCGTCGCGCATCACGCATTCTGATTGGCAACTATCTGCATTGAGGTTATGCGTAGTATTGTATTAGCCTGTTCGTTTTTCATGCTCACAATGATTTTGATTTAAATGCTGAATTTAGCAATAATAGGTGTTCGTTTGTCCCGAGCAAAGCTCAGAGAGTGTTCTTTTGTCAGGAGCAAGTTTTCATGCAGATCACACAAAGCAAGCTTTCTGTTTCAGAGAGCAGAAATATTTATATCAAAAGTGAAAGTCAATAGACGAGGAAAGTGATGACGTAACAAATGTCATTCTTGTCAAAATTGATTCCAAACAAACCTCCGTCGAATTCAAATCAGCTTGTCAGATATATTTCCGAAAAGATTTTTCAACTTCTTCTGCCTAAGAAAACAACATCCAACCAACCAAACACAAACTAATGAGCAAGGCAGCAAGCAAATCATCAACAGAGATAAAGTCTCCTAAAATTATTGTTTGGAATCAGTTTTTGACATGAATGACATTTGTGACGACACACTTTCCTCGTCTATAAAGTCATGGAAATCTACTCTTTGGTCGATGGTTATAAATTGGTCAATTAATGGTCATAGAGTCATAGACAAGAGTGATTAGAATTGAAGCGGATAACTGGACAAAAAAAGAAATGGAGAAAGTACCTAATAAGCAGTGCTGCCGATTTGAGAGTAATTACTCCATTTGTAAGCAATTTGAAAGATTCGGAGTATTGTGGAGTAACGACGAATTGTAAGCATTTTTCACTAGGGACAAAAGGAGACTAATAGGCGAATTTTTGCATTTTTTTTGCGATTCGACTGATACAGCGAAACAATATCGATGATAACCGACTATTTGGGATTTTTAAATAGAAAAATCCATTTTTACAAAACACGTTCTCTTATGGAAAATAGTTTTGTATATCCCCCCATCGGCTGTTTGACAAGTGACAGCTGACGTCACTGACAGTGGGAGTAAAACCCCGCATTTTGATAGAAGCTAGTCAGCATATTGACTCTGTTAATAAGACAAACATAATAAATGTTGATGTGGTAGACGCCAATTCAGAGTTTTATTGGGTTCGAACTATTCCGATTGCCAAATTGGTGATCGCGTCGGGAATTTGCCAATCAGAATGCGCGAAGCAAAAATCAAAAATTATGCATTGGGAACTCACCATAACGCTGTCAACTTCCAACATGTTGGAAGTGAACGTGTGCACATGTTGGAAGTGGCCGTGTGCGGTGTCACTTGTCTGCCAGTCACTAGTGAGCCAACCCGGCCACCGTAATCCAGAGCGTATGACCATGCGTTCCATTTATGGTGGATTTATGCAGCAATCATAAGTCATAAGTCTTTAGTCATAAGGAAGAATATTCGTCAATGATTGGTTGGAATATACGGACCAACCAATCATTGACGAATATTCTTCCTTATGACTAAAGACTTATGATTGCTGCATAAATCCACCATTAGTTGAGCTTCAAGCACCGATGTGACTCCGATTGATATTCCCCTTGCCCCTCGAGCACCACCCGTTCTATTGGTGCATGAAGCACAAGTAGACAAAAGTCAAAACGCGAATACATAGTTTTTTGGCAAAAAAGTTAGTGATAAAGTAATTTCCGATTTCAGGGGCTTGGAGCTCTGGGGCTTCAGACTCCTAAATGGAAAACGCCTACTGGTTAAGGTATTTTGACAGCAATATTTGTCCGACGTCGTAAAAAGTTAAGTTATTTCAACTTTTGTCCGATAGTGGATGGTTTATAACCTCACAACCACAAAAGAACTAAGAAAAATTCATTTTTGCTCCTTTCTCGTAAGGGCATACGAGAATCCCAAAGTGCTGGCCTCGCAAGTACACAACTAATTAATAGTTCCTCGACAGTGTAATCCATTGTTTCAATCTATAATAGATTTAGACATTATAATATACCTATATAATAATTACATAAAACGTAGAAGACAGAAATCTTTGGGAAATCGTTTGCTAACGAACAGTCGTTACCGACCGATGATGAACCCTTTACTCCCATAAACACCTAACTATGTAGGCTTATTATGGCAAGAACCTGTCAGAAAACAACTACTCCCCTGGCTAAGACCATCGGTCGGTAACGACTGTTCGTTACTTAAAACGTGGTAGACTTTACATTTAAACTGTTTTCAGTAATTTCACTTTCGAAATCTAGGCTTTCTATTTCTGATTCCATTTATTTATTATCGTTGATAAAAGTCACAACAAAACATCGAACACTACACTAATCATATAATTTAGTCGGACACATGTGACAGAAAATTATTTTTCCCGCTGCCGACACTGTAAATAGTCCATATACATGCTTAGCAACAAAACAGGTAAATGGCCTATATCATTCGTTTACTAATTCATCTTGACAACGGAACTTAATAGTGTCATTTACATGCCTAGAGTAATGGTGGATTTATGCAGCAATCATAAGTCATAAGTCTTTAGTCATAAGGAAGAATATTCGTCAATGATTGGTTGGTCCGTATATTCCAACCAATCATTGACGAATATTCTTCCTTATGACTAAAGACTTATGACTTATGATTGCTGCATAAATCCACCATAATAATGACTTTGACAAGTAATACCTTCAGCTTCATTCATATCAATTTTTAGGTTGAGACCTTTTGAATATTATTGTTGTCTGCTTATTCGGTAACTTAGTTACACGCACAAGCAACTTAGAATGAAATAGCGCACGAATAATCATGAAGGAAGGGTAAGAAAACAAACTTCAATTCAGGCAAATTTTGAGAAATGTCAACAAGCAGCGAGAAAAACGTAATAAGTAACACGGAATGTATGGACTGTTATCATCCTCGGCAAGCGACAAGCCTCGGCTTTGCCTCGGCTCGTACTCGCTCACCTCGAATGTTAACACGTCTTTACATTCCTTGTTACTTAAATAACTATTATACGACAAATTACGTCATTTCGGACGAAATTCATTCGGATTCGGACAAACGTATGCATGGGACCCCGGCTTAAAGCTGGATTCATATGCAAGCTTTTCGCGTTTTCGCTCATTGCGCACTGATGTCTGATTGGCTGTTGGAGTAGAAAACGCTTTTCAAGCATATATCTATAGTTAATAGATATATGTTTTCAAGGTCAGTAATCCAAAAGTCCAAACATTTTGAACTTATTGAAGAAAAGCGCCGATTTTGTCAGATTTTCATGTTTTGTGACAGCTCTTTTCTGTTTTTGTGGGTAATATACGTTCCTTATCAGGATCGGATTTATAAACACCTAAACAACCAAAAATAATTAAAATAAAATTGATTTAAAAACTTTTCTATTGAAATTAATGAAAATCGTATTGATTTTCGAGTTACCACTGATCAGTTCACATGTCTATCCAATGGTGAGAGCTATTTGATTTACCTCGCCAGACTCCTCATTAATTGTCTTCGCACCCATTAACTTCCGTGTTTTCTATTCTTCATTATTTTACGGTGATAATATAAAACCGCTAATTGAATCATATGTCGTTTTCGAAAGTATAAGCCATTATAGTAAACTCCATTTGAAGAAAACATTAATATCAAACTAAAAAGTCACTTATGACAGATCTCATTTGAACAAGGCGCGCTTAATTTTAGAGCTTCCCGCGGAAAGCGAAAGCTTGCATATGAATTCACCTTTAGTGACCATTAAAAAGAAGTAGAAAAAATTCGCGCCAAAAATAACATCGGTTTGTGGAAAAACAAGAAAAAGTTGTAGGTTTGCGAATCTTTGATTTGAGATTGTTTTCTATTATTTGATCATAATTTAGGGACCAAAATAATGGACAATCAAGATGTTGATCAGCGCCTCCGAGTTTTACACAGAGAATACCTTGATTTTCTTGACGATGAGGTAAATAAAAAACATATCAGGTCACTGGTAAATTCGTTTTATCAACATTTTTAACAGGAAGACCAAGGAGAATATACTCAAATGGTTAAAAATATGATAGCAGACAACAGTCATCGGCTAGTGGTCAATATCAATGATTTGCGAAGAAAAAACCCTGTAAGAGCACAGGCCCTACTCAAAAATGCCTTTGAGGAACAAATGGCTTTTCAGAAAGCCCTAAAAGAATATGTGATGACTGTGCAAGCGGATTATGCGAAAACCGATGAGGATTTTTTTGTTGCTTTTGAAGGCAGTTTTGGAAAGAACCATGTAACCCCACGATCGTTGAATTGTGCTTTCTTAGGAAACTTGGTGTGTGTAGAGGGCATTGTTACAAAATGTATGGTATCATGCCATTAAATTTTTGTTTTCTTATATGACTCATTTCAGGTTCACTTATCCACCCAAAAGTTGTCCGTAGTGTGCATTTTTGCCCATCTAATAACAAAGTAATGGAGAGAAAGTATACAGATTTAACTTCTTTAGATGCTGTTCCTTCTGTTGCTGTTTATCCCACCAAAGTTAGTAATACACTCTTTGAATTATTGTTAGATTCAAATAATTTTTCTTTATTCTAGGATGATGAAGGAAATGCCCTTGAAACAGAGTTTGGTTTGTCAACATATAAAGATCACCAAACTGTTTCAATTCAGGAAATGCCTGAAAAAGCTCCAGCTGGTCAATTGCCCCGTTCTGTAGATATCATATGCGATAATGACCTAGTAGATTGCTGTAAGCCTGGTGATCGTATACAGGTTGTTGGGAATTTCAGATCTCTGCCAAACAAACAGGGAAACTACACCAATGGCACATTCAAGTGAGTATTACTATTTTTAATTTGTATCACATATACAATCATAAATATGTACATATCTACGTGATTTCATTGGTAATTCTTAAGGCATGGTTTTCCCATCTTTTATTAATAATTTCAATATTAATGACGTTTTTCTATGCTGTTAACAAGAATCCAATTCTTTACACATTAAAGTATTACAATATAGTTATTTAATCAACTAGTGTGTTAATGAAGGCAATACATCAAATGAAAATTTAGAAACAGCTGTGACAAACAAATGAATCTCTAAAATCAATTAATGCCTATTTCAAAACAAATAAATGAAAACCGAATACTAATAAATCTAAAGCAATGATCATATCAACTAAAAATAAATTGAATCATATGAGGATGGAGAAAATTCACATTGAAATTGATGGTGAAGCATTACAAATTGTATCTGAAATACAGTATCTAGGATTCATGGTAGATAGTACACTATATTTAAATAGTCATGCTGAATATACAGTATTATGATAAAGTAATGCACAAAATACATAAAACGTACAACGATCACTTTTGAAAAAAATGCAAAAACACGTCAAACTGTTTTTTTTATTCTGCATCTTTTGACATAAGTTACAAAAATAACACGTCAAAGTTGGTTTAATGGACTGTTTAGTTAATTGAAAAGTTATTATGAAACTTACGTTTATTTCGTTTTTTATTCATTTTCTCGTTTTTTTTCTTATGTGAGCCCTACTACAACTATTTTTCCCTTGTGTAAAAACACAAGCTCTATCACATAATGTAATAAAAATCTTAGCTTCCCATTAAAAAAATTTGTTGATGACGTCATAACTTTGACGTGTTATTTTTGTAACTTATGTCAAAAGATGCGGAATAAAAAAAACAGTTTGACATGTTTTTGCATTTTTTCAAAAGTGATCGTTGTACGTTTTATGAATTTTGTGCATTACTTTATCATAACCCTATATTATTAACAAAATAAGCAGAAAAATGTATATTTTATCAAGGGCAGTAAACTTGCTGTCAATGAATGCCAGAATCACCAGTTACTACTGCTATTGTATTATCAAACCTCACTTTAAGTACCGTGCTACTTTGATGTATATATTCAATCAAAACAAAATATCCCAACTACAGAAATGACAAAAACACAGGATGAGAATAATTCTCAAATGTAACCAATTCACCTCAGTATACAGAAATATATACTACTTGGCGATGATATTTATATACGAAATCGTAAAGGTTTTACAACCACATTATTTAAATAAATTCAGTGTATTAAACAAAGAGATTCATGGCTATGAGACTAGGTCGAAAAATGAATTACATATAGAAAAAAACAAATTAAAAAACTGCATGAGAATTCTTTATTCTTTAAAGGCCTAAATGAATTCAATAAGCTACCAAAAACTGTAAGAGGATCACAAAACTTGAGAAGCTTTAAGTCTTTGCTGCTGGAACATACTTTGAATTCAAATGATTAGCTTTAAACTTTAAATCTTAAATTTTAATTGTAATGTTAGGATATTTTTATTTTTTTAATGTCTTAATATTTTAATGAAATAACTGTATTGTATGTTCGTTTTTTAAAAAATTTACAATTTATATAATGTTTGTATATTAGGCTTGCCTATTTCAATAAATTACTACTACTATTAATGATTGAGATATTTTGCGCTAAATACACTCAATTGCTTAGTAGTTTTAATAAATGATTCTTTTCACTTGGTCATTTTTCTATACTTCTTAAAAATCTCACTGGTGATACATTTGCATAAAGGTGATACAAATTTCCCTTCAAATTTCCCTTCAAATTTTAGATCTATCTCTCTCATTCCCATGATAGCAAAAATTATAGAAAATCTGGTTGAAAATAGGTTGAACAACTTTTTATGCACCAACATCTTTAGCATTCAACAGTTTGAATTTTAAAATTAAAAAGTCACTAATGATGCAATTTTCTCACTTTTATGTGAATTGTATAGCGAAATTACAATGTGGAGGCGGCCGTGGCAGTGTTTCGTGATTTGTCCAAGGCGTTTGACTGTGTTAATCATTAAATACTGTCAAAAAAACTTCACTGTTATGGAATAAGACATGTTGCTCATATGTGGTTTGAGTCATACTTGTCAGGTCAAACACAGGTGGTTAAAACAAAAACAATATCCAGTATTGCCGATATACGTTGTGGCGTACCACAAGGCTCAGTCCTTGGCCCAATTTTGTTTCTGCCTTATGTAAATGACCTGACAGCACTTAATATATCAGGACAGGATCTTTCACTCTTTTCGCCGATGATACCACTATTTTATCTTTTTATCAAAACTGATAAATAGAAAGTGAAAAAATGGTGTGAAGCAAACCCTCTCACATTTAACACAACAAACACCAATATAGTTTCTTTTAAGTGCATAGTTGACGATGTTTCCTAGATAATTAGATCATTGAAAAAAATAATTACTCAAAATTTTCAGGACTACACCATTGATAGTACCTTTTTCTGTCAATGGGTGATTTGTTTGTATGAAATGAGCAAGTTGTTTCGAAAATAAAGAGAGAATTTATGTGAAGATGTTGAAAAGGAAAACATTCTCAATTGAAAATTGAACCAAATATGACTCCTCTGTGAGGATATTGTGATCAATGAAAATGTGCCATATTATAGTGAAGCTGACATGACATTGTAACTGCAAGAGTAACAAAATTTCAGAAGGTGTAACATACATGTCGTTATTATAGTCTCTTTGTTTTTGATAACAGAATAAATTTTACATTGTATTTTTTTTATACCTTCTGCGATGAGAATGCCTCAATAATCTGCTATTTCAGGACCATAGTGATTGCAAACAATATTTCCCAACTCAGCAAAGAAGCCAATCCCTCAATTTCCAGAGAAGATGTGGCACGCTGCAAAAGTCTTGCCAAGTCCAGTAAAAACATTTTCGAGTTATTATCGAAATCACTAGCACCCTCGATACACGGTCATGAATACATCAAGAAAGCCATACTATGTCTTCTACTCGGAGGTGTGGAAAAAGTACTTCCCAATGGTACTAGACTCCGTGGGGATATCAACGTTCTTCTCATTGGAGATCCTAGTGTGGCCAAATCTCAACTCCTTCGATATGTCTTGTGTACTGCCCCTAGAGCTATACCTACTACTGGAAGAGGATCTTCTGGTGTTGGTTTGACAGCAGCTGTAACAACTGATCAGGAAACGGGCGAGAGGAGGTTGGAAGCTGGCGCCATGGTACTGGCTGATAGAGGAGTGGTTTGCATTGATGAATTCGATAAAATGAGTGACATCGATAGGACTGCTATACATGAAGTTATGGAACAGGGAAGAGTGACAATAGCCAAGGCTGGTATACATGCCAGTTTGAATGCTAGGTGTTCCGTTTTGGCAGCAGCTAATCCTGTTTATGGAAAGGTAATAATAATAATAAATGTATTCAGTAAGATCATCAAAGATGATATTGAATGAGTAAATGCAAAAGGTATAATAGTAAAATAAATACTGTTTGGCATAAAAAAAATTGCAAAATACTGTCTGTCCATAAAGTTGAATTTTGAACAGAACGGATTTTTTTTTCAAAAAAAAAGTTCCAATCCGTTCAAAAGTTAACAGGGGGTGGGGTACTTTATGGACAGACTGACTCACTGACTAAACAAGATTTTCATAGAGTCAATGCAAATTGGTTGGTTTTCATTGAATAGTTTGTTATGCCTGTCAAGAAGTGACTAATGTTACAATGTTAATTATTGACATAAGTAAAGTGAATAATATCAGTGATAGATAATTACATGTTTCACATTTTATTGCCTCACTGCATTGACTTTTGAGAAGAAATTTTCCATGAAATATTTTTGGAATTATATCAAATATCCAATCACTTCTAGCTAGTTGCTCTTGATATGCAAACTAGATTTATAGTTAGTTTAGCTTTTGAAACAATCGAAACTACCCTACTTTATTTAAAGTTATCTCTGTAAAGAATTTATCTAATTTTATGTTATTACTATTTTCTTGTTTCAATCTGTTAATTTTGTTTGTAGTACAACCAGTATAAAACTCCTATGGAAAATATTGGCCTTCAAGACTCTCTTCTATCTCGTTTTGACTGTCTCTTTGTGATGCTGGATTCAGTTGATGAAGATAATGATCTGAAAATATCTGATCACGTAGTAAGGATGCATAGGTACAGGTAGGTATTCAAAAAATTTCAATCGTTTTTTTTAATATAAATTTGAGTCCGTTTACATTTGGTCAAATAAATATACAATAAACAAAGATCAGATGTATTGAATTGAAATAGGAATCCTGATACACAAGGTAGATAATACAAGATATAGTATAATAATATTTAAAATTCATACCACTAAAAATACACATATTCCCACACTAACAAACATAAATTAACAGATATAAATTTATATTTTTTAAATTAAATTAAATCAAATCATGCTCCTTCATGAACATACTCAGTAATTCCTCTTGGAACACTATGATGGCAAGGATTTTATTGAATTATAAAGTCAAATTGTTTGAAGCCTTTGAAAAATCTGGGGTTCACTGTACTTCTAAATATAGTTTGACTCACATAAAGATGTGTTTCGAATTGTATGATGAAACATCCTTATTAAATACCATAGAACAATAGTAAAATCTTTGGGATAGTGAAAGCCATTTGAAGGGTGAACAACATTCTAAAAATTTGGTGAATATCTAGTACATTTAAAAATTATACAATTTTCAGTAGTTCTGTAAAATTTTGAAGGAAAATGATGTAGTACTCCAGTATTTGAAGTGAATGTGATTACATTCAATTTAATTTCATTAATTTTAAGAGATTATTTCTCAATATCTTGTGATACTCTATTAATATCTTTATTTTACACTAAATTTGTTATACTTTAATATCTAATATTTGTTTTCAGCTTGACAAGTAATCATTGAACCACTTTTCAGTACAATATATATTCTGTACAATTCCTTTTTCTCAAGCTAAAATTTAATACTGTTTCAGATTGATTCACAAATGAAATTAGATTTGTGCAAAAAATCTAATACTTGCTTATGGTTATTTACTGATAATTCTAGAACTTTATCTATTGGTATAAGGGTATTTATAGGCCTATATTCCATTGCTTTTTTGGTGTTAACTTTTTATATAGGGATAACTATAATTATTTTAAGTGATTGAGGTATTTGACCTCTTTGGAGCGTGGCATTGATTAAATTAGGAAGAGAATAATCTGCCGTCTCAAATACTTGTATTTGCCTATGTCATACTTTGTAGCATTATTATATAGTAGGATAATTCGACCAGTGTTCTGGATTTTTCTATTTTTCACATTTGTTTTTCTGTGTAAATAAATATTTAATATGTACACTTATAGGAATCCTCTAGAACAAGATGGAGAAGTTCTGCCAATGGGTTCAAGTATTGATAAGTGGAGTACCATAAATCCGGACGATATGGAGGGAGATAGGCAAACTCCTGTATATGAAAAATATGATGCATTACTGCACGGATCAACTCGTAAGAAGAGTGATAAAATACTAAGCGTAGAATTCATGAGGAAGTACATATATTTTGTGAAGATATTGAAGCCTTCTCTCACAGAAGAAGCCTCAGAGATCATTGCCGATGAGTATTCCAGATTGAGATCAGAGGAAATGTTGGATAATGATGTGGCCAGGGTTAGTATCTAAATCAATCTATTTGAATCAAGCAATCAAATTATGCTTTAGTATTGAAAGATTACAATTCTCATTGACAAAGCTTCATTATAAATAATACAAAAAGGTAATTGAAAAATTATAAAGTCATAACTACGTGTTGACTGATATGAGTTCACTTTATAACTTTTTTATCTTATGAGTTAGGGGCAGTTACTGAAGGTAAAATTATCCCCGTCGAAAAATATGAATTATTTTTTTTCGCGTCTGTAGAAGTTTGGCATTTCAAAATGCTATCATTTCGGAACCCTCAGAGATATCGCTTTGAAATTTGAACTACATCAATAACTCTTCAGTTTTTTTGTCATAGTAAAATCTTGAAAATTTTTACGGGGTTTTTCCGTTTTTCTCAACTTCTATCGATACAGGTCTGACAAGTGGATACAGGTCTGACAAGTGATATGATCCATTTCATATTTTTTGAAATTATACTCCTATATGCCCTACACAAGTGTATACTTTTTCAGAAAATCTACAAAAAAATGTAAATACTTTTTTTTTTTGTAAAATGTAGTCCAGGAAATATTTTGAAAAATCGAAAAAAATGAGATATTGACCTTACTACTAATAAAATTGAATTTTTTTAAATCGCTCGGATACGTCTTTAAAAGCCGCACCGAATGATGGAAAAACAGAAATAAAATTACGTGTATTTTCTCTCTAAAATCAGCAAAAACTCGAAAACAAAACGAGATGTCACAAAAATGTATACCCACAATATGCAAAGAGTCCCCCAACTTTTTCCGTTTCTTTATAAATAATCTCGGAAAAATCAAAGGAACTTAAAAAAAGATAAAGAAAGAAATATACAGGGAGTTCCAAATTAAGTCGGCACCATTGCCAACTCCGTTATTATTGATGCTACGAATTCGGTTAAATTGGCAAACTAGTAGCATTTTTAATGACCTTCTCGATGCCGAAAACAAAAACAAATTGACAGTCGCGTTTTCAAAATATTTCATGAAATGATATTTTTTTAAATGGAACACCCTATATTTTATTGCATCTTAATATTGATTGGCTGCGCTCCTATCTTGACGGAAGGAGGCAAGCTGTAGTACTACAAAATAATATATCTGATAAACAATATGTTACACAGGAGGTACCACAAGGTTCAGTACTTGGTCCACTGTTGTTCATAGTGTTCATGAATGACCTGACCCACTCGGTAACACAATCTGATCTAGAAATTGTATATGCAGATGACACAAACTTCTGCTTGAGGAACATAACAGCTCAAGAGTGTTCTGCTAAAGCAAATGTAAGTGCTCAAGCATTTTACAATTATTGTCACAATAACGGATTATCTGTCAATACAGATAAAACTCATTTCATGACATTCTTGCCTAAAAATGTAAGCTTTGATTCTAGTCTAACTGTAAAAATAAGTAACCAAATAATTCAACAGACTGAATCGATTAAATTTCTAGGGGTTACAATGGACCATAAGATGACCTGGGAAGAACATATTGATAATCTGGTAGCCAAATTAAGCAGTATCTGTTTTTTAATGAGACAATTACGAAACACTGTCAGCTTTGATATCTTGAAAATGGTTTATTTTGCCCATGTAGAAAGCACACTATCATATGGTCTAATTTTCTGGGGATCATCCAGTCATCTGAATGATGCATTTATTATGCAGAAAAAAATAATGAGATGCATGGTAGGAACTTCATCAACTGCATCTTGTAAAGAACTATTCAGGAAAACTAGAATCTTAACCTTACCCAGCCTTTACATATTCAAACTCATTTTAGATTTTACACAGCAAACACTCAATATTTCTAAGAACCGAGATATTCATAATTATTATACAAGAAATAGGAATAAAATTGATTACTTATATTTCGGTCGTCCATCATCTTAATGGTTGAAAGATTTCTATCTCTTTCAAATTTTTTCACAACGTTTCAATTGCTTGAATCCGCAATCGTCTTCTGGTGAATACCACGTCCGAAATATAAGTAATCAAGTTACTACATCGTCTAAAACATTCAAACAAACAGGAATAAAATTCATCAACCATTTTCGAGACTGACTCTTGGACAGAAATCACACAAATACCAACAAATAAAATGTTATAATAAGTATCTGGAGTTATGCTCAGAACCAAACAAGCCGAGTACATTTAAGAATGGACTTCATACATTCCTCTGTAATGGCGCGTTTTATTCTCTGAATGAGTACCTGATGGCATGATTATTGCGGTGTTGAAGTACAAACCCAAAGTATGTCCTGAACCCTATATAATGTTTAAGAGTTTTAAATATGTGTTAAAAATGTTTTATATATGTGAACTGCTTGAACTTTTAGCCTTAGTATTAAGATTTTGACTAGTCTGATAAGCATCTATATGTTCACCAGCAGGCTGAATTGTGTATATATTTTAGAGATGAATAAAGCTACTTACTTACTTACTATTCTTCCTGAAAAGCTGATTTAATCGATCCATCACAGTTGGGGTCTAGCTGAAATGGTAACAGAGATATAGGGTGTGAAAAATTGAGAATCAATTGGGACAGATACAGGGTGATCAAAATTCTGAATTCTGCACCACCCTGTATTTGTTTCATTTAAATCTTAGTAGATAGTGAATGAAAAGTTGAGATAGGGAAGTGCAAGCTGTTTTGACCAATAATTCAATAAGTTTATGTAGATATGTACAAAAACCGGCATGTCAACGAATAACAAACACACCTAACAATTATAGAAAATAATTGAAGAGTACCAATCACAGCTTGATAAAGGGTAAGGCGTACATATGTTTTTTGGTATCAAGTAAATGAGTCTTGGTAGAATTTATCCAGCGGATAATAGGCCTGTGTAACACAAAGCTTTTTTACTTCTTTTCTAAAGATTGTATCTAGAATCAACAATATAATTCTCCTTTTTTTTGAATTAATGCATTTTAATACCTAATCTCAGAGATAATCAATATTTTCTGACTGTATTTTCAAGTCATTATTTTTTCGATTTTAGACGCAACCTGTGACTCCTCGTACTTTAGAAACTATGATTCGTCTTTCTACAGCCCATGCCAAAGCTAGGATGTCCAGAAAAGTCACCGAAGAAGATGCACATGCCGCTATCGAGTTGGTGCAATACGCCTATTTCAAGAAGGTACTTGAAAAAGAGAAGAAACGAAAGAAAAGAGATGAGGAACTTTCAGAAGATGAAGAGGAACAAAGACCAAAGAGGACCCGAGTGGTATGTTCACCATAAAATAACTGTTTATGATCAGCTTCCGAAAACGACAGGGTTCCCACAGACCTGGAAAAGTCAGGGAATTAAAAAATTGTTCAAAATGTCATGGAAAAGTCAAGGAATTTTCAGTTTTTTAGCAGAAGTCTGGGAATTCAATGACTGTTTTGGAAAACGAAACGACTACATGAAATCTACATCAGTTGATTTTAGTTGAAAATCAATCTAGGTCGGTCCTGTTGTCTATCTATATGAATTTTTAGTTTCGAAGACTTTCATTGGCCAATCCTGTCTACTCGAATATCATTGTCAACAAGAAGACTCACTTGTTTACTTTTAACTTTCTTCGTAAGTTTTCGGTTACGCTCGATCCTCGATAAGTTATTAAAATGCAAAATAGCATTTTTTGCAACTATTGCTTCTAGTTTGGAAGAATTTTTGACTAAATTTCAGTCTCCTGCTCCTTTAGCTCCATTTTTATATAGAATTGGATATTCTTGTAAGGTCTCTACAACAGAGATTTGTAAAGAATGAAATGATTTCGAAAAAATTTGATGAAACTGAACTTTGAAGATGGTAATACGTATTTACCACATTTTCCTATTGACATAGGGTTCCATACAAAAAAATTTCTCGCAACAAAAAATAATAACATATCAGAAAAGTAAATAAATATTTTGGAACCTTTGGTGTGGATACAATTAAGAAAAAATAAACTACCCAAACACCAAAACTACGTCACAATCACACTCGACGCGCGTTTCGCCAACAAAGTTAGCATCTTCAGGAGCTAAAAGCTTACTAAAACACTTATCCTACCTTACTTCTATTTATACCACTATTTCTTAATGGACGTCAAATTATCTAACATTCCGAAACTACCTAATCTACCTACTACTTATCTGAGGGGCAACCGCACCCATTATAAAATTTTCCTACTTTTGTTGTTTACTAATTCTAGTAAATTACCTGCACTAAATTCATTTTAATGTTATCCTACTTGTTTTGGATTTGATGACACCAATTTCTTGGAAGAAACAATATCTTATGAATTTATTGTGAAGAAAAGAAAACGGTTTTCAATGTACTACGAACTTGAATAATGGGCTGTAAGGAATAGGACCCTTATCAGCATTCATACTATTTTTACTCTTGACAATTTCCAGACTCTTGAATGCATCGAGAAGTCTATGGTCATGAACCTGTCTGATTAATTTTAAGCTTGTGTCATCAAATCGGTGGTCTTGATCCAAAGCATGTTGGGCTACACTCGATTTTTCGGGTCTTGAAAAAAAATCGAGAATCCACGCTAATGTGGAAAGTGGATTTTCTGTAAATAAGCACATGTTAATAGAAAACTTCAAAATCATTAATTGCAAAACGTTCGATATATGATGCTATACATAATTTTGGGGGTACAGAAAATATTAATGAAAACCCTAAAATAAAGTTTTTTGCAAGAATGCTAGACTCAAGTATCAAAACTACTTTGATACAAAAAAAAGAATGATGTTGACATTCAAAGCAATAGGAAAGAAAACGTTCACTGAAAGAGATCAAATGTATTGAAAATAAAAAAAAAATGAGATTGAATACGAAACAGATCAACTTGATCGATGGGTATCTGAATTGAAATTTGAAAACTGTTGAAATGAAGTTAGAAACAGCAGTCATTTTATAAAATTATAATTTTACTTTTTGGAGTAAATTGCATAAGTATATAACTTGTGTGTTTTACATATTATATTGAATAATGAACATTTTATATACGATTCATCCTGACTTCTTGCTAGGTACTGAAAAAATTATCATATTAGTTTTCATCAATTTTGTATTCCCCTACAAATGTGCATATTGGATTTATATTACAATTATAATTATTATTTACTTAATTGTGCTATTACTCAAGGAAAAAATGATTGGAAAAGTATGGAAAATTATGCTATCTCTAACAATTTTTGTTATGGAAAAAGTTTATAGATGGTCAGGGAAAACCTGGAAAAGTCAAGGAAAATTTCTACATTTGTTTTGTGGGAACCCTGAACGATTTAAGAAATCTCAATAGTTGATGCAGTAGCAATAATCTCTACCTGAATACATGTAAATTTTGTTCTTTTTATTATTTGTAGAGATCAGAAGTTGGAGACTCGGAGGAAGAAATAATTCCCACCCAAAGTTCAACTCGAAGCAGGGGCACTACTAGAAGAGTTGATGAAGAAATGCAAACAGATCAAACCACTGTAAACGCGTCCAATGGTGGTATCAACGGACACTCTCAAGGAGAAACTGAAAGTATGGATATTGATGAAGGTCCTGAGGAAATCTCCGCAGAAAGGTATGTATGGCATTTTTGGAATTATCATTTGGCACATCACTCTTCGTCTTGTATGGGATTCCATTAAATGACGTGAACATTTTCTCTCCTAGTATTTCAAAAGAATTCATTTAAAAAAAAATAATAACAGGCTTCTTATAAGAAGCTGTTTTTTATGACGTGGTCATAAAAAATCATTAATAACTAGCGGATTTTTCTACCGTTGTTGCTTGGTTATTATTTGTATAATTGAATGGTCATATTGTCATACAAATTGAATGGTAGGTGTTCCCAGTCCTACGCTCCGATATTGTCAATTCCATGGTAAAAAAAAATATTAATAACTGTAGGACAATGATAACACATGAAAGGTTAGTGTATTCTTCACCTAAATAATGCAGTGTCTACAAAAAAAAGGGTATGTATCGGTAGTCCTACAAAAATTATTCAAAATAACGAATTATTTTGAAATTGTGGTTTAGCTAATTTAATATACTTTTATTCGTAAAGTAATGTTACTATCATTGTATAATTGTTTGTTCAATTAAAAAATATCATAATTTACGTGAAAAGTTTATGAACATATTGAAAACATTGAAATAATCGATCTGCCCTCCGGGGCGGCTTAAATGATGTCGCATTCGCTTTAACTGATGCAGGGATACCCGGAAAACCTGCAACACCACATCATCGTCTGAAGAACTGAAATTTATAATTGAAAACTTTCAAAGAGGTCAGACGAAATTTGAAAATCTGCTGTACGGTAAAATAGGATGTATGGTATCTCCATAGGCCTCAAAAACTCCAGTTCGAAAGAGATATTATATTTCGCGGGGGTCAAGTGGACAAGTAGTTAAAATACCGATCTTTTATCCACTCTGGTCGCCGGTCGTAGGTTCGAAGCCTAGCGACTGCTTATTTATCTGATGGCTCGAGAAAGTGGAATAGCACGTAAATAGTATGAATTCGATAATCCTTGGCTCTCACAAGTTTCGTCTTTTGAGGGCTGTCGTTCGTAAGGGAACGACATCTGGTTAACGGAAAAAACAATTTTAAACAATGAGGAAGGAAGGGAAAGGAGTGAGAGAGCATTTTTCACCAGCTATTCAAGGAGGTATCACAAGAAGAGATTTCTGAAAAATGTAATTGGATGCGGGTGGCTGTAAATCAGAGAGTGACGGGACTTGCTGGTAATAAGGGGAGTTGATGTGAGGATTATTTCAATTCTCATATTCTAAGTAACAGATATGAACAATTCGTAATAATGATTCATTTTGTTCCTGAGATTTAGCATTTTTAAGCATTCAAATTGTCACTGTGTACATGGAAAACTATATACTGTTGAACTAGCAATCATAATATGAATCCTCATGTAATTGATGAAGATCCATTCTTTTTCAAAGAATTTGTAAAATAAAAATGATAATGGTATTGATATTCATCTATTTCTTTGAACAGTGTATTGTCATGCTATGTAATGCAACACCCTTTTTAATGCAACACCCTTTGTAATGCAACACCCTTTGTGACATATAATTTCTTATTCGAATGGACGAGCTACAAATTCGACTTATTGTGTTTATTTCTAAAATAAATCGATTTCGAATTAAACCAAAAAAATCAAATCGATTCATAATTCGCAAAATAGCAGTAATGGAATTTTTGACACCCTGTAGCTTGAAAACTGGCTGGATCGATCTATGAACTGGACAACGTAATGATGATGGCAGGATCAAAAAAATATGATATCAAAAATGAGGATAAATGTGCCTACTTACAAAATATTTTGATCATTTTTTATTTCAGAAGGTATGGTCGAAATATCTAGTAGGCTAGTTAAGCCCTTGGCTTACGGTCGAATAGATTGATTTTACTGCTTTGAAATGAAGTTAATTCAATTGGTTTGTTTCACCAGCCATGAGCTTTAGATTTGGGTAAAACTAACAGTTAGCCATACAACTTTTGCGCTCACCAAATCAACATGACTTTCGCCTACGGAGTGTAGGACTGGGAACACCTACCATTCAATTTGTAGGACAATATGACCATTCAATTTTACAAATATTAACCAAGCAACGGTAAAAAAATCCGCTGGTTATTAATGATTTTTTATGACCACGTCATTGGTACAGCTTCTTATAAGAAGCCTGTTATTAATATTTTTTACCATGGAATTGACAATTTCGGAGCGTAGGACTGGGAACACCTACCATTCAATTTGTAGGACAATATGACCATTCAATTATACAAATATTAACCAAGCAACGGTAAAAAAATTCGCTGGTTATTAATGAATTTTTATAACCACGTCATTGGTACATGTTGGGAGTGGGGGACTCTTCAGTCCTACCATCCATTTTGTAGGACAAAAGTTTGTTCGAGTACTTTATCGAATTAACTCGAGGTTCGACTGAAAAACTAACTGTTATTAATGACTTTTTTGCACTCACCAAATCAACATGATTGACGCTTGCGCATTTTATTAGCTGCCACTATCGAGAATTTTCGTAGAGGTAAAAGTTGGGCGTCTCGGCAAAATGAAACTACTCAGGAAGATTCAGCCTGTTATTAATCATTTTTGAAAATAGGCGTGGGATGCCGGTCTAATATTGAAATGTTTTCTTCCATCCTGCTTAATTTTACTTTCTTTATCCTCGTGCTCTCCATAACATTAATATTTTCTTTTCTCATAGGTTATCAACTTTCAAAACCGGCTTACAACGTGCCTTCACAGAAAATAGAGCCCAGTCCCTCAGTTTGAGCAGGATTAAAGAATTTGTCAACACCGACATTAGATCTCCTTTCTTGCAAGGAGAAATCAATGCTGCCATCAAAAGAATGACTGATGACAATCAAGTTATGTTGGTGGATGGAGTAGTTTTCCTTATTTGAAGATAGTTGGAAGTTGATTTATTTATTATAATTGTTCAAAATGAGGTAACCTGACTTGGGAAGATTTATTTCGATCAATGGGAATCAATTTCAATGATGATTTTAAGTTCCTGAGAATTTTATGAGTGATGATGTTCATAAACATACCACTAGACGTTTTGATCAAATCGGTTTATTCAAGTTCTGGTTGAATATATTATTCTTTAACTGGATCAATTGATTTTTTTTATATGAATTTCTTTTGTAATAAATATTCTTTTATATGAATTTCTCTTGTAATAAAGAACAAATGGTACACTTTTTTAAATTAAAATTAAAGCTTTATTTAACTTGCTCTGTGAGTGTGTGTGTACAAATCTTGCAAGCTGAATTAGAACCACTTCCTCTTATCGTATGAAATTGAAGTTTTACATGTTGGTTCAGTTCCGATGACAATACATTGATGTCGAAGAAATCCACCCCCCCCTGCCCCTGAAAGCTAGATAGAGAACGCGTAGGGTTTCGGAAGTTTTCTTTGACGGAAATTAGGTAGGGGGCTCGCCTCCCCCCTTTTCTCGATAAAAGTTGGAAAACGTTCGAAATTAAAATGGGAAAAATTCGTAAAAATAGTGAAAAATATCTGACCATCAAATATTATGGTTTAAAAAAATTTCACTCTCCTATGTCCCCACTCAAAACCTAGGTAGAGAACGCAAATGAATTTAGAAAATGTTTCAACAATTTCGGACATGGAAAATAATGATAAAAAACAATCGATCGGGGGGCTCGCCCCCCTTTTCTATAACGAAAAAAAATTAGGAAAACTCTCGAAATAGAAATCTAAAAAATCCGTAAAAATAGTGAAAATTATCAGACCATTGAATAATACGGTTTCAAAAAAAATTACCCTTCTTCCACCCTGCAACAATGACGCATTAATTGAAATGAACAGCCTAAGAAACATCTACAGAAAACTAAAAAAGAAATAAAAAAATAGACTTTAAAATAACTCTTTAGAGAAAGACTTTTATTTAAATGCACTAAAATGAAGAAAATAAATTTTAAAGTGAATTAAACCCATCATTTTGTAAGATTATAAAATGATATAAAAGCTTGTCGCGAGAATACATCTTGAGGTAGTTTTAAATTTAATTTACAATAAGAAAAACAGATACTTCTGTTTTTCTTCTTTTTAGTGCATTTAAATAAAAGCTTTTCTCTAAAAAGTTTTTTAAGTTTATTCATTAATTGGATATTATTCTTGTGTTTAAGGGTGTGTGTAGTATTTTGGTTGAAGAAAGGCGAAACATTGAATGTTTCTAGTAGCCAAACAGAGCTTTCATTCTACGAAATTATTTGAAATCGACGTATACAGCTTCAGATTGGTGTTCAGCAGGAAGTATACGTAAGTACCACGGCTGGTTTTCCCACTAGGCTATAACCTAGGGCGGCCAAATTTAGGAGGCGGCAAGTTTCGGAGTGCGGCAAATATTTTATTGGAAATTTTTGAAGGCGTCAAACTTCCACTGAACTAAAATGAAATAAAACAAATGTTTTGCAGTGCCGACATCATTTTACATAAACAAACCAAGTTAATGGACTAGTTTTAATTTTTTTAACATGGATTAATTCTAAAAATTTAAGTAAAATGAAACAAAAATGTGAAAGAATCATTGAAATATCTGTAGAAATGAAAAAGTTATGGGACTTTGAAGTTGCCCTTGGAAGAATAATTTCATAGTACGTAGCGCTCTAGTGTGTGACGTCACGCCACATGAACGAGGCGACTGGTATTCGCAGAGTGCTTACAAATTTATCAGTGTACAATCACTTGTGCCGTTCGTGTCGTGTATTGTTCATTACACGATGGCTGAAATTAAAAATATCCTACAACTATTGTATTGTGCGTATGTGTAAAAGCACGACAATTAAAAACCCCAATAAAATGTTTTTTCTTGTCCAAATGACATGAATAAAAGGAAGAAGTGGTGCAAACTAATGAGGTGTGACTTAATTAGACCTAAAAGTACTACATATGTGTGCCTTGGCGCGGCTAAGGTTCTAATACGTAATTATTTGTGGTGTGGCGTCAAAGACGATTAGGAGACCAAAGACGTACCGCGCTAAAATACATTTATTGATGGATTTAAAAAAAACACTGATGTACTAGTTCTGATCTATATTTTAATTTCATCGCGTCAAATATATAGTATTTTCAACATCACCAAACTAGTCCATTGAATAATTGTCACTAATGAGTACCAGTAGTATGTACCCACACGCGTAAAAACACCTATAAAAAGTCTTTCAGGGACTCGATGATCAGCACGCGCAGATACTTGGAGGTTGTAAGAGTCTTGGGAAAACAGTTGCGTTCCTTCGAAGATAAGAAGCACCTAAAAGCAGTTGTTAGGTGTGAAGCTAAGGGTATCAAACTCAAGCTTGACCGATTGGAAATGGCCTTCATGACAGGTTTTTGGGGCTTTATATTGAGCAGAATTGATGCTACTAAGAAGAAACTGCAGAGTGTACATTACATCAGCTTTATGAGTCATTGATTGACTTCTTACAAGTACTCGCGTAGACTTCAACTATTTCGAAGAAAGGGCATTGAGCTTGTCTGTGCTACAAGTGTATGAGAAGGAAATGAAACGACAGAAAAAAAAAGATACGATCCGATGAATCTGACAGCACAGCTTAATAAACACACAGCTAGGAAACTCGATGTGGAGGGGATAGCCAACGCAGATATTGGCGCACCCCCCACTTTTGGATTAGAACCTATCAACGCAGTGGCAGGTATCGGGATTACGTTTCATCCGAATTTATAAGCTCCATAGGCGTAGTCACGGATAGCTCGTGTTTTTATATTGTGTGTTGCTGTGTTTTAAGTTCAATGAAATGTCGGAGAACGGATTGATTGCGTGATTGGGTTGTCTGAAGTGCATCTGTGATTATGGTACGAGGAATATTTAGCCGATGGAAACAACCAGTGGCATTTAATTTTTGTCACTCAGCCTAACCAGCTGAATCATTGAAACAGCAAATTTTTGAATTGATCAAAATTCTCAAGCAAATCGGACTCAAAATATGTGCTGGAACGACAGACAAGGGGTCCAATTATATGCCGTTATCAAAATTATTAGGTATTACAGCGACCAAACCATTTTTTTTGCGAAGATCAAAAGGTCTACTTCATTTTCGAAATATGTTGATGAAATATGATTTTCTAATTGGTAATGATAAGATTTCGTAGTCCTTCATTAAAATATTTTATGAACATGACAAAAATCACCCGATAAGGGCAGCACCAAAATTAACAAAGTCACACATACAGTGTGTCTCACTTTTCATGGAACCACCCCCGTAACTTCCGTAATTATCAAGGTAGAATGATGAAACTCGCAGTACTGAAGGAAATTATGGAAATGCACCTACCAGTTCAATGATGATGGCTTAAGTGATATACACTGCCCGCCAGTCGCGATGGAACAAACCATTTTTACGGTAAATTATATTAGGGGGAAATAGAAGCGAAATGCCATCAGATTCGAGATCAGGACCCTCAACTCATTACAGATACTCCCTTTTCCTGAAAAAAATTCAGTCCTGAAAAACCCGATTTTGTCTCACTTTTCATGGAAGCACCCCCGTAACTTCCGTAATTATGAAAGTAGAATAATGAAACTCTTGGGACTGATGGAAATTATGGAAATGCACGAACCGGTCCAATGGTGATGGCCTAAGTGATATACACATGGAACCAACCTTTTTTCTATCGCTGCTGGCGGGCAGCCTATATCACTTAGGCCATCACCATTGAACCGGTAAGTGCATTTTTATAATTTTCTTCAGTCCTGGGAGTTTCATCATTCTACCTTGATAATTACGAAAGTTACGGGGGTGTTTCCATGAAAAGTGAGACACTGTAATGTCCCAGTTCATTTGAGACAGTGGCATGTGGCATGGATGTTTATATATTCGGTTTGGACAGCTGCCGTCTCAAGCATATAAAACATCTGAGTTTGTAGATAGATCTTTATTTAAATAGGAATTCTAATATACATATGAGAGATATAGTACAATATAAAAAAAATTATGTAAAAATATTTAAAAAAGACGTAGTGTATATATCAAGTCATACAAATAGTACTTTCTCGTAGTTCGTAGTACCTACCCTAAGCTAAGTTACATCACCAATTATAATATAAATCCAAGTTTGAAACATTAAAATACATGAAGAATCATTTTAAAATTTTACTGCATATTTATGTATCAATCATATTTAAAAAATGATACCCAGAAAAAAACAATTTAAAATATTGCACGAAACAAAGAAGAAACCCTACTGACAAATAACAATCAAACATATTTACACTCATTATACTTGTATGTATTTCTTCAGTCTGTCTTTGAAATGTGTCAGTGAAGAGGATGCTTTAATGGCATCTGGTAATTTATTAAATTCTAGAAAACCCTTGAAAAACAATGAGTTCATAGTATTGCGGTAAGACGTTTTTGGTACATACATTTCATTTTTTCCACGAGTAATATAGTTATTGATATTTTTATTGAATGTTACGTATTTCTGAAAATATTGGGTGCCATGTTATTAATCATTTTAAATATCAGAATCATAGTAAAATAGAAAAGTCTTCTTTCCGCTGGAAACCAATTGAGGCTCATTAACATCGATCTAATGGACCTTTACATTTACGGAAAATAAATTACAAAACTCGTTTAAATCGATAGTTGTTAGTCTGAAAAGTCTATTTAACAAAATGTTCCATTATTTTTCTTTCCAGAGGAGTCATGAATTGATTCAATTTTCTATTGAGAATGTTTCTCTTTAAAACATGAATCCCTTCCAATAGAGTTTATCTTGTAAGATGGAAAATGGCGACTAAATTCCAACTTTCAGTCGCAGATGATTCCACAACTGACTTTATGATCATCCTGTTCATATTTTCAATGAAATCAACATGCCAAATATTTTACTTTTGAAACCACGTGAATTCTTTCACAAAGATGGATATTATTAATGTCAATTGCATTATATTTATATTTGGTTGTGAAGATCATTGCCTGAGTTTTAGCTATATTCAATTTTAGTTTGTTTTATTTGCACCCAAATATTTGCTAATTGATAATAATTGATAATAATATTGTGTCAAATATTGATAAAGTTTTTGATGTTCTCAATTCGTCCTGTACCAAATTCTCAAAGTTATATAATAGGTCTACCTCACCAAACGCAACTTCTTAGGGAATGTCTTGCCTTAATTGATCGAATTGAAGTGAAAGACTACAAAGGTAAAAATATAAAAAATTTAATCAAAAGTTTCGAATGTATAAAAATATCTATCAATAGCATATTGTTGTTGTGGGATGACCTAAAGGAACAAGTTATAAATTCCTTCTAACTCGCCGTTTAAATCAGGACTGTTTGGAAAACTGGTACTGAAAACTGCGAGGCTGATCCTGATTCTGTTTTATTACAACTAAAGGACATTTCTTCGGACACAATATCTCCGCCACCTTTCACAAATCAACTTATAGACATTGATTATCAGCAGCATGATATGCTACAAAAAAATTTGAAAGATATGTTTGTGGCTATCATATATCTAATAGATATATGGTGGCTATGTGTTGAACAAAGTTCTCGAAATATAAGTGGTGGAAATTGCATCAATTACGCAAATGAACAAAAACATTTGGATGATACCACACTATATATTTATTTCAAGTCTTTTGAAAATGCTGATGGAAGTTTATTTGGCCGTTTAAATAATCCAAGCGACAGTTTTGTCAATTTCATTAATGACGTTGAAACCATTTTTCAACAGAAACTCGAAACTTTTATTTTGAAACCACTATATAGTGTCAAAATCTTATTCACCCTCCTGACCAATTCGTCTTAAGCCCAGCAGAAACTCGAGCAAAAGCAGTTAGTTTACAGAATATATAGGTACCTACCAATCTGATCTGAAAGAAAGTGTTGCTGATGAATGTCTTCATTTCACTGCACTCCTTAATTCCCGAAAAGTCGTAATCAGCTTTAAAATTATTGAAATGGCTTCACGAAGAAGATCTATAGACTGTGTATCCCATCGTCGACATCGCAGTTGTCAAACTCACTAGATTACGAAGACGTGAAAAATGAATTTGCTAGAAAAATGTCGAGACGTGCAATTTTATAATTGTTTATCGGATATGGAAATTAATAAAGCTAGCTAAGCATACTTAACAATTACAAATGTACATTATTGAAACCCTCCATTCCCCTATTTAGAGTTCAAAAGGGCGGCATCAATCAGCATATTCTCAATTTACTCAAAATCGAATTCTGATTCTTGGAATCAAACAAACGAGATTTGGGTCAACAATAAACACAGTTTTGTTGAGCAATCCAGTGGTAACCAAACCTTGAAATTCTTACAGATAATATATATTTGTTTTTCTTGCTTATTCAGAGTTCGCCCGATAGAATAAATACAAACTCAAAATAAACTAAATACAGGACCGAATTTAATACCTAATTCGGTGCTCGTTCTTCCAAATTACAAATCTAGATTCAAGCCTATTCGTGGTTTCGTTTACCTAGTTTGAAAGGCCGAAACTATTTCGGAAATGTTTTGAATGTGAATTTTAAGTAGAACAGTATCCCCGAGGGATGAATGTTGCCTGATGGGCGTTAGGATCTAGTAACGCTCGAGGTGCATACAAGATTTTATTTTTCACGAAAAAATTATCTTAAACGACGTTGTTTACTTCATAAATTTCTTCCCATAGTATTTACTGCGTTCTGGTCGGCAACTGAGCACAAGTGGATGAGCTTCTATGCAATTGCCATGGAAACATTGAAGAGGTTGCTAAGGGTTGTTTATTTAATAAAATGACGCTGCAATTTTTGTAAGAATTGACAAGCTTGTTAGTGGAGGAAACTAAAAACGGTTGTGTTCATAATAATTATAGAGATCCCACAGAATGTGACGCTCAAAGCTACAAAGGCGTTAGGAAATATACTGCCTGTGAAATCCAAATACTTAAACGAGAAGTAGTATCACCATTTTTTGAAATGGAAAGATGAAAACAGAGTGAATACCGTAACTGAAACTGTCTTAATGGCATACTTCCAGGAACTGGTGAGTTTATCTCATGAAAAATATTAATATTTTTTATTTATTTTACATTATTTCAGTCTGAAAAATATATTGCAAATAGTCTAAGGACCAAATACTCACAGCTGAAATCAACATTGATTGTTAAAGAAATCATAAATATATCAGAATTCAGTCAACTGATGGCCTTTCTGAAAGTTAAATCAAAAAGATACATTCCTAAAAAATCAAAGGTGTTGGAAGGTGGACAAGTATTACTTTTCATAAGAAAAGCTCCATAAAGCTGTTGTTCTGGTAATGGGCGTATTTGGAGGCTTAAGACGTGATTAAATAGTCAAGACGACAATTGATGACATTGAAGACAGAGGAGCCATTTTACTGATCAAGGTACCAGAAACTAAGACCTGCACCTCAAAAAGTTTCACTATTGTTAAAGAAAGCGGAATATTAGGAGCCTTGAACTTAGTTAAAAAGTACATTGCACTACGACCAAAAGGATGTAAACAACGTAGTTTTTTTTTTAACCTACAGAAATAATAAATGCATTGAGTTACCTGTAGGTAAAAATACGATGGGAAGTGGTCCTTCTATCATAGCGAAATACCTTAATTTGGAAAACTCGAAAGATTACACCGGACTTTCTCTACGCCGAACGTCGTCAACGCTTCTTGTTCAAGGTGGTGCTTCCTTTGAAACACTAAAATTTCATGGAAAATGGAAGAGTAGTACGGTAGCGGAGAGCTATATTGAAGAAAGTATCTTCTTGAAGAACAAAATTGCTACAATGATAGCCCATTCAGGTTCCGAAAAAAAATGTTAACGTTCCGAACGAAACCAAATGCACATTGAAGAGTTCATCATCGGTCAACTCACAGAACTTTAAACTTGGTACTAATTTTTCAGGAACATTTGAAAATTGTAATTTCTATTTGAGAGAAAATAATTAGTCCCTTTTTTATGTACAGTTATAAATAAAACTTTTCTGAGTAATTAATTCATTGAACTCTGGCCTGAGGGTTTGGAAGTCGCCCGAGGGTATACACATCTGTTTATGCCCGCGGTACATACACAACTTTATGTCATACTAGTTCATTATTGCAATCCAATCTCAATACAAATCAGTATTTAAAAAAATCCGGTTTGAATTAATAACATTGCCATTTCATCATAGTAGACACTATCGTTGCTAGGTGAATGTTGACAAACGTGAATGTCATAAAATCACAATAATTTCTATGTGTCAAAGTTAGAAGTCAAAATGAACGAAGATTTTGGAATTCCTGACGAAATTATTTCTCTTTATGCCCGCGCGGGCCATGAAGTGAACTTTATGCCCGCGCGGGCCATGAAGTGAACTTTATGCCCGCACTGGCATAAAGTACGACATTAGATAGTTGGTAACTAAGCAATAAAAACACAATAATGAACTAGTATGACATAACAATCTTTTATGCCAACGATTATGACGCTTCTTGAATATTATGGCTTTTTTTAACTTGAAAAAGATTACTATCTTAAAAAGTTCCCAACGCATTTCGCTTCTGGTTGGCATTTAAAAAAAAATATATTATTCTATAGATTTCAGCTCCAGAAGTTGAATCGTTACCGTTAACAAAATAATAATAGTAAAACTTTAAAGAATCACAATAATCCTATGTAATACCCACTGTCTCTCGATTCCGTGAAATTCAAGCAATTGTACAGCTAAAAGACAGTGATCAAAGTGTCTGCCAAATGTTTTCTCGTATCCAGGAAGTCATAATGAATCGAATGGGCGTAATGAGAACCGTGTGCAAATGACTGATAGAGCTTTTTTACAACTCCGTCCCGTGATAATGCAGAGCCCTGAATGTCTGCCTGTTCGATTTTCGTCGTTTCCAGGATGATTGTGACCATGAACCCCAGAGGCAGACATGTGCAAATGATTTAATGCCCCCCCTTTTTTAGGCAACTTCATCCCGCTGTTACGCGTAAACGCAGTGACAGGACCTTAATTGACTGGACCAAATCAATTCGTAGTGATCTGCAATCCACCTCGATGTGAAACTTGTGCTTATCATATACCGAAATGCTCACTACCTCCCTAACTAAGAGATGTGAATGAACTTTCTCTTATTTTGTTCCTTATTTTATTTGCTCATATATGAAGTTCATGTTCCGAACAGTACTGGCAACAGTAGGTAATTTCGGAAAGCCTAATATTAACAGTAAACTGAAACTGCCATCTAATTTCGGAACGATCAGACTGTCAAATGTAAGGCGGGAACATATCTATTTCAGAATTATATCATTACTATTATGTGATACTGATTGATCGTTGTAATTAATCAAGTAACAATAGAAGAAATATCAGAGAGAGGACAAAAGCTCGTAAATTAGCGGCGGTTTCGGCAAAAACCTCTACTAGCAAGTCTTACAATACATTTGTTCTGCTGTCTTTTCACATGAGCTAATTGTAATGATATTGCTATCAATAAATTGAATAAATATTAGACAACATCCTAATAACCCAACTTAATTAATTCGGGGGGGATACTGGGACTACATGACCATTTCTATAACAGTAGCAACCAGTAAATTTCTAGCCTCTAACAAGGTTCCATGAAAAGTGGCGCGAAATGTGTACCAGTCAATTTCAATAAAATCGGAACGACCAAAATTACTGGGCAGTACTGTTTAGGAATATCGGAACATGACCTTATCTGTTGATGTAAAAAGTATGAATTAGCCTTATTGATATAATTGACAGTAATCAAAATATTTCATTCTCTCATGGCCCTTTTTTCCTTCCTCAAAAATGTAAACATCCTCTTAATAGCCAACTTCACCAACTGATTCCCAAAGTTAGGAAATACCTAAATCGAATTTAGGAATTCCCAAGTGAAATTTGCATTTCACCAAGCGCCATGTAATTCTTAAAAGTGATAGGAAAAACCTATTATAGGTATTTCCTATCACTCTTAAGCATTACTTAAGGTGTGGTGAAGCGCAAATTTCACTTTGGTATTCCTAAATCCTATTTAGGTATTTCCTAACTTTAGGAATCAGTTGGTGAAATCGGCCCTAAGATAATTTTTAAATTGACAGTAACATCCGGTAAACTTTCTGGCATCCTTTAACCAATATTCAAATCAAGAAAATATTCTAAACTATAAACAGAACCATATTCAGCTAGAGACACACAAACTACTCGACTTTTTCATAACAAAATATATATCTTGGGATTGCAAATACAAAAATATAATGAGTAACCATTGTTTTATTTATCCAAAGTATGTGATTGTGTCAATTACAAACTTCTGGGAACCAAACTCAAAGTATTATGATTTGGTCATTTATTAATAACTCTCATAGACTGACAGTTGTTAAACACCTAGAACACAGAGTTGAAGTAACTAATGGTTAATTTAATAAAAATTTATTTCAACATTGGCTTAGTAATAACTTTGTTTTCTCCTGGGTCTTTCATTAAAATTGTTTCTTCCTTCATTATAGTTATGTCTTCGGTTAGGAGAGTCAGAGTTATTTCTTCTATCATGCTGGTTATGATTTTTTCGATTGTCCCAATCGAGATGTCTATCTTCTCTATCTCGAAAACTGTTACCACCACTGTAGCTTTGTCTGTTATCTGAGTATGTGTTTGGTGAATGATCATATCTAGGGACCCGTCCCTTAGGACTCTGCTGTCTCATCTGATTGATTCGATCATTTTGGAAGTCAAATTTCTCCGTATTTCTATCAACTGATCTGTTTTGGGCGTTACCAGTTCTTGGCTTGATATTGAGTGTTTTATCAAAAAGTCTCGTACCACCTAATAGCTGCAAAACATAGTGTACTGATTGTTCGTGTTTAAATGTAACGAATGCGAAGTTTGACTTCCTTCCTTCTCTGTCTGTGGGAATTTTTACTTTTTCCAGTGGAGCAGCTTGAAGGAAAAGTTCGTAAAGTAATTCTTCTGTTACTTGATCAGACAAGTTCCCACACCAAATTGTTTTAATATCATCCATTTTGCTATTATCTGCTTCTTGAAATACTGATCACTACTTTATTAGTGAAAGCCTCAAATGTAAACCTGTTTAATTAATTCCTAATTATTTAAAATGAACTGAATAGTTATTTGTTGTCATTAAATCTAGATTAAAAAAATATCGTTTCTTTAATTGCAACGTTGCCTGTTATCGTATTGTCAGTTGTCATTTATATTCGAATCTTGAGCCTTGAGGCCCTTTTAGAGCTTGTTACCAACTATCCCTAAGATCATTTTAGGATCAGTTCAATTGTTATTTAGGGATCATGTTCTTTCGTGATCTTTGAGATCACTTTGGGAGCTCCTCGGAGTTAATCGGAGCTACCCACTGGGTCAAATGGAAAGCGGCTCTTGGTTCCTTGATAGGGTTCCTTTCCTATCATAAAAACTCTGAATCTAATCCACTCAAGTCACTCAACCCCAATAAAATAGAAATGATGTACTAAACTTTTTGACATTAATCTTGTACTAAATTTATATGTTAGTGCATTACCAGTTTCCAAAATCAAAAAATACTCAAAAATTGGCGGGAAGTTTGGAAATCATGGAAAAATACTCCTACTTTTCAGTCTTTCTAGTCACAGATTAGAGAAACTTTTTCTCTAATATGTGTTTTAGTTAACATAACGATACAGGAACTCTCAATAAATAGAATAATTTTAAATTCTGATTTGTTTGATTGTTGACAGTTTGTCACTTTGATTTGATTGTTCAAACCATGGAACCAAAGACATCGACACTAGACGAGATATGAGTTTGGAAAATGGAAGAAAGAGCTCAAAGAGTAAACTAACAGGAGGGTTTAATAAGCTCTAGCCAATCAGAATCTTGTAGCATCACGCGTCATAGTGACGTACTTGGAAATGAGTAGAGTTAAACTCGAACCAAGGAACAAAACTGTCATCTGTAGTAACTCTCATATATACCTACGGTTTATCATTTGCCGTAGCCCTTACTGACCAGTCTTATCACTAAGCGTTGTTTCACTTTACCAGAGCGAGAAACATAATTTTATTTCCGAAAAACATACGATAAAGTAGGGGGTGTTACAAAACTGTCCCAACCGAGTTTTTCCTTCTTTGGATCGACTCCGGATTATATTGGCTGACAACACTGACACCGTGTTTCATTTCTTCTTCTTATGTGGATCAATACTTTATTTATGGCAACACTGAGAGTCTGACACCTGTTCTGTCAATTGTCAATTCTATCATTTTTAACATCGCAAGTAAACTGTTAAAACACATCCATGTGGCTCTAGAAAATATCACTAATAAAGTCTTAAAATGCGTATCGAGACTTGCTATTTCTGTTCTTCCAGAATCTATCCGGGTCATGGTATCCAATTTGTAAGGAATGATTGCAAGGTAAAGTATTATTTTATAATTTGGGATAAAAAAAAAAATCGTTACTCCCGTAATTATTTACAATTTTTATTCTAGATCTTCAAATTCTGTAGGTCCAAATGTCATGCCGCATTCAAAAAGAAAAAGAATCCTCGTAAAGTCAAGTGGACGAAAGCATACAGAAAGACTGTCGGAAAAGAATTGTCCATTGATCCTGCATTTGAGTTTGAGAAACGAAGACATGTTCCTGTTAAATATGACAGACAAACATGGACCAAAGCAATAGAGGCCATGAAGAAAGTAGAAACTATAAAACAAAAGAGGCAAAAAGCTCACATTATGCAAAGGTTACGAAAGGGAAGAGAATTGGAACAAGAAAAAGATGTCAAGGAAGTACAACGAGATCTCTCCCTTATCCGTTCGCCAGCTGCTGGGCTCAAAGAACGCAAACAAGACCAGACGGAGGACATTAGAGAAAGTACTGAGGAAATGGAGGGAATTGTGGAAGATGGTGGTGAAGTGACCCTTTAAGTCTGATATCTATTAAGGGTTAAAAAAGTTCTAGAAGATAGCAGTTTCTATTACTTGGTCTTTAATGAAAATGTGTTTGGATGAGATGATTAATGATCAATATACAATTTGTTGCGATTCTGCTTAACTTTCATTTCAAATTTGTAACTTTTCCTTGATGACTTCCTCAAGTTTTTTTTTATTATATACCTATCACAGAATAAATTCCGAGTTTTTCATTGCACATACTAAGGGTGGATTTAGTCGACATCACTTGAAAATTGTGCTTAAATATTATGTTGAAATCAGAAGTTGAACCTTTTAAATCAAATGGCACTATTTATAAAACAATGTTAAGTTTATGCTAAAAACCTTTGATATAACTGTTATGTTTATGATAATGCTTGTGCTAAAGTTGACTAAATCCACCATAACAAACTTGACAGCTTTCACACAGTTTTCAAAATGATAGTGGGAACCCTCAACATGAATAATTACCTCTCTTTGAGTGGAAATTACAGATGGAAACAGCATTTATATACTGCTTTATATTTATCTCAAATTGGATATCATAGATCTTTTAACACAAGTATGGTTTCATCAATATTACTCAACCAATTCAAAATGCCCATAGACGTGTATAATTTAGTAATAATCAAAACGTGAATTGGGAGTCAAATACTTATTTATCATGACATGTTATACTGGAAATATATTTATGTTGACTTTGTTCTTGTCCATCAAAGCAAACATAGAACCAGACTATGTATTTATTGTGAGGAATAATTGATTTCCAAATAATAAGACCAAACAAAATTAATAAACTTTCTGGGGCCTGGAATACCACAGCCCTATTGGCTTTCCCAGCTGCAGGAAAACTCGAAAATACTTGTAGCATCACATCATTTGAAAATATAGAATTAATTATTTGGGTTTGATTGATAAAAAACTTCTCTTCTGTAAGAAAAGATGAGGGGTGGCTTCAGGGGCATCAATTTATCAAAGACAACTATTGACATTTTTGTCATAACTCTTTTTGAATTATAACTAAATTATAACCAGTCTGTTCTGTCTTTGGCCAAGGTGTTTTGACCTGAATCAACTTCAAATCCAGAATATCAAATTAACAGGTGCTTCAACTTCTCTGATTTTCTTGTAATGATAATAATATCTCCCATAACCAGTTATATGAGTGAAGTGATTGAGGCTTTCCACTCAAATCAAATTCTAGCAAACCTTGGTGGAAAATAGAATCATGGATTGCAGATACTGTGAATGAGAAACATATGTTGGTACTGGGCTAAATTGAATCTCTAATTCTCATGAGAGAACTCACACTGGTCGGTTTAAAATTAATCGAATTGAATTTTTCTTTGTTCACACTGTTGAAAGAGCACAGAACGAAAAAGTGCAATGAAAACGACATCCAGGAGAGATTTGGAAATAAATTAAAATTATTATAGGGGAAGGTATTAGGTATATTTTATTCATATTTTCACTATTGTAATTAACTTGCACAAAACTTGAATTTTTTAATTAGTTTTTGCTTTTATTAAAAAAAATTGAAATCAGTGTAATACATATTTTAAAAAAAATTTAGTAAATGTCAGATTTTTGTCTTCAAAAAGGTTTATAAATCGAAAGTTGAGATACTTAGGTGTTATTAAAGGGTGTTAAACGGCAACAAAAAATAAATAATAAATCCAGACCCCTATTTGAAAATATTAATAAGTCAGTGATGATTTCTTGGAAAAACTTTTTTAAATAAGTATACTAATCCCGACATTCGATTAAAAATCGAGGATTTTCTTGGATTCACCAACGGTAACTTTGGGATCTCACTGTTCCGTTTGAGAAGTAGGTTCTTTCAGCTGTCCACAAAATGTTATAAGGAAATGTAAAATCTTATTATTTTTCCTTGAAACCAAAAAGAAAATCCCAATATGATATCGAAATCTTTCTGGGTTTGTATGCCCGATATTTATTTTTCAATAAAATTTTCCTAGCACTTTTCCTCTTATAACCGTTTTTTCGTGATATCCATTTCAACAACATTCAAACAAACGTTGAGTTGGGCATCTTAACTGTACTTGCTATATACAGGGTGTAAACTAAATGATGTCATTGATTTCAGGTGATTTTTGTAAAATTTGTTTTTACGAAACTCCCAGGTTTTCGGGAGAAAACCCCTCAAAAGCAGAGCTTGTGCGAGCAAGGGAGATCCGGGACCTACAGTTTAAATAAAAGTGGGATCCGAACCACTTAAGTTCAGTGACACACGACCGGGGATCGAACCCGGACCGTCTGGGTGAAAGCCAAACGCTCTAACACCTCGACCACTTCGCTGTGTGATGATTCCTTTGTCATATTTAATGAAAAAAAAGTTCATATAAATCGTATGTCCTAACTTGCTTTGTTTTCTTGTGACGGACTGCCAAAGTTTTAATAAATAATCGGTTATTTATTAATTAATCAAAAGAGTATTTTCGTCGATTTCCATGAAACCTGGTGTGTATATTGACATCCAGTTACAAGATGCTTGTCTCCAAGAGGTTAAATCTCAAATTATAAGCAGCGAGGGGTTACCTGATTGATAAATATGGTAAAAATTATTGTACGCCACTGTTTTTCTCTAAGTTTCATTTTTTCATCAGATTAATAAACATTTTAAAATACAACTCTCTTATAATGCCGTGAATTTGAAATATTAACACTTTATTATAAGAAAGTTGTATTGTTAATTATTTATTCTGAAAAATATGAAACTTAGGAAAACAGTGGCTTTCAATGATTTTTATTATTATAAATATCAATCATCAGGTAACCATCTGCCACTTATAATATGAAATATAATTTCAGGACAATAAGCCTCTTGCTACTGCTAATAACCATACCAGATTTCATAAAACTGTACTGAATTGAACGTTTTTTCCTGAATGTCGCTTATTGAAAATATTAGTAACTTGTCGGTATATGGTATCTTTTCGCCACATATTAAAACAATTTAACTTTTTTCCTGAAGGAGAGAAAATATTATTCAGAAACAAAAATAGTACTCACAAATAATTTAAGTTTGACAGGTAGTTTGACACTACACATTATTAATATTATTATATGCATTTTGTTTGTCATGGCCTACATATATTATTCAATAGGGATGTTCACAAAAAAAAAACCGCACATAAATACAATGAAACCATACATTTTGTCCTTAGAATTAGATCTGTGAAGTTTAATGGAATTCTAGAAAGACGTTCAAAGAGACTATAGTTTAGTCTCTTTGAAAGGTGCTAGCCCATAATATTCATGTGAAATTGTTGCATTCGTTTGAATGCACGAAACGCTCTCCGATTGGCGTGACGTCAGCGATTCGATCGTGAGTCCCACGCCATAACGAAAACAGGTGCATTCGCTTCGTTCTGAACGCTGGCATTTCTTCCGAAATAAAGCCATAACCACAGTAAAAAGTTTTCTTTTTACTGTGAACCTTGTGTTTCCTGTGTTGATTGTTCCACTGGCTATACTGCATGATGGAAGAGGGTTTTCAAAAGGCTGATTCCCATAATTTACAAACAGTAGCTGTTGTTATGGTATCTGACTTTTTAACAGAGTGCAAAAACCTGAATCAATCGCAAACAAGTAAAGGCTAAACAGTAAGTGTATACGTCCATATTTTGATAATTCATTGTATATGGCAGAGCCTATATGTATATATAGTGGTCCTGCTACCAATAATAGTGATGCTAATATGCACATTTGTTTCGAAATCATGTTCAACTTTTATATAAATTTTGTCATAAGAGAGTAAAAATCTATATTTCAGGTGAAACTAGCTGCAATAAAATAAGTTAGGTGAGGTATGGCAATTTCTGAATAAAAATGTATCGCACTTCCGTGTTTATTAAAATAACATATTTTTCAAAATCAGTAGTTACTTCGATTTAAGTTTGCTTGGATTTCGTGATAATATTGACTGAAATTAAAAAAAAGTGGTTAATTAAAAAGTATTTCTATAATTCAAACCGCAATTCATGATCTTTGCTAATAATAATAATTGTAATACACTGTTTGGAAATACTGTATAGTAATGACACCTCGACAGTAAGATTAAACTGAGGTTAATCTGTGATTAAACTCAGTTTAATATTCCTCTTGGGGATGATCACTTGGTGATTGAAACACGTGTCGAGGTGTCAAAAATAATGGTTTGGTGTTGGGATAAAACTCCAGTATATTCAATAATAATAATTCAATTCAGGATATTCATTCAGATTCATTCAAAATTCCACAAATTTTCCTTTTTCTTGATCTTATTTCGCTACTCAAACGGGAAGTGGTTGTTTTTTATCTGCCTATTAACTGAAAATATGCGGTTTTACTCCCGGCTTCATTCGAGTTTTAACTTTACTAAACTTATATTCTTAATAGTTTTCCATATCTTCTACAAAGACCCTAACTCACGTTGAGATGATCTTCACAACAAAAAAAACTGTTTTCACCGACACCTTTAACTTCCTTTTCTTAGAGCAGTAAACCATTAAAAAGATTTCGTGGAACTGTTTTGAATATTTTCTCCATATTATTTTTGGATGTGTGTACACACCCAGGAACAAAACACCTCTTATTAGCACTAGCTAATTTTGGAACATTAATACAGACGAAATCTAACGAAACCCACAGCTGTAAATGATCAACACATAAAAGCGCGCGGCATATAATGCACTCCGCTCACACTATCAAAGAAATGACGTAAATCGCTGCTAGCCTCGTGCAGGGTACGTTTTCTAGCCTCGCTGACTTCATCATTTTTGTTTTGCGTGTATTTAATCACATTTTCATTTTTGAGACTTTTTGTGCTGGTAATGTGTTTTTGGAGAGGAATAACTGTCGAAATACATTATAATTAAAAATTAGTGGACATACCTATTAAAAACGAAGCTATAGCTGAGTTTTCATCGCATTGAACCAAACGGAGATTCCGGGTTGAGTTAAATCTTATTCAACAACGAGCGGTATTGCTGAAATTGGGCTTTTTTTTCTTAAGCTATTTAAAAAAAAAGTCTCCTAGAAAGCACATAATAATAACTTATTCTAAATATACTAGGCACTGGTGATTTTATTTGAATAGTTTTCAGTTTTTCAGTTGTATTAATTGAATAAAGAAAAAAAGCGTTTCTTATTAAAAAAAAACCGTAAAACTATTCAGAATTTGCAAAACTTGTGCTTGAGTTTTTAGATTGTAATTTTAACTCTTTCCAAAAGTTCCAATTAATGAATGAAAACAAAATTCCAACAGCACGACATGTTCACAAAGAAGTAGGTAAATCTCAACCGATTATGTCGAGTTTTGATTCCAAATAAAAATATTATTCATAAAAATAACAAAACAGTCCTAGATTGATGAAATTTCGTTTTATTATTGCAAAGAACCAACTTCTTCAAATGACTTTTTTCGAAATTTGGTGAAAAAAATGTAATTTCTGCATTTTTTAAAATGACAGGTAAAGGTGGGATTTCCTAGCGACGTCCAGCGTTCGCGTCCCGCCGCGACGTCTGGCCGTTAGTGACATATACAACGAATTTTCAATGCAACTGTTTTGTTTGAAGCGGCGCGATTCATCGTCTCAGCGGCCGGCCGTCGGCGGCCTCGTCCCGACTGCTCAAAAACATGTCAAGACGCGAACGCCGACACCAGCAGTAACATTATTTCAATGTGAAATAAGCGTGGTGGATATTACTACAACGTGACACAGAAATATACCAATACAGACGACGAAAT
This sequence comes from Chrysolina oricalcia, assembly GCA_944452925.2. Classification (NCBI taxonomy): domain Eukaryota; kingdom Metazoa; phylum Arthropoda; class Insecta; order Coleoptera; family Chrysomelidae; genus Chrysolina; species Chrysolina oricalcia. The sequence goes on from OX101812.2 coordinate 18,587,969, forward strand.
TTTGATTAATCAAGTATGTGAATATCCCTGCCTTCATGACCATTCACAAAAAGACTTCAAAGATTTTCAAATTCGGGAAAAAATGTGGAACGAAATTTGCACAGTTTTATCCATGGGCTGCGAGTATTAAATAAAAAATCCTTTGTTTTTTTTTTACTTGGTTCAGAAAAGATCATTTATAGATTTGAGTTTTGTGAATAGTAGGGAGTCATGAAGTCAATTAGTTTCTTTGTGTTTTCCCCAATATTTTTATCGATAAGTTAGATAATTGTCAGTTTATTCAGATAATTATTGTCGGTTCATAAGTCTTGTTCATGTCCTCGCGAATATCGCAATTTTTTTGCGAATAAATCTGCATCAACGATTGGTCCAGCATAACTGGCAGCCGTTTTATTCGCAGAAAAATTGCGAAATTTGCTAGAAAATTCCCATTCATTATGACAACAAGCAATTTTCACTTTTAAACTGCAGTCAACCAGAACACAAAACGCATTGGGGGTATAATTTCATTACAAAAACGTGGACGCCAGACGCTTCAAGCAAAATCCAACAATCGTCGCGGCCAGTCGTTACTGCTGAACGTCGATGCGGGCCGCGAACGCTAGACGTCGCTAGGAAATCCCACCTTAACGAATGACAGTCGCAGTAACAAGTGTTCGTTATATTTTTGGTCTAATTCGAAGCAAAAACCAACGCCAATTAAAGTCCAATTTGTTGCCGACTTCATAATGACGTCACTGTATAATAATCGTATTCAGAAAATTTTAAAAAAATTTACCTAACATGTTACCTGCCAAGTTCTAACTTTGATTAATGAAAGTCTTTTAAATAACAGAGTTCATTTATTTCTTCGGTTCGAATTTGTAGAATTATTAACAATAAAAACTTTGAATCATACCTATAAACAGAATACGGTAATCGTAAAAATGTCCCATTCGTCATTATAAGTAGACGTATATGTTTATTGTAAAGCAAACAACAGTTTAATAAATAAATCAAATGATTCGACCATCATCCATCGTAATCTGAAAATAGAAGGAATATCATGAAACGAAAAAATAGGCGTAATATTTGTACTGAACAGTAGATAAGCTATGCCGATCCTACCACCAGCATAGGGAAAACAGTGTGTTAGAGAGAGAGCGAATCCGAGCGTGTGTGTGTGAGAGAGAAAGAGCGTGTGTGACGTAGTTGAGGACTTCTCAGTCGAGAGCGTCAAATTTCAATTTGTCATCCGCCATCTTGCATCGTACTACGGAACACCTCCTACCACGGAACACCATCATGTCACTCTTGCATGGGCGCGCGAATTCAAATTTCATCGCGTGTGTGACGAGAGCGTATTTTGATGAATAAAAAAAGATCTCTGCCGTGGGGATCGATCTGACTACCTCCAGATGATGGAGCGGACATTGAACACACTCGGCTACGGACCTCGTTGTAAATGTAGATGAAAATGTTGGCTATACGGCTGACGTGCCATGATTTTGTTGTTGGTTTGTCAACGTCCTGTATACAGCAGACATAAAAAAATATACACACACACACAGTGTAGTTGAAGGTGTAGGAGAAAAATACATCAGTGAGGATATGGTTCATTTGCGGTGTGTCGCATTGTCATTGGGGGATGCCTACATGGGGGAGTGCAAAATGTGGTAATGCAAAATGGGCCATTTGTAAACATGTAGTGGTGGGGTTGTAGGATGTTTTTGCAACAGCCAGCAGCTGAAATAATTAGTGACACTATGACATTTGACGAGTATAGACGTAAGCTTGAAGAATTTTGTAAACGTGTGCAAGAATTGAAAAAAGCCATTGAAATTTACGAGGATACCAAAAACACTTTGAGTCTACTGAGTAATTTAAGTATTTGTGATAGCGTATTCGAACGTAATAAACCACAAACACAGTATCCTCTACATAGCATACACCTCAACCAAAATGCCGTTGTTAACCACACATTTCATTCTTCTGACTGCAATCATCGATAATGTATTGTACGTTAACTCACCAAATGGAGTGAAAGATATAGCAATATGTTTTCCCAAGGAGGAATTGAAGGAATGTAATCGAACCGAGTGGAAGATGATGCGATTCACCAAAGTGAATGAAGGAAAGCTACCGTTATTCGAGGTGGATTTACCGAAAAATGAATCTCTCAAATATAAATTAAAACTCATATTCGAAGACCGTACAGAAAGAGATACTGAACATTGGGAAAATATTGCAGCAACCGTGAAAAGGCCAACAGAACATCTGAAAGAAGTGGAAAATGAATTGTGTAGAATTTTCTTTATAGTGTGCATAATTTTAACATTTATTTCGATATTATTATTGAAAACCATTATTAATAGCAAATATTTGTGGAATACTTGCTCCAAATAAAATAAATTCAAATGAATAATCTGTATTTCATTTTCGAGGTAAATAATATCCAAAGTAGATATCCACTCAAAAACAAGTTGGTAATAACAGCGGTGATCTCACGGTCACAGTCCATTGATATCGGAGGAACGCATTAGCATAGGAATAACCGATTAAAAAAAAATACTGATTAGCATATATTTAAATTACAGACGTTCAATTAAAACAAGTTGAACTCGAAGCCACGGGCGGTCGAAAGCGTTAGTTGAGAAACATAAAAATACTGATTAGCATATATTTGAATAACAGGCGTTCATATAAACAAGTTAATCTCGGAGTCACGGCCAGCGATAGCGGTTAGTTGAGAAATAGCAGATTATTATCATGAAACCGACTCGTGTTATGGAAATCACGCAACCTCGAAAACAACTTTTGTACGCCGCATTCTGCGAAAGGTCATCGGATTTCGTTCGCTTAAATACCGCGCAGCACAGAGAACGACCACTTCATTTTCGCTAGTGCTAGCAGAAGCATAAAGTAAAATATTCATTAGTGTACCAACTTCGTTTGAAAGGTAAGTGTTTCGAATTATTTTTTCTTCTATTGTTTCACCGGTGCTTATTTTTTCTTTGTGTGTTGTTCATTTATAGTATTCGTTACCGACCGATGTTTCACCTACAACGTGAGCTTTTAGTAGATACCTGACAGAAAAATAACTGCTTTTGACTAATATCACGACGACAACTGATTTATATTGAACATATACGTGTGCAAGCAATTGCAAGTGCTCTCTGTAACCAATTAATGGAATTTTTTATTTCACTTCAATATACACTGACAACGTAGACTTATGACAAACAACTCTTACTTCCTTCGCAAATGCCATGACGAGTCTTGAATTACATCTAACAGATACTTGTGCAATGATCCTCATTGTAGAGGACTGAATTGTGTTTTTCATTATAATTTCCGGTTCAAATTTCTTTGACTAAAAGTTAATTATGATTGTTTTCGTTGGCTTCAAGTTTTTTGAAAGTATAATGTTATTTCCAAATCAGTCAAAAAATGTTTTGTTTTTCAAATTAATAAAATGTGGTTAACTGCTTTTGACTAATACCACGACGACAACTGATTTATATTGAACAGATACGTGTGCAAGCAATTGCAAGTGCTCTCTGTAACCAATTAATGGAATTTTATTTTATTCTAGTTTTTCTATAATTTTTTCTATTCTTTCTTTTTACTTCAATATATACTGACAACGTAGACTTATGACAAACAACTCTTACTTCCTTAGCAAATACCATGACGAGTCTTGAATTACATCTAACGGATACTTGTGCAATGATCCTCATTGCAGAGGACTGAATTGTGTTTTTCATTATAATTTCCGGTTCAAATTTCTTTGACTAAAAGTTAATTATGATTGTTTTCGTTGGCTTCGAGTTTAAAGTATAATGTTATTTCCAAATCTGTCAAAAAATGTTTTGTTCTTCAAATTAATAAAATGTGGTACATTTTTGCGTATTCTCGAATAAAACAAAAAACTTTTTTATTTATTTTTTGTTGTTTCAGATGGATTTGAAAAAATTGAACCAAGCATCTCTGGTAGAAAGGAAACCCATTATCAAGTTGGCTGATCTTCCAGTGGGGGCGCCGCAATCAATTATCTTAGCAAAAATTGTTAAAAGCAAGTTTGGGGACGTCATACTTCTAGACTTAGTGGAAAAGGTGACATTCCTGCCGCAGCGTGTAACGGAGGAGTATCGTTCTCATCTGACGGAATTTTCATCAGGGAAATATTCCATAATATTCCGAGGGGCTATCGACATAGGCAAGACGAATCCAGCGGCATCGTTTGAAATTATCCAAAATTAATTCATATACATAGGAGAGAGCGAGAGGGTAAATATTTTTTTTTGTTAATTGTTTTTCAAAATGATTGATATCGCAAAAAAATCTGATAATCTACTGACATTCATTAAAAAGAATAAAAAAATTTTATTCGATAATTTCACAAGTAGAGATGAGGAAGTTTGGCTAAATCGTTTGAGGAAATACATAAGGTTGTGCAACAAAGAAATCCGGAAAAATAATTTGCCCATAGGTGTGTTGACGAAGCTTCAAACAAACATTGGTCATTTTAAACATTTTCAAAAAATCATTCAAAATAGACATCGTGGTGGGAGTCTCTTACCAAAATTGAGAGATAGAGTTAAATGGGAAGATGTTGTTTCATGTTTTTCAAGTAGAGTCAAAACAGGCATCATTTTAAATTTGATTCATAAGGACTTAAAGCAATTTTTTGCTGATGCTTTGATTTTATTTAGAAATAAAATTAAAAAAATATTGTTAAAATTTCCGATAATCAAAGTTAATATTAAATTTTGTGGAGAATTTGTAAAGAAATCAGATGATGGTGAAATTTTGGATTTAAAATACTTCAATACTAAAAATGTCATTATAGATGCATCAACAGATTTACAACGTTGGTTTTGTGATAACGTGTGTGATCAAATTTTCAACAAATTGGGTGATTTTTCAGAACGTGATTCAGGGTGGGGGTTGCATGAAATCATATCAATGGAGGTAAACGTAAACAAATTTGAATTGGGGAACGGGTCTTCGTTCATTAGACTACCTGATCAGATTTCAAGAAAGCATGCATGTATAAATGTAAAGAACACTGACTCAGCATGTTTTTATTGGAGTGTTGTGAGCGCTCTTTATCCTGTAAAATTTCATGCAGAGCGCACTGGTTCGTATCCATATTACAGTACTGTCCTACACACAGAGGATCTTGAAACACCTATGTCTCTACACCGAATTTCCAAATTTGAAAAAGCTAATGATATTTCTGTGAACGTTTACACATTGGAACTAAACGTAGTTAAAGAAAAAACATTTTACATAGTGGTACCAGCACGATTAACCAAAAGTAAACAGGAACGTCATGTCAATCTATTATTAATACAAAATGAATATTTTCCCAAATTGAATGATTATGAAGCTCCTCCAGTTGATGAAACTGATTCTGATATCAAATACCATTACTGCTGGATCAAAGATATGTCTAAATTATTGTCATCCCAAGTTAATAAACATAAACATAAAATATATTTTTGCGATAGATGTCTCAATTATTTTTGTTCTGAACAAAACTTGAAAGATCATGAGGAGCTTTGTTCCCAATTGAATCAAGGCAAAATTTCATTTCCAAAATATGACCATATAGAATTCAAAAATTTCACTTACAAACAAACGACTCCGTTCGTCATTTATGCGGACTTTGAATGTCAATTGGAAAATGTTAATGATATAGTATCATCCAAAACAAAAAAGTATCAAAAACATGTGGCTTATAGTGCTGGATATTATGTAAAATGTGACTTCGATGATTCGTTATCGTTTTTTAATAGTCATCGTGGTAGTGATTGCATGGATTGGTTTGCGAATGAAATGTCGAGGATAGCTGTAATCATTCAATCAAAAATTAAGACGATCGTGCCGATGGTTGAGAAACCAAATACATGTGGGGCAACTATTTGTCACATTTGTGAAAAACCTTTTTCATCCAATGACATCATCGTTCGTGACCACAACCATTTCACCGGAGAGTACCGAGGTCTTTCGCATCAATCTTGCAATCTCAATTTTCGAAAATTGTTCGTAGTGCCCATTGTTTTCCATAATCTCTCAGGTTACGACAGTCATTTCATGATAAGTGATTTGAGTAAGAGGGGACGTATGAGCATACTTCCAACAAACAAGGAAAAATACATTTCTTTCACACTGTACGATGAAGGTACAGATATAAAATTTCGATTCATTGACTCTTTTCGATTTATGGGAGCATCTTTGGATGAATTATCATCAATTTTAGATCAAAATGATATGAAAATATTGAGAACAGAATTCATTCACTTGAATGATGAAAAATTCACGCTGTTGACCAAGAAGGGGGTATTTCCTTACGATCATATTAATTGTATGGAAAAGTTAAATGAAACATCATTACCTCCAAAAAAATGTTTCTATAATAAATTGAACGATGCTCACATTACCGACGAAAAGTATGCTCATGCTCAGAATGTTTGGGAGATTTTCAAAATTTCCGACTTGGGATCATATTCGGACCTATATTTGAAAACAGATGTATTGTTGCTAGCTGATGTATTTGAAAATTTTCGGAAAAAATGTTTAGCAACCTATGGGTTGGACCCATCTTGGTATTACACAATGCCGGGTTACACGTGGGATGCTATGCTGAAGTATACCAAATGTGCTTTAGAATTGTTGAATGATGTTGATAAAATCATGTTTATTGAAAATGCAATACGCGGTGGAATATCAGTTTGTAGTAGTAGATACTCGGAGGCCAACAACAAGTATATGCCTGAATATGACCCCAAAAATCCATCGAAATATCTCATGTATTTGGATGTCAATAATTTGTATGGGTTTGCTATGTCGGAATGTTTACCTTATGGGGGATTTTCATGGGCGGAAAATATGGAAAATTTTGATGTGATGTCTATCGTGGACGATGCTGCGGAAGGTTACATTCTGCAAGTGGACTTGGAGTATCCGCGCGACTTACACAATCAACATAAAGATTTTCCATTTGCTGCTGAACACCGCGTACCACCCGGCTCAAAACTATCAAAATTGATGACAACGCTTTATGATAAAAATAAATATACCTTACATTACAGAAATTTAAAACAATGTTTGGCAAACGGTTTAAAATTGAAAAAAATTCACAAAATTCTAAGATTCAAACAAGCAGCATGGCTGCGACCCTACATCGAGTTGAATACACGTCTGAGGACTGCAGCTACAAATGCCTTTGAGAAAAATCTCTATAAATTAGCCAACAATGCAGTTTTCGGGAAAACAATGGAAAACATACGGAAACACCGGGTGGTAAAACTCGTAAGAAAGTGGGGGGGTCGTTACGGAGCTAAAAATTTGATAAATAGTCCCAAATTTCGCAGTCGTACAATTTTCGATGAGAACTTGATGGCTATCGAATTACAAAAAAGCGAATTAATCTTCAATAAACCTCTGTATGTAGGAATGGCTATTCTAGATCTATCAAAACTATGTATGTATAATTTCCACTATGGATATATGATTCCAAAATTGACTATTGAAAACTGTAAATTATTATATATGGATACTGACAGCTTCATTTATGAACTAAAATGTGGAGATGCATATGAAGAAGTAATAAAGGCGGATCTCTCCAAATTTGATAATTCTGATTATGCTTCAGACAATGTATATAAGATGCCCCAGGTTAATAAAAAAAAGTTGGGTATAATGAAGGATGAAGCGAATGGCAAAATAATGACCCATTTTGTTGGCTTACGCTCAAAAATGTATACGTATAAGGTGCAGGGGGGTAAAGTTGTAAAAAAATCCAAGGGGGTGAAATATAATGTTGTGAAAAACAAAATCGTTTTTGAAGATTATTTGGATTGTTTGAGGAATTTTAAGGAAAAAACAACAACCCAACGTTGTATTCGGTCATATGCTCACAAAGTTTTTAGTATTGAACAATCAAAAATTGCTCTGAGTCCACATGATGATAAGCGTTATTTAATTCCCGGTTCTTTTGATACATTACCGTGGGGCCATCATACTTTAGAAGGGTAATTGGGTTTTTTTCAATTTTTCAGATGAGATCATTGCGAGAACTAAGCATAAAAACGATATGCGAAAACGTCTATTGTGCAGCTGAGTTTCTCGAAGCTTCGCCACTACCTTGGGTGTTAACAAAGGAAATAATGAAAAAATACGCAGATTTCAAGTGGCATTATTTGTGTCATGTAGCCAAAAATGATCATCTCTGTAGTTTGAAGGGTATTGAATTTGTACATTGTGATAAGGATATAAAATCTTCATTAAAAAATGCAATATTAACCCAAAACGATTGGGGTTATGTTTTTGAAGACGAAGATCGGTATTGCATATGGGTAAATTACTACAGGATCGACAAATTTCGCTTGTGTGTTTGTTATCCATGTTTTTATAAAATCAAACGTACTCATAGAAAATTGCAAAAAAGTTTGATTGTCATCAATGATCATTATCATGATGTTTATCCAAGTGAAGATATCATTGAAAATTTATATCAAAACATGCATTTTTGGTGCTACAGCTGTTTTTCTCAAGTGCTATTTGAAATTAAAGATCATGAATCTTGCGACAGGTCCCTTCATTCGCCTCCTAGAAAACGTCGTTTCAGAGATGATGACAGCGATATCGATCATTTTGACGAATATTAACAAAAAAAAATGTTTTCTCTTCCTATCTCTCCCCCTGGACAACACAATTGTATATGTTTTTTTATGTAATAAATGATTATGTATAAACCTGTTTTGTTTTCTTTATTCATAAATAAAACAAACGAAAACTCATTTTTCATTTATTTCCAAATCTTTGAACAAATCATTTTTAAAATAATTTATATATTCTCTAAGAGCATTCGAATATAAACTAGAGTCTGATGGTATAATTTCAAAACAAATGTTCATAATTTCTTCAAACGTTAAATTTGTTCTGTCACTATTGAATTGGGTTTTGATAAGATGCAACAAGTTTTTGTAGTATACACAAAAGTTCAAATTATCCAACATTTCAATGCGATGTGACAACACTGCTTTATGTAACTTCAGAATGGCATCAATGTCTTTTTCGAGGAAGTCCAAGTTGGTGTCTCCTCTGGTAATGGTGATCTGTTTTACATCGCTTTCGATGAATTGTATCACATAAACAAAGTCTCCGCAAGCCGTTGTAATGGAATCATACTCATCGGGATATTCAATTGCTGCTTCGAAGAAATTAATTTTTATAGAATGTAGAATTTCAATGAGGGTACTCCATTCGATTGCACCGAATGGTATGCTTCGATAAGAATATGTTTGCTTCAAAGTGATGCATGGACTGAAGCATCTGGCTGGACTCAGCCCACAACGAATTTCGTAAGTATCTATAGGATGGGCCATCAGTAGAAGTTGGTGTTGTTCTTCACGTGCAGCCAATTCATACCTTTGGAGCGCTCGATTAAGTTCATCATTTCGGTTTTCGAGGGTGAGCGAATAGTAATCAGGACCATCATTCATATCAATTTCAAACGCGGTAGAATCTTGACTGCTACCATAACCACTATCACTGTCGGTGTACATGCTCACACTCAGGTTGTAACAAGTAAAACTGACTTCAAAATACTTTAAACATTATATATATAGAAGTTGGTGGGGCGAAAATTGGAAAAATGTTAAAAATACCCTCCACATCTTTGGCTGATGTGCGTATTTCTCATAAGATTCTATACAAAATCAACGTTTTCTATCCAACTGTTGTGCTTGCTATCCATTCCAAGCCATTTGACATATATTTTGTTTCCTTTTTTTTTCAATACTTTTTCCACGAGATAGATGTCAGGATTCACAGTTTTTTGTAACTCCTCTGCGTAGAAGGCTCCTTTGATTGGCACATTATGCATGTCTTCCAGCATAAAGGTAGCAGGATTCGTGATGTTAATTTTGATAATTTTGAATAATTCAGTCGTCCAATTGGGTGTATAACCTTTTTCAAAAACGTGTTTTGTTTTACTGATGCGCACAATATCACCGACTTTGAACTTTCTCGGTCCAGCTATTTTCAGGTGGTTGTATGATGATTTAAGAATTTGTTTTTCGTTGGTTTTATTGATTTCTGACGGTTTTACACCCGTCTTTGAGTGCCGCGTATCATTGTAGGACTTTGTGATTTCAGGCAATATATTCAACCATTTGTAGGTGCCATTTAAACTAAAATATTTGTAGAGCCTTTCTTTCAACGTTCTTATGACTCGTTCAGCCATGGCAGCCTTCATGACGCTGTATGTGTTATAGTGATTTATTCCATGTTTTTTCATCAAACTCTGGAATTTACTGTTGTAGAATTCTGTTCCCTGATCACTCTGTAGATTTTTCGGACAACGTTTCGTATGTGCCAAAATATCTGCAAACGTTTCAGCAATTTCCGCACCCGTCTTCGTTTTGAGAGGTCTAGTCCACACGAATTTCGAGAAACAGTCTATAACGACTAGAATGAGTTTGAAATTTCTATTTTGATGAGCGTACGGTCTCATTTCGGCCAAATCCATTTGCCACAAATCATCCAACCCCTTGATGATGGTACGTCGTCGAGCAAAATTTTTTCTTATTGGTTTATGTAGTTCGTGAACAAGTTGAACCTTCTCTTTGGAAGCCATATTACTGAGGTTGACAACGCAATACGCTTCAATATATAATTTTGGTATATAGACTAATTTTATGTCGTTTCGTTGTTGATTCTCCCCACAGCATCAATACCAACCTTTAACTTCGCTATATCAGATTCCATTGTGGTGATTTGTTGTTTAAAGTTACGTTGGATTCGATTTAGCTCCATCTCAGTTTTTTTGTTTGATGCTCCACATTGTTCCATGAATATTTTCATATCCTCATCGTGTGATTGAATCACTTGAGTCAATAACGCGGTTTTCTTCGATAGATAATCTCGATTATTTTCAATATCGGTTTTAAAATTCTTACCGAGTTGATCACAGACAGCAAATAGCTCCTTATAACGCTCATCATTTATTTGAATTGATTGAGTCAAGTTATCGCCAATAGTTTGCATTTTTCTTTCGAATTCTTTCGAAGACGTATTCAAGTCAGTTTGAATATTTTGCATATCCGTTCGCATTTCCATAGAATTGAAACTTAGTTTGCGTATGGAGGTCTCCAATTGCTCAGTGGACTGCTGATCTCTATCATCTATAACTTTAATTTTATTTTGGATATTCTGTAGATCAGCTTGCATTTCATTAACTTGATTGGTTATTACTTTATTTATTTCATCCACGTATTCCTTATTAGCTGCATCCGTACCGATGGTGGGTCGTTTGACATTACTCAATTTCAAATTATTGAAATCTACATTTCCGTCTGGCGTGTGTAACAAACCACCGCCAGATGACGCAGAAGGTTCCAATTTTCGCTTTTTGTTTGAGCTGCTACGTCCGAACTTATCGATAACCATTTTGAATATGTTGATGGATCTGCGAGTGCTGTCTTAAAAGGGGAGACGAATTATATTTGCCTCTTCGAGTTCACTCTCAATAGCCCTTATCTCATTGTTATGTGAAGTATTTCCAGCATTCCTAGAGGCTATCAATAATTTGAGGCGTTCACATAGTTCGTTGGGATCATCCCAGTAAATATATTCCATGGGTTTGTTATTATATGTCATTGCAATAGGTGTTTCAAATAAACCGCTACCCGTCGGCGGCTGAGGTGTTTTAGGAATTTTTGCACGTGTCGATGGCTTACGCTGACTCCCTTTGGAAAACATTGGTTTAATAAGGCCGGTGTACTTGTATTTTAGGGAACTCTTTAAACGACCTACAGTGTCTTTATGAGCACTCGATAAATCTAAAAGTTTTTTGTATACTTGTAAATCCTCATCATCATAATTTTCAGGTGAGTTGAGAAATATCAATTCATATATACCAGGTGTTCCTTTCCATTGCAAATCATCCATTTTAATGTAACCGCTGCGTTTGTCAAAATTTATTTCTTTTCGACCAAGGAACCATTTTGAACCATATGAATCATAAAAGGGGCCGTAGACCTTGTCGATTTCTTTGTTATTTTCAAAATGTTTCAAAATGAATGGTTGAGCCATTTCCGGATATTGTTCAATATATTCCTCTAGAACTTGTTCATCCATATCTGACGCAAAGCTCTGATCTTGCTTATCTACGCTAAAAACGTCTGCATCTTCATCATCACTGTGCGTACCTGCCACATATTCAAGGGCTTGGAATGGAGTCGTATCTCGCTCTTCCACTTTCTCTTGTTTAGGTTCAGATTTCACCTCAGTTTTGATTGAGGTTGCACCTGATGGTGTGGTTTTATTTGCTATTTTCCTTAATGGAATAGATAGAGGTTTGAAGAATTTTTGTAATGTCTCATCATCTTCAGATTTACCCAATTTCAAAGCCAGATACTTTTTTCGAATGCCTTTTGCAATTTCGTTTATTTTATTCTTTCGTTCGACATCAACCTCTTTGCTTAGTGGTTTCATGATTACGAATGATGTTATACACATCTATTACACATTTATATATTTATCAAAACCTTGACGATAGCGACCATCACTCAAATCGAAATCTTTTGCAATGACTAAAGTTCCATACTTCTCACACCAACAAGCAGCACACATTCGTTTAAAATGTTCAAATGTAACATCGGGAGAGACATGCTCATCATATACGTGTTTCAAATTCACTTCATCTTGTTTGAAGAGCACGATTAGATTACAATTATCCCGCAAAAGCTGTTTGGGTACCTTGCTGTACGTTTGTCCTATGTATATAGGATCAATACCTCGATGTCTGCCCATGGAATAATATTCGCGCATTTTTTGCTGTGAATCACACGAAATGTCATCGAATATGAAAATGGAATTTTGTTTAGCATCTTGGGGATTAATAACATTTTCATTTTCCGTGAACGGGAAATAATGAACGCCTTTGACTTTTTCCAAAATTTCTTGCAGAAACCGATACTTGGGTTGAAATAACGACTTTGAGTAAACATAAACATTTTCAAATTTCGCACCATTGGGATGGATCAACACCGCGATTACAGCGTTCGTTTTTCCACAACCACTCGGACCACATACGATAGCACGAAATGCGTTTGGTAACAATTTGCCATGTTTGCGACCCACCATAACATTATCATCATTTAAATAATCCAAGTTTTCGATAGGTAACGTGTTTTCTTGTTGAACAACCTTCATGGTGTGAGGGATGATGAAAGTGTGTGTATGTTTATAAAAAAAGGTGACACCTCACACTTGATGTCATTCCCAATGCTGACATATCAAGGTGAAGGTGTTGTCGATACGCTCATCAATAAGTTACCGTTCGAATTACATATACCTGGATATCAGTACTGTGGACCGGGTACTCATTTGAAAGAGAGACTCGAAAGAGGAGATCCTGGTATCAATCCACTGGACACGGCTTGCAAACAACACGATATTGCATATTCGCAAGACAAATCTCTCGAGGGCCGGCATCAGGCTGATAAACTTCTTCAACAACAGGCCTGGGCAAGAGTAAAATCAAAAGACGCAAAACTTGGTGAAAAAACAAGCGCTCTCTTCGTCACCGGTGCAATGAAAGCAAAACGCAAGTTTGGCATGGGTGCTACAAAATCATTCCGCAACAATGTCCTGGAAAAAATCCTCAAGGATTGGTCATCCCACACTGGCAGTGATATGGGAAAATCCATCACATTAGCTCTGAGAGCGGCTAAGAAAGCAGTCAAAAAAGCTGGAGGACGTAAACGGATACGTATCCCGAGAATAATTCCGCTGGGATCCAAGTCAGGTGGTATCCTACCTCTCATACCTATTTTTGCTGGACTTTCAGCTTTGGGTTCGTTGGTTGGTGGGGCAAGCGCAGTAGCAAAGACGGTATTGGATGCAAAGAGTGCCAAAAAGAAGCTTGAAGAGGATCACCGTCACAATAAGGTTATGGAGCATTTGGGTTCCGGACTATATCTGCGTAAAACACCTCGAGGATACGGACTATTTTTGAAGAAACAAAAACGTGCACGAGGTCTCTACTTGAAGAAACAAAAAAACTGTTGAGGAAGCTACCTAATAGAGCGTTATACGATGTGGAAATTGAAAAATTTGCTCGTAAAATGAAAATACCTAATTTTCGAGGAGTCTTTATGCGTGATACGTTACCAACGCAACCCCAACAAAGGGAATGTGCTGTGTTGAACTTGGACTCTGATGAAAATATGGGTACTCACTGGGTAGCTTACAGGAAATTTGGTAACATTGTGGAATATTTTGACAGTTTTGGCAATCTGAAACCTCCGCTCGAACTGGTTCAATATTTGGGAAACGGTGTTAAAATTATGTATAACAATGAACGATATCAAAATTTTGATCAATTCAATTGCGGTCATCTCTGTCTAAAGTTTTTACTTCGCAATGTCTGCGATTGAAAACGAATGTAATTATTGTATGAATAAACGATTTCAACATAATATGTTGTTTCTATTATTAAAGACATGCCGCTGATGGTACTATATCAGTCATGTCCATGCTGTTGACTCTGAAAAGTCGTTCTTCAACGCTTTCCATTGATTTCACACCACCTATTCAATTGGAAGATGATTCCGAATACGGTCTAGCTCTACTTAGTTTTCATTCATTCAACAGTATAGCAAACGTCAAAGAGGGTACCAAGTTCAATTATTACGAAATTAATAAGGATAAAAAGAAGAAGGTGAGGAAGAGTATCGATATTCCTGTTGGAGCCTACGAAATTGGGGATATTGAAGCGTTGATTCAGAAACGTATTGTACCAAAAACATTTGTTGACAAACCTGAAGAATTCTTCTATCTCAAACCGAACAATAATACGCTGAAAAGCGAAATATTTTGTCTACTATACGCCATTGATTTCACTTCGCAGGAAAATTCTCTGGCAAACATATTGGGATTTTCTCCGAGTGTTCTAAAACCAAACGTGCATTACACGTCCGATCTGCCTGTTAATATTATAAAAGTAAGGACCATACACATAGACAGCAACATTACGTCGGGAGCATTCTTCAACGAAAGACCTTCTCATACAATATACGAATTTGCTATTGATTCTGATCCAGGTTTCGCAATCGACGAAACTCCCAACCACCTTATCTATCTACCTGTATCACACATAAACGAAATAAACAATATAACTATCAGAGTACTCGATCAAAACTCTGATTTGGTTGATTTCCGAAACGAAGAAATAATAATTAGATTGGAGCTGAAGAAATTATGGTCTTGAGCTTCTATAAAAATAACTCATTGCCGTTTGCTTCATCAGTCTTTACGAAGACCTTCGACTGTTCCCGTCACCTAACTGCTGAAAATATAGAGTTCCTCAAATCTCTTGGCTATCATGTTGTCGGCTCAAGTATTCAACATTTTCCGCCAACCCCAACAAGACGTATCCATCCAAAAGGTAGACTGGAGAACATACTACCCATACGTGAAGTCTTTTCGAAATAATGATGTCATCGAAATCAACATCAATCAATCTGATGCTTACGATGCACTCTACGACAGCGATCTAGTTATCAGCGGAAAAGTGACCAGAACCGCAGGTGTAGGGCGGGTGACTTTTGTAAATAACGCTGGAGCATTTATGTTCCAATCCATCACTTATGCGCTAAATGGTCACGACTTGGAAAGTGTGCGAGAGTTGGGTATCGTAAGTACCGTTCGAGGATTTCTATCCTATGACGCTGATGAAACCAAACATTTGGCAACAGCTGGTTGGACTTACCCCCTCAACAATGATGACATTACTGATAAATTTTTCTCCTTGCGAATTCCTCTCAAACACTTTTTGAACATCTTCAACGAATATCAGAATATCTACTACGGTAAACATACATTCCGATTGGTTCGGGTTGGTAATGATAATAACTGCTTCAAAATTCTTGAACCAGCTACTGGTGTGCCTACGGTTCCAACTGAAGTCAAATTGGAAATTGAAAATATTGAGCTGAAGATCAAGCGAATTTCCCCCCATGATCAACTCAAGCTGCAACTTTTGAAAGCAATCAAAGCTGACACTCCAGTCGCGATTAATTTCCGAAAATGGGATTTGCATACGCAGCATGCTCTAATTGTTGGTGCTACAAATCAAATATGGGCCGTCAAGACTTCTTCGCAAATCGAAACTCCCCGATATGTTATTGTATGCTTCCAAGTGAATCGAGATCATACCAAAGTGAATAACGATCCAACCGCATTCAATCACATCGATATTGCTAATATTACGTTAACTCTCAACGGTGAAACTTACCCCAAAGAAATGATGCACTTGAACTTTACCAAAAGAGATATTTCTCAAGCTTATTTCAACTACATCCAATTTGGACTTAGCTACAAAAATTCCTCTCGACACAATCCTCTGTTGAGTTATAATGACTTTGACGATAAAGCATTCTTCGCTATCGATTGTTCCAGAAGAGATGAATCAATAAAAAATACCTCTGTTGACGTTAAGCTGGAGATAGAGACATCACAAGGATTTCCAGCAAACACTACAGCTTATTGCATCATAGTACATGATATGAAGTATGTACTCCACCCACTTAGCGAAACTATCCAAAAGTACAACTGATCTGCATTTGGTGTCAGTCTAACGTTGACGTTGGCGAGAATAGTTGTTAGTATATATCATGAGGGTAGCACTTGTTGATATCCAAGGGTTCATCATTGAACAACAATTCCATCCTAAGGAGATTGCAATTAGAATTGGTGCTCAATGCAGCAACTTTTTACTACGCTCAAGCGTACCGTTTTCCTCTTTGAGTAAAAATGATCGCCGAACCGCCTGTTACATGGAAAAAAACATTCATGGTCTGAGATACTCCTCTGGCTTTGTGGAATATCAACTGCTAGATGATATCCTCAAAGACAACCTTTTCGATGTTGATATTATTTACGTGCAAGGCCATCAAAAGAAACAATTTCTGGATAATAAACTGCAACAGTTGAATATACGTACGAGAGTTGTAAATTTGGAAGAAAATCAAGACTCAATGTGGGTTTCAGCTGTCTTCGATGATACCAGTGGGGCTCCATCCTGTACACATCATTTTAAAGGACGCTCATACAAATGTAGTCTTCATAACGTTGATATCTTATTCAAATGGTTGTGTGAAATACTGCCTAAATAATGTGTATTTTTTATTAATAAAATGAAAAATTTGATGAGGTTGTTTTATTTTTCCAACATATGAAGCATCTGTAACGAACGAACGCACACACGAACGCACGCACGAATACACGAACGCACGCACGTACGCACGCACGCACGCACATACGTACGCACGCACGCACGCACGCACGCACGCAAACAAGCGTGCACGCACGCATACACGCACGCACGCACGCACGCATGCATGCACACACGCACGCACGCACGCACGCACGCACGCACACACGTACGCACGCACACACGAACGCACGCAGGAATACACGAACGCACGCACGTACGCACGCACGCACGCACATACGTACGCACGCACGCACGCACGCACGCACGCACGCACGCAAACAAGCGTGCACGCACGCATACACGCACGCACGCACGCACGCATGCATGCACACACGCACGCACGCACGCACGCACGCACGCACGCACGCACGCACACACGTACGCACGCACGCACGCATGCATGTACGCACGCACGCAAACACGCGTGCACGAACGCACGCACGCACGCACACACGCACGCAAACACGAACGCCGCACGCATGCATGCATGCACGCACGCACGCAAGAAAACACGCGTGCACGCACGAACGCACGCACGTAAGCACGCACGCACGCACGTGTGCACGCAAGCTGATATATAGCACATCATCATGTTTCTATTCCCTTCATTTTGCGATATGCTTCCAACAAGTTCAGATATAGCATTCGCGTGTGAAAAAATAAATTACTTCATCAACAAACACAAACATAGATATGAAATTTATGAAGTGATTCTGAAAGAATGGGAACAGCGTAAGAAGAGCCTAGAGTCAATACAAAATACAGAAATCAATAATTCACATTACAAAAGTTGCTGTTGGTCATATCCTGATGTAACAGAAGGTCCTGACACTTGTGAATGCTGGTTCATAGGTCGGTACGTGGAAGAAGCCAAAAAGTTGTGAACGTCTGAGGCATTTGCTCCAAGTATTTCGAAGGCGCTCAAACATGGATGGAACACAATGGTGCGAAAATTGTATAAAGCATTTTTGTTTTTGTAAAAAGTCAATTGCCAAACATAATGTTCCAAATTGGAATTTGAAATGTTATGAAAGCATGTCAAATAGTCCTGTTCATCCTCAGAAAAATAAAAATACTTTGAATTAAAATGCTCATTTTATTGTTTATCGTTCAATACACAAAACAGTCACATGACAGTTGACTGATGACACTGCGACACACCGCAAATGAGACATTGTTACAAACACATCCTACAACCCCACCACTACATGTTTACAAATGGCCCATTTTGCATTACCCCATTTTGCACTCCCCCATGTAGGCATCCCCCAATGACAATGCGACACACCGCAAATGAACCATATCCTCACTGATGTATTTTTCTCCTACACCTTCAACTACACTGTGTGTGTGTGTATATTTTTTTATGTCTGCTGTATACAGGACGTTGACAAACCAACAACAAAATCATGGCACGTCAGCCGTATAGCCAACATTTTCATCTACATTTACAACGAGGTCCGTAGCCGAGTGTGTTCAATGTCCGCTCCATCATCTGGAGGTAGTCAGATCGATCCCCACGGCAGAGATCTTTTTTTATTCATCAAAATACGCTCTCGTCACACACGCGATGAAATTTGAATTCGCGCGCCCATGCAAGAGTGACATGATGGTGTTCCGTGGTAGGAGGTGTTCCGTGGTACGATGCAAGATGGCGGATGACAAATTGAAATTTGACGCTCTCGACTGAGAAGTCCTCAACTACGTCACACACGCTCTTTCTCTCTCTCACACACACACGCTCGGATTCGCTCTCTCTCTAACACACTGTTTTCCCTATGCTGGTGGTAGGATCGGCATAGCTTATCTACTCTGAACTCACCTAAATATTTTGTTAGAACAGTCATAAGAGCAAATCCCAGTGATACAGATGAAAATTGAACAAGTCCTGCACCCTTTTTTTCATGCTGCTGATGCCATCTTGCTCTTTCTCGAGGTAATACCTCACTTACTGTAACATACAACAATGTGCCACCGGCGAGTCCCTGAAATGTGTTTATAACTTTTGGTGAGATGATGAAAAGTGATAATAATTGGATAATTTCAAAATAATTGGAAGTTGCAGTTATAGTACCAAATAGTTATTTATGATAAAAGTTCGTAAAGGCAACAAAAAACACGCGAGTACAAAAAGGTTCTTTACGAAAATGTATCCAACAATTTTTTTTCCACGACAGTTATATTGATAAATTCTAGCAATTGTTGAATGTTTTATCTTATGAAATTTTAATTTTTCGTTCTATTATAAAATTATGATTTACGAGTAAAATTTGACGCAAAATACTGTCTTTCCCAAGAATGCGTGAATGTAGGAAGGAAAAGTTCGAAAAGGACATGAAAAGTGACTATACGAACAGTTGATTATTTTACGCACTTCTGCGAAAATGTATCACTTTAGCACTGTGAACAGTGCGTAAAACCTTAATAGGGCCACGTCTTTTCTAGCTCGCACAAGTCTCTCGTTGAGCTCGTAAGAATGCAGCCGGAAAGAACAAATTTTGTAACAGAATTAAAAAAAAAACGCTAGTTGATCTGACGAAATTCCACTGATGTGCCCCTGGGTAAACACCAATGCTGTGCAAGTCATTGTACATCTGTTAGTATTTGTGGACCACCCTCAACTGTTTTTTTTTTTAAATACGGACCTAGATATTTTATGACACTGTTCAAATAACCTTTTCATTCTGAATCCAGTTGAATCAACATTCAGGTAATAAGATCCTTATCCAAGTTTTATTGGTGTGAATCTGTAGTGAATTTATATTTAGTGTTCATTTCTATAAAGAGTACAATACTTCTAGCATAAAGTGACTAATTACGAAAAAATAAATGAGAATCAATAATAACTATTCAGTTATTCGAATATTTCAATCAAAGTATGCAATATTTGTCATTTGAAAAGCGAGTTCCCAATCGTCCGTGCGCGACATGGACAATCCAATATACAACAGAAAAAACAGTTGAACTTAATAACTGGTACCTATCTGACATTTTTTATTCATGTGAGAGAAAAAAAAATGTTTTGATAAGATAAATAAGTAACTGATCAACAATGAGTCATCGAAAAATAAATTTTAATTGTTCAAAACCTCTACCTCACTTTTTCAATGATTAAAAAAAACAAAAATCTCCAGAACTTATTTAATTCTCCGAAAATTTTACAATTCAACAACAAGAGCTGATCTGAATCCATTAGATTTTTATTTGTGGGGGCATCTCAAAAATAAAGTGTTTAATACAACGAATGAAACGATTGAGATTCTCCGAGAAAATATTGAAGATGTATTGAACGATATCCAAGGAGAAGCAATAAGCAATTGCATAAAAAATATAATATCAGAATTGCCAAGTGTATTGAAGAAAATGGTGGACATTTCGAACAATTAATTAATTTAAATGACATATTCGAATAATTTGATTTCAACTTACCTAATTTCTGTTTGTTATTAACAGTAATTGCGTTTTGAATTATCTACATTAACATTGATTGCTCTTGTTGTTAAATTGTTAAATTTTCGGAGAATTAAATAAGTTCTGGAGAATTGACTTTATTTTTCTATTTTACTGTGTTGAAGCATAACCGAAAAACCTAAATGGTCGATTTTTTTTTTTTAATCATTGAAAAAGTGGTAGAGGTTTTGAACAATTGAAATTTATTTTTTAATGACTTATTGTTTATCACTTACTTATTTATCTTATCAAAACATTTTTTTTTCTCACATGCATAAAAAATGTCAGATAGGTACCAGTTATTGAATTGAACTGTTTTTTTGTTGTTGCATACTGTACAACTCGAGTGGATTCAAATTCAAATCAAATTCAAATTCTTTATTTTCCTTAAAATGACAAAAAATGTATAGGAATAGTCACTATCTATAACTTACTAATTACTACAAAAACGAAAGCGAGGCGCTAAATACATATAATAAATCACAGTCGGGCAGATAAAAACTCGTCGAGGGTATAGAAACAATTATCCAACAAAAACGATTTCAGACGTTTTTTGAATACCACCAAGTTTTCGCTTATCTTGATGGTGGCTGGAAGGTGATTAAAACTTTTTGGTCCAATGCTATTTGGAGCATTTTGAGTAATATTACATCTAGACTTTTTAATGTGAATCATTTGTTTTTGTATTGTATTTTTCTCATGGACATCCTTATTGAGACTGAAATCGCCCTTGTTGGTAAATACATAGACTGCTAGTTCTAGTATGAATAAGCTAGCTAATGTCAGGATTTTATATTTCAAGAAAAGAGTTCTGCAAGAACTTTGTCTAGGAGTATTGAACATACAACGTACAATAGCTTTTTGTTCAATAAAAACATGCCTGCTCATTGTTGAGTTGCCCCACAAGAATACACCATAACGTAGCCTTGTTTCCACTTGAGCATAATAAATGCTCATAATTTGGCTTCTAGTAAGAACAACTCTCAAGTTTCTGAAGAGATATGTTAATGTGCTCAGTTTGGATACTAATTGGTCACAATGAGCATTCCAATTAAGGTGTTCGTCCAAATGCATACCTATAAACTTAACTGGATTATGGGTACTAACTATAGTGGTGTTCATATCGCGCACGTACGATTGGGAACTCGCTTTTCAAATGACAAATATTGCATACTTTGATTGAAATATTCTAATAACTGAATATTATTGATTCTCATTTATTTTTTCCTAATAGGGAATATGCATAATTTTTTTTATTTGTTTAATAAATGTTTTACTTCGTTACAACATAGTAAAAAATATAAATACGGTTGAAAGTCTTGGAATTAATTTTTAAAATAATATATAAAATACCGATTGAATTTGACCTATTTGAACGCCTCCATTTTCGCGCGCTGTGGATGACGTCACATAGCGCGATCAGTGTTGTTTTTCTTCAGTGTCGTTCGTTGAGACGTACTCTGATTGCTCTACTTGCTTGATGTTGATATTTTATAAAAGAGTAAGACAAATGCAGTACAAGTGTTAGTGAGAGAGATGAACATATGTGAAAGTGATCTCGATCAACCAGAGCAGTCTTCAATGAACAAGCCTTTCTATAGTTATGGCCATTGACATTATTGACAGTTGTTAATTAGGTTAGGGATTTGCAGTTTTAATCGCTATTACGATAACGGAAAATGCTAAAAAAACATTTTATAGGTATCGACTAGTACCGGAATGCCTAAACACAATTATAAGTACACCAAATAAAGTATTTTTTTCTTTTCCAAGAGATGCGAAAATACGTAAACAATGGTGTAAGGTTATGAGAAGAGGCGAAGTATCTCCAATATCACATTTACATTATTGTGAAGATCATTTCAATGTGAGTACGTTGTATTTCGATAGTTAACACGAAGTGAATTGATCAGAAGTAAGTTTTGTATGCATAAATGTTTTGTATATCAAGCGGAAGATAACTCCGTTTATACCTGCCTCACCTAAATTACAAAAGGAAAACTATCATTTGATAAACTATTACTACTATCAGTTCAGGTATTGTCGGATTGTGTTTTGACAAACCCACTTTCAGTCATTGCTCTTGATAATTTAATTGTCACTAGACCAAAATCGCACTATGTAATGGAAAACACTACAAATATATAAATAAAAACAAATTTTCTATGAAAAAGATAAATGTCATATCGTGCCGTGTGACGTCATTCTTCGTTTCGACCAATGGTGATGCGTTTCGCAAAATTGAATTCCGCGCGCTTATTATGCACTTTTTGATTTAAGTTTTATG
The DNA here is from genome assembly GCA_944452925.2 of Chrysolina oricalcia. Classification (NCBI taxonomy): domain Eukaryota; kingdom Metazoa; phylum Arthropoda; class Insecta; order Coleoptera; family Chrysomelidae; genus Chrysolina; species Chrysolina oricalcia. The sequence goes on from OX101812.2 coordinate 18,610,981, forward strand.
GAGTTAAATACAAACTAAATGATAAACTAATGGTGTAGGTGTAATGTCAAGACAATAAAGTATCGGAGGTAAAAAAATCAAGTAAATTTAAATCACTTGCATATTCCCTATTATTCGCTTTATGCTAGAAGTATTGTACACTTTATAAAAATGAATACTGAATATAAATTCACTACAGATCCAAACCAATGAAACTTGGATAAGGATCTTATTACCTGAATGTTGATTCAACTGAAGATGACGGGAACTAACTGTAATTTAATAAAATTTTGATTTCGGTCCATATTACCCGAAACCCATCTTCAAATGGCATTGTATGATACACCTCTGGATTCAGAATAAAAAGGTCATTCGAACAGTGTCATAAAATATCCAGGTCCGTATTTAAAAAAAAATAGTAGAGGGTGGTCCTGAGAATACGAAACGTTGGATACGAAATCTGAAGACGTCAAATCGTTTCATTTCATTATTCCTTCGAATAAAAAACCTTCGAAATAGTTTTTGATATTTCTGAAAATAAATGAAGTATGACCAAAAAAACAGAAATGATCGAATTTACTTTTTAAAAGGCTATTACCTGATGTCCCATCAACGGCCCCATTTTGTACCATATGGGCGAAGGCGATTTTCGAATGTAGCATTATAAAATCGTCAAACACTCAAAATTTTCAAATGGCACCTACCATTTAAGAGAAAATTGAATTTTAGGATGAGTTATTTTAGCTTTCCCTATTCCCAAGTTCAACCTCTATCGAGTTATTCAATAAAAATCGAGAAATGCCTTATCTTGCCGAATGATTCTGTGTTATGCCATGGAAACAAAAGAAAATTGTAATAATTTAATCAAAAATATTGCACAATATTGACAGAACTCTAGCGTAAATGTTCAATATGACCATCATTGTATTATTTTACTTAAAATATATTGCGTAGCACGTCTGATTTCGTTGGGATCGAGACTGTCAAAAGTCTGTATTATTCTGTCTCAACTCATCTATATTGTGAACTGGTGCAGAATAGACAGAATCTTTTACCCTACCCCAAATATAAAAATCTAAAGGGGTAAGATCTGGAGATCTTGACGGCCACAGAAAAGGGTCCTCGATTTCCCCACCAACGGTGCTCGAACATATGGATATCAATTTGGCGTACACAATTCGTGTATTGTGGGGCGGTGCCTCATCCTTCTGGTACCATGAACGTGCAGCTCTAGCCAGTGGCAAATTGTCAAGAAATCTTCTTCTACGTTTTGAAGAATTTCTACGTTTTGAAGAATTTCTACGAATCTGTCACAATTCAAATTTTCATCGTACATAAAATAGCGTTCCTCTAGGTTCATTACCAAACGAAACACAATTACAGGACTCCCAGCGACTCACTACCTCAAAAAAAGGGAAAAAGGAACTTGTGACTCCAAAAAAAAGGACCAAAAGGGAAACAAACTAAAGACAACAATGGTTAACCTTACACGTATTTTCAGAATAACGGTGAAAATTTGACAAACAAAACCAAGAATCACTATATCCATTATTTCTGCAATACAAAAAAATTAATAAAATGAAAATGTAAACCTGAAAGGCATATTAAAAGGAAAGCTCATTCAAACATTTAAAAAAATCTTGAACCCCAGCATGACTTTTATAAATTCTTCTTATTTCCATCAACCGGCAACACCCCTACGCGCAAGCATCAGAAGTCCTCGGAAGACTTGTGCGAGCATGGGGAAGATGTAGCCCTTTCCTTTCAACGTGTGATGCCATGCCATACATAAGATTAAAAATCTTGCCAGACTTTTAGTCCTTAGTTTTTCTTGGGATTTTTGTTTGACAGGTCAGCTATTATCTTACTCTTTTCTGCAGCCTTGCTAAGCTGCTCTTTATGTCATTGGCTTCTGATACGATTGGCATTTCTCCCCTCAAACATTAACTGGGCCATCGTTCATATTTTTTCACATAGAGACTTTCCTGAGCCTTCTAGTTGCCTCTTCAAACATTTTGTTATAGAGATCCCGCTTTTCACTTTCTTCTTTTCTTAAGATCAATCACTAGCTTGGCCTCATCTTCTTTTATTATCTACTTCTTGACCTCCATTTGCCGAAGTTTCTTTTGTCTCTTCCAATTTCTGGCAATTTTCTTGTTCTTTTCTCCTGGCATCTTCCTCCTTTTGCTGTCTTCCAGATGATCATACAGATCCACACTGTATGCACGGCGTGCAAAGGTTTTCGTAGAGCAGAGCCGGAGAACTGAGGGTATCAGGACAATTACCCCCTGGACAAAAACCCCCCGACAATAAACCCCTCGTATAAAATACCCCTGGTTCAAAAAATCCCCGGCATAAGTCCGGGGAGTTTTTGTCCAGGGGGTAATTGTTCAGAATTGTTCGCCCATTTACTAATGTATGAACGGTGTATAGTTGATAGAACAAAACAGGGGTCGTTTTGAATGTACCATCCATAAACCAGTGTGATCATTCGAATATCTTCAGATTATTATTGGTTTCAAAAATCCAAAAATCAACATCCTGTTATTACCTACTAAGTCAGAATCATGTAATAGAAATTCTTGGCCATCAGTATCAAATTATATTGTGGAATTGTGTTTTGGTTTATCTTGTACCGGGGTTTTTTGTACCGGAGGTTTTGTGTTCCGATGTTTTTTTTTGTACCGGGGGTATTTTTTACTAGGGGGATAATGTCCCGGGGGTTATGGTGCCGGGGGCTTTTGTCAAGGGGGCAATTTTCCTAGAAGCGGACTGAGATAATTCCCGCTCTACAGGCATTTCTATGGAAGAGTGCAAGAGCTTCCTTCACCAGGATGGCCACATTAGGGTACTTAGGATCACCACCGTTTATTTTCATCTAAAAATTGCACCCAGTACTTGTTCACACGCACACCCTTACCGCTTGTGACGCGAGTAGTTTGAAAACTTTTTCCTGACAACTTCAATATGGTTGCGCGGATTATGACGTAGCACACATCTTATTCAGCGCAGAAATATATCTCAACAATTGTGAACAACGAAAAAAGGGAATAAAAGGAACATTTTTCAAATAAAGGGAATAAAAAGGACGGAGCACCAAAAAACGGACTAAACCCTTAAAAAGGTACCGACTGGGAGCCCTGCAATTATTCGAAATTTTACTTGATTTTCAACTTCAAACACCATATGTGGATTTATAGAAGCCCAGATATGTCGATTGCGCCTATTGTAAACTCCCTGCTGACAAAACTTTGCCTCATCAGTCCAAATTATGTTGTCTAGCGTGCTCTTGTATTTTCAATCACAACTTCGTTTAGATAATTTTCCATATTCGAATCAATTTTATTTAAGAATTAGAACAACTCGTTTTTACTTTGACAGAATATCACCTTCTCATTTACAGTTGTTTTTTGTTTCCATGGCATACTTGAATAAACACAGAAACATTCGGCAATATAAGGTATTTCTTGATTTTTATTGAATAACTCGATAGAGGATGAACTTGGGTATAGGGAAAGCTAAAATAACTCATCCTTAAATTCAATTTTCTTCTGAATGGTTGAAAAAGAAATGGTAGGTGCCGTTGAAAAATTTGAGTTTTTGACAATTCTATAATGCGACATTCGAAAATCGCCTGCGTCCATTTGGTACAAAATGGGGCCGTCGATGGGACATCAGGTGATAGCCTGGACTACCTACCTAACTGCTCCATAAATTTGGTTTCCTAATTTTGAACGGTTTGGGGGCTACACGTGTTTTTGTAAACTACTACAGCGGTAATTTTTTTCAGAAAAATGAACAAATCTCAAAAACTGTAATAGATAAGTTAACATAACTCAGGTTTTGTCTAAAGTCTAAATGAACATATTATTATCTCAAAAACTGTAATAGATAATTTAACATAACTCATAATCAGAATGCAAATCGAACCATGACAAAAAAATTAGGTTTCCATTTAAAATAAGAAAGTTGGTACCGACGATTGGCAGACCCTGTATAGTTGTACGACTAAAAACATTTTCAAAAAATCATGTTGTATATACGTTTTTTATTTCATTCTAATAGTAGAGCTATATTCTATTGACATATGTACACTGGATGCATGTTAATGGTTTATCTGTTTTGTATCTAGTATAAATAAATACAGAAGTTCGTAGTAATGCCAATAGAATCATCCATTTTACTGTTAAGGATCGCCACCCTCAATACTCTTTCTTGATGAAACCGTGTGAGTTCTATGGCCAAATAATCATCTCTAAAAATAATTTTATGTTTGCTGTTATACTCGGAGACGGAAATAATAGTTAGTGACGTATTCTTAGCTTTAGGGTGCCCAAGCGGAGCAAGGGAAGAGGGAGAGCAATTCCAGCCGCTCTTCTTTAGCAAAGAAGTAATTTGTTTCGTCGAAAATGACCCTAGAATTAACTCTTCCCGCAATTTTGTCGTCGGCCTAGTGTTATAAAAGCTAGAAATATTAGGTTTTGAGAAGTGTCCAGCTTTTGCATCACATTTCGATAATCGTGTTTCATGAAACAAACGTTTCGTTTGATATGCATATATATTAAAAAGCATTATTCATGTGTTTACGAGGCATATATTAGTCAGTATTATTCATACTTCATTATCTTTGAACTATTGTTCATAACATGTCATGACTGGACGAAACAACTATACTAGAATATTTTATATTTTTGGTAGACTAATGATTCAACATTAATTACTGGGCCGTGGTGGCCGTGCTGGTAGAGCGTTCGCCTTTGAAGCGAAGGCTCATCGGTCTCGTGCATGGCATCACATGTTAAAAGGTAAGGGCTGCGTCTTCCCCAGCTTACACAAGTCTCTCGAAGACCTCCGAGGGTTGCGCGTAAGGGTGAAATCGGATACGATAATAACAATTTAAAAACAAGTATACCGAGTGACCCAACTTATGGTAACCCCCTATAGTTTGGATATTCTTCAAAATAGAGATCATTGGTATACAGGATCACGATTGTATGATTTTTGGATAAAAATAATTTCGGTCGCATTTTCGGTTGAACTGGAATTAGTAGTTATAGAATATTTTTTGTCGGATCATTATTTCTTGTCAAATTCCCTTTTCAAAAGTAGCGTATGAGATATTTGGTCTGTTTACATAGGTCAACCAAGGCTTTTTTGAGGGGGACACCTTAAATTTGAATCTATTTTTGTTTTCTTTGGAGCTTAATTATCTAAAACACACAGGTAGGTCGTCAAAAAATAAAATTGATTCATTCATATGATTTAAAATTGTGGAACATGTTCAATTCAATCCACAAGTAGATACGATATTAAGATATATGCCTAAAAAGACTGGTCTACCGACTAGATAGATTTTGTTCAGATTTTTGCTGAGACAAAACAAATGAAATCGTGGTTTGGTTTGCTTCTGAAATCGGTTCCAGATGGCGTCCTCATAGAATTTCAGTCATTAACAAGTTCTAAAGGTAAATTGTCTTGCACCTGAATTGAGTCTTATTTTTTCATTAATTCTAAGTATTTCATCAAAAATTTTGTATTTCAAAAATTGATATAAGTAACAATTAAAACTACACCTCTGGCGACTGTGATTTCATAAATTCTACCAATTACGATGTTTTATTAATCTCATATACGTATAGCCACTAATTGAAACATATTCATGAAAAAACTTACTAAGAAGAAAACCGACGGTAGCGATACACCTAAATAATAATTTGTTTTTTCGTTATCAAGCTGGCGAATGTTTCACGTTTGATCCCATAATTTTTCAGGTATAAGTCAATAGACCAGTGTTTTTAGATAATGTACCTAAATATATTATTAAATGTTTAACAAAAGTATTTCTCTTTGTGTTACACATTGACCTAATATGTTTATTAGTCAAATAATTTGAAGAGTATATAGCACACTCAATTCTAAAACTAGATTTTCCCGTTAAAACTATTTGTAGGTAGGTAAACCAGAGGTATATGGAGTCACGCAAAATTCAATTAAACTCTGCGAGTAAAACCTAGTAGTGACGATTACCTTGCGTCCAAAAATATTTATAAATCCGCCAAATTTTGTTTGTTAGGTAGGTCGTCGGAAAATAATAGCGTAAAACTCGTGCGGAAACTGGTTATTTCATACTCGTGTGGCAACCACTGGCTTACCGTTCGTGGTTCATCATCTTTTCACAATCGTTTTCACAATATTAAAAGTTCGTCTTTTAACACCAACTGTCCTTATTAAAAGTGTAATTTTAGACACTCACTTTTAAACTTTGTGATTGTAATTTTGAATACCTGGTATTTTTTATTTATTATTTTAGGTTATTTTATAGCGTTTGTTGAAAAAACATTGTATGCTGATCGTGTTAAAAGTGCTGTTATTTTGTTCGAAGACTGCTCCACTCGCATCGCTCATTTCGCAAACTTCCCTTCTCAGTTCTCACAAAATAAAAAAGCAATTTCAACACTAACATCATAAATAACTATTATGCACCACTTATACAATAGATTTCAGACAAGTGTGCAAACATCAATCTAGAAAACAAGTGATTTTCTCTTAAACATTTTTAAAAGCGTGTCGTTTCCTCACTTCTGAAAAAAATTTCAACTTTCAGTCTGCTAATAAAGTTACATTTATAAATGTTCACAACGTTTCAATTGCTTATTGGCGGTTGACACAAACAGTAGAAACGTCGTTGAATACCTTGAAACCATTTTAACTACAGATGTCTGAAACGAGAGTTGCTCATTTACCACATTATCTGAAACCTTAAAACACAATTTATTACCTGTAATATTGGTATCAAAACGTTCTGGACTTCACTAGGAACATTTGTTATTAACATTCCGATTAGGATACCACTAGAGGACCCTAATGAGAAAATCAGAATGTACACGAAGTGTCTCCAGAATGTATATAACGGATTTGAAGCCAGTTCCATCCCCAAGCAAAATGAAACAACTAGTTTATGGGATGATATCGCTCCTAACAACAGCAAGACCTGAAAAGACATTTTTATTTATTTTTCACATAATTAAATATTTAGAGTCGTCCCGGTGAACATTCAACTTTACAATTATAAGTCATATAATGGTTTTCATCAGATGTCTCATGCGTTATGTTGAATGAAATTAAGGCTCCTTCAGACAATGATATTTTATGTCGTGGCACCTAATGCCGTGACGTGAATGCCGCAACAATGCATTGTCTGAACAGTTGAATGTCTCGATGACATGGTGTCGTGACGCTAGTGCCGCATATCAAAAATTTTTGATAAACGACTTAACCGATGCGTACTTCAAAAATCGGTCATACTCATGACTATATGATATACCAAAATTAAACCATTTCACGTCGAACGTTCGCTTTAACACATTTCAATTATGTTACATTTTTGATCATATCAAACGATCAATACTGCATAATCACGAATGTATCATTTGAATGATGATATCTTTGAAGATTGCATATAAACATATTTTTTATGTACTTTTTCAAATTTTGTCTCTTGAATAATTTGCAGACATCCTGATAGATATGAAAATATCTAACTTTTTTTAAATATAATCGTATATACATCTTCGTCAATATAATCAATAGTAGGACCAAATAACTACGTATTATTGCATATTTTGCCAGACGTAATTTATATGCCCCCAAAAAAATATATACTTATTGATTGAAATAATCATTAAAAATTATTACATCATTAGTACATATCTTGAGTGACGATAATTTTAAAAACCAAAAATAGACGTATTATCTATATGTGTTTCCAAGAATCGTCTCTCCATAGTTTTCCTGGCATCAGGAAAAATATGAATATTTTACATATTTCCTAATATAGTAATGAAAATATTATATTGTATTCGATCCATTCAACGACCGAATTACTATGTATTTTTGCATACTTCACCTGACGTGAGTTGAATGACTTATATTCCTAGGTGATAATAATTTTGAAAATCGAATGTAAACATATTATTTATATATGTTACCAAACTTTGTCTCTCGAAAGTTATCCTGGTGTCAGACAAATTATGTGTACTTTTCGTTTTCTATGATATGGTAATAAAAACGTTTCATTCAGATCAATACATTTTCTGACCAAATAACCATGTATTTTTGCATACTTTTTCTAACGTAAGTTAAATACCTGAACAAATATGTTCACTTATTGATGGAATTAATCAATAAAAAGTATTATATCATTTATATATCTCTTGAGCGATGGTAATTTTGAAAATTTTGAGTAAACATATTATTTATATATTATGTTTCCAAACATTGTCTCTCCAAAGTATTTCTGGCAACAGGAAAAATATGAAAATTTTACAAATTTCCTAATATAGTAATGAAAATATTATATTAGATTAGATACATTTAACGACTAAATAACTATATATTTTTGCATTCTTTGCCTGACGTAAATTGAATATCTAAAAAAATGTATTCATTTATTGATCAAAATAATCGATATAAACTATTATATCATATACATATTTCTTGAGTGATGGTAATGTTGAAAATCGGATATAAACATATTATCGATATGTTTCTAAACATTGTCTAACATTGTCTCTCCAAATTTTTCCTGACATCAGGCAAAATATGAATATTTTACATATTTCGTAATATGGTACTGAAAATTTCATATTTGAATCGATCCATTTTATGAACAAATAACTATGTAACTTTAGGTACTTTTTTGCATACTTTACCTGACGTGAGTTAAATATCAAATGTAAACGTATCATTTATATATGTTTACCAAAATTGTCCATTCAAAGTTTTCTTGGTATCAGACGAAATGTGCATATTTTACATTCCTCATTATATAGTTATGAAAATGATTCATTCAAATTAATACATTTTACGATCAAATAATTATGTTTTTTTGCATACTTTGCCTGACGTAAGTTAAATACCTTAAAAAATATGTTTAAATATTGATCAATATAATCAATATGAAGTATTCTACCCAACGATAGGTGTCGCTGCTATTGAAGTTACGAAGCATCATCTCAAACTCAGTAACAGTATATGAATACTATCAAGAGCTTTTGTGAATTGTCCATTAGTTATTGGACTTCTTGGGTTACCATGATAACATGCACTAAGGGCCTAATAGGCTTGCTTGGCTTGTACCTACAATATACCATGATAACCATTTTCAGTCTTTGGACATTCTGCATAATACGTCATTTTGACAATGAAAATGTGATCAATGAAGTATGACGTTGATTCAACGCTAAAACTTAGTACATATCGCCTCAGAAAGGACCGTAGTCTTGGGAACATGACTTTTTAATCACTTACTTGATATATATATATATTATATGTTCTTTGGACATTGTGCATAATACGTCATTTTGATGATGAAGATGAGATCAATGAAATATGACGTTGATACAACGCTGAAACTTGGGACTTATCGCCTCAGAAAAGTCTGTCGTAATGGAAACATAAGTTTTGAATCAGTTACTTGACATATGTTATAATATGATATTTGGACAATGAGCATGATACGTCATTTTGATAATGAAAATATGATCACTGAAGTATGACGTTGATACAACGCTGAAAATTGAGACTTATCGCCTCAGAAAATACGTTTGATGGATACATATTGATGATGTTGACCATCATTCATAATACGTTAAGTTTATGTTCCACATATGTAACAATTTAAAAAATGTTCACCGGGGTATAATTACAAACCAACTGACAGGATCAGTTTTAATATTAAGATAATTCCTTATCGATTTTTGGACGCAAAATTATACTTAAATAAAACAAAAACACGTTTAAACTAAAAAGAATAAAATAATTTAACATAGCCGCATACAGATTGTCCTGAAAATGTATGATTGTGAATTTGTGATATAAATAAATAATTGTAAGATTTAAAACGCAGGCAATACGCTGAAGGATGCTTCCGTCTACGAGCCCGACATTCTCTTCATCGTACTCTTCGCATCGTTTGTCATCTTTTGAGATGAACCGTGGCACATTTTTCAATTCCATTCCGAAATCATGCGTGTACTTTAGCTTCCACTACTGACGTAGACATAACGTTTTCTTCTGAGGCATAAAGTTGCTAGCTTTACATTACACCATGTATATTTTAATGACTCACGTATAGAGATCTGGGGTTTTCAGGTGTTATTAAAAAAACAATTTTTTCCTAATTCTTCGCTAAGCAGGTAGTAATAGTGCAATGGAAAAGTAATATTTGGTTATTTTCCGCAGTATTAGTCGAACATCAAGAGAACAGAAAAATGTAATTCAATTCAGTGAAAGAGTAACTACCGTTTTCCAAAATCATGGTCCAGTGTTTTTCAATAAACTACTTCAACATGTAAACCCATACAAAAGTCATTTTAAAAGTATATGGACAATATCTTCATTTGGATAATGGTTCTCTAGCTCATACAAAAACAATGGATGAACAAATTTTTTTATTTGCGAAACTTCTCGTTTTCTTTTGAAACATCCGCGTAGTCATTTATCAAGTCATCCGACAACTAGGATTTCCCAAAAATTTTGTTGGACCACTTAGTTTCAAATATTGTTTTAACAATTCTGAAAAAATCTGCTGAGTGGCAAAATTTTACGACGTCATATCTTTGCCATGTTAGGGGTTTCGGACGCGCTTATATAACCCAATATATTTGTCTGATAAGATGTTTCTCGCTTTTTATATAAAAAAAAACGTCCGATTAAAAGATTAATGACTATACTTGGGTCATTAATTTTTTCTCGCATCAAATCAATGAGTTTACGAGGGTCCCAAAATAAAACGCCCCCCTATACCGAAGATATAAGTCATAACGATATAGCCTCAACGTTTATATTTTCATAATTTTTTAGGTCTGGGCCCAAGAACTATAATTTTGACAAATTTTTATCATTTGATTTTAACGCCGAATAGGAAAAAATATCAAAGTGACGATCTACACCTTTTCAAGATGTGAATCAGAATGTGAAAACTGAAATTCAGAATAGTGAAGTGAATTTCAGAATGTGTTCATTGCAATTCAGAAAGGTGATTTGAATTTCTGAATGTATAAATTGAAATTCAGAATTGTGAATTGAATTTCAGAATGTGTTTCATTGTAATTCAGAAACGTGAATTGAATTTCAGAATGTGTAAAATGAATTTCAGAATAGTGAGTTGAATTTTGGAATGAGTGAATTGTAATTCAGAAAGATAAATTGAATTTCAGAAATTGAATTTCAGAATGTGTAGATTGAAATTCAGAACTGTGAATTGAAATTCAGAATATGTGAATTGATTTTCAGAAAGCGTAACTTGTAAATAGTCCGGGAGCCAGTGACAGATTTCCATGACCAAGTTCCTCTCAAGCGAAAATTAGTGGAATGCATCGGAGAGTTATATTATAAAGCTTCGTGAACGTCAGCTGCGGTTCCGTGGGGGGATGAGCGGTGGTAGCCTCCCACGCACAAAGAAAAAGAAATGTATTCAATTTTGTTTTCCTACCTGAAAACATGTTAAATTATCGCTACAGCAATATCTTGAAGAAAGAAAAATTCAGCTGACAATAGCATGGTGTATTATACGACAGCTATAGTTAGTCGAACACAAAAAAATTGTACCTTCTATGATTTCCTCTCAAATAAAATTTTACCTTATATTCGGATTGCGTCAATTTAACATGTTTCCGGGAAGGAGGACATAATTCAATATATTTTATTTCTTCGTGCGTAGGAAGCTACTGTGCTGTTCATCCCCCCCCCCCCCCCTACCAACGGAATCGCAGCTGACGTTCACGAATCTTCATAATACGACTCTCTGATACATTCCACTAAATATCGCGTGAGAGGAAATTACTGACCAAATTTTTACCGGGCTCCTGGACTAAAATCAGAGGTGGCAATTTTTTAATCATGTTCACAAAAAACTCCATCAACATAGTGAATATTGCCAATCCATGAGTTGAGGATGAAAGTGGGTAATTATTAGCCCAAATATTTTCCATCGTATTTTTAATCGAAGTATGCAATCCGCAAACTTTGTTACCATCGATATGTATGCATTTATTTAAATAGTTGAATTCTTTTCAATTGTGGTCGCCTAACTTTCATCTATTGCAGTTGGTTAACAGAGGCTTGTATATCTTGAAGAGATATAGAATAGAATAGGTGGAGGAGATTGCGCAAGGGCTGCACAGCATACAATATTTCATGCGGCTGCTATTATAGCATTGCACTATGTGGAAGTAGAACTAAAATTTTTCACAATCATATTTTTGTAAGGACGAATGAATTGAAATATCCATATAAATTAAATAAAGTTTATTACTTGATGGAAGGTTCTATGTATCTATATAGAAATTCTGCTGTGAAAAACTTTGTACTGAAAGATATCTTCTTCACGTGTTGTAAAAATGCATGGTCATATGTTACAACTTTTCATATTTCATATTCCATTGGATTATTTCTCTACATACATATTAAAATTAGTAAATTATTTATTTTTGGAATCCAAATGGTGTTTTCCGATTAACAAATAATTGTTTCTGAATTACAAATTACTTTTTCTGAAATTGAATTTACACTTTCTGAAATTCAATTCACTATTCTGAATTTCAATCTATACATTTTGATATTCAATTCACCATTCTGAATTACAATTCACGCATTCTGAAATTTACTTTACTATTATGAATTTTAATTCATACTTTCTGAAATACAAATTACCTTTCTGAATTACAATTCACGCATTCTGAATTTAACTTTACCATTCTGAATTTTAATTAATACTTTCTGAAATTCAAATCACCAATCTAAATTACAATTTACGCTTTCCGAAATTAACATTACCGCGTTTCTGATTTACTATTTGAAAAGGTGTAGTTATCTTTTATTATTCTTCAATGCGATTTATTCAAAAAGATAAAAACTCACTTGTGTTAATTGTATTTGTTAAACTCTTATATTGCGTTTAAATTGTAATGATGTAAATAGGTTTTGACCACACTATAAAATATTACTGGATTTTTACGGTAAATAATTTGTCTGTGGAAACTCCACTTAAGAGAGACTCAGAAATACAGAATTATACAAAAATTGCAGTTTTCTTTATCCAATAAGTAATTCAACATGAATTATCACGAAATAAATAAATCATCAATCGAACAAAATAAATGTTACTCCATCATCATATTCTATAGGGTTTTGCAAAGGTCTTGGCTTACTGTATGAAGTTGTAGAATATTCGAAAACGCAACAACTCTCTTTCGAATCTTTGAAAAAGTCTATAATGAAGACGCTGACATCAAAAACAAATATTGGAAATGGTTCTCGATTCGAAACGAAATCGAAATTATGAAATTTCTTTGAATAGAGATAGAATGGAATTATATCTACCATATAGACCATTGATATCGACTCATGTTGCAATATATTTCGAATTGTATTGGTTTTCATAATTGCTAAAATCTGACATATGTCAAACTCACTCGAATCGAGAGTGTTCGTAATTGCACCACCGACTTAACCTGTTTAAAGGTTAAGTCGGTGAATTGCACCCCTGTTCCATTATCCGACAAATTTCGTCTGTTCAACTTAAGACCCATGCATAAACATATGTAATATAATAATTATACAGGGGTTCCCTCCGGGAACAGCATCGATCAATATATATAGAGAAAACTATATGTGGGCCGAATTTGAAAATCTGGAAGTTCACTTTTGTTGATAACGGCTATCCGGCTAAAATATTTTCAAGAATTTGGCACTTCCGGTTGTATCGGAAGTGCACCCCAACTTCGTTTTTTTAAATGGGACACCCTGTATATTATCAAAGTTTTAGATTTAACGAATAATGCTGAACATGTTTCATGTATAATATCCTATACCCAAGTCTAACTGTTTCTGAAATATTTCAAATTTTAAATTGAAAATTGCGTTTGCAGACAGAATTTTTTTTTTCAATTTCTGAATCAAATCATGATAAAATTATTTCACGATTTTTAAGGATTTTCCGATTTTATTTTCACGAGTTTTAGCACAAATTTTCCAAGTCTCATGTGCTCTCTATCTAGCTTTCTGGGGGCAGGGGATAATATATTTTGCAATTAAATTACGAGAGTGTCCGATATTTTTCTCTATTTTTTATAATTTTTCCAAAAAATACCTCCATAGTAATGTAATAATGTATTGTACCAAATTTCAGCGCAATCAACCAATAGGAGGCAACTGGTCTAAATTCATTTACAAGACACATATACTAACACGGCAAGTTAAATAAAAGCGTGTAGTAAAAATAAAAGTGTACGTGGATAAAAAAAAAACTTACTGTCAAGAATTTTCAATATTTACCTTATCGGATCTTCCTTCCAGTCCAACAACCAACCCCTCTAGCAGGGCGTGAACAGACAATGCAGCTAACAGCCCAATATTAGCAGTCGGTGCCGCCTTGCAGGGCTCCTGGTGCCCCACATGACATAACTGGGAAGGAGGCTGGTCACAAAACAACACACTATCACTCCTAGCCCTGTAAAACGAAGGGTTGTACGGATGTTGTGTGGTTCCCCGGTCGATAAGAAACTGCCTTTCCATAGTTCCGTAAGAACACTTCGAGGAAGAATGCCTTCTGTCATTGTTGTTGCCATGTCCGTGTCCATGGTTATGGAGGATATTCGCTTCGTGCGTGTCTCCGTAGAAGTAATGGACGATTTCGTCCAACATGTACAGAATGAAAAAGCCCAAGCAATAAACTAGCTCTGCATACTGCTTATAGTCCTCCGGTACGGATTCCCTGAGTTCTGGTAGTATGTGGAGCAGAGACGTAGACAGCAGAACACCACCCCCAAAGCAGAGGAGGCTTGAGAGGAGAAGAGGCCATTGCCTTCTCCCGTGACGTGCAAGACAGTTCGGCAGAATTCCAACGAACAAGCTAGCCACTCCCAAACCCACCAGAGAAAATATTTTCGACTGCAGCAAATCCATAATCAATAAATTCCACACAAGTATTTGATCAAAATTCTCACGAGGTAGCTTTTACATGGCTGGAGACACACTGAATGTCCAAACGTAGACGAAACTGACAAACGCATAAGAAAGAAAATGGTAGAGTAAACCCGACTCTTATCTTCGGTTCAAAGTAAACAAAAACAGTAGATAAACTTTCTTTTTGTTGGACCAGAATTAGGCCAGTTGATATTTGCAAACAATAAAGAAATTATTTTTAATCTTGATACAACTGATGATGGTTGTTTACATATACTTTAAAAAATATTCTCTGCGATTTCTTACTGAATTTATTCGAAACCATAATAATTGATAATAATAATCAGAAAGCCGCTGTCCTTGGCTCACGTCGTGTTAGAGAGCTGCCTATATGATTTATTGACAGGTAAAGAAACCGTCTGCTTTGCATAAAATATTATTGTTGGTGTTACCCCAAGTCGCCTGGATGTAGTTGTCAAATTTCTCCAGGTCAAGATCAAAGAGGGGGGTCATTTTGTGACCGTCTGCTGGTTTCGCATTTCGGTTGATATGGTGCCAAGTTTGACCCATGAACGAGGTCAAGATCCGAAAAAACCGCGATTTTCGTTTTCTTGGCATAACTCTGGATCTTGACCTCGTTCGCGTGTCAAACTTGGCAGAGTGTATGTAGAACCATCATATCTACCGAAATGTGAAACCAGCAGATGCAGATGTCACAAACTGAATGGTTTTCAAACGCCTCCTTGACCTGGAGAAATTTGACAACTACATCCAGGCGACTTGGGGCAACACCAAGAATGATATTTCATGCCCAGCAGACGGATTCTTTACCTGTCAGTATATCATATAGGCAGCTCTCTAACTAATAGTTCCTGGATTCAATATCTCCATTTATCCCGAAGATGTTGGTGGATTTTGTAAAATTTGTTTTTACGAAACTCCCAGGTTTTCGGAGAAAACCCCTCAAAAGCAGAGCTGGTGCGAGCAAGGGAGATCCGGGACCTACAGTTTAAATAAAAGTTGAATCCGAACCACTTCAGCTCAGTGATACGCGACCGGGGATCGAACCCGGACCGCCTGGGTGGAAGCTTAACACCACGACCACATCGCCATAAATGATTATTTCAAATTACTTATTCCGTAGAGGTGTTTTAGTGTTAGTTATTTCTGGAAACTTGCCTATACTAACCTCCAAATAGATTTTGGTGAAAACAAAACGAAGGCAGCTTGAATATGCCTATTTATAGCTCTCTCTTTAATATGCGACAACTCGTCTTTGCAAGAATATAACTACCCTAAGTAAATTGTTCATTATTTAATTCACCGAATTGTACGGCTGCCGTCAGTACGGCTCCTAAATCCGTAAAATATAGTTAAACCTGCCGACCATTCTTTAAAAATCATGACTCCTCCTTCTTTATTTGGAACACACCTAATCGAAATTCACAGATTTCAAAAAATTTCACAATTTTATATATTTGTCCAAGATGACAGCATCGGCTTGTGTGCACTATCCAGGAGTCAGGCTGAGTCAAGTCTCTAGTCTGACCAATATGGTTAGACCAGCGCGGTCATTTGGTTGACTTGACGGCCTTGAAACTGTTCGAAATTACAGTTATAAAAGGGTTATGCTTACTAAGTTTACTGGTTAATAATTACAATAATCAATTATTATCAAAGGATATTTTATCGCTATACCACAGCACTCTTTGAGTTATGTGTGATATAAGTACACGTTCGTGTGTAGCGTCAGTACTAAGATGTCTAAAACCATACATCTTAGTCAGTACCTATATATCCTTTGATATTGTTTCAATTATTGGAGTGTTTGCTCATTGTAGTTTTAGTTATTCGAGATTTGCATGAGTACCCATCTAATGGCAGTTCCTAATCTTGGTGGCAATCTAATGACAATAATACTATTCTATGCACTAGAGGATGATGATCTTGTTATTATTGAGACATTGAAGGGATTACAATCGATATTCCTGTTCGACGTACACCTTTCCATATGAAGTTGGTAATTTTAGTAATCAAGAAACACGGGATTATCAATAATTATCGTTCCAGCTGAGAAATCGGTAAAAATTATTTCTAGACTGCTGAAGTTTACTGTACTGATCTAATGATTCTAATGGATAATGAATACCTACTTTCAGTCATACTGTTAACAAACCTTTCTCAGCTGTTTCAATTTCATAATTACGATAAGTAAACGACAAATGAATTGCCCTTTTAGTTTCACTTTGTTTAAATTTTGTTGACATTATCGTGTGCCAAAATATATTTCGAATTTTTTAGGTTATAATTTTAAGAAACCATCATTTCTTCCTACTTTACCTGCCCGTGACCACTCCGTAAACGTCGAGGGCACGTTTGATATGTGACCAATATTTTCAATCATCTGATCGGTCCGACTCATAGTCATACTTCATACTGAACGCGCGTGCCTTGTCCGACCGGTGACTTGACTCAGCCATAATCAAAACTCTTTATTAGGAGTTTCACTAGGAGTTTGCTATCGAGTTACCAATAGAGACCAAGACGAGATTGTCTAAAAACAGTTAAATAAACGAATACAGGATATGTTCTCGAATCTATCTATACCAGTGGCAGAAATATCTAACACAATGGATGTAAGCAATGCTACCCTCTGAACCATTTTATAAAGGAACTTGATTTCAAGAGTGGCACACATGAATTAAGTATTTATTGAGAACGAAAGAATTTAAATTGTGTTCGCCGGTAGTTTCATTTTACGTCCGAGAATATATTGTTTTGCCTATACCATTGTATAAAATTTGTTTTTTTATTTAAATAATACCGATAATTTTTGTGACAGTATTTTCAATTTTTTTGTTCATATAGTTATTTGGTAGAAAATACTTGTTTACCAGCGGCATATGACGTCAAGTGTCATACCGATTACAAATCATCAAGCGTTTATTGGGACATGACGTCATATGACGCATTCAATTTCATGAAAACGTCATGTTAATTAAATCTTCACATCTAAAATTTCCATGTTTCTATGTTAAAAAATGAGTGTTCTTTCAGTGAGCTATTTTTAGCATATACCAAATTGTTTAGGTGCCCTGACTTGATATCACGTCATTGTCCGCGAACGTGTTAACGATCAATACGAAAAACTATGCAAAGCACAGCTCAAGAGGAATGAATGAGACTTGTGAGAAGAATCACTATCATCTGGAAAAATAATCTGGTACACAAATGATTCAAAAACAGGTGAAGGTACAGGAACCGAAATGGATTATTACCACAGTATTTCAAGATGAGACACCTGCAACAAGGATACGAAAAACCCGATGCGGAAACCTTGAGCCAAACACTAACGTCGACGTCCTCAATCTAAATAGTTCGAAGACACATGCAATAGGCGAGAAAATGAAATTTTAAAAATATTTCAAATAGATTCTGCAGCTTGTGAAACCTCTGTTGGCAATTTTATTTTTCATTAATTTTTATAATCTTGAAAAACGTTTTTAATCTTATTTTTTTTAATATCAAAAAAAATATTTAAAGTCAACAAAATTCAAATGGCTTCTTTTTCGCGCCATTGCAAATTGTTGTGACGTACTCTCCCGAGAATTCCGAGCAACCAATAGCATTGATGCCGTTTCAGATCACAATCAACCAGATTAGAATACGTCCTTTGACTGATTGGGCTCGGGAGAGTACGTCATAAAAGAGCGCCATTAAGAGTACATTTCAAATTTGAAGATTTTCAGAAACGAATGGGAACCGCTGTAATTGAAATTTTACTCAAAATTTATTGTCTGGTTTTATTTATATATCTATGCATTGTATATTTTTAAAGCATATTTGGAGCGATATTTTTTCGTGTCCTCGCCTATTTATTACCTGCTTACTAACCGGACTCTGCGACCAAAGAAAATACCTGCTTTCATTGGGAATAAACTGAGAAAGCGTGGAGTGGAGGAGGAATCAGCTTATCACATTACTTTTGAATGCGACGCATTTTTTACTTTGTGATTTAATATTTTCTGATTAACTGCAACTATTATAATGATCATTAATTGCTAATAAAGTGTAGTATATGTACGCAGATTATGAATCATGGATATACCATTATTTCAATGAGATTATAAACATAATGGTTGAATTTTTCAGTTATTATTTCGTACACACCAGTCAGTATATTTAATGTACAGAAAATTAATTGCAAGTTGATAATTTATTTTTTTAAAATATGATGTAGTTGGAGTAATTTGGTCTTTCGAAATTTAGACATCAAGTCTCTTTATAATTTTCATCCTATGTTCGAAGAATTGAGGAGAATGACTTTTTATGACTTTTTTATAAATACTTTTATTTTCAATAACATAACATTTCTATGGTGATATATTCAACGGTAAATAGATCAGCACTGTGAATATAAAATAATAATTCATTCCAACACTCCCCCTGAATTATTAATGTCTTGAATCTTCATTCAAACATCTGATTCCCAACTGATTTCTGAGATAAGAAAACCTCTTGACAGGTAAAATCTTCGTAAAAATGTCTGCGATTTGGTTTTCGCTATCGATGTGGTAAATATCAATTTCCTCGTTCAATTTTTCTCGAATGAAATGATATCTTATATCAATATGTTTAGTTCGCTTCAATGCTTTTCCATCATTATTCTTTATCATGTGTATCGCAGATTTGTTATCTACGTACAAGGGCACTATTTTTTCAAAAATACCCAATTCCATTGCTAACTGTCGAATCCACAAGATTTCTTTCGTGGCCTCACTGGCTGACACGTATTCTGCCTCGGCAGTAGAAAGCGCAACTGTGGCTTGTTTTCTGGATCCCCACATAATTGCACCTTTTGAATAACTTATAACAAATCCACTGGTTGATTTTCTTTCAGTCTTGTCCCCTGCAAAGTCAGCATCACAGAATCCAATAAGTTCTCCTTCTTCTTGATAAGTTATTCCAAACTGAATGGTACCTCTTAAATATCTGAAAATCCTCTTTATTGCATTCCAGTGGCATATTTTCGGATTCTTCATGTATCTACTCAAGTAATTCACCATGAAAGTGATATCAGGTCTGGATACATTGGACAAATATAATAAAGAACCTATTGCTTCTTGATACGGCTTATCTTTCGCATCAGGTGAATTTTCAGAATCAAAATTTGTATCTCCTGGAGTTGCAACTGAATTCGATTCTTCCATACTAAATTTCGTCAATATTTTCTTGATATAGTGTTCTTGGTTTATGAAAACATAATTTGCGCCTTGGACAATATTGATTCCCAAATAAGATTCAGCTCTTCCGTAGATAATCTCAAACTTTTGATTCAGTTCTTCCATCAAAATTTTGATTTCTGTCAGATCAGCGCCTGTCACCAATCCGTCATCGACATACAGGGTCATGATGATTGTTCCTCGTTGAAAAATACACGGATCACCTTCGCAACCAGAAAAACCATAACTATTCAGGAATCCACTGAATTTTTCGTTCCACTTTCTAGGAGCCTGTTTAAGACCATATAGACTCTTCTGTAGTTTACATACTCGATCTGAATTGTCTTGAAAACCTTCTGGCTGCATCATGTATATTTCCTCTGTCAGATCACCATGTAGAAAAGCGGTTTTTACGTCAAATTGAAATATGTAAAATTTCAATTTTGCTGCTACACTTAGTATGAACCTTATGGAGTCAAACTTTACTACAGGACTGAATGTTTCTTCGTAATCTACTCCCTGCTCTTGCATAAACCCTCTGATGACTAACCTTGCCTTATATTTGGTTATATTATCATCCTTATCTCTCTTTGTCCGAAAGATTCATCTACATGATAAAGGTCTCTTGTTTTCGGGTAATTTCACCAAAGTCCATGTTTCATTTTTCATCAGTGATTCATATTCGTCAATCATTGATATTTTCCAGTTTTCCATTTTCAAAGCATCTTCCACTCTCAAATCTTCCAAATCGCCAATCATCGCTGTTTCGAAACGTTCGGGCTTCCTCAAATTGTTTCTCGGTCTTAAATTATAATCATGACTCTCAATTTGAGGATTTTCTATTAGCGGATCATCGATTTGTGGATCATTTTCATGATCTGAGGTATTTTTGAGCTCTTCCATCTGCATTTTTACTTCTTCTATCTGTTCCTTTATTTCTTTCACTTCTTTTTCAACACGCTGACATTCCGTTGATGCACCATTTCCACAGTTTACGGGGACAGTATCACTATATTTTTCATTTGTGAATATGACATTTCTTGACATTTCAATTTTTCGTTTTTCAGATATATAAACACGATATCCTTTAACGTTGTCGCTGAATCCAACAAATTTTCCTGCTATACTTTTTGCATCCCATTTGAGTCGTTTCTCTTTCGGAAGATAGATAAAAACGGATTCTCCAAAAATTCGTAGATGCGATATATCTTCTTTATTGAAACTATTGAGCCATAGCTCGTTCGGACTCTTGTCTTCAATTCCACTTCGACCAGTCATATTTAGGATATATACAGCGTAATTAACGGCTTCCGCCCACATGCATTTATTCAGATTCTTTGCTTGAATCATGGTTCTTGAGTAGGAGATTTGAGCCGGTTCTGGGCCTCCCCCCTCCACTATGACGTCATAGTTGACCTTGTGGTGACCTTCAGGGATGACCTTGGTGCATAGGTACCTTTGTGTAGGTCTATGACCTTGGCATGCCCTAGAGATGCCTTTGAAATTTTGTGTTTGACCTTGATTTATATTGTTGGGAGAGGTGTTCAGGGTTTGTGTTTGACCTTGAGATGACTTGGAATTTTTTTCATACACGGACAAGTACTTTTTGTAAGTACACATATTTTTTTTTACCTCCATGTCTTGCATGACCTGCATGAATACCGACTCAGCTACTGTGTATGATTCTTGTGGAGTACACATGAAAATCTATACCAAAGTATGGAGAAGGTACACGTCTGCACACCACGGAGATCCAGCCCGATATGTGAGCTCTGATTCCTCTCCCGTGATGTATACCTTGCGATGGTGGTGGGAGGAGAGGTCGCGTGACGTCAGCGCTAAGCGCACGACGATCCACTGATGTGTTTCAGGCCCTCGCTCCCGACACGGTGGATCCGCTGACGTCACACACCCATACGCTGTGGCGATGTAGCGACTACTATTCACTCTCCGTCCTCTATCGATGCGATGCAAACTCGCGCATGGTGGGGTCTTTGCAACACACACGCGGTGCATAAGTCTGTGGTGGGGGTGCTTCACTATCTATTATAAAAGAAGTGGGTATGGTGATATGAAATCAGAAGTTGTATACCTAGCAGTTGAGTAGTCAGCAAGAGTAGTGAAGTTATTCAGTGCCTACACACAGAGAGAGAGAGATCAGTGAGTGTGTTTTTCTATTGAAAATTATTTATATTTTCCTTATATATTTTCATCATGTCAGTTCCAAAGGTGGATTTACAAAAGCTCAATTCTATAATTAAAGAAGAGATGGAAGTGTTAGAGCAAAGAGTAATATCATCTTTGCCACTGAATGAAGCTTTCCCAATTAAGAATATATCATTTTGTTCTACTCGGTTTGGTAAATCAATCTTATTAACATTGGTGGATGTGAGCAATGATACGTTATTTAAAACATGGCTACCAAAACGTGTTTCAGCACAATTAACGGATGCTGATGTTACTTATATCAATTCTTCTGGTGGTAAATATACGATAGCATATTTGGGTCAAAGTCAACAGACTATTGTTGGCATGAAAACGAGATCATTGGTCAAATTTGATCTCACTGAATAATAGTAATATATAATTTCCACTTGTCATAGGCTAATTCTGATTCTTTATATTATAGGTGATAATTGTAAGGAAAATATAAAACTTTTCATACATTGTTAAACACACTCTTCGGTAGAGACATAATCAAAAGTCTAATGTGAGTAATACTAATTATTTTTGTAGCATAGTTATTTCAATAATTTCTCTTGATTATAGCTTCATTCTTGAAAGATGTGGATGCAATATGCCAGCCAATATTGGACCAAAGCCACAGATATCTCTTCAGCCGTTGAAAGGTTGTCATCAGAACTGGATGCTTTGGGCGAGGACGCTCACCATGCCACCAATTACGACTTGGGCGTGTGTTATGATGAAGAGCAAATTGAATACTGCTTGCGAGACTACGAGAACTACAAGAAGGGTGCGGATCTTTGCGAACAATATTCAGACGGTTCTTTGGATTTGGATCAACTCTGCAATAGTATGATTGTGTGTGAGCTGAGAAGATTTCTTTATCGCCTCTTACCATATCTACCTGAAGGGATCATCCAAAAGTACCAATTGGATGATCATACCGATGAAGAAATCGAAGACGGCCAAGAAGATAGTGATGAAGAAGGAGAAATAATTTTAGATTGTTTGCATGTACCCAAAACTAATTGAATTGTTAGCTAGTGATATTTGAATAAAAAACGTAATATTATTTAGTCATGTTTTATTTACCTATTCCTCTTTTACATAAATAAATGAAAAAGAAATTAATACAAATGAGAATAATTAAAAATACATAATATGTGTGTGTGTTTCTTCAATATCTGCTGAGAACTGAACCATCCAATGCATTGTATGTCAAAAATGTATCATGCAGAATGAGTGCATATACTTTGGTGTTGGCCGGGAAGTTGGCTTTCCTGGTTTCAAACTCGAGCTTAATATCAATCGTTGATGATTTTGTGGCAATCGGCTGATGTGAACAATCGATGATGAATAGTGGATTTTGTCGAAATTGCCCAATATCCATGAGAGGTTCACTCATATCTTTATCATAATAACTTCGTTGAAAATTCTCATAGGCATAATAAGCTGAAGTATCGAGTTTTTTATCGAAATCCAAATTCCAACGTTCATATGGGTATACTTCAGAGTTCAAGTACACTCGAATGTTATTGATATCAGCAGTTGTAAATTTAGTGATATCCTTTGTCCTGTCTTCAGAAGTGGTGGTGCCTTGGAATCCAATGATGATATAACGAGGTGTTTCAAGGGCATTGGTTGTCTTGATAGCCCATATGTCTGAAGATGTGCCACGGAGTGATGGAAGTTCATAGAGATCCCACATGCGATAAGCTAACTTGATTTTAGCATTCAGACCACTTTTGTTGATTCTATTCAAAAGTTTGAGCTTGTGCTTATCTTCTGGCACTATATGTCTTATTTTCCACTCAATTTTATTGATTTCCAAATCAGCATCAACCGCACCAATATATGAGTTCTTGAAGGATCGAGCGATTATTAAAATCATTTCTTGTTTGGCATTCAAGATACTTTTGTTATAATCTTCTGCGAAACCCATCAAATATTTCAGTGGTAATTTACCACTAAATACATGACTGGTTGTGTCCAAGATATCCTGTTTCGTTTCCGAAAGTCCCCATCCAGTTGTTAATAATGTGTTGGCATGTGATTGTCCAAATGAAATCATATTCTTCATAGTAGATGTGATCCCCGGCTTCCTGACCACAGCGACTTGTTCACCACCCATTTCGTAGCGAATTTCATCAAAAAGGAAAGCGATTGCATTGTTCGAGAGATAACATGATTGCGTTTCATCTGTAGGTGTGAATTTACCCTCTATATAAATGAAACTTTCAGCAATGTCGAGTATAACGTCTTGATTATTGATTGCGATTCGAATTTCATCTGAATTCCTAAACAATGGTGATCCATATGGTTTGTATGTGTGCTCATGTAAACTCGTGAGGGAATGATCGAGCATTGGCTCATCGAATATATTCAATTTTTCACTATTTGTTTCGAGCACCATTTTCCCTTACTTTCAGTCCAATAGATTTCAAAAATTCGAGATCTCTCACTGACAGAGCGTGGTGTGCTAACTGTTTAGCGTACACTTTTGGAATGAGCCTTTTTCTAGTCGAACCTTCCTTTTTAGCGGTTTGTGGAATGATTTGAAATCCTCCACGATTCTGTCTATTATAACAAAAACCCATAATAGTTATTAGATTTTCTTCAATTCCAAAATTATAACAATCTCTTCTGTACTTCCAAAATCAATAAGATTGTTTTTGTGATCCAAAATACGCACTGTGATGTTGTGAATCAACTGGCGACCTTCTGGACTGACTGGCATATATATAATCTTGTGTGGTTCTTTCGTGAGATTGAATCCAGGCTCCACATCGATATCGAATGAAAAAAGAATATGTGATTCTTCATTATTTATGTATGAACCAGATATAATGTTGCAATCTAAGCGGATTAGTCTCACAGTTGTTACGTTTATTGGTAGTGAGGATTCATGTATCTGATTCGGTTGAAATCTATCAAAATTGAAACCCATCATCTTTGCTATGGAATTCGGATGAGTAAGATCAATTTCAAATTTTGATCGCATCTCACATTTGAAAGTATTATTATTGGCATGTAGGTAGAATATATCATCTGCATTGGTATCGTTTTGATTTTTACCAGAAAATAATCTAAACATGATATGTTTCTGAATAACTGCATTGATCTCATCTATTTCATAGGCACCACATGGAATTTCAATTGTGTATTTCTGAAGTATTGGTGAATTATCAGCACTGATTCTAAAACTGATCACATTGTTTTTTTCAGTTATATTATTGATTGTGTTGCATCCATAGAATCCAGAAAGTCCCAATCCATAACGACTGTTTCTATCCAATTCAATGGGTGGGAAAAAGTCTGCACTCAAGACACTCGTCCCGACAGCTTGTAGTTCGAACTTCCGTGACATGACTGATACATTTTATGAATATCACTTCAATTTATTGTTGTCTACAACACCCTTGAGACAACCTACGCTTTTTCGGAGATGGTTCATCAATATCCAGTTCATTTTTATTAGCACCAATATTCATATCGTTTATATTGCAATAACAGCAGAATATTTTTCGAGGTGTAGGACCATCATTCACATCAGAATCTGGAATGCTGTCACCGTCAAGATTGTGGTGTTCATTGCAATATCTATATTTCATTATGTCGACATCATCTTGTAGACTTTTGGGTAACTTTTCCCAAACATGAGCAATCTCATGTGCAGCACATGCAAGCATCACTTCCTTCGGCATAGTTGCAAGCATCACTCGATCCATTTTTGTCAAAGTGCGATATTTTGAATACATCTTGAGTGAAAATCCCATCCCCTTAATAGCCTCTCGAGTCATTGCTGGAGTTGTATTCATTTTATAATAATTCAGAGAGAAACTTCAGGCACAAGTGACCGCAGAAAACTGTGTTGAACTTCTGCTGGCGATCATAGTTATATATAATTTTCACTTTCGGACATTTCTGAAAGTATTGAATCAACTCTATTGGTGGGGGTAGATCTCCAAAACTATCAAAGTATGCAATGTTTTTCCCACATTTGCCGTATGCTACCCAATGTGTTCCCGATCCTCTTATTCCATCTAAATTGACAATGGCGGTCTCGTAGTGTCGTGGACCTCTAGTGGGTAATGTATCACGCATGAAAATACCGCGAAAGTATGGAATTTTCATTTTCTCGGCATAATAATTGAGATCGATGTCGGTGAGAGGTCTTCGAGGTAGGGAATCAACTAGTTTTTTGGATTGTATGGTTTTAAGTATAGTCCGAGTCCTTTACGGTATGGTTTAAGGTATAAACCACTACCACCTTTACCCAATGCCACACTTTCCATCTTCTTATTATGACGATTCGCTTCGATCAGGGCTGTTCTGCTTGCTTTTGCTGCATTCACAGCTCTGGTGATGCCTGCAACAGCACCCGCTAAACTTCCGAGCGCGGACAATCCAGCAAAAATCGGCATCAATGGCAGAATCCCTCCTACCTTAGGAATTGGAATTATGCGGGGTGTGCGGATTGTTTTCTTCCCACCGGCAGCTTTGAGGTATTTACGTGCCGCATGCAATGCCACTACGGTAGCTTTTTCACATTATTCGTCACAAATTGCTCACCCCCAGCTTTTTTCAATACATTCCGCACTTTATGAACCACCCCAGAACCGAAGGCGATTTTTCTGAGATTATTTTTCTTTTTCTTCGGTTGCCTCTTCTTCTTTTCCTTCATAGTAGTACTACAACCCATACCAAAACGTCTCTTTGCTTTCATAATGTTGGTAACGAGTAGAGCAGCTGCTCTTTCCTTAATACCAGCGTCTTTCGATTTAACCCTATTCCAAGCTGCGTATTCGAGTTCTTTGTCTGCTGAATGTCTCGCTGTGAGATCAGTAAGATGATTCAAATATTGAATATCGTGTTGTTTGCATGCAATATCCAATTTATTGATTCCTGGATCTTTGCGGGCTAAACGTTTTTCCAATTTTGTACCGGGTCCACAGTACTGATATCCTCCAGGTAAATGTAATTCGAACGGAAGTTTGTTTATCAAATTATTAACGAATCCACGACCGTTTTTTCTGCATCTACCACGAACACATCCGTTTCGTTTGATGGTACTCATTTAAATGAAACATTCACAACATATCGACGCTTACATAGTCTCCAACCACGGTACGATGCGCATTGTGAAGCAGAAAGAAAATTTTGCTGTAGATAATTTAGATGAAAAATTCGGTTGTGGATTGAATGGACAGAAAGTGTTGCGGCATGGTCCGCTACTTCCATCATCTGTTCGAGGACTCATTATCGGACCGTCGAATTGTGGAAAGACGAATGCCATGATCTCTCTCTTAACACATCCACAAGGACTGCGATTCACAAACGTTTATCTCTATTCGAAATCACTCAATCAACCCAAATATCAATTCCTACGGAATGTATTGGAACCTATAAAGGGGTTGGGATTTTTTACGTTCAGTAATAATGCAGAAATAGTGGAACCTTCCGATGCCAAACCAAATTCTGTTTTCATTTTCGATGATGTAATATGTGAAAAGCAGGACATTATAAGATCATATTTCTGTATGGGACGCCATAAAGATGTTGACTGTTTTTATCTTGCTCAAACATATTCACGTGTGCCCAAACAGTTAGTGCGAGATAATACCAACTTTATCGTAATGTTCAAGCAAGATGAAACGAATCTACACCATATTTATTCCGATCACGTGTCACCTGATGTAACATTCAAACAATTCCAACTGATGTGTGTTAAATGTTGGGAGGTACAATATGGATTTATGGTCATTGATAAAGATAGAAAAATGCATGAAGGTAGATATCGCATGGGATTTGATAGTTTTATATATCCATGACACTGCAATCCACATTCAATCGATCGTTGGATTGCACACAGGTTACTTCAGTGGTGTAATCTCTCTTGTAGAACAAAATGAAGAACGATTCAGTAGTTGATGATAAAAACAATGAATTGAATTTGAAACGTCAACTAGTTGAGACAACAGAAGCTGTACGCCAGAAATTTAACTCTATCAAGAGTGGACTTATTGAAAATCGAATAGCACTTGAAAAATTCTACGATCCCCTAATGAAACCATTGAACGTTCTATCTTCAGCTGCTGCAACGAAACAACTACCACCACCACTTCGACAATCAATGACGAAGCAAGTGAACTCACACTCTACTCTAGTTAGGAGTACTCCTATGGGAAAGAATCAATTTGGTAGAGACACCACGTCTGCTGACAGTGAGACCATCAAAGAATTCGGTGAAACGTCTATATTCGAAACACCATCATCATCTCGAATAAGTAACTCGGACTATTCCTCCCTTTCTGAAGGCAATATTGAAGATATTTTGAAGATGCATTTGGAAAATGTCAAAACAAACAATGGTGACTATGACACAATATTTGGCATCCGTTCAGATCCTGCTACGGGAAAACTTAAAATGGGAAGTCTCAATGTAAATTTCAGTGGTGGAAATATTTTATTTTGGAATGCCAATAAAACAAAAAAACATGAATTCCCAAGTAGTCCGGAGTTATATAATATGATTTTTTTGAAAAACCCACCTGAAGTCAGTGATGATGGAATTCTTCATACATATGCTAAAATATTGAGACTCACGAATGCACCATACAAACAACATCAACTGAGAAATGGTTTCAAACATACGAAATCTAAAAAATTCCGTGAAGTTATTAAACCAGTACTTAACTTATCACATTATCTAACAACGAGAAGTAGAACAAAAAAAGGTGCAGGGATCAATCGGATACAAAAAAGGTATGATCCCAAACCTGCGAATTATGTGTACTGGAATTCACCAAAAGAGTTAGTCGCTCGTTTACGACTATTGATATCCTCGAAATCAGCTGGACATACTGGACACGACAACGAAATAATTTCAATAATTGAAGAATTACGTGAGGAAAGTATAATATATTGAAACATTCAAGAAATTGATCATTTTGTACACGGAAACAAAGTGAAGCAGTCATTGTGAGAGGATGGATAGTGGAATAAGTGATCTCAAACGACAAGTTGTCAATGAATTACATACACCGGCAAGACGTAATTTCACCCGAAGAACCACCTTTGTCAAAGGTTTTGCAGATCTATGGCAAATAGATCTTGCCGAATTACAACCCTATGCTAAACATAATAAAGGATATAGATATGTTCTTGTAGTAATTGATTGCTACTCAAAATATCTATGGACAAAACCGATCAAAAATAAAACAGGTAGTGCTGTAACTGAAGCAATGGAAGATGTGCTGAAAGAAGCCGACTATTCTCCGAAACATCTACAAAGCGATCAGGGACTAGAGTTTTTCAACAGTACTTTCTCATCTCTAATGGGTAAATATAAAATCAATCATTATTCAACATTCAGCACAATGAAGGCGGCCATAGCAGAAAGAGTAATTCGAACAATAAAGACGTGGCTTTATAGGGAATTTTCAGCGATGGGACACAACAAGTGGTTAGACATTCTTCCTATTATAACAAGAAAATATAACCATAAAGTGCATCGTACAACTGGTATAGAACCAATTAATGTTACACCAACAACAAAACTGAAATTTAAAGTTGCCAAAGTCATCCGAGGAAAACAAAAAATTCCCAAATTCCGAATGAATGACATTGTACGTATAAGCAAGTACAAAAATATTTTCGAAAAAGGATATACTGCAAATTTCACAACTGAACTATTCAAAATCATTAAAATCAATAGGACATATCCCGCAACGTATATCATTGAAGATATGGATGGTCAACCGATTAGAGGATGTTTTTATGAAGAAGAGTTATTGAAAACGGAAAATCCTGACATTTATCTCGTCGAGAAGGTGCTGAAGAGTAAAAAAGATAAACTATATGTGAAGTGGTTAGGTCTTCCCATTGAACACAATTCATGGATTGATAAACGTGACATGGTTTAAATATGTATTAACTTTAATGTTTTGTGGAATAAAGTGGTGAAATTGATATTGAGTTGTCATTTCAAGTAGACTAAATTGAAAAAATATTGTAGCGGTAAACGTTGCCCCAGCCAATCGCAACGTTCTGTGTATGCCAAACCTATTTAAATGCATACCCCATTCCCGCTTATATATTTTCAACCCACAACATTGATGACATTTCATAATCCTCAGAGCTAATCAGTATCAGATTGAAGAGCATGATCAAACTCTTTTCGCCACTTATCACGTACAGATGCTGCCGTATCAAAAAGTTTAGTGGACTCCTGAAGCTCCATCTCAGCTTGCACTTTTAAACAATGGGTGGACTGATTTTCCTGTGTGATTTTGGAACGGAGTTTATCTGCATCTTTACACATTTTGATCAGTTCAACCTTTGTTGATGCAATCTTTGCATCGAGCTCCTGAAGAGCCACCTCGTCTATGCTGCTACTTTGAATATCGTCATCGCATTTGACGATGGTGACCTTCGCTTTTACGATGCGGCATTTGGCTTTCTTCAACATGTCCCCACAGCACTGCAGTGGACCGAAAGAATGAAGCGATACATTTCCCAAATCACCCATCACTTTCTTTAAGGTGTCATTTACCTTTTTCTTACGGGGTTTCCGTACACCCTTAGTTATTTTTTTGGGTTTAGAAACAGTAGATGTACCCTTTCTCTTAGATGGTTTCGGTTTATGATCCACACTAAGAGAAGAGAGGAGTGGAGGGCATTCGGGTAGTGACAGCTGTGAAAGGGTTGGATCAGCACTTTCTGAAGATTCCGGTTTATCTGTCATCTTTAGATAAGCTTCGAAGTTGAAGTCATCGGTGGAATCTTGGGATGACAAGTGATATACCGGAATATTTTCAAAACCAAACTCACGATTTGTTGGAGTACATGACATTGCACCTTCTTCAACAGATAAATTTGGTAGTGAGTTCATGATTATTTAGCTCGGAGGAATGTGTGATATATCAATGGAATGTGGATAGAAATGGTGCTGATGTTGATGCGACTTCACGTTTTATACCAACAAACCGACTGGTACATGCGCACAAGAACATGACAAAAAACCACCGTAGAAGGAGAGGGAGTAAATATCCCTCCCAGGAGTTAACTCTACAAATTTCATAGGAATAAGAAGTGTTGAGAACATACAGTGTTCTTCCAACCGATGTCTTCTCCAGATGTGTATATAGTTCTATGTCACCTACATAAACTTTTCCCAATTAACTATAAATATGGAAATCATTTCGTAACATAATGCGAAGGTGTGATTTAGAACAAAATGATCCATGTGAGTAATAGTTCTGATTCACACCTACGTATTGCATATATTCATAGTGACAAAAATCTCCAGTCGGCATAGTGGTGAGGGAGGGCCTAGAAGCGGTTCAAATTTACTACTAACTGAATTTTGAAAAAATCATATCTCACTCATGAATGATAATAAAGAAAAAGTTTTTTGGTGAAAAACATTCAAACTGATCATATCTTTCAAGAAAACATATAAACAATTTGGGTTATGAACCAAAAAATTTTCACGCCTGAATATTAATTTCAATGTTTTTGAAAAATCATATCTCACTCATGAATGATAACAAAGAAAAAGTTTTTTGGTGAAAAACATTCAAACTGATCATATCTTTCAAGAAAACATATAAAAAATTTGGGTTATGCACCAAAAAATTTTCACGTCTAAATATTAATTTAATTTAAAAAAAAAATCATATCTCACTCATGAATGATAATAAAGAAAAAGTTTGTGGGTGAAAAACATTCAAATTGATCATATCTTTCGAGGGAACATATAAAAAATTTGGGTTATGCACCAAAAAATTTTCACGTCTAAATATTAATTTAAATTTTAAAAAAAAATCATATCTCACTCATGAATGATAATAAAGAAAAAGTTTGTTGGTGAAAAACATTCAAACTGATCATATCTTTCGAGGGAACATATAAAAAATTTGGGTTATGCACCAAAAAATTTTCACGCCTAAATATTAATTTAAATTTTTTGGAAAAATCATATCTCACTCATGAATGATAATAAAGAAAAAGTTTGTTGGTGAAAAACATTCAAACTGATCATATCTTGCAAAGAAACATATAAAAAATTTGGGTTATGCACCAAAAAATTTTCACGTCTAAATATTAATTTAATTTTTAAAAAAATCATATCTCACTCATGAATGATAATAAAGAAAAAGTTTGTGGGTAAAAAACATTCAAATTGATCATATCTTTCGAGGGAACATATAAAAAATTTGGGTTATGCACCAAAAAATTTTCACGTCTAAATATTAATTTAAATTAAAAAAAAAATCATATCTCACTCATGAATGATAATAAAGAAAAAGTTTGTTGGTAAAAAACATTCAAACTGATCATATCTTTCGAGGGAACATATAAAAAATTTGGGTTATGCACCAAAAAATTTTCACGCCTAAATATTAATTTAAATTTTTTGGAAAAATCATATCTCACTCATGAATGATAATAAAGAAAAAGTTTGTTGGTGAAAAACATTCAAACTGATCATATCTTTCGAGGGAACATATACAAAATTTGGGTTATGCACCAAAAAATTTTCACGTCTGAATATTAATTTAAATGTTTTTGAAAAATCATATCTCACTCATGAATGATAATAAAGAAAAAGTTTGTCGGTGGAAAACATTCAAACTGATAATATCTCTCAATGAAAAATATAAAAATTCTGGGTTATGCATCAAAAAAAAATTATTGTTAGTTGTATAAATTCAGGGGCTCTATACCCGACACGCATATAGAACATTTTTGACTAATATATTTGGTAATCCAAATAGCTCAGTTGGATGAGTGTGTGATCACCTCCAGAAATAAATTTCTGTTTATCACCCCAGGTGGGGGAGGCGGGGTTGATAATAGAGGTTTATTTCTCGTTTTTTTTTTTCGTTTGGTGACCTTTGATATCTTACCATAAAATTATACTTTTTTTTTGTTGGTTTGCCATATTTTTTAATATTTTCGAATGAATTCTACCTTGCATCTGACAAAGCTAACAATTTATCGTTTATTTGCTTGACACGTGCTTCTGATTCTTACGAAAAGGCAGCCAATCTCTTACCCAACGTAATAAAGTCCACCTCTCCGTCTGTAGATGATTGTGTACTCGACACCTTTGAAAATGCAGGTTTTTTCCATCCGTTAATACTATATGAACTTGCTTTTTCACCTATGAATTTAAATTTATCTAATTTCAAGGACTTCTTTCGTTTCCTGACAGTGTAACGAAGTAACTATTTTCTAGTTATAAGCAAGGCAGAAGCAACAAGTATTCATGTATATCTCCGTTATTAATGGGCCTAAAAATACCATTCTTTTTTAAATATATTCCATGACTTATCCCTGTGTATATAAGATCCTCAGTATACACGCGTCCCGATTGAGTAAGCGTTATTCCTGGACCCCACCATGCCCAGAGTTCAGTCAGACAGCAACTCCCTCTCCGCGAGAGTGAAATTCCGACTCGATCAGCCTTCAAGGCGACAGAATCAAAACGAAAGTTCAGTTCTTCGCTAGCCCAGCGGAAAGGCAGTTGACATCGAGGACCAGCCAGAGAGTAAGATCGTGACTGATGGCCACCGCCAGAGACTAGAACGTGACGCAGCCGTATCTGACGTCACCAGAGTAAGTGTGCACTTTACAAATATTTGTTAGGTACCGAAAACGAGTCGCGCAGCGCTGACTGAACTTTGGTGGGGGAATAGCCAGGTGAGCTCCCGACCACAGTATTATGCTTAAAAGAACCAGTAGTGTCAGCATCCCCACTTTTTGGTATGAAATCACAGAGCGCATGATCGAATCGCGGCGTGAAGTTTTTGGATGCGCCGTGAATTGCCTCGTTAATCGGCAACGTTTCCATGTCTAAAAATTTTCTTGTAATTTACCACTTCGATCTATCAGAATCAAGACTTTTGGTTCGTTGAATTCTATAAGAAGTTTTATATTGTCCAGAATCACTACTTCGCCTGAAATATTGCAAGTTTTGATGAACTGTATATTGTAACCGTATTTAATCTCGTACAACAGAATAATTATATTCAGAACGAGAATATTTTCAGTAAAACTTGGCAACATTGGAACATTTCGGTAATATTCGAATACGATAACCGAGCTCAAAAAAAGGAACGAAGGAACTTGCGTTGATAATGAGTTTACTGAAGTACTGAAAATTCTTAGATGTACACCTACTGAAAGAAGTTGTTACCCCCTCTTGTATTCAGAAGTGTATTTGTAGCAGGTGCAATTGTATAGTTTATTCTGCTTCATTTTCATGCCAGTGCTTAAGGCAAAAAAATAAATAATTTAAATTAAATTGTTGTGTTGTTATTTCTAACACATTTTCTGGATGGGCATCATCACACAAAAAGTATGCCAATACTCTTCTCCAAAATTAATTAGATTTTCAGAAGACTGTATCAGCCTATTTTTTGGTTTTATTAAATTCTTTGTTAGCCAATAAATATTTATTAAAAACAAATTGAAAATTCATGCATTTCATATAATAGTAGTAAACGGACTTGCACCGCTTGATCATCAAAATAAACCATCTCAGGTTGAAGGAAGGTTTTCATTGGCTTCTTTGTCACATAATTCTACTACTAATTGTAGAAGTACAAAATAGCAGTAGCGGGATATGAGTTCTCAAGAGGACGCTTGTCAAGCATCCATCAAATTTTACTTGGCAAGTATGTTCAGTGAAGAGTCAACTATTGAATAAGTTATGAATGGCATTTGAAAAGTAATTTAAATCAATATACCTCGTTTCGAAAACGCACTAAAAAGAATAAAATACTTTCTCCTAGTCTCATACAGATTCCTAACCCAATACAGATACTTAGTAATTGCAATAGCTATGAAACGACAAACGTGGTGTGCAGGGAGTAGCTTTTATTGAGAAAACTGAAACAACAGTTGGTATTATTTGCAGTGCAATACAATTGTTACAGATGAACCATTTTTGCATTAAGTACCTTCACCTGATCATATCCGAAATAGAAAATTGTTATACCTACCTACCAATAATCTATCTGTTTGATTGTTACTTTCCTGAAAAAATAAAAAAGCAAGCAAAATTAATTCAGTTTGATTTTCATTTCAATATTATATCGAATCAATGCGTAGGGCACTCGATGCGTGACCGTATCTCTATTCAGAAGATTCCTAATTTATACTCAACCCAATTTTCTAGAATTATTTTATTGATTAATGGTTATATATTATAATCATACAGTGAGCACAAAGCTCACAGTTTTTTTGGGAGATCGTTTAGTAACAATAGTCGTTGTAGACCGATGTTTCACCCTTTTTTTTACTCCCATATACACCAACAATGTAGACTGTTTTGGCAAGTACGTATCAGAAAACAACTACTCCCCTGTCTATATAATATGCCGCAAGAGCTTGTTGCCAACTAGCAGAATTTATCTTTGATTCAGACTCTGTGGGACCACCACCTTCAGACTAGTCCGGGGCGTAGTTGTTTTCTGACAGGTATTTGCCATAACAGCCTATATTGTAGGTGTAAGGGAGTCAAAAAAGGTGAAACATCGGTTGGCAACGACTATCGTTATGTTTATATTATTAACATAGTATGCACATATATTGTATTGTTATCCAGTTCTAAGCTTAAAGTTTCAAGTCTCTCTAGCTCATAGATAACTTAGTTCAAAATCAATTGCAAAATTAGTACCGAACAGACAAACAGTACAAGTCGTGAGTAAAAACGTTGTAACTTTGATTAGAAAATGTTATTATTAATATACTGTAAAGCAACCCATTTTGTTTCCCATAAGATTCGTATTACTGTGGAGCAGTTTATATCTAGTATCCACTTGCTGAGCAGTGTATGAAATGTCCAACGCTGATAAATCCACTCGTGGCGGGTAAATTCATGATGCGCAGTGGTCCTAAAAAAATAAAACTGTGAGACAGAAACATCAAAGGTTCCGACAAGACTGCAACTACTGGTTCTTTTAAGCATAATACTGTGTCCCGACTAGAGTCTAGTCGGAAGAGCAGTTGTGTACGAGCCGCAGATAGACCAGTCACGGGGAACCGACCAGCCTAGCCGAGAAAATGAGTTGTGTTCGAGCCACAGGTAGAAGCCGACGTGCACCCGACCCAGCCTACCAAAGCCGTGGTGAAACGTGAGTTAGAACATTATTGAGGTGTAGGGTGAGTGGTCCTCACTCTGACTTGAGATATCAAAAAATTGTATAGGAACACTTTCAGTCCCCTAGATCAGATGTACAAAATGTTCCAATAAAGTTTTTTCATATTATGAAAAATAGCATGAAATATGGTATCCCACAAGGATCAATTTTCGCACAAAGTCAAAAACTTGAGGTATCAGAAAAATGTATAGGAACACTTTCATTCCTTTAGATCAAATGTACAAATTGTTTCAATGAAGTTTTTTCATATTATGAAAAATAGCATGAAATATGGTATCCCACAAGGATCAATTTTCGCACAAAGTCAAAAACTTGAGGTATCTGAAAAATGTATAGGAACACTTTCATTCCTCTAGATCAAATGTACAAATTGTTTCAATAAAGTTTTTTCATATTATGAAAAATAGCGCGAGGAAGCAGCAGTAGTTGACGATGAAGAAGATGCTGCTGGTAACTTAAACGACGTGGGGGATCATCTTGGTGATGACCTCTTCGAAGATGATGGTGAAAAACCTCCAGTGTGGTTATGATGGAGTTGGTTTATGACGTCAGAGGTCGGAGAAGAGAGGGAGTGGGAGGTGAGCTGAGTGTTTAAAACGAGAGCTCCCTCCGAATATTCTTCAGTCGACTCAGTCTTCCTAAGAGTCACCATCCACCAGCAGCACCCAGTACCATCGAGAAGTCAGCCAGGAAGAGTATCCGAAGGTAAGTTAATCACATATTCATGAACTCGTTTAATTCATTTTCTTATTGTTTAGCAATGGAATCTACATCATTCGCCACAGCCTTTGGAGTAGCCACCATCCTCAGTAATATCCGGTTGGATACTGATGGACGACGTCAGCGGAGCCCATCATCACCACTTGCCAACCTCATCGGCGGCCAAGGACCAGCACTAGACGTGTCGACGCAATTTGATGACCTGCTGGAAATCATAAAGCAGGATGTGGAAGTCCCTCAGGTGCTGTCGCCGATGATACCATCACAAGGTGAGCGATTGGAAGAACTTGAACGACCATGTGGGTCTGTTAACGGAGATGCTCTTAAACGATCCCGTAAAGAGAGAGCAAACTCGTCAACAAGTAGTGTGACGGTAATAGATCTGATGGCCAGCGATGATGATTTCGTGGTTAAAAAACCAAAGAAATCTTCATCGAAGACGTCATCTGGTCACAACAGTAGGCGTAAGGCTGGTCCTATCAGCAAGTATCGCAATAATTGCAATAGTACCAATCCTTATACCGGAGGATGGCCATCATCTACTGTTGTGACGCCTGTTGTAACACCAGTTGCAACTATAGTGGCACCAGTTGAAGTTGCATCAACGGTTGCACCTTTAGTTGTACCGGTAGAGCCAACAGTTGCCGACATACCACTCCCACCAGTTGTTGAAGTTGTTCCAACCGCTGAAGAAGCCACCCAACCGGCTCCTATGGTGGAGGAAGTTGCCATCGCGAATCCCATCTCCTTGGAATCTATCGCACCCACTCTGGAAACGGATATAGACCAGCTAATGGGTGAGATAGATGATGCCCAACGTGACTACCAGCTGAGTCAATTAGCGCGGGCAGAAATTGCCCGCCAACTGGCAGAGCTGACGGTCCGAGATCGACAGGAAGGCATCCTGGAGGTCGAAAGGTTCGCCAGGTTGGAGTCCGTCAGAGCGCGAGTGGCGGCTACCAAGGAGAGGATAATGGCAACTCTCCAAAGGTTAGGATAATTTTTATTATATAGGTTTAATTGTTTGTAAGTGATGTAAGTGATGTATATATTAAATTAAATTTTATATTGATTAGGTTATTTGTATTGTAGATAAATAAAAAAAAAATTAAATAAAAAAAAAGGATTAAGTGAAAAAAGGAGTGTACATTGAATTTGTTGGTTGGTACACACTGGGCAATGCGTGTTGGGGCATTGCTCATCACTTTATCTTAATTGTATTTTCTGATACTTTATATCAAATTCTATAATATTTATTAGCCAAAAGGTCAGTGTATGTGAATGTATGAGGATCATTATAGTATTGAAATAAAAATAACTTTAGTATGACAAAATTTATTCTATAGATTTTTATGATAATACAGATTCATTCTTTCAAACAGCTGGGTCTGGATCACTGCCTGGAGCCCAAAGTGTTGGTCTATGTGTCAGCCAAATATCAGGATGTTTCCTCTCCAAATCGGCTAACCTCTGATATTTCTTCTCTAATACGGCTAACCTCTTTTCCAAGTCATCGTATTTTTGCATCATTGCAGATGTAACTTCAAAATCCTCTTTCATTAGATTACATTTATGATCGAGGTCACTAGTCAACTCTGTTATTTTTCGTGTAATTGTAGCTGTGGTATCCCATACTTTGATATCCACATCACTTTTTAGATTACTATATTTGCGATCTAGATCATCAGTTACCTCCTCTATTTTTTCATTGAATGCTAGACGGGCATCAGGTACAATCTTAGCCGTTGTGGCAAGTATGGCAGCCTGCAAGGCTTTGAGGACACGTGCCTTCGTCTCCTTGATTTGTTCATTGAGATATAATTGAGTTACACAATCACTCTCATCTATCGGTTCACCAACATTTTTCAGTCTTTTACCTTGCACATCATATTGGTCATCAGGTGAAAGCTTGAATCCTATACCTTGGGGACCTTGAGAACCTTGAAGAACTCGAACTTTAACAGCACCCCATTTTCGTGTACGACCGAATTTATCGATAGCCTTAGACATCTTTCTCCCACCTTGATATCTTTCATACTGATGATTTTAAAACAATCATTCGTATATATCTCTGTGTAGGTATGTTGAAAACTCAAATGAAACAATAGGAATTCAGAATAACATGTTTATTTAAAAAAAAATATATTTGGTAACAGGACATAAACTAACATTGACTAGTATAATGTGACTTTTATACAATAAGAGTACTATATATTATATTTGGTACAGGACAAGACATCAGCTAAAATTGACTAGTACAATTTTATTTTTATATAATAAGCGTAATCACATATAAAATACAAATGTATAGTGATGGTGAATTTTCCATTTTGAATGATATTTCATTTGTTCAATTCAGCTGTTAATAAATGAAGTAATTGATCTAAAGGACTCTCTTGGGAAAAAGATTGAATAATATTGGAAACCCAACGAATATTCTCTTCTGGGTCATTCTGGTAGAATTCTATATCGCTATGACCCCAAGGAAGAGTTTGTGTCGTATTGGGAATGATGAACCGTTTATCATCATGGTACGACAATGCAACTTTGTTTTTCAATTCAGTATACATGTCGTGCAATATGCTTCTAAACGAGTTCATCTTCCTAAATATTAAACCACCCTGTTCTACAATTTTCTTATAATCTTCACATGTCAATTCATTCTTTATGATGGATCTTTTGACACCTTTTGCTTTCTTGAATTCACTACCTACAGACTGAACATAATATGCTTTAGCACCGGTACCATAAAAGCTAATTATGGGATCATTCGGAAATTCATCTTTGAAATTACCCAGAATTGACTTTGTAATGGGAATATTGAATTGGTTTCCTAATTTGTAATTGGAAGTATCAAACTCACCTATATTGCTGGTAATGAATTCATAAAAATTATCAGTTTTTACTTTCAAAATTAAAGAATCCGTGTCAGTGTAGAGTAAGGTAGCATTTTCTGCATAATGACGTTTAATACATCCATAGAAGAAGTTGTACATAACTGTTTTGGATAATTCTAGAATACAGAATCCCAAATATAGTGGTTTATCGTACAATACATTAACTTTGCCCAATTGAATAGCAACAAAATTTTCGGAAAAAATTGAACAGCTTTTGAAATTAGGACGTGATATTAGGGTGCTAGCACCCATTTTCCTCTTGATGCTTTCCCAATGCGTCACCAATCTAACATCTATTCTGTTATCAACGTTTTCCATCGTTTTCCCATAAACTGCATTATTCATGAGTTTATAGAAATCTTTTTCAGCTTTGTTGTTAGAGCGATTGCGCATTTCAGTGTTCAAATCAATATAAGGTTTCATCCAACATGACTGCTTGAATTTCAGCACTCTATGTGTATTCATGACCATAAGACCATTGGCCACAGCCAGTAAGTTTTTGTAATGTACAATATATTTTCTTTTGTCATTTAAATTTGGAATTAATTTAGGAATTTTCGATTTGGAATGTGGAGGTATTAAACTTTCAACGAGAAAAGGGAGATCAGCATGTTTGTCATGTAATTCTTGGGGATAATGAATATCCACTTCGAGAACATAACCGTATGGACTATCAGATGCCACAGCCATTACGTCCAAATTGAAAATGTCATTGGGTGTTAGCCAAGCAAAATCATTGGTGGGTAATGGTTGTGACATACTGTGACCATATAAGTTGGTGGCATCTAAATATGATATGAATGATGAAGGTTCATTGGGGTTATAATCGGGTAAAAATTTATTATTAGCAATATGCTTCCTTCCACTACACTGACTTATTCCACCACGTATTCCTTTCTTGAAAAAATGTATCATGTCAATGTCTGTCAATAATTCCAATTCAATATTTGTATACTTTAGCATTGCATCCCATGATAATCCGGGTGCTGTATAATACTGTGCCGGATCTAATTTATATTTCTCTAAACATATGTCTCTAAAATTCTCAAATATGTCACATAATAGAAGCACATCGGACTTCAAATATAAATCCGAGTATTCTCCCAAACTCTTACACTCGAATAAATGCCAAACACGTTTCGCTCTCATATAATCCTTATCTGGTATATGCTCTCCGTTAAGATTGTCATAAAACTGATTTTTTGTGGGGAGAGTTGGATGATTCAACTTGTCAATGTGGTCAACAAAGTTATATGGAAAAACACCTTTCTGTCTCATCAAATTGAATTTGTCAATTTGTGGAAAATGTTTATGCATCTCAATACACTGATCGGATGTTAAGTTAGCACCTAAGTTCTGCAAAGAATTCGACATGAATTTAAAACTGTCTATAAATCTCATTTTCAAATAATTCTTTTTCACTTTTCCATCTTTGTCAGTGTATGAGTGAGTAAATAGATGCTTGGTGAAAGATATGTATTTTTCCTTAGTTTGTGGGATAACATCCACTTTGTCTTTGTTTCTATACAGTTCTTTTATGAATAAATGACAATCATACCCACTCAGGTTATGGAAAATTATCGGAACAAAATTAGGTAGTTTTAAATTCAAGTTACATACGGAATGTGCAGCAGGTGATCTTTTTTTTCCAGTGAGATGACAATGGTCTCTCACTTTCACATCACCACCCGAGAATGGTTTATCACATATACCACAAAATTGTGCAGAAGAAAACTCTTTTTCTTCCGCGGGGGTTTGTGCAGCCATAGGAATTGGATACCTCAAATGATTGTGATAAATATTCCTTAAATCATCTTCAAGTTTTCACAAATTTCTCGGCTGCATCCTCACCCCTATATGTCACAAATTTAGTTAATTTATCATTGTATGAACATTTTATCGAATAAGCAAATGAATAAGGTTCATGTTTGTATGTTTTGTTCGAGTATGAGTGTTTAGGGTTTGGTTGACTAGTTTGAATGGGTTTGAGAACTGATTCAAAGTCGGCATAAACCAAAAATGGTACCTTCATCTGTTTCTCAAAATTTTCAAACATAAGTATATTCCCCGGTATCATTTTACCATATTTGTTGATTCTGAAATTGACTGATGGTGTTGTAGTGCTCAAGTGATTACAGTCATGCAACTGATGACGTAACAATAATCGCTCATGAGAGAAATACAGTAAACATCCATCACAAAAATATTTTTTATGCTCATGCGCAGATAGTTGACTTGAAACTAACCTAGAAAGGTCTTTAATCCAACAATAATGACTATTGCCAGAATCATCTGTTATAAGTAACAAATTGACATGTCTTCTGAGTCTTCTCTGTGAGTAACGCAACGGACCAACCACTTCATATTTCATTTTACCCTTATCAAGTTTCGACTCTAACCCATAAACATTTATTGAAATATCATTCATGTCTTCAAACTTTTTTATAGCTTGAAGTTTAACTGGAAAATCCATACCTGTTACATTCAAGACATTGGAATAGTGGGGGTATGAGGAAACTTCTGACACTCTACCATTCGCAGGAAACAATGCAGATGTGATGGCCCATGCAAAACAATGTTGATCTTCATTGCGAATATTCACAACACCTTTCCTTGTCTCAATGAATTCGGGCAGCTTCACATACGAACATCCGCTGAGTGGACTATACTTGTTGATGTTCACTTCGAGGAACATAACTTTTTCACAACTCCATCCTGAAACATAAACATAATTTAATATTCATGTAATTAGAAGGAAACCTTATTTATACCTGAATCACGTTCTTCAAATTCCGTAGTCTGAGCAATGATGACATCACGGAATCCATCGAATAATGCACCCAAATCCGTAGACTGATCCACAATTTTATTTTGTGAGTTGAATGACTTGGTATCACTCAAATCCCGTGTTTGGACAATGTAGCTGCCAAATACTTCCATATTCACTTTAAAGATCTTGTGAAACTTTATTGCCTCTTCAAGTAATCCAATAACTTTTTCTCTGATCTCACTGAAGAACGGCATATATTCAGTGTAAACATTTGGACTTTCCACGCGATAGCTCACAATTCTACACTTGAAAGCATTCCTTATAATTTGTATGCCATCACTTACTTGAACACATGCATTGTTCTTGTGCTGGAGAGTTCTTTTGTGAGAACTAACTTGGGAAGCAG
This sequence comes from Chrysolina oricalcia, assembly GCA_944452925.2. Lineage (NCBI taxonomy): Eukaryota > Metazoa > Arthropoda > Insecta > Coleoptera > Chrysomelidae > Chrysolina > Chrysolina oricalcia. The sequence continues at coordinate 18,654,300 of OX101812.2, forward strand.
GAATTGACACATTACAACAATTGCATGTGTACATTGGTGTCGATGCTGCCGCATCTAACTTAATCCTTTTCACAGAAGGGCCACCTTGGCAACTTTGGAGTTGATGCCGACGGAGATTATCACTACGAGTGAACGATTTACCACATTCACAGGAATACATTTTCTCGATGTCTCTTCAGCACAAAACTCAATGAAATACTGATTTCACAATCATTCTCACCACCTTTAAATATTATTTCGATGAGTGGAAGAGAGGGTGAACAAATTCTATCTGCTTCGACTACTCATGCAACGTCACAGAGCCCTCCCCACCAGTTAACGCATCCAACACCGTATCAACACAGAGAGGACGGAGAGTTAATAGTAGTCGTTAGATCGCCACAGCGTATGGGTGTGTGACGTCGGCGGATCCACCGTGTCGGGAGCGAGGGCCTGACACACATCAGTGGATCGTCGTGCGCTTAGTGCTGACGTCACGTGACCTCTCCTCCCACCACCATCGGAAGGTATACATCACGGGAGAGGAATCAGAGCTCACATATCGGGCTGGATCTCCGTGGTGTGCAGACGTGTACCTTCTCCATACTTTGGTATAGATTTTCATGTGCACTCCACAAGAATCATACACAGTAGCTGAGTCGGTATACATGCAGGTCATGCAAGACATGGAGGTAAAAAAAATATGTGTACTTACAAAAAGTACTTGTCCGTGTATGAAAAAAATTCCAAGTCATCACAATGTCATCTCAAGGTCAAACACAAACCCTGAACACCTCTCCCAACAATATAAATCAAGGTCAAACACAAAATTTCAAAGGCATCTCTAGGGCATGCCAAGGTCATAGACCTACACAAAGGTACCTATGCACCAAGGTCATCCCTGAAGGTCACCACAAGGTCAACTATGACGTCATAGTGGAGGGGGGAGGCCCAGAACCGGCTCAAATCTCCTACTTTCTTGCCATTTCTACTATTGTTCTCATCTCTCTCTCTGCTCTTCCGTTTTGTTGAGGTGTATACGGAACTGTCAATTGATGCTCAACACCGTGGTTCTCGAAGATTTCACTTAATTCTTTATTGACGAACTCCTTACCATTGTCACTTCTGACAATTTTGATTTTTTGGCCGATTTGATTTTCAACCAAATTCAGGAAAATTCTGAATTTCTGTGGAACTTCACTTTTATTGCGAAGGAAATATACAGTTTTATGACGGGAGAAATCATCTTTCAACAACAGGAAATATTTAGATCCACCTAGTGACATCTCTTCCATCGGTCCGCACACATCGGTATGAATCAATTCTCCTGGTCTGGATGCTCTACTGGAACTTGAGGAAAAAGGCATCTGATGTTGTTTTCCTTTTGCACAAGCTTCACAACAGTTATTTCCAATCGTATTCGTGAATTCAATGGCATTTTTCTTCAAAATCTTCTTTACGTGTTCTACACTTTGGTGACCCATTCTTTCATGCCATGTTTGTAAGTTAATGGAACTCGTCTTGACACCAATATTAGCAGTTTGTTCCATTTGGGAGTCTTCTATAAATTTCATTTCATACAATTTTTCTTTTCGGACACCAGTTGCAACTATTTCTCCATTTTTCATGAATTTGCATTCGTTTTGATCGGAAGTCATGGTATAATTATTATCAAGAACGCATCCAACAGAAAACAGATTACATTTCAAAGCAGGAACGTATAAAACATTTCGTATTATAGATGGTATCCACTTATCACCATTGAAAGCCTTGATTAGGATATTTCCTTGACCTTCTGCTGTTATACACGAACCGTCGCCAATTTTAACAAACTTTGGTTCATTGAAGTAGATCAAATCCTCGAATTTCTGCTTTTCGTTGCACATATGATCACTGGCACCGGAATCCAAATACCATTTATTTTCCCCAACTTCCGAACCATTGATAAAAGCCGTACTGATGAAAGCATTTCTATCATGGCTAGTTTGCGCGTGATCTTTCTTTTTCTTGAACCAGCAATCTTTCAGCAGATGGCCACGCTTTTTACAAAAATGGCATGAAGGAACCTCAACATTTCTTTGTTTGTTCGCAAACTTCTTTTTACAGAATTTTTGGACGTCACTCTTCTTTATTTGAGATGTTGCTAATGCCACACTCTCACCATCTTTGACATTTTCCCGGTTCTTGTTTCTTTCTTCTTCCAACAGTAATCGACTGGTGAGATATGACAAGGATTTTAAATCACTATTCACAGAATCCAATGCACTTTGAAAATATACGAAGTCTTTTGGCAACATCATGAGCACTTTGGTAATTATCATGGATTCAGGAATATTCTCGCCTGCCGATTTCATTTCATACACCAACTTTTCCAGTCTTGTGATGTTTGTAGACATGGATTCTGAATGATCGTAGTTGAAAGAATACATTTTTTGTTGCAGCACATGTAAGGAAATATCTGTCTTTTGAGAATAAAGAGTATCTAGTTTTGTGAACATTTCTGCAGCTGATGAACAATGAACAAGTAGGGATAATACTTGTTCAGATATACTGGTCACAATCACCCTTTGAGCAATCAGATCGTTTTTAAGCCAAATTTCGAGTTCTTGTTCCTTTTCCGGATCAGTTTTCAGTATGATATCGACTTGAAAGCGCCAAGTCTCGTAATTGTTTTTACCCTCCAGTTTGATTATTTTGGACACACTGCAATCATCCATGTTTGAAAAACTTTTCAAACTGTTTTAAAACTATTTCTTCGTTTGATAACTTCATCAGAAACTTCCAACAGAGTATGCAACTGGGCCCATAACCTGTTGTGATTTATTACAGAAGAAATATATATTTAAAGTAAAAAACTATTGAGGAGAATGACTTTTTATGACTTTTTTATAAATACTTTTATTTTCAATAACATAACATTTCTATAGTGATATATTCAACGGTAAATAGATCAGCACTGTGAATATAAAATAATAATTCATTCCAACACATTTTATAAAGGAACTTGATTTCAAGAGTGGCACACATGAATTAAGTATTTATTGAGAACGAAAGAATTTAAATTGTGTTCGCCGGTAGTTTCATTTTACGTCCGAGAATATATTGTTTTGCCTATACCATTGTATAAAATTTGTTTTTTTATTTAAATAATACCGATAATTTTTGTGACAGTATTTTCAATTTTTTTGTTCATATAGTTATTTGGTAGAAAATACTTGTTTACCAGCGGCATATGACGTCAAGTGTCATACCGATTACAAATCATCAAGCGTTTATTGGGACATGACGTCATATGACGCATTCAATTTCATGAAAACGTCATGTTAATTAAATCTTCACATCTAAAATTTCCATGTTTCTATGTTAAAAAATGAGTGTTCTTTCAGTGAGCTATTTTTAGCATATACCAAATTGTTTAGGTGCCCTGACTTGATATCACGTCATTGTCCGCGAACGTGTTAACGATCAATACGAAAAACTATGCAAAGCACAGCTCAAGAGGAATGAATGAGACTTGTGAGTAGAATCACTATCATCTGGAAAAATAATCTGGTACACAAATGATTCAAAAACAGGTGAAGGTACAGGAACCGAAATGGATTATTACCACAGTATTTCAAGATGAGACACCTGCAACAAGGACACGAAAAACCCGATGCGGAAACCTTGAGCCAAACACTAACGTCGACGTCCTCAATCTAAATAGTTCGAAGACACATGCAATAGGCGAGAAAATGAAATTTTAAAAATATTTCAAATAGATTCTGCAGCTTGTGAAACCTCTGTTGGCAATTTTATTTTTCATTAATTTTTATAATCTTGAAAAACGTTTTTAATCTTATTTTTTTTAATATCAAAAAAAATATTTAAAGTCAACAAAATTCAAATGGCTTCTTTTTCGCGCCATTGCAAATTGTTGTGACGTACTCTCCCGAGAATTCCGAGCAACCAATAGCATTGATGCCGTTTCAGATCACAATCAACCAGATTAGAATACGTCCTTTGACTGATTGGGCTCGGGAGAGTACGTCATAAAAGAGCGCCATTAAGAGTACATTTCAAATTTGAAGATTTTCAGAAACGAATGGGAACCGCTGTAATTGAAATTTTACTCAAAATTTATTGTCTGGTTTTATTTATATATCTATGCATTGTATATTTTTAAAGCATATTTGGAGCGATATTTTTTCGTGTCCTCGCCTATTTATTACCTGCTTACTAACCGGACTCTGCGACCAAAGAAAATACCTGCTTTCATTGGGAATAAACTGAGAAAGCGTGGAGTGGAGGAGGAATCAGCTTATCACATTACTTTTGAATGCGACGCATTTTTTACTTTGTGATTTAATATTTTCTGATTAACTGCAACTATTATAATGATCATTAATTGCTAATAAAGTGTAGTATATGTACGCAGATTATGAATCATGGATATACCATTATTTCAATGAGATTATAAACATAATGGTTGAATTTTTCAGTTATTATTTCGTACACACCAGTCAGTATATTTAATGTACAGAAAATTAATTGCAAGTTGATAATTTATTTTTTTAAAATATGATGTAGTTGGAGTAATTTGGTCTTTCGAAATTTAGACATCAAGTCTCTTTATAATTTTCATCCTATGTTCGAAGAATATGTTGTACAATTTAGAAAATATTTTTGAAAAATACAATTAGATTAATGTCTCAAACTTTTGTATTGTCATATTTCTCCTTGTGTTATGTCCCTTGCTTTGCAAGTTTGTCTTATGGTGGATTTATGCAGCTGTCATAAGTTATAAGTCATAAGGAAGAATATTCATCAATGATTGGTTGGTCCGTTTATTCCAACCAATCATTGACGAATATTCTTCCTTATGACTTAAAACTTATGACTGCTGCATAAATCCACCATTATCTTTAGATCATATTGCAACCCAGGCGGCCTATTCTCGAATGTCGACTGAGATTTGTCGCTTTCGACATGTCGATGGAAATTGTCGCACAACATTGGCATGTGGTATTCTCAAATGGGTTCGACATATATGTCGCATGAGATAAATTTTGTCGAATAACATGAGCTGGCAACACCGAATTTTTGATGTTAGATCGTGTTCTATGCCCCTTCTCTTGTGAAACTAAAATGACATTTGCTTTTGGAAGTAGAATAGATGAAGTAAGAACATGGAAAGTGAAGCCAAAAAAAATTATTGCAGCCAAAATCATAAGCGAACTTTAAAAAATTGAGTGCAAGAAAAAGAAAATAAATGAGCCTCTTTTATCCGAAAATTCTTTAGTTAATCTGAAGGTTTTAATATATTTTTCTCAGATGTGAATGTTAAAGCACTCCTGTATATTATGCTTGGTTTATGCAACGTGCCCAAGAACTAAGCTTATGACCAAGAACTAATAACTAAGGATTGAACACAAGCAAATTAATCAGGGTGTTTACGCAATCCTCCCTTGTACTAAGAATGAATACCAAAAAGTTGGTCAACTTTTAACTAAGAACTAAGTTCTTAGTCAAAAAAGGAAGTGCGCATGCGCCGGATGAAATATTTCGTTTACAATGACAGTTTGTCATTGTATCACAGTTTGTTTGAGCATGCGCGAATTTCTTCACTAAGAACTAACAGGAGGCTGCATAAACACCATAGCTTTCTTAGGTATAGTGCTTAGTTACTAGTTATTAGTCTTAGTAATTTAGAAGTGTTGCATAAACCAAGCATTACTCGTCTATCTCGAGGCCGCTGATAAATTTCCTGATTTTCTAAATTTTCTATAGCTATTACTGAAGATGCTATTCTCTCGCTACAAAAATTTCTGAAAAAGTATCAAAGAATGTTTTGACATTTACTATAAACTATTTGACCCAACAGACCCTACCTATAAATTTCGCATCTTATGAAATTCTCGCATTCGAAATAAATTGTCGACTGCCTTTGACCATTCTACAATTTGTCTATCAAAAATTTGCGAATGCGACATTTGAGAATAAGAATATTCAGATTTCGTTCGACAAAGAGCATATCTCGGATGCGACAAAATATGTCACGGTTTGAGAATAGGGTCCCAGTTATTCTCGTACATTACATTTAGGGTCCCATCAGACACGACAGAGATGTTCGGTCCTTTATTATTACACGGTATACTTACATGATACTACAAACTAGTATCATGGTATACTTACCTCGGATCTCTCTGTCACTCATTTCCACACGCGATGAAATTTAAATCTTTAAAATTCGCAAACCTCTATTAGGACCAAATTTTTCGAAGACAACCCTATATCAACGTGTTCAGAATAAAACATCGTTTATACTGATATTGATGGAAATTTTTTTCCATCATCACATTAGGTGAAAGTAACTGGTATCGACATACCTGCTAATACCTGGCAACCCAGTAGTTTGTCCAGGTAAATAATAGACAACCCTATGTCTGCACATTCTACATTTTTCATACTTAAGTCCAGTATAAAATTTTCTTATTGTCTTGATGTTGCAAAATTCTATGAAAAATCGTTTTTCAAAAAATAACTAAAAATATTCTATCCAGGATTTTTTTAGACAACCCATTTTTAATATATTATCTAATATACGAAATTTATCATAAAATGTTTGATTCTATCAGCTCGGTGAAGGTCGATTTAGGTTCGGATCGTAGACTATGTGTTCATTTGGTTTTTAGTGAAGAATTTCATAATTTCTTTTACTGTTTAAATATCTTCCACATTGAGAGGGGCTGGAACCCCTTTTTCAAAAAATCGATGATACAGGTCAACGACAGGTATGTTATTGATAGGACACTATATGATTGATCATTCCACAGTCAAAAAAGGGATCATCACTAACTCCTATTCCGAATAAATGTTCATTTAATGTATATATTACCTGTGTTGAGTTTAATTATGATTTCTTGAAATACAAAGACAAAATAAATATTCTAGTGACGTGACATCGTTGCCGCCCAGTAGATTTATTTCTCAAATAAATAAAATTATGTACAACTATAAGAGTAGAATCTAGAAATTTGCTATGGAATGAAAATATTTATCCCATTAATTTTTTGAAAACCATGATTCATCATTGAGCCTTTTCAGCCTGCTGCTCCCTGTATTCTTTATGCCACAACTGAATCTTGAAGAACTTCTGGTACTCGTGTTTTTGGACAGCTGTTGCAGGAAGATAATGGCCCCCAGGATGCTTAACAATGATGGGTTCTTCAAAACAGTGGCTCAACGCCTCACTCATTTCTGAAATAAGTCAAGTTGAAAAGGAAAAAATCAGCCCACAGTATGAACTAGAATTAATGTTTGCTAAAACATAGTACCAAGTTCATAAAATGTGGAAAAAAAATATAATAATACAGCCGACCGCAAAAATTTTAGATATATTTTGATTTCATAAAATTTTGATAGAATTAAAGTCAATTTTTACCAGTCATGTTCTAAAAATATGTTAAATTCACAATTATATGAGTTTAACATACCAGTAGGAATTATTTGATCACTTTCTCCAAATATGTGAAGAGACGGAATGTTAACTCTATCACTATAGTATTTCAGGTGAGGTAGACTTCCTGATTTGAATCCGGATGCCAAAACTGCAAAACTGAAGTTGAATTTTGTCACTGAAACAAAATAGTACAAAATACGGAATAACAATAAACACAAAATATGGAATAAAAACACAAAGATTGGAATAACACAAAATTTGGAATAACAAAACAAAAATGGAATAACAAAACAGAATATGGAATGACAAAACAAAATATGGAATAACCAAACAAAATATGGAATAACAAAACAAAATATGGAATAACAACACATAATATGAAATAACAACACAAAATAAGAAAAGACAAAATATAGAATAACATCACAAAATTTCATGTGTTGTGAAACTCACATCCTCTTTGTTGCAGATCACAAAGCAACCCCACAAAGCATGCTCCTTGAGAAAATCCCAGGATACCATCAAAAGGACCCTGTCTTTCAAAAATATCTTCAATCACCTTTACACTCTCCTCAAAGCCTATAGCTGGTCCACCTTTTCTAATACCTCTGAATGTTTTATCATCCCTGTTGAAGAACCAGCCATATTGTTCTAGAAATTTAAAAATACATTCAGAATATTTACTATAATTTAAAAAAACTATTTTGAGACATCAAAAGTGAGTGATAGGCATAGTGCGTATTGTGACTGTTGCTGAAGGGGTTATTACTGGATGCATAAACATAATTATTTCGTTTGAAACTCTACCTTCATCTTTGCATTGACCTATATCTGGTCCTTCATTTTTTCCTAAATCTTCGGGATCATCCACCAAAATAACTTTGTGCGGAGCAGTAATGTAAGTAAACTGTGTCCATTTATGTAGCATTTTACGAAAAGATCCTGTCTTTGCTTTAAATGTTTCTGCATTCTGTCTATATCCATGAATTGCTAAGACTTTGACTTTTTGACTTACATTTTCACTTTCGCAACATTTTTCGGGAGCCCTATTTTTATTTTCCATAATAATGTTTCTTTCAAAGCGCCTATTCTATGTAGAGTGAGTGAGTATACGTCACTAGTATGAGTTTCTAAAAGGTCAAGGTGATGAAGTCCTAGCCTAGCCTAGTAAAATAAATTGTTGATTTTTTAAAGTTTAGAGTAGATCAGAGAGGTTATGTTATAAGTAATAATGTTAGGTTAGGACTTAGGAGATGGGTTGGTTTGTTTATTCGCACAGACCACCTACCCCTAGACGGTTTACGCAGGTTACTTGACCATGAGGCATGAACCGTTCTTTTAGTACCGATACGAATCTTAAGGGGTCGCTGTAATCTGTGGATTTGTGTCATATGTCAAATTTTAACCAACGTGAAGTTGGCAGCCAGAGCTAGCAGCCAAAATTTCCGAACTTTCCCGATCGATCAGTGGCGCGCGTTTCCCCCCATTTAGGATAATTGCAAAGCACTCAACTGTTTCTGCGACGTGATGATATCTGAAAACGACAGAAAATCATAAAATTGAACTAGAGGGCTGTAAAATAATGGAAATTATTATGTATTGCTCGCTGTATATACGGACGAAAATAACTTGATGAAAAAATATTACGTCTAGAATGTTGGTGAGGAGGAACAATTCTTTTGTGAATTCCTAGCTTCCACACTGAAAATGACATTTCTAAATAAGTAAGTGTTTTTCGACTTTTTGTCGAACGACGGTTCCAGACAAGGAGTGTTCTTTTTCACTTACACAACAACCTTATACCAAAACAATTCCTTGCAAACCAGCACGGAAACTTCTACACTGAAAAAAATTAAATTTCTAAATACATTTTTTGCGACCTTTTGCCCAACGACTGTCCAGCAGCTTTTGGGTCACTTACACAACAACCCTATACCAAAACAATTCCTTGCAAACCAGTACGGAAACTTCTACACTGAAAAAACTTAAATTTCTAAATACATTTTTTTCGACCTTTTGCCCAACGACTGTCCAGCAGCTTTTGAGTCAGGAGTATTCTTTTTCACTTACACAACAACCTAATACAAAAACAATTCCTTGCAAACCAGTACGGAAACTTCTACACTGAAAAAAATTAAATTTCTAAATACATTTTTTGCGACCTTTTGCCCAACGACTGTCCAGCAGCTTTTGGGTCAGGGGTATTCTTTTTCACGTATACAACAACCCTATACCAAAACAATTCCTTGCAAACCAGTACGGAAACTTCTACACTGAAAAAAATTAAATTTCTAAATAATTTTTTTTCGACCTTTTGCCCAACGACTGTCCAGCAGCTTTTGGTTCAGGAGTATTCTTTTTCACTTACACAACAACCTTATACCAAAACAATTCCTTGCAAACCAGTACGGAAACTTCTACACTGAAAAAAATAAAATTTCTAAATACATTTTTTTCGACCTTTTGCCCAACGACTGTCCAGCAGCTTTTCGGTCAGGGGTATTCTTTTTCACTTACACAACAACCCTATACCAAAACAATTCCTTGCAAACCAGTACGGAAACTTCTACACTGAAAAAACTTAAATTTCGAAATAAATTTTTTTCGACCTTTTGCCCAACGACTGTTCAGCAGCTTTTGGTCAGGAGTATTCTTTTTCACTTACACAACAACCTTATACCAGAACAATTCCTTGCAAACCAGTACGGAAACTTCTACACTAAAAAAAATAAAATTTCTAAATAATTTTTTTTCGACCTTTTGCCCAACGACTGTCCAGCAGCTTTTGGTTCAGGAGTATTCTTTTTCACTTACACAACAACCTTATACCAAAACAATTCCTTGCAAACCAGTACGGAAACTTCTACACTGAAAAAAATAAAATTTCTAAATAAATTTTTTTCGACCTTTTGCCCAACGACTGTCCAGCAGCTTTTCGGTCAGGGGTATTCTTTTTCACTTACACAACAACCCTATACCAAAACAATTCCTTGCAAACCAGTACGGAAACTTCTACACTGAAAAAACTTAAATTTCGAAATAAATTTTTTTCGACCTTTTGCCCAACGACTGTTTAGCAGCTTTTGGTCAGGAGTATTCTTTTTCACTTACACAACAACCTTATACCAGAACAATTCCTTGCAAACCAGTACGGAAACTTCTACACTAAAAAAAATAAAATTTCTAAATAAATTTTTTGCGACCTTTTGTCCAACGACTGTCCAGCAGCTTTTGGGTCAGGGGTATTCTTTTTCACTTACACAACAACCCTATACCAAAACAATTCCTTGCAAACCAGTACGGAAACTTCTTCACTGAAAAATATTAAATTTCTAAATACATTTTTTTCGACCTTTTGCCCAACGACTGCCCAGCAGCTTTTCAGTCAGGGGTATTCTTTTTCACTTACACAACAACCCTATACCAAAACAATTCCTTGCAAACGAGTACGGAAACTTCTACACTGAAAAAACTTAAATTTCTAAATAAATTTTTTTCGATCTTTTGCCCAACAACTGTCCAGCAGCTTTTGGGTCAGGAGTATTCTTTTTCACTTACACAACAACCTTATACCAAAACAATTCCTTGCAAACCAGTACGGAAACTTCTACACTAAAAAAATTTAATTTCTAAATAAATTGTTTTCGACCTTTTGCCCAACGACTGTCCTGCAGCTTTTGGTTCAGGAGTATTCTTTTTCACTTACACAACAACCTCATACCAAAACAATTCCTTGCAAACCAGTACGGAAACTTCTACACTGAAAAAAATTAAATTTCTAAATACATTTTTCTCGACCTTTTGCCCAACGACTGTCCAGCAGCTTTTGGGTCAGGAGTATTCTTTTTCACTTACACAACAACCTTATACCAAAACAATTCCTTGCAAACCAGTACGGAAACTTCTACACTGAAAAAAATTAAATTTCTAAATAAATTTTTTTCTGTTTTATGATTACACAAGTTTTTGTTTTGTGCTAACTATTAATGGTATTTCAGTTTTGGATTCATCTGGCATCAGCAAAGTCTATCCTTCTGTTCAGAATTCCCATTTAATGCATCAAAACTGAAATATTAACTCATTCAAAACGACTAATTTGTGAGTCCACGCTGTAATTTTTTTTAAGTACCCACTTCACAAAATTTATAAATAATAATTTTCAAAGAGATTAAAAAATCCCTTAACTCAACCTTTAGGTAACGCCGCTGTTTGACATATCATCAACGCGCATGTGTATTACTCCAAACTGTCACACACTAGTTGGCGTAATTTTCTTATATGGAAATGCTCATCCAGTTATATTACAGATCGGTGGTAAGTGGTCTGTGTTTATTCGTCTTCGTCCTGAGGACGTATATCCAACTTCATGTTTTCTTTTTTTTAAGGCAAAAATACACCCGCTCGAATTTCGCAATTTGTCTGTGAAAAAAGGACTGCCATATACGATGGCTCCTGGGAGCGCCAGTGTGAAATAAAAATTAAGTCGAATTTCGACTTACTAACTCGAAATTTCGAACTAACCCCCGAAATGTCGACTTAGTAACTCGAAATTTCGATTTACTAACCCGAAATTTCGATTTAGTAACTCGAAATTTCGACTTACTAACCAGACATGCCGCAATGAAATTAAGATATTTTAACTTCTTGGGTGTATTCAACAAACCGTGAAACCATACAATTAAGATCCGATTATTCTGTATAAGATGACGGAATAGTGAGGGGAAATATAAAAAGGGAAATATAGATTTTCCTCAGGGGAAAAAGCAGCCGTATATCAGGGTTCCTATCATAAGAATCCTGCCGTATATACGTGTTTCAGACTATTGGTCATCGTCAGTGACGTCAGTACGGTGTAGCCAAATACAAGGAAGTGAAAGCTGGTTCATGTAAACGTAAGGTAAGGTAACGCAGTAAAGTTGAACTATTGGAATCGTGTAGACACGTTCATGATAAAACGCAAGGTACTTTGCATTTTATCATAAACTTGTCTACACGATTCCAATATAGTTCCACTTTCTTGCGCTACCTTACGTTTACACGAACTATCTTACCACTTGGATAAAAGTCAAAAGACACCCTATATATATATTTGGTTAACAGAAGTATGAGCACTCCCAGTTGGCTCCTTATTTGGTTTATCGTTAATATGACGTATATTTCAGTGGATTTATCGGAATGAGATTTTTTCCCAGCAAGTGTTGGTGTGAGAGGGGTCAGCTGAAAGCTGTCCTGTCTCACTTGGTCTTACGTACGGCGTTCGGATCTCAGATTGATTTGGTCGCGCCATAGGTCGTCTAAGCGTAAAACTCGACGTGGTGTTGTCGCCTGCACATACTTCTGAGGTGAGATTATGAACACTCTGACGTGACGTGACTCGACTCGTACCAAAATGAACGTCAACTGCCGTCAAGCCATAAAGAAACCACAGCGTTTTTCACTACGTATCATGACAGCTCTCGTATCGAGTGCTCATATATGGGTGCGTCTAACAGCGTGCAGCGGTTGCAGCCGCTTTTACGCTTCACGTGATAGACGGCTGACAGCTCTTGCAGCCGCTGTAGATAAATAAAGCGCTTTATTTTCCGCTGGATTTATTTGAAGCGGTTCAGCGGCCTGTAATTTGACATTTTATGGACCGTCTATAGTAGACTATAGTGAAGACACAGCCAATCCCACCACTGTTCAAGGAGACTAATATTTAACAGGAGAGTCTAATCCTCCAAGCAATAAAAGATATAGAGAGGGCTTTCCAGTCTCCTTCTTGAAAGCAACATACCCGACGTTGTTTATAAACAGCTATGCTCGGATCATGTTAAAAAAGAACATATTATCGAATATTTCCGTGTCCACTTATTAATCAGGTTGGATTTCCGTATTATTATTCACTCTTAACTTGGCGATTTAGTTTGTTTACGTGCGTTGACAACTTATTCATCGTCTTGTCAGTTCAGTTTGAATTTGAGCCTATTTGTATAATTGTTTTAATTTTAAGTGGTAAAAGTGTTGTGTTGGATTGTTAAATTGTTATATTAGAGACCTTATCTCTGCGAAATGGCGATAACGTGTGAAGTTTTTGGGCTGAAAAAGTTTTCAAGCACTAAACAAACATTCCACAAGTGAGTATCAAATCAAACCATAGGCGTCGCAGCGTGGCATATACCGTGTTGGATAGGCATACCCTACTTAGTTTTTAGTAGTATTATTAAAGTTGATTTTTACTGATTCTCGATTGTGAGACAAAAATACACTTTTTGTTGAAATAGCTTTGAAGAAACTTTGTACTTTGAAAAATGATTACCTATTCATAAATAGAAAAACACTTGTTACAGTAGGTACATTGAAAAATAAGTTAGCAAACTCATCTCTTCAAAACCGAATTCAAATTATAAGTTACTAGCTATAGACCCAATCTGCTGGGTACTAGAATGTTTTGTTCATATACAGGGATTATCACATAACCCGTTCATCAGAAATTTTCGATGTTTCCATTTGAATAAAAATGTTGCTTCCGGTTCAACCGTACGTGGACATGAACTTCTTGATTGTAAACGAAACACTGTATATTATCACAATTTTAAAATCTAACGAACGGGTTACGTAGGTATAATGATTGTCAAGACAATAATTCCATTCTATCATATTCCTTATTATGATACTTTCACATTGGTTCATATACATTATATATTCAGGGTACCAACCAATAGAGCAGTTGCCAGTTGTGGTGTGAATCACTTCACTTAGAAATCAAGAATTTGGAGAAATCCTCAGTTATCTATTCACCATATTTTTCGGTCAGGTTATAGAACTATAATCAGTAAAAGAGCATTACCAGTCTTGGCATTTCATGATGAATATTCATCTGATGCGATAAGGTAATATTTTTCAGTTTTCTTGAAATATTTTCCTTACCAGCAAGAATTTGAGCGCAGTTTTAAGGGTTTCCGGAGTGCAAAATTCGTACTGATTATCAAATCAAATGATTTCAGCTCGTATCTGATAATTTTTTTTTCAACCCCCACGAATTTTGCAATTTTTCTGCGAATAAAATGGCTGCCAGTCATGCCGGACCAATCGTTGATGCAGCCATTTTAATCGTAGAAAAATTTGCGAAATTCGTGGGGGTATGAACAAGACTTTACCACGTCGTTTTTTTATAAGTGGTTGACAATGTTTCACTTTGAGTAAGGTTATTCTGGACTTTCATTGTATAAAAAAGAACAAAGAAAAATTCAATTCTCTGCAATTTTATTCACGACGTTTCAACTGTTAAAATCAGTCGTTATCAAGTGTATGATAACTTGATAACGATTTGCCATTTAATTTCTATTGCCCCACAGCAATAAGCACTACCTTTTCTCATTCAAAATTGACGAATGAAAGTCTATTTTTTTAAAGATCGTAATAGAATTAGTGTATGCTGTGTTAGTACACGTAGCGTGTTGACAATTCTCACATCACGTACAATAAACAGTCACTTATTTTTGCACCTGTTACATAAATAACTATTTGTCCACTATTCATCATGAATTATATTTATGAATAAGTTATTTATGCAACCATTTAGGAAATATTATTATTCATTGTATTAACGTAAGAACATGTTACTATTTTTTGACAACACTCGCAGAGTGCGGGTACATGGCAGCTTTTATTTGCTGTTGCGCTCCAGGGCGACTTTGCATTGGAAGCGCATTCACTTTTCATCTGTAGGAAGACCTACAGCACTACTGCTGGTGGTTGGTGCGCACTTCAAGCATTAGACATCAGGGTTGCAGCTAAATAACAAACTTGCTTTCCAACCAGGCATGTGGTCGTCTATCGATGCCGATACATGTGATAAATGTGTCTGCACCAACCGTGTCTAATTAATATATAAGAAAATGTATCAGCACGCCACTGGTTCTAAGCTTAGCTCCAATTTTCAAAACAATAACAAATCTTCTCCTCACCTACAAATCATAACAAAGGATAGCGGTATGCAGCTTTCACATCAATATGTGTTGATTACATAGAAATGGCACCTCTATATCTTTTATTGCTCGGAGGTCTAATCCCCATAAGACAATGGGGACACTAATAGAAAGAGATGAAAGAACTTCGAGTTCGACTCTGTTCTCATGTCCAAGTACGTCACTATGACGCGTTGATGCTACAAGATTCTGATTGGCTAGAGCCACAGAACTCATACTTATATCTTAAGATATAAGTATGAGTTCTGTGGCTAGAGCTTATTAAACCCAAGAACACTAAAAACAAGGAGTGTTTGATTCCCATAAGACAATGGGGACACTAGTAGAAAGAGATGAAAGAACATTTGTGACGAAATGTGACGTAGTTATACATGTCATGGCCGCCGTTCTCTATAGACAGTGACGGACTAGCTCTTGGTATATGAGAGTTACTGCTGACAGTTTTGTTGCTTGATTCGAGTTCGACTCTGTACTCATACCCAAGTACGTCACTATGACGCGTTGATGATACAAGTTTCTGATTAGCTAGAGCTTATTAAACCCTCCTTGTTTTTAGTCTTCTTGTATTAAACCCTCTGTTAGTTTAGTCAACTGAAATGAAATTATAATATGATGACTGGAATGCTCTTAGTTCCACTGCGCACCCGTATAAAGTGATAACTCTAGGAGATGAAGAAAGAAGGCACATGCAATCTAGCAGAGAAATACTTTATTGCTCACTTTTATGGGTGCGAGAGAGACATTCATCTGCACATACGTGTAATTAGTTTCCAATTTATGGTTTGTAAACACGCCAGTGCAGTGTAGCGCGTCTTTGTATCAGTTTTATATGTTACAATCAACTCAATCTCGATTGCTCCGCAACTGTCAGGAACCACAAAACAAACATGGCGGCCTCCATGAAAAATCCAGTCGCGCAGCCTGACGAGCATTCCAGTCATCATATTATAATTTCATTTAAGTGGTTTAGTGTCTTTGACCACTGTTTACCTATATTCGGTGCAAACAGAGTCAACTACAGAACCACAGGAAGCCAACTGAATTTGTGGTTTCAGTTGGCAAACATTTTTTAAAGGACATGGCACTGGATACATGTATTCCTGGGGCTCGACAGATTCTTTTAATTTTTGAATAAATCATTCTAGAGGTGAAAAGAAGCAACTTTCTTCATTAGACTTTTTTTCTGGCCCTACAGGGTGAGCTAAAGATTTGAGTTGAATGTCTAATGTCAATTGTGGAAAATACTGTCTGTAAGTTGATTTTTCTAGATTTTTGGGTATTATATGATGTGGAAAATATGAATTGACTTTGAATGGTGTGCATACATACAGGATGAGGCAGAATACGCGATTTTTCTTAAACATGTTTATTAAATTCTGCCCAGGTGTAGACTTTTCAAGCCTAATGTTCTCCCAAGGTTGCTCGTGTTGTCATTTTTGTTTTTTACATGTTTGCACCAATATACAGTGTGTTTCACTTCTCAAGGAAACACTCTCGTATCTTCCGCAGTTTTTGACATGGAACCATGAAATTTTCAGAATCGATAGATACACTAGAACTAGAAATGAACTCCCTGCACAAGAGGAGTCATCCTTCGTAATATACTCTGCACGTCAGCAGCAATGTAACCACCCATTTTCCCGGAAAGTTATATTAGGGGACAAAATTGGCCCGAAATTCCTTCGGATTCATGTTCAGGATACCCGAATTACTATTAATACTCCTGTTATGATTATTTTTGTGCAGTGAATTCTTTTCTAGTGCTTCTATTGATCCTGCAAATTTCATGGTTCTACTTAAAAAATTACGGAAGATACGAGGGTGTTTCCATGAGAAGTGAAACACCCTGTATATGGGTGCAAATATGTAAAAAACAAAAATGCTAACACGAGCAACCTCGGCAGAACTTTTGGCTTCGAAAAATTCAATGATGAGTCCACACCTTGGCGAGAAGTTAATAAACAGGTTTTAGAAAAATCGTGTATTATTCTGCATCATCCTGTAAGTATATACACCATTCAAAGTCAATTGATATTTTTCACAGCATATTGTACCCGAAAATCAAGAAAAATCATCTTACAGACAGTATTTTCCACAATTGACATTATAGACATTCAACCCAATTTTTAGCTCACCCTGTAGGACCAGAAAAAAAGGCTAATGAAGAAAGTTGCTTCCTTTGACCTCTAGAATGATATATCCGAATATAAAAAAAATCTGTCGAGCCCCAGGAATACATGTAACCAGTGCCATGTCCTTTCCTCTCACTGTAGTTTTTTCCAATCCAAGATGCAGCGTATGCAAACAATAATCAGCACGAGATCGCTTCGTGGTTTGGTGGAATCTGCAAAATGGTATTGGTCAAAGGACCATAAAACGCCAAACTGTCGGGCTGATGTTTGGGGGACACCCATATAGTCAGAACGAACTATATCAAATAAAGAAACTGACAAACTTTACTCCATCAGATAGCTACTTGATCAGAAAATGAAATGAATAGATCCATACTTATCCCAACTGCACAATGTAAAACATCACAACATCAAACCGTACTTCGTCAGACTGGGCGCCGGCAGAATGAAAAAATCGACTGTACTTTCCTGGATTGTTATTTCGACAATTATGTAAATGATCATACTGAGCTTTTCACAGAAACTAAATTATGGTATCATGTGGACACTTAAAAGAATAAATCCCCATTGGAAAAAAATGTGTAAGTCTATTATTCAAAAAGATAATTAACAATCTTAGCATCAGAAGAGAATTTTAACAGAAAAGTAAATCTTCAAATTCGTACATCCTCCGATTCGTGTTTCACAAAACCAGCAACTCAGCAGACCCACAATTATCTATACTGTACTAACACCGACTAGACTTGCTCCGACCGATACATGAGCCGATTGAATTCGGTCAGATTCGTATTTTATCAGAACGTGAAGACAGCAGAATCGTACTTTTGGCGACTGATGGAATTTTCGTACAGTGTTGCCGGTGCTTATAAACGGAAAGCAAATTGGGGAATTATTCATTTATTTTATTTTATTCAAGAATAATTGGTGCTTTAATTGGTCAAAAGTTTTTATATTTTGAAACGATTATCTTGTTTTGAGCGCTCATACACACAATGGATCTGCAACAATAATAGTGTTCATTATTGATGGATATTTGAATTTGCTTGAATATTTTGATACATGGTGGTGTTTGTTCGCTGTTATTTTTTGAGTAAAATTATGTTTTACAAAAAGGCATGAACCTTGCAAATGAAAATGTTTGGTATCTGTATAATGACGAAAAAATAAAATTTTCAAATTCGTACCTAAATGGACATTTTTATTTTGATCTGCTTAAGTGCGTTTTGAACACATAAGACACTTCGATTTACTGAAAATATTTTACTAACAGGAAGAAAAACCGCTGTGAAAAAGTATAAAAATACATAGGCTAGCTCTTATGGCAGACGAACAGTTCTGGAGGCCAGGTGACGTCAAATGACGATGCACCCGCTTTGAAATTTGACCAATGAATGGAGATAGGAAATAGGCCATCCTGTGTAGTGTATAATCGTTGAATAAGGTCAGTGGACGATTCAAGTAGATACTCCTATTCAGTGTCGCCACAATCAAATTTCTGGGAAAATAACTCAACGATTAAGCACTACAAAGGATGGCTCAATTCCTATCTCCGTACATTGGTCAAATTTCAGCGAGGGTGCATCGTCATTTGACGTCACCTGGCCTCCAGAACTGTTCGTGTACCATAAGAGCTCGTGTATTTTTATACTATTTGATAGCGGTTTTTCTTCCAGTTAGTAACATTTTTTCTTCATTTTCTTCAGTGTTTGTGTTTGGTGAATCATCAAACTTCCCAGTCAATGTTTTTTTATTTCCAAAAACATATTTAGTTTGTCGTGAAAAAGTGAAAATTGAATCGACTGTTTAGTGCGTGGTGAATCCTAATTTGTTATAGGGCACAAAGTAATTAGCAATCTCCCTGATTTTTTTTATAAGTAGTTTAGAGATACTGATTGATATAAAAAAAATTCACTGGTCAGTCAATTTCCAAAGTCAAAAAAATTTCAAAAAATATTTATATTCACAAAATCCTAGAATATCTTGGGCTGGGATAAATATAATGGAAAATAAAAAACACCATCTCGAAGGGGAAGTTTTCTACCAAGAAGAAATTCTGCTCTTTTTTGTCAGCGTTATATTTGTCCGCAAAAAATTCGATACGCCTTAGCCATCTTGTACTAGATACAAGAGATAAAATTCACGATTTAAATTCAAAATTATTACATTCCACTCGAATATCTATTACATTATTCATGTAGAAGGACTTTATTCTAAGGATTCGTAAGTAAAAATTTTAAAAAATTTCAAATTTTATCAAAGTTTTCAAAAATTTTCAAAAAAATTATAAAAATATTTTTTTTTAAATTAAAAATTCTTCATTTGTTTTTTTTTTCATTAAAATTAGAAAAAAATTACATGGAATCATCTACATTTTGTATATTATCGTCATCATCGTCATAGTTTTCAGCATCAGATTCATCAGAACTCGTCTCTGCTATAACATCATATGAAATTATGAACGTTATAATACACAGCTGAGAGCAGACGAGCTACTGAGCAGCCGAGCTACTGAGCAGCCGAGCTACTGAGCAGCCGACCGTGCACACACCGAAACTCCCGAAAACCGGAGCAGCTGTGAAATCAGCAGCCTAACGTATTTTATCTGCATCCGTTTCTATTGCATTTCTTACCTGAGTCTTTTCTTACCTGTCCACTATATACATTCTATTGGTTCAGTGTTCATATGTTTAGTATAACAGTATCGAAATTTATTTTCAACAATACGAAGAGATAACAATTAGAACAAAAAAAAAATACAATTTTCTTGATATCCACAAAAAATTATAATGATGGAAAAAAATTTCGCACTGAATCAATTTATGCTTAAAGATTCTTGACATGTATTGTTTAACCTACATTTTAAAAATAGTTTCAGCCAAATAATATATATACGTCAATCATTGGTTGGAATAAACGGACCAACCAATCATTGACGAATATTCTTCCTTATGACTGCTGCATAAATCCACCATTAACCACAGAACTTAAACGTAAGTTCTGTGGACTTAACTAACAAGGAGGGTTTAATAAGCTCTAGCCAATCAGAATCTTGTAGCATCACGCGTCATAGTGACGTACTTGGATATGAGTACAGAGTCGAACTCGAACCAAGCAACAAAACTGTCAGCAGTAACTCTCATATACCAATTAAGAGCTAGTCCGTCACTGTCTATAGAGAACGGCAGCCATGACACGTCCAACTACGTCACAAATGTTCTTTCATCTCTTTCTGTTAGTGTCCCCATTAGGCGTTTTCCATTTAGGAGTGAAGCCCCAGAGCTCCAAGCCCCTGAGATCGGAAATTACTTTATCACTGACTTTTTCGCCAAAAAACTATGTATTCGCGTTTTGACTTTTGTCTAGTTATGCTTCATGCACCAATAAAACGGGTGGTGCTCGAGGGGAATATCAATCGGTGCTTGAAGCTCCACTTAAATGGAACGCATGGTCATACGCTCTGGGTAGCTCTGAGGAGCTCCTTACGTTAAATGGAAAGCAGCTATTGTAGGGGACTAAACTCTCCTGTTAAATAATGTTCAGTCTCCTTGGTTGGACATGTCATGGCCGTCATTCTCTATAGACAGTGACGGACTAACGCACTCTTGGTATAAGATAGTTACAGGTGACAGTTTTGTTCCTTTTGGTTCGAGTTCGACTCTGTACTCATGTCCAAGTACGTCACTGACGCTACAAGATTCTGATTTGCTAGATCTTATTAAACCCTCCTGTTAGTTTAGTCTCTTTGATGTCCAAAAACGTCACAAATGTTCTTTTATCTCTCTCTATTAGTGTCACCATTGTCTTATGGGGATTAAACTCTTCTAGTCAGATAACGTTTAATCTCTTTGAATGACCATAGCAGACGACGGCAAAAAAAAACATCTCGGTCGATTTTCAATCTTGTTAAAATCTTGTGTTATATCGAGAACGTTTTATGAACTATCTTTTAACATAAAGTAGTATAAAGCCAGACTTGAAACAATTTTAGTACTAAGCAAAGAAGATGGGGAAATAAAGAAATTTCAAATATTCAAAATTCAGCCTTTACTAAAATATAAACTGTCAACATAATTATTTCTTTTCTGGCGATTTTGACCAAGACCGCTCTTTCTCTCCTTCCTTTGGCAAAGACCAAGACTTTGAACGCTCTCGTCTGGCAGATCTTTGTAACGAAAGTTGCTTTGGATTCAAAAATGAAGAGCTATCAACAGACTGTTCTCTAGATCGTGACTTCTCCTTTGATCGAGACCGTTCCTTATCTTTTGATTTATTTTTCTGTGATTTACTCAGACTTTTGGAAGACACAGGACTGTTTCTTTGATATTTCTCTTTTGACGGAGACCTGGTTCTGCGAGATTTCTCGTCAACTCTAGATCTGCTTCTATGTGATCTTTTAGGAGACTTTCTATTCGATTTAGACCTTGATCGAGACCTTCCTCGGGAGTATGATTTTCTTGACCTTCCTCTGGAATGAGACCTAGATTTAGACCTGTGTGAGTGGGATCTGGATCTGTAAGAACGGGACCTAGACCTGCCATTCCGTGATCTATTCCTTGAACGGGACCTACTACGAGATCGACTATAATATCGCCTTCTACTGTCAGATCTCGATCGGCTTCTTCTTGAATGTCGATAAGGCGAATATGAACGTCTTCTATCAACATATATTCTTTCATCACGCTCGTGAAGGAATTTAGAAACATAGTTTTGATATTCTTCGGATGGGTCCTGTGGATATTGACGGGCATTAGATCCACGATATCCTCCTCTGAAACGGGGAACGAAATTACCTCTTCTTCTATTATATCCACCTGAAACGATAGGAATGACTGTGGTCATAGCAACAAACACAACATTGAAAATCTTAGTTGAAACTAGTTTATTCGAAAGGTACAAGAAACAGAAATAAGGATTACAAATAATGACTGATTTTGATTTTTGGGGATGAGGTCTTGAATTAAAGAATACTCTATTTCTTTAAAGCAAACGTTTCGTCAATTTATTTTGACATCTTCAGGGCAAAAAGGATGAGTTTTCCGTGCAATATCTATATCCTAAGACCATATCAGTGTTTGGTCTGAATCAAGTTCAACAGACGATAAAAACAGAAACGATACACAACACAAGACACATTAAAATTTAAATGAAATAATAGCTCATTAATGTATTCGGAACAGAATGAATAGGTATGGAATCGAATAATCAACATGTCAATTATTTGATTGGCTCTGAAGGCACTCACTTCATAATAAGAAACTAAACAAATAAATGACAATATACAAATAATACATATTGGAACAAATTAATTTTTTGAACTGCCAGGACTACAAAATGGTTAAGGCTTTCGCAGCCGAAGTTTACAGTGTCACAATTTTCACTCGGGTTTGAAGGCCGTCGTTTTTTAGAAATTCTTCCTAACGTTTCGCTAGCGCGAGTGGCTAGCTTCTTCAGAGGCTTATACATCATGAATAATCTCAGATGACTGGAGATTCCGTCTGAGGAGATTGTATTTATTCTGACTTCTGATGTAGTCTTGTGCGTATCTGGATTTGGTCCATTCTCACTAACCCTAATCGACCCCTTTCTACCTGCTGGCTTAAAGCGTGTTCCGTTTCATGCATTCATCGCATCACTGTTGCAGACATGATTAAGCGTTCCGTTTCAACTAACATTGACGTTGGTGGGTTGAATCGGAACGATTTTTGCTTGCCGTTTCCCGCAGATGTTGACATTTATCACTTTATCAGCCAAATTCTGATGTAACAAAAACAAATCTGTTAATGTAGTAAATAAATTAATATGGGTAGAACGAAGTGTAAATGGCAAGAGCAGGAAGCGAGCTTTGTGAAAATGAGAGTAGCTCAGATTCTGATACAAGTGATACCTAGTTATGAGGAAAATATCGTCTGTCCCACGCCAAAACCGCGAATATGCTAATTCCAGGGTTCTGACTTCAATATGTAAAATTCTAATTTTCTACCAAAATTTTCAATGCCAAACTCACGAAAGTGCTATCAGGTTGTCTACAAACTGTGAACGAGAGTGAATTCGCGAATGTGAAAACGTACTTAGGTTTCCAAAGCAAGAAGCACGAATATTCTTAAAACTCTCCGAAATGACAAATTGTACATTCGTGGTTTTGGCATGAGACCGACGATATGATGTTAAATGAATTGACGATTTTTTCTTCCATTGTACGGGAAATCAGGTAAATGTGATAATGGCGCACGATACTTGACACTTCATTAAATATCAAATGTAAACTTTTAATTCGGTTTCTGACGTTTCTGTTTGAACGTGGAAGCACAAACTAGAAACTCTTTGTTTTGACTTTTGAGTTTGTCAGATCTAACTTGGATCGCATTCATCGCTGCTAGACGAACGGGCAGTAGTCGAACGGGCAGTAGTTCATGCACTTTCGATGTCTCAATGCCAAAGAGGGGAATATAAAAGTGGGCGTGTCAATGCGCTCCCAATGTAGGAAACGGAACGGTCATATGCGCATTATGTCCTCAATGCATGAAACGGAACACGCCTTTAATGTCGTTGATATCCTTTGTTATTTCAGATTTGCTTATTACCATAACCGGGTTAGGCATTTTTTCGATAACATTAATTGACTACAACTAGTACCGAAACTGGAGTGTCACTTTCAATGCGAAAACAATTAGAATAAGTGATAAATCAGAATACTCTATTATTTCAGTAATGCCTGCTACAAGCCAGTCAACATTTATTTTATACTTGAACTAGACTCAGTTTATAACAGACTTTCAGAAACATACCTCTTGAAGGACCAGGCATTCCTGGAAACCTTGGAAATGGCCTGCCTCTTGCAGTGAAACCTCTCATTGATGAAAACGGATTCACTGCATAAATAGGAGCAGATGGCAGTTGATAAGGATATCCCAGCCAGCTGGGATCATATAATAATTCCGGATACTTTTCCACCACAGGAGTTCTGGGTCTTGATCCTGAAAAGGAGACTATGTTGAGAAGATATGATTAATTTGCCCTTGTATGAACTTGTATGAATTTACTT
This sequence comes from Chrysolina oricalcia, assembly GCA_944452925.2. Lineage (NCBI taxonomy): Eukaryota > Metazoa > Arthropoda > Insecta > Coleoptera > Chrysomelidae > Chrysolina > Chrysolina oricalcia. Next base: position 18,678,864 of record OX101812.2, read on the forward strand.
GACTTCACATTTTTTATTTTTCAAACTGTGGAAGGTTACATCACAATAAACCATGTCATGGTACAGATCGGCCCGCGTTAGCTGCCGAGTGGTAGGAGAGTCCGGGGGATGAGGAGAATTCTTCTAATGAACGGGTTACGTGATAATACGCTTCCCTTCATCTCCCGCTCTCCCCTACCACTCGAACGCTTCTACCCGTCCGGCCGTTTTCAGTCATGTTTGCATGCATTTTTCACCCATTTCGCAGCATTTTAACTTGAGCATCCGGCACGCTGCAAGATGGTGAGAAAAAAAACAAATTGCAATTGTGCCAAAACTAATGATCCGTCAGAGCCTGTTTTGTGCACACATAATGTAAACATGATTCAATACTTTCATGAGATGGGCCAACCCTATTTCTTGAAAAATGGCGGAGTTATGAATTTTTTAAAAAATCGTAAAATTTTCCGGTTTTTCCCCGTTACAAATGATCCGATCGGTCGTAAAAGATTCCATTTTGTTCGTATTTTGATTATCTAAAATTCTTTTCATTGGAGTAACCACATTGCTCTATTAGTTTTCATTTTATAAGCAAAACAATAAAAAAGCACGTTTTTTGTTATTCAAATTGTTTAAAAAAAAAATTATTTTTTCCGTTAACTAGCAGTCGTCCCCTTACGAACGGCAGCCCTCAGAAGTCGAAACTGGTCGAACCAAAGATTAACGAGGTCTTATCTTTTTACGTACGAGTCGCCATGGTTTGAATGTTTATAACAAATTAATAAATAACAGTTGCGAGTCGAAAATATAACAGAATTCAACTACGGACTGTCTTCCCTGTGATGGCACAGTTGCTGTTCTACTAGGATTTTTGTTAGGAAAAAAAGTTCTGTTGATTGGCCTACTTGAAAAAATAGAGATAAACGTTAAAATTTCCTCCTGAGTCCCTTTTTTTAAAAGCATTTTGCAATCTTATCATTATTGTTATTTGGTTCTTCTGAAATGACTGAAAGACTCAAGCCGATGACTGAAAAACTCAAACCGATGACTGAAGCAAAGATTTAATTACTTGAAAATTAACTCAAATGACTCAAAATTTCAAGATGTACGAGATTTAAAGGAGATGTTTCCCCCTCGGTGTGAATTTATGAAAAAGTTAAGTGACTGCATTATTTGGACAAAAATAACTCACTTGAGTCTTCTTCTTCAATGGAGAACTCGGACTTAGAGCTGGATGACGAATATCTCCTTGGACGCTGACCGTCAGAAAGAATACTCTTCAGCATGACTCTTCCTTTGAGGACATGGTGGAGTTTCTCTCTTTGAGTGAGGACTTCCAACTCACTAGTATTTTTGTATCTCTTGAGCTCATCATAGCTAGCATTTGAGATGCTATTATAAAGTTGTACATTGCCTGGATTTTTGTCCTACACGAATAAAAATATCATTCAAAATTTATGAAAAGAAAATCAGACATTTTATTTAATAAATTTTTTAAAATGATTTTGAAAAATTTATTTTTTATTTCAACCTAGAAGTATCTCTACAAATTTAAAATCTGCACATTATCTGATGACTGGAAAGGTTAAAGTCTTTAAGACGTGGCTAGCTTTTGGATTATTTCTTTGGTGTGGATATTTTGTAGTTTGATAATCACCAAATTTTTCTTACTTTAATTCTCCTGAATAATTCTTCAACTAGTCTAATAGCTTCTAATTTTCGTTGAACTTTCAATAGCTTCCTTTCCTCCTTTGCAATTTTTTCGTTGATTTCATGACTTCCAGTAATTTCTAGTTTTTGCAGAATTTTTGCTTTTCGTTTCTCTTCACGAAGTTTTCGTCGGAGTTTCTTCTGTTCTTTTACGTCGACCTCTTTTTGCCTAAAAATCATTACTAATACCTCACGATTTATTATATCGTGTGACGTCACATTAATCAAATAATTTTTTGTACCCAAACTGTGGTAGATATATAACTATTTCAAATTAGGTATTATACTGATATTATAGTTGATTTGACATATTATTCTAACAATATAAAAAAAAAACAACTTCAATTGCATTGCATCTCTCAGCTTGGATTCAATTTTTCAATCTTGCAGGCCAGCATTTCATTATCTTTCTGGTAAGCAAAAATCATAATATAAAGAAAGTACCAGGAAATTGTGGTATTGAAAACAAATATACGATTTGTCTATAGAGAGCTACATACTCCTTCTAAAAGGGCAAAACTCTTAACAAACACAATGTTTCACAGGCCATATTTCCTCCTTATGTGTGTGTATCACTGATTTGTGAAGGTCAAGAACTAATCAGACTGCAGTTTAGAAATCAAGTGATACAAGTTGAAAGTTATGTGAACTGCAATCTGATAATTCTCAATCAACACGTGTCAGTTGATCATGTACAGGGTGTTTATTAAGTACTTGTTCAAACTTCAAAGGGTAAATCTTTGACTAATTTTAAGACAAAAAAATCATATGAACATGTGTCAGTAAATGTTTTCTTTCTAAGATACAGGGTGTTGAAGTTGAAATTTTATTTTCAATTATTTTGAATAATTTGCCCTATTTTTTTGAAAGTGAACTTTTGGTATTTTTTTATATTCAAATCTTATTCATACAACTTTTCTAATCAAAAAAGGTATACCTGCTCCACAATGCTAGGGGCATCCGTTTTTGAGAAATTTGTAAATTTCTGCATCGGTGTAAAGTGAGTCTGTGATAGATCTCGCTAAAATAACTTTTTTTCTGCCAAGATGTTTTGACAAATATTTCATTCTTAAAATGCAAAATGTTGAAAAACCGATATTTTTCTTAAAATTTCATCATCCTGTATTTTGAGAACAAATCATTTTTTGATGCATCTTGATAGAAAAAAGTTATTTTACCCATTTAAAAAATAAAAATAAAATTTCAACTTCAACACCCTGTATCTCTGAAACAAAACATTTGCGGACACACTGAAGTACAAGCTCCTGCCAGAAACAATTCAAGGAACTACAGATTTATCAAATCTACGATTTTTTGAACTGAAACAACATTTTTCAATAGACTTTCCAACCTTTCTATTTCTTCCTTTCGTTTTTTCTCTTCTAATTCAGCTCGTTCTTTCTCTTCTTTCTCCTTGTTTTTTTTCACTAATCTATCACGAACGATTTCCCTCCTACGAATGGAAGCATCACTCAAATGTTTACATTTGTCAAAGTCCACCTTGATGTTCACTTCTATTGCACCATCATCTTCTTTTTTCACTAACTTCATATTACGAAAGGCATCCATGGCTTTAACGAATCCTATGTAATCTTTGAATTGCACGTAACCCTCAAAGAATTCAGTTTTATCAAATGATGAATTTTTAAGTCCTGATATGTGATCTTTCATTTTATTTCTATAGGGATCACAAATAGGAATGTCCACGAACCGAATGGAGCCAAATTTTTCGAACACATGATAAAAAATCTTCTCAGAAGGGGTAATGCCTTCCTCATCAGTGAGATGATATGGCACAAACCATTTTGTAGGCATATTATGTAAATGTATGGTGTCAGGGCGTTCACCAGGCTTCATCTCATCCATATCGCGGGCACTTGAGAAAAAATCATCCCATGTTCTGCGATTGGGATAATCTGATCTCCATTCCGCTGCTCGAATTCTCATTAAATCGGCAAAATCTTTGAGTTTTATCATTTTGTTATCGATTTTTGATACAACGCGTTCTAGTTTATCTTTTGTTTCGATTTCACCTTCGAATCTTACGAATTCGACAGTAGTTTTTGTTACCTTTAGCACAGTGAATTCGTCGGGTTTCACGAGACCCCGAATTTTATCCATAATCTCCCAGTGTGAGACACTTTTGCCTAACTTTTTCACATTCGGTAGCTGTAACGACATATTCAACCTGGCAATGGGTTTCAAGTACAGTTGTTGTGGGAGATAAAGGGGAACCAAATCCGAAGTGTTGGGGCAAGTCTGAAAAGCATTCATAATTAGAGCGTTTCTCCGGGAATTCGATTTGGATTATCACGAATAGGTATAAGTTATCATAAAAGAAATTTCTCTAATTATATAATGCTTCTCCGAAAACAACATTTCCACATCATTATTATATTTCTCCAATAAATTTTCAAACTGAACACAAAATCAAATCAACACTTCTTCAAAAATCTGTAAAAATCTGTCAAATGTCAAAATGTTCAAATTGTCAAACATAATTTTCTTCTTTTTTACTGCCTAAAAAAGTTTTTGCTCATTGAGCTGTTTGCCAGTTCAGCAATATTGGCGAACCCTTAAGGCTCATTCATCCCCATACCAACATTTGCAATTTTTTTTCGATTCAACTCTTACGGCAAAAAAATTGCAGTGAATGATGGATCATTATGTAATTTTTCAGGATATCAGTACGGTTCTTCGATTGGCAATTCTTTGTAAGACAGTTATTTGAAGAACAGTTCTTCGAATAAACAGTCGTTATTCGAAAGAACAATTCTTCGAACTGACAATTTTTTGGAATAGGTTGGTTTCATTTCATATTTTCATAAAAATTATTCATAACATTTTCATCTTCAATAACCACGCACTCAAATTTCTACGTAAGGTCAGGTCGTTCTTCTGGTCAGAACAGACTAAAAAATAACTCCTCATTCCTCAATAATATATTTTCGAAAAACTGAAATAGTGTAGCTTGTAAATTGTCTTATAAATAAGTTCCCATTTTATTTTCCCACATATAAGTATAAAACACATTTTCAATAAATAAAACTTAAAATAAATTTTGTTTTAATATTATACCTAATCTTTGTTATTTATTACCTTTTACTGGCATTCAAAGTAAACCCTTACTATATAAAAAACAACTCATTTTGAAGAATTGTCTATTCGAAAAACTGACTATACGAAGAACTGTTTTCGATTAACTGTCCATAGAATTAAGAACTTTTTTTTTGAATAACTCGTTTGAAGAATAGTTCTAGAAAATTTTTTTGGTACAGTATTAATATCTAACACCAATTACTGAAAAATTAATTGTTATGATTCATCATTCACCTCAATTTTTCGCCGTTTGAGACTAATCGCAAAAAAAATAGTGAAAAAGCCTTAAGTAGCGCACGGTTATGCCCAAAGAGAATAAACTAACAGGAGGGTTTAATAAGCTCTAGCCAATCAGAATCTTGTAGCATCGACGCGTCATAGTGATGTACTTGGACATAAGTACAGAGTCGAACTCGAACCTAGAAACAAAACTGTCACATATGTAACTCTCATATACCAAGAGTGCGAAGTGCGCTAGTCCGTCACTGTCTATGGAGAATGGCGGCCATGACATGTCCAACTACGTCACAATTCGTCACAAATGTTCTTTCATCTCTTTCTATTAGTGCCCCCATTGTCATATGGGGCTCAGGCTCAAAGAGACTAAACTAACAAGGAGGGTTTAATAAACTCTAGCCAATCAGAATCTTGTAGCATTAACGCGTCTTAGTGACGTACTTGGATATGAGTACAGAGTCGAACTCGAACCAAGCAACAAAACTGTCAGCAGTAACTCTCATTTACCAAGAGCTAGTCCGTCACTGTCTATAGAGAACGACGGCCATGACACGTCCAACTACGTCACATTTCGTCCCAGATGTTCTTTCATCTCTTTCTACTAGTGTCCCAATTGTCTTATGGTGATTGAACTCTTCTTGTTGAATTTTAGTCTCCTTTTGGGTTAGACTCTCGTAGTAAAATAACATTTAGTCTCCTTGGGTTATGCCAGCTTCTTACACCATAGAAGATTCAGCATTACCTGTGGCATTAGATATAATTTGATAACTGGAAGCTTCTTTATTTTCATATTTGTGGGAATATAGATCAACTCTATTATACGCGTAAAAATGGGAGTAATGCTAGGATTGTGGAATATAAACAATTTAGGGTTTTTCAGCAGGGCTAGGATAATGGGGATAATAATCAAAGTGAAGACAGATGTCTCATTTTCTTATATAATCCTGAGAAGTAGACGAGTTGTGAATGCGTTATCACCTTTGGCCTATGGCACGAAGTCAAGTACCAAGCTTTTGGGAGGTTGTTATGGCAATGATATTTCGATTCAAAACCAAGCAACACTATGGGCGATAGGATTTTTGGATAGGTGACACTGGTGACAGCCGAATATTTTTATCAAACATTTTCGACCCTGCTTTTGCGATCACACCCTAAAAAGTCTCAAATATTTCTGCAGGTTGCTTGTGAGGCCATAGAATTTAGATCAGATTGTACATTACATTCTTCATTTACCTAACTTTGTAATTGCTAAAAACTGCGTTTATTCGGATGGGTATGACCATGAGGCATCCCTGAACTACCTCTGAGATCAGTTCAGGGGTAGTTGTATTGACGAACATGTTATTTGATAGGAACATGTTCTGTCGCGGTCTGTGAGATCACTTCAGGAGCTCCTCGGAGTTACTTGGAGCTACTCACTGGGTAAGCTGTTCATCAAGGAGACTAATTTAACAAGGAGTGTTTGATTCCCATAAGACAATGGGGACACTAGTATAAAGAGATGAAAAAATATTTGTGACGAAATGTGACGTAGTCGGATGTGTCATGGCCGCCGTTCTCTATAGACAGTGACGGACTAGCTCTTGGTATATGAGAGTTACTGCTGACAGTTTTGTTGCTTGGTTCGAGTTCGACTCTGTACTCATATCCAAGTACGACACTATGACGCGTTGATGCTACAAGTTTCTGATTGGCTAGAGCTTATTAAACCCTCCTTGTTAAATTTTAGTCTCCTTGGCAGCTCATGACCTCACCATCTAGTAAATTCACAGAACTATAGACGAGGAAAGTGATGACGTCACAAATGTCATTCTTGTCAAAAACTGATTACAAACAAACCTCCGTCGAATTTAAATCAGCTTGTCTAAAATTGTTTCCGTTGTTTTTCAACTTCTTTTGCCTGAGAAAACAAAATTCAAACAACCAAACACAAACTAATAAGCAAAACAACAAATTATCAACAGAGAATGACGCCTAAAATTCTCTGGTTTGGAATCAGTTTTTGACAAGAATGACATTTGTGACGACACACTTTCCTCGTCTATTGTGAGTGAACTCTATACTGTAGTGAGTTCTCAGTAGTATAGAGCTTGTCACCATCATTGTTGAAAATGGTTTGACAGATGGTCAAGTTCACACTGCTAAAACTGCTAAACACTGTATGGAAGTTGGTCTGTGTTTCGAGTTTATACGGTCACAGCAGGGAATAGAAGTGATCTCACAGACCACGAAAAGCATGTTCTTGTATTCAGTTCAGTTCAGGTTCAGTTCAGGTTCAGTTCAGGTTCAGTTCCAGGCTACAAACCTATAAAATGGAAAGCGGCTATTAATACTTTACCGAGCACAGCGGGACTGCGGGTGTGGTAATATTCTGAAAAAACTATTGGCAACACTGAAACGCATATATATGTGTGTGATAGATAGAAATATGGTGGTTGATGCGGTTTCTCAGGAAGTGTTTTTGTAAATTTCATTTTTAAATTAGTAGTAGTAAGACTCTGGTCAAATATTTCACGATGGCAGAAGCAGCTGTAGAAGATGGATCCTTACAGAAGTTTTATTGTCACGTTTGCAATGTACAATTTCAAGATGCTTCTGCGGTAAAAAAGACTGTCCTAAAGATGACAATTTTTTTATCTGAATTGTTTTTAGAATTTCACATGTCCTCATTGTTCAGACGGTTTCGTAGAAGAACTGCAAGAGACTCCTGATGGAAATGATGAGATGGCCGAAGTCGATTGGGAAGATACTGAAGTAGTAAGTACAGAAATTGTTTTTTATTGATTATTAATTTTTGTTATTTAAGGCAGATAACCTGATGAATGCATTACCTCTGGAGTTGATGGAGGAAAGAAGAACTCGAACCAGATCGGAAGGGAACCGTCCTGGCAGAAGGTACGCTAATCGCGCCAGGATAATTAGACCCAGGTCTGAAAAATTCATAATAAAGAATTGCATGTGAACCAATGGGGTAAATGTATTGGGTTATATTTGTATTATTGAATATTCGTTGTAGTTAGATGTTGCAGTATGCAGATTTGCACATACTAAATGGATATAAGCACATCATGTACCATATATACTCTAGAACAATTTGTTGTGATAATTAGAATCTTCATGCTTCGAAACCTTGTAAGCTTATACCCAATTATCTGTGTAGGTCCATCCAACAAATATAACAAATTTCTTCACCTTTTCTTGCTCTGCATTTGTGTTTTATCTGCATTTCAGAGCTTGACACTGTCCTCTATTTTTATTTATCAATTCACACATTTGTAAGTGGAACGTCTCTTGTGTTGGGATTATCCAATAGTCAGTTGCAAAAATGTATGCTTAACATCCAAAATAGAGGACAGTATTTGGGACACTTATTATATTAGTATTTTATAGGAATATCTGCATTTATTAGGTAACAACATTGACAAAACAGTAATACCGAATTTCATAGTGTGGTGTGTGGAATACTAGTGGAATAAAAAAGTAAATGAGGAGCATCAAAGATGAGGAACAAGAATCCTGTGCTGGGAATTATACTAGTGAGCCTTTAATAAAATTAACACTCTGAAAGAATGACTTGAAGAAGAAAACCATCTGCTGAAAAGACCCCATTTGAAGTGATAGTAAATCAGGAGGATCCAAACATTGATTCTTAAGAGAATAGGATAGATTAAACTTATTCCACCACTTTCATCATCAGCAGGTTATGACCTAAATTCTGCTATTCCTCAGTGTGTAATGCATATAATCATTGCTCATCTTCCCAGTTCTCAAGGCATCGAAAAAATCCAAAGTATGCAAACAGTTCATTCCAATTCACAAGGATTGTATTCATTTGGGCGCCAGTCTCAATGATCAAGGAGGTACTGAAACTGTTTTAGCAAAATCAAACAGAAGACTGTGGTGCTGACAGAGTACACTGTTTTAACAACTGAGAAGCATCAAAGTAAAGAAGTACTTGTGCATTGCGGAATATAGAAAATCTGGTCAATTTGACATTTTAAAGAAGAAAAACTGGTGGTAGCATCTTGTTATGCCTAGATCCAGAAGTTCTCAATCTGCAGTATTATTAGGAATGAAGATGTGAACCAAGAAAAATATATTAGGTCCCCAGACTCTTATATGTAGCTACAGGTAATGGCCAATCATTTCAGAAAATAAATCAATCTTTGAAATGTAATTTAAATGTAGTGTTCAAAGTAGGGTTTCAAATATTAAAGTACAGAAAGAAAAAGAAGGCAAACTGTTTAATACAAATTATAGGAGTACAATTGGACAATAGTCATCAGATGATATGCAAACTGTTTCATTAAAAATGTAGTGAACATATTCATTAAATATAAGATTAGATAAGATATATTATCAATTTCATAATGTTCAAAATTTCATCTAGCAATATAATGTACTGGAACTTTGTATAACTCTTATTTAATTCAAAAAAGGACCTGTATGAAAAAACGACCAAACATTGTCAGCATGAATGAATGCATCTGCAGCTTACATAATAGATCGATGATCAGATGTGAAAATGAGAGTGCCAGCTAAAGGACTTCTTCAGTAATTGTGAGCTGTTCAGCAAGAATCTGTGGGTATTGTACTGTTCGAAATATTTCATAACCAATTTATTTGATTCATTATCATTATTAATAAAGAACATGGCATTCTCCTATATGAAATAATCTGAAGATATAAATGAACCAGGACTTGAGGTAACCATTCCATACAGAATTGAATGAAAAACAAACTCAACAATGGCAAGAGCTAAATGAGGATCATTACAGGGAATGGGTATTCTTCTCTGAAGGGACACCTGCACAGAATAACTAATCAAAGGACACTCGCACTACACACAGTGCTATGTAACATGTAATGTGAGAATGGGAGACACTGGATCATAGGAGACAAGAGGAAAAAAACAGACCTGAAGCCCTACATACCAAACCACCGATTGAATATAGGAATAGGCGGAAGGGGGGTCGCAATAATTGACAGAAACTATTTATATATTTACAATTTCCAAGACTACAAAATAAAATTGCAAATACCTATTATAATCTTGACTACTTACTTGGAATAAATATCTAATAATGATGAATGTATAACATAAATTTCATTATCTTAATCATATTATATTAATATAATGTTCTGCATTGTCATATCATAATTCAAGGACTAGTTAATTTACTAGCGCACCTTAAATATCACAGGGTTGGGCTGATTTAAATCAAGATAAAAATCATGATTTAAATCAAGTAATTTTTTTTAAAAATCACAATTTAAATCAAAATAATAATTTCGAGAACATTTATTATTTATTTGAATAATAAAAAATATTAAACTGAAATAAAATAGTAAAACCCCTAAAAAAACTGGATATTGAAACATATACATATGTATATCTTAATCATACTCTACATTATTTTATAATCATAAATCATAAGTTTTCTGACATTGGAACTAACATAGAACATACTTCAAATTTTAATTTTCATTATAATACTTGAACAAAAATAGTTTATTTCTCAAATCTGAATGTACCAGCCCAAAGGTACTGAACACTCGTTCCACTGAGGCTGAAGAAGCAATAGCACAAAGAAATTGTTTTAACACAGGTATCTGTTTTTTGATTTCTGATTCATCGTCAGCTTGTGATAGCCACCACTGAATTCCACTGACGTTTTTCGTAATTTCTTCAGAGAACATGATGTTTTTGAAGGGAAAAGAACGAGCTTTAAATTTTATTAGTAATGGTAATAATCCACTATTACCATACATTTCTTTTATAGTTTTTGAAGCCAAATTTTTTTCATTGACAGTCAACTTGTACTTTTGCTTAGATGGGTCCATCATATAAGCTATCAAGTGGTAAGGGGTCAGTGCTTGTTCATATCGGCGCTGAAATTTTTGATGCTGTTGAATTGATAGATGTAGATCTTCTCCAAAGATATATTCTAAGTTTTTCCATTGTTCCACGGCATTTGAAAGAGTAGCACCTTTTCCTTGTAGAGTATCCAGAGCAATCGATATTGGCTTTAAAATCTTTAAGTATTCTTCTGCACTGCGTTTGAGGCCAATGTTTGAAACTTTGTGAAAAATTATGTTATCAATTCTCTCTTTGTGTTCATCACAGATCTGTAGCAGTATATTCCAATGAGTGATATACATTTCCAAGCAATCGGAAACACTATTCCATCGCACATCACTTGGCATCACTAGTGTCTTGCCACTTGCCTGCTTAAATTTTGTGCTTGCAAAATGATTGTTGCGGAAGTACTTTACCACCTGGACCACGTTTTCTTTGATATTCTTGACTTCCAGATCCTTACACAATAGATTTAAAATATGAGCTGAACAACCATAGGTTATAATTTTAGACTCAATTTTTTCTTCAATAGTTCTCCTCATACCCGCCATATTTGACGCGTTGTCAGTAACAAAAGACTTCACATTGCATCTGTATTCACATGAGGAAATCAGGTTGCAACAAATCTCTGTCAGATATTCCGAGGTATGTGGTTGACCTGAAGTATCGATAGTTTCATACAGAAAGGCTTGTCCTTCTTCAGTTGTAATGGTAGCACACACAACTGGTTCGTTGTGGACGTTTGACCATCCGTCAATTGACATATTTACACTTCGCCCTGAGAACAAAGAAAAAAAATTTCTTTTTCTTCAGCGTAAATATTATCCAGAAGTGTTGTCGCAATGGTTTTGCGGCATGGCGGTGTGTAGCCAGGTCTCAATAATTGGATGGCTTTTTTGACTTGCACATTTTCTATGCATCGAAAGCTAGAGTTCGTAGCAAAAATTGCCCTCGCAATCTGTTTGTCAATCTTTTGTTTATCGGCTGATGATGTTCTAACTAAAAAACTAGTTATGGTAGGATTCTCGGCCTTCCTCTTTTTTTCAACTGGCCTGGACTCTGACACTGAAGCTATTGATTCTCTCGGTGGAGACTGTGCACAGCTTGATGTGGAAGCGAGCATAGAAGTCGACACATATGACTTAGACTTACTGGCAAAACTCGTCAGGATAGGTTGTCTTTCTGTTCCTGAAAAAAAATAATGAAAAATTCCATTTCTAAAAGCTAAACAGTATGCAGTTACACAAAACAAAATATATATAAGACTTTAAGAGTTTAAGGTAGCCCAATTGATGTGAAAAAGATTTTTAAAAGATTTTTTTTTAAACAAAAACTACAAAAAGGCATTGCCTTTAGAGTGTTTCCACTTTACCAATTAACCCCCTATTTCTTATTCCATTCTCATTCCTTAAACCGATTTTACTCAAGAACAATCCGAAGTGTTCACTTATGGACTCCCCAGTTCCTTCGAAAGTTATCCCGTACCGTAAACTAACAGACAGACCAACTCAGCGACAGAAAGAAAAACAAATTTTGGGAACGGTTCGAATTTATTTGGGCAAAACGGTCTGGGGAACACCGTGAAAGTAAAATTGAAAAATTAGTCTTTTTACCCCGTTTCTCAAATGTAGAAATAGAAAATATGCTCCATATTAATTATTATTTTCTCTACTTACTTTCACTTTCCCTTTCACTCGTTGTATATGCTTGTTCAGATGGTTCTTCACAAATTTCGTGATGTATTTTTAACCTTTGAACAATTCCTTGTGTTTCTTTGTTGCATTTTTTGCAAACTGCTCTACATCCAGATTTTTTTGGATCGGTTTTTTTCCATGTAAAACTGCCAGATATAATCTTCTTTTCTTCCAGACATACTTATTAACAAAACCCTTTTCAAATTTCCTCTCGCTTGCACAATGCACTTTGTACTTCAATGTTCAATGGGAGAATGATCTGAGAGAAATCATTCTTATGCGACTTATACGCGCGGAAGGGCTACAGGAATTTTCTTGTACAGACATGTCGGTCGACCCACATCGTCCTACTGAGAATGGCTTTCTTTGTGAATTATATTTTGTTTTAATTTTATAATACTCAAATTCATGAAATACACTAAATTAAAATGGTTTTGAGTTAAAAAATGGACATGAATGTTGACAGGTACCTATATTTATCGCGCATTAAGACCAAAATCAAAAAAATTTAAAAAAAAATCAAAAAAATAAAAAAAAATAAAAAAAATCAAAAAAATCCAAAAAATCCAAAAAATCATGATTTTTTTATTTAAATCAATGATTTTTGATTTTTTTTTAATCAAGATTTGCCCAACCCTGAAATATCAGTGAGCCTCCACCACGGCCTATGCCATATCAACAAAATATGTAACTAAATAGTATTATTTCCAAATATAAAATATAAAAACTCCAATAATAGTATATTATATATAACTGTCAAGTAATGATTGTGATTTGACACATTTTTGAATGTCATTGATGTTTATTACCGCACTGCTTTTTTGAGTTAGTTACTGCATTAGTGTGGTAATGAAATAAAAAATTAAATTCAACCAACATAAATCTTGACTTACTTAAATCAAATTGACAAAGAAAATTCAAATTGAAAACGATAAAAATTCAATAGCACGTTATTTTTATTTCAAGAATTATGTGAAAACTTACTTATTTCATAAACAATAGAAATGAAATATATTAATGAAATGAATAAAATTGGAAATAATCGTGAAAAGTATGAATATATTAATCATATATTGAATAACCAATCCAAATAAGCACTTATCCGGCTCGAAGGACCAAATATCATGTGTTAGGGTTAAAAAAATCCTGAAATTGGTGCCCCTGAAGGAAAAAAATACTCGGGAAAGAAAAACGGACAGATTAATTTGGAGAGTGACTTTCAAATTTCTTACCTGATCGGATGATCCTGAAGGTCTGATGTTTGGCCGGCCGGGAACTGGGTCGAAAGTACGCAGTTTCGCAACAGAAAATTCGAATTCTTGTTTTACGTCGAAGTTGAGACGGTTGAAACGGAAATTTGGTTTCCACTTCGTAGATAAATAAAAATTGTGTGGAAAAATCATAAGGCTCGCACTCAACGAATAGTTTGTCAAGTACCAACATAGAGAAGTTTCAGTAGTTGTCCGCTAGGTGTCAAAATTGAAATGTGAAAGGCTTGATTGCACAAAAAATATACATGGTGGTTGTTTTATCATCATGTCTTCATCATCTAAAGAAACATTAGTCAGAAAACTCCAAAAATCGTTCATATACTTATTTCATACTCTTTTATGTCCTCTTTGAAAGAAGTGTACAAAAGAGGATTGTTCTACATGGCTTGAGTCTGGTGTACCTTCAACAACATAAATGTCTACGTGTAAATAATCAATGTGGCAAAAGCGGAAACCGATTTGAGTTTAACATTGATTGACACTGACATTAACATTAAGAGCTTGTCAACGGTTTTGAAATCAAAAAATGCCTTCATCTGTGACGGTTGTTGCTCGTATTGTGGCTTTAATTGAGGATGGTCGAAGTCAACGTTATGTGTCCGATACCCTTGGTATACCTCGAACAACAGTCCAGGATGCCTATAATCGGTATAACGGAAGACGAGTGCAATAGACGACCGCTTTATTGTCCTGAATGCTTTACGAACTCGTAGAACTACAGCTGTTCAGAATCAACATCTTCTACAAACCGTGCGTAGAATTGAAGTCAGTGAGAGCACAATCCGACGAAGACTTAAAGAAAACAACCTGTCTTCAAGGAGGCCTGCCACAGGACCCCGGCTGCTTCCAAGACATAGTCGAGCACGTCTTCAATTTGCACGCCTACATTTGGGGGGGGGATTGAACAATGGACTAAAGTTCTTTTCACGGATGAGTCGCGATTTTGCCTGCGATCGCCTGATGGTTGAGAGCGAGTTTGGAGACGTCGATATGAAAGATTTGTGGACTGTACAATTTCAGAACGCGTAAGTTTCAATGGGGGTTCTGTGATGGTATGGGCGGGAATTTCGAGGGACGCCCGTACAGATTTAATCTTGGTTGAAAACTGCGCCTTAAATGCGCATCGATATAACGAAGATATTCTCCAAAACGCTGTTGTTCCCTACTCTTATTTTGTCGGAGTCGACTTCGTATTAATGCAAGATAATGCGCGACCGCATGTGGCACGAGTAGTTAACGAATATTTGGACAAAGTAGGTATTGAACGAATAGTTTGGCCAGCTTGCAGTCCTGATCTAAATCCAATTGAGCATCTCTGGGAAGAACTTCAAAGGCGCATTCGTCGCCGACCTACTTTACCAGACACCGTTCATAATCTGCGAATTGCACTTCAGGAAGAATTTGATGCCATTCCACAAGAATTTCTCATAAACCTTATTGATTCGATGCAACATTTTGGCTCGGGGAGACCTTGAAATGTGTTTATTGTTTTTAAAATTTTTGTTGTTTAGATTTCTAATTAAACTTACGTTTCGATGTTTATTTGTTGTGTTTTCACAGCTTCGTCCGAGGTGTTTGCTTTAAAACAGTGTATCTCCAGTAAATACAGAGATAATGTCGTGATTAAAAAACAAAATGTTCTGAAAAAATCAGGGTTCAATGAGATTTCAGTTGACAACAGCTGCTATAGTTGTTGCACTCCACAGGGTGTTTCAAATTTTGGAAAAGAAACTTTGTCTCATTGTTGCATCCCGTATATGCTCAAATTCAAATCTGAATAAAAATTTCTGACATGGCATCGTTACTAAAGAATTATTCTACAATTTAAAAAAAGAAACATAAAAATCAAAGGAGCGGTTCGAAAGGAAGCCAACTTTGAATTTGGGGCCAGTTTTTAGTGGCCGGTTTTTTTTTGCCGGTGAGTGTATATTGTACGAAATTTAACGTCATTTGGGATATGGGATTTCGTATGCATAAAAAACAAACTTAAGAGAAATTGTCGTCCCTGCTTATTTGACTCATCAGCTTCTACATCTTTTGTATTAGGTTGTAACAATTGCTTATACAATAAACAATTCTAGTTGTTACGCATTATTCGTAAATATTGATGGCTTCTCATTGTGTTTGTCATGTTCGCGTAGATGTAACAAATCTGCTGACAACTGTTTCAACACAGTGTCATCATGGATATGACACAACTCATGATTGACAAAATTTATAAGATTTTCAACAGGAGTCGATGTTAAAGTCCATTTTGGCAATTCTATCATCAGTACCAGAAATGATTATAAGACATCACAAATGTGAATTTATGTTTATAGACCAATAGTGAATAAAATTACAACTTTTTTTGTTGTTTTTTGGAAATATCTCAAAGATTATTCAAGGAATCGTTTGACAAAATGGATTGTCATACGACCGGATCAGTGCATTTTCCAATGAGAAAATCAGGGATATCTTCGAAATAGAGACCATTTTTCAAAAATTTATAATTTTTATAAATTTTAAGCTGGACTAACAAAATTGCGGAAACTGATAGATAATAATATGTGGTTCAACTGTGCGCAAGATGATTTCTGTCCGATGTGTACTTTTTGCACAATCGCGTTATAAACAATTTAAGGGCACATCTTGCAAGATGCGCCGATTTGACGGAAATCGTCGTATTCATCTGGAAGTAGAGATCAATATCTACAATGTGTTGAAAATGTAACTGCACAGTTGAACCACATGTTAGTTTCCGCAATATTGTTTGTCCAGCTTCATATTTATAAAAATTACGAATTTTTGAAAAATGGTCTCTTTTTCGAGGTTTTCCCGGATTTTCTCAGTGAAAATGCACTGATCTGGTTGTAAAACAAACCATTTTGTAGGTTACATAATCCTCTAAAAAAGTTCTATTGACTGTAAAACGATTCCTCCAATACTTCTTGAGATATTCGCAAAAAACAAAAAAGTTGTAACTTTTTTCACTATTTCTTGTTTAAAAAATTCTACAAAGCGATTTTGCTGGGGCGAAAACCAGGGTTTTCATTTAAGAACTATCTTATAAAAAGTTTGCATCTTTTATTTTGTGTGAAAAGAGCCTCCTCTTATTTTCATCTACAGCTTGGCCTATTATTAAGGCTGAGACACAATTTAAGTTTTGTCATTGTCATTCCATTATTCTGGCCACGCCCCACAAACAATAATTTTGGTGAAAATCAAGCTTTATTTTTCAGTTTATTTCAACAAAAAAGTAGCAACAAAACTATATATGCAGATGGGCGAATCGACTAAACGCCCGAATGCCAGAGTCGAACTGAATGCTGTAACTGAATAAAAAAATCACTGAGTTGAACTGAATTAACTGCAAGTTTTTGACGACTTTTATATCCGCGGCGTCGCGAGGCGTGGCCTACCAGAAATTATCACGCTGCACTGATTTATTCTGGCGCTATGTCATCCTCGACCAGAAATACTAAAAATAAATTTGATGTCGAGACTATATCTGAGAGCGGAGATCTAATAGGCTCCGCCCACCAGCGGCTTTGCTTCGGCATTGGCCGAAGTAAATGTCAGGTATTCTTATTTAAGAAGCCCGTGACAACTAAATGCGTGTGTACGGAGGTACGGAAATCGGAGGTATCCACCTTATCCGGTTAGCTACGTTCCGAGCAGTGAGCACAGCATCGTCGCAAATCCAGCAACTCCAGAACTCTCCTTACTGGATCAGTTAGGAACAGTATGAATTATTTCTGTATGTTGTTGGTGTTTACCAACGGCGTCTCATACGCCTATGCCAGGCTGTATATTTCTCAGAGGAGCTACAACCTGGCCAGAAATACTTTTGAAAAACTGTAAATTATTATCGTCATAGCTAAACATAGCTGAAAAAGCTCGGGTGAGCCATCCGAGTTCCACTACCCGAGCAGAACACTGTCTGGGCTCTCTTGTGGTACTCTGACGACTGAATTCAGGAGTCATCTCGAGTTCCTTTATAGGAAAGCTGGACATTTACTCCTGCCAATACCGGAGCAAAGCCGCTTGTGGGCGGAGCCTATTGGAGCTCCGCTCCCAGATATAGTCAGAGTAGAGTAGAGTAGAGTTTATTTCCATCAATTTACATAAAGGCGTTCATTGTAGGTCCAGTTTGAAGTCTATATTATTTAAATATTCCAATTCATCATAGAAGCAGTGTTGTACAAAATGGTTTTTCAATACCTTTTTGAATTTAATTTCGTTCAGTTCCTTAAAGTTTTCCTGTAGGTGATTATAAAGTTTAACGTCTAAAGTATTTTTCTTACAAATAGCATATTTGAATCTGTCCGGTCTGAGATTATTACAAGATCTTGTTTTATAATCATGAAAGTGTGAGTTCAATTTGAATTTTTCCTTGTTTCTATAAATTTCAAGAAAAGTTTCATAGATATGAAGTGACGGTAATGCCATAATTTTCAGTTTTATATATATTGGCTTACAGTGTTTCCTGAAACTAGCACCCACTATAATCCTTATTACCCGTTTTTGTAGTTTAAATATTCTGTCTGCACTGTACGATTTACCCCAAATAGTTATTCCATAACTTATGTGGCTATGGAAAAGCGCATGGTAGCATGTTTTTAAAGTATCAATAGAGAATAGGTTTTTCAGATTGCGTATTACAAATATGGAGCTGGTGAGCTTTTTAATCATAGAGTCTATGTGTGCAGACCAATTTAATTTATCGTCTAAAATAATTCCAAGTAGCTTCACATTGTTACCAGTACTTTGTGTTGTGTCAGAACTGAATATTATATTTTGATATTTATTTTCATTTAGCTTCAAATTGTTTATTCTAAACCACATCTTGAGTTTTGACATGCTATTTGAAATTTTAGTTTTTAAATCAGTCAAATTTAAAGAATTGTTTATCACTGATGTATCGTCCGCAAAGCTGATACATTTGGTAGGATATGCATAATGAAATAGGTCGTTCAAATAGATTTAAAAAAAGTGTAAGGCCTAATATAGAGGAACTCCGTGCTCAATAACATTGTAATCTGAAAGGGTATTTTTGAAATAGACAGATTGTTTTCTATCTAATAGATAGGATTGAAATAGGCTTAAGGCTTTACCCCGTATGCCACATTTATTAAGTTTTTCTAGTAAGAGATTGTGTGAGTCACAATCAAAGGCTTTCAAAAGGTCGCAAAGTGTTAGAGACACCACTCGTCCCTCCTCCAGACCGCCGAATATGTCCCCCACAATCTCTCGAATGGCTTGTGTGGTACTACATTTTTTCCTAAAGCCGTACTGATTACAGTGTAATATTTTATTCTTTTCTAAGAAAATTACTAATCGATTATTCAGGATACGTTCAAACAGTTTTCCGAATGTTGGTATGATTGAGATGGGTCGGTATTTTTCAGTGATTCTATGATTGCCATTTTTATGCAGGGGTAGTACTTTGGAAACTTTGAATACACCAGGAAACGTTCCTTCTGAGATACATGAGTTGTAAAGTACTATCAAGATATCTATTAGACTGATAAATATTTGAGTTACAGTATTTTTATTCATGCCATATATATCTGTACACTTGGAGTTTTTTAAGCTATCCAAAGCTATCATTATTTCATCCCTAGTGACTGGAGTCAAGAAGAAAGACATGCATGGAGAAAGGATTCATTTGTGTCAAGTGCATAGACTTCATCTTTAGGCAAAGAGTCGATAATGTTTCTTGCAACCGAGGCAAAATAGTCATTGAAATCATTTGGAGTGATGTCACAGGCAAATGTCTTTTTTTTTAGATTTATTTCTATGATAGTTTATAAGTTTACAGCAATCTCGAGCAACATTATCTGACTGCGATATAAATTGTTCATAGGCGTGTTTTTTCTTCATAGAAATGGTCTGTTGGTACTGTTTTTTAAATGAATTGTAAATAACGTAGTTTTTCTCAACGTCAGCTATTACTTTCAAAGAGGAAAGAGTATTCCTCATATTTTTCAGTTCGTTGTCAAACCATTGAACAAGGCTACTTCGATTTTCATTAAATTTTTTAATAGGTAGAAGTAGTTCCATTAGGGATTGTACTGACCAAGACATATTGGAGTTTATGACTGTTGACCAGTCCATACTTTGTAGTGATGTATTTATTTTATTCATGCTATTTGTATTTATGAATCTTTTATATACTGGTTGATGTATGGTCTGGTGGGAGTTTTTTATTCTGAGAGTAAGATATTGTGCTCTATGATCTGATATGCCCGGTTCAAACACTCCAGACAGTAGAAATTGTTCATCAATCTTTGTAATAATATTATCCAAGCATGTCTTAGATGTTGCTGTGACTCTTGTGTAATCGTCTATTATCGCACGTAAGCCAAATGAGCAAATAAGATCGTTAAAATTATTAATTTCATTGTAAGTATCTTTGAAATTTATATTAAAATCTCCAACAAGTATATAGTAATAAAGAAACATGCATCGTGAACACGTTCTATCAACTTCGGTCGTGAAATAGCTCTAAAAAGCAGGTATAAGTGTCCGTTAAATTTTAAATTTCGGTGTGTAAATCGAATAGACGTGAATGCCTTCAAGTCGTCAGAAAATATTACATGTCCAACACCGAGTAAGTAAGAACCCCAGTTAATCATTGAAAGGTGCATGTCGCGCATCACACGTCCATGAACGAATAGTCCGGGCGCTTAAGCATAAGCATATACATACTCAGTTTCAATTTCAAAAATGTCAACGAACGAAGAAATAACAATACAACAAGTTTTTAAAGAAATCATACTTAGCAAAAACGAACTGAAGAACGCAATTCATGCCAGCGAAGCAAGAGTGAGGCTTGACCTGGATGCTCTGAGAAATAAAGTCGTGTCGCTAGAAAAAGAAAATACTGATTTGAAAGAGAAGATCGAATTACTGAATCGAAACCACAAAAATAATAACCTGATTATCTTCGGATTGAAAGATACCAACAAAATCACCCCTGATATATTCTGCACAGAAATTAAGAAACTCATCCAAGTTGATCTAACGGTGGCAGAGATAAACGATATTTTCCCTCTTGGTCGTGCATCTAATTGTCCCGTGAAGTTAGAGCTGATATCACATTTGAAAAAAAAATTGATTCTACAAAACTGCAATAAGCTGCGAGGTTCTAACGTGTCTATCGTTCATGATATGACAGAAATCCAGAGAGTGGAAAATAAAATTTTGCGAAATCACCTGAAAAAAGCCCGGGAGACAGTGACTAACATTGCTTTCATAAGAGGAAATAGATTAGTTGTTAATAATATACACTACACCATAGACGAATTGGAATCACACGAAGGAGAAGAAGAAGGAGAAAATTTGAACGAAACTAAGGCAAACAGTGAACCGGAATCACCTAACATCACAATACTACAAGATTTCACACAAATACCAGCTCTGAAAAATTTTCCAACGACAACCCACACTTCATGTGAAAGTGAGAAGAAACTGTTATCTTCACAGAATACTCCCAAATCAAACAAGAAGCTGGATCAAGAAATTGCGGCTAAAACAACCTTCAAAACATTCAGTACAAGAGAAAATTTAAGAAGTTCTTCACGAAAGAATTCGAACTCATAAACTCAGATTTTGTATCTCGGTGATTTCGTGCTCAATTTATATTTCATAGGCCAACTATTATTGCTACGACGCCCGTACTAACAAAGTAAAGAAGGCCTGATAGAATTGTAATCCTTCATAAACATTGAAATACCTACCTAAGATAAGGAATTTGTTGCTCGTTTTTAAACAGATTTTATTTTCCATATTGTTCTTATACCAGTAAGGCTATTTGTTTTTCAGCTGGAATAAGAAAATATAATTCACGATATTTATTAGTATACAGGTTTGTTCCGTTTTGTCACTAACATTAGAAGTTAATGATGCAGAACTCTTTTAGTTTTTCACATTTGAATGTACGATCTATATTCACTGGGTTTGATGTACTTTCAGAACATATTTCAAATTCCAATTTAGATATTTTCGCTCTCACAGAAACATGGCTTTCATCTGATATCTCCTCCAATACAGTTGGCATCAACTCATATCACCTAGTGCGAGCAGATAGAGATGGAAGAGGTGGTGGGGTTGCTTTTTTTATCAATGAAAATATAAATTACAAAATTATCCACTCTGAAATAAGTCCTGCTCTTGAGCAGCTTTGGATTTCGATAACCTCTAAATGCAAAATTTACTATTTCGGTGTGTTGTATCGCCCTCCCAGTGCTGATGTAACTCATTGCCTAAACGAACTGGAAGATACTGTTAGCAACCTGATCGCCTCAAGTGATTTTCTTTTAGTAGCCGGTGACCTTAATATAAATTTACTTGCAAATGACAGACGATGTCAACGGTTTTATGAATTCCTAAGTTCCTTCAACTTCCATCAGCTGGTTAACAGTCCCACTCGAATCACTTCTCATTCCCAAACTCTTTTAGATGTTTTAATCGTTTCAGATAAAGATAAAGTTAAATTGGTCGAAGTTTCTGACATACAGGGTATCTCCGATCATATGGCTGTCTCATGTAAAATTGATAAAATCGAAATTCAGCAAAATATTAAATTCATATCCTTTCGTGATTACCGTAACTTTGATTATACTTCTTTCAATTCGGATCTGCAAAATATAGAATGGGATAATATTTATTTAATGAGTGATGTTGACTACATGATATCATTTTTGAACGAAAATTTATTAAACATATTCGAAAGACATGCTCCTATTCGAAATAAACGGGTGAGTAAGCCTCCAGCTCCATGGTTAACGTTTAATATCAAAGAAATGTTATCACTGAGAGACCGCGCATTCAGCAAATATAAGAAATCACACTCAATAGCAGACTGGAATAGCTACAAAGAACTAAGGAACTATACAACTGGGGCTATTCGTAGAGAAAAGAAAGCCTATCTCAATTTCATCCTTGCTAAAAAAGATTCTAAGAGGACTTGGAATACTCTCAGATCTCTAGAAATTTTAAGGGACAAAGCCAATCCTGGAATCCCGAATGATTTGAGAGACGTGAATCTTATCAATTCATATTTCAATAATATATTGCAGCCTGGTAGGTCTGTATACCAAACTTCTCTACTTGACCGCTACAAAGAACAAGAAGAGTCCGAGAATCAGTTTTTCTTTTCCACTGTAACTGCCCATACTGTCAGAAAATACATAAATAAGATTAAGAGTAAAGCTACAGGTTCAGATAACATTTCTGTACAGATGATACATCTTTTTGATAATTATTTACTGAACCACATAACCCATATCATCAATTCTATAATAAATTCTGGACAATTTCCTAACTTGTGGAAAAGCGGTCTAGTCATACCTCTGCCAAAGTGTAACACACCATCTGTCTTATCTGACCTCAGACCCATTTCCATTTCACCTTCTCTTTCCAAAGTGATAGAAATGATACTGAAGGACCAAATCAATGTCTTTATAAACGAACAAAAAATTATTTCTTCGGTTCAGTCAGGATTCAGATCACAACATAGTACTACCACAGCCCTTCTTTCAATTACAGATGATATTTTCCAAGCTGTTGATAAAGGTAGTGTCTCTTGTTTAGTATTACTTGATTATAGTAAAGCGTTCGACACCATCGACCACGATATCCTTTGTGAGAAACTTGTCGCATTTGGCTTCTCGCAAGATGCAGTACGTTTAATAAAAAATTATTTATCTGACCGGACTCAAAAGGTAATTCTAGATGGAGTAATTTCAGAGGCCTTATCTGTAACTAAAGGTGTGCCACAGGGATCTATTCTCGGACCCTCATTGTTTAGTTTATATATATCTGACTTCCACCATTTTGTTAACAATTGCTCCATACATCACTATGCTGACGACACCCAGATCTATTTTTCATTTCCCATTTCCGATCTAGACCTGGCTCAAACTCATATAAATACTGATCTCCAGACCATCTTCGATATTTCTACTGCTCATAAGCTCAAACTCAATCCAAAAAAGTCTGCAGTGATGCTATTTGGCTCCAAGAAGAACAGGGATATCGCAATGAATACCATACAAATTCGCCTTGAAAATGACTCACTTCCAATTCTGAAAGAATTCAAAAATTTAGGACTGTGGCTCGATCCTGAGCTCAGATTCACTAAACATGTCAGCCACCTCAGTCAATCCTCCTACAATGTTTTAAGGCAACTTTATCCAAACAGGGACTTACTTTCATCTGAATTAAAGCTTAAACTTTGTGAGTCACTAATATTCTCTAAAATTTCCTACTGCGACAGTATATATGGACCAGCTTTACGCCAACTTGACCGTCACCGCTTGCAACGTATACAAAATAATTGCCTGAGGTTTTCTTTCGGTGTTCGTAAATACGACCATATATCTGTGCCGATGAAGAAATCAGGTTGGCTGAATATGGAGAAACTTAGGAAATTACACCTTCTAACAAATACCCATAAAGTTC
Organism: Chrysolina oricalcia; assembly: GCA_944452925.2. Taxonomy (NCBI): domain Eukaryota; kingdom Metazoa; phylum Arthropoda; class Insecta; order Coleoptera; family Chrysomelidae; genus Chrysolina; species Chrysolina oricalcia. The sequence goes on from OX101812.2 coordinate 18,703,163, forward strand.
TAACTTCCCAAGTACCAGATTACCTTTTCAAAAGGCTAAAAACCTTTTCGGACCTTAACAGATTTTCCACTCGTAATAAAACTACACTTATCATTCCAAAGCACAAAACTTCATTTTTCACTCGTAGCTTCTCGTACAACGCACCGAAATATTATAACTCACTACCCAATGAATTTAGATCCTATTCATTAAATAACTTTAAAAAAAGATTGAAAGTTCTTCTCGGTGAGTAGACTGTCTCCTTTCGAACTGACCGGCTATTAACCAAACTGATATGCATTGCTGTTCTTAATGTTTTATGTATAATATCTACTTTGTAATTCCCACAATGGGGTTAACATATTGTTCATATTGTTTATATTGTTCATATTGTTTATTTATTGTCCGTATTGTTCATATATTGTTCATATTGTTTATATTCTTTATATTATCTTATTTCTTTCACTTCTTTCCCTTCAGGAACATAGGGTTGAGTTTAAAAACAGCTCACGCTGACACTCCGCCTTTTCACCTCCACCGTTAAATTGTACTTGTTCTGTTTGTTTTATGGTGAATAAAGACGAATTATTATTATTATTATTATTATTATTATTATATATCCATTGAAAGTTTTTTGAGCAATATAATAACAAATTTTCAAGATTTTCTAAAAATATATTGAAATTACTATTACCAGTTCTATATATAGTTACCAATATTATGTTTGATACGATTTCTATCGCACATAATTCTCCCTCAAGTTCGCATGTTATATCCGGAAGATTTATAGGTTTAGTATTTATTTTGTTGTTGCCGAAAATCGCAACACCTCCATGTTCTTTGTTTGTCAATTGGTACGGAAGAGCCCGGACAGTGTACTCTTCGGGAAGCGGTGGCTATAAGCCTTTATTTTTGCTGTATCCTCGTTTCTGAAAGTATTTCTGGCCAGGTCATAGCTCCTCCTGGAAATCTAAGGTCTGGCATAGGAATAATGAAGCGTCTTTGGTTAACACAAAACCATACAAAAAGAATTCCTACTGTTCCTGACTGATCCCGAAGAAGAGTTCCGGAGTTGCTGGATTTGCGACTATGCTGTGCTCGGAGAGCGAGCTAGCTGGATAAGGTGAACTCCTCCAATTTCCGGATCTCCGAGTACACGCATTTGTTGACAAATTTCTCGCTATGATCCTGATCTGTTTGAACATTTCGTGCACTGCGAAAGTTAAAACAAACATTATATGTACGTCTTCTAATATAAAAACAGCTAAACGATAATTTATTAACTATTGTAATATTTACTTTATTTGCAGGTTTCTGCTTTCGTAGGTTTTCATAGTTATTCGATTTTGATTTTTTGGCAATTTGTTGCCCAAAGATGACAAAGGGACAAGGCCGTGGTGGAGAGGGGGGAGGCGGAAATTATAGTTCGTTATCTCCAAAGTCATCCCTAGCCTAGCGTCGCGCTAAGGTCAGCAGCGGGTCAGGCTTCCGCAACCGAGAGGCTCTGGGCCCCTTCGAGGCTCGGGCCCCAGGGATCTTGCCCTCCTCTGGTCTGCCCTATGTCGACTATCGAAATGATATTTGGATCTGGAAATTTCATTGCCTACAGAAAGTATAAAATAGTTGCTTTGATCTGTTTGGATGTATTTCAGGACTCTCACAAGACTAGCATCATCCAATTTACGACAGCAAATACCATTCGAAAATCTGTTGCAAGATTTCATTGTGAATCTGGGAGTTGGAGTGAACTGGGGTGGGGCTGGCAACATGCAGTTATTTTTGGGAAATCCTGGAGATTATGCTTGGGGCCGAGAAGGACTTGATGCCATTGTAACTCAATTATTGAACCAGATGGACAGCACAGGTGAGGTTTCATTAAACGAATGCGAGAAATAATCTACAGGGTGACCCATATTTGAAAGCGGGGCACACCTCTAAAACTCTTCATCCGATTCAAAAGTTCTTTTTTTCAGTGGATAAAGCATCGATAGTTTCAGTTTAGTGCCATAAATTCGAAACGAAATTAAAACTTTCAATGCCTACTTCGAATTTACTCCATCGCCAAAGCAATTTTTTTACAGAAACTTTACTATTCCACTTGATTTTTTGTTGATTCGTTACCGGAATTTCATAAAAAATATTGATTCTTATCAGAAATATAGCCTAATTAAAATTTAAATTACGTTATCGAAATATTTCGGATAATCCGGTATATCACATTAGTGAAATATTAGCAAAACAAAACAAGAAAACAGTCAAATTTATTTAGGTCATTAGTGAAGATAAATTTGAAGGGTTTGATGTGGAACAATGGGACAGAAAATGTTTTGAATGGTATTACCATAGAAATATATATATATATATATATATATATATATATATATATATATATATATATATATATATATATATATATATATATATATATATATAATAAGGATGGATTTAGCGAGGGGCAATATATGAAAATATAAGTAAAAAAGTTATTGGGTATAACCCTCAAAAAGTTGTGCAACCGTAGACACGTGTTTCGAGCTTAAGCTCTCTTCAGTACGGTAAAATCAAGTGCGAAGATGTACAACACTTGGATGTAAAAATAGAAACAAAGGAAGTCAACAACAGGAAGCCAACCACACATTTGTGGCATCGGTTAGAAGACCTTGTACTCACAAGCCAACAACTAACGTCGCCACGGAGGTAGCTATAGCTACCAGCGTGACAATCCTACCCAGGAAGATACAAATAAGGATGGATTTAGCGAGGGGCAATATATGAAAATATAAGTAAAAAAGTTATTGGGTATAACCCTCAAAAAGTTGTTTCTATTTTTACATCCAAGTGTTGTACATCTTCGCACTTGATTTTACCGTACTGAAGAGAGCTTAAGCTCGAAACACGTGTCTACGGTTGCACAACTTTTTGAGGGTTATACCCAATAACTTTTTTACTTATATTTTCATATATTGCCCCTCGCTATATATATATATATATATATATATATATATTATACTTTCTCTAGAATGCTAATCCCGCGAATTTTCTCGGCGAAAAGCATGCCGCGTATGCGACCCGTTTACGATGTGCGCATGCGCGTCATCAGTGTAGTTTGGGTAGATCGTTGCCAAGTTTGAAAATAATTTGGTGTTCTAATTCAGAGTTTTTTGTTATGAGGCATTAAAACACATGTCATTTGAAAGAGAGAAATTTGACAGGGCATTTAGGACTTTTTAAAACTGAAAAGAACCTTTTAGAGATAGATGACTCCGAATTTTAGGCGCGAAAGAAACTATTTAAAACAATAATGTACCCTATGCTACTGTAATTATAATGACCGTGCAAAAGTGCTTTTTCATCAACAGGAAGACTTGTCACAAAGATCTGTCCCTCTTGTCAGAGGTCAGAGATGGTTTTTAGAATTTTAGATTTTCTCTTGTCGTTTTGTGTGGTGTTTGTTGTCGTTGGTTATTCTTTCATCATTCGTGAATTTGCATTAATTTTGTTCCTCTAAAGACAATTTCTAATAAAGCATTTTCTTCCTACAAATGAACAATGAACTGTTTAGTGTTGTGTAAAGGAAAAATACCTGAGATAAATCATTTTTGGTAGATAATGAAGTTTTTTATGTACTTTGCCCAAAATAGCTTAAATATTATTTTAGCGGACAAAAAAGGCATGATTTTTGGTTATTGTTCTTAAGAAGAGACCCCAGCCGAACATTTTAGAGAGAAAATTGTAATTTGTGGCATACATTTTTCTCATGAAGATTCATGTGAAAACGACAATAGGTAGAATAATTTGAAACCTAGTTCAGTATCAATACTGTGTCTGCGTAAGCACGCATGACGATTGATACAACTTTCTGCCACACCGCTTATATTATGAGTTCTAGATTCCTACAAAAAGTACTAAACATACATAGAATCGCCTCAGAAAATTAATGTCGATATGGAAGTACTTTTCTTTGATGATAAGGAAAATGCTTCTGGCCTCACTTTTTCATGCACCCCCATTGTGGAAATTGCACTAAGGTAATACAACCAGAAATACCCGTAGAAATAGCATGTTAACCTCTTCAAATGATTTAAATGAAATGCAGTTGCATATTTTGACATGAATCGTTCTAGAAAAAAACCTCGAGCTTCCAAGCATCCAATTTTATAAATCCAATTTGAGTTGAAATTATTCATGATATTAGCTGAAATAAATTTTCATAGTTTTTTGTACTTTCAACTTATTTTCCAATCCAGTGCCTCCTTGAAATTTGCACCGACGATTTGTGGTGGTTCCATAGGTTTCTGTTGAATAACTATAGCTGAAAAGTGAATGTGATACTAAAAATCAGTCGCTTCAGAGCGATAAATAATAATAATAACCGTACTCTACTTTCTGATGGCCTTTGCTGAATATTTGGGATATGTGAAAATATATATTCAAATCGGCTAAATACAAATAACAGGTATAAGTACAATGAGGTTTCCAACCTTATTCTTCGAGATTCAGAATTAACGTTTGTTAATCTTCACAAGTACAATAATATTTTACTAAAACGGGGCCTGTTACAAAAATCACTAATGACGCGCATGCGCATTGCGGACTAGCCTGAACTTTTTACAACACTTTTGACATGGGGATTAGCATTCTAGAGTAAGTATATAATATATATTTCTATATGGGTATTACGGATACTACTTTTTGAGAGAAGATAGTGGCGCTGGGGTCACATCAACTTGAAAACTTTGAAAGTCAGAAAGATCGAAATTGTAGAAATAGGTATCAACAAAAATTGAAAAAATTTGGATGGTAGTTTGACCCTCATACCAATTGAAATTTTTAAATTGATGTGCCCTCTATCGGGCAATCACAATGACATTTATTTAAACAAAAATATTAAGTTACATTGCGTTGTCTGGAATAATTGCTTTGTAGTAATATATTTCAGAGTGAAACTCTTTCATAACCAGTCAGTATAATCAATAGAAATTAATAAAACACCAAATCGTTTTCAACTAATTTAATGATGGCTTACACCTTTTTGAAATCTTTATGACCATTACCCACTAAATTTACCGGACGCAAAAATTTCGAAAACCAGTTCATTTCACGGTGATTTATAGAAGTAATTTTGGTAATTTTAGGTGTACGAGGGTTGCTATTTATGTATTGAGAATGAAGAACTAAAACAATAATTGGGGTGTAGAAACTTCTTTATTGTTTTTCAAAATACCCTTTTTCAAATCTACACATTTTTGCATTCGATTAAACCAATTGGCAAAGCAGTTTTTCCACTCCGAAGTAGGTATCTCCAAAACATGGGTTTTGAATGCATAAACAGCGTCTTGTGGCGTTGAAAAGCGTTTTCCACGTAATTTGTTCTTCACTTGAGGGAACAAATAGAAATCATTGGGTGCTAAATCAGGGCTGTACGGCGGATGACCCATCAATTCAACGTTTTGAGTGCTCAAATAGCGGGTTGTTTGAGCCGATGTGTGTGAGCTAGCATTGTCGTGATGGAGAGTTATCCTTCGTCGACGGTTCGTTTTCCTTATTTCATTGATGACTTCTGGCAAACAAATAGTAGTGTACCATTCAGAGTTTACCGTTCTACGTTGCTCTAAAGGCACGGTTGCCACATGACCGTTTATTCCGAAGAAACAGGCCACCATTTGGTTCGAAGTGCTGCGAGCACGAACAACTTTTGATGTGACAAGGCCAGGTAGCCTAGTGGTTAAAGCGACATTGTTTTAGTCACTGACTGCCAGTCGGCGATGGTTCAAACCATGGCGACTGCAGAACTTTTTCTGATGGCCTAAGAAAGTGCTAGGATTCGCACGTAAAAAGGTAAGACCTCGTTAATCCTTGGCTCGCACAAGTTTCGACTTCTGAGGGCTGCCGTTCCTAAGGGGACGACAGCTGGTTAACGGAAAAAACAATTTTAACAGTTTTAACAACAATTTTAACATACAGTCGACTGCTGTTTAGTTTCGGGCTCATAAAAATAAATCCAAGATTCGTCACCTGTGTATATGTTATAAACTGCATTTGATGCACCTCGGTCATATTTTGTAATCATTTCATTGTACCAATTTACACGAGTCTTTTTTTGATCAATTGTCAAATTGTGCGGAATCCAACGAGAACAAATCTTTCTGACTGCCAAATGTTCATGCAATATCTTATGTATACTTGTCATAATAATGCACAGGGATGCCTCGATCTCGCGATATGTCACATGACGATCCTGCATTATCAGTTCGGACACAGCATCAATGTTTTCTCGCACAACAACCGATTTTGGACGTCCATCTTTAACTTCGTCCGCCAGCTACGTTTGAATTCACTAAACCATCGATATACTGTGGCCTTGGATGGTGCTTCATCAGCAAGAATCGCAGTAAGTTGATCGGCACACTGCTGTTGAGATAATCCACGTCGAAAATCGTGAAAAATCATGGCATGAAAATGTTCACGATTTAGCTCCATTTTTTGACCGAGATAAAATTTTCAAATGTCTATTAACAATACAAATAGCGTATGTATGACAAAAAGTTCTGATTACGTATACTGTCAAAAATGTCAAACTTTGCGATAGCGCAGTTGGATCGCGCTTAGCGACACCAGTGTTGCCAATTCTCAATACATAAATAGCTACCCTCGTAACAATGTTTATTTCCAGAACACAAAATCCAGTAATCACTGTACTCACTATTTGTATTTTTCAGGACCACCTCCAGTTTCCAAAGATGTTATTGATGCCTTACCAATAGTCGAAGTGACCGAGGAACAGGTGAAGATAAAACTACAATGTTCTGTGTGTTGGGAGGATTTCCAGTTGAGAGAATTCGTTCGCCAGTTGCCATGTTTGCATATTTACCACGAACCTTGCATAAGGCCTTGGTTAGAATTGCACGGAACTTGCCCTATATGTAGACAGAACCTTATAAATAATGAACAATCTAGTGACAATAACCACGACTCTGGTTCTAGTGGTGGAGGTGAGTTGTAAGATGTAGAAGATCTGGTGTCGAGTGAATAGCATAAGTTAGTTTTATTTACCTAATCAATTTTTGTTAGTCAAAAGAATAGATTTTTGGTAAAGATGACTCTTTTCTTTCGCTCCGAAATATAATAATGAAATCCTAAGTCAAGTTGTCATTTCAGTTAACTTGAATGAGAAATATTGGGATACCTACTTATGTTGAAATTTAATTTTAAAAAAATGTATACTTTCACAAGCTAACAGCGAAAAGTGAATTGTAAAATCACTCAATTCACTACTTTGTCATACAGGAATTTATGCCGAATCTTATCCCGGTATTTCAATGTAGCCAGCATTTAAATTTTTTTAGGTGGCATCAACTATAATCTCCTGAGAGGTCTTATTCATTCTCCAAGCAGTAATTCATCCAACGCTTCTAGCTCAAGTTCTTTAGATCATCACGGGGCTAGAACAAGATCGAGATCGCAAAGTGATGCCACGATGTAACCGGTAGATTTGACATTTAAAATGTGCTTGCTTTGAAGTCATTTAATATTAATTATACATCAAATAATAATTTAATTATTCCGAATATACGATCCTGGAGAAAAATACTAAATTGACAGCTTTGATCATTATCAACACATCTGATATTTTTTCATGTGTGACTTCATGACTTGTCTTCGAGTACAAACCTTGTAAGGGAGTTTTGCTGGTCAAAATTATGAGAAAAGTTAAACAGCTTAAAAATATAAAAATTTCTTGAAAACGGCAAAATCGGTCAAGTTGTATTGGATTGACTTATTTTTTTATCAAAGAGCTTTGTAAACTCGCAACCAAAAGGGCAATTTCAACCTTGAATAATATCAGTATTTAATTGACGCTATGGATTCTTAATTGCAATTCTTCACGGATCTACTCATTCTTGATAAACACTTGGGAAAAACTTTGGTTTTGTTCTCACATTTGCAAATCGTTTTGGAGCGTATTATTCCGCCTCATCAGCGATTTTTAAGGTATTTTATGGTAAGGTTTTTAATGTATTTAAAGGTATTTAAATTATTCATTAGAGTAAAATTGCTACAAGTCTCACACCTTCCTATATGATTACACTGAAAAGTCATTAGACTATTTCGGAAACTTGAATTTTCCTATTTTTCTCCTGGATTGTCTCAACTAAAACCTAAATTATTTGTTGTGCAGAAATGTTTCACCCGAAATCAAGCCGAAACACGTGATACTCTAGCACTTGAAGACAAAACATTTTTATGTATAAAATATTATCTTTCTAAAAAGTACTCTATTAATTTTACTTAGCGAAAGGTTTGTTCCTATTTATACAATACCCCAGTAACAAATCGAGAAAATAAGTTTTATGAAATAGACATGCTTTTACTAAAATGTTTTATCTGAAACCAAGTGGCATAAAGTGACACTGAAACATTTGATGAAGAAACATTTTCTTTGTGAATTTTTTTTGAGATGCACTTACGTGAATAAAAATGAGTTTGGTTTGGCAAATTTTGAACGTTTATTTGTACAACTTTGAAAGTTGTGTGTTTTGTATCCTGTTAATTCATTCATGTTGTAATTCTCAATATAATTGACATCGTAGAAAAACACATCTGGTTGGTATTGGAAACTTGGAGACCTGACAAGTTGTTCAGTTTTACAGAAATTGACGTGTATTCTTGATTTTCTAGTAGTGTCAGTAATATTTATCTGTGAAACATCACAAATCTTCAATTCAGGTAATATAATGACATTATTATAGTGTAATACAGAGTAATTCAAATTGGCATATATGATAGAAAGTGAAACTTACAGAAATGAAAAAAAATACGTTGATACTTGAATTAAATTTTTTCACCACTTTGGTTTTCAAAATATATTGATACAAAGAGCACTTTCCCATTTGAATTTTATTTTATTCTCTACTTAGTTTTTGAAATGTAAGGGTATAGGAGCACTTTCTCACAGAAACTTTTCATGTACATTCACAAGATGTCTTTTGGGGGTTCAGGGGCTATAACCCATGCGATATTTATCAATACCACTTGATTAATCACCGAAAATATCTTGTTGAGATGTAACTTGGATTTCTGAAATTAAAATGAACAAATTAACCATCCGTAAAAAATCTTGGTCAATCTAATCTTTTCGTTGATGCAACAAGAGATAAATATCGTTTAATGATGATTGCGAAAAAAGTTCTAGTAATTCTAATTTTGATGACATCTTGAGGAAAATATCCGAAAGGTTTTGTGATAAGTCCCCTTTCTTCAAGTTTATTTCTATGTGAAATTCAAGAACAATGTAATCAATCCAAACATTGCAATTTCTCAATCTCGAGAATGACTTGAATTATTGCATGTTTTATTAATTAGTACATTTTGATAATCTTTAAATTGCACAATTTTGCTCTTATGAGTAAACTCATCATTTCAATACCAACTGCTAATCTTAATGCATATTATTTGACGTTGGATTTATTCTATTGGAAATTTTCCAGGCTAAACGAAATTATTTTTAGATTTGATTGTGTATGTTTCAAATACATTTTTATTTAATAAAATAATATTACGCAGCTGCAGTCATAATTGAAAAGTGTATAAATTGTATGTGCTTTATATTTAATTGCATTATTTGACATTTTTATTTTTATTGAGATATTTTTAAAAATCTAGGATCAAATTAATTTGTTTGCTCGAGAAAGGACACTTACAGCCGTATGCATAGTCAATTCCAGCGACTCGCCAGAGTTTCGCCGCTCGCTACACAAGAACTATAATGCACAGTCGAGCTCCAAAAAAGTGGTACGTCGCCAGCGTATCGCCAAAATGTGACTTATCGCATAATTTTCTCATTTTTGGAGCTCGACTGTGCATTATAATCCTTGTGTAGCGAACGGCGAAACTCTGACTAGTCGCTGGCGATTGACTATGCATACGGCTGTTAGAATCTGTGAAATGACTTTTTTTTTCAGATTGAAAAAAATAATTAATTGGTTTTGATGTTTTATTGAAGTATCATCAAATAAAGCTAGATGATCAATTGCATTGAATGATCTTTTGGATGTTTGAGTTCACTTGTTGGAAATGTATTGTAATGAAAAGTATTTGAAAACTATTCACGTTGTCAAAAGTCCGAAATTGCATTGAGGTGAATAGGTGATGCTATTGTACTTGAGATGTGTCTTTTTATGATGAACAACTGATGAAATTACATTAGTCTTGTTATTTACTTTGTATATATGAAAATTGTATAGACTGGACAAATAAAAATTATGTTACAGTTTTGGTAATATATGTGAATCCGCCCATTTTATTCTTCCACTTGAGATTTGTAACCTTTTTTATCATGCCTATAGTTACTACTATAGATGAAAATCTGCAAAGTCTGAGTTGTGAATTTTTATTTGCAATTATGTATAATTTTGACCAACTCATGCAAATGGCCATAAAAGTCAAGCTGATGAAGTATATGGACAGCAAAAGCATAGACAGTTTTAAAAATGAATTTACAACGAAACTGAGTTGGAAAAAACATTCTTAAATTTTTCGTAACAGAGGTTTAAAAAAAAACAAAAATTTGGAAAACATTTCATACACAAAGTTGAACGTATGCCAAATTTCATTAGGATAATCGGGCACTTTCAAGTAGGGAAAAAACGAATATACTGAGAAGCAAAATTATTTTTGGAATAACGATAAGATTCCATCAAAATATCCTATGAGACTGTAAAATAGCAGAATGAAATATATCTAACTGATTCATTATCTGAATAGAAACTGATCAAATGTGTTTTATGAGAACCAGTAAAGCATTATTATACGCGAAAAACGTAGAACAAGATTTCAGAAATCTGAATTGGTTGAGAATAAAAAGTAACCAAAATGAGACCTGCAATTATCTAACTTGCCATATTGAATATTATCCAAGAAACAAACCAACAGATTTTTTAAGTGAAATGTAACTACGCCACTGGAGTTGTGATACTTTCAAGTCAGTATAACCGAAATTAAACGAAAAAATAATAACAAGTATAAGCCACAACTCTTTCTTTAGTGTACTTGTGCAATAAAATTCACTAATGACTCGAATAACTTTGACTGTTTTCGTCTTTTGTTTTGCTGAGTTTTGCTAATTTATCTGTAGCAATAAGTTTCGAAGTCTCCTACTGGAAATTAGTTTTTTTTTAATATGAATCTGTGTGTGAGGAGTGTTTAGGAAACCAAAATTACCCACATTATGAATAACTGTTGATTATTAATGTTTACAATTCAAACTTTGGTGTAATGGAGCATTGTAAACTACAATATTCCACACGTGTGATAACTTGAAAGATAATTCACCAAAACAATAGAATTTGTCATTTTTTCAAAAATGGAACAATAGTAGACATTCAGTCTTCACTGTGTCTGTATGATTTTTGTTGTTTTTTCCTCTGGAATCGTTAACTATATCCAAACTGAATTTTTAGCTTCCACTATCATACTCTTATAATAACAATCTTTTCCTAATTGAATCCATTTTCTGTATATTCTGCTATATGTAATAAAGTAATTATGAAAAAATTCACTATTAGTATAGTCTTTATGAACTCAATTCAGACAGCATACAACCAAGCGATCATACGAGGTTTTATCAATATACAAATTGCCGCTGATAATTTGCCTAGGTATAAATTAATACCTACGCTCCTCGTCAAAACTATTGGCAGTCCACATGGAGATGATGCAATATTCTATCACATAAAAGGGGCGGTTGAAATGCCAAAATAAATCCTTTGGTTTGCAGCTGTCAAATTCTAATCCAATCAGTTTCTATTTGCTAGAGGATTTATTTACTAGACAGTGCGGTGCAGCTAGGCTGAGAGTTCAGATGCATATTTACATATAGTGCGGCTTTTAATAGTCTCCCCCCCCCCTGTTAACTTTTGAACGGTTCGACGTAGAAACATGAAAAAAAAAAAAAACTGTTTCGAGGGTTTCACCAATACTACTTTTTGAAATAAAAAAAATAGTGATTGCACGATAGGGGGCGCAGGAGGGCCCATCAACTCAAAATTTTTAAATGGCATGTAGGGTCCAGTGTCACATAGTTGAAAAGAGAATTCAATTCTCTTTACATCTAAATATTTTTGAATTTCGGTAATATTTTTTTGTAATTCAAAATCGAAATATCAAATATAAATGCGTATCTGAATACTACTCATACCTCGATAAATTTGAACGGTTGGATGTGGAACAATGAAACCAAAAATTGTTTGAAGGGTATTACCGATACTACTTTTTACTTTTTATTAGTAAAAATAAATATAATAAATAAATAAATAATCATCCTGTGATAAAAAAACAAATAACTGTCAATGGTGGAAATTTGTGTCCACCTGCTCGTAAAAGAGCACGTACGCATCGCCACTCACAAGGGTCCTCGATGATACCCGAGAAACACGAGAGTCATTGTATTCGTGCCATGTGCCGGAGTACGGATGTCTGCAGTAAGAGGTGTAGTGGCCACTGTACATGGTGCCTCTGTGATTGAAGAGCGCATATAGATTTTAGCTACAAGGAGAGACGTTGTCTATGTGTCTTTTTTTTTGTACTTGACCATAAATTTACAATGGAAAAACATTGAACATACTTTGATAACTTAATATAAATGCACACAGTTCACTGAACCTTTTTGCGCCATTCAGGTATGCTGAGTTTGGGAAGATTCTTCAATGGAAGATTGGAACTTTCGCTGGCATAAATATTGTCATCATGCACTCTATTGATCCACTGTTTGGTAGGCTTGAGCAGTCGATCAGGGTCTCTTTTAGCCAGTTGACTAGACTTACTCCTTGTGGGCTTGTGCACTTCTACTTCTTTTCGGTGTTTCAGCAACTTGGAAATGTACAGGTCGTCTTGACTTTGGAACTGTTTTATCATTTTGTTGGCTTCGGTTGCCCTCCTTCTTTTTTCTTTCTCTGCGGACCATTTCTTTCTTTCTATTTCTTGCTGAAGCAAGGTTGTTCTCGTTTTCTTCCAGTCCTCCACTAACTTCCTCAGTTCTCTTTTGTTGTTGAGATTCCAGCTCTTTCCTCCTTTGCTCTTGGGCTCGCTCAATGTCCCGTGCGATCCGAATTTGTTGCTGCTGTTTTTCCAGTTTCCACTCCGATAATTGCTTTCTTACGTCTTGTGGTTTTGCTGTCTGCACATCTTCGGCCGATCCATCTCCGCATCTTCACTGAAGCGTTTTTTATTCCTACTCTTCGATTTCTTCCATTCCTTTATCGCATCTTTTTTCTTCCTGTGCAGGTCCACATACTGTTTGTACCACTCTTCGTGTCGCTTTATCTCTTCGACAGAGAGGTCCGGTAAGGTTTCGTGCAGCTCTCTAGCTGTCGCGTCCGAATTTTTTAATTTTTTTCTGTACCGCAAAAAGAGTTGATGGTCTTCTTTGCGCCAGCCGTTTTCGTGCCCGTTACTTTTGTGCACGAAATCGATTAAGTCTTTGGTTGCTCTGCATGTTGGACCTTTCAGAGATAGCGAATTTTTCATGCTGTATGCGATCTTTCGCTGCTTCTGACCACCTGGGTACCAGTTCCGAGTAATAGTCCACTTCCTCGGCTATCTCAACATATTCACTCGCTAATTGGTCCATCCTCGTCTTGGCTTCTGCCCTAAGATTCTGTATATTCTCCTGGATCGATATCATTTCCAGCTTGAACTGCTTGAAGTCCGTTATATCCGGAATTTTTTTCCCTTCAACATATCCGACTTGCGTTTCAACATATTCAGTTTCTTTAATTTTTTCTTGGAGCGTTTCTCTCTCTTTGTGTCTGTTTTCGTTCAGTTTTTCGGAGCAGTCCGCGATTTCCTGGTGGTTCTGGACGTTTTTTAGATGCCCCAATGTCGCGAAGACGGACTTTTCCAAGACTTGTTGGATGTTGTTTAGTTTGTATAACTCCATGTCGAAATCGGTGACTAGGATCGCTTGAAATGTTTGTGTTGATCACGCTGACGTTGACAATACATACAAACATCTGTCACGTGGAGAGCTATAAATTACTCGACAGATATGGTGCTGGGGGCACATTAATTTAAAAATTTCGAAAGGTATAAAAATCGAAATGGGAAAAAAATTATAAACAAAATTAAAAAAATATTTAGATGGTTGTAAAGAGAATTGAATTCTAGTTTCAACGATGTGACACTTGACCCCCCATGCTATTTAAAAATTTTGAATTGATGGGCTCCCCCGCGCCCCCTATCGAGCAATCACCATATTTTTTATTTCAAAAAGTAGTATTGGTGAAACCCTCGAAACGGTTTTTTTTCATGTTTTATGTCGAACCGTTAAAAGCCGCACTGTTCGTTATTTAGTTGTCTCAATCATATTGAATGAGACTGAATGAGAAGTAATGCACAAAATATTTTGCCGGGCAGGATTTTACGTCGTACTGCCCTTTCAAAATGTGAAAAAAAACGACGAAATGCTATCTTTGAAAAATCATACGAAGCTAACCGCGGATTTTCCTGCGAATTTTTTGAGCCGGAAGTATTTTTAGAGTAGCAGTGAATAATACCTAATTCACGGAATATTTTGCCGTGCCGGATTTTACCTCATACGGCCCTTTTAAAATGTGAAAAAAAAACGACAAAATGTAAAAAAAACGACAAAATGCTAACTTTGAATAATCATACGAAGGTAACTGCGGATTTTTCTGCGAATTTTTTGGGCCGGAAGTATTTTTAGAGTAGCAGTGAATAATACCTAATTTACGGAATATTTTGCCGTGCCGGACTTAACCTCATACGGCCCTTTCTAACTGTGATAAAAAATTACAAAATGCCAACTTTGAAAAATCATACGAAGCTAACCGCGGATTTTTCTGCGAATTTTTTGGGTCGGAAGTATGTATTTTTAGAGTAGCAGTGAATAAGACCTAATTCACGGAATATTTTGCCGTGCCGAATTTTACCTCATACGGCCCTTTCAAAATGTGAAAAAAAACGACAAAATGCTAACTTTGAAAAATCATACAAAGCTAACCGCTGATATTTCTACGTTTTTGTGCTGAAAGAATTCTGAGAAAGGCAGTTAATAAGACCTAATGCACGAAATATTTTGCCGGGTAGGATTTTACGAGGCCCTTTCAAAATGTGAAAAAAACGACGAAATGCTAATTTCAAAACGTCATACGAAGCTAACCGCGGATTTTTCTGCGAATTTTTTGGGCTGGAAGGTTTTTTATAGTAGCAGTGAATAATACCTAAGTCACAGAATATTTTGCCGTGCCGAATTTTACCTCATACGGCCCTTTCAAACTGTGAAAAAAAAAACGACAAAATGCTAACTTTGAAAAATCATACGAAGCTAACCGCGGATTTTTCTGCGAATTTTTTGGTCCGGAAGTATTTTTAGAGTAGCAGTGAATAATACTTAATTCACGGAATATTTTGCCGTGCCGGATTTTACCTCAAACGATCCTTTCAAAATGTGAAAAAAAACGACAACATGCTAACTTTGAAAAATCATACGAAGCTAACCGCGGATTTTTCTGTGAATTTTTCGGGCTGAAAGAATTTCGAGAAAGGCAGTTAATAAGACCTAATGCACGAAATATTTTGCCGGGCAAGATTTTACGAGGCCCGTTCAAAATGTGAAAAAAACGACGAAATGCTAAATTCAAAAAATCATACGAAGCTAACCGCGGATTTTTCTTCGAATTTTTTGGGCTGGAAGGATTTTTAGAGTAGCAGTGAATAATACCTAATTCACGGAATATTTTGCTGTGCCGAATTTTACCTCGTACGGGCCTTTCAAAATGTGAAAAAAAAACGACAAAATGCTAACTTTGAAAAATCATACGAAGCTAACCGCGGATTTTTCTGTGAATTTTTCGGGCTGGAAGGATTCTTGAAGAGGCACTTAGAGATATAATGCACAAAATATTTTGCCGGGCAGGATTTTACGTCGTACGGCCCTTTCAAAATGTGAAAAAAACGTCGAAATGCTCTCTCTATATCTTTTATTGCTCGGAGGATTCACCCTACACCCTCATGCAATATAATTTGGGAAGTGTAATGTTTCAGCACGCTTAAGTTTTTTCAAGTAAATTCTCCCCGCACGTGAAAGGTTTATCAAGAACGCTACATAAGATTTTTTAATGTGCTTGTAGAAAAAATCTTGATACTGACTCCTAAGGAAAAGTACTTTTTCCACGGCTGGGCCGATGTCGTATTTAACAACATATTTTATAAATAAATTTTGTCATTAAAAAGTTGACATTGTAACCATTTGCTGTTTTATGCATTGTACATATATTATATATTTCATTCCAACACTTCTTATTGATTAAATATTCTTATAATAGTTCACAAAATATTCGGTTAGCCTTACGCATATGACATATAATAATGCATTCTTATTGAAATGGTTTTATTTCATATCATCGTGGAGAAAGTATAGTCTGTTTTGGAACGAAAATTTGATGCTCGTGGTTTCCCGAACTCCGCTTAGTGTCGTTCGGGACGGCAGTACCATGTGGAAAAAGTACTCTTTCCGAACTATTTTTTGATTCGTTTTACTTAATTCACGTTTTAAATTTGAGGCAAATTAATACTGGAGGTAGGTTTTTCAGAAATGAAGAAAAGAAAATAACGTATCTTAATTTGTTATAATTGTAAAAACATTCGAACATTCACGTATCAACTGGGGGGAATCCATCCACCGAAATATTTATCTAGCTCTTCGGCAACTGCAAAACACAAGCGATCTTGGTTTGGTCCAGCAATAACCTAAAATAATGCATAATGATTACACATGGATTAACTTTGTATACATATGAAGTTAACAGAATCTCACGACTGAATATATAAGATGATCATATTATAGAATGTTCGTTTGGATAATGTTCCTGTATATCTTGGAAAGCAAAAGAAACTTGGGAAATACCCAAAATAGGTGGGTCTCTACATTGTCTTCTGAAGTATATTCTTCTATAGAAGCTGAAGCTTCTATTCCTGAAGATGCTAACGGTGTTGGCGAAACTCGCCTGATTGATAGTATCTATTACGAAAATATGAATCTTATGTGTGACATATCCATAAAAATATTTTTACAATATGCTATCGTATCCATAGGGAATACCTGAAGGATAAATAATTTACGTAGTGATCGTAGAGATAAAAGACGTCTCCCTGTGGTTGTGCTCGGACCCAAAAAATTTAAACAAAGCAATCAGAAGGAAACAAACAGTATTTGATTCCAAGCCCAAAAGATATCTTAAATATGTTTTTTGGCAAATTCAGTATGATGATGAAAGTTCGACTCTCAACACTCTCAACACTCCATTTGGCCGCTATAAATTTCAACGTATATCTTTTGGAATGTTCATCAGTTCTAGAGGTCTACCAAAAAAATTAAAAAATATTTGATGACTTGAGTGGAGTTGAAGCAAATTCTGATCTGATCTTAGGTCCCTTAACCATCGATGGTATAACTCAAGAAGGGCTCTTCAAAATTGTAGCCTTTGTGTCCATTTAATCGTATTCCTATCTCTTAAGCTTTAGAAATAGCAATGTTACCACATGAAGAAAGAATCGACATATGTATACCACTTGACTCGATCAACTTTACCTGTATTCCAATTGGCATTCCATTTCTGTCTAATCCACAAGGTATAGTGGTCGCAGGAAGTTTTAACGCATTCGCCACCATTGTGTAAGAAAGATACTGAAAAGTTGTCATGAATTCGTGATGTTTGCTAGCAGATACTCCTACGGTAGGGTACAAAAACACACCATTATCTCCAAGGGTGTCCTATAAAAATTAAATAATGATTTGATGTTTGACTTTCAATCGCCGCATGCTTGTTGAATGGATAGATTGTTGACTTTTACTATTATTATTTACTACACGACTTGATACTTGATACTTTTAAAATTCTTTTTTGTTTTTTATCTTCAGATATAGCAGGAAAAGGTAATTGATTTTGCTTCCCTTTTAAACAAATTTCGCAGACTCCACCAGATGGATAACTTGATAAATGACTCATCCTTCTATGCAAAAATGCACCAGCAGTTTCATACTGTTCGGTTTTCAATACGACTTTGTACAAATTTCCTTTCAGATTTCCCTTCAGTATGATTTTATTATTCTTGGTTATAACTACTTCATTCTGTTTGAAAATGACTTCACATCCAGCTTCTTCCAGTTTTCTCACTGATAATAAGGCACATATAAGCCCATCACAAATTCAAACTTTCTTCATAACAATATTCTGGCCACCTTCTGTCCACAAGTTGAGATTTCCTTGTTTTTCAGCAAGTATTGTCTGACCTGATTTGGCTACATGGATTCTATGGTATACATTTTCCTGGTTCATTAGAGTCAATCCCATATCATTCTTGATGAGATGATTTGTTGCACCACTGTCAATGATGAATTCAATTTCATGGAAATTAGCTTTCGAACTGATATTTATTTCTTCTTGAGCAGTAAGAATAGATATTTCTTCTTCAGTTTCAGCTATGTTTGCTTTACCGGTGGTTCTTTTTATTTTACAAGAAATTTCCCACAATTTCCACAATTTCCCACAATTGTGCCACTTAAAGAAAACACATTCCAGTATTTTGTTTTCTACCACCATTTCCAGCACGTTTCTGGACATATTTGGAAATATTTCTTCCATTTCCATGAACACTAGAAAAAGCGACATCCGTGATCACTTCTGTTTTACTTTGCCGTGCCTCTTCCATTAAAAGTTTATTTTTCACATACTCCAAAGTGATTTTTGTTTCATCCTGACAAAACATCACATCAATTGCCGTTGTGACTGTTTGAAACGACTCTGGCATTGACGATAGCAATTGAAACACAATTTCATTTTGTTCCATTTTTCCTCCACATATAGTTTGTTCGAATTCTGTAAGAAACGTATTCAGCGAACTTCCTTCTAAGTGTTTCAGAGCTCTCACTCTCAGCTTCCTTTGGTAATTGTACCTGCGTTGCTATTCCTACTTTCAAGTATGTACTCTTCAAAGTAGTCATTATTTCCTTTGCTGTAGTTTTTCCTTTCAACATTTCCAGGATATTATCTGCCAAACCATGCATAATTACATTTCTTGCTTTGGCATCATCTTTATTGAATTTTTCGGATTTAATTGCATCTGTTGGTGGATCTTGCTCCAATACATCGTTTACTTCGAATTGTTCAAACACCAATTTAATTATTCTGAACTGTTTCCATCGAATGTTCTGATATTTAGTTGGTTACCAGAGGCCATTTTTTGTCTATTTCAAAACTTCAAAATAAAATTCCAATTATGAGTTTTTCGTTCAGATCCTCACATTTGTTGATTCCGTTATGCACTGACCATCACTGGGCCCATAACCTGTTGACTTTGACTATGAATGATGGAGAAATGCACATGACTTAGTGAATAATTTGGATTTTATTTGAAGAGTACAAACTTTTACAGATGAACAATCATAAGACCACTAAATAAACATTAGATACATGACAACCACTCTAACAAAAGTAGGTATACTGAGCATTACTAAAACAGAAATGATACTTTTCACATAGATGATGTTCCGCTGTCATCAGAAAAAATTTTGGTTTATTCCTTCATACCTAGCAATTGGAAATGATACTATTGAAAAAGCAGCATATAAAATTTGCAATACGAGTATGTTATAGCAGCAAAACTGAAGTCTGACATTGATCTATAGCGTATCCGATGTCGATAAATCACTTATTTTTGTTCTTAAGGCCGGTTGTATACGTTCAGTTTAAACTCTAGATCGACTTACTAACGGTTAGAATGTGAACCCTTGCAACGTAACTTGGTGAATGACATTCACATATAAACCATTGGTTAGTCCATCCGCAGTTTAACTGGACCTATACATTTGGCCCTTAGTGCCAAGACTTCGACTTGTGGACATTCTCAAGCTGCATGGTATTCCCAGTTTTCTCCCAGCACCCCTTCGATCGATCTACAGCAAGTTGAATCTATTCTGTGCCCTTTGGTGTCCTAGTGTTACGTCCTTGTGATCTTCACCTACTTACCCCACCAAGTGGGGAAATGCTATCTATGTTGTAGTATCTGATCTAAATTTGTTGAAATATAGTTGATTTGAAGTCAGTACCCTGTCTGTTTTTCTTACGTTTCCAATGGAGAAGACGCAAGACTTATTTACTGTTTACAGTGATCTATCCTGAAAGTCACTGATGAGCCCAGCCTTAAGCTCAGCTATAATTGGCTCCATAGTCATAAGTTTTCTGAGCTGGATCGAAGCATTGAAGAAATTTAAAAAATTATAAAAAAAGGTACGTTAAAAAAATCAATTCTGACATCTATCGAAATCAGAGAAGCTGATGAGTTACGTTCAACATGATATTTAGACCTCTCACACAACTATTTAATCACTATTTATTACTATTTATTTACTATTTATTAACTATTTATTACCTCCTTTAAAAAAAAAAATCATTTGATTTCTGATTCACAATTCGGATTTCAAGATGGAAAAAGTACGCAGGATGCATAATAGAGTTTACCAAACATGTTTATAGAGCCCTTGACAACAGTGAACCCACAATAGGTGTATTTATAGACTTGTCAAAGGCATTTGATACAGTGAGCCACCGTATATTATTATCAACTTTGGAGAATAATGGAATACGAGGAAATGCACTGAAATTGATTTCATCGTACCTCAGTAATAGACAACAAATAGTCAGGATCAGAAATGTTAGAAGCAGCCCTAAAGAAATACAATGTGGTGTACCACAAGGGACGGTTCTGGGACCAATTTTATTTAGTATATATGTCAACGGTTTATTTTCAGCAGAAAGCACTGGCAGAGTAATCAGCTTTGCCGATGATACTGCCGTACTTTATACAGGAGAAAGCTGGTCCGTAGTGAAACAAAAAGCAGAAAAAGGTATATAAATAATGAAAGACTGGTTTGATTACAAAAAATTATCCATAAACATAGAAAAAACGTACTTCATGCCTTTTTGTAACAATCAATCTTCTCTTCCAGACTACAACTACTTAACAATTCAAAACCAGCTGCAAATCAAATCAGTTGCTTTCATAAAATATCTTTGAGTCATGATCGATTCCCACTTACGATGGAATCACCATATAGACTTCATCGTAAGAAAATTAAGGTGTGTTTTATACAAGTTTAGACAATTTCAACACTTTTTCGAACTGATGCAAAAAAAAACGCTTTACTACAGCCTTGCCCAAAGTCACATAATGTATTGTATGGTAGGATGGGGTGGGGTATCAAAAACGTACCTGAGACCACTGGAAGTGATACAAAGGAGACTTCTGAAACTCATACTCATACAAAATATGCGGTATGACACTGGGAAACTTTATAAGGAAGAAAATATTCTTGACATTAGGCAACTTCATTTTAAGGCTCTGATTATGAAACAATATAAAGAAAAGAACCATCTTCTAAAACGAAACCATACTTATTCAACGCGGAATAAGAACCAATACAAACTACCTTTTTATGCTAAATCTGTAGGACAGAGATCACACGAATTTTTGAATTTTTAGGACCAAAAGCATTCAACCGTTTATCACAAGAAATGCAAACATGCAACACTTTCTTCAAACTAAAAAAAATTTTCATATATATTTAATTGAAACGCCTCGTTTGTCGATTCATAAACTGATTGACAACACTTAAAATATGTCAACTCCATGTACTTGTATTATTTTATTAGAAAATGTAGAATGTTTGTGTGTTTACAAATAGTAGGTGTGTGTGTGTGAATTTTATTTATTTATATCTATAGCCTATATTCTTAGTATATTAAGTATTTACTAGCGTTTTTATTTTTAAGTGATTTTAACCCACGCACAAGAAAACCCTTCTTCTGTGGTATTTCTCATTTATTCATGTTCTTAATAGGATAATTTTCTGTAATTCCATTTAATACTGAATAAATTATTATTATTATTAAATCAGTTCGGTACTTTTCTAGTAACGATGAAATGCATTTTCTCTTTGCCACTTTTAAGGCATCATATTTGGGTAGCAAAAAATCGATTTTTGAGAAAACGAAAAAGTACTAGTCTCTTAATTTGTTCTGCTCTATCTGTAATCTCGATCGGTACAGTATAGACGTTTATGCTCCACAACCTAATCTCCACTATTTGTTTCTTTTCTACATCATCGAGCAGCACTACACTGCCAAGTCTCTTATGGCGCTATAATTCAGACAACTGGGATGATGTTCGCTCATGTTTTTCTCAGCATTTCCATGGGAAAGAGTGTGTTCCCCTTCTGGAGATCTAACACGATGTACTAAGATATCTTCCGAGATCATAATGCTGGGGATGCCAACATACAGAGTGACCCATTTGTAAGCGGTTCACACCTCTAAAATTTTTATTTATTCTCCTTCCCATTCAAAAGATCCTTTTTTCCATGATCGATGATAATAGTTTCAGCTCAGTGCCATAATTTTGAAATAAATTTTAAAATTTCGTGGCCAAAAATCCGAAAGTGCCTCTCAAAAACTTGGTTTTCTGTTTCGTGCAAAGAGCTATTTCACTTCCCGTCAACTAATTGAGGCACAAATCCGACCTGTCCAGGAATACTGTTCCCATACCTATTTGGAGTGTAGCTCCTAAAAATACACTCTGAATCTTTCAGATTCGGTCTCTCTCTCTCTCTTCAATTATTGTCCGTCGGCTTCCATTCGGCGCCTTGTAGGACATGCCCTGCTGCGACAAATCCGTTCCCATCCGGCCTTTAACCGGCGTAGACAGCAAGGTTTCATCAGCGGAATGCAGTTGTCTTGCTCTAGGCAATACTGCATCCCATATTTTACACTTTTTAATTTTTAACAAAACACTTCATATTTAATCTGTCAAATGCACGTCTTTAAGACTGCGGACATCACACACATTAACCTGACTTCCAGCACAAGACCGCCGTCTGACCTCAACTACTGCCGGAAGTCGAATCCTTCAGATTCTGTCCAAAAAGGAGACGGTCGTCTCGTTGCTTATAAGCTCGCTTACTTTTCTGGAACGTGGCAGAAATGTTGGCGATCTGGCTCTGTTTAATAGAATATGATGTCATGGACGATGTACTTCTGAAATATCATCAATCGTTACTCCCTGTATACCTCATCCACCCCTAGCTAGGGATGGGTGAGGTATACAGGCATTAATCTCATGATGAAAAAACGCACTCATTCCCTAGAAACAGCTGTAAAAAACATGCTGGGTCCTTGAAACTTTTTCCCATTCTACCTCTTTCACATCTTTTACACAATTACCATGATGAATATGTGTAAGCACAAGATGAGCGGAACATTAAGCGTGTTCCGTTTCATGCATTTATCGCATCACTGTTGCAGACATAATCAAGCGTTCCGTTTCAACTAACATTTACGCTGGTGGGTTGAATCGGAACGATTTTTGCTTGCGTGGTGCATGCCGTTTCCCGCAGATGTTGACATTTATCACTTTATCAGTTAACCAAATTCTTATGTAATAAAAACAAATCTGTTAATCTAGTAAATAAATTAATATTGGTAGAACGAAAGTGTTAATGGCAAGAGAAGGAAGCGAGCGAACTTTGTGAAAATGAGAGTATCTCAGATTCTGGTACAAGTGATAGTTATAAATATCGTCTGCCCCACGCCAAAACCGCGAATATGCTAATTCCAGGGTTCTGACTTTAATATGTAAAATACTAATTTTCGACCAAAATTTTCAATGTCAAACTCACGAAAGTTGTCTACTGTGAACGAGAGTGAATTCGCGAATGTGTAAACTTACCTAGGTTTTCAAAGCAAGAAGCACAAATATTCTTAAAACTCTTATCATTCGAAATGACAAATTGCATATTCGTGGTTTTGGCATTGTTATAGTATTGTTTATAATTTCAGTTACTGCTCCCTTACTATTGATATGTATTATGATCAGTAAATGTCGCTGATGACAAGAAATATAAATAATAAAAACTTCACTTGAATTCAATATATAGTTCATTACATAACAGGCATGAGACCGACGATATGATGAATTGACGATTTTTTCTTCCATTGAACGGTAAATCAGGTAAATGTGATAATGCACGATACTTGACACTTCATCAAATATCAAATTTAAACTTTAAATTCGATTTCTGACGTTTCTGTTTGAACGTGAACCCACAGACAAGAAACTCTTTGTTTTGACTTTTGAGTTTGACAGATCTAACTTGAAGCTAACTATGAAGCGAAGTGGTCGAGGTGTTAAAGCGTTTGGCTTCCACCCAGACGATCCGGGTTCGATCCCCGGTCGTGTATCACTGAGCTGAAGTGGTTCGGATTCCACTTTTACTTAAACTGTAGGTCCCGGATCTCCCTTGCTCGCACAAGCTCTGCTTTTGAGGGGTTTTCTCCGAAAACCTGGGAGTTTCGTAAAAACAAAAAAAAAAAACGCATTCATCGCTGCTAGACGAACGGGCAGCACTTTCGATGTCTCAAGGACAAAGAGGGAAATATAAAAGTGGGCGTGTCAATGCGCTCCCAATGTAGGAAACGGAACGATCATATGCGCATTATGTCCTCAATGCATGAAACGGAACACTCCTATTATCTTTAATACAATGAAGCTTTGTCAATAATTTTATCATTAACTTCCGACAATAAAGCATATTTTGACTTTGACATTGAGTTTGATATGTACCTATATGTATTACTTCTTGAGTGTGAAGTTGGTAAATCAGAATTGAACATTGGTTGTTTCAAATACTCACCACAAACAATTTGGACATGGAAGCAACTTCTTCGGAATGGTCATCAACGAAGGCATTCATCATTTTGCATTGAATTATCTGATATAACATTTGCAGACTGTACTTTGAATAACCAAATATACTTTTGAAAAATTCCACAGCTTGGTTCTCATCCTGTAATGATGAAAATTGAGTTAAATGGGTAAAAACTGTGCTTCATAATTATTAAGTGAGAGTATCAACTTCAATCAAGCTAGGGGCTGTCCTCAACTACTGAACATGGATCTATAGTCTAGTGGAGCAAAGGCAAAAAAATGGCCCAGTCACGCGATAACTGGGACTATTTTCACAACGACAACTTCCTCTCCATACTTCTACAAAAAGACCAAGGTTTAGAGGAAGATAGTTCGTTAATTTTTTAAACAAGCAATAGTGAATAAAATAACAACTTTTTTGGTATTTTGGAAATATCTCAAAAGATCATTCAAGGAATCGTTTTAGAGTCGATGAAACTTTTGTAGAGATTTAAAAACCTACAAAATGGATATTAAAACGATCGGATCGTTGCATTTTCCACTGAGAAAATCCGAAAAAAAACCTTGAAAAAGCCGGACAAACAATATTGCGGAAACTGATACATAATAATATGTGGTTCAACTAACTGTGCGCAAGATGTTTTCTGTCCGATGTGTAGTTTTTGCACAATCGCGTTATAAACAATTTAAGGACACATCTTGCAAGATGCGCCGATTTAAGGGAAATCGTCGCATTCGAATTCTGTAAACGGCATCTGGAATTAGAGATCAATATCTACAATTTGCATATTTTGGATTTTAACCTGAGAGGTGGGACATGTATTGAAAATGTCACTGAAAGTTGATCGAAACGGTTCAAAGTGGGTCCGAAGTCACCCGAAGTCGCACTGAAGTTAACTCGAGTTGAGTCGGGCGACTTCGGGTGCACTTTGAAGCATTTAGAGTAACTTCCAGTGATATCTTCAACACATTTCTCACCTCTCAGGTGAAAATCCAAAATATACAAATTGTAGAGATTGATCTGTACTTCCAAATGTTTACAGATTTTGAATAAGATGATTCCCTTAGAAAGATTTGCCATTAAATTGTTTATATCGCGATTGTGCAAAAACTACAGATCGGACAGAAACCATCTTGCGCACAGTTGAACAACATGTTATTATCTATCAGTTTCCGCAATATTGTGTGTCCAGCTTCAGATTTATAAAAATTATGAATTTTTGAAAAATGGTATCTTTTTCGAGGTTTTCCCGGAATTTCTCAGTCTAGATTGATGGATTTGGGATTGGCCTTTGAAGTGAAATATCTTCTGTATATAGCATTTCCAATAACAATTGCAACAACTGTAGGTTCAAAGGAAACGCCGCGGTCTACGTGACCTCAATTGACGTGCGGCAAAATGCAAAATATTTGGCTGGAGAGTCATAAATCATCATGAAAATGAGGAGTCGGCATATCAAACGAAATTGTCGGTAGGGCTTTGAAACGAGTTTTTATGATCTGCAATTGATATTGGAAATACTATACCTATGCCCTAATATTACATTAAAAGGGAAGATTTTTATGGAGGTGTCAAATTAATCAGATTATGGGAGAGCTGTGCGATTATTATTACAATACAATTTCGCCATTCGCGTCAATCACCTCAATTTTTGTTAAATACTCACTCATTTTATGCTTTATTTATTATCATTAAGTGAAGGTACCTACTTCTTTCAAGGGATACGGAAAGTCTTCTGTAGAAAACAGATGTTTGCCACAAACTATGATTGCATCCTTGACAGGAAGTTTCTCGTTTTCCATAACTGTTGAACCGCACTCTGTCCCCAGATATTGAGCAGCATTCTTCACTGCTTTCCGTATTTCAGTTTGTACACTACTTATAAGGAAATTGCCCGAATCCTCCATGAAAAACACGTTCACTTTGCTCAGATCCACCTGAAAAATATATATTCGTATTGCTCCCTATAGAAAAGTTTTTAAGGGAATATTTCCACCTTTCTTGTTAACTAATTGAGCTTCCGCCTTCGGTATCGGGCAGATAATAATAATAATATTCTTTATTTACCAAAAAAACACAACCCAGTAGGTTTCGTAAAGGAAGAGTCAGTGCAAACTAATATATTCTTATATATGAAAATGACACATAAAAATATTTTATATTATACAGAATTACAGAATGAATTAATTGAATTTTATATACTTACATATAAAATTACACATTAAAAACATAAAATTTTTTGAAAAAATACGAAAATAAATCCATTTTTTTTATATACACATTGATCAATAAAAGCGTGAAGCAACCTATTATTCAATTCTGGGTGAAAATTATAGTACCTTTAGTGGCTATTTATTGCATGAACTCTACGTAGTTATAAAAACATTTTTCCAATGAGTATTCTTTTAATACTTTTGTAAATGCTTGATAAGATTTTAAGCTCTTTATATTCTCGGGGAGTTTATTGAAAATTTCGGGACCTGCATAGTTTGGTGATTTTTTGGATTTATTGGGTTGCATTTATGGTGAGATGTAGTTTTCTCGTATTACTAGTTTTATAATTATGCACGTTGTTATTTTTAAGGAAATTATTTTAATTTTATACATACATGATATTTTGAATATGTAGATGCTCGTTAAGGAGAGTTTTTGGTTATTTTTTAAAACTGTTCTACATGAATCCCTGTAGCCCATGTTGAAGATTATTCTTATTATCCTTTTTTGCATAGTAAATACTCTAGAAATAACCGTTGATTGGCCCTAAACGACTGTGTTGTAGCTCATTACTGAATATGCCAAGGAGTAATAAGCTGTTATTAGATTTCTTGTATTTATTTCTTTTTGTAAGTTCAAGATGGCGAAGGTTGCTCTGGCAAGTTTGGAACATATACTGTCTATTTCCAGTGTGAAATTTAAGTTGTTATCTATAACAGATCCTAGAAATTTTGTGCTGTCTTTGATTTCTATACTTTGTATTGTAGGATTCACATTTTTTAATGATTATTACTATTTTGAGTTCCAGTTCTATTATCACGGAAGTCATCAGCGTATATAAAAATCTGGCCTTCTGTTATATTCTCTGAAAGGCCGTTCACAAATATCAAAAATGAAAGTAGCCCCAATACAGAACCCTGAGGAACACCTGTAGCAACACACTCTTCAGCTGACATTACCTCTGCTATAGAGACACTAATTTTTCTGTTGTGTGTTTATGATTCTATCTAATTCAGTCGGTCCCCCTGATCCCAAGACTTGATAGTTTCTCAAAAATAAATTGATGGTTTACACAGTCAAATGCTGCAGTCAGGTCAAAGAAAACACCAACTACTTTCCTGCCTTCATCTAGATGTCCATAGATAGTCTGGGTAAACTCTATGGTGGCTAGTTCTGTTGACTTATGTGTCCAAATTGAAAAGGGGACAGAATATTGTATATTTCGAGAAAATTGTTTAACCTACTAAAAAATTGTGTTTATAATATTCGGCTGCTAGTGGATAATTTTTTTTACATATTGGTATCACTTTTCCTAGCTTCAGATCATCTGTGAACTGTGCCAACTTAATAGATTTATTTGAAAGAAAAGCGATGGATTCAAATAGCTCAATTTTGCGAAACTCCTATAATTTTATAAAAATTTCGTCCATGCCTGTTGAATTTTTTTAAATTGATTATTAATTGAACCACCTCTGTGCTTGTCACAAGTTTAACAAAAATTGTATACTGAATATTTTGTTTTGGTATTGAGCATGCCAGGGATTTGTTAGATTCAAAGTAAGAGTGTAGTTTTTCATGTACACATGTTGTGAAATAGTTAATAAATAAATTATTGATTGTGGTACTATCACTTATTATATTATTATTATGTATAAGATTAATTTTTTGCATCGATTTTTTTCTTCCCATTAGCTCCAATTATGCTCAATTGAGACAATCGAAAAAGATTACAAAGGTGACACCCACGAATAAATTGTACAGTTATTGAACATTTAATATATTTCCCTTCAGTGTACCTACTATACTTGAGCTGTATAAAATAAGCGGCAAAAATGTTTTTTCTACGACTATAAAGACACAAGTATATTTCAAGTGCGTCCTCCATTAAGAAACGTACAATGTTGTAATACAAATTTTCATTTCCATGAGCTGATAGCTCATGACGTCCTTGGGACGTCATTTTATGTCAGAAAATACGGATGAGTTGTATATTGTAAAATAATTCCTGCAAATGTTGATCCACAAACAGAGGTGCATCCATTGGATTTGCATTATGAACTCTTTATATTTCTGAATGAAATAATTGTTCGTTTTCGGGGTATTGGTATCGACAAATGATCTCACCTTTTCATTCAGTCTGAGTGTTTTGGTCTGGCCAGGATCAATGATGACTTTCATCACCAATTTGAGATCTTCCACATATCTGGTCATTGGTCCCATAACCAGAAAATCAAGAAACTTTTCATTTTCGATGTAAGGAAGATGGCCTTTTATAGATGCCACTCCTATAACAAAATTTAATTCAGATGATATAACTGTACAAGTTTTAGTCTTCGTACCTATGAAATGAAAACAGTTTTTGTACCAAATAGTTCAGTAAGGTAGTTTCTTTCTCAATTTCTAAACCAGATTTTAAACTTACTTGGTGTCGGCTTGTGTCCGTATATACCATTGTACGAAGCTGGAATGCGGATAGACCCACCAAAATCTGAACCCAAACCAATAACAGAGGCTCCAGCTCCCAGCAGTGCCCCCTTAATACAGAAAAATTGAATATAGTCATATCAGGTAGAAACGATGTTTACGAAATGAGATTATTTTCAGAAATATTAATATCGCTGTGCACGTATGTACACGTGCGGTGTTGCATCATTCACGAGTAGATCGAGTACCCCTACTTCCCTTGTAAAGTAATGAGGTGAAGGTGCTAAAGAGGGATCGACAAAAATCGGGTATATTAAAGAGTGAGAGACAGAACTTATATTACAGAAATAAAAAAAGTCCTTCAGTGGCCGTCATTACCTGCCACCGTAGGAAAATGGAGGCCTAGGATGCCATTACCCACCATCCTATTTTATATTATACTGTAAAGGCAGGAATTATCCACGTTCAGTGCAGACGCTTCATGGGTCAACGGACCACACGACAACATTGCAGCCACTTATCTCTCTATGCTTCCCAATGTCACCGCATATGTTTCATATGTCTTCGTTTACTTATTTTTTACTGGTATCACCTTCTTCTGAACAGCTGTTTTCTGTCACTGCCACTGCCTTTTCGCAGCTTCTTCCGATACTTCCTCTAGTTTCAGTGATTTGTTTTTGCATCCTCCTCTGGAATTTTGTGTCTACAATCAACTTTTTCTTTTGAAGCTGAAATTGTTTCTTGGGATATTTCTTACCTAAAATTGTTTTCACAGATGTGCTGTTTTCTATTACGTTGGTGTTTTCTTTTATTATCTACTGTCTTTATTCTTGATGGCCCAGGTTCCATAGAAATTTCGAGAATTTTCTCATCTTCTTTGACAAATACTGGATGACGTCCCATCGAAGGCCCGGATGTGTCATTGCCTTGTGTCATTCTATTGAACAGAATGCTCCTAGCAATACCAAATACCAAAGAACTAGGAATTCCTCGAGTATCACGCTCGTTGTCGCCTAACTTTCATAGTTGCTACTGTTGCCAGACTGCTGCGGACAGTGCACACGAACAACAGAACGAGATTGCCCTCAGGGCTCCAGTCTCGGACCAATACTCTGGACAATAGTCATGGAAGGCTGGTTCGAGGCTGTGGACCGAGAGATAGAGAGAGACAAACAAGCATTCGCAGATGATCGGGTTCTGCTCATAGCAGGACGTACGAACGCACAAATCGAGCGAAGTTGGTCCAAAATATGGACTGCTTGCAAAACATGGGCCAAAGACAACAAACTCACGTACAATACAGACAAAACGGAAATAATGCACATCACAGGGCCAAACGATTATACCCCGCGTAACATATATTGACCTAGACGGGCACTTTCCAGCAAACCAGGAGCACATCAAATAGCTAGGGCTAACCATCGACAGGAGGATGCTATGGATAGAACACACAAAGCTAACCAGAGCAAAAACGCAAGACGTGGCAAACAAGATCTTCGTTGTGGCCGGTAGGAAATGGGGAACGAGCAAGGAAGTCACGAAGACGATATTCGTCAGAACCATCAAACCACTCATACTCTACGGAGCTACGGTCTGGGGACATAGAGCCACGGATAGCCGAATCCAAAGACACCTAAATGCCATGGAGAGACCATTCCTGCTAGCCATAACGAAAGCCTACAAGACTGCGCCAACGGATGCCCTGCACATCATCTCAGGAATCACGCCCGCACACATAGATGCATTAGCAGAACATAAACACTACCACACAAACAAAGCAAACATCCGGCAAAAGCGCATCGAAACACAGGAAGTGCAAGAGAGGAGCATACGGACATTTACATGGATGCAACGAGAAACGAAGATGGTCACAGAGCCTACGGTATAGCCAAGACGAGAGACCACATCGACTGGATCAACAGAGGAAACTGAATCCAAAATGGGAAAGACATCCACGATGCGGAACTTTTGGCTATACTGAAGGCAACAGAACTGTTAGATGACACGAAGGACACCGTCATTCATACCGACTCTAAGAGGGCATTCGTCAGGATAAGGAAAAAACCAAGCCAGGACAAAAAAGTAAACCTGATACAGAAATGTATACAGGATAAACTGAACAATGCCCTCTTAGTCGAGATATCACATACCCCAAAAGCCCACATGGGGATCAAGAAGGCAGAAAGGATTCCCAAGAGACACCTACACGACACCCAAATACAAAGCACACATTACACCAGAACAGAGCTGAGAAACATGTGAAAATGAGATTATGGCAGGAGCATTGTAACAACTCCAAGAAAGGACAAGCCGTCCATAACATCTTCCCAGTTGTCCACAGAGAGTTTGTCGACCTGGAATGGAAAACTACCAACTAGTGACAGGACACGGAACTTTTCAGACATACTACAAACGCTTTAGATTGAGACAAACGACAGGAAGAGGAAGAGGAAGAGGAAGAGGAAGAGGAAGAGGAAGAGGAAGAGGAAGAGGAAGAGGAAGAGGAAGAGGAAGAGGAAGAGGAAGAGGAAGAGGAAGAGGAAGAGGAAGAGGAAGAGGAAGAGGAAGAGGAAGAGGAAGAGGAAGAGGAAGAGGAAGAGGAAGAGGAAGAGGAAGAGGAAGAGGAAGAGGAAGAGGAAGAGGAAGAGGAAGAGGAAGAGGAAGAGGAAGAGGAAGAGGAAGAGGAAGAGGAAGAGGAAGAGGAAGAGGAAGAGGAAGAGGAAGAGGAAGAGGAAGAGGAAGAGGAAGAGGAAGAGGAAGAGGAAGAGGAAGAGGAAGAGGAAGAGGAAGAGGAAGAGGAAGAGGAAGAGGAAGAGGAAGAGGAAGAGGAAGAGGAAGAGGAAGAGGAAGAGGAAGAGGAAGAGGAAGAGGAAGAGGAAGAGGAAGAGGAAGAGGAAGAGGAAGAGGAAGAGGAAGAGGAAGAGGAAGAGGAAGAGGAAGAGGAAGAGGAAGAGGAAGAGGAAGAGGAAGAGGAAGAGGAAGAGGAAGAGGAAGAGGAAGAGGAAGAGGAAGAGGAAGAGGAAGAGGAAGAGGAAGAGGAAGAGGAAGAGGAAGAGGAAGAGGAAGAGGAAGAGGAAGAGGAAGAGGAAGAGGAAGAGGAAGAGGAAGAGGAAGAGGAAGAGGAAGAGGAAGAGGAAGAGGAAGAGGAAGAGGAAGAGGAAGAGGAAGAGGAAGAGGAAGAGGAAGAGGAAGAGGAAGAGGAAGAGGAAGAGGAAGAGGAAGAGGAAGAGGAAGAGGAAGAGGAAGAGGAAGAGGAAGAGGAAGAGGAAGAGGAAGAGGAAGAGGAAGAGGAAGAGGAAGAGGAAGAGGAAGAGGAAGAGGAAGAGGAAGAGGAAGAGGAAGAGGAAGAGGAAGAGGAAGAGGAAGAGGAAGAGGAAGAGGAAGAGGAAGAGGAAGAGGAAGAGGAAGAGGAAGAGGAAGAGGAAGAGGAAGAGGAAGAGGAAGAGGAAGAGGAAGAGGAAGAGGAAGAGGAAGAGGAAGAGGAAGAGGAAGAGGAAGAGGAAGAGGAAGAGGAAGAGGAAGAGGAAGAGGAAGAGGAAGAGGAAGAGGAAGAGGAAGAGGAAGAGGAAGAGGAAGAGGAAGAGGAAGAGGAAGAGGAAGAGGAAGAGGAAGAGGAAGAGGAAGAGGAAGAGGAAGAGGAAGAGGAAGAGGAAGAGGAAGAGGAAGAGGAAGAGGAAGAGGAAGAGGAAGAGGAAGAGGAAGAGGAAGAGGAAGAGGAAGAGGAAGAGGAAGAGGAAGAGGAAGAGGAAGAGGAAGAGGAAGAGGAAGAGGAAGAGGAAGAGGAAGAGGAAGAGGAAGAGGAAGAGGAAGAGGAAGAGGAAGAGGAAGAGGAAGAGGAAGAGGAAGAGGAAGAGAGAGAAGAGGAAGAGGAAGAGGAAGAGGAAGAGGAAGAGGAAGAGGAAGAGGAAGAGGAAGAGGAAGAGGAAGAGGAAGAGGAAGAGGAAGAGGAAGAGGAAGAGGAAGAGGAAGAGGAAGAGGAAGAGGAAGAGGAAGAGGAAGAGGAAGAGGAAGAGGAAGAGGAAGAGGAAGAGGAAGAGGAAGAGGAAGAGGAAGAGGAAGAGGAAGAGGAAGAGGAAGAGGAAGAGGAAGAGGAAGAGGAAGAGGAAGAGGAAGAGGAAGAGGAAGAGGAAGAGGAAGAGAAGAGGAAGAGGAAGAGGAAGAGGAAGAGGAAGAGGAAGAGGAAGAGGAAGAGGAAGAGGAAGAGGAAGAGGAAGAGGAAGAGGAAGAGGAAGAGGAAGAGGAAGAGGAAGAGGAAGAGGAAGAGGAAGAGGAAGAGGAAGAGGAAGAGGAAGAGGAAGAGGAAGAGGAAGAGGAAGAGGAAGAGGAAGAGGAAGAGGAAGAGGAAGAGGAAGAGGAAGAGGAAGAGGAAGAGGAAGAGGAAGAGGAAGAGGAAGAGGAAGAGGAAGAGGAAGAGGAAGAGGAAGAGGAAGAGGAAGAGGAAGAGGAAGAGGAAGAGGAAGAGGAAGAGGAAGAGGAAGAGGAAGAGGAAGAGGAAGAGGAAGAGGAAGAGGAAGAGGAAGAGGAAGAGGAAGAGGAAGAGGAAGAGGAAGAGGAAGAGGAAGAGGAAGAGGAAGAGGAAGAGGAAGAGGAAGAGGAAGAGGAAGAGGAAGAGGAAGAGGAAGAGGAAGAGGAAGAGGAAGAGGAAGAGGAAGAGGAAGAGGAAGAGGAAGAGGAAGAGGAAGAGGAAGAGGAAGAGGAAGAGGAAGAGGAAGAGGAAGAGGAAGAGGAAGAGGAAGAGGAAGAGGAAGAGGAAGAGGAAGAGGAAGAGGAAGAGGAAGAGGAAGAGGAAGAGGAAGAGGAAGAGGAAGAGGAAGAGGAAGAGGAAGAGGAAGAGGAAGAGGAAGAGGAAGAGGAAGAGGAAGAGGAAGAGGAAGAGGAAGAGGAAGAGGAAGAGGAAGAGGAAGAGGAAGAGGAAGAGGAAGAGGAAGAGGAAGAGGAAGAGGAAGAGGAAGAGGAAGAGGAAGAGGAAGAGGAAGAGGAAGAGGAAGAGGAAGAGGAAGAGGAAGAGGAAGAGGAAGAGGAAGAGGAAGAGGAAGAGGAAGAGGAAGAGGAAGAGGAAGAGGAAGAGGAAGAGGAAGAGGAAGAGGAAGAGGAAGAGGAAGAGGAAGAGGAAGAGGAAGAGGAAGAGGAAGAGGAAGAGGAAGAGGAAGAGGAAGAGGAAGAGGAAGAGGAAGAGGAAGAGGAAGAGGAAGAGGAAGAGGAAGAGGAAGAGGAAGAGGAAGAGGAAGAGGAAGAGGAAGAGGAAGAGGAAGAGGAAGAGGAAGAGGAAGAGGAAGAGGAAGAGGAAGAGGAAGAGGAAGAGGAAGAGGAAGAGGAAGAGGAAGAGGAAGAGGAAGAGGAAGAGGAAGAGGAAGAGGAAGAGGAAGAGGAAGAGGAAGAGGAAGAGGAAGAGGAAGAGGAAGAGGAAGAGGAAGAGGAAGAGGAAGAGGAAGAGGAAGAGGAAGAGGAAGAGGAAGAGGAAGAGGAAGAGGAAGAGGAAGAGGAAGAGGAAGAGGAAGAGGAAGAGGAAGAGGAAGAGGAAGAGGAAGAGGAAGAGGAAGAGGAAGAGGAAGAGGAAGAGGAAGAGGAAGAGGAAGAGGAAGAGGAAGAGGAAGAGGAAGAGGAAGAGGAAGAGGAAGAGGAAGAGGAAGAGGAAGAGGAAGAGGAAGAGGAAGAGGAAGAGGAAGAGGAAGAGGAAGAGGAAGAGGAAGAGGAAGAGGAAGAGGAAGAGGAAGAGGAAGAGGAAGAGGAAGAGGAAGAGGAAGAGGAAGAGGAAGAGGAAGAGGAAGAGGAAGAGGAAGAGGAAGAGGAAGAGGAAGAGGAAGAGGAAGAGGAAGAGGAAGAGGAAGAGGAAGAGGAAGAGGAAGAGGAAGAGGAAGAGGAAGAGGAAGAGGAAGAGGAAGAGGAAGAGGAAGAGGAAGAGGAAGAGGAAGAGGAAGAGGAAGAGGAAGAGGAAGAGGAAGAGGAAGAGGAAGAGGAAGAGGAAGAGGAAGAGGAAGAGGAAGAGGAAGAGGAAGAGGAAGAGGAAGAGGAAGAGGAAGAGGAAGAGGAAGAGGAAGAGGAAGAGGAAGAGGAAGAGGAAGAGGAAGAGGAAGAGGAAGAGGAAGAGGAAGAGGAAGAGGAAGAGGAAGAGGAAGAGGAAGAGGAAGAGGAAGAGGAAGAGGAAGAGGAAGAGGAAGAGGAAGAGGAAGAGGAAGAGGAAGAGGAAGAGGAAGAGGAAGAGGAAGAGGAAGAGGAAGAGGAAGAGGAAGAGGAAGAGGAAGAGGAAGAGGAAGAGGAAGAGGAAGAGGAAGAGGAAGAGGAAGAGGAAGAGGAAGAGGAAGAGGAAGAGGAAGAGGAAGAGGAAGAGGAAGAGGAAGAGGAAGAGGAAGAGGAAGAGGAAGAGGAAGAGGAAGAGGAAGAGGAAGAGGAAGAGGAAGAGGAAGAGGAAGAGGAAGAGGAAGAGGAAGAGGAAGAGGAAGAGGAAGAGGAAGAGGAAGAGGAAGAGGAAGAGGAAGAGGAAGAGGAAGAGGAAGAGGAAGAGGAAGAGGAAGAGGAAGAGGAAGAGGAAGAGGAAGAGGAAGAGGAAGAGGAAGAGGAAGAGGAAGAGGAAGAGGAAGAGGAAGAGGAAGAGGAAGAGGAAGAGGAAGAGGAAGAGGAAGAGGAAGAGGAAGAGGAAGAGGAAGAGGAAGAGGAAGAGGAAGAGGAAGAGGAAGAGGAAGAGGAAGAGGAAGAGGAAGAGGAAGAGGAAGAGGAAGAGGAAGAGGAAGAGGAAGAGGAAGAGGAAGAGGAAGAGGAAGAGGAAGAGGAAGAGGAAGAGGAAGAGGAAGAGGAAGAGGAAGAGGAAGAGGAAGAGGAAGAGGAAGAGGAAGAGGAAGAGGAAGAGGAAGAGGAAGAGGAAGAGGAAGAGGAAGAGGAAGAGGAAGAGGATAACTCACATCATGAACGATTGCCCCCTTCCTCAAAGGGTGCAATCAAGGACAAACCTACACGGATACCTGTTGAACAAAGGTCTTGCATACCCACCGGTCATCAGGAATATAAAGACGATGGACCGCGAACAGCTGAGACAACTCAACCTCTGGGGAAACGGAATGGTAGCCGACGACGTACAAGATTGACCAATGGAAAACTAACACCAATGTAACTTCGAAAACAACATAAAAAGTAAAAAAGGAAGGAATCCCTGCTAATTTTTGGAGAAGTGGTTGATGTGATGGGTTCCCATGGCAGGGGACTCGTTAGATGGACGGTAGTAGCACAGCTTATATACTAGTACTCCTCCGGAAAATTTTCTCCTCATGTTGCCAGACCACTCTGCGACTCTGGATAAATACTACCAATGCGTACGCAAATACAGTGTCATCCCCAAAGTACGCACCATTTGGGAAACTTTTTATCATGGGTTTTTCAACAATAAGTTATTCTTGACGAAAGTTTGTGCACCCCCTAAATATAAACACGTTCCAACAAAATATAGAAAACATGCGTGATATACGAGGCGCATTGGTAAACTTGTATTTTGAACCAGAAGTGAAGGACCCTTATCTTGGAAAATATCTGAAAACATTAGTTGGAGAAGTTGTTCAGCATTAAAACATACTCTTGGATTTGAGATCATGGCCATCTAAGTAAGGTTTTATTTTTTATCATTAAAAAAAAGAAGTCTTCAAACAATAAAATTAGCTTATGTGTAATAATAAACTACAGCCTGTATACAACGATTTATTATAAAAGCGTGTAATAGAACAAATTGCCCATTCATTATGTTAAATAAGTCAGTTTTTTTTTAAGTAAAATAAACTTCAAAATTGTTGATGCAAATTACTTTTTATTTTTTGATAACTCCTAAAATGGCTCAAAATAATACAGTATTGCTACAAGAAACTAAAGTTCCATAATATCGAGTGATAAAACATCAAAATGAAAACAATATCTCAGCACGAATTGATTATATTTATTTTGTGGAGGTTTCTATGTCCAAATTAGTTGTGTTAAGTTGGCTATGAGCATACAAACGAATGTTTGACATTGAGTGCTTGAAATTGTTAAATAGTTATTACGTAGTTATTGTTTATATTTTGTTAATGATTGATAATAAGTACTATTTAAATAACATTAATATGCTTACAAAGGAAGAAAAAGTTGTGATTATTTTGTTGTATAATGAAAATACTCCAATCAGACAAGTTGGGGACATTTTTAAAGCCAGGAATCCTAATCGCAATCTCTTTCATACTACAGTTACACGTATTTTAAATGAATTTAACGAAACAGGCAGTACTGACAACCATTTCCAAAAAACGGTTGTGGAAAATGGTAAGACATCAATAAAAAAGATATCGACATCTCTTGATAAACCCTGTACTACAGTACAAAAATTCTGAAAAAATAAAGGAATTTGCGAGTTTTTGAATAACTGTTTACCTAGGAGTGGATTGGTAGATGCGGACCGATCTTCCGCCCCAAAATCTACAGGAGTTGGGAGATAGAATTAGGATATAGAAGTTATTCGAAATGTGCAAGAGGAATGTGTCTGTAGATTTGCTTATTGCGTTAAGAGACATCTTATTTAATTGTTGAATTTTGTTGGATATAAAGTTATTCTCTTAATGAAATAAAATAATAATTTTTGTGGACCCTGTACAAAAAATTAGATTAATTATTATTATTGAATACAGTATTATGAAGTATCACAAGACTAATTGGATTTAAAAAAATTACCGATTACGTCACCAAGCGAAGTGGTCGTGGTGTTAGAGCGTTTGCCTTCTACCCAGACGGCCTGGGTTCGATCCCACTGCCTGTAACGGAGCTGAAGTGGTTCGGAATCCACTTTTACCTATTTCAGATTTGTTGTCAAAATTACATTGCTTGCGAAATATCGAATTTGTTCCATAATTTGGGTACAGTGCAAGAGAATAAAAGACATAGGAAGAGGAAAAAATATACAGTAATTTCCATGTAGCGAATAATTTCCACTGGCTTAGCTATAAGATTACTTACTTCTCCCCCTGACGACCCACCACAAGTGCAAGTTGTATCATAAGGGTTGTTCGTGGTGCCCGTAACTAAATTGTAGGTAACTATAGACATGCATAGTTCGGGTGTGTTGGATACAAGCAATGGAATGGCTCCGCTCGTTTTCAGTCTTGAAACTATTTCACCATCAGTATTAGCCTTCCTACCAACATTCGGCAAATGGCCGACGGAATATTCCAAACCTGAAATGGAAGTATCGCCAATAACGTTAAAAACATAATCAAGACTCTCCAAAATTGCAAGTAACATTGGGAAGTTGTGCTGGACATTTGAAGGTAGTGTTTCAGCTTCTTGCCAAATTGATTCTTTAGTCTTCCAATTATTGATTATTTGTTTAGAAGAAATCAATTCGATTTGTTGTTTATACGCGAAATGAATGCATGTGAAAGAGAAGTCAAATATTGTTAAAAAATTCGTTAATTCAACTAGCTTATTTACTTCTAACCCATACTGAACACTAATCAAACAAGTATTTTGTTCTGCACCCTGTCCAGTCTCGTGAGAGTCGTGGAGGGCAGGCTGCAGAACACCGCACAAGCTTATAACATTGCGGACCTAATAATTTGCTTATATAATATAAGCAGCTTGTTATCTGTGCTAAGCTTTGAATTTCTGGCTATCAGAGGGTAAGTTCGCTTGACCGTTGCTCCCGCCCTCTGGATAGCCAGGGTTATATGATTTCCGAATGTCATACCCTTGTCCAATTGTAATTCCAGGTATTTAGCCGTTTTCGACTCTCTAACGTAGGTATCCCGGCCCCTCATCCCACGAGAAGGGAGATTCGACAAGCATCTCCTCTTCGTCGGGACGATTTCAGTTTTCCCTACATTGACCTTGATTGACCTCTCTCCAATCCAAATGAATTTGGACCTTTTGC
The DNA here is from genome assembly GCA_944452925.2 of Chrysolina oricalcia. NCBI lineage: Eukaryota > Metazoa > Arthropoda > Insecta > Coleoptera > Chrysomelidae > Chrysolina > Chrysolina oricalcia. The sequence goes on from OX101812.2 coordinate 18,742,435, forward strand.
GCAGCGACCACGCTGGAGAATTAATGTGAGTATGTCGTCCGCATATATCGCCGCATTCACTCTCTCGGATCGTGGAAAATCGTGAGTATATAGCGAGTACATGTGAGGAGAGATGCTCGAACCCCGCGGAACACCTACTTCGACTGGGTATCCTCCAGAGAGATTGCTGTTTACCCTTACCGCAAAAGATTGGCGCGTGAGATACGAGTCGACCAATCTCACCGAGTTCAAAGGTATGCCTGCCCGTAGCATCTTGTTGATCCGACCTTCGATCCATACGGTATCGAAGGCCTTTTCCATATCCAACATGAGTGTGTTGAGATTTTGGTTGGAGGCCTCCTTCACCCCGTGCACAATCCGGACTACCTGTGAGGTCATGTTATGTCCTCTACGGAATCCGAACTGTATACGTCCGGGATGAGTTTCAGCTTCCCTTTGAGATTCAACAGCCTTTTGAGGATACCATTTTGGCAATCACGCCAAGCATCGAGATTGGTCGGTAGCTCGAAAGCTCGCTTTAGACAATCCGGATGATACTGCCCCTTCAGGATGGCGTTGACTATGTGTAGCAACTGGACCAGAGACTTACGCGGAAGGCTTTTGAGCAGAACTACGTCAATTCCATAATGCTCCGGCGCCTTTCATGTTGGAAGTCGTTTCACGACCACCAACAACTCCTCACTGCTTGCCATTACTTTGGCCCAACGGAGCTCTCTACTCGATAGCTGATGTATCAAATGAACAAAATTTGCAATTCTCATGTTCCATATCGAGAAGTGAGTTATCGACTACAATTTTCATTTTCATTCGACATCTAAAGAGGTGTCGGGAAGTCAATTTTGTGAGGTTATGAGGTATTATCAATTCGACCAAAAGAACATATACAAATGATGATTGAAAATATATTAGGCCAAGCTGTAGATAAGAATAAGAGGTTCTTTTCACACAAAATGAAAGGCGCAAACGGCCTAAACTACTTTTTATAAGATGGTTCGTAAATGAAAACCCCAGTTTTCGCCCCAGAAAATCGCTTTGCAGAATTTTTTAAACAAGAAATAAAAATAAAAATTACAACTTTTTTTGTTTTTTTTGCGAATATCTTGAGAAGAATTGGTGGAATCGTTTTACCGGCAATATAGAATCATAAAACCTACAAAATGGTTTTTTATACGACCAGATCGGTGCATTTTTTACTGAGAAAATCCGGGAAAACCTCTAAAAAGAGACCCTTTTTCAAAAATTCATAATTTTTATAAATCTGAAGCTGGACAAACAATATTGCGGAAACTGATAGATAATAGATAATAACATGTGGTTCAACTATGCGCAAGATGGTTTCTGTCCAAAGTTTGGTTTTTGCACAATCGCGTATAAACAATTTAAGGGCAAGTCTTTCTAAATGCGCCGATTTGAGGGAAATCATCTTATTCAAATTTTTTAAACGGCATTTGGAAATAGAGATCAATATCTTTTTTGGGTTTCCACCTGAGAGATGAGAAATGTGTTGAAAATGTCACTGGAAGTTCTAAATGCTTCAAAGTGCACCCGAAGTCACCCGAAGTCACCCGAACTCAACTCGAGTTAACTTCAGTGCGACTTCGGGTGACTTCGGACGCCGCTTTCAAGCGTTTTGATCAACTTTCAGTGACATTATCAACACATTTCCCACCTCTCAGGTGAAAATCCAAAATATACAAATTGTAGATAGATCTCTACTTCCAGATGCCGTTTGCAGGATTTGAATACGACGATTTCCCTTAATTTAAGGGCACATCTTCCAAGATGTGCCTTTAAATTGTTTATAACGCGATTGTGCAAAAACTACACATCGGACAGAAAACATCTTGCGCACAGTTGAACGACATATTAATATCTATCAGTTCCCGCAATACTGTTTGTCCAGCTTCATATTTATGAAAATTATAAAAATTGGTCTCTTTATCGATGTTTTCCCGGATTTTCCCAGTGGAAATTTCACCGATCCCGTCGTATGAAAATCCATTTTGTAGGTTTTATAAAAAAGTTTTCCATATGGTTACAAGATTTTGGCGGACACTATATAAGAACCATTGCTGAAATATAAAACAGAATGAAAGAAACATTTTTTATTTGATTCATTTCAAAATATGCTTGATTGTATAGGATGAAAGAAATCACATTGACAAAGTTTCAAACAATAGAAATTATCAAAAACTCACGAGAATGAAAAAAATGGTGCATTCAAGGTCAACATTCAGTACTATGATTTTTGACATTCGTAGCATGTTTCTAAAAAATAAAAGTTTTGTGATCCAAACAAAATAATAGTGCACATTTAAATGAAAAAAGAAAGGTAGAATATGCCCCTTTTCTGACCTTTGAAGGGCTATAACTCCTGACCAGAAGCCAAATTTTGTAATTGATTCGTCCCCAACCACAGTCTTTTATTTCAAAAAGTAGTATTGGTGATACCATTTAATGGTTTTTATATCATCTTTGTACGTCAATTCGTTCAAAAGTTAACAGGTTGGGGGATTGAAACAAGCCGCACTGTATAGGCGAGTGGGGGCCTATGAGGGTTTTCCCCTTCTCCCTTAAAAACAAGTGAATGCCACATTGTTTCTATTTACCTCGTAGAGAACAACTTTCCTTGACAGTGAATGGTACACCCAATAAGGGTTTGGTGTTCTCCAGTTCTTTTTCGCTCGGATCACATGTTAGTAAATAACTATCAACATTCGTAGCATCTTGAATTGCCAGCTGGAACCTATCTTCAACAACAGCGTTCAGGAGCGGGTTCACTTCCTTTATGCGATCTATGTAAGCCTTGCATACTTCTCGGCTCGAAAGCTGAAATGGTCCTGATTGGTATAGATTATAGAAAAACTCAATATTTGAAAAAAAACAGAGTAAAGTATTTGACACAGCTTGAGAGAAAGCATCAACAGATTTAATGGCATGGTTTGATTATGATCCTTTACGTTATGACGCGTTACGAATTCTACCGAATAGGAATATGATCGCATTGCTGTTATGATGAAATGATTTTGTGATGCACTGTGGTTATTCTGCAATGATATTTTGAAGTTGTAGCGTTATGACGGGATCCTTTGTGATAAAGTACGTTATTTGCTAAGTATATCATGAATGATTACTTTATGATCCATTACTTTATGCCACTGTATATTATTTAAATGTACTAAAGAGAAGAAAATACATTTTAAAGTGAATTAAAGCCTTCATTTTAAGTGATATAAAAGCGAGAAGTATCTATGTATTTCTTATTGTGAATTGAATTTAAAATTACTTCAAGATTTATTCTCGCGACAAGCTTTTATATTATTTTTCTACATTCATGCAAAAAGCAAAACTTTATTGAACTATATTCAGTGGAAAAAGAAGTTCTTTATTGCACTAGTGCAATAAAGTTTTTATTGCACTCATCTGTCATTCTACTTCAACGTGCTGTCATCATGACAAACATAAACGTTTAAACCTACTACATATTTAGCAGATATTCTGTTAGATTGGCAATAGGTCACTACGAAATATTCATATTGAAAATTGCACCAATTGTTCATTCACTTTCAACATTGAGGGTAAAAATAAAGTTTGAGTTAAATTGTTCGTAACGTATTAGTTCCTGTTTCAATGCAAATCGATATTAATAATAAAGTATTCAAGTTGCGCTTTTCATTTTCCTACACCTAGTGCAGCACCTCAATAAATCATTTTTTGCTTTTTGCATGAACGTAGAAAAAATGTTGTATGCAACTCGTGCAAAAATTGTTTATTGCACTCGACGTGTTGTCCAACTCGGCCTAACGGCCTCGTCGTACAATATCACGTCGAGTGCAATAAACATTCACTTTTTGCACTTGTTGCATAAATAACTATTAAAATTTCATGACGCAACAAAATGATGGTTTAATTCATTTTAAAACTTATTTTCTTCCTATTAGTGCATTTAAGTAAAAGCTTTTCTCAAAAAAGTTTTTAAAAAGTTTATTTATTTATTTCTTCTTCAGTTTTCTGGATATGTTTCTTAGTCTGTTCATTTCCATTGTTGCACGATCGCTTGCCTGTTAATTTACCGTTAGAAATTTTTCCGAATTTCTACGCGCTCTCTATCTACCTATCGAGGGTGGAAGAGAGGTACATTTTTTGAAACCGTGTTATTCAAATGTTGTTAAAAAAAAAATTGCTAAAATTGTTATTTCTGTCAACCGATTGCACCCTTACGCGCAACCCTCGGAAGTCTTCGAGAGACTTGTGTGAGCTAGGGAAGTCGCAGCCCTTACCTTTTAACGTGTGATGCCATGCACGAGACCGATGACCATGCGAGGCTTTGAACCCTCGACCCTTCGCTCCAAAGGCGAACGTTCTACCAGCACGGCCACCACGGCCCATTCAATGGTCAGATAAATTTCACTATTTTTACGGATTTTTTCGATTTTTATTTCTCGAGTTTTCCTAATTTGTTTCGTAACAGGAAGGGGGGACGAGCCAACCGATTGATTTTTTTCATCATTATTTTCCATGTCCGAAACTGTTGAAACATTTCCCGAATTCCTTTGCGTTCTCTATCTAGCTTTTGTGGGAGGACAAGGGGGGAAGTGAATTTTTTTTTAAACCATCATATTAGATGGTCAGATATTTTTCACTATTTTTACGGATTTTTCCGATTTTGATTCCGCGAGTTTTCCAACTTTTTTCGGGAAAAGGGGGAGGGGGGGGCAAGCCCCCCTACCTAATGTTTTTTATGTGATTTTTGACGTCCAAATCCGTCAAGAAAACTTCCGAAACCCTACGCGTTCTCTATCTAGCTTTCGGGGGGCAGGGGGGGCAATTTCTTCGATAATAATGTATTTTGTTATCGGAACTGAACCAACATGTAAAATTCAGCTTGTAAGATTTGTACCCATCTGAAACACACAGATCAAGTTGAAAGCTTTTGAAAAAAGATGCTGGACGTTTTGAGCAGTTCTTGCGAATTTTTTAAAGTTATCCCTTTTCTAATAAGTTGAAATGAATAAATTTGTATTATTACTGATTTGATAGATTTTTCCCGTATGCAGGGAAACGATTTCTAATTTTTTTCATCAAAACTAAAGCGAAATATGAAAAACATTGTATTCTTTATTGCCTAATCTGAAGAAAAATTTAATATACAAAAAAATGGCGTTCAATGATTTGTCCTAATATCAATAATTAGATTACCCTTTGGGATGCTAGTGGAAATAATAATTTTATTCGAAGTATATTACAAGAAGCCCCTTATTATTGCAAATGAGTATGCCAAGTTTCATCAATATCAGCCATTTTAAAGTAACTAATTAAAACTTATTTTGTTTCTATTTTCAACACCCTCTATCTCGAAAACTAAGCAAGTTTGGATATAAGCTTGTAGTAAAAAAATTATTTTTACTCAGAAAATCAATTCTAAACGTTTGACGGTTTAACCCTGGGTCACACAGTAAATAAAAAAATAATACAGAGCTGATATTATCTAGATTATGTAATTTTTTTCACACGTTCCCCAGTTTCAAATTCGTTGGGAAGCTCCCTGTTGGAAATGAAAGATTAACCAAAAATGTGGTATGCTTTCAGATAGAATTTGAAACTTTTTTCAGACTCACAGACACACAGAAGCTGGTATTTCATCCCTATCACCAGATGTCTTGTTTTTTACTTCATATTCAACAACAGTGTAGAAATTGAACGAACATTGTTGGAACAATGTAGGAATTGAACGTATTTTGCAAAAAATATTTATTGAACTTCAATACCGCAGATGTTTGTTCAGTTTGATTGTTGATCATCGCTATGATGTCGTGGTAGAGTTATTTCGATGAACCATTTACTGTTGAACCTGTAGTGTTATTCTGTTGAAGAATACGAATGTTTTGAGGTGTTTCTTAAGAAATATGGTTAAGGAGTTTCAGATAAGTTTCAAGAATGATTACTGAAGAAGACAGAAATCTTTGGGATATCGTTTGCTAACGAACAGTCGTTACCGACGGAAGATGAACCCTTTACTCCCATAAACACCTACTACGTAGGCTTATTATGGCAAGTACCTGTCAGAAAACAACTACTCCCCTGGCTAAGACCACGACGGGTATTGAATTAAATCTAACAGCTACTTGTGCAACGTTCCTCAAAGCATCAGAGGACGCAATTGCAAGTGCCCTCTATGACCAACCAGCAGAATAATTCAATACCCGTCGTGGTCTTAGCCAGGGGAGTAGTTGTTTTCTGACAGGTACTTGCCATAATGAGCCTACGTAGTAGGTGTTTATGGGAGTAAAGGGTTCATCTTCCGTCGGTAACGACTGTTCGTTAGCAAACGATATCCCAAAGATTTCTGTCTTCTTCGATTAAATCTCTTAACCCGGAGATTCGGAGTGTTCTTCCTCTGCTCGCTAGGTGGAGCGGCCTAGAAACTGCTTTCATCTCTTGAACCAGAATTCACTAATCAGTGGAGTGTGTATTGGTTTGGACGGGGAACAGATGGCTTCAGTGCTGTCTGTGTTGACCTGCCCTTGCACTAATGAGAGGCAACAACCTCGAAACTAGTCTGCAGGTGGTCACCCTGTCCAAATCACAACATAATTCTGCTGGTTGGTCATAGAGGGCACTTGCAATTGCGTCCTCTGATGCTTTTAGGAACGTTGCACAAGTAGCTGTTAGATTTAATTCAATACCCGTCGTGGTCTTAGCCAGGGGAGTAGTTGTTTTCTGACAGGTACTTGCCATAATAAGCCTACGTAGAAGGTGTTTATGGGAGTAAAGGGTTCATCTTCCGTCGGTAACGACTGTTCGTTAATGATTACTGAGTTATTCATTTTCAATCAGAATTCGTACTCAGTCCAATGGAATTGACGCAGTTTTAGTTTTTGTGTAGATTTCAGTGTTTCTGAATTGTATTTTGTTATTGTTGTTAAAATTGTTATTTCCTTCAACCTGTTGCACCCCTAAGCGCAACCCTCAGAAGTCGAAAGACCTGTGTGAGCTAGGGAAGACGTAGCCCTTACCTTGTAATGTGTGATGCCATGCACGAGAACGATGGCCTTGCTGGGAATCGAACCCACGACCCTATGCTTGAGAGGTGAACGCTTTTTCAGCACGACTACTACATCAATAGTTCCAAGTATTCATAAATGTGGCCGAAATATTTTAAATTATAAAAATAAAGTATTTTGTTGTCTTTTTACGTCTCCGTAATGCAATAATCGTCATAGTGAATTGGCGAAAGCTCACCTGTTTTTTTCGAATTTTTGCTGCCAAATCGGTTGCACTGAGTTTCAGTATGTCATTTTGGATAGGTGGCAAAATTTGTTGCTTTCCTTTTGCTCTACATACTAGAAGGGGATGTGTGATAGCTCGAAGAACTTTGAGAAAAAGCAAAGAAATCTTGAAAATTATTTCAGTCAAGTACATCTTCAACATAAAATAAGTTGAGTTGAATAGTGAGGTGTAAACAACTGCAGATACGGCAAATATGTGAAACAAGATCTGAAGTTTTTACAAGTAATATGTTTATTTGCTTGCGAAGGCAGTGGCGGATCGTTGATATGGGACGCAGTAATCTCAAACACCACGCTTCACGCTTCAGTGAAATCTAGATGAAGATCAGATCTTCATCATCCCGGTAAATAAACATTCAAGTTAACAATTGTAAGTCATTTATCATATAATGGTTTTCATCAGATGTCTCATGCATTATGTTGAATGAACTCAACCGATACGTATTTCAAAAATCGATCATTCTCATGATTATTTGATATACCCTATATGCCTTAGTCAGAAGTAACTGGAATACTGCAGTCAAATATGGAATCCATATCACCAACAAACAATTTCAGCAATTGGGATTGTTCAAAGGAAGTTCTTGAAATACTTATTTTATAAAAAATATAAACGCTACCCTGAAAGGAATTATAGTTACGATCTTCTATTGAGTGATTTCAGAACACAGTCATTAAAAAAAAGAAGAGAAATCAATGATTTACTATTTATATACAAACTCATCCACAACACCATAGATTCTTCAACATTACTATCACTAACCTGTGGTAGAAGTCCATTATATCTCGAAGTGGAGTAGTATGGATATACAAATCAGTAAAAAGTCGTCTCCACAATTTAATATCCCATCTAGTACGATAGAATGGTGAACAGTAGTACATGTTTCGGTTCTATATAGGACCATCATCAGCTATTCAAGAAATTCTACAAAAAATGAGAAGACTATGTAACTAAAGAACAAATATAAGATTACTTACATGGAGAAGAAAATAAATGTTGTATAATATATAAAATTTTTAACAATTAGTGTTAATTAAAGTTATAAAACCACATTTTGGAGCAGTTTTATTTTGGCTGTGTTTAAATTTAATTTTAAATCCAAAAAGACAACAGGTGCGAAATAGGATATAGAAACATGTACTACTGTTTGATGGCTATCTGATTGATAGCGGTCAGTCACCGTTCACCATTCTATCATACTAGATGGGATATTAAATTGTGGAGACGACTTTGCGTTTTACTGATTTGTATATTACTATCACTAATTAACTTCAGTATACCCCGACAATCTTCCCGGTATCACTCAATGTACCGAATACACAACATCACTTTCATTCCCCGATAAATTCTATGTGCGGAAACTATAATAAGCTTGGCTCAGCTGACATTTTTTTCCTCACTCAGATTCAATTCAGAAAAACCGTTTCCAGTTTACTCACTGACTTACCTATAACTGTTAGGATGGATTTAAGGTGTATTTAGTCAACATCATTTTAAAATTGTGCTTAAATATATGTTTAAAGCGAAAGTTGAATCTGTTATATCAAATGGCGCCATTTATACAACAATGTTAAGTTTATGCTAAGATCCTTTGATGTTACCGTTATGTTTATGATAACGCTTGTGCTAAATCCACTAAATCCACCCTTAGTCCACTTTAGCATAAGCATTATCATAAAAATAACGGCAACATCAAAGGTTTTTAGCATAAACTTAACATTGTTGTATAAACGGTACCATTTCATTTAACAGATTCAACTTTCGCTTTTAACATAAATTTAAGCACAATTTTAAAATGATGTTGACTAAATGCACCTTTAATTTGTTATTACCACTTTACATTTCACAACCACATATTATGTAATATTCATACTCCTGTAATTGGGCTTCGGCCTACTGGATGTATATATCAAATGAATAAATAGATAAATATCAAAATTAACCAATTTCACGTCAAACGTTTGCCTAACACATTCCAATTATGTTGATCAAATCAAAGGATGAAAACTGCATGAGCATGAATATATCAATTGAATGATGATAACTTTGATGATTGCATATACACATATTTTTTTAATGTTGCATCTCCAATAATTGGCAGCCATCAAGGTAAATATGAAAATTTCACATTTTTTAAAATATACTCACAGACAAAAATATTTCATATTTTATTTTAAGGCCTTGATTTCAAGTTTATTTCTATTTGTCTGAATCGTTATGCAGTTTTCATTACTAAATGGTTTATGCTGAAGTATTTAACGTATATTGATTGCCAAATAATCCAGATATTGAAACTTTATAACACACTTGTTGAAGAAGTGATGGAATAGACTAATTTTGGTAATAATATTCAATCAAAACAAGCAACATTGACGACAAAATGAAAGTTCTTTGAGGCTACATAATAACAGTTCGGTATTTAGTGTTTCCCCCCTAGCTCTAACGATAGTCTGCATCCTCCTGGGCATACTCCGCAAAAGGTATTTGGTGGTTTCTTGTGGAATTCGATTCCATTCTTCCTGTGCAACAATTCTTAATTCTGCAATTGAGTTAGGAGCTGGATTTTGTTCTCGTATATGCCTTTTTAGGATGTCCCAAATATGTTATATGGGATTTGCATCAGGACTGTTTGGTGGCCACTCCACTGCCTCAAGTCCAACAACTTCAAGATACTGGGTGACTAATCTTGCAGCATGTGCACGAGCATTATCATGCATTATCACGAAATTGTCGTAACCAATGAAGCCGCCGCAAGGTAAAACATGCTCTTCAAGGAGGTTGCGTATGTTCCAGTCAGCATTTATTCTTAAATTCACCTCTATAAGCTCGGTGCGACTGTCCCAACTAATGCCACCCACAACATAATGAAACCACCACCAAAGCTAACGTTATGTACAAGATTACATTCTGCGAAACGTTCTCCAGATCTTCTGTTTACTCGACCACGTCCATCTGGTTTCCATAACTGTATTCTTGTTTCATCTGTGAAAAGAATTTATGGCAAATTGTAACCGTCTTGATTTGTGACGTGGGAGAAGCCTAGGAACTCTGGCAGGGCGTTTTGGATTCAAACCAACTTCTTTGTCTTCTTATTACTGTTTTCAGACTTATGTTAACTTGTCTTGTGCTCAGTAAATCATTTCTGATATGCGGAGCTGTAGGCGAGCGATTTCGCAAAGATTAAATTTTCAAAGATTGGTCATCTCTTGGCGTTGTACATCTCTTACGTCCTTGACCAGGCCAGGCCGCCTTTTGTACTCCCCAGTCTCATTGTATCGCTTCACAATACAAGAAACAGTCGATTGATGGAGTTGCAATCTCCGCGCAATATCTTCTTGTCTGCATCCCTCATTGACTAAAGTAACAATTTTAACACAAACTAATTCGCTCAAATGCGGCATCTCACTGAGAAAACTACAGAATCAAGGCACACAGTATTCGAAATGTCATTCTGACAACGATAAAAAAATAATAGACATTAATACTGGCAAAGGCGCTCTATTCAAAGTTTGTAATTTGTACCATTATTTTTAGACTACAAGCCCATATAACGATTTTCGGGGGTCATTTTATACAGCATGAAACATATTCAGAACGATGCTGCTATATGAAAAAATAACTTCAGGCACTATCCGTCAATTCGTGGAGGGACAAATGACTGTAATATTAATAATAGTAATTTTTCATCGGAAGATGTGCTCTTCCGACAAAATATTCTTGTACGGCATTCCTCACGTTGGTGGATTATGAAATAATAATCTCCTAGAACCTACTGCCGTACAAAAATAATGGAACCGAAAGCCAGGAAAATTTTTCAATTTCCGAAAAATAAAAAAAAAAATCCTGGATTTTGGTTTCATTATTTTTGTACGGCAGTAGGTTCTATGAGATTATTATTTCATAATCCACCAACGTGAGGAATGTCCTACAAGAATATTTTGTCGGTAGAGCACATCTTCAGATGAAAAATTACTATTATTATTATTACAGTCATTTGTCCCACCAAGAATTGACGGCATAGTGCCTAAAGTTATTTTTTCATATAGCAGCATCGTTCTGAATATGTTTCATGCTGTATAAAATGACCCCCCAAAATCGTTATTTGGGCTTGTAGTCTATTTACTTATTCAGCTATAGCAACTATGTGTCCAAGCATTCTTTTATCTATATAGAATGGAAATTACGTAAAATTGGAACATTTATCAATAAAAATAAATAACGTGTTAAGGGAAAAGTAATTGATATGAAAAACGAATTTTAAATAAAATATGCAATATTTTTGTCCGAGAGTGTATAATGGTGAATACATCTTCGTAAGCATAATCAATAACCAATTAAATACTTATTTTTGCATATTTTGCCAGGCGTAAGTTATCCATTTTTCCATATATCTACCTTCAGATAAAAATAGTATCACTTTACTTCTTAACATCTCTCTCTTTGTGTTATGGCCCTTGCTTCCTATTCGGCGCATTTGGCCAACTTCTTAACATCAAAATAAAGAACGAATAATATTTTTTGGATGGATGTTCCTACTCCACCATATTATATTCCTCAGTAGCTCTATTCATTGCCATGCATTGTGTCTATGTTACTATTTTATTTATTTTATACTTCTGTATGTTTTACTTTCAAACTGACGATGATCATTACAGGTAATACTTTCTTTTTCTTTAGGTCTATTCCAGTCATGTGCTTTCTCCGAAGCTTCAACACACTCGAAATGCGCGCTGATGGCATTTACCAAACAGTCACTTTTCACATATCCGTGAGGTGAGTTATTGGTAGTTTCAAGGATCATGTGTCCTGAGAAGGCAAAGTAATCCAAGGTCTGCATTCATCCAGCTTAGATGTCTGCCATCTCATGGCAAGTCTGTATAACTTTTAGAGTCGTAACCAAGGCCCCCTATGATCAGAACTACTAGTTTAACAGTATGGTTTAGGTAGAGCCTGTGAAGGTCATATCGATTTTTGGTCCATTTTTTCTCTTTTTTCGGGAAATATTCGTTGTGCCTAGCGGTGGTGATCGAGGAAGACTACGACAGGCTTATTTGCTTCTATTTCAAATAGATTCGGCACTTTCCATTCTTCAAAAAGGACTCAATATCCCCCTGAGCTTGAGACAATAAATGTGTCTAAACCGTTGGAGCATCAGAAAGACATGTTGACACCAAATACATTATGGTCTCAGGAATCCCACGACATGCTCTGCATCTGGGATCAGGCAACTATATACCCATCACGCCACTACGGTAAACCAGGGTTCTGAAGACAACTTCCTGCCAGGTCATTATTAATTCTTCGGGCTCCGACTTCAGCCTACTTGACCTGAGGAAGGCAAACCAATGCATTGGATCATCCTTATGGAGATGTACAGTTTTTGTGAAGTGTCGAATACGAGAACAATTTCATTGGCAGCATGGGCTAGTGGATGCGGACCATACAGGGAAGGTAATGCATGGTATCCTTGTTGTCTGGATTGTATAAGCGTGAAACAAATGATTTAGGATGCAAACTCCCATGAGCCACAATAGGTCATTGGCTGCAGTGGAGGGCCTGATACGAGCCCACTTACGTTCAAACCTAACCTAACCCATGAAGTTTTCACGCCGAGTTGTCACATTTCTTGAGTCCATTTCACCAATCCAAAAGAATATAGTAAGACAGAAGCGGCAAGCATATATTTTGTTGGAACAACTTTGTTTTTCCCTGACAGTTCTGATGAACAAATTTGTCTGAATTTGTGCTGATATTTGCCGCAGAAAAAGTATTTAACTGTAGTTACTATATGCAATATATGCCATAATATCATCCACATGTAACGTTAAACCCCACACATTTTAGGCAAATCCATTTGAATGCCTGTGACAGTTTAGTTTGAGAAGTAATAACATGTCAACATAAAAAAGTCCAACATCTGATGTTCATATTCAATTTCTAAAATGCCCAAAATTTCGAATGGTGGTAACTTTCAACGTAGATTTACATCCATTGTCCATTATTCATATATTTGAGAAAATCTGGGAGCCTACGTCGAAATTGCAGTTGCTTGTAACGTATCAACCAGAAAAATCACCTCGTACAAGGTAGGAAATGATCATAGGACGAAGGCCAAATAAGAAGGAAAGGGGATCGATGCGCCGATGTTTAAAATTTTCAAAGAGTTAGTGATGTGCCTATCACAGAAAGGTTGTATACATGCAGTCACCTTCACAGTAAGAACGAGTTATAATTAGATATTGAACTGGTAAGTTCGCAATGAATCCTGACCTTGATCTCTGGAGCATGTTATCGATATTATTTAATTAATTTCCAATAAAAAATAAATTGCAAATTCATGTTATAATTAGATTGACCCTTGTACATTCTTCTTTTACACCGGTATGCAACTCAAATGCATTCATTTTCCAGAAAAGAGCTCGGAAATAGTAAAACCAAGATCTGTCCACAGATTGAAGCATTTCAACAGCTGAGTATTGGAAATAGTGTAAATCTCTCAGAAACACTGAAATCTCTTTGAAAAAGCTGATATTCAACAGAATCCTAGGTGGTCCATCTTGATCAAGTAGGTTAGGTTAGGTTTGAAAGTGAGTGGGCCCGTATCAGGCCCTCCACTGCGGCCAATGGCCAATTGTGGCTCACCCTTTGATTATATTTCTCCCAGTACACCCAATCTCTTAACGAAATTGAGAAATGTATTGGGAGAACAATTCACCAGGTTTTCTGGCGGTTTACTGTCGTACCGCCAAATATTGAGAATCTGGTTCTGGCCGCTGCAGGGCAGAATGTGTTTAGCCGTTTCATCATCCTCCACGCATATCCGGCACTCTGCATCTTGTGCATGTCCGATTTTATGCATGTGATGTTTGAGTTTGCAGTGGCTAGTGAGCAAACCTACTATGACTTTGAGATACGCTCTACTGAGTTCTAGCAGTTTGTCAATAAATGCTTTGAAATGGGCTAGGCCTGGTAGACTACGCCAGTACTCGAGACTTTTAATGTCTGACCAAGCTGTTACCACATTCTTGGCAGTGCTTTATGCTAAACCGATTACCGGTTCTGGTCCAGTGAAAGTTGTTTCGGCCCCCCCTTTTGCTATAGGGCGTCTGCTATTTCGTTTCCTTCTAGGCCTGTGTGACCTGGTATCCAGACCAGCGAAACGTTGTTGCGTTGCGCTAGTCGGTTTAAGGTGTCTCTGCAGTTTCATACTGCTTTAGATTTATAGCAGTTGGATTCAAGCGCTTTCAGTGCTGCTTGACTATCTGAAAATATTTTTATTGTTTTTCGTGTGTGGTGTCGATTTTCCAGATCCCTGGCACACATTTCAATCGCATATACCTCTGCCTGAAATATCGTAGCTGGTTTACCCATACTGAATGAGCGTTTTACTACTGGGTTCATTCCATATTTTCCGGCTCCGACGTCTTCCAGAGTTTTGGAACCATGGGAAAACCAACGTTCATTTGCCTACATAGGTTGGTTTCATACCGGACCCAGTCTTTCTTCCTTTGCATCGTTATGTTGTTGTGAAACTTGCGAATTATCACAGGTATTCATCATTGCAATTCTTGTATATAACGGAGCACTTTAATCCAGCCTTTCTGCATCCACATGTTCCCAAAAGACATGTTTTTTCAAGGTTACTGAGGATCGGAACGAAATTGACGTGCTGCTGCTTCTGTCGGTGGCAGCGATGCAGTATTATAGTTATTTATTGTATAAGTGTTTTAGATATCATTTTATTTGCGCAAGAATGTTTAAACGCGAGAGCGAAGCTCCAGCGTTTAAATTTCTTAAGCAAATAAAATGTACCTAAAACACGCATGCAATACAACGTTTTATTCACAATCACATTCATTTAGAATCAGAATCGTGGAAATTTTTCATCACAAAATGATTTGACGTTTTGCTCTGACAGCGGCTGTCGCCTCCTCAAAAATCATTGAAATAACATACAAAAATATCGGGAGGTTAGGTTAGGTTAGGTTTGAAAGTGAGTGGGCCCGTATCAGGCCCTCCACTGCGGCCAATGGCCAATTGTGGCTCACCCTTTGATTATATTTCTCCCAGTACACCCAATCTCTTAACGAAATTGAGAAATGTATTGGGAGAACAATTCACCAGGTTTTCTGGCGGTTTACTGTCGTACCGCCAAATATTGAGAATCTGGTTCTGGCCGCTGCAGGGCAGAATGTGTTTAGCCGTTTCATCATCCTCCACGCATATCCGGCACTCTGCATCTTGTGCATGTCCGATTTTATGCATGTGATGTTTGAGTTTGCAGTGGCTAGTGAGCAAACCTACTATGACTTTGAGATACGCTCTACTGAGTTCTAGCAGTTTGTCAATAAATGCTTTGAAATGGGCTAGGCCTGGTAGACTACGCCAGTACTCGAGACTTTTAATGTCTGACCAAGCTGTTACCACATTCTTGGCAGTGCTTTATGCTAAACCGATTACCGGTTCTGGTCCAGTGAAAGTTGTTTCGGCCCCCCCTTTTGCTATAGGGCGTCTGCTATTTCGTTTCCTTCTAGGCCTGTGTGACCTGGTATCCAGACCAGCGAAACGTTGTTGCGTTGCGCTAGTCGGTTTAAGGTGTCTCTGCAGTTTCATACTGCTTTAGATTTATAGCAGTTGGATTCAAGCGCTTTCAGTGCTGCTTGACTATCTGAAAATATTTTTATTGTTTTTCGTGTGTGGTGTCGATTTTCCAGATCCCTGGCACACATTTCAATCGCATATACCTCTGCCTGAAATATCGTAGCTGGTTTACCCATACTGAATGAGCGTTTTACTACTGGGTTCATTCCATATTTTCCGGCTCCGACGTCTTCCAGAGTTTTGGAACCATGGGAAAACCAACGTTCATTTGCCTACATAGGTTGGTTTCATACCGGACCCAGTCTTTCTTCCTTTGCATCATTATGTTGTTGTGAAACTTGCGAATTATCACAGGTATTCATCATTGCAATTCTTGTATATAACGGAGCACTTTAATCCAGCCTTTCTGCATCCACATGTTCCCAAAAGACATGTTTTTTCAAGGTTACTGAGGATCGGAACGAAATTGACGTGCTGCTGCTTCTGTCGGTGGCAGCGATGCAGTATTATAGTTATTTATTGTATAAGTGTTTTAGATATCATTTTATTTGCGCAAGAATGTTTAAACGCGAGAGCGAAGCTCCAACCGAAATTCTATGTAAAAAGGCTCTCTTCTGGTTGTTATGCATTGAGAGTTGTATCGAATGAATTGGGATTTTCAGCTTCCAAACCTGTGTACCATTCTCTTATTGAATCACACCTGCGGTATGGAATAGCATTTTGGGAAGTTTGCTGCGGTTATCGATTTCAGAATGTTCTAACTTTACAGAATATTTTTGCAAAGCAAAGTATCGGGATTCATGTCAACCTCTGTTTTTAACACACAAAATATTAACAGTTGTTGCAATTTTCATACTTGAAACTGTCGCTTTTTGAGTTGAGTTTTTCTATGATTTCATGTACATTCTCGTCATTGGTGGACTGGAACGTTTTTACCAAGTGTTGCGGCTGGACTGGCAGGAGATGACAGAAATGAAGGGGTCATTGATGTGATTATGAGCGTTAATGTTGTATTTTTATCTCGGGTTTTTCCTGCAGTTGGAATAGCAAATGCGCCGCCTTTTTTTTTGTTAAGTTGCCCCGGAGCGCATATGGTGGTGATACTCTCTTTCGTCTACACTTATGTTTAGATCGGGGAGATTATCACCATAATAGACTATATAATACTTACATTTTTATTTATACTTAAAGCTTTGTCGATAAGTTGAAAAACTTCTGACATTAAAGTATATTTTGACTTTTGACTTTGTCGTACGAGATCCGTAAAGTCTACTCGAACAGGCGTTTTGACCAAAACGCCATGAAGTAGAGTGTGTGGCTGGTTTTATTTATGTCATTGCTATCTTTGATAAACCAGGTTGTGCGAGTTCATCGTCTTCAGTGCCGAGCGAAATGTCACAGATATAATTTTCTTCCACCTCATCCGCGATGTGATCATCAGCTTCGTTGTGATCATCTTGTTCCTCGATTTAATCGTATGTTTGCTCGAATACAGTCTCTGTTTCTTCCTTTTCATCGCTATGTTGTGAAACTTGCGAATTATCACAGATATTCATCATTGCAATTCTTGCATATAACGGAGCACTTTAATCCAGCCTTTCATTTTCATTTCATTTCATTTATTAACAGTCACGAAAGAATATAATACAGTAACATGACTATACAATACACTAATGCGACAATGTCAGTAGGTGGATAATTCCAAAAGACTAACCAATTTGGCAAAAAAAGAAAAAAGAACACGACATATAAATGTATAAATAAAAACAGATAGGAATGATCAGAAATCACCATAAAATTCTTCCAGCGAATAGTAGTATTTTTTCAATAATAACTGTTTCATGTCCCTCTTGAACAAGTGAATATTTCTCGAGTTCTGTATATATTTAGGAAGGGTATTAAATAGTTTGCAACCATTATAAAAGATACCCCTTTGATATAGGCTGGAAGAATGTTTCGATGGAAGCAATCTGTTTTTCATACGAGTTTCATAGGTATGTTCTACTATTTCAGATTCAAAATATGATTTATTTTTGAAAACAAAGCAAACAACATCATAAATATAAATCGATATCATTGTAAGAATTGAGAGGCTCTTGAAGTGTTCTCTGCATGATTCTAGTGGTCCGATTTTTGACACGATACGGACTGCCCTTTTTTGTAAAATGAAAATTCTATGAGCATCCGTGTAGTTCCCCCAGTGCATTATACCATACTTCAGGTTTGAGTGGAAACATCCAAAATATAAATGTTTGACAATATTCTTGCTACATTGTTGGGATGATATACAGAGTGCATAGCAGGTTTTAGCAAGTTTCGAGGCCAAATTATTGATATGTGTGTCCCATTTCAAGTTACAGTGGAGGGTGAGACCTAAAAGTTTTGTTGTGTCAGAGCAACAAATATCAGCGTTGTTCAGAGCAATAGTATTGGGAGTTACAACCTGAGAATGGCCAGTTCTAAAAGTAATCAATCCACATGTTCCCAAAAGACATGTTTTTTCAAGGTTACTGAGGATCGGAACGAAATTGACGTGCTGCTGCTTCTGTCGGTGGCAGCGATGCAGTATTATAGTTATTTATTGTATAAGTGTTTTAGATATCATTTTATTTGCGCAAGAATGTTTAAACGCGAGAGCGAAGCTCGAGCGTTCAAATTTCTTAAGCAAATAAAATGTATCTAAAACACGCATGCAATACAACGTTTTATTCACAATCACATTAATTTAGAATCAGAATCGCGGAAATTTTTCATCACAAAATGATTTGACGTTTTGCTCTGACAGCGGCTGTCACCTCCTCAAAAATCATTGAAATTGAGGTGTTGAATGGTTGCTATGTATTTTCGATTGTTTATCGACTCCATTTGTAAAAATTTCTGAAGTTGGTGAAAATAAGTAAAATGTGATTGATATTCAAGATTGTATTTTTCATTATTCCACTAGTGGAATAAAGTAATTTCATTATTCCACTAGTGGATAAAGTGGTACTTTATACGGTTCATAAGTGTGGATAAAACTTCAATTATAAGGTGATTGTGGATAAAATTTATTTTGCTACAACCGCTTACTAAAGTAGCCTTTTACACTTTCAGATCTCAACGCAAAGTTGACAGTTTTCCCAGTGTTATGTTCCGCCAATATTGGAAAAATAAATCCTAAATAAATTTCAAATACGAAAATCAATTTCCGAAATATTCGACACCTGCAAACGGCGAAAGCAAAGTTTCGTCAAATACTGGTCAGGCGATTGGTCAGGCCCGACCACGCCCGCCGGCCGACGCACATAAATATAGTGCGATCCGGCAGCATTTTCAGCATCGAGTATTCGAGTGAGCAGAAGCAAGAGAAGAGCTAATGTAAAAGTCCTTTTGAGGAATTGTTATTAATAGTCGATATTAGCACACACAAGGTGGTGTTATCGAAGAATATAAATATCCAAAGTGGAAATTCGAAAGAAAAGCGATATTCAGGAAGAAATTAGGAAAGCCAAACCGGAATATTATACTGAGCGTTCTTGTAGGAACGAGACAAAAGAATTCAAGAAGAGAGAAGAAAACGGAAATTGAAATATCCAATATTGGGGAACTAAAGGAGTTGTACTGCGATCTACGGCCAGTATTTTCTAAGCCAAAGGACTTGGCTCTATAAAGGAGGGATCACAACCCAACATCCCTCCTGAAAGAATTCGTTCTAACGCAATAGACAATCATCACAATTTTGTTCTTTTCAGAACAAATTGACACGGCTCTTTTCAGAGTCAGATAATTGGTTTTTACTAATTTATATTGTTTCTTTCAGCTTAGCCATTAGCCAGGCCTCCGCCGTCGGCGGAAGTAGCGGCTCCTTATCCGCTAGATTGGATTGCGTTGTCCCGGAATCCATGCTAGAGGATGCCTGCTGTTTCACTGGGGTGAGCTTAACGTGTCAGCGAGCCATAGCACTAAGGTGAACAGGGCGTTAAACGCTTACTTTCCCTTCCGGAAGGGAACACGGGTAAACTCTCTGAGTTAGGCGCGTTAATTTCCTATATTAGTTTATTCCATTTTAATTTTTTTTTAAAGCTAATTTTGCTTTTAGAATAATTTTCCTTTAACCTAGGCAAGTAGAGTATGTTCATTTAGGGATCTTTTATTAACTCCTTAGTGATCATATTGCTCTCCTACCTCTGAGCAGGTATGGAAGACAACGGAGCGAGTATGTGGCAGGACCCAGAGCTGGCCGAGGCGTCGAATAAAAGTTTCGACAATTTTTTTTTATCAAACCACCAACCCGCATTCTCGACACCATAAATTACATTTTATAACATTCCCCCACTTTACCCAATATGGGAGGAGCTTGGGAGAGACAGTCGATAAAGAAGTTTCAGCACAGAAGTTTCCACCAGAGTATATTTTGAGGACGTTACTGAAAGAAGTAGAAAATATAATCAACAGTAGACCTTTGAATCATGTATCACTAGATCATGAAGATGCTGAGACGTTGACACCCAATCATTTCTTGATTGAAACAAATGACAGAGATCTGTGTTTATTAACAAAATGGAGAGCTGCAAAACGATTATCAGATCCTTTTTGGAAATGATGGCTACAAGAATATTTGCCTACCCTGGTGCGAAGAGAAAAGTGGCTTATAACTGATAAACATATAAAAGTTGGTGAAGTAGAACTGGTTGCTGATCCAAACGGACCACGAAATACTTGGCCTCGTGGGAAAATTACGGCAGTCTACCCTGGTTGTGAATTGAATATAGCACCAGAGAAGAGTGATTGAATTCAATAACTTCAATTACGAGGAGGAGAATTATGTTTGAGTCACTCAGTATTTATATTTATTGTTTTGTGCACGTTTAAAAAAAAATCAGACTTGTCAAACAAGTCAAGTAATTTGAAGCAATTTTGAAGATTTACTTCTAGGCGGATAACAAATAGTACAATTTTATTACAGGTAATATCTCTCACACCTGTTATTTCTTTTTTACCTATTTTAGAAACAAAATAACAATAGATGTTCAAATTTTTTATTGAACTTCAATTCACTAATAAAATAATTAACAATTCACTAGTGGAACATCAATAAATAAAGAATATTTCCTATACATACATGACATGTTTTTTCAGCTTTTCAGTCTGTCAAACAATAGTCAAACGAAAAATTCACATTGTAGTGTGTGGGTTCAGAAAATATTTTCTGGTGATGTATAATGGTGCAGTTTGGAGAACGGTTCAAAATTTTCAACAGTTTACTTTGGTGGTTGCCATCCTCCAAAACATTTCTCTAGCTGTTCGGCAACCGCAAGGCACAAGCGATCTTGATATGGTCCTGCAATTATCTGAAAAAATAAGAAATGCATATTGTTTTACTCAAAATTTGAAAATAATTAGGATATTGAGATGAGTGAAATCCGAGGTTCAGTTTACAGATAGCAAAGTCCTTCTGAAGAAAAACAATCACTTGGGCTTCTACAGATCCGTTATTCAAGTAATTAGTTTTGGAGACTTCAAAGTCGATCATTTTGAACAAATATCTCCAATCTCTATCGGATAATAATTGACAAAATGATGGCGTAACATCTGAGTATAAAACGGTTGCAAATATGGTTTTCGAACTTGGATCTGAAAGGCGGTTACTGGCAAGGGAAAGTTCATTCCGATAAAAGATGTAAAGCGGCATTCACTACTGGAAATGGCCTGTACGAATTCAAAGTTCTTCCATTCGGATTATGAAGTACTCCCGCCACCTTAGAAATATTTATGGAAGTAGTGCCGAGAGACTTGATATAGAAAACTTGCGTAGTCTACTTGGATGACGTTATGGTAATGAGAGTGACATTCGACAATCACTTGAATACAGCTAGTGATGGCGTTATCCAGGGCGGAATAACCATGGACGTATAAATTATTGTACTGGACCTAGATGTTTATATACTGGTCTGAAGTCGTGAATGCTGACAATCTGTTGTCGTGATATTGAGTTGGGCGTTGTCACATCGCGTAGCTGATAGTCTTTATCTTAGACAACAATTGTGTCACTATACGTATTCCATTCCATAACAATCGAAGAATGAAGGATGGTGATGATAACATTATAATACAACTTAAACCTGTATTACAAGTTTCAAAATCCAAACTAACGAAAAAAATCATTACTTGCGTCTTCAAATGGTTGTGTAGAGTTTGTTGTGTCTGGTCGTTGGTCAACGCTGTTGAATATCAATGTTTATGTTTTCCACAAAATAAACAGTTCTGTCATATTCTGTTATTGCTTTTTGTGAGATTATTGTTGAAATATTGTTTTTCGAATTCATTTGTGTTCTACAGTGTGTCCCACTTACCATGCTCACCATGGGTATCTTTTTAATGGTGAGAGATACGAGGTCGGTTAAATGACACCAAATGTGGAGTTTATCAAGGCCAACTATAACTTGAAAAAATATTTTGATAAAATCTATTCGTTTTTGTTTTATACGCAAAAAACAGATTTTGATCATTTTCATGTCTCCTCCGTAACTTCTTCATTTATGAAAGTATTCGAATAGAAATTTTACATTCTCATGGCAGTTTTTCGATGAGATTTCTAAAAAAATATGAAATTTATACCAACTCTTCTAGAATTTGAGATATCAGCACCAACTTTTATTTTTCAAATGTAGGTCGTAGGTCATAGCTCATCACTATGACTTAATTATGAATAACTTCTTTTTCTTTTACAGATGATGTGTCACAGTAACAGCTTTTTGTTGATAACAACGGAGTTATCGTCATTAATACAAAAACAAGAACTATTTTGAAGTCGCCATCTTGAATTTATAAATTTTAACAAAAAAATCATGATCTCCGACCTCAAAAACCCCTACATACCAATTTTCAATGGAATCGGACCATAATCACAAATCCCGTCCGCCATATTGGAGAAGCCGCCATTTTAAAAATTTTATTTCAATAAAAATTCCATAGTGCATTGTCACCGGAATTATGCACAATTTCCAAATTTCAAGTTATTAGGACCGCCAGAATTGGGTCAAAATTCACTTGCAAGAGACATGAAAATGATCAAAATCTGTTATTTGCGTATAAAACAAAAACGAATAGATTTTATGAAAATAATTTTTTCGTCGACCTCTGCAAAAAATGACATTTTACGTACTAATTTCCGGACGAAAAATCGACTATTTTTGAAGGCAAGTACTTTTCGTCCGCAAACTCTTTTCGTCCGCAAACTCTTTTCGTCCGCAAACTCTTTTCGTCCGCTGTGGTCACTATGAGACGGCACGGTACGAGAGCGGCGATTGAGTCATTTTCGTAAATCCACGTTTTAATTAATACATAGGCGCCTGTGACAATAACTGTCATTTGATGTTGTCAAATTAATTATTTACGAAATCCGCTAGATTTTACGTGTGAATTTAGACCGTGGTGTGAATATTAGTGTTCATAATAATCAAGAATTGATCGAGTCTGCAGTTCGAAGAGTTGGACGTAGCTGAGGCCAGCAAACATGTGAGTACTTACTTTCATAAAGGTATGTAGAGGTCGACGAAAAAATGTAATATGCACCTCGGCGAAAAACTGTCTACTGTCTCGCCTGCTTGCTATCCTCGGCTGCGCCTCGGCTATCAATTTGCAGGCTCGACTATAATAGACAGTTTTTCGTCCTTGGTACATAAATAACTATTTCACATTATAGTTGACCTTGATGAAGTCCACATTTGGTGTCATTTAACCGACCTCGTATCTCTTACCATTAAAAAGATACCCATGGTGAGCATGGTAAGTGGGACACACTGTATAGTGGCAGCATAATAGACAGAGACTCATAATGGTGTAATCTTGTTGGGTTTTTGCATACAATCCATGTGTTCGAACCCGACTATCAGATTCCATTCGTAAGTACCATCTGTTTTCGCCGAACAAAATGAAATCAATACATACGTGTATTCAAACCATTAGATAATGAAATGGACACGAAATATTTACTACTTTATTAGGTCTTTGGATGATGCATTAACAAAAAAGGTTGCCAAAAATCCCAAGATATGTCTATCAAAATTTGGATTTATCTTTAGGTTTTCAGCTGATGTCAGAAAAAGCGGCTCGAAGTTGGGGAAGAAATGTTCAACTGAATGTGTTTCAAAGTCTACTAGGATTTGTTCCATTCATTTCGAAGATGCATCATTTGAGATAAAACCAAGCGGAAGAATATTTTTGAAAAAATGAGCTCTACCTATATTTTATGATGACTGGTATATCCCAAGAAATTCAACTGCTTTAACTTCAGGGCAATTATTATCAGCCATTAGGATTGTTATTTTCTATAAGTTATTTCAAATAATAACAGAGATTCTTATTCCACTGGAACAGCCCCAGGTACTGCCCCCGGTACAGCCCCTTAAAATGCATTCCCATCAACTGATTGTGAAAATACATAAGTTTAATCAGCAAATACAGTTTTACTGACCGCGTCTCCCAACAAATTAGCAATTCATTACTATCAATATTTGATATTGTTTAGTCTAAATCAGTTGAGACTCGTTGAGAGGTATGAACTCTCACGACAGAAGCCTGGATGCAAAATATCCATCAAATGAGTCAAGATATAAAAATACCATTTTCTTAAACGTCGTATACAGGGTTAACCATAAATAAATAACAGTGCCCACTGTTACACTATGTCTGGGGTTGCTAGCGTTGACTCTATTTTTAAAAGCTTTTATTTTATTTTGTGGATTTATGCAACTGTCATAAGTCATAATTTTAAGTCATATGGAGGAATATTCGTCAATGATTGGTTGTCCCATTTATTCCAACCAATCACTGACGAATATTCTTCTTTATGACTTAAAACTTATGGCTTATGACTGCTGCATAAATCCACCATTACTCTGTGTGTTAGTTTGTGTGTGTGTGTTAGATGGATGCAAATCTTGCAAGCTGAATTAGAACTACTTCCTCTCATCCTATGGAATTGAAATTTTACATATTGGTTCAGTTCCGATGACAATACATTGACGTCGAAGAAATTGTCACCCTCTGCACTCCGAAAGCTAGATAGAGAACGCGTATTATTTCGGAAGTTTGCTTGACGGATTTGGACGTCAAAAATTTGAAAGCAAAAAAATTAGGCTCATCCCCTCCCCCTTTTTTCGAAAAGAGTTGGAAAACTCGCGGAATGTCATCAACCTGCAGAAAAACTGTCATGATCTGCCAGAAATACTAGAGTTTTGAACTTTGGAAAAATACCCAGTGGGGTATATCTGGAAGCGAGAGCTCTAATAGGCTCCGCCTACCAGCAAATTGTTATACCATTGGCCGACTAAAATGTTCGGTCAGTGTATAAATAAAGGCTTATTTTTGCTGAAATCTTCAGTCAACCAGGAGCCGCCCGAGGGCTCGGACAATTCCCAGGAGAGAGGCCCTCACTTCTGGATGGCTCAGTAGTGTTAAGCGTAAATTGTAAATAGTATTTCTGGTTAGTGAGTGATCTTCGGCCTGGCATGCGAATTAATGGGACCTCGTTGGTTGGCAACACCAACAATATCGAGAAAGAATTCGTATGTCAGACGCGTTCCTGCTGGTTTTCCAAATAAATGAAGAGCTCCGGAGTTGCTGAGATTTTGCGACGATGCTGTACTTCGGATAGGCGGTCTGAGCTAGCCGGAAGAGGCAATGCGTCCTAACTTCCAACTATCCGAGTACACGCATTTGTTGACAAAACACCAAATTTGTCTGCGTCGAAAGAAACCCAAGCTACAAAATTATTGTCGAGTATATCTCGGCCTGAAATTCCAGGAGGTCACGCCTCCGCTCCGTCCGCAACATTTCTATAAAAGAAATGCTTTGCGAACAAGCCGAGAATGGGCTGGGCACTCCATATCAAACGGTCAGATTTTATTCTGCTGATCGCCAATCATCAGGATGAGGAACCGATTTAACGAGCGGGGGTGGTGGATAGGATGGGGTGAGCTTTCGAGTACGTACGAATGCTGGGGCGTTCATCCTTCCGGGCCTCAACCTTAGGGGGTGCATGGTGACCGAAAAGCAGTACGTTCCTGAATCGAGTAGGGAACACATCGTGCAGTTTTGTTCTTGAATTGAGTAGAGAACGCATCTCCGCAAAGAAATTCGAAATTGTTTCATAGAAACCAAAGAAGTTATACTTTATAAGTGAAAGTGCTTTCACACAACAGATTTTCTGTTTCCAAAGTTTCCATTGGAAATTTCCACAACTCTTTTGGGCAAAAGAGGAAATTTGTAGCCGCACTGGGTTTTTCCACGAGACATTTTTAGCCAGCAATCGATTGTGGGTTCTCCCATTCTATTGAAGTACAGAAAAATATTAAAACACCAATATGCTGTTTTCCTGTTTGACCCGTCCTGATGATAGCCAAAGGCGAAGAAAATTGGTAAGACAATATTTGTCTGAACGAAGTATTAGTGAAATTAGTGTCTGACTTTATAAGTAAATAGAATATACGTAATCCGGCTTACGTTTTGGAATCAATTAAATTTTCTTTAGTTTTTCTCTGATAACTTGATAAACTTGATAACTTTAAAGAACTTTATAAATTTTTTTGTGTTGTTTAAATATACATAACAAAAATCATTTCTTACTTGATAGTTATCATAAACTTCTACAGCAGGCTAACGTCCTGCTGGAGTTTCATAGTTGATTGTGTGTGAACTTTTACAACATTTTACTGCTTCCCTGGCTACCGTCCAGGTATACTTTTATTTCAGGCGTCGGTCAAAGCTAGCACAGTCGCAGCCATCGTTCCAACTGCTCTTTTCAGAGCGAATTAAAAGAATTCGTTTCGTGCTGGCTAGACAGACGTTAAACATTACAACATCTTAACCAAATCGAAATTTATTATAAAATAATTACAAATTTGAATTAAATACAAAGAGAATTCGTTCAGAACCTGGAGCCGGTTTTCACTGCCTACCTGTTTCGAACATGAGTATCCCTCATCAGGTGAGAGTCGGGCAGAGAAATGGAGATGAAATGGATGCGCGTATAGGCGGCGTTCTAGAACCCCGAGCTAGTCGGAGCGTCGAAGTCAAAACTCCGAGCGAGTTTTACAAACTTCGAACACCGCCTTTACGACAGGAATTAATATCGGAAAAATCCGTAATAAAGTGAAAAATATCTAACAGTCGAGTATTATAGTTTCAAAAAATATCCTTCCAGTCCTCCCTCAAAAGCTAGATAGAGAACACAAAGCAATTCGGAAAATGGTTCAACAGTTTCAGACATGGAAAATAATGATGAAAAAAAATCGATCGGGCAACTCGCCCCCTTTTCTGTCACGAAAAAAAATTAGGAAAAGTCGCGAAATAACTATTTTGAGAAAAGCTTTTTTATTTAAATGCACTAAAAAGAAAAAATAAATTTTAAAGTGAATTGAACCTATCATTTTGTTACATTATAAAATTTTAAATGATATAAAAGCTGGTCGCGAGAATAATCTTGAGGTAATTTTAAATTTAATTTACAATAAGAAATACATAGATTCTTCTCGTGACAATCTTTTATATCATTTAAAATTTTATAATGTAACAAAATGATGGGTTTAATTCACTTTAAAATTTATTTTCTTTTTTTAGCGCATTTAAATAAAAGCTTTCCTCCAGTTATTTTTAAGTTTATTTATTTGTTTATTGCTTCTGTGGAGGAATACATGCATATGTTTAGCTATGAATGATGGAATGATATGTGAGGTATTACATTTCTTGCTGAAAGTTTAATATGGATTACGAGAAGCGGTATTAAGAGACCAGGGCATCGTGGGCCCGCTTGAATTTCAGTTTGGGACTTTTGTACCCATTACGCGACTACGGTAAGTAGATAGATATATTTAATTTTGTTTTATTACCTGAATTCCGAACGGCATTCCATCTCTGTCTAGACCGCATGGAATAGCGGTCGCTGGAAGTTTCCAAGTATTGGCAAATATTGAGTATCCTAGAAAAAGCGTCGTGAAGATGTATTCGTTATGTTTGCTGGCCGTGGCTCCAAAAGTGGGGTATAGAAACACACCATTATCACCTAAGATATCCTAGAAGAAAAACTAATAATTTATTGAGGTAATTATACTTAGAAATCTAAGAAGAGAAGAGAAAGTGTGAAAAGTTTGTCGGTGGTTGACGAAAGTTGAGAAGTAGATGCCCTCTATTTAGCTATGAATATGAACAGCAAAAATTCCGCAATGCCATCAGAAAATGTATTACTTGAGCCATATTTTCCACTTAGGAACCGGGTGGTCACTTGCAGCTCAGTTTGCTAGTTCTTCACAGAAATAGCAAAAGGAACAAAATGATTAGAATTCCCCCGACGATAACTCGAACTTTGAGTTATTGTGTAGACTAACAAATCATGTATAAATATCGAAACAAACGTCAGAACTCACTCAACAAATATACTGTCATCATAAAATGACTCAAATTAGTTGAAATGAGAATTGTTTATGTAGAAGAGAATTCAAACATATGAACTGAGCAAGAGAAAGAAGCAAGTAGCAAATTGGGGACTGATTTTAAAGATACCCCAGCGTTAGTGAGAGAGAGAGAGAGAGAGAGAGAGCGACATCCAGAGCATACTTCGAGCATTTCGCTTTGCGATGTTGGCCATTTTCATACGTCTGAAATGTGATTGATGTTGGACTTCTTGTTTAGTGAAGATCTTTCAAGTTTTATTCAATTTTGGCAATGCGAAAATGTTTTTTTAATTATTTTATTATTGTCAAATGTCAATGATAATGTGCGCAACTATTATATACACATCTCGTGAGCAGCACCAGTAAGCACTCCTACAACAATAATTTCAGTCGCAATATGAAACTATCTCCTCCTGCGATATAAGACCAATCAAAACGGCGTGTCTTGATGGTACAAAGTGGAGACTATAATATTATCTTGTTAACTAATATGATATAAATGTCATCTGAAGTCTCTCATTTTTATTAGTCATTATCTATGATTATTGAAGAATTCACGACAATTAAACTTTCTCTACTTTGTTGGAACGTGAAATTATCTCAATAAATACAACTCATATGCTCACAATACTATCGAAAATTCTGTCAGAAATCTTGAACTCGATCAAATTACTTTGAGGTAACACCACTCGTCCTAAAGGACTCGTGGTGTTACCAAGTAATTACATCTAGCTGATTTCTGACAGAATTGATTTATTTATTTCGGAAACAAATCCCGTTCTTAACTAAATGTTTAAAATATAGAAAAATATCATTTGTACGGTGAATGAGATGACGACATTGTTGGTGACTGTGTGCAATCAACGAAAATCAATTTTTGTGTTACCAAGATTTAATCAGCTATCTTACAGTGCACCATTCAATACTTTGTGAAGCATCATTATATTTTTTGCAAACTTGCGGTCTAGTTTTTCGATACTAAATTTTTTCCTCAGTAGGCTATAGCTAACAAATCCAGGGCTCACACCGTATTCGTTATAGCACAAATATTTGATAAATTCATTTTGTATCGTCTCAATTATTTGCTTTGAGTTTCGTTGTTTGGGATCCCACACAACTCATGATACCGAACTGAAAATATGTTGATCGAAATCTAAGTCACTTTGGAAAAGAATGCCAAGATCAGAGATTTCCAAAACTCTCTCCAACACCGAACCCTTCATAATATATAAAATGTTCTGCATTTACCTTTCTTCGTTGAAGGAAATAACCTTACATTTCCCTAGTTTGAACAGTAGCTTATTTTTTATAGACCTGACAGAAATTCGATCAACATCATTCAGTATTTCTAAGTGATCATTTATATCCGAGATTTTACTACAGACTTCAAAGCCATCCGCATAAAAGTTTCCTCAAACCAACGCGGGAACGCGGGAGCGGGAACGAGATGAATGCGAGACTAAATTCTGTAGTGGGACATACAGATGTGATTATTCGTATTCCGATATGCATACAACCAACGAAAAATATATGGTTTGCTACGTGTACTGTTTTTCTAACAAGCACGGTTCTAAAGTACCGTTCCCGCTTTGGTTTGACGGAACCTTAAAGCAGGCAGTCAGACAATACTTCCAGAGGAAGATCATTAATAAAAATCAAGAAAAGAAGAGGCCCCAAATTCTAGCCTCGTGGCACACCCGATCATGCTAAATCCTCTAATCACACCACCATATGTAACATACTGAGTCTCAATTCTAGGTATGAT
This sequence comes from Chrysolina oricalcia, assembly GCA_944452925.2. Classification (NCBI taxonomy): domain Eukaryota; kingdom Metazoa; phylum Arthropoda; class Insecta; order Coleoptera; family Chrysomelidae; genus Chrysolina; species Chrysolina oricalcia. The sequence continues at coordinate 18,772,522 of OX101812.2, forward strand.
ATAAATAACAAATAGGCCAAGCTGTAGATAGAAATAAGAGGCCTTTTCGCCAGATAGTACTGCGTATTACCTTCCGAGAAGACAATAAAAAATATTGTGGTGGACTCAAGACGAGTAATTTCAAAAGTTTATGACACCGAAAAAGTAAAAATATGTATTAAACATTGTCTATATTGACCTCGATATATTTGCTGGGGAATACAATTTCTCAAAAAAATTACAGATTTGTAGTATACTTACAAGGATATATTGAAAAATTTTCAGCCTACTATAGAACCAAATAAAATTTCAATGTCAAAATATTTTATTACTCATCATATTCTCCTCTTAATTGGATACATTTATTACAGCGAACCTGCAACGTCTCTAGACCTTTCAAAAAAAATTTTTCTTCTTGCTCTGCAAACCAGACCTCCACTGCTTTCATTACCCCCTCGTTGGAAGAAAATTTGCGACCTTTTAATTTTTTTTTCAGTTGAGGAAAGAGATGATAGTCGGACGGAGCCAAATCTGGTGAATAAGGGGAGTTTTCTAGTAATTCAAACCCTTAATCACGAATTTTTTGCATGGCAACATGAGATTTGTGTGCAGGGGGGGCGTTTTCCTGAAAAAACAAAACACCTTTCGATAGCTTTCCGAGTCTTTTCTCTTTAATTTTTTCCCGTAGAGTGGTCAGTAATGTCGAATAGTAATCTCCAGTTATTGTTCTACCCTTATTCAAAAAATCAATCATGATTACTCCATGGCAATCCCAAAAAACTGAAGCAAAAACTTTTCCAGCAGATTTTTGGACACGAAACTTCTTAGGTCTTGGAGAACCGGAGTGTCACCATTCCATCGATTGTTGCTTCGTTTCTGGATCGTAGAAATGTACCCAAGTCTCATCCATAGTACCAATTCGGTTTAAGAAGTGTACATCGTTTTCAAATCGAGCACAGATCGAACGCGATGCTACTAACCTTTCACGCTTTTGGTCAACATTCAAACATTTGGGGATCCATTTTGCAGCAATTTTTCTCAAGTCCAAATTGACGTGAACTATATGATGCACGCGTTCGTATGAAATATTCAGTGCTTCAGATATCCGTTTTAGCCCAATTCGACGGTCTGTTAAAATCATGTCATGAACTGCATCGATATTTTCGGGGACTGACACAGAAACTGGCCTTCCCGATAGGTCATCATCTCCAATGGAAAATTTACCTCTCTTGAAGCTTGCAGTCCAATTTTTCACGGTCGCATACGAAGGACATTGATCACCAAGGGTATTAAGCATATCTTCGTAAATCTGCTTACCTCTTAACCCTTTTAAATACAGGTACTTGATGATTGCTCGATACTCCAATCTTTCGATTTTCACAATTTCGGTGGACATATTGTTTCTTTTAATTTATTGCCTAACTCTGATTTAATTTTTTGACGTCAAACTTTACACTGACACTTCTAATAAGTTATTGTTCGTTACTATGGTAACGCAATATTTTGTTTATGCAGGGAACTTGTCTAGGCTAACTAGATATCAATACATCCTCGTATGTATGACACTTATTATATGAGATCTGGGTGGTTTAAGTTACAAGTTGTTGTCGAAGATGTCAAGTTAATTTTAATATTTTCTGGGATTTCGATCCTAGATATATCGGCTAGGGCATAAAGTGAAATAAAGTTACCAAATAACACTACATTCAGAAATATTTTGTCTCGGGAAAACTCTTCCATGGAAATTGGTTGGCATGTTATTATTTTTGGGATATAAATGTACTTATATAGCTGTTCAATTAAAACGATTTGATATTATTTTTGCCACCTAGCTCAGTATCTTTTCCAATGTAACTGTGGATTGAATACTCACGGCGATTGATTGACCCCATGAAGAACATTCCTTAGAACGGTCACTGACACATGCATCTATGATTTTTTTTACAAATAGGAAATATGTTAAGTTTGTAGTATATTTGGAATAGCCAAATAATCCTTTGAGGAACTCCATTTCCAAACCAGTGTCATCCTGAAAAAACAAAATCAACGATGAATATTCGAATTATTCCTTAACAAAAAAACACATTTAGCCTTACGAAGAAATCGCAAAAACCTATCAATTGTTATAAATTAAAACATTTCACTACCCTGATGTTTTCTCAAACGATGGTTCTAACCTAATATTTGGGGAAATGGTTTCCTGTTTAATTTATTGTCATATACTAAGGATTTCCATCAAGTACCGTCCACGTCAATCCACTATTTGAAATTTATTCATTGTGAAATCACGAATAAGTTGACTATAGGTATATACTCACAGCTTTCAAAGGATTTGGAATATCCTCGATGGAATAGAGATATTGACCGCAAACGCCTGTGGTATCTTTAACTGGAAACTTTGTATCGGCATTGATTTTTGAGCCACACTCTACTGCAAGATATTTGGCTGCAGTTTTAACTGCCTCCCTCATTTCCTTCTGTGTACTTGGCAAAACAAAATTGTCCGGATCATCCATGAAAAATATGTTCAGTTTCGATAAATCAACCTGAAAAAAAAAACAATTCACATGCAAAGTGTGAAGTGACTGACGAACCCCCGTAGTAAGTCCCCCCCACCAGAATTTGATCCGATGACGGTGGAGAGTTCTCAAACGTAGTTGGTATGCTTACAAAGTTAGCAAGTGATACTCGAGTGACTGAGTATTACTCGTTTTTGAGTTCGTTGTGACCTATTAATGATCGGGTCATGGATTAAGCAGAAAAATAAAGACTTTGTAAATTTAAAGTGTATTAGAAAAATAGTGAAAATTATGAATCGAAATATATCTTTGTAACATCAGACATAGTCAATCGTAGTGAATAATTCTGTTTTACGCATTTATATCAGATAATACATCAATATCCTCAGAACAAAATGTATTAACAGTACATATCTTCATTAAAACATTTTTGTTTACTTATTTCATTTATTTATTTCGGAAACATTCATTCCATAAGAGAGGATACAGAAATCCCTAGCAGAGAGGTTTTTCGTAATATTGACGTGAACATCCTGAGACATGTAGGTTTGAGTTTTGAAAATCGACTACAGCGTTGTTAGATGTAAGGAGGTCATTTTGAGTAGGTATTGCTCAAAGAGACTAAACTAACAGGAGGGTTTAATAAGCTATAGCCAATCAGAATCTTGTAGCATCAACGCGTCATAGTGACGTACTTGGACATGAGTAGAGATTCGAACTCGAACCAAGCAACAAAACTGCAGTAACTTTCATATACCAATTGCTAGTCCGTCACTGTCTATAGAGAACGGCGGCCATGACATGTCCAACTACGTCACATTTCGTCACGAATGTTCTTTCATCTCTTTCTATTGTCTTATGGGGATTAGGCTCTCCTGTTAAATAAGGTTTAGTCTCCTTGGGTATTGCTCAGCTTTTTTTATTCATTCCTTTGAATTGCTATTTCAAACTTTGAAATTTTGACAAACAGTAGATCAAGTATTCGAACAGTTGGTCACGTAATAACGGACGTTAGTTACAGTATTCGACATCACATTTGTGTAATCACGTGGTTAAGTACGGATCATCTGTAAGAAGAAGGGCGGTTAGTCTTTCTCAGGGGCGCACCCAGGAATTTTTTTCGGGGGGGGGGGTTAATTTTCAATTTCAAGTTCCGAAATTATATTATATATATTAAAAAAATATAAAAAATTTTTAAACTGATTTTTATTAAAACTAACCAAAATTAAATATTTTTATAAAACACAATTAATTATAACTTGATGTCTAATTTTCTTGGTTTTTCAGACAAATAGCATCGACAGTAGGAGTCATGTCTCGGTATAAATGGAGAAGGGTCAGTCCATTTAATCTGTTCTCTGATATAGAATTCCTCAAATAATTCTTTAATCTGCGTAATGTCGAAAAAGTTCGTTCATTTTCTGCAGTGGACACAGGCAATACTGCTAATATATGTAACAATACTTTGATGTTTGGTAATATGTCTCCACAATGTTCTAGAGCACTTAGATCATCTTTGGGCCATTTGTCCTTTTCCAACCTAGTGATTTTCCTATACCACAGCTTTAGTTCCGCTAGAAGTTCTTCATTTGTGCCATTCAAGTCATTTTGGTAGAAATTAACCAATTCTTGAAAGTCTTTCAATATACTATCTGTCAATTTATTAGGATCTGTCGACAATAAACTTTGGAATCCAATCAAAATTGATTTGTGCTTTGAGAACCGTTCTTTCATATTACTTAAAAAAGCATCTATGAATGGAATATATATATAGAGATTCGATTATAATCCTCTGGATGATCAACATCTACATTGCATCTCTGTTTCTGAGTTCTTGCTATTCGAGGCATATTCAGAGGGAAGTCAAACTTGAGTGCTTTATTTTTAGCATATAAAAATATCAGTTTAAACTCCTCGATCGAATTTTCTCTCAAGCGATTGATTTCAAAAATAGTATCTTCTGCTAAATTGGTTGCTTTTTTTAAATCAATATTTCGCTGCTGCAATACTTTGCATAAAATGCTACTGAAGCTAAATACTCTGTTTACAACTTGGAGAGAAATAACAAAGTCTGCTTTCTTTATTGAACAACTGAGTTGATTCGCAGCATTTGCTGAATCTTTATCTGTCCATTCGGAAATTTCATCTAAAGCCAGTACAATAGCATCATAAAGCTCCAAAAAAACTGCAACAGAATTGTACTTCTCAACCCATCTCGTAGCACAAAGCCTTATCAATTTTGTATGGCCAGATTGAATTTCTGCACCTTCTAAACTTCCCTTCAAAACGGCCTGTCTTTTTGGAGTATGAAAAAAATTATATAATTTTTCAATGGTACCTAAACAGTTTCTAATTGCCGGCACTTCGCAAGAACTTGATACAGCCAAGTTCAAAGAATGTGCAGCACAATGAACATATAATAATACTGCTTGTGGGTATACTGCTCGAATATGTGCCTGTACTCCATTAAATTTTCCACTCACTGCATTGGCTCCATCATACCCTTGTCCGCGTAATTTTGACATATCAATTCCAAAACCATTAATTTTAGAAATAATGGTGTCGGATATTCCTTTGCCTGTTAAATTTTCGATGGGAGCAAACTGCAGAAAAAGTTCTTCTATTTTGGAAAATGTAGAATCAATGCAACGAATACAAAGCGATATCTGTTCTATACAAGAAATATCAGTTGTTTCATCTACTAGCACTGAAAAATATAAGGACGAATTTACCTTTTCCACCAACTGATCAAGAATAAGAGTATTGCTTATCTCTATAATCTCGTTTTGAATTTTCCAACTAGTATACAGTGCATTGCTTTTAGAACTGGATATAAGTTGCATCAGGATCTCATAATTTTTTGCCCGAAACATCAGAAGTTCTCGAAAGTTACCCTCATTTTCTTCAGATTCTTCAGACAGTCTTCCAGAATCTCTGTGCCCCCTCATTGCTAAACCTTGCCTCCCACAAAACAGAACAGTTTCTATAATTGGCTTCAACTTATTTCGATTTTCCAAAATTTGTTTTTTCGCTTCTTGGTTTATTTGAAGATTAATTGGATCTTGCAGTCCTGTTTCAATTTTTGAAACGATATCGAATTTTTCAATATTCTTTTGATGGTATAAATGCTGCTGATGTTCGTCAAAACGCTCTTTAGCATTCTTCCAATTATTAAATTGTTCTAAACAGAGTTTTCCGATTTTCTGATGGTTTCCTAGTCCAACACCGGTATGCGCAGTATTGAACAGGACACAAAATTTGCAATATGCACCATCAACTTTCATTGAGTAAGATAACCATTTCCATTGGTACAACCACTTCTGTTGAAATTTCAAATTTCTTTTATCTGATGAAGGGTAAATATAGTTTTCTGGTGGCGACCATAGATTTTCTAATACTTTAATTTTCATACTATTCGACAACTCCAAGTTTACGAAATTAGCTATATCATTTGGGTTCCATAGTTGTTCATCGATTCCTCCTGCTTCAGTTTTTTCAATTTCTTCTGCGAGAGGTTGATTCTGTATTATATTTTTTTCTTGTTTTAGTTGAGGCCCTTTTTTTTTTGTTTCCATAATTCCGTAGATCCCAGAAACACACATTCTACTGGCAATGCAGTATTCGCGCCTTTCAGCGTCAAAGCTCTACTACCCTGTTCTTCGGTTTCGAATAAAAAAAAATACTCCCATATATTTAATTTGAAAACGTTATTCAATAACGATATATTATATAAATAATATAAATAATTTATTGAATGCAATAAATACATTGAAAACTTAAAATAAATAATTCAGCATGCAGTATAAAGTCTCATTTTACCCGTAAACTGTGTGTGGCTGAGTGTCTGTTTTATTACTAATAATTATAATATTAGTTTACCTCCATCCGAATTTAACTGTTCTTCTGTTCCAGGATTTCTTTTGTTTTTCTTTGTAAACCAATCCAGCAGATCAAGCTGACGTTTCGACATAGTAAAAATTTACGTTTCTCTGCAATTTTACCGCAAACCAGTCAATGACCCGGACGACTCGACGCTCACGACTAGACTGATACTGATGAAACAAAATAACAAATACGTGTGATCGTCTCAAGTACGTGATGAAAACATTGAACAATGACTCATAACGCGAAACAGGTGGGCGATATCAGCGGCGCAGAGTGCAGAGTAACGGACGAAATGACGAAAAATAACCATGCAGCATGGGCGAATATTATTTATGGCGATTAGCAATGTTAATATTGAAAACAGTGTTTTGTGTTTTGCTCTTTTGGTAGTAAGTTTATTAAATCCTATTCCATTTGTACAACAGAGGATTCTAACTGTAGTGAGCATTTTTATTCTGGAAGTGGTGTGCCTGATTCACAAGAGATGCGTTACTGATACTCCTGAAGATAGATCTTATAATACCAGGCAGAGTAGGAATCATAATATTCATTTGCCAATACCTAAACTGAATTTAACAAAACACTCTAATATGTATGAAGGAAAGAAAATATTCAATAACCTACCACAGCTAACCAAAATTATATTGGATCATAAAATTTTCCGAAAATCGGTTAAAAATCTGCTTCTTGAGAAAGCATACTATAGCCTGCAGGAATATTATGTTGACATGCTTCAAAGGCCGTAAAATGATGCTGCATATTATTATTATTGTTGTTATTATTATTTTCTTCAGTGCACTTTGTTATTATTGTTAATATTTCCTGTCTTTTATTCTTTATTTTGACTGTATGTATTATATTTACTCCTATCTGTTTTATATTTAATCATATATGACCAAATTTATATTTATATTTTATAACTTACTTTGTCAATAAGAATATTCTTGGACAATAAAGTATATATCTATCTATCTATCTATCTATCTATCATTTCGGGGTGGGGGTTATAACCCCTGAAACCCCCCCCCCCCCCTTGGGTGCGCCCTTGGTCTTTCTTATGAGTCCTGTATGCTAGTTGTCCTGTGCTTCTTGTTATTGTGGTTACTGTTGTAGTTACTGATATTTCCATCGGAAAACATACATCCTGGTTTCAAACAGACAGTTATAATACCTACTATTTGTTTTCATCAAGTGATGATACACAGATGTGATCAATATATTTTTGGCAAAAAAAATCTATGTCAAGAGTTTTTAGTGTTCTGGAACTTTGACAGTAATAAATATCACTAAATTATAGCAACCTTTTTTAAATCGTTGTTGACATAGTTTTGACTTGTGTTGTTGATTTTAGAGTTTTGATATACAGTGAGAGTAACACGTCAGTGAGTTGTCAATTTGTGAACTATCAGTGAAAAGGAGTTCTGTGAGACTAATTCCATTTGCGAAGCTCATCTAATAAAAAGTGACATCCAAGTAATGTAGTACTCATTTCACAAACAAGAAATTGGAAAATATTTAATTTTTTTAAGAATTGAAGTAGTTCTGTATGACTGAACAATCTGGACTTGATATTTATACTTCATATCATTGAAATTGAATGATGACTGACAATTACTCGAGGTAATTATGTTTTGATGAATCGACTAGGGGAAAACATTTCTTCTACCGTGATCATAATTACATGATCATTTTGTAAAAGAATCATGAAAGATTGAAACAAACCTTTTCATGCAGCCTCAACTTCGTTTTCTGTTGGGGATCCACCATTATTTCAAACATCAGCTTGAGATCTTGTGCATATCTGGTCATTGGTCCAATTACAAGGAAATCTGCAAATTTTGCGTCTTGACAGTACGGGTAATGACCTTTTATAGATGCTATACCTGCAGATAAAAAAAAGAAATGGTGTAAGCTGATGGGAAAATTGCGCTTTACCACTTGGAAAATTAGACATCTAATTAAGTGACTTTACATAATGAGCTGGTGAATAAGAGATAGCCTAACCGGACCGCAAATATTCTATCACCAGAAGGGAGCTGTTGGCTGTTGTCAAAGTAGTAGAGAATTTCTACAAGTATGTGTATGGGAGAACATTCCTGTTGAGAACTGACCATGCAGCTCTCAGATGGCTTTTACAGTTGAAAAATCCGGAGGGTCAAGTAGCACGTTGGATCGAGAGACTCCAAGAATTCGACTTCGAGATCGAACATCGAGCGGGTACTAAAAATAAGAATGCAGATGCCCTGTCGCCGAAACCATGCCCAGATAACTGCTCACATTGCCGACGAGCAGAAGACAAGGAAACAACAATTTTTAGAACCACTAATGCAGATGATAACTTGAATGACAACAAGATCATGAAAGACCAAGAGAAAGATACAGATCTTGGTTTAGTCACGGCTGTAAGTTAGAATACTCTTATTTAAATTTCTAAGGTTGTTCAAGATATTGTTTCTTCGGGTTGAAGATTATCGTGAAACTTCATAAAGGGGTGTGATACGGCGCGTTAGAATAAACAATTTCAAGTGGGTCTTTGTCTGAAAATAAGCCAAGATCTACAAATAGCAAAGAGGGTGGGTTATGAAGAATGCTCTCAGTTTTCGGAAAAACGGGCTTTTGGAGCTGGTCAGTCGGGGTCGAAAAGTGCTAGTGACAATAGTTGGTTCGATTTCGAACGCCCAGTGAGGGTGGCTTTTTGCCACCCCCGATAATGGGGCCGATGGGGGTGTTAATTTTTAGGGATAAGTGGGTGTTTGGTTTTCAACTTAAAAAAGTAGGTAGTTAAATATATGTTTGGGGTATTCTATTCGTTCAATAATAATAACAATAATAAAGAAAATTGCTTTCTAATTTTGGGGCGTGAAAGGGATGATACTTAAATAGGGATAAGTTGGTGTTCCGTTATTCAACTTAAATCGATTCGCTGGTATAGTGAATGACGGAGACAATCAAATTACAGATTTGACAATTTGTGATTCTGACACTTACGTGGTGTCGGTTTATGTCCGTATACACCATTGTACATAGCTGGAATTCGAATGGATCCAGCAATATCTGAACCAACCCCGATAATCGATGCTCCGGCTCCAAGCAATGCTCCCTGAAATCATCCAATTATTTATTAATTACAGTTTTTGGTCGGTGTCAAATATGAAGCCAGTAATTTTCCGGTGACGAAATCAAATTGAGTAATAGCACTGTTAAATCCTCATGTTTTGTTTTATTGTTATTGTTTCACTATGTAAAAAAAGAAGTTCATGACAACATTGTCAGAGTAAAACTTTCCAAAGATTTATTGTGCCTTTATTTTTCAAAAGTTACATGTTCATTCGAGTTATTTAGAACACGTTATGGATATCAGAAGTACTGCTGCAAAAACTGATACTGATGTAGCTACAATGATACGTCAGTGTACGAGGTGCACAAAAGGAGTCAGGTGAGATTGAGAATATGGTTTCAACGAGTAGAAATAAAGTACCTGAAACCATTCCTGATGCATTTGTGAATCCCACTCCAGTAGGATATGGTTTCTCAGTGATTGTAACCTTTAAAGATGCAATTCAAGCAGAATCTATAGCAGAAATCAATTCTTCTGATAGACATAAAAACTTCGATGATAGAAGTCAGCATATTCAAGAAATATTTGTCATCTCTAGAATTTCGGAAGCTTCAAAATTAGGTCTTGAATTAGATATAGATACAGTTACTTGGTGAAAACACCACAGTATTCCAAGCTGAGACACATCAAGACAGTGGGAATAAAAGAAGACACATTTTCATTCTATCTGACAGCCAGAGAGCGATAAGCTCTGAATTCAATACAGATAAAGTCAAAGCAAGTGTGGGAATGCCTTCTGAGCCTCAATGAACTGTCAAAACGCAATAAGCTTACACTTGTGTGGGTGCCCGGACATAGGGAAGTTGAAAGCAATGAAAAAGAAGAACAACAAGAATCTGAATCACCATTCTCGGGCCCAATACCAGCGTTTGGAATTAGCAAAACCCGATGAAGAAACCTAATCAATGAGTGGACGAAATCAAAACACCAAACATATTTGGAACAAATCGAATGGCATCGATACAGCACAGCCATGGTGAGGCACCTAAGCCAAATACTGGCGGCTGACACCCTCAACCTTAACAGATCTGAGAAACGCACAATTACCGGCTTCCTAACCGGACACTGTGGCATTAGGAAATATCTACACACCATGGGAATAAATAGGAACCACTGACTACAGAACAATACAATAGACCCCAGCTGGTCTCAGTGTTAAGGGAAACCTCAAAGGTAAACCCGGTATCTCGCTCGTCAGCCTTTAACCTACCAACCAACCAACCACCTTTATGCCTCAATCTTGGATGTATTGCAAAGAATTAAAAATGACGTGGCAGAAGGAATAATAATGGAACCATTCTGTTGGAATGTTGGAATTAAAATGTATTCTTCATTTTTCTTCTTTCATACTTTCTGCCAATACATCTTGATAAGAGAAGTACTCTTATGATAAGCTCACAATCACTGAAGACATCTCAATATGCACCTGTGACAATATGAAGTATCTTGGAGTCATGATTGATAAACACTTGAAATGGAACAAACAAATCGAATATGTTGTAAGAAAAATACAATTTTCAATACACAAACTCAAAACTCTTAAATAGATACTCGATCTAAAAACAATGCGATCATTATATCAGGCTCTGGTTGAACCACATCTTGTATACGGAATATTAGCATGGGGAAGGGTGAGTAAGTCCTATTTGGAAAAACTAATCATAGTTCAAAAGCGTTTACTCAAAATTATATTCAACAAAGATATGAAATATCCATCAGATAGATTATTCCAAGAAGTTAATATTATGGATCCAAGACAGCTCTTCTTCCTTAAAAGCAACATACAACATAATTGCAAGCATGACCTAAAAAACCCTGAACATCAATATAACACAAGAAATACACAACTCACCTACTTGACTCCTTTTATGCGCAAGTCAAAAGGGCAAAAATGTTTGACATTTTTGAGCCATTTTTGATTTTGTTCATTGCCAAGGACAACAATCCATAGTCTCATTGACTAATTATGAAACACAGAAAAACCTGATACTTACGTCTTATATTTAACAACAATTTATCAATCCCGTATGTAAATAAAAACACAAATAGGAATGAAAAAAAAATCAGATGATATGTTTACTAACCTATTATATCCTTATTTATATATACCTGTATTTACTTATACTTAAATCAACTTTTATATTTATAATCGCTTCTATAATTATATTTTACTTTTATACGTGCATTGAATTTTATACTCATGTGACTTTTATACCTAACTTTAATTTTATACTTATTTTAATTCGCATTATTCTGATATGCAAACATATATATATATATATATATATATATATATATATATATATATATATATATATATATATATATATATATATATAGGTTTAAATATATTTTGACTGTGAAATAATTAGGTAAGGGGTTTTATTTGGGCAGCAGTCAGGGATGACCAATTCAATGAATATTCTTCGTTTTTTCAGTCGAGCTTTCGAAAATGTTTATTTTCTTTATCAAGACTTCTCTACAATAATACATGTGATCAATATTAAAACAGATACATTGAGAAATAGATACTTACTAACATGCAATTATTAAAAAAAATATTATCAAGAGGAACATGAAGAGTTTTCTTTTTGAAAGAAAAGATATATATATATATATATATATATATATATATATATATATATATATATATATATATATAAACATATGTCCCAAACGGCTTGGTTTTCAAGATACAGGGTGATAAAAATGCATTTTTTTCAAGATTTTTTAGAGTTAACTTCGACATTTTCTACAATAATCAGTTCAAATTAGGCAAGTACAATCCATTCAATAGTACGCACGATACAAAATAATGCATTTCTCAAATAATTCACAGGGTCCTCCTTTTTTCAGAGTCAAGATTTGTTCAACCCTTCAGAATTTTTTTTCCGCCGCCACTGACATATTATGAGAAAGGAATAATGAATGTTGTTTCATTTAACATCTTTTTGCTCTCCTGATGTTTTTCATTTACTTGTACGGTTCAGGAGTTACAATGAAAATATTAACGCAAACATTTTCCAGTAACGCATAACATAAAGAAATTTGAGAAGCAAATAGTCTAACAAACTTGAAGGGTGATTCTTTGAAAGGTTTCAAGATGAAAAGTTCATATAAACATGTCCCAAGCGGCTTGGTTTTCGAAGTACAGGGTGATCAAAATACATTTTTTAGGAGTTTTTGGAGTTTACTTCGAAATTTTCGACAATAATCGATCCAAATTAGTTCAAATTGGACAAGTACAATCCATTCAATAGTGCGCATGATATAAAATAATTCATTTCTCGAAGTGTCATTGCTACTCTCCAAAGATTAGCGCGTGACGCAATACGTCTTTTTATTCTCATTACACAAATAGCTATTTTCTGCTCGTGTAGAGAAAATGTAATGTTATGGTGCTCCCATACATTTTTTACCATAACTCAGGTTGAATATGTATTGCACAAAGTTAATTATGGCAAAATAATTTTGGACATTTTCAATAGTGAATAACTTTATTATCAAATACTAGAGCAAAGTAACATAAATTTCCTAGGAATAAAATTAAGTTCAGAAAAGGACCATTATTGAAATTGATATGTCAGAGCAGCTGCTGGAAATGGCCACCGCCAACTTCAATGCATGCGTTTATGCGCCTAACCATAGACTGGCGGACACGCTCAAAAATACCAGGAGTGTTTCTTATAATTCCGCATGACTCCTGTATGCGATTCCTCAGGTCTTCTTCACTTTGAACTGGAGTTCGGTACACTAATGATTTAAGGTGCCCCCAGAGGAAAAAATCAAGTGGATTCATATCGGGTGACCTTGGTGGCCAAAGTTGTGGCCCACCACGCCCAATCCAGCGATCAGAATAATTCTCTTCTAAATATTGGCGTGCAACCAATCTGAAGTGTACTGGAGCACCATCATGCATAAACCAAATTCCAATTCTTTACCTCAGTGGGATCTCTTCTAGGAGTCCAGGTAAGATGAATTCAAGAAAATGTCGATAATGGTCACCATTGAGTCTATGAGGCAGAAAATGTGGCCCGATAAGGAAATTCCCTACAATTCCAACCCAAACATTCACAGAAAACGTCTCTTGAAAATGGTTTTCAATCACGGCGTGTGGGTTTTCATCAGTCCACATATGATTGTTGTGAACATTAATAATGGCTTTACGGGAAAAGCATGCCTCATTGGTGAATAACACCTGAGATAAAAACCATGGATTTTCCAACAATGTATTTCGAATCCAAGTGCAAAAAGTTAATCTCTTTGGGAAATCCCTTGGCAGAAGAGCTTGAACACGCTGTATGTGATAGGGATAAAGTTGTTGCTCTTTTAAAATTTGCAATACCAATACATGGGTTACGTTAAACTGTGCCGCAATTTGTCTTGTACTGGTGTCTGGATGCTGCTCAATTTCGTTAAGTACAGCTTCTTCTATCTGAACTGTTCTAACTCTCCTGGGTCTTCCTATGAGAACAGCAGACCTCTTGAAAGTACCCGTTTCACGAAGACGGGAGTGAATATTGATGAACATTTGTATGCTGGGAATATGACATTGTGTAAATCTTTCTAGATACATTCGTCTGGCGGCACGAGCGTTACCATCAGCCATTCCATACATTAAGTGCATGTCTGCCATTTCTGAATTTGTATATTCAACCATTTTATCCAAAGGAATATTGAATGAATCTGCTTTATAGCTTGCACTAATGAAGAATTAACAATGAGACAGTTTCTCAACATTCGATAACTGTCAAGTTGTTGATATTTAAATAAATGAATTAATATCAAAGCCCACTTTGCTATTTTTATGAATTCAAATTGATTACAAAATTTCTGCGTTACTGCAGAAGAAAAAACAAACCGAAATTTCTGATAAAATAATGTACTCCGTACGGAAACAAAAATTTGTTTGATTTAGTTTTTCGGAGTTATGACCAGAGATTCATAAATGAAAATCAAATGTGTAATGATCTGCGACTATTAGATAAACCCTATTAACTATCTTCCATTACAGGATTACCTTTCGGAAGTTTTTTATGTTGAAAAGGAAACGTTCAATTGAAAACTAAAAAATTTTTTTTTTAAAATAACAAAAAATTTGTATGAGTTCTCTATCAAGACTGATGGGTAAAAACATTTTTAATCAAATATCTCAATGAAAATGCACATTTTTACCGTCAGAATCTTCAGGTTGAAAGTTAAGGTTTTCCCAATATCTGTCAGATCTAGTTTGATATCCAGCGTACCGCAGTGACGGGGAGATAGTAGTTTTCTGTTAGATATCACAAAAAGAAATCACATCTTTACAATAACAAGCTTTTATTAAGCTTCACTTGTAACTAACTAACAAACAATTTAATAAAAGTTGAATTTGACCCACTTCTAATACTCCGATTAATTTGAAATTTGGCAGGTTTCCGTAATTCCGGTGACAATGCATTAAAAAAATGTTTGTTAATAAACAAAATGGCGGCTCCAATATGGCGGACGAGTTTTGTGATTATGATCCGATTCTGTTCAAAATTGGTATGTGATGGTTTTTGGGTTCGAGATTTTCAGTTTCACATAAAAAATAAACTAAAATGTTAAAAATTAAAATTATAAAAAGAAAACATTTAAAAGTTTTTATACACTGAAAAGGAAAAAATAATTCATTTCATTGTTTGATCTAGGTAATCTTGTACAGAAAGATTTTGATACTCACAGAATAACCTACAAAAAATGAAACAAATTATTTTTTCATTTTCAGTGCATTTGTATAAAAGCTTGTCTTTATATTTTTTATTGTATAATTTTTATTCATCGTAGATTTTTCTAATTCTGAAAAAATATTTCCATCAATTTACAATAATTGAAAATGTTTAATTTTCAAATTTACTAATGTTATGCCACACTGGAAAATGTTTAAATTAATATTTTCATTATAGCCCCTGAACCGTACAAGTAAATGAAAAAATGCAAGATATCAAAAAGATGTTAAATGAAACAACATTGATTATTCCTTTCTCATAATATGTCAGTGGCGGCGGAAAAAAAAATTCTGAAGGGTTGAACAAAGCTTGACTCTGAAAAAAGGAGGACCCTGTGAATTATTTAAGAAATGCATTATTTTGTATCGTGCGCCCTATTGAATGGATTGTACTCGCCTAATTTGAACTGATTATTGTCGAAAATGTCGAAGTTAACTCTAAAAAATCTTGAAAAAAATTTATTTTTATCGCCCTGTATCTCGAAAACCAAGCCGTTTGGGACATATGTTTATATGAACTTTTCGTCCTGAAAACCTTCAAAGAATCACCTCCCGAAGTTTGTCAACGTACTTAATTAACACCCTATATATATATATATATATATATATATATATATATATATATATATATGACATCTACCGTCACTAGTTGTCTTGCCTTCACGGTACTAATTCTTTAGTTGATTCGTTTTGATTTCGAGAGCTCCATAAATCCTTTCTGATGAGTGGGTGACCACGAAACAGCTGTCAAAGGTTGGAACTCTCGGAATTAAAACGAAAAATACTCTATTTTCACACATATATATATATATATATATATATATATATATATATATATATATATATATATATATATATATATATATATGTTCGGAAAGGTTTCCGCGGTCAGAAATATGTACATTACTAAGTTCATGGGTTGAACCGCGTTGAGAGAACTCTCAACGCGGTTCAACCCATGAACTTAGTAATGTACATATATATACATATATATATATATATATATATATATATATATATATATGTAATCTCATTTCATCCACCCACAGGCCCCGCCTCTGGTGGATTTTTCTAGTTTTATTTAGTAATCGATGTATCTTAGATATTTTTATTATTTTATTGGACTAATAAACTATTATTATTTAATATGCTAGAGTAAAGAAGAAGAGCACTTCAGTATCATTTTTTGCCACTCTCCGAACTTCGCCATTCTTTCCTTACTGAAATGATATTCATAAAATAGTACTGATCATTCAAAACACGTTATGGACGCTATGGATTAATTTACCTCTCCGCCTGAAGATCCTCCGCTTGTACATGAGGTATCGAAAGGGTTGTTTGTTCTACCAGTAATAAAGTTGACGCTTTCAATGCTCAAACATAGTTCCGGAGTATTGGATACCAACAAAGGAATAGCCCCACTTGCCCTCAGTCTTGCAACTATTTCCCCATCAGATACAGCCTTCACGCCTAATCTTGCCGATTGGCCAACGGACTGCTCCATTCCTGAAATGAAAATAATAACCATGTCGGATTTCTTGCTTTCCATAGCAGCCTGAACTCTACTCAGTAAAATAATATCAGAAAATTGCACTCAAGTACAGTATTTGAAAAGTACTTGCGTACATGCAATTGCAAATACCCATGGAAGTTTGGAATGGTATGACCCACAATATAAATACTTTTTCAATCAACAGATGGAATCTCTTTATGGATGATGGCAAATATCCGAAAGCTTTCAGCTTAATTCAGCTTTGAATAAATAAATTAAATTATTAAATGATGTAGCCGATACGATGATAATCCCTGATGATATCTATAATGAAAAAGCTGTTATATGGCGAAACAACTGTCGTGGTTTTGTAAACCTTTCTCGTGAAAATCATTCCATTTATAGTTTCATTATAGATATAAATAATACAAAAATTCTTCAAACAAATCAATATTTTGTGACAAGATTCTACAATTTATGTTACTGTTCAAACTTCCGTTGGGCTTTAATAGCAGGATAAACTTCTTGAATTGCTTCTCTATACTGTCATAAACAGACTATCGCAAATTTTCATTTCATTAGACGTTACAAATCATCATGTGGTGATATAAATATAGACAACCTCAATTTTGCAAATTGTCTAAAAAGAGAAAAAGATCTATTTATTGATTAGCTTGAGAACATTCCATTGTATTTCGAAAATGATAAACCCACCAGGATTTTTGCAAATGAAAACAGCGATACTTCATCTTCTCAAATTGACTATTTCGCTTCAAATATAGATATGACACTATTCATTGAAACAGTTGAAGAATTTAATACTGCTGATAACTGTGGTTTGAATATGTTTCAACTAATAGTTATTTATGTATCAAAGGCGTAAAGTAGGCGTTTATGGCCTGCGGCCGAAGGCCTTAAACGCATTTTACGCACGTGATACATACAAAATTTTATGCACTAGCGGTTTTATAGCGCGAATCACAAATACTGACTTGAATTGCAATGGTCTACACGTTCCATACGTTATGCATACAATAATTAAGGGTAACATAATATGAGGAATGTGAAACTATAGTAGCTGAGTGCTATATTGGAGAATCTATTTCAAATAAATAGATCATTACCGAAAAAATTGCCAACGATTATGAACAAATGATAGAAAGAGTATTGCTCTATTGAACTGAAATGATTCTAATTCGTGTTAGGAATTGCATGAAATGATGTGTGAGTATAGACAATTTGAGAATTTTGTCTACTTTACGGCCCGCAGGGCCATAATGCGCCCACGGGCGGTAAAGTGCCACTTTACGCCCGACGAACCGGGCGGTAAAGTGTACTTTACCGCCCGCTACTGCATAAATATTGTGATGATTAAAATAATAATCCCTACATAAAAAATAGAAAGAAACGTTATATACCAGGGGAATTGGATGAATCTTAGAAAATTTCTAGTCAATAAGAAAGTGACTAGGGAATTAATTACGTCTAAGCAAAATTTATTTATTTGTTACGATATGCTTTAGATTTAACATTTTCCTTGATTAAAATAAAAAAGTATACACGATATACCAGGACTTAATGAATAACAGAGAAACTCGAGGCTGAAGGTAGGAACTTGAAGGAACTTCATAGGTTAACAAAAAATTGTAACGATAAAAATGTGCTAGATTCATTTCGCACAATTAAGAAACAGCATAGGAAGAACATAAAAGCGTGTAAACGAACACAATATAAAAAAAATGGAATAATATAGTTTACAAAGTAGGCAAAAACAGGTGCTAAAACGAATTTTAAACGCTTAAAATAAGAAAGGAAGTAACAGGCAATGGCCAGGCGGAGAATGTTGTTGATCCAACTTTGAGGATAAAAAAAATTAAACACGAAAACACTCAAAATGGTGAAATGGGGACGCAGTTTTGGGTTTTTGCGATTTACGGCGAAATGCGCCGTCTAAGCGGAAAAATTTTGATGAAAAGTTGTAGGTAATAAAAAAATCGAAAACTTTTATACCCAACACTTTTCGACATAACCTCAAATTAACCGTCAAAATGGCAAAAATCCGATTATCCAAGATTAAATGTTTTTCTCGCGTACAATTGATTCAATTTGGATGAACATTTTTAAGAATATGTCTTTTTTGGCGTCACATAAGCACGATTTTTTTGCAATTCAGAAGACGACTAGTTTTCGAGGTATGAAAATTTTTCGAAAAAAATACCCTTATTGGTGTTTTTTGTATTTCGAAGATCTATAAGTGATCATTTTAATTTTCGAAATGTCTTCTTCCGAATGGTCTATGTAACTTGATGGTTTATTGATTGTTAAACCGCTTAAAATTGAGAAAAAAGTCTCTCCGAATCATGATTTTCTCAATATTTTCAATGATTTTCGACTTTCTCCATTATTTGTATAACAAAAAGTATATTAAATCATTTATGATGAAAAATTAATGAATAATCACACTACAAAATCGATTTATAAAAAAAAAATATTCTTTTTTACAACTTGAAAAAATCATTGAAAATATTGAGAAAATTATTATTCAGAGAGGACAATTCTCTCTCAATTCTAAGCGGTTTAACGATAAATGAAACCAATTTGCATAGACCATTTTAAAGCAGACATTTCAACAATTTTAAAATGATCACTTATAGACCTTCGAAATACAAAAAAGTACCAAGACAATTGTTCGTGGGAGATAAGGGTATTTTTTTTTCGAAAAATGTACCTAACTCGAAAACAAGTCTTCTGAATTGAGAAAAAATCATGCTTATTCGACACCAAAAAAGTCATATTTCTAGAAATGTTCACTTATAATATCACAAGAGCTTAAAATATTTCCGGAAATTTTTCTGAGGGCACGTTCGCGACGAGGGATAATTTTCTTAAAATATTCGTGACCGAAAGAAAATTTACAGGAATAATTTAAGCTTGCGTGGTGTTCGGTAAGAAAATTTCACACCATAATTTGGAAAAAAATTATTATTCCAATCTGACATTTTAAATTAATTTCACTGCTTGTCAAGTCCAACATGTCATGTTTCGTTAAATAAAAAATATTACCAACTTTAGTTACACCAAATGCTAAAACTCAGATGGGTATTAGATCAGTCTATCGCCCTTTCATAATTTTAGGTTACTAAAGGTGGTAGAAATGTATTTTTTGTTAAAGTAATCCATAACACTTCTAATGTAAAAAATACAAACCCGACATGCCATTAAGACCAATCACCAGCTCCCGTAAAGGTGGGATTTCCTAGCGACGTCTAGCGTTCGCGGCCCGCATCGACGTTCAGCAGTAACGGCTGGCCGCGACGATTATTTGCTTGAAGCGTCTGGCGTCCGCGTTTTTGTAATGAAATTATGCCCCCAGTGCATTTTGTGTTATGGTTGACTGCAGTTTAAAAGTGAAAATTGCTTGTTGTCATAATGAACGGGAATGTTCTAGCAGCATTAATGTTACAGTATTGTTTGCCTTCTCGAATTTCGCAATTTTCCTGCGAATAAAATGGCTGCCAGTCATGCTGGATCAATCGTTGATGCAGAACCATGTCCATAGCCATTTTATTCGCAAAAATTGCGAAATTCTCGAGGGCATGAACGAGACTTACTGAGAAAAGAGAATGATGACGACTATACTGAACCGACAATAATTATCTGAATAAACTGACAATTATCTAACTTATCGATTAAAATATTGGGGGAACATAAAGAAACTAATTGACTTCATGCCTCCCTACTATTCACAAAACTCGATTTTAATAATGATCTTTTCTGAACCAAGTAAAAAAAAACAAAGAATATTTTATTTAATACTCGCAGCCCATGGCTAAAACTGTGCAAATTTCATTCCACATATTTTCCTGAATTTGACAATCTTTGAAGTCTTTGTGTGAATGGTCATGAAGGCAGGGATATTCATATACTTGATTAATCAAAATTTCGTCGTCTGTATTGGTAAATTTCTTTTAGGTTACTAAAGGTGGTAGAAATGTATTTTTTGTTAAAGTAATCCATAACACTTCTAATGTAAAAAATATAATATTAACATGGTTTGTTGCAGTAGGTGGCCTTGATATAGGCGGCCATGCTTTTGACAGATGAGGTTTATATTGGTAAATTACATTGAGATACTGTAAACCAGCAAAGATATTCTTATGTAAAACATTTCTTGTAAGCATTTGCGTTAAAAAATTTGAGAAAAATGCTTTGAAAAGTACAATTTATGTAAATTCTGCAAAGAGTTGAGTCATGTGCAAATATGTCATCCAAAATTAATATATTTAACGAATTTAATGGAAGATTGCGACCAGGAATCGTTAGAGTCGAATGGTTTGTTTACGAAAATCCAAGAAAGTCTGCTGCAGATGTCAAGTAAATATGGCCTTTTGCATAAAAGAGATTTGAACAAAATTGTTTCAAGATATTACATATATGTCTTAAAACACTGACATCTAATTAATTCGTCACCTTCCTATTCACCATTAAGAAGAGAGGATGGGTTAGAATTCAAGCAACATTTAAATCTTACTATGTTTGTAGACCCTACATTTCTTGAAATATAAATTGTTAAAGCATAATAACTAAACAAATTTGTGTTTTCTGTTTAATGAAAATTTATGGCGAATAATAAATTCCTATAGAAATTTTGCATTATTCACAGGTATATCTACAATATTTAAAGATCATATATTTACCTTTTCAACTGTCAACAAATTTCCACTTAAATATCGTGGCGCCACGAAAGAAATTCCGGAAATTTTTTTAGTTGCCATGATAACTAGTAAAAAATTAAGGCATCTTATTGCTTAAAAAGTAGAGGTGTGAAATTTTCATATGAATTAAATCATTTATATGCGAGAAGAAGATTAAATACTGAAATATCGCTTGTTTGCCATTTTGACGGTTAACTTGAGGTTATATCGGAAAGTACTGAATACAAAGTTACTGATTTTTTTATTATCTACAACTTTTCAATTGAACATTTTCACCGCAAATCACAAAATACCGTTTTCAACCCCTAAACTGCATCCCCATTGTACCATTTTGGGTGTTTTCGTGTTTAAATATTTTTTCCTCAAATCTTGAACCTCAACATTTTCCACCTGGTCCTTGCCTGTTACCTTTTTTTCACAAAAATTATAGGCACCAGTCTAGATATGGAGAACGGTTAATAAATTCATTGAAAAAAACAAAGATTGAATATCTACAGGAAATGTACATCGAATAGTTCTAGTTTTGCATAATGTTATGATTAAACAGTTTCAAATAATTTAGAACATCAATTTAAAAATCAAATATAATGAGGTAATGACTGATTCAACTAGTTTTGACTCAGCCACTGAGGTTTTCAATGCTATTGGTGAACTAAAAAACAAAAATTCTACAGGAATGGATGGCATTCATACAAGTATAACCATATCAATATCTGAGTATACTTGTGAATCGCTGCATATGTAATTAATGAATCTGTTGAGGAGGAAACCTTTCCAGATCTAGTCAAAATAAGAAAAATCATTCCAGTATTCAAGAAAAATCATTCCCTTTTGATTGATAACTACAAACCAGTCACAATTCCCAGTATGATCAGTAAAATAATAGAAAAATATGTTTACAATGAATTATTCCATATTTTGCTTAAGCATAATGTAATCAGTAAACTTCACAACTGTTTCTGCCCAGGTGGGTCGACTGAAAGTACGAGTGCAACATTTGTGGATATTATTCATAATGGTATCGACAGGAAAAAATTGCAGTTTCATTTTTCTTCGATTTTTCCAAGGCACTCGACTCCATAAATGTTGAAATGCAGATACATTATATACAGTAGGTGTTCGAGGGACATTTCTTGAATTGGTTATTTCTTACATGAAATTCAGTTTTTGACCTTTATGTAGTGCTAATTCCGTTTTCAATTAAAAGAAGTTTTTCCATATAATTTGAGTAAATCATCTAACAGATAGTAGTGTGAATACTTCACAAAAAACTAATCGAAAATTTGGGAAAAAGGTAAAAAGTAAATCCGTAACGCAAAAATAAAAAATATTTCTTTCTACCTTGCACCCCACAACTTTCTTTCACGGTGAGCGGTACTCCTAATAGCGGCTTAATTTTCTTCAGTTCTTCCTCGTTCAGAGTACTTTTAATTAGGTATTTATCTACATTTCTAGCGTTCTCCATAGCTATTTGGAATCTATCTTCGACGACAGCGTTTAGAAACGGGTTCACTTCCTTTATGCGGTCTACATATGCCTTGCATATTTCTTCACTGGTTAACTGAAAATAAACGAAAAGGTTTAATAACATGGTTTTGCTTTTCTTTACGGAAACGATATTATAAGTTTATTTAACAAAATTATTTGACGCTATATAATTTAAATATACGCACAAAGTGAAAAACTTGTGGGATACCGGTAATTACAGATGTATTTATTTCGTTACAACAGTTATACAGGCGAGTCAGAATAAGACCGACAAACTCCGCATACAGATTCCTCACCTCATTTTGAGGTGAAAAGTTTCTATCAATGTATGTCCTAAAATGCATTCTCTCTAAGATACATGGTGACGAAAGTACGAAAAAAATTAGGAGTTCATTATTTTTCTTTAAAGCTGAAGGAAAAAACTGAAACCTGGTACACCAATCTAGGTTTATCGATGTCATAATTTGAAGTTATAATGAGACCGACAAACTTCGTTTTTTTAATTCGTCATATTATTTGATCAAAATTGATTTCGTAAATTTACTGATATGTATGACCATACTTTCTTGCATAATGATTGTTTTGAAAGATCAGCTGATAAACAAACCCTGCCTCAAATTCATAATACTACTCTTAGATGAGATGAAAACTTTTCACATCGAAATGAGATAAACAATCCTTAACTCATTTCATATTAGACTGTCAACCTCCTTCCTTCCGGATATTGGATTTGTATGCTCAATTCTCATGAATTAGTGTCGTAGATAATATGCTGGTATGTGATTATACTCTCCTGAAAATATTTCTTAAGATTCGTGATAACTAATTATTGCAGAGTCGAACCTTTCAGACTAGTTTGAGGTAGGCTGTTCAGTACACCACTGATCAACGCATAAAACATACACGAAATTTTTCATTTTTCTGCATAAGAAACATGCTGATTGGATAATATTTTCCTATATAAATCAGAAATGGCTCTAAAAATAATACTCTGACATAAAATTCAACAAATTAAGAGTACGTACTTATCTTCAGTTTTTTCAAAAATTATTTCAGACTTTAACTCTGATAAGGCGGAGTACTATGAATTTGGTTGACAATGAGCCTAACTGATGTCGCACACCCATTTGTCCATTCACTTGTCCAAAGAAAATATGAAGAAAAATATGGCCACACACCATCGTAACTACGCCACTGGTTTACAAAAATTTAAAACTGACACTTCAAATTATCACTTTGATAAACCTTGATTAGTGTACCAAAATTCAAATTTTTTCCTTCAGTGGTTTTGGAGAAAAAAATATAAATCCTAATTTTCTTTTGTACTTTTGACACCCTGTTTTTCAGAGGGGATGCATTTTAGGACATACCTGGATAAAAACTTTTCACCTCGAAATGGGATGAGGAATATGTGTTCGAAGTTTGTCGGTCTTAATTTTACTCACCCTGTATATGTACGTAACAAGTTGTGAAAATACCAATTTTATTCTTTAGACGCATGCAATATTTACCAAACCGAGCGAACGTAGTGAGCGAGTTTTGCGAATTACATGAGTCAAATAAAATTAGTCTTCAGTGTCACAATTTTTGAAGAGAAAGCAATTGATGCTTTTGATTTAAAACCTACCATATGGCTACGTTACGTGGATGACACGTTCGTCATTTGGAGACACGGAAGGGACACACTGAACCGTTTCATCTAAATGCTCAACACCCCAGCATCAAGTTCACCATGGAGACTAAACAGGAGCAGCGAATAGCATTTGTAAAGACTAACCCACAAAGTATTCCGAAAACCTACGCACACGGATAGGTATCTGCATGCTCTATCAAACCACCATCCTAGTCAGAAGCGAGAAATTATCTTCACACTAGCGGAACGTGCTCGGAGAATACGTGAACCTGATGAACTTGAACATCTTCAAGCAACCTTAAGATCGAACGGATATAGTGCACCCAAAATCAACAGGTCCATGAAACCGAGGACATCCACGAGACGAAGTAGGGAGGAGGCTCAGATAGTTGCACGTGGGTATATCTTCCATATATTCCTAAGGTAACAGACAGAATTGGAAAACTCTTGGGGCAACACAACATAAAAACAGTCTTCAAACCCATCAAGAAGATACAACAAAGCCTTAGGTCGACAAAAGACAAAAGAGACCCACTATCTGCAGCGGGGTTATATCGCATACCATGCACTTGCGGAAAGATATACATCGGAACTACAAAAAGATACAAGGGAACAAGGCTTAATGAACATCAGAGGAACTGCAGATTAGGCCAAACGGTCAAGTCGGCAGTGGCAGAACACGCGCTCAGTGAAGGAAACCACAAGATTCTGTTTGGGGACGTGAAACTTCTTGCCCTCAACCAGGTATACCATCACCGACTTGTACGGGAGGCAATAGATATCAACAAACACACGGAGAATTTCAACAGAAAAGAAGAAGCTGTGAACCTAAACCGAATATGGAATCCCATTCTTACAAATTCCAAAATAACAAAAGAAAACTACGACATTAAGACAGCAGGCAAAAAGGTGTCAATTAATGTTATCGAAAATATGCCTGACCCAGTTACGGTAATAAGCAATTCTGAAATAACAAAGCCATTAAGCCGGCAGATAGAAAGGGGTCGATTAGGGTTAGTGAGAATGTACCAAATCCAGATAGGTAATTTACGCACAAGAATACCTAAGTCAGAATAAATACAATCTCAGCAGACGGAATCTCCAGTCATGTGAGATTATTCATGATGTGTAAGCCTCTGAAGAAGCTAGGCACTCGCGCTAGCAAAACGTTGGGAAGAAATTCCAAAAAACGACGGCCTTCAAACCCGAGTAAAAATTGTGACACTGAAATCTTCGGCCGCAAAAGCCTTAACCATTTTGTCAAAATTAGTTTTTTCATGACGTGTTGAGAACAACATTTTATCTAATCCAGCATTGAAAAAAGAATTATGCTGTTCCAAATGTAACAACGCTTACCAGTAAATTCAACTTCATCGCTTTACTTGAAGGTTGCTATGGATACTAAATAAATATCTGATATCGGTAAGTGACGAACATTTTATCACAAATTGAGCCTGAAATGGATTATTCTGATGTAATGCCCTTCAGGTATTGTCGACACTGATCAATATATCCTTCGAAACTGGTTCCTTTCCCCCTTTTCTGAAAACCTCTGTGGTCATACCTCTGCACAAGGGCGATGATTCTGATGACCCCTCTAATCTCCGCCCTATCTCTCTTATACCATCCATCGCTAAACTAATTGAAAAACTAGTTTAAAAAAAGGCTACTTGAATTCGTTATTAAGCATAAGATTATTAGTGAAAACCAGTTCGGTTTTCAAAACAATAAAAACACACAGGATGCAATATTCTCTTTCCTAAATAAAGTTTTTTCGGAGATAAATGCCGGCGAAAAGACTGCAGCAGTGTTTTGTGACCTGTCAAAGGCATTTGACTGTGTTAATCACAAAATACTGCTGAGGAAGCTCCAACAATATGGATGCAGAGGACTCACTTTTGAATGGTTCAAATCTTACCTCACAGAGCGAAATCAAGTAGTAAAAACAGCGGAGTTTTCAAAAAGGAAGGAAATCGATTCCCATCGATTGAAATTTGAAAAAAATAAATTTGATTTCATTTAGATGTTCGCTAGATGAACTTCTCTTGGAAGACAAATCATTGGAAAATATAAATCACACGAAATTTCTAGGAGTGTTCATCGATCAGGATCTTAAATTCTAGAATCATGTTAGGCAACTTACAGGTAAAATCGCTTCGGGATGTTATGCGGTTAGGGTGATTTCCAATGAATTAGGGTTCAGCACAGCCAAAATGGCGTATTATGCACTTATCGACTCCCAGCTACGCTATGGAATACCGTTTTGGGGAGCGTGCAGTCAAACATTATTCAAACCTCTACTGATTCTACAAAAAAGGGCTATGAGGTATATTTGTAACCTAAAACCGAGATAATCTTGTAGACTCCACTTTAAAAACAATAAAATTCTGCACTATTTATACTATTGTAATAAATCGCTAGTGTGGTAGGTGACGATTTCTTTGGATCGGTTACAAACTTCACCAAAGCAACCATGAACCACTCCTAAGTCGCCCACACTAGGAAATATTTTTATAAAATGGTAGCATGCTGCCACCAGGTCCGAATTGAGTTTTTAATCCGCTAAGACCATACGGATTTTAGACAGTGGATAGCTCTAAAAAAATGATAATACTGCATGATGCTGAACTTTTTCAGCGCTACTGGTTTTCGTGTTTCACCATCATCTTAGAGGACAGTTGTTAATTTGCAGGTACGGCCACGGCTTCACAAATGCGTGGACTTTACATAAGGGTTGAAAAAGTAAATAATAGTCGACAAAGTTCCACGAAACATTTACTAAACAAAATGCTGGGAAATAATAAACGGTGAATAATAAAAATTGTATCAAATATAGACAGACAGTTTGAAATAATTAAACGCTTCAAATAAACCAATCCTAAGAATACAATGTACATTTAGTATCGGAACAATTCATAACTCCGTTAGTAATCAAAAATGAAAAAAAAAAAAACAAATAAAATCGGTAAATTGGATAGTCACCCTCTCATAAAAAAAAAATAATATTAAGCTTTCTCTATTAGTGAGTACACTCACCAACATAAAATTCCAGTTGTTTTTGTCCATCGGAAACAACGAGACACTATTATAATTATTGTTATTAATAAAGATAGAAAAATGCCTCGAACATGTATTTAACTATTTAGATTGAATAACTGAACACCCACTTATCCCTATTTAAATATTATACCTTTCACGCCCCAAAATTAGAAAACAATTTTCTCTATTATTGTTATTATTATTAAACAAATAGAATACCCCAAACGTATATTTAATTGGAAAAGAAAACTGTAGGTCACAATGAGCTTATGACAAGAGGCATAAGATGTCCGGAGGACTGCTCACTGCTAAAATCCTATACAATAGGAAAGTTGGGTCGAAAATCCATCAGAAAACAACTACTTTCCTGGCTAATGCCACGACGAACATTGAATTACATCTGATGAAATTTCCGTGCAGAGTTCCTACAAGGTTCTCTCTGCAATTGCTTGGTTGCATGGGAATGTTCATCGAAACATTCGGACCACCTATATATCGATTTCGGAGTGTTGCTCCTCATCAGTATAGGGTAGGTCTAGCAGTCAATAACTAATGACTGCAACGAATGAATCGACGACCAAACCCATTTACAGACCGAAACTGAGATCGCGCCCGCACAGTGGATTAATTCCAAACTGCGAGCGCCATCTCAGTGCCGGAAGCCCAACCAAAGCAATACCCATGACCACGATCGTCAAGACCGTATATAAACAGAAAAGAAAACTGTAGGTCACAATGAGCTTATGACAAGAGGCATAAGATGTCCGGAGGACTGCTCACTGCTAAAATCCTATACAATAGGAAAGTTGGGTCGAAAATCCATCAGAAAACAACTACTTTCCTGGCTAATGCCACGACGAACATTGAATTACATCTGATGAAATTTCCGTGCAGAGTTCCTACAAGGTTCTCTCTGCAATTGCTTGGTTGCATGGGAATGTTCATCGAAACATTCGGACCACCTATATATCGATTTCGGAGTGTTGCTCCTCATCAGTATAGGGTAGGTCTAGCAGTCAATAACTAATGACTGCAACGAATGAATCGACGACCAAACCCATTTACAGACCGAAACTGAGATCGCGCCCGCACAGTGGATTAATTCCAAACTGCGAGCGCCATCTCAGTGCCGGAAGCCCAACCAAAGCAATACCCATGACCACGATCGTCAAGACCGTATATAAACAGAAAAGAAAACTGTAGGTCACAATGAGCTTATGACAAGAGGCATAAGATGTCCGGAGGACTGCTCACTGCTAAAATCCTATACAATAGGAAAGTTGGGTCGAAAATCCATCAGAAAACAACTACTTTCCTGGCTAATGCCACGACGAACATTGAATTACATCTGATGAAATTTCCGTGCAGAGTTCCTACAAGGTTCTCTCTGCAATTGCTTGGTTGCATGGGAATGTTCATCGAAACATTCGGACCACCTATATATCGATTTCGGAGTGTTGCTCCTCATCAGTATAGGGTAGGTCTAGCAGTCAATAACTAATGACTGCAACGAATGAATCGACGACCAAACCCATTTACAGACCGAAACTGAGATCGCGCCCGCACAGTGGATTAATTCCAAACTGCGAGCGCCATCTCAGTGCCGGAAGCCCAACCAAAGCAATACCCATGACCACGATCGTCAAGACCGTATATAAACAGAAAAGAAAACTGTAGGTCACAATGAGCTTATGACAAGAGGCATAAGATGTCCGGAGGACTGCTCACTGCTAAAATCCTATACAATAGGAAAGTTGGGTCGAAAATCCATCAGAAAACAACTACTTTCCTGGCTAATGCTACGACGAACATTGAATTACATCTGATGAAATTTCCGTGCAGAGTTCCTACAAGGTTCTCTCTGCAATTGCTTGGTTGCATGGGAATGTTCATCGAAACATTCGGACCACCTATATATCGATTTCGGAGTGTTGCTCCTCATCAGTATAGGGTAGGTCTAGCAGTCAATAACTAATGACTGCAACGAATGAATCGACGACCAAACCCATTTACAGACCGAAACTGAGATCGCGCCCGCACAGTGGATTAATTCCAAACTGCGAGCGCCATCTCAGTGCCGGAAGCCCAACCAAAGCAATACCCATGACCACGATCGTCAAGACCGTATATAAACAGAAAAGAAAACTGTAGGTCACAATGAGCTTATGACAAGAGGCATAAGATGTCCGGAGGACTGCTCACTGCTAAAATCCTATACAATAGGAAAGTTGGGTCGAAAATCCATCAGAAAACAACTACTTTCCTGGCTAATTAATCCACTGTGCGGGCGCGATCTCAGTTTCGGTCTGTAAATGGGTTTGGTCGTCGATTCATTCGTTGCAGTCATTAGTTATTGACTGCTAGACCTACCCTATACTGATGAGGAGCAACACTCCGAAATCGATATATAGGTGGTCCGAATGTTTCGATGAACATTCCCATGCAACCAAGCAATTGCAGAGAGAACCTTGTAGGAACTCTGCACGGAAATTTCATCAGATGTAATTCAATGTTCGTCGTGGCATTAGCCAGGAAAGTAGTTGTTTTCTGATGGATTTTCGACCCAACTTTCCTATTGTATAGGATTTTAGCAGTGAGCAGTATATTTAATTACTTATTTTAGTTGAATAATTGAACACCCACTTATCCCTAAAAATTAACACCCACATCGTCGGCCCCATTATCGGGGGTGGCAAAAAGCCACCCTCACCGGGCGTTCGAAATCGAACCAACTCTTGTCACTAGCACTTCAACACCGACTGTCCAGCTCCAAAAGCTCGTTCTTCCGAAAAACCGAGAGCATTCTTCACAACCTACCCTCTGTGCTATTTTTAGATCGTGGCTTATCTTCAGACAGAGACCCACTAGAAATTGTTTAGTCTAGCGCGCCGTTTAACACCCCTTCATGAAATTTTACGATAAACTTTAACCCGGAGAAGTGATATCTTGAATAAACTCGGAAAATTAAATAAGACTATTCTAATACTAATATAGGACCATCTTATACAGGGCACAACGTTATACATAAAACAGTGCACACTGTTACAATACTCTCCTCTTTGAAAAAAGTTTAAGGCTTCATCTTGCCTTAACTTTTTCCCAATAAAGATCAGGAACGGCAAAAAAAAACAAGTCGCGTTGAATCCAAACAAAACATTGTATCTTACACAAAATAAATTCCGGTCCTGGTCCTTTTTTCGTTTCTGGAGGTTCGTATGCTATAACTAAATCTTATTTCTATGGTACAACCTAAACTCTAACATATACCATTATCAGCGGTCACGTTCATTTCGGTTTAAGAAATTGACTCCAATAACTTTCACTCCCGAATTTCGACGAACTCTGGTCTATTTTACTGGCGTCGCTGTCGCTGGTGAATGAAGTGGAGTGACCAAAACTTATCAGTTTCTTCAAGCTCCGATTGACTCGGCGTTGTCCACCATTGAAAAAAGAGTAACCTCTCATTTGCCTTAAAGAGTGACATACTGGTTCAGTATCAAAATCAATCTTCTTGGCTACGGGTTGACCACTGCAACTGGTATATACATACAGGGCGCCATAAACTCGCCGCTGCATACCATAACTCATCCTCAATATATGGGTACGTATACTGGGTTCACTTTTAACATTGTGAACATCATTTGCCACTTTTCTGACTTTCGTCCTCTGAGCTCCATAACTCTAGCTCATATTAGGACCCATCGGCGTTTACTATCAGCTGACACCTTCTACAATAAGCTTCAGCTACAACTGTCGTTAACTGAGCTAACTTCTCCGCTACTTCTGATAAGTCCATTCACTTCTGTCAACAAGGTTTATGAGATAAGTTACTCAATCGGACATGTCATTTATCTACTCAGAGCTTCACTCCAATAACATTCACAATCTCCGTTGCTTCCCCTTCAAATATCAAGTCCATTTGGGATAATGTCTTTAAAATGTTTTCCCGGTCACGCACTACTTAAAATTAAACTCAGTCCATTTTAGTTCAATATCACTCATAGTCCGTGTGAACCAAAAAATTCAATGCCATATAACTGATAAAAGTCCAATTTGTAAACCATATCTAACTCATTTTCATAAAAACAAAATTTGCCATTTGAAAATAACAAAAAAAAGGTCTAAGACATTCAACCTTCTCTCTAGCTCTAGCTCTTTATCAAACCAAGGCAATTCAGAAAAACATCATATACAATTCAGAAAAATTTAAAACAGGAACTAATGTAATGCTCACCATAAACAGTGAAAAACAGAATTGAAAAATGTTTGTATAACGATGCATATACTTTCATCATCACAAAAATTATGTTGTAAAAAAAAGATAGTAGAAATAATAACAATAATGTTCGAAATCGACAACATTTTACCAACAGCATTCATACTCAATCTAGTGCCTATCTGAGGTCCTATCAAAAAGCCAATAGAATTTTTATTTTAAAAGAAGCTTAAAGGTGCTTCATCCCATTCGAAAAAAAAAAAATATCTCTTTTGAAAAAATAGAACAAATAAAAAAAATCTGAACTATTTCCTTTTTGTATAAATTGTATAACCCTGAAAAAAAAATCCACATCGGTTTGGTTAAAAAAAGAACAAAATCGCCAAAAAATCTTCCTACAATTTTCAACTCTGAAAAAAAAACACATATTTGGTAGGAGCATTGTCCTTTACGTTCGTATAAAAACGAATTCCTTAGTATTCTTCTGCAGGATCATCATGCGAAGAAACAAACCACTCACTCACCAGCTGGTGCTCAACCCTGGTGGAAGTATTCTGCAGTCCCTGCTACTTAGCCAAAAACTACACAAAACGCATATACCATAGACGCAAAAAACACACAAAAATAACGCCATTATTTTCATAGTTCAAGACGTCGACATGGCCGTCAGGTCCACCAACGTAGGAACTACCGTCCTCCAAATTATTTGCTCAGGGTCTACCATCAGACCTCTGTTCAAAACATCACCATACACCTCCAAGTAGACAACGGCCCTTCTCGCATCGAGCCTTCCATTTTAATCCACTATTGGACCTGTCCCTACAACAAAGAAAATACGATTTGCGCCCTACGCATTCGACGAAAACCAACTGCATTCCGGGCACATACTAAGACGAATACAACAACTACTCGAACTTCCATTCTCCCCGCAGTTCTCCGCCGTTGATTCACCTTTTTCTCTAACTGCTCCTATTAGTAAGGACTAATTTCATCCTTCACCTACTTCCAGCCATACTCCTGCTGCTCCTTCATTAACCTTTAGTTACAATCCTCATCCTTCCCAGGGCCGACGAGTGTATTCCTCAAATTTTTCAATTATAATATCCCATATCAACGAAATCACAAAAATCCGATAATTTTATATTAGTATTCTGTCTCAAAATTTGCCGTATTTAATATAGAAGTAAAATCAAGTTTCTCCTGCACCAATCCAAGACCTATGACAAAAAAAAGTAAACATTTCCCCATCCCCTAAATATTTGTCTCCACTGCTTCCTGAAATTTAAAGTTCATACCAAATTTTCCTAATTTGTATCCACTGGCGCCTGAAATTCTAAATCCAATAAAATTATTCCTGATTCCTTAACGTTAATAACTCTATCTTCCTTCTACTGTATTAAAAAAAATCAATGAAAAAAAATTAGAGAAAAAAAATATCATTATTATTGTTATCGGTTTCAAGCATTTCATTTAACATTTCTCAAAAAGAACCACATACATTTTTTTTCAGTGAACTAAGCTCCACCTCCTAGATTGCGGAGGTTTCACGCACTTTTCCAAAGTCGCAGAACCCGTTCAGTTTATCTACTGACTCGAAACTGTTCAGTCTATCTACTTTTTATTTTTCTTTAAAATAAATGAATTTGAATTCAACCTAATGATACCGATTACAATCGTCAGAAAACCTTATGTAACGCATTATTTTCGAACTAGCATCAAAAAAAATTTAAAAAAAAATTAAAAAAAAATTCGCCCTCTAACCGAAATTTTCTTGACAATCCTCTTTCAACCTCCTAAAAAAATTATCCCACCGCTGCCACCACTGTAATAAATCGCTAGTGTGGTAGGCGACGATTTCTTTGGATCGGTTACAAACTTCACCAAAGCAACCATGAACCACTCCTAAGTCGCCCACACTAGGAAATATTTTTATAAAATGGTAGCATGCTGCCACCAGGTCCGAATTGAGTTTTTAATCCGCTAAGACCATACGGATTTTAGACAGTGGATAGCTCTAAAAAAATAATGATAATACTGCATGATGCTGAACTTTTTCAGCGCTACTGGTTTTCGTGTTTCACCATCATCTTAGAGGACAGTTGTTAATTTGCAGGTACGGCCACGGCTTCACAAATGCGTGGACTTTACATAAGGGTTGAAAAAGTAAATAATAGTCGACAAAGTTCCACGAAACATTTACTAAACAAAATGGTGGGAAATAATAAACGGTGAATAATAAAAATTGTATCAAATATAGACAGACAGTTTGAAATAATTAAACGCTTCAAATAAACCAATCCTAAGAATACAATGTACATTTAGTATCGGAACAATTCATAACTCCGTTAGTAATCAAAAATGAAAAAAAAAAAACAAACAAATAAAATCGGTAAATTGGATAGTCACCCTCTCATAAAAAAAAAATAATATTAAGCTAGCTCTATTAGTGAGTACACTCACCAACATAAAATTCCATTTGTTTTTGTCCATCGGAAACAACGAGACACTATTATAATTATTGTTATTAATAAAGATAGAAAAATGCCTCGAACATGTATTTAACTATTTAGATTGAATAACTGAACACCCACTTATCCCTATTTAAATATTATACCTTTCACGCCCCAAAATTAGAAAACAATTTTCTCTATTATTGTTATTATTATTAAACAAATAGAATACCCCAAACGTATATTTAATTACTTATTTTAGTTGAATAATTGAACACCCACTTATCCCTAAAAATTAACACCCACATCGTCGGCCCCATTATCGGGGGTGGCAAAAAGCCACTCTCACCGGGCGTTCGAAATCGAACCAACTCTTGTCACTAGCACTTCAACACCGACTGTCCAGCTCCAAAAGCTCGTTCTTCCGAAAAACCGAGAGCATTCTTCACAACCTACCCTCTGTGCTATTTTTAGATCGTGGCTTATCTTCAGACAGAGACCCACTAGAAATTGTTTAGTCTAGCGCGCCGTTTAACACCCCTTCATGAAATTTTACGATAAACTTTAACCCGGAGAAGTGATATCTTGAATAAACTCAGAAAATTAAATAAGACTATTCTAATACTAATATAGGACCATCTTATACAGGGCACAACGTTATACATAAAACAGTGCACACTGTTACACTATAATCCGTTTGTTTGATGAATAAATATATTTTGAACCTCGCTGCATCCACATCTCACTATAACACCCGGAACAGCAGCCACACAAAACTACCGTTGCCGTCCAAAAATATCACAAAAGACACTATATTCTACAATGGTGGGAAAATGTACAATCATTTACCCCTGTATATAAGATCTGCTGATCTGAGTGTTTCCCAATTTAGGCAGGCAGTCAAAAGATTCCTATCCGATAGACCCTATTATAGTTTGCAGGAATATTTCAATGATAATTTTTAGCCGAACTTTATAAATTGTGATTGTCTATTTTATATCTGTTTATAACCTCGCGCCATTTGTAATTTTTACTATTGTTTGTGACGAATTAACATTTTTATGATTTACCATTTTTAATATTTAAGACAATTTCCTAAGCTCTGTCAACAAGATCCTGTCAAATGATAATAAAGCATATTTATTATTATTATTAAAGATATGCCTTCTGATAGAAAAAGAAGAATCTGCTAATTTTGCAATAAATTTGATAACACCAAGTAAATCAAGAAACAGGTATAAACAAATACATAAGAAATTTGAAAAATTAAGAGAGATTTAAGGACCTGAGTGTTTTTTGCTTGGGCCTCCAGCTCGCACAAGTCTTTCGAAGACTTCTGGG
Source organism: Chrysolina oricalcia (assembly GCA_944452925.2). Classification (NCBI taxonomy): domain Eukaryota; kingdom Metazoa; phylum Arthropoda; class Insecta; order Coleoptera; family Chrysomelidae; genus Chrysolina; species Chrysolina oricalcia. The sequence continues at coordinate 18,808,146 of OX101812.2, forward strand.
GGTTGCTCGAAAGGGTGCAGTCGGTTGACTGAAGGAACAAATTTAGAACAAACAAATATTGACCTTCTTGTTATAAGAAGTCCTTAGATACAGGATGCACACAGTTCTGCGGGATCCAAAGTAGAATGGTCTAGATTTACGCGTTTCTAACTACACTGTGCGCTGCATAGTTTCTCATATTGCGTCATTCTACAGGAAAATCAATGGTTACATTTAATTTTGTCTTGAATCTTTCTCTAGGACAAAATCGTTTAAATTTAACCAGTTGATAATACAAGTAACTGTTGCCCCATTGATCAAAATTTCTATTAGTCCAATGACCATATCTGAAAAGCGACCCATGTTCTATATTACTATGATATTCTCGAAAATCATCTGATATTCCAATACAAATGATATCTTACCTGTTTCCGACGAATTTTTTCAGCTAAATCAGTGGCACTCATTCTGAGTAACTCATTCTTCAGAGGAGGCAAAACTTTCCTCCTTCCTTTTGATACGAATACTATTATAGGGCGAATGATAGCTCTCAAAATTCTCAGTAACAATAATACACATTGTAAAAGCGGGTCCATCATATTCACTCAAACTTTCGTTGTCCTCGAGAAAATGTTTTGAATGTCCCTAGTGTTTTGTGTACCTGAAAAAAAGTTTCTTCAAAAAGTTTTTTCAATTTTAAAAATACAATATGTTTCGTTCTACGGAAAAGATTCTATTATTATTTGGGAAAATTCCGAAACTCGTTTGCGGTTCTTCGAAAAAAAATTATAGTTGCTTCAGTAACCATCTATAAAACTACTTTTTTGCATTATCCAATAATTACGGTATACTGAATACTATCTGATTCAATATTTAGTGTTTTGTAGGTAGCATTTTGAAAACACAAAAATTAGCCAAAGAAGACATCCATTGAAATATCACCACCTAATACAAAATTAAAAAGTTCGGAAAGTCTAAAAATATAACAGACGAAACTTTGAAATTCGGGTTGATTTCAATAAAAAAACATATTTCGTAATTTTATTTTGCTCATAACTGTAGAAATCTTGTCCATTTCGAAATGTTCAGAATAACTCAAAAACACTTTCCATTTTTTGTGAACAAAACTGAATCACCCAGTATGAGTTCGTATGGAAATCGTAAATAATTTTTGATCAGGGTAATCCCATTTTCATTCGGAAATTACCCTGTATATAATTGAGAAATAAGTCTCATCCATGCATCAGAAAATGGTTTGGTATGATATGAATATTAACTGCCAGGAAAAAAGCATTGTATTTTCAAATTGCAGAAAAATAATGAAATAAAAATGGCCTGTTTCAACTTCGATATCTCGAGAACTAGTCATATGATAGTGATAGGCCAGTGGACATTTTTGAAAAGGTGATTGAATATTACAACATACTGAAATTTCAAGAAACATATCACAATATCATTTTCCATAACAGAAGTGCGGTATTTCGCCAAGTAATGTAATACTTTAATTTTTGTTTGTATTTCATCTAAAGCAGTGTAAAGCACCCATAATTATATTTTTTAGCATTCCAAGCTTCCATCTTATGGCTTTTCCCCATATTTGTGTGCTTTGTTATTTAGCTTTCTATCAGGCATATGGTGGTCGATAGAGTTTCATCTGATACTCTTCCTTCAAATGCTGGTGTCCCACAGGGACACATTCTGACACCAACATTATTTCTACTTTACACTCAAGTCGAGTCGAGGGTACTATTGATAGCCAAAGTAAAGAAAAGCTAAGAGCGGCTGGAAAAAAAATGGGAACATCCTCACGTCCAGTGTAATTTTTGAGGATAATATAGTACCTACCCTTCATGCAACTTTTTTTTCCAGAGCTCCAATAATATCCCATGAAACCAGAAATGAATGAGGAAGCGGGAAATGAACAATATAATTAAGAACCTGACAAAATTCTAGTTTGCGAATCCAGTAAGTTGGTGAAATTTAACCTAAACAAAACCCAAGCATGGCATTTCTCTAGAAGTGTTTTAGAAGTTGACTTAAAGTTGCAAAATCCAAAATATTGAATATTTCCATTCCTTCACCTAATTCTACAACACTCAACTAAAAAGTAGTTAGATAAGTCAATTTCCGATTGATGATGTTTTCCATGAACTTTGAAACTACGTCCGCATCCAATAAAAAATCTGTTTCAATTAAATTGTGTTTATAACCTCGTCAATAGCAGTAGACTTGTTTGCATATCATTTGATTTTTATAATTATAACAACACGTGGAAAAGGATTGAGTTCTTATTAATTGTTTTTGATTTCACGATTCTTTGGTTTCTTCTTGGGATGTTAAACCAGACTATTTACTTTCAAACTAAGAATATGTCGAACCGAATTTAGTGGGCACAATTGGGATATTATTATATTCTAGATACAAAATTGTTCAAGTAGTCAAATTAGTCGTATCTTCAACGAAAGAATTGGAAACTCTTCAAGTTAGTTTTTTTTCACAGTATCTATATCAGATGTAGTTCAATGTACAGCGTGGCCTTAGACAAGAAAGTAATTGTTTCATATTGGATTTTACAAAAATAGCCTTATTTTTAAAGTAGGTTTTTTCCATTTCCAGAGGAAGTTTCTTCAATTTGAATTGAAAATGTTACCCTTCTCTACATTTTGTTTTGAAATTAAAATGTAGCTGAAATGCTCTTCAAATTCACACTTGAAATTTCTAATCTAGAAGGAATAAAACTTTGGAAATTTGCAAGTATTTTCAGAACTGTTATTAGTGCATAAGTGTGTACAAAATATTCAAGATTTCAATATTGAAACTGATTTGATAAAAAAAAAATTCTGTCAAATTTGCTATCTTTAGTAACTTTTACATGTCAGTTTGGGCGAGTAATTGATTTCATTACCTTTTTTCATATTCGGGTAGGTATTTATTAAGTAAATAAGAATTGAAAAAATTTTTTTTTCAAACAAATAGGATTTTTAGACCTCTGGCTTCTTCAATAATTATTTCTCCAAAACATTTATCCCATTTATACAATCCTCAACTTACGTTTCGCTAACAAAGTAATCATCATCTGGAGCGATAGATAAACTTCTAATTTTAAATACCATTTGACATCAGCAGAAAGTATACCACTACTAACAGATAGATTCTAGACTCCATAAACATCACAATATGGCGAGTCTGCAGTTGGTAGTTCATCTGTCGATTCGATTTCTTCTCAGTGAGAGAAGACATACAAAGTAAATAACTGGAATGGGGTTTTGATGAAAAAGTAAGTAGTGAAAAACCTTCAAGAAAAAGAAACTACCCAAACACCAAAACTACGTCAAAATTACACACGACGAGCATTTCGCTAACAAATTTAACATCTTCAGGAGCTAAAATTATTAAACTACTCATTCATACCACTTATGCGAATGGCTACATCAAATTATATAATCTAATTGTTCACCTACTTTTTCAATGTACCATTTCTACCACTTATCTACGTGGTCAAATTCATTCATTCATTATCAAATTGCCTACTTGTTATTGTCTACCTTATTTCTGGAATTTACCTGCTCTGAATCAGTTCTGTCCTACTTGTTTTAGATTGGATGGCAAACATTGTTCTCTTGGAAATCAATAACCGATGACTTCATTGTGAGGAGGAGAAACTTCATTGCACTACGAACTTGAACCATGGGCTGAATGGAATAGGGTTCTTATCAGCATTCATACTATTTTCAAACTTGGGAATTTCCAGAATCTCGAATGCATCAAGAAGTCCTTGGTCATGAACCTGTTTAATTAATATTAAACTTGTTTCATCAAATCGGTGGTTGTGATCCAGATCCAGATTTTTTGTAGTTCATACAAAGTTTTATATACCACATTCTTATTTCCTCGAAAGAGTATACTTTTTCAAAAGCGTTTGACTGCGTGAATCACGAAGTATTTCTGAACAAGCTACAGTATTTTGGGTTTAGAGGAATTACTTTGATATGGTTTGAATCATATCTGTTCAATAGGAGACAGGCCGTGAAAGTTACCAACGAAAGATTAGAGTTTGTAGATATTAGGTTCCTCAGGGGCGATACTCGGTCCTATCTTGTCCTTATTGTATATAAATGACTTGGCATTTTTACCTATCTCATCAAAGTTTACACTTTTCACTGATGACACCAACCTTATTTGGCATGGGAAAAATGTGGATACCCTGAAAAGTGTCATATGCCAGGAACTCAAAGAAGTTAGCTACTGGTGTCACTCAAATTCACTGAGACTGAATGCCAAAAAACCAATTCACTAACTTTCAAATTCGAATATGAGAATCGCAGTTTAGACATGAATCAAATTGAGAATAAATTTTACACCAAGTTTCTTGGTATAACCAGTGATAACAAATTGAAGTTTGAAAATCACATAATATGAAAAAGACTAGCATCAGGTTGTTATACAATTAGATTTATATCAAATGAAGTCGGTATATCTATCTTTTCACTTATAGAGTCGCATACCCGTTTGGGGTTTCTGTAGTCAACACTTGCTGTGTTTATACTTCAAAAAGGGCCATTCGATATATGTGCAAGGCAAAAGGAAGAGACCATTGGCCTCTTTTCCTTCTTCAAATAATTATAACTTTACCCTGCATCTTCATTATGTAGACAACAAAAATACTGCCGTCCTAAGAGTAGTTGTCATAACTGCAAAATTTGCAATTTTTGGTATTGGTACTGTTTGGAAAGCTCTTTGTATTCTCTACCTATATAACAATAATAACAAAGTCCTATCTACATTAGTAAACCCAGTATAACATTAAACTCTTGTCCTATATGAAAATATATCATGCTTTCCTACATTGAATAGTCCGTTTTGTAATATACTTAGACAGTTTGTCCTATCTTAAAATATGTTTTAGCTTAGGACAAATACCCTTAGCAAAATGTAAACATTGTTGAAAATTTGCAGCGGTGCTATAATATATCCTATCTGCTACACTTAGGGCAATTCTTTGTAACGGAAAGGTTGAGATAATGTCATGAATGTGTTGTTCTTCGCGCCAGAATAAATTAACCTAACCTAAAAAAGTGATCGGGTGCAGCGTGCTTCACGTTTGATTGTGCAGTTTAATACAAGGGGTAAGTTTGATTGTATTCTTTTACATAACTACAAATACGTACTATGCGTTATTTACTGCTGAAATTGTTAGCATGGCAAGCAGCCGCAGTAAAAAGTTACTTTCACTGGCCTTGAATAAGGAATTTAGAGATAAAGTTGACTACTTCAAGAGTAAGAAACGGCCAAAGAGACAACAAAAAAAGGAAGTCAGTGATTATGATTACAAAGCAGAGGTGTATGAAAAATCTAAGACTGTCAAATATATGACATTATCAAAGCGTCCACGAATGTATATTTCGCCATCGATACAGTGTCATGTAGATGCGAATGATACGACAGAAGCATATATTGATAATGTTGTATTGTCGGATATTTTAGAACAGGTTTTCTTAAATTTGAATTTGAACTGTGACATAGTTTAAACTGAAACAGAAACCTTACGAGACTCATGCAGTACTGAAAAAATTAATATCATATCAAATATAATACTCATTCCACCGAATATGATTACTGCGAATTCAATTAATTCTGCTGTGCCTAAAAAACAGGATGGAATTCTTGTTACATCTCAACAAGAAAATCAAGACGTTTATTTGAATAAGGATGGCACTGAGGCATTAATCATCAAAATTTTACAAAGTATTGTAAATTCTGCGATAGAAATTGCGGAAAAAGAAACATATAGAAATAAAGGAGAACTTAGGAAGAGAAAAAAATATATCCTCGGCCCTTTGGAAAGAAAGGAACAAAAAAAAAGAGAAGTACATAAGTGCACACAACGTAAAAGGTTCATGTAGCTGCAAAAATAAATGTCGGCAGAGAGTAACGGCTGTATGGCAACAAAACATCAATACTCAGTTTTGGTCACTAACCACTGACCAGCAGAACCTTTTTGCTGCAGGTTGTGTAAAGAAATCGGAAAAAAGAGGCAAACTGTTGAATCTGGGAATAATTCTAGAAGAACATGGAGTTTTAAATATACTTTGAAAAATGAAAATGGCGAAGATGTTGAAGTATGTAAAAGATATCTTCTATCAACACTGGGCTATCAGCCTGAAAATGATAGGTTACTGAAAATTGTGCGCAGCACAGACCCAACTCTGATAGCACTAATGAAAGATGGGAGAACTCAGAAGCGAACAATGGCCGCTAAAAAAATAGACAGAAAACGTATCGTAGATCAATCAACTCATTTGGACCCACTTATCCCACTATCGTAGAGAACATGCGCCAAATCGGCTGTATCTGCCTAGCGATGTTTCCATAACGCTGATGTACAACAATTTCCAGGAAAACTACCCACATCTACCCAGCATCTTTTCTTACGAATTATATCGAAAGGAAGTCGCAAATCTCAACATTTCCTTCACGAAACTCGGACACGAGGAATGTTGGGAATGCGAGGCTTTTAACGTACACAAAGATGCGACCCACCACAATCTTGAAGAGAACACCAACAATTCAGAATGTGAAAGCTGCGAAAAATGGAAAAACCATAACTTGAACGCGATTTCTGCACGACAAGAGTACCGAAAGGACGCTGAAGGCATTTCTAGTCATGAAAATCTTATTGTAACTGCGGATTTACAAAAGGTAGGTATAACATAAATGCTGTCTGGTTCAAATTATAAGTAATTTTTTTGCAGGTCATCATGCTCCCACGCATCGATATGTTTAAAGAAATTATTTTCACTCCAAGGATTATCGCATTTAACGAAAGTTTCGTTCCCATAGGAAAGGAGAAAAAGTCGTATCCGTACGCAATAATTTGGCATGAAGCAATAAGCGGTGGCAACAAAGACGATATTGTGTCTGCTTACTACGCATTCTTTTTGGCAAACAGAGATAAAAAAAACAATTGTAATTTGGCTGGACAAATGTTCTTCGCAAAATAAGAACTGGACCCTTCTTAGTTTTCTTTGTATATAGTTAATTCATCACAAGTAGCTGTTGAAAATGTAGAAGTAAAATATTTTGAAACTGGACACACTTTTATGTCTACCGACGCATTCCACCATCAAGTTGAATTAGCATTAAAACAAAAAAAGAAGGTCTACGATTTTGAGGATTTTGGGAATGTAGTTCAAAGTTCAAATTCTGGTCGAGTCAATGTCATGAAAATGACTTGATAATTTTTATACTCTTATGGATTATACGTCGAAATACAATTACAAAAACTATCTCCTCGAGTTTACCTTAAAGATATTGTAGGGCTTTCTTTCAGAAGAGGCCAAAAACATTTTCAGTACAAAATTAACTTCTCAGAAACCTTCCAAGGTTTTCCCAGCATTTTGAACTAAAGATATATTAAACGGCCGTTTACTGACCCTGTAGTAAAGACACAATATCGCGGGATTACTTCTGAAAGAAAGTATAATTTGGTTAAAGTTTTAAAGTCTCACGTACCTGAAAATAGAATGAACTTTTGGGAGAGTTTACCAGTCAATGACAACGTTAATACAAATATCGATGACGAGTAACATATGTTTAGATAATAATAATACTGGTAGGTGTTATTTTATATTTCTTGTATTTTTTTGTACTTGTAAGTTTCATATTACTTCACATAGGACAATAAATATGCACTGAGTTGAGTTGTGTTTTACTAGATAATATTGTCCTATCTACCATTGCAATCAAAGTACTCCTTAAAATTTAATGAACAGTTAAGAATGTAATTGACTTCATTCCCATTTACATTTCGCCCCTACTTCGAGAAGAAAAAAAATAAAAACAACAAAAATATGTGCATAAGCACTAAAACTTTAATACCTCAAAATGTATAAACAGAAGATAGGACAATTAGTCTTAGGACGGCAGAATAGTAAACGATTTTACGGATCGCCATCCGGGTCCCACTACGCCCCACCACCGCCCGCAGTACCTAACTTACGTTCTACCTGCGTAGCGACTGCGGACGCAGTGGAGATTTAGAAACGCCAAATCAACGCGCTTCGTCCGGTGCAGTTCGAAGACGACACGGGTCGGGCTACCATTTGCATTTTGCCAATGGTGAGGCCGTATGCTGAAGCATACTACTGGCTCTGCAGTGTCAGTGCCCGAGCAAATTTAGCGTTGCTCACCCGCCGAGGGGGGCGATGCCTCCCACCCTAACCCTAAGGGTGAGGACATTGGCCACCTCTACCGAAGTACGGTATTCTTTTACATTGTCCTATCCAACGAAACCCCCGCCCCCTAGAGGCCAACACCTTATGGAAGGGCATCAAGTTGCCTTGACGGGGCTCCCCTTCCCCCTAGTCAGATTCCTCCGACAACGTTGATGGGTCGCCGTCTGCAGTCGTTTTCACCCATACTGCATACCCATGTCAGACTGAATCCCTCCAGCCTACGTTAGATGGGTGACCGTTCGTGACTTTTCAGCCGCTACCATGTTGACTGGACGAGGACCCACGGCTTTCAACCAACGGTGTTTGGAATCGCCGCGGGCACTCCTCGCCCGACGCCGAGAGCACACGGTGGACCCCCGGCCCATAATTATGGAGACAGTATCTTTGATCCACAAAGAACAATCCTCGATACCTGCAGGTACTCCAAGTAGCAGATGCACCAAGAAAAATGAAAACAACCCAAGCCTACCAATACCAAAAACATCACTCGCAAATAATTCTCTCATATATGAGAGTAAGAAAATATACAATCAGTTGCTCGAAAACATAGAATCTATAAAAAATTCAGAAGGGAAGTGAAAAATCTTCTAATTACAAAAGCGTACTACCACCAGCAGGAGTACTATGAGGAAACAAAATAGGCCATTTTGAATCTGGTTTAAAATCGATAATAACTTGAATTTTACTTCTTAACCTCATTTTTTAAATTAACTTTATTGATTCTATTCTCTTTCTTTTCTCTTTATTTATTTATTCTAATTAACTCTGAAAGTGTAATAATTTGTAATTTTTCAATTCAACTTTCTGCTTACATTCAATAAGACTAGATAGATATACATCTTCACTGCTTTGTTAATAGAAAATATATTTTTTTGAACAATACACAGTTTTGATTCTATTGATTTGATATTGAGGGTTCTGAAAATACCTTCGAAACCCCGAGTAACTCGAGGTTCAGTTATTCGAGTTATATCAAGGATGAAATTGCTGAGCTCCACGCTTTTCCAACGCGAAAAATCAACTGGAAAAATTGTTTCGTTGTCGAGTCCTGCGGACTCGTGGTGTATTTTCGAAACAATTCAGTTGAGTTCAGAAAAAAAATTGTTTTGTTAATCTGTAAAAAAGTTAATCTGTGAAATTAATAATGTTCAATAAACAGGAAACATTGATTAAATTCTATAGAATTTATCCCAAATCCTGATTGGTTCATTTGGCAAGTGCGTGAAATAGTACAATTTGACGCAAAATACTGCCTGTTTTTAAAGAATGCATTTAAATGTATGAACGGTGTTTAAAAAATTACTTTACATACAGTTGATGTTTTGACGCACAATTGATTTTTACACACAGATGGGTTTTTCACGCACTTTAAAAAGTTTCACTTAGTTCACGCAGAGCCACAATAGGCCATTGGCCGCAGTGGAGGGCCTGATACGGGCCCACTCACGTTCAAACCTAACCTAACCTAGTTCACGCACTGTCGTAGAAAAAAATTCTATATAGTAACGTAGGGCCGATCCCTTACAGATAAATACCTTCTCAACTATGATGAACGAAAACATAAAACAGATTCCTTTATTGGAATTGAAATGAAAACGCGGCCCAACTGTTTAATGGATTTGGGTTCAAAAGTCAAAATCTAAATTTTAAATTCTGGATAAAATAAAGAAGTGTGATTCTTTAGCAGGTTCGTGGGTAGATAACGAGAGAAATGGTTTTGATGGAAAACATTTGACCAAATGTATATTTCTGTTTACTGATTATTTGAGATCAGTATGTTATACAAGGTAGAGAAGAGATTTTTCTTAGCCGAGCTTTATTATTATCCCGAGATGCCAAGCATCGGAGAAAATAAAGGCTGCCCAAAATATTCCTACCCTGGTTTATCAGCGTGACTCACGGTCGATGGTAGATTAAACGTTTATGGATAACGCAACGCAGGATTTTTTTGAAAATTTTGCCTTTCACATTTCCTTACCTGTTCTACCGATTTAAACTATTTTCAGCATTGCGACGTTGCCGGTTCTATAAAAAAGTCCTAGAAACTTTATTATTTCAAATAGAACACCCTGTATATCGACACATTTTTGAAATTGCCCTTTCATTAAAATACTTCCTTGTTGATGATGCCCTATATCTATCGCTATAGGTTTTCGAGATAAAAATTAATTTGTGTTGAATGTTTGGTCCAAAATATAGCCCTAATTGACCTTAAGTAAATTAGTACTATCAAATGAAAATTCCTGTATATTACTCAATGAATTGAAAGATGAAGAAAAATGCTTTGAGATAACATATTCATGTCCCTATACCCAAATTATCAAGTTTTCTTAATAAAGCCGCTGTTTTAGGAAAAATTATTTTTTAAAAAATTCAATTTTATGTAGCAGTGGAAATGGCTTATGCCAGTTTGGTGGCTTTTATATGTAATTACGAGGATATATTGAAAAATTCTTAGCCTACTATAGAACCAAACAAAATTTCAATGTCAAAATATTTTATTACTCAACATATTCTCCTCTTAATTGGATACATTTATTACAGCGATCCTGCAACGTCTCTAGACCTTTCAAAAAAATGTTTCTTCTTGCTCTGCAAACCAGATCTCCACAGCTTTTATTACCACCTCGTTGGAAGAAAATTTACGACCTTTTAAACTTTTTTTCAGTTGAGAAAAGAGATGATAGTCGGACGGAGCCAAATCTGGTGAATAAGGGGGATGTTCTAGTAATTCAAACCCTAAATTACGAATTTTTTGCATGGCAACATGAGATTTGTGTGCAGGGGCGTTGTCCTGCAAAAACAAAACATCTTTGGATAGCTTTCCGCGTCTTTTCTCTTTAATTTTTTCCCTTAGTGTGGTCAGTAATGTCGAATAGTAATCTCCAGTTATTGTTCTACCCTTATCCAAAAAATCAGTCATGATTACTCTATGGCAATCTAAAAAAACTGAAGCAAGAACTTTTCCAGCAGATTTTTGGGCACGAAACTTCTTAGGTCTTGGAGAACCGGAGTGTCGCCATTCCATCGATTCTTGCTTTGTTTCTGGATCGTAGAAAAGTCTCATCCATAGTAACAATTCGGTTTAATAGGTCTACATCGTTTTCAAATCGAGCACAGATCGAACGCGATGCTACTACCCTTGCACGCTTTTGGTCAACATTCAAACATTGGGGATCCATTTTGCAGCAAATTTTCTCATGTCCAAATTGACGTGAACTATATGATGAATGCGTTCGTATGAAATATTCAGTGCTTCAGATATCCGTTTTAGCCCAATTCGACGGTCTGTTAAAATCATGTCATGAACTGCATCGATATTTTCGGGGACTGACACAGAAACTGGCCATCCCGATCGGTCATCATCTTCAATGGAAAATTTACCATTTTTGAAGCTTGCAGTTCAATTTTTCACGGTCGCATACGAAGGACATTGATCACCAAGGGTATTTAGCATATCTTCGTAAATCTGCTTACCTCTAAACCCTTTTAAATAGAGATACTTGATGATGGCTCGATACTCTAATTTTTCGATTTTCACAACTTCGGTGGACATATTTTTTAAAAAAAATTATTACGTAACTCTGGTTTACTTTTTTGACGTCAAACTTTACACTGACTCTTCTAATAAGTTATTGATCGTTGTATGGTAACGTAATATTTTGTTTATGCATGGAACTGGCCTAGGCTAACTAGATATCAATACATCCTCGTAATAAATAGTTATTGACGGCGTTTCAAAAAATCTCCCAAAATGAATGCAAATATTGATTATTCAAACGAAGTTCTTATGAAATTATTTATTATACACGGAAAATGTGATCCATTCAATACCAGAATACGCAGAAAATTTAACCAAATGTATTCTGAATTACCAACAATGAACGAGAGAAAGTTTGTGAGATTACAAAATAAATTTCTTTAACTATGGCTCAAATTTAAAAGCGCCTCCAACATTACCAAAACCTGTTAATTTAAATGAGGACAATATTGTTAACGTTTTGGCATATTTTTATGCATATCCAGAAGCTTCCATTCGTATTGCAGAAAAAAGACATGCTTCAGTACAACGAATTTTGGAAAAACACGAGATGCATCCGTATAAATTTACTGAAGTTCAAGCTCTCCGAGCAGAAGACTTTGAACGTAGAGTACATTTTTGCGAATCCCTTTTAATAATTACAGGAGTATCGGGAATTTTTGTCAAAAATAATTCGCAGCGACGAATCAAAATTTACGAGGGATGAAATTTTTAGTAGAATGAATAAGCATTTTTTGGACTGATTGTAATCCTTATGTGACAAAAGGAATGGGGTTTCAAGAGAAAATTGACCTATGTTCTCTGTATTTTAAAGAACAATAAAATTGCCTTTTTATTGATAATGACACACTAAATACTGAGAAATATCTTCAAAAACTAAGGACGACTGTTATTGATTTCGTCAAAAATTGTTTTTTAGAGAAATATAGGAATTCGTGGTTTCAACTGGACGGAGCGCCAGCTCATTCCCAGGAAGTGTCCAGGGAAGTTTACGAAATGTTTGATGACTGTTGGTTTGGGCGTTTAGGGCCGAGGGATTGGCCACCGAGATCACCCGATCCCACGCCTCTTGACCTTTTTTATGTGGTGTTTTAAAAGAAATGGTGTACAGTACTACAGTACTGTTTAGTTCATGTTTAGAATGTAATGGATATTATTTCCAGCATGTATTGTGAAAATGTGATATTTCATGTCTGTGCCGTCGGCTTGACCCCTTCTGAGATTACGTCTCTGCTTTTCCTTCTAGTACGTCACCATTTCTCGCCTATACCCTGTACATTCCGCGTCTTGTCAGCCCCGCAGTAGGCTGTAACCTGTCATCTCTCTCAATTGTCCGTCATTCTGCGGGGATTTGTTTAGTACGCTTCGTTTTTCCTGACGGTACTGTCACCCGCAGAGTAAAACGGCATTTGCTGTTATAGTTTTTGTGTAATCGCTTGTTATATGTATTAGATACATTCAAACAGTGATAATCTAGTGAATTATCATGAAAATCGTAAGTACGCTATTTGAATCATTTTCCCTTTTTCAGATTAGGTTGATGTAAGTGGTTTCGATACGGTACGACGTTCTTCAACTTGTAGAATGTCATATTAGGGAGACGCAGCAGCTTTTCGCTCTCGTCAGCAATAAATACTTAATAGACAGCACTGTGTAGTAATATTCTTTTTCACATTCTATGCCAGCAGCTTTACGGTTCGATCTTATCAGCCTTATGCGGCTCATTTAGACAGTTGTACGGATCGATTTATTCACCAGTACGGCTCAGTCAATGCAGGGCGCAATTCATTGTCATTGCACTGCTCAATTCTTGCAACGGCTCGATCTTTTCAGCCTCACGGATCGATCTTTTCAGCCTTACGGTTCGATCTTTCAGCCTTTCGGCTCGATCTTTCAGCCTTACGGCTCGATCTTTTCAGCCTTACGGCTCGATCTTTCAGCCTTACGGCTCGATCTTTCAGCCTTACGGCTCGATCTTTTAGCCTTACGGCTCGATCTTTTAGCCTTACGGCTCGATTTTTCAGCCTTACGGCTCATTCTTTCTGTCTCACGGATCGATCTTTTCAGCCTTGTACGGCTCGTCCTATGTAGCCTGTAGGGTTCGATTCAGGCAGCTGTGTAGCTCGAGCCGAGCAACCGGATTGCACGATCCGAGTAGCTAAATTGCTGCATGACCAGGCTCGACATGGTGTTATCGAACTGTGCTATAGTAGGTCTTCTTCTGTTGCAGATGTCATCCCCGGCTGTTATGCAATCGCTTGAGGATCTCTTGGATGTCAATGCTGAAGATCCCAATGACAACGAAATTCTAGACAGAATAAAGGGTTTGGCGGCAGCCCACCTGCCAGATGGTTGGAGAAACTGGAAGGCGATAATATATACCAGAGAGCAGTTGTTGGGAAAAGAGTTGGACCCACATATTCTGAATAAACTTCGCTTTGCTCTCCCCACGGTTGGTTTAGCCCAAGCCTTCTCTCCTGATGCAACAACTTTGCCTGAACGAGTCTACCGAGACATGAAGGTTAAAATGCTCTCATGGCCCTTTTGTGTTGGCCTCATTATAGGCCATCCATCCTTAGCTGCGCGAGTAAGGGGATCGGCCGTACAGAATGAAATCATTACTACCGCCCTCGTTGATATGAAGCCTCTGATGTTATCAAGGAGTAGAGCGTCAATTCAACTGGCCAACAATATGTCAGAGGAGGAATCAGACGAGTCTACACGACCTCCTCCGCTGAAAAAAGCACGAAGAGAGTCTCGTTTAGACAGGTTAGAGAAAAGCAACCAAGAAATGAAGGAACTCTTAAGCAACATAATGGAAAATTTTAAAAGTACGACCGATACGACCGATAGGGTAAATGACGAAGAGGAAAACGATTCTGAAGCTTCAAGCTTTTATATTGACCAAGGTGAGGACGAGAATATACCCCCGTCAAGAGAGAACGTAGAGGAGGACAACTCATCCTGGGCGGCACCAGAGTTTGTTACGGAGAAGAGCCATACTAACATTGATTTTTTACCAAGAACACGTGTGCAAGAACCTTCCATAGCTCCGGCTAAACCACATATTGCTGAGCAGGGTATGGACTGTCAGAGATTTGGATTGAAATCTTTCAAAAACATTCGTTATTCTGAAGTTCAAAAGAGGCTACAAGCTGTCCCTGTTTTCGGCTCATTGTCCGTAAAACCTCAGCTGAAGCATTCGTTTGTACCATATTCGACCCAGGATCAATTGGCAAGAATGGATGGTATACTCGGCACTATCACACATGGTCTTCTGCTTCAAAGAGAGGCTTTTTCGGAAGCCATAAATTCTTTTTCCTTAAAGCATCCATCATTAAAAGTTGATATGCAAGAGTATTTTCTAACCCCTAATTCACGATTTCGTGGTCATTCGGATGATTTATTACAGTACGTATGTGGCAAACGAGCAGAGGCTATCGAACAAAGAAGGAATCATTTCAAACCACGTAATGGCTATATTGCTTCGCTTTTGGATTCCATACCTCCTTCGGGATCTCATATTTTTGCCGAGATGTATAGACAACATGGAGGGTCCTTTCGTGACCCTAACCGATATCGGAATATGGTACTCAGAAACCAACCAACTGCCTTCAGGAGCAGAGAAAATTACCATAAAGCTATTCCATCGGGACGCAAATCATCCAATAAAAGACTGTCTTCTAAAGATACTTGGAGACCATCTGCAAAAGGTAATGGTAGACGTGGTCATAGCAATGATGATTCTTCGAAGAAAAAGACAAGCACCCGTTTTAAGCGCCCCTAGCAACAGCTTTCGAAGGGGGTCGTTTAGGGGCATTTGTCAAAGTTTGGGAGAAGATGGGTGCTCCAAAGAGTATAATAAGTGTCTATTCCGTTTGTGTTAAGGCCAAAGTTAGTTCCGTTGGACCCAAACCACTTCGTTACTGTAGGAATGGATCAAGAAATACAACAAATGATCGACCAGAAGATCCTAGAAAAGTCGACATTTCGGATAGGATTCCTGTCAAGAATGTTCACGGTCCCGAAATCAGACGGCAGTCTCAGACCCATATTCAATCTAAAAGGCTTGAACAAATACCTTTCTCCCAAGAATTTCCATCTCCTAAACCATTTCAGAGTACCCAGCTTTCTCCAAGAAAGAGATTTTATGGCAAAATTAGATATTTCCCAGGCGTATTTCCATATACCGATAAAAAAGGAACATCGGAAATTTCTCTCGTTATCCCACGCAGGAAATGTTTACCAGATGACATGCCTTCCGTTTGGTTTATCGAGCGCCCCATTAGCCTTCGCAAGAGTGTCGAACTGGCTGGCAAGTCAGTTAAGATTCCGAGAAATAAGGGCAATTGTTTACCTGGACGATTTCCTTGTAGCCCATCAAGACGCCCAGCAGCTGTATCATCAGTTAAAGGACACAATTTCTTTTCTAGAAGAACTGGGGTGGTTGATAAACAGGGAAAAGTCCCTAACTCTACCGCAAACAAGAGTGGAGTATCTAGGAATTTGCTGGGATACATTCAACAATACAAAAGCCCTTCCTCGAAAGAAACAACTGTCGATAAAGAAGGATTTAAACCTTATCTTAGAAAGCCGGCGATGGAGTTGGGAATCGGCAAAACGTCTGCTGGGAAAGATGAACTTCGCTTCATTTGCGATTCCCTTAGGCAGACTCCATTCCAGACATATTCAAAGAGCGAGTCTTGCTTTACCAGCACATATACCTCGAAAACAGTTTGCAACCCCGACATGGGTCCTAGAGGAATGCAGCTGGTGGTTGAAAAATTTGGGGACAATGTCCCCATTATTTCCCAGGAATCCGGATATATTTCTAACTACAGATGCCTCCGACACTGGATGGGGAGCGCAGGTAGGAAACAGAATGATCAGTCGAAGATGGTTGCCTCGCCAACGCTCGTGGCACATAAACAAGAAAGAATTGTATTCAGTGTATGCGGCGGTTCGCCTGTGCTCGAGGGACCTGAAAGGAAAATCGGTACTATTACAGTCCGACAACAAAACAGTGATATCGTACATCAGGAACCAAGGAGGAACGAGGTCACTCGAACTTCTGAGAATTTCGTCGGAGCTTCTCAACTTAGCTCAAGGGCTACAGATGTTTCTGACCGCTCATTATATCCCAGGAGTGTACAACGATACAGCGGACAGCTTATCCCGAGAGAAAGCAATGACGGATTGGCATGTTTCAACCAAAACACAACAACGCTTATTCCAGAAATGGGGCATTCCCCAAGTGGACGTTTTTGCGTCAAGGCATTCGAGGGTCGTGCCGACATATGTTACCAGGGATGCAAGGGATCACTTAGCTTTATTCACGGACGCATTCAGCAGGACTTGGGACTTCAGGCTCGCGTGGATTTTTCCCCCTCCGTCTCTCATCCCACGAGTCCTGCATCATCTCAACTCGGCAAAAGGGACTTACATTCTTCTGGTTCCCAGATGGGAAAGAGTATTTTGGAGATCTCAGAGCACGCGCTCTAGCGCCACCTGTTCAATTACGGGGTCTGCAGCATCACCTGATCGATGCAAGAACGGGAAATCCTCTTCCCAATGCCCAGAACCTGAATTTAGAGGCTTGGAAAATACGGGGTGGTCCAAGTATACCAGTAATTGGCAGGCAGAAGATATCAGTCTGTTGCAGAGATCATGGAGAGACTCAACCTTAAAAACATACTTAGCTCCTTGGAGAAACTGGACATTTTGGTCAAATAAGAATGGCGTAAAAACTAATGACCCTAATCCAGAAGATGTTGCCAAGTACCTCAGCTTTTTATATAGGATAAAAGGATTTTCCCCGGCCAATATAAAAGTTCACAAATCTGTCATATCGACGTTGGCAAACCCAGAGAAGAATACATATATAACAAGTCACCCTTTGGTAAGACATATGATGAAGGCCATAGACATCAGCAAACCTTCATCCAACAGGAAAACTATATGGGACGTGAATAGACTCATATCATGGATAAGAGAAGAACTAATGGTACAATCGAGTCTCTTCCAAGCCTCAAGGCGTTTGGCTTTAATTTTATTATTAGCTTCCGGCCGCAGAGTACATGATCTAACACTTCTTAGCATCCATACTGACAAGATATACTTTGAAGAAGATTGTGTTTCCTTTTGGCCAGCGTTTGGTTCCAAAACGGACAACCATTCTCACAGGCAGTCAGGGTGGAGGTTATCTAGCTGCCCAGAAAAAGCGTTAGACCCAGTTTTTTGGACAAACAATCTAATTCAGTTATCAACGGAACGACGAAAAAGTAAGTCAGACCTCGACAGTCTTTTCATTACCACAAGAGGAAAAGTTGCATCGGCATCCAGAACAGTAATAGCAGGATGGATTAAAACAGCTTTTAAAGAAGCAGGCATCGACTATTCCCCAGGCAGCATTCGTTCAGCGGTAGCCACGACCAGGTACGAGAATGAAACTCCATTGGACATAGTTCTTAAGAACGGCAATTGGAAGACGAAGGACAACTTCTTCAAGCACTATTATAAAGAAATTGAGGGTGGTGGCCGGCCAAAGCCGGCTCTGATTTGCGAAAACTTTTCCGCAATTTAATTTGCACTGGTGCCCACTGTTCTATTTTAGAACACACTCGTTCATGTGTAAATTTTTTTTTTTTCCCTCATCACTTGACAGTAATTTTGTTATGACAAAAGTTATCATTTATTTACCTTGCTACTATGAGTTCGCATGGAAATTAGATGCCTTCATGTTTTGTAGTTCAATCCGAATAAATGTTTAAGTTACTTTTTTTTTTTGGTCATTACTCACAGTACACATTCCGCGTCGTCAGAATCCAAACACTTCTCAGAAGGGGTCAAGCCAACGGCACAGACATGAAATATGCAACGTTTTTCCCCCGAAGGGTAAAAAAACGATATATTTCAGGTCTTGCCTAGGCTTGACCCCACCAATTTCCTGACGACTCTCTATATAAGAAGGTACTAAACAAATCCCCGCAGAATGACGGACAATTGAGAGAGATGACAGGTTACAGCCTACTGCGGGGCTGACAAGACGCGGAATGTACAGGGTATAGGCGAGACATGGTGACGTACTAGAAGGAAAAGCAGAGACGTAATCTCAGAAGGGGTCAAGCCTAGGCAAGACCTGAAATATATCGTTTTTTTACCCTTCGGGGGAAAAACGTTGCATATTTTGTTTAGAATTTTGTTATTTTTGTTCTTCCTAATTCTGTTATTATCTGTACTTTCACATGGTATGGACAAGTAAATCTAGCTTTTTAGCTGGAAATGCGAGATAAAAAGATGATTTTTGGTACAGTTGTTCCCTGGAAAATTTGAGAAATAGTTCAAGAAATTATTTTGTAATCTTACAAACTTCCTCTCGTTCACTGGTGTTAATTCAGGATACATCTGGTTAATTTTTCTGTCAATGATTTGATCTCATTGTCCGTGTATAATGAATAATTTCATAAGAACTTCGTTTGAATAATCAGTATTTGCATTCATTTTGGGAGATTTTCTGAAACGCTGTCAAAGGCAAAGGCAAAGAGGTATATTCAATTAAATTTACAATAAAAAGTGTATAACACATTGCAACAGAGAAATAAATATAAAGTTTAAAAACATACAGTAAAACAGGGGGGAAAAGGAGGGAATAATACTGGGTTTTTGGAGTGGGGTATTGCCTGCCCTGCTGAGGCCTTCAGCGGGCGGGGGACACCGTGCTCGTTCCTGCGTTGCAGGCCTACGATGTTATGTAGGTTTTCCTCTGCCGTAAGTGTTAAGTCGATGGTCAGTTGGAGCTTCCCCGTCTCCTCCAAGTTATACGGGGGGTTTTGTTTGATTATGTGTAAAGCATCAGACTATTGAATTTCATTATCGAGGGGGATTTTCAGTGGGTGGCTTCCCGGAAAAAAGTAGAAAAAACCGGGTTGAAACGCTGTCAATAACTATTATTTATTAACTACATATGAAAGTCAACAAACATCATAACCTTGATATTTCCATGGCTACCTAAAATTAAATTCTTAATTAATTTTTCCTAAAAGTGCGGCTTTATTAAAAAACTTGATGATTCAGGTAAAGCGTCATGATATGTCATCTTAAAGCATTTTTCTTCATCCTTCAAGTTATCGAGTAATATACCAGGGGATTCATTTGAGAAAACGAACTTTTGACCACTTTCATGAATGACGGAAATAATAATTTTAGCAGACCCTGTATGATTTGTAGTCGATTTCTCGGTGTAAATTAAATACTTTGCGTTTATCCCAAATATCATCAACATATCAATTCTTCGTGAATTGAAAGTATTAATTTATTCAAATAGGGCAATGTTTTGGAACATATTTAACACAAATAAATGTTTATCTCGAAAACCCCTAGAGATAGGTAAAGAGCATATTTGACAAAAACGTATTATAATAAAAGGGCGATTCTAAAAATTTGTCAATATACGGGGTGTTTTATTGGAAATAATAATGTTAAATTGTGAAAGGCTTTCGCGACCATCGTCACTTACATGGTGGTTCTTCGGGTTGTAAGGCCGACGTGTGTTCAGAGAAGAACTCGACGTTTCGCCAACACGAGTGGTTAGCATTTTCAAGAGTTATTTTAAAAATTTTCGCTTTCTGTAGTCGCTGTCAAATGCTTGACATTTGTTATACGTTGTCTCAATAAATACCTGTGATTTGACGTTCTTACATCTGATTGGTCCATAGCGTTAGCAGACATCATAGAATCGTTCGTACCGTTATTTTGTGGGTAGGGAGCTAATTGAGAATTTTTGAGAACTGGAAACCAAACCTTGTTCAATTGTAGTCCTTCTTCGGTTCTGTTGAAGTTGCTGTGGTGTTTCTGGATTTCAATTGGTCTACCAAAAATTCACAAAACCAACGTGCCGCTCCGACCAATAGTCAACACCATTGGATCACCAACCTATGAACTTGCGAAATATTTGTCCACACTACTACAGCCACACATTGGTAATACATCTTCCTATGTAAGAGATTCCACACATTTCGTCGAAAAGATCGAAGAGATTACCATTGATCCAAATGACGTTCTAGTCAGCTTTGATGTAGTATCCCTGTTCACAAAGGTCCCGTTAGATGAAGCCATGAGGGAAATTGAACTACTTTTCCCAAGTGATATATACAATCAGTAGGAGATTTGAGCCGGTTCTGGGCCTCCCCCCTCCACTATGACGTCATCGTTGACCTTGTGGTGACCTTCAGGGATGACCTTGGTGCATAGGTACCTTTGTGTAGATCTATGACCTTGGCATGCCCTAGAGATGCCTTTGAAATTTTGTGTTTGACCTTGATTTATATTGTTGGGAGAGGTGTTCAGGGTTTGTGTTTGACCTTGAGATGACTTGGAATTTTTTTCATACACGGACAAGTACTTTTTGTAAGTACACTTTTTTTTTTACCTCCATGTCTTGCATGACCTTCATGTCTACCTACTCAGGGACTGTGTATGATCCTTGTAGAGTGCACATGAAAATCTATACCGAAGTATGGAGACGGTACACGTCCGCACACCACGGAGATCCAGCCCGATATGTGAGCTCTGATTTCTCTCCCGTGATGTATACCTTGCGACGGTGGTGGGGGGAGAGGTCGCGTGACGTCAGCGCTATGCACACGACGATCCACTGATGTGTGTCAGGCCCTCGCTCCCGACACGGTGGGTCCGCTGACGTCACACACCCATACGCTGTGGCGATGTAGCGACTACTATTTACTCTCCGTCCTCTATCGATGCGATGCAAACTCGCGCATGGTGGGGTCTTTGCAACACACACGCGGTGCATGAGTCTGTGGTGGGGGTGCTTCACTATCTATTATAAAAGAAGTGGGTATGGTGATATGAAATCAGAAGTTGTATACCTAGCAGTTGAGTAGTCAGCAAGAGTAGTGAAGTTATTCAGTGCCTACACACAGAGAGAGAGAGAGATCAGTGAGTGTGTTTTTCTATTGAAAATTATTTATATTTTCCTTATATATTTTCATCATGTCAGTTCCAAAGGTGGATTTACAAAAGCTCAATTCTATAATTAAAGAAGAGATGGAAGTGTTAGAGCAAAGAGTAATATCATCTTTGCCACTGAATGAAGCTTTCCCAATTAAGAATATATCATTTTGTTCTACTCGGTTTGGTAAATCAATCTTATTAACATTGGTGGATGTGAGCAATGATACGTTATTTAAAACATGGCTACCAAAACGTGTTTCAGCACAATTAACGGATGCTGATGTTACTTATATCAATTCTTCTGGTGGTAAATATACGATAGCATATTTGGGTCAAAGTCAACAGACTATTGTTGGCATGAAAACGAGATCATTGGTCAAATTTGATCTCACTGAATAATAGTAATATATAATTTCCACTTGTCATAGGCTAATTCTGATTCTTTATATTATAGGTGATAATTGTAAGGAAAATATAAAACTTTTCATACATTGTTAAACACACTCTTCGGTAGAGACATAATCAAAAGTCTAATGTGAGTAATACTAATTATTTTTGTAGCATAGTTATTTCAATAATTTCTCTTGATTATAGCTTCATTCTTGAAAGATGTGGATGCAATATGCCAGCCAATACTGGACCAAAGCCACAGATATCTCTTCAGCCGTTGAAAGGTTGTCATCAGAACTGGATGCTTTAGGTGAGGACGCTCACCATGCCACCAATTACGACTTGGGCGTGTGCTATGATGAAGAGCAAATTGAATACTGCTTGCGAGACTACGA
The DNA here is from genome assembly GCA_944452925.2 of Chrysolina oricalcia. Classification (NCBI taxonomy): domain Eukaryota; kingdom Metazoa; phylum Arthropoda; class Insecta; order Coleoptera; family Chrysomelidae; genus Chrysolina; species Chrysolina oricalcia. Next base: position 18,830,657 of record OX101812.2, read on the forward strand.
GAACTACAAGAGGGGTGCGAATCTTTGCGAACAATATTCAGATGGTGCTTTGGATTTAGATCAACTCTGCAATAGTATGATTGCGTGCGAGTTGAGAAGATTTATTTATCGCCTCTTACCATATCTACCTGAAGGGATCATCCAAAAGTACCAATTGGATGATCATAGCGATGAAGAAATCGAAGACGGCCAAGAAGATAGTGATGAAGAAGGAGACATAATTTTAGATTGTTTGCATATACCTAAAACTAATTGAATTGTAAGCTAGCGATATTTGAATAAAAAACGTAATATTATTTAGTCATGTTTTATTTACCTATTCCTCTTTTACATAAATAAATGAAAAAGAAATTAATACAAATGAGAAAAATTAAAAATACATAATATGTGTGTGTGTTTCTTCAATATCTGCTGAGAACTGAACCATCCAATGCATTGTATTTCAAAAACGTATCATGCAGAATGAGTGCATATACTTTGGTGTTGGCCGGGAAGTTGGCTTTCCTGGTTTCAAACTCGAGCTTAATATCAATCGTTGATGATTTTGTGGCAGTCGGCTGATGTGAACAATCGATGATGAATAGTGGATTTTGTCGAAATTGCCCAATGTCCATGAGAGGTTCACTCATATCTTTATCATAATAACTTCTTTGAAAATTCTCATAGGCATAATAAGCTGAAGTATCGAGTTTTTTATCGAAATCCAAATTCCAACGTTCATATGGGTATACTTCAGAGTTCAAGTACACTCGAATGTTATTGATATCAGCAGTTGTAAATTTAGTGATATCCTTTGTCCTATCTTCCCAAGTGGTGTTACTTTGGAACCCAATGATGATATAACGAGGTGTTTCAAGTGCATTGGTTGTCTTGATAGCCCATATATCTGAAGATGTGCCACGTAGTGATGGAAGTTCATAGAGATCCCACATGCGATAAGCCAACTTGATTTTAGCATTCAGACCATTTTTGTTGATTCTATTCAAAAGTTTTAGCTTGTGTTTATCTTCTGGCACTATATGTCTTATTTTCCACTCAATTTTATTGATTTCCAAATCAGCATCAACCGCACCAATATATGAGTTCTTGAAGGATCGAGCGATTATTAAAATTATTTCTTGTTTGGCATTCAAGATACTTTTGTTATAATCTTCAGCGAAACCCATTACATATTTCAGTGGTAATTTACCACTAAATACATGACTGGTTGTGTCCAAGATATCCTGTTTCGTTTCCGAAAGTCCCCATCCAGTTGTTAATAATGTGTTGGCATGTGATTGTCCAAATGAAATCATATTCTTCATAGTAGATGTTATCCCCGGCTTCCTGACGACAGCAACATGTTCACCACCCATTTCGTATCGAATTTCATCAAAAAGGAAAGCGATTGCATTGTTCGAGAGATAACATGATTGCGTTTCATCCCTAGGTGTGAATTTACCCTCTATATAAATGAAACTCTCAGTAATGTCGAGTATAACGTCTTGATTATTGATTGCGATTCGGATTTCATCTGAATTCCTAAACAATGGTGATCCATATGGTTTGTATGTGTGCTCATGTAAACTCGTGAGGGAATGATCGATCATCGGCTCATCGAATATATTCAATTTTTCACTATTTGTTTCGAGCACCATTTTTCCTTACTTTCAGTCCAATAGATTTCAAAAATTTGAAATCTCTCACTGACAGAGCGTGGTGTGCTAACTGTTTAGCGTACACTTTTGGAATGAGCCTTTTTCTAGTCGAACCTTCCTTTTTAGCGGTTTGTGGAATGATTTGAAATCCTCCACGATTCTGTCTATTATAACAAAAACCCATAATAGTTATTAGATTTTCGTCAATTCCAAAATAATAACAATCTCTTCTGTACTTCCAAAATCAATAATATTGTTTTTGTGATCCAAAATACGCACTGTGATGTTGTGAATCAACTGACGACCTTCTGGACTGACTGGCATATATATAATCTTGTGTGGTTCTTTCGTGAGATTGAATCCAGGCTCCACATCGATATCGAATGAAAAAAGAATATGTGATTCTTCATTATTTATGTATGAACCAGATATAATGTTGCAATCTAAGCGGATGAGTCTCACAGTTGTTACGTTTATCGGTAGTGAGGATTCATGTATCTGATTCGGTTGAAATCTATCAAAATTGAAACCCATCATCTTTGCTATGGAATTCGGATGGGTAAGATCAATTTCAAATTTTGATCGCATCTCACATTTGAAAGTATTATTATTGGCATGTAGGTAGAATATATCATCTGCATTGGTATCGTTTTGATTATTACCAGAAAATAATCTAAACATGATATGTTTCTGAATAACTGCATTGATCTCATCTATTTCATATGCACCACATGGAATTTCAATTGTGTATTTCTGAAGTATTGGTGAACTGTCAGCACTGATTCTAAAACTGATTACATTGTTTTTTTCAGTTATATTATTGATTGTGTTGCATCCATAGAATCCTGAAAGTCCCAATCCATAACGACTGTTTCTATCCAATTCAATGGGTGGGAAAAAGTCTGCACTCAAGACACTCGTCCCGACAGCTTGTAGTTCGAACTTCCGTGACATGACTGATACATTTTATGAATATCACTTCAATTTATTGTTGTCTACAACACACTTGAGACAACCTACGCTTTTTCGGAGATGGTTCATCAATATCCAGTTCATTTTTATTAGCACCAATATTCATATCGTTTATATTGCAATAACAGCAGAATATTTTTCGAGGTGTAGGACCATCATTCACATCAGAATCTGGAATGCTGTCACCGTCAAGATTGTGGTGTTCATTGCAATATCTATATTTCATTATGTCGACATCATCTTGTAGACTTTTGGGTAACTTTTCCCAAACATGAGCAATCTCATGTGCAGCACATGCAAGCATCACTTCCTTCGGCATAGTTGCAAGCATCACTCGATCCATTTTTGTCAAAGTGCGATATTTTGAATACATCTTGAGTGAAAATCCCATTCCCTTAATAGCCTCTCGCGTCATTGCTGGAGTTGTATCCATTTTATAATGATTCAGAGAGAAACTTCAGGCACAAATGACCGCAGAAAACTGTGTTGAACTTCTGCTGGCGATCATAGTTATATATAATTTTCACTTTCGGACATTTCTGAAAGTATTGAATCAACTCTATTGGTGGGGGTAGATCTCCAAAACTATCAAAGTATGCAATGTCTTTCCCACATTTGCCGTATGCCACCCAATGTGTTCCCGATCCTCTTATTCCATCTAAATTGACAATAGCGGTCTCGTAGTTTCGTGGACCTCTAGTGGGTAATGTATCACGCATGAAAATACCGCGAAAGTATGGAATTTTCATTTTCTTGGCATAATAATTGAGATCGATGTCGGTGAGAGGTCTTCGAGGTAGGGAATCAATTAGTTTTTTGGATTGTATGGTTTCAAGTATAGTCCGAGTCCTTTACGGTATGGTTTAAGGTATATACCACTACCACTTTTACCCAATGCCACACTTTCCATCTTCTTATTATGACGATTCGCTTCGATCAGGGCTGTTCTGCTTGCTTTTGCTGCATTCACAGCTCTGGTGATGCCTGCAACAGCACCCGCTAAACTTCCTAGCGCGGACAATCCTGCAAAAATTGGTATCAAAGGTAGAATCCCCCCAACCTTAGGAATTGGAATTATGCGGGGTGTGCGGATTGTTTTCTTCCCACCGGCAGCTTTGAGGTATTTACGTGCCGCATGCAATGCCACTACGGTAGCTTTTTTCCTATTATTCGTAACAAATTGCTCACCCCCAGCTGTTTTCAATACATTCCGCACTTTATGAACCACCCCAGAACCGAAGGCGATTTTTCTGAGTTTATTTTTCTTTTTCTTCGGTTGCTTCCTCTTCTTTCCCTTCATAGTAGTACTACAACCCATACCAAAACGTCTCTTTGCTTTCATAATGTTGGTAACGAGTAGGGCAGCTGCTCTTTCCTTAATACCAGCGTCTTTCGATTTAACCCTATTCCAAGCTGCGTATTCGAGTTCTTTGTCTGCCGTATGTCTCGCTGTGAGATCAGTAAGATGATTCAAATATTGAATATCGTGTTGTTTGCATGCAATATCCAATTTATTGATTCCAGGATCTTTGCGGGCTAAACGTTTTTCCAATTTTGTACCAGGTCCACAGTACTGATATCCTCCAGGTAAATGTAATTCGAACGGAAGTTTGTTTATCAAATTATTAACGAATCCACGACCGTTTTTTCTGCATCTACCACGAACACATCCGTTTCGTTTGATGGTACTCATTTAAATGAAACGTTCACAACATATCATCGCTTACATAGTCTCCAACCACGGTACGATGCGCATTGTGAAGCAGAAAGAAAAGTTTGCTGTAGATAATTTAGATGAAAAATTCGGTTGTGGATTGAATGGACAGAAAGTGTTGCGGCATGGTCCGCTACTTCCATCATCTGTTCGAGGACTCATTATCGGACCGTCGAATTGTGGAAAGACGAATGCCATGATCTCTCTCTTAACACATCCACAAGGACTGCGATTCACAAACGTTTATCTCTATTCGAAATCACTCAATCAACCCAAATATCAATTCCTACGGAATGTATTGGAACCTATAAAGGGGTTGGGTTTTTTTACGTTCAGTAATAATGCAGAAATAGTGGAACCGTCCGATGCCAAACCAAATTCTGTTTTCATTTTCGATGATGTAATATGTGAAAAACAGGACATTATAAGATCATATTTCTGTATGGGACGCCATAAAGATGTTGACTGTTTTTATCTTGCTCAAACATATTCACGAGTGCCCAAACAGTTAGTGCGAGATAATACCAACTTTATCGTAATGTTCAAACAAGATGAAACGAATCTACACCATATTTATTCCGATCACGTGTCACCCGACGTAACATTCAAACAATTTCAACTGATGTGTGTTAAATGTTGGGAGGATCAATATGGATTTATGGTCATTGATAAAGATAGAAAAATGCACGAAGGTAGATATCGCATGGGATTTGATAGTTTTATATATCCATGACACTGCAATCCACATTCAATCGATCGTTGGATTGCACACAGGTTACTTCAGTGGTGTAATCTCTCTTGTAGAACAAAATGAAGAACGATTCAGTTGTTGATGATAAAAACAATGCATTGAATTTGAAACGTCAACTAGTTGAGACAACAGAAGCTGTACGCCAGAAATTTAACTCTATCAAGAGTGGACTTATTGAAAATCGAATAGCACTTGAAAAATTCTACGATCCCCTAATGAAGCCATTGAACGTTCTATCTTCAGCTGCTGCAACGAAACAACTACCACCACCACTACGACAATCAATGACGAAGCAAGTGAACTCACACTCTACTCTAGTTAGGAGTACTCCTATGGGAATGAATCAATTTGGTAGTGACACCTCGTCTGCTGACAGTGACACCATCAAAGAATTCGGTGAAACGTCTATATTCGAAACACCATCATCATCTCGAATAAGTAACTCGGACTATTCCTCCCTTTCTGAAGGCAATATTGAAGATATTTTGAAGATGCATTTGGAAAATGTCAAAACAAACAATGGTGACTATGACACAATATTTGGTATCCGTTCAGATCCTGCTACGGGAAAACTCAAAATGGGAAGTCTCAATGTAAATTTCAGTGGTGGAAATATTTTATTTTGGAATGCCAATAAAACAAAAAAACATGAATTCCCAAGTAGTCCGGAGTTATATAATATGATTTTTTTTAAAAACCCACCTGAAGTCAGTGATGATGGAATTCTTCATACATATGCTAAAATATTGAGAGTCACGAATGCACCATACAAACAACATCAACTGAGGAATGGTTTCAAACATACGAAATCAAAAAAATTCCGTGAAGTTATTAAACCAGTACTAAACTTATCACATTATCTAACAACGAGAAGTAGAACAAAAAAAGGTGCAGGGATTAATCGGATACAAAAAAGGTATGATCCCAAACCTGCGAATTATGTATACTGGAATTCACCAAAAGAGTTAGTCGCTCGTTTACGACTATTGATATCCTCGAAATCAGCTGGACATACTGGACACGACAATGAAATAATTTCAATAATTGAAGAATTACGTGAGGAAAGTATAATATATTGAAACATTCAAGAAAATGATCATTTTGTACACGGAAACAAAGTGAAGCAGTCATTGTGAGAGGATGGACAATGGAATAAGTGATCTCAAACGACAAGTTGTCAATGAATTACATACACCGGCAAGACGTAATTTCACCAGAAGAACCACCACCCTCAAAGGTTTTGCAGATCTATGGCAAATTGATCTTGCCGAATTACAACCCTATGCTAAACATAATAAAGGATATAGATATGTCCTTGTAGTAATTGATTGCTACTCAAAATATCTATGGACAAAACCGATCAAAAATAAAACAGGTAGTGCTGTAACTGATGCAATGGAAGATGTGCTGAAAGAAGCCGACTATTCTCCGAAACATCTACAAAGCGATCAGGGAAAAGAGTTTTTCAACAATACTTTCTCATCTCTAATGGGTAAATATAAAATCAATCATTATTCAACATTCAGCACAATGAAGGCGGCCATAGCAGAAAGAGTAATTCGAACAATAAAGACGTGGCTTTATAGGGAATTTTCAGCGATGGGACACAACAAGTGGTTAGACATTCTTCCTATTATAACAAGAAAATATAACCATAAAGTGCATCGTACAACTGGTATAGAACCAATCAATGTTACACCAACAACAAAACTGAAATTTAAAGTTGCCAAAGTCATTCGAGGAAAACAAAAACTGCCCAAATTCCGAATGAATGACATTGTTCGTATAAGCAAGTACAAAAATATTTTCGAAAAAGGATATACTGCAAATTTCACAACTGAATTATTCAAAATCATTAAAATCAATAGGACATATCCCACAACGTATATAATTGAAGATATGGATGGCCAACCGATTAGAGGATGTTTTTATGAAGAAGAGTTATTGAAAACGGAAAATCCTGACATTTATCTCGTCGAGAAGGTGCTGAAGAGTAAAAAAGATAAACTATATGTGAAGTGGTTAGGTCTTCCCATTGAACACAATTCATGGATTGATAAACGTGACATGGTTTAAATATGTATTAACTTTAATAAAGTGGTGAAATTGATTTTGAGTTTTCATTTCAAGTAGACTGAATTGAAAAAATATTGTAGCGGTAAACGTTGCCCCAGCCAATCGCAACGTTCTGTGTATGCCAAACCAATTTAAATGCATACCCCATTCCCGCTTATATATTTTCAACTCACAACATTGATGACATTCCATTATCCTCAGAGCTAATCAGTATCATATTGAAAAGCGTGATCAAACTCTTTTCTCCACTTATCACGTACAGATGCTGCCGTATCGAAAAGTTTAGTGGACTCCTGAAGCTCCATCTCAGCTTGCACTTTCAAACAATGGGTGAACTCATTATTCTGTGTGATTTTGTTACGGAGTTTATCTGCATCTTCACACATTTTGATCAGTTCAACCTTTGTTGATGCAATCTTTGCATCGAGCTCCTGAAGAGCCACCTCGTCTATGCTGCTACTTTGAATATCGTCATCGCATTTGACGATGGTGGCCTTCGCTTTTACGATGCGGCATTTGGCTTTCTTCAACATGTCCCCACAGCACTGCAGTGGACCGAAAGAATGAAGCGATACATTTCCCAAATCACCCATCACTTTCTTTAAGGTGTCATCTACCTTCTTCTTACGGGGTTTCCGTACACCCTTAGTTATTTTCTTGGGTTTAGAAACAGTAGATGTACCCTTCCTCTTAGATTGTTTCGGTTTATGATCCACACTAAGAGGAGAGAGGAGTGGAGGGCATTCGGGTAGTGACAGCTGTGAAAGGGTTGGATCAGCACATTCTGAAGATTCCGGTTTATCTGTCATCTTTAGATAAGCTTCGAAGTTGAAGTCATCGGTGGAATCTTGGGATGACAAGTGATATACCGGAATATTTTCAAAACCAAACTCACCATTTGTTGCACCTTCTTCAACAGATAAATTTGGTAGTGAGTTCATGATTATTTAGCTCGGAGGAATGTGTGATATCAATGGGATGTGGATAGAAATGGTGCTGATATTGATGCGACTTCACGTTTTATACAATCAAGTCGCATGGTACATGCGCACATGAACATGACAACAAACCACCGTAAAAGGAGAGGGGGTGAATATCCCATGAGTTAACTCTACAAATTTCATAGTAATGGGAAGTGTTGAGAACACACAGTATTCTTCCAACCGATGTCTTCTCCAGATGTGTATATAGTTCTATGTCACCTACATAAGCTTTGCCCAATTAACTATAAATATGGAAATCATTTCGTAACATAATGCGAAAGTGTGATTTAGAACAAAATGATCAAAGTGAGTCATAGTTCTGATTTACACCTACGTATTGCATATAATTATAGTGACGAATATGATTCCCAATAGAAAGTGTGAGTTCTTTTTTGTAGCCTTGAAAAAGGCTGTTTTGCTCCAAAGAGCCAAGGGGAATTGGGTGAAGACTGATTAGCTTGAGTCTTCACCGACATTGCCAACATTCCTAGCATAGAATGCCCTAGCCCGCTCCTTCGTCTCCGCCCACACACGGTTAAACTCTGTAGCATCTCCGATATCATTGTCATCATCGGACCCATGCTCTTCTGCTGAGTGCCGCGGTGGCGCTGTGGTAGTTGGGATCTCCTGTGCTGTTGCTGAAGACATGTTGAATTGTTGAATGATACTTTGAGTAGGTTGTTACCGTATTTATAGTGATCGGAGTGGGGATATGTGATGGAAATGGTGGTACACATCTACTGTGTTAGAATCCGCCGAGTACTACTACTAAGATTTCAAAAAGTGATTGAAAATTTTTTTTCAATCATTTTTCCAGTAGAATTCAACATTTCAAACCTTTTATGTAGTATGAAATTTTCTGATAGAACTCACCATTTCGGTTATATGAAATATTTCAGAAATTCCAATAATTATTTTCAAAAACACTCTAAAAATTATTTTCAAATATTTTTTCCTATAGAATTTAACATTTCCAATCATTTATCTAGTATGCAATTTTTTGATAAAACTCTTCCTAACGCGAATATAAAACATTCAAAAAAATTTAAATAAATATTCAGTGACGCCTATGGATTTCACGTTATCGGATGTTACTACTACCTGCTATTGAGTGCTTTGTGAAGGATAATTTCATATTCAAGATGCACTCGGTCAGAATCAGGTAGGCAGGCGATACTCCTTAGACAATTCTTTCAGGTTTTAGTTGTAATTTGAACTTTGCTACGGTTTGTTTATTGAGAATAATGGCTAGTTTAAACTTATCACAAATGGAAATGGATTCCAATGTTGAGTCTATTCTTGTGGAAAAATCAGTACCGGATGTTTTGTCACCCTTCAAATCTCCCATATCGTCGAAAATTAAACGTAAGCAGCCATCAAAATTGAATAAATTTAAACGCGTGATAGAAAAAAATAGCCCATACTCTCAAAACGCATGGAAAAAACCATCGTATCAATTGGATTGGAATGTTCCGGGCTCTGGTACGTCTAAAGGTAGTGGAAATGCCACAAACTGCGAAGAAGAAGAAATAGTTGAGTTGATTGATCAGACTAAGAGAATGTTTTTGTATTCGAGGGAGTCAAAACAAAGAGTGACACAAATGAAAGAAAAATTGGAAGCGCTGAACATCGAAAGAGAAATTGTGAGAAAGAGAGAGCAGGAAACTAGAAAAAAATATGCAAACTTTTTTTCAGGAGAATAATTGATTACGGAAAGTCCTATTGGAGTACATAATATTAATTGGACGTTGTACACAGTGACTAGCGATGTAGAGGGGCTATTCACGGACTTTCCTTGATTAATTGAATTGAATTGTTTACAAAATCGAAAAAATTTAAACTTCCATTTTTTTTCTCTAAAAACACCAATAACTCGAAAACTGAATGAGATATCATAAAATTGTATATAAGCAGTTTTATTGCTCTCAAAAATGTCTACAAAAAGTTCCCATAACATTTTTTCATATCTTGAAAAATAAGCAGAATATTGACTGTATATAAGCAGTTGGGACCCAAGATAGTACCTTGTGGAACTTCAAAAAAGTAAAATTTCAAATTTGACATTTCTATGATCACCTCATAAAAGTCTACAAAAAAATGTCAATGATTTTTTTTGTAATGTCAATAGTTTGGGAAATATTTAACAAAAACGAAAAAATTTTAAACTTGGACTTTTTTTTCTAAAAACACTAATAACTCAAAGGTCATCAAATTAAAAAAAACACGGAATAGACTTCCTATTATTCACCTCCCAACCATTATAATAGGAAGTCGATTCCGTGGGCCTCCACACAAACTAACACATCGGTCTATTATGGTTGCCAATAAAAGTCCAAAATATCTTCTAGCCTTTATATCATTCGCCAAGATGTATACAACTAGCATTACGTTAGACATCCAATATTTTAATATTGAAAACTGAAGACTATTACCATCTGGTGCCAAATACCGCAACACTGATACGAGTGTTCATTTTAACGTTTGAAAACTGAAGACCAGTTCCATCTGGTGGCAAATACTCCAACACAGCTGTGAGAGTATGGACAGTCACATCCATTTTGTTAGAGCATTGGCGTAGCGGTGGGTGGAATTTCTGAATTGTTTCATATTAACGAAATAGTTAGTTTTATTAGAAAATTTCATACCAGATAAAAGGTTTGTAATATTCAATTATACTGGAAAAATGATTGGAAAAATTTTTTCAAACACTTTTTGAAATCTAAGTAGTAGTACTCAGCGGATTCTAGCACAGTAGGTGTGTACCGCCGGTTCCGTTTCCCCCACCACGACCTTGTACATTTCTACCATTAAGTGGTGAAAATGTGTGTGTGTGTTCTTTTTGTGGCCCTGAAAAGGGCCGTTGGGGTGCTCCGGAGAGCTGGGTGTCATCCCGCATATTTATGCGCGACGACCACGGAATGGGCTTAGATGACATCGTCATCGTCTGATGACACCACGATGATGGTGTCATCGTCAGAGTCATCGTCCACCAACATGTGGACCTCCTCTTCAGAGTCTTCGTCCACCAGGACGTGCAGGTCCTCGATGCCGACATGCACGACCTCCTCCTCAGGGTCTTCGTCCACCAGCAGGTGCAAGTCCTCGATGCCGTAATGCACGACCTCCTCCTGGTGGTCGACCACCGCTTCATCCTCCGATGAATCGGATGAAAACAGGTCCTCCCAGTAAAGCGGTTGAACGTCCATCTCATCCTCTGATGATGGCGATGACGGCGATGGATAATCCCAAATATCCGTGGAGTCGCTCACCTCATTTACTTGGATAGGGCCTCTGGAAGGTCTATACCAGTGACCCCTTTCCCCCTCGTACACGACATTCTCCTGGAGAGGAAGAAAATCCAGAACTTCATCATCTTCAAATGCCCAGATGCGTCTCGGAGATGAGGTGAAGTCTGGGAAAGACATCTTGGAAGACTGATACTATAATATGAGCTGGCATTGAATTTATAGTAGTTCAGAGGAAGAGAAAGGTGGGAGAGAAGGGTGGGAAAGAAGGGTGGGAGAGAAGGGTGGGAGAGAAGGGTGGGGCTTTGAAGAGTGTGTGATAGGAGAAATACACAATATGATATTTTATCAAAGGGTTAAAATAATAAATAGAGTCAAAGATTATTTACATACTCATTGATTAACATAAGTATGAAAGACAATAATTAGAATAAAGTGATGAACAATGCCCCAACCACGCATTGCACAATGTGTACCTACCAACAAATTGAATGTACACTCCTTTTTTTTCACTTATTCTTTTTTTATTACTAACACCTAATTTAATATATACAACTTGAATTAAAATACAATTGAGATAAAGTGATAGGCAATGCCCCAACATCGCATTGCCCAATGTGTACCACCCAACAAATTTAATGTACACTCCTTTGTCACTTGATCTTTTTTTTATTAACAATAACTAATTCTACACATGCAACTTATATTTAAATTAATTTTTACAACACTTACAAATAACTTAACCTATAAAAAATATCTTACATCTAACTATTTCTAAGTCGTTGGAGGGTTGCCATCATCCTCTCCGTCAATGCCGTCACCTGAGCTCTGGCCGTCTCCAACCTGGTGAAGCGTTCGGCCTCCAGGATGGCTTCCTGACGGTCACGCTCAGTCAGCTCAGCCAGCTGACGGGCAATTTCCGCCCGCGCTACTTGGCTCAGCTGGAAGTCGCGCTGAGCCTCGGCTATCACACCCATCAGCTGGTCCACATCCGTTTCCAACGTGGGAGCGATGGCCTCCAAGGCGACGTCGGCGACGGGATCGATGATGGCAACTACCTCCACGATAGGGGCTGGTGGAGGTACAGCGGGCGCTGGTGGTACGACATCAACGCTGATGATTTGCACAACAGCACGTGGTGGTACAACTTCTGCGACTCGCGGTAAGTCGACGACTGTCGGCTCCACGGTTACAACTATAGGTGCAACCTCTTGAATACGTTCAATAGGTGCCACTACAGTTGCAACAGGAGTCACAACAGGGACCGCAGCTCTTGAGGATGATGGCCATCCTGCTTGATACGGGTTGGTTTGATCGCATCTCTTCCGATATGCGGAAATAGCACCAACCCTACTGCTTTTGCCCGATTGCTTCCGCGATGACGATTTCACGCCGCTACCACTTGGTCGTGGTGGTGTCGGCTCGAACTCATCCTCGCTATCCACAATCTCAATCGGCTTACATATCATTGACGATTTTGCCCTCATTTTACGTTTCTGTTTGGGAGCAACATCGTCAACGGAATCGCTTTGTCGCTTACGTTCACTCCCACCTTGCTCCTGTGAAACCATCGGCGTCAACGGCTCAGGGATCTCCATGTCCTCCTTAAGGCTCTCCAGGGCGTTGGTGAAGTCCGCTTCGTTGATGTCCGAGTGATATGGTCCTGGTGAAGGCGGCGGAGATGGTCCTTGAGGCCTATTTTCGTCGACCAGGACATTGGTCAATGCTGCGAACATCAACAGGTTGGTCGCCGGTGGAGCTGGAGCCATCGCTGTACATTGAAAAAAAAAATTAAACAAAATAATGAATATAAGATAGAGTACTCACCAATTAGAATTGAAGATATGGAACTTGGACGAGAAACTGCTGCTGGTGCTGGTGGTGTTGGCTTGGAGAACTCGAAGTCAACTGAAGAATATTCAGAGGAACTCTCCTTTTAAGCCATCGGCCCACCTCCCACTCTACCCCCTCCCTCTCGAAACGCTACTTCGACCATTGCGCACATCCCTCCCCTGGTACCATCTGAATCAAACCCATCATAACCCCACCCGCATTTCAACAACGCTAAGTATTACAAAAAATACATGTACTTAGTGGAGTGAGTTGAAATAAGGGAGTTTGGCATGCATGACAATGGTGAGTTGGAGTATCAGCATACTCAACAGTTGTATGTGAATGGTGATTAGCATACAACCCACCATTGTCATTCATACCACAGTACCGTAAATAGCACATGTGGCAGACGAAGAATTGGCCTTCATCACCGGTATCAATTGCAACGAAGGCTAATGTGCAACAATACAAATTAGTTGCAAAATTGTTCAACGTCTCCGACATGTTGATAGGTATGGTACGACTTATGATGGAGTCGAAGTCGCTGGCAGAATCCACCTCAACCCCTTCATCGACGTCATCATCTTCGCTGTCCTCGTCGACGGCATCCATCTCAGGGTCCTCCGGCTCCACCAGTTCCACCAAGTCCACGAACACCAGCTGGTCCACCATTTCCTCCAGCTCATGGACCGCTGGTACTTCCACCTCTAGGTCGTCTTCCCACTCCTCCTCGAAGTTGTTGACGTCCATGTGGGACAGGCTCGTCAGGACTTCCATATAATTCTCCATCGCTCACACAGGTATCAATAAATTATAATAAATATGAAATATACAACACAATATTCGAATTATGAGATTCGAATGAAGTATTCAGTGACCTGCCCGTCTTTTATATCTTCCATTCAGAGTAGGGGGGATACCACCACCATAACTCTTCTGCATAAGAGTATAGAGCTCTCGTGTCTCCCAAACAGTGTTAGCGAGAAGATCAGTGTATGTGAATGTGTAAGTAACATTATGGTATTGAAATACAAATAACTTTAGTATGACAAAATTTATTCTATATATTTTTATGATAATACAAATTCATTTTTCAAACAGCTGGGTCTGGATCACTGCCTGGAGACCAATTTACAGCTGCATCTGGATCACTGCCTGGAGCCCAAAGTTTTGGTCTATGTGTGAGCCAAATATCAGGATGTTTCCTCTCCAAATCGACTAACCTCTGATGTTTCTTCTCTAATACAGCTAACCTCTTTTCCAAATCATCATATTTTTGCATCATTGCAGATGTAACTTCAAAATCCTCTTTCATCAGATTGCATTTATGATCGAGGTCACTAGTCAACTCTGTTATTTTTCGTGTAATTGTAGCTGTGGTATCCCATACTTTGATATCCACATCACTTTTTAGATTACTATATTTGCGATCTAGATCATCAGTGACCTCCTCTATTTTTTCATTGAATGCTAGACGGGCATCAGGTACAATCTTAGCCGTTGTGGCAAGTATGGCAGCCTGCAAGGCTTTGAGGACACGTGCCTTCGTCTCCTTGATTTGTTCATTGAGATATAATTGGGTTACACAATCACTCTCATCTATCGGTTCACCAACATTTTTCAGTCTTTTACCTTGCACATCATATTGGTCATCAGGTGAAAGCTTGAATCCTATACCTTGGGGACCTTGAGAACCTTGAAGAACTCGAACTTTAACAGCACCCCATTTTCGTGTACGACCGAATTTATCGATAGCCTTAGACATCTTTCTCCCACCTTGATATCTTTCATACTGATGATTTTAAAACAATCATTTGTATATATCTCTGTGTAGGTATGTTGATATCTCAAATGAATCAAAAGGAATTCAGAAAAACATGTTTATTCAAAAAAATATATTTGGTAACAAGACATAAACTAACATTGACTAGTATAATTTGACTTTTATACAATAAGAGTACTATATAATATATTCGGTACAGGACAAGACATCAGCTAAAATTGACTAGTACAATTTTATTTTTATATAATAAGCGTAATCACATATGAAATACAAATAAATAAGTATAGTGGTGGTGAATTTTCCATTTTGAATGATATTTCATTTATTCAATTCAGCTGTTAATAAATGAAGTAATTGATCTAAAGGACTCTCTTGGGAAAAAGATTGAATAATATTGGAAACCCAACGAATATTCTCTTCTGGGTCATTCTGGTAGAATTCTATATCGCTATGACCCCAAGGAAGAGTTTGTGTCGTATTGGGAATGATGAACCGTTTATCATCATGGTACGACAATGCAACTTTGTTTTTCAATTCAGTATACATGTCGTGCAATATGCTTCTAAACGAGTTCATCTTCCTAAATATTAAACCACCCTGTTCGACAATTTTCTTATAATCTTCACATGTCAATTCATTCTTTATGACGGATCTTTTGACACCTTTTGCTTTCTTGAATTCACTACCTACAGACTGAACATAATATGCTTTAGCACCGGTACCATAAAAGCTAATTATGGGATCATTCGGAAATTCATCTTTGAAATTACCCAGAATTGACTTTGTAATGGGAATATTGAATTGGTTTCCTAATTTGTAATTGGAAGTAGCAAACTCACCTATATTGCTGGTAATGAATTCATAAAAATTATCAGTTTTTACTTTCAAAATTAAAGAATCCGTGTCAGTGTAGAGTAAGGTAGCATTTTCTGCATAATGACGTTTAATACATCCGTAGAAGAAGTTGTACATAACTGTTTTGGATAATTCTAGAATACAGAATCCCAAATATAGTGGTTTATCGTACAATACATTAACTTTGCCCAATTGAATAGCAACGAAATTTTCGGAAAAAATTGAACAGCTTTTGAAATTAGGACGTGATATTAGGGTGCTAGCACCCATTTTCCTCTTGATGCTTTCCCAATGCGTCACCAATCTAACATCTATTCTGTTATCAACGTTTTCCATCGTTTTCCCATAAACTGCATTATTCATGAGTTTATAGAAATCTTTTTCAGCTTTGTTGTTAGAGCGATTGCGCATTTCAGTGTTCAAATCAATATAAGGTTTCATCCAACATGACTGCTTGAATTTCAGCACTCTATGTGTATTCATGACAATAAGACCATTGGCCACAGCCTGCTGTAAGTTTTTATAATGTACAATATATTTTCTCTTGTCATTTAAATTTGGAATTAATTTAGGAATTTTCGATTTGGAATGTGGAGGTATTAAACTTTCAACGAGAAAAGGGAGATCAGCATGTTTGTCATGTAATTCTTGGGGATAATGAATATCCACTTCGAGAACATAACCGTATGGACTATCAGATGCCACAGCCATTACGTCCAAATTGAAAATGTCATTGGGTGTTAGCCAAGCAAAATCATTGGTGGGTAATGGTTGTGACATACTGTGACCATATAAGTTGGTGGCATCTAAATATGATATGAATGATGAAGGTTCATTGGGGTTATAATCGGGTAAAAATTTATTATTAGCAATATGCTTCCTTCCACTACACTGACTTATTCCACCACGTATTCCTTTCTTGAAAAAATGTATCATGTCAATGTCTGTCAATAATTCCAATTCAATATTTGTATACTTTAGCATTGCATCCCATGATAATCCGGGTGCTGTATAATACTGTGCCGGATCTAATTTATATTTCTCTAAACATATGTCTCTAAAATTCTCAAATATGTCACATAATAGAAGCACATCAGACTTCAAATATAAATCCGAGTATTCTCCCAAACTCTTACACTCGAATAAATGCCAAACACGTTTCGCTCTCATATAATCCTTATCTGATATATGCTCTCCGTTAAGATTGTCATAAAACTGATTTTTTGTGGGGAGAGTTGGATGATTCAACTTGTCAATATGATCAACAAAGTTATATGGAAAAACACCTTTCTGTCTCATCAAATTGAATTTGTCAATTTGTGGAAAATGTTTATGCATCTCAATACACTGATCGGATGTTAAGTTAGCACCTAAGTTCTGCAAAGAATTCGACATGAATTTAAAACTGTCTATGAATCTCATTTTCAAATAATTCTTTTTCTCTTTTCCATCTTTGTCAGTGTATGAGTGAGTAAATAAATGCTTGGTGAAAGATATGTATTTTTCCTTAGTTTGTGGGATAACATCCACTTTGTCTTTGTTTCTATACAGTTCTTTTATGAACAAATGACAATCATATCCACTCAGGTTATGGAAAATTATCGGAACAAAATTAGGTAGTTTGAAATTCAAGTTACATACAGAATGTGCTGCAGGTGATCTTTTTTTTCCAGTGAGATGACAATGGTCTCTCACTTTCACATCACCACCCGAGAATGGTTTATCACATATACCACAAAATTGAGTAGAAGAAAACTCTTTTTCTTCCGAGGGGGTTTGTGCAGCCATAGGAATTGGATACCTCAAATGATTGTGATAAATATTCCTTAAATCATCTTCAAGTTTTGTAACAAATTTCTCGGCTGCATCCTCACCCCTATATGTCACAAATTTAGTTAATTTATCATTGTATGAACATTTTATCGAATAAGCAAATGAATAAGGTTCATGTTTGTATGTTTTGTTCGAGTATGAGTGTTTAGGGTTGGGTTGACTAGTTTGAATGGGTTTGAGAACTGATTCAAAGTCGGCATAAACTAAAAATGGCACCTTCAGCTGTTTCTCAAAATTTTCAAACATAAGTGTATTCCCCGGTAACATTTTACCATATTTGTTGATTCTGAACTTGACTGATGGTGTTGTAGTGCTCAAGTGATTACAGTCATGCAACTGATGACGTAACAATAATCGCTCATGAGAGAAATACAATAAACATCCATCACAAAAATATTTTTTATGCTCATGCGCAGATAGTTGACTTGAAACTAATCTAGAAAGGTCTTTAATCCAACAATAATGACTATTGCCAGAATCATCTGTTATAAGTAACAAATTGACATGTCTTCTGAGTCTTCTCTGTGAGTAACGCAACGGACCAACCACTTCATATTTCATTTTACCCTTATCAAGTTTCGACTCTAACCCATAAACATTTATTGAAATATCATTTATGTCTTCAAACTTTTTTATAGCTTGAAGTTTAACTGGAAAATCCATACCTGTTACATTCAAGACATTGGAATAGTGGGGGTATGAGGAAACTTCTGACACTCTACCATTCGCAGGAAACAATGCAGATGTGATGGCCCATGCAAAACAATGTTGATCTTCATTGCGAATATTCACAACACCTTTTCTTGTCTCAATGAATTCGGGCAGCTTCACATACGAACATCCGCTGAGTGGACTATACTTGTTGATGTTCACTTCGAGGAACATAACTTTTTCACAACTCCATCCTGAAACATAAACATAATTTAATATTCATGTAATTAGAAGGAAACCTTAAACATACCTGAATCACGTTCTTCAAATTCCGTAGTCTGAGCAATGATGACATCACGGAATCCATCGAATAATGCACCCAAATCCTTAGACTGATCCACAATTTTATTTTGTGAGTTGAATGACTTGGTATCACTCAAATCCCGTGTTTGGACAATGTAGCTGCCAAATACTTCCATATTCACTTTAAAGATCTTGTGAACCTTTATTGCCTCTTCAAGTAATCCAATAACTTTTTCTCTGATCTCACTGAAGAATGGCATATATTCAGTGTAAACATTTGGACTTTCCACGCGATAGCTCACAATTCTACACTTGAAAGCATTCCTTATAATTTGTATGCCATCACTCACTTGAACACATGCATTGTTCTTGTGCTGGAGAGTTCTTTTGTGAGAACTAACTTGGGAAGCAGGAATTGACACATTACAACAATTGCATGTGTACATTGGTGTCGATGCTGCCGCATCTAACTTAATCCTTTTCACAGAAGGGCCACCTTGGCAACTTTGGAGTTGATGCCGACGGAGATTATCACTACGAGTGAACGATTTACCACATCCACAGGAATACATTTTCTCGATGTCTCTTCAGCACAAAACTCAATGAAATACTGATTTCACAATCATTCTCACCACCTTTAAATATTATTTCGATGAGTGGAAGAGAGGGTAAACAAATTCTCTCTGCATCGACTACTCATGCAACGTCACAGAGCCCTCCCCACCAGTTAACGCATCCAACAGCATATCAATACAGAGAGGACGGAGAGTTAATAGTAGTCGCTACATCGCCTCAGCGTATGGGTGTGTGACGTCAGCGGACCCACCGTGTCGGGAGCGAGGGCCTGACACACATCAGTGGATCGTCGTGTGCATAGCGTTGACGTCACGCGACCTCTCCCCCCACCACCGTCGCAAGGTATACATCACGGGAGAGAAATCAGAGCTCACATATCGGGCTGGATCTCCGTGGTGTGCGGACGTGTACCGTCTCCATACTTCGGTATAGCTTTTCATGTGCACTCTACAAGGATCATACACAGTACCTGAGTAGGTAGACATGAAGGTCATGCAAGACATGGAGGAAAAAAAAATATGTGTACTTACAAAAAGTACTTGTCCGTGTATGGAAAAAATTCCAAGTCATCTCAAGGTCAAACACAAACCCTGAACACCTCTCCCAACAATATAAATCAAGGTCAAACACAAAATTTCAAAGGCATCTCTAGGGCATGCCAAGGTCATAGACCTACACAAAGGTACCTATGCACCAAGGTCATCCCTGAAGGTCACCACAAGGTCAACGATGACGTCATAGTGGAGGGGGGAGGCCCAGAACCGGCTCAAATCTCCTACTACAATCTCTTCAAAATATGCTTAACATCTTCATATTTCATTTTCAATAACAAAATATATGAGCAATTAGATGGTGTTTCAATGGGAAGCCCACTTAGCCCAGTTATTGCTAATTTCTTTATGGAAAAACTAGAAGAAAAGGCAATTGAAACTGCAAATTTAAAACCCAAGGTATGGTTACGATATGTAGACGATACGTTTATAATTTGGAGCCATGGACCAGAAAAACTCAATGAATTCCTTAACCATATCAATGACATACACCCGAATATTCAATTTACCATGGAAATTGAAAATGAGAAGAAACTGGCATTCTTAGACGTTCTCATTTCTCGAAAAGAAAGACGTCTGGGGCATACGGTATATAGAAAACCAACACACACTGATCGATATCTCCACAATAAGTAGTAGTCAAACCAACACCGAAAAAAGAAAAGCATTCTTACCATATGTTCCCAGAGTTACAGATCGTATCGGCCGTGTTCTAAGAAAATATGAGATTAAAACCGTTTATAAACCTTCAAAGAAACTGAAAGACCACTTTAGATCAGCGAAGGGGTTTATCGCATTCCATGTTCCTGTGGCAGCGTTTATATCGGAAACGCTCCGTTAAAACAAGAATCAAAGAGCACAAGGCTTGCTGTCGGTTAGGGCACACAGAAATCCGCTGTCGCAGAACATACTCTCAACAACGATAAACAGAGTGAAATTTGAAGAAACCCAAGTCATCTCTTCAACATCTGCGTATTACCCAAGACTCTTCCGGGAAGCAATTGAAATCCAGAAACACCACTGCAACTTCAACAGAACCGAAGAAGGACTACAATTGAACAAGGTTTGGCTTCCAGTTCTCAAAAATTCTCAATCAGCTCCCTACCCACAAAATAACGGTACGAACGATTCTATGATGTCTGCCAACGCTATGGACCAATCAGATGTAAGAACGTCAAATCACAGGTATTTATTGAGACAACGTATAACAAATGTCAAGCATTTGACAGCGACTACAGAAAGCGAAAATTTTTAAAATAACTCTTGAAAATGCTAACCACTCGTGTTGGCGAAACGTCGAGTTCTTCTCTGAACACACGTCCGCCTTACAACCCGAAGAACCACCATGTGAATAATAATGTTGCAAGGACTTTTTGATAGAAGCGACAACGTCGCAATGCTGCAATTATTTTAGATCGGTAGGACAGGTAAGAAAATGTCAAATGCGAAATTTTCAGAAAAATCCCGGGTTGCGCTTTCCAGAAACATCTAACCTACCATCGACCGTGAGTCACGCTGTATACTATTTTTTCTGCAACTGGAAATTATTATTTTCACATTGATAATTTTTGGATTCCTTTTGTATTTGATAGGATGCAATTGAAAAGGGGTAGTCTGTGAAAACAAATAAAAGAAATGTCACTTGCATTGTTAATTTTAAAAATAGCAATTATCGATTGTGTTTTTATGTCACTTTTGTCAAATGTTTACATTTTCCCTCCTACTAGGAGATATTGAAAAATTAGCTCCTACTAAGAGATGAACTTATCTTCTCGACTTGATCGCATCATGAAAATGATTTCTTCTAATACATGCAGTGGAAAAAATATAATAGCTCCCAGTGTTTGTGATAATTTTCGAAAATTCGAAGTCCTGAGGAGCATTTAGTGCATGAAATAATTTATATTGAATTGACTCGTTGGCAGGATATATTTTTGTCGGACTCAATTAAATTTAAAAATGAATTAAAGGAATTGTCATTATTATGTTGTTAATTTCTGACTGAAAGTGATGTATTGGTTTCATTATTTACCTAGTTCAAGACAGTTCCAGCGATGAGATGAAATTCAAAGCTCCAGTAACATTTACAATACATACGATTTAAACAACCATCACTGCATGTTTACGTTGGAATGACAATAATATTCGTGAAAACTTTGATGTCCTTGGTCCACCACTCGACTTTGACTTTTAACACTTCCTCATTGATTTTGTATCATATTAACGTAATATCAACATAATTTGATTGAAATTGGGTTTTGAGCAGGAAATGTAGCGATACTAGCGAAAATGATGAATACAAAATGCAACTTCATCCAGTATTCAAAAACTCACATCACTAGTATGTTAGGAAGACAACTACTGCTCGAGATGATAAAAGTTATATCGTGACCCGCATATCTGACGAGAACAGATATCAGAAAGTATGATTACAGGCATCATTAACTATACTTTAATTGATATTTCTTGCATCCGGAAACTGATAAAATTGAATCATACACAATTTCACAAATTGAATAGGAATACTACTGAAAAATAACGTAAGTACTCAAAAATGGTTGAAGTGGATTTTTATCTTCATCAAGATGATGTTTGGGATTGAAATAAATATTGGATGGCGCCTTAATATACATATACAGTGAGTTTCAAAAAGTGTGCACCATATATGGGAAACTTGTTTATTATTCATTTGTCAGAAAATTTTATTCTTTATAAAAATTGGGGCACTGCAGAAAACTTGCATTTCAACATTCAACATTCTGAAACTTCGCACGGTGAAAGGGTAGAACAAAAAATAGGAATTTTGCTCAAGATTGAACTAGGTAACCTTACTTGCGACATTATCAAAAAAGTTTATTTAAAAAAAAAATTTTAGAAATAAAAACATCATTCAGATTTGATAACTCAGCCACCTACAAAGTTTTCAATAATTTTTTTATGGTTCTGTCCTCATAAAGAGTAGAGGAAGTGGTCCGAATATGGGACATGCATTTAATATGGGCCCCCAAACTATCTGTGAAACCGGTAGCGTCATCTATTAGAAAAATGTCAAAATGTGCTATAGGGCACCTCTCCTACGCTATATTATAGATGCCGCGGTCAGTACACTTGTTGATGTTGAATGGTGTGGTGCTTTTGTTCTTGACCTTGGACAGAATTTTATTGGGTAAGTTTATACTAAGTGATATTTGTGTTTTTTGATATTATTTAGGAACTGATATATATCAGTCTGACAGAAGAAAGGACGAAAAAGAGATTCTAGCGTAGATTATGAACAAAAAAATATTTACAAACATCATAATTTAATATTTTTTAGGAATGTAAACAGTTTGTAATATGGGCCCCTAGTGTGAGTTAAATATGGGTCAGGGGCCCATATTCAGAACGTAATAATCAAGCCATCTATTTTTTACAGGTTAACAATGTCTGCCAAAAATAGAAAATTTATTTGTCAAAATCTGCGAAAAAAATGGAACCAGGATGACATGAAGAAAGCTGTACGTGCTGTAGAGCAGGGAAACATGGGATTAAAACGTGCCTCCAAAAGTTTCCAGGTGCTAAGAACGACTTTACAGAGAATGGTAAAAAAAGTCAAAACCAACGATTTTCCAATTGCTAATATTATAAATTCTAAATTGGGACGAAAACCAGTTCTTGGATACGCCATAGAAGAAGAATTGGTTGAATATATTCTCAAAATGGAGTCTCAGTTTTATGGTTTAACCAAAAAAGATCTGTGTAGAATGGCATACACACTGGCTATTAAAAATAAAATCAAAAATCCTTTTAAAAATGGTATAGCTGGTCGTACCTGGTTAGACGCTTTTTTAAGAAGACATAAAAATGTACTGTCCCCCCGAAGACCAACTGGAACCTCTTTTGCAAGGGCTTTGGGATTCAACAAGGAAAATATCAAAATATTTTTCGATAACCTTGAGGTACAATATGAAAAACATAAGTATGGTCCGCATCAAATATATAACGTAGACGAAACTGGTCTTTCCGTTGTACCATCAAGAATTCCTAAAGTCATTGGCCGAAAGGGAAAACGTCAGATTGCTGCCATTACATCGGCTGAGAGAGGTTCGCTAGTGACTATGGTTGCATCAATGAGTGCAGGAGGGCAATTTGTTCCCCCAATGTTGGTCTTCCCGAGAAAAAATAGAAACGATCAGCTTATGCGCGGAGCACCACCTGGAAGTATTTATGCAGTACATCCAAGTGGCTGGATCCAGCAAAATTTATTCACCGAATGGTTCAAACATTTTCTCCAGTTTGTAAAGCCAACTGAGGAGTTACCTGTGTTGTTTGTAGTAGATGGACATTACAGTCACACTAGAAATTTAGAAATTATAAACTTGGCAAGGGAAAATAATGTCTGCATCATATCACTCCCTCCTCACTCGACACATAAACTCCAACCCCTTGACAAAACGTTCATGGGACCACTAAAAGCGTACTACAGCGAAGAGGTTAGAACTTGGATTCGGGTTAATAACAGAGCCTTATCACAATTTGATCTAGCAATTATTGGGTAAAGCTGTTCTGAAATGCCAGACGGCAGAAATAGCTACAAATGGATTTAAAGTAACCGGAATATGGCCAATAAATAAACACATTTTTGCAGATGCTGATTTTATTGCTGAAAAAATTGAAGCTGA
This sequence comes from Chrysolina oricalcia, assembly GCA_944452925.2. Classification (NCBI taxonomy): domain Eukaryota; kingdom Metazoa; phylum Arthropoda; class Insecta; order Coleoptera; family Chrysomelidae; genus Chrysolina; species Chrysolina oricalcia. The sequence goes on from OX101812.2 coordinate 18,855,081, forward strand.
AAAAACCTGTAACTCAACTGAAACTCAGCTGGAATAACCGACATGTGACCATTCCAAAACTGTTTCTTCAGAAGGTATATCAATTCGTTCAGAAGATCAACAACCGGGTTGTTCTAAAGACCCCGATCCACCATTAAGGGTCACAATGGCCCCATCAACTGTGCTATTAGGAGACTGTTCAAAAACCTTCGTGAGCCCATTCGTTCTTTCACCTGTCCCATCAGTTACAAAAAGAGCGTCTACAAGAGGAAGAAAAATCTCCCGTTCCCAAATTATAACTTCATCTCCATATAAATCAGATCTTGAATTATCGATTGAGAAAATAAGGAAATCAAAAGAAGGAAACGAAAAGAGGAAAGTATTTTCAGATGAATCAAAAGAAAGTGTAAAGACAAACGAGGGAAAGGGAAAGCGAAAAATATCTATGGAAAAAGGAAAATTAAAAAAAAAAGTAAAGAAACCCAAAATAAAAGCAAACACCAGATACAGCTCAGATGAAGAAGACGAGGAAGATTAATTTTTGCCTGCTTACGAGGACCTTGACCTTGACCAGATCGGCGAGTACACTCCTGGCAGTAATGACGCTACATGTCTATTTTGCGAAACACGATTTTCAGATGATACCAGAGGAGAAACCTGGGTTCAGTGTTTAATGTGCAATCTCTGGGCACATGAACAATGTTCCGGAGCAGAAAAAGACAGTTACGTTTGTGATTTTTGTCAGTAATTTAGTTCGTTTATTTTTAATAAAACATGTTTATTTTTACTTTGACATTTATTTTTGCTGTTTTATTTTGTATTTTTTATTGTAGAAAGAAAATTTATATATTTTTTTAGGGGGCCCATATTTCATACTGTCTGACCCGTTTCAAAAAAGTGCCTCTCTTTATATATTTCTCTGTAAAACCAACAAACTTCATTTAAAAAAAAACAGGTTTTGCAGTTTTGTTACTAAGGTCTTATAGTATCTATAGATGATTTTAGACATTGTTATAAAAAAATAATAAGCAAGTTACAAAAAAAAAAAAAACAAATGGGGGGCCCATATTCGGACCACTTCCTCTACAGGTATATCATATACACTTTCTCCATACTACGATAACGATATTTTATTGCAAAACTTTGGCCAAGTTTATTACTTGTACTAGAATTTCGACGTTCGATGAAAATGGTTTAAATTTTTAATAGTATTTTGGAGCAATATGTCCGTAATTTCCCTACAATATGATATATTATAGGAAGAATTAATTGACTTATTTAAATCAATAAATTGATGCTTATCAAGTGAATAATACCAATTTACAAGTTAAAGGGTAGTCCTTATTTACATATGTATTAAACAAAAAGAAAAACCAAATTACAAAAATGATTAGTAACCTGAGCAATGAATCATTGAATCCTCATCCTTCATCTTCCTCTAAGAGTGGCAATAAAATGAACTTATTGCAACTTTTCCAGTTCAGCATCATTCCTAGATCATTCATAGTGCATTTGGAGCCTCTAGGAGAAAGCTGAATTTTTGGCAATTTCAAGAAAAAAGATTTAACCTATATTTGAACTTTTTTTAACAAATTTTACAACTCAGATTGATTTCAAATTCACCATATAGGAGGAGTTGGTACTGCAGAAGTCAGAAATGCAATCAGTTTCGTTATAATTATCATAGTTTTTGAATAATCGTGTTTTTCGTAAAAAAACCGATTTTTCAAAAACTCGTATGTTGAGAGTAATTTCACTATTCCACAGTTCAGCATCCTTCCTAGATCATTCATAGTGAATTTGGTGGCTTTAGGAGAAAGCTGATTTTTCGGCTTTTTCCAGTAATGAACTTTTTTCAACAAATTTTAGCTCTTATTGGCTGCCATACAGTAGTAGCTTCAGATATGCAATCCGTTTCGATCTATTCATCATATTTTTTGATCGATTTTACAAAAACTCGAGTATTTTGAAGAAAAAAAAATCAGTATTCCACAGAGCAGCATCGTTCCTAGATCATTCATAGCGAATAAAAAAGGAGCTTGTACTGCAGAAGTCAGAAATGTTTGGATCTATTTGTTATAGTTTTTGAATAATTATATTCTTAAAAAAGTGTATTTTTTTAAAACTCATATTTTGAAAGAAATTTCACTATTCCGCAGTTCAGCATCGTTCGTAGATCATTCATAGTAAATTTGGTGACTATAAGAGAAAGTGGATTTTCAAGTCTTTTCAAGAAATAAGGTTGGCCCCTTCGAACTTTTATCAACAAATTTTAGACTTCAAATTGGCTTCATAAAGGGGGAGCTATAATGTCCATATAAAAATAGTTACTAATAGGTCACCTTGTATTTGTTCTTATATAGAATTGTCAGTGAGAGAGAAACTAGATTTTGTGCATGTCATTGAAATGTATCATCGTTTCCATTAAATACTTATAAATAAAAGTTATTGAATCCTAAACAAGTAAGAACTCCAGTCACAGCAGGAGCTTGTACAGAAGTCAGAAATTCAATTCGGTTGGCTCTATTTATCATTCATCAAAAAAATCGATGTTTCAAAGTATCGTATTTTGAAACAACTTTAACTTTTCCTCAGTTCAGCATCGTCCCTAGATCATTCATATTGAATGTGGTGGCTCTAGAAAGTTGATTTTTCGGCCTTTTCAAGAAATAAGATTTTCAAACACTTTGAACTTTTTTCAACTAATTTTACACCTCAGATTGGCTTCAAATTTACTATATAATGCAGAAATCAGAAATGCAATCCGTGTCGCACTATTTATCATGGTTTTTGAATAATCGTGTTTCTTCGTAAAAAAATCGATTTTTCAAATACCTGTATTTTGAAAGAAATTTTATTATTTCGCAGTTCAGCATCATTCCTGGATCATTCATAGTGAAATTTGAATATAATTATAATTTCTATTCAACATTTTTGATAATTTCAAAAATAGAGGTAGATTACTCTTGAACAAAATTCCTATTTTTGTTCTTCCCTGTACACCGTTTGGAAATTTGGATCTTTGATTATTCAATTGCAGATTTTCTGCGCTGCACCAATTTTTATAGAAAATTAAGTTTTTTTACAAATAAATAATTAAAAAAGATTCCCATAAGGTACATTCTTTTTGAAATCCAATTTATATCAGTGGCGCTTCCAGAATAATGATGTTGTGGGACATATGGGTTCTTATATCTATTAACTAGTAAGTGACCGAATTTAATGCAGACTCATTCATTGAATATTAATTCTTTTTTTCTAGACATGTATTATTGATTATTCCAATGATGCTAAATTACGCGATTGGTATCATGTTTGCTGATGATACCATGATCACAGTTACAAGTTCTTATATCGACAATTTACTTGTTGAGGTTACCAAAATCATCGATACATTTGCATCTTGGTGTGACCGTAACAGACTCTTTCTGAACCCTCCTAAGGAGTCTGTCTCTGTGACATTTTTTAACAGGAAAGATAATATACCAAATGGAATAGTCTTCAGTGAGGAAATAGTTATGTCGCAAGAGGAAACATTTTTGGGAACTCTGTTAGACGAACGTCTGAAGTTTGATCAGCACTGAATAGTGTTTGCAATAGACTCAATACAGCATTCTTTGCAATCAAACAAATGAAATCCTGTGTAACAAAAGAAAGTTAATTTTAATTTTTATTTTAACATATAACACTCAACATAATGGCATGGGGGTGCGGTACAGATATACATAGAGTTTTTGTGGGCCAAAAGCGTATTCTGATACTCATCTTCGACATGGACTATCGAGATAGTTGCAAACCGGTTTTTATAAGAGAAAAACTGCTATCTGTTCCATGTATTTATATTTTTGAATGTGTTAAGTTTGGTAGAAACAACCTTGAGTCCTTCGAAACAATTGCATCAACACATACTTATAGTATAAGATTCGGAGAACAGCTGCGAATGCCAAGTCACGAAACTTCTAAATACAACTCTCCTGCTCACAATGCCTTGTTTCTCTACAACAAATTGCCGAATGAGATAATAAATTCTCAAATTAACAGCAGTTTTTGTAATGAAGTTTAATGTTTATTAATTGACAGGTGCTACTATAGTTTGGAAGAGTATCTGAATGTTTTGTTTTTGGATTGACGTGGTCGTTACTTGATGGAAATTCCTAGTAGGTATATGACACTAAGGTAAACCCGATTAAATTTCCACAGATTTATTGCCTACGCTCATGTTTCGATACACAGTATCTTTCTCAAGCGAATGTAATACATTAAATTATTCTACGTTGAACATTACTTAAATACCCTTCTTATCAATTGACGTAATTAGGACCAACCTATAATAAAAATAAAAACTAACAATACAATGTAGTTACCTGTAAATCTCAAAACATAGCTTCTACTCAATTAATTGAAAAGGTTTAACAAAGGGGAACTATTAGGGTACAATTGACCTTTTAGTAAACAATTCGAATTTTTCAATTTGATTGATTTCCAAGAATTCTAAATAATTAAGTATAAAACCGTTATTTTCAACATGAAGGATTTCAAAGTTTTCATCGAAGTCATGGTCTTCGTCCAAAATATGATTAGCATATATGTTGAATGTGTTTTATTCTTCACATAATTCATACGGTGTTCACGTACGCGGCTTTTGAATGGTCTAGCAATCTGGCCTACATACGAGGATGTATTGATATCTAGTTAGCCTAGACCAGTTCCCCGCATAAACAAAATATTGCGTTACCATAGCAACGAACAATAACTTATTAGAAGTGTCAGTGTACAGTTTGACGTCAAAAAAGTAAACCAGAGTTACGCAACGAGTTAAAAGAAAAAATATATCCACCGAAATTGTGAAAATTGAAAAATTGTAGTTTCGAGCCATCATCAAGTACCTGTATTTAAAAGGGTTAAGAGGTAAGCAGATTTACGAAGATATGCTTAATACCCTTGGTGATCAATGTCCTTCGTATGCGACCGTGAAAAATTGGACTGCAAGCTTCAAAAGAGGTAAATTTTCAATTGAAGATGATGACCGATCGGGAAGGCCAGTGTCTGTGTCAGTCCCCGAAAATATCGATGCAGTTCATTTTGTTTTATCTTTATTATTTTTGTTAAACCTTCCCAACATGTTATCTGTTCTGAATGGTAAATTTTGTTTTTTCAAAAATGACGCTATTTTTTCTGAAACGGGTCCAGAATAAGTTAAAGTTCTGTAATTATTGTCAAGGTTCCTCATAGTGAGGTACACTTCTTGGATAGCCTTCCGATGTAATTTTTTAGCAAGAATATTCTTTATTAATTTGACTTGATATACATTTTTAACTGTTTTATGATATTTAATTCTTTGCAGAAATTTTCTTCAGAAAGAGGAATATTCACTAATCTATCTATCATAACATCGAACTTTGACCAAAACCATAATAAGCACTGACTATTAATTCATATTTTCTTCACAATTTTCGAGAAATTATGGATATTGTTAACTTAAACCAATCTGAGGTCACAACCTTACCTTAAATAGCATAATTTTTTATAGTGACTGCAGGTTTCTGTCCAGCACAGAATAGTTTTGATGACTTGAGTTGTGAGCTATGGCAGGGTGTTCCTGCATGCCTGCAGACGATTTCCTACGTGGAAAATTACGTAAACAAATATTGGTTGAAGATACTCCGACCTCCCTCCTTCTTGAAAAGAGGTGCAAAAACTCTCTAAAATTGGGTACAAGTGAAATGATTCTACGGTAGTATCAATTACATCGAAAACACTTTTGAGTACTGCTCCTACAATCTCTAGATTGCATCTTTGTTTATTTTTATTGAATGCTTGAAGATGCACTGTTTCTCTAGTAGGTTCATAAAATGGTTCTTAAATATATATTAAATCTCTTCTCAAGACCGGTTTTTCAACTCTTGTAATCACTTTCTCGATGTCGATAGGAATGTACCTATAGATGTACATGAGGGCAAGACCAAGTGGGCGGTTTCCAGTAATGGTTGATCTTAAATATGTTTCAAGACTCCGCAACGACACTGGAATCATTGGAAGGATAAGTACAAATTCATATTTTGAGGAATTGTATTCTTATCGCACCTAGCCAATATATCCAGAGCAGTTACCACCTCCAATATGTCATGTCCTCTACAATCCAGTGCCTTTACCCAAATAATCTATTATGTTGTTTCTGGTAACGCCTGAAAACATGCATGCCCATAAAGAGCAATTGATTTTTGCTAAGAGTTAGCAACCGTAAGTTGATTTAAATCAGTGAGGCCTCTATGAAGAAGTGTTTTGGCGATACCTTTTTCAATTCACTATGATCTGTTTTATCTCACTTCCACTGTATGTGATGGATCGTCTACGATGGTTCACTATGATCTTCCATAACCTCTTGCACTCCCCTGAAGGAGGGGTGTATAAAGTTAGAACGAATGGCAGGTGTAAAAAATTTGAAAAAAAAATGTTTGAGAATTTTAAAATTTTATGAAATGTGGGTCTCTCTCTAGACCTCTGTAAACGTGATCATAATTCGGTTAGACATTCAGTGTTTTTCCTTCACCGACAATTTCCATTTCTGGTCTGGAAGGATGGCGGACAGAGGTTCCCAAAATGTCGAACCACATTTCACAAAATTTTTGAAACCCTCAATTTTTTTTTCGCATTTTCCACACCTGCCATTCGTTCTAACATGCCTATACACACCACTCCTTCACGGGAGTACAAGAGGTTAGATTACACCCTGTATAATGGAATGAGGAGGGAGGTTCGACAGCACTTCCATTTTTTCGGTTGGAGTCAATCTTACATCATGTGCAGAATCTCCAGCCATCACACTTAATCTGAATGTGTAATCGAAAGGACAACTAAGTAACTTACTTTTGACTTTTTCAACGTTAATGGAAAGTATATCGTGGTATGTTTGGATCTGATGCAATCGGACTTCACAGACGTACAGGGTATAGGCGTGTGGTGCATGCGGAAGAACCTCAAGGTCCTCCCAAAAAAAATGCGTTTGTCAGAGTCGAAACGTAGACTCAGAGCTCACCTGGAACAAACATCTGGAAAAATTTCTTACAGGGGCAAGGACATCAGATGGCAGGCATTCCTCTGGCAAATTGTGTGAACTTTTATCAAAAAATTGCTTTAGCTAAACACAGCGAAACTAAGGCCCTGCTATGGTGACCAAAGGAAGAAAAAGTGACATTTTCTTTTTCTGTGCTTTTTCATCTATAACGAAGCTTGTAGTTGTCAACATAATTTTAAAATAAGATTAGTATTATTATTATTACTTTTTCCTTGCTGTTTTGGCATCGACTGCTATGGTCATTAGCCATGTGTTCTGGATAGGCCTTGTTACTAATTCCATACGCCACCTTAGCAGCATCCCTGTTAATTATTATTGCAATAGTGAATCGTGGAGGATTAATCCCAGCCGACACGAGCCTCAATCATTCAGACTTCACTATTATTATTATTATTAGTACCATTATTTTCACAAAAATTGTAGTGTTTTGGGAATTCTTTGAAACTCAATTCAAGCATGAATCGAATACAGTTGAATTCGAATATATTTTATTGTTTCCATCTGAATAACTATTTGAGTTAATTTTTTTCTACGATTTCTTGTGATGTGGACCGTTTTCACCAATTGTTGCTGCTGGATTGGCAGGAGATGGCAGAAATGAAGGAGTCGATGTGATGATGAGCGTTAGTGTTTGTATTTCTATTCTCATATAGTTGGCCACCTTTTTTTTTGTTAAGTCGGCCCGGAGCGCATATATTATAGTGGTTGCCTCTTTCGTCTGGACTCATGTTCAGATGGGGGAAACCATCACCATTATAGTTTATAATACATAGCAATTTCAATTTTCATTTTCATTTAGAGTTAAAAAGCTTCGTCGATAAGTTGAAAAACTTCTGAAAATAAAGTAGGTACATCTTGACTTTAACTAATATTATGTATTATGGAACATCCAGGTATCCATTTTATATCCTCACAGTTCCTTTCGCAAGGCTTTCTCTGACCTTTTCTTAACTCTTTGGCAAGAATTTACAAGATGTGTCATGTCTTTGTTCCACAAGAAAACGTTTCAAGTGGCGTTCCTCGTCACTATGGAGCAGTTGTCAGTTTCAGTTGTCACTGTCGATGTCTGCAGAAATTATCGAGTTCTGCAATTGTTTCGTGACCTTCTTCTGTTCGACGTCTTTGTCTTCGTTATGATGTTCCCCAGATGTTCATCCAAGTCCGCTAGGAAGTCGTCCTAGTTTGTTTTCATGAACAGAGGACACCCTGTATGTCAACAACTAGAATATGTTCATAACAAAAAAAAAACAACAACAAACTAGAAACATATTTATTTGTGTTTGGAAGTAAATAAAAAACCAAAAGGATCACAGACGAGAAAATAAGGTAATACTTGAAAATCAAATATTTGATTCACGAACTTGGTGGCTGCCAACCTCCAAAAGCTTTCTCGATTTCGTTTGCCACTGCCAAGGTCAGCCTGTCACAGTATGGTGCTCCAACAACCTAAAAAAGATACATTATGTAACCTAAAGGAAACAAAACAATTAGTTTGTATGGTATCTAGAGGCTTGTGAATTTTGTCTTCCAGGAAAACTTCTGAGTAGTGAATAATGAACTCGTTTTTGATGTTCCAGAAAAACGAGCGTGTTCCAGAGCAAGGTACTCCTTCTCTGGAATGGAATTCGGAAGCTTCAGTGTACGTATTTAGCTCGTACTAGTCTCAGAATTTATAGACAACACTATCATAATTCCTACCCCTGTACGCTTTGGCGTGCCTTACAATTTTATCACACTATATGATTCCAACCATGAATGGCATTCTATAATTTTTGGCAACACATTCGTAGTACCTAGTATAACGATTCTGTACAGTTATGACATATTGAAATTAACACCAAATTCAAATTCAAAATATTTTAATATTGTTAACTGTGTTTATAACATTTTCCATCCTCATCTAATAACATTAATTCGTCTTCTTTTAGGAAGAGGAAGGAGTTTGTATACCGGGTGAAGACTGTCGCTAGCTAACACTCAGTTTCAACAAGTGGAATCCTGCCACCCCTTGCGGTAGACTCATGCAACGGCCCACACGGTCTCAGCGGGCAGGTCTCTAATTACTTAAAGAATGGGCAGATATTGTGCAGCTTTCACGCCTCTTGCAGAGCTTATGCGTGACTTTTGAGAAAAGGCTCACTGAAAATGCACCCTCTTTAGCTGATTTTTTCAGAACGGAGAAAATTCAGAGGTTACATTGTCCGGCCAAATTTTTGAGGCATTCTAGTTCTCGCTAAGTGTCAAAAGTTTGCAGGGGCCCCGCCACCAAGAATTTTTACAAATAGCATGTTGTCCAAGTTGACAACAGATATACGAAGTATTTTTTTAAATGTTCTGGTTCCCACAAGGAAAATTCTGTAATATTCAGAGAACATAGTAAGAGCAGAGAGAAAGTGGGTGGGAATTGGTGTTTTTGAATTACTGCTGGCTGTATGCCCCAGGGAACACCAGAGGCAGTGAATTCCAAAGCTCTGCCGTCTGATGGAAGAACGAGTCATGGAAAAGAGATGTTGGGCATGTCTACATAGTCACGATGAAGGGATATTCCAGGACATGTCGGATCTGTCAATCAATCAATTGACGGAATGTGAAATATTTATTGGCACAAACCAGAAAACCAAATTATTGGGAGTCACTTTTGGCAATGGACCTCACATGGCTTTCCCATGAAATAGCACTGCTGATGGTAATAGACTGGAAGATGGTGACAGATTTCAGGTGACGATTTTCTCGTTTATGCCTTTGAGACCAGTGAAAGATATGAAAATTCTGATCAAAATGAAAAATTTGAGCGTTCGCCGCGTTGCCTTTATATAAAAAATTCAATTCCGTCACTTAACGCCACTTCGACATCCGCAAACCTTATGCCACTTTTTTATGGGACATTTTTGATGGAAAATTCCATTATTTCAATTGGCAGCAACGAGAAAATCGTCTAAAATTGATTTTTTTAAAAGTTTACTCCATCATTGATAGATACCCTTTGGCCACGTGCAACCCTTATGCCTATAATTTTTTCGCTGCTATTGTCTATCTTAACATGCCGTTGGTGTACATAGCAGCGGCGATAAAATCGTCCCAAAACACATATATTTTTTAATGAAAATCGAATTTTTTATTTGAAAGCCACGAGGCAACCGCTCAAATTTTTCATCATTCTTGTCAGAATTTTCATATCTTTCACTGGTCTCAGAGGCATGAACGAGAAAATCGTCACCTGAAATCTGTCACCATCTCCCAGTCTATAGTACCAAGCATCAAAATGAAGGACTTCAGTGGTATTATGGATACTCCTGACATAATTACGTTGGACACTGTGAAATCGGCCATCCTAGAGAAAAGGCATGCTTGGGTTTTGTTGGCATTGAATTCTACAAAGGTGTTATTGGTTCACCATTTTAGAATATCAGTTAAGTCCACAGGTTTTGATTTATTTCCGTTCTTTCCCCGTTCTCTTCTGGTTTCTAGGGCTGATATCGGAACTTTGGAAGAGAAAGCGGTATGAAGGTTACTATCATCCACAAAGGTATGCACTGGGCATTGGGTAGCTCCCATCACTGATGTAAAAAAGAAATAGTGTTAGTGCTAGAAGAGCTCAGCATTTATAGATAGAGTGTCGGATGAAAAAACGTGTAGGTAATCATATTTTTCCCGGTATTGGGCCGAGAACTATGAGGTTTCGTCAATACTGATATCAATTTTTCACTTGCTAGGATCTGATCGCACCTTCCTATTGAATTAGATACGAAAAGCTTTCAGATTTGTATAGGTAAAAAATCTGGCAGACAGCGTATAATCTTGGCTCTCCGAACGGGCCTCGTTTTCACATTCTGCATTCTTTACATACAAAGTTACTGGTTCAGGGGAGGCCTTAGCATTTGCGAGGACCTTGTTTTGTAAAATTAGTTTTGAAGAGGATTTTTGACAAAAAATGCAAATTTATGAAAATAAAAGAGTTTGGAAATTGTATTTTGGATCTTCTAAATACATGAAAGAAGTTAGTAAATTAACAAGCAGTTTTTAATTTCAGTATTAACTGTAAGTTTTTATTTAAGTACGTTGTAATTTTTACACTCATTGAAAGATAAATTCATGCAACGCACACTGTTGCTTTAACAAAAAAACACGCTAACAATTGACAGGCGCAATAACACACACGAAGAAAAGGAGTAAGTACCCAAAAAGATTAAACGTTATCTGTCTGTGAGAGTTTAATCCCCATAAGACAATGGAGACGCTGATAGAAAGAAATGAAGGAACATTTGTGACGTAGTTTGACATGTCATGGTCGCCCTTCTCTAAAGATAGTGACGGACTAGCGCAATCCGCACTCTTGGTATATGAGAGTTAAAGGTGACAGTTTTTTTCCTTGGTTCGAGTTCGACTCTTTACACAAGTCCAAGTACGTCACTATGACGCGTTGATGCTGCAAGATTCTGATTGGCTAGAGTTTATATTAAACTCTCATGTTAGTTTTTTTGCTAAGTACCTACTTGCAGTTAGCAGCACTAGTACGAAATTTCGTCAATGTGAAAGAGAAAAAATAATCATTTATTGGAGTGAAAGTTTCCAGCTCCACCTCATCAAATCTTTTCAAGTCAACTCACCTGTATTCCAACAGGAAGACCGCTCTTGGTAAATCTAACTGGACAGTTTGTAACTGGTAATCCTAAAGCATTAAAAATTGATAAGTAGGCGGAGTCGAACGCTTTCCTGAATATTTCCCCGTGGTGATGTGCTTCTGCTGTGAAACTCGGAATCAAAAGAACTCCATTCTTTCCCAATAATTTCAAGATTTCCGACCTCAGTTCGTCAAGTTTTCTGGTGCAGTAGTCTGTGGTTGATCTCGGAACGTGTTTGGAAAGTTTTCTCAATATTCCGTACATTATCGACGTGATAACGGAGTTGGATCTGAAGGTCATGTACCTGAGTAGTTCCATAACCGATCCGTCACCTTTGCCAGTGAATAGGTTGTCAACGTCATCAATATCTAGAAGGGCTATAGAGGATAGTTCTGGAGCGTACTTCATGAGTGGCAAATCTATCTGAAAAAAGGAAATACTATAAGAGTGATAATTGGACTAGGGCCATGCCTATGGCTCCTTCACTTATCAACCGATTTTAATGAAATTTGGTACATATTATATATGATACACAGTTTTGCCAGAATAAGCACCTGCTTCGATTTTTTAAATGGAGCACCCTGTATGTTTGATGTTTTTCGAATTCTACGATTCTAATTACATACGATAGTATTGATAAAGTTTTATTTTACGAAAAAAAAAAAAATCAAATTTTTTTCTCAGCCGTGTAGGCCTTGATCAGGTTGAAATCTATTCCAAGTGACTTTAGTAAATCATAGTAAAATTTGATCGGTAAGATCAATAAGAAATCCTTCAACAGGAATTGAAATTTTCTCAACGAATTTTTAACGAAAAAAATCACTTTTTTCAAGGGCCATCTTGTCTTCCGATAGAGAATTCAATTACCTATTCAACAGTATACATTTACATACACTTCCTTTTTGTCCAAAACAGAAACGATCATTTATTGAATTTGTACAGTACTCACTACGATGCCTCCAGGTTCCAGGTTTGTATTTTCCTGTCTCTTGTATAGAGTATAGATTGTTATCTCAATATATAATTGTAGGAGATCATCCGAGGAGAACATTTTGAAATACTCCATGGGTGACTTCATTACCTCCGGCAATGTGAAATCATTGACTGGTATGTTCACAGGAAAACAGAATTTTTCAGTAGACCACTTGTAATCGTAGGTACTCTTTGTTTTTTTGCTTGAATAGTTTATTTTTTTTTTAATTTTCCATATTTTGCGCATTCTATTTCTTTCTACTTTCTTGTTCTAACTCAGGATCTCTATTCTCTTTATTACCTTCTTTGATTTTATCACTACTATTGTTCAACTGAGATCTCGTTGTCAGCGGTTTAAATATTGATATAGGTGTTGGAGTATATGTGAACCGATATTTTTAACAGGTGACTTGGATACGAACACTTCACAGTAATTATAATTTTTCAAAACATCCTCAGTGTCATAGACTACATTGCACAAATTATTAAGGGTTTGATACCTTAGGGCGGAAATTGAATTGGAACAAATCGTCCAATCAGATGACCACCCAGATCGCGCGATTTAATCCCTATTGAATTTTGTATTGGGTCACATCAAATACAAAGTATAGTCCAAAAGATCAACTACTTTCGAGAACTTGAGAGATATCGCATTTCAGTAAATTTCTGCTCACGAACTGATAAATGTGATGAGGTGCACAATGAATAGAACTAGTGACATTTTCAACACAGTTCTCACCTCTCAGGTGGAAATCCAAAATAAACAAATTGTGGAGATTGATCTCTACTTCCATAAGACGTTTACGGAATTTGTATAAGATGATTTCCCTTGAATCGGCGCCATTAGAAAGATTTGCACTTAAATTATTTATAAAGCGATTGTGCAAAAACCACATATCGGACAGAAACCATCTTGTGCACAGTTGAACCACATGTTAATATCTATCAATTTCCGCAATATTGTTCAGATTTATAAAAATTATGATTTTTTGAAAACTTGTCTCTTTTTCGAGGTTTTTCCGGATGTTCTCAGTGGAAAATGCACCGATCCGGTCGTATGGAAATTAGTTTTGTAGGTTTTATAAATTTCGACAAAAGGTCCATTGACTGTAAAACGATTCCTTGAATAATCTTTGAGATATTTCCAAAAAACCAAAAACGTTGTAATTTTTTTCACCATTTCTTGTTGTTGGGACAAAAACCGGGGTTTTCATTTACCATATTTTATGAAAAGTGGTGTAGGTCGTTTGCGTCTTTTATTTTGTGTGAAAAGAGCCTCTTATTTTTACCTACAGCTTGGCCTATAGGTCCCATTTCATGCTAATTGTCACTTTACAATTGTTACAAGAAGCTTATAATTGCTCAATGATACTTTTTACTTCCAATGCTGCATAAATCCACACTAAGTTGCGGACCCCCCAAAAAACAGCAGATAACTTGGATAATATCCGACCTAGTACAACTGAACAATTGAAAGTATCTTTAAACAGAATTCATCCCAAATTGACTTCCTTGGTCATTGCAATAAAGACGAATGATAATTTCTTGAAGAAAAAGAGTTTTTTATCACGAGATCAAACAAGGCATTTTTTCTTAACCTGTTTCAGACATTACGTGCTCACTCACACATGCAAACAAATATTTTTTCCACTAGCGTGCGGAAAAGTCCACTTTTCCGCACTCATTTTAGTGTTGAAATAGTCACTTTTCCGCACTAGTGTGGCTAGAACTGCAAACTTGGATCTAATACCATCAAAATCCCGTCATAGGTATGAAAGTAGTATATTTTGTTTGAAAACTGGCGCCAGAATAAGGGAATTAAAACATTTAAAGAAGACGTTTTTTGGCTTATTTCGCTGAAATATCCAAAACATGCAAGCCAAACACTCTTTGGTCTAGGTACTCAATGTTAAAAAGTGTAATTGAACTTTAAAAAGACGTCGATTCAAGCAAGTTTTTCAAGGTCACGGCATATATAAAAAAACAAAACATTGGATTTAGACCAAAAAAGGCTAAAATTTTCTTAAAAAAAGAAATTTTTAAGTTTATAAATGAAGCACCTGACGAAATTTATCTTCATATAAAAGTCGCTACGATTTTTGGTTTGGCGGGAGCATGTCTTTAGATCATATTGATGACAAAGGATATATTTTATTGATAAATATCCCAGACACAAAAAACCACTCTTTCAGAAGCTTTGCGATTTCTGAGGAAGCTGAAAATGGAAAATTGCTTAATTTGGTCAGAAAGTATTTGAGTTCAAGAAAGCGTGAAATCCCACTTAAGCGATTTTTCGTGAAATATAAGAAAGGAACTTGCACTGTACAATGTATTGGAATAAACACCATCAGAGATTGTAAGTTATCTGAAGCTTCCAAATCCTGAATTATATACGGGCCACAGTTTCCGACGTTGCCGCCACAATGCTTGCAGATTCCGGAGAAGGAATAACAAATATTAAACGCCTCGGAGTTTGGAAATCTTCCAGCGTCGCAGAAGGTTATGTAGAGAGTTTCCATGTTTCCAAAAGGGCCTATCCAATAAAATATTAAACTTCAGTGACGCTGTCGCTGGCCCTACCACTTGTCAGCAAGTGGTACAGTGGTACAGTACAGCAGCCTTCAAAAATGACCTCTTCCAGCCAAGTTACTCCAATGGCCACGGTTGGATCAATTAGTACTTGTAACAAAGCAGTGGAAAACCAAAACGTCGGAAACCCAACCTTCAAGTCCCCGACTTCATTGGATAAAATTTTAGCCTCTGCAATTAATTTACAGAATGCTACAAATTGCAAATTAAATATTAATGTTAATATTTTTTATATGTATTTAATGATAAACTTTTGAGTTTTTTCCGCACGATAGTAGAAAAAATAGTGTACCTAACACGCGCGTAAAGTGTCTTTTCCGCACGCGATTGCTGGCCGAACTCCGCTAGCTCGTCGTTCGGCCATCTGCAATCGCGTGCGGAAAAGTATCACTTTCCGCATTTGTTAGGTAAACTACTATTATCGGAAAACTCAGTTTGTTCTTGGATTTTTCGTTACCCACCAACCTTTTCGCATCCAACGTAACACACTTCATTGAGGGCATCGATGACGTCATGTAGTGCCGTCAGGCATTCATCGTTCATGTTCGAAGTAACGGAATTCTTGATTTCTTCAATGTAAAATACTTTCAAGTCTTTTATATCGACCTGAAAACAAAAGTACATTGTAAACTTCGTTAGAAACATTTTTTATAATATTTTTCTGTGGTTGTGAATTTAACTACGCTCCAGCACCTATATTACATCTGAAGAACTTTTTTGATGGAAAAGATAAATGATATTGCTGAATTATTGAAGGTAAATATCAGATATGGTAAAATATAAGTTTCCTAGATGATGAAACTATCAAGATACAAAGAGCCAATATCGCAAAATGAGTGGATGATTGTCATCTTCGACATCTGAAATTCTTTGTGCAATATTTTTTTACTGTCTTACTTTGCGTAACGAAATAATGTTAATCGTATAAGTACCAAAATTGGGTGTTTGGACTCTCATGAGGTTTTATTCGCCAAAATGAAAATGTTTTTGTACTAGTGAAAGAAATAAATATTTCCTCATACTGTCAATTTCTTTTTTGTCTTCAGCATCGAGAAGGTCATTGAAAATGCCACTAGTTTGCCCATTTAACCGAATTCTCAGCATCAATAATAACGGAGTTGGCAATGGTGCCGACTTGATTTGGAACACCCTGTATATATAGGTTATGACAAATCACCACTTCTTCGTAAAGCGAACGACACTTAAATTTCTCAACGATGTATAAATAAGTTGTAAATCAATGAATATACTTCTGTAAATAATAATAACTCTCTACTACAAAATAGTACAGTAACCAGATATTTCTTCTGCTCAAAAAACTGGAAGTACATGAAATTTGGTATGAGTCTAGGTTAACATTAGAGGAAAAGTTTTCCAATAAGTTCCGGGCTCTACTTTGTGAAAATCGAAAGAAAATCCGGTGTAAAGAATTTTCCGATGCTTTTCCCTCTGTAACTTGAAAAAACGTCGAAATTGAAAAAATATCACGGAATCAAAAATAAAGCTTTGAAAATTTCGAACAAGAAAGGTTCTGAGTAAGGTTATTCTGGACTTTTATTGTCTAAAACAGAACAAAGAAAAAATTCAATTCTCTGCAATTTTTAATCACGAAGTTTCAACTGTTAAAATCTACTGTCGTTATCAAGTGTATAATGCGACAATCTCAAGGATACTTCTTATATATGCTTTGGATAATTTTGTGTCATTAGCTTAGGGGTTATTTGCCGGTATTCAGGTAAGCTTGTTAATTACAGTGTCGGGCCCCTCCGGTACAGCATCGTTAATTCTTATCGCAATTTCAATTGATTCATGCCACTAATTAAGGGGTTCCACACATTACGGATTTCAATGCTAACTTGACTAAACACTTTGTTGTTCATAATATATGCGTATATTATGAACAACAAAGTCTTCAGTCAAGCTAGCATAGAAATCCGTAATGTGTGGAAACCCTTAATTAGTGGCATGAATCAATTGAAATTGCGATAAGAATTAACAATGCTGTACCGGAGGGGTCCGACACTGTAATTAACAAGCTTACCTGAATACTAGCAAATTACCCCTAGGCTAATGACACAAAATTATCCATAGCATATATAAGAAGTATCCTTGAGATTGTCGCATTATACACTTGATAACGACTGTAGATTTTAACAGTTGAAACGTCGTGATTAAAAATTGCAGAGAATTGAATTTTTCTTTGTTCTTTTTTAGACAATGAAAGTCCAGAATAACCTTACTCAAAGTGAAACATTGTCAACCACTTTCTTACAAAAAAAGGTTGTATTTTTTTTTTACCAAAAATGAAAAGGTTTTCTCTGAAATTTCTTTGGAACGTCATAACAACACTCGTGACGGAAACGCTCACGTTCTTAAATAAGAGAGAATGTTTTCAAAGTTTTAAATAGGCATTACTCATGCTCTGCTGAACGGATTTTGATAAATCAAACGGGGATGAAGGGTAAGACTTGAACTTTCAGAATCCTAGGTATAAAATATGGAAAACATTTTTCGATCACTCAGAAACTTTTATGAAATTCCTCAAATATTGGGTTTTCTAGTACAGTTGTTTGAAGGGCCTATACAGAAAATTCACCTAGTATCTCATGCAGTCCCTTAGCAGCTTTGAAGCTCATACTACGTTATTTGATTTCAGCTCTACTAATCTCGTTTTTGAAAAATTGGTCTCTGACATTCACTGAGTAAACACACTTTTTTGAGGTTCAAATTTTCCTATTTTTCGAACGTTTTTTAGATGTGAAAGATGCGAAAATTTTGAAAAACTTCCAGGATGATCCGTAATCCATCAAGTACCATTTGTGATTTTCACCCTGCGAATTAATAGCAGGAAAAAATCAAATAATCAATTCATTTAAATATATTTTAATGTCATTCACAGTTCGATTAACATTTTTTTTTCTGTGCATACTCCTCATCTGATGAAGAAATGGTGATCGGGCTGGTATGGCAGAGGTGGAAAAGTCCTTGATGAATGAGCATGTATTTATGTTTAATTGTTGTATTGTTCCATTCCCTCGTTCACCAGGGACCATATGGTGGTACTGTAGGTTTTTTCCGGTTTTTTTCCTTCAGTTGAAATAGCAAATGCACCCCATTTTTTCTTTTTCATTTGTTAAGTGTTCCCTCTCATCAGGAATGCTGTGCCGATGGTAGGAGGTATCACCATCATACTTTTTAAGTATTAATTTAATTTCCATAAATTTTTCAACATTATCTTTGAAGGTTTCCCCAAACCAACGCAGGAACGCGGGACGGGACCGGGAGCGGGATGAATGCGAAACTAAATTCGATAGTGGGATATGTAAAAATACATACTGGAGTGATTATTCGTATTCTAAAATGCAGACAAGCAGAGAAATATACATGGTTTGCTACTTTCACTGTGTTTCTAGCAATTCACACGGTTCCCACGTTCCGTTCCTGCTCCCGTGTTTCCGCTTTGGTTTGATGGAACCTTAATGCAATGAAGCTATGTCAATAAAAGCGTGTTCCGTTTCATGCATTGGGGACATAATGCGCATATGACCGTTTCGTTTCCTACATTGGGAGCGCATTGACACGCCCACTTTTATATTCCCCTCTTTGGCCTTGAGACAACGAAAGTGCATGAACTACTGCCCGTTCGTCTAGCAGCGATGAATGCGATCCAAGTTAGATCTGTCAAACTCAAAAGTCAAAACAAAGAGTTTGCTGTCTATGGTTTCACATTCAAACAGACACGTCAGAAACCGAATTAAAAGTTTATTTATATTTGATGAAGTGTCAAGTATCGTGCATTATCACATTTACCTGACTTACCGTACCATGGAAGAAAAAATCGTCAATTCATTCAACATCATATGGTCGGTCTCATGCCAAAACCACGAATGTGCAATTTGTCATTTCGAATGAGAAGACTTTTAAGAATATTCGTGCTTCTTGCTTTGAAAACCTAGGTAAGTTTTCACATTCGCGAATTCACTCTCGTTCACAGTAGACAACCTGATAGCACTTTCGTAAGTTTGGCATTGAAATTTTTGGTAGAAAATTAGTATTTTATATATTGAAGTCAGAACCCTGGAATTAGCATATTCGCGGTTCTGGCGTGGAACAGACGATATTATCCTCATAACTATTACTTGTATCAGAATCTGAGCTACTCTCATTTTCACAAAGCTCGCTTCCTACTCTTGCCATTAACACTTTCGTTCTACCCATATTAATTTATTTACTAGATTACAGATTTGTTTTTGTTACATAAGAATTTGGTTAACTGATAAGGTGATAAATGTCAACATCTGCGGGAAACGGCATGCACCACGCAAGCAAAAATCGTTCCGATTCAACCCACCAATGTCAATGGTAGTTGAAACGGAACGATTGATTATAGGCGTTTTCCATTTAGGAGTGTGAAGCCCCAGAGCTTCAAGCCCCTGAAATCGGAAATTACTTTATCACTGACTTTTTCGCCAAAAAAACTATGTATTCGCGTTTTGACTTTTGTCTACTTGTGCTTCATGTACCAATAAAACGGGTGGTGCTCGAGGGGCAAGGGGAATATCAATCGGTGCTTGAAGCTCCACTAAATGGAACGCATGGTCACACGCTCTGGGTAACTCTGAGGAGCTCCTTACGTTAAATGGAAAGCAGCTTATGTCTGCAACAGTAGGCGTTTTCCATTTAGGAGTGTTAAGCCCCAGAGCTTCAAGCCCCTGAGATCGGAAATTACTTTATCACTGACTTTTTCGCCAAAAAACTGTGTATTCGCGTTTTAACTTTTGTCTACTTGTGCTTCATGCACCAATAAAACGGGTGGTGCTCGAGGGGCAAGAGGAATGTCAATCGGTGCTTGAAGCCCCACTAAATGGAACGCATGGTCATATGATCTGGGTAGCTCTGAGGAGCTCCTTACGTTAAATGGAAAGCAGCTATTGATGCGATGAATGCATGAAACGGAACACGCTTTTCCGACATTAAAGCATATTTTGACTTTGAGTTTTGACTTTGACATCCAGCCAAAAATCCATATTTTACTTTTGCTCCTGGTTATTTTTGTATTCAACTATTTTTTTTGTGTCGTTCAGGGAGTATTGGAGCGGACTGGAACCACGTTTTTGAATAGCTCGGACTGACGCGTTCTGCGCATGCCCTTTCCTGTTGCAGTTGTCTGTTCCCAACACGCGTGTAAACATTAAACAAACCAGTTTTGAGGTGGGTTTTTAGGTTCTTCTCAACCAAGATTAAAGTATATATTTTAGTTTTGGCAGTATTGTGAGCAGATTTATGACAAAAGAACTTGTAAAGTGGATTCCTGTATGAACTCAAATTCATTTCACCAAAATTATTGTGAATAAGGTAAGGATTCATGCTTAACTGATGAAGCGCATTTGCTAGGGTATCAATCCGTGGAAATAACTGGAATAAGAGAAGTGATGTTTAATATAAGTCATAGGAAATGTTCCTGAATTGAAGAGAGATTTTATAGAGTGAATGGTTATTCTGTTATATGAAAGTTAGTCGAAAGGTGTTCTGTTACTTTTTTTGTAGTTTCGATAGTTTTAAGGGTCCTGTGTAGTGTTACATATTTCTCAACTTTAATGTGTATATATTATACAGATCCTCCCAATTTTATTCCATTATCTTCAAGAAAGTTATGGGGACGAGCCACTTTCCGTGGCTTCTGATTAGTGTAATTTCTTTACTTTCATGTGCATATTATGAAAGTGTGGCCTCGGCTCACATGTTGATCAGTGTCCAGTTAAGTGTAGGGATAATATTTGGTGGAACATAGCTAACTGAAGTGAATAGTGATAATTTTCATGTCATTTTGGTCTGTGCCACAGTAAAGAGAGAGTTTAATAGTGAAGAATTTATTAAATTCAGTACGGTTCTTCTCTAAACACATCTCTAAAAAATTGTCTCAATTAGCCAGTGATGTGAATTTATTTTCCAGGCTCCCTTCGCTGTCTAGTTTTAGGCTCCTGTCATGGTTAGTTTATTTCTCAAATTCAATGTAGCTGTATCAGTAAAGAATAAAAAGCCTTGCTACCACGAATAGTAATATTTTTTCTCGTGATTTTGGCTTAGGTGATTTTGGTTTCTTTTGACAACATAAAAATGTGAAGAAAAAAATACATTTTCGAAATAATTTTTCATCTTATACCTTGGGATTTTCGATCAAAAGTTGCAGTGGATCATTTTTTTTCCTTCTCTTTAATTTTTCGATCAAGTGACGTTTTTCAGAAAAAGTGTAAAAAAGTTATTTTCTTCCCAATTTTCCTAGCTTTATTTTTGGTCTCCTAATATTTCTTCAATTTTCAAGTTTTTTCCGAATTACGGCTGGAGAAGTAAATTGATTCATTTGCCCTTCTTACACTTTCAATCAATACGTGTATCAATATTCTTTCGAAAGTGTTCATATGACCAGGGTCCATAAAATTGAATAGAATTCATCATTTGTTAGTCCAAAATCAGTATCAATTTACTAATCAGTTTGTGATTTATTCACGTATTGAATTTTATTGTGTGAACTATTGTTTTTTACCGATAACTATTAATATTTTGGAAAAAAAAAACGAGTGTAAGAATTCCCACTCACTTCGATCCATTCGAATTGTTAATTTAGATTATTATCATTTTTGATTTCAGCTCCATGTTGTGGGCGAATATTATCAAACCATATCATTTTATGATTAGTATTTTGAAAACATTGTTGATACTGATTAAAATAGACAAGGTGCAATTTGCCATAAAAATTGTTGCAAACACTGACTTGTCCTGTAGGATTATGTCAGGAATGTTTCAACAAAATCTCGTATATTTATTTCCATCCTAATACTCTGCGTTAAATTTGATATCTCTATGTGGACCGACAGCTAAATGTAACGCTTATCTCATATATCATTGTTGCACGGTACCTATTTTTTGTGGCACCATGGGTGAGCATGGATTTTTTGGCACTCAAGGTGTTAATGAAGTTATTGAATCGTTGCTTTCAACGTTGCTACGTTGAAATGTGGCCATTAGGCACGGACCTCTTTCCACCGAAGTTCGTGTTGAAAGATTATCAGAATTATATGTTTCGTTTTTGTTAATTGGTGGAACATGTTATATCAAGGTTGTTGGCGATTCGTGAATGTGTCATTGGATAATGATATATAATTATTATCCATCAGATATATCAAAAAACAAATTTTGAATGACGTCTAATCAGAATTTTACGTCATATTCACATCACTGAATTATTCATTACTGACGACACAATAATGGTAATTTGAAACCCATCAGTTTCTTGGTGTTGTTCATTTATACACAATGCAGTTAAAATTCACCTTTTAAAAAAAATTTCCAAAAAGAAGGAAAAACTAATGAACTTTCCAAGAATAAGGGAAAGTTTTGAATATTTGAAGTTCAGATTGGAGTATACCGGGTGTTCGCGGAAAGTGGCTCACCCTCATAACTTTCTTGAAGATAATGGAATAAAATTGGGAGGATCTGAATAAGACATAAAACTGCATGAAAACTATTTTTTATTATAGAGGGCTATGGATATTGCCACAGTGGCGCATCTACCACGTGTCGCATCAGTACTCGCTTGGACTTTTCAAGAGAATTTTATGCTGTATTCACCCAACCCACATTCGTCCAAATAATAATAGAACTCATTTTGAAAAAAAAAATCATATTTATTGAAATAAAAATAAAAGAAAAGAACGAAGCTGCTACAAAAGCAAGTAAATTAATGAACAACGAATTATAAAAAAATATACCTAAATATAAAAATAACTCACAATGTGCTGGTAACCAGCAATCCCAGAGATAGGGAGATGAAAAACATTCTAATGACTACTAATAATCAAGTCTAGAAAAGGTATGACTGGATGATTAGTAGTGAATGAATTAATGACGATCTTGACCTGTCCCAATATTTATGGTAAGCTTATATTTTCGTCCGGTTGCTGCACGCAGAAAAATCGTTATTACAATTAATATCCGTGCAAGTTTGTGAACATTGAAATGTTTTGTATTTCTGTATCTGGTAATTGTATAAATGTTGATGTCTATGAACTTGAAAAATTAAACTATTGAATTTTGAAGTTTCAATTTTAAAATGTCGCAGTTGCTCAAATGGATTTGAATTATTTTATGATAATTTTATTTATTTGACAATATCTTCAAATCACTGAATTCCGTTCCAAAATTTTGAGAATAATACAACTTTACTATTTTGGGTCAAAATATATCTGCTATGCATAACTTTTTTTTAATGGTGCCCCTTTTTACCTATTTATAGCACGCCTCAGCGTGTTTAAATCGAACTTACAAAAACGCGCGTTTTCTAAAGTCACCATGGTAACATCAACAACTCGGAAAAACGTGAAGTCTGAATGACAACTTTTGAGTATTGATCTGACAGCAGTAACTTGTAACGTCAAATACACAAATCGTTCATTTATATCTGTTACCTTTTGCTTATTCATCCATTGAATGAACTTGTCATATTCTTTTTTATGCGCATCATTAGATTTTTGCCATATTAACCGCGATTCTGCTTTACCATTCAAAGAATCGATATAAGAATTGATTTTTAGGCGCTACAATGACAACAATTTATCTTCGATGACAAATTGCAAATTTAACTCTGTTTTTCTCATTTCCATGACAACGAAAGACATACTATGTCTCATCACGAATTCAACCATTTTACATTATTAGTACATATTAACATTTGTGTAGAAATAATACCAGTATTTATGAATTCAAATTGCACCAATAAAAAAAAATAGCGTAAGGTATTCGTGGGGTCTTTCAAACACTTGTTCTATTTCGAGCACTCCGGCGCGCCGTCGTGCTCGAAAAATTGCGCGTGTTTGAAAGACCTCTTTATCCACTTATACTTTAATATACTATTTAAATTTCTAATAACATTTTTTTTAATCAACTTGTCAGTGACTAGCAGGTTAGGAAAAAAGAACATTTGATTACTTTTAATTTGATACTGCATAACACTATTGGTTCCAAACAAACTTCCAATGAAAAAATACAAACAATTACATTAGAAATTTGTCAAAATGAAGTACCTTAAGAAAATATAATAAGATTTAAATGCATCGAGCAATCTGTAACCATCACAACTGATAACACAAAATCATTTTTTCCAAAATCTAATAACATATCTTTTTGCTTTTGTTTAAACAATCATACAATAATTACCTAATTTACCTAATTTAATACCAAAAGATGCTTTATTTTAAGAAATATCTAACGTAGTTTTTTGAAATGTTTAAATGAAGCTTGTTTATAACCTATGAGTATGCGGTATCAAATTATTCATAATAAAAATGTTTTTTTTTCTATGAGCCAACATGTTGCTATTCGAAAAAAGTAACTGAGGAAGCTTGTTTAAAACCTATGAGTGTGCAATATCAAATTATTCATAATAAAAAAGTTCATTTTTTCTAACCCAACAAGCACACATGTTGCCATTCGAAAAAACTAGGTGATTTCAATTTAAAAATTGAATTCTACGTAGCACATACATTTTAAGTGAAAACAATGAAGAGGTTTTAAAGAGAAATATTCTCAATTGAAAATTGAATCAATACATGACTCCTCTGGAAATGGAAAAACCCTACGATAAAATGGAAGTTACTTTTTTGTAATATCTAACAGAAAACAAATACTTCCCCGGCTAAAGCCCAGCTGGATATTGAACTACATCTGTTAGATATTGAGAAAGACCCTATATAACTTGAAGAAAAAATCTGAAAATGAAAATTTGCATTTTCATTCAGATAGTTGATTATATATTAAATTCACGCATCAATGGAATGAGCGATTTTCTGTGAGTGATACATCTGAATAACATTCTCCCTTATCTCATTTATAGATAAGAATCTCCAATGGAAACTGGACATTTAATAAATAATCAACTATCTGAATGAAAATGCAAATTTTCACTTTCAGATTTTTTCTTCAAGTTATATAGGGTCTTTCTCAATATCTATCAGATGTAGTTCAATGTCCAGCGTGGCTTTTGCTGGGGAAGTAGTTGTTTTCTGTTAGATATTACAAAAAAGTAACTTCAATTTTATCGTAGAGTTTTTTCCATTTCCAGAGGAGTCATGTATTGATTCAATTTTCAATTGAGAATGTTTCTCTTTAAAACATGAATCCCTTCCAAGAGAGGTTATCTTGTACGATGGAAAATAGCGACTAAATTCCAACTTTCAGTCCACAACTGACTTTATGAACCTCCTGTTCATGTTTTCAATGATATCTATGAAGTAGTATTGTTCCCAAAATTTAAAGGGGTGCATTTATTGATTTGAACGATCCATAGCACTCTAGATTAAGAAATAAAGTTGAATCAAAATCAATTTAATCATCACAGAAATATTCATGTGTATTTGATCTACACCAAAGACAAACTCATACTTATTGGGCTAGTCAAAAAAATAGAGTAAAATTTATATATTAAATACAATTAAAATTTGAATCACATTACAATTTATACATTCATAACACACATGACTTTGCAAACACAAACAGAATAAAATGTACACATTAAAAAGTTTATTTTTTATTTTTTTTATTGTTCAAACTGTTCAATTGTATAAAATGCATTTGCTGTTAGAATTTTTTTAAATTTTGTCTCAAATGACTCATTATGATGTTTATCGTTCTTGTACATTAGTCTGACTTTATTATACAATTTGGTTCCGTATAGTTAGGTGAATTTTGGCATATTTTTAATAGGGAATAAGGTTGATGAATATCATTTTTACGTCTGGTGTTGTGAAAGTGCACGTCCTCATTCTTCTCAAACGTATGTTCGTTGGATTGAATGTATAAGATTAGTAGGTAGATATAGCGAAGTGGTCGTGGTGTTAGAGCGTTGGGCTTCCACCCAGGCGGTCCGGGTTCGATCCCCGGTCGCGTATCACTGAGCTGAAGCGGTTCCGATTCCACTTTTATTTAAACTGTTGGTCCCGAATCTCCCTTGCTCGCATAAGCTCTGCTTTTGAGGGATTTTCAATGAAAACCTGGGAGTTTTGTAAAAACAAATTTTTTATAATTTTTTTATATATAATCTAGGAAATGTCATTATTTGTGCTGTAATAAACAAATTTCTACAGGTAGTTGTTGGGTTAACATTGAACATGGTTCTTAGGTTTTTTTGGCAATAAAAGCCTTTTCAAAGTGTGACGTTGATCCCCAGCATAACAGACTATACTGTACAATTGACTGCACGAGACCGAAATACAACAATCTCATTACATCTGAAGACACCCTTTCTCTAAGATTCCTTATCATGTATGAGCACGTGTTTAACTTTGTGCATTCCATTTTTATGTGAGGTTCCCAGGTTAGTTTTGGGTCAGGTGTTACACCAATGAATTTTATTTTGTCTGTATGTTTCAATTGATTTTCCTTGAATATGTAAAGGAGATATATTTCTTGGTGTAAATCGCATGAATAATGTTTTCATAACATTTAGTTTGAGTTCATTCTGAGAGCAATACTCATAAAATTCATCAAAAGCGGCATTGCTGTTTGCCACTAGTTGGTCAATATCCTTATCGGACATCAGATTTGATCAGGAGAGTCGCAACATTTTTTTATATATCATGAAGAGATATCTAATGACGAATAAAGAACCCAGAATTGATCCTTGGGGCACTCCTAGACTGGTTTTTCTTGAATGTGATTCAATGTTATTGAACATCGATACTTGTCTACTTTTAGACAGATATGAATTTGCCCAATCAATGGGTACCCCACGGACACCTACAGCCTCTAGCTTATGAATCAATAAATTCCTATCTATTGTGTCGAAAGCGCGGCTTAGATCGTAGAATAGACAGATTGAGTTTTCTTTATTATTAAGAGAGTTATATAAACATTCCAACGTATCTTGAATAGCAGTTGTAGTAGACTTTAGTTTTCTGAATTCATGCTGTGTATCGGGAAGTAGTTTGAAAAATTCTATATCTAAATCTTTGCCAGTGAGCTGATTCAAAAGATTTGATTTTGGATGCAAATTAACCTGAAGTTCGTTATATCTCTGGCTGATCCCTTATTTTTGATCATAGGGATACCTTTAGATTCCTTTATATTTGGAAAGATCCCAGACACAATAGATTCATTTATTAGGTGACTCAAAGATCAATGATTGTTTCAACTGACTGATTAGTTTACCATCAATTTCATCAGCTCCAGGCGTTGTTTATGCAGATGTTATTATTATTGAGATGATTTCTTCTGGTGTTATCGGTATCAAGAAGAAGCTCGTATGTGCCTTTTCAATATGTATGTCATAGTTAGGTGTCTGTTTGTTTTTATCACAATCTATGAAAAAATCATTTATGTAGTTAGCTTGTTCAAAGGAAGTATATGTCCCTCCAGAAATCCAGCAATTGCACTATTTGTTGACATACTATTTTCACTCTCTTTGATAATTTTCCAGCTTTCTCGCGTTTTATTGAGCGAGTTTAAAATTTGTTGGTTGTTTATTGTTCTTTTATGTTATTTCACAAGTGTTCTTATACTCTTTTTTCTACTGCTTGTATCTTTCTGTATATCTAGAATTATTCATAACCTTACTTAATTCATTCATTTCACAGAGATTTTCATGCATTGTATGATGTATAATATAATAACATTACCAACACTTTGCTGTAAAATAATGCAGAATATTTACTGAATTCTCACAAAATCCAGTAATTTGTAATATTGAACTTTTCAGGTATGTATTATGCTTTTTCCATTTTACCATGTATATGTCAGTTCTTTAATTAAAAGTCATTTGTAACACTTTCAATTCACAATGCGAATCTCAACTACACTGCATTTTTCGCCGGGAATGATTTAAATGTGCAGCAAATCGGTGAAATTCAGTTACGGATTCTGTAATTTCTGTGTGACGTCTGCGCAATGATGACCGCTAACGCCGAGCGAGAACGAAATGGGTAAAATGTTAGCATCGCATTAGTTAATCCAGCCGGTGTCCACGTGAGTGCCGCATTGAACATAAACAACTTATAATATATAACCTCAAATAAATTCAGTGATATTCAGTTGAAAAAGGTATAAAGGTAAGAAAATATCATTATTATATTACCCATAAAACCTTCAAGCCCCTATATGCAGTATGTTTGTGTGTAGAACCTGTAGTTTCAAGAGTTTCACAATAGAAAAATATAGTAGACACCAGTATTTACATAGACAATATCGAGGAGCAGAATTTTCTTGCCGATATGATAAATGCAAAGGGGTATTCACAAATTATATTGCATTTAATTAGCATGTTTTCAGAAATCATATGTATTCCTCAAAACTATTAGGTCATAATAATATCAGTAATAACTTGATTTGTGATATCTGCCAGCAAGTGTTCACCGATAATAGGAAAGCTTTGATGTCTCATGTTTCTGGCAATTTCTCAGATAATAATGCTTTCGCACGTCTATTAAAAAAAAGAGTGCAAAATTAAAACTTTGTTCAGAAGTAAACAACAACTTCGAGTTCACCTAACCAGACAACATTTCACTGGAAAAGTAAATGCCTGTGAAAATGCTACGAATCGGTCTGAAAATCTTTATTATATCCCAAGTACAGAATGCACTTAGAATTTTGCAGAGACTGAAAGTGAGAATTATTGAAATGATGACTAGGAAAAGCTTAGCACTGAACTTCTAGCAAACATGTATTTAACTCTACAGTCTAAATATTTTTTATGTGAAAAGAGCCTTGAGTCTATAATTGACGGAATAATGGATATGGAAACACTCAATAATGAACATATGTTGAAAGAATTGAAGGAAAAGTTCCCAGAATTGAATATTTCAAATTTTCAATTCAAATCCGTATTTCAAAAAATTCATCACGTTCATCATATTCATCATATTCAAGAAAAAAATATTACTTAGAGCACCACGGTTTTGTTTGTCCTAAGAAAATCGATTATTCAATTATTCCTAATAAACCTTAATTTTTCTATTATGTTTCCATTCTAGAGTTTTTTTGAAAAACATTTTCAGCGATTTTTGTAGTGAAGCTGATAACATTTTGTTGGCCGTTTAATGATATTATAGAAAGTATTATTTTTACTTGCTTATTTTCATTATGTTTATGTGTATATACAGGGTGTCCCAACGAAAACTTTCCACACGGATTTACTGGGAAATGACAAATTATTTTCGGAAACGCTGAAACATGTAGATTTTGATTTCTAGGGGGACACATGTCAGTGATGAATTTAGTCACGCAACTTCATCCCCCTGGCAGGGGCGGCTACCCCATTGCGAATCATCATAGGGAACTGGGGTCGAGTGATACATCATCTTAAAGCTCTCGTCATTCTCTATCCAAACGTTTATATTTTTTCAAAATCGAATGACTGGTAATTGAGATTAGTGTGGTAATAGGTTTAATTTAAATAATCAATATCGTACCTGTTCTTATCGAAATTCAATTTATTAATTGCTCGAAATGAGCCCCTCCTACCTCCATACAATGATAAAGTCTACTTTCGAAACTATTACGAACGTTTTCCAATACTTCTGGAGTTATTCTGCCGCACTCGTTTACAATTCGACCACGTAGATCCTCTAGTGACTCTGGCGGAGTGGCAAAAACTTTGCTTTTGAGATGCCCCCATAAAAAATAATCCAACGGGTTGAGGTCCGGTGATCTAGCTGGCCACTCAATTGGTCCTCGTCGCCCTATCCAATGATTGGTATATCGTTCATCCAGAAAGTTTCTAACCGCCACTGCATAGTGAGGTGGTGCTCCATCTTGTAGAAAATGGAGGTTGTCTTCCGAATAATCTCCATCATTTTCGATAATATCCGTTATCATGGAATCGATGGCATTCTCAAGAAGATGTAAATACATTTGTCCATTCAAATTATCATCTATAAAAAGTGGTCCAATAATATTTTGGCCAAAAATACCACACCAAACATTCAACTTCTGCGGAGTTTGTGTGTGGACCTCACGTATTAATCTGGGATTGGTATCGCTCCAGTAGCGGCAATTGTGACGATTTACGTTTCCATTAACAAAAAATGTACTCTCGTCTGAAAAACAAATATTGAAGAGCAATTTGGGATTTGTTCTCAGACGCTCAGACATTTCCTCACAAAACTGTTGACGTCTGTCAAAATCGTCTTCGTTCAGTTCATGTACAAGTTTCAGTTTGTATGGATGGAATCGATGTGACTTGAGAATTCTCTGAATACTCGATCGCGCTACACCTAACGCGTCAGCCAAGCTTCGAATACTTTGAGTAGGATCCATAGCCACGTGTCCCAAAACCGCTACCTCAACAGCCTCGTTCCTTATCAGACGTTCAGGATGATGTTTCTGGTTTCCCACAGACCCAGTTCTTTCGAATTTCTCAATCAACGTTTGAACATAGGTATGAGATGCATTTTTCCCTGGATACCTTGTATTGAAAATTCTAGCTGCAGCTCTTAGACAATCATCATTTTTGTAGTAAAGTTTCACTAACTCAATTCGTTCTTCTAATGCGTAAACCATTGTCAGGCAGAAACTTAACTCACATAATACGAATCAAATGATATTTCCATAAGAATCATGCGAACTGTGAATTCATGCTGAGAACATACACGCAGGAGAACCATAAAAAACAGGTATTGTTTGTCTATGAAAAAGTCAACAGAACAAAAACTAAGAAATATGGTTTCCGGGCTTCAGTGCCGTGGTCGCTTCACCTCTGTGAAGGAGGTTCCTTTGGACGTTTCGCTCACAATTGGGGTGGGCATCTTCCGCTTGTAATGTTGTATTCGCGAATAGCGACATAAAACTTATACTTGGTTGAAAGATCTTCGCAATTAATAGTCCCAGCCTGGCTACTTACTTTGTTTTGACTAATTTGTTTTCGTTTTTGGTGGGGTGACTGGGTTACCTGACCGGATGGGATGTTGCCATTGTCTATCTGTTCACTCATTGAGTCTTAAAATAGTTCATAAATTGAATTTGAATAGGAACAGGTAAGATATTGACTATTTACATTGAACCTGTCAACAACACTAATTTCAATTACCATTCATTCGATTTTGAAAAAATTATAGACGTTTGGATAGAGAATAAAGAGAGCTTTAAGATGATGTATCACTCGACCCACGTTCCCTATGATGATTCGCAAGGGGGTAGCCGCCCCCGTCAGGGGGATGAAGTTGCTCGACTAAATCCATTACTAACATGTGTCCCCCTAGAAATTAAAATCGACCTGTTTTCGCGTTTCCGAAAATAATTTGTCATTTCCCAGTAAATCCGGGTGGAAAGTTTTCGTTGGGACACCCTGTATATATATATATATGTTGTATAATTTATATATCTTTTTATTTATTTTTGACAGTCGAAGACATAGAACTTGTTTTTATCTGTATTGAATAAATGTTTAATTTCATATGGAATTTTATTGGACGAAAATCCTACCCTATCACATTATAAAGTTACAGTTTAAAAGTGCATTGTGGAAAATACATATTTCAATATTAATAATACACTGAAAAGGTACAGTACAAAAAGGCAAAGTAAAATCACACAGAATTTTTCCAGAATACTAAGAAATCACTTTGTAAAATCACAAAATATATATCAGAAATTCACGAAGTAATAAACAAGTATATATATTGTATTAATATTCAGGTACAGATACTGTAAATGCATTTCACAGAATCGATGGTAAAATTTAGGTAAATAACGTTGGTCATACAATTACCCACGTTATTTACCTGAATTTTACAAACCTGTTTTTATAGTGAATAATACCTCATAGTCACCACAAGTTTTACCTGAAACTTTTGGCCCTACTGGCTTCAACCTACACTATCCATCTATTTACACTTTGTACTATGGTTACATGTAGAAAGTGAAAATGTTTATAACATTTAATATGTACTTAGAGTGTTTATTATACTTACTGGGTCATTCAGGTTCAATTTGTCTCTGATGTGAGGGAAACAAATTACTTGAAGGAGGAGTGAAAGATCAGGAGCATATCTTGCCATTGGACCCAACGTGAAATTAGCGGTCCAAATCTCTTCGTGTTTACAGCTAGGGTAGTGTCCGACATAAGATACTGTTCCAGGGGTAGGTTTGTGGCCCCAAATGCCACAAAAGTGTGCTGGTAATCTGAGGGAGCCTCCCACGTCTGACCCGATGCCTAATAACGATCCGCCTGTCGCCAAAAGGCTGGCCTGAAAAAATTTTGTTGGTTAAAATTTTATGGAATAGGTGATGGTGGAGGTTTTTATCTAGGAAACAAACTGAAAAACAACATCAAAATCAACAAAACAATATAGTGCTAGTGCAAAGTGGTGTGCCCTTAAATGTAGCGAGAGCTTTAAAGGCCCTTATTTATGCACGTGTATCATAAGCTATTTTTGATTATGCTTGCATCGTGATTTCAAAACTAATGCTGGAATTAAATTTTAGAACATGAAAATGTCGCTTATTATGTAGTAGGTAATGGACATGATGTCACGTATTGTTGACATGCAGGCTCATTTGACATGCAGGCCTATTTGACATTTCATATGACATAACTTGGAGTTGTTACTAGCAACAATCTTTCTAGAACGGCGTGTTTTATCTTTGAAGATTTAGTACACTTTTTAGTGCATTTGACAAGGATTATGATGCAGGTATAATAAAAAAGATGTATTTTATCCGTATATGTATTCAGTATGACTCAGTGAGGTATTGAAGAATATGTCGTCTTCGACAAATTCCCAAATGTATTCCAAACTTGACATTGTATTCTAAAATTGATTCTAACGTGAATAATAAAAGTGCCTGCTGGTTAATAAGACTCATTTGGTATCGTACCTCACCTCCAGAAGATCCCCCACAGGTCCTAGCCGTGTCGTAAGGATTCTTTGTCGTTCCTATTAGTTTGTTCGTCGATTCCCAATTCAGACAGAGTTCTGGAATGTTCGAGGTTAAGAGGATAATCGCACCGGCCTCTCGCGCGTAGCTCACCGTAACTGCATCCTCCTCAGCGATGATATCGGCCCGCTTAACCATCCCTGAGGTACTCTTCATGTGTTTCACTTCGATGCTGCCTTTGATTGTGATGGGCACACCTGAGAATAATTGCCAAATTAGGATGGCGGTAGATATGAAAAAAATCTTTTGGAGAAATAAAAGTTGCCGTTCAATATACAGGGTGTCAGGTAAACCATGGATCATACTGTAGCTCCTGATAAACAAGTTTAAAAAAAAAATTGTTTAAAATTGTTTTTTCCGTTAACCAGCTGTCGTCCCCTTATGAACGGCAGCCCTCAAAAGTCGAAACTTGTGCGAGCCAAGGATTAACGAGGTCTTACCTTTTAACGTAAACTATAATTTGACCTCAGTAAGAGCCTCACGGATTTCGGAATATTGGAACTTTTAATTTTAAAAAAATACCTGCTCTGCAGCTGCCCATCCGAGAATAGAAAACGACGGAATAGCTTTGATGACAGCCAAAACTAGATTAGCACCTCTCAATCATTTATCCAAAATTTTAAAATTTATCAAAGACAACTCGGAAGACAAAAACGGTTTTATACTCGTTGAGAAGCGATGCAGGAAAATTTAAAATATGTGTCACATCGAGAAATTAAGAGAAAAACAAAAAATATAAAAAAATGGCGATGGATTAGTACCAAGGCAAACATTGCTGATGAAGGTACCAAATGGCCAGGTGATTCGAAAGTAGACACCGAATGTAAATTGCCTATACCTATATACACCTACACCTATATCTGCACCTGCGCTCAAGAACCTAGAGATTAGCAAAGAAAATGTAACATTTATTAGAGAAAGAAATATTGACTTTCGAATTGGACAATATTGATAAGAACCACCGCATACATGTTATTATTTATCAAGAAACTACGCAAAACTGACAATTCTAAATATCTGTTACGAGAACATAATAAGGAAAGCAGAGATTGTATGGTGTAAAGAAATCTAAAGAAATAGTTTTCAGCAAGGAATGAGAAATTCGAAAAAGGGAAATGCGTAGGAAAGTATCAGATTACCACAATTGTGGACAAAGATGATGGATGAACTGAAAATGCAGGAAAGAATTAGTTTAGCAGAAGTTGGTGATGAAGATATGAAAAATCCAATAATTTTGGACTCAAAAAGTGCAATGGCACATCTATTGATAGAATATCCATTGTAAGTGTAGCCATTTAGGACAAGGCTATGTAATTAATCAAATACTTCAACAAGTTTGAATTGTGAACATACGAGGAATAGTCAAAAATATCGCAAAAAATGTATTGTGTGCGAAAAAACGAAATAAACCCAGAAATTATCATTATGAGTGAACTACCAAAATGCAGGCTAGCATCTTATGAAGAACCATTCACTTACACTGACATGGACATGGTCTATTTCACCCCCTTGAAGTGACCGTGGGAAGACGGCGAGAAAAACGTTACAGTGAAATCTTCATATGTTCAACCACAAGAGCAAAACATATCGAATTAGCTAATAATTTGGATACCAACTTAGCTATTAGGATCATAAGACGAATTATCAAAAGACGACTGACTGAAAAAGAATTGAAGCAAGCAGTAAAAGAATTGTGTGATAAAATAATTGGAGAAACATCAACCAATAAGCAGATTACATGGCATTTCATACTCCCAGCTTCACCACATATTACGGGCAATTGTTGGGAGCGTTTGGTCAAGTCTATAAAAACGGAATTGTATGCAGTTATGTCAGAAAGAGAGCCAAAACAATAAAAGAAATTGAAAATATTATCAGTAGAATCCGAAAACATCGTAAACTCAAGTCTATTGACGCATTTATCGTTAGATACCAAATACCCGGAGAGTTTGATATCCAAGAATTTCTTGCTAGGAACAAATAACCGAATCGAGTCACCAGGACTATTCCAAGAAAAATATGTATCCTTGAAAAGGCAATGAAAAGTTGCTCAACAATTAACGAATATGTTCTGGAAGCGCTGGGTGCAAGAATATTTACCTGAATTAACGAAATGACAAAGTCATATAATGCAAATGTTGATTCAATGAAAATTGGTGAACTAGTTCTCATCGTCGACAATAATAGTGTACCAAGAAACACATGGCACATGGGCATCGTTACCAAACTGTATTCTGGACGAGTCGGTCGAATTAGGGTTGTTGAAGTTAAAATCAACTATACTGCCAACAAGAGACCTGTAGCGAAGTTTTGCAGACTGAAAATTGATGAAGAAGTTGTACGATTCAGTGATCATACGAAGGGGAGAATGTTGAAGATTCTTGATATTGTTGTATCCTGTATATCAGTTTGCTTAATTACCCTGTATAGAGTGATGGTGGATTTTTGGATGAGTCATCAAAGTAATTCGAAAGTTATTTCATAAATATAATTTTCTATTCGAATAGTATTTTATTAGACATTATAAGCCAATCTATAAGCCAATATTAGCCAAAACACTTACCTAGTAAAGGGTGTGTTTCTTTCAACTCTTCGAGATTCACGGTGCTTCCAGATAGTAACGCATCAACTTTTTTTGCATCTTCTAAAGCTTCTTGGAATCTATCTTCTATGATTGCGTTTATTATTGGGTTCACCTCTTGTATACGCAAGATGTAGGCTTTTATGACAGTTTGGCAAGAAATCTGTGAAAGTAAAAATAAAAACGATGCTTATAGTATTACTATCAGCCAAAATATTATTATCAATTTTAACCGAAAATAAGTGAGAATTAGAAATGATTTTAAAAAAAACGTAAATCAATCGGACTTCGAACCGGGATCTCTCAGTTTCCATCCAAGTGTGTTGATCATCAAATTAACCCTCATCTTCGCATAATAATACAGAGCTGAATTCGAAATGTAAATTTCCGTTTTTTGAAATAGGATTAGTAGCGTAGTGGTCGAACGCACTTGGACGGAAACCAAGAGATTCCGAGTTTTCAATTTTCATCTTCTTGTTTGCTATGTCATACACTCAGTTTCGATTTAAATTCATTTCCAGGCGTAAAAAACTGCTTTATTATTATTATTATTATCAATCTTTGTGATCTTATGTTCGCTGCGTCTGTATTGGTCCGGTAAATAGTTATGGAATATGAGTCATTAATGTACATCATTTGCTATTTATTCTTGATTTCCATATTCCTTTATTCATTATTTGTTTGTTGAATTTCACAGATATGTTTAGCTAGGAAACTCTCTATCAACATACTTCATGAAAGAGAGTTTCAATAGTCAGTTAGTAAAAAATATGGATATGGATATAATTAGGTAAAATCTGTTAATATGGTACAATATTGGATCAGTCGTACCTTACAACTGTATTGATAATTATAATTGGACAAACATTACATACATTTAATGAATAATCTGGAATTATTTGGATTAGGGTTGATTTAGAAGTAGGAGGGCTTGTCAAGGCTTCCTTCCACGACCCATGGCCTGTTGAGGCTCAACTGATGTATATTTGTTTCATGGTATACATATTTTAACGAAATTGAGGTCCTAAAATCGGTTCTTTCCATCAACGAGCTGCAATCTTACGACAGCCCTCAGAAGTCTTCGAGAGACTTGTGCGAAAGGGATGACATAGCCCTCATCTTTTAAAGTGTGATGACATGCATACGAATGGAGCCCATGTTGGGAATTGAATCTATGGCCCTATGTTTGAGAAGCGGACGCTCTACCATCACGACCACCACGGAACATATATATAATTTACCATGTTTCCTGGCACTACTACTGAGTTGCCAGATATAGATAACCTAGTTCTGGCTGCTGCAGGGCATTTGCATAGAATTAGTTCATCCATTTAGTTATTCTCTATATATAATCGGAACTCTACAAGGGGTGTCTGAGGTTGCAGTGACCCTACTATACATCGGAGATGTCCTCTGCTAAGGTCGGGTATTATAAAACCATTTTGACAGATAACTAGAAGTTCACTTGTGGAATGACTTCAAAACCTAGAAGTTAACTTTATCGGGAGGAAGGGGTAGGCAGCCCAAGTTAACTTTGTAGAAAATGGTGGATTCGACAGTTCTTCTATCAATAATTTAGCGTATAATAACCTCAATTTTATGGGCCGCAGTGGTCGGTTGGTAGAGCGTAGGGTTGTGGGTTCGATTCCCAGCATGGTCACCGATCTCGTGCATGGCATCACACGTTGAAAGGTAAGGGCAACGTATCCTGAAGATTTGCGCGTAGGGGTGCAACAGGTTGACGGAAATAATAATTAACAATAAAAATCAATAATTAGCAATTAACAATTAACAATTGTAAATGGGGCTTGTTAATGGGGCACAAAGAAAAGCAAATTTGCAAATTCATAGGTTTTGTGATATAATATATGATGAATTTGAACCGCACACTATTAGGATTTAATCTTAAAAAGATTACGTTAGATCTAGCATAATTTGATAATGCAATGAGCACGAAATGATGCCCATTTTGTTGCGAGTTGCATACTATACTTTTTCTACGACAACATATCTTTCTTTGTTGCCAAATATATTTCAACTGAAGCCCTTTTAATGAAATTATTGATGTCATTTGGTGTAAAGATCTTTGACTTATTGAGTTCCTATTTGTTAGACTGTCGCTTGAGGAATGCTTTCAGTTGTAAATATTTGGCAATATCCATATTATTAAAGATACTAAGTCGTTTTCAGCATTTTATCGTCGCCAAAAGTTGCCAAAGTCGTCAAAATAAGTCATATTAAAACGTCCTCATTAAACGATTTTGTCTTTTTGTCTACCTTCCATTCCAAAAAAGGGTTATAATCGCGTTGATACATATTATTCGACGTTTCCGGTAATGAATTCAATGTTGCTACCTTCGCTGCTTGTTTTATTTTCGGAGGTGTCAATATCACTATCAGTTTCCATTTCAATTAATAAAGTTTTAATAGAAAACAACTCTTTATCTACTGAAACTTTGACAGAAACGGTCTGCTGACGATTCATCTGCCATAATCTGACAAGCAATTTTAGAGTGGACCGAAATATTCCATTTTGCATTTTTTGTTGCTTAGTAACTTGCCATCAACCGTGCAAAAATGAAATTCTGTACAAGATGTGCATGTTTATGAATTAAGTTACGCTCATGAAATAAACAATTATCGAGGTTGTCGACGTTGTCGTAGAAAAATTAAAATTTAAATGCATCGAGTAACCTGTAACCAACACACCTAATGGAAAAAATCATGAAAAAAATTACTTGTTAACAGTATTTTACCTCGCTTTTGCAGAAGTAAATAAGGTAATTATTGGAGATGGTTTTTTGATTTTGAATTGATATTTCATCAGTATTGTTGCTTTTTTCCAAAATTTCATGTTGGAAATTAATGATTTAAACGTATCCATATCCCTCTAAAATAAAAAATAAGGGACCACGCACACAGCTTATGGGAAAAAGTATTTTGGTGGAAATGGCTGGATTTTTTATATGTCGTATCAGGAGCGATTCTGAGTAAAAGTCTCCTTTGGTCCAACTCGATCGTATGACTAGATTCGGCGCTAGAGGGCGCCAAATCATGAACTTTGTGATTTTTGGATAAATACAGCTGAATAAAAAATATCAATATCTCATTTATATTCAATATTGTGTGCGACTGAGCATTTCTAAAATTAAACGAAATATTTTTCCATAATACAGAATGAAAAAACGCAACTGTTTTTCTCAAGAGTTGTCAACAATATACTCAAGTCTTCAGTGAATGAATTCGCCTACGAGGTTATAAGTTGATTGAGTTTATCATTGAGGATCAATCAGAATGCTTTGTTGATCGACCAAAATATAATGAAGCTATGAATACAGAGTGTTTGGAATAAGGAAGGGTCCATATTATATATACATGTAATTCCTCCAAATCACGCCTTCCTCCAGCTACAACATATAAAAACTCCAACCATTTTTACCGAACGACTTTTTCCCATAAGATGTGTGCGTGGTCCTTTCAAACTAATGAAAAAATTGGTTATAAACAGTGACAAGTTATACATGATTGTATTCAGTAAGTCAAATGGA
The DNA here is from genome assembly GCA_944452925.2 of Chrysolina oricalcia. Lineage (NCBI taxonomy): Eukaryota > Metazoa > Arthropoda > Insecta > Coleoptera > Chrysomelidae > Chrysolina > Chrysolina oricalcia. Next base: position 18,894,369 of record OX101812.2, read on the forward strand.
GACAAAAGAAGTGAAAATATATCGGGTGTACCATTTTAAGAACGAAAGTTAATGTCATTTCCGGTAAAACCGGAAGTTGCATGGAGTTCAGCTACTTCTCAAAAAATGCAGTTTTATCAACTATACAGATCCTCCAAATTTCATTCGATTATCTTCAAAAACTAAAAATGTACACTTAGGTGCGAGCCACTTTCCGCGGACACCCGGTATATGGTTTGTACGGATTGTACTGATTGTCCCATTATTCCATACCGAAATTACCATTCATTTATTATTATAAAATACAATATGCGAATAACATATCCGCGACATAAAATCAAGAGTTCTAAATGCTTGAATTGGAGCCTCATTCATTGACTTACTCGAATCAGAATCGATACTTGAAATGTATCTGATGAAAGGACAAACTCTTTAGACTACGGAAGACATTCACCTTGCTGCTCTCGATATGGCTGAGAGATTATGTAAAAGGTTTTGCATATTTTTTTATGAGACTAGCTTGCCATTCATGACAAACATGTTTGTTTCAACTTCGCATTTTGGATAAAATTATTGGAATAATTCTTTCACTGAACGGAGAAAATACATTTTGGCAGAGGTTACTGAATTCCACTAATTGGAAACTCATTACCGGAGTTTTTGGTAATACAAAACTAGTTTTATCAAACAACAGCAGGAAAATGGGTTACCTTCAGTTTTTTATTAATACTATATCATATTTGTCTTGAATGAATCACCAGACTTTCTCTTTCAACAATAGATGCTTCAGAATGAGGAACATTTTACTATTTCGCAAGGAGTTCACTGATGTTGAAATCAAATAACATATTAGAAATGGTACGATATGTTCTCAATTGAATTATAGTTATATACCAAGATCAGAAAGATATGTATAAAAAATTGAAAGGGAATTCAAAATGTTATGTGATCGTTGGCGCCACACAAGAATTATGGAAATAAACGTTTTTCCAATCATCGAATCCAAGTTACTTATGACTTCTCCTCGGAGATACATTTTCCATTATCAACTTCTTTTTGAAATTCGGATGGAGAATTATACCTTCTATTACCACTATTAGGTTTACTTCCGTAAAAAATATTAAAAAGATTGGTGGATATTTCTTAAGAGTCAAATGCTTCCAGTATAACCTGTGATTAACACAACTCAAGGTGTTTAATAGTATATTATCCAATGAGCATATTATGATGGCTATAATGCACGTGGATGAAGTTTACGACACGAGCCGCAGGCGAGTGTAGTAAATCATCCAAGTGAATAACAGCCATAATATGCAAGTAGAATACTATACTTTGTCCACGACCCATAAATAATACTTTGTAAACTAATCACAATTTTTATTTCAATTCGTGAGTAACATGGAATTTGTATTATAACTAAATGAAAACAAATTCAACTATTTGTTAATATCAATAGTAATATTTGTATTAACACAATGTTCAAAATTGATTGAAGGCATCAAGTCTGAACTAATATTGATGTTTTTGTTATCCATAAACGAGCTTGTCGATATGGTTTCATTTTGTTTATATGGATTCTGTATCGTGTTAGAGATTTTCTCGGCTGTTTCCATTTTATTTCTAATGGAATCATCAATGTAGCCTTCTGCTACATCCACCATGCCTTTTCAATGCTGTTATATCCCCGCCCGTATCAACAAGTATAGTCGCAGATGATCTTCGGAAACTGTGACCAGAGTATTTCTCTGGATCGGGTAATTGCAAATAGGTCGCTATTTGTTTTCCCATTTGTGTAAACTTGTTAATACCTACTCTTTGCGAAGTACATTTGCCATTTTGATAGTTCAAAAAAATACATCAGACATAACATGGGGTGGACGAAGACTGATATACTTTTTGCAAATTCGGTAATTGTAAATTTGCGATTAATTTTGGTTTTGGTGTTTGGTACTTTCACTAAGAAAGCTGATCCAAGATCTTGTAAATCACTAAGTTTAATTTTATACATTTCGTTTGCCCGACAGGCACCCATTACTCCCATTATCATTGCCACCTTGAACAAATATTTATTGTCAAATTACAAATATATGAAGAATTGTTTTTCTTACCTTTGTCGCAAGATATTTATCGTCAGATGACTTCGTCAGGAAATCATTTATATTTTCTGGAGAAAACGTATTGGCTTTTTTAGGCACAAAGTTTTCAGATTTTCTTTTCAACAATGTTCGTAATTTGCTATAACTTTCAATGTTAATACCATGATTCAAGTTGATTGTGCTTCTCAGCATTGAGTAGGTTGTCCATAATGTTGATGGTTTGTACTTTGTGGATAACTCTGTGAAATATACCAAGAAGACGGATTCTGAGAAAGACTCGATTTTCTTGGCAATTCTCCATTGTACAAAAGATTCATATGCAGATTAATACAGTTTTCTTGATCTTTCGGGTAATAAGGAAGTCAAGGTTTATGCACTTGTTCGGTTTGTAACACTCAACTACGGCTCGTATTGCAAACTCGTCACTTGTGATAAATTTTGACTTCACACACTTGTTACACAATATGTACTGTTTTTAACATTTTGGTAGTCACTATCACAGTTGTTTTCCACCCCATTTATTTTTTAACAAAAATGTTCCAACATTTGGGGGTACTTACCCCGTTCCCCACCCACTCCGTAAATTTGCCCTGGAGGCTGGAAATATCACCAGGCTATTCCAAGAATGTCCATTGGTGACTAACGAGTGTTCCCTCAAGTTATTCCCCAAACATCCTTGGTCCAATGGTCCAATGCACTATCACGGGGATGCATTTGGACTAATCCACGAACATTCAAGGACGTTCCGACAATGTCACAATAAGACACTCCTGGAATGTACAATTTGCCTACAAAATCTTTGCTGGGAGTGTCCCCGGGATGTTCTGCGACTTTTTGCGACATTCTCGGGACATATCAGTTGTCGCACGTGGACATCCTTGGAACGTTTAAAGTTCTTTAGCCTCCTATATAAGAAACGAATATCGCCAGATGGCAGTGCGTGTTCTCCCGATGGAATAAATACAAACTCCGCCTCACTTCTAACTTGGCGATTCTCGATAGATACAGGTCCGAATTAGATAATTCAGTGCTCGTTCTTCCAAATTACAAATCTAGATTAAAGCCTATTTGTTTTCGTTGTAATCTGAAAATTTGCACGAAAAATCCAGTCACACAATATCAAGAATAAAAAAATATTTTAGCAAAATTTGTATGAACTATTTCGGAAATGTTTTGAATGTGAATTTTAAGAAGAAGTATACCGCAAATAGAAATAGATAATGACGTCTGAAATATCAGATAAAAGGTAATGTCAAATAAAACATGACATGCATGCAGCACAAAATAAGTATACAACACTGACGTAAACAGTATGTTCTTTTTTTTTAATGTATTGGACCAGAATTACTTTTATAGGAAACTTGTTTTTCTTATTACACGTTTCATACTAATTTGACCTGTATGCTATCATAGTGGGTTGTAATATGGAATCGTTGAAAAAAATGTACACTTGCAGACGTCCGAATCATTTGATATTTGATAGGTGTTCACTGTTCATAATTCCAGTAGCAGGTGGGTAATCCATTATAAATGTTTTTGAAGAAAAAACAAAAAAGCGAGATTTGTGATGTGGTTTCTGATTCGATACAAAATGGGTATGTGCAGGTTTTCGGGGTCGTAGATTATGAATCTTTCGTCAAAATTAATAATTTCAAAATGGGTTCGAAGATAATGATTTTTTTGTATAAATTCAGGAATTGAAAATGGCAGTTTCGTGTTTTTGTCTTTTTACATTGGAATCATTTCTCGTATATACAGTGAGCACGTAAAGGTTGGAACAAATTCGTTAAACGCTTGATATGACCTTTAGGAAAAATAAGCTCAGACACGTCGATTTTATTTTTCAGTTGCGCATTTTTTGATTTAATCATATTCTTGATGACGTCATCACTGTTCGAGCTATGACGTAATTATATATTTTTTAAATGGCATTACCCTAATTTGTTAATGCTTTCAAAAAGAACGCATTTTTCTGTGTATGGATGTCACATTTTTTCTTATGTTACATAACTGTATGTTCGAGAAATAAAAGATATTTCATTTTCTGTATTAATGTAATATTAGGTCTGTTAACGTAAACTTTTGACTTAAGGGATCCCTACAAAAAAAATCTAGTTGGGTTAGATCGTGAGATCTAGCTGGCCACTCTAAAAATCCTCAACTACGATCGAAATCATCTTCATTAAGTTCATGGTTCATATGAGGATTTTCTTGAAATGATCTTCCATAACGCCTGGATGACCTTTCGAATTATTATCACCGACATTGACAAAATTTCTAAATTTTGCTTCGACTTTACTCGCTGTCGAACGTGTAATATGTCTATCGGGATATTTATAGTTAAATAAGTCACAAACCTCAGCTTGCGTACTAGTCTTATCCCCATGACCTAAAATCATTAAAATATCTTTGCGTCATTTTTCGCTTTTCACATGGTGTCGATAACTTATTTATACCACAATTATTTGATTGCTAACTATTATTGTTAATCCCACTAAATTTTTTATGTGGGGATACCTCAAGTCAAAAGTTCACCTTAATAGACCTAATATTACATTATTAGGAATAATGAAATATCTGTTATTTCTCGAACATGCGGTTATGTAACATAAGAAAAAATACGACATCCATACACAGAAAAATGCGTTCTTTTTGAAGGTATTAGCAAAATAGGGTATTGCCATTTGAAAAAAATTATGATGACGTCATAACTTGAACAGAGATGACGTCATCAAAAATATAAGTAGGCCAAAAATGCGCCACCGAAAAATAAAATCGACGTGTCTGAGCTCATTTTGCCTAATGGCCATATCAGGCGTTTAACGAATTTGTTCCAACCTTTACGTGCTCACTGTATAACTAAATCGCAATATCTTCTTCTGGTTAAGTATATTGTTTTCCTTGAATTTGATAAAAATAATTGCGAACCCTCTTCAACATAGAATCATTAATGAAAATAAAAAAAACGGAGTGAAAAAATTCGAATGATTACGATTATCGATATAAATGCCGCCAAAGAAACAAGAAAAGCCGTAACAATCACCTGGTATCAAGTCAATATGTTTCGATTGTTTACGTTGCTGCGCTGCCCCATTGAAACATTCCGCTGTAGCTTTTCAACTTCAAAGGAACATCAAAAACCCCGCGCCGCCAAAATAAACCGTTGTATTGAAAACCAATGTTGAACGGAGTTGCCGATATGGGAGTCACAAGAACAAGTTATTAGGTAATATGCGTAAAAATATGCCACTAACTCCGAAATTCTCGCTACATAGTCCTGACGAAGTGGAGAGTGTATTTCCTGATAAATATAAATGAAAAAATGTTTTTAAGACAAGATTTTATTCAAATGCACGAATATTTTCTTTAGATCATTCGTAAAATATGTCATATTGAATTATTTAGTTTCGAAAAACTCATCTTCTATTCCAAAAACTCCTAGAAACAAATTTGAAATAGAATCTGACCTCAAATCTCGAGGCCACCATCTTGAATTTTTTTATTTTGACAATATAAGTCAAAAATCACCGATCCAAAGAACCCCTACATTCTTATTTTGAACGGAATCGGACAATAATTTATTCGTCCACCGTTTTTTAGCTGTCATTTCGAATTATCAAACATTGACAAAAAAATCATGATCTCCGACCACAAAAATCCCTATACCAATACCAACTCAAAATAGAATCAGACCGAGAATCAGAAATTTCGTCCGCTATTTTGGAGCCACTACGTTGAATTATCAAAAAAAAATTATGACATCACAAACCCAAAAGCTTCTATATACCAATTTCGAATGGAATCGTATCAGAAATCACGAAACTCAACATTCTGGAGCCGCCTCTTGGTTTTTCCTGATATTAAAATGTTATGGAGTATTGTCCCCCAAGTGATAAACACATGTTGTTGAAAAAAGCTATTAATTGTAAAAGTTATAATATTCCATAGTTTCGATCGACCCGAATGAGTTTTCTTTTTTCCCATTCCCAATCCGACCCACCCTGTGCCAGATGCCATACTGGCTATATGATACTCTCTCTTTTCCTCACCAGTCGTGTGGGAGGAGCAACCTGAGGGGCGTATCATTTAAAAGAAAATCAGTTCCATTTCTGAATCCAGAATTGTTAGTAATAATTACTTTTCACTCGTCGACGGCTGAACCAAACCTTTATTAGTTGAATTTGATAGAGCTGGATTTTTCTCATATCAAATGGAATAAAGCAAGGATACCCATTTCGAGAAAATATCACATTTTTGTAAAATTATTCCCAAAAAAAATTAACATCTAGGAGAAAATTGAGAAAGTCGTTTAACTGGGCGAATGATAGACTTTGATACTGAAAAGAAACAACACCAAAATATTCGTTCGTTTTGATGGTGGAACTGAACAAAAATGCCCAAATATGGGAGAAAATATCCTTTTCATTCATTTAAAAGTCAAAAAATATTTTTTTCATTATTTTTATCTTTATACAATCAAGCAACCCTTCTCTACTCAGAAAAAAAAATCGTTTCTGACTTCCCCTTTTTCAGGGATGAAGACCCTTACACTTTTGCTAATAGGGTTTGAGTATGATCCAATTGAACATGCCCCAAAACAGCGACTTCCACAGCTTCAATTCTGATAGGGTTCTGCGGCTGGTGTTTCACATTACAAACAGACCCGGTATCGATAAACTTTCTAACTAACTTGGTAACATACGAATCATTCACATTTGTATCGGAATGACTGTCATCAAACAAGCGAGCTGTACGTCTAGCAAAACTATTGTTTTGAAAATACAGTTTCACAATTTCAACTCGTTCTGGAATGGAATAAACCATTTTCTACAGTGAAATTGAAACAACTTCAACAGCAACCACAGTGAATCAATGAAGGGACTACAATAAACGTTTGCCTAAATTATTTTCCTACATATATCTGCAGATTTTTTCCTACACTTATCTGCAGTCGTTTTCGACAAAACACGCAAACGATACATGGGGAATTTAGTTGTGATAAAAAACTTATCGTTGAAATGTTGCTTTGGGTAAAATGAAGTAATTTAGAAATGATTGTCGTTATCCTGATTCCTAGTAACCAAAACTGATTTGTATTTTTCATTAATACCAAAATTATCGGGTTAATGTTCTTAAAGCCGTTTTCGCATTAACTGTTTCAGTAAATTTCAACAAATTGGAAAGATAATTTTGTGCCCGTTCAAATGATATATCACTCGACCCCACGTTCCATTTAAAATTTTAGGGTTGTGACACCCTCTCGCTAGGGGGTTAAAGGCACAAGTTGCAAAATATATCTAAAATGTGTCCCCCTCAAAGGCACACTTCACGTGTCCGAGCATTTTTGCTATGGATTCCAAAAAAATGAGAAAAACTAGGTGCATACTTTTCGTTGGACCACTCTGTATTTCCGCTTTTTACACAGGGTTTATACACTGCTTCGAAGCACATTTTACGACGCGCTTCATCATTAGGTGCATAAAAAATTGTTTATTAGAATTTTCACTTGTGCTCAGACAACCGGTTACAAAGCACTTTTTCGACATGTTCACTTTATTGCAGGGATACAGATACAGGAATTTGAAAAGTCTAGAATACAAATAACAAAAACTTTCAAACTTTGAAAACCGCATTAACCTCAAATAAGAAATGACGTAGAGCCCGTTCGTGTGCAGCATATATAGTTGATGGAACTGCTTTTCTTGTGTCCAATTTTGATGTTAGCAAACGAGTTAAACAGAGACAAACGATTCTTATTGGTTTGCCCCGTGAAACAGACGAACGAACCCGTCTGGCACCAAATGTCATACGTCACATTATATTTGAATGAGAATTTGAGATTCCATAGTTCACAACTTTAACAACGTTGCCAAGTCTAGTTTTGATGAACGTGACGTCACGAATCACCTTTTTTCTGATTATAGAGAAACTAGCGGTCAGAAAATAAATTGAAAAAATCCCGAGTGACATTAGCGTATATACTTTCTCATTACAGTGTTTTCTCATATCTCGTAGAAAGGTCCAATGCTATTATTTAAAATTACTATTCCACTTGTTGTCGGTGAGGCCTCATTACTATGAAATAGTTTTCTGGTTATTTTCATTCTCATTGAAACTGAATTTTCAATATACGACTCCGCCACCGCAGAGGAGTTCCAACCTCCAAGTTCTTTTACCGATAGTAGATCGCCATTTTCTACAACCATAGTAGCCGAGGATCTGCGAAACGAGTGCCATGTGTAGAGCTGAGGATTTTCCAATTTTAAGAATGCTGCAATTTTCTTTGGAACAGCTCCAATAGTATGAATGCCCACAACTTGTTTTACACATTTACCATTCCTATAACCAATGAAGAATCACCGATATTCCAAATTTGAAGGCCGCAAATCTACGTATTTTTGGTATAAACCATAGGCATTCTTTAGGAATAACAAATACCCTATTCTTTTTGTTTTAGTATACCTCAATGTAACCAAAACTCTGGTACTGGTGCTTTCAAAATCATCCACAGTCAGCTTAACAAGTTCGTCACGTCTACAGGCTCCAAAAATACCACACATTAATACAACCTTTTCAAGCAACCATGTAGGATCATTTGCCTCCAACAAAAACTTAGTCACTTCTTCTTCAGACAAAATTTCGTCTCAAGAACAAAAATCATTTTCCAAATCTGAAAATACCATTTCTGTATGTATGGTGTACGATTTAAAATAACTAATCTTGAAATGTCAATGTCATAAACTTTCAAAGCAAGTTTCAACATTGAAATCTTGGTCCACAGTGAGTTAGGAGAATAAACCTCTGATTTTCTTTTCGTATAGGCTTATGATACATCTTCATTAACCACCTTTACATTCTTGCTTTTACGCCACTCTTCAAAATATTCATATTCTTGTTGATATCGCTCGAGTTATTTTTGGCAGTAAATCAACACTCGCTGCACACGATTCTACCAATATTTCTAAAGAAATTTGATTTTGTCCCTAATTTCATTCATGGTAGTTATTAAAGCGAACTCGCGAACACAAAAAAACTGACGTTGTTTATAATATTGTTGTGATATTGTTAAGCAGTTCCATGACAACACGATGTTGGGACTTTTCCGTACAGAATTACGAGATACGTGGTTTGTTCTTTCCACGGAATCAAAATGTAATCTTTCAGCGGGATTACGAACGATCGATACACAAATAACGGATTCGGTTGTTATAATCCTCGGCTGCGCCTCGGATTACAATATCCAATCCCATCCGTTATTTGCTTCATATCGTTAACGTTAATAACTATATCAGTGTTGGTCGCAGGTTGCCTTACCTTAATACCTTATTTTAATCTCAAAAGATTCTTCATTCCAAGAAAGATCTAACGTAATTTTAAGTTTTGTAACGGAAGTTTGTTTGAAACATGTTAGTGTGTGGGACGATTTCATTTTAAAAAAGTTGTAAAACAGATTGAAAAATTAAATTAGCATAACAGATTTATGTTTTCCCAAAATTTTAAGAAAGAAATTAGTGATTTGAACGTTGGTTTTCAATATTAAAAAAAATCTCCAATAAAAAATTTTGGTTACATAAAGTGACTAGTGTTATAAAGTTGTAATTAGAATGGAGACAAAAATATATCAGGTATCCCATTTATGAATCGAAAGTTTTTGCCACTCAGTTGCATGGAGCTGAGTCGCTTGTACACAAATCCTCCAAATTTCATTACATTATCATCAAAAACAAAAAAAAGTTATAGGGGTGAAATACCTTCCTCGAACACCCGGTATAGAAAACAACAAAATATAAAAGTCGTACTAACCTTTCGATTTCTTATACGATCAGCGAGTTCAGCAGCAGACAACAGCAAGATTTGATCCTTGATTGGAGGACATCTTTTCGATTTTTTAAACAATCTTGTTGCTATGACTGGTAAGTATATGATGTTTATTGACTTGATTGCCATCCAAAATAGTATTCTCACTGCTATTATCCCAGGTGGCATGTTCTGAAAACAATAGAATAGCTATAGCAGCTGAAAGATAGCATTAAAGCATATAGGTCTTATGAAAAAAGTAGAGGAAAAGTGGTTTGAAAAAATGATTGTGGAATGGGCCATTTTTCGAACGAGTATTATGAGGTGTTTACATAAACTCGCGTTCTCTTCGCAGCTGATCCTGTGATGCACGGATATATAAGCAAAGGGGGTAAAAGAAAGGGGTCTCCGACCACAAGGAGAACCTGCTCATCGATAAATGTTTCACGCAGGTCACCGTGCAGTATAAACGTAACCTTTGGATGGCCTGGATAGATTGCATTTGATACAACATCGCATGAGCTAATCATGCATTTGCTCAGATGTCTTGAAGTACCCGATAAAATGGTGAGATTTATTGGATAGCTGATGCTGCTCTGGAAGACTCGCTTCACCATGAGATCTGGTGAAGTCAGAGTCCTAATAGAGCAAGTAATGCTTTGTTTCATGGTGACTTCCTCAGCCCATTTCTCTTTTGCATTTTCCTATTGCCATTATCCGTTGCACTTAAGAAAACCCGTGGATACAACTGCGGCACCTCCAGCAACCGGAGGCACAAGGGCACCCATATTTTTTATGTGGATGCCCTCAAACTAAATCTCTCTGGAGAAAAGGACCTGAATCATTCCCTTAGAGTGGTGGAAGAGTACACGCATGCTATCGGAATGGAATTCGGGACTGACAGATGTGACTCAAAAGAGGACGAGGGATACGGAGAGGATGATCAGCTCATAAATAATAATAATAATAATAATAATGAGGGAAATTTTTAATTATAGATATCCGTCGGTATTTTGTTTACCCGATTTATAGATTGGGGTTATTATAGATCCATTTCATTGTTTAGAGAGTAAAAACTAGATTTATGAGATATAATAATGAGGATAAAAGTTCAGTATGCAACATTTTTACTGATTTGGGTAACACCTTCCGGTCCTGGGAAACAATTGTTCTTTTATTGCGATATAGCTAAAGTGATGTAATTTTTTATACGGCACCTAGGTAAATAGAAGACATTTGAGTGGATAATTTTATTATCTTGTAAGTAATTGTGTACAATTTTTTCGGCCATAGTTTCTCCCATTTTCACAGAGTGTTCGTTGGAGACATTTGCTTTATTTTGATTACCTGTTATCTCTTCCACATTTTGGTCAACTATATGAACATTTTTGTTTTTGGAGTTAAATTTGCGGCCAGGTTTATAATTTGCAATGTTTTCTTATAATTAGTATCATTTTCCTCAAGTTTCTGTTGATAATATGCGTTTTTTATTTTTCTCAATAATCTGATAAGACGGTTTCTACAGGGCAATTCAAATTCGACCCCCACCATTGGGATCTCCTAAAATTAATACAGGAGATACGTCGAAGCTTAAATTGGGGCAAAGTTGTGTATTCTGGTGATTAACAAAATACTGTTTTGAAACTTGTAAAATTCCGAGTATTTCCGGAAATATCGGAAAAAAACTGATTATCGGAATTTTCGTTTTTATTTTTTTCTATCGTTATTTGTCAACATAGCTCAAAACTAAAAGTACATTTTCATTGATACTTTTTTTCAGCTAACGTTTTCATGTTCAGATTTACTATCCGACGTTTCGTCTACTGGCATTCATCATCAACTTTTTTTTCTGTTATGGGCGCCATATTGTTTTTTATACAGAAAAATAGTGATTCTCATTCTGATTTTATTGATGTATAATTTGTTATGATTTGCAATTCTGAAACCACAGATATTAAAAAAAAAACTTCATCTGAGATGGTCATGACTCCATCGAAAAATTTTGTTTAATAAACACTACTTAGTTGTCAGAACTCATTAAACACCATAAGTTTGCACAAATACTTCAGTCGAAATGTCCTCATTCTCAAATGAAGAAAAACGAGATATGTTGAAACTTTATTATAAATTTGATAGGAATAGTACGAAAACAGTACAAATTTATTTTGAATTATATCCGGAAAGACAACAGCCGGATAGAACATTATTCGGAATTTTGGACAAACACTTGGCTGAGTACGGTACGTTTCAAAAACCAAGAACGAAATATGGAAGCAGAATGGAACAAAATATTAGACGTAACTTATTAGCAGGGGTAAAATAATTGTTCATTCCATATTCGGAGAAGTATACTTATTTTTGGTACTTTTTTAGATAAAAGCAGATCCGTCCAAATCAACACATCAAGTCTCGGCAGAAATGGATGTGCCACAGACGAGCGTTTGGAGGGAATTCAAAAAAAGTGGTTTGAAATGTTATAAGATACATATTTCACAAAAATTACATCCAGGTGATCCTGAGAGAAGGGTGGAATTTTGTAGCTAGCTCTCGAATATGGTAGACCCTACAAACTTCTTGAAAAACATTATTTGGACCGACGAAAGTACTTTTTCGAACTGTGGTATTTTTAAAAGAAATAATGAGCACATTTGGAGTGAAAATAATCCACGACACTTCAGAGAAGTCAGACCACAAGTTCGATTTCGTTTGAATGTGTGGGCTGGAATTTATGACGACCGAATACTTGGACCTCATTTCTTCTCTAATACTTTGAACGGGGAAACTTATCTTCGGTTCTTAAGAAACGAATTTGAAGAATATATGGATACGTTTCCCCTTGTTACTTATAACAGCTGCTGGTTTCAGCATGACGGGGCTCCTTCACACAATAAAAGAGCAGTTTGCGAATATTTACACCAAAGATTTCCTAATAGGTGGTTAGGAAATTCTGGACCAGTGAGGTGGCCGGCAAGGTCACCTGACCTTACAGTTTTGGATACTTTCTTGTGGGGCACTTTAAAGAACATAATCTATGGAGAGCAAGAATATGACACAGTAGATGAACTTAGAGATAATAGCATCACGCAATTCTGGTCTATCAGAAGAAGGGATATTGTTAGGGCTGTTCTTAATTTGAGACGACGAGCTCGGTTATGTATTCAAGAGAAAGGCCATCATTTCGAACACTTGTAATAATTTTTGTGCATTTTTTACAATCTCATGATTTCATTCTTGTTTTTTGAAACGCACCGTACTCAGCCAAGTGTTTTCCCAAAATTCCGAATAATGTTCTATCCGGCTGTTGTCTTTCTGGATATAATTCAAAATAAATTTGTGTTGTTTTCGTACTATTCCTATCAAATTTATAATAAAGTTTCAACATATCTCGTTTTTCTTCATTTGAGAATGAGGACATTTCGACTGAAGTATTTGTGTAAACTTATGATGTTTAATGAGGTCTGACAACTAGTGTTTATTAAACAAATTTTTTCGATGGAGTCATGACCATCTCAGATGAAGTTGTTTTTTTTTTAATATCTGTGGTTTCAGAAGTGCAAATCATAACAAATTATACATCAATGAAATCAGAATGAGAATCACTATTTTTCTGTATGAAAAAACAATATGGCGCCCATAACAGAAAAAAAAAGTTGATGATGAATGTCAGAAGACGAAACGTCGAATAGTAAATCTGAACATGAAAACGTGTAGCTGAAAAAAAGTATCAATGAAAATGTACTTTTGGTTTGAGCTATGTTGTCAAATAATTATAGAAAAAAATAAAAACGAAAATTCCGATTTTCAGTTTTTTCCCGATATTTCCGGAAACACTCGGAATTTTCCAAGTTTCAAAACAGTATTTTGTTAAGCACCAGAATACGCAACTTTGCCCCAATTCAAGCTTTGACGTATCTCCTGTAGTTTAGGAGATCCCAATGGTGGGGGTCGAATTTGAATTGCCCTGTATAGTTCTTATAATTTTATTTCTGCAGTATATGGCCTTAACATTATTTGTTTCAGTTTATCACGATGTTTAATAGAGGTTATGAGTCCATTTGTAATACCTACATGGTTTGGGTTTTGTATGTTTCACTGGGTAGTGAAAAAACTTACAGTCAAACTCCACCAAATATAATCTTTGTTGTGAATGTGGGTGTAGTCGGAGGTCTCACATCAGCAGATTACAGGAAACCCGCCACGGTTGCGGAAGATGTCAATGACATAAATTTGTATTTTAATATTTTATTCACCTAATTTTTTATATTACATAGATTTTTCCACCACATATTGTTCTTAATGTTGCAACCCTACTTTTGCTGTCCGAAATGGCAATACTGCCTTAAAATCCTATCGTGACGTGTCGAGCGAAGAAAGATAACAGTGTCGGCTTCTGAGTTTTGGCACTGTTAGGTTTTAGCAGTTATTATTCAGAGAAACTGTGTGAATCTGGATAACAACATTATATTGACAACGATACAGAGACAGAAAAAATATATGCAGACTTGAATTTGGATAATATGTCCATTATAAAAAAATATGACATTGATGTCAACGACATGTTAATCGAAGATGGGGAATTTTATAATTCAATTTCATTTCTCCCTTCTTTGGGGACTCTGACTGAAAATGTGGAAACATATATATCAGGATTTGTCGTTATACCTATAAAAAAAAATTATCAAATGTAGAGTATGTTTGTATACTCTTGAAGACATTACAGAATCTTCTGCAGATGCAGGAAACTTTAAATTATTGAATAGAAAAATTAGAGGTGGTCTCATAAGACCATCACAAACTGTTATAGATATTTGTATTTTCCTTGAAAGAAAAATCCTGCAGGTTCTTGCAATTACTGATAATTTTAAGCCAAATGAAACGATCTTCATCAATATTATTTCAGGATGAAAAATTAGGTGAGTCACAAAATGAAAATGATAAAAGGAATAACAAGAATTTACACCAGAATTAGATTTCTCAATATTTCAATGTCGCAAACTGAGGAAATTAGAGGTGAACTGGAGAGAAAAACACTTACAAAATTGATTCTACATTCCCATAGATTTTGAAACAAAATGCCACAATTTTCGTTTGATAGAAATAAGTTTGTAACATTACAAAATAAAACGTGTTGAGAATTTCTCCAATCCTACCACCTTATTTGAAAAAAAGTGAAACAAATATCATGTAACGATTCGAATTTTTGACTTTTTATATTTATTTCTCTCAACATTCGATAATCTACTTCTTATTGCAAAAAATGCCATTTGAATTCAATGCGATTCAACAATATTTACAATGATAAATGACAACCTCTGACCGAATGCACAAACGAAGTTTTTTACCCGGGAAACTTTATTTGACAGATATTTTCCCCATTTCATTTCTCCCATCAAGGACATTTCTGTTTTTCAACAAAAATTGTGGAAGAGTCAACAAGTAGCTTGCATGTAAAAAATATTGTTATGTCTTGTCAATTAAAGCCTTTGTTATTATTCTTATTACATACTTTTTGCATTTATAACTAACTAATGGCCAATTTATGCAACGTATCATTATCATAGACACAATCACTACCACAGTCCTAGTCTTAGTCGTTGGCTCAAGAAATTTTTATACTTATGCAACACAGTCATAAGCTTGAAAATTAAAAATTGACAGGTGTCAACACTGCCAATACTGTCTTTTTACAATATTGAGTTGTTTTTTTCTGATTTACAGACTGAGTGGAATAGAATCAATTCCCATCAAAATATCAAATTTGAATTTTTCGACGGTCACAATAATCTCTCCCTACTTGGTCGCGAGAAAGCACAAAATAGAAGACCTACACTCAATGTTCTATCGTGGTGGCATTTAATATGTGTAAATTCATCATGAATGATAAATAAAGAGGAAATAAAATCTTCCAATTTACACAAAAAATATATACTTGTAACGTGCTTACAATTGTTTCGACACACGGTGTCATCATCTGAGCGAGTTATCAACTGCACTCAATATTTCTATATTCAAGAAGTCAATTATTGGTTTTCTGTATATGTCATTGAAGGAAAACTCTATTATATTGTAAATGCTAACAACAACTCATACCAGATTCAGGAATAGAATGTCAAAAATCCTAAGACCGTCCCTGGCGACACTTGCGCTCTATTGCGCAAACTCGTAAGTTCGTGTATCTACCGTAGGGGGACCACGTTATTCTGAACTAATTGGCGTTCTAGTGTTTATTATATTTCTATGGACTACATCCTGTAATGTGCAGATGTGAGTCTTCCGACTACACCCACATTCACAATAAAGATTAGGTATATTTGGTGAAGTTTGACTGGTAGTTTTTTCACTACCCAGTTTTATCTCACCTCCACTGTATGTAATGGATCGCCTCCGTTGGATTTGTATGTTTCAGTTTGTGAGACTTTATTTTGGAATTACTGTCAATATGGTATTTGAGTTTATTTATGAATGAATCATACGATATCAGTATTTTGAGTAATATTTAGCCGGTCTTTCTTCTCTAACACTTTTTTCAGTTTGGTATAATAGATAATTTTATATTCATAGTCAGATGGTTGTAATTTTTGTTGTTGTTTGAGAATTAATGAGGTAGCTATGGCATAATGATCGTTTAAATCAATATTAATTTAATGAACATTTTCTCAAACAATTTTACTCTCACATTTTACGAATATTATATTATCATACTTAATAACTTTATAATTTACACACCAACTCCGCCTCCGCTAGTTGGTCGGTCTTTTCTCTCTCTTCACAATTCCGCATGAAGCCAGATTTTAGTTACTCCTACCACATGACATCCATCATCAAACACCCTGTTTTTACATTCATTGAAGTTAGCAATGGAATGTTTCTGATCATATTTACACAATGGAACTCTGAGTTAGTGTGCCTGTATGAAACGATCGTGACCAATTTTTACACCCTTGTATTGCATCATAATTTATCTGCTTTCTTTTATTACAGTATAGTATATTCTGTAACAAGGTTAGAATGAAAATTCGATGCGAGTGGAAAGTTCCGAGCGCGAGCCGAAGGCGATCGTGAGGAACCACGAGCATCACGAATTATCATTCTAACCGAGTAGCAGACTATACTTTCTCCACGATCAAAGATAGGAAACGTGACAGCAATAATTTTCACACTTACTCAAATTTTGCCACTACGATGACAATCAAATACGTCAAGGCTAATGTTATTATTGCTAACCAGTATGAGAATATTATGGGGCAGAGGTGTTGCAGAATATTTCTTCAATCTCAAGAGAGAGAATTCCAGCATTCTGTAATCAAATTTGATTTCAGAATTGGCAAATTCTGTAATGATCGTGGAGAAAAGATTTTAACATACATATTGAAAACTCGTGGCTTTCCTTGTATTGCCTTTTCTTTTCTTTCTTAGTTGCGATATCAATAAAAATTAACAAGCTTCATTATCTCTGTCGAAAGTACCTAATATGTTTTATGGCTCTTTTGTGAATGTCACTTCTGCGAATAATGATTTATGGAACATTCATTGAAAAATTATGTTTTTTTATATCCTAAATTAGTACCTACTTACTTCTTACCCAATTATGAATGTAAATGTTATTTTAATGCAATTCCATGTTACTTTATTATTATCGAGAGTGACGTTGACTCTTAGGACATTCCCTTTCTGAGTATACTTAAAATTGATTCACTTTTTTGTCGCACAGAATTTCTACTGATACTGGTGTTTAGGAATATTTATAAAAAATTGTGTGTGTGCTGCATGGGAAACATATTATTTGTTTTCCTTGAACTACCTACACGTTTATTGAATACATCTAATAGGAAACTTTGAACTTCTATAGCAGAAAGTCCCAGTGCTGTTACAAAACGGGTAATCTATTCGAAAGTTTTTCCAGTGACACCTCTAGAATAGTATTTCATGAGACAAGAGTGACTCTTGATATTGACTTGGTCTTGCATTGAAATCGAGAAAAATTACAGACAAGAGGTTCAGAAATAAATCATGACAGGTCTAAAATCATGAAGAATGAATTTTTCTTGACAAGACTTCGGGATTTCTCGAAATTTCTTTTTGGTGATTTTTATTTGTAAAATGAGTTTTATAGAGAAATTAAACTTCTTAGGACGTTTAGTATTTTGGATTAGTAATGTATAGAAAGTCAAAGCAATATTTGAATTTTTTTTATAACAAGCGTTTAATTTCCACATACAGGGTACTCTTTACGAAACTACATTTAAATAACTTACTATTCAACCCAGATCAAACACAGCTGATCTCTTGCTGATTCATCGCTATGCTTTCTAATTAGCAAAGACGCCTTAGAAAATAGTCTGTCAGATGATGATGAAATCGCCATTATTGAAAAATAATCTCTCGTCATTCTGAATAAGCATTGGTAAGTTTTCTCATTTTTCCATCACCATTGACTGATATCTGTATCCCCATCGGTTCTGGGGCTGCCATAATAGTTGTTAATTCTCTTCTCCAGAGTTCATAGAATTTGGTTCAACAGCGTTTTCTGTCTCTTCCCTAGGAGATCATTTCAAAGTTTTTTTTGTGTCCAGCGTTCAAGATACAGAGTACATCCAGATGGATTTGTGATAATGTTTGAAAATCTTGTCTCTTGAAGCATTGAGAGCCAATATTTGTTTTTCATCGGTTACTGTTCTGATATCTTTTTTACCGAGATCTTTTGCCCATAATTTCAATTTGTTGAGAAGTAGATGTACCAATAACTATACAGTTGAGATAGAACAGAATATAGGAAAGGTAACAAATATTTCAGAACATTATATAAGAAGGTTTCCTCAGAATGCCAATTTTTGTTTAAATATGCATTGTTGGCACATAGACACATAGTATATTCAGCCTTGGATTCTACAGTCCAAATTAGCGTTTGGAACGTCCCATACAGTCTGTACATCAACAACTGGCATAAAAAAGTTGAATTTGAGATTTATTTGTTCCGAATTTATGAGTTTTTTATTTACAGATCCAATTACTTCTCCCATAGTTACAAAACTATGGGAGAAGTAATTGAGGTTTCCTTCGGTTTCTTCATTTAGATCATATTCATCATTACCATTTCGACCATTTCGACCATTTTCAACAAGAACTTCTTCAACCTTATTTTGGATGGAGTGCGCATCAAGATTGAGAAATTTTGAGACTCTTGAAAATCAAGACAAGAGGTAGGCTACCAAGAACATACCAAGACAAGAGGTACTTCATTCTTGTCTCGAGAATAAGAGAGTCTTGAAAATCGGCACTAGATATGCAATTTCTCGATCTTGATGAAACACTGAAAAATCTCCTTGTATTGCATGCTATGTCATTTCTCATTCAATTATTTGTTCTCATTATTTTCATGTTCTACACGATGCATTCGTTGGCGATTAATATTGATTGGCGGAAAAATATAGAAAGTCAGTACCTATAGTACTCTCATTCACAAATTCTCATGCTTTCATAAACAGAGAGTTCAATAATCAGGTTAGTAATTATTATTTGGGCGCGCGCACAATTGCACTAAATGTGGATGCGAAACGAATCAACGAATGAAGGTCGTCTTGTCTTTGACATCGAATAATAATTAATTGAAAGAGGAAAGATGAACCTCGGAAGTCCAAGATTTCATTGAATGTAGAAAGTGTAATTACGAGGGTAAAGCCAGAAAAGAAATATTGAAAATCTGAGTGTTATTTGAAAAACACTCCAACCCAAGTGTGGCATGATTTGGACATGAACAAGTTACTTAGTCCTAATTTAGAGAAGAAGCAATTCACAATTATCATAATGGGATTTGAATTAAAAGTTTATTCGATTCAAATGTATACGAAATCTTTCATCAACTTTAAAAATTAATGCATACTCTCAAAATTGAAATGAAAACATGAAGATAAATTATTCTATCTTTCAAACCCAAAATGTCAAAATCTATTAACCATCCTAAAAATCTTCGAGAGATAAAAATTAAATTGATGGCACCACAATCATATTTTCTGGTAGCAAGTGGTTGTCCCTAAAATTATTATTGAATTATTGTAATTCCCACCGTCGGATTGTTGGTAATAGGGCCAACCTATAGAATGACTGGCAAAAAATAAAGAAGCCCTTATTTGTTGTGCAATTTTGATGATTGAGATTTCTGTAAAAAATGCCTTCTGACGTATACCTATGATACCTGTCTGTTATGTGTCATTTCTTTTCTTGTGCCAGAATAATTTGCAGTAAAAGAAAGTCTGGTAAATAGTGGGCTTATCTTTTTAGATGGATCCAAAATGATTTCATGGTGTCAAGTCAAAACTGAGATTCCGAGTTTACGTGCCAGTGAATATAAAAATTTGTCCGATGATGATTATTACCGAAAAAGATCAACATCTTCTCAAGTTCCAGTGGAAGATACCAGCGAAGAGGAACAGTTTGAAGAAGAAGTCGAAGTGGAGAATATCAGAATTGAAAGTTATTCATATGATAGTGAAGACGATGTTCCCCTTTCTACTTTAGCTGAAGCAAATAAAGACCCCTGATGAAGATATCTTATTCAATGGGTCTCAGTACTTGAGCAATAATATTTTGAATATTGATAGTAGGTATTCACAAGTTTTTCAAACTCTTATTTATCGATGACATACTTGTTTATATACCGGAAGAGACTAATTTATATGCTGTCCAATGTAGACCTGATACGCCAGCAAATGTAACTTAAGAAGAAATAAATATTTTCACTAGTAATACCACTAGAGGTTAAAAAAATTCCGGATATTAATTTGACTTCGCGTGGTATTCGGTAAGAAAATTCCACACCGAATTGTGGTGGAAAATAAAATATTTTTATGGAGGCCGTTTACAAACTTTTGTGCAGAAAAATCGTTTAATTTCGATAGAGCGGATATACCCGTGGAAGAACTGGCGCTTATTCTTGAAGACTATGGGTTCAACATGCGAAAAAATAATTCCAAAGACTACAAGGAGAGTGTTATCAAAGTTTTATGGAATTCCACAGTCAAGTTGTTGCAGGAATATTTTTTTGAAATTTAATCCATTCTCTTACATACAATTTTTGAACGCAAGAGCTGCAAAAAATGCTAAGCACCGGAAGCTACAGCAGATGTGCTGAGAAAAATTATTGAGCTTAGGGACGAAAACTTAGGGACGAAAACACTCCGGAAGGACCGCAGAAAAAGTTTTTCCACGTTGCTGGTCATGAATTGGCCTGGAGAGGAAATGAAGGAGCGGCAGCACAACTCGAATATTTTGTGGAGGAAATTGACAATAGAGGGGAACCAACAGGCCGCATTGAGTATAGCCCAGTTTTTTCCAAGACCACCCAAGGCGGTTCTGAGAAAATGGCTAGCAGTAAGTGGCTAGTACCGAAAACACTCAACGAAGAAAAATGCCCAGTGAGACTGTTCAAAACTCAGCTATAGTTTTGTTATTTTTCATCTGCTGGAAACTTAGCTAGGCAAATACGAGGGCTGTTTGGTAACTCCGTGACTATTTGAATAAAGAAAAAAAAAAATTGGCAAATAAGCGTTTTATTTTTCAACATAATCTCCTTTTAGATCAATACATTTAGTCCAGCGTTTTTCCAGTTTTTTTATTCCTTCCAAATAATAGGTTTTCTCAAGGCCCTCAAAATAGGCGTTTGTTTCGGTTATAACCTCTTCATTCGACCCAAATCTCTTACCACCCAGCCATTTCTTCAGGTTTGGGAAAAGAAAATAGTAGCAAGGGGCTAAATCTGGAGAATATGCTGGATGGGGTAGTAGTTCGTAGCCCAATTTATGAATTTTTGCCATAGTGACTACACACGTGTGCACTCGTGCATTGTCTTGATGAAGCAGCACTTTTTTTTTCGCTAAATGTGGTCGTTTTTGCCTCAAATCAATATCGAATCTGTCTAAAAGCTCTGAATAATATTCGCCGTTGATCGTTCTACCCTTCTCTAAGTAATCTATATGAATGACACCGCGTGCATCCCAAAAAACTGTGGCCATAACCTTGTTGGCTGACAGACGCACCTTAGCCTTCTTTGGTGCACGTTCACCAGTTGACACCCACTGTTTTGATTGTTCCTTGGTCTCTGGGGTATTGTGATGGATCCATGTTTCGTCTACGGTTATATAACGGCGTAAAAACTCGCCCGGATTGCGATTGAACTTTGCCAAACACTCCTTTGAAGTGGTCACACGGTTGCGCTTGTGGTCGAGTGTGAGCAATCGCGGCACCCATCTCGCGGATAGCTTCTTCATGTCCAAATATTCATGTAAAATGTGATGTACTCGCTCAGTTGAGATGCCTACAGCCTCAGCTACCTCACGTACTTTTATTCTCCGATCGTCCAATATCATTCCATGGATTTTATCGACGATTTCTGGCGTGATGACCTCTTTTGGGCGACCTGAACGTACGGCGTCACTTGTGCTGGTACGACCACAACGGAACTCAGTAAACCACTTCTTAACCATTGAAATTGATGGTGCAGAGTTCCCATAGTATTTATCAAGTCTTTCCTTGGTTTCAGTTATGGTTTTTTTACGCAAAAAATAATGCTTAATCAACACACGAAATTCACTTTTTTCCATTTTTGTTAAAATTCACGAGGTTGTCTGCTTCTAATTGCTGTCAAACACAAACCAAATGTCGCAGCTTGCTCAAAATTTGACAGTAGTCTATTGAAAGATGGTGGTTGACAGCAGCAGTGTTGCATTTAAAGTTACTGCGCCGGAAATTTAAAAAGTCACGGACTTACCAAACAAGCCTCGTATAACAAGTTTACATTGCGTCGAAGTTTCGATACCATCCTCTAGGTATCGGTTACAAGCCTGCGATAATTCTGAAATTTTTACTTATTGTAATTGCATGAAGATGGCAACCTAAAGCATATTTTATATCAATTTTGGTTTACTACAAGTGGTAGATAGTTATAATTTTATCAAATTTAATGTGTTTTGCAGTTTCGGCAATGGCCATGTAATGGCTTCTCATAAGCCTGCCCTTTAAGATATTGTTTCCTACTCATTGTAGTTACACGGTAATGCAGTTTTATAATGAAATATATTACACTCTTTGAGCTTACTACGAGTGGTAGAAAATTATTTTTTTTTTGGTTTTTATTAACGGTATTTAAAGGTATGGAATTCATAACCAGCGTCAGCAAGCATCAATCATAGGAGGCGGTGATAATTGTATTTTGACTCTTAAAAATACCAAAAAAACTCGCGTTTTGTTGCAATAAAGAATATTGCAACCAATAAAATTATTTGTTTAAAAAATGAATCGATTTGAAAATCATACTATATGCAAAATATGCGTGAAATTGTCTGATGTAATGATCAATCATCGTACCATGACTTATTTATTCGCATTAATAGAGGATTGTGGTTCCAACTTGAAGAAAGAAATTTGTTCCGAAATGTCCACGAATATTTGCATTTAAACTACGCAAAATTGAAAGTAAAGGTAAATAAATTAATGTCTAAATATTATATATATTTTATTAAACATATACACTTAATTGAAAATATTCAAAGTCCTGCATTTTCGCCATTAAGAAGAGAGGAGGTGTCCGAAGAATATAGATAACATCTTAACTTTGTAATTAAAATGTATCAAAATTAAATATTATGTGAACAAATGAAAACCAGCCTGTCAAAAATGGTCTGTTATTGTAAACGTCAAAAAATTTGCAGTATAATTCGCTGTTGTGTACCCCACGAGAAAAAAAATTCCACTAAAATACCTCGGTTGCCATGGTGATATGTCAAAATAACGTATTTTAATTGGTTCAAAATTACAGGTGTGGAATTTTCAGTAGTAATACCACAAGTGACTGAATTTTTGCGATAAGTCTGTCGATTCATTTCTGAACGAAACTGAATTGCTTCGAGTGTTTTCTCGATACAATTCAGTTGAGTTCAGAAATAAAATACAGACTTATGAGATAAATTCAATCACGAGTGGAATTTTTTTAGACTATTTCACGAAGCATTAAAAGTATGTATTATGAACACGAACAATCAATTCATCATAACCATAATCAATTAACTATAATCATAAAATATGTATGATACCTATCAATAATTTATTATAAAGTTACGATGCGACTCATTTTGACGTTTTCGCTTACAATTATGATTTGTCAAAATGTCAAACTTTGCTTTGTCATCTATGGTTACATCGTTGAAAACACCAACGCTGACCAGACAGCTGGTGTTTTCGCGATAATACAAGTTGTCTTTGGTTTGTGATTGGTCAGATTACGTGAATATCTTAATAGGATTGGAATTTGTCTATACATGTCGATAGCGCACTTGCCATCCACTAGAAGTTAGTGTAGCAGTACATTGAGTATTCCTGCAATAACTCGAGCTATGTCATGCAACCGGTTTGAAGAAATAAAACGTTTCATTCACTTCAACGATAAACAAACTACAAAATACGCAAATTATAAGAAAAACCAAATGAGAAATACCTGCTTGTCTCAATAGAATCTCAATGCAGTTGACGAGCAAATTATTTCAACAAAAGCTCAATCATCCCTAAAGCAACATAATCCGAAGAAACCTTATAAATGCATGGGGCTATATTTGTACTAAGCGAGTATCAGGTTTCAGTTACGATTTCGACTTCTTTTCTGGAACAAATAGCTTGCAGCCTCATCAACCAAATATTGGGGCAAGTAGTAATGTGGTAGTAAAACTTACATGACAGAGATAATAGATACTTGTAGGCAACGTACTTGAACAACGTATTTATAATAATAATAATAATATAACAATAATAATAATATTTTTTATTGTCAAAAAATCATCAAGGACATGGACAACGTCAAAAAAGAGTTTAATACACCGATAACATAACATTACAAAAAAAACACTTCACGGAATCAACATGTTGTAAATATAAAACTTCGCTCAATAGACAGGAAACAATATTAATCATTCACAAAAATCAAACTTACAGAATACTACTTCCTTCAAGTAATCAATAACTGAACTTCTGAATTTATGATTATTGCTAATATCTTTCAACTGAGTTGGCAGCCTGTTATAAGCCTTCCTTGCTCTGTATTCAGTACTCCGTTTAAAAAAGGCAGTTTTGTGATGTGGAATCCTGAGATCAGCCCGGTTACGAGTTAACTTATTCATTTCAGTTGAATATTTATCTGCATTTGTAGAGAACAAGTATTGGTGTTTCTTCACGAAAATAACCAGAGATAAATAGTATAAAGAGGGTACTGTTAATAACCCATGATTTGCAAAATATGACTTGCAGGAGGTATTATACTCAAGACCAAGAATACATCTCAATATTCGCTTTTGCAATATGAACATTTTATTTGCGTTTGAACTGGAACCCCAAAAAAGTATTCCATATGCGATGATTGACTGGACATGTCCATAATAATACAATTTCATTCCATATTCTGACACCTGCTCTCTCAGATATCTAATTACACCGCAGACCGAAGCCAGTCTGTTGGCCAAGGTATCAACATGTAATTTCCAGCTCATATTAGAGTCAATGTACACTCCCAAGAATTTTATAGATGCCAGCACCGGCACTGATTTTTCATTTAATCTAACATACGGAGATTTAAGTATATTTTTGATCTGGTTGAACATTATAAGTCCAGTTTTATCAGAATTCAAAATCAGAGAGTTATCTGTACACCACTCGTCCATTTTCTTTGCCACACTTGATGTTGAGTCAGCAAGATCCCTAATATTAGTGCTGTTTATAATAACCGAGGTATCATAAGCAAATTGAAAAGTTTGGCAGTTTGAACTGGAGAGAAGGTAGAGAGTTAATGTACAGGAGAAAAAGAAGGGGACCCAGGATAGACCCCTGTGGTACGCCTCGCTTGATTAATTTTTTTTCTGATGTGAATAACCTTCCCTCTTGCATAATCGCAACTACTTGAAATCTATTTTCAAGGTAGGACCTCAATAAATTTAATGGTGCACCTCTTATTCCAAAGTCATCCAGTTTCTCCAACAGAAGGTCATGGTCAACCATGTCAAAAGCTTTTGACAGATCAAAGTATATTCCCGCGGACAGACTTTTGTTATCGAGATGAGTTGCTATATTTGTCACAGCATTATAGATGGGTAATTCAGTAGACATGCCTTTACGGAATCCAAATTGTTCACTGGCAAGGATATTGTGTTTTTCACAGAAAGTCTTTTGTAAATTATTTTTTCAATAATTTTGGATAGTGCAGGTAATAATGACACAGTCCTGTAATTTTTCACTTCAGTTTTAGAGCCCTTTTTGTAGACTGGGACAACTTTAGCAATCTTCAAATCATCTGGGAAAGTACCAGTCAAAAAACATTCATTAATAATGTCTTCCAAAACATTGCCAATAAAATCTGGGACTTTTTTCAGAATTGCTGACGGAATTTGATCAAAACCACATGAGTATTTAGGATGTAATGCATGCAAAACATTTATTATCTCATTTGCTGAGGAAGGTAACCAAAAAAGAGAGTCCCTTATCAGTTCACGTTTATGATACTCTTGTGGGCTGTTGCTGATGAAATCATAATGTGATTTGAAAATGTCAACAATTTCTGAAGGGTCCTCTACTGTGGACACGCCACTGATTAAAGTTATAGCTTTATTTTAATTTTGTCTATTCGGTACACCATTTTTGAGCTTCTCAGTAGTCTATATACAGAAAATGAACTTGGCTAAACATTTTTGAGACATGTTTCAAAATGATTTTCCAAAAATCGACAAGTATAAACTGCCCCTTAGACTGCCTGCAAATCAACCATCTCTCGGTACATCATTTTAGAGCTTCTCAGTAGTCTATATACAGAAAATGAACTTGGCTAAACATTTTTGAGACATGTTTCAAAATGATTTTCCAAAAATCGACAAGTATAAACTGCCCCTTAGACGGCCTGCAAATCAACCATCTCTCGGTATATGATTCTCGAGCTCTTTATTAGTTTATATACAGAAATTGAAGTTAATTCGGATCAAGATCCGAATTTAATTTCACACCCGACGCCACTGGCAAATTGGCTGCTAGATAAAAACGGCTGCTAGAAAGTGGCTGCTAACTTCACACCGGTTATTTGTTATGCGATTGAAGATATTCCACATTGTTTTTGATTTATTTCTTGAATTCGCTATTTTATTATCATTCAAAGATTTTTTATAGTGAGATAACCATCGCTTATAGGCTGATCTTTCCGTTTTTTACCTTGCAAGAATATCATCACATTTTGTCTCTGTGTATAATCTATACCAGTCCCTTACATACTGAGACTAACATTTTATTTCTTGGTTCACCCAATTGCTATTTTTTGCTTTGGTCACTTTAGAAGTGAGAGGAAACGCTACATCAAAATGATGAAATAGAATATTATAGAAGGATTTATACTTGCTATTCACGTCCCCTGTTGAGTAAACTTGTTTCCACGATTCACTATATAGAGACTATTCAGTAGACATGCCTTTACGGAATCCAAATTGTTCACTGGCAAGGATATTGTGTTTTTCACAGAAAGCAACAAGTCTTTTGTAAATTATTTTTTCAATAATTTTGGATAGTGCAGGTAATAATGACACAGTCCTGTAATTTTTCACTTCAGTTTTAGAGCCCTTTTTGTAGACTGGGACAACTTTAGCAATCTTCAAATCATCTGGGAAAGTACCAGTCAAAAAACATTCATTAGTAATGTCTTCCAAAACATTGCCAATAAAATCTGGGACTTTTTTCAGAATTGCTGACGGAATTTGATCAAAACCACATGAGTATTTAGGATGTAATGCATGCAAAACATTTATTATCTCATTTGCTGAGGAAGGTAACCAAAAAAGAGAGTCCCTTATCAGTTCACGTTTATGATACTCTTGTGGGCTGTTGCTGATGAAATCATAATGTGATTTGAAAATGTCAACAATTTCTGAAGGGTCCTCTACTGTGGACACGCCACTGATTAAAGTTATAGCTTTATTTTAATTTTGTCTATTCGGTACACCATTTTTGAGCTTCTCAGTAGTCTATATACAGAAAATGAACTTGGCTAAACATTTTTGAGACATGTTTCAAAATGATTTTCCAAAAATCGACAAGTATAAACTGCCCCTTAGACGGCCTGCAAATCAACCATCTCTCGGTACATCATTTTAGAGCTTCTCAGTAGTCTATTATTATTGTGTTTCATCGTGTTTGGGTTTGAAGGAATATTGAGTATTGTAGAAATAATTGTTTGTGAATTTGTTGATTGAGAACTGATAATGGCTGGAAGAGATTTGGTTTTTCAAAACAATGAAAAATATGACATTATACAATGTTTGAATCAATCCAATGAAAACGTTGGCGAAGCTTTGGAACTTTATTTGACCAGGTATGACGTCGAGAATTTTACCACAAGACATTTCCTACATCGTGATTTAAAAACTTTCAGATATCCTGAGAGGCATCAACCTAGTCGAGCAACTATATTCAGACTAAAGTATAATTTACTGAATTATGGTGCATATTCTAAACCTCGACCCAAGGTATATAATAAAGAGAATCAAGAAGTAGATGAAATAAATGTGTTAGCTAGCGTTCATGCCTATCATCAGACTTCTTGTGCAAAATTAGAGAATGATACTGCTATTTCCAGATCACGGGTACACAGAATTTTAAAAAAGTATAAGTTAAAACCCTACAAAGTCAATATTGTCCAACACTTATATCCTGGTGATGCAGCAAGACGTGTGAATTTCTGCAATTGGTTTTTGAACCATGCTCGGAGAGACGTTGATTTCGCAAAAAAAGTTATTTGGTCAGACGAATCACATATAAGCAGTGCTGGTATATTTAACAGGCAAAATACAAGGCATTGGTATGATGAAAACCAGCACTTGATTTTTGAACGACAACAACAGGGTAGATTTGGTTTTAATGTGGCATGTTTCATATTGGGGACAAAAATCATATACCGCATTTTTGAAGGATCTCTTACCGCAACTAGGTACTTGACAATTTTAGAAGACGTGTTACCGGAACTACTGGAAGATGTTCCCCTCGCCTTTCTTCATTCCATACATTTCCAACAGGTCGGCGCCCCTGCCCATAATTCAAGATTGATCGGGCGGTTTTTAGAAAATAATTTTCAGGGTTATTGGATTGGAACTCATGGACCCATCAGGTGGCCTCCAAGGTCACCTGATCTGTCTATATTAGACTTTTTCTTGTGGGGCTATTTGAAAAATAAAATATACAGTAACAGACACAACAGTCCCGAAGAACTTCGTGCATCAACAGCGGCAGCTTTCCGAAATTTACAAAACCGCCCTTTTATAATATTAAATGCACTCAGGCAAATTGAAAAAGTTTGTCAATTATGTATTAGGGAAAATGGACAGCAATTTGAACAGTTTAATCAATAAGATATTATGTAATGTTGAAAATTTTTATTAATGATAAATATTTTATTGGGTATTTCTTTTGTATCTAATTTGTATTATGAATTGTTATATTATTTATTTTTTGCTATTAGGTAGGTACCTACGTTTTGTTTTTCGTGTTAGTGTATTATCTTTATTTGCTTACTCTCCTATAAAAAAAAAAACACAAATGAAAATTATTCAATTAATTCTTCTTTTATATGGGAAATCCATGGCCCACTAACAAAACATTATCATTAAATGATGTTTTAGTGTTTTATAGCATTTCTGAACATCCTACCTATATAGTGTTATACATAATTTTGAAGGGAAAAAATAGCGAATTCAACGAAGTAATAAAATACAGGGTGTTCCATTGAAAAAAAGAAAGGGTCCGAAAAGTATCAATTTCCAAAATCGCCCTGTATCTCATAAACGGAAACAGTTATGCAAAATCTGATTAGGCCAACTTGAGTTTCACAAAAAAGTATGACAGGAACGTGAAAACCGCAAGGCTCTATCTTAAATAACAAGCGAGAAACCTGGCTGTCTCACCCAAAATGGGATGCACTGTACATTCAGAATATGTATCTGAAATGAAAACCTCTAATAACGAAGTTTTCATTCGTCATTTTCTAAATTTCTCGGAAATTTACCAAAACGCAAAATTCTCACGCGAGGATATCTTACAGATTATGACTATGTGAATGTGAAGATCTGTAGTTCAGAATCTGCTCTATCTCGCAGTGACTTTTTTTGTTGGAAATCTCAGGCCAGTTTTATTTTGAAATTTTCAAAACCGTTTGAGCATGACCGCACTGCTGCAAAAGACAGTATATCACAGAAAATAATTTTTCTATAGCATTATATGTTGATTTGTTGATTTAAAATTAGAATGAATTATGGTATCATGTGGACATTTGAAAGAATAAATCCCCATTGGAATCGAAATGTTAATCATTTAACATGTTTTTGGAATTGTCTTTTTTGTATTTTCATGAACTGCGTAATATTTCCTTAAATATATTTGTAAGCTAAGGCAAAATTAAATTTGATTTTTTTATAGATATTGACAACAAGGACAATCAGTGAAAATTGAGGAGCTACTTTGAGGGCCTCTAGCGTGAGGTGTTACCTGGAATTTTTTCTGTGGTATAATCGGACGCTAGTAATTACAATTGGCTGGTTTGTTATTTATTAGTGGTCTTCTATTTCAAAAAGTAGTATCGGTGATACCATTCAAAATTGTATTTGTTCCATGTTTGTCATCAAAAGTTAACAGGGGGGGGGCTAAAAAGGACGCACGGTATTTAGTTTCATTAAAATTATAGTGAAACTCTGACCGTTCCATTAAAATTTTGGAAATTATATGCACTCGTAAAGACGTAAATATGGGATTTTACCCTCATTATATTTTGTCATAACTTTTTTATCAGGTTGAATTTTGTGAATTGAAATCGTGAATCAGTATAACTGTTGCATTCTCTAACTTTTTTGTTACCTGATTTATTCTATAGAACTAGCAGTTTTAGAATGAAAATATTACCTAAAAATAATACGGTATATAACTTGTTTCAAATTTTAATTTGAATTTGAAGACTTTGTTGCTGTCATATTATAATAAGCTCTTGTAAAGTTGTGTTGTTATTATACTTTTAAGAAAAATTTTATTTCCATCGTTACGAAGTTGATATCTATTAATGGAATTGAAATTGAACAAAAAAAAATTCATATCAGTTGCTTCTGAAATATAAGTACATTTAATATATTCCAAATATTTTATAGCTGCAAACCTAGAAGTCAATCTTCATTCTACATGATTCTTTATGTGTTTTTAATTCACTACAATTACTTCAACCTTGAACGATGCGAACAAAAACCGTGCTATCAAGATATAAAAAATAATTAATTACCTAGCTACTGATTTCATGAATAATACTTGGAAAAACTAATTACGTTATAACATTTCTCAATGTCTTAGACGAAATATAGACGAATATGTATACCAAATTGCCATTGCCAACATTTACCGTATCGATTAATTTTATAATTATTTTTATTATTACATATAAATATAGGCTGAGGATAGATTCCTATGTGAGCCTAAAAACTAAAGAGAGATCAACGAGTCAATACACATGCAACAGAACAGAAACCACACCGGACCCAAGGAGACTAAAATTTAACAAGGAGAGTTTAATCCTCATAAGTCAATGGGGACACTAGTAGAAAGAGATGAAAGAACATTTGTGACGAAATGTGACGTAGTTGGACGTGACATGGCCGCCGTTCTCTATAGACAGTGACGGACTAGCTCTTGGTATATGAGAGTTACTGCCGACAGTTTTGTTGCTTGGTTCGAGTTCGACTCTGTACTCATATCCAAGTACGTCACTATGACGCGTTGATGCTACAAGATTCTGATTGGCTAGAGCTTATTAAACCCTCCTTGTTAGTTTAGTCTCTTTGCACCGGACCTGCATACTCCATAATTGGAGGAACGTAGGTTTTATAGAGGTTTATGGAACTTGAATATGATGATGGGAAAACGTTTTGTGGATGAGCTAGATCAGTGTGTTGGTGCGTTTGTATGTGGATATAATATGTTCGGACCAAGTGAGGTCGGTATTGATAGTAACGATTGACCGTTTATTGTGTACGTGTGGAGTGGATTGTTCCTTCCTCGATGAATTACGACGCATTTGTCGACATTTAGAGGTAAAAGCCAATCCTCACACCACTGACTAATCGAGTTGAGGTCTTCTTGAAGGAATTGATGTTCAACTAAGTCATTTCCATACAGTTTAGTATCAGCGGCATAAAACGACTTGCAGGACTTTATATGAAGAGCAAGATCACTTGCATAAACAACGAAGAGGAGTTGGCCAAGAACAGATCCCTAGGGAACTGCACTTGTAACTTGTCTGTCCGAAGAAAAAGAATGTCCCACTATGACCTTGAAAGTTCTATCTGTCATGTAATTTTCTATGCATAGGTTTAGTTGGCCCCGAATACCGAGTTTGTCAAGTTTGTGCATTAGCCTCCTCACTGGGACCCTGTCGAAAGCAAAGTCAAGATAAACGATATCTGTTGGTAGTTTTTATCGTAAGCTGTCGTCCAATCGTTCAAGCACTGTAGAAGATTGCTGGTGGCGGATTTACCTTTGACGAAACCATGTTGTTCCTATGGTATGATTGCGTTTTTTGGTAAATATTCTGACATATCTTCTACAATTATTGATTCCATTACTTTGGAAGGTACGGATAGAAGACTAATGGGCCTGTAGTTAATTGGATTGAGTTTATCGCCCTTTTTTGAAAATAGCAGTGACAGACGCCTTCTTCCAAGCCCGTGGGATTTGAGATTTTGCGAAAGAGATTATTTTTTAACTCCAAATCCTTTCTGACAAAAAACAAATTGAAAAGGATGGTATAAGAATTCTCCTATTGGGACAAATGAAATATCTAAATGGACCAAATCCTCGGAGGACAAAAACTCAACAATCTCCGTCACAGAATAAGAAAATCTTCTGCAATTTTCATTGGATCTTTGATGGGATTCAGTTCATCGTTCAGATCGAAGTTTGGAAATTCTGAACATCTTTCAACTTCTTTAATCTTTCCATACGAGCTATTGATTATTTTGGTAGGTATTGCTCTATTTTCTCAAAGTGATTGTAGTCTTTCTTGTTTTTTGATGTACTCACTACATAATTTCTATATGATAGTAATAATAATAATATTAAAAAAAAGGTTTTTATCATTTTCAAATTATGTACATAGATGTATCTACGCTTAGTAACAAAAAAACATTTCTGAAAACAAAGGGCGAAGTTCATTTTCTGCAGAGAAACAATAATAGCTTCTCTACGAAAATGTTCTTCAACTGAACCCTAATACAGTGTGTCTAATAATTTCAGAGTGTAACCTCCTAATTGACAAATAGATAATGAGAGAAAAGGGATAATAATAGTTATATTTGTAGTATGGGCAGCGAGGTAGGAGCACCTATCTATAGACTTGTGTTTTGAATAATTTGTTTTTATATTCAGACCTGAAGCAAGTAATGCGATGTTTCTTTTTTATATGTTTTGAATGTGTTCCACTCACGTCATCTTCGTTTCATCGAATTTTTTATTCGCGCAAATATTTCATTATCAAACCAAGGTAAGTTACTTTCATATTCACAAACTTGAATTGTGGAAATAAGATTCATTGCAGTTATTTGAGATTTCTTTATAAAGAGTATTTATATCAACACAATCGAGTGACCAGTTAGTTGAATTCACGAACACACCTATTCCCAACCAGTTCTGTGATTTCCTAGACATCTGTAGTAACACTTAAATTCGGTGTAAAACTCAAAAATGTTATTTGGATAAAAAATTGAAATATTTTTTTGTTTTTCCGTATATCTGAAATAACTATTCGAATTCAATGCGAAACAGTAACAATATTAGTTGAGTATGATGTGTATAAAAAAAAATCCAAAACTGAAACTTGATGAATAGCACACAAGTAGAGTGTGATTCAAAATGAGTTTAAATACCAATGAATAATTATATTTTTCGATATTTCCCTATGAAAGAGTTCACTTCAAAATTTTCAACTAATTTAGACGCAGAAAATTCATCTTTTTGTTTGGGTATGCTATTGTTATTCATGTCAATTATATAAGAAATCGAATGTTTTTATCGTGTTGAGTATCGCAATTCAATATTGAGTTGAATTATAACTTTATAATTTCCGTCGCTTACTTTTAAAAATTATAGATAAGTAAATATTTCTCTAATTTCCGTTCTCGAGCGCTTTTGAAATATAGGTAGGTTTTGATAAAAAAATGTTGTATTGTTTTGCGATTGAGAGTAAAATTTTATGGAATTTTTATCTCGTACGTCTTTTAAGAAGACTTGAGTAATTAACTCTTTCCGTCCTA
Source organism: Chrysolina oricalcia (assembly GCA_944452925.2). Taxonomy (NCBI): domain Eukaryota; kingdom Metazoa; phylum Arthropoda; class Insecta; order Coleoptera; family Chrysomelidae; genus Chrysolina; species Chrysolina oricalcia. The sequence continues at coordinate 18,928,585 of OX101812.2, forward strand.
TCGCAAGGAAGCAAATTTAAATAATCATTATTCATTTAATTTTAAGTGGTTCACTAGATTTGCATCTTTTGCGTTTTTTTCGCACTAAAAATTTTGTAACAAATTACTGTGACCTCGAATTATTTACTTTTCCGACATCGTAAGAGGGAGCAAATCCATATCTTTGTTTCTAATCAGTTACATATACGAAACTTTTGTATGATTAAGAATGAAAAAAATGAGAAATTGTTTTTTTTTCGAAAATTTCCCGTAATCTGTGGTGGTGGCAAATTTAATATGTTTTCTAGGAAATTACGTTCTCTACCAACTCAAAAAACATATTATTTTTATAATCAGTTCAGGTTGCAAACACCAATTTTGTAGTGTAGTTAAATAAATATGAATTGTGAGATAGAGAGGACAGTTTCATTTCGTTTGCTACCCAAAGAGTTTTTTCGGACAAGTTATTAACAAAAATATAAATAAACAATTTATTTATTCCGATGCCAAACCTGTAAATGGTCCTAAAATTGAAAAACTATATTGAAACATAAAATTTTCATAAAGTTTTCACCATCTTGCCACATTTGCGTTTAAATTACTTTTTTAACAATGTTTGCCGGCCTTGTATATGGAGGTGGCAATTGCTTTTAGTTTTATTGAGTGCTATAAAATACAACTCTAGTGAAACTTCGATTGGTAATTTTTTATTTCTGAATTTTATTGGGTATTATACCCATAGATTGAAATAAGAAATATTATGAAAACTAACCGTGGGAAATATAGAAACTAGCAGAAATGTCAGAAAATATTAAGGATTACAAATAAGTGGGATAATTTCGGGTTTTCTTTTCAATAAGACGTACAGTTTGGGAATTTTAGGATGTTTGTCCACTTTATGTTCAATAGACACCGTAGATTTCATAATCGAAAATGCCCGTTGAAGTAGATTCCAATATCTTAGATAACTCGTCAAAATAAACCAAACGTTTTCTGAAAACCTGGGGATTTTATTTTGTTCCTCCAGTCAATAAACTGTGCGTGCAAGTTGTCGTACTTTTTTGGTGATTTTAAGGAATCATTAAAGTACATGTAGAGTATATCTAATAAACTAATTGAAGAATGGGAGTAGAAAAAAATTATAGAACAGAATAGAATTTTTATTGGTCTAGAATACACCGTAGTGTTTTGACAGGTCAAAATGTATACGTCACAAAGCAGTACAGTAACAGTTTATACAGGGTGGCCCATCGAAAACGTACCGCAAGGCGTTACAGGCTGGGAAAGAACTTTTCGATAAAATCCGAAAACAGGTCAAGTTTGTTTGTCAGGGGGACACATTTTGACGTGACAAGCATAGCAAAACCTTCAACCCCCTAAGTAGGAGTGAAACCCAAACATTTTTTTCAAATGGGAATGAGGGTCACGCGATACCTCTGTAGAAGGGGCGTGTCATGCCCTATACAGTGCTGCTTAGATTTTTCAAATCGATCTACTCTTTCAGAAAATATGGAGCGTTGAAACTCCAACCATCATGTGGGACGAAAAATACAAAAATCGGTTCAATTGTACTTTATTGCAATAAGTTCCTTCCAATGAATTCGCTGTTTTTGCCGATTCGCTGTTTTTGCCGATTCGCTGTTTTTGCCGATTCGCTGTTTTTGCCGATGCACAGATTTTTTTAGGCTCATTTTAGAGAGTAAAAAATGAATAGGATTCATTTCTTCACGTTTGAATTAGGTCAAGTAGTTGCTAGATACCTGTCGTGGTTGAAGTGTTTACGAATTGTTGACTTTAAAATTTATTATTATGGTGTATTCAATTGCAGACAGAGTGGAAATCATTGAGCTTTTTTTCAAAAACGATGAATGTGGAAATCGGGTCGCTGAGTTGTTCAACCAATGGCATCCTGATAAACATGCCTCTGGAAAAATTGTTCGCGACTTGGTGAAAAAATTTCGCGAAACAGGTTCAGTTCATAACAAAAAGAGAGATCTTGAAAATCCAGTACTAAATGAACCTACGGAGATAGCAGTATTGGGGCAAGTTGCAGTTGATAGTACGCCAAGTAAAAGACAATTGGCCATTGCGACGGGTGTGTCTCGTACCAGTGTCCAACGGGTATTGAAAAAATACAAATTCCATCCTTACAAAATTCGCTTAGTGCACGAACTGAATGAAGACGACTTTGATCGTCGCTTGGAATTTTGCGAAATTATGAGTGAGCGAGCGTTACACAACGGTAATTTTCTATTCAATGTGTGTTTTTCGGACGAGTGTTCCTTCTTCCTCCATGGTTTAGTGAATCGCCACAATTGCCGGTACACCCCCAGAAGGTAAATGTGTGGGCTGGTAGTTTTGGAAATTCCATTGTAGGACCTTTTTTCCTTCCTGGAAATTTAACAGGCGATATGTACTTGGATTTACTACAAAATGCCATCGACCCAGCTCTAACAAATATCATTGAGAACGATCCCGCATACCATGAACAGGAACTGATTTTCAAACAAGACGGAGCTCCTCCTCATTATTCCCAAAATGTGCGCAATTATTTACATGACACATTTCCAGGACGATGGATAGGACGACGGGGCCCAATAGAATGGCCACCTCGGTCACCCGACTTGAGTCCTTTAGATTTTTTTTTGTGGGGACACATCAAAAGCCTTGTTTACAAAACACCACCAGACACATTAGAACAGTTGCGACGAAGAATCATTAACGTATGTCGCAAAGTGACACCCCAAATGCTCCAGAATGTACGACAACGGTTTGAAATTAACTTATACCACTGTATGCAGGTTGACGGACATCAATTCGAACATTTACTTGACTGATAAATGAGTTTTGAAGTACAATTGAATCAATTTTTGCATTTGTCGTCACACATTATCGTTGGAGTTTCAACGCTCCATATTTTCTGAAAGAGCGGATCGATTTTGAAAATGTAAGCAGCACTGTGTAGGGAATGACAAGCCCCTTCTAAAGAGGTATCGCTTGACCCCCTTCCCATTTGAAAGGGGGTTGAAGGTTTTACTATGCTTGTTACGTCAAAATGTGTCTCCCTGACAAACAAACTTGACCTGTTTTCGGATTTTATCGGTACGTTTTCGATGGGCCACCCTGTATAGTAATACAGTTTACTAAATGTCATACTTGAATTCTGATATGTCGTAGTAGGCATTGGCTATGAGATGATTTTTCAAGGTCAGTTTGAATTTAATCATTTCCATATTTTTGAGTTGTGTGGGCACTGAATTGTAAAAATTAATACCTAAATTATATTTTCTTGTTGATTCAAGTCTTTGTTTGGGTATCTGTATTCGTATATCGTTCCTATGGCGAGTATTATGAGAATGATTTTCTCTATTAGTTGGATGTTTGGAATCATCTTCTTTTATGTTAAGGAGATGACAGAATATGTTTGCGGATGGTATATTAAGTTTTATAAACCATGGTTTACACGAGTCATTCCTTCGAAGACCTACGATTGCTCTAATTGCTCCTTTCTGCAGAGTAAACTAGTTTTGCATGTGTGTGAACATTCCCCAGATTATTAGCCCATATGTCATTGTACTATGGAATGTTGCATGATAGGCCGCATTTTGACCGATGTCCTTTTAATATTTTCTGAGGGCATATACTTTCCTTGACAAGTTTATAGTGAGTTTATCAATATGAGTTTGCCAGGTTAATTTTGTATCAAGCCATATTCTCAGTGATATCACAGCTTCTGTTTCGTTTTGTTTGATTTCAAAATTCATTGCTTATTTTTATTTAGACATTTATTTACATTGAACCAATCTGATGTGTCCTTATAATGTCATTTACAAAAGATGTCACATCAGTACCTGTATTGAACCGTTCAGCAAAAGTTGTGTCGTCTGCGAATAAACAAGAGAAAAATGGTGAACTGTTCGGAAGGTCGTTGTTATATATGAGGAATAATAGGGGGCCTAGGACTCTTCCTTGTGGTACACCATTGATAATTAGAAGCGACTCGCTCAAACTGTCATTGACGAATACACATTCTTTCAGATAGATATGATGTGTAAGTGTAAGAGAGTACTTTCTCATCTAGTATGAGAAAGCGCTAACTCTACCTTTTGGATGTATGTTATTACTACCAATAAAAGCATTTATTATTATTATTATTATTATTAGTTAATTATTATACTTAATAGTGATAGTGTTGTTCCTCTCAGCCCATATTGTTCCAATTTTCAAGAGAATATCTTTGGAAACTCAGTCGAAAGCTTTACTAAGATCTAGAAAAATTCCTATTATTGCCTGTTTATTTTGAAAACCCTCTTGGATGTAGGAGATGTACTTCTGTTTTTCTTAAATCCAAACCGTGCTTCTGTAAATAGCTTGTGTGATTCTAGAAAATTCGCTATTCTGATGGCAATAACTTTTTCTATGATTTTTGCTAAAATAGGAATCAATGCAATTGGGCGATAGTTGGATATTATTTCTGAATTTCCTGATTTGTAGACTGGTATTATTTTAGCTAATTTCAATTTACTTGTAAATTTGCCGTGCAAGAGAATCAAATTCACTAGATGAGTAATTGGAGATAATAGTGATGCCATTTTTTTTAACATTACCGCAGAGTGGTCAAAGATGTCAATATAAAAGCTCATGATAGGAATAAAATGACAGACAAAATTGTTTCAGATCTCTCCGTGATCAACTGGCGGTACCTTCTGACATAAAAAATTAAAAAATTTAATTTCTAAACATTATTTCTCACTTTTTAGTAGTCATGTCTCTCTGTTGAAGTCTGTTTAATATTTACTAGACAGTCTTTCAATGTTGTGTTCATGCAGAAATTTATTCGGGAGTATTACAACATAGGTATAGGATTTAGACAGATTTCAACTTACCCAAATTTCCATAGGAAATAAAAGAGATAGCGAGAGATATGTAATCATCACTAAAGTTGTTACATAAGCTCGCAATATAATCATATTTGAATCCAGCATGGATCGTACAATTAAGAACTCACCCAAGACACAAAAAACAATCAACAATAAAAAATCCAAAATATCAATGTGAAATCGCGGGAAAAGCACAATCACTACACGAATTTACTAATTTGTATCTTGTACTTCATACCGAAAGAATTCTCTCTTCGCTACTCCAACAAGCACCACATCTGAACTATTACAAACTATTTAAGAAATATAAATGATTAATAATAATATTGAAAGATGGCATTTTCTATTGTTTTGCTATTCTCACAAATTTTTGATAAAATGTTTGGCGCATTCAATGTGAGTTACATACACAATTTCTTCTACGACCAGTCAAAATAAAATAAGAAAATAATCAATTAATTTCTGAATTTTATAGTACTATACCTAGGTATAAATTACAATTTAGGAAATATTATGAAAACCAAACGTGGAAAATATAATAGAAACTATCACAAATAGAACACAGAAACGTCGGAAAATATGAAGGTTTGCAATTTCTGATTTTCTTTTCAATAAGGCGTACAATTTGGAATATTTGAGTATGTCAACTGCATTTTTCATAGACACCGCAGATTTCAAAATTGAATGTGTTCATAAACTTGTGGATTTAAAAATCTCAGATAACTCGTCAAAATAAACCAGGATTTTCTGTAAAGCTGCTGATAATATTTTTGTTCCTCTTCTCTACAAACTACGCAGAAATTTATCATACGTTTTTGCTGATTTTATGGGACAATAAATTGTTTGTAGCTATTCCACAATATCTGGCTGAGTTAAATTTCCAAATTCACTTTGTAAAACGTTTGAAGATCTGCTAGGTGAACAGTAATTTTCAGATCTGTCACATGTTCAAGGGTATAGTTGATATAGACAGAATATTGGTGTTTGTCGCGTTTCTTTCGATTAGTTCTACAGGGTGGCCCAGAGTTAAACTACCAAATGTTTATAATCGTTTTTTTACGTAAAGAGGAAACTTTTTTTCCCTATAAGAATGTGTCCTGACATAACTTCGTTTTCAAAATACAGAGTGTTCAACGATTTTAGAAAAAATCAGCTTTTCATCAATTAGGTATTTGAAAACATTTTTGCTGATTTTGATAAAACCTGGCATGCTTATTTGAGGTAGTAAGGGCCTTCTTTTGATGTACTTAAAATAAAATAATTAATTACAGTGGCTTCTCAAATGGTAATATGATTGATATCAGGACAAATTATTGTACTCCACTGTGTTTTTGTATGTTTCGTTTTTTCAGAATTGAGCAATTAGAGATACAGTTTTTTTGTCTGTTCAATTTATTCCGTATTTCGCTTCATTTTTTAGGAACAATTTTGAAACCGTTTCCTTGCATGTAACATGAAAAAGGTATCTGAGTAATTGAAGAATTGCAATCGCAGCCACAGCTGAACTCCGCCAGGTTAAATAGCTGTAATTTATCATTATTAATTTCTTTGGTGTTATAGGCATCGACTGCTATGGTCAATAGCCTCTATCTGTTCTGGGTAGACCTTGTTACTAACCCCATATGCCACCTTAGGAGTAGCACTGTTAATTGGAACGCAACAGTGAATATAGCAGGACTATTTATTATTATTATTATTATTACATCAGGACAAATTTATTCATTAGAAAAAGGGAAAACAAAGATTCACAAAATCTGCTCAAAATTAAAACAATTATATTTTTTCAATGCAACGACAGATTCTGCTGCTGCACGGTGTGATATCTGGCTGCTTGAACAATTCTTTCCCGGAGAGTACCTTCGTCGTTGTTGGGCTCAGCATGAACGTTGATTTTCATTGCACCCTATAGAAAAATCCATAGGGGTTAAGTCAGGAGAGCTTGCAGGCCAAGGAATTTCGAGACCCGTTTTCTCGAAAACGAAACAAGTTATCTCTCCGTTATCAACTGATGGTACTTACTGACATAAATCTTGAAAATTTTATTTCAAAACATTATTTCTCACTTTTTGGTAGTCAAGTTGTTGCAGTTTGTTTAGTATTAACTAAACAGTCTTTTTAATGTTGTTCTGGGAGAAATTCAGTCGGGACTATTACAACATATAATTTAGATAAATTTCACCTAACCCAAACTTCCACAAGAAATAAAAGAGATAGCGAGAGATATGTAGTCATCACTGAAGTCTCAAGTTGTTACCTAAGCTGGCAAGAAAATAAAATTTGACTCAATCATGGAACGTACAATATAAGAACTCACCCCAGACACAAAAAACAACCAATAAAAACAATAAAAAATCCAAATATCAATTTGAAGTCGCGGAAAAAGCACAATCACCACACGAATTCACTGATTTGTATCTGGTACTTCATACCGAAAGAATTCTCTCTTCGCTACTCCGACAAGCACCACATCTGAACTATTACAAACTATTTACGAAATCGTCACGCAGTGCAAGCAAATAAGAATGGTAAATTTCTCTTTTTGTGTATGTTATGGGTAGCAGGAGTCCTTGACTTTGAACTTTATGGAGTATGATGTGATATTTGTAGGAAATTAGACACGTACATTGTTAACAAGTTCAGTTTTTACTTTTAAATCACCTATATTCATGATTCTGACGTATATGCTATTGTTATATTTTTCCATTGAATAAATGGGGGTCGGATAGAAAGAGGAAGCTTTCACCTAGAGTAAATAAACAAATTGGTAGTAGGATCCGTTCCGAACTGATAAGTTTACCTAAATCACTGATACGTACTGACCGAAAATATTGGCATTTCATCTGGAAATTATTCAACATTAATTTTTTAAGAGCCGTTCATATTGGATTGGTAGGTTTTTTTTGGTTCTTCAAAATCTGGAAAAATTAAATATCAATATACATCGAATAAATGAATATTTGGAACCTGTGGTGTGATTACAATTTGAATAAAATTAGGTAAAAAACTATTTTTTAAAGCTTGCACCAAACAGTTGAAAATAATTTCTTTAGATGTGTGACGTAGGTTATTCTATAACAAATTTATAAGCTTGTATAGCAAAATTTTCAGTTTGATTACATAGCGACAAGATTTTGAATCCGCTGCTCACAGCTTATTCCATGTCGCAAATGAAAATAAATTATATTTTACTTTTTAGTTCTTTTGAATAATAATTTTCAATAATATTCCCTACATAATTTTATTTTAAATGTTTCAGTTCACAATTGCGATCACCTAGGGTCACTGAATCCTAGAAGGCTTTGGCCTTCTTACGGGTATGGCCAATGGGTGGAGTCTAATAGTTCCAATCTCTTTAAATAGTTCCAATGTTCCAAATAACCCACAAAAGCGCCAATTAGGAAGCAAGGGTTATAAGAGAGAGAGAGAACCGATACTTTTGAAAAAAAAGTTGGGTTATGTTTCTTTTGTAAGTAAGAATGTCAAATAAGTAAATTATGGATATCATGTTTAATTTCAATTGATAAACATCAATTCTAATTTTTTTTATGGAGTGAAATTGTCAGGTGTACAATTGACTCGAATTTCAAAAAAGCGTCGACTTTCGGACACGGCCCCGATATTCTGTGGACCGACCACCAGCCATTATGGAACATGGAGATTCAGCCGTCGACCATCTCTGCTGCAGTCACAAGAGTTTATTTTAGAAGGGCAGAACCTAGTGTAGTTTCCAGAATGATGTGTAAAAGTTGCCAATGATTGATTAAATATATCCGCAGAGTTACAAACCCTTTATAAAGACACTTAAACTTCTCCATTAATGGGTTCATTATTCAAAATTAGAGATTACTGTTCTCCCAAATACTTCTTAGTCACAATATATACCTACCATTGTTTGATCAATACAAATTTTCAAAATTGGGTATCAATTTGAGATACTGCTAATAACTCAAAAATATATCGATTATCGAATATGAATCTTACAGAAGTGCCTAGCATTCTTGAACATATATAACACCTGTCAAATATATTTGCTGAATGCCTCTCAGATGAAATCAAGCTTTAGCAAAAAACTTAAGGCAAAAATTAATACCTATCAGACATTTAGGTACTACAAAACATCCAAGAAATATTGACATGATTGAAATACTGCATTTCTGACTCACCCATTTACAATCTTACATTTTTGTACATTCTCATTTGTATGATTATAAAAATTCCTTTATATACCTAATGAATTATTTTTTTTGTATTCCTATCATAATTAAGAAGTTTATTGAGATAGTGAATTATGACCTCCATATGGTATGGTTGAAGTTGTTCGAAAGAAAGGGTTCCATTTTTGCAATTTACAACTTTTCCATTCTTTGTGCTTATTAGAATTGGCCACTTTTTTCCATGACCATTTTTGGGTCTTTTGTTCCTAAATGAATATGAAAATTGATAAAATGGGTATACTTACACTGCACACACTTTATTTATTGATCCCAAGAAGAAACGTTTCTGTTTAGAGAGGGATTGCATTTTTACATAAATTGTTCAACAGCAATACATATTGTTGCATATTTAAACTCTAATTCACTATAAAATAATTTATTTAACGAAATACATTACTCTAATTTATATAACAATCACTCTACTATTTATATTCGACTTTCACTTCACTAACTGTCCGTCTGTCTGTTGCGTCGTTCTTTTTATATTCACTGTTGACTTCTCCGAATACTCTAGAGTTTTCCATCGTCCTGATTCATCGAATCGTCCAGATTCTTCTCGGTGCATAGCGTATCGAAGGTCATATGCGGCCTGCGTGAGTGTTCAGGCCCGGCATCGCCCACAGCTTCGCCACATTGCCCCCTTCTTAGAGATATTTCGTCCCGAAATGTCCTCCTTGGAGTGTGTCGATATTTGCAGGACTCCCCATATCTGCATCGTGAAGTTCGATGGAAATAACACTCCACAGTCTTCATGTTAGGTCGTGGAATAGGATTACAGCAAACCAAAATCTGGACGCCGCTGGATCGGAATATCGTCTCCAACATACTTCTTATAACTCTCCAATCCAGCCCATCAATACCACAGGATAATTTTGGGATTGCCAAGTCCACCAGATTCTGGTCCACCATTGTGTCTCTCAGTTGGGTGAGGCTCCACCAGACATCTTCATAGGACGGGATTCGTACATAAAAGCAAAATGTCAACTATCACATGTCAAATATTTGACAGAAAAATGTCCACTTATTAATTTCGCCCAGGGTACCCTGGAGGATGAAAATTTTCGGAAATTTTTTGGGTTGCCTGGGCAACTGAACAAAAACCTATTTTTTGTTTGGTTAAAAAAGCGAGGTGTGAAATTTTCGGGAGTAATTACACAAGTGCTTCAAAATTATCGATAATTTTCCATGAAAGCATGCTGTCTAAAAACTGCATGAGTTTATTTTCATATTTTGTCGAAAGAGTCCGACTCCGAAGGAATTTTATTTTTCCTATGAAAGGAGATATTTCATAATTATGTATTTACTAGATATTTCGAATGTGTCTGAAAATACTATGAGGACTACTTGCATTTCAACAATAAATAGATAGGTCCATCGATAAAAAAATTATATCAGTCAAATGTCTACCTATGCTTGACTACATGAATATATATTTGAAACAATTTTATTCAACTTATCTTTTGGTAAAACTTGGTTGACATTTCCCGACGCTTTCTTTGTACTACGCTGATTGATTTCTCATTTTTGTTTTCTTCCACTTGCATTTTTCACTCAAATAGTTAAGTATTTCAATTATGGGTGACTTCTTTTATCTTCACAAAGTTCTTAGAAATATGCATAATGTATATTTTTGTTGTTATTCCATTATTTCTTATCAATTATAATATAGCAATATAATTCTTCTGAAACCTTGAAAAACAATGAAATATTGAGCCAGGTAGCAATTGTTAAAGCGACATTGTTTCAATCACTTTGGCTGAAATTTTTCTGATGGCCCGAGAAAGTGCTAGGAATCGCACATAAAAAGGTTAATCCCTGGCTCGCACAAGTTTCGACTTCTGAGGGCTGCCGTTCGTAAGGGGACGACAGCTGGTTAACGGAAAAAAAAATTTAACAATTTTTTCAACTCAAAAACCACGGTCTATGGCCTAACTGGTTAATGGTTAAGCTGTCGATAATGGGTGCGTCTAACAGCATGCAGCGGCAGCAGCCGCTTTTACTCTTCACGTGATAGACAGGTCTTCCAGCCGCTACAGATAAATGAAGCACTTCATTTTCCGCAGAATATATTTGAAGCGGTTCGTGGTCTGGTAAACTTGTAAAGCGGTTTAATGCTTTATCCAGCAAAGCGCTTTTTTCTGATAGACACATATTTTCAACACACCGCCATTATATACATACGAATGCGTATATGTCATTGCGTCAACAAAAACCATTCATGGCCCACTGATGTTACAACTTGTTTTGTATTGAATAATTTCCAAGTCAGATGAATTTAGCATTAATTTAATACATTTTGGTGTGAAATTTTCTTACCGAATTCCCCGCGTGCTTGAATTAATTGCAGGAAATTTATCTCGTACATGAATTTTGTAAGAAAATCACCCTCGTCGCTGCGCGACTCGGGTAATTTTCAAAAAATTTCATGTACTCTAAAAATTTCCGGCAATAATTCGAGCACTTGGGAAATTATAGGTGAAAATTTGTAGCAAAATGTCTTTTTTGGTGTCAAATGAGCATGATATTTTCGCAATGGACCTTTACATTTACAAAAAATAAATTGCAAAACTCGAGTAAATCGATAGTTTCTGGTCTGAAACGTCCATTTAACAGAGTTCCACTATATTTTTTTCAATTTGAAGAAATATCACATTTGAAAGTGTGCTGCTGACGTCACGTTCATCGGAAACCATTGAGAAATAATTGATCACCTCAGAGAAAAAAATCCACATACTCGTATTACCTACTTATTTTTATTGTATTTACAGCTCTAAATTTTTTTGAACGAACCTTCCTTCTGATGAAAAACGAGCATTGGCAATACCGCTCATTATTCATCGGGTGAAATCAATATAAAGCAATATCTAATTACAGACACACACACACAAGTAATTACACAAGTGCTTCAAAATTACCGATAATTTTCCATGAAAGCATGTTGTCTAAAAACTACATGAGTTTATTTTCATATTTTGTCGAAAGAGCCCGACTCCGAAGGAGGAGGACAACATGCTTGAATGGAAAATTATCAGGTTTATTTTGATGCACGAGTGTAATTCGGTAGAATATTTCTGGAGTTAAAACAAAAATGTATGTGCTGAGTCAAGATGACAAATGTACATTTTAACAATCGTTACTAGATACACGGACCGAGCGGGTAATTTTCGATACCTACCGGGTAATTTTCAGCCTGAAAATGTCCCGCCGGGAATTTTTCGCTGTAATTGATCGAAAATGTCCCGCTTCATATGGGATTTTTAACATACGATGGAAATATTCAGTAATAATACCACAAGTGATTGAATTTTCGCGATAAGTCTGTCGATTCATTTCTGAACGAAACTGAATTGCTTCGAGAAAACACCACGAGTCCACAGGGGAAGTAGTTGTTTTCTGTTAGATATTACAAAAAAGTAACTTCAATTTTATCGTATGGTTTTTCCATTTCCATAGGAGTCATGTATTGATTCAATTTTCAATTGAGAATGTTTCTCTTTGAAAGTGAAAATAATTCGACAGATTTTTCGAAAACTTATTGACAGGCAATAGACACGAGAGCCCAAAGGGCTCGAGTGGCTATTGCCAAATGGCAACAAGTTTGAGAAAAAATGTGGAGAATTATTTTCTACTTCATCGAACTCTCGTGTGGTATTTGATACATTATTTTTTGATAGATCATAGACACATTCTCTATATAACATTTTTATTCATTACGGTTATCTAAATTCATTTTTCAATTTGCATGCAAACTGATGACAGACATCAAATCAAAAGTATCAGTTGTTGTCACACAATAAAAACAAAATACCACGAATATTCCCGAGGCAATAATCTAAGTAGAAAATTCCCATTTTAATAATGTTCTGATTGGTTTGAAAGTACATCATAGCTTTAAATTGATGGTTTTTATTGGTTGCAAGATATGTCGAAAAATAATCAGTAGTATTATACCGACAAAATGCTGAATTTTCAAAAAATACTTTCACCTTGCTGTAACGAAAACTGTGTTGCTTAGAAACACCACGAGAGCTTGCTCGAGTGGTGTTTTGTATAGCAACACAGTTTGAGCGACTGGCAAGGTGAAATTATTTTGAAAATTCTGGAATTTGAAGGGATATTCGATCAGACCATTTCACGAATACATTAAATTATTATGGACTAAATGCGTATTGCAGGAACGGTTCATCATGTGTCATTAAGAGCAAACACTACCGTGGTAAAACGGAAATTCGTTTTAAGCCCACAGTTTTCGTTTGAAAATGTTTTAATTTTTTTTGCAGTACTCAATGTTTTTGTGTAAATTCCGAAACCTCAGTGATTTTTGGTTATGATAATTTTTAAGAAAAAAAATTTAAATGACATGATGAATTGAAAAAATTGAGAGTTTCCGGAATTCTTATAGGACCACTGAGCCCCTACAAAAAATATCTCTTTCTTGAAATCAATGGTTTTTGCAAGAAACGGATTCTACGATCGGGAAATTTATACCTGATTGGCGCTGTAATCGAGAACGGACAGGTGCTGTGTTGCCAATGTTAATCGAGTTCATTATCTCCACCCCCACTCTTGATAAGTATACCAACAAACCTGAGCAGGAGGGGATGAGGAAGAAATTCGACTTTTCGGTGATGGTGGCTCTTAATGTCAGTTGAAGAGTTGAACCGTCAAACTGACATTTCTCTATTCACAGAAATTGTTGTAACTATGGAAACGTATAAATGAGGAAGAAGCGAAACACCGATTTGATAATTTCACTCGCCGTATGAAACCCTCCTTTCCTGCAATATTAGGACCAATAAGGGACGTATATGCTTCGATAATACGCTGTTTCTAGCTTTCGAATAGGTAATACCACTTTGTCATGTCAACCACGTATCCAAACAAAACGGAGAACTCAATATCATATTGCTACTAATATGAATGTCAGTCTGACAGACTTCATGTCTATCAGGCATTATCTATAACTATTGAGGAATGCATGACAATGGAACTGTTTTTACTTTGATGGTTCGTGAAATTATCTCAATAAATACTACTCGTGCTCACAATACTATCGATAATTGTGTCAGAAATCTTAAACTCGATCAAATTGCTTTGTGATCTCGTTGATTTCTGACAGAATTACTATCGATAGTATTGCGAGCACTCGTGGTATTATCCCCGAAAATACCACGGGCTGGAGACAGTGTTTTCGAAAAGTCCTTTTCTCATTGGTTTGAATTAAAAAAATTATGGCGTTTGGTTGGTTTATATAATATGAGAGAAATTGTCAGGGGTAATATCCCGACAAAATGCAGAATTTTCAAAAAATACTTTCACCTTGCTGTCACGAAAACTATTTTGCTTAGAAACACCACGAGAGTTTGCTCGAGTGGTGTTTTGTACAGCAACACAGTTTGAGCGACTGGCAAGGTGAAAGTATTTTGAAAATTCTGCATTTTGAAGGGATATTCGATCAGACAATTTCACGAATGCATTAAATTATTATGGACTAAATGCGTATTGCAGGTTCATCATGTGTCATTAATGTCAGTTGAAGAGTGAACCGTCAAACTGACGTTTCTCTATTCACAGAAATTGTTGCAACTATGGAAACGTATAAATAAAGAAGAAGCGAAACACCGATTTGAAAATACTACGGGCAGGAGACAGTGATTTCGAAGAGTCCTTTTCTCATCGGTTTGAATTCAAATAATGATGGCATTTGGTTGGATTATATAATATGAGGGAAATTGTCATGTAAATTAAATCATTTATTAGAGAGAAAAAAATTAAATACTGAAAAATTGGTTTTTCGCCAATTTGAGTGATAATTTGAGGTTCTGTGGAAAAGTGTTGAATACAAAAGTTTTCGTTTACTTCATTATCTGCAAGTTTGCCATTGAACATTTTCTGCTAAGAGGTCATGTTTCGCCGAAAATCTCAAAACCCCTAAACTGCATCCCCATTTCACCATTTTGAGTGTTTTCGTGTTTATATTTTTTTCCTCGAAGTTGGAACCTCAATAACATTCTCCACCAGGTCCTTGCCTCTTAATTTTATCTTATTTCAAGCTTTTAGAATCCGTTCTGACACTAGCCTATAAGCTGTGTATTGTGTATAACTTTTATTAATTTCTTGTTATTTTTAGGTCGATCCAGTGGACCAAATTCTGAATTTAATACCTGATCCAAAATCTCGGGAAATAATTATTGCATGATTTATGATCCGTTTCAAACCTTCTCATAAAGAGATTAGCTATAAACGGCAACAGGCAATTAACCATGGCAGTGACTTCCTGTTGCTGGAAAAATTTATCATGAAAGATAAAAAAAATCTGCTACATGCATAAGGACGTTAAACTGATGAACTCACTGACCTTTTCCTTTCGAATATTATTGAGTTATAAAAAATCTTGCAAAAACACAAATGTTTCTGCAATGAGCACACTGGGAAAAAGTGAACTGACATCGAATGTGACCAACCTTCTGACAGTTTCAAGTGTTCATTCGGTCGTGAAATCAAATTCTCAACGGAAAAACTCTCCTGCCTCATGGGTAAGCTACCAAACTCATTCGATAACCACTTTGACAGATTATAGGTACGAGAATTTATGCCGGATACAACAGGTGTCATGATATTATCCGTTTTGTGTATTTTTGGTAAGCCGTACAATTTCGGAAAAGTGTTTAATTTGAATTTTAATTAATTGTTCATGACCAATTTACAGTTGTCTATTATGGATTCCGGGAAACAGGAAACAGCATCAGAATGAATCAGATCTTATTGGTAGGAGTCAAAAAATTACATTGAGCAAAAACACTTCAGATACTGGAAAAATTGTTGGCGGAGTTCCTCAAGGATCTTATTCTTGCTTCATATTAACGATATGGCAAAACTTGATATATCTGGAGAATTCACCTTCTTTGCGGATGAAACCACGATACTTTGGCGAAATAGAGATCCTGATACTTGACTCAATCTATCCATGTAGATCTAGGAAAATTAAGAAAATGGTGCGAATCCAATATGTAATCACTGAATGTTTCTAAAACAAATCTGGTATCTTTCAAGTGGGATTGAGAACAAGTAAGTCTAGGTGATCGAATGATTGAACTAAGTTCTTCGGTATTTTAATTGATAGCAGTTTAAAATTTGAGACAAAAATAACAGCTCAGAAAAAGAAATTGTCATCCAGCTGCTTTGCCATAAATGTTAAATCTCGTGAACTCGGATTTTCTGCATCAATAACGGCATACTATGCACTTATGGAGAGTCACCTCCGGTATGGGAATCCTTTGTGGGGCTCTGGCAGCCAGATCTTAATGCAAAGTGTATTCGTTATCCAGAAAAGAGCTTTGAGAATAATATTCAAATTGAAGTTGCGTGATTCGTGTAGGTCAATTTTCTGCAAAAACATTAACAATATTCGAAATATTCATTTTAGATACTGAGATGGAGTGACCCGGGGTGTTGGTTACTTATCTAAATCTGGCGTTCTACCATAAAGGGGGAAGGGAACTATACTACAAAGTAGTTAAAGTATACACTAATCGTAACTGCGAAACGAAAGAAAAGGCTTAGCAGACTTCCGAGGACAGCAGGGAGAGTCTTACCAATTTAAGAATAGGATGCTGTATGTTACGCATCGAAAGGATAGGAGTCACATCTCTGATGACCACACCACTCTCAAGGAGCATCATTGGTTCTACTAACAGAACAAGAAGAAAGAATTTGTTACTTGGTAGACAGTTGATTCAACAGCTTGACTTTTCAGATGTATGGAACTTGAGTGATTGGCCTGGTGTAGAGATTATACATCTGTGGTTATAGTAGATACTTTTCTCGACAAACTGGACACTATCTGGACCACTCTTCATGGCAAAAAGGGGCTACACAGGAGACTTTTCCAAAGATGTGTCCTAAAGTGACAGAAGTCAAGGATGTCAACAACCTGGTTTTTCCAACTTTCAGGAGACTTTGTATATAAATGGGGGGGATCACGCTTGTGCCGGGGCTGTTCATAATGAAAGTTTAGTTATCTTGTCACCTTTTTCTATGAGTTACAGATTCCGGATTCATGTAGATACAAAGCAGGATTGAATTTCACACAGCGAGACGGTGTCTATGACAACAGTATTTCTCCTATAAATACACAGCTGAAATCCAGGAGCAGTCAGTTCATCTGAGACAAATCTGAGACCTTAACGAGGCAGCAACTAGCATTAGCTGGTCATACCCACAGAGGTTTTGGAACGGCGCGGTTCGTACTGGCAGATTTATCTTTAAGTTAGTGGATATTCCACGCGCCAGATCTAGCCGGCACAGAACTGTCTGTCAGTCCAGGCCGGCGGAGAAAACTGTTGCTGTCAACTAACACGCGGTTTTGATTTTATGAAGCACGTGGACAGTTTTGTGTGTTCTGTACATGGCAGTTTTAAGAATATTTTGTATCTTCATACGATCTTCCTGTGGCAAGAAAACGGAGAGTAGCCGTTTCTCTGGAGTAATTGCTTCTCTCATTGGAGGATCTTATTTTGTGAGAGACTCTCTTAACAAACCTAACAACAGGTCGTATGTCTATACATCCATCCTCAAATAATTCTTAAAGTCGCCAGGGTCATTTTCTCTTAGCTCTTTCAATAGTGGAGTATGGCTAAATTGTTGTTTCTTAAGTAAATAACTTTTCATCAATTAAGAGCGCAGCTTTCTCACACCAGTACTTGCCATCATCTCCATATAAATCATATCACACGATAGAGCCCGCTTTTTTCTATGGCTGAACATTTTTATGTCATTTTCCTGTACAAAACTTTCGTCAAGTCAACATTCCGCAGATACGGTTAGATCCCCCGTTTCAATCTGCAGTTTTGCGGACACTAACACGCAGTATTGCCTGTGGCGGATCCATCTATAAGATTCAACCGCGGATTTTTATTTTGCGTTTGTGGATGACAACGGTTTTATTACATGGCAGATAAAACCGGCAGACTAATCCATGGCGGTTAAAAACGACAGATCGATCTCTGTGTGAATGGCCAACTGATGAAGCTGAATCCCTCCTCAGTACCAGAACTGACGGGAAGATGGAGTCACCTACACGTTCCGATAGAACGCTCTTAGATCAAGGAAGCACAGGTCCGTAAGAATTTGGAATTAAGCATCTGGAAGTCATATAACTACACCATTCTCCCTTAACTTTTCTAAGAAATTTTAAATCTAGTAAATCAAATTCAGAGGTTGTAGATGGGAAAATATCTAATCATCAATTCATTGAAAACCGTTTCATGGTAACGTCTCCAGAGTTGCAATGAAATCTTATCCGGTTTGTGTGTTTCTCACCTGCCGCTAAATTGTAAAATGGTTGAACTGAGTATGTTTACTTTTACTGCAATGTTACTCTCATACAATAGATATTGATCCTCCCTCACAATTGGAAATCAAAAAGAAGGTATCAAAAACATATACCCACATTTTGCTGTGCACTATTAAGTCAAAAAGATGGGGAAAACGGTATCGGGTTGATTGTCAGATGGCGTGTACCCAAAAAGGTGATTTTAAAAACCTGGCCAACTTCATGGTAGTGGGAACTTAGATGTAATAGATGCCCATTTGCACAATTGGCGACAATCTGCTATCATCGAACTTTAGTAACTATTCAGACTTTTGTATTTTGGAGATATTTTAAATCAGTTAAAAATATTCATGATATTTTCTCAAGTTAGGTTTTGCATTCAGAATCTGATAGTTTGGTCTTCCCGATCATTGTGAATATGAACTTTGTAGTTACACATTGATAATTCATGGTTATTGTATTTCAAAATCGTAATATATGAGACTATGATTATTTCGCATTCCATTTCTCTTCAGTTGGGCAGAACTTTGTATCCAAAAGAACTAAAAAGAAAAAAACCACAACGTGGAAAACAGGGTGTTGAATTGGAAAGAGGCTTTGATTCATAAATCGCGTGCCAGGAAAAGGATGGACTTCTTTCATGTATTGGGCTGTGGGCTCAATACATGGGGGGAGTTGACATTTTTCCAGAGTAGCGAAAAAGCCAGACTATCAACAGTTTAATAATGAGGAATCGGAATGAAAAATTAAATTTCTCCAAAATTTGTTGAATTGTACTTTCCAACACGCTGAATCGACCTGTAAAAGCGTTTTTTCGAAAAACGACGTTTTCCCGGAGAAAAGCTGTACTATAGTTCGTTTACGCACAACTTGTGACGTCACAAGTTGCCATTCATAAAAATTCATATTTTTTTTCGCGGGAAATTCAAGTTGGTTGCACTGATCGTGTAGAACTTCATGTCAATTGCAAAGTTTGACTGCTGTCAAAAGTGTCAAAGAGGAAATGCTTTTTCAACGGGAATTGATACTTAATAAATTAATTGGTTTATTTCATATTTTCATAATAGTTTTTGTGTGTGATAGTGAATATTGTGAACAAATCAATTCATCAGTTCTCAGTGTCTATATGATGATTGAAGTAAAATAGATGACAAATTCGCACAAGATCAATCGGATCAAAATAGACTTGTACCTCAAAAACACTCTGGACTATTATTAAGGACACAAAAAATACTCATCAGGTGAGTTTCTCTATATATCTGTTGTTTAATTTCAAATTCAGCTTAGCTGAGCATTATATAAATAATAAATAATCCAATGCCAATTTACCTATAAATCCCGCCTCAAGATTTAGACACTAGGTAGGTATGACAGAAAGATGATTTCAACTTATTGATAGAGAAATACCTAGCTGTTTATTAAAAAAATGATAGAGAATGATATTTCATTAACTTTTTTTAACTACTAAAACAAGTTAGGATTTCTCTTCCTTAATCAAAACTTAATGCATACCCCCAATCCCTCGTATCAAACAATAATATACAACATCCAGAATCTAAAATAATTTTTTTGCATTGAATATTTACCCGCTTCAAATTTGAAATTATAATACGTCTTCCGACTTCAGAGAGCCATATTTTCTCGAAAGAGAATTTTGAAATTATTTCGAAACATGATTTTAATCACGTCATCGTTTTTGTTTGTCGCGAAAATGAATGTTTTCGAAAGAATTACGTCATAACTTCAAAGTTGTCACGTCGAGCAACAACATAACCACAAACCACATTGAATTCAGTTATGGACATGTTATTATTATTAACACAACAGAATGGTTCTCAAGTAACCCTTTTGATTAATGATTTGATTCAACTGTGGCATGAAGATGAGGAATTCGTCAATTATGAATTTTTATTTTTCAATTATCAGGGACGAGAATTGTCAAAAAATACATTCAGTAAACTCCTGACTGAAATAAATAATCATGAATTAGGGGGGCTCAATTTAGAAAAACCTATACTAGAGGAGGAGAACCCATTTTCCCAAAGTGGCAATTGCTTCTAACCCTTTCTTAGTTGGGACAAGGCCATACTTTATTATCTGTCTCAGATATAGTTAAAGTCTCCCCATCCGCGGTGTTGAAATGTTTAGAAGTAATTTTGGATAAGATAGTATTTTTGAAGAATAAATGTGTTGCCAAATTTGGAGGAGATGGCATACATAGAAAACGAATTCATAGACACATGAGGATATCCAGGTAAAATTCCAGCTGGATTTGCACTATGCCCTCCATTTCACAAACTTTCAATTTCTCTGGAAGATTCAGAATTTTTTTTTTTATTTTCTTTGAACTCAACGTCGTCAAACTAAAAAATGACACCTGACGTGCGTCATACTGTTTTGAAACATCCTCTCGATGTGATTTTGAAATAATTTCATTATTTGACAGTTGTGACGTCATGGTTCGAAATAATTCCATCGAGAAAATAGAATGTTTTGAAATTATTTGAAATACTTTCACGAGAAAATATGGCTCTGAGACATGAGTGGCGACGGTGCAGGGTGAACTAGAAATGACAAAATGGCGTATTCTTATTGTTATGTTTGAGGCTGTGATCAAGCACAACGTTTTTATTCAAAGTCCTAATTTTCGAATAGACATTTTTGATGTTGTGAAAGTACAATACAAGTGGTTGAGGATATGCAGATTGTGAAAGTCAATCACCAGATACCTATTTTTTGTGAGTGGACGTCTAGAGCTGAGAGCCGAATGTGATTTGAATTCGTGTTCGCCTTGCTCAAGACATCAAACCATGTAAGTAGAATCAAAAGGCATTTTTCACCAGTTTCCAATATAAGCGAGGAATAACAAATATTATTCCCATTCCTAACAGTTAGAGAGGCACCTATTGAATTGAATAACTCAATTTCAACAATCCATAACCTAAAACACCTGTGTTAATATTAGAACTTTCTCAAATTTGTTGTTCTCTGAGGCATTTTGAAATTAGTTAACACAAAAGACAGATCAAAAATGCTTTATAAACGTCCTAGCATTTCAAAATATTTGTTTCCTACCATTTTTCTCACAAAAAAATTTAATTAAAATTTAGAAATAGGTAGGTATTGTGTGAACCAAGAATTGTTGGAAAGGATTGGACTAATTTATATGTTTTGAATTGTAAGCTTTATGGAATACATGCCAAGATAATAAGTTCCTAAGGTTTGTCCTTCTTGAAATAACTAGTCCCAGAAAAGAAATGCTCAACAAGTCTCCAGGCCATAAGAAAATGAAAGAGTCTCAACTTGTTTGCAGTGTTCTAGGAAAGTAAGCGTGATTGTGAGTGAGGTATTACCGATGAGATGCTTTGCTATTTTCTCAATGGCATTTAATCTAGCACAGCAGCTGAACTCTAAATAATTGAATACCTACCTATAACAAGTCGGATCTGTAGCATATAGATTATAAATCTATATCTTGGTGGTTAGTTTTTAGAGTATTGTTGATAGTAATACCGAGCATCAAAATGGATGACTTTAATGTTACTGGGACAGACATAACTGGGTACTCTCAAATCAGCTTTTTTTTTAATTTAGTTTCTCTAGGTGAATTTTTAGAAAAGTTAATTCCAAACTTTGATCTTTTGTGCATTACAATCCCTCATTCTTAATAATCAAATTACGCTCATAATTATGTGAAAAAAAAAATTTTTTGTGCAGATAAGATGTAATATTCTTGGTGGTAACTGGTAAGAACACTATGGAGACTATCAATTGCTTTCAATTTATTTTGTAGGAAAATCGTATGTTTCTATTGAATACCCTAAATAAAAAACCTATGAAATTCCTATAAAATTCTGTACCTAAGCCATCAAACACAGATTCACTCAGAAATATCACACAAACCAATTTTACCAAATTAATTCAAATGTCTATATCTTTCTATCAGTTCAAATGATATATGTGGGCGAGTGTGCTACAAATTTCCTTTCATCTCTTGATTCAAACATCATTTAATTTATTTTCCAGCTCAAGGCAGAAAACTTATGAAGACGTATATGCTATGGGATATCAAAGAAACGTGATGGGGGTTGTTGGTCCAGCCACATATAAAATATTCATCCAGAACAGAGAAATATTATGTAAGTATAAAATTCTGGTTTTTTCACCTTTTTGGTAGAAAATTATTTGTTTAGTTCCTATTTTCTATAATGGTTAATAGAGGATGATGAATCTCATTACATAACAACTCAAATAACCTATTGCAAAAATGAACTAAATATTATTTTAATTTCGACTTGTAAGCCACAAAGATTTTTCTGTTATGGACCGTGGTGGTCAGCTGGTAGAGCCGTTTGCCTCTCCAGCGTAGGATCGTGGGTTCGAATCCCATGGTCACCGGTCTTGTGCATGGATAAGGGTTGCATGTAGGGATGCAACAGGTTAACGGAAATAACAATAACATCTCTTCAAACTGATTATGGTTTATTCCATAATCTCCAATTGCCAGTGTTTTTCAGGTGAATTCCTTTTCAAAATACTTCCAGATAAGTTTCGTGAAAATCACAATTTGAACTTTTCAATCTTACAGTATTTACAATATTATTTTTGATTTAGTTCAATATTTAAATTATTTATTTTTAATTCCAGTATAATACGATGAAAGATTTTGTAGAAAACTTAGTGGGGCAAAACATTTTTAATTCAGATATATTTTCAATTTGTTTCAGAGACATGCCTTTCTCTCTTTGAGTTAAAACTTTTAGTGATTTGTAACTATTATCATGTGTTTTATTGAATTCATGAAATTAGCACAGATTAGGACTTAATCTGTGAAATTAGTATAAGCTACTATAAACTAATATGAAAATACGATATGATCAAATATACGCTGAACATTTTTCACACTTTCATATTTGAATTACCTACGAGTTTTCAAATGATTGTCCTGTTCTGAGGTTCACATTCATATGTGTTAACAACAAGTTCGCCAGTACATTTTTACAGTTATGCACCTAGGTGAATTAACACCTGTGTGTGCAATAATACAAAATAATCTTGTAGTAGTAAGTGTTTGTATTTAGTTATTACTTCAATTTCATTTGGTAAGATGTTATAAATTTTTGTTGCAACAGTTCGTACAAACTTTTGGTTTTCATCATATTTTCTAAATGGTATTACGATATGTTTGTTTGTGTACTGTCTAGTTTGGTAGCAATGGTTCCCAAAATGTTTATTTGTAGATTTAAAACAGAAGATGCAGTTACTAAGATAGTATAGACATCGGACATTCAGAATCGATTCATTGTAGAAACTACTTGTAGAATATAGTCTATTTTTGAACAATATTATTCTTAGTATGTAGTTTTGTACATTTAGTTGAGTTACTGCATTGTCATAGAGCCACCCCCCCATACTATGATTCCATAATTTAGGAGTGATTCGACTAGGGACTTGTAGATTTGCAAAAGAAGTTTTTTTGTTAAAATTTTGCATATTATATAAAATTTATGAATCAATATTCTAATTTTGTCAGTTAAGTCTTTAATATGAGTTGTCCATTCTAGAGTGATACCTAGATATTTTATGGAATTAGTTTCTTTTATTATGAGATCATTCATTGTGATAGAATTAAATTGTGGTCTCTTTGAATCTGTCATTGAAAAGGCAATATAAAATGTTTTATCAGAATTTAAAGTTAGTTTATTTTTGTCGAGCCAACATTTTACCAAATCTAATCCATGAGACACCTTATTTTTAACATTTTCTCAGGTTTCTTCTATAAAAAGTAGGACTGTGTCATCTGCATAAGAGATAGAGATGCCACTTATGTTTAGGTTTAGCAGTGAGTTGATGTAAGTGATGAAAAGAAGTGGACCAAGCACTGTTCCCTGAGGGATACCTATCTTAGTTTCAAGGGAGATATTAACATAATTCACATATGAAACTAATAGTGTGCTTACTCATGAAATGAAGTGATACAAAAAAATGCAATGTTGCTCTTAATTTGACCTTTTTTGTTAACCATCTGAGCCCTTACAAGCAACTAAAAAAAATAAACTCATTTAATTTATCTTCATTGGAAACTCATATGAGATCTTGTGCAAACGGGGGACATTCAGAACCTACTGCTTTTGTGAGAGTAGCTTCCGAACCACTCTTAGCTTGGTGGCAGATGCTGTTTTGATCCTAGGTCGTCTGGATGAAAGGGCATCACTGTAGCGCGATGGCCACTTAGCTTATAGTATCTTGGAAAGACAATACCTAGGAAAGACGGGGACCTGTTTTTCAACTTGTGATCCCAGACAAAGTTGAGAACCAATTGATTTTTTGTAGATGTACATTAGTCACCCATCTAAGAGAGTCAGCTTTGCTCAACATTTAACATATAACTCTTCAGGTGGCTTCACAGTCATCTAGCTACTTTTATCAAGAATAGAATAGCACTTTATTCACTTATGAGTAGTATACAGATATATAAAATTGATTGCACAGCGTACCCTATCAGTTCAGTTAGTCAAAACAATATTAATATTCTAATTAATCCAAGCACAATAAATTGTTAAAATTGTTATTTCCGTCAACCGATTGCACCCCTACGCGCAACTCTCGGAAGTCTTCGAGAGACTTGTGTAATAAGAATCCATATTTCTCATTTGAGTATAAGATAATAGAATTTCCAGGTTTTATAAAATATTTATTACCCCTTTCATTTATATTTATTTCACTATTTATATTTTAATGTAGCTGATTTATGATTTTTAATTACAGAGGGGGGTGCAAACTTTCAATGATATGAGGCTTGGATTTTTTGCCGCATAGATGATCTTCTGTTAACTTCAAGAAAATACACTGGAAGGACTATCTTGCACCAGGTTCATTCTTGGAATTTCTTCAGCCTAATCATATAAGAAGTTCAGTCTAAGCAGATTCAATACTTTTCTTTGAAACAATTTCAAAGTTCTCTGCTCAATAAAGCAAAAACAATTGTTGGATAGTAGAGGAGTCAAAAGAAAGTTTTCAATTTTGTCAGAAGGAAATGAAATACGATATCATATTCTGAAAAGTTATCATATCAGAGATATTTTAATTTTCCTTTTTGCTTCATCCTCTTATGGTGGATTTATGCAGCAGTCAAAAGTCATAAGCTTCAAGTCACAAGGAAGAATATTTGTCAGTGATTGGCTGAACCGTTTATTTCAACCAATTATTGACGAACATTCATGACTTAAAACTGCTGCATAAATCCACCATAAAACAGAAAATGCAACCAAAGAAATCTCAGTATTATTTGGTATATGAGGGAGATGAATAAGTGCACCAAGAGTAAAGTAGGAGCATTAGTTTTCATTAGGAAAAAAATTTTCAAAAAGGTTTTCACAATCAGAACATAATTTAAAATATATAAAAAGATTTGAGGTTTTTTAGACAAATAAAAAGTGGCAATCCAAAGTCGTCAAGATAACATTGCAAATGATTACTAATCCATCACGCTGCAGAAAAAAAAACAGGCTGGGGTCTTTATTTAATAAATTATGGACAAATTAAATTTGCAGCAGAAAAGTTGCTGAATTTTTGTAAATTTTGACTTTATCTAGACCAGTTCGGCAACATTTGTTTGTCATAAAAAAGAGTTTGCATAATTGAAAAAGTAATTCTGTTTTTTTTGGATCTAGCTGTAAAATTTTGAGTTCTAAATAAGAAATATGCTATTATTGTACTGTTTTTATTAGCTCAACTCCATTTGACACTGACACTCAAATATCTCAATACTTTTATCAATCAACTACTGTCAAATCTCATATTTGAATTGCGATATATCAGGAAAATATAGCATAATTGAAAAAGTAATTCTGTTTTTTTTTTGGATCTAGCTGTAAAATTTTGAGTTCTAAATAAGAAATATGCTATTATTGTACTGTTTTTATTAGCTCCACTCCATTTGACACTGACACTCAAATATCTCAATACTTTTATCAATCAACTACTGTCAAATCTCATATTTGAATACTACAACCTAGACAATTTGAGAGATTCTAGATGTTTTCTTGGAATTTTTCCGAAGTCTATCTAATATAATTCTCTCGAAGGAGTAAAAGTTTTGTTTTCCATTGTAGTATAATTTTCTGATTTTTTTAATTGAATATTGTGTATATTGTATGTATTTTACATTAAGATTATTGAAATGTTTTGATTTTTGTATGTATGTAATATAGTCAACATTTGCGTTTATATTGATATTGCACCTTGAAATGACTTTGTCAACAAGTTATTTTCTTATACCATAAGTACATTTGAATTGAGTAATCTCCACACAATTTATAATTGCTATAAAAGACTGTAACCACAAATATGATCTTAGGTAAATATTGATTTTAATTTGTACTGTAAATGTAGTCAGTGGCCTAGTGCCTTTCTGTAGAATTTTGTAATAAATACGTAGGTATACATAATACATAGACCACATAGGTGGGCTCTTTGAAGTGGATGATTGGTTTTCAATTATTGTTTCCTGGATTTCAAAGTACACAGAGAAACCTTGATCTTTTTTTTACATAAAGATCTGTTTTTTGAATGGAGAGTAAAATGTGCTTGTATTGCTTTCGATAAATGTTTATTTATTTCAACTCTCTGTCCATTCAGAAAACTGGGTTTTAATGGAACTGTTTACAAATTATTCATTGGTCTAGCAACATTGTGATGTAGAATATAAATTTGTAATCTCTGTGATGTTAAACACTGGACAAACTCAAAATAAAAGCTAGCATTGTATAAAAAATCAAAATGCATGGAAACTTTCAACAGGTTGGTAGTGGAAGTTAATGTTATGTTTAAATGTTGAATAATATTCACTTAGACATTTGGCTCGTACTTTATAAAAAATATACTCTAGTGTTTGAGTTGAGCCTATATTCAATGTATTGTTGTAAGATGATTTCTATTTGTGAACCATTTTTTTACAAGATAAATCAGATTTATTCATGTTGGGGTTTTTATTTGGAATGATTGAATGGAGGTATTCATTGATCTCAATAAGTACTTATATTTACTTCAGAGTTGAGATTAAATCCGCAAAATGTAATGCAAGTGTTTTTGTATTATCAAGATTTGATTTTGATCCTAAAATGTTAATATTTTAAAAAGCTCAGATTATTGATACTGGTAAATTTCTTGATAGGATTCTTGTCAGATTTTAATTTCCATTTATTCTATTGTTCAAGTGAAAGTAGCATTTTGATAATTTTTTGAAAACATTAAAATCGTGAAAATTTGTCTCTTATTTGTAAACAATTTCATAATTGTCTTTCCCTACAATTTACGAAAATGGGTTGTAGAACCTAAAAAAAAATATTGACTGAGAGTTTTATTTTGTGGAGGAATTCTTTTCTTGATAAATTTCGAAAATGAATAAATGCAAGATTAAGAAAATCTATACAAGTGGAGACATATCAATTTGTCTCGATAAGTTACAGCATTTATAGGACTTGTTTCGAAGAAATTATGAGTTTGCATATCTAATTCTTCATTTGCCCTTCTATTCTATTATAGTTTTTTTTTAATTTCCTTTTTTTTTTCATCTTAAGACAGGAAGCTTAAAATCCTAAAAAATAGGATGTTGAAAATGTCTTCTCATGTGATTGCTGTTCATTCAAGCTTCTCACAAAATCAGAATATCCCTCTTAAATTGAAATATAGATATTTTGTCAAAAGATTTGATTATTAAATCATTTCTTTACAATTGACATTCTTTTTAGAAAATAATTATTCAATTCCAATGTAAAATGAAAAATAGTGATTCCAAACATTGAGCTTAGTTAAAATTTATCTAAAAAACTTAAATCTGCTTCTTGAAACTACAAACCTCTCAGAAATCTCCCAGCCATGTTTGAAATAATTTTGAATAAGTAAAATGTACACAAACTCAGAAATATATTTTTTATTTCAGTTATACATTTTCCACTCCCATCTATAATATTTGATTTCTTTCTTACAGTAGATTTGAAGAAAAAACCCTTTTGTGACACTTTTTCATATAATAATAATTTGCCAATCCGTGGAAATTCTCATCAACCTGAAACAGAACATCTATTCATTTTGGGAAATAAAAATTGAAAAATATACAAAATGCTTTGGGAGCTAGATACAATTTTTGAAGAATCTCGAGTATTTCTTGTCAATTTTAATATTTTAAAAGGAATATAACAAGTTTAATGAGTGAAACATTTATTTAAAATTGAACATTCCATGATTGTATTTTAATTATATCACTGCTCAAACATTTACCTACTAATTGCTATTTATTTGACTGATGAAACGTTATGAAGAAATTCGAACATACAAATGTCTCAAAACTCGACAAAAGAGAACTATAGCTCCCAATCATATATTTAAACTAATGACAAATTTGAGATAGAACACAAATAACCTTGCTTTCCTGTTCTCAGTAATTTTTCTATATTTGTTAGGTAGTGTTAATTTGGAATGCAACTTACATCAGCAACAGTTTCTCACTATTCCAGTTTCCTTTTTTCTATCCTGATCAGAACCTGAACAAATATTCATCAATTCGACTTCTCATAGATTTTACCCATCTTTTGACTGAAATGAAAAATCATTTTATTGAAACAGAAGGTCCAGTAAAATCTATTAGTAAATAAACAATAAAATTGACCAATATTGGTTGTATTTAGGTACACATGGTAATTCATTTTCCCAACAAAACTGGTGTTAGTTTTTCTCAGAAATAAATACCAACATAATGAAAATGACCAGAACTTTGCAATATCTTATCAAATACAATAATACATTATGATACATTCTGAAATATTGTTTAAATTGTACTGGGGTTTCATGAACTAATGACAAGCTTCCTTTTTGTTTGTTTTTTGCGCATCCAGGGTCTATCCACCATCTCCCAGATTTTGTTGTCTTGAGTTTTGCAATGCATATTAATGTGAATGTGACTCAGTGTAAATTATTGACTATTCTTCGTGAAATAATAATGTACCCTCTGTGAATCGGTAAGTTATAGCCTCAAAAATCTAAATTTATGTTTTGTATTAAATTATACAATGAATATATAGTTATCATAACACTCAAAACAGTCGAATCGAATCGAATCGAACTGTATAATTTCGAACTAAAACAAGAGGTTATGTCCACTACCAGTATAATTTCATTAAATCTTAAAAGCAGTAATAGGCTTGAACATTCTTAAAACTATTCTAATTGGTTTTTATCCTAATTTTCCATTGTACCTAATAAGAAACTATGCTAAGTAAAATATTCGAAGCATTCTGAATGATGTTTTTCAAACTGTTTCTTCCCTCCAATTTTAATCTAATGGCTTTAATATAGTTTCATCTTCATGTTACCTAATAATTGTGTAAAGAAAAGCATTTTATTTATGAATCGATTTGCAAAATG
Organism: Chrysolina oricalcia; assembly: GCA_944452925.2. Lineage (NCBI taxonomy): Eukaryota > Metazoa > Arthropoda > Insecta > Coleoptera > Chrysomelidae > Chrysolina > Chrysolina oricalcia. Next base: position 18,958,416 of record OX101812.2, read on the forward strand.
ATCTATCGGGATGTTAAGTTTAACCTTGCTTTTTTATATGCTGCATTCAAATCAGGGATGACAAAGAAATGTAATAATCCGCTTGACTAACAAGCTACATGAAGTAATATTGTTAATTCAATTGAAATACTTACATGAAATGATCACTGCATATAGATTATGAGTTTTTATTTGAAATGCCCCTGCACGTATTATTTACACACACACAAACTTCTGAATACTTCATGATTTCTCTCGAAATAATCGAAACAATATTCATCTGAACGTTCAACACGGTTTTCAAGTCAAATTCCACGAAATACACATCATTTTCAATGAATAAATAATCCAAACATTTTGAAACTGTCAAAAACCGAAAAACATTCTGTACATGTCAACAATCCATTTATTCAAGGAATTTTGTTGCCAACCTTGAAAAAGTTGGCGTTGGCGTAGCTATATTCACTTTGCCATTTTTATGAATGAACTGTGTTTCCCGCGCAAAATCAGATTTTTTTTTTTTACGGCTCTGATTGAAAAAGATATATAAGTGTTATATATATTCGGAACCAGGGCGTTGAGCTCTATCCACTGTGAAATTATGAATTTTTTTTTTTTGGATTCCGATTCCTCATTTAGACGATCAGATAAGGTCGGGTTACGTTCGGTTACATTACTGTCTGCTTACTTCACAAACATAAAGAAAAGTTTGTTAACCAATCCGAGAGAAATACACGTAGCGATAAAAAACTTGCCCTTCCACTACCCACATCATCTTTGACCAGGCAGTCTCAAATATATAGAAGTAGCAATGATATAATCATTTACCAAAACATATCACTTCGGTCATTGACCATATACATTTCAGAAAATCAACCTTGTCATGGGAAAGTGCTTCTACAGTTTGGAAGAGTATTTTGCATACAGATTCTGGTCTTTCTGTATGTTACGATTCATATCAAGAAATTCTAAATCTGTCTTGTTGTTATTATAACATATCTGAGCATTTTTTCTTTCTTCTTTCACGTTGGTTTTTTTATGATTAAATTGTAATTTTGTAAATACCATACAATCTTTTGATTTTTTTTTTTTTACTTTTTATGTATTTTTTATGAACATATCATTCTTTGTCAACAAAATGTATTATATTTTAGACAAATAAAGCCAGTTTCTATCTTTCTATTGTAGGTACGATAAGTGGGTACGTACCATTCTGGGTAATGGAGATTTAATTATATCAACGTGAGGCCCTGTCTCAATAAAATTTTCCATTTGGTTGAAAAAATTCGTTTCAACACTGAGGTAAAGACGATAAGATTTCCACAGATTCAACTACACTCGCGACATTTTTCGCTAACACTGTAGCTTTATCATGCGATTAGTATTTTCGTTGTAACCTAACTTGAATATAATTTCAATTAATTAAGGTAGTGGGTATCTACCTAATCTAATCACATATTGCTCGAAACCACAAAACTCATAGATAGCCATACAATGTACCTGGGAATCTCCATAATAACTACTTATTAAGTAAATAAATTCAACAGAGGGGAATTATAAGGAACAAGTTGGTCATTAAGTAAGCAATTTGAATTTTTCAGTTTAATAATTTCTAGGAATTCTAAGTAATCAAATTCGACACCTTTATTTTCAATATGTACAATTTCGAAGTTTTCATCAAAATTATGATCCTCTTCTAAAATATGATAAGCGTATGCTGAATTTATTTTCTTTTTTACATAACTCATACGATGTTCATGTATGAAGCTTTTCAACCTTTGTGACCTAGATAAACATTGGGGCAAAGATTCACAAGCACGTCTCTTCTCTAGGAAGGCCGATTTCACAGTGACCAACGTTATTATGTCAAAAGTATCCATACCAATAAAGTCCTTGATTTCGATGCTCGGTATTACCATCAGCAGTACGCTGTCATGAGAAAGCCATGTGAGGTACATTGCCAAAAATGCCTCTCAAATCAGATCCGACCTGTTCTGGAAAACTGTTCTCATATATGGAGTGCAGCTCCTAAACACACACTGAAACTTTCACATTATGTCCAAAAAAGAGCCATTCGTCTCGTCGGTGATGTTGAGCTTACAAGCTCACTCACTTCTCTGGAACACTGCAGAAAGGTTGGCAATCTGTCTCTGTTTTACATATATTTTCATGGACGATGCTCCTCTGATCGTTCCAACGTTAGCGGTCCCATCGAGACTGACCCGTCGAGGCCTGTATTCACATCCCTTTGTCAACACGATGTAGACATACCAAACATCTCTTTTCCAGGGCTCGTTCTTCCAACGAACGGCAAAGCTTTGGAACTCACTGCCTCGGGAGGTGTTTCCTTGGGCATCCAGTATTCAAAAATTCAAGACGAACACCATTTCCTACCTACTTTCCCTCGGCTCTTACGATGTTCTTCTTCCTCTTCTTTCCTCTTCTTTCCTCTTCTTGAGTGTCATGTATGTGAAAATGAAGCTAATTTTTGTGTAACTGGTCCTGATTAGGTTGAAGTTCTGTAATTAAGCTCATCGTTGCTAATAGTAGGGTTAACTCCTTGGATAGCCTTCTTTTAGAGTAAAATATTTTCTATTGAATCAAAGTGATATCCATGGATTGTTGACTGCTATTTGCTTTATGATCTTAATTTCTTTGTTAAAATTTTCTTCTGAAAGAGGAACATTTACTAGTCTGTGTATATCATGTTTGTTTGATGTTTGTTACATGCTTAATATATTTTGTCAATTCTAAGAAATCAATTGAATTTTCTGTTTCTAATTCTGTTGTGAATTTTATGTTTGGATGAATAATAATAATGATAATAATAATAATAATAATAATAATAATAATAATAATAATAATAATAATAATAATAATAATAATAATAATAATAATAATAATAATAATAATAATAATAATAATAATAATAATAATAATAATAATAATAATAATAATAATAATAATAATAATACTAATAATAATAATAATAATAATAATAATAATAATAATAATAACGAATTAAGGGACGGACTTCTGCATTGCTACGAGAGCAGTGAGCCCGCCCGGAGAGGATACATGGCGAGAATGCATGCTCTGTGGTGTGAGAGACACCCAGAGCATGCAGCGTTTTCCGCACAAAATCTCAGGGATTATGTATCCCATCTTCGGGCTCGAGGCTACGTTAGAGCTCCTCCTCAGCCAGTTATCGAAGTGGCAGATATGCCACGTGTCGGTTTGGCTGTGGAGGAGAATCGCATTGTTCCACTGATGGAGAATATCAGAACCCGCAGGGCGCTTCACAATATAAAGCCCCTGAAGCCGCAAGAACTGGCACGGGTGGATGCGGAGATTGGCGATGTTCTTCCAGAAGAGGCTGACATCTGGCAGATCAATTCTGTCGTGTACGACGCCGCTCATGCTCTATCCCAAACGGAGAGGAGGGACACCACCGCTCTGGTAGGGAGGCATGAACGACGTGTACACAAGATGGAAGCCAAGATCAAGTCGGCGAGACAACACGCGTCTCGTATCCAGTGTGTGGTGGACTTCGTGACGGCCAATAGGCCTTTCACGCTCGCAGTGCGGCGAATTGCCGCAAAATTGAGACGAGCTCACCACACATTAAATCAAGGTGTGCTGTTCACCATCAAACAGCACTGCCTTGATAGGATACGAATGCTAGTGGCTGCAAAGAAGTCACTAGTGAGGCGGGCGAGAGGTATCGCGGAAAACATAAAGTTCCGCGATAAACCTTCTCGCTTATTCCAAGAGCCTCCACGTGTTGTCGATAACCCGCCGGCTGCAGATCGGGTGGAAACATTCTGGAAGAATATCTATGAGTATCCGCAACCACTCAACGTAGATACTCCAGCCCTAGCGCAGTTCGAAGCATTTTGCAGGAGGCTTCGGCAGCCTGAGCTCAATGATCTGCGCATTCCGATAACCACGGAAGAAGTACGAGGGGCCCTAAAAGGCTCTAAGAATTTCGCTGCTCCAGGCCCTGATGGGTTGAATAACTATTGGTGGAAAAAGTTTCCAACAACCCACCGCCATCTGGCCAGAGTTTTCAACTCATGGCTAGATGGGGAGCAGCAGATTCCGGAGTGGTTTGTCGAGGGGCGAACCGTGCTCATCCCCAAAAACGGAGATTTGTCTGATCCAAAGAATTACAGGCCGATAACATGCTTGAATGCGTGTTATAAGGTGTTTACGCGCATCTTATACACGCGCATTCTCTCCGCAGTTGATCCGGTGTATGAACGGATAAATGAGCAAAGAGGGTCAAAGAAAGGGGTCGCCGGGTGCAAGGAGAACCTGCTCATCGATAGATGTATCACGCAGGACTCCGTGCAGTATAAGCGTAACCTTTCGATGGCCTGGATCGATTACCGCAAGGCATTTGATACAACATCGCATGAGTTAATCATGCATTTGCTCAGATGCCTTGAGGTACCCGGTCAAATAGTGGGATGCATTGGACAACTGATGCCGCTCTGGAGGACTCGCTTCACCATAAGATCTGGTAGAGACATAGTCCAAACAGAGCAGGTCATCATTAGAAGAGGTGTGTTTCAGGGAGACTCCCTTAGCCCTCTTCTCTTCTGCATCTCACTATTGCCATTGTCCGTTGCACTCAGGAGTACCCGTGGGTACAACTGCGGCACCCCCAGCAACCGGAGGCATAATGTCACCCATCTATTTTACATGGATGACCTCAAATTGTATGCCTCTGGAGAAAGGGACCTACATCAGTCCCTTAGGGTGGTGGAAGAATATACGCATGCTATCGGTATGGAATTTGGGATCGACAAATGTGCCACGGTTCATCTCAAAAGAGGACGATGCGAGGAATATGGAGAGGATGTCCAGCTCGTAGACGGAAGCATCCTACATCATCTGGATGCCGGAGAGACTTATACCTACCTTGGGGTGGAACAACGCCGCTCTCAAGAGGTATTAGCAGTTAAGAACTATCTCCGCGGCAAGTATCAGCATAAACTCCGACAGATCTGGTCATCAGAACTGTCGGGGAAGAACAAAGTTGCTGCAACTAATATGCTTGCCGTTCCGATCCTTCTTTACTCTTTCGGAGTGATAAAGTGGACTAAGGAAGAGCTGCGACAACTTGACGTTAAGACTCGCAAAATGATGCATCTCAATAGGAGCTTGCATCCTAAATCGTCCGTTCCACGGTTATACTTTCCCAGACAACGGGGAGGCCGTGGACTTTTGAGTTTGGAGTGTCTGCATAACAGAATGGTTCTGGATGGGGCCTGTAAAGTCATCAGGAGTTCAGATCCCCTTCTCTGTATGGTCCGCGATCATGAGAAAGCAGGGATTGGAGCATTCCTTTTTAAGGCAGCTACCCGTGCGGCCGATGAACTCGGTCTCGTTTTCGACACTGAACGGGCTAACCCAAACTCTGTCACCGAGTTGGGACCCGTTCAGCAAAAAGCTCACATAAAAGCTGCGGAGACAGAGGTCCTGCTACAGCTACATATGGATAAGCCAATGCATGGTGTCTTCTTTCATAACATCGAAGACCTTGGCTTATCCAAAAGCTTGACCTTTGCCTTCCTCAGGTCGAGTGAGCTAAAGTCGGAGACCGAGGGATTCATAATGGCCTGCCAGGATGGTGTTTTCAACACCCTTGTCTACCGTAGTCGCGTGATGGGTATAGACGTCCCTGACACCCGATGCAGGGCATGTCGTGGGGCACCTGAGACCGTAATGCATTTGCTATCAGCATGCCCATCTTATGCGGTCTCAGCCTATATCCACAGGCATAACGCGGCGCTACGAGTGTTGTACTACCACCTACGACACTCGTACGGTATAGACGAGACACCGGTGTTGCCTTATGCTCCGGGGGATATTGAGTCCGTGGTGGAGAATGAGAAATGCCGAATCTATTGGAACTACTCATTCCCCACCCTCAGGCAAGTACAAGCCAATAAGCCTGATGTTGTCCTCCTCGACCACCAAATTAGAACGATATTCGTCATGGAGTTTTCCGCTCCAGGCGAAATGAATATCGTTCGAAAAGAGGAGGAAAAACGGACTAAATATCGAGATCTTCTCTTTGAACTCCGCAGGTTATATCCGGACCATTCTGTCAAAATGGTGGTTCTGATTATAGGAGTCCTTGGTGGAATGATGGACACACTGCTCTCTAACTTGAAAATAATACCCGCTTGCCGTAATATGGCAGAAATCTTAGCAGCAAGAATGCAGAAGGCCGTTATACTTGGTTCGCTCCGTCTACTCAGGGCACACGATTCTCGGACCCAATAATTACTCACCCTACGGACGTAGGGAGTGGTTATTGGGGTTAACGACACCAGCGCGCCCTCCGGATGGGTCGGAGCACCGGAGACAGGGCCTGACTGGTACACTCCTAAGGAGAAAAATAATAATAATAATAATAATAATAATAATAATAATAATAATAATAATAATAATAATAATAATAATAATAATAATAATAATAATAATAATAATAATAATAATAGACGAGACACCGGTGTTGCCTTATGCTCCGGGGGATATTGAGTCCGTGGTGGAGAATGAGAGATGCCGAATCTATTGGAACTACTCATTCCCCACCCTCAGGCAAATACAAGCCAATAAGCCTGATGTTGTCCTCCTCGACCACCAAAGTAGAACGATATTCGTCATGGAGTTTTCCGCTCCAGGCGAAATGAATATCGTTCGAAAAGAGGAGGAAAAACGGACTAAATATCGAGATCTTCCCTTTGAACTCCGCAGGTTATATCCGGACCATTCTGTCAAAATGGTGGTTCTGATTATAGGAGTCCTTGGTGGAATGATGGACACACTGCTCTCTAACTTGAAGATAATACCGGCTTGCCGTAATATGGCAGAAATCTTAGCAGCAAGAATGCAGAAGGCCGTTATACTTGGTTCGCTCCGTCTACTCAGGGCACACGATTCTCGGACCCAATAATCACCCACCCTACGGACGTAGGGAGTGGTTATTGGGGTTAACGACACCAGCGCGCCCTCCGGATGGGTCGGAGCACCGGAGACAGGGCCTGACTGGTACACTCCTAAGGAGAAAAAAAAAAAAATAATAATAATAATAATAATAATAATAACTCATGGCTAGATGGGGAGCAGCAGATTCCGGAGTGGTTTGTCGAGGGGCGAACCGTGCTCATCCCCAAAAACGGAGATTTGTCTGATCCAAATAATTACAGGCCGATAACATGCTTGAATGCGTGTTATAAGTTGTTTACACGCATCTTATACACGCGCATTCTCTCCGCAGTTGATCCGGTGTACGAACGGATATATGAGCAAAGAGGGTCAAAGAAAGGGGTCGCCGGCTGCAAGGAGAACCTGCTCATCGATAGATGTATCACGCAGGACTCCGTGCAGTATAAGCGTAACCTTTCGATGGCCTGGATCGATTACCGCAAGGCATTTGATACAACATCGCATGAGTTAATCATGCATTTGCTCAGATGTCTTGAGGTACCCGATCGAATAGTGGGATGTATTGGACAACTGATGCCACTCTGGAGGACTCGCTTCACCATAAGATCTGGTAGAGACACAGTCCAAACAGAGCAGGTCATCATTAGAAGAGGCGTGTTTCAGGGAGACTCCCTCAGCCCTCTTCTCTTCTGCATCTCACTATTGCCATTGTCCGTTGTACTTAGGAATACCCGTGGGTACAACTGCGGCACCCCCAGCAACCGGAGGCATAAAGTCACCCATTTGTTCTACATGGATGACCTAAAATTATATGCCTCTGGAGAAAGGGACCTACATCAGTCCCTTAGGGTGGTGGAAGAGTACACGCATGCTATCGGAATGGAATTTGGGATCGACAAATGTGCCACGGTTCATCTTAAAAGAGGACGATGCGAGGAATACGGAGAGGATGTCCAGCTCGTAGACGGAAGCATCCTACATCATCTGGATGCCGGAGAGACGTATACTTACCTAGGGGTGGAGCAACGCCACTCCCTAGAGGTATTCACAGTTAAGAACTCTCTCCGCGGCAAGTATCAGCACAAACTCCGACAGATCTGGTCATCAGAACTGTCGGGGAAGAACAAAGTTGCTGCAACCAATATGCTTGCCGTTCCGATCCTTCTCTACTCTTTCGGAGTAATGAAGTGGACTAAGGAAGAGCTGCGACAACTCGACGTTAAAACTCGCAAAGTGATGCATCTCAATAGGTGCTTGCATCCTAAATCGTCCGTTCCACGGTTATACTTTCCCAGACAACGGGGAGGCCGTGGACTTTTGAGTTTGGAGTGTATGCATAACAGAATGGTTCTGGATGGGGCCTGTAAAGTCATCAGGAGTTCAGATCCCCTTCTCTGCATGGTCCGCGACCATGAAAAAGCAGGGATTGGAGCATTTCTTTTTAAGGCAGCAACCCGTGCGGCCGATGAACTCGGTCTCGTATTCGACACTGAACGGGCTAACCCAAACTCTGTCACCGAGTTAGGACCCGTTCAGCAAAAAGCTCACATCAAAGCTGCGGAGACAGAGGTCCTGCTACAGCTACATATGGATAAGCCAATGCATGGCGTCTTCTTTCACAACATCGAAGACCTTGGCTTATCCAAAAGCTTGACCTTTGCCTTCCTCAGGTCGAGTGAGCTAAAGTCGGAGACCGAGGGATTCATAATGGCCTGCCAGGATGGTGTCTTCAACACCCTCGTCTACCGTAGTCGCGTGATGGGTATAGACGTCCCTGACACCCGATGCAGGGCATGTCGTGGGGCACCTGAGACCGTAATGCATTTGCTATCAGCGTGCCCATCTTATGCGGTCTCAGCCTATATCCACAGGCATAACGCGGCTCTACGAGTGTTGTACTACCACCTACGACACTCGTACGGTATAGACGAGACACCGGTGTTGCCTTATGCTCCGGGGGATATTGAGTCCGTGGTGGAGAATGAGAGATGCCGAATCTATTGGAACTACTCATTCCCCACCCTCAGGCAAATACAAGCCAATAAGCCTGATGTTGTCCTCCTCGACCACCAAAGTAGAACGATATTCGTCATGGAGTTTTCCGCTCCAGGCGAAATGAATATCGTTCGAAAAGAGGAGGAAAAACGGACTAAATATCGAGATCTTCTCTTTGAACTCCGCAGATTATATCCGCACCATTCTGTCAAAATGGTGGTTCTGATTATAGGAGTCCTTGGAGGAATGATGGACACACTGCTCTCTAACTTGAAGATAATACCGGCTTGCCGTAATATGGCAGATATCTTAGCAGCAAGAATGCAGAAGGCCGTTATACTTGGTTCGCTCCGTCTACTCAGGGCACACGATTCTCGGACCCAATAATCACTCACCCTACGGACGTAGGGAGTGGTTATTGGGGTTAACGACACCAGCGCGCCCTCCGGATGGGTCGGAGCACCGGAGACAGGGCCTGACTGGTACACTCCTAAGGAGAAAAAAAAAAAAAAAAAAAAAAAAATAATAATAATAATAATAATAATAATATATCTACGAGAGCAGTGAGCCCGCCCGGAGAGGATACATGGCAAGGATGCATGCTCTCTGGTGTGAAAGACACCCAGAGCATACCGCCGTTTCCGCCCAAAATCTCAGGGATTATGTTTCCTATCTCCGGGCTCGAGGCTATGTAAGAGCTCCTCCTCAGCCGATTAACGAAGTGGCAGAAGTGACAGATATGCCACGTGTCGGTCTGGCTGTAGAGGAGGCTCGCATCATACCACCAATGGAGGACATCAGAACCCGCAGGGCGCTTCACAATATGAAGCCCCTGAAGCCGCAAGAACTGGCACGAGTGGATGCAGAGATTGGCGATGTTCTTTCAGAAGAGGCTACCATCTGGCAGATCAATTCTGTCGTGTACGACGCCGCTCGTGTTCTATCCCAGACGGAGAGGAGGGAAACCACCGCTCTTGTTGGGAGGCATGAGCGACGCGTTCACAAGATGGAAGCTAAGATCAAGTCGGCGAGACAACACGCGTCTCGTATCCAGTGTGTGGTGGACTACATGTCGGCCAATAGGCCTTTCACGCCGGCAGTGCGGCAAATTGCTGCAAGGCTAAGACGAGCTCACCACACATTGAATCAAGGCGTGCTGTTTACCATAAAACAGCACTGTCTTGATAGGATACGAATGCTAGTGGCTGCAAAGAAGTCACTAGTGAGGCGGGCGAGAAGTATCGCGGAAAACATAAAGTTCCGCGATAAACCTTCCCGCTTATTCCAAGAGCCTCCACGTGTTGTCGATAACCCGCCGGCTGCTGATCGGGTAGAAACCTTCTGGAAGAACATCTATGAGTTTCCGCAACCACTGAATGTAGACACTCCAGCCCTAGCGCAGTTCGAAGCTTACTGCAGGACGCTTCGACAGCCTGAGCACAATGATCTGCGCAATCCGATAACCACGGAAGAAGTTCGAGGGGCCCTCAAAGGCTCAAAGAACTTTGCTGCTCCAGGCCCTGATGGGTTGAATAACTATTGGTGGAAAATGTTTCCAACAACCCACCGCCATCTGGCTAGAGTTTTTAACTCATGGCTAGATGGGGAGCAGCAGATTCCGAAGTGGTTTGTCGAGGGGCGAACCGTGCTCATCCCCAAGAACGGAGATTTGTCTGATCCAAAGAATTACAGGCCAATTACATGAGTGAATGCGTGCTATAAGTTGTTTTCGCGCATCTTATACACGCGCATTCTCTCCGCAGTTGATCCGGTGTATGAACGGATATATGAGCAAAGAGGGTCAAAGAAAGGGGTCGCCGGCTGCAAGGAGAACCTGCTCATCGATAGATGTATCACGCAGGACTCCGTGCAGTATAAGCGTAACTTTTCGATGGCCTGGATCGATTACCGCAAGGCATTTGATACAACATCGCATGAGTTAATCATGCATTTGCTCAGATGTCTTGAGGTACCCGATCAAATAGTGGGATGCATTGGACAACTGATGCCACTCTGGAGGACTCGCTTCACCATAAGATCTGGTAGAGACATAGACCAAACAGAGCAGGTCATCATTAGAAGAGGCGTGTTTCAGGGAGACTCCCTCAGCCCTCTTCTCTTCTGCATCTCACTATTGCCATTGTCCGTTGTACTCAGGAATACCCGTGGGTACAGCTGCGGCACCCCCAGCAACCGGAGGCATAAAGTCACCCATCTGTTTTACATGGATGACCTCAAATTATATGCCTCTGGAGAAAGGGACCTACATCAGTCCCTAAGGGTGGTGGAAGAGTACACGCATGCTATCGGAATGGAATTTGGGATCGACAAATGTGCCACGGTTCATCTCAAAAGAGGAATACGGAATACGGAATACGGAGAGGATGTCCAGCTCGTAGACGGAAGCATCCTACATCATCTGGATGCCGGAGAGACGTATACTTACCTAGGGATGGAGCAACGCCGCTCCCAAGAGGGATTCACAGTTAAGAACTCTCTCCGCGCCAAGTATCAGCATAAACTCCGACAGATCTGGTCATCAGAACTGTCGGGGAAGAACAAAGTTGCTGCAACCAATATGTTTGCCGTTCCGATCCTTCTCTACTCTTTTGGAGTGATGAAGTGGACTAAGGAAGAGCTGCGACAACTCGACGTTAAAACTCGCAGAGTGATGCATCTCAATAGGAGCTTGCATCCTAAATCGTCCGTTTCGTGGTTATACTTTCCCAGACAACCGGGAGGCCGTGGACTTTTGAGTTTGGAGTGTATGCATAACAGAATGGTTCTGGATGGGGTCTGTAAAGTCATCAGGAGTTCAGATCCCCTTCTCTGCATGGTCCGCGACCATGAAAAAGCAGGGATTGGAGCATTTCTTTTTAAGGCAGCAACCCATGCGGCTGATGAACTCGGTCTCGTATTCGACACTGAACGGGCTAACCCAAACTCTGTCACCGAGTTGAGACCCGTTCAGCAAAAAGCTCACATCAAAGCTGCGGAGACAGAGGTCCTGCTACAGCTACATATGGATAAGCCAATGCATGGTGTCTTCTTTCACAACATCGAAGAACTTGGCTTATCCAAAAGCATGACCTTTGCCTTCCTCAGGTCGAGTGAGCTAAAGTCGGAGACCGAGGGATTCATAATGGCCTGCCAGCGTGGTGTCTTCAACACCCTCGTCTACCGTAGTCGCGTGATGGGTATAGACGTCCCTGACATCCGATGCAGGGCATGTCGTGGGGCACCTGAGACCGTAATGCATTTGCTATCAGCATGCCCATCTTATGCGGTCTCAGCCTATATCCATAGGCATAACGCGGCGCTACGAGTGTTATACTACCATCTACGACACTCGTACGGTATAGACGAGACACCGGTGTTGCCTTATGTTCCGGGGGATATTGAGTCCTTGGTGGAGAAGGCCGTTATCCTTGGTTCGCTCCGTCTACTCAGGGCACACGATTCTCGGACCCAATAGTCACTCACCCTACGGACGTAGGGAGTGGTTATTGGTGTTAACGACACCAGCGCGCCCTCCGGATGGGTCGGAGCACCGGAGACAAGGCCTAACTGGTACACTCCTGGGGAGAGAAAAAAAAAACAATAATAATAATAATAATAATAATAATAATAATAATAATAATAATAATAATAATAATAATAATAATAATAATAATAATAATTAATTAATAATAATAATAATAATAATAATAATAATAATAATAATAATAATAATAATAATAATAATAATAATAATAATAATAATAATAATAATAATAATAATATCCACAGGCATAACGCGGCTCTACGAGTGTTGTACTACCATCTACGACACTCATACGGTATAGACGAGACACCGGTGTGGCCTTATGTTCCGGGGGATATTGAGTCCGAGGTGGAGAATGAGAAGTGCCGAATCTACTGGAACTACTCATTTCCCACCCTCAGGCAAATACAGGCCAATAAGCCTGATGTAGTAGAAGGGGTCGCTGGATGCAAGGAGAATCTGCTCATCGATAGATGTATTACGCAGGACTCCACGCAGTATAAGCGTAACCTTTCGATGGCTTGGATCGACTATCGCAAGGCATTTGACACGACATCGCATGAGCTAATCATGCACGTTCTTCGATGCCTTGCGATACCCGATCAAATAGTGAGATGCATTGAACAACTGATGCCACTCTGGAGGACTCGCTTCACTATAACATCAAGTCAAGCTAGAGTCCAAACAGATCAGGTTATCTTCAGAAGGGGAGTATTTCAGGGAGATTCTCTCAGCCCCCTTCTCTTTTGCATCTCACTATTGCCATTGTCCGTTGCCCTCAGAAAAACACGTGGATACTACTGCGGCACCCCCAGCAACCGGAGGCATAAGCTGACTCATCTATTCTACATGGATGATCTTAAGCTTTATGCCTCAGGTGAAAAAGACCTACGTCAGTCTTTGAGGGTGGTGGAGGAGTATACGCAGGCCATCGGCATGGAGTTTGGGATCGACAAATGTGCAACGGTTCATCTCAAAAGAGGACGATGCGACGATTACGGAGAAGACGTCCAGCTCATAGACGGAAGCATCCTACGTCATCTAGGTGCCGGAGAGACGTATACCTACTTGGGAGTGGAACAACACTACTCTCAAGAAGTTATAACTGTCAAAATCTCTCTCCGCGGCAAGTATCAGCACAAACTCCGACAGATCTGGTCATCAGAACTGTCGGGAAAGAATAAAGTTGCTGCCACAAATATGCTTGCCGTTCCGATCTTACTCTACTCCTTCGGAGTAATGAAGTGGACTCAGGAGGAGCTGCGACAACTCGACGTAAAGACTCGCAAGATGATGCACCTATACAGGTGCTTGCATCCCAAAACGTCCGTTCCTCGGTTATATCTCCACCGACAACAAGGAGGACGAGGACTTTTGAGTTTGGAGTGTCTTCACAACAGAATGGTATTGGATGGAGCATGTAAAGTAATCAGGAGTTTGGACCCCCTTCTCTGCATGGTCCGTGACCATGAAAACGTAGGGATTGGAGCGTTCCTCTTTAAGGCAGCAGCCCATGCGGCTGATGAACTCGGTCTCAGTTTCGACACCGAACGGCGTGATCCGAATTCTGTCACAGAGTTGGCACCCGTTCGGCAAAAAGCCCATGTAAAGGCCGCAGAAAATGCAGCTCTTCTGCAGCTGCATAAGGATAAGCCTTTGTATGGGGTCTTCTTCAGAAACGTTGAAGACCTTGGCTTATCCAAGAACTTGACCTACGCCTTCCTTAGGTCAAGTGGGCTGAAGTCGGAGACCGAGGGATTCATAATGGCCTGCCAAGATGGTGTCTTCAACACCTTGGTCTACCGAAGCCACGTGATGGGTATATAGGTCCCTGATATTAGATGCAGGGCCTGCCGTCAGGCGCCTGAGACCATTATGCATTTGCTGTCAGCATGTTCAGCATGTGCAGTCTCAGCCTATATCCACAGACATAACGCGGCTCTACGAGTGTCATATTACCACCTACGACACTCGTACGGTATAGACGAGACACCAGTGTTGCCTTACGCTCCGGGGGATATTGAGTCCGTGGTGGAGAATGAGAAGTGCCGGATCTACTGGAACTACTCATTTCCCACCCTCAGGCAAATACAGGCCAATAAGCCTGATGTAGTACTCCTCAACCATGGAAGTAAGACGATATTCGTCATTGAGTTTTCGGCTCCTGGCGAAACGAATATCGTCCGAAAGGAGGAGGAGAAACGGACGAAATATCGAGATTTACTCTTCGAACTCCGCATGCTCTATCCAGACCATTCTGTAAAAATGGTTGTTCTGATAATAGGGTCCCTTGGCGGTGTGATGGATTCATTACTCTCGAACTTAAAAATCATACCGGCATGTAGAAAGATGTCAGAAATCATAGCCGGAAGAATGCAGAAGGCTGTCATCCTCGGTTCATTACGTCTGCTCAGGGCACACGATTCCCGGACCTAATAGCTGCTTACCCCATAGTTTGGGGAATGGTTATTGGGGTAATGATGTTGCCAGCGCGCCCTCCGAATGTATCGGAGCATCGGAGACAGGGTCCGACTGGAGAATTTTAATTCAAAACAGATAATAATAATAATAATTATAATAATAATAATAATAATAATAATAATAATAATAATAATAATAATAATAATAATAATAATAATAATAATAATAATAATAATAATAATAATAATGATGGGTAAAGACGTCCCTGACACCCGATGCAGGGCATGTCGTGGGGCACCTGAGACCGTAATGCATCTGCTATCAGCATGCCCATGTTATGCGGTCTCAGCCTATATCCACAGGCATAACGCGGCTCTACAAGTGTTGTACTACCATCTACGACACTCGTACGGTATAGACGAGACACCGGTGTTGCCTTATGTTCCGGGGGATATTGAGTCCGTGGTGGAGAATGAGAGGTGCCGAATCTATTGGAACTACTCATTCCCCACCCTCAGGCAAATACAAGCCAATAAGCCTGATGTTTTCCTCCTCGACCACCAAAGTAAAACGATATTCGTCGTGGAGTTTTCCGCTCCAGGCGAAATGAATATCGTTCGAAAAGAGGAGGAAAAACGGACTAAATATCGAGATCTTCTCTGTGAACTCCGCAGGTTGTATCCGGACCATTCTGTCAAAATGGTGGTTCTGATTATAGGAGTCCTTGGTGGAATGATGGACACACTGCTCTCTAACTTGAAGATAATGCCGACTTGCCGTAATATGGCAGAAATCTTAGCAGCACGAATGCAGAAGGCCGTTATTCTTGGTCCGCTCCGTCTACTCAGGGCACACGATTCTCGGACCCAATAATCACTTACCCTACGGACGTAGGGAGTGGTTATTGGGGTTAACGACACCAGCGCGCCCTCCGGATGGGTCGGAGCATCGGGGACAGGGCCTGACTGGTACACTCCTAAGGAGAAAAAAAAATAATAATAATAATCATGCATTTGCTCAGATGCCTTGAGGTACCCGGTCAAATAGTGGGATGCATTGGACAACTGATGCCGCTCTGGAGGACTCGCTTTACCATAATATCTGGTAGAGACATAGTCCAAACAGAGCGGGTCATCATTAGAAGAGGCGTGTTTCAAGGAGACTCCCTCAGCCCTCTTCTGCATCTCACTATTGCCATTGTCCGTTGCACTCAGAAATACCCGTGGGTACAACTGCGGCACACCCAGCAACCGGAGGCATAAAGTCACCTATCTACGTTACATAGATGATCTCAAATTAAATGCCTCTGGAGAAAGTCTCTTAGGGTGGTAGAATAATATACGCATGCTATCGGTATGGAATTTGGGGTCGACAAATGTCCCACAGTTCATCTCAAAAGAGGAAGATGCGTGGAATACGGAGAGGATGTCCAGATCGTAGACGGAAGCATCCTACATCATCTGGATGCCGGAGAGACTTATACCTACCTAGGGGTGGAGCAACGCCGCTCCCAAGAGGTATTCACAGTCAAAAACTCTCTCCGCGGCAAGTATCAGCATAAACTCCGACAGATCTGGTCATCAGTACTGTCGGGGAAGAACAAAGTTGCTGCAACTAATATGCTTGCCGTTCCGATCCTTCTTTACTCTTTCGGAGTGATGAAGTGGACTAAGGAAGAGCTGCGCCAACCCGACGTTAAAACTCGCAAAATGATGCATCTCAATAGGAGCTTGCATCCTAAATCGTCCGTTCCACGGTTATACTTTCCTATACAACGGGGAGGCCGTGGGCTTCTGAGTTTGGAGTGTCTGCATAACAGAATGGTTCTGGATGGGGCCTGTAAAGTAATCAGGAGTTCAGATCCCCTTCTCTGCATGGTCCGCGACCATGAAAAAGCAGGGATTGGAGCATTTCTCTTTAAGGCAGCAACCCGTGCAGCCGATAAACTTGGTCTCGTATTAGACACTTAACGGGCTAACCCAAACTCTGTCACCGAGTTGGGACCCATTCAGCAAAAATAGCTCACATCAAAGCTGCGGAGACAGAGGTCCTGCTACAGCTACATATGGATAAGCCAATGCATGGTGTCTTCTTTCACAACATCGAAGACCTTGGCTTATCCAAAAGCTTGACCTTTGCCTTCCTCAGGTCCAGTGAGCTAAAGTCGGAGACCAAGGGATTCATAATGGCCTGCAAGGATGGTGTCTTCAACACCCTTGTCTACCGTAGTCGCGTGATGGGTATAGACGTCCCTGACACCCGATGCATGGCATGTCCTGGGGCACCTGAGACCGTAATGCATTTGCTATCAGCATGCCCAGCTTATGCGGTTTCATCCTATATCCACAGGCATAACGCGGCGCTACGAGTGTTGTACTACCATCTAAGACACTCGTACGGTATAGACGAGACACCGGTGTTGTCTTATGTTCCGGGGGATATTGAGTCCGTGGTGGAGAATGAGAGGTGCCGAATCTATTGGAACTACTCATTCCCCACCCTCAGGCAAATACAAGCCAATAAGCCTGATGTTGTCCTCCTCGACCATCAAAGTAAAACGATGTTCGTCGAGGAGTTTTCTGCTCCAGGCGAGATGAATATCGTTCGGAAAGAGGAGGAAAAACGGACTAAATATCGAGATCTTCTCTTTGAACTCAGCAGGTTGTATCCGGACTATTCTGTCAGAATGGTGGTTGTGATGATAGGAGTCCTTGGTGGAATGATGGACACACTGCCCTCTAATTTGAAGCTGATACCGGCCTGCCGTAATATGGCACAAATCCTAGCCGCTCGAATGCAGAAGGCCGTCATCCTCGGTTCACTTCGTCTGCTCAGAACACATGACTCTCGGACCCAATAGTCACTCACCCTACGGACGTAGGGAGTGGGTATTGTGGTAAACGATACCAGCGCGTCCTCCGGATGGGTCGGAGCACCGGAGACAGGGCCTGACTGGTACATTCTTAAGGGGAAAAAAAATAATAATAATGTTTATTAATTTCAATTCCAATTAAAGATATAAATTGTGAATAAATTGTGATATTTCAAAATGGCCTGTCGATTTTTTTTCTGTATACTAATTGTGTCATGTTTAGGTTCACTTTAGCCAATAACTAGACTGTGATTCTAAACGTGAGAACTTGGGTCATTTTGAAATATAAAACTATATATAGAGTTAAAAATATAATATGAATAGATGGAATATAATAAAATATTTAACATAATAATATAGAATAAAATAGAATGTAATATAAATGGAAATAATAATTATTAAACACTATAGGATCAAAATAGTATGAAGTTACTTATAAAAATTATCAAAAGTTGAAATAGTGGTAGTTGATACATACATTAATAAACACTGAGTAAATTAATTTTTTTTTAAATATATGATTAAACTATTGTAAACATACTCAACGATTATACCTATACAGTCAACCAAAAACAACAAAAAAACACTAGTAATACATTTATACACACGTGTCCGTACACACTTATCCATGATATGTTTATGAAAGTATTTTGATATTTGATGTTAGAAGCCAATATGTTAATATGTTTTTGAAATTTTTAATGTAAATTTCCATTTTTAACTGTATTGGTGAATTATTGTATGAATTTTGTCCCACATATATGAAACATCGCTGTCCAATAGACCTTTGAGTCTTAGGAGAGAACTACATTTGCATTTTCTCGAAATCTTGTTGGATAAGTATGTGTTATATTCATGTTTATCAGATAATTTTTTACTATATCGATTAGGGCAGTTTTGTAGAATAGTTGTCTCATATTCAGTAATTTGGAATTTTGGAAAAGCAAGTTCGATAAAAATTGCTGGTTAAGGTTGAATATAATTTTGATGACTTTTTTCTGTATTATTTCTAAGGGTTTTATTTTATTAGAATATGCACCACCCCATGCGATTATGCCATAGTTTAGGAGTAATTGGACCAAACTGAAATACATGATTTTAAGATTTTTTTCATCTAGTATGTGGGTCATTTGTTTGAACAGATACAATAACGATCTTATTTTTTTGTCAAATTCTGCAGTTGAAGATCCCATTTCAGGATGTTATCAATGATGATGCCTAGGTATTTTGTGCTGGTTGTATAGTCTGGATCTGATATGTATTATTTCTAAAAGGTAAATGTAAGTCTAATTGAATGGTATTGGGATTTCCAATTTTATAATTTGGAAAAGGTAGGTAAATAGTTTTATTTATATTGATGGTGAGATGATTTTCATCGAACCATTTTATCATTATTTCCAAGTCTTGTTTCAGCTTGGTTTCTACTTCCTCCCATGAGTTTTCATCTAAAAAAAGCACGGTATCGTCGGCAAATGAAATTATCGTTCCATGGCAATTCAACGTTAGGAGTTCATTCATATAAATTAGAAATAATATGGGGCCTAATTCTGTTCCTTGTGCAATTCCAAAAGTAACCTCCTTCTGATTACTAATCGTGTTATCAATTTTTACCTGTTTTTCTCTTTTTTTCAGATAGTTTTGGAGAAGTGTGAGAGTGGGGCCACGAATACCTACATCATTAAGTTTCGATAATAGTCTGCGATGACTTACGGTATCGAAGGCTTTTGTTAGATCGATAAATATCCCAGCACATGGCCAGCTGCTATCCAAATTTGTAAATTTTATTCACAAGTAAAGCAATAGCATCACTGGTAGATTTTTCATTTCTACATCCGTTTTGGAATTTGTACAAAAGTTTATTATTTTCCAGAAAGTTTACAAATCGTTGTTTGAGAGCCTTTTCAAAAAATTTACTCAGAATAGATATGACACTGATAGGGCGATAGTTTTTTGGATCGTTTCGATTTCCATTTTTAAATATTGGTTTTATCACAGTGATTTTGAACTGAGTTGGGCATTCTCTTTTACTGAACATGAGATTTATCAAGGGGCATAACGGTTTAGCAATGGAGGATTTATTTCTTTTAGGGCTAGAGTTGTGATATTGTTAAAACCCGGTGTCGAGTTATTTTTCAAAGAATGAATGATATTTCTTATTTCAGTTTCCGAAACGGACTGCAGAAAAATCGAATTCAATGTCGTGCGGGTTGTTTTCTTTAGAGTGTATTGTGTGCATGTTTGCCAGCTTGACATCGTTTGCCATTTTCTCTCCCACAGTCGCGTAATGTTTGTTGAATATTTCGACGATATTAGTAAGTTCATTTTCGATTTCGTTATAATCAGTCAGAATTTCAGTTATATCATTCTCTACTTTTTTACATTTCTGTTAGTACACTTCATTGATTGTTTGCCATATTTTTTTGCTGTTGTTTGTATTTTTAATTATTATATTCTTGTAGTAATTTTGTTTCAGTTCTGTTATCAATTTGACTATTTTATTTCTATGGATTTTATATTCATGATATGAGTGTATGCCTTTGTTTTTCTTGAATATATTGAATAGTGTTGATATATTTATGAAAGGTGTCCAATTGTCTGTTTGTACCTTTAAAACATACTAAAACGTCATCGTCGTCATCTACGTATCTATACCAATAATAAACCGTTTTGTTTAACGTGGATGATTGTGAATTATTTTTTCAAGGTCGTCCACGAAAATTTCAGCGGATTTACCATGATCAAACCTTCTGATGAATATATGTTATTATCAAACTGAAAGTAATTTTGTTTAAGACATTTCGACAGAAAGGCTGATATCTCTTGTTTGGTAACTGGATTCTCATGTTCTGCAAAATGTGTACGTATTTCAATAACTGCGATATAGCAATGATGACTATTGCACTAGAAAAAAAAAAGATGATGAAACTCAAAGGGACAAAAACTGAGGAATATGAAAAGACTGTGGGTACACGCTGATAGGAAGAGAAGATCTGCAGAAGGAGAGTTCTTCCACTTTTGCCTCGTCTCATGGATGATGAAACCAATTTTCTTCAATATTTCAGAATGTCGATGTCATCCGACACCCGTTCTGCACGCTAAAAACAAATAGACCATGCAATCGGATCGGAGTCGGATGAGAAATCGTAGACGGGATCGTAGTGGGGTGGGAAAGTCCAGCTTTTATTTCCATCTCAGACACCCGTAGCACTGTATGATCGGAGTCGGATCGGATCGGATAACTGTGTCTCGGCATTAACCCGTTCATTAAAAGAATTCCCCTCATCTCCCGGATTACCACTCGGCAGCTAACGTTTGCATGCTTTTTTCAAAATGAGAATACACGTTTTTAGTACTATACTTCTACTTTCATAATATGTTTCAGCTACTGAAATCGGGCTATCACTAGAGCATCCAGGCACGCTGAAAGATAGTGCAAAAAAAAATTGTGCCAAAACTAACGATCCAACAGCGCCTGTTTTGTGCACACATAAAGTACACATTATTCAAAACTTTCAAGAGAAAGGCCAATCCTACGCCATGAAAATTGGCGGAGTTATGAATTTTCCAAAAAATCTTAAAATTTTCCGGTTGAGCATCCAGATTGCTCTATTAGTTATCATTTTATCATTTTAACTTAAGTCGTTTTTTTCCACCGCACGAGAAATAGTCCAACAATTCCATCATTACAGTGTGAAAATGCTTCTGAAGAGTATGATTTCCAATTCTTTCGACCTTCCTGATGATAATAGAAGAGTGAAATAGATTTTTGTCGACCAAAATGTATTGGAGGCCTAGCGAAAGAGATGCAATTCACGCATCAATGAAATGAGCGATTTTCTGTGAGTGATAACATTTCTCCCTTATGACATTCATAGATACGAATCTCCAACTATCTGAATGAAAATGCAAATTTTCACTTTCAGATTTTTTCTCTCAAGTTAAATGGGGTCTTTTCACAATATCTACCAGATGTAGTTCAATGTCCAGCGTAGCTTGAGCAGGGGAAGTAGTTGTGTTCTGTTAGATATTACAAAAACTTACTTCAATTTATCGTAGGTTTTTCCATTTCCAGAGGAGTCATGTTTTAGTTCAATTTTCAATTGAGAATGTTTCCCTTTACAACATGTTTTTTGTTATTCATTTCAAATGTTTATAACAAATCAATAAATGACAGTTGCGAGTCGGAAACATAACAGAATATAACTACGGACTGTTCTAATGTGATGGCATAGTCGGTATTTTTGTTAAAAGCTCACTCATTTTATGCTCTATTGATTGATGTAGGTACGCAAATGTAATGTCAATGTGCCGTATGAACTCTCTATTCAATCCTGTTTCAAGTGTTGAATAATTGTTCCGAGTTATCCGCAATTGCATGCAAATATTCTTTTCGTGATCTATATAACACTAAAAATGAGCCTGTCAGAAAGAATACGTTAAATAATCGTTCTTGAATAATTTTTTTTTCACATGTTCGGTTGATAATTTCAAGGCTTTCTACACGAGGGAACAGTATGAAATTTATTTTTCGACGGTTTATCGGTTCAAATTGCATGTATTAAAAAAATCGTTCGAAGATATCAATTTTGAAAGTAAATTAAAATTTGATTGGCAACGCCAATTTGAACATTTTTGACATTTGAAAACCTCTAATGATCATAACTTCAAAAATGCATACATATTGAAAAACGTTGCACAAATGTATCATTACCGGCCGGTCTATTATTCGTGAAGCTTTTTTATAGAATCTGAAGATTCTCAAAAAGTCTACAGCGTTTCTCCATAGACTTGTGACAGTGTTGGTTGAAAAAACAATATTTCGAGTTTTTTTTTGTTGATTTTCAAGCAATTAAAATCAGACCGTGTTTCAGCTTTTCCTGAAAAATCCTGGAAAGTTTTTGCCAAGTAATCTAGTTTCTTGTCAGAGGCATAAAGAGAGCAATCACCTGCATAACAAACATATTTAGTTGGACACATTTAATGAAATATGCCATTCCTATAGATAATGAATAAAAGCGGTCCAAGGATAGAACTTTGAGGTACCCAAAAGTGGATGTTCTTGATTCCTGAATAGTTGTATGATTCGAATAATTTCCATGCAGTACCGAAGGTGTACCATTTCCAGCTCCTCTTTGTTGTCGTTGTTGTATTTCTTGTCAACCGATAGTGGTGCCACCCGTCCATCATTCTCAGACATCTCATTTTCAACTTATTGAACTCCTTTGCTGACCACCTGGATTTCTCCTCTGACCTTCTAGACTGGTTATTTCATTCCGGTAGCAATGTTGACTTTGACTGATTCGTTGCAGAAGTTCAACATGTTGGTGTGATTGCTGGACTTACCATTGCTCTTGCTCTTCTTGTTCTTGCTTGATCTTGATCTCTTATTCTTATGACATTTATTTATTGATTTCTCCCCCTTTTCGAGTTTTCGTAGCTGTTTGTTTGACTGTAAGGTAAGTTATTAAGGTTTCATGTCTCTTAGATTATATTATTATGTAGAGACAGGTTTAGTTTGTACAGTAACAACTTTCTGGGGAACATTGATATGATCTTTTATACAGTGAGGATGTAAAAAATCCTCCTCCCACCCGCCATTAACTTTTGAATGGAACGAGCTGTAGAAGTCGTGTCAAATTCAGGTTGATTGTACCACTTTTAATATTTTTTGACTAAGAAATGATTGTGGTTACGTATCCTAGTGTCAAGAGGGCACCATCAATTTTCTTTTCACATGTAAGGGGGAGGAGTCACGTGGCACCTGGTTTTGAAAGCCTTCCGATTCTCTATCCAATACAGCTTTGTTTGTGAAAATCGGAAAAGCCGTTTCAAACTGACAAGCGTTTGAAATTTGCTTCAAATATTTGACAAATAAATTATTGAACTATTAATTGCAGCTGAAGTTTAACTGCTTTACTGATTCAGCAAAAATTTTGAGGTAAAAAGGTACGCATATTATTTATATTTTGAAATGTGTTTTTTGTTAAAAATTTTATACTATAGTTATTTTGCTGGAGACTCCATCTAGCATTTCAATGTCAGTCTAACATTGACTTTAATCATATCGACAGTTTTGATAGGCAATTTTATGTTCCGCTGAAGTTAGGCGTAATTACCACGAAACAGGAAGAATATTTAATGAGCGCTTCTCAAAGGAATGGTTGTGTAAAGAGGGAAAAAGGATCTGGAAGTAAATCCATTTTAGGAGAAAACCAAATCGAAGTTGTTAA
This sequence comes from Chrysolina oricalcia, assembly GCA_944452925.2. Lineage (NCBI taxonomy): Eukaryota > Metazoa > Arthropoda > Insecta > Coleoptera > Chrysomelidae > Chrysolina > Chrysolina oricalcia. The sequence continues at coordinate 18,982,420 of OX101812.2, forward strand.
TAATCCGCTACAAGCAACGAAAACGGTAGCCACGGATTGTGACGTATCTACGACCACTGTGAAAAGATATCTCAAAAAACACAAATTTCACCCATATAAATTAATAATTCTTCACCAACTAATAGAAGACCACCCGGATAGAAGACTGGAGTTTTGTGAGGTCATGTCTGACCGCATATAACCCAACATCCCGGTTACATTAACTCTATCTGTTTTAGTGATGAAGGTAGTTTTTTTTAATGGAACAGTAAATAGGCAGAATCTGCGTTAAGTCATACTTCAATCCGCTCATTTTTCGAGAGGGTCACACTCAAACTCCAGAGAAGATCAACGTTTTGGATAGTATTTTGGGTTACCATATCATAGGTCCAATATTTTTGGAGGAAACATCAACTGGACATCTGTACCTGTTCAAATATGCTTCAGAATAAAATCTCTCACAGTATTCAAGAAGTAGTTGGGGAAAACCCAAATGAATTTACGATCGATGTTACGTTTCACTACTACAGGCCTATCCGAGTATAGATTACCGAGAATTATCCCGGAGGATAGTCCGTCGTGGTCCCATTGAATTGCCGGCTAAGTCACCTGATATGACACTTATGGACTTTTCTCGGTAGGAATACATAAAATTTAAGGTGTACGTTACGCAGCCACAGTCACTCCAGAAACTTATGGACCGAATAACAGTACTCATTACTACTGAACCATTAGTGTTTTTGAAATGAATTTGGCTTATCAGTGTGTTTGGGAGAGATTCTCTTATTTGAAATAAATTTTCCAAAGCGTAAAATATTCAATAAGACTGTTAAAATAATAATTGGGTTAACAATAGAGTTAAAATTTCAAGTAGAAAGTTGAAAGATCTCTACAATCTAAAAAAAGTTCGAAAGGACCTTGAGAATTGTTATGAAACGGAAAAACGAAAACACTTTCAGTTAGTAAAATTGACAAAGAAAGAATATTTCCAAAAACGAATTGATGAGTCTGATAATTCTTCAAGAACAGCTTGGAGAATTGTCTCTGAATTATCTAATAAACCAAAATGCACCACTAAGAATATTTATATTTCTATAAAGGGCAGAGACGCTGTTGTTGATTCACCGAAAAAAGTCGATAACACATTGCAATCATTTTACAGAGTCAACTAAAGTATTATCTAGTCAAATTGATAAGACAAATCTGGATTATCAATCTTTCGCGAGAAACATTCCATCTTCGTAATTCGTTTTTTTACACCCTTATACTGAATCCGAACTGTGTGAATTACTGAATAGCAAATTGAAAATTAAAAGTTCTTCAGGTCACGACGAAATCCCCATGTTTCTTTTGAAAAAGAGTCTTCATGTTTTAATTAAACCTCTACTTCATTTGGTGAATCTGTCATTCAGAGAAGATTTATTCCCAAATATGATGAAAATAGGTAAAATCATACCAGTGTATAGAAATAATGGTCCAAACTTACTGGAAAATTATAGGCCGGTAACAATTTCATCAAGTATGTCGAAAATATTCGAATATGCTTTTTTAAATAGACTTTTATCATTTTCTGATGATCATAATATCTTTACAAAAAACCAACATGGATTTATTACCAAAAAACCAACTAGTACAGCTATACAATCATATCATAGAGAGATTGTGAACTACATTGAAGCAGGCGAGTGCCCTGTTGGGATATTCTGTGATCTCAGCAGGGCATTCCACTGTGTTTATCATAACATTCTCTTAGATAAACTATTCCGTTATGGCATAAGGGTCATACCGCTAGCATGAATAACAGACTATCTCTCTTACAGAAAACAATATGTCGCTATTAACTATGCAACTTTCAGCATGGCCTTCTCTGAATTAGGAGTACCTCAAGGGTCGATATTGGGACCCATATTGTTTGTTTTATATATTAATGATTTGGAATACTCGGCACCAGGAACATTCATTACAATGTACGCAGATGACACATCAATTATAATCTCTGACAGATTAGAGTTAGCTTTGAAAGAAAAATGTAACACAGTTTTTGAAAATATCAATAAATGGTTTTCTGCGAACAATTTGTTTTTGAAAGCAAAAAAAAACAGATTCAATGAGATTTCATCATCGTCAACGGAAGTGTGATATTATCAGTTTCAAATGATAATTCTGACAATATAACGACAGAATGTGAGAGCTTGAAATTTTTGGGTCTCCACATTGATGAACATTTGAATTGGCAGAATCACTGCAATTTTCTAATAAAAAAATTAATTCTATTTCATATCAGTTCAGAAATATAAGACAGGTTTCGAATGTTGATTAGCTGCTGAAGCTGTACTATGCGCAGGTGGATTCCAGACTGAGATATGGAGTGTGTTTTTGGGGTTTTTCCTCTAGCTGCTCTGATGCCTTTATAGCGCAAAAAAAAACTCATACGAATCATTAATGGCATGAGTTCCCGTGATTCTTGCAGATATCCTTTTAAAAATTCTAGAATTTCAACTGTTCCTAGTCTTTTAATTATTGACTTGTGCTTATCTGTTTTTGAGAATACGAATAAATTGTTTGTACTAAATGAATTTAGGCATAATATTGACCCAAGACAAAAAACTATGTTTTTGTACCATTTGTTAAAACTAAGTTATGTTTATAATTTGCTACCAGATGTAATAAAAAAATGCAAAACAGTGTATATCTTCACTAAAACTTAAGGATTTTCTGATTGAAAAGTGTTGTAATAGTTTTGAAGACTTTATGTGTATAAGTAGGTAGTTTTATTCCATTTTTCAGGAATTATTTTTATCTCCGATCTCTTTTTTCTTTTTCTTAGATGATTCCTATAGAAATTTTATAACTTTGTCAGAAAAGGAAAATAAGGATATTATTATTTAATAACGTTTGGAATGAATTCCAAGTCCGACTTTTTATTTGTCAAGAAGTGAACGGTGAACATTACGAGCACTTGTTGAAAAAGTTTAAATTTTTACTCAAAATTTTTTTGCAATGAAACGTTATTTAGGCTTTTAATTTAATTGAAAAAAAAATTTAAGAAAATTTCAAACGCTTGTCAGTTTGAAATGGCTTGACCGATTTGCACAAACGAAGGGGTATTGGACAGTGAATCGGAGGGCCTTCAAAACCAGGTACCACGTGATCCCCCTCTTGACACTAGGCCACGTGACCACAATCATTTTTATACCAAAGAGTAGTAAAAGAAGTACTTTTCTACCTCAACTTCACCAGAACTCGATTCCGTTCAAAAGTTAAGGTGGAGGAGGATTTTTTACGTCCTCACTTCGTACAAACTGAGAGTGTAGTTTTAGTCGATAACAGCTATTAATTAATTTATTGTGGGGTTATGTACCAACACCTACTAATTTCGTTCAAAACTTATTGTGAATACTGTGTATTCTAGAGGATAGATACGCAAGATTCCATAAGCACCGTGAGAAACTCGGTAGTCTAGTCTAGTCTCTTGTACACAGCTTTTGATCACTTTATTGTGCGGTCTTATATTAATTTTATTCAGAAGTTATTGTCAGTTCAGTGTGTATGAGTGAGAATGACGTTTTACAAAAAGTGCTGTCCCCACAGTTCCATTCGCGTGTTCATGATATTTTTATGGATTGTATAGAAAAATGGCTTATATTCTATATTCTCATAGTCGTCACAATACGGGGAATTTTTTCCATGGGCGTAATTTGAAAGTTCTTACAATACTGTATAGTTCACATGTGAATGACGTGACGTGTGACGTCCCAGTTAACACAAACATAAAGGAGATGTTGTTTTCTTGATTTTTATGGTAACAAAATGAGTTGCATTTGGACATCACTGTTACCACTTAGTGATGTCAACTGTTATGAATTGTTCACAATTTTCTTCTCGTTCATGTCGCTTTGAGGCACAAAATGTGAAGAAAATTGCAAGGAACATTGACACGAATTTTGATTTCATTGTGATTTGTAGGTATAGAAGGAATTCGGTTGGTAACAAAATTGAGGATGACATCACCATCACGACACAAAATGGCCAGAATTGTTTGTCGATTCGAGAGTCAAGTAGAATTTGTATTTGGTTGACGCCATTCTTTAAATATTCTATAGGTACTTCTGATAGTGTGTAGTGTTTTGTTTAATTCTTTTTCTTTCAATAGTTGAATCAAATGTGTTTATTAACATTACCCAATTATTATTTCTACCAAGAACTGTATCCCTTCAAGGACCGGAACGGTGAGTAGTAAAATCAGTGATTTACAGAATTTGGCAATTTCAGGATAGGTACTGAATTCCTCGCGAAGAAAATGCTGTCCAGACGATTGGAGTTGAATTATATATTTTTTCTACATTTCTGTATATTGTTTTTTTTTTCATGATTTAGACAGAGTTTTATATTTTTTTTGTTTGTGAAAATTATATACTACGGAATCAACTCACGCATTCGTTTTCTAGAATTCCATTCCCTATGAACCTTAATTCATTAGTAATAATAATGATATTGAGGTATAATTTCTATTTATATTAAAAAATGGTGATCTTTGTTTTATTCTTGACATACAGGAGAATCAGAAAGTGATGCGCATTTTTAAATAAGTACCAGTCCATTCAATTTCACATTGTTACATCAAAAGGGTTTCAATGTGCATTCGATTTCATAGTATAAATGGAATGTCACATTGGGCTAATTTCTAGTCACATTTTGCATCACATTTTGATGTCTCGAACTGTCCAACGGGGCACCAAATAGACGTTTATGCGATAATAATGGAAATCACTTTGCGATTCACTGGTGTGATCTGAAACATGAATGTGAATCCCACTACCATCTCTGAGACTGGGTGTGACGTGTGGAATATGGAGTGTGGCGTTTGGCATGTGGCGTGTGGCTTTTGGCGTGTGGCATGTGGCGTGTAGCATGTAACTACTTCGGTTAGCTGGGACTCCTCAGCCATTTTCGAAGACCGCTTTCTCTAGTTAGCAGCCATGTCAAGTCATGACGTTGCCCCACTATGAATGGGATGTCTGATCTCCAGACTCCCTCCTGAACAAGAGGAATAGGAGATAATTCAATACAGCAATCAGAAATGTATGCAAATGAATGTCAAGCTGACTGATCACCGGAAATATGACAAGATACAACAGTAAATACAATACCTGCAGATACACTGAACAAATATTATTGTTCGATAGCTGCAAAACTATCATCAAATACCTCAATACCGTATGATCCGCTCATACATCTAGAAAAAATCGTTACTAATGAAAAACTTATTTTATATGCCACAGATATCAGTGAACTGAAGGAGGTGATAAGATCTATCAAGAACAAAAAGTCTTCAGGAATTGATGAAATATCAATAAAAATTTTTGAAAATCTTCTCATTGAAGCTCTTCATGCTTTAGTTGCGGTAATAAATCAATCCTTCGAGGACGTTGTATTTCCATCCTTCCTAAAAACATCGGTCGTTATTCCACTTCACAAAGGTGGAGATCCAGAGGTTCTCTCGAATTTTCGGCCCATATCCCTCATTCCTTCGGTAGCAAAGTTGATAGATAAACTGGTGAAAAATCGTTTAACTGAATTCTTGTCACAAAATAATATAATTAGTAGTAAGCAGTTTGGGTTCCAATCTAAGAAGAGCACACATGATGCCATATTCTCAATCCTATATGGAGTATATAACAACATTAATACTAGAGATATGGCTGCAGCAGTTTTTGTGATTTATCCAAAGCTTTTGACTGTGTGAATCATAAAATTCTGCTGCATAAGCTGCATCATTATGGCATCGGTGGAAATACTCTCTGGTGAAAAATCGTTTAACTGAATTCTTGTCACAAAATAATATAATTAGTAGTAAGCAGTTTGGGTTCCAATCTAAGAAGAGCACACATGATGCCATATTCTCATTCCTATATGGAGTATATAACAACATTAATACTAGAGATATGGCTGCAGCAGTTTTTTGTGATTTATCCAAAGCTTTTGACTGTGTGAATCATAAAATTCTGCTGCATAAGCTGCATCATTATGGCATCGGTGGAAATACTCTTAGATGGTTTAATTCCTATCTCGCAGGTAGGAGTCAAATTGTTAAGTCTACAACGACCTCGTCGCCAGCTGACATAAACAGCGGAGTGCCACAAGGATCAGTACTAGGCCCTACACTTTTTCTACTGTACATAAACGATTTGGCTTCTATAGACATAAAAGGCCAATTCACGCTATTTGCTGATGATACAACGATACTGTGGACTGATAAAAAAGATTCTGATCTTCATAAAACTATCTGCTCGGATATTATTAAAATCAAAGATTGGTGCGACTCTAACCTCCTTTCTTTCAATATTTCTAAAACTAATATAGTATCATTTCGATGTAGTATTGACAACATACCTCCAACTTCAAATCAAAGTTTCATTGAGAATAGAACTAGCGCCAAATTCCTCGGAGTAAATATAGACAACAAATTAAAATTGGATGATCATATTGCAGGTCTTAAGAAACTTTCTGCAGGATGCTATGCAGTTAGAATTACTTCAAATGAATTGGGCTCAACTGCAGCAAAAAGCGCTTATTACGCACTAATAGAGTCACACTTACGATATGGAATCCCATTCTGGGGCGTTTGTGCAAAAACCCAAATAGAGTCGGTTTTTGTTCTGCAAAAAAGAGCACTCAGATACTTAGTCAGAGCCAAACGACGGGACTCTTGTAGGTCTTCATTTGCTACGAACAAGATTTTAACGGTTCATGCTATATTCATTTCAGAAACAGCTTGTCTACTACACAAACATAAAACAAATTTTCCCTCTGCCACTTCTACCTATGCCACCAGACATTTCAATGATCTTAATTGTGTACAATGGTCTCAAGATGTATAATCATCTACCAGATTACTTAAAAACTTTGGATAACATTCGTTTCAGAAAAGCACTAAAAAACCTTTTCAGTGTTAGACCCTATTATAGTCTGCAGGGGTTTTACAACGACAGTTTTTGAAAATGATTTTATAGTTTTATACCTTTATACTCTTATCTTTTATCATATTTTTCATTCATTCATTGACATTATTGTTATTGCAGTGTACCTATTGTTTTTTATTTAATGTTTTGTTCTATGCCCTACAATGTTAATTCGGTATACTAACTGTTTTTAAATATTTTTTAATGACTTCATTGTTATTGATTTTGCAGTTTACCTAAAGTTTTTAATGTGTTGTTCCATGCCCTATAATTTTAATTTTATCGAATAATCTTCTTTCTTCAATCATACTACTTTGTCAATAAGATTATCTTCTTTGGACAATAAAGCATATATTATATTATTATTATTATTATTATTATTATTTTTTTTTCCGTTAGGAATGTACCAGTCAGGCCCTGTCTCCGGTGCTCCGATACATCCGGAGGGCGCGCTGGTGTCGTTAACCCCAATAACCACTCCCTACGTCCGTAGGGTGAGTGACTATTGGGTCCGAGAATCATGTGCCCTGAGTAGACGGAGTGAACCAAGGATAACGGCCTTCTGCATTCGCGCTGCTAAGATTTCTGCCATATTACGGCAAGCAGGTATTATCCTCAAGTTGGAGAGCAGTGTGTCCATCATTCCACCAAGGACTCCTATGATCAGAACCACCATTTTGACAGAATGGTCCGGATATAACCTGCGGAGTTCAAAGAGAAGATCTCGATATTTAGTCCGTTTTTCCTCCTCTTTTCGAACGATATTCATTTCGCCTGGAGCGGAAAACTCCATGACGAATATCGTTCTACTTTGGTGGTCGAGGAGGACAACATCAGGCTTATTGGCTTGTATTTGCCTGAGGGTGGGGAATGAGTAGTTCCAATAGATCCGGCACCTCTCATTCTCCACCACGGACTCAATATCCCCCGGAACATAAGGCAACACCGGTGTCTCGTCTATACCGTACGAGTGTCGTAGATGGTAGTATAACACTCGTAGCGCCGCGTTATGCCTGTGGATATAGGCTGAGACCGCATAAGATGGGCATGCTGATAGCAAATGCATTACGGTCTCAGGTGCCCCACGACATGCCCTGCATCGGGTGTCAGGGACGTCTATACCCATCACGCGACTACGGTAGACAAGGGTGTTGAAGACACCATCCTGGCAGGCCATTATGAATCCCTCGGTCTCCGACTTTAGCTCACTCGACCTGAGGAAGGCAAAGGTCAAGCTTTTGGATAAGCCAAGGTCTTCGATGTTGTGAAAGAAGACGCCATGCATTGGCTTATCCATATGTAGCTGTAGCAAGACCTCTGTCTCCGCAGCTTTGATGTGAGCTTTTTGCTGAACGGGTCCCAACTCGGTGACAGAGTTTGGGTTAGCCCGTTCAGTGTCGAATACGAGACCGAGTTCATCGGCCGCACGGGTTGCTGCCTTAAAAAGAAATGCTCCAATCCCTGCTTTTTCATGGTCGCGGACCATGCAGAGAAGGGGATCTGAACTCCTGATGACTTTACAGGCCCCATCCAGAACCATTCTGTTATGCATACACTCCAAACTCAAAAGTCCACGGCCTCCCCGTTGTCTGGGAAAGTATAACCGTGGAACGGACGATTTAGGATGCAAGCACCTATTGAGATGCATCACTTTGCGAGTTTTAACGTCGAGTTGTCGCAGCTCTTCCTTAGTCCACTTCATTACTCCGTAAGAGTAGAGAAGGATCGGAACGGCAAGCATATTGGTTGCAGCAACTTTGTTCTTCCCCGACAGTTCTGATGACCAGATCTGTCGGAGTTTGTGCTGATACTTGCCGCGGAGAGAGTTCTTAACTGTGAATACCTCTTGGGAGTGGCGTTGCTCCACCCCTAGGTAAGTATACGTCTCTCCGGCATCCAGATGATGTAGGATGCTTCCGTCTACGAGCTGGACATCCTCTCCGTATTCCTCGCATCGTCCTCTTTTAAGATGAACCGTGGCACATTTGTCGATCCCAAATTCCATTCCGATAGCATGCGTGTACTCTTCCACCACCCTAAGGGACTGATGTAGGTCCCTTTCTCCAGAGGCATATAATTTTAGGTCATCCATGTAAAACAAATGGGTGACTTTATGCCTCCGGTTGCTGGGGGTGCCGCAGTTGTACCCACGGGTATTCCTAAGTACAACGGACAATGGCAATAGTGAGATGCAGAAGAGAAGAGGGCTGAGGGAGTCTCCCTGAAACACGCCTCTTCTAATGATGACCTGCTCTGTTTGGACTGTGTCTCTACCAGATCTTATGGTGAAGCGAGTCCTCCAGAGTGGCATCAGTTGTCCAATACATCCCACTATTTGATCGGGTACCTCAAGACATCTGAGCAAATGCATGATTAACTCATGCGATGTTGTATCAAATGCCTTGCGGTAATCGATCCAGGCCATCGAAAGGTTACGCTTATACTGCACGGAGTCCTGCGTGATACATCTATCGATGAGCAGGTTCTCCTTGCAGCCGGCGACCCCTTTCTTTGACCCTCTTTGCTCATATATCCGTTCGTACACCGGATCAACTGCGGAGAGAATGCGCGTGTATAAGATGCGTGTAAACAACTTATAACACGCATTCAAGCATGTTATCGGCCTGTAATTCTTTGGATCAGACAAATCTCCGTTTTTGGGGATGAGCACGGTTCGCCCCTCGACAAACCACTCCGGAATCTGCTGCTCCCCATCTAGCCATGAGTTAAAAACTCTAGCCAGATGGCGGTGGGTTGTCGGAAACTTTTTCCACCAATAGTTATTCAACCCATCAGGGCCTGGAGCAGCGAAATTCTTAGAACCTTTTAGGGCCTTTCGAACTTCTTCCGTGGTTATCGGATTGCGCAGATCATTGTGCTCATGCTGCCGAAGCGTCCTGCAGTAAGCTTCGAACTGCGCTAGGGCTGGAGTGTCTACATTGAGTGGTTGCGGAAACTCATAGATGTTCTTCCAGAAGGATTCTACCCGATCAGCAGCCGGCGGGTTATTATTATTATTATTATTATTATTTCTGATTTGAATCAAAATCCTCCAGTCGGACCCTGTCTCCGATGCTCCGATACATTCGGAGGGCGCGCTGGCAACATCATTACCCCAATAACCACTCCCCAAACTATGGGGTAAGCAGCTATTGGGTCCGGGAATCGTGTGCCCTGAGCAGACGTAATGAACCGAGGATGACAGCCTTCTGCATTCTTCCGGCTATGATTTCTGACATCTTTCTACATGCCGGTATGATTTTTAAGTTCGAGAGTAATGAATCCATCACACCGCCAAGGGACCCTATTATCAGAACAACCATTTTTACAGAATGGTCTGGATAGAGCCTGCGGAGTTCGAAGAGTAAATCTCGATATTTCGTCCGTTTCTCCTCCTCCTTTCGGACGATATTCGTTTCGCCAGGAGCCGAAAACTCAATGACGAATATCGTCTTACTTCCATGGTCGAGGAGTACTACATCAGGCTTATTGGCCTGTATTTGCCTGAGGGTGGGAAATGAGTAGTTCCAGTAGATTCGGCACTTCTCATTCTCCACCACGGACTCAATATCCCCCGGAGCGTAAGGCAACACTGGTGTCTCGTCTATACCGTACGAGTGTCGTAGGTGGTAATATAACACTCGTAGAGCCGCGTTATGTCTGTGGATATAGGCTGAGACCGCATATGCTGGACATGCTGACAGCAAATGCATAATGGTCTCAGGCGCCTGACGGCAGGCCCTGCATCTAATATCAGGGACCTCTATACCCATCACGTGGCTTCGGTAGACCAAGGTGTTGAAGACACCATCTTGGCAGGCCATTATGAATCCCTCGGTCTCCGACTTCAGCCCACTTGACCTAAGGAAGGCGTAGGTCGAGTTCTTGGATAAGCCAAGGTCTTCAACGTTTCTGAAGAAGACCCCATGCAAAGGCTTATCCCTATGCAGCTGCAGAAGAGCTGCATTTTCTGCGGCCTTTACATGGGCTTTTTGCCGAACGGGTGCCAACTCTGTGACAGAGATCGGATCACGCCGTTTGCTGTCGAAACTGAGACCGAGTTCATCAGCCGCACGAGCTGCTGCCTTAAAGAGGAACGCTCCAATCCCTGCGTTTTCATGGTCACGGACCATGCAGAGAAGGGGGTCCAAACTCCTGATTACTTTACATGCTCCATCCAATACCATTCTGTTGTGAAGACACTCCAAACTCAAAAGTCCTCGTCCTCCTTGTTGTCGGTGGAGATATAATCGAGGAACGGACGATTTGGGATGCAAGCTCCTGTATAGGTGCATCATCTTGCGAGTCTTTACGTCGAGTTGTCGCAGCTCCTCCTGAGTCCACTTCATTACTCCGAAGGAGTAGAGTAAGATCGGAACGGCAAGCATATTTGTGGCAGCAACTTTGTTCTTTCCCGACAGTTCTGATGACCAGATCTGTCGGAGTTTGTGCTGATACTTGCCGCGGAGAGAGTTTTTGACAGTTATAACTTCTTGAGAGTGGTGTTGTTCCACTCCCAAGTAGGTATACGTCTCTCCGGCACCCAGATGACGTAGGATGCTTCCGTCTATGAGCTGGACGTCTTCTCCATAATCGTCGCATCGTCCTCTTTTGAGATGAACCGTTGCACATTTGTCGATCCCAAACTCCATGCCGATGGCCTGCGTATACTCCTCCACCACCCTCAAAGACTGACGTAGGTCATTTTCACCTGAGGCATAAAGCTTATTATTATTATTATTATTATTATTATTATTATTATTATTATTATTATTATTATTATTATTATTATTATTATTATTATTATTATTATTATTATTATTATTATTATTATTATTATTATTATTATTATTATTATTATTATTATTATTATTATTATTATTATTATTATTATTATTATTATTATTATTATTATTATTATTATTATTATTATTATTATTATTATTATTATTATTGTTATTATTATTATTATTATTATTATTATTATTATTATTATTTTTCCCGTTGGGAATGTACCAGTCAGGCCCTGTCTCCGGTGCTCCGATACATCCGGAGGGCGCGCTGGTGTCGTTAACCCCAATAACCACTCCCTACGTCCGTAGGGTGAGTGACTATTGGGTCCGAGAATCATGTGCCCTGAGTAGACGGAGCGAACCAAGGATGACGGCCTTCTGCATTCGCGCTGCTAAGATTTCTGCCATATTACGGCAAGCAGGTATTATCTTCAAGTTGGAGAGCAATGTGTCCATCATTCCACCAAGGACTCCTATGATCAGAACCACCATTTTGACAGAATGGTCCGGATATAACCTGCGGAGTTCAAAGAGAAGATCTCGATATTTAGTCCGTTTTTCCTCCTCTTTTCGAACGATATTCATTTCGCCTGGAGCGGAAAACTCCATGACGAATATCGTTCTACTTTGGTGGTCGAGGAGGACAACATCAGGCTTATTGGCTTCTATTTGCCTGAGGGTGGGAAATGAGTAGTTCCAATAGATCCGGCACCTCTCATTCTCCACCACGGACTCAATATCCCCCGGAACATAAGGCAACACCGGTGTCTGGTCTATACCGTACGAGTGTCGTAGATGGTAGTATAACACTCGTAGCGCCGCGTTATGCCTGTGGATATAGGCTGAGACCGCATAAGATGGGCATGCTGATAGCAAATGCATTACGGTCTCAGGTGCCCCACGACATGCCCTGCATCGGGTGTCAGGGACGTCTATACCCATCACGCGACTACGGTAGACGAGGGTGTTGAAGACACCATCCTGGCAGGCCATTATGAATCCCTCGGTCTCCGACTTTAGCTCACTCGACCTGAGGAAGGCAAAGGTCAAGCTTTTGGATAAGCCAAGGTCTTCGATGTTGTGAAAGAAGACACCATGCATTGGCTTATCCATATGTAGCTGTAGCAGGACCTCTGTCTCCGCAGCTTTGATGTGAGCTTTTTGCTGAACGGGTCCCAACTCGGTGACAGAGTTTGGGTTAGCACGTTCAGTGTCGAATACGAGACCGAGTTCATCGGCCGCACGGGTTGCTGCCTTAAAAAGAAATGCTCCAATCCCTGCTTTTTCATGGTCGCGGACCATGCAGAGAAGGGGATCTGAACTCCTGATGACTTTACAGGCCCCATCCAGAACCATTATGTTATGCATTATTATTATTATTATTATTATTATTATTATTATTATTATTATTATTATTATTATTATTATTATTATTATTATTATTATTATTATTATTATTATTATTATTATTATTATTATTATTATTATTATTATTATTATTATTATTATTATTATTATTATTATTATTATTATTATTATTATTATTATTATTATTATTATTATTATTTATTTTTTATTTTTTTTTTCCTTGGTGTTTTGGCATCGACTGCTATGGTCATTAGCCATGTGTTCTGGATAGGCCTTGTTACTAACTCCATACGCCACCTTAGGAGCAGCACTGTTAATTATTAACGCAACAGTGAATCGTGGAGGATTATTCCCAGCCGACACGAGCCTCAGTCATTCAGACTTTCACATCTGAAAATGAAAAAAGATCGCATCATCTGGGAATCGAACCTGCAACCTCTCGGTTACCAGGCGAGCGCTTAACCACTGCGCTAATCCCCGCCCTTATTATTATTATTATTATTATTATTATTATTATTATTATTATTATTATTATTATTATTATTATTATTATTATTATTATTATTATTATTATTATTATTATTATTATTATTATTATTATTATTATTATTATTATTATTATTATTATTATTATTATTATTATTATTATTATTATTATTATTATTATTATTATTATTATTATTATTATTATTATTATTATTATTATTATTATTATTATTATTATTATTATTATTATTATTATTATTATTATTATTATTATTATTATTATTATTATTATTATTATTATTATTATTATTATTATTATTATTATTATTATTATTATTATTATTATTATTATTATTATTATTATTATTATTATTATTATTATCTCGTAGCGCCGCGTTATGCCTGTGGATATAGGCTGAGACCGCATAAGCTGGACATGCTGATAGCAAATGCATTACGGTCTCAGGTGTCCCACGACATGCCCTGCATCGGGTGTCAGGGACGTCTATACCCATCACGCGACTACGGTAGACGAGGGTATTGAAGACACCATCCTGGCAGGCCATTATGAATCCCTCGGTCTCCGACTTTAGCTCACTCGAACTGAGGAAGGCAAAGGTCAAGCTTTTGGATAAGCCAAGGTCTTCGATGTTGTTAAAGAAAACACCATTCATTGGCTTATCCATATGCAGCTGTAGGAGGACCTCTGTCTCCGCAGCTTTAATGTGAGCTTTTAGCTGAACGGGTCCCAACTCGGTGACAGAGTTTGGACCCGTTCAGTGTCGAATACGAGACCAAGTTCATCGGCTGCACGGGTTGCTGCCTTAAAGAGAAATGCTCCAGTCCCTGCTTTTTCATGGTCGCGGACCATGCAGAGAAGGGGATCTGAACTCCTGATGACTTTACAGGCCCCATCCAGAACCATTCTATTATGCAGACACTCCAAACTCAAAAGTCCACGGCCTCCCCGTTGTCTGGGAAAGTATAACCGTGGAACAGACGATTGCAAGCTCCTATTGAGATGCATCATTTTGCGAGTTTTTACGTCGAGTTGTCGCAGCTCTTCCTGAGTCCACTTCATCACTCCGAAGGAGTAGAGAAGGATCGGAACGGCAAGCATATTAGTTGCAGCAACTTTGTTCTTCCCCGACAGTTCTGATGACCAGATCTGTCGGAGTTTATGCTGATACTTGCCGCGGAGAGAGTTCTTGACTGTTAATACCTCTTGGGAGCGGCGTTGCTCCACCCCTAGGTGAGTTTACGTCTCTCCGGCATCCAGATGATGTAGGATGCTTCCGTCTACGAGCTGGACATCCTCTCCGTATTCCTCGCATCGTCCTCTTTTGAGATGAACCGTGGCACATTTGTCGATCCCAAATTCCATTCCGATAGCATGCGTGTACTCTTCCACCACCCTAAGGGACTGATGTAGGTCCCTTTCTCCAGAGGCATATAATTTGAGGTCATCCATGTAAAACAGATGGGTGACCTTATGCCTCCGGTTGCTGGGGGTGCCGCAGTTGTACCCACGGGTATTCCTGAGTACAACGGACAATGACAATAGTGAGATGCAGAAGAGAAGAGGGCTGAGGGAGTCTCCCTGAAACACGCCTCTTCTAATGATGACCTGCTCTGTTTGGACTGTGTTTCTACCAGATCTTATGGTGAAGCGAGTCCTCCAGAGCGGCATCAGTTGTCCAATGCATCCCACTATTTGATCGGGTACCTCAAGGCATCTGAGCAAATGCATGATTAACTCATGCGATGTTGTATCAAATGCCTTGCGGTAATCGATCCAGGCCATCGAAAGGTTACGCTTGTACTGCACGGAGTCCTGCGTGATACATCTATCGATGAGCAGGTTCTCCTTGCAGCCGGCAACCCCTTTCTTTGACCCTCTTTGCTCATATATCCGTTCATATACCGGATCAACTGCGGAGAGAATGCGTGTGTATAAGATGCGCGTAAACACCTTATAACACGCATTCAAGCACGTTATCGGTCTGTAATTCTTTGGATTAGACAAATCTCCGTTTTTGGGGATGAGCACGGTTCGCCCCTCGACAAACCACTCCGGAATCTGCTGCTCCCCATCTAGCCATGAGTTGAAAACTCTAGCCAGATGGCGGTGGGTTGCTGGAAACTTTTTTCACCAATAGTTATTCAACCCATCGGGTCCTGGAGCAGCAAAGTTCTTTGAGCCTTTGAGGGCTCTTTGAACTTCTTCCGGGGTTATCGGATTGCGCAGATCATTGAGCTCAGGCTGCCGAAGCCTCCTGCAGAATGCTCTGAACTGCGCTAGGGCTGGAGTATCTACATTGATTGGTTGCGGATACTCATAGATGTTCTTCCAGAAGGTTTCCACCCGATCAACAGCCGGCGGGTTATCAACAACACGTGGAGGCTCTTGAAATAAACGAGGTTTATCGCGGAACTTCAAGTTTTCCGCGACTCCTCTCGCTCGCCTCACTAGTGACTTCTTTGCAGCCACTAGCATTCGTATCCTATCAAGACAGTGCTGTTTGATGGTAAACAGCACCCCTTGATTCAATGTGTGGTGAGCTCGTCTTAATTTTGTAGCAATTCGCCGCACTGCAGGTGTGAAAGGCCTATTGGCCGCCACGTAGTCCACCACACACTGGATACGAGACGCGTGTTGTCTCGCCGACTTGATCTTAGCTTCCATCTTGTGTACGCGTCGTTCATGCCTCCCAACTACAGCGGTGGTGTCCTTCCTCTGCGTTTGGGTTAGAGCATGAGCGGCGTCATACACGACAGAATTGATCTGCCAGATGTCAGCCTCTTCTGGAAGAACATCGCCGATCTCCGCATCCACTCGTGCCAGTTCTTGTGGCTTCAGGGGCTTCACATGGTGAAGTGCCCTGCGAGTTCTGATGTCCTCCATCGGTGGTATGATGCGAGCATTCTCCACAGCCAGACCGACACGTGGCATAACTTGTGCCACTTCGATAACCGGCTGAGTAGGTGCTCTGACATATCCTCGTCTCCGAAGATGAGATACATAATCCCTAAGATTTTGGGAGGAAAAGGCGGCATGCTCTGGGTGTCTTTCACACCACAGAGCATGCATTCACGCCATGTATCCTCTCCGGGCGGGCTCACTGCTCTCGTAGCAATGCATAAGACCGTCCCTTAATCCATCCGTCCACTCAAAACGTCCGTTTTCATAGCGTAAGTCGTCAGCTGGCAAATCATCGTTGTTGGCCCCACCACCTTGCCTTTGACCCCTAATCCGAGGGGGTCGGTTGTGGGGGCCTCTTCCCCGATTATTTGGAACCGAGTGTTTATTATTATTATTATTATTATTATTATTATTATTATTATTATTATTATTATTATTATTATTATTATTATTATTATTATTATTATTATTATTATTATTATTATTATTATTATTATTATTATTATTATTATTATTATTATTATTATTATTATTATTATTATTATTATTATTATTATTATTATTATTATTATTATTATTATTATTATTATTATTATTATTATTATTATTATTATTATTATTATTATTTTTTCTCCTTAGGAGTGTACCAGTCAGGCCCTGTCTCCGGTGCTCCGACCCATCCGGAGGGCGCGCTGGTGTCGTTAACCCCAATAACCACTCCCTACGTCCGTAGGGTGAGTGATTATTGGGTCCGAGAATCGTGTGCCCTGAGTAGACGGAGCGAACCAAGTATAACGGCCTTCTGCATTCTTGCTGCTAAGATATCTGCCATATTACGGCAAGCCGGTATTATCTTCAAGTTAGAGAGCAGTGTGTCCATCATTCCACCAAGGACTCCTATAATCAGAACCACCATTTTGACAGAATGGTCCGGATATAACCTGCGGAGTTCAAAGAGAAGATCTCGATATTTAGTCCGTTTTTCCTCCTCTTTTCGAACGATATTCATTTCGCCTGGAGCGGAAAACTCCATGACGAATATCGTTCTACTTTGGTGGTCGAGAAGGACAACATCAGGCTTATTGGCTTGTATTTGCCTGAGGGTGGGGAATGAGTAGTTCCAATAGATTCGGCATCTCTCATTCTCCACCACGGACTCAATATCCCCCGGAGCATAAGGCAACACCGGTGTCTCGTCTATACCGTACGAGTGTCGTAGGTGGTAGTACAACACTCGTAGAGCCGCGTTATGCCTGTGGATATAGGCTGAGACCGCATAAGATGGGCATGCTGATAGTAAATGCATTACGGTCTCAGGTGCCCCACGACATGCCCTGCATCGGGTGTCAGGGACGTCTATACCCATCACGCGACTACGGTAGACAAGGGTGTTGAAGACACCATCCTGGCAGGCCATTATGAATCCCTCGGTCTCCGACTTTAGCTCACTCGACCTGAGGAAGGCAAAGGTCAAGCTTTTGGATAAGCCAAGGTCTTCGATGTTATGAAAGAAGACACCATGCATTGGCTTATCCATATGTAGCTGTAGCAGGACCTCTGTCTCCGCAGCTTTTATGTGAGCTTTTTGCTGAACGGGTCCCAACTCGGTGACAGAGTTTGGGTTAGCCCGTTCAGTGTCGAAAACGAGACCGAGTTCATCGGCCGCACGGGTAGCTGCCTTGAAAAGGAATGCTCCAATGCCTGCTTTCTCATGGTCGCGAACCATGCAGAGAAGGGGATCTGAACTCCTGATGACTTTACAGGCCCCATCCAGAACCATTCTGTTATGCAGACACTCCAAACTCAAAAGTCCACGGCCTCCCCGTTGTCTGGGAAAGTATAACCGTGGAACGGACGATTTAGGATGCAAGCTCCTATTGAGATGCATCATTTTGCGAGTCTTAACGTCAAGTTGTCGCAGCTCTTCCTTAGTCCAATTCATCACTCCAAAAGAGTAAAGAAGGATCGGAACGGCAAGCATATTAGTTGCAGCAACTTTGTTCTTCCCCGACAGTTCTGATGACCAGATCTGTCGGAGTTTATGCTGATACTTGCCGCGGAGAGAGTTTTTAACTGCAAAAACCTCTTGGGAGTGGCGTTGTTCCACCCCAAGGTAGGTATAAGTCTCTCCGGCATCCAGATGATGTAGGATGCTTCCGTCTACGAGCTGGACATCCTCTCCGTATTCCTCGCATCGTCCTCTTTTGAGATGAACCGTGGCACATTTGTCGATCCCAAATTCCATACCGATAGCATGCGTATATTCTTCCACCACCCTAAGGGACTGATGTAGGTCCCTTTCTCCAGAGGCATACAATTTGAGGTCATCCATATAAAATAGATGGGTGACATTATGCCTCCGGTTGCTGGGGGTGCCGCAGTTGTACCCACGGGTATTCCTTAGTGCAACGGACAATGGCAATAGTGAGATGCAGAAGAGAAGAGGGCTAAGGGAGTCTCCCTGAAACACACCTCTTCTAATGATGACCTGCTCTGTTTGGACTATGTCTCTACCTGATCTTATGGTGAAGCGAGTCCTCCAGAGCGGCATCAGTTGTCCAATGCATCCCACTATTTGACCGGGTACCTCAAGGCATCTGAGCAAATGCATGATTAACTCATGTGATGTTGTATCAAATGCCTTGCGGTAATCGATCCAGGCCATCGAAAGGTTACGCTTATACTGCACGGAGTCCTGCGTGATACATCTATCGATGAGCAGGTTCTCCTTGCACCCGGCGACCCCTTTCTTTGACCCTCTTTGCTCATTTATCCGTTCATACACCGGATCAACTGCGGAGAGAATGCGCGTGTATAAGATGCGCGTAAACACCTTATAACACGCATTCAAGCATGTTATCGGCCTGTAATTCTTTGGATCAGACAAATCTCCGTTTTTGGGGATGAGCACGGTTCGCCCCTCGACAAACCACTCTGGAATCTGCTGCTCCCCATCTAGCCATGAGTTGAAAACTCTAGCCAGATGGCGGTGGGTTGCTGGAAACTTTTTCCACCAATAGTTATTCAACCCATCAGGGCCTGGAGCAGCGAAATTCTTAGAGCCTTTTAGGGCCCCTCGTACTTCTTCCATGGTTATCGGAATGCGCAGATCATTAAGCTCAGGCTGCCGAAGCCTCCTGCAAAATGCTTCGAACTGCGCTAGGGCTGGAGTATCTACGTTGATTGGTTGCGGATACTCATAGATATTCTTCCAGAATGTTTCCACCCGATCTGCAGCCGGCGGGTTATTGACAACACGTGGAGGCTCTTGGAATAAGCGAGAAGGTTTATCGCGGAACTTTATGTTTTCCGCGATACCTCTCGCCCGCCTCACTAGTGACTTCTTTGCAGCCACTAGCATTCGTATCCTATCAAGACAGTGCTGTTTGATGGTGAACAGCACACCTTGATTTAATGTGTGGTGAGCTCGTCTCAATTTTGCGGCAATTCGCCGCACTGCGGTCGTGAAAGGCCTATTGGCCGCCACGAAGTCCACCACACACTGGATACGAGACGCGTGTTGTCTCGCCGACTTGATCTTGGCTTCCATCTTGTGTACACGTCGTTCATGCCTCCCTACCAGAGCGGAGGTGTCCCTCCTCTCCGTTTGGGATAGAGCATGAGCGGCGTCGTATACGACAGAATTGATCTGCCAGATGTCAGCCTCTTCTGGAAGAACATCGCCAATCTCCGCATCCACCCGTGCCAGTTCTTGCGGCTTCAGGGGCTTCATATTGTGAAGCGCCCTGCGGGTTCTGATATCCTCCATCAGTGGAACAATGCGATTCTCCTCCACAGCCAAACCGACACGTGGCATATCTGCCACCTCGATAACTGGCTGAGGAGGAGCTCTAACGTAGCCTCGAGCCCGAAGATGGGATACATAATCCCTGAGATTTTGTGCGGAAAACGCTGCATGCTCTGGGTGTCTCTCACACCACAGAGCATGCATTCTCGCCATGTATCCTCTCCGGGCGGGCTCACTGCTCTCGTAGCAATGCAGAAGTCCGTCCCTTAATTCGTCCGTCCACTCAAAGCGTCCGTTGTTATCGCGGTCGTCATCGTTTGGCAAATCATCGTTGGCCCCACCACCTTGCCTATGACCCCTAATCCGAGGGGGTCGGTTGTGGGGGCCTCTTCCTCGATCGTTCGGAACCGAGTAGTAGAGTTTACTGGGGGGTTAACCCAATAAACCCACGGCCGACACCGGAGGGAAAGTTGCTTTTTCCCTCCCGGATGCGCATGAGTTGCCGGTCCGATTTTGCATCCTTTAGCTCGGGTAGGTGGTGTCGCTACTCACCAGGGCCTTAGGTATTGGTTGACCCCCCTGCCTATTTATTATTATTATTATTATTATTATTATTATTATTATTATTATTATTATTATTATTATTATTATTATTATTATTATTATTATTATTATTATTATTATTATTATTATTATTATTATTATTATTATTATTATTATTATTATTATTATTATTATTATTATTATTATTATTATTATTATTATTATAACGTTCATTATAAAAGAAGGCTGAAAGGAAATATGAACCAATGTGTGTGAGAAATCAGAAATCGGAACAGGCAGATATTTGCATTTGTGGTGTCAGACGTTTTCAAGAAAAGGACTTTTGTGAGAAAGGAAATGCTAAGTGATTTCCATAATGAAAGCCATTCACACTGACCACAGCTTACTGTTAAGATGTAGTCGTAGAGGGTGTTTTTTTTCTTTGGTGTTTTGGCATCGACTGCTGTGGTCATTAGCCATGTGTTATGGGTAGGCCTTGTTACTAACTCCATACGCCACCTTAGGAGCAGCACTGTTAATTGGAACGCAACAGTGAATCGTGCAGGACTCACCCCAGTCGAGCCACGAGATTTTAATAATTCAATCGGTCAAATTAAAATAAAAAATCCCAGCCGCAACTGGGGCTCGAACTCCGGACCTTTCGACTCAGAGTCGGACGCGTAGAGGGTGTATTATTCTGCAAATAGTTATTACCGCATCATCTCTTTTCCAGGATTAACATCCCTATTCCAGGGCTCGTTCTTTCAAAGAACGACGAAGTATTGGAATTCACTGCTTCGGGAGCGACTCCTTGAGGTATAAATCCTGCAGAAATTCAAGAAGAAAACCAGTTCATACTCTTCAGCTCTTACGATAATACAGGATTTTCCTTTTCGTGAGAACAAAAACATAATAGTATATTATGCAACGAACATGTAATGATGGTTATTAATACACGAGCATTAACCGGGATACGAAACGAGCCGAAGGCGAGTTTCCTATGATTTATGCGAGTGTATTAATAACCATTACATGACAGTTGCATAAGCTATTTCTTCCACACACGATAAATAATGAAGAACCATAAAATATTATATTTATATTTGTATTGAACATAATGTATTATACTTATTAGTTACTATTTATTGGTCATACTGTACATCTCTAAAACAAGGATATTAGTAGTTAACTGTCAATGTCAGATCTTAGAAAATAAAGATTCTTCATCTTGAAGCATTTCTGAACATTAATTATAAACTAACGCGTATTTCTATAAAAAATTCTACAAAATTGAAATTAATGGTATTACCTTGGGTATAACATGGATATTTACATTTATTTCATATTGCTAGTTTCCATAGCGTTCAATATTGTATTGGAAATGCTGAAATGCTGGAAATCTGAACCAAATTTGTCAATATAGCCTTCCGCCACCGAATTGGATTTCTAGGAATAAGGGATTTAGACTTCTCAGCCTTCCTTTTTCCAGTTTTTCATGTTCTGCTCTTAATTTTATTATGTAGAGCATAGCATTTATTTTTCACATATAATTATACATGTGTTCATCTCCATGTAAGTAATTTTATTAAGAGCCAAATTGTCTTTAGTTACATTGTTATCCTTTTATTGTAGAATTACTAAATAGCTGATGATTGATCTATGTAGGACCGATATATGTACTACTATGTGACTGTCAACTGATTGACAGCCGTTTTACCACCTTACTGCACCGGATGGTGATATTAAATTGCGGAGACGACTTTGCGTTTTACTGATTTGTATATTTAATGCAGTAATATCACCACCGACATCAACTAATACCCACGTTTTTGAATTGTGCATTTTCCATTAATTATGATGACTATGATCTGTATCGTTATGAAAAATCTGTATCATAATGGATCTCGTTATGAAACGGATTATGGGCATTATTATAGTACGGGTGTAGAAAAAAAATTAAAAAATATTTTACCTCGTCACTTTCCGTGCTGGATACGATAGTTGTAGGCACTTCCCGATACGTTGAAATATTTTCACTCACCTGCGATGACATCTCAGACGATTAATAAACTCTTCGCAGGTATCACCGACTGGCGCGATCTGGAGCCTGTTTGTAATACTCGTTTAAAATGTCACTACTCCAAAACAGGTTAGACGCTAACTGGAGGTAAAGTTCAAGATTATCACAAATTACAATAGTTTTTCGTTCAGTCCCGCGCGTGTTTGATACCACAAATAATTCAGGTGCTTTGAATAAGAATTACCAGGTGTACCAGGTGGAGAAATATTTTTAATGTTTATTACCGCCATTAGCTTATTTCAAATTATGTAGCTGTTTATAGCTTAGTTTCAAATAAGATTTTTTTTCAAGGTTTATTCAGAATATACAATACAGTAATTATCAGTATCACCATTCTTAAGAGCCACATCACCGAAGAGTCGAATTTCTTCCTCATCCCTTCCAGCTGAGGTTTATTGGCACACTTATCAAGAATGGGGGCGAATGAACTGGATGAACATTTGCAACACAGCACCTGTCCGTTTAGGCTAACTATTGGAGTATTTTTTCCTAACAAAAATACTAGTAGAAAACCGACTGAGCCATCACATGAAAGACAGTCCGTAGTTATATTCTGTTATGTTTTTGACTTGCAACTGTCATTTAGTAATTTGTTATAAACACGTGTTTTTTTTAATTTTATTGCTTATAAATTGAAAAATAATATAGCAATCTGGTTGCTCCAATGGAAAGAATTGTAGATAATTGAAATACAAACAAAATTAAATGTTTTACGACCAGATCGGATCATTAGTAACGGCGGAAAACCGGAAAACCCGGAAAATTTTAAGATTTTTTCAAAAATTCAAACTCCGCCACTTTTCATGAAAGAGTGTTGACCCTTTTCATGAAGGTACTGAATCATGTGCGCTTTGTGTGCATAAAACAGGCTCTGGCGAATTATTAGTTTTGGCACAATTGCGATTCGAATTTTTTTTTTGAACTATCTTGCAGCGTGCCTGGATGCTCTAGTGATAGTCTGATTTCAATTTCTAAAACAGATTTTGATAGTAGAAGTATAATACCACAAAACGTATATTCTCATTTTGCGCCAAAAAGCTGCGAAATGGGTGAAAAATGTTTGCAAACATGACTGAAAACGGCCGAGCTGGTGGAAGCGGTCGAGTGGTAGGAGTGAGCGGGAGATGAGGGAAAGCGTATTATCACGTTACACGTTCATAAGAAGAATTCACCTCATCTCCCGGACACTCCTACCACTCGACAGCTAACGCGGGCTAGGCCTTTTTCAGTCATGTTTGCATGCATTTTTCATCCATTTTGCGCAAAATGAGAATATACGATTTGTAGTGCTATACTTCTACTTTCATAAACTGTTTGAGAAATTGAAATCAAGCTATCACTGGAGCATCCAGGCACGCTGCAAGTAAATTTAAATTGCAATTGTGCCAAAACTAACTATCTGACAAGGCCTGTTTTGTGCACACATAAACTACACATGATTCAATACTTTCATGAGAAAGGCCAATCCTACTTCTTGAATAATGAACGAGTTATGAATTTTTCCAGTTTTTCTCCGTTACCAACGATCCGACCGTCTCGTAAAACATCCCATTTTATTTGAAGCAACCACATTGCTCTATTAGTTTTCATTTTGTAAGCACAACAATTAGAAAAAACACGTTTTTTTGTTATTTAAATGTTTATAACAAACTAATACATGACAGTTGCGAGTCGAAAACATATCAGAATATAACTACGGACTGTCTTTAATGTGATGGCATTGACGGTTTCCTACTAGTATGTTTGTTAAAAACTCGCTTATTTTATGCTCTATTGCTTGGTGTAGTTCTGGATTGCAGCGCCAATCAGATATAAATTTCCCGATCGTAGAATCCGTTTGTTGTAAAAACCATTGATTCATGAAAGAGATAATTTTTGTATGGGCTTGGTGGTCCCATAAGAATTCCGGAACCTCTCAATTTTTTTATTCATCATGTTATTAATTTTTTTCTCAAAAATTATCAAAAACATTGAGTAATGCAAAAAAAAAAATTAAAAATTCTCAAACAAAAACTATGGCAGTGTTTGCTCGTAAGTTTATTAACAAGTTTATTCTTTATAGGTTTTTTGTTAGAAGAGTGGATATTTAGTAAAAGGACTTACTTCAAGTCAACTCAGGCATTGAAAAATGTTCTGTGAAGTCTAAATCATCAAGGCATATGTACAAGTGCATGTCTCTAATAATGGCATAGCAAGCGCAGCAGTTGAATTTTTTAGTGGAAGTGAAAACAATTGAAAAAATAATAATAAAAAATAAATTAAGATTCAATTAAAACACTTTAACTGAGCTGTAACAGTTTTCACAAATTGATATAGTGTTATTTTTGGCATTTTAGTTCAATCTCATTAAAAAATGACGGGATTGGAATATTTTACGAATATTTTATGCTTGACGTTTGTTGACATTCAAATGATTCGATAGATGTTGCTCCGTTGCCTAGCAATGGATAGTGTGGATGTGGGTATTTGAGACAGCAGTAGTGATGTCTATGATTTTTGTTCAGAATATTATGAATTTGTACGACAATTTCCCTCATATTATATAAACCAATAGACATTGTCTATTCATTCTTGAAGTTGCCTGATCGAATATCCCTTCGAAATGCAGAATTTTCAAAATATACTTTCACCTTGCTGTCACGAAAACTGTATTGCTTAGAAATTAGGTACTGAAAAATTTTGGCACAGAAATGTCACTTTGTGGCACAGAAATGTCACTTTGCGGCACACTAATGTCACATTTCAATTATTGTGAGAAATAATCATGTTTGCGAACGTAAAACTTTGCAGAAAAGCATGTTTTGGAGTGTGGTTGTAGAAAAAATATATTTTCTGAACGGTCATACTGTCCCCTATTTGAAGTTGAAATGTTATCCATTATTTACTGGACAATATTACATACAATAACCGGAACTAAAAATAGTGAACATAGTGCATGTTTCATTCATAAATTGGAAGGTACAATAATGAATCAGATACTTATCGACAGGGCTAGTTGTTAAGAGAAATTGGTGGGTTTTCGATTGCAATGACAGTGGATATAACGGGTGGCAGCAAGATTTGTTATGACACGTAATCTGGTTATTTTTAAAGATGGTAATTTGAGTTTAAATATATTGTAGGAATGAGAGATGATGATACATACGAATCTGAAATAGAACGTTTCAACGTTACATAAACTTTTGAATTTCAAAAGGAATACATCCAATTCTACTTCTAACCTTATGCTATATGAATAAAAACAATATCTGCTGTCTTTCGAAAATGCCAAATCAAACAGGAGTATTGGCATTGTTTAAATAGAAGTGAGATAGTTAGTCAATGCCTGTGAAAAAGGTATTGGATCCAAACGCGAGTGTCATCTAGCTTGATTAGTTACAAACATGCATATTTGACGTCGTTTTAATGCAGGTTTCTTAAAAAAACCCTGATTTTAATGCTGTCCCATTGTTTCAATCAAGTTACGACATGACTTGGATGCAAGATCACTGTCGCCATCTACATGTCGCATCCATTTGAATTCAATATAAATCCCAAAAGGTTGGATAACTATCTTACTTCTATATAAACAATGGTATTGGTCAAGAAAGCAAAGGAATAAAAATCAACTCTGCAAGTAAGGTATGATACCGAACACTGTATGTATCAAGAAAGCAAATGTCACCCTGGATAATTTCTTCCCCGACATTAATCTCGGGGGTCCAACTTTAATCTCGGGGGTCCGAAATTAAAGTCGGACCCCCGAAATTAAAGTCAGGGGTCCGAGATTAAAGTCGGACCCCCGAGATTAAAGTCGGGAGTCTCAGATTAAAGTCGGACCCCCGAGATTAAAGTCGAGGGTCCGAGATTAAAGTCGGGGGTTCGAGATTAAAGTCGGGGGTCCGAGATTAAAGTCGGACCCCCGACTTTTCTCGGGATTTCAGTCGAAAAGCGAATCAAACCATCTGTTCATGATGGTAGTGATGATCGAACGTTCGTTTGTCAACCATAAGGGCATCACACGTTGAAAGTTAAGGGTCTGGTCTCTCCTAGCTCACACAAGTTTCCCGGAGACGTGAGAATGCAGCTGGTTGACGGAAATAACAAATTTCGAACAAACAACAACCAATATCATATTATGTTTATATAAAGAATTAGCACACGGAGTTTATTGTTCTCATTCTAAATCACCCTGTTTATATTTGGCTCTGGATCTCAGTCTGGAAGATAATAATTACATTGATGTGTTCAGATAGTTTGTTGGGACTAATATTATCGGACCGATGCGACGTTTCGAATTTTAATCATTTCATCTTCAGGTTCATCTTCAGGGCCTTTCAATAATGAGTTTATATGTGGTGAAATGGTTCAGAAATGAAGCAAATAATGAATGTCCAATGTATTGAAACGCTATAGAAGTAAACTTTTGAAAACTACCTACTTCCCCGGCAAAAGCCAAGCTGGACTATGAACTACATCTGATAGATATTGTGAAAAGATCATAATATATAACTTGAAAGAAAAAATCTTAAAATGAAAATTTGCAAGATAGGTTCTTTTCGCAATATCTATCAGTTGTAGTTCAATGTCCAGCGTGGCCTTAGTTAGAGAAGTAGTTGTTTTCTGTTAGATATAACAAAAAATGTGTTTAAATGAAATGACTCCCGTGAATGTAGTGATGATTTATCAGATGATAGGTAATCCCAATCCTCATCGAACCATTCAAAAGAATTTGCAAGAATGGTTGGTCGAGTTGAATATTTTCAAAATTGAAGTAAACCAGTTATTGTAGGCACGGTTTACATGTTCCCAACAAGTTTATGAATTCCCTAGAAAAAATTACCCATGGTTCACCTGACCAAAATCAAATCAATCATTATCGAGATATTCAAACAAAATATTGTCAATTTTGTGTATTGATTAAGTAAAGAATTTAAATATTCAAGAGGAAATCACTACCAAATTTCAATAGAAATATTTCAGAAGTTCTTGATAAGTTACTGTGAAAAAACAATTTTTAACCGTAAACGTATATTTGTATTATTTTCCCGAACATTATGCTTTACCATTTACTTTCAGGCCCACCGAAGGTGACAGACTGCTAGATTTATGCCAAAATGTGAATTTTTTCAGTAATTTGTGATTTTGTTTTGAAATACATTATAGAATAGAAATTTATTTATACTGAGCAACAAACAGAATGATTTCCACTTACATGTTACACAGTTGTTAAGAGTTTCTCAATCCATAAAATTCATTGAATACATTTAAAAAATACAATTATAAAGTAAAAGATACAATAAAAATACAAAATACAATACTATAGATAGAGATAAGATTATATAGTTAAGAATACCATAAATCAGTTAAGAACAATAAAATTAATATACCAGAAAAGATTCAGGTACATTTGAGCATTCGAAGGAGTTGTCCCTCAGTAATATTAAATATATCCAGATCACAGTCTTTCACCATTTCGTTAACGGTCTCAAGACATTGTTGAACACGAGACAAACAGTTCCAGACACGAAATAGATTGTCTTATGTCCGAGGACTCTTTCTGATAGATGGCTAGAGTAAGATATATATAAGGGCCAGACCTTGTGTTTCCTAAAGGAAAGAGTTCTTAGTAATCGTTTTTGGATTTTTTCTATCATATCGGAATATAAAAAAGTCTTTGGATTCCAAATGACACATCCATATTCTAGTTTAGATCGAACAATGGAATTGAAAAGTATTGAAAAAGTATCGTGAGTGAATTCTCTGCTAGATCTCAAAACAAAGCTCAATTTCCTAGAACATTCAGACAGTAATTATTCAATATGCCCAGAGAAATTGAACACACCAGAGAAAAAGATACCAAGATCTTTAATCTCCGCGGACTGGTGCCATTAATGTAATAGTCATCGACAGTGGGTGACCTCTTTCGTGTGAAACTCATTATTTTGCATTTAGCTTCGTTGAGAGATAAGTCAGATACTGAAAAGTAATTTGAAAGATTATCGAGGTCATCTTGAAGCTTAACAGAATCTTTCTGGCTTTTGATTCTTCTGAATAGCTTGAGATCATCGGCATATAGGATAAATTGAGAATTCTCATTATACTGGGAGACGTCATTAACAAATAACACGAAGAGGAGAGGCCCCAAAATCGATCCGTGAGGAATGCCTGAGGTAGCGGTGAATTCGAAAGAAGGTACATTGCTGAACCGTACAAATTGTATTCTGTTTGACATATAGCAGTGCAGCAAATCAAGAGTGTTGTTTGTGAAACCGAATGCTTTTAATTTCAAGATCATAACCTCATGGTTAACTCTATCGAAGGCCTTGGCCAAGTCATTGTATATTACGTCTATTTGGCTGCCATTTTTCATACCATTCGTCACGAAATTACTAAATACGCACAAATTAGTAGTGGAAGATCTATTACGAATAAAACCATGCTGTTGGTCGATTATAACTGAGTCCACATGATTGCAAACACGGTTGTATATTACCAGTTCAAATATCTTCGTCGGAGCTGACAAGACTGTTATGGGACTGTAGTTTCTTACAATTTTGAGGAGGCTTGGAAAACGATTTTCTCTTAGGGAAAGATTGAAGATCAAGGTCAACGGTTGATTCAACAAGTCACAGTAGGCCTTAAATAAGTAGGCTGGAATGCCATCAATTCCAACGGACGCTTTGGGTTTTGGTGTCTTGATAGCATTATTATTATGAGGTGTATAATACATTTTATATAAGTTCATTGCTTTGTTTCAGTATTTTTCTGCTCTTGCTGCAATTATAATAATACAAAGTGTTCTGATCTAAATACTGTTGGTGTGTAATTCAAACTAAGTTTGAGTATCCTGGTAATTCCCCCCACAGATATGTCTCAACTTCCCAGCGATTTATGTGCGGGATGTATAAAAGAATTTTTAACTTTTTTGAAGATGAACAGAGGTTCATGATCTGTAATAATATGCGACTGGAAGATACATTTTAGTCACTATCTTCCTTCGTTCAGGATAGGCTCTTGGTAGGTTTTCCTTTCTGAAAAAGGAAATATTGTCAATTGAAAATTAGAAATTTTTTTTTCAGCATTGAAAAGACTACAATGAAAAATTTAGGTTACTTCTTGTAACATTAAAAAAACTACTTCCTCGCCACTATGGTACGCTGGACATTCAACAACATCTGGTAGATATTGTGAAATCCTTGGTTTTAAACCTGAAAAAAACGTATAGTGAACATTTACGTTTTCTTTCAGATATTTGATTGAAATACTTTTGATCCAGTCTTAATTGAGAAAGTGTTTCAATCAATATGTGAATGAAGATGCAAATTTTCACTCTCAGATTTTTTCAGGAGAAAAGTTAGTGTTTATGAACTATCAGATGTCAATGTCGAAGGTGCCATAGTAGCGCGGGAGTAGTAGTTTTCTGTTATACAGTGTGGTCCACTAAGAGTGCAACAAATGGGGAACTTGTTCATTATCGATTTCTCAGAAAATTTTATTCTTGACAAAAGTTGGTGCATGTTCCAAAACTATACCAAGTGTATCTGAAATGGCTTTATGACAAACACCATACAGGATAGGCCAAAAAATATAAAGTTCATTCAAGAGTAAAGTACCCTTATTTCAAATAAAATAGAAATATGTTAAGGAGAAAAGTTGCTTAGAATTAAAAGTTATGTTCAGATGAGAAGTCATGGCCTGCTATTCGAATTTTTTTTCGTTTGGGAAATATTGAATTACTCCCGTATGATACATATTTTTACTATTTTGATTTAATATGTATGTGAAGTAGCCACAATCAAATCAGTATGGAGTATTTTTTATCAAATTTAAGTTTATTTGTAAAATTTACTTGGATTTGTATTTTTTAGGTGACCGTCAACTTCATGTTTGTTGCAACGATATTTTACAGAACTCTAGAATAAAACAAATACTCTTTTTAACGAGGCAAATACTTTACTAAGTAAATGTTCACATGAATAAACTGTCAATAAAGTTTATAATTTCTGATCTTCTGACAACAATGCCTCAACTAGAACAGATATTAAAAAACACTCCAAAATCTATCTCGGATAGCCATGAACAAAAAACACATACGTCCGAAAAAAATACTGTAGTTTGATAGTGTGGCGTCTTGAAACTTGCCTGTCAAACGTTTTCATATTTGTCCTTAATTCAAAATGCCTCGCCTAGTAGTATTAACGTATATTTGTTTATTTACGGAAGTGTCCATTACAGCATTGTACAAATTAAAGATTAAAAATTGCGGGCTTAAATATACCTACAAAATATACTACACAAAAAAGCATTAACACACGTTTTAAAAATTGTTGTCATATATACATATATAAAAAATATACACTCACTACACAAAAAACATTTATAGTCATTGATGAAATAAGAATAAAATCACATACATTCACCCAGTATCATTGAACCAAGTGATTGACTTTTCCATTTTTTAGCTCACGTCTGAAAGTAGAAAATGGTATGCCGAAGTAGTTCAAATCTACATTATTAGCATTCCTTACCATTCTTGTTAAAGGGCCGTGGTGCCCGTAGTTTCGGTAATGATGTTTGATATGAAAGGTATCATTCGACTTAGTGCCAGAAGTATTAATTTTGAACTCAACATGAGACAGGAGATCTTGGGAAAATACATCACCAGCTAGCAACTTGAACAAAAAACATAAGTCGGTTTCGATTCTACTGTTCTCAAGAGTAGTTATTTTTAAGAAAGAACATAGGGCTGGATAATCATAGTCATAGTTGTCCACATGAATTCCTAGTTTGTATGCAGAAGATCATAAAAATTTGTGTTGTACAGTTTCCAGCATATTAATATAAGTCTGATAGTAAGGGTTCCATACCACAGACGCATATTCCATGTTTGAAAGGACAAAAGCACAGTAAAGAACCTTAAAGGAGTTGATTGAGAGTTCTCTGGATACTCTGGACTTTTATTTGAGTAACCCTTTCGAGGTCTAACGAGTTGATGAATAAATAATCAATGGATCTTTGATTTCTGTTGAAATTTATGAAGTAGCATTTATTAAGGTTCAGATCCATTCCGTTGGAATTGCACCAATGAACAAGGTTATTGATATCACTCTGTAGTTCGTGGCAGTCTATTTCATTTTCAATTACTTTAAAAAATTTCAGATCATCAGCGAATAGTAGGAATTGAGAATACTCTATACTGAGGGCAATGTCATTGACAAATAAGTTGAATAGTAGTGGGCCACAATGACTTTCCTAAGGAACCCCAGAATTAACTTCTATAATATCTGAGATATAATTGCCAGTTTTACCCACTGATACCTGCCAGTTAAGAAGCTATGGAGCCAGTCCAATAGGTTACCAGTGATACCATATGCATTCAGCTTTGTAATTAGCAGTTCATGATTTATTCTATCAAATGCTTTCGAGAAGTCTATGCAGATAGAGTGAACCTGACACCCCTTCTCGAAAGTATTCAAGATTGTATTTTGAAAAGATAGTAAGCTGGTAACAGTGGATCTTCCCTTACTAAATCCGTGCTGCTGATCAATAACCAAACTTTTACACTCCCAAGATAGATAATCTGTAACAAGTGAGTCCAGCATTTTAGGCAAGCATGACTGCAAACAAATACCTCTATAGTTTGAGATATCCTCAACACAACCTTTCTTGAAGATTGGTCTTATGAAGCTATATTTCCAAAAATCTGGAAAAGTACCTTGATCCAAAGACATATTGAAGATCAGATGTATCGGAATACTCACAGAGTAGATGCACCTCTTTAAGAAATATGAGGGGATGCCATCAGGACCACAGCATACACTATCTCTCAGATTTGTGATTTTATCAAACACTTCACTCACTGATACTTTACACTTATTCACATTAACCGTAATATGATACCTTAAATCTGAAATAAGATTATCTGATTTAACATATACAGAAGATTACTGAAAAGGCAGAATTAGTTTTAATCTGTGGTGATGGTTATAAAACAATGCGCGAAGCTGAAAATATTTTCAACGAGCGGCATCCAGACAAACAAATTTGCTATTCAAGTGTAAGTAGAATTTTAAAGAATTTCAAACAGACCGGCTCACTAGAATATAAACATAATACGGAGCGGATCGTACGAAACCTGTATGCACAGAAGAAAACCAGCTTGACGTACTTCAAGCAGTAGTAGAAAATCCTAGAAGGTCCACCCAAGAAATAAGTGATTATACCGGCATAAAAAAAATCTCTGTGTACATTGCAAGACAGAGATTATTTCTTATGGGGATACTTAAAACAAAAAGTCTACAGAGATCGCCCCTTTAATAATGTTGCTGAGCTTGAAACTTCAATACGAGTTCATTGCAGAAATATTCCCGCAAATGTGTTGCGATCTACAGTAAACGAATTTTATGAGCGAACAATTAGATGCATCGAAAGAGAAGGTGGACATACAGAGACGCTTCAATAATTTTTATTGTTAGCACCTGTTCAGTTACCAGTTTCTGTACTATCGCTTATTGGTTCTTTTTTGTTCATGGCTATCCGCGATAGATTTTGACAGTTTATTCATATGAACATTTACTTAGTAAAGTATTTGCCCCGTTAAAAAGAGTATTTGTTTTATTCTAGAGTTCTGTTAAATATCGTTACAACAAACATGAAGTTGACGGTCACCTAAAAAAATACGAATCCCAGTAAATTTTACAAATACACTTTAATTTGATAAAAAATACTCCAACCTGATTTGATTGTGGCTACTTCACATACATATTGAATCAAAATAGTAAAAATATGTAATACAAATTCGAATAGCAGGCCATGACTTCGTATGTGAACATAACTTTTAATTCTAAGCAACTTTTTTCTTCAACATATTTCTATATTTTTTGAATTAGTATAATTCCGACTTTACAACTCGGAATTATTGTGATCATTGCGATTGCATTGGAATTATAGTGAAATATTGATCCTCAACGTCCAAACTCATTAATTCATGTGCATTTGTGTATATAGTTATTACTTAATAATACTAGAACGCCACGCCACATTGGCAGAAGCGTGCGGGAAAGTATAACTTTCCGCACTTGTTAGGTATTTTTAATGAAAAAGGGCATACTTTATTTGGAAAAAGTCGTAAGAAAAGTACTAGTTTTATGCTTAGCAATTTTTCTACTTAGCAACACGTTTATTATTGGTCATTACATTATTTCATCTTGCCAATCTGACAGATTTTTCTTTTATTAATTGATGCGTTTCCAATAAAAAAAAAGGAAAAAACACATGTTCAACTCTTAAGCTGGGTCCACATCAATCCGAAAAAACAGAAACAAAACATCAACTCAATGTTTTTCAACAATTTAACAACAAATCTGAAAATTTTCTTCAACAAAACGCGCCTGTTGTGTTTTTGGTTGCAACAAACATTTCGCGTTCCCGTTTCCATAAAAAAAGGAAAAAACACGTTTTTCGGCAACCATCCGGGAAGTGTTCACTTTCCGGACACTTTTTCTTTGGGAAAGTAGCACTTCCCGGCCTAGTCCGGGAAGTACGTACTTCCCGGACTAGGCCGGGAAGTGCTCGAATTTTAATACAAATATTAATATAAATAAGAATTAGAATGTTTTTGTTGTTACCTATCTTCTGTTTGAATTTCAATATATAATACAAATAAGAACTGAAATGTTCTAAATGCGTCTCATTGATTTTTTATTCTACATGATTGCCGAAAAAATAGTGTACGCAACACGTCCGAAAATAGTTTTTTTGGACTCGTAGACTTCCAGGACTCGCTAACGCTCGTCCTAGAATTGGTCTACTCGTCCAAAAAAACAGTATCTTCCGGACTTGTTACGTAGATTACTATTTCAACACTCTTATGCCGTGTCAAAACATGGTTTTTAACAATTCAACAACAAATCTGAAACTTTTCATCAACAAAATGTGTTGTGTTGTTATTTTGTTGTTGTTGTTGCAGCAACTTTTCGCGGTTCTGTTGGAAGGCGGTAAACATCAAAGGATTTCTGTTTTGTTGTCATTGCTGGCAACATTTTCGGTGCTATGTGTGCTTAATTGAAAAACAAAGAAAAACAGAAGCCCCTTCTGTATGTCTTTGCGGACTCCTAGATGTGGATGATGTCAGAAAATAAATATGCAGTATGTCGGGTGAACTGGTACATCAAGCTATGATTAAAATCTACAATTTTCAAAAATCTCAGTGGTACCAACAAGCAATCAACCACATAGCATATCTAAAATTGGTATATTTTTTCATAGATCTTATTAGGGCCAACCATCATCGGTATGAAATCTTCAAAGTTCTCGCTGGACGGTTCAAGTTTACATTTTCACATTACTCCAATGCCAATTCTTGGAATCGTAATGATTACACTAATTCCGAGTTGTAAAGTCGGAATTATACTAATTCCGAGTTTCAAAGTCGGAATTAGGCTAATTTCGAGTAGTGAAGTCGGAATTAGGATAATTCCGAGTTGTAAAGTCAGAATTATACTAATTCCGAGTTGTGAAGTCGGAATTAGGCGAATTCCGAGTTGTGAAGTCAGAATTATACTAATTCCGAGTTGTGAAGTCGGAATTATACTAGGTATTTCCGAGTTGTGAAGTCGGAATTATACTAATTTCGAGGTGCGAAGTCGAAATTAGACGAATACATTTTTTTCATTCTTTGTGGCGCTTCTACGCTTTCGTATTTTTGACTGGGCCCTTTGGCCTATAACGAAATAATGTGCTTACATTTTCAATCCATTGATTAGTTGACACACACAACTGCAAACGAGCATTACCGGTTGCAGAAAAATTGTGACATTCTTCTGGAATAATACATATTCGATTGATCATTAAAAAATAGTTATGATTGCCAAATTAATATGTGATTTCGTATGGCGAATAATTTACTGTTCCTATTTTGAATAAAATGTATTGGACAAACTGGTGCCATTAGCAACAGACGAGTATGTAAACCAGTTTTTATATAGGTCAGGATGGCCGAGCGGTCTAAGGCGCTGCGTTCAGGTCGCAGTCCACTCTGTGGGCGTGGGTTCGAATCCCACTTCTGACATAATTTTTTTCTGTCGATCGTTCATGTTGAAACAATTTTTACAACGATCCGCAAAAGTTTAATTTTTTGATTTTTTTTCAGGGATGGGACTGACTTTCCTCGTTTTAAGACACTGCAAAGTCAATTCAATTCTGGAGGGATTGAAAGTTACTTTCAATATTGCCGGACAGGAATTAAATGTTAGAAGAATGATAATAGGCCAAGCTGTAGATAAAATTAAGAGGATCTTTTCACACAAAATAAAAGACGCAAACGGCCTTTATCACTTTTTATAAGATAGTTCGTAAATGAACCCCTGTTTTCGCCCCAGCAAAATCGCTTTGTGGACTTTTTTAAACAAGAAATAGTGACAAATTTTACAAATATTTTGTTTTTTTGCAAATTTTTCAAAAAGTATTGGAGGAATCGTTTTACAGTATATAAAACTTTTGTAGAGAATTAAAAATCCTTCAAAATGGTTTTTACCGGACACTTTTTCTTTTACAGGGCAATTTAAATTCAACTGCCACCATTGGGATCTCCTAAACTACAGGAGATACGTCGAAGCTTAAATTAGGGCAAAGTTGCGTATTCTGGTGCTTAACAAAATACTGTTTTGAAACTTGGAAAATTCCGAGTATTTCCGGAAATATCGGGAAAAAACTGAAAATCGGAATTTTCGTTTTTATTTTTTTCTATCGTTATTTGACAACATAGCTCAAAACCAAAAGTACATTTTCATTGATACTTTTTTTCAGCTACACGTTTTCATGTTCAGATTTACTATCTGACGTTTCGTCTTCTGGCATTCATCATCAACTCTTTTTTCTGTTATGGGCGCCATATTGTTTTTTATACAGAAAAATAGTGATTATCATTTTGATTTCATTGATGTATAATTTGTTATGATTTGCACTTCTGAAACCACAGATATTAAAAAAAAACAACTTCATCTGAGATGGTCATGACTCCATCGAAAAATTTTGTTGAATGAACACTAGTGGCCGATTTCACCAACTCATTCCTAAAGTTAGGAAATACCTAAATCGAATTTAAGTTGCAACTTGACGTTCCCTGTTGTATGTACTCTTGGATATGCAGGTTTCAGAGGGACGTGAAAAAGAAATTATTTTCTTGCATCAAGAACCCAATCACAATGTATAACAGATTTTTTTATATCTGGAAGATGCATTTCCTGTAGTACTAATGCCACATGTTGACTTCTGGTTCTTGTTCAGAGAAAAAAATTCATAAGTACCTTAACGAAAAATATTGTCAAAGGACCCCGCAAACTCCTTATGGAATTTGGGTCCCGGTGGATTTTTTGAATTTTTGGTATTATGTAGTCCATGTAATTCTCAACCAATGTTACCATTGCGCCAACCCAAAAAAATGAACAGTTTTGCTGCTAGGGGGCGTTGAAATCACCCCTTGCGCAGATTAGACTATTTATTTTTGAACCCGGTAACAATATTTTCACTTGTTTTATTGAAGCTAATGTTGCACAATATTGAGCTGTTTTATAAAAAAAATTCTTACCCCCTCCCCTTTTTCCCCCAACTCCTATTACGAAACGCAAAAAAATATTTCTCCAGTGCCTTCAAATGTATCGTCGAATGTTTAAATATGCCTAAATATGGAAAATAGCAGTTTTTTATGATTATTCCCCCACCCCCAAAATGACACAAAACGAAAAAATTTCGGTGGATTTTTCAGAATTTTTGATATGATGCAGTTCAAGTTATTTTGAATAGAAATTAATCGGGTGACAAACCCCAAAAATGAATAGTTTGGGTTCTAGGGGGCGTCGAAATCATATCTTGCTCAGAATAGACTATTCATTATTAAAGGCGGAAATAATAGCTCTACGGATTTTACTTTAGATTATGCTGATCAATTGTGTAATTTTTTATGAATTGAAAGTCTAAAACCTCCCCCTTACCCCCTACCCCTATTCTAAAACACGAAAAAAATTAATTCCCGACTACTTGTAAATGCTTTATGAAAATAAATGTTGTAATCAGCTCAAATTAAGGAAATCGTACAGTTGTTTAATTTCACCTTTCCCTCCCTTCAGAAGAATATTGGTGGAGTTCGCTGACTTCTTAGTAGGGCGTAGTTCATGTTTTTTAAATATCAATTAATTGGGCGAATATCTTGAAAATAAATAAAACTTAGACATCCACAATTTGAATTTGAGGTGGTGCCTAAATGAATTTTATTCGTGTTTTGAAATAGGGGTTGGGGGTAAGGAGAAGGTTTTAGATTTTCAATTTATAAAAATTTACACAATTGTTCGGCATAAAATAAACAAAAATACGTAGAGATATTGTTTCCGCCTATAATAATGAATAGTCTATTTTGAGCAAGGTGTATGATTTCGACGCCCCCTAGCACCGAAACTATTCATTTTTGGGGTTTGTCACCCAATTGATTTCTATTCAAAATAACTTGAACTGCATCATATCAAAAATTCAGAAAAATCCACCGAAATTTTTTCGTTTTGTGTCATTTTGGGGGTGGGGGTATAATCATAAAAAACTGCTGTTTTCCTTATTTAGGCATATTTAAACATTCGACGATACATTTGAAGGCACTCGAGAAATATTTTTTTGCGTTTCGTAATAGGAGTTGGGGGAAAAAGGGGAGGGGGTTAGAATTTTTTTTATAAAACAGCACAATATTGTGCAACATTAGCAACAATGAAACAAGTGAAAATATTGTTTCCGGGTTCAAAAATAAATAGTCTAATCTGCGCAAGGGGTGATTTCAACGCCCCCTAGCAGCAAAACTGTTAATTTTTTTGGGTTGGCGCAATGGTAACATTGGTTGAGAATTACATGGACTACATCATACCAAAAATTCAAAAAAATCCACCGGGACCCAAATTCCATAAGGAGTTTGCGGGGTCCTGCACCAGCCCACCAAACTGAAAATTGATATAAATTGTAAATGACTCCTTACATAACTGATTTCCCACCTACCATATTTTTATTATAGATAGTCCTTAAGTTTACAATGAAAATAAATCAAAATATTGTCATAATCAAATAAATGAATATTTTGGAACCTTTGGTATGAATATACAATTCAAGAAATAGATACTGCCCAAACACCAAAACTAGGTCACAATCACACTCGAGGCGCATTTCGCCCACAAAGGTAGCATCTTCAGGAGCTAAAAGCTTTCAGCTCCTGAATATGCTAAGTTTGTTGGCGAAACGCTCGTAGAGTGTGATTGTGACGTAGTTTTGGTGTTTGGGTACTTTTTATTTCTTGGAATATTGCTCAGCTATAACAGCAATTCTCAATTCATTCACATGAGATTTTCAATAATTTTTGGTAGGCTTTCATAGAAGTTGACCATAAATTACATACAAGTTTTCATATCATTTCAAGTAAACTTCCTGGTCACTTCAGTTTTACTCATATTAAATTGTCTGTAAACTCGCAAAAGACAAGTTTACTTTTGTAAGTTAACGGAGGGGAAGATGCCATCTCTGAGAAAACTTGCTGGCAGTTATCTGTAAATTTTACACTCTCAAAACAAATTTTGCAGAAAATTTGCAGCAATTTGAGTTTGTTTAGTGGGTGGTTAATGTCCGATGTGTAGTTTTTGCACAATCGCTTTATAAACAATTTGGAAGTAGAGATCAATATCTACCATTTGTATATTTTGGATTTTCACCTAAGAGGAGGAAAAGTGTTGAAAATGTAACTGGAAGTTAATCTAAATGCTTCGAAGTGCACCCAAAGTCGTCCGAACTCAACTCGAATTAACTTTAGCGCGACTTCGGGTGACTTCGGACGCACTTTGAAGCGTTTAATCAACTTTCAGTGACATTTTCAACGCATTTCCCACCTCTTAGGTGAAAATTGATATTGATCTCTACTTCCAGATGCCTTTCACAGAATTCGAATATACGATATCCCTTAAATCGGTGCATCTTTCAAAATGTGCCCTTAAATTGTTTATAACTTGATTGTGAAAAACTACACATCGGACAGAAAACCTCTTGGGCACAGTTAAACCTCATATTATTATCTATCAGTTTCCGCAATATTGTTTGTCCAGCTTATTGATATTTATAAAAATTATAATTTTTCTGAAAATTGTCTCTTTATCGAGGTTTTCCCGAATTTTCTCAGAAAATGCACCGATCCGGTGGTATGACAATCCATTTTGAATTTTGACAAATATCCAAAAAACAGCATTAAAATCAGGGTTTTTTTAAGGAACCTGCGATGACGTCAAAAATTCATGTTTGTAACTAATCACGCTAGATGACACTCGCGTTTGCGTCCAACACCAAT
This sequence comes from Chrysolina oricalcia, assembly GCA_944452925.2. NCBI lineage: Eukaryota > Metazoa > Arthropoda > Insecta > Coleoptera > Chrysomelidae > Chrysolina > Chrysolina oricalcia. Next base: position 19,022,646 of record OX101812.2, read on the forward strand.
GACACAGGCATTGACTAACTATCTTACTTCTATATAAACAATGATGTTACCATTTAAAATATGAAACTAGTTATTTCAATTTTGGACATGACACGAGCATTCAGTGCTGCTTTTTTACCCACCCCTCCGTTTAATTTTTGAACGGTTTGACGTACAAACATGAAACAAACACCAATTTGAATGGCATCACTGATAGTACTTTTTGAAATAAAAGATACTGCGATTGCCCAATAGAGGGCGCGGGGGGCACATAAATTTAAGAATTTCCAATGACATGGGGTGTCAAATTATTCATCGTTAAAAAGTTAATTCAATTCTATTTTTAACTACACTAAAATAAAAAGAGCCGCACTCAATTTGAATTGAAGTTGAGTACGAAAAAGGCGTTCACACTACAAGACTAAACTAAAGAACTCGAGTGATATTTTCACTCACTATATGAAACTCTTATCTCTTGTGATATAAGGACCAATCAAAACGGCGTGTCTTGATCCTTCCTTCCTGTTGAACTGGTAAGACCAAGTCGTTAGCGCTATCACGAATTTAAAGAATAATGGAGAATATATCTTGTTTGATTATCTTCTCCACTTGAAGAAGCTGTTGTACAGAGAAACATTATAGATGTTAACATGGATTTTCATCAAGTATCGGCTACATCATCAATAGAAAAAATTTGTGGATTTGTGAAATTATCGCAATATTATCACACTATTATTATTACATTACGATTATTATTATTATTATTATTATTTTATTGTTTCAAAAAACATTACAGTTTTACAACAAGGAGTTCGTATTTTGTGTCAATTTGCTGATTACAATAAGTTATTAAAAATATAGATTAGGAAATAAAGAAATTATCATGATAAACAGAAAGTGTTAGAGAGATATCCTGATGTTGTTGTGTCTCATATGAGATTATTCATTCAAAATGAAAGCTCGCAGCTTCAGGATGTTCCATACATAGCTTGCTATAGTTTTTGCAAGGGAAGGCGTAATATTCTCGAGAGCCCATACCAAGGAATTCAGATGTGGATAAATTGTGCTGGCCTATCCAAAGAACTTCTGCCATTCAGTAAACTGAATGAGTTGGAATACATGAATTCGAGAATATTACGCCCTCTTGCGTTCAAGATTTTGTCATAGCTTCGTCTGAATTCAAATAAATTAACATTTTCAAGTAACTCAGCTGGTGTTGTGCCCAGTTCAGCTACACGGCAGTTGAAGTCCCCCCCAATGATAATGGGGACGTCAAGATATTCTTCAATAATATTCGTTAGTGATACTTGAAACATGTCTAACAAGGTAGCTATTTCTAGGCTAGGTTTAAAATACACACTACATATTATGTATTTTAGATCACAATGGGTCAATAAAGCGATTATCCACCAGGGGGAGACATCTAGAATTGTTGAGGCAAAACGGTTTTGGTAAAAAATGCATAGGCCCCCACTAGCACGACCGAACGACTTTTCCTTAATTGCTGGGGAACTGATAACTGCACAAGATGATAAAAAAAACAGGAGAACGTTCGAGTTTATGAATCAACCATGTTTCACTCAGGCAAAGTACATCAAAGTCAGTAACTTGATTCGCAGCTTCCTCTAAATTTGCATACCCCTGACAATTCCAAAACAATATCTTGGTTCGTTGCTATATTTTTTCAGCAGGCTTCGGGACTTTAACTCCTTGACCTCGTTTTGGGGAATGCTCCTCTTCGCGTGTTCGCTTCATGTTCTCATCTGACGAAGATACAATTTTAATGTACACTATTTTTCCTACGACCACACGATCATTTTACTATTATTGAAGTTATATTGATTTGTGAGCAAGAAAGTCGAACAAAAATGCAGACTGAGAACCATTTCAACTAACTTCATCTATTTCCAATATTTATTTTCGAATGCAATAGTATATTGTGTATCTAGTAGTAAAAGCAATACATTCCCGGACGACAATGTAAATTGTTGTCCGAGGCGTTAAGCCGAGGCCAACAAGCATTGAAGTCTGGGAATGTGCTTTTACTACGAGGTACACATACTATTTTTTCTGAAATCGCAATCAGCATTATCAAAAACTAAGTAATTCTACATATTGTTTGCGTGAATTCAATAACTGTCTAAAATGTAAACAAGCCGGCAAAATTTTTCCCGTATCGTTTTCGATACGGGAATAGTATATTGTGTATCTAGTAGTGAAAGCAATACACTCCTGGACGACAATGTAATTGCATTGAAGTCTGGGAATGTGTTTTTACGACGAGGTACACATACTATTTTTTCTGAAATCGCAATAGCATTATCAAAAACTAAGGAATTCTACATATTGTTTGCGTGAATTCAATAACTGTCTAAAATGGAAACAAGCCGGCAAAAATTTTCCCGTATCGATTTCGATACGGGAATAGTATATTGTGCAACAAGTGCAGAAAAGTGCTAATTTCTCACGAGTTTGAAAAAGTTGCGGCACGAGCGCAAGCGAGTGCTGCAATTCAAACGAATGAGAAATTTCATTTCTGCTCGTGTTACACACTATACTTTTTCTACAACACCCTTTTTGCTAAAAATAATACTATACTATATTTTCCTCTTGAAGTTGAAGGTAGTGAATTCAATGACAATGAATTAACTTGTTCTCTTAGTTCTGGCGGAGTATTTTCAATTTCAGAACTGTCGCTATCAATTTTAGTTCAATCTCATTAAAAAATGACGGGACAAGAATATTTTACGAATATTTTATGCTTGACGTTTGTTGACATTCAAATGATTCGATAGATGTTGCTCCGTTGCCTAGCAATGGATAGTGTGTATGTGGGTATTTGTGACAGCAGTAGTGATGTCTATGATTTTTGTTCAGAATATTATGAATTTGTACGACAATTTCCCTCATATTATATAAACCAATAGACTTTGTCTATTCATTCATGAAGTTGCCTGATCGAATATCCCTTCGAAATGCAGAATTTTCAAAATATACTTTCACCTTGCTGTCACGAAAACTGTATTGCTTAGAAATTGGGTACTGAAAAATTTTGGCACAGAAATGTCACTTTGTGGCACAGAAATGTCACTTTGCGGCACACTAATGTCAAATTTCAATTATTGTGAGAAATAATCATGTTTGCGAACGTAAAACTATGCAGAAAAGCATGTTTTGGAGGTGGTTGTAGAAAAAGTACTTTCCCGTACCGTTTAGGTCCGAAAACGGTCCGGGAAAGTTCGTTGCTTAGCAACGGACTAAAATACTAGATTAGCGTATTTTGAGGCCTGAAGTTGCTCCGAGAAAGTGGGCATTCTTGAACGATTTCAGAAAAAGTACTTTCCCGTACCGCTTAGGTCCGAAAACGGTCCGGGAAAGTTCGTTGCTTAGCAACGGACTAAAATACTAGATTAGCGTATTTTGAGGCCTGAAGTTGCTCCGAGAAAGTGGGCATTCCTGAACGATTTCAGAAAAAGTACTTTCCCGTACCGTTTAAGTCCGAAAACGGTCCGGAAAAGTTCGTTGCTTAGCAACGGACTAAAATACTAGATTAGCGTATTTTGAGGCCTGAAGTTGCTCCGAGAAAGTGGGCATTTTTGAACGATTTCAGAAAAAAATGTTTTCTTTATGACATACAGTGAGTGGTGAGTGTCAAACAGTTTGCACCAAATGAGTAACATTTTTATTATTCATTAATCAGACAATGTTATTCTACAAGTATGGTGCTTATTGCAAAAAACTTTCATTGGAGACATCATATTTCTAAATGTCCTTGCGGTTTATAGGGAAGAACACAAAGTAGGAATTTTGATCAAGAATAAGTACCGTTATTTTCGATAATATCAAAAAAAATTAATTTGGAGAATTGTTTCTTATTGAAAACAATTTGCAGCTTTGAAATCACAGCCCTCAAAGCACTAAACTTTATTCTCCCCATTTTTTATGTTTGTTTATATAAAGAATACTAGTAACACAAGTACACCTCAGGGATCTCCCTCGGTTAGGGAAAGCACCGTCCAACTGATACCAACAACTTCGATATACATGAGCGGCAAATTGCCAAACATTTCCTGTTGTTCTCATAGTATTCAAATATTTTCCATTTAATTTTCTGAGCGAAATTTGGAACTTCATAAGTCCATTTCGAAATCCATTCACAGAAATCAACACGTTTTGAAGGATCAACTCTTGGCGCCTCAATATTCCAAAACACAGCATGATTCCGGTCGATTCTTCTGAATTCTTTCTATTCATTTGAGGCAAGTTCATTGAATTCCCTGCGTGTTCTTGAAATCTTGTTTTTGCACTAACAGTGAATATAAAACAGATTCGAAATATCTGCATTTTAATATGCATTATAATCCACCATCTTCAATTCCCAGAGTAACGATTCGAAATAGGTAATATTTCCCAATTGAAAAAATCTGTGGTATGTCGTGACCAGAAAAGAGCAAAACAATCTGTTAGTCTGACAAACAGTGAATTTAATTGAGTTTCTGTCAGAGAGAATTATAAAAAATTATTTATCTTCCAGATCTCCAAAAAAGCTATTGAGTTTGTAATACCCTGTATATTAATCATTCTTTGTACAACCTTTTGCATGTTCTTGCTATAATTTATCTTAATGACGATGAAGAATAAACAATTTCATCAAAACTTCATTTGAATAATTATTGTCTTCCATTTTGATTCTTTTCTGATCAAATTTACGTTAATGAACTCGCAAACGTTTCATTATTAATGTACTAGTTTTCGAATTTTTATAATGACATATTCCATGATATTTCCTATCTACCCAATGCAAAATATGGCAAACTAATCCAATTTTTATCGAAAACTTGATTAAATTTCGGAAACCTGACTCTCCAGGTATAGGAACATAATCGATAATTCGAAAGGAAATTCAATTATCTTTCAGGTTATTTGATAACATACAGGGTGTTCCGTTTGAAAAAAATGCACTTTTTACCACTTTTGTATCTATCGGTGAAATCACAAAGGACCCCGCAAACTTCTTATGGAATTTGGGTCCCGGTGGATTTTTTCGAATTTCTGGTATGATGTAGTCCATGTAATTCCCAACGAATGTTACCATTGCGCCAACCCAAAAAAATGAACAGTTTTGCTGCTAGGGGGCGTTGAAATCACCCCTTGCGCAGATTAGACTATTTATTATTGAACCCGGTAACAATATTTTCACTTGTTTCATTGTTGCTAATGGTGCACAATATTATGCTGTTTTATAAAAAAAATTCTTACCCCCTCCCCCTTTTCCCCCAACTCCTATTACGAAACGCGAAAAAAATATTACTCTAGTGCCTTCAAATGTATCGTCGAATGTTTAAATGTGCCTAAATAAGGAAAATAGCAGTTTTTTTATGATTATCCCCCCACCCTCCAAATGACACAAAACGAAAAAAATTCGGTGGATTTTTCTGAATTTTTGATATGATGCAGTTCAAGTTATTTTGAATAGAAATTAATTGGGTGACAAACCCCAAAAATGAATATTTTCGGTGCTAGGGGGCGTCGAAATCATACCTTGCTCAGAATAGACTATTCAATATTATAGGCGGAAACAATATCTCTACGTATTTTTGTTTTATTTTATGCCGAACAATTGTGTAAATTTTTATAAATTGAAAATCTAAAACCTCCCCCTTACCCCCAACCCCTATTTCAAAACACGAAAAAAATTAATTTAGGCACCACCTCAAATTAAAATTGTGGATGTCTAATTTTTATTTATTTTCAAGATATTCGCCCAATTAATTAATATTCAAAAAACATGAACTACGCCCTACTAAGAAGTCAGCGAACTCCACTAATATTTTTCTCAAGGGAGGGAAAGGTGAAATTAAACAACTGTACGATTTCCTTAATTTGAGCTCATTGAAACATTTATTTTCATAAAGCATTTACAAGTAGTCGAGAATTAATTTTTTTCGTGTTTTATAATAGGGATAGAGGGTAAGGGGGAGGTTTTAGAATTTCAATTTATGAAAAATTACACAATTGATCAGCATAATATAAAGTAAAATCCGTAGATCTATTATTTCCGCCTATAATAATGAATAGTCTTTTCTGAGCAAGGTATGATTTCAACGCCCCCTAGCATCAAAACTATTCATTTTTGGGGTTTGTCACCCAATTTATTTCTATTCAAAATAACTTGAACTGCATCATATCAAAAATTCAGAAAAATACACCGAATTTTTTTCGTTATGTGTCATTTGGGGGGTGGGGGGATAATCATAAAAAATTGCTATTTCCCTTATTTAGGCATATTCAAACATTCGACGATTCGTTTAACAGCACTCGAGAAATATTTTTTTTTGCGTTTCGTAATACGTGTTGGGGGAAAAAGGGGAGGGGTAAGAATTTTTTTATAAAACAGCACAATATTGTGCAACATTAGCAACAATGAAACAAGTGATAATATTGTTACCGGGTTCAGAAAGAAATAGTCTAATCTGCGCAAGGGGTGATTTCAACGCCCCCTAGCAGCAAAACTGTTCATTTTTTTGGGTTGGCGCAATGATAACATTGGTTGAGAATTACATGGACTACATTATACCAAAAATTTAAAAAAATCCACCGGACCCAAATTCCATAAGGAGTTTGCGGGGTCCTTTTCAACGACCCTGTGTAATGAAGAACGAATTCCTCTAGTCATAACTAATACACAGGACATTGTCAAACTACATCCAAAATATCAGCTCTCTACGTATCCAAATACTGCAGTAATAAACATTTAATTGAAGCTATGTTTCGCACAAAAAATAAGGAAATTAATGGTTTTCTCGGAAACTACTAGAGATAGGTATAGCGAAAGATTATATATATAGGGTATTCTATTTGAAATATCAAAGTTGTTGCTTCTTTTCGATGGAAGCGGCAACGCCGCATCACTGAAAATATTTCAGATCGATAGAGCAGAACTGATTATCCAAGAAATCAAATTTTTAAAATAATCCTACGTGCCTTTTTCCAGAAACGTCTAATAGGCCATCGAGTTTGGGACACCCTCTATGTGATGTACCACTTTACCTATTGAAAATCCTCCAATTTGGAATCTTTTGTGTATTGATGTTTTGTATAAATCATTTTGGAAGACTCTGTAGCGATAAAAATTTGAATGTATTGTCACTTGAGAAAAACTTGTCAGAATAAAAGTATTGTAATATTTGCATTTCAATATTAAAGTCTTTTTCAAAAGTAAATTTGCCATTGTAAATGCTTTGGACACGTAAGATTTCACCGGGTAGGTGTCATCGAACGCATTTTACCACAATTGGCGACCGCGACAGAACTACGATGGAAAAGTTACTGAAGGCCCTAGATGTTCACCGCACTTCATTCATTCGAGTTTATCGAGAAATGATCGAACTAATGAGAAGTGCAGATCATGATTTGACTGATGTACAAGGAAAAGCCAAAATGCTTGATCAGAAGATTGAAATCATTCAAGATTTGGATAGACAGCTGCTGGATAAAATGCTAGAAGATGATACACCAGAGGAAGATGTGGATGCCGAAGTAGCGAGGTCTGATGAATTGATGGGTAACTATAATAGGCTTAAGGCAAAAATTGATAGTTATTCAAATAAAGATGCTCTCTCTGAACGCTCATCTACCAGCTCAAGTCAAGTCAGGCGAAATATTAAGTTGCCCAAATTGAACTTATAAAATTTTCTGGCGAAATTTAAAATTGGTTACCTTTTTGAGCACAATTTAATATAATTCATACAGATTATTCGATTACTAACGAAGATAAATTTCAATATTTACTCCAAGCAACTGCTGTCAACTCCCGTGCTCGTCAGCTCGTGGAGAGCTATTCACCTTCTGCTGATAATTACCCGAAGGTCATAGAGAGTCTTAAGTCTCGTTTTGGACGTGAAGATCTATTAGTCGAAGTTTACGTGAGGGAATTGCTCAAACTAATATTAACAAATTTGAACCAAATCGAATCCCAACTGAGATCTTTGGAAACTTTAGGTGTGACAACAGATAAATGTGCGGCAAAGATCTTCCCACTACACCTTTTTCAATTGTAATTCAGAAAGTATAACATGTATTTCAGAAAGTATAATTTGTAATTCAGAATAGTAAATTGTAATTCAGAAACGGTAACATGTAATTCAGATTAGTTAATTGTATTTCAGAAACCGTAACATGTAATTCAGATTAGTGAGTTGTATTTCAGATTGTGTAACTTGTAATTAAGATTAGTGAATTGTTAATCAGAAAGTGTGACATGTAATTCAGAAAGCGTGAGTTGTAATTCAGAAAGTGTCAACTGTAATTCAGAAACCAAGAACAACCCGTATTAGACGTAGAAATACGGGTGACTCGGTGCAAAGTGAATTTTAGCATTTATAGGTTCGGTTGTCACCAACGTAGCGTGAGACGGGCCGCCAGAAGGCACCCCGGAAGAATAACGCGAGGGTAGAGGTATGCATTTTTCTACGTAAAATAAGTCATAAGGTGCAAGGCTGGAAATTGGCAGAATAATCGGATGTTATACAAATAAGGGGAGAAAAAATTGCCAGAAGACTAGGTGGAAGATAAAGGCCCGCCAGAAGGCGCTTATGTCGTGAAATTTTATATTTTTTTTGAAATATAAAAAAAATTCATACGTAGTTTTTTGTATTACTGAGTTAGTACAATGAAATTGTTCGTACAAACTTTTCGTTTAGTTTTTAGATTTTGATGCTTTTATAAAAAAAGTTTCCAAGTCCCGTCTTTTTTTTTCGATTTTATTTTTCCCCCGCTCTGTTAACGAATTCTAAAAGCTGAAATTTGAAGAGTAGGTAGATTTTGTCAAAAGGCATTCCCCGACGATTCCCCGGCTTTTTTGGAATATTTCATGGTACATTGATTTTATGGAAAAAATTCATTCACATTTTTTGTAGATTTTCTGAAGGCAATCAAAAAAGATATCTTGATAAATTTGGAAAATTTTGAGCGTTTCCGAGATATTTCGAATTTTTAAGAGAAGGGTTGCTAATTACACCCCTTGGCTCCCTCGGGAAGTCGAATTTTCTGATCAAACAGTAAAGGAGAAGTGTTTTGCAATATTTTGACAACATTTTTTGGTGCTCCGACGTCGACTTCATTCATATTTCAAATTTTTAAGAGAAGGGTTGCTAATTACACCCCTTGGCTCCCTAGGGAAATTGAATTTTCCGATCGAACAGTAAAGGAGAAGTGATTTGCAACATTTTGACAAAATTTGTTGGTGCTCCGACGTCGACTTCATTCATATTTCAAATTTTTAAGAGGAGGGTTGCTAAATACACCCCTTGGCTCCCTCGGGAAGTCGAATTTTCTGACCAAACAGTAAAGGAGAAGTGTTGTGCAACATTTTGAAAAAATTTGTTGGTGCTCCGACGTCGACTTCATTCATATTTCGAATTTTTAAGAGAAGGGTTGCTAATTACACCCCTTGGCTTCCTCGGGAATTAGAATTTTCTGATCAAACAGTAAAGGAGAAGTGTTTTTCAATATTTTGACAAAATTTGTTGGTGCTCCGACGTCGACTTCTTTCATATTTCGAATTGTTAAGATAAGGGTTGCTACATGCACCTCCTGGCTCCCTCGGGAAGTCGAATTTTCTGATGAAATAGTAAAGGAGAAGTGATTTGCAACATTTTGACAAAATTTGTTAGTGCTCCGACGACGACTTCACTCATAAGTCGAATTTTTAAGATAAGTGCTAAATGCACCACCTGGCTCCCCCTATAGTAGGGTTGAAAAATCCACCCCGGGATACCAACGGAGGTCAACAATTCTCTAAATGAATGGTCCTTTTACAACAAAAAATGGACAGTCAACATCTGTGTATGCTGGAACCAATTTGAAATGAATATTCAAAATTTTAGGGTTGAAAATTTCAACCCTGAATCCCATTATTCAGTACTTTAAGAAAATTGTATATTCAAAATATCCAACCCTAGTCCAAAAGCGAAATTATTTCATTACAATACCTTAATTTGCCGGAAGTCATTTTACGCTACAACCGCATTATTTACCCACCCACTTTCAACCCTGTCGTCAGTAAAGTTATGCAAAAGGTCCACATACTCTATTTTGTAGATATTTGTTATTATTAATCATAATAGCCCCCTTTTGGTGTCTCCGGGGTGTCTCCGGAGATGGTTTCTGAATTACAAGTGATGGTTTCTGAATTACAATTGACGCTTTCTGAATAACAATTCACTAATCTGAAAATCAAGTTACACTTTCTGAAATACAACTTGCTAATCTGAATTACATGTTACGGTTTCTGAAATACAATTTACTAATCTGAATTACATGTTACGGTTTCTGAAATACAATTAACAATTCTGAATTACAAGTTACGTTTTCTGAAATACATTTTACTAATCTGAATTACAAGTTATACTTTCTGAATTACATATGAAAAAGGTGTAGTAGAATCCTGTTTGCGTACTTCTAATTTTGATTCTACAACTCTTTTAAAATCAAAATTAGATAAATTGATTGAATTTCTTGGTAGGGAAGTCGAAAATGATCAGAGAATTTCTCTTGTTAAAACTAGTTTTGATGTCCATCAAAGGAAGAAATCCGAATGTGGCGCAGCAAGTACATCTAGCATGCTAATGCCTACTGCTTCTGTTTTATCAAACAGTAATAAAACCCTAAATGTGTATTTTGCAAGAAAACGACTCATTTTTCTATGAACTGTGACGATAGTAAAACAAAAGAACTGTCATTAGATGATAAACAGAAAATTTTAATAAGCAAGGGCAGATGTTATTTATGCTTGAAATTTGGACATATTGCTCGAAAATGTGTCGTAAAGATCGTATGTTCTTTGTGTGGAGGTAGGCATGCTACTTTAATGTGCTATAAAAAATCTGAGAAAATTTTAGAACCCTCAAATTCCAACTCAAATTCAGATGGTGGGATTACTATTGAAAGTTTATGCAATTCATGTTTTGACGAAACTTTTTTACAAACTTTAGTTGCAAAACTTGTGGCCCTGGAAAATGTCAATGAGAAATATAAGTGTACTTTTAATGCTCTCAGTCAAGCAGTTATATGTACTCAAATTATTTCGATTCGAGATGGTCCCTGGAAGTCAGAACTTACCGAGTTAGGAATATCCATAACTGATGAAAAAGATGGTCCATTTGAAATTTTAATAGGTGCTGATATTGCCGGTAATAAACGTACCTTGAAAAGTGGCTTGGTTGCTATGGAGACAAAATTAGGTTGGATTTTGATGGGTAGAACTTCTTGTAGAAATCAGGACACTTCTAGATCTTCGTCGATGGTGGTTACTTCATTGTTTTGCCAAGAGGATATAGCTAGTCTTAGGAATCTAGATATTTTAGGTATTTCAGATCCTAGAGAGAAGCAGACCAATAAGGAGCATGAGGCAGCTGTGATGAAAACATTTTTAGAGTCTGTCACTTTGAATAGTGAGGGTAGGTATGAAGTAGGTTTGATCTGGGTAGATGGACACCCTTCATTACCAAACTATACTCATTCTGCTAAAAAACGATTGGATGGTCTTATGAAAAAACTAGACTCTGATGGGTATTATGGAGACTATGATGCAGTTTTCAATGAATTGCTTCATGAAGGGATTATAGAAGAGGTTTCCACTGAGAATCATGAGTTTATTGGTTATTTTTTACCTCATCGTCAAGTCGTCAAACTGAGTAGCTCTACAACAAAATTACGTCCAGTGTTTGATGGTTCAGCAAAAGAAAAGAATTCTCCCTCGTTAAATCATTGTCTTGAGGCGTGAACTTGATAGAAATTATTGCTTCCATACTTATCCGATTTAGACTTGAAAAAATTGGGGTAGTTTCCGTTATCAGAAAGGCTTTCTTACAAATCACCAGAAAAGGGAAGACAGAAATTTCCTGAAATTTTTATGGTATGATCATGATAGAAATCTCAAAGTTTTTCGGCATGCAAGGGTAGTATTTGGTGTCACGTGTAGCCCTTTTATGCTGGCATCTATAATTCACCTACATCTGAAAAGATTTCTTGAGAATCCTGTGGATAAATTTAGAACATCGACCATTCTGAAATTAATGAAAAGTTTTTATGTGGACAATTGTGTGACAAGTGTATCTAACGAGGAAGAACTTCAATACTTCATTTCTGAATCCAGTGAGTTAATGTTACTTGGTAAATTCGATCTTCGTGGATGGGAGTACTCTCTCATAGACAATGCCAAAAATGATCTTTCACCCGATGAATTATCACCAGTATTAGGTCTCACTTGGAATAGGGTGCGTGATACGCTTGAATTAAATTTTTAATGGTTAAAAAATATTGAAGTCGATGTAATTACCACGAGAGTAATTTTGTCAGTTGCTCATACATTTTTTTACCCTATTGGATTTTCTTGTCCCGTGCAAATTTGTCCTCGAATTTTGTTGCAAAGGACATGGATTCTAAAAAGTGGGTGGGACACGGAGGTTTCACTAGACATTAGCCAATTTTTAAATTGGTTAGAAGGACTTAAATTTTTGACAAACTTGCGGATTCCACGATGGATTTCATTCAATTTCATCAGTTTGCACATGTTTTGTGATGCGAGTAAAGAGGCATATGCCTCGGTTATTTATCTAAGAACGCAGTCATTACAGGGTGTTAGGTTGCAACTGGTCTAGGCTAAGAATAGAATAGCACCGATGAAAAATCTAACCATTCCTAAACTTGAACTTTTGGGAGCAACAATAGGTGTGAGGTAGTTGAATTCTGTCATAGAAAGCATGGAAAACCGTAATTTGGAGAAATACTGTTGGACAGACTCAACAACTGTTATATCTTGGATTAGAAGGGAAGATATTTGGAAACCCTTTGTATGGAACAGAATTCAGGAAATACGATTGACTACGTCGAAAAGTTGTTGGTTCCATGTGCCTGGTCATATGAACCCTGCTGACCTTCCATCTAGAGGTTGTTTGCCGGAGAAGTTGTTGATGTCCAGATGGTGGGAGGGGCCAACTTGGTTAAATAATGAAAACGACTGGCCAGAGCAGATTTATGAAGTAGATGAAGAGGAGATTGTTAGAGAGAAGAAAAGGGAAGTTACTACTTGTATGAACACTTCAAAAGATTTTTCTATCTTCTATAGATATTTTTCTAAATTTCAGAAAAATTTGAATATGATTGCTTGGATAGGAAGATTCATTTTCCCATGATATCCCAATGAGAGGAAGGAAGGAAATCTTCGTTTGGAAGAAATTGGGGAAGCAGAAGTAGTTTTGATCAGAATGATACAGGAAGAGTCATTCAATGGTCTTGAGGAGGAAAAGATCATTGGTTTATGTCCTACTGTAGATAGTAGAGGAGTTATCAGAATGATTTTTTGTATCCTGTTCTATTGCCCTCAAGGCATATTGTCACTGAAATGATAATCCGTCATTATCATATGCACAACTGTCATGCCGGCATACAAAGTCTTCTTTGCAAATTGAGAGAGAAATTTTGGATTGCCAGTGGAAGAAGAACAGTCAAAGAAGTAGTGAACAATAGCATTAAATGCAAGACATTAAATGTCATAAGATTGAATAATGTACCTGGTCTAACCATAGATCGAGTAAGGGACGCATCTCTTTCCGAAGTTGTGGGGATAGATTTTGCTGGACCACTTTTCCTACGTTCCAAGGAAAAAGTGTGGATATGCCTGTTCACTTGCGCCATCTTTAGAGCAGTCCACTTGGAAATCGTTAGTTCTTTGTCGACTGATTCATTTATTTTATCTTTGAGACGATTTATTGCTCGCCGAGGACGTCCATCAATCATATATAGTGATAATGGAAAAAAATTAGTTGGAGCAGAAAATTATTTTCGAATGTTGGACTGGAATAAAATTCAGGAGGACAGTAACATCCAGAGAATTGAATGGAAATTCAATCCACCAGCGACAGCGTGGTGGGGAGGTTGGTGGGAACGTCTTATACGTATCCTGAAAGAATTGTTGAAGAAACAATTAGGAAATGCGTGCCTAACCTATGAGGAGTTATATTCATTAATATGCGATTGTGAAGCTGTAATAAATTCAAGACCTTTGACATATTTGTCAGAAGACAGCAATGATTTGATGCCTTTGACTCCTTCAATGATCATGCAGGATATAAAAGAAATTGGAACATTCGATTTGGACAACATTGATGCAAATTCCAGTATTGAGAAAATGTTTCAGGGATGAATATCTCAGTCAGCTGATTTTGTGCAACTGCAGGAAAATCACAGATGACAAAAGTAGGAGATTTGGTTCTAGTCGAAAACGAGAGATGTAAAAGAATCGAATGGCCTTTGGGTATTATTGAAAAGGTGTTTCCAGGAAAGGATGGAAGAGTGCGGCTGGTAGAACTACGAACTTCGAATGGGCAGCTGATGAGGCCAATTCAGCGATTATTTCCACTAGAGTTGAGTATTCAAGAAGACGAGGAGTTGAAGATGAAAATTGAAAAACATAGGAGAGTAACTGACGAAGGAATAAAAGAGCAAGGAAAAGTCAGAGAGATAGATTGCCGAAGCCTTCTGAAGAAAACGTGAAGGAAACAAGATATGGGAGAAGAGTCAAACCACCAGATAGACTTGATCTTTGAAATTTTCAACCTGAAGTTTTGAGTCATATTTTCGACCCAAAAGGTGGGAGTGTATTGAAAATCCTCCAATTTTGAATCTTTTATGTATTGGTGTTTTGTATAAATCATTTTGGAAGACTCTGTAGCGATAAAAATTTGAATGTATTGTCACTTGAGAAAAACTTGTCAGAATAAATGTATTGTCATATTTGCATTTCAATATTAAAGTCTTTTTTAAAAGTAAATCTGCCATTGTAAATCCTTTGGACACGTAAGATTTCACCGGGTAGGTGTCATCGAACGTATTTTACCACAGTACCTACTGCACTTACTTGCGAGTAATAACAAAGTCACATTACTGATTACAAATGAATGTTTCTTTGTTACCAAAATAGAAAATCACAAAACTGCCTAGGTGCGTGTAATGTGCTTGCTGGGATGTTGGCTATGGTAACAGCGGGATTCCGAATGAAAAAAAGGGATTTATTGAGTATCAAATCAAAGGTAATCGATTTGGTTGCAGCTCTGGGATCGAAATAGATCAAGAAATCAACAACTTAAAACCCCAGAATACCATAAAACCGTCATGGACCACTAGCACAGACTAGTTGTAATAAAATTCATTGTGAATTATGAATTGCATAAGAGTTGCTTCCATGATTTGAAATGCACCTACGTGGAACATTGCATATACACAGGATCATTCAACACAATGTGATTTCGTTTCGTGAAAAAAATCACTCTCCTCATATGAAAAAATAAAATACAGAAAAAACAGATGCCGTTCCTGCGAATAATATAATATT
Organism: Chrysolina oricalcia; assembly: GCA_944452925.2. NCBI lineage: Eukaryota > Metazoa > Arthropoda > Insecta > Coleoptera > Chrysomelidae > Chrysolina > Chrysolina oricalcia. Next base: position 19,038,019 of record OX101812.2, read on the forward strand.
ATATTGTAAGTTTGATTTTGTCAGTGTTGAAGTAATCTTTTTAACGATTAGCATATATAAGTCAGGATGGCCGAGTGGTCTAAGGCGCTGCGTTCAGGTCGCAGTCCACTCTGTGGGCGTGGGTTCGAATCCCACTTCTGACAAACTTTTTTTTCCTTTCCGTCGTATTTTTATGTTCATATTTACTATCTCAATAAGAATCAAAGGTACCGACGCCGAGTCGGATTACTGTATGTGTTATTTTGTGGTCTTATCCTCCTGAAATTTATTCCATCAATTTTGCAAATAAACAATAGCCGACAATAAATTGCACGGCACGGCACGCTCTGTGATTGATCACTGTAATTACTAGCCAATCTAACCTAACCGAACTAACCTTACGTGGGTGGACAAAATAACCATTCAAAATTGGTAGCGATTTAACGACTATTCATCCAAAATTGTTAATAACCTAGCATTGGTCGGAGCGCTTATGCCGTGCATTTTATTGCATAGTCATATTTGTGATAGTTCATTATGCAGTACGTCTTTTCTACTATACAATAAAATGTATGGCATAAGCGCTCCGACCAATGCTAGGTTATTAACAATTCTGGATGAATAGTCGTTAAATCGCTACCAGTTTTGAATGGTTATTCTGTCCACGTAAGGTTAGTCAGGTTAGGTTAGATTGGCTAGTACTTCACGCATTTTCAACTCAGTTTGTATTCTTCTTGTCTGTCATTTAAACTCACCGCCATTACAGTGACCAATCACAGAGCGTGCCGTGCCGTGCAATTTATTGTCGCCAACAAATATGTACACAGCGTCACCTAGTAGGGCGTAGCTGAACTGAGGTTTATACAGAAAACTATTAATTTTATATTTTGAGGGTTGCAATTACAGAAAACTGTTAACAGGTTGGGCTTGTAATAATGCGTGTATAAGGTAAGGCAACTCTCCAATAGAGAGTAAAAGACGTTGAATTCATGAATTTTGTCCTGTGTCATGATTGAAGTATTGAACACCGTCCGTTAAGGAATGCCTTAATGAAGTTAAGCCTTAAGCAAAACCTTCTACTTGTGTCTTTTGTTTTGTTGTTGAAAAAAAGTTCAGATTAATCAGATTTCACTATCTCAGTGAAATTCTATTGTAATTTTGATAGCGGTCTAGAACAATATGGAAAATATTTTGGAAGCCATAATTTTAGGAGGTGGGGCCGATGAAGATATTGAATTTGGTATATTGGATAATATTTTAATTAACAGAGATGAGGAAGGCCAGGGTCCCCCTTTCGATTTGGATTTATTATATAAACTTGAACATTTATTAAAAAAACACAATTACAGCACTAAACCGACACAAAACTCGAAACGAAAATACAGTCAGATTACTTGATTGAGTTGAGTTGATATACTTTTTTGGGAGGTTAGGTTTGGCGAATTAGGGAAATAAGGAAACCTTAAATACTTACGGTATCTTGTCGTAAATAGAGGAAAGCAGTATTTTATTATGGTTCCCTAATTAAATTTTTTCTAGTGCGCATGCGTACTTCCCATTTTCGGAACGACCATAATAAGGCATTTACCTTATAGAGTTTCCAATAATTCCCTAATATTTAATAGAGGACTTCGGATAAGAATGCAGTCATGCCACCACACAACTTTTGGCTTTAACTACTGACATGTTTTCCGGACACTTTTCTTCATGACAGGATTCCTGGGAGCCTCAGGAAGCCCGTAATAGGATTGAAATTGTGCATAACGACAGAAATATTATGATTTTACATAAAATACAAAACACTTGGGACTTTCATTTTGTTTAGTTTTTTTTCTTTCAAAATGGCTAAATTCAAAACTAGAGCTAGATCATTGTTATTCCACGAAAAATTCAAATGCAGAATAGTATATTCTGTAACAAGGTTAGAATGAAAATTCGAAACGAGTGGAAAGTTCCGAGCGCGAGCCGAAGGCGACCGTGAGGAACCACGAGCATCACGAATTTTCATTCTAACCGAGTAGCAGACTATACTTTCTCCACGATCAAAGATAGGAAACGTGACAGCAATAATTTTGACACTTACTCAAATTTTGCCACTACCATGACAATCAACTGCGTCAAGGCTAATGTTATTATTGCTAACCAGTGTGAGAATATTATTCTATCACAAGAGAGAGAGAATGTAAATACATTTTCGTGCAATCGCACGCGAAGTCAGTATTTCGCGTTCTCAGCACAGTCCGCGAAATTTAATTTCGCGGCCGTTACCCATAGCAACGGCCTCGAAACCAAACGTCACTTTCAAAAATGTTTTCAGACATAGTCTTAACATTCTGTTTGTCACACCAATCTTTAAACTCGCCGTAACATTTTTCGTACTGCCGTTTAGATTTTTCGGGTATTAAAACGGAAAGCGCCGAATTTACAACGCTTTTGAGTTCAGGAGGAGTGGAAGGTACTGAAATATCGCTATCAGTATCAGACATTTTGCGTTTTGACAAGAACTGTCAAAATAATTTGTATATATTGAAACATACATATCATTTCCATAGCAAACGGTGATATTGTTAAATAAATTGAACTGCTGTTGATTTTAGAGCAATAATATATTTATTTACAACTATCTATTTTAATAATTTTAACGATTGCACGAAAAATAGTGTGTATGCCATGGCCGCGAAACTTTTTAACGACCTCAAGATTATCTTGCCCCGGCCGCAAGCGGCCTCGGCGATAACTGTTCTTTCGGTATGTTAAAAAGGTATTTCGCGGCCTTAGCATACAAATAACTATTTCGTGCAATCGCACGCGAAGTCAGTATTTCGCGTTCTCAGCACAGTCAGCGAAATTTAATTTCGCGGCCGTTACCCATAGCAACGGCCGCGAAACCAAACGTCACTTCAAAAATGTTTTCAGACATCGTCTTAACATTCTGTTTGTCACACCAATCTTTAAACTCGCCGTAACATTTTTCGTACTGCCGTTTAGATTTTTCGGGTATTAAAACGGAAAGCGCCGAATTTACAACGCTTTTGAGTTCAGGAGGAGTGGAAGGTACTGAAATATCGCTATCAGTATCAGACATTTTGCGTTTTGACAAGAACTGTCAAAATATTTTGTATATATTGAAACATATCATTTCCATAGCACACGGTGATATTGTTAAATAAATTGAACTGCTGTTGATTTTAGAGCAATAATATATTTATTTACAACTATCTATTTTAATAATTTTAACGATTGCACGAAAAATAGTGTGTATGCCATGGCCGCGAAACTTTTTAACGATCTCAAGATTATCTTGCCTCGGCCGCAAGCGGCCTCGACGATAACTGTTCTTTCGGTACGTTAAAAAGGTATTTCGCGGCCTTAGCATACAAATAACTATTAAATTGCATGGGGACAGAGGTGTTGCAGAATATTTCTTCAATTTCAAGAGAGAGAATTCCAGCATTCTGTAATCAAATTTGATTTCAGAATTGGCAAATTCTGTGATGATCGTGGAGAAATGATATTCAACCCTTTCAACCAACTGTTATGATTGTGATGTAACAATTGAAACAAACGTTGCAATGGTTATACGAGACAAACTCTCAGAGAAAAAGTGTAAAATTTATTTGTGACTTTTCATATATTTGAACAACTGAGCACATCAAAAAATAACATAACAACATTGATATATGATAAAAAATACAAAAACATCTGAATAAGTTCAAGTTTGATCGGCAACACTCCCCTAAAAACTTGAAACTGGTATATCCATGTTCAGGTCACTCCCAACAGCGACCTCAAAAACTTTGTAAAAATATTTGCGATTTGCATTTTTGTTGGAATAAACTCCAATGAAAATACTTTTCTTTGAACTTCTCTCCCCTGTGAAACGGTAGCGAATATCGATGTACTTGCTTTTTTGTGGAATTCTGGATTCTTCGCTAACTTTATTGCACTCTGGTTATCAACAAATAATAGGGGAGTCTGTAAATGTTCCAAGAACTCTTCGAAAAGACGATTTAACCAAATAAGTTCTCTTGCTGCTAAACTTGAGGCTATGTATTCAGCATCTGTGGTTAAAAGAGACATATTCTGGGAATCCCAAGAGAATGGAGAATTTTCAAAATGGAAAACATAGAATCTGTCATTTTGAATTTCTGCAAATTATTGCCCATGGCAGCTCCAGATGGAAATAAATTCAAAGCGATGTTAGAGAAATACAAAACATCAACTAGCTGTTGAGGCTTCCAATCTGCATCAACTAAACTGTGTAATCTTATGACAACTCTGCCTTCGGCATACATGTTTTCACTATTCCCGATTCGTACTGGTTCATGATGGTCAAAATTTTGATACTTATTGATCCACTCGAGTCTGCTAGTCATAAGATGATCTTGGCAAACGGTCAATAATTTTCTGACAAATACATTCATTTTCAGGAAGCTCTGCTGGATTTGCATTTTTATCAGATATATTGGTAACAGTTTTTCTGAACCAGCAGTCTTTCTTCCAGTGGCCTTTCTTTCCACAAATAAAAACATTTACCAGTTAATAACTTCGACGCTGCTCTAGACTTGTAGATTTATGTCAACCTCAAAGTTAATTTACGTTATTGAATGAATGGCCGAGAGCATTTTAATCAAAAAGGTAATAAGGTTTGTTTATCCGTGAAATTTACAAAGCTCTGAATATTTTCCAGATCGATTAATTATTTGGAAACTAGAAAAAGCGAAATAGGCGATTTTCTTTCAATTCAAGAAAATGATATATCAATCGTTTTGCAGTTAAAAACTCTCTAGAGCATACTAACAAAATTTCACATATTAATATTCTTCCTTATTGTATCTTGGTCTCTTTTGATGTTTCAAGTTTCAAACCTGTTCCCCAGCATAGACCCAGAAGATTGTCTGATGTTAGTTAGACAACTACTTTTTTCTAATTCTAATCTATCCACCTTTCACGTATTGAATTTATGCTCTTTAGTTGATTTGGTCCTTAAACAAAACTTTTTTCAATTCAACAATTCTTTCTATGTTCAAAAATCAGGTTTAGCCATGGACTCAAATCTCAGTCCATTGCTAGCAGAAGTATTCATTTCAAATTTTGAATCTACCATTTCAGAACACCCCAACTTTTGAAAGATATTATTTTGGCACCGATATGTCGATGACATAATAGCACTTTTCAAAGACACATTAGAAGACCTTAATAAATTTTTAATCTTTCTCAATTATTTCAACCCACGAATTCAGTTTACTATGGAAATTGAAACAGATAATACATTTTTAGACCTCATTATGCTTAAATCTGAAACCCTAGAATTCTCCATTTATAGAAAACCGACATCCACGGACAATATCATACCTTTTCACTCTAACCATCCATATAATCAAAAATTCTGTTCACGATACCTCTTAGCGATTCAAACTTCTCAACAGAACTTAATATAATTATACAAAATGCCTATAATAATGATTTTCCAATCCGCCTAATCGATGGATTATATTACAGATACGTTAATAAATTTTCAAACCATAGATTAACTCAATCTAATCCACCAATTGAATATTTTTCTTTATCCTATTTTGGCCCCCTTTCATTAAAACTAAAAAATACCTTGCTCAACAAACTCAATGACAACAATATTTCAAATTTATCCATTTCATTTGAAACTTCTAGTAATCCTAAACATTAGTTAGTCAATTCTAAAGATGAAATCCCAATGCTGGATAAGTCTGGAGTTTATAAACTGAACTGTTCCAACCTTGATTGTAAGGCTTGCTATATTGGTCAAACTGGCCGTAAGTTTAGAACTCGACTAGCTGAACACGTCAGAATTATAGACTCCAACTCCGAAAAAGAAGAAATTAATTCTAATTCAGTTTTTTTCAACCATATCATAAATGAGAAACATAATTTTGATCCCAACTCGGACTTAAACATTTTACACGTTTGTGATAAAGGCAAAAAACTCAATCTACTAGAGACTCTTGAAATAAATAAAGCAATCAAAAATTCAGATTTTCAATGCATAAATGAAAAGACCCAGTTTGACAGTTTAAAACTTTTCCATTCCTTGGTATTTTGATATCTTTTCTCTATACCACATAACATAATATTTCAATGAAACACTTACATTCTTTGGTAAATCTTTCTATTTTAATTCTCAATAATTTTTTACAAGTGAAATCACAATTTGCTTTCACTATTCTACAGAGCCGTCAATCGACAATATTTTAAGAAGGATTTTCTTGTTCCATGATAGCATATGTTTTCTACCACCTCGAACCACGAAGTTCCAGATAACAGATGTCAATTTCATAACCTAGTTGTCAGATGTAAACACACTTGCCGCATGGTTTAATTTAAATTTCAAAACGAATTATTACTGATATGTTGTTTGAGTGACTAACCATGGTCCCTAACATAGGTGGGCCCCGCACTAGATGCGGATCATAAGGTCGTAATTAGGACCATAAGTTTTTTAAAAGTTTTTCTGTTTTAATGTTGTTTTTCCACCATATGGTAGGTCACATTATTTAATGTAATTCTCAACTCTATTGTAACCCTTTTTACTTTTATTTAGATCGACTTGTAATCAACCCCTATTTTGCTGAAGATGAAGGATTAATCCTTCGAAACATGTCCTATCTATTGATGTAAGTCTTCCGACTGCATGGTATCTGCCTATTGTTAGTCTTCGGACTACACAGTATCTTCAATAAAGATTTTTTCGGTGAAGTTAGACTGAAAGTTTGTTCACCCTCCCAGTTTTATCTCACTTCCACTGTATGTGATGGATCGTCTAAGATGGTTATCTTGAAATTTGCACAATTTTTAAAGAAAAATCCCAAAACAAAATTGTCCCTAGTATTTTGTATTTGATGGAGAATCTGAATTATGCACAATTTCAATCCTAGTAGGGGGTTCCTGAGGCTGCCAGGAACCCTGACATGATGAAAAGTTGCCAAAAAACGTGTCAATATTTCCAGAAATTGTGTGGTGGCATTACTGCATCCTTATCCGAAGCACATCCGAAGTCCTCTATTAATGTATTGCGGGTGAGCTCTGCCTCTCTGGCTGGCATTCCAAATAGATGATCTTTTTATTAGTTATAATTGCGGCTTTTCATAGAATCGGACCATGACTTACAAAACTCGTCCACCATCTTGTTTTTTTTCTTATTTAAATTGACAATGCTTTTTGTCACACCCGCATATGAACATTGGCCAAATTCATTGATTCTCAGAGTACTTGAATTCTACTTTATCATTTTTCAAATTATTATTTTCTCAAATTTTCCATATGCGCAATATGTGAAATAATTATACTGCGGAACTCTCTTTTCGTAATCTACTTCTTCTTGGATTTCTTGATGTCCTTGTATAGGTATATTGTTTCTAATCGCTACACGATACAATAATATGAAAGTAGTATTTTAAGTTTAAACTTAAATGGAACATATGAAAATCGCAAGGTACACGGCGTTATCAATATAGTTTGAATGTAATTAGCATTAGATCCACTATTATAAACCTGAAGGTGAACTGTGTACTTTTTACTTTGATCCACAAAAACTAACCGTTTTTTTTGTGGCGCTTTTCGATAAGGAATATCACGGTCGACTAAACTAACAGCGTTGCCACGATCAGACATTTTCTGCAGTTCTGCTGACCAGTACTAAGGAAGACTACCATTTATTCCTAAAAAAATATCATAACATGCTAATGTGTTCAACTTGTAAAGGGAGTCAGCAATACGATTTTGTTATTTCATTCAATGGCTGCATGGAAAATATATGTTGTGATCATTCAAAGCTGTCTAGTACGAAGTTTAGATGCATGACTTTAAAGAATGAAAAATTGATATTCTGTTACATTGTCCCAGACCTTGTCCTTAGATACCTTAACGGGCTTTACGATATTCTCGACACTAGATCTGAAGAATGGATAATAGCAGGTAGAGCTGGCTCCAGAATATCGAGAAAAGACAGCTTTCACCATCTGCTCAGGATTAAGTCACATCACCTTTATGCCGTTCGGGCTCTGTTATGCTCTAGCCACATTCGAAAGATTGGTGAAGACGGTTCTGAAAAGACTCTCATAGTAGACGTGTCAAGTGTATCTCGAAGACATCATTGTAGTTGATAGATCATTCGTAGATCACGTGAAAAATCTAGAGGAAGTATTCCTGCAACTGAGAAACTCCGGATTAAGTCCCAAGAAATGCTAACTGTTCCAGAAAGAAATACGATATCTCGCCCACGTTGTTTCTGGAGAGGAAGTAGCAGTGGATGGCCAGAAGATCAAAGCAGTGAAGTATTGGACCATTCGGAAAGACATAAACCTGCTTCGAAGTTTCCTAGGATTGTGCACCTACTATCCCCGATATGTACTGGGGTATGCTCACACCGCTAAACTACTAACCAGACTCATCGAAGGGCGAACAGAAGTCCATTGGTCCAAGGAGTGCCAAGATTCGTTCAGGAAGCTGAAAGGAGCTTTGATCAACGCACATGTTTTGAGCAATTCCCTATCGAACTGAAATTTCATTTTGGAGACGGACGCCAGCACCGTGGGACTGTCCTGTCTTAGTTCCAGGACGGATAGGAGAAAGTTATTGGTTACTTCAGTAATATCCTTGGTAAACCAGAACACAATTACTATCTCACCAGACGGGAACTACTGTTGCCTGTTGTCAAAGGAATGGATCAATTCTACAAGTACGTTTAGGGGAAAGGATTGTTGTTGAGAACTGCTCTCAAATGGCTTTTATAGTTTGAAAATTTCGAGGGTCAAGTAGCACGTTGAATCGAGAGACTCCAAGACTTTGACTTCGTGATTGAACATCGAGCGGGGACTGTCCATAAGAATGCAGATGCCCTGTCACGCAGACCATGCCCAGATGACTGTTCACATTATTGACGAGCAGGAGTCAAAGAAGCCACAATTTGTAGAACTAAGACAACAAGATCCAGGACGACCAAGAAAAATCCAGATCCAGATCGACTGAAAGAAGAGCAATCGAAGACCATCATGGCAGGAAATCGCAGGTAATTTGCAGGTGGATAAATCCTACTGGGCTCAGTGGAATTCTCTTGCCCTGGAGAATGGGGCCCTGAAGCGTGTGAGGAGTACGATGATGGTGGAAAGAAGAGACGTCAGATAGTTGTACCCATGAACAGAAGACAGAAAGTGCTTCGAAGAAATCCATGATGGGGTCGCTGGAGTACATCTGGGAGTGACAAAGAAGTGAGGCAACGGTTTTACTAGGCCAATTGCCCATTGCCAAACTGACTTCAAGGACAGGTGCAAGAAAATGGGCTGTGTGTGCTGCCAGAAATGGACCTCGAATACGTCCCCACAAGGTCCCCATGCGTCAATACAACGAAGGCAGTCCATTTGAGGGAATTGCCATTGACATTGAAGGCCAGCTCCCGAATATGACCACGGAAATAAATATATCCTTGTGAAAATGGACTACTTCAGTGAATGGGCAGAAGCCCTCACCATTGCCGATGTCTTCGTAAAGGAGTGGATATGCCGATTCGGTGTTCCACTGGACCTGCATTCAGACCAAGGCCGAAATTTTGAGTCCAGCCCATTCCAGGAAATATATGAACTGCTGAACATCCGGAAGACGAGAACCACAGCCCTACACCCATAGTCCGATGGAGTGGTGGGGAGGATGAATAGGACGATAAACCACCACTTGTCCAAGGTAGTCTCTGACTATCAATGAGACTGGGACCAGTACCTCCATTTGTTCCTGAGGGCCTATCGTTCAGCAGTGCAAGTGTCGATCAGCACCCCCGCTAGCCGCTAGTATAATAATGGGCCGAGAACTGAGATTTTCCTGTAACCTGAAGTTTGGGACACCACTAGAACAAGACACTGCGGGAGAGGACTACATCAGCATACTTCGGCAGAGACTGGGTGACATCCACGGACATTTGAACATCTAGAGTGCCTGCGATAGAATCGAAGAGACCTATGACATCAAGGCCAATACGGGAGGATTTCAACGTAGTGAACTAGTTTTCCTGTACAATCCGAAGCGTCGCCGTGGCCTGTCTCTGATGTTACAGAATTCGTTGACAGGTCCGTACAAGATCATCAAGGGCATAAACTACCTAGTCCACCGAATCCACAGGCTACCCCGAGAAAAATCCAGGGTCATTCATTTCAATAGGCTAGCTCTTTACGCTGGAAAACACGATCAAGTCCACACCCTCAGACCACCGGGTCATGGGATGACGTTCCAGAAGTTCATGTCCTTGTGCTCAAACGAACAGAAAGAAAGAAAGAAAGAAAGAAAGAAGAAACGGGGTAACTCGAGACCTTCTCAAGGTGCCAGCTCATTACGAATTAGCTCACTGCATGGCGGAGGATCTTCGCTGTGGTGTTCTCCAAGAAAGTGTACCAACTTCAAACACTGCAGGAACAGAATCCAGAAGTTGGAGGCGTGCTACAGTTGAAGAAGGGCCAGAGTATCTGGTTACCAAGAAATATTTCCGAGATTGTTGATCTTGTTATTTCTTTCAACCGGCTGCACCCCTTCACGCAACCCCCAGAAGTCCCCAAGAGACTTGTGCGAGCTAAGGAAGACAACTACTGTTTGACTACGATGTGATAAGTATTATCTAATTAAATTAGGACAGGTACAACGAATCCGGCATCCATCTGTTCAGTTTGAATAATGTCTATTAGTCTACACAATCAAATGCAGCTGATGAGTCAATAAACATTCCCAAACAGTTTTTTCTTCACCTCGAAGTGATTTTTAATATTTCTAGTAAAGAATTTTGGAGCACCAGTTGTAGTCAAACTTGAATCCATACTGGTTTATAAGGACTTGGAACATTTAAGTTAAGAGGGCATGATTTGGGGCGCTTTTTAGGGTGAAAGAGTCAATTGATAACTCTAGGATTCTAGAGGACGTTCGATTCTAGGTACGTGTTGTAATGGAAATTGAAATTTTAATCCACTCTTTCACAAACAAAATTTAAAAAATGTCCCAAAAATGCTGTTACTTTGAAGCAATTTTTTGGGTAGATGAAAAAATAATTTAAAAAAAAAACATTACAGCACGTACATAAACTACTCAACACTAATTTCGTCGCACCCCAAAATTTTGACCCTATTAAAATCTGAATCACTTTTTTCTGCATTGAACAATTTGAATTCTGTAAACACTGTTCGCTAGCCCAGTTTTTCAGCTATAATCTCGTACTTCTTCAAAACATGAGGTTTTCCGCATAAAATCGCTACAGGGTATTATCTGAAACTGTGCAAAATTTCTGAATTTTCAAAAGGATCTCAAATGAAGAAAATGTTTTTTTTCAAATTTGACAGCAGTGGCATGAAGATGAACTCATTACCTCAAGATATTTTTCAAATTGTCTTATTATCTCTTTTGTTCTCAGGGTGATCTCAAAAAATTAACTTTTTGGTTTTGCATTCATAACTTTTTTCCTCGTCAACCGATTTTCAAAATCTCAGGCTCAATTTGAAGCTGAAACTTTAGACGAAGAGATATAAAGATCAGAATAGACTTAAGATGAAGATTGAAGATCAAGGGTTTCCTCAAAGGTGACCTAAATCTGAAACACCCTCAAAATCCGGTTGGGAGGAGAATTAAATGAAAATCAACTTGTTTTCAGAATGATCATCCATTCTGAATACGTCCAGATCTTTCTTGCTGTCAGTAGTCAAGAATTGTGCATGAAAAAACCCAATTGCAACGGCAGGATTTTGAAAAATAATAAAATCAACCCATTGTTCGCCTGAAATGCATGGCCCGTAACCAAGGTAACAAGAATCACATTCAGTGACTGACAAGCCTGACCAGCTGAGGCTCATTCCACAATAGCGGTTTTTTTCTCAATCGTGAAGCATTAATCGTGTTAGTAAGCAAGAACAAGAAATCAAGTTTTATTGAGTTTTTATTGAACAACAACAAAGAGTAAATAACTTGGATAACATTGAAAAATATTTATGGTATTCAGTATTTAGTGAGCCCTCTTGCATTGTCATCAACGAGAAGAAAGTTGTTGCCGATATTTGCGGCGTAAGGGACCACGATTTCTCTCATACATAAATCTCTATACCTCTCACCGTTCATACTCTCTCCTCTCAGAATCACCAATTCACTCCTCCCATTAATCGATATTCCACCCCACACAGTCACTCTTCCACCTCCAAAAGCCCCCCTCGCCTCCATATTTCCTTCCAAAAACCTTTCATTCCTCCCTCTCCAAACCAACACACGACCATCCTTTCGAAACAAGTTGAACCTACTCTCATCCGTAAACATACACCTATTCCACTCTGCTATTCCCCAGTTTGGATGTTCTTCCCCCCATAATCGTCTTGCTGCTCGATGTACAGGTTTCAGTAAGGGGCAGGCAGCTCGTCTCCTTGCGTGTAATCTAAGATCGTGGATCCGGCGTCGGATTGTCTGACTTGAAACCTGAATTCCCGTAGCATCGATCAATTCACGACGAATTTTGGGGGCGGTTGAAGTCCGAGTCCGCCGTACCAATCTTCCAATAAGGCGGTCTTGAGCGGGAGTTATTCTTCTTCTTGTACCCCTTCTTGGCCCCCTAGGTCGACACTGAATATCCCCAGCGTTAGTTCGGACGTGAGCCCTTTGGACGGATCTAACTGTTGTTCCAAGCAGATTGGCAATTTGGAGGGTAGATAATCCTTGTTCCGTTATTCGTGGAATCAGTTCCAGCTGGTCGGGCGTTAGATGCGGCATCGATATGATAATTTTTTTTTGCAAACGAATCAAAATTGACGTCTAACCTATCTTGTCAGTCATTGATTGTGATTCTTGTTACCTTGGTTACGGGCCATGCATTTCAGGCGAACAATATGGGTTGATTTTATTTATTTTTTCAAAATCTTGCCGTTACAATTGGGTTTTTTCATGCACAATTCTTGACTACTGACAGCAAGAAAGATCTGGACGTATTCAGAATGGATGATCATTCCGAAAACAAGTTGATTTTCATTTAATTCTCCTCCAAACCGGACTTTGAGGGCGTTTCAGATTTAGGTCACCTTTGAGGAAACCCTTGATCTTCAATATTCATCTTGAGTCTATTTTGATCTTCATATCTCTTCATCTAAAGTTTCAGCTTCAAAATGAACCGGAGATTTTGAAAACCGGTTGACGAGGAAAAAAGTTATGAATGCAAAACCAAAAAGTTCATTTTTTGAGATCACCCTGTAAACAAAAGAGATAATAAGACAATTTGAAAAATATCTTGAGGAAATGAGTTCATCTTCATGCCACTGCTGTCAAATTTGAAAAAAGAATTTTTTTCTTCATTTGGGATCCTTTTGAAACTTCAGAAATTTTGCACAGTTTCAGATAATACCCTGTAGCGATTTTATGCGGAAAACGTTATGTTTTGAAAAAGTACAAGATAATAGCTGAAGGACTGGGCTAGCGAACAGTGTTTACAGAATTCAAATTGTTCAATGCATAAAACAGTTATTCGGATTTTAATATGGTCAAAATTTTGGGGTGTGACGAAATTAGTGTTGAGTAGTTTAGATCATCGTTTTACCTTTATTTTGATACCAAATTCATTTCGATTGGATAAAGATTGCTTCAAATTTTAACGGAAGAGAAATACCATTGCAGCTACCTCGATTATTTGTGAAAAGCATCGTGAGGTGCTGCCGCAGACGTCTATACAGCTTGGCAAACATAGCTGCAATTGTGAAAATAATCACGCCCATGATACACATTAGTCGTACGACGGACTATCCAGTGACATTCACGTGATTGTTCGCGCAAGAAGTAAGAATTTCACAATCTCAGCTATGTTTGCCAAACTGTAGACAGAATCGAACGTCCTCTAGAAACCTGTTCTTGTTTGAAATCGATACGACGAACCGTTTTTGAGTTATCGACTCTTTTATCAAAAATACCGTCCCAAATATGATCGCGCTCATGGCCTCTTGAGGAAGATTATCCGTTGGATGATTAGAATTTTTCGTCTGAAATGTCACACCGGCTCTGGGTATGAGTAATTCGACAGTATTGGCAATGCTGCTCGACATGCCAATCTAATCATCATTTGGATTCATTTTTTTTGGTTACTGATTGATAAAAAATTAATTATGGTATTTTACATTGTCAAACAAGTGGTCAAAGCTTGTTATCAATTCTTTCTACACTTTAAAACCGCCGGCCGGTTCATTTGCTCTGTGTATCAGCGTTTGCTCAAGTTTCTCACAGACGATAGACGAGGTAAGGAAAATACAGTTTTATTATACTTCTTTGAAAACAACTTATTTTCATAAGTATCAGTAGTAATATAAGATGTGCTTTTTTGGGCAAGCGTACAGAAAGAGTTTTTTCATTATACCTATCTGAAAACAGTAGATTTATATGCTCATTTAGCATACTGAGAAAGGGTTCTTTCCGTACGGCCGCACGGAAAAATTTTCCGTGCGCTGGTGTCATTATAGTTGCCTATTTACATGTCAAAATTAAATAATATATATTGTTGACAGTTCTCTAGAAATCGCAAATTGTTTGAATATTTCCTTACCAACAGGGTAAATAACGCTTGTTTTGTGGCAATTTCTGCATATTTGTGTACCATAATATTACAATCAATAATACATGTATTTGTTCCTTCATCATTAAAAATAAATGTTTCTTAACAATATGTGGTTTTCAGGTAGATTTAATGAAAAATATCGTTCATTACTCGTCCATAAATGCTTTTTCCGTGCTTGCACGACTTCCCGTGTTCGGCGAAAAAGACTATTTTCTGAACTCGTAATGAAATATACTATTCCGATCTCCGATTCTTTCCGTGCGCTGAATAGAAATACCCAATATGTGACTTTAAAATAGAAATGTCCAGTAGAGTAAACGAAATTTAAGAAAGTCTATATACTATCTGATATTCAACATGTACCCTTTTTCTATTTTTATTCGTAAATGTTTGAATATTTAGATGGGTTTCTTTAATATTTTTGTAGTTTAGTCCACCCTATCTGATATTCACTGATTTCAAAATTAATTTAATCAATAAAATTCATTATATTTTGAAAACAAGTGCACATGCAGAGTTTAAATAAAATGACCCTTATCAAATTTGTGTTTTTCCCTCCGAAAAGATAAGGAAAAACAGGGATTCTCGACCATGCAGGGCGGGCGGGGACCATGCGTTGGGCGGGCAAACCAACCTTGGACGGACCTCTTATCCGAAGGATGTTGGGGTCCGCCTCTGCAGTGTTAGCAGATGATACCCTTATCTATATGCGCCTGAGTCTATGGTGTTTTGAGACCGTCCCCAGCTCCTCTAAGTTATGATGGGGAACTTGGATATTTATGCTCCCAAGTAGCACAGCTATATTGGTAGAATTTTTGTGCAATGTTGATTTTATTGAAAATATGAACAGGATGTTCATAAAGTCAGTTGTGGAATAATCTGCGACTGAAAGTTGGAATTTAGCCGCTATTTTCCATCGTACAAGATAACCTCTCTTGGAAGGGATTCACGTTGTAAAGAGAAACATTTTCAATTGAAAATTGAACCAGTAGGTACATGCCTCCTCTGGAAATGGAAAAAAATCTACGATAAAATTGAAGTTACTTTTTTGTAATATCTAACAGAAAACAACTACTTCCCCGGCTAAAGCCACGCTGGACAATGAACTACATCTGATAGATACTGAGAAAGACCCTATATAACTTGAGAGAGAAAAAATCTGAAAGTGAAAATTTGCATTTTCATTCAGATAGTTGATTATTTATTAAATGTCCAGTTTCCATTGGAGATTCTTATCTATAAATGAGATAAGGGATAATGTTATTCAGAAGTATCACTCACAGAAAATCGCTCATTTCATTCAAATCAAATCAATATATACTTTATTGTCGAAAGATGAACATCTCGTTGACAAAGCCATTATCAGTAAATAATGTTATGATAATACAAAAGAAAAGTCTGGAATAACATAGATGATATTCATGAGCAACAAATATATAACATAAACTTATAATTGATTGATGCGTCGATTGCATCTCTTTTGCTAGGCCTCCAATACATTTTGGTAGACAACAATCTATCATCTAAGATCATCAGGGAGGTCGGAAGAATTGGAAAACATACTGTTCAGAAGCAAATTTACACTGTAATGAGGAATTGTTGGTCTATTTCTTGTGCGGTGAAACTTTGAAAATATTTTTCTGACATAAAACCTGTCATGGGTATGGCATGTTGATTTTATTGAAAATCTAAACAGGATGTTCATAAAGTCAGTTGTGGAATCATCTGCGACTGAAAGTTGGAATTTAGTCGCTATTTTCCATCGTACAAGATAACCTCTCTTGAAAGGGATTCATGTTGTAAAGAGAAACATTCAATAAAATCAACACCCCCTGAGGTTTAGTCCCGGAAGGATGAACGCCCCAGCACTCATACGTACTCGAAAGCTAACCCCCCCTATCCACCACCCCCGCTCGTTAAAGCGGTTCCTCATCCTGATGATTGGAGATCAGCAGAATAAAATCTGATCGTTTGAAATGGAGAGCTCGGCCAGTTCTCGGCCTGAAACTCTCTTATATTTGACATGATGTCTTGAAAACGAGTTATGTGAAATATTTAATATATTTTCGTAGGTTTTAGAAGACGTGCTATATGTGGAGCCACCTAGCGGATTTTTATCCAAGTTTGATCATAATATAATTTTAATATGGTTCATTGAATATTCGGACAATATTTAAAATTCATCTTATTCTAGATGTTGGAAACAATTTGGAGACAATATTGTTTTATCGATATCGGTAAATATCATTGAACCATTATAAGTTAATAAGATTTGTTGAATATTGGCGAAATACTACTCAACCAATGTGCTATCACACTTGGGTATACAATATAGTTTTCATTCCTAGAATACTGCGATATGAGAGGAATATTGGGATTGCGATATTTATTCTAGATGTTGCAAACAATATGAGTTTCATCGATATTGGTAACTATCATTGAACCAATATTGACCCAATATGAGTTATTACAATTTCTTGAAAATATTTGAAATGATATTCAACCAATGTGCTATCAAACTTGGAAATACAATGTGGTTTTTTATCCCTAGAATCAATATGACTGGAATATTGGGATTGCAAAATTTATTCTAGAAGTTGAAAACAATATGTGGACAATATTGTATTATCGAAATTGGTAGAAATAATTTAACCAATATTGACCCAATATTACATGTGACAATCTACATTCAGAGCAGCTTCAACCAATATTCCACCAATATTATTAATATAATATTGTTTTTTGAATATTTACCCATATTGGACCGATATTATTTTTTCATTTACAATATATTTATATTGGCCCAATATGAAACCAAGATTCAGCCGATATGATGTGCTACCTGGGCAAGTTTTCGTGCGTTAGAGGTCAGAAAAATCGACGAAAAATCTGGGTCAAAGCCATATTGGATGTAGTGCCTAGGACAATAGACTCGATCTATTGAGGAATTTCATGAAAAAAATTCTATGCAGGGCCTGATAAATGAGGCCTCCACGTTTTTTGTAGTGCCCATTATTATGAACTCTAATCCTGGTCAAGAGGCTTCCCAGGATGAAATATCTGTAAAATTTCTCGAATACATTGTTGATATATCGGCGATGGTTTCTATCTCGGCCAGCTCACGTAGCGTATCTAGCCGAATGTATCTATCACTATCTGTGACGATACTCCAATCTCAGTTCCTGGGTTATGGGGAGGTTACAGAACACGGGACAGGCATAAGTCATCATTGGTCTGATTATTTGTTCATATACTATTGAGACTTTATTCTCCATCGAGAGCTGAGTTTTTGGCAATCAGCAGGTAGGCCCTTTTAACTGCAGCTGACACCTGTCCAGTTTTACTCCCATGTCTCCCTAATCAGTTTGTCCAGAACCGTAAATTTCACCAAGATACTTTAGTTCGTAAATTCCTTAGGAAAATTTACAAGTTCAGTCTTGTCCGGATTTCACTATCTCAGTTTTCGCCATATACAGTATGACCATCCTCTCTAAGTTCGTAAGAATTTTACTAGCAGCTGCCTTGCTTTAGAATGATGTGCAATGAATTGCAGTATCATCAGCGTAGACTGCTGTATTCGTTTGAAAGGATGTGGGAAATTCATACGTTTATAGCGAATATATAGTAGCGAAGAGAGGCTCGATCCTTGAGCTCCGGCCAGATACGTACCCGAGTTGGCATTGTTTGCTGTCACTGGAAAAGCCCTATCGACCAGTCATGAATCGAGTAATTTACAACAAATCACCTTTGACATAATTGGAACGTTATATTATCGAAACGCATCATACAACTATAGCGAAATATAGGTAGTTGAAAAGTCGCTGACGGAATCATCACTTGGTATTTGGTACAAATTATTTTTTGTCGTGTTATCTGAATACTGTTAATTCAATATTAATTGTACTAAGTTTTTCAGTTGTAGAAGAATTATAAATTGTGACAGATTTGTTAAATAAATCTGTGCTTCCAATTTCGTACCTTTCGAATGAACATGACTCTGAAAAAGAATTGATATTTCGGTTCTGTAACATCTTGGCGCCCATCCGAGGTTGGAAAATACATCGACGAAATGGAGAATACTAGCATCAATATTCCAAGTACTTCAAAGAGTACTGGAACAATTTCAAGAAGAAATTGTAGTGTTACTAAGAAGCAGGCATCACTTGAATAACAACAGAATCCGAGAGTCGTTTGGTTACAAATCAACTTTTTCAAGTTACTGGAATGCCAGATGAGGTAGATCATCCAGGTTTGGTTATCGAAGTTCAACATCAAAATTCAAATTTTAATCATTTGAATTCAGAGTTTGGGGAAAATCATCAACCTAACACTAAATCTATCAGTTATATTCAACCATAATGTTATCGGAAAATATCATATTTGAATATTCTAGCAGATTAGATCATGCTTCTCTACGAAGATAATGGGACCATTTATCCTATTGATTTTATGAATAGATTGGCGGAAATAAGGCATTTGTACCAAGTTCCAGAAAATGATTCAGCATTCTGATGTCATTGTCTATTTCTTGGGAGAGCTAAATCATGGGATGATGGGTTGATACAATCATTTAAAAATTTCCAATCTATGAAAACTTCTCTTCTATATAATTTTTGGACTTTTGGTATACAAAAAAAGTTAAGAAAAAGTTAGAATATAGGGTATGTCGTCTATTTTTTTTTAAATATCATGAGCATCCTGGTTATATTGAACCAGAACTGGTTAGTATTATTTTGAGGCATTATCCGCTTCCAATTGCGCCAGCGTTGACAATGATGCTCTCAATAAATTATGTCTGGCAGCAGTACAGTTTATCTATTGAAAATCTCTCTCATTTTTCTAAGGAAATACATACAATGTGTCCGATTACAAGAGGAACGTATTCAGAGATATAGACATGAAGATCATATAATTGGCAATCGTATATGAAATAAAGTTATACAGGGTGATGGTCAAAGGAAAAATAATTTTAAGAATTATAGTTATATTCATCATTTGGAAGTTGAAGAGGTTTCATCACCAATCCACTCTCACTTTAATGAAATGAATGAAATACTTTGATCTAATTTCCACTAGTTATTTTATTTATACATCCGGTTTCGGATTTATCAACAATGCTGTTGAAATTATTATTTCCGTCAACCGATTTCTCCCCTACGCGCAACCCTCGGAAGTCTTCGAGCGACTTGTATGAGCTAGGTAAGTCGCAGCCCTTACCTTTTAACGTGTGATGCCATGCACGAATCGGTGGATCGAACCCACGACCCCACGCTTGCGAGGCGAACGCTTTACCAGCCGACCACCACGGCCCATCACCATGGGATATAAAAAAGACTATATGCATAAACCCCCATCCTCCAGAAATGAATGGATTGATCAAGCTCCATAAGTGGGGAACATCTCACTAAACCTGTACATTGATGTCCCAACCAGTAAGTTGTCAAATATTTTTGAATTCAAAATTCAGAGACCTCACAAAATTTACTCCTTCCAACACAGTTCTAAATTCAGTAGACCTAGCTAAAAAGTTATCAAATTTAAGTATCAAAAATAATATCAAACTAGTATCTTTTGACGTAAAAAACATGTTTCCTAATATTCCAACAGACGAATGCCTTCCCCTTGTGAAAGACATATTAGATAAATGTAATAAAAACCCATACATAATTAACGAATTTTGCAATCTCTTGAATACATGTCTGAAACAAAATTATTTCAAATATAACAATAATTTTTACCTAAAAAACTCAGGTCTTCCTATGGGCTCACCATTAAGTCCCATTCTGGCAGATATTTTCATGGACACACTATAAAAAACCTCCATCCTTGATAACCTCTTTTCTCAGAAACATTTCATATTTTGGTTCAGGTACGTTGATGACGTATAGTAGCTTTTGATGGTTCCAACAGACAAATTAATCAATTTTTAAACTTCCTCAATAGTCTGCATAATAAAATTAGTAGAAATTGAGGGTTAGTAATGGTTTTCAATTTTATATCTACCGGAAAAACACCTTGTACAATTCCCTTTGATTCTTTCAGTCCAATCTCACAAAAATTATCCGCCTTTAGGTCAATGATAAACAGAGCTTTCTCAATCCCTTTACCTGACAATAATTTCCACGATGAACTAAAAATCATTGAACAAATCGCGGAAAACAATCAAGTACCAGTTTCTTTGATAGAAATGTGAATATCAGATAAAACTTATAAAACGGTTATAAGAGAATTACACCCAAGTATCAGAGAACACAAAACATTTTATGATGATAAAATGTACTCAGAAGATAATACCAAAATTCCCGATGATATCTTTCTTTATGTTATATTTTTTGTTTATGTTTTCGTTTTCAAAGAAGTATAATAAAATAATTGTTCATGACATGTCTAGAAATTGATTTTTCCGTGCTTATACATGACTTTCCACACGCGCACGGAAAACTCCTTATTTCCAGACTCCTTATGAAATATGCCATTCAGGTGGTGTTTGTTCTCTAAATATTCTGATTTTCAGACATAACAGAAATGGGCCGTGTGTTTGTTGTTGGTGTTGGAATGACAAAATTCGAAAAACCTGGAACAAAATCAGGCGATTATCCACAGTGGGGCAAAGAGGCAATTTTGTGTGCCCTTGACGATTCAAAGGTGGATATTTCCGAAGTTCAACTGGCGACCGCTGGGTTTGTCCATGGACATTCTACTTCCGGCCAAAGAGTGATATACGAGGTAGGAATGCATGGCATTCCGATTTTCAATGTGAATAACAATTGTGCCACCGGTTCTAGCGCACTCTTGATTGCGAAAGAAATGGTGGAATCTGGAAAATGTGATTGTGCCCTTGCTGTAGGTTTTGAAAAGATGGAGAGAGGTAGTGTAGGGCCAAAGTTCATGGATAGAACTAATCCCATAGATAGACATGTTAAGGCAATGGCAAAATTAGTTGAAATTGAAGCTGCTCCTTTGGCTGCGCAGATGATTGGAAATGCTGGAATTGAACACATGCAGAAGTATGGGACAAAGCCAGAGCAGTTAGCCAAAATCGCACACAAAAATCACAAACATTCCATCAATAATCCCAAAAGCCAGTACCGTGATGAGTACTCTTTGGAGCAAATCCTAAAATCGCCCAGAGTGTACGGTCCTTTGACAAAACTACAGTGTTGTCCTACTAGCGATGGTGCTGCTGCTGTTATATTAGCATCGGAGAGTTTTGTTAAAAGTCATGGACTTGAACCGAAAGCAGTGGAAATATTGGGAATAGAAATGGCAACAGATTCAGCATCAACATTCACTGACAGAAGCCACATGAAAATTGTTGGATACGACATGACTAAAAATGCTGCTGAAAAGTTGTTCAGGAAAACAAACAGAAAACCCACAGATGTACAAGTCGTAGAACTTCACGACTGTTTTTCTGCAAACGAACTTATTACTTATGAGGCTCTGGGTTTATGTCCTCCTGGTAAAGCAGGAGAACTAGTTGACCGCGGTGATAATACCTACGGGGGCAAGTATGTCATCAACCCAAGTGGAGGTCTAATTTCCAGAGGGCATCCCTTGGGAGCTACTGGTTTGGCACAATGTGCTGAGTTATGTTGGCAACTGAGAGGTGAGGCAGGACCTCGTCAGGTTCCTGGTGCAACATTGGCGCTACAGCATAATTTGGGATTAGGTGGAGCTGCCGTGGTAGCTCTGTACCAGCTTGGATATCCACCGAACCGAAACCGAGTTGTAGATGCTCCTGAAACGCAAGGTTCTATTTGTAGTAAAGGTTTTACTATTTCTCCTCTTTTGAAAATTCTTCAACAAGCTATGGATGAAGACGAAGAAGGTCTCGTCGACAATCATAGAGCAGTATATGGATTGAAGGTTATTAAATCTAGTGGCGAAACTGGATTCTGGGTTATCAATTGCACGACTGGAAAGGGTAAAATTGAGTTCAACGGTAAAGACAAACCAGAAGTGACATTTATAGGTAAAGATGGTGACATTATGGAGTTGCTTGCAGGGGAAATTACACCGGAAGAGGCATTTTTCCAGGGGAAGTTGAGAATTCAAGGAAATTTTGGACTAGGTCTGAAAGTGATTGAAATGCAAAAAACTGCTGCAGAGAAAATTAAAGTTTTAAGAGCAAAATTGTGAAATTTCTAACATTCGCAATAAATGTTTATATTGTGCAAAATATTAATAATGTCAACCATTTCCCAAAAAGTATTGACTGGTTGTACAAACTTAGGTCTTTTCTCTGAAATGTTTTTCAGAATCCAAAGCTGAAATACTCCAGGTCATTTTTGAGTTTGAAAATTGGTATTGAAAATAATTCAATAAAATCTAGTCAACTTATGAATATAAGTAGTTATATTTTCTGTTATTTTTCACTTAGTTTTATCTTCGAACTTGATCCTTGACCTCTTTCATTTAATATCAGAAATGTATCAATAACTCTTTGTTTTGTTAAGTAGATTTAAAATTTTGCCAAAACAATTGACATAAGAGTACTTGTTTTCTATCGGGGTTCATTCAAAATGGAATTTTTCAGAAATATACAGGATGTATCATAAATGAACGCTGATCCTTTAGGGCGATAATCCTTGTCTTGCGATAATCTTCCGATATTCATGTCTTCTTAAATATGTCTGAAACCACTTTGGATTGTTTTTCAATTTGGGTACATGCAAAGTACGCATAAAGGATTTCTTGAATTTCATTAGTAGCGTCCCTACCAAATTTCTCTTCTCAAAAAAACCTCGTTCACCAAATTTTGTGCCAAAAATTTATTTGAAAAACTTATTCAAAATAATTGAAAATTTCATTTCAACTTCAACACCCTGTATCTCCGAAACGAAACAATTGCAGACACGTGTTCAAATGAACTTTTTATCTTTAAATTAGTCAATGATTTATCCTTCTAAATGTGTACAAGTACTTAATGAACACCCTGTATAGTATTCCTGAAATTCAGCAAAATTCACCTCATACCAAATCCCTGAATAGGTACGAATGATGACAAGTAATGAGAATCAAATACAAATATTCAAGTAATGTTCGAATTATCTAATTTCCGAAGAATCATCAAGTACAAATCTTTGCTAAATGGAAACCGCGTGAATAGGGAGGAAGAGAAGTGAATAATAAAAGAGCGAGGGAGAAAGCAATCATGAAATATGCTTTCCTAGTGTCGAAGAACATAGGCGGAACATTGAAATGAATCCAGAATGAATTTCTAGGTGTATGTCTCTATAATATGCTCCTGAGAAGGCAATCTATACCAAGAGACTTTCTCATCCAATTTGAGGGACAATTGATGAAAATCTCAGGCCTGCGGACTGTGTGAATTGTCAGATGTTGAAAATTGTATAATTTCAAAATAAACGCACATTTGACTAGAATTACAGTATTTTCATATCTTTCGACAACATCTTTCACAACCAGCGATATTGTGAACTGCTGGAGTTTATATAGTAGCGTATCGTTTTCTGAATTTGCCTATCTGACAGAATGAAATAAATGTGTAAACGCAGGAACTT
Source organism: Chrysolina oricalcia (assembly GCA_944452925.2). Taxonomy (NCBI): domain Eukaryota; kingdom Metazoa; phylum Arthropoda; class Insecta; order Coleoptera; family Chrysomelidae; genus Chrysolina; species Chrysolina oricalcia. The sequence continues at coordinate 19,062,100 of OX101812.2, forward strand.
ATCAGGGCCAATTAATTTATTTGCCCTTATATACTGGTATGGATTTCCTTGAATATACATGTTTCCATTTTCAGACTTTGGAAGGTTAAAATACTCAAAAAGCCATGTCAAACTTTCAATCAATTTCTGTCAATCACTCAGTAATTTGACATAAACTCATAACAACACATTGCTTTGTATGCCTTGAGAGACTGACTTACTATGAAAGGTCACTGATAAAAATATCGAACAGCAGAGGCCTGATGACGGATCCTTAGGTAATACCACTAGTAACTGAATAGTATCAAAGGTTTCATCATCAATTCTCAACCTACAACTTCGATAACACACAATGTTTTTAATTCACTGCAATATTTCAGCAGATTCTCCGTAATGGTCCAATTGGTATAATGACCTCTGATAAGGTTATATACAATAATTATGGGCTGACTAGAATCTAAAGCTTTTGTCTATTGTTGTGGAGGATAACTTGATCTAGCATAGAAGCTGTAGGGGAATGGACCTTTCCACGATATATGAGAAAACACTGTAATGAGAAAGGATATACGCTAATATCATTATTATTATTATTAATTTTTTTTCTGGCTGCTAGTTTTTCTTTAATCAGAAGAAAAGTGATTCGTGACGTCACGTTCATCAAAACTTGACTTGGCAACGTTGTTAAAGTTGTGCACCAAATACTCATTCAAATATAATGTGTCGTATGATAGTTGTCATTTGGTACCAGACGGGTTCGTTCGTCTGTTTTACGGAGCAAACCAATAAGAATCGTTTGTCTCTGTTTAACTCGTTAGCTTACATTAAAATTGGACACAAGTCAAGCAGTTCCATCAAATATTTATGCGGTTTTCAAAGTTTTGAAAGTTTCTGTTGTTAGTATTCTAAAAATCTTCTGAATCCTGTATCTGTATCCCTGCAACAAAGTGAACATGTCGAAAAAGTGCTTTCTACCCGGTTGCCTGAACTCTACTAAAAATTCTAATAAACAATTTTTATGCACACAAAGATGAAGCGCGTCGTAAAATGTGTTTCGAAGCAGTGAATAAACCCTGTGTAAAAGCGGAAATAGATGTTATTGAGAAGAACATTTCCATGTGAGTACTTCACGATATGTTATTATTGCATTCAAAGCAGAGTTCAAAGAAAGATTTAAAATATTAGTCATTGCAAAAAGGACCTTGAACTATCAAAAAATTTTAGGTTCTAGTAAAGATTCAGAAAAATATACTTGATAAACCAAATTCAAATGACATGATGAAAGTCACAATGAAATCATAGACATTGCTATATTTGATTTGATTTCACCCGACGAATAATGAGCACGTTATTACGATTTGCGGTATTGCCAATGCTTGTTTCTGATCAAAAGGATGGTTCAGAAAATTTGAAAATCATAAATACAATAAAAACAAGTAATAAGTCGATTTTTTTCTCTGAGTTGATCAAGTGACAATGTTTTAATTATTTCTCAATGGCTTATTTCAAGCTAGAAGATGTTTTTTTAAGAAGAACGGTATTGCCTGTTTCGTAACGTGGATTATGGTGGGGGGTGTTTCCGATGAACGTGACGTCAGCGACACACTTTCAAGTGTGATATTTCTTCAAAATGAAAGAAATATAGTGAAACTCTTTGTTAAATGGACGTTTCAGACTAGAAACTATCGATTTCATCGAGTTTTGCAATTTATTTTTCGTAAATGTAAAGGTCCATTGAAGGCAATGAAAAAGCAGACCAACTTGCAAAGAAATCATCTGAATCACCATTCACAGGCCCAGAACCAGCGTTTGGAATTAGAAAAACCCGATGCGGAAACCTAATCAATAAGTGGATGAAATCAAAACACCAAACATATTGGGACCAAATTGAAGGGCATCGACACAGCACAGCACAGCCATGGTGAGGCACCTCAGCCAAACACTGACGGCTTACACCCTCAACTTAAACAGATCTAAGATACGCACGATCACCGGCTTACTAACCGGACACTGCGGCCTTAGAAAACACCTACACACCATGGGAATAAATAGAGAAATCGTGGACTGTAGACTTTGTGGTGACGAGGTGAAACGGCCTCTCACATCATCTTCAAATGCGACGCGAATATTCGGAAAGATCAACCAGAAATAGGCTTTAATCCGAAACACCTAGTAAATAGACTACTAATCCGGGTGAAAAGCACAGGCCTATTTAACTAGGAACTACTGACGACAGAACAATACACTGGTCTCAGTGTTAAGGAAAACCTCGAAGGTAAACCCGGTATCTCGCTCGTCGTAAGGGCTCTTATAATGATTTTTTCTGTACTGAAATTGTATATTTGAAAAGGAAAAAATTAGGCATGTGATGTGGATATTTTCACTCACAAAGTAAACAGATTTTCAGGGTGACCTGAAGATAGTAGTGAGTTTTTCTGGATGAAGGTACTTATGATAAAGGGGATTGTAGGGGCATTCATTTCACAAAATTGTTGACACCATCAAATTCAAAAGCTTGCTTGGGTCGTAGATTCATCATTACCTACCTGAGGTGAAGAAAATGCAGTTTACCACTCGATAGTATCAAAAAACTTGGAAATCTGATTTTATAAGATTCTGGAATGGGGTTTTCAAAGAATTTCGTATCCTCAGCAAAAAATTATGCATCGGTGATGAGATCATTACAAAGGTCACTGATGGAAATATTGAACAGTAGGCGAACTGAACGAAAAAAAAATCTTGATTAACCAATTCAGACAAAAGATTTATTTTCCTTTATCCAATGATTCAACATGAATTAACAAAGAAAAACTAATAAATCAATAACAATTATAGCACTCAAAAGAGAGGGTAATTTTTCACAAACAAAGAAAATTTTCCTTTTTTAGTTATGAACGTAATTTTGTACCACACGAAGTCATCCAGTGTTCCGCCCATGCTTTTAACTCGACAGCGTACAAACATCTCGTTTGCAAATGCATACATAAAGACTGAATATAACTTACAGTGGCACTGATCCTTGTCTCTCTCTCTCAACGTTGCCAAACTGGCAACAATTTCTTCTCCTCTCTTTCCACGGGTGGCTGTGACTTCGTGAAATCATTATCCAACGTAAGGGAGGGGTCATAACTAGAAAATGTACAAATGCGCATCTGAAAGAATGAATGATACCTGCAAACATTAACGCTTCATTAATATTCTGTAAAAAAGGTGTCCGTACTGAAAATATCCCACAATTGCCACAATGGCCACAATAGCTTTATGCGTACCAAGTGAGAAAAATAATGCCTTTCCTTTCGCGGATAGCTTTTTGCAAGACGCGAAGCGGAATCAGGTATGGTATAATATCTGGGCAATTTGCATTACTACACGGTTTTATAATGAATCATTGTTTACAGGATGTCGTTTTAGGCAAATTTTATTTTTTGAAGACATTAAAAAATTGGAACCTCTCTTAGATGGCCATGACTTCAATCCTGATGCATTTCTAACGCTGGGCAACTATTATAAATAACATTTTACTTTTCAAAATTGTTCCAATGCGCCTCTTATATTAAACACATTTGGCTATATCTTGTTGGTGCATGTTTAGTTTTAAGGTATGCACAAACTTTCATCAGGAATAACTGTTTGTTGAAAAACCCATAAAAATAAGTTTTCCATATGTTACGTACTTTGGGGATAACACTGTATAATTATGAATATATAAATAAATTCTTTAATAATTATGAACAGCACAAACTAAAATAAAACTAAGGAATGTTTTTACAAACGTTAATTTATAAATTATTGAACTAAAAAGTAATAAATAAAATTAAAATCACTTTTTTTTAATTGCCCTAAAAAGAATAAAATAAACTTTGAAGATATAAAAGTTTGTCGCGAGTAGTATCTATGTATTTCTTAATGTTAATTAAATTTAAAATTACCTCAGGATTTATTCTCGTGACAAGCTTTTATATGATTTGAAATTTTATAATGCAACAAAATGATGGTTTTAATCCAATTTAAAATTTATTTTCTTCTTTTTAGTGCATTTAAATGAAAGTTTTTCTCTAAAATAATATATTATAGTATAAGTGGATAATATGGTCTTTCAAACACGCGCGATTTTTCGAGCAGGACGGCGCAGCCGGTGTCCTCGAAATAGAGCAAGTGTTTGAAAGACCAGTTATCCACGAATACTTTACGCTATTTTTTTTTATTGGTGCAATTTGAAATCATACATATTGGTATTATTTCTACACAAATGTATGTACTAATATTGTAAAATATAATATAAATGGTTGAATTCGCGATGTGACATCGGTATACCTTTCGTTGTCATGGAAATGAGAAAAACAGAGATAAGTTTGCAATTTGTCAGCAAAGATTAATTGTTGTCACTGTAGTGCCTAAAAATCAATTCTTTCTTTGAATGGTAAAGCAGAATCGCGGTTAATATAAATGGCAAAAATCGAATGCTGATGCGCATAAAAAGGAAATGACATCAAATAGATGGAAAAGCAAAAGGTAACAGATATAAATGAACGAGTTGTTTATTTGACGTTACAAGTTACTGCTGTCATATCAATAATCAAAAGTTGTCATGTATCGACTTCGCGTTTTTCCGAGTTGTTGATGTTACCACGGTAACTTAAAAAAACGCGCGTTTTTGAAAGTTCGATTTAAACACGCTGAGGCGTGCTACAAATAGATAAAAAAGGGCTGTTACGTATCAAGCGATCCAGCTGTATATTCTGGGCCAGACGGAAAGGTTCGGGTAGTGGATGTGAAAAACTACTGAATATCGACGTCCGGTCATGAAAATTTGTCGACTAGAACTAGAAGAAAAATAATTTCTCTAGCAGGGGGGAAAATGTTAAAACCTATTGGAACTTTTAAGGATAGAAAATATTCAATAAAGTGAACATAATAAAACATTAAAAGCTCCAATAGGTTTTAACATTCTCCCCCCTGCTAGAGAAATTATTTTTCTTCTAGTTCTAGTCGACAAATTTTCTTGACCGGACGTCGATTTTCAGTAGTTGAGGTTTTCACATCCACCACCCGAACCTTTCCGTCTGGTCCAGGAAATAAAGTTGGATCGCTTGATACTTGAGTAAGAGGTCTAGTATTTAGTATGTGTTCTGCTTCAGTAAAGAAGATTTGCAGAGTTTCCTCTCTGAGGGATTGGTTGTATAAATCCTTCGAAATAAATTTCTTTGCAAATCCTATTCGCCATACCCATGTTCCTCCATTGATAACCCAGTATTTTTGTCGTTTTTTGTTGAGGATCAGTTCCATTTTCTTATATCTACTCTTTTTGTGAAAATGTCTGATGAATACTCTTGTGTTGTCATGTTCAGAATCCACTATAATCGGTTCCCAAGTCGCTTTATCAAGAATTGTTGCCAAATTGGTTCTTTCGTCTTGTATAATGATTTGTTTTTTCAATTTAGTTTGGAGGTTGACAAGTCTGGTGTCTTTTTCAATCTGTCTTCTATTTTCCTAACACCTCTTTTCATCAACCATAATTTTTTAGACATCTGGTTCTTGATTATATTGCAGGTTTTGACAACAGAATCTTTGCGAATCCTCTGCCTTCTTTCCGGATCACCACTTGGTGGAACATCAATTTTGTGTGTCCGCAAAATCCAAATCGTCTCTGTATGAATCTCCAAAGGGTCGCTACTAACGAATGTAACAGGTTGGGGCCAGGCAGAAGATTCTTGTTGGAACTCACATCATCAGATTTTGAAACAGCGACAAATACTGAACGAATTTTGTTTTTATTCGGATAATCGATAGCAAATTGAGGAAGGTAACATGTACGAGGACTTTCTACTTCAGCTTCTCTCTCACTAAGTTTTCGAATATATTCCTTATCTTCGTATGACTGGATTTTTTGCCCATATTCATCACCAAAATTTCTTAGACATTTTCTCTCTACACTATTCAATCTCTCCCTGGCTCGTATATTGCTTTCGGGTATTATTTTGTTGTCGGTTCGACATGATAATCCAATTTTGCATCTATCACTACATCTTTTGATCGTTTGTTCCATAATATTCAGTGCTCTGGCATTCTCGCGACTTAACTCATCATGTGAGATCAAATCTCCAAAGGTCTCGGTGGAAAATGAATTCCTCACCATTTCTTGCAAATGAGTACGTAATTCAGGTTCGCAAATGTGCATGGTACGATGTACTTCATATGCTTTCTGGCTGTGTGAATTTTCTTCAGTTACACCATGAATAGCCCATCCCAATCTACGTTTACTTGCTAGAGGACTATTTTTTGGCACATACCGTATCTGACGAGCGATGATGAGATCATTGTTGTCCTGACCAATCAAGATAACTGGTTTTTCATCATAAATGTCTCTGACTGGCAGATTTCTCAAATGGGCAAATTTCGATATTTCTGTCATTTTGACATATTGCGAAGACAATGACAAACTATTTACATGGTAAAAACTTTGTTATAAGCATCTGCTTTCGATATGTTCAGGTCAATTTTCATAGAGTCGTTTTGCCAGGATGTTTCATCATTCGTCCATTGTAGACATAAATATTCCTCAGGGCCTGTCAGTCCAAGTGCTTTGGCTACCTCAGCAATGTAACGGTTGATGCTTCATCGCAAAGTGCTAATATCTGAAGAGGCCCCTTCGGTCCGTGTAAAAACACTGTGAGTACTCTCAGTTGCACTTTTTTCACATTGCTTCTCAGCACACATATTGATTCCGAACTTCTATCTTGTTCGCTGCTACAATGAGGGTTTTGCTGATTCTCTTTATGTAAAAGTTGATGGTGGGATAGCTGACACACGTCTATTCCACAGAGCTTCCTTGCCCTACACTTGAATTTGTGATGATTTCTCTTCAAACATGAGAAACACAGCTTCTTGGCAGTTACGGTTGTCCATCGTTTATCGATGTCATTGTTTTTCATGGCTGGACATATTTCATCTTCATGGGCTTCTTCATTACAGTAATAACGTTTGGTCTCAGGACCGGAGTTTGAAGTCATGTCCTTGTTAGCAAAAAATACCTTATCCAGCTTCTTGAAAGAATATTTTTGTCCAAATTTGTCTGGATCGGCGTTTGAAGTAGTACTAATGTAGCAAGCGGCTCTTGCAATATCTCCCACCCATTTAGAAAAATCTTCTAAATTAAGGTTTCCTTCGTTTACTATAATTTTTTTACCCCATTTCAGCTTCAGATGATGAGGAAGTTTTTTAATGAGGTCTCTCAATAATTGCGGGTTCTGTAGGTGACTTGAAGAATTGAGGGGTTTTCATGATTGCCACCATATTATTAATTTCGCAGGAGAATTGTATGAGTCTTTCGAAATTTGAATCTTTGAGATAATGAATGTTTCTGACTTTGGATATTAGTCCATCAATTATAAATTCAGGACGTCCAAATCTCATTTTCAGAGTGTCCATCACCAAATCCACGTTGTCTGCCGTTAACATCATTCCTGCTACCGTGGATTTAGCTTCTCCCTTCAAACACCTCTGAAGTTTCAGCATGATTTCTTCATTGGAAAAGTCACAAAGGGCACAAATATTTTTAAATTGCTTATAAAATAAAGGCCATTCTTGTGGATTGCCGTCATAATAAGGAAAGTCTTTTTCTACTAAATTTCGTGCGATGAACTTATGGTTTCCAGAGGTCGGTGTCGTAACTGATTTGATAGCGTTCGATATCGTTTCACAAAGTAACTTAATTTCACTGGTGGCGTCAGTTTTTACAAGTTTTGGTTCTTCGTAGGAATACTCATCGTCTGGCAGATGATTCACCCATTCTGACACTACATTTTCATGATCTTCAGTAATACTTGAAAGTTTTGATAGTAATCTTTCTCTTCTTTCGGTGTCACTTTCTATTTCTTCCTGAGCTACCAATTCGGCTTCCATCAACTGAAGTCCCAAATCTAAAAGTTTCATACTATTTTCTATTTCCTTCAGCTCCAACTGGCGTTGTTTCTTTTCCAATTCTTGTTTTTTCAGTTCTGTTTCTAATGCAAGCCGTTTTCTTTCTATGCTCACATATGAGTGTTGAGAGGTTCGAGTTTTAGCAGATTTGGTGGTTTCTAAACGTTTAGAATGAACTAACTGAGAACTGGATGGTACAGTCATTCGGTTACCAAACTTATCAGGCCATAGGAATTCTTCATTGAGGTTTCTGTTGATACCAACCATTGTTCGTCTAATGGGTCAATCCGAAGAAGTTTGCAAATCATCTGATGTACTTTTCTCCATGTCGTGTGCTTGTCGGGGTTATCAATGTTACAATTCAAGCTGTTCTGGTCTCAGATATTGCCGATAAAAATAATTTTTCGTCTCACCATTTTAATTGACTTTCTTTCTTTCAACAACTTGACAGTCAACAACATTATTTTTTTAAATATACATAAGTATAGAAAATATTCAATAAAGTGAACATAATAAAACATTCAAACCTCCAATAGGTTTTAACAAGGGCACCAATAAAAAAAGTATTTTAAAGTTTTTTTTTTAGTTTTCTTTGGATATGTTTCTCAGTCTCCCCTGGGGAGTAGTTGTTTTCTGACAGGTTCTTACCATAATAAGCCTACATAGTTAGGTGTTTATGGGAGTAAAGGGTTCATCATCGGTCGGTAACGACTGTTCGTTAGCAAACGATCTCCCAAAGATTTCTGTCTTCTTCGATTAAATCTCTCAACCCGGAGATTCGGAGTGTCTTCCTCTGCTCGCTAGGTGGAGCGGCCTAGAAATTGCTTTCATCTCGTGAACCAGAATTGACTAATCAGCGGAGTGTGTATTGGTTTGGACGGGGAACAGATGGCTTCAGTGCTGTCTGTGTTGACCTGCCCTTGCACTGATGAGAGGCAACAACCTCGAAACTAGTCTGCAGGTGGTCACCCCGTCCAAATCAAAACATAGTTCTGCTGGTTGGTCATAGAGGTCACTTGCAATTGCGTCCTCTGATGTTTTGAGGAACGTTGCACAAGTAGCTGTTAGATTTAATTCAATACCCGTCGTGGTCTTAGCCAAGGGAGTAGTTGTTTTCTGACAGGTTCTTGCCATAATAAGCCTACATAGTAAGGTGTTTATGGGAGTAAAGGGTTCATCATCGGTCGGTAACGACTGTTCGTTTCTCAGTCTGTTCATTTCAATTAATGTGTCATAGTTGCACGGTCACTTGCCTGTTAATTTACCTTTGGAAATATATCCGAATTTCTATGTGTTCTGTATCTAGCTCTCGAGGAGTGAAAAGAGTTACATTTTTTTGAAACCGTATTATTCAATGTTCAGATAATTTTATACATTTTTACAGATTTTCTCGATTTCTTCGCGAGTTTTCCTAATTTTTTTCGTGACTGGAAAGGGGGGCAAGCCCCCTGATCGCCTTTTTTTCATCATTATTTTCCATGTCCGAAACTGTTGAAACATTTTCCGAATTCCTCTGCGTTCTCTATCTAGATTTTGAGGGGGAACAGGAGGGGGGAATTTTTTTTAACCATAATATTCGAAGGTCAGATATTTATCACTATTTTCATGGATATTTACGATTTTATTTTCGCGAGTTTCAAACTTCTTTCGAGAAAAGGAGGGGGGGCGAGCCACTATCTTATATTTTTTTCGCTGTAATTTTTGACGTCCAAATCCATCAAGAAAACTTCCGAAACTCTACGCGTTCTCTATCTAACTATCGGGAGGCAGAGGGGGACAATTCTTGTCTTTGAACCATGATATTCGACGGTCAGATATTTTTCACTATTTTTATGGATTTTTCTGATTCTAGTTTTGCGAGCTTTTTAGGCGAGCACCCCTACTTAATATTTTTTCGTTGTAATTTTTTATGTCCAAATCCGTCAAGAAAACTTCCGAAACACTAGGCGTTCTCTATACAGCTTTCGGGGTCAGGGGGGGACAATTCATTTTTTTTAAACTATAATATTCGACGGTCAGATATTTTTCACTATCTTTACGGATTTTTCTGATTTCAATTTCACGAGTTCTTCAACTTTTTTCGAGAAAAGGGGGGGGGAGAACGAGTCCAGCTACCTGATTTTTTTTCTCTGTAATCTCTGACGTCCAAATCCGTCAAGAAAACTTCCGAAACCCTACGCGTTCTCTATCTAGCTTTCGGGTGGCAGGGGGGGATAATTTCTTCGACATTAATGTATTGTCATCGGAACTGAACCAACATGTAAAATTTCAATTCCATAGGATAAGAGGAAGTGGTTCTAATTCAGCTTGCAAGATTAGCACCTATCTAACACACACAAACACATAGAGCAAGTTAATAAATAAAATCTTTAAAAAAATAATATTTGATGAATGGAAAACATCGCAATTTAATTCCTTGAAAGCTTGTGGGGAAACGTCATTATACTTGGAATAAAGACTCAAACTTTTGAAAAAATATGTAAAAAAATTTTAAAAAATCTGTTTTTTACCAATTAATTTTTTCCCCACTTTTTTTAATAGTTTAAAAATAACAGCTTGGTTTTAGTTTATTTCATTGTTCCTATACTGTTTTTTAGGAAAATTATGTAAATGCATTTGCTCGGATTCTGGAGTAATCAAATGGCACAGAATGTAACACTTTAACATGTCAAACTTTTACTCAAAAAGAATTATTTGAATCCATTTTTAAACAAATTAGAAGACTACGTACGCAAATAACTTTTGTATTGTATTGTATTTGTCACTAGGGTGAACACACTGAACACTCAATTATTTTCATTGAATTCTTAACTATTAATATTTTTCAATCATTCAGAGCCGTAATCGGAAGTTTTTCCTGACTGATTTTAAATAATGTCTGAAATGAGCCAAAAACGTATTTTAACAACTTTAAATGATATATGACGTATTTTAAAATAATATATTTCATTTAATTTTGTAATAAAAACAACAAGGCCGTAAATTAAAAAAAGTTGAGGAAGGTTCTTCGGAAACGAAACGTCGTGGTGAAAATCTGTAGACGTCATTTTGTTGAGGTGAAAAAGTGGCAAGGAAATAGATTTTTATTTTTGGATATCATTCAAAATAACGTCAGTAATGAATAAAAACAAATATCGAAAATTTTACTGTATTCAAAATATCTCGAAATCCGAAAAAGATACCCTACTTTTCTCTAATTTTACCCATTTTCGGCTGAGGATAGAAATAAAACTTGAATGGATATATTTTAATTATCAAAACACATTACAGTAATACATATGTTCCATCAAAATGATAAAAATCGGCTGCTTTATAAAAAAAAACGGTGTTGCATAAACGCATCAACGGCCTATAGTGTTAAGTGATACTGCCGGAAATAGTCGGCATGTAAATAAGCTCACAAATATAAATTGTTTGACTTCTACACACACGACATCTTCGGGAGTCAGTTAGTCAGTTCTACTGACTAAATGTGCAGAGTGATCAACGCTTACTTCAATGGATGGTTCTGATGGAAGTGCTCTAGGGACACAGTTCTTCGTTTTTAGTAGTCGTACTGTGATAAAAGATTTAGAATTCAGTTGAGACATCTTATTCTGATTTACCATGTTCTAGAGTTTCGATGAATTCAAAAGATTACTGATGTCGATTGTATTTATAAATACTGGCCACCACCATTTTTTACCCATCACACCGATTCTATAATTGGCCACACCATTATCATGATAATCTACCCCTCCCATGTATTTATTATATGCTGAAATTACGTAATGCCGTAAGAGGTTCTACAGGATGATGGGTACTGATTGCCGTGACAATGGAATTATCGTTCCATTTTACCAATGAAATTTCAATGGATACATCAAATTAGGAATCATAAGTGCACCTTCCTTGTTTCGAAAGCACTTTACTTGCAACCAAGAAACAATTACTTGTTCTGTTCTCTCGAATCGTTCACGTAGCAAAGAAGTCTTTGGTTTTCAAAAGATACAACAGTTTGTAAGAGGAAAAAAAGTTATCAAAGAAGACGTTATGATTTTGCGAATTTTTCACAAGTATCAACTCTAAGAAGTAATGCACCAAAGCTTGAAACCAAAACGAACAGGCTTGCCTTTTATGTACATCTTATAAGAGTGACGTCCGAAATAAGGATCCATTTGCTCATCAATGGATAAATTGAATGAAAAAATGCCAAACTGTGAGAATTCTTCATTCATTGTATCAAAGAAGGGCCGGAGTTTTGTGTACTTGTCTGCTTTATCAAGGTTACTATTATCACCGAAATGTAGGTTTCTTTTTATCGATCTGAACTTATTCCTGCTCATGCATTCTCTGACAATATTTACAGTTTTGTCCTCATCTAAAGACCAATACATATCTATCTGTCTGGGGTAAGCTGTGATATCCAGACAAAATTAGGATCCCAAGAAAATTAAGCAGTTCTTCCCGTGATAGGTGAAACTCGTGTCTGTTGTTGTCCTGTGCTTATTTTTCTGACATTCTGACATTCTCGTCGACAAACTTGAAAAATAAATCTAACGGTGACAAACCCTCCAACAAATTTTGGTGCAAGAATGATCCAGATCTCCAAGTATTTTTTTTCTAGAATTTTTCGACGTTTTGTTGCCAAATCTTCTTCGTCAGATTCATCATAGATGTCCTCTTGGGCGGTATGGATTTCGAAAGTTCCCGCTATTTGCAGAATTTTCCGGGTCCTTTGAAAAATCTTCCTCGTCTGTTAGCTGATCAACTTCTGGTGGAATGTAGACGGCGTCAATTTGCTCTGGAAATCATAAAATGACGTCGAATGAAGTATACCAGGAAAAATAATGATTATTTGAAGAAGATCCTAACCATTTTCATCGTAATAGCTATTTACACACCAAGGGAGGAAAATCATGCTTTTCCTCCCGCGGATAGTTTGATGCCCGACGCGAAGCGGAGGGCATTAATATCCGCGGGAGGAAAAGCATTTTCCTCCTGAGGTATGTATATAGTTTTTTCTACTTCCTTTAAGGTCGTCATTTTTATAACGTCCTAAAAATTATAATGCGTACATACTTATAAGAACAATTGCAGAAAGTTGTGGAACTATAATATAATGCGGCTATATGACAAAATATTAAGTACGCGTTGCGTCGTCGTCATCGTGTTGACACCGATTTGTTGCTATGGCGTTGTTTGGTAATACAAACATAACAGTTGTCATAAGCTGTCACGTTGTTTACCCTTTTAAGTTGCTTCTAAGTTTTGAAAATGAGTTCTAGCGAAGACGACCTGCCAAAAGATCTCGCAAAATTGATTTCAATGCATCTTCTTCCTGATAAATCGAGAGAAAAAGTACTATTTTCCTACCGGCGGCGGGAGGAAAAGTACCATTTTCCTCCCTTCTTTAGGGGTCGAAAATAAAGTTTTCTAGTGAGGTAGTAGAAAAAGATCTTTTACCGTCTCCTGGAAGCCTGCCTCTATTATATTATAACTCGTAATACACACTCGATTAGAATCAGGCTAGACTAACAACAAAATTGCACGTCTAGTCAATTTCGTTCTGATGCGGAAAACTTGTCTTGACATGTTTGCGACACGGAATTTTATTTATTCGGCTGGTGATGCGAGAAGGCAACAGCGTAATTTTTGTCCTATTTATGGAAAATGGGGATCATCTGGACCTAGGCTTTTAATTTTATGGTGTATCTTGGAATGTTGTTGGTGGAATGAAAGTATCAAAAGTAAGAAAATGAGAACATGAATATGAGTATTTATTTTTGAAATTTTCGTGTCCATATATAAGAAATATCGAGCTTTTTAAACAGTTCCAAAAAAAAATTAATAAATGCATTCAAATTCAACTTTATCACTTTTGTTGAATATTGCCTCAATAGTATTAGCCCTTGTTTCGAGTAAAAAATGCTCGCATTTTCCATTTAAAAAAATAGTGCAGTGTTGCGTATACGCATCACCGGCAATAAACGGGTTAACCAACATTGTAACCACATCCGTTTTCGAGATCCTATTGCTACCCCATCCTTATCTTGGACTCACTGTATATCCTGAACGTTTCTCATTCATGATCGCCTTCCAAAATTGGACAAATTTTCGAAAAATTGGTAACGTGAGAATTTTAATCTTAAACGTCTCAATTGCTTCAAATCACTCAAATAAATTCTTCCCTGTAAGTCAAAATGCTCATTGAACCAATTCGGCCGAATTGTATTCGTCACCGAGAGTGAAAGCTCCTGATTGAAATCGTTTAGCAAAGTATCAAAACACCCAAAGTATACAAAGCTTTTCGGGATCGAATTAACTGAAACTTCCACGCTTTGTGAGCGACTCTATCCTCTGACGCTGATTAGTTTGATTTGCAACGGCGCGGGGTTAACATAAGGGCGACACCACTCATCGTGAAAACGGGGCGGAGAGCGTCAATTGCGCTGGGTATTTCCCAATCGATTGGATGATTGGATTTAACTAGGACATGGGCGAACTGCGTTGGTCGATAATTCGGAATATATGAAACAATTTATAATCGTTTTTAATTGATGTAAATTCATGGTAATATCTATAATGAAACTAAATGAAATGATTTTCACTGAAAAGATTTACAAAACCTCAACAATCGTTTCGCTGTGTAACAGAATATTGAGACGCCACTGGTCGTGGGACAAAATCCATTTCAATAAGAAAGTTGCATTCCATTTGTTCCACCGGGTTATAGGGCCAAATTTTAGTTACAAAAATAAATAAGTACTCTAAATTTATGAGAGACGTGTTTCGAACAATATATTTTTCGTGAGAATCGTAAAATACGGATAGCTTTGAAGATATTGTAAAATCTGGTAATTGCAGAATGAATAGCTCAAGGGTCAATTATTCACCATTTGGTACCACTCGTTTGGATGCCAGAGAAATTCTTAGAACCAACCCAATATACCTCTGACCTTTTAATTCATTCATTTTCGTCTCAATTAGTACATATATTGAAATAGGTCGTTCGATGTAAATGTATGCAAATTATTGTTATTTTAAAAGTAAGAATACTCTGCCTTCTTACATCGGGCGAGCTAAGAGAATGTTTGCTAGTTTTTTTGATCTTTTTCTACCAATAAAAAATGAACACATTCAGCGGGAGCCCTATTTGTACGGGGTGATCCCCCATATGATGTCACGTACTAGGAAAACTCATATGTTATTAATTAGGACTGTAGAACACCAGAATAGGGTTTAGAATGCCAAGACCAGTTAAGTAACGATACCTACCTTAAGATCTTACAAGTAAAACCCTGAGGATGGAATTATCCACTCTATCTTTTATCGAATTATAGATTTGAACCGTTTGAGATCTGAGAACAAGAGGCAGTTGAAATGTTGTTTCTGGATCAGTAAGTCGGGTGAAAAATCCACAGGTCAAGGTCTAACCTTGACCTGGGACATATACGGTATATTTTCTCAGAGTTGAAGGGTTCTCAAGTATTTTTTCATTTGTCTAAGTCTCTGATCAGTTTTACGTATTTGAAGATGGTCTTGTTAAGCTAACATGCTAGATATTATATTGTCAATTAGATAGATCGTCGCACATCCAACTCTTCTTTGAGGATCAGTCAGGAACAGTACGATATCTTTCTTAAAATGTTGGTGTTTAACCAACGGCATCTCATTTTTCTATGCCAGGCTGTAGATTTCCCAAGACCTGGCCGGAAATACTTCAAAACAACAAAAATGGCATAAAGTGTCATGGTTTTTAAACCTTTTTAGTGACAATCATTTAATTCAGTTTCATTATAGAAATTTATAATCGGATTCATTTTGATACGAAAATATTGTCGCGAATAGGGATGCTAGGGTTGTACCCTGAGTCGTACATAGGGTTGCTCCCCTAATAAGAAATGCGGCTCGGGGTGTAGCTACAGATGCTATTGAAATTCGAGGGTGAACAGAGAATATAAATATTTATTATACACACTGGGAACGAGGGGAAAGTTAAATACATATTTCAAATAAGGGACACTCAACATTATTATATAGGATAAATAAAACTCATACCTAAAACCATTACTAAACCTTAACAACACGTCCTTTGTCCTTTCATGGACGACTCAGCTAAGGCCAAAAGGGCCTATATATAGACTATAAGGCCAGCTGAGTGATAGGACTCTCTACCACAGGGCTCACTTACCAAGTACCATTACAGGACTCCATTACTATCTCTTCAAATAAATGAATATTTTGGAACCTTTGTTGTGAATACAATTCAAAAGAAAACAAACTACCCAAACACCAAAACTTCGTCACAATCACACTCGACGCGCGTTTCGCCAACAAAGTTAGCATCTTCAGGAGCTAAGCTTTTAGCTCTTCAGGAGTAAGCTTTTACCTCCTGAAGATGCTAACTTTGTTGGCGAAACGCGCGTCGAGTGTGATTGTGACGTAGCTTTGGTGTTAGGGAAGTTTATTTTTCTTGAATCAACTATCCCTTATTCCAACTTATCTTCTGTTTATATAATGAAGTTATATTTTCTATTGTGGTTCGTTATTACCCCCGATCGACTATCCTGGCTATGTTATTCGCTAACCATCAACCTCGCAAATCTGAACCGCGTGATAATGATAAATAAATGATAATGACCTGCGATCATGATCGAATTAATAAACAACAAGAGTGAATGTATCAATGCACTGAAGCCGTTCAAAGGGCATTCCTGGCCTCCACGATAGTATGAGTGCTTTATTGTACTTGGGTAAAACAACAACGAAGTTCAGAAAGTTTTAATCTCTGCAATAATGGCGCGTTTCAGACTGGCTATGAAGCTCGCTACCAATCAGGTAGATGCAGCTCTGAAAGTTTTTGTGTTCGTCTACGTAAGTAGATAATAAACTTATTTTCAACAGAGTCATATAGCATAAATGTAGATGTAAATTATAAACAATTCTGTATATTTTGTGGAGAAAAAAATGCAAGAGTCGCAAAATGGCAAAAACAAATAAAAAATCATCCTTTTTGAAAACAATTGAATCGCAAAGTTGTTGAAAATATAAAGATCTACAACTTTTGTATCAAACATTTTTCCTCAATACCTCAAATTTTCCGAGAAAATCGGAAAAAACAATTTTTCAGTTACAATTTTTTTTCTCGCGCCAAAATCAATTTTTTTCCACGGAATTTGGTGGAAATATAACTTATTATGTTTCAAGTAAGCTATAATTTGTTTGTAGCGGAATACAGATTTTTCCTTTTTTTTCTACAAATTCCGAAAATACGACATCATTTTCAACTGAAAAGTTTCACCAATAAAGTTCGTATTTTCAAGCTCGCCAGCCGCCAGTTATTTCATTGAAGCATCTACTTTCAGATTATATAATGAAAGAGTAGCACTACTGTGGAACTTTTTCCAGAAAATGCGAAAAAATTAAAAAACAGATTATCAACAATAAATTTTTTAAATTCTGGTCGAAACTAATATTGAATTTAATCCCTTTCGAGAATGAAAATTTTATGTTAACTTAATTGGTACAAAAAATAAACGAGGACATAAATAAGGATTTGATTATGATAGAAGGGCGAAAGGAGGTGAACTTTTGGGGGTAAGAATGGTTTCTCATGATTTGCAGTGAAAATTAACCTCCTACGAAAAAAGTTAAACGAAAAAGCTGTTGGCAGTAGGTGTTGGAAATGATTTATATTTATGTTCTTTATTTATATATTCCTACTGTATATTAGTTGCCATGGGAAAAATTATTATTACAGAAATAGCAGAATTGTAAAAGACAAGAAAATAAAAAGGAATTGTCAATAAAAAGTCTATTTTCAATACGTATAAAAATATCTCCATATTACTTAAAACTCAATTCAATCACAACATTTGGCGACCGTGACAGGACGTAATATGGAAAACATCAGTAAACTGCGAAACCAGATACGAAAACATTTTTTGGAACTTTGCCAAGAAATTGACAGAGTTGTCTCAGATAATTTCGAAAATGGTACCATATCTGATCTGTTGCAAGAACTGGAAGATGTAGGTTCTAGGCTATTTAAGATGGATGAAAACGCCGAAGACTTGCTCTTCTCAACCAATGCCGATGAAGAAGTTTTTGCAACCGAATATAACGAGGTACGGAAATTCAGACGAGACTTCATCAAATACAAAGCTTGTACGAGAAAAGACATTACGCTTCAAGATAACAACAGCACAGTCAGTGAAAGGAACAAGAGGAAATTCAAACTACCCATGCTGCAACAAAAACAATTCGATGGGAACGTCTTAAATTGGATAGGTTTCTGGGGCCAGTTTAAAAAGATCCACGAAGACGACGAGATAGATGCCGACGATAAGTTTCAGTACCTACTACAATCGATGCAAGCAGGGTCACCAGCAAGAGAACTTGTAGAAAGCTTTCCACCTTCAGGAGAGAACTATTCGAATGCAGTTAAACAGTTGAAGACCAGGTTTGCCAGAGACGAATTCCTAATCGAGGTTTACGTAAGAGAATTGCTAAAACTAGTCCTTACACAAGCAACACGGAAGGAAACAGGTATGAGCTTGAGAACTCTATATGATAAGTTGGAGACACAGTTAAGATCGTTAGAAACATTGGGGGTAACGAAGGAAAAATATGCTGCCATGCTTTTTCCGTTAGTAGAATCTTCCATTCCGGAAGAGTTGCTGAAAATTTGGCAAAGACACCGTCTCAATAAAAACAACTCTTTTTCAGTCAATGTTACAAATAATCCGGATAATACTGAAACTGATCAATTGTCTTTGTTATTAGAGTTTTTGAAGAATGAAGTAGAATCGGAAGAGAGAATTGCTTTAGCCCAAACAACGTTCAATCTCAGGGATGGATCTGCTGTAGAAGGTAAAGGAAAAGGAAGCAGTCAACAAAAGAGAGGTGAGCGAACAGATATATTTCAACAGAAGAACGATTCAGAATTATACACCGCGGCAGCTCTACACATAACACCTAATAAGGGAAGATTAGGAGATGGTAAGCAAGTTCCGATTTGCATATTCTGTAGTAATTCACATTCTAGTCATGACTGTTTGAAAGCTCATAAACTATCATTCGATGAACGGAAAACATGCATTGTTAACAAAAAAGGTTGTTTCGTTTGTCTTAAACCCAATCATTCTTATAGACACTGCAGAGCTTTCATAAAATGTATTATTTGCACTAGAAGACATTACCCTATTATGTGTCCTGACTTACCTCAGATAAATAAATCACCAAAAAGTCCACAAAATGCTCAAGAAAACGATTCACCGAATACCCTGACAGCTAGTTATTCTACACAAGTTTTGTTACAAACGTTAGTGATACGTATTAGGAGCGGACATATTGAGAAGAAAATACGAGCTTTAGACTCTGGTTCACAGAGATCCTATATCTTGTCAAAATGTGCCGATGACTTGACAGCTGTCATAAAGGGAAGAGAAAAAGTTATACAAGGTGTTTTTGGTGGTTTATCTATTCCTAAAACGCATGAAATTTATGAAGTCATACTGAAAAATTTGAATAACACTTTCGAATGCGAAGCAACTGTTTTAAGTCAACAAAAAATCTGCGGATCACTTCCTAGACTCAACGATTTGTCTATAATAGAACAATTGAAAAGAAAAAACATTGATATAGCGGACATAAATATAGAACCACATGATGAAATCCAATTGTTAATAGGCGCGGACCTTTTCAGTAAAATCATAACAGGCAGAACTGAAATTTTAGATAATGGTCTATTAGCAGTAGAAACGTTTCTGGGGTGGACAATAATGAGAAAATGCAACAATATTACTAACAACAGCCATATATTTTCTGGTCTCACTGAATTTTCAATATCTGACTTATGGAGTTTAGAGACGTTAGGTATAAAAGAAACTGGTGAGGCAAAAGGTAACGATTTATTTGCTGAAGAAACACTTCAATTTTTCAATAAAACAGTGAAAGTTAATGAAGACAATCGTTATGAAATATGCTTACCGTGGATTGAAGGTCATCCCATACTATTGAACAACTTACAATTAGCAAAATCTAGGTTGATTTCCAATACTAAGAAACTGATCAATTTAGAAAAATTTGAAGACTATAATAACGTTTTAGTAAACTGGGAAAATCTAGGGATTATAGAAGAGGTTCAAGAAAGGGATATTCAGATATTAGGAACACTTTATTTACCTCACCATGCAGTCCTTAAAGAATCTAGTAACACCACCAAAATACGACCAGTTTTCGATGCCTCTGCCAAAGATACGATGGGATATTCACTTAATGATTGTTTAGAAAAAGGCCCCAATTTGATAGAACTGATACCTCATTTACTTTTAATGTTCAGAATAGGTTCCATTGGGGTTACAGCAGATATAGAAAAAGCTTTCCTCCAAATATCTGTATCGCCAAAAGATAGGGATTTTTTGAGATTTCTCTGGCGGAAAGACTACGAAAAAGGTGATATAAAAACCTATAGGCATTGTCGGGTAGTTTTTGGTGTGAAGTCCAGTCCATTCTTATTATCAGTTACAATTGCCTATCACCTGAACAGGGCTCCCGATCATTTAAAAGCTACAGCAGAAAGGCTAAAAAATTCGTTTTATGTCGATAACTGTGTTATTAGTGTTAACAGTATGAATGAGTTGAAAACTTTCATGAATGAGTCCAAATATCTCATGTCAACTGCATTTTTCAATTTGAGAGAATGGTTATACACAGGAATGGAAGAAGACAGTATGGAACAATATTCTCAGCATTTCAATGAAAAATCAATATCTGTTTTGGGAACATCATGGAATATTACAGAAGACAACTTATTCGTTAACACCAAAGATGTAAATTTGGAAAATATTTCATACACAAAAAGAGGTTTACTTTCTATAGCACAAAAAATATTCGATCCCATAGGTAACAGCAGTCCTGTAACTTTGATTCCAAAATTATTGCTACATGAAACTTGGCAAATGAAATTGAATTGGGATGACGACCTAACTAGTGATATCAAAATGAGGTTTGAGTCGTGGTTGAAAGAAATCCATTTGCTTTCTTTCTGTAGAATTCCTAGATCACTGATGGGATTTTCTGATTGGAAAACATTTATTAAAGATTCTACTTTACATATTTTTTGTGATGCAAGTCAAAAATCTTTCGCAACTTGTATATTTTTAAGGAAACAGGAGAATGAAAATACTTCCATACATTTATTAAATGCCAAGTCCAGATTAGCTCCAAAAAATATAACTATGCCAAGACTGGAGTTATTAGCAACTTTAATTGGGGTTAGGCTATGTCAGACACTGAGAAAAGTAGAAGAATTTAAAAATCTAAAATGTTACTATTGGACTGATTCTATGGTAGTTTTAACGTGGATTAAAACTAAGGGAAATTGGAACACTTTTGTGGGAAATAGGGTGAAGGAAATACTCCAATTCAGTGAAGTGCCTGATTGGCATCACGTTCCTGGAAATATAAATCCAGCGGATTTGTTATCACGAGGCTGCAACAGCAAAACTTTATTACAATCGAAATGGTGGGAAGGTCCTCCATGGTTGAGGAGTATTGCTGATGAATGGCCAAAAAACGACATTTTATGTCATGAAAATGTAGAAGTGAATAAAGAAGCAAAGAAAAATATTTGTTGTACTACTCTTAGCAATAGGGAACGATCAACAGAAGATTTTAATTATTTTTCGAATTATTCAAAAATATTACGCATGATAGGATGGATTTTACGGTTTTATAACAATTCTAAGAAAACGAATCAAACTCATATGGGAGCACTGAAACAACATGAACTTCATCTTGCGGAAATTTATCTTATTCGTAATATACAGTCTGAATGCTTTGATCAATTACCAAAACAGAATTTGGAAATTTTCAAAGATGAACAAGGTATTTTAAGAATAAAAACCAGATTAGTTTTCAGTGAAGAAATAGAGTCTTTCAAGTATCCAATATTATTACCCTATAAACATAAACTTGTTGAAAAATTGATAACAGAAGAACATAATAAAAATTTACATGCTGGTGTATCAACGTTAATTACGATACTAAGAGAAAGATTTTGGATAAATAAATGTCGAAAAATGACCCGGGAAATTGTATCCAAGTGTATTCGATGTAAAAGATTCAAGTCAACGTATGTCGATACGCCATTTGCACCACTACCAAAAGAAAGAGTCAATTGTACAGCTGCATTCGCAGTAACAGGTATAGATTTTGCTGGTCCATTGTATGTAAAAGGAGGATCAAAAGTTTGGATCGCAGTTTTTACCTGTTCCATATACAGGGCTGTACATTTGGAATTAGTTGGTCTCTATCAACGGATTCATTTATTTTGTCTTTAAGAAGATTTATTTCTAGAAGAGGAAGGATTGAGAGTATATACTCCGACAACGGCACGAATTTCATTGGGTTAAATAATCACCTCAAACAAATAAATTGGGAAGAAATTCTTGAATTCTCATCCGTGAAAAAGATCAAATGGCATTTCAATCCACCATCCGCAGCATGGTGGGGTGGATGGTGGGAACGGATTGTAAGAATTTTGAAGGAACTTCTTCGGCGAAACTTAGGGAAAGCATGTGTAACGAATGAAGAGTTATCAACTATTTTGTGTGAGTGTGAAAGTATCATCAATGCCCGACCTCTTACGTATATTTATGAAGATTCTGATGCCCTCTCTCCATTATGCCCCTGGATGTTTATTTCGGATATTTCAAATAGTGAAACCCCAGATTTGGATCAAGTAGATAGAAATCATTTGATTAAAAGATACAGGTATTTACAAAAACTCCGGGATATTTTACGTACTCGATTCAGGAAGGAATATTTGGCAGAACTGGTCAACTGTTTTAGCAAACGAAGTACTGGCAAATTAAGTGTAGGTGATGTAGTATATATTGGATCTGATAACAAGAAGCGACTAGACTGGCCCCTGGGAAAGATATTGGAAATTTACCAAGGAAAAGACAATAAACCTAGGGTGGCAAAAGTGAAGGTAGTCCAAGGAGAAATATTGCGGCCATTTCAGAGACTGTATCCGTTAGAAGTGAGATATGAAGAAGAAAGACAGCAATTGAGAAGTTCGAAGAAAAACAGGAAGATGGAAAACTCTGATCCAGGTGAAGCTGACGAATCCAATTCAAGAACAGAAGGTTTTACGAAGGAGAGAGAAGAGTCTACGAAGAAGAAGGGAGAGTCTACCAAGGAAAAAGGAGAGTCTACCAAGGAGAAAGGAAAGTCTATGAGGGAAAAAGGAGAACCTACGAAGAAGAAAGAAGATAAACAAACACGGTACGGACGTACTGTGAGAACTCCCCAGCGTTATGGAATTCAATAAAGTTATATTTTTTGGTTGGGGAGGATGTTGGAAATGATTTATATTTATGTTCTTTATTTATATATTCCTACTGTATATTAGTTGCCATGGGAAAAATTATTATTACAGAAATAGCAGAATTGTAAAAGACAAGAAAATAAAAAGGAATTGTCAATAAAAAGTCTATTTTCAATACGTATAAAAATATCTCCATATTACTTAAAACTCAATTCAATCACAACAGTAGGTCTCATGCTGTTAATAAATTTTTCATCTCAAAAATGCATCATCACTGGTCTATTAATTAGTGATGATCTGGAGGAATAAATGTGTTACAGAATGTTTTGCTATTTTATTTCTAACAGTCATTTCTCATGAAGCCGAATTTGTTGACATATCCAAATACTTGGAATTCCTGATAACTCGGTAATAAACTGGATCGTTACATAAAATATTTAGGGTATGTCAAAAATAGTGACACTTGCTGATGATTTCTTTGAAGTAGTTGGGCTTGATTCGTTTTATTGATGCATTTTCATAAAGATATTCTTTCGACACAAATATTCTAAAATATTGTGAAAGATTTACTGTGGAAAATTTTACATATGTATGAATCTATATTTACTACAAGTAGTAGAATAACTTGATTGACGGAAGAGGTAGAATATTGCAAAAAATAAACAAGAACAGAGAACTACAGTATATAATAGGTAACGAAATATACTCATATTTCATTACTACAGATATTTCGTATCTAAGAGTGTATCTATCACATTGGCGTAACAATAGCCAATTTCATTATTCCTATAAGATAATTTCAAATGCTTCATTTTCAGATTCCAGATAAATTTGAATGCAATTTCAGAATGAACCATAAAGAGAAATTTGTAGGAATTAAAAAAACAAACAGTTACGCGTGATTGATATTACATATAGCTACTTTGAGATCAAAACTGTGATATTCTTTGGAAGGAAAAACAATGTATGATGTGTCATCCTCGGTCAGAAATACGAAAAATGAATTTGATGTCGAGACTATATCTGGGAGCGGAGCTCTAATAGGCTCTGCCCACCAGCGGCTTTGCTTCGACATTGGCGGAAGTAAATGTAAGGATTTTCTATTTAAGAAGCCCGATTTGGCATCAAAATTTAGTCATCCGGGTGCAACGGAAGAGCCCGGAGAGTGTACTCTTCGGGGAGTGGTAGCCGGGTGGCTCACCCTTGGTTATAAGCCATTATTTTAGCAGCTTCCTACGTTTTTAAAGTATTTCTGGCCAGGTCATAGCTCCTCCTGGAAATCTACGGCCTGGCATAGAATATGGAACGTCGTTGGTTAACACCAACTAGTTAAAAAAGAATTCGTACTGTTCCTGACTGATCCTGAAGAAGAGTTCCGGAGTTGCTGGATTTGCAACCATGCTGTGCTCGGAGAGCGAGCTAGCCGGATGAGGTGGAATCCTCCAATTTCTGGATCTTTGAGTACACGCATTTGTTGACAGATGATGTAGCAAAAAACTGAAATGAATGATGATATCATCAACATACAGAAAATGATGATAGAGTCAGAGCACCTGATTAACTTGTCACTATTTATGGGCAGCATCCCCTAGTTTTTTTCATTCAGTGTATACTTCTCATTATTTTAAATTGTTTTCCCGTTTTTTGGTTGAACTTTTCAGTTTTTACAGCAATCGACTTATTATTTATATTAGCAGTGCATATGTGGATGAATGATTTCGGATAAGTTGTGAAACACCCTGTATACGGCCCTCATATAGTTCACACCTGGCTACAGAACCCAAGTTCCTTTCCATTTATAGGAAGATGAGATTAAACTGTTGAATTCAAAGCGAATGTGCAATAGTTTGATTAGCATCATAATTTCTACATTACATATAAAAAAATAAAAATTCACCCATTTCTGCTAGTAATTGGTGGGAGGGCGATCATGGTTCGAGCTGAAATTCCATGTACATTTATCCAGAATCTGAAAATGAAACATCTGAAATACTCTTAAGATTAATTGAATTGGTGGTTGTTTCGCCAATTTCGAACACTTGATAGAATCGTATATTTTGTAATAAAATATGAGTATATTTCGTTACCTGTTATATATTGCAATTCAATGTTTTCATTTGAATTTTTGCAATTTTCCACCTCAATCACTCAAGTTACTCGTAGTAAATATAGATTCATACACATTATTCAAAATATTCCACAGCGAATTGTTCAAAGCATTTCAGAAGATTTGTTTCAACGAATGTGTTTTTGGAAATGCATCAATAAAATGATTCTCAAGACTAACTACTATAAATAAATCATCAGCAATGACCACTATTTTTGATTTACCCTGTATATTTTGTGTAACTGCAGAGTGAACTTACATCATAAACAATCTAGTTTATTACCGAGTTATCCAAAATTCCATGTAGTTGGATATATCAACATGCATCAAGACGGATGCGGCTTCATGAGAAATAGAACGTCTAATATATAACATGTCAGTCTGATTCAGGAGATGATAAAATCATCAATTGGATTTGATATTTGTGTCCTTCAAAATATCTGGAAATGAATGAAATTCCACCACTCAATTTTTTAGAAATCACTAATAAACTTGCTAGCTTTGGACTCACCCTGTAAATCGTGGGTCTGTACATGAGTTATAATACTTCATAGTTAATTTGTTTCGTTTCCATGAATAATCGATGAGAAGTTGATTTCGTTTATAGATTCGTTAAAATGTCTTCACAATGGCCATTTGAAATTTTGGAAAGGTCAACTTCAGCACCCTGTATAATCTAAACCATTGAATTCAGAGCTTTGGCGCAATGGAGACATATATGTAAAATATAAAAAAATTGAGCAAATTTACCGAAAGCCAATTTCCCGTTGAAACGGTGCGAGGTCATTTGAAAAGAATGAAAAAATGCAAAATCATTTCTTATTTATTCCACAATATTTCCGAAATCTGTGATGGTGCCAAATTTTATATGTTTTCTTGGAAATTACTACCTTCGTTTCCGACCAGCTCTAAAAACTATTTCATTATTTCAGCAACAAATTTTTCTTTGGTTTATTTTACACTAACAAATTTTGTTTGCAACCTGAATTGATTATGGAAATAATGCAAACGGGGCGGATAGCGTTAATTGCGCTGGGCATATCGCAATCGATTGGATTGGGCTCATTCAACAATTTTTTTTATTGCATTATTTGAAAGTTTATGTTCCAAATAGTACATCTGCAAAAAATCAGAATTTTCACTCTTTATCTTCTCCCTCAAATTAATAGTTGAATGTGGCTTTCACCGAAACGGGGCGTGGTCAAGCGTGACGTCACACCAGTCGACTCGGCGACTAGAGGGTGCTGGCGGATAAGCGGAGTACGTGTGCTAAAGCCGTAGAAATCAAGTTGTGTGTTGTTTATTGCGCTGTGTCATCTAAAAATCGTTACAACTATTGCATCGTTCCTAAATTCTTCGGTAACTGCACCAGACAAAATTTTTATTTCACTGCCAAGTAACTTAAAATCACGAAAGTTATGGCAGCGCGCTATGCGAAGGACCGACTTTGTATCAGTCAAGGGGACGCATTTTTGTTGCGAAGATCATTTTAATGTAAGTATGAATGATAATGATTAACAAAAAAAATTATAGTTTACTCTAAACACTACTTTAAATTTTAGGTTGAAAAAGACTTAGAAAATTACATGTATATCAAAACTATGAAAGTGGGAAAAATTATATTGAAACCAGGCGTAATTCCGCATATATTCGAATGCCAGATTGATAGACCGACGGCCCATACATCTAAAGCTCGACCGTTTGTCCAAAAAAAGGAAAAACAAATAATGTTGTTAAATACTTGTAACGAAGAGATCGCTGAAAATCAAAGCATGTCTGATGAAGCAAGTAGGTACACAGGAAAAAACCTTTGATGTAGGAGTTCAAGTTAATAAACAGGTTTTTCGAAGACCAAAAGCTACACAGCCCAGGTAGCACATCATATCGGCTGAATCTTGGTTCCATATTGGGCCAATATAGACATATTGTAAATAAAAAATCAATATTGGTCCAATATGGGTGAATATTCAAAAAACAATATTATGTTAATAATATTGGTGGAATATTGGTTGAACTAGTTTTGAATGTAGATTATCACATGAAATGTTGGGTCAATATTGGTTGAATAATTTCTACCAATATCGATAATACAATATTGGTTATAAATATGTTTTCCACATCTAGAATAAATATTGCAATCCAAATATTCCAGTCATATCGATTATAGGGAAAAAAAACTATATTGTATTTCCAAGTTTGATAGCATATTGGTTGAATATCATTTCCACTTTATTTGACAAATAGTAATGACTCATATTGAGTCGATATTGGTTGAATGATATTTACCAATATCAATATAACAATATTGTCTTCACATCGTTTTCAACATCTAGAACAAATATTGCAATCCCAATATTCCCCTCATATCGATTCTAGGAATAAAAACTATATTGTATCTCCAAGTGTGATTACACATTGGTTGAATATCATTTCGCCAATATTCAACAAATCTTATTAATTATTATTGGGTCAATATTGGTTCAATAATATTTATCGATATCGTTAAAACAATATTGTGTTCATATTGTTTCCTGCATCTAGATTGAGATGAAATTTGAATATTGGTCGAATATTCAATAAAACATATTAAAATTATATCATGATAAAACCTGAATAGAAATCCGCTAGGTGGCTCTACATGTACAACGTCTTCTAAAACCTACGAAAGTATATTAAATACTTCCCATAACTCGTTTTCAAGACAGCTCACTCAGTGGTTATGGCGATCAAAAGGCAGACTCTGGTGTCACCTTCATCAACTAAAAGACATTTAATAATTTACCAAGGTATATTGACATCCTCCAATATATCCAAATGATATTGTATCAATATCGATAAATATTTTGAGGCCAATATTGCTTCAAGAATATTACACTAAAACTATTTTTGAAATATTTAAACAATATTCGACCAATATCGTAAATATTATATACCACTGAAAAAGAAATCGTTCTACCGAAGTGGAAAATACAGAAAGTTTCGCAAAAAAGTGCGACTAAGTTCCCCCGAGGACAGTGAAAGTTCGAGTACATCAGACATGACTTCTGTCAATACTTCATCAGATTCTACTTTGTCTAGAATATTTGTACAAAACTGTAATTCGAAAAACAATATTGAGCGAAGAACTATTTACGTCATAGAGAATAATCCGAAATTATACCTTGGAATCCCAAGGGACTCTTTATTTATTATAGAACTTTTGTCTCAAAAATGCTAGTTACCCAGAATTGATACATGCATCACTTTGAAGAAAATTAAATTAAATTGGTAAATAGTTGTTTACATCGATACTCTAGGAGAATACATGAATATTAAAATATTTCAAGTACAACAACGTACCGTATTATTCCTTACTTACCTTCCCATTTTTACGCCTGTCATTTCAGCGCTTATGTAGTCCCTACTGTTATTAAAATATTCCGTCACCATGAAAATATCTACTTCCGGTAAATTACCCGAATCAGATCTACTAAAGCTGTCTTCTAATGAGCACATGATGGTCCTAAACTTGCAAATTATTTAAAAAACAAAACAATACAAAAATGCGCAACACGTGGTGTTTCCAAACCAGCAAATGAGCAAATGGAACAAACTCCAACGATGGAGGCGATTAACAATCTCCAAGTACAGGCCCGGTTGGCACCGCTCGAAGCATGTCGCCTGGTGTGACGTCACGATGTAGCGCGGACGATCTCACATTTTCAATTGCTCTTGCTTTAGTTGTTAATTGGCATATAAACCAGAAAAAATTGTGGGATACTTGGGAGATGATATACTTTGATAATATATACTTTTGAATCAAAAACTAAATTAGACTGAATGAGCCCATTGGATTTAACTAGGACACGGGCGAACTGCGTTGGCCGATAATTCGGAATATATGGAACATTATAATCAGCTTCATTTTGATACGAAAATGTGAGTGCTTTATTGTACTTGGGAAAAACAACAACGAAGTTCAGAAAGTTTTAATCCCTGCATGCAATAATGGCGCATTTCAGGCTGGCTATGAAGCTCGCTACCAATCAGGTAGATGCAGCTCTGAAACTTTTTGTGCTAGTCTACTAAAGTAGGTAATGAATGTATTTTCAACAGAGTCGTACTCATGATTATTTTGTCATACACTACAGTTTTCGATCTGCTAAAGACCAAAGAACAGTTTGGCGTTGTAAGAAATATTAAATGTCACCAAATCCTAACATTTGTTAGGAATAAACAAATCATTTGTTCACACCTTGATAAATGAGGACTCATATGAGGAGATTTTATTTTTATTCCATCATAATATTCTTTTTTTAATAGTCCGTGAATCGAAAACTTTTTTATGGCAAATTGTAGCTTTTCATCAGTATCAACAATGTTCTCAAAATACTTCACCACAAAACTTATGGTTTGATAATATTCGTCCACTAGATGTATCTGATGGTTATAATTCGTTCCTTAAAAAATCACTAAATTGGTACAAAAATTAGTAACGGAACTTATTTTCAATGTAACGCTAGTGCATTACACTAGATTTACTCTGAAAAAAAAAGAGCCCTTAAAAAATCATCACTATACATATGACACGAGAACAAAAAACACCTGAATCACTTATACGAAATGTTTGAAACCCTTTCGTCTGCTCTAACAGTAGGAAATGCTATGAGTATAAAAAACATTGTGACTCAATTTTTCAATAGTGAAATGTATTTATATGTTTTTCTGAAAAATTCGTTTCATGTTGAATATTATCTAGTATCAGACTGTATGGCTATTCCTCACAATTAGTACAATCGTAGTCTTGTCCTAGTCTGCTCTCGGTGTGGTAAAATATTCTTGTATGTTTTGTAGAGAATTCGTACGATATGACATACTCTCCAATACCAATACCATAACCTCTCCATTTCTACTACCAAGTGTGACGTGATGTTCACAATCATATATACAGAGTCCATTTCTCCTGTAAGATTCGAAACAGACAGATAGAGAACTCAAACAAAATGGGAACGGATTTTATGAAAAATCAAATTTCAGAAGTTGGCACATTTGTACATAGTGTTAACTGACAAGAAATTCAATCATATTTCATGTATATGGCAGACAATGTATATGTCATCATATACAGACATATTCTGATTAATTTGAACGAAATAATATCGAATGTATAGCTAATAATTTGAATAGAGAATGATCCATGTCTTCCCAATGATGTGCAACACAACCAACTCCCAATTTAAGTTTACTGAGTTTATGGTATCCAAGCGGAGTAAGTATAAAAAAGATCAATGTCGTCCTCATATTCAACCATATTTATACACGATTCATGTGTTGATTTATCCCGATTCATCACTTAAGATGACCTATATTCTATATCACCTGGTGCAGTGACAGAGTTTTAAGAAGGAATGATACAAGAATAAATGAATTTTAGAAAACGTGTTTAAAACAGCCGCAGTACAGGTCCAAAACCGGCGGTCATTATGACCGCTATGGCACCACAGGAAAGTATCGCAGCGGTCATTATGACCGCTATGTCACTCAAGGTGTTAAAAGGAGATATGGGCTCTGAGTCTCCCTTATTGGAACTTAATTTTAGATTAAAAAGCAACATGTTAGTGGGACCGCATAACCGTTGGTGGTATCATGTGGTGACACATTTTTATTTAAAGTTTTCTTGTAACAATCTTTTCCTATCCGTGTAAGTGATATTACTTATACTGATAGTTACAATATTCTTCCCTTTTTGTAGAACTGTAGTATAGCTGATGACGACTACTATGATACTTCTTAACTGATCGAAGGTTTTTGATCGATTTACCATTACATAACATTGGATGGTTATATTGAATTGGGATGACTTTGTGTTTTTCTGCATCGTAAATCTATACCACTCCACTTCGGGATAAAATGGACTCCTACCAGAGGTTTTATGTATGTTGTTTTCATATTGTTAAGGATAGTGTCACAATTCAAGGCCCAGACACCCCCCATGTCCGTCTCACCAAAGGACCGTCGATATAAATATAGATAAATATAGACCTCATCCCATGGAGCCAAGTTGGATTCTAATTTGACACTTGATATTCTACTCAGTGCGTGTGATCACCTCAACCACCCTAAAATCACTTGTCCCATTAATAATATACCTGAAACAAATAGCTCCACAAGTGATTTCATGCAATTTCGTTGCTGATTCAAACCTTTTTCGACTTATCAGGTAGATTTAGAATCTCATTTTTACCAATGATGATAACATTGAGCCACCCTTTTGTACTCATCTGCACACTGCACATCTCCACACTGAACAAAATTCATTTTCTGGTCTGGTATAGGCCCATTAGTCTCCTATTCGCACCTTAATGTAATCAATAATCGGATCTACTATTCAGTAGGTAAAATATAGGTTTTTCACTTAAACAGGCAGAGTATAGGTAGATAGATACATCTTTATTTGAAATAGGAATCCTAATATACAAATTCACTAGAACATAATTTAAGTGTACAGACTAAATAGAAATAAAACATAACTGTAAGTATAGTACAATTTGAAATAAGACAATATACATTACTGACATTTACAAAGTAATTAATAACACAATATACATACATTATTGGTATTTAAAAAGCATTTAAAGTGAGTATATTCACAAACAGATAATCAATTGTACAGGCGCGCACACAGATACCAAGTATACATAATCCTTCACGAAAGAGGTTGTGAATTGGTAAATTAAAAATACAAAATTGAGAATGGTTGCATCAAATAAGTTCACCTAAGATTACATATCTTTACACCAAATTGAGAATAGATCACTTATAATAATAAACGACATAGCAATAAAAATTCACTGACTAATTATGTAATTCTTGAGATTTTCTTTGAAACTATAAGGGATGAAATATTTTTCACCAATGAAGGCAACTGGTTAAATTCATGATATCATTTGAAGAACAAAGATTTCATTGTGCTTTTACGATTTGTTCTATAGGGATATATAAATTATCCCGGTATCTGGTGAGGTGGGTATGTATATCTTTATGAAGAATCAAGCAATGTTGGAAATAAGTTGTTGCCAGGTTGTGCATCAGTATCTTGTAAACAAAAATAATAGAGAGATAGTAGATTCTTTGTGAGACAGAAAACCATTTCAACGTATTAAGCATGTTAACAATAGGTGTATGTCTATTTGTTTTTAAAATAATTCTCATCCCACGGTTTTGTAGCTTTTTAAGTTGATTCATTTTATTAGGGCCAAGAGAGGACATAGTGATGAGTAGTAATCAAAGTGTGGTTGAATTATTGTGTTATAAACCGTTATTTTCGCTTCAGTCGAGAGCGTTTGTGCAATTCTAGAAAAAAAGAATAACTTTTTTGAAATTTTATTGTACATGTACCTATTCAAAATAAGTTTCAAAAGTCATGCAGCTATCACGCTATCAGACTGAAAGCCCAGGTACTTCACTGACGACACTCTTTCTATTTTTTCATTATTAAGATGTAAGTTGATGTATAGATATCGATATTATTATATTTATATTCAGTTGTCAAAACCATGCCTTTAGTTTGAAAACATTCAATTTAAGTTTATTTGATGTTAAATATTTGTGGACGTCACTCAAAACTGTATTAATTTTTTGTTTGTATTGCTTCATCCAAACTACAATCACTACAAGCAAACAGACTATCGTCGGCGAAAAGATTAATGAATTCACAATCAACAAATAGCTCAATATCATTTAAGTACAATATAAAGAGCAATGGGCAAAGGACACTTCCTTGTGGAACTCCCACATCATTCATAATTTCTGATGACACAGATCCATTGAAGCGTATAGAGATAGTTAAATACATAGAATAACATGGAATTCATGTCAAGCACAGTAATCGTGACTTTTGAAATAGATTATATAAATAAAATCTTTGTGTTGTACAATTTAAGAACTGTTTGAAAAATACATTCCATGCAAGTTTTGTTAATTGAAATTTATCATGGGAACTTAAATTTTTTGAAGTATTTATTACAAGAATGGTTTGTAAAAAATCGATGTAATTTTACAAACTGTGAATGTGATTTTGTTGACCTTTTACTATAATATTCACTATACTTATTAACATTTGTATGTGAAAATATAGTTTCATTGATAATTTCACATCCAGAAACGAGAATTACAAAACATACTTCTATTACAATGAAAGTGAATCGTGCATATACTAAAGAAAGCTATTTCAATTTTACTTGCTGGATTACTTTAATTCCGTAAAAGTTTGAAATAAACGAATTAATGTTGTAAATGTACAATGATATACAGGGTGGGTCACGGTCGATTGTACCTTAGACGTTTACGGAGAACGGGAAATAGGATCATTCTGAAAATTTGGTTTCTCAAGTAGTTCCTCTTGGTCTATCGATCTAAAATATTTTCAGCAATGCAGCGTTGCCGCTTATACCAGAAAGTAGCAGCATCTTTGTTATTTCAAATTGACCACCCTGTATATTACCGCATTTTTGAACTTGTCATTCCTTTCTGATTATTTCTGCCCCATACTCCCCTATACCTATCTCTAACGGTTTTTGAGATATTGGTTATTATCCATATTTTTTATCGAAAACATAGCTCGAATTGAAAGGTTTATTTCTGCGGTATTTGGATTCTTAGGAAGTTGCAATTTTGTGTTTAGTTCATCAAGATCATGTACATTGATTCTGTATAGAGAAGTTTGTTCTGCGTTATACAGGGTCGTTCAAAATTCATGATCTTACTGCTGGATACGAAAAGGGTTGAAAGTGCGTTTTTTTAAATGGAACACACTGTATATTATGGAATATCCTGAAAGATGACTAAATTTCCTTCGAATTGTTATAAAATGTTCCTATACCTGAATAGCCAGAATTCCGAGATAATAGCAATTTTCACTTGTAATCTCCCAAGTGTTTGAATTATTGCCGGAAAATTTTCGAGTAAATGAATTTTTTGAAAATGCTCGTTTCTTCTATTAAAAATTCCTTCTCTGGAAAATTTTGATTCGTCTGTCCAAATATTTTTTTTTAAGAAGTTAGGATTTTCTTGGGTGCGAATAAGGATTGTTTCGCAAAATTGTACCCTACTTTGATGATCTTCTGGTTTTAGAGCTTGAACTTTTCTAAACTTATATGGGTGCATGTTATGATTATGAAGGATTCTTCGAACAGAAGCACGATTCAAGCCTAAATCATATTCGGCACTTCTAGTGGAAGCTTGGGGATTACCATGGAAATAGGCCAAAACATTTATTATGTTTTCTTCATCTGAAGTTATAGGCTTCGGTAAATGTCGTTCCGTTTTCAATTTTGATCCTTAATTAATGAAATTATGTTGTAATCGTACAAACTTCCTTTTGTTCATTGGTTGTAAATCAGGGTACGTTTCATTGAATTTTCTGCACATTCTTGCAATAATTCCCTCACATTTTCCATCAAGAATAAACAATTTCATCAGAACTTCGTTTGAATAGTTATTTCCCTTCATTTCAATTATTTTTGAGTCACTTTCGTTAAGAAACACACAACGGTATTATTAATAGTGCAATAATTGTCAAATTTTCATATAATCATGTACCATCATGACATTTAATGACATTAGATGAATATGAGAAAAATAAATCGATTTTTTTTGAAAATTTCACACCTCACTTTTGTAGCTAATAAAAAATTCGTTCTTGTTTAGATACCATGGCAACCCTAAACATTTCCGGAAATTTTTATCCTTTTGGGTACCCTGGGCGAAATTAATAAGTGGAAATTTTTCTGTCAAACATTTGACATGTGACAAGTTGATATTTTGCTTTAATGTACAAATGGAGGTCTAGTTTTCATATGAAAGGAGATAATTATGTATTTACTAGATATTTGGAATGTGTCTGAAAACATTTTCTCCACGATTATTGCAGAAATTGTCAATTCTGAAATCATATTTCAGAAGAAGTTCATACACCATTTGTCACAAGTTTTTATCACAAGTCCCGTAGCTCAGCGGTAGTGTTGCGGCCTATGAGTCAGGTCGTTCAATCCACGATAAGATCATAACTTTTTTATTTTTTTGTTCCAAATTTAAACACATCTATTGATGAAAATTTTGTTAAGTATTTTACATATCATGCATGAATATAATGATACACAAGTGAACCCAATTTCATCTAGATCCCTCGTGAGCGGAGATGCCTACGTTCTGTTCTATGAGCAGGAAGGCACTTAATCGCTCCTTTCATATCATACTTTGTATTATTATATGTTTTATTATTAAATATATAAATAGATTTATCTGTAAAAAAAAAAAATATTTCAGTGATTATAAATAGTTCAGGTGAAACCATCGTTAGTTATTTCTTATGAATTGTTGGATGATTTTAATTTCTCGGCGTGAAATTTTCTTACCGAATCCCCCACGTGCTTGAATTAATTGCCGTAAATTTATCTCGTACATGAATTTTCAAAGAAAATCATGTACTCGAAAAATTTCCGGCAATAATTCAAGCACTTGGGAGATTACAAGTGAAAATTGCTATTATCTCTGAATTCTGGCTATTTAGGTATAGGAACATGATATATCAATTCGAAGGGAATTTAGTCATCTTTCAGGATATTTGATAATATACAGGATGTTTCATTTAAAAAAACGCACTTTCAACCCTTTTCGTATCTAGCAGTACGATCATGAATTTTGAACGACCCTGTATAACGCAGAACAAACTTCTCTATACAGAATCAATGTACATGATCTTGACGAACTAAACACAAAATTGCAACTTCCTAAGAATCCAAATACCGCAGAAATAAACATTCAATTCGAGCTATGTTTTGGATAAAAAATATGGAAAATAACCAATATCTCAAAAACCGTTAGAGATATGTATAGGGGAGTATAGGGCAGAAATAATCAGAAAGAAATGACCAGTTCAAAAATGCGGTAATATACAGGGTGACCCATTTGAAATAACAAAGATGCTGCTACTTTCTGGTATAAGCGGCAACGCTGCATTGCTGAAAATATTTTAGATCGATAGACCAAGAGCAACTACTTGAGAAACCAAATTTTCAGAATGATCCTATTTCCCGTTCTCCGTAAACGTTTAAGGTACCATCGACCGTGACCCACCCTGTATATTAATCATATTAAAGCCCTCTAAAGTTTTAGCCCTTGGTGATGCACATTTACTTGGCCAGTGAATGTGTAGATGCCTTCAGAATGCAAATTTTTTCCATATTTTCATACAGTGTGTCCACTCAAGTTAAATTCATTAATATTATAATGGGTAGAGTGGGTAAAGTTGGTGTGGAGAAAAATGTTCAAAATCTCTGTTTTATTTTCAGCGTAGGTGGATATAATTGCATATTTGAATGTGATTTTCAATTCTGAACAACTTTTCATATTTACAATTGAAAGTACTTTACTCTTGTACCAAATGCATATGTTTTGTCACTTACAAATTTCAAGATTTGATTATTCGCATACAATTACGCAGAGTATTTCATCCTGGAGGTACACCAATTTTATTATTGTTTTGGGCGACCTTATATACAGATAATGTTCAAAGTCAAAGTCAGAAATAGCTTTATTGTTTAAAAATATAAATTTTTGTAATAAAGCATGTCAAAAGAACATAAATAAAAACATAATTAAAGCATTAAACCTCATGGTATTTGTTCAAAAATAAACATTTTTGTAGCAGAGCAGTCAATAGAACATATAAATAGAAACCTTATTATGACACAATACCATATCATACATCATTGAATTGAATTTATTTTTTTCACCAACAGAAGTGTTTTATTTCTGAATTTCCCTTGTATAATATAAGTACATTCAGTTTGACTTATTTTATCTCCCGACCTTGCTTATTGAACTTTTCGACTAACACAGGAAAACAACGTTTAGAACGATATCACTGATACTACTTTTTGAAATAAAAGACGTTATGATTGCTCGATAGAAGGCGCATAGGAGACACAACAACTTCTTTTCCCAAAGATCTTAATATTTTACAATTTCGTTATACTTGACTCCCCCCCTACATGCTGCAATGCCATTTGCCATGCCATGCCAAATTTTAAGTTGATGTGCCCTCCAAGCCATCTATCGAACAGTCACAATGTCTTTTATTTCAAAAAGTAGTTTTGGTTATATCATTCTATCATTTAAAACAGTTTTTGTCCAATTTTTGTAGTTCGAACCATTCAACAGTGAAAAGGGGGAGGACTATAAAACGCCACACTGCGTACATATATTTATAAAATATTTCTGGTTTATTTTTTGTTGGCGCGAAATATCTCTGGATTTTCCTTATTTTTTCATACAACTATGTGACTTTGTTTTTGTTAATGATTTCTCAATTGGTGATTTGTTTATGATAACTGATATGATAAATGTTCGAAACGATTCACTCTTTTTATCCTTAACCACATGTTCCTCTACAAAAATATAATAGGTGCAACACTCAGATGAACAAAAAAATTTCTTGAGTAT
Organism: Chrysolina oricalcia; assembly: GCA_944452925.2. Lineage (NCBI taxonomy): Eukaryota > Metazoa > Arthropoda > Insecta > Coleoptera > Chrysomelidae > Chrysolina > Chrysolina oricalcia. The sequence goes on from OX101812.2 coordinate 19,099,905, forward strand.
GACATTACCAATTGCACGACATACGTTACTCAGTGAAATGGTAATGTTTCAAGGGGTGATTCTTGGGACCATTTTAAGAACAAAACTTGATATGAACATGTCATAAACATATCCATTTTTGACCTACAGCTTCATGTCATATTTTATGTGATTTCGATGCCTATAAATATACATTTTCTGATGTGCTACAATTTCACATGAACGCATTTGTTACAACAAAACAATTGTTTTATACATCTGAAAGTTCCTCCTGATCACAGAAATATTATTTTCTGTTGTACTCTGTAATTCCAAAATTGAGACGTTTCGGACATTTGTTCAAATGAAGTGTATTCTTTCTGAAATGGTCCCAAAAATCATCGTCTGAGATATCAACTTCAAAATTATATGAAACATACCTACTAATCATGTACCATGATAAAATGAGGAAAAGCAGTTTGTAACAGGAACATTTATTATTGAGATACAAGTGAAAAAGTCGTATGGGGGTGGATTGTGATTTCGCAATTTCAAATTTTGAATTCGCAACTTCAAATTGTGAATTTACCAATTGGAATTTTATATTTTACAATTTTGAATGTAATATCGCGAAAACATGTTGTGAATACATGATTAAATTAGGTTAAATTCACAGTATGTATAATGGTAGTTTTATAATTCAGAAAATGTATTGAATGTAATTTTACAAGTTGAATATAAAAATACAATCATATGAATAGAAAAACGAGAAAATTTATCACCATCTCCCTGTCTATTGAATCAGTCATTGGCAAAAGATTGAATACCGATAAAATCATCGCAGTTGCGATATCCCCTGCATCTGTTTCACAACTTTCTCTTCCATTAGTGGAACTATTAGGGTAATTTACCTTATCCCGCGCTCCATAAGGGTGTCACATTCGTCATGGCATACGCGATTGTCCTGAACTCCTGATCCTGCGATATTATCTGGCGAAGCAACCCGATCGCAGCCGAAAACCGTATTGATTCACACGGAGTTAACAAATGAAGAAGTGTTGTGTAAAGAGGAGGGGATGAGATGTAACAATGATGCAAAATGGTAGGGGACGAGCGGCGAAGAGTGAATCGGAGCTATCGGAAGGGAGAAAAGGACAACCTGAAGAGTTGCAGGAGAGATTTGGAGTGGGAGCGTTGTGGGGTTACGGTTATTTGGGAATATTAATTCATAATGAATTGATATAACACCTCCGCTCGTGATGAGATTTTGATAACGGGTATGATTATTTGATATACCTGAGCCATTTGAGCACAAGATTTTCGAGATTTATTAGGGTGGAACTCAAAAAAGAAATTGATAATTTCTGTTTTCTTCCACCCACTTAGTCGTTGTTTCGTAAATAAAATAGTTATAGAACCTTTATCAGTAAAGTAACAGAGGAAATGACGAAAATGACAAACCAAGCAATAGAGCATAAAATGAGTGAGTTTTTAACAAAAATACAAGTAGGAAACTGACTATGCCATCACATGGAAGACAGTTAGATAGATAGATAGACATTTATTTCCAAAAAAAACAATCTTGTTTGTAGGAAAGAGTACAGTAGTGCTAAAAATATACAAAAAACAGGTTCTTGTAAGAAATTCTTGTAAAAAGATCATACACAATATAACATTAACAACACAAATCAATACCTACAAAAATAAAATTTACATTCAGGAACGCGACAGGAAGAATAGGGTTAGAAATACAGGTTATTATTAAAATTTCATACACAATATAATATTAGCAGTGCAAATCAATACATACAAAATAAAACTTACAATCAGGAACGGGACAGAAATGAACAAATTTAGATGCATCAATTATTGAGTCATTAAATTAATCATCAAATATTCATCGACTGAGTAGTAGGCTTTCTTCAATAACATATTTTTGACTGACCTCTTGAATTTATTAAAGTGCATACCTTTGAAATCAGGGGATAGTTTGTTATACAGTTTAGCACCGCTGTAGTGCACACTGGTCTCAAAAAGTGATGTGTTATGCTTTGGAAGTGAGATCAATTGGTTGCACTGACGAGTAGAGGATGAGCTGAAAGCGTAGAGAGTTCTGTTTTTGTGGGCGAAGCATAAGACTTCGAGAATATAATAATAATAATAATAATAATAAAATTTATTTGTACTTGCAACAGCAGCCATCTAGGAAATGGATGTACACGTCAGTCGTATTTACAAAATACCAATATAAATCAATATCGTCAATAAAATGCATAAATAAATTAAAGACATAAATACAATAAATAAACACTACATACAATACAATACACACGTAAGTATAATAAATCAATCCTGAAAACATCAACCTGATGAATCATTAAGGTATTCCTTCACAGAATAATATGCCTTTCCTACTAAAATTTTTTTAATTTCAATTTTATACCCATTGAGGTTCATGTTTTGTACGGATTCTGGGAGTCTGTTGAAAAGTTTGATTCCTGCATATCTAGGGCTTTTCTCAAATTTTGCCAATCTGTGGTGGGTTATACTCAGTAGTCAGTGCTCCCGCATTTCTTGATGAATATTGGTGAAAGGATGAATTTCTTTTGAATGTTTGCAAGTTTTCTTTCATGTAGATCAGTGTTTTGTATATATATACGCAGGGAAAAGTTAATATTTTGTTTTGCAGGAATGTAGGTTTGCAACTATTTCCGAACTTGACGTCGAATATGAGCCTCAGTATACGCTTCTGGCTAACAAAAATTCTCTCAGAATAGGTGCAATCTCCCCATAGAGTGACATTGTAGGATATATGACAATGTACCAGTGAATAATACATATCAATCAGAATTTTCTTATCCAAAGTTTTCTTCAATTTTAAGATTGCAAAAAATGCAGAATTGAGTTTTTTTAAAGTGTGATTAAGATGATTTTCCCACGTTAAATTTTGATCTAGATATAGCCCTAAGAATTTAGTTGTCTCTGAATTTTGATGTTCTGTTGAAATCATACATGGACTATTATTATTACATTTAAATTGTAGATACACTGTTTTTTCTGTATTTAATATCAGACTGTTGTTATTACACCAATTTTCAAAAGACTCAATAACGCTACTTATTGTATTCTGCAATTCCTCAGCAGTCTGTGCTGATACCACAATTGACGTATCATCTGCAAACATTGTTATCAATCCATTCGTCACATAGTCTGGCATGTCATTTACAAAACGAATGAAAATAAAAGAAGGTAATAAAGAGAAGGTAATGTCAAAATCCCCATTCTAATGAAGTGTTCCTTGCAAGAATCTAGACGTCGAAGTCCCAAGATGATTCTGAGTGCTCTCTTTTGAAGTATAAATGAAGACTGCCACTTTACCGATTTACCCCAGAATATAATACCATAAGACATGTGCGAAAAGAAATTTGCAAAATAGACTAGTTTGAGCGTGTCCGTAGTTATAATGTGTTATGTTTTCGACTCGCAACTCTCATTTATTAATTATTATAAACATTTAAGAAACAAAAAACGTGTTTCTCAAAATTGTTTTGCTTATAAAATGAAAACTTATAGAGATTGTAGACAATTGAAATACGAAGAAAATGAATTGTTACACAACCCATTTCGGATCATTAGTAATGGAGAAAAACTGAAAAAACCGGAAAATTTTGCGATTTTTTGAAAAATTCATATCTCCGCCATTTTTCAAGAAAAAGGATGGGCCTTTCTCGTGTATTGAATCATGTGTACTTTATGTGTGTATTGTCGGATCGTTAGTTTTGGCACAATTGCAATTTTAATTTTTTTTTGCACTATTTTACAACGTGCCTGGATGCTCTAATGACAGCTTGATTTCAATTTCTGAAACGAATTATGAAAGTAGAAGTATAGTACCGTAAATTGGGGTCAACAGAAACAATTTTCGATATTTCAGACTCTACAGCTAAGTTGGTATTTACTTTATCAACAAGGGAAAAAATGGAAAATGTGTGTCATGTCTATTAGAAGAGAAGACATGTAACACAATTTCAAATAATGTCACAGATTTTGTGCAAAAAATTGAAATGATGCGATTTTCTATTCACCCTCCAAGCTGAATGAAAATAGTACCTGTTTCAGCTCACAATTTGCTATTAAACCATCTAGGAGGCGAATAGAAACAATATTTTTTTAATTTTTCCATTTTTCTTTAGGTGTGTAGCTATAACAAAATTTAAAAAATTGAAATGTACCGAAAAATGTGTTTATTATGAAAATAACAATATAAACTCTTACTACAAAAATAGCAACACTGAAAAATAACATTTTTTATTTTATAGATCTACTGCCTCAATATTTGGCCTAATATCTTTGGCAGGATTGGTAAATTTGGTTGTTGAGGAGCTGAAATACTCCTGAGGAAATATGAAGGCACATACCTACTCAATTGAGATCATTTTGATTGATTGGAAATTGGAGAATCTTCCTCTTAGAACTGCTTGGAACCGCGCAGTTATCTGTTGATGAACTTGTTCATAGGAGAAGTAGCAAACATCAGGTGTCACAGGAAATGCTTAAATGTACCCTGAGAATTGCTTGCTTGGACGATGTCTTAAGAAAGTTCCACAAATGTGATTATTTTCATCAACGTTCTTCAACACTTTCCCAATAAAATATTTGAACTTCTTTATATTCCCGAAACTGGTTGGAAAGGCAACTAGTAGCCAGTCTGATATTCGAATGGATTCCTTCGAAACAGGAAAAATATGATTGAAGACTCTTCCTTTGTAGGATATACTTGGAATTGATTTATTTCCATATTTCGCTTTAGCAGCAGCAATTTCTGCTAGAGACATGCTCATTTCTTCATCTTCCGATTCAAGTGATTCCTCATCTTCATTCAGTTCACGCACTTCATTATCTTCATCTTCTTCATCTCTCATATCATCATCTTCACCTTCAATTGGAGTTTCTTCTTCATTTCTGAAATCTTTTACCATCTTTTTTTCCGTTCTGTAATTGTATCAGAATACCTTAACGATTTCAGAATATTCACCACTACATTGCTCACATTTTCTTTAACTTGTTCTACATTTTCAGTCGGGACGTTCGGGAGTCTGTTCAAAACTTGCTCTCGGTCTAGAGGATAAATGCCACATTTTCTGAAGCCAGACTTGATATTTTTTTCCTGATTCGGTTTAATACTTTCCAATAACTATTTGATAAAATGTGGAAATCGATCTTTTGGTATGGTGGCTGTTCTTCGTCCCTCACCTATCTTCCATTTTTCCAAGATTTTTCTCCACGCTTCCTTCAGGGGTAGAAAAAACGCGAAATCAAGAGGCTGAGTCATATGAGTCGAGTTTGATGGCAGAAAAATTAAGAAAATATTGTTTTGCAAGCACTCATCTACAGTCTTAGAAGAAAAATGACTCGAGAGATTGTCACCTATAAGAACTTTTTTCTCGGCAAGTTTTTTAATGATGGAATTGCTATTCTGGTGACCCAGTCGCAAAAGCTATTGGCATCGAACCAGCCGCTGGCACTTCGGTTGTATCTAGCACCCTTTACTCCGCCAACTGTCCATGATTCGCAAATGTTCTGGACCTTGTAAATATATACGGAGGTAAAACTTTGCCATCGGCACTCGCTGCAAACATAACAGAAGTACAGCTTTTGGAAGAGTTACACACTCGTTCGGGATAACGACATCCTCTCTTTGTTTTCTCCCAGGTTCATCCGATAAATTGGTTTCATTTAAGTTGACGATATTGGATGGTGCTATACCCTCCAGCTCCTTACCTAGATGGTCAAAATAGGAATTTAGAGTCTCTGATGACACCGCTGCTCTAGAACTCTTGTCCGTATTTGTGACTTGTGTCGTTTCAGAAAACAATGTACAAAATCTTTCCCTGGTAAATTATTTTTAAATTTAGATATGTTTTTTCCATGACTATCTAGGTATGTTTTTACCATTACTCTCAGGTCATATTTATCTAGGGGATAGCCCCAATCAGCACACGTTATCAGCTGTTTTAGTATGACTCTTTCTTCTAACTCCGTTAATGCAGTTTGTCCTCCTGTTTTTTTTATGTTGGCATTTTTGTGGTGTCTATGGAGGACCGAATAGTTCATTCCATGTACTGTGCTGGCATTTCCGTATGACATCCCATGTCATATGTCATTTAGGGCCCGTTCGATAGCCTCTCTGTTTGGTTTCTTATAAAATTTAGATCTCGGAACTGTAAAAAAATTGCCAACACTAGCAAGTGGTTTTTACAAGCATGTTGTGTGTTTCTTCAGAAATATTGTAAAATTCCATATAAGCTGTAGAATTCAAAATATATGTCAGTAATAAAACATTGTTTTCTTGTAAATTGCTAGACAAAATGTAAAATCGCAATGAAAAATCACAGAGACTTGTTGTTTTTTCGAAAATCATTGTGAGTTCTGAATTTTTATGCGTTTTCACAGGCCACTTTGTGAATTCACATTTTGAAAATACAACTTATTTACCCACCTTCCTCTGAAATTACAATACCTGAGGAGTAAAATCAAGTTTATTGTATTGTGAATTTGCATCCTGATGAGAATATCACATTGTAATAATACATTGATGAGAATATCACACGGTAATATTACATTCACGGAAAAAAATGGTCCATGTAGAATGTTTTCCTGACTTTTTTTCGATTGTGGTAAGGAAATTATTACCTATCATAAAAAAAATAACGTTTTGTCTTTAAAAAATGAGTATTCTGAATGCATGAACTTGTAGCTATAATATTGTTTACATACAGCAAGTGCTTCGAACATTAGATAATTCACTTTGTATAATGTCAGGTCAACATTTTACTAGCGCTGGAAAAGTGTATATTCAAATTTATCTACTTTGTGTTTCTGAAAAGTAAATCATAACAACAGAGACTCGTGTTACAGGCATAATACAACAGTTTATTTGCAGTAGAGCTAGGTGTTCCTACGATAATGAAACTGTTCACCTACTTTTTGATATGCGACCAGTTCAGCATCAATCGGTAGTAACCGTTGCACTGATCATGAACGTTGTCGCAAAGCTGGTCTCATTCCAATTCCAGCATTTGAGTCAGTAGTTGAATGTGGACGTGTTACATTGTGTGCCGGAATTATACTATTATTACTGCTGTGAGTTGTGTAAATAGTGTTAGTTTGATTTATGTATTTTACTTGTTGGTATGTAGAATGTGGATTTTGACATAACATTTCTAGAGCATTGACATTTTATGTATAATACAATCAGGAGAATTTTCCAAAAGACTGAACAACAGTTTTGTTTTAATGAAGATATTAAAAATTTACATATTTTAATTTCATTTCTTCATTATCTTTTATTTTCAATTTTTAGAACGTTCTAATTCTACATTATGTTATGCATAACTTGGATTTGTTATGATCATAATGAGGAAAGACATTAGCTTGCCTGCTTGTTCATTCATTCATACTGATGAATACAAACAGATTCAACAAAGTTCCGAATTTTTCAATTATGAAACTGGTTGTACTGGGTGATCCAGTTAGGGTATGGCCAGAGGCGATGATTTGTTTAAAAGAACCGTCAAAATGTTTTATACTTCTTTCCACATCAACTTATAGTTCACGAACAAATATTGTCATAAAACTGCAATATCTTTCTCCAGTTTTTCTTGAGTATACGTTATCTTATGTTATAAACTAAATCATTGCTACCTTGGTGCAACCGAATCTTTCATATCATTTTAAAATCAAGAATGAAATGATTGTATTGAAAATAAGGCTTTATGAAAAACAAATGATCCTTCTTTGAAGAACTAATAACCCTAAACTGAGGGCAAGTGGATATTTAAATTGAGTCCGTTGTATCCTGATACCAAAGATGGAATGAAAGCTATTGAAGGTAAGACAATAATAAACTACCCAAAAGTGAGTCATTTGATAAGGCCAAGTAAATGAAATTACTATAGTAATCTAAAAATGTTGCTGCAGTAGAATACTGTATAGTAGCAACTAATATATTTTTTAGTAGATTTAAGTATATGAGTTATTTGAGAGTAAATCATTCTTCATCAATGGTAAATTTACTTGTCACTATAGTAGTTATCAAACTGAGCACCTACTGCAAATAAAACGTAGATTTAGGTTTATAAAATAAACAGTTTGCTTCTAGTAAAGAGTTTAATATCATTGGTTACATTGCGTTCCTGAAATTACATCAATAACAGCAAGTGATCAAATTCAGGAATCTATAATTTTTATTGTGGCTAATAAAGCGTGTACTTGTATCATATAGTTTCCAAATTTTCACTTGGTGGTATATACATTTTACTTGCTACTATTAATTTTTTTTCCGTATTATGCAATTACTATAAGTCTTCCTCAAGTAGTTTTGGCTCCAACGTGAATTTATTGGCTCAAAAAGGCTGTTTTGTGTGGCTATTGTGAAAAACATATAGTATACAAAACAAAATTACTGTGTTGAAAAAGGTCGAAACTTTTAGAGAAAATTTTCTTGTCATAAGAAAATAATCCCAATAGGGATTTTCCTTAGTCTTACTTATGGGACCGATAATAAATATGCTACATTGTCGCTATTTTTGACCCACCCTGTATACTAGGTGGCTTCTTCTATCTTAACGACCGACTTAGTGACATGTGATTTGACTTTCTTCAAACCAGCAATGCTATTATTTTGTAACTGATCATCTAAAAAGTAATACTTTCGGATAAGTGAACCTTATGTTTCGGTAAAACAGCAATTTTTATTATTTTCAAAAATTCATGTCTCCGAAACTAATTTAATCTTGCATGTGTAACTTCTAGTGACTTGCACTACAATATCCCCAAAAAATGTCAAAATTGGCTAAAAGCCATTTTACCATATTTTTGGTGCGGAGTCCTTTTCCCCAGTCCAGAAATGATACTGGGTAAGTCTCAGATCAATTACTTATTGATCTGAGGGGTAAGTTCATCTTCGATTATCTATTGGAAACAACTCCTAATTGAATTTTTTGAATCTGGACCTCCAAGGCTTTGTTCATCTAGAATGATGAAAGAATGTGAAAGAAGCATAACATAAGCATACGGAAATCTATGTGAAATTTTGAAAACATTGTTTCTTTTTCTGATAATTTGGTGTGGACATTTTTCAATGTGCATTTCATTCAATAATTATGAATATTTTCTCTTAGGAAAAGTTTAATTTCACTCTTTTTTTTTCTGACATTCTGGCATTCTTCATCACTTGATTATTCTTTTTTGCTCTCATAAGAGATGAGACACTAACATGAAAATATAATATTGCTCAGAGCACATAATAATCATAAAGAATATTCGTAGGTAATACCACAAGTGTATCGGTGATTATCGAAATAGCAATTCCTTTGAATTTGAGAATCAATTTATGTTGCTTGGCAACCACACGAGCGCTTGCGCGAGTGTGGTTGCCTAAAGCAACATAATTTGATTCGAAACCGAGAAGAAATTAACGATAGTCGCCGATAATACGAGTTGTATTTATTAAGATTATTTCATGAATAAAATCGAAACCATTTTTATTTATTTACGATTCAATTTAACAAGAAACATTAATCCCGCATTTAGTTCTGAAATTATGCAACTAATAAAACATTTACTTGATATTTAAAACATCCCTCTATTTCAGTTACCAATGACAGAGCGCGTCATTCGTAGTTTCGTCATTGCATGTCTAGTCTACTGCTTCACGCTCGAGGTTATGTTTTGATAACATTTTGATTTAGTGATTTGATTAATCAACGAGTATGCAAAATTTGTCGAAAATTGTGAAGTTGATATGAATTAATAGTGAGTGCTTATTCAGTTTTGGTCAAAGTTTGGTGTTGTGTCATTATAGCAGCTTGCTAGTGGTAAGTTTGTGTTTTGATAATAACCAATCAGGAATCGAACTACAAAATCGAAAATACACCATATACATATCCAGTAGCCAATCAAGAGCCGAACTACAAAATCGAAAACATGATGTTTTCATTTATCAACACAAAAATTTCAACCAATCATAACACGCTATTTTATCAAAAGTGAAATAATCTTCAAAATAATATTGATGATTTTTGTATCGATTCAAATGATGATTCCTAGTTTTGAAGGAATATGTTATTTACATTTTTCTTTCCACAAATAAAATAAATTTTGTAAATTATTCAAAAGACTCCAAATTATTATTAATATTTTTGATAGTTTATATTGAAAAATAACCTTCTGACACGAACGTTGAAAGGTAATTTCCAATTTGTATGAACCACATCAAGTAATTTTTGATCAACTCGAGAACTAAAGTCTTTATAAATAGGTATAGAATTATAGAGTAATGAAATTAAGAAAGCCCAGAACACACTGTATCTAATATGTAATTATGGTATCAATTTTATGGGTTTTCAGGAGATCTTTTGGATTTACCTACCAAGCTATCCATTAATTGTTTTCATCAGTCGCAAATTCTTTGATCAAATCGTCAGAGGGATCAATGTTATTATTTCTGTTACTGAATATTCAAACCATCAAAAGTACACATGCTCATGATGTCATAATGTTCGATATCTGACAGCCGGAATTACAACTGATAGATTTTCCACTTGTTATATCTGTAGCATCAAATGTAGATATCACAAATAATATCATCTATGCAATTGGTAGAGGAGTATGGAAAATCAAAACCCTACCATAAAAGTTTTGAATTTTTCAATCATACTGATTCCAATCAATATTGGGCACAAATTTTGTTAATTGAGTTTGAATTGGCCATCAACGAGGTATTTGTCCATGTTTTCATTCTTCTTAGCTTTTTACTCATACTCCAGCTCTTATAAAAATCGTATCACTCGCGAATTGCAGGGCAAAAAGTCTAGTTAGAAACTATTAAACTGTTGAAATTTAATATACCGGCTTCTTAGGTGATAATACAGATCCAAAGAAAATATGTTTTCTCTAATGTTAGGCTTCATTTCCCTTCTTCAACTTCCATCGTGGTAAATCGGGTAGCATGGCTAGAGTTCTGATCTGTATCAAAAACACAATGAAATTAAATAAAGCAAATGCTTACTCCAGCAGTCTCCCGTCTCATGTCACCATTGAATGCAACTTTTTCCGTTACTATCGAATGCCAAATTTTTGTCACCATTGACTGCAGCGTCTCGTGAAATCATCCGAATACATCTTTTGTCATAGAATCCAAGTGCCACATTTTTCGAAATATCTGAATGCAATTTTTCCGATATATTAAACATTATCTCGAAACAACTGAGTGCAATTCTTTAACGTAATTATCGAATTACGTTTTTTTCCACTAACTTTTTTTGAATGGATTGTTGATTTTTGCACTAATTATGGATTACCCTGTGATGTATTCGTACTGAATTATTTTCAATCCCAGAAAATATTTAGGTCGGTCAAAAACTGTTTTCACAAATGCAACACCCTGTATATTTTGCGTCTATGTGATGAAGAATTAAAAGACGAACTTTTCATAAACACATCCTTATGACTTTCTCTAACTACGAATAGAATAATAATTTTTTAACCAACCTAGATAATAGGTATTTGTCTCTTGGTAATCTTTCGATTCATTTGTCTTCAGTGGTAAATAATCAGCAGTTCTAAATTGTTATTTTCGAAAATCTGTCTGGCAAAAAATGAGGAAGGACAGCTAATGGATCAAACTTGAAGAGAAAAAATATAAAAAAAGATGGAGGAGCTGGGATTTGAACCCAGGACTTTCAGCATGCGAAGCAGACACTCTACCACTGAGTTACACCCCCGATGAAACAAAGTGGAAAAACTCTAGTTGATAACCGACATTATACATTTTTACATGAAATCTACTTCCTGGGGGTGAAGGGTTGAATTAAACAGAACTAAAATCAATTCAAAAATAGTTTTATTCATCGTTTTAAGTCTGATCACAGAGTTGCGAAATTAATGCCCCTTTTGAAGTCCATAAAAACTCAATAATAGAGAGGCGAATTATCGCAATGCTTGGGTTAGGATCTCCATACCTCCCAGCAGATGTTGAGCTGAACTCCTCTGTGTTACAGGTGATGGATTTCGACCACCCAAATCGGTATTTGATGGAAGTGTACAAATACGGTGTGAGTGTTAATGCTTTGTGCATAATATTATTAATTATGTGGTAAGATACAGGTATAACTGGTTGAAACTGGTAATACCTAATACCTATGTTTCATACAGAGAAGAGAGGAATAGGTACCTATTTATATTCACTTACAAACAGTTTTATTGAATCTTGAAATAATACACAATTACATTTTGGTGAAGTAGCTAATGTAGGTACTAGTCTGGTAGAACTGCTTGTAAATGCTTATTTTTTACATAAAACAGGTTTTATCTATCAACTACCACAAGAGACAACATACAATTAATTCCGTCTGCTTTCTAATGTTAAAATAAGAAAAAAATCTTTGGAATTTTCCTCAACACAATTGTCCTGAAATAGGTGCACAGTTTTTTTTGTATTTTATCAATGTATCTAGTTCCTTAATGCAGTGGCGGCGATAAGGATTCGAGCCCCCTCCCGCCAATTTTTTTAGGATATTCATAAATGTGGCAATAAAATATGGAAAAACCAGACATAATTCCATATAATAATACACAATATACATATTTATTATATTATATTATTTATTTTAAAATATTTTTCAAAGAAATTAGCAATGTTCCGGTATATGGTTTTACTGCCACTCTGGATGATATAAATGCTATAATTTGCTAGGAGATTTGAATATAAAATCTCACCATCGTAAAAATCTGTCTGGTGCTAGTGAAGCCATCCGTAGATTGAGGAATATGAAGTTTAGGGGATTGCCGAAGAGGTGATGTTTTTACATTAAAAATATATCGACCAACTGTTCCAAATCAAGTTTACGAGCAAGTTCATGTTCAATACTTATTATTTTACCCAATGCACTAATACTCATTTCGCACATTGTACTACGTAAATATGTTTTATCAACTTCAACTTTGAAAACGTTTTTTCGGCAGAAGCAGATGTTACCGGCAATGACAAAAAAAGTTGAAACAACGAACAAATATCCAGAAGACTGCTCAAAATACATCTAGTTTCTGATTTAAAATATGTGGCCAATTCTGCAGTCCTAAGACGAAAGGGCGTAAGTCAAGAATGACCAGAGATATTGAGTCAGTCAGTTACGCCTCAAAAGCTAGAATTTCAGGTGTATTTTGAACATACGTCTTTTTTTACTGACATTTGGGATGGCAAAGAACGATGAGATCCTGTCAAATTTGTGGTTCAAGTCAACGGCTCAGTCATAAGGAACATGTAGAGAGTGACATTTGAATTATGGAAAGAATTGAGATACGTCCTTTGGGCTTAGGAAGGCAGAATTCATGGATTGTTTTTTTTTCGAATTTCATTTGAAAATACACTTTTCGAGTTTATTAATTGGCTAGAGAAGTCATTTCCGTATTTTTCAGTATTTTTTCAGCATGATCCATAATTTCTCCTGTAGATAGTTTATCGAAACAGTTTGGATTTAAAAAAGAAAGCTAGCTCATTACTTCGTTCATGCTGATAAATCGTGTACTGAGTTGATTAGTTATTATATCGAGAGACTCGTAGAAGACTTTAATTTGGAATCTCTTTAAAGCATCTTCAATTCTAAAGTGTCATTTGCGAGTTCATCAAAAAATGTCTTGACTTTTCTTTGGCGCTTAGGGTGGATTTAGTCAACTTTAGCACAATCATTATCATAAACATAACGATAGCATCAAAGGTTTTTAGCATAAACTCAACATTGTTGTGTAAATGGCGCCATTTGATACAACAGATTCAACTTTCGCTTTCAACATATATTTAAGCACAATTTTAAAATGATGTTGACAATGCACCTTTAGATGTCAATGTTGGCTGAATGTCCCACGATATCACCAAATTGAAATCTTCTGCATGCAATGTTTCGAAATCGTCTCTAAAACTATTAAAATTATCTATTGTGGAGCTCAATATCCCGCATGCTCAGCACAGATCAACAGCAGAATTTTGTAGCAGTTTAGAACCCAAAATACTTTTCAAAATTTTGCTGTGGTATACAAGGAACAAAATTAAATCATAATTACCTACTCATACTCTTTTGCAAAGAGTTTGCTTCCGCCCTGTCAGCTGGTTTTTTGAAAATTAAAGTAAATGTTGACAATTAGAATTAGAAAGTTTTAGCAAAAAGGTCGAAGGGGCCCCTGGTGGACCTGGGTCCCCCCTGCACGGCGGGCTCTGCTGGCCCTTCATCGCCGCCACTGCATTGCTTTTAGGAATGTTACTAGCTATTCTATTACATGAAAGCTTCAGTTTTGTCTTGATATTTTATAAAATAATGTTACTTTGTATTATAGTAGAAATAGTGCTACAATGTATTAATATAACTGTTTTTGATACTTCACGTTTTCCTTGAAACCTCACACCCTCAGAGATGAATAAGTCACTGGACGCACCTTTCGTCAACAGAGTTGATGAAAATTCATAAGTTCTGGAAGAAGTAGGTATCATGTTCTCTTGAAATTTTGAACGTATTAATATTGAAAACTTGCTATGCAATTGTGACTTCAAATTCGTTTTTTTATGCTGGGAAAAGTGACAGATGCACGCGATCTCATATATGCTGAATTCTTTCAAATAAATTCTTGTTATATAAAGGTCATAATTCAAGAGGGTTGATTCGATTTGTATAAATAGATCCACGGTAGGTGAACTTAGTTACTTTTCCCACCATCCAGTATAATTGTGTCCTGGATGTAAAGTTCGTATACATTTCAAACGATAAGGAAATGAACGACAGAAATTCCACAAAATAAGAACAAATTACCAGACAAACTGAAAATAATGCGCCAAACAAAATTAGAAACAACGACCTCCCCAACGCAAAAGCTCACAAAGAAACTTCCATTTCGATACTTTATACGAGCATTACACATTTATCAGACCAAAAAATATTACACAGGTGCTATTAAAACTTCGGAATGCGCGAAGTTTTCATCTCGGATATCGCAAACTTCTAAAGAATATATAAAACTCGACGCATTTACAAGATTAAATTGCCCTGTTCTCGCAAATTAAAGTTAATATCTAAAGTAGACAGTCAGCTTTCGTGAGAAAACAGAGTAAGCACCGGAATTCAGGACCTGAGCGATTGAAGTTCTGGGTTTTCCTATCTCGGCGGGAAGGGGAGGAACTCTCAAAGCGGAGTTATACTGGGGAGATTGGGTTCAAGGCCGAATATGAATTTTTTATCGGTTTCCCAAAACCAGCCGGCATAAGAGAAACAGCACTACTAGGAGGCCTTAGTCTCAGTGGTGGCCCTAATACCCTTGTTTATAGATCATTTCACGGGACGTGACTTTATGGGTTCATTATTTGGAGTGAATTTCAAGAGACTGCACGCATAGGCTATTTAAAGCCCGTTGCACACGATCAAATAGATTCATCAAACTGCCCTGAATTGACGTCATTTCTACTGGGTCATTCAACTCAAGGCAGAAAGTAGGTATATATGGAGGTGTAAAGGAGAAACCTGGGAAAATATTAAAAATGAGGTATCTCATGGATTAGATTTGGTAAAATGTTAAATTCTGATGAAACATTTTATATTGCCTTTTCAACGACGGATTTAAAGACACCAACATTTAATTCACAATAAATGATCTTATAATAAAATGAATTAATTCCATAAAATATCTAGCTATTACTCCAGACAAAAGTCTGAAATATACAACTCATATTAAAGACAACACAATTAGAAGATTGATTCATAAATTTTAAATAATACGCAAAATCTTAACAAAAAAAACTTCTTCTGCAAATCAAAATGAAATGTTTTTGGCGCATTATAGCGATGACAGAGCATTTACCTATTAAAGTTTATTTTGAATTTGATTCTCCAATTATTTTATTGATATCTTTTTGAAGTTTCACACAATCTCTAACTGTTCGGAGACTGGAGATAAAACTTCATCACTAAAATTTGTGTTGTGTACTACAACCACCTGTAAACATTACTATAATCAAAGTTTTATTAAAAATTAATTGTTGCACATTTCACGATTTCCTCTTCAAAGAAGAACACGTGAAAATCGTGAAATGTGCAACAATTAATTTTTAATAAAACTCATATATATATATATATATATATATATATATATATATATATATATATATATATATATATATAAATAAGGATGGATATAGCGAGGGGCAATATATGAAAATATAAGTGGAAAAGTAATTGGGTATAACCCTCAAAATGTTCTGCAACCGTAGACACGTGTTTCGAGCTTAAGCTCTCATCAGTACGGTAAAATTGAGTGCGAAGATGTACAACACTTGGATGTAAAAATAGAAACAAAGGAAGTCAACAACAGGAAGCCAACCACACATTTGTGGCTTCGGTTAGAAGACCTTGTGCTTACAAGGCATCAACTAACGTCGCCACGGAGGCAGCTATAGCTACCAGCGTGACAATCCTACCCAGGAAAATACAAATAAGGATGGATATAGCGAGGGGCAATATATGAAAATATAAGTGGAAAAGTTATTGGGTATAACCCTCAAAATGTTCTGCAACCGTAGACACGTGTTTCGAGCTTAAGCTCTCATCAGTACGGTAAAATTGAGTGCGAAGATGTACAACACTTGGATGTAAAAATAGAAACAAAGGAAGACAACAACAGGAAGCCAACCACACATTTGTGGCTTCGGTTAGAAGACCTTGTGCTTACAAGGCATCACCCAGATTTTAATGCTATATAATTTATTTGGTCAGCCTGTAAGACATATTGGTAGAAATGGATATACAGTGTTGAAGATGTCTCACATTGGGGTCAAGTGTCATATCGTTGAAAAGAGAATCTAATTATCTTTTCAACTATTTGAATTTTTTCAAATTTCATTAACACTTTTTTTACAATTTGCATTCGAATCATCAAGTATGCGTGTTAATCTTACCATATCCTCGATAAAATTGAAAGGTTTCATGTTGAACAATGCGGGTAATGAAATATTTTGAATGGGATCACCGATAATACTTTTTGAGAGAAGATCTATGCCATTAATCGACAGATAGCGCTGGGGGCACATCAACTTGAAATTTTCGAAAGACATTTACATCAAAATTGTGATACACTGTAATAATATTCTCAACAAAATTTATCTAGTTGTTGTGACCCTCTTTCCCCGCCGTTTGTCAAGCAATCACCATTTCTTTGATTTCAAAAAGTAGTATCGGTGATATCATTGAAAAAGGTTATGGTCCCATGTTAATACGCCTAACTGTTCAAAAAAGACGGTGAGAGGGCTATAAAGAGTCGCTCTGAATGAAACTTTAAGTTAATCAAGTGTTGGGTATTTTCTATGGAAATATATTTTCACCAGTATTTGTGACTTCTTAGATCGTTTATTTATCAATATACAGTGAGTCCTTGCATCCATGCACAGATAGGTGGAAAAGCATTGTTTATATAGAAGATAGTTAGTCAACCTTATAGGATTATAATTGGATCAAAATGGATGCGACATGTAGATGGCGATAGTGAGCTCGCATCCAAGTCATGTCGTAACTTCAGTGATCTGGCCTCCAAGTCATGTCGTAACTTGAATAAAACAATGGAAAAGCATTAAAATCAGTGTTTTTTGAAGAAACCTGCATTAAAATGACGTCAAATAGTCATGTTTGTAACTAATCACGCTAGATGACACTCGTGTTTGTGTCCAATACCTTTTCCACAGGCATTGTTCTATTTGAACAATGGTAAAAGTCTGAATAACTATCTCAGTGTCGAAGTTTCATCTTCTGTTATTTGGTCCTGCTTGAATGGAAACTCACTATTTGATTTTGAAGTATGCAGGAGTTTTGAAAATATCGCAGTCTTACCCAGTTTTCTAAAAAAACTCTTCTCTTCAAGTCTTTGTCATATCTACAGGAAAATAAAATTAGTGTGAAAAAAAAACTTTTGATTATAACTAATGTAGTATGAGATAATGGCGATCACTTGAGTGAAAATTTTATTTAATCTAAAATTAGAGGCGACATATTTATTAAAATCAACATACCACAAAGTTAAACTAAAAATCTACTTATTTGGTAATATTTCAAAAGCTTTAGTAGAATAATCAGGAAGTAGTTTCAATTTGAAAAAAGTAGTTTCGACCAGCATGCTCGGGCAAGGGCAGTCAGCTTGCGGGAAATGGAGCTCCAGATTGTAGAGAGGGTTATGCAGGCTATTCGGCCTCACGAGCACTTCGAAGATGTTTTGTGCATCTTTAACTGTGCATTTAAAATACGAGGATGTATTTATATCTAGTTAGCCTAGATCAGTTCCCTGCATAAACAAAATATTGCGTTACCATAGCAACGAACAATAACTTATTAGAAGTATCAGTGTAAAGTTTGACGTCAAAAAAGTAAACCAGAGTTACGCAATACATTAAAAGAAAAAATATGTCCACCGAAATTGTGAAAATCGAAAAATTGGAGTATCGAGCCATCATCATGTACATGTATTTAAAAGGGTTAAGAGGTAAGCAGATTTACGAAGATATGCTTAATACCCTTGGTGATCAATGTCCTTCGTATGCGACCGTGCAAAATTGGACTGCAAGCTTCAAAAGAGGTAAATTTTTCATTGAACGTGATGACCGATCGGGAAGGCCAGTTTCTGTGTCAGTCCCCGAAAATATCGATGCAGTTCATGACATGATTTTAACAGACCGTCAAATTGGGCTAAAACGGATATCTGAAGCACTGAATATTTCATACGAACTCGTTCATCATATAGTTCACGTCAATTTGGACATGAGAAAAATTGCTGCAAAATGGATCCCCAAATGTTGGAATGTTGACCAAAAGTGTACTAGGGTAGTAGCATCGCGTTCGATCTGTGCTCGATTTGAAAACGATGTAGACTTCTTAAACCGAATTGTTACTATGGATAAGACTTGGGTACATTTCTACGATCCAGAAACGAAGCAACAATCGATGGAATGACGACACTCCGGTTCTTCAAAACCTAAGAAGTTTCGTGTCCAAAAATCTGCTGGAAAAGTTCTTGCTTCAGTTTTTTGGGATTGCGATGGAGTAATCATGATATATTTTTAGAACAATAACTGGAGATTACTATTTGACATTACTGACCACTCCACGGGAAAAAATTAAAGAGAAAAGACGCGGAAAGCTATCCAAAAGTGTTTTGTATTTGCAGGACAACGCCCCTGCATACAAATCTCATGTTGCCATGCAAAAAATTCGTGATTTAGGGTTTGAATTACTAAAACACCCCCCTTATTAACCAGAGTTTGATCCGACCGACTATCATCTCTTTCCTCAACTGAAAAAAAGTTCAAAAGGTCGTAAATTTTCTTCCAACGAGGAGGTAATAAAAGCTGTGGAGGTCTGGTTTGCAGAGCAAGAAGAAACATTTTTTTTGAAAGGTCTAGAGACGTTGCAGGTTCGCTGTAATAAATGTATCCAATTAAGAGGGGAATATGTTGAGTAATAAAATATTTTGACATTGAAATTTTGTTTGGTTCTATAGTAGGCTAAGAATTTTTCAATATATCCTCGTATATTCAGTCATATATCCATACAATACAGGCGTTTCAATGATAAAAGTTATATAAACTAGATGACTATGTTGGATTCAATTGAGCTTGATTATAGTGGTTCGCACGAGACCAACGAGACGAGATTTTCAAGTCTTGTCTCGTCTCGCCGATGAAATAATAAGACTCGTATCAAGTCTCGTCCCGTAGCCTCCACTCTTATCTCGTCTCGCTTCTCATACGAGAGTCTCGTAGGAGTATCGAAATCTCGGCATGCATAATCTTATTGTTTGAGTCCAAGAGTCGGAAACAATTACTATCATATTTGAGAGTAATACATCTAAACAAAATAAAAACTCAACATTAATTTAGAAATTAAACGAGTAAAAAAACAAAAGTAAAAAAACCCTCAGTCCTCTCGGTCGCCAATGATTTTGTTTTTCATCCAGGCGTTAGGCATAACAAACTTTGTGCCGATTCATTATTAAGCTGATTTCGATGTTTTCTTATAGTTTTCTTGGTATTATATTATACTTTTTAACACTTTTATATAAAAATGAAATAATGTAGTAGATACAATATATTCAAAGAAAGAATTGTTTTATACTCTTTGGTTCATTTTGAAAATATTATATAGTGTTTTTTAAATTCTTTTAGTATTTATATTTTAATAAGGATTTTAAGTCCTCATCTGCAAGACTCTCGTACGAGACGCGAGACCTCATGCACGAGGCAATTAACAGTCTCGTCTCGTCTTGAGACCATGCGAGACTCTCGTACGCACCACTACTTGGGAAAGCTTGTGTTGTGTTTCACTCATAATCCCAAATGACAAATTTTCAAAAATAATTTTTTTATTTTTTACTTCTCATTTTTTATAGCGTTTTATTCTTTTTTGTGTTTTTTCATAATTATATGTTTATACAGGTTGTTGAAAATTTCAATACAAATGCTTCTGGGGCTTATTCTGGAGTCAAAATAAGATGTTTTTTGCCATAAACATGTGTCCCAAAATTCGTCACCTTTAAGCAACAAGTTGCGCAAAATAATTCGTGAATCAACCATTTAACAAAACATCAAAATTAGATGTAAATCAAAGGACGGTTTACAGTTTGAACGTCAAAAGCGTCAAAAGGGGAAGCAGTAAAAAGTCATAGCCCACGAAGCATTTCATATAGTTACTTCAATATACCCCCTTCGTTTTCAATCGATTTTCCCGATAGAGCTGATTTTAAAAATGCTGAAGGCCAACAACTTATGTTTTTTTATGACCATTTTAATCGTGATAGTTGAATTTAATTTTTTTTGGCGGATACAGAAAATTTTGCCATAACTGTAGGCAACCCTCATTTACCCCGTTGAATTTGATTCACCCCATTTATAGGAAGCAATTAATAGAGCATCCAAGAAACCAAGGGCCCGTGAATTTTCTGAACAGTCAAGGCCTAATTGTAGCCACAATCCAAAATTTGCGAGTTTTTGGGATAAAAAGTATTTTTTTACCCCCGGAATACGCCCTTTGAAATATTTGTGTTGAACTTTGCTACAGCCTGTATGATGCACTAGAGGACATCAAGTCAGTCCCCTTACTTACGTTCTTTCAAATCTAGCCTAAACACTATTCTCACGTGGAAAGCACACTACCAAATTTAATTTTTATGTAATCTGCTGTCATCTACAACTTTCGATTTCAAATTTTGAGCTTCACTTTAAATTAATTTTAAAGATAGTTTCTACCGAGTCTGATTAGGAGTTTATAACCTTGTTACATACTACACTTTTTCTTCGAACTCATTAAATTAATGAATTTGTATTATTGAAAAAGTCTAAGAGAAGGCTGCATATGAGCAAATTGTAGACTTCATAGATTAGAACGGGGTGATAACTAGTGTGCAGCCAAGTTTTCGGAGTGGCCATAGATGTGAGACAGCCATACAATGTGTCCTGGATGATTTCAGAAAAAACTTAGATGAAAATTTTATGTCAGGTGTATTATTGCTCGACAGTCAAAGAGCTTTAGAAACTCTGGATGGAAATAGATTGGTAAGAAAATTAGAAACTATCGGTATTATGGGTAAGGTATTGGCTGGAGAACAGAAGACGGAAACTTGAATAAAATAATATTTCATCTGATCGAATCTTATACCTAAAGGGAGCCCCCAGGGTAGTGTACGTGATTCTTTATTATTTCTCATTTACATTGATGATTTGGTGGAAAATGTCGGAAGGTGTTCGGTTCACTTATTTAAAGATGACTCGCTCTGATTCACTTCTTTAATCCAGAATTCTTGGTAGTGGTGAAAAAAGTAAGTAAAACTTTGGAAAATGCATACAAATGGTGTTGTGCAAAAAACTCAAGATAAATACAAGCAAAACTAACTTTATTATGATAGGTAATAACAAGGAATGTGAAAATTTTGTGACATGAAAGTAAACGGTCACACAATTAAAGTAGTGGATACTTTCAAATATCTAGGAATCATTATTGATCGAGAATTAAAATTCAAAAATCATGCAAATTACATAATCAAAACAATTTCATTTAAAACTAATTATATATTCAGATGCTCTAGTAATTATCTCGAAATGGTCAAAAACTATTATATACAATACACTGGTACTTCCTTACTTCAATTACTGCTCTACCACTCTATATTTGCTACAAAAAATTAATCGAGCCTTTTACAAAAACTATAGAATCGGGCAATAAGAACAACATTATCCTGATTTTATTGAAAATATGGCTCTACCACTCTATATTTGCTACAAAAAATTAATCGAGCCTTTTACAAAAACTATAGAATCGGGCAATAAGAACAACATTATCCTGATTTTATTGAAAATATGAACAAGATGTTCATAAAGTCAGTTGTGGAATCATCAGCGAATGAAAGTTGGAATTTAGTCGCTATTTTCCATCGTACAAGATAACCTCTCTTGGAAGGGATGCATGCTGTAAAGAAAAACATTCTCAATTGAAAATTGAACCAGTACATGACTCCTCTGGAAATAGAAAAAACCTACGATAAAATTGAAGTTACTTTTTAGTAATATCTAACAGAAAACAACTACTTCCCCAGCTAAGCCTCGCTGGACATTGAACTACATCTGATAGATATTGAGAAAGACCCTACATAACTTGAGAGAAAAAATCTGAAAGTGAAAATTTGCATTTTCATTCGGATGGTTTATTATTTACTAAATGTCCAGTTTCCATTGGAGATTCTTATCTACAAATGAGATAAGGGAGAATGTTATTCAGAAGTATCACTCATATTTCATTGATGCGTGATTTTTTTTCTCTCAAGTTATATAGGGTCTTGCTCAATATCTATCAGATGTAGTTCAATGTCCAGCGTGGCTTTAGCCGGGGAAGTAGTTGTTTTCTGTTAGATATTACAAAAAAGTAACTTCAATTTTATCGTAGGTTTTTTCCATTTCCAGAGGAGTCATGTATTGGTTCAATATCCAATTGAGAATGTTTCTCTTTACAACATTATCCTGTTCCAAACGAATACCAATACATGAAATGTTAAATTTATTGAATTGGCTACCAGTTGATAGAATGTTATTATACTGATTTTTATTTTCAAAATAAGAACAGGTGATGCCCTGACTTATCTGAGGGAAAAATACCCTCCGTGTCTGAACAACACCAGATCTAGAAATAATAAATTTATTGAGCCAGTTAAAATAAAGAAATCTCAAAATTCAGCCTTTTTCAAACGGTTAAGTGATTTTAACGACCTCTCAAATAAATTAAAGAATGCAAATAAACAACGTCATGCTGGATGAGTGCAGTTCTTGACTGCGGTATTTATTGTTCTATTGTTATTTCTATTGTTATTTCAATTGCTGTCTGCTTGTTGTATTTTAATCTATTTTATACACCTGCTTCAAAATACATGTTTAAGTGTTTCAATCTACCTGTACATTTTTTATTTTTTGACACATATACGTCTACTACACAAAGGATAAATATGATGTTGTGAACGAAAAAAATTAACACTTGTTGTTTTGACGAGCTCGTAGAAAAAGGATTGTATGTAACATGGTTATAATCTTTACAACGCTCCCCTTCAAATACTTGTGACTATTAAATCGTCTATAACACTTGTCACATAATATTCTATTATCTATTTCAATGTTCGTCTTCATTTGCTAGTAACACTTTTTACGCGTGAGTGAATCGAGCGCGTCAATTTTCGAGATCATCAATCGCATTATAATATAAGAGTTGATTACAATATTTTTCCATTCACCTCATTCTTGTTGAAATAAAGACATTCTTATTTTCTCTGGCGCAATGAAGTTAAAGGTGCTACTTCCGCAGTTTTCGCAACATCTGGCAACATAAATTTATCGCTAATATCCATTTTAGCCCCCATAACATCTGAATTCGGTTATGTTTGGTTGCCTATGCAACAATCATGCATTCATAGAGAAATCGACAATTAATGACAAATCGACCAATAATAGGGGTCATTATGTCGGGGCGTGGCGCAGTGGTTAGAGCGTCCGACTTTGGGTCGAAAGGTCCGGAGTTCGAGCCCTAGTTGCGGCTGGGATTTTTCAATTCAATTTGACCGATTAAATTATTCAAATCTCGTGGCTGGACTGGGGTGAGTCCTGCACGATTCACTGTTGCGTTCCAATTAACAGTGCTGCTCCTAAGGTGGCGCATGGAGTTAGTAACAATGCCTATCCAGAACACGTGGCTAATGACCATAGCAGTCGATGCCAAGACACCAAAGAAAAAAAAATAGGGGTCATTAATGGACGATTTCTCGAAATCATCCATTAATAATTTATTTATTTATTTTATAAATTTATTCAGATTTGGGATATAAACAGGTATAAACCCAAAATAGTGTCCACTGATACATATCTCTCAGTTTAAAAAAACTAACAAAAAAAACTTAAATTGTAGATATTCTTAAAATACATTACAAATATAGATTATATATTATGAAAAATTTGTTTGGTTCTTGTTTTAACAAGAGATAAAGATATACAATGGCTACATTGAAAATCACTTTCCTACACTCTTTTAGTGTAGTGCGGTGTATGTAGACCAATTCAGCGAGATCAATGTATTTTTCTTTTTCGTTTTGTCATTTAATCATTTTTTATATCGCCAAGCCTAGGAATAGGGGCGTTTTGACCCAGGTTGGTGTGTTTAAAACTTACATTGAGAAATTTCCTATTTCTTGTGTTTCTGGATGGCACGTGGATAGATACTAAGGACAGTAGTTCGGAAGCATCATAATGATTTCTAAGGATTTTAAATATAAAAACCAAGTCTGAGATAATTCTTCGTTTTTCTAATAGTAAAATAATGATTGTTAATCTTGCTGAATGTAAATTTTCAACGTTGTAAACACCATTTACTCTGAAGTTTAAAAATCTTATGAATCTATTTTGGATTCTCTCAAGTCTAACTTTATAGAGGTTATAGCGAGGACTCCAGATACCGCTGGCAAAACTCAATCTACTTTGTACATAGGCAAAATATAATGATTTTATGGCCTTTTGATTGTTGAAAATTTTGCAAATCCTACTAATAAATCCTAACATCCTGCTGCATTTGTTTACGATATATTCGCAATGTAAATTGAAACTCAGCCTATTGTCAAAGATGACTCCTAAATCCTTAACGTGGTGACCTTGTCTAGATTTTTCCCAAGTTCCCAATATTGAGAGAATCGATAAAGGTCAGATTGGACGTTTAAACAGTCTGCGTTTGACTTTATCTTTGAAAATATCTTCAGGTCGTCAGCGTACAATAATATTTTGGAAAATTTGAAGCATCTTTTTACGTCATTTATAAAGATTAAAAATAATAGAGGACCCAGGTGGGAACCTTGTGGTACTCCTGACGTTACAGCAATAGGTGTTGATTTGAAACCATTCATTGTCACAATCTGCGATCTATTGAAGACGTAGGAGGAGAACCAGCGCAGAAGATCACCATGTACACCAATCTCAGCAAGTTTGGAGATGAGTATATTATGATCAATTTTGTCAAAAGCCTTGCTGAAATCTGTGTAAATAGAGTCTACTTGGGTTCGCCCATCCATTGAATCCGCAATGTACTGACAATATATCAACAGGTTCGTTTCGATTGCTCTTTTGGCAAAAAACCCGTGCTGCTCGTCGATAATCAAACCATTTACGCGATTGAACATTTGATCATAAATCAGGCTTTCTAGAAGTTTACTAAATATACATTATTTACTACACCCTATAGTTGGTGACTCGAGTTTTTCTCTCCTGAATTTTTATATATAGGAACCCAATACTCGGTTTTCCATATTTTAGGAAATTCACCCTCGGCTATAGATAGTTTAAATAATAAAGTGAGAGGGATGTACAAGCTATTTGCACATTTTTCCACAAAATCAGCCGGAATGTTATCGAAACCACCCCCTTTATTCTCGTCTAAAGAAGTGATCTTGCTCAGAACTAGTTGCTCCTCGAGGTGAAATTTATTTATAAGTATATTGTTTGAATTCGGCGACAATTTGGTAGGTATCTGTTGATATGGCTCATATACGCTCTGAAAGTACCTTGCGAACATACTGCAAATGTCATCGCCTTTTACAAACAACAAACAACTCGTTCATTAATAGAGGTCATTAATGGTCGATTTCATTTGCATTGAAAAGCATTAAACAGACGGGGTAGGCGGGGTTTATTTGAATGTTTAAATGTTCACTTGAACAAAAGGCCCATTTGAATCATTTTAGTCGAACCAACGAAACCCCGAAATACCTTCCCGCCTAACCTCACTTTCAAAACCGATTCATCATTTCTGCGGTCATCAAGCGTCGACGAGAATTAAAAGAGAGAGAAAGAGAAAAAAGACATAACTAAACAACAAACAACAAAGGCGAGTTAAGTGGCAGCTTTGGGGAGTTTGGGGACCGGAGTATCGACCGGCCGTCCGACGGTGCGGGAAGTGCGGATTCCGGAGGAGAGGAGAAGGTGGCGCTGATGTGGGAGAGGAGAAGAGACGCCTTTGGAGTTGACCGCCCACAGCGTCTCGGCGCCTCGACTTGTTGGATTCCGACACACTTCTCATGTCGCACCGTATTATTACTGTTTGTCGGGGCTGCATTTATTGGAGTGAAGAGACATCACTAATTATCCTGGTTTGTTTTGGATTTGTGGGCTGTGAGTTGAATTTGAGAAAATTTGATTTGATTTGATTTTATTGATGATGTATGTATTTGGTGGAAATTCTTGTTGAATTAGTAAAGAAAGAAAACTAAAACTTTTGTCTGACTTCCACTGACTCTTGGTGTATTTCTTAAGACCGATTTAGGTTTTTACATTTTCAAGTAACGAATATTAGGATTACAAAGCATTATTGATATGCAGGGTAATTCTTAATATTGCAAGCTAATATTTAAGGAGGTTATTCTTGTGCCCATTATGAGAAAAAAACTTCATAAGATAACACTGCAAAAAGCAACGGTAAAATTTCGTACATTTTATAATACATGCCTTTTTTTGGAATGTTCAAATTTTCCAAGGTCTTCATTATTTCCTTACTGATATAGTAATTCTGAAAGTCATATATATTTTTTAACAAAACAAAGGACCAGGGAGTAGCCTTATGGAAAAATTGTCACCGGTTAATTTTTCTGAATTTTTGGTATATTGTAGAATATGACCTCCTGAACAAGAGTGTCCATGGGCCCAACTCAATCCCATCACTAGTTTTCGAGATACATGGTGTCGAAGTTGGAACATGGCAATTTGTTTAAAGTAACATTGCTCGTAGGAAAACATCTTGAATGAAAGAGTTTTAAGTGACAAATATTGCTTACACATAAGGTAATAATTTCAGGCTGGTTTTCTACAATGACATATTATGGATAGATTTGGTTTTTTACATTTCGAGCTACAGTCACATTCTGAGCACAATTTTTATTGCAGCTTGTTTTGCCAATCAACCCAAAATTTGGCAAAGCTAAGTTTCTGCTGATTTATCATTTGCTTATTGACAATGTATATACGAGGATATATTAATTCTCAGCCTACTATAGAACCAAACAAAATTTCAATGTCAAAATATTTTATTACTCAACATACCTATTCTCCTCTTAATTGGATACATCTATTACAGCGAACCTGCAACGTCTCTAGACCTTTATAAAATGTTTCTGCTTGCTCTGCAAACCAGACCTCCACAGATTTTATTACCTCATCGTTGGAAGAAAATGTACGACCTTCTAAACTTTTCTTCAGTTGAGGAAAGAGATGATAGTCGGACGGAGCCAAATCTGGTGAATAAGGGGGATGCTCTAGTAATTCAAAACTTAAATCACGAATTTTTTGAACATGTACGACCTTTTAAACTTTTTTCCAGTTGAGGAAAGAGATGATAGTCGGACGGAGCCAAATCTGGCGAATAAGGGGGATGCCTAGTAATTCAAACCTTAAATCACGAATTTTTTACATGGCAACATGAGATTTGTATGCAGGGGCATTGTCCTGCAAAAACAAAACACCTTTGGATAGCTTTCCGCATCTTCTCTCTGTAATTTTTTTCCTTAGAGTGGTCAGTAATGTATAATAGTAATCTTTAGTTATTGTTCTACCCTTATCCAAAAAATCAGTCATGATTATTCCATGGCAATCTCAAAAAACTGAAGCAAGAACTTTTCCAGCAGATTTTTGGACACGAAATTTCTTAGGTCTTGGAGAACCGGAGTGTCGCCATTCCATCGATTTTTGCTTTGTTTCTGGATCGTAGAAATGTACCCAAGTCTCATCCATAGTAACTATTCGGTTAAAGAAGTCTACATCGTTTTCAAATCGAGCACAGATCGAACGCGATGCTACTACCCTTGCACGCTTTTGGTCAACATTCAAACATTTGGGGATCCATTTTGCAGCAATTTTTTTCATGTCCAAATTGACGTGAACTATATGATGAACGCGTTCGTATGAAATATTCAGTGCTTCAGATATCTGTTTTAGCCCAATTCGGCGGTCTGTTAAAATCATGTCATGAACTGCATCGATATTTTCGGGGACTGACACAGAAACTGGCCTTCCCGATCGGTCATCATCTTCAATGGAAAATTTACCTCTTTGAAGCTTGCAGTCCAATTTTTCACGGTCGCATACGAAGGACATTGATCACCAAGGGTATTAAGCATATCTTCGTAAATCTGCTTACCTCTTAACCCTTTTAAATACAGGTACATGATGATGGCTCGGGGTGAGTCAAGCATTATTCAGAATGAAATTCTTACTCGACCCTATAAAATGAAGATGTTATCAAACCAAATATTACACTGAAATGCCCATCGTTTGAATATGTCAAAATCAATAAATTCAAATTTTAGGCGAGTCAAAAAGTCACAGTTTATTTGGTGACTGTTTTTTATTTCTATTTTATATTTTGAGCTTTAGGAATTCAGCATACTCCTTACCGAAATTGATATACAGTGTGACACAAACGCTTGGTGATAACAAAACTTGCGAAAATGAGTTTAGTTCATAATTCACCCTGTATTTAACAATTCCAACCTTTTTCAATTTTTCTGTCAATACTTTTAGTTTGAGTACACTATTATAATGTCAAACAGTACTGGCTTTGCTATGACCAGTTATCGAGATACACAGGGTAATATATTAAGAATGGCGACCAGCTATACATCTCTTATTACAAAAGTTGTCAAAAAAGTTTTATGCAATGGAAATGTCATACAGATTAAAGGTAAGAGACACTTTGGCGTTTACTTATTGTTATTTCGTCACAGTACAATGAAATACATTGTATTTAATAAAAAAAGTAAATACATCTCTTTATTTATTGATATTAATTTATTTTATTCGCGTCTTAATCAACACTAGCTAAATCGTTTTGTATTTACATCCTACATACAGATTTATCTAATCAACTAAAAGTTTTCGTGACGACCCAGATAAATTATAAAATGCATATCGATGCATTCGTTTTCTCAGTGCTTTTGAGGTAGAATGCATGGTGCGTTTCTTTTTCACAATGTTTCCCACTTACTTCACGGCTCACAGGACATTAAAACAAACAACAATAAACAAACCAAAAATGATAATATTACATCTGTCTTTTATTTCTGGACCATAATCAATATTTTCCGATCGGTGATTTCACTTCGAATCGTGCATATCCTAAAAACCACAACATATGCATTATGGTACGTACCCAAAATTCGAGCCCCAAACATATGTAATTCACATGGAACAATATGCATATACCGAGTGTCAACGAATCTTTTACAAGTCATAACTTCTAGACCATTAGGTGTATCAAAATGAGATTTGGTATAAATAAATGGTATGTGAAGAGATGTTTCACATATTTTTCACTTTCCGGTCACTTCCGGTTTCACCGGAAATGGCTCCGGTTCTAAATTTTTAAATAGAACACCCTGTATATTGTAACATTTTTGGATTTCTGAGACAATTCTAGATCAGAATGTGACATTTTCGAAAGCTTTTATGCCTACTTGATTTTTTCGGAGTCACTTTTGAAATTACATCTAGGTGGCCATGATCGGATGTAAACTAATCTAAGGACATCAGGTGATACCAGAATATTACAATCGCGAAGTATGATAAATATGAATAATACAAGTTGGCAAAATTACATTTTCGTGTCTAACTATTATTTTTCAAATGGCGACCATTTTTTGACAAGTACTTTCCGAAAAAAGGATATTTTGACGAATCTAACGATACTAATTTATTTGCGATTGGATCAACAAATTTAACAAAATTAACAATAATTTCAGCGATGCACTTATATTTTTTTCAATATCCTAATTTCTTAAAATTTTCACTATAGTAAATTTTCATAGTGCATTCCTCCTTGTTGAAGACACATTTCAGCTCGTTCAATTGTTTCTCTCAACACGTTTTGTAGTATTTGTGGCGTTATACTTCTAAATGCCTGTAGAATCCTTTTTTATAAGATTTTGAAAGTGGCTGGGGGCTGTTGCACAGAAGACCCTTTCTTTAACATATCCCCAAATGAAGAAATCATTGGTTGCAATAACTTGATTATTGAAATGCTCTATTAAGTAATCAAGAACGTATCTGGTATTATCTTGTTGAAAGTAAATTTGCCGTAAAACTGCTAAAGGTAGATTATTAAGATGATCCTCGATTTTATTTTGAAGAAAACCTAAGTACCTAGCCCTTCTTAACTGACCTTGAAATAATATTGGTCCAATTATTCTGTTTCCAACGATACCTGCCCAGACATTGACGCCAAACCTTTCTTGAAAATTGCCCTCTCTCATTGCATGTTGATTTTGTTGGGCCCAGTACCGAGAATTTTGCTTATTAAACAAGCCATTATTTGTAAATCGTGATTCGTCGGAAAATAGAATAAAGTTGATGAAATTTGGGTTAACTCTATGATTTTGAAGCAACCAATCACAAAACACTACTCGTCTATCACCATCGTCAGCATACAAACTGATATTTAAATGCTCGATATCCATACTTTTTCAATATTTTTCTTGCTGATTCGTGATTTATCTGCATTTCTCGACTAATTTCTCTTAAAGAAACCGTTTTGTCTACCTCAACCATAGCAAGAACGTTAATTTCAGTCTCCTCATTTATGATAAACCTCTGTTCTGCCTCTCGATTTCCCTCTTGCCTAAAACGATTCTCAACTTACGGAAAATACTGATGGGATGGATGTTGCCGATTGGGAAATCTCTGAGCATACAACTCAGTAGCATTCCTTGAATTTCTGTGACATTCTCCAAACAATAACAACATATCCACAATTTCACTTTGAGTATACATTATTTTGACGGACAACTGAACTAAAATTTAACGAAAATCAAGAAAATTTTACCTTCTGCTCTTAAAGCTTATGTCACTGTCATAACCTAAGTGAGTGCCTTGTTCTCCAAAGAAGACTTGATCGAAATAACTGCAAAATATTATGCATCATGCCTATCCTCGGCACACTTGACAAAAGTAAATAAATTATTATGAAGTATTTTTCTCAGTAATATTTAATTTTTGTTCTTATTTGTAATCCAATCGCAAATAAATTAGTAACGTTAGATTCGTCAAAATATCCTTTTTTCGGAAAGTGCTTGTCAAAAAATGGTCGCCGTTTTCAAAATAATAGTTATGCACGGAAATGTAATTTTGCCAACTTGACTTATTCATATTTATCATACTAGTCACTAAAACTTCGCGAATGTAATATTCTGATATCACCTGAGGTCCTTAGATTAGTTTACTTCCGATCATGGCCACCTAGATGTAATTTCAAAAGTGACTCCAAAAAAATTAAGTAGACATAAAAACTTTCGAAAATGTCACATTCTGATCTAGAATTGTCTCAGAAATAAAAAAATGTTACAATATGCAGTGTGTTCCATTTAAAAATTTAGAACCGGAGCCATTTCCGGTGAAACCGGAAGTGACCGGAAAGTGAAAACTCCCCTCTTCACATACCATTTACATATACCAAATTTCATTTTGATACACCTAATGGTCTAGAAGTTATGACTTGTCTAATAGATTCGTTGACACCCGGTATGTGTATATGAAATGTTCATTCTTGCAAATATTTTTATTAGTGTACTTTTTATATTTTCCTTCTGAAGGACTACTTTCATACACTATCGAACCTTCCTGTATAACGTTCAAAATAATCCATTTTTGGATATAGGTTTTAAGTTACAATTCTACACTCTACACTCTACGTTCGTTCGTTCGTTTAAAAAAATCAGCCAGAAATTATTACAGACCCTGTGAAATTCAGAACAATGTTGGAAAATATAGAAAAAACATTGGTACATAACTATTTTTGATATTTTCCCACACAACACCACGTCCAATGTTGTCTATTCTCACGCTTCATTTCATTAACAATTACAAAGATGGCAGTACCAAATAATGTTATGTGTTTACATCAGTAGGTATATATCTACTGTTGTTGTTGTTGTTGTTCATCAATTGTTTGTTGATTTTTGTTTGTTTTAATGTCCTGTGTACTATGGATTGGGTTTATTGGGAAAACCATGTGAAAAAGATGCCTTCTTAATATATTACCCTGTATATCTCAGGAACTGGTCGTAGCAAAGCCAATACTGTTTGACATTAAAATAGTGTACTCAAACTAAGATAATAAGAAAAAATTGGAAAAGTTCAAAGAGGGTATTTTTAATTACAAGGTGAATTATGAATTAAACGTCTTTTCGCAAGCTTTGTCATCACCTAGCGTTTGTATCACATTGTATATCAATTTCGATTAAGCAGTATACTGAATGGTTTGTAGTCAAGTATTCCTGAAGCTCAAAATATAAAATAAAAATATACTAAGTGTCACCAAAAAAACCTGTGACTTTTTGACTCACCAAGTATAAAATTTGAATTTTTCGATTTTGACATATTCAAACGATGGGCATCTCTTGTGTTACTTGGTTTGATCACATCTTCATTTTATGAGGTCGAATGAGAATTTCATTTTGAATAATGCTTGACTCACCCTGTATGTGACAATATTCTTTATTAAAAATCAGTCTAAAATTATTATCGTGTGTGTAAGCAATATTTGTCGAGCAAAACTCTTTCATTTAAGATGTTTTCCTACGAGCAATGTTACTTTAAAGAAATGGCCATTTTCCAACTTCGACATCCTGTATTTCGAAAACAAGTCATAGGATTGAGTTGGGACCATGGACACTATTGTTCAGGAGGTCATATTCTACAGCGTACCAAAAATTCAGAAAAATTAACCGGTAACAATTTTTCCATAACGATGCTGCCTAGTCCTTTGATTATTTCATCATCTTGTGTTTTTTATTGGTGTCCCTTTTTTCCTAGTTGTAGCACGCCTCAGCGTGTTTGAATCGAACTTTCAAAAACGGTCATTTTTTTAGTTACCATGGTAACATCAACAACTCGGAAAAACGTCTACATGACAACTTTTAATTACTGATCCGATAGCAGTAACTTGTAACGTCAAATAAAAAACTCGTCCATGATTTATATCTGTTACCTTTTGCTTTTTCATCCATTCGATGAGCTCATTTTCTATTTCTGTGCATCATCAGATTTTTGCCATATTAACCGCGATTCTGCTTTATTTACCATTCAAAGAATCGATATAAGAATTGATTTTTAGGCACTACATTGACAACATAATCTTTGTTGACAAATTGCAAATTTAACTCTGTTTTTCTCATTCCATGACAACGAAAGGTATACCGATATCACATCACGAATTCAACCATTTTACATTATTAGTAAATATTAACATTTGTGTAGAAATAATACCAGTATTTATGATTTCAGATTGCATCAATAAAAAAAAAATAGCTTCAAGTTTTCGTGGATTGCTCTTTTAAACACTTCGAGCACTCCGGCTCGAAAAATCGCGCGTGTTTAAAATATCTTTTTATCCACTTATACTTTAATATACTATTATAAAATTTCATCAGATTTATTTTAACGATATTGGTCATCAGGAAATACATAATTTGCAAAACCTATTATTTCATTATTTGTAGTCAAATACTCAATCCTTGAAATATTTACTAAGTGAAAATATCGTACTCGCAATGTAATCACGTAAAATTCCCTGACATGCAAAGGAATGGTCGAAAATATTCGCTATGCGCCGTGTTGTGCGCATTCTCTAGACATTCATAATAGTGAATTGTTATGAGACCATCTCGTCGTTTCAATCTGATGTTTTATGTGAGTTTCTCTTGTTCCGAAAAACGATGAAGAGAGTAGTTAATATTTTTTTGAAACTTTGTGAATTTTTTACCACACCGTGTATAGCAAAATGAAATAGGGATTTCACTAGGTGAATATATCCTATTGCTCAATTTACTTTCTTTTCAAATTTGTTCTGTTTTGTACTACATAATATATTGTGTTCAATAAACGCTTTTTGAAAACCCATTGTTTTCTTTTAATTTACATTTCAAGATAATGTTACATTGAATAGCGATCTGATATCACAATGTGTGATAACATGAGGATACTATACGGATAGGTTGTATATACGAGTACAGTGGTGGCCGTGGTGGTAGAGCGTTCGCCTTTGGAGCGAAGGGTCGAGGGTTCAAAGCCTCTCATGGTCATCGGTCTCGTGCATGGCATCACACGTTAAAAGGTAAGGGCTGTGTCTTCCCTAGCTCACACAAGTCTCTCGAAGACTTCCGAGGGTTGCGCGTAGGGTTGCAATCGGTTGACGGAAATAACAATTTTAACAATTTTTTTAACTCTGTCACAATTCCTTATCCATTTTGGATCATTAAAAGCTACATGAAAAATACGGAATAGTTCATAGTTCTCTAGGAAAAATACCCAAATCGTTTTGAAAACTTCCATAATATTTCGCAGAAAATATAACACCGTTACTGGAATATTTTACTTCATTGAATACAGTTGTTTGCATAGTGTTACATTTTTTGGTCAACTCATATTTTTGATGATGTCATCGCTGTTCAAGTTAAGACGTCATTATATTTTGATTTCGATAATACTTTCAAAAAGAAATATTTTTTCTGTGTATGGATATCATATTTTTTTCTTTTGTTAGATAACCGTATATTCGAGAAATAAAAGATATTTCATTCATAATAATGAAACATTAAGTCTGGTAACGTAAACTTTTGACTTTAGGTATCTCCACAAAAGAATCTAGTGGGATTAGATCAGGAGATCTAGTTGGCCATTCTAAAAGTCCTCGTCTGCGGGTAGAAGACGGCCATAATTATCATTTATCGTGGCGCTCCAGGGCGACTTTCTGATTTTTGGAGGCGGATTCACTTTTTTCGGCTGCAAGAAAACCCGGAAAAACCTACTGGCCCACTCCGGGTGGCACACTTCGAGCAAACACCAGACGTCGGGATTGGCATCTAGGTAACTTCACAACAAGGTATGAGGTAACGCAAGGACGACGTTTCGTATAATTATCACCAACATCGTCAAAATTTCAAAATTTTGCTTCGACATTGCTTGCACCGTCAAACATGTAATTGGTCTATCGGGATATTTATTGTTAATAAATTTCAAACCTCAGCTTGCGTACACGGGTCTTATCTCCATAACCGAACTGCATTAAAATCCTAATGCGTTGCTTTTCGCTTAAACGGGTTTTGATGTCAATGACTTGTTTAAACCACAATTATTTGATAGCTAACTATTATTGTTCGGTGAAATTTTAAAAACATATTTACAGTAAGTGTCAATTTGCAATGGAGCAATCAATGTGTCAAACGTCTGTTTTAAAATGAGAAATTCATTTCATTTGAGCTGTTCTGAATGTTTGTTTGTATGAGTATTGAGTGAGTTAGTGTGGTTTTGCTGGGTTTTGTATGATTCCTCTACGGTCCTCAGTGCATTTTGCATTAGCTCATATGTTGTTTGCACTTTTTGAGGAAACCATTGGCAAAGGTTTAAGCGTAATGGAATGAATTGGGTATTGTGGATTTTACGTTTTATTCGACCTGAGGAATGTAGAGGTAACATTTTTGGATGAGCTTAGATGTTTTTCGAAGAAGACCCAATGAATTGGCTAATTCTTATGTAGCTGCATGAGTATTTCAGTTTCCGCGAAATCAGTGTGAAATTTCTGCTATTCGGGTGATTTAATAATTAGTTATTATCACAACATGTTCCATAATTGGTCATCACTGGTAAAGTCCTGTTGAATTCTAATGTATATACCTTCATCCACAAACCAATCAAAATCGACTGATTAATTATTATTAGTGAATATAGCAGGTAGTTCAACACTATTCCATTGAAACATATAAAAAAACAGTAACTAAGTAAGCAATATAAAAATCTGAAAAAGAAAAGAGTGTAGCAATGGGGAATCCGTCCATTATCCCATTTTCCACAAAACACATAATAGTAAAAGCAATCGATCCATTGCATCATTCTTGTAAGTACAGACACCGCCTCAAGTCTAAGCAAATACAAAAGCAAAAAGTGCGATCTCACCTTCTGCCTCGCAAAGTAAAGCTGTCTAGCCAAATATTAACTAAAAACACGACAAAAAATCATCTTAAGAAGGTAACCGAGATCGAATGTCTGGATGGGATGATTTATCTCACGTTAAATCCCAGACACGGACGAAAAGTGAAATGAAGCAGTTCAAATAATGGTGTCAAGAACTGAATTAATTGCGTTCAGTACGGCGATCATTACTTTATATTTTCATACAAGGCGTACCTCAAAAACGTATACAAGAAATTTCAGAATAAAAAGTAATATTGGGTATATAGATTGAACTAAACTAACAATTATGAATTTATAATTAAGAATTTCATTACAGAATTAATAAGGAGTTTATATACATCAATTGAGAATTATGAACTATGCGTTTCGTGCTTGATGACCTTGACGTTTGACAGGGGCAGAAGAAAAGTCCGCCCGAACTGAATTATTTTTTGTTTGTTTTTGAAATTGAATAAAGAATAATTTAAAATGGACGACAGTGGAATGATTGAGAGGTTTTCTCAGTTCAAACTTCTCTTTGATAAAAGAGATGCAAATTACAAAAATAAGGTGGAAAAAAAATGCCTGGCTAACTATTTCGGACATAATGGGGGTCACTCGTAATAGACCGTCAGATAGTCACAGATTTAGGTGCCCCATTTTCACATACAAGCCTCGAATAGGGTTGAAAAGTAAGTCGATGTTGAGTAAAATGAAGGGAAATTCACGAGTGGCTCGTGGGGAAAACATATGGAAAAATCAAAAAGAATTTTCATTAAATTTTCCGACGACAAAATCTTCTTTTCCATTCGCGCCACTCAAGACATTATGTTTTTCGGTCTAGTGACGATGTAGGTTTTCATAGTTTCGATGGGCTTGCGTGGGAAAATCTGTTAAAATCTCGATTTTTCTTTACAAGATTATAGCCTCAATTTAACCCTTTAGCCATCTTCAACACTCAAGACTTTGATCTTTCGAAGCCAGGTTCTATTAATTAATGATTAGATGAACACGGCTCGCGTTAAAATATGGAAAATCGAATTTTCCATGGAAAATCGAATTTTCCATATGTTATCCCCAGGAGCCACTCTTAAATTTCCCTCCATTTTACTCAACATCGATGTACTTCTCAACCCTATTCGAGGCTTGTATGTGAAAATGGGGCACCTAAATCTGTCACTATCTGACGGTCTATAAGAAGATTTTCCAATCAGATTTCAAGTCGGTTCATGCAAAAATCATTATAATCGTGTAGCGAGTACAGAAGTTGGCTGTTGTCCAACTAATGTAAGGTATTAAGAGTGATTATTGCATGAATTTGTCATTATGCTTGTACAATCCAAGATTAAGCAATTTGGTACGTTGCAAATCAGAAAACTCTAGCAAGAGCTTGATCAAATCTTTATCATCGACTCATACTTTTAGCCATAGAATGTGAACAGCGTTAGACAGTGCAGAGGAATAAGTACTCCACATTGAAGAGAACATCCAAAAACTGTCCGTCAGGTTCAAAATTCTGTACTATCAGTTGGCCTTATTATTACCTCATGAAATTTTTTGATCCTTTTATACAACACAGAAGGTAAATATTAGTTTCACCTGAGTAGAGTCCAGGTTTAAAATTGTTTTGTTGTAGGACTACAACGACTTTCTCTGTGCCACAAAGTGTAAGTCAGTCAAGATCATAGATAGATAGATACATTAATTATCCTTTCAGACAATTACATAAATTGTATAGGATTCGTCACAATACATAAAACTAATACTAGGTATCGAAGAATTCGCTAACGCTATGAAAACAATTGTCAGTTAAAAATATTTTTAAATTTATCTTAAAAGAATATAATGTTGAAGAATTTTTAATTTTTGTTTGCAGCTTATTAAAAATGTTTAGTCCAATATTGTTGGGCGACTTATAAACTACATGTTTTGAAAACCGGTACACGGTAGTAATTTTTTTGACGACTATTAAAATTATGACACATTTTATAAATATTCAAAGAAGCTACTGTTAAGATGTTCCATTTTTTGAAGAACGATTTACACGAAATCCTTTTAGATATCCCGGCTAGTGATCTGAAAACTCTTTCTTGTGCTATAAATACATCGGCTGATAAAGTGGAATTACCCCAAAGACAAATGCCATATCCGATCCTCGAACCAACTAGTGCATGATACAGACTCAGCAGCTGCGCCTCAGAAACAAAACAGAAAGTAAGTAAGTGAATTCAATATCATTTATCTTTAACCTCAAGTCAGAGCAGCTCTTCTGCCATTTGTGGAACCTCATGAAGTTAGTTTTTTGAATGTTAAAGATCAGTTTATTTGAAGAGTACCATTCACTTATATCATCAAGAACCTTGTTGCATTCCAATTCTAACAAGTCATCATGTACCTCAGACACAATTAAAGATTCATCATCTGCATACATCACAAAGTTGGCATCCTTGAGTAACACCTACGTCAATAGTTGCTCTATCTGACTGTATTCTACATGATCCATCATTATTTGTTTTCACACAAACTGATTCCTCATTACAAGAAAGAAATGAACCCAGTCCCAAGCAATGCCTCTTATACCATCTATGGACAGTTTCATGAGAAGTAGGTCAATATCAACACAGTCGAATGCCCTGCTGAGATCACAAAATATTCCACTCTCCTGCTTCCACATAAGATACCACTTGTTCATACAATGCATAAATAACGGATTCTGTTGATTTTCCATTACGAAAACCATATTGATTTTCGGTTTAGATATTCCATTTCTTCAAAAAACTCGTAAGCCTATCGAGAAAACTATATTCAAATATTTTCGAGATCCCTGAGGGAACCGTGACTGGCCTGTAGTTATTCATATTCTGTGGGTCATGTATTTTGTGTATCGGAGTAACTTAACCAATTTAAGAGATTTTGGGAGTTTTCCCGTAGTAAATGACAAATTGACTAAGTATCTAATTGGTTAAATTATGTATGGTAAACATTTTTTTATCAAAAATGAAGGAATTTTGTCTGGACCGGAGAAAGTTTTATTTTTTAATTTAGCTGCTAGCGAGAAACTCGTCAACGCTAAATGGAAACAAAGACAAGGAATTGCTATTATGACATACCGTTTCCTTTTATATTATTACTGGTACTTCTAACTGGAATTTTTGAAACTACTTCCATCGGAGCTTGTATCATGCAATAGCGATGTGGTGTCCACAGTATGATAACTAGTGATCCCGAGCTTTAGAAAGAAGACAGCGACATGCTATTTGAGAATCGAGAAAACTTTTATGATTTGGATCAGTCAATGGAGGAACAAGAGGACAGAAAGGATGAAACCCAAGCATTATTTGAAAATTATATAAATACAAAACAATTGAATGAAACAACACCTCCAGTCAAAAAAACTAACCATTGGAAAACACTCGGAGAATACAAGAAAGCCAATTGTTGACTCTCAACAAAAATTTAGCTGAAATAAGACGCATTCAAAATTTGACAAAATCAAAATCAGAAACAGATGGTACAGATAGTATGGTAGACAAATAGGAGGGTGTCTGAATAATTCGTCGAAAGAAACTTATCAATATGAGGACTTACCTATTGATAAGATCTTGAAAAAGCAAATTAATGAGTGCATGAAAAAAAGGACTGTTTCGTCCGCAAACTCTTTTCGTCCGCTGTGGTCACTATGATACGGCACGGTACGAGAGCGGCGATTGAGTCATTTTCGTAAATCCACGTTTTAATTAATACATAGGCGCCTGTGACAATAACTGTCATTTGCTGTTGTCAAATTAATTATTTACGAAATCCGCTAGATTTCAGGTAAAGCACTTCAAGAGAGAAGTTTTGGAAATGGTGCTGTTGGAGCACCTGCATCTGAAGTTGCATCAACAAGTACCCAAAATCAAAACTTGTCTCTTGCATCTTCTTCGACAGCAGGAATTAATATCAATAATTGCACAAACTGTACGTTCAATATTCATCTTCGAGATTGATTTAATTTTGTAGTATAATTGAAATAGAGAGTTGTTACACTTCAAATACATTTTGTTTATATTCATTAAAATTATAATCGAGTCTGCAGTTCGAAGAGTTGGACGTAGCTGAGGCCAGCAAACATGCGAGTACTTACTTTCATAAAGGTATGTAGAGGTCGACGAAAAAATGAAATATGCACCTCGGCGAAAAACTGTCTACTGTCTCGCCTGCTTGCTATCCTCGGCTGCGCCTCGGCTATCAATTTGCAGGCTCGATTATAATAGACAGTTTTTCGTCCTTGGTACATAAATAACTATTTTAGCTGTATAGATAGAATATGCATTGCATAATGGGACCTGAAATTATGTAATATTTGTTTTCGTTTTTTTTTGAATACTTTCTAAGTCAAGGAGAGGATCAGTTTTATTTTCAATTCATTTTAAATCTACCTGATATTTATTACTTTTGTTCTAAAGTATTATTTTAAAGAACATCAAAGTAAATCATTCAAATAATGGACTTAGACTTTCCAGAATGGTTAATCATATTTATTTCACTGAAGACAGTTTGAAATAGATATTTTGAATTATTTTGTTTATTTTTATGTTATCATGATTGTGGTAAAATTAGTTCCTGAATTCAGTTTTTAATATGTATTTCAGGTAAAATTTCCAAACAAATCACTATCAAAATAATAATGTTCACTAGTTGATCAAAGTTTTCCAAAGCCAAATTTGCGTATTGCACCAATTTTTTGTTCACTCTATGGCTTCGTTTTGAGAATAAAATATAATTTTTGGCAACTATTCATTAGGAAGACTTGATTCTACGTTGGTTTCAACACAGTTGAATTGATTACAATTAATTTTGAATTTCAGATGTCATTTGTTGTAGCTCGTTTTCTCCATGGCCACAAAAAATGAGGTTTGGTCAACACTAAGTTCATCTTCTTCTACTTTTGTTTGGCCTTTTCCCTAGCACTAAGTTTTTTCAGGATTGCTTGAAATAAATATAGAGAATTTAGTGGTAACATTATATTATGACGTCATTTTTGGGGTGTTCCAGTTATCGGTTAGTCCTGAAAGTTTGCAGGTGCCTCCCCCCCCCCCCCAATAAAAAACGCACGCTACCGAGAATCTTCGCATTGAGAAGGGGTTTACCTTCTGAAAAAGGTCAAAGTAAATTTGCGGTGTAAAGAGGGAAGTAGAAATCCCGAGTGATAGAGGCGGAGTCCAATATTAAAAGAAATCTAATAGCGTCTCACTCCACCTCATTGCCCATTCACGTTATAGTAAAATTAGCATTGAATGCTTCCATGCCGCCTGAAATTCCAAACGCACCTAGTTTTACAACCCGGCCTATTTGTAGTTATGACAAAGTTTACCAAATAAAAAATGTGACCTGCGTGACCTCATTGCTATGATATTTGGAGTTCAAAGGCTACCGCAAACTGCGGCGGACAGAATGCAAAATTGCATTGTTTTCTTCCTGGGATGAATATTTCGCATATTGATAATAATTATTGATACAGCTAATAAAAAAATATAAGAATGTTGGTAAGTGAGCACACATCATTCAATCATTCGAATCCAATT
The DNA here is from genome assembly GCA_944452925.2 of Chrysolina oricalcia. NCBI lineage: Eukaryota > Metazoa > Arthropoda > Insecta > Coleoptera > Chrysomelidae > Chrysolina > Chrysolina oricalcia. The sequence goes on from OX101812.2 coordinate 19,142,013, forward strand.
TTCTTTTTATCGACGTCTAGATAGAAACGCTGCAAAAGCGATTCAAGATATGAAAAAAACCTAAAAGACTTCAAAATAGACATTTTCAGAAAATCTGTAAAAAAACTAAATGCTGCTGCATATTGTTTAGTTGCTTGGTTTTGTGAAAGACTTTCGAATTTCCTTGTGTTCGAAGAATACGTAAGGCTATCGTTTTGAGTTCGTGTAAAAGTTCGTATATTTATAAAACATTATAACCATTCTTCATAATTATGTCGAAAAAAATTTATTGTTCTCTAATTGAACTGAATATTTTTCATACATTCTCAACAAGCCGTTACTAATAGGATAATTAACCGTCACGAAAAAATATTGTTCATCTTTTTTCTAAAAAAATAGAACATTAACAAAAGTGGAAGCAATCAAAGACAGATTTTAATCTTTCAGATGTTTATTGTTTTCAAAACACAACTGTCTCCTGTTCATAACAACCTGAGTGTGTTTTCTTCGGAGACTGGCTTTGTTCAACGTCTGAGACTCAATGCATATACTTCGATATTTGCAAGGCTGAAGTGAACAAATTATTTGAGATAGGACCAGATGAAAGAGTCTAGTGGGTAAGATTTGTCGACCTAGCAGGCCATTTACCTCCCGTAATATTCCATGTAATTAATTTGAAAATGTATAGTGGTTCATATGATTGTACTCGGAAAGACAGTCTCTGTCATAATTCACAATAAAAAATATGAGCACTCCTTTGGATAAATGTTGACAAAACAGAAAATGTGGATAATTGGAATCAGTCATTTAAAAAATAAATAAGGGACGTTACAAATTTTTTTCAAATGAAAAAGTTACAGGGCCGCGAACACTTGGGCGAATCACCACAGGTATAGTGAAACATCGAATTGAATAATTTTTGGCAGTTCTCGGGGCGAAGGTTTAGCCATTGACGAAATCCCTGCCTCACTGACAACAAGAATAAATGTATTGCATTGTGAATACATGAGATTCTACATGATGATGGATGGTGACTGCAAGGAAACTAGACTCAATTCAAGTCATTGAAATATAGAATATTTACAGTCTAGTACCATAACAATGAAAGTTTCAATGATAGTTCAGATACATACAATCGGGTACGAATTTGTATGAATATATAGCGTTACATTTAGTTACTACACCTTTTTCATATGTAATTCAGAAAGTATAACTTGTAATTCAGATTAGTAAAATGTAATTCAGAAAACGTAACTTGTAATTCAGAATTGTTAATTGTATTTCAGAAACCGTAACATGTAATTCAGATTAGTAAATTGTATTTCAGAAACCGTAACATGTAATTCAGATTAGCAAGTTGTATTTCAGAAAGTGTAACTTGAATTTCAGATTAGTGAATTGTTATTCAGAAAGTGTCAATTGTAATTCAGAAACCATCACTTGTAATTCAGAAACCATCAAAGATCTGACCGGTGTGAAAAGTGCGGCCAAAGATAGCTGCCGAAATCTCCGGAGACACCCCGGAGACACCTAAAGGGGGCTATTATGATAAATAATAACAAATATCTACAAAATAGAGTATGTGGACCTTTTGCATAACTTTACTGACAACAGGGTTGAAAGTGGGTGGGTGAATAATGCGGTTGTAGCGTAAAATGACTTCCGGCAAAGGTATTGTAATAAAATTATTTCACTTTTGGACTAGGGTTGGATATTTTGAATATGCAATTTTCTTAAAGTACCGAATAATGGGATTCAGGGTTGAAATTTTCAACCCTAAAATTTTGAATATTCATTTCAAATTGGTTCTAGCATACACAGATTTTGACTGTCCATTTTTTGTTGTAAAAGGACCATTCCGTTAGAGAATTGTTGACCTCCGTTGGGATCCCGGGGTGGATTTTTCAACCCTACTATCGGGGGAGCCAGGTGGTGCATTTAGCACTTATCTTAAAAATTCGACTTATGAGTGAAGTCGTCGTCGGAGCACTAACAAATTTTGTCAAAATGTTGCAAATCCTTTCTCCTTTACTGTTTGATCAGAAAATTCGACTTACCGAGGGAGCCAGGGGGTGCATTTAGCAACGCTTATCTGAAAAATTCGAAATATGAATGAAGTCTACGTCGGAGCACTAACAAATTTTGTCAAAATATTGCAAAACACTTCTCCTTTACTCTGATTGAAAAATTCGACTGCCCGAGCAAGCCAGGGGGTGTATTTAGCAACCCTTATCTGAAAAATTCGAAATATGAATGAAGTCGTCGTCGGAGTACTAACAAATCTTGTCAAAATATTGAAAATCACTTCCCGAGGGAGCCAAGGGGTGCAATTAGCAACTCTTCTCTTAAAAATTCGAAATATGAATGAAGCGACGTCGGAGCACCAAAAAATTTTATCAAAATGTTGCACAGCACTTCTCCTTTACTGTTTGATCAGAAAATTCGACTTCTCGAGGGAGCCAAGGGGTATATTTAGCAACCCTTCTCTTAAAAATTCGAAATATGAATGAAGTCGACGTCGGAGCACCAACAAATTTTGTCAAAATATTGCAAAACACTTCTCCTCTACTGTTTGATCAGAAAATTCGACTTCCCGAGGGAGCCAAGGGGTGTAATTAGCAACCCTTCTCTTAAAAATTCGAAATATCTCGGAAACGCTTAAAATTTTCCAAATTTATCAGGATATCTTTTTTGATTGCCTTCAGAAAATCTACAAAAAATGTGAATGAATTTTTTCCATAAAATCAATGTACCGTGAAATATTCCAAAAAAAACGGGGAATCGATAGATCTCCCAAACTATTGAAAAAAATCCAAATTATTTTTTGGAGCAAATACCTTTTGACAAAATCTACCTACTCTTCAAATTTCAGTTTTTAGAATTCGTTAACAGAGCGGGGAAAAAATAATATCGAAAAAAAACGGGACTTGGAAACTTTTTTTATAAAAGCATCAAAATCTAAAAACTAAACGAGATATCGAAAAGTTTGTACGAACAAATTCATTGTACTAACTCAGTACTGCAAAAAACTACGTATGATTTTTTTTATATTTAAAAAAATATATATAAAATTTCACGATATCAGCACCTTCTGGCGGGCCTTTATCTTCCACCTAGTCTTCTGGCAATTTTTTCTCCACTTATTTGTATAACATCCGATTATTCTGCCAATTTCCAGCCTTGCACCTTATGACTTATTTTACATAAAAAAATGCATATTTAACCCTCTACCCTCGCGTTATTCATCCGGGGTGCCTTCTGGCGGCCCGTCTCATGCTACGTTGGTGACAACAGAACCTATAAATGCTAAAATTCACTTTGCACCGAGTCACCCGTATTTCTACGTAGTCAGCTCTCCGTCTAATACGGGTTGTTCTTGGTTTCTGAATCACAGTTGACACTTTCTAAATTACAACTCACGCTTTCTGAATTACATGTCACACTTTCTGATTAACAATTCACTAATATGAATTACAAGTTACACAATCTGAAATACAACTTACTAATCTGAATTACATGTTACGGTTTCTGAAATACAATTTACTAATCTGAATTACATGTTACGGTTTCTGAATTACAATTTACTATTCTGAATTACAAATTATACTTTCTGAAATACATGTTATATTTTCTGAATTACAATTGAAAAAGGTGTAGTTAGTTAGATTTTATTTTTAGTAGTTAGTTTTTAGTTTTCAAGTAAGATACATCTTTTAATTGGGTCGTTAGGGCACCATTTGTATTTCTTCTACAATAACTAAAATACAATGCAAAAAACGCTATACCATCACGAACGTCAAGCACTACCGATCTCAGACAATTGTTTGCTACGCTCCTCTTCCAAACAATTGTCTTCGATCGGTAACATGTGCTTATCGTTCTTTATACTCAATAAACTATTCATTCAGCCATATAAATATTCACTTAACTTATTTATTCTCAAGATCCTATTTTTGGGTGATAATTTTCTTAAAAAGAGTCGTTTACGGTATTTATTAACAGTTCGATAATTCTAAGTTAGCATAATGTTACTTGATTGATTAACAAATATTGAAAAAACCCAAGTGTTACTATTACAGTTCAAGAGCAAACTAAACTCTAACGGTAGCTCCCTCCCCTCTCCCTTCTCTGTGACACTCATTTCGGGATAATTGGGCCCTTTGTGTCTTGCCGCCAGTCGCTCGCTAGCCCCTTGCAAATTGCAAATCAACCAGTTTTTAGTAGGTAACTAATTGTGTGAGTGACCTGGAGCGTGATCACTATCCGTCAATAAATCATTTCTGCTTCTTATTACTTATTATTTGTCCATTTCCAGAAAGCAAATGTTCAAGTTGAATTGAATTATGAAATATTTAAGAATTATAATTTGATAATATATAATTTCATTATTCTTATATAGGCTACCTAATTTGGCATATTTGCAACTTCAATAAACCCATTTACAACTTCTATTGTTTTATCTCCAGTGCTAAAATTTCCGGAATAGCTTCAGAATAATATTTTAACTCATGAATGAATCAACAATTCATTGAGTTATCCATAGTATCCATGTAAAAGAGCATAGTTATGTGAGGGCGCTCGAATCAGTTAAGATAAATGCTCGAAAATTGAGTCAGCAGGGGTTAAGCAGAAATCACTTTGACGATGTAATTTTCAATGGATCATTCCAATTTTTTTTGAGCATAGATAAATGTATACGTGAAGCATCTCTCGAAGTAGGTACATTTTCGAAAAACAAATAAAATTAGTTCCTGAGATAAAAGTTAGTAAATCTGGTCAATGTTCTGCATATTTTTAAAAGTTTTTTTTTTTCATTTGAAAAAGTACTTCGAGAGATGCCAAGATCCAACAATCCAAAATCAGATGATGAAAAAAAATCTCGAGTTTATTCAGCGAGTTCCGAGTATTTTGATTTCTCCCGTTCCTTGTTTTACTAATAGTCAATAATAAGGTTGAATCCCTCTTAAGAACAGTATACGAAGTCTCAACGTTTAGGTGATAATTTTTTTGGCGGTATTGGGCCCGAAGACGAAGAGAGTTCCAGAGGTACTGATTGCTCAGTCACTATTTGCGCAATGAATACCTTTCATAGTTATTGTCTTGCGTGTAAAAATTCCATTTGTTTTTCGATGGTATGTTCGACGTCCTCATCGCAATTCCATCCACTCCCTGTATAATTGCTGTAGCATCAAGTCCATAAATCCAGATGTGAACATCGTTTAAATTATGACGACATCTTACCGTTTGCATTGCTTGCTCGTGCAGACAGATTGATAAATGTGGTATGCTTCACGGAGCCCTCGACAGAATTTCGGTGGCAAATTTCGGGGCGATGATATAATTAATTATTTCTCATTAAATAGGTATTGCTTCGAGAGTTCATGATGCATCCAATTTAAATGAGGAACAAACATTGTCAGACAATTATATCGAATGGATCGGTATCGGTGGTGTTGTAAGTGAACATAACTGGAAACACCTGCGGTAATATAGATCATCTTTTACAGGATTGTTGGTTATTAATAAACCTTTTCTTATTATTACCTAAAATTATAAACATCAATCCATTTGTGTATGTTTCTCTCACAGATAAGTTCTCATTCAGTGAAAATTTCACCTGTCTTGGTTTTGAATATTAGTATAGACAATATTAGTATAGATCAAGCCCAAATTTTAGATAAACTGAGTACATGTCCATTGCTTTTTAATTCATAACTCATATCCCAGTTGGAGTGTTCTTGATTGGTTGTTTGGTTTTAAGGCTAACGACCGAGATACCAGGTTAAGCCTTGGGGTCTATCGAAAATCGCTCACAAATTGTTACCTCTCGCGAATGGCTATAACTCAATGTGGAGTGCCGCAGGGATCAGTACTTAGCCCCACTCTCTTCCTTCTCTATATAAATGACCTCACAAAAGTTAATATATCAGGGAAGTATAAGTTTGCCGACGATACGACCATATTTTGGCATGACAAAGATGATCACACATTATACCACAACTAATTAAACCCTGGTGTGACAACAACTTACTTCTCTTCAATGTTTCTAAAACCAGCCTACTAACATTCCGCGGCGTGCTTTCTGCTATGAGTTTAGGCACTAATACCATTGATAATGTTCCCTTCACTAAATTTCTCAGACTCCACATTGACAATAAATTAAAATTTAACGACCATGTCACTGAATTGTGCAAGAAATTGTCACCCGAATGCTACATCAGGTTAATGATTAAGAGAAGTTGGTTTCACAGCTGCTAAAGCAGCTTATTTTGCTCTTATTGAATCCCACTTAGTCGATGGCATAGCATTCTGGGCAGTGTGCTGCAAACAACTATTACAGATGGTGCAAGTTGTACAAAAAAGAGTCATTAGGGCTCTCTATGAAGTAAAATTGCGTGATTCTTGCAGGGACCTTTTCAAAACTCATAGAATCCTCAGAGTAACATCAATTTTTATTTTAGAAACCACATGCTTAATTCACAAGAATCGTCACAAATTTATTGCATACAACGTTCTCTAACCATAACACGCAATCATCGCAAAAATTGAAATTACCCTTACCGCTAACAAAAAACAATCTTGTCAAGGAATCACCCATTTATAATGGGCTGAAAATTTATAATTGCTTACCATTACGTTTAAAGAAGATTGAATCACTTGGATTATTCGAAAAAAAAATTAAAAAAATCGCTATTCTGTCACACACAAAAAAAAATGTTTTCAACAGAAAGCAGCCTGCTTTGTACTAAGAAAATTATTCTGTTATATATAATCTATAAAATGTGTCTTTATTCGAAGAAATCTATTTTTTCACTGCGATTTACTCCAATCAAAAATATTTACTTTGAAACAAAAAATCAGCAATACTCAAGGAATTAGGATTTCTTTATCTAAGAAATTTCGTTTTCTCCGTTCGACACATTAAGATTTCTCTGTCCAAGAAATTATATTTTCTCTTTCAAAGAGATTACGATTTCTCTTTCCAAGAAATACGTTTACTCTATCCAAGAAATTAATTTTTTTCTGTCCAAGAAATTAGATTTTCTTTATCTGAGAAATTAAGTTTTCTCCGTTCAGGAAATTGCGTTTCTCTGTCCAAGAAATTACATGTTCTCTTTCCAAGAAATAACGATTTCTCTGTACTAGCATTTACTTTTTTTCATCAAAGAGATTACGTTTTCTACATTTTTCTTGAGTATAGTTCTTGTGCGAAGTAATCGTGTTTACTCTATTGAAACTATTATTGTTCTTTTTCTGAAAATTTACAATTTCTTGAATTTAAAAAATCAAAAGTTTTGAAAGATGTTCTCTTAGTCGAAGATAATAATGCACTCCTAATGAAGCATTTCATTCCCCCATAAAGAGAAAAATATTTTCTCTGAATAAGAAAACAAGTGTTCTCAACAGGAGAAAATTAATTCAAGAAATAGAAAACAACCGAAATCACCAAATTTACGACAATTTCACTAGACACGCGTTTCGACAACAAAGTTAGCATATTCAAGAGATGAAGCCTTCAGCTCCTGCGAAACGACCGTTGAGTGAAATTGACGTAAATTTGGTGTTTGGGTAGTTTTCTATTTCATGAATAAATTATATCCTGTTGAGATTTTTTTGTACAGAAAAAATATTTTTTAGCTTATGAAAGAATGTTATGTTTTAGATAGCGTGGATCATTATCCTCAAGTGAGGGTGATAACCTAGTTCTTCCAGAACGAAAGGTGCGTCCAGTGACATAGTTTGGGTTGTTTTTTATTTCTATCATTTTTATCTAAGAAATAGCATTTTTGCAAAAGCTGAACTAATGAATTTTTAATGCGGAAAATTGTAAATTGAAAAACTATCAAAGATACCTAGGAAAAATAAGTGTAAATGTTTCTGAGGAAGGAAAACGTTGTGCAGAAATTTAGCAATATATGATTTTCGACGATGGCCATTAGTGTACTTATTTCTTTGAAGGTGTGAGGCTTGAAGGAAAACGTGAAGTATCAAAGACATATTATCACACTGTTGCAGTCTTTCTAAGATATCACAAAGTAACCTTATTCTATGAAATATCAAGACAAAAAGTAAATATTTAAATCAATAGCTCGTTACTTTCTCAAAAGCAATAAGTTAAGGAAATAAAATCCAAAAAAAACATAGTATAATGATAAATAGGAAGAAATACATGAAATACCTAGACGAGGTATTGAAGGCTTTCAAACATGAATCAAATTGATATTTTACTATAACTAGTACTAAGTAATACTACCTTAAACTATATATCTAACAAATATGGCTGTACGTCTGTTTTCCTGTATATTATGCTTCCTTGTCTCCACTGCAGAACATCCAGGTTGCTGAAAACTTATAATCATGAAAAATTCCGACGTACACATGAACATGATAATGACTTTGTTAATAATATTATAATCAGTATTTTTTCTGTTGGATATGAAAAATACTGAGGCTTTAATTTCCTCAGTTTTGGAGTAAAATTTTCAAGAGAGTGAAGATAACCACGCCAAGGAAACAGAAAATGTATTTTTTTGAATAATTTACAGAATCGAAAATAATTCTTCTATGCACAGGGAAATATTACTACTGCAAATCCCTACAAGTCGGTAGGTAATAATATTATAATTCGAATAGACTTTAACAGAAAACGCATTAGTGAAAGTCCAAATTTTAAAGTGTTATTTTGGGAGAAGAATCAATGAACTTATTCATGGCGGCTTTTGAAAAAGTGCTGTACAAATTATGACATACTCCATACTGGAACTTCAGAAATTTTAACAATAATATAATTACCACAAAGTTCGCAATATTGTAGGAGGGTTGTACAGGATATGCGGCCTCACAAGCTCTTCGACCCATCAGATCTTATCCTCATGAAAAAAAGAAATACATGACGCATATTTCTCACTGACAACTACTTATCTAAGTATAATAACATGATGATAATTGAAATATTTCCTCCTTCAGGCACATTGAATATATTTTTTTCCTATTTTCCTTTGGTGTTTATAGTGGAATCGACTGCTATGGTAATTAGCCACTATGTGTTCTGCTGGGTAGGCCTTGTTACTCACCCCAGTCGAGCTACGAGATTTTAATAATTCAAAAGGTTAAATTTGATAAAAAAAATCCCAGCCATAACTGGGGCTCGAACTCCGGTCCTTATGGCCCAGAGTCGGACGCTCTCACAACTGCGCCACGCCCGACGTAAAACATCAATTATCTCTCAGATGTAGCTCAATATCCGTCATAGTATTAGTCAGGGAAGCAGTTGTTTTCTGTCTGAAATTTGCCCCATATTCTACTCTATTGAAATTAATTGAGAAAGGAATTTCAATATTGTAAAAAGTATTCGATTTAAATAATGTTCCACTCTCCAGTAAACTGATCGGACTATCGCCGAATCTTTCGCATTTAATTAAACAGGTGATATTCAAAAATACGTAAAAATACATTACTGTGAGAAGAGTTGCAAGGTGCAAAAATGTCTGAACATAACCATGTAAATCAAAATAGAAAATTGCAGATGAAATAATAATTTGAAAGTACAGTTAGTATTGAAAAAGAGTGTGCTAATAGTGTTTTCGAATAACAATTTCAATTTGGTTTCAGTTCTGTAGCTCGATTGAAATTCATTTAAAAATTCATTGTTCACTGTTTCAATATTTCATAACTGAGGTAACTTGCAAACATATTTTTTATAATTTTTTTTTGCTGAAGATATTTATGGTGTTCAAGAACCATTTTGAACGTAACTTTTGCTTCATTCAACCCTGTTTTGCACCTTCTGCGGTTTTTGAGATAAGGATGTTAACACTGTGCATTTAGAACAAAAAAGTATGTATCAGATCAACAACCTTTCTTGTCAAAACAAGAAAATGCATTTTATTGGTTATAAATAATTTTTTGCTATGAAACAATCAACTTTGTCATTATAACTGAATAAATTATATAATTCAGTTTATGTAGACAAAATCTTCTGAAATTTTTTTGTTCAGTATATTCAATTTCAAAAATGGAATTTATTTTAGTTCGCTAGATACCATCAAGTTTCACTCTTGTTTCCCATTACATCATAAATTACTGACAGTGCCTGGAATTTATATCTATGAATGTATACAATTTTTAACTAAACAACCAAAGATTTTCGAAGCTTTTAAAAAAAATCACACATACGAAACCAGACATAAAGACGATTTTAACTATCCGCTACACAAAAAAGCACTTTATGAAAAGAACACACACTATAAAGCAATGAAATTCTATAATAAACTTCCATATGAAGTGAAGAGCATTGAAGCTGCGGGTGCCTTCCTGAAATCTTGTAAAACCTTTTTATGCAACTCAGAGCCTTATACGCTGGAAGAATTTCTGCAGGAGTAATACTTGACTTTGGATCCATTGTGTCTATTACTGATGTATTTTATGTATATGTATATGTGTATATATTTATATATTGATTTTTATCGAAATGTTTTTACTGTTTTTACTTGACGTATTTCTTAGACTATGTGTATATAGAATGTGCTTTGTGTATGTTGTATGTAGACTACTCTACTGAAATAAATATATATCTATCTATCTATCTATCTGTCTTCTTTATTTTGAATTATATAAAAGACTAACCTAAAAATACACCGAACAAATCACTGTAAACTCAAACGTGAGGAGCTATCATATTATTATGAATGTGGTTATACGAGATATATAGATACGACATAGATAGATACGATAGATACGACTGGTCTCCAACATAACCCTGTTCCGAGTTTGATCACAGAAATTGCAATTTAACCACTAACTGACATACATGGCTTGGTAAGAAAATATCATGAAAAATACCAAGGGCACTAGTGACTCGACTTTCATTACTGTCTGTTAAGTAAAAAACTGGGCTTGTTGTTGAAATAAGGTTGTACTGTAAACGATGACTGAATGATCTTATTTAGAATTCAAGTAATTATAATATTTTTAACATTTCAAAGCTAACTTTTATAGAAATATTCTGAATTAAATGAAAACAATAATTTTACTTACCCCTAAAATCCACAATACATTCTCCAGGCACACCCACTCATTTCCGTGTTGTCAATTCATGATCAAAAATAGTTTAAACTATTTACCGGCCGCTGCGTAAGAACTACCACGTTTCAAACACCAAGGTGAAATGGCTGAAAAGGACACACATAGCAGTTCATCGCATCGATGTCTGCCGAAATTAAACGAAAACAATTTCAAAATTGTGTGTTCATTGAATTAAGAAAATATAACAAAATATTTTCTTGAGTTGAGTAATGTTTGTGAATAATAATTCAATTTGAGAACGTATCATTTCTTGGTCTGAAAAGAACATCCTGTGTTGATGTTAGAGAAAATATTCTTAATATTTCTTGAACCAAGAAACTTTTGTGAGAAATTTCTTAATTCGATAACCAAACAATTCTTCAAATTAAATTTTAACTTGTTTTTGACCCGATTCTCAATGTTACTAGGTGTCTGGGATTCAAACATGATATCCAGTTTCGAATCTCTTCAACTGTTCCGTTTGAAAATATTCAATTGCTCAGAAACTGATTTTATTTTCTCCAGGGAATTGACCACTTTCATTATTATCAACTTTGAAATTTATTGAAAGAAGATCACCTCAAAACATTTTTGCATTTTTATGTCCAAGAAATTAGTCTTTCTTTATCCAAGAAATTACATTTTCTCCGTTCAAGAAAATACGTTTTCTCTGTCCAAGAAATTACATTTTTCTCTTTCTAAGAAATTACGATTTCTCTATCCAAGAAATTACCCACTATTGAGAACGTCAATTCTCCATTTGAAAGAATAATTTTATCGATTATATATAACAGAATTATATTCTTGGAATAACGAAAGCTGCATTATTTCGATAACTTGTTCGCGTTCATGCAAATCTGAATCAAAACCTGTTTTTGTACATGCGTACTGTAATGAATGATTATGTTCATAAGTTTTTGATGATAAATCAATCTCATAATTATTTTAATAAGTGAATACCTTCGCAAATTCATTCCTTCATTTCGAAATGACAAAGGCAGTTCTGGTCAAAAATAGGTTGCAGTGTTGAGTAATTCATCGAAAAATTTCGAATTTTTTTTTTACAACCAGATTGAAGAATAGTCGATTACTCCAAATAATATTCCAATTTTCTCACCCTGCAGAAATGTTTATTACTCTTGAGTATTTGAAAAATTTCAAAATGAAATCATCAGAAATGTTATTTGAAGGAAATATTACTATAGTTTGAGAATAATATTATCTTGAAAGGAGAAAATTGAATATTTTGTACTGAAACACACAAAAATTTTTGACGAATACTTTAGTTCTCTCAATACAAGAATATTTTCTCAGAATTATAAAATTGCTCAAGAATATTAAAGTTTTGAAAGAAAACTTTCGATTTGATCACAATAACCAAATTTTCTTGATTAGAAACGAAATTCTATCAATTCAAGACAATTGATTCAATACTTTTGAAATTGTTAAGTTGAGAAGTAATTTTTATGTGTGCATCCTTTCTAAAACTAGGAGAAAAATTTTCATTAGTGAACCCTTATTATAGCTTGCCTCATAGATTTTTTGATTGACCTGAATATGTTTGCATCGTGTAGCTGTAATTACTTATTCATTTTGCTTAGGAAAAAATAAATTGTCATAAATTGTCAAACTATTTAATACTATAGGGTTTGTGCATTTTATATTTTACTTACACCAATTTTTGATATGTCTGTATCAGTACCATGTTTTTTATTGTTTTTGTGTTTGTTTCTGATGTGTTAGTTTGTAATGTTTCAATGTGTAATACCTTTACTTAACGAAATGAAAGAAATCATTTAAAAAATCGCTTGTATTGTTGTTTCGACAGTCACTGTTATTTCAGCGAATCCCAGTATCGATTTCGTAAAACAAAATCTACTATCAAGCTCCCGAGTGGTAACAGACATAGTCGAGGGTCTTGATCAGGGTAAGCACACTTCTCTGACATTAGCCAAGGCATTCGACTGTGTATCCCACTCTATCCTCATTCAAAATTTGAGTAACCATGGTGTAAGAGACACTGCTCTTGTTCTAAAAGGGCCTTATCTTGAAAATAGTTATCAGTGTGTTGACGTTAACAATATCAAGTCGGACTTGAGAAGCAATTTGTCATGGAGTTTTTCAGGGTTCTGTCCTCGGCCTATTATTGTTCATTATTGATACAAATGACATATGTAGTTTTATTGCACCATAACAAAATGTATATTGTTTGGTGACTATAAATTCTTCATATGCTCAAATAAATTACATATCAGTCTACCACTTCCCGTCTGGTTTCCTAAACTCTCAAGATATCTGAAATGCTTCAAAGAGTTTTCAAAGTGGAAGTCGTACATTTTTTGTCGACATGGCATTATTAATCCTTGGATTATTATTCGGATTTTACTAATGTTAATTTGATGATAATTTGAAAATGAATGTTTTGTTGGTCTGTTGAAGGTTGTGATTCAGCAACGCTTTTGTTTGAAACTGGAATGTCACAATCAACAAGTTTGTTCGAGAGTAACAATATAATATTTTGTCATCAAATGATTTGCGGTAAGACGCAAAACCGTCAAGATCATCCGGTGGTAATACCTCTATATATATCTCTCTTTGCCTACGATCGAATTCAACCAAAATACCCGTCATTTTTTCTAAACGTTGCTTGAGCTCGATTCTATTCTCTTCGTTATTCTGATTTCCGTCTTTTTCTAGAAGACTGATGAATTTGGTTAATTGACGTTTCAAATTACCATTTTTTCTACTGAGACCTTCTAGTTCAGCCTCTGCCATTTTAATGAAACAGTTACAGTTTTACTATGTAATAGTGAGAGGTTTTTTGTATGAAACAATTACAACAATGTCACACAGCTCGAATGAATCTCGAAAGCTGAAAATCAATCAATCAATCAATCAAGATATATTTTATTGTCAGAAGAACAAGTCCTGGTGGACAAAGATAAAAATATAAAAGTCACAATATTAAAAGAATAATTTTATCAATAAGAATAAAAGTGTGTTGTAAAGAGAAACATTCTTAAACGAAAAGTGAACCAAAACATGACTCCTTTGGGAATGGAAAAATCCTACGATAAATTGAAGTTACCTTTTTGTTATATCTAACAAAAAACAACTACTTCTCTGGTAAAAGCCACGCTGGATATTGAACTACATCTGATAGATATTGTAAAAAGGCCCTATATAAATTTCATTGAAAATATGAACAGGATGTTCATAAAGTCAGTTGTGGAATCATCTGCGACTGAGTTGGAATTTAGTCGCTGTTTTCCATCGTACAAGATAACCTCTCTTGGAAGGGATTCATGTTTTAAAGAGATACATTCTCAATTGAAAATTGGATCAATACATGACTCCTCTGGAAATAGAAAAACCCTACGATAAAATTGAAGTTACTTTTTTGTTACATCTAACAGAAAACAACTACTTCCCCGGCAAAAGCCACGCTGGACATTGAACTACATCTGATATTTATTGAGAAAGACCCTATATAACTTGAGAGAAAAAATCTGAAAGTGAAAATTTGCATTTTCATTCAGATAGTTGATTATTTATTAAATGTCCAGTTTCCATTGGAGATTCTTATCTATGAATGAGATAATGGAGAAGGTTATTCAGAAGTATCACTCACAGAAAATCGCTCATTCCATCGATGCGTGAATAATTGTATCTCTTTCGCTAGGCCTCCAATACATTTTGGTCGACAAAAATTTATTTCACTCTTCTAAGATCATCAGGGAGGTCGAAAGAATTGGAAAACATACTCTTCAGAAGCAATTTCACACTTTAATGAGGAATTGTTGGACTATTTCTTGTGGGGTGAAACTTTGAAAATATTTTTCTGACATAAAACCTGTCATGGGTATGGCATGTTGATTTCATTGAAAATATGAACAGGATGTTCATAAAGTCAGTTATGGAATCATCTGCGACTGAGTTGGAATTTAGTCGCTGTTTTCCATCGTACAAGATAACCTCTCTTGGAAGGGATTCATGTTTTAAAGAGAAACATGTTTTGATCCAATTTTCAATTGAGAATGTTTCTCTTTAAAGCCCCATATAACTTGAGACAAAGATTCTGATAGTGAAAATTTGCATTTTCATTCAGATAGTTGAAATTAAAAGACGCCATATTTTGTAATATTTAACAGAAATCAACTATCTGAATGAAAATGCAAATTTTCACTTTCGTATTTTTTCTATCAAGTTAGGTTCTTTTCACAATATATATCAGCTGCAGTTCAATATGCAGCGTAGCTTTTGCCGGGGAAATAGTTGTTTTCTGTTAGATATTACAAAAAATAGCTTCTTTCAATTTCAACTATCCGAATGAAAATGAAAATTTTCACTATCAGACTTTTTGTCTCAGGTTATATAGGACCTTTTCACAATATCTATCAGATGTAGTTCAATGTCCAGCGTGGCTTTTGCCAGGAAGTAGTTGTTTTCTCTTAGATATTACAAAAAAGTAACATACATTTATCGCAGGTTTTTTCCATTTTCCAAGGATTCATGTTTTGGTTCAATTATTTTCAGTTGAGAATGTTTCTCTTTACAACATGAATCTCTTCCAAGAGAGGTTATCTTGTACGATGGAAAATAGCGACTAACGTTTGTCTTTCAGTCGCAGATAATTCCACAACTGACTCTATGAATATCCTGTCCATATCTTCAATAAAATCAATAAAAATGAGGTTTCTATATATATATATACAACAGAAAATATCGGAAGTCAGAATGGACAGTACAAACTACGAACATTCAGAGGGTTCTGTTACAACAAATAATTAAACGAATATGAAATTATGAACACAACAATACATTTATTTATTATTAAAAGTCTAGTAAATAAAAGTTGTGAAAGTAAGTGAATAAAGTAAGTACAAGACTTCATGGGTTTCAATACGGTTATTTGGATAACATGAAGAGTTAGACAGAAATTTAAAAAATCTAAAATGTGGGTTGAAGTAATCTTTGAGGTCATAAAGAGGTTGCAATATCAATTTTTCTTCAATGGCCTTTCTGAACCGTTCAAGACACGTTACGTTCCTTATGCTAGGAGGCATCAGGTATTGTACATTTTGACACCATTGTAGATAATAGAATCTTTTACCATAGTGTTGGTAGGTCTTGGTAATCTAAGCAACTGTTTTGTCGTGTGCTGTGTTGAGAATCCGTAGTTTAAAGAAGATTTTTGTTTCTATGGATGAGGCTGACTGATTCCACAATTTGAATGGACACAACTGAGGAAACTTAGTTGATGTCTTGTTGCATATATATGTTCATTAGCGATAGATAAATAGGGAAGGAGTGTAATGATATTAGTTTTCTCTGAGTTAATTACTAAATAATTTGAGTTGCACCATTTTTCAATTATTGCTATATTTCTCTCTATTTTTTCTTTTAATTGTTGAGCTCTTTTGTCGTGCCATAAGAAGGTCGTATCATCTGCAAAAAGAGTGATCTTTGCCGATATGTTCAGTCTAGTGATATCATTTATATACAGCAGAAACAGGGTTGGACCAAGAAATGACCCCTATGGCACTCTATATTCAATATTAGCAATATTTGAGTCAGTAATACATCGCACTAGCTGTTACCGATTCATCAGGTAGGATTTGACCCAACCCAGACTTGTGTTTCTCGGAAACCGTAGAGTATTTTGTGATTCACGAAGTCAATAAGGTTTACAAGTGGCAAGAAAAATAAAATGGAGGGGGATATGATCTGTTTACAGCTGCTGCAACTGGCTTTCTGTTCCGCTCGTCCCAAAAACTACTACCACTAAATGCTGTTTGTCAATCTGTCTTGACGCTAATTCACAGCTATTTAAAATCTCTATCCGACTCGAAGGACCATGAAGGGGATGTTCGTGTTCAACTGTACGGGTTCTTAGTGATAAAATGACTCTTGTCATATTTTTCTTTCACTGATCCTTTTTATATACAAGAGAGAGACATCGAGATTTGGTATGGCGATAGGCTTATCGCCACCCGTGATCCACTACGCTTCGACACCGATCACGGCACCTACCTTTCGGTTTATCCACGCAGTGGAGATTTGGATACGCCAAATCAGCGCGCTTCGTCCTGTGCAGTCCGGAGACAACACAGGTCGAGCTACCATTTGCGTATTACCAATGGTGAGGCCGTATACTGAAGTATACTACTGGCTCTGCAGTGTCAGTGCCCGAGCAAATTCAGCGTTGCTCACCCGCCGAGGGGGGCATTGCCTCCCACCCCAACCCTATGGGTGAGAGCCTTGGCCACCTCTACCGAATTACGGTATTGTTTTCCATTGTCCTATCCAACGAAACCCCTGCCCCCTAGAGGCCAACACCTTATGGAAGGGCATCAATTTTTAATATGTTATAGTCCAAATCATTCCAAATAAAAAGTCTAATGGGTATAACTTTTTCTATAGGCTAGTTTTGACGCTGGAGGCCGCTGAAAACTCAAAACGTTATCCTGAATAATTTTCACTATTCTTAGTATCTTTCATTGGTGTCATTACAGGTGATCAATTATACAGTGTGTTTTAGCTAGTTTGGTCAAATTGATACTACAAGTTGATGATGCAACTCAAGGAATATATAACAAGAAGTGGTCTGTTTCATTAGGGTTGTGTCGAATGAGTATGTAATTTTATCTGATTATTTCATTAGCGCTCAGGAAGTGTGCCGGAGAAACTCCTCCTGGCGGGCCAACTAAGCCTCCATTCGCACATTTAGGATAAGTATAATATGGAGAAAATAATGGGCCATAAGTCAATATATTGAATGTTACATTTAACGTACCTATTGAACCTGGTACCGTTGACCCTAATGATAAACCCTCGAAACTTTGACCTAATTTCCAAAGCCATCTACAGAATAGGTAATGTTTTTTTTCTCATTAAAGGGATGCAATGTTTTCATATTATCCAGTACGTACCCCACAAATTCGAAAATACTCAAACAAGTTTTAAAACAAATCTGAACTATAACATTCTCATATAGAGTGGGGCAATAGTGCATCAAAGTTCGATTTCTCAAGTTCTATTGATTTTAAAAGGAAAGATAGATTTAAAAAAAATTGTGTAAAATTGTTTTTCCGTTAACCAGCTGTCGCCCCCCTACGAACGGCAGCCGTCAGAGGTCGAAACTTGTGCGAGCCAAGGATTAACGAGGTCTTACCTTTTTAAGTGCGATTCCTAGCACTTTCTCGGGCCATCAGATATATTTCTGCAGGCACCATGGTTTGAACCATCGCCGACTGGCAGCCAAAGTGATTGAAACAATGTTGCTTCAACCAGTCGGCTACTAGATATTTATTGTCACACATACAGGGCGATACGAAAAAAAATTGGGTTGGGAGGTGGAGTGCATTATTTCAAAACGAAATATTAATCATAATAATATTTATTAGTAAATTCTAATGTCTGCGTAACCTTCACTCACCCCTAAACTATTATTGATTGTCTCTGAGTCTCTTAGATGTAACGAATTTTTGGTCAAAATGAGTCCATTTGCAGATGCATTCCGTGAAAATCGCTAACGTTACAATGTTAGACTTAGAAAAAAATATTTGTAATGCCATTTTATAGACAGATTTGTGATATTTCTCATACTTTCTCATGCCTTCAAATAATACAGGATGGTCGAAAAATACTTTTCATACGGAACTTATCGAATATAACTATAGCTTTCTTTTAATAGGAATACTCCATATATTTTTCTACTATGTGACGTAGAATATGGTGTAGTATAGGACTCATAAACACTTTTTGATTGTAGATCCCTAAGGCGATTTGTAAACATTTTAGAATTATTGAACTCTAAAAATTGTGAGTAGCTGCAACACACTCTATAAATGACCATATGTAACAAAACACTTTCAATACTTAAAAAACATCTCATATTGATGACATATCAAAAATTCAGCAAATTCGACATGTGCGGTATCCTTTGGCACTTGTGCACATATGCATGTCAAAACAACGTCAGTTTGAATTACAACAGTGATCGTATTTTGACGAGTGTCGTAAATTGGTACTGTTCAGTATGCCAGCGATTACCTTTAGCAAATATTGTGATATAATTGTAACATATGGTGCAGTGAATGAAAATGTCTGGGCTTCTGTTCGAGAATACGCGAGAAAATTCACAAACAGGCCCCATCCAAACTTACGAACAATTTTGGGAGCTGTGCAAAGACTTCGTGATACCGGGTCACGTTATCCAACTCACGTCGAATGAGTAGTGAATCATGTTGTTGTTGATGTTGATGAAGCAGTTCTGCATCTCCTCGACGAAGAATGAAGATCCATCAAGAAACACCCAACTATGGTATGGCGAATAAGAGTAACATTCGAACATTAGCTTGCAACTCTGTTGTGCTGTGTTATGTAAGTGATTTGCAAAAATATTTCATTAATTTTTGCCATTTTGGAATGTGAGTAACATCCCTATCTCATTTTTAACCCCACCAGCTCTGGTGGCAGTCCCAAGTCTGATGAAGGAGGAGGAAAAGTGACCATGCACGGTTTAACGTGGACAGTTTCTATGTAGTGGTGGCGCGTTCCAACAAATTATTTAGGTGATTTTTTTTACATTTTTGGTGATTTTCTTGAAGTTTTTCAGCGAAAACCTTCATAACAGACAGTGAATTATTTTCGTGGAGGATCAGCCGCCTATGCATTTCAAATTCATCTAAAATTCGCAATTTAGACAATCAACCGCGCAACCCCATGTATAATGCGAACGAGATAGGTACTATGATAATAAATACGATGAACTCAATTCTCTGAGAGCGTAGAGGGAGTCGAAAAAGGGATGGGAAAGGGATGCGAGGCGCGGGAGGAAGGTGATGTATCGCACGAGTTGAACTTCTCGCACCCTCTCAGTGGAAATCCCGAAGTTCCCGGACTTCAGTTCAGCTTTATACAGCATCTGGCGCTGCCTGAAACCACTTTCACATAACAAGAATCCTGCTAGGCTGAAACTTCGGCTTGTGGACGGGGAAATGAATCTGATTAAAACATCGGGATGGCTGCAGGAGTAGGAAGGCTCATTATTACCAGGTTGCGTGGATAACTCATCAGAATAATCCACACTGAGGATTAGGTATAATAATAATAATATTCGATATAATAGCAGCTGAAGTAATTGATAAACGTAATAATTGTGGGGGGCAGCTATTGGTTGGATATTGAAGAAAACTCTTTTTACTTTTGATAAAGCTCTCGGAATAGCTTTATTCCTTCTTCAGTCTCCCTAAAATGGAATTAACAATAATATTTGTATAAATAAAGACGTAAAAAAGTACTTACAGTAAGCGAGAATGTGAAATAAATAGTAAAACAGAACTTTGTAAAGAAAATACATAAAACTGATGGACGTACCAAAAAGTAAATGAATATTTGTCATAATGACGTTATAAAATTTAATAAGTGAATAGTTATATAAAGAGGGTTGAAATGAAATAAACCATGAAATCTGAGTAAAAGGTTGATTGAGATGAAATAGAACTATTTGAAACATTATTTCTTACTCGAATATTCTTTTCAATTTCTAGAATGTTAGAATAAATCACATTTAAATTTAGGATATCTGTTTTCTTGTTCATGGATAGTTTTTCATTTTTGATATTAACCATTTCCAAAAAACATCTTTTGAAGGTATAATTCTTTGTTGCTAATATTGAAATATTGTTAAAAATCCATAGGATGCCTAGTAGTGTTAACATGTTGAGATAAAGCACAAGCATTTGGTTTCAAACGGATATCACTTTTATGTGAATTTATTCTAGATTTTAAGTTCCTTGATGTTTCGCCAATATACTTTTTGTCGCATTCATTACAATTTATCTCATATACTACGCCTACCTCATCAAGTGTTGAAGTCTCATCTTTCAGTTTTGTGAAAAGTTTACGAACAGTTTTGATGGGTTTATTTGTTATGACGAAGTCAGTTTCTTGTTTGAGGATATTATTAATTTTGGGAGTGAGTTCACTAATATAAGGTAATAACCTAAATTTTTTCAAAATAATTGGTAGTTGGTTATCCAAATTGCTATCATTATAAGGAATTTGTCTCATGGTATCATTCGAAAAGTCATTTGTTGAAAATAGTAATTTGTTCAAGAGATGTTTAACAATATTTCAATATTAGCAACAGAGAATACCTTCAAAAGATGTTTTTTGGAAATGGTTTATCAAAAATGAAAAACTATCCATAAACAAGAAAACAGATATCCTAAATTTAAATGTGATTTATTCTAATATTCAAGAAATTGAAAAGAATATTCGAGTAAGAAATAATGTTTCAAATAGTTATATTTCATCCTAATCAACCTTTTACTCAGATTTCATGGTATATTTCATTTCAACCCTCTATATATAACTATTCACTTATTAAATTTTATAACGTCATTATGAAAAATATTCATTTACTTTTTGGTACGTCCATCACTTTTATGTATTTTCTTTACAAAGTTCTGTTTTACTATTTATTTTACTTTCTCGCTTACTCTAAGTACTTTTTTACGACTTTATTTATACAAATATTATTGTTAATTCCAATTTCAGAGAGACTGAAGAAGAAATAAAGCTAATCCGAAAGCTTTCTCAAAAGTAAAAAGAATTTTCTTCAATACCCAGCCAATAGCTGCACCCCCACAATTATTTCATTTATAATAGCTTCATACTTTATCAAATAAATGCAACACAATTCTATTTTGCTAGAGTAATAAGTAATTGGGAAAAGGTGCTAGATCTAGATCAGCTCATGGCAAAGCCATGTTATGGTTTTGCAGCCAATAAACAGGGTGATTCGACGTATTTCAAAAAGTAATCTTAATTGAAATCTGAAAATTTTAGAATGGCTGGTTATTGACAATTGTCTACCTGTGTGAAATATCCTGAACAGATTACCCATTCTTACATCTACTTTTTCCAGTGTTATAGTTATAGACCAGAGCTGATGCATTTTTGAGATATAAAAAAAATTAACACCATGAAACCTACTGGAAGAGCAGCAGAATATTGTTCGAATGACGGAAAAAATAATTATCTGATTCGGCATGTGGTGAATCTTCAAGCTCTTCATCATCTTCATCGTCTTCACATTCAATATTTTGTATAGTATTTGTTGGTTCTTCGTGTGTGGTGTCTTTGAATCACTTACATCTTCCTAAATTATTTTTTTCAATATTATGACAAGTTTCAGAACCATGACACTTCATACATAAATTTGTGCATCTCCAATGTTTGCGACACCCACATCTTTAACTGTTACACCCGGTTTCACAATTCTAGCAAATACTTTTAAGTAATACTTCAGGTATCAAATACTAACTTTATTTCCACTTTATTTCCATTAAATTTTGCGACAAACTAAATTAAAACGGTTTTTCCAATTTTCCCGGAAAATTTGAGGTTATGTGGAAAAATGTTCGATAAAAAAGTTGTATATATTTTTATTGCCAACAACTTTACACCCTATTTTGTTTTGTAGGAAGTTCAATTTCGCTGCAAATCGTGGGAAGCCATTTTTACCCCAAAAAGTTCACGGGTTTTAAATAGATTTAAATAGATTATTGAAAATCTGTTTTTGATTTTTTTCGCTTTTTCTGGAATTTTTTTTCCATAGTAGTGCTACTCTTTTATCACATAATATAACGGAAAAAATGGCGGTAGGCGAGCATGAAAACAAGAATTTTACCGGTGAAACTTTTCAATTAAAAATGAGGTCGTTTTTTCGGAATTTGTCACAAAAAAAAGGAAAACTGAGTTCATCACAAACAATCAAGTTTGAAATTAAATATAGTGTTATATAAATTGGATAAATTGTGAAATTAGGAAATGGGAGATTATATTTGAATAAAGAAATTACTTTAAACCGTTTAGATGTTATATTTATCACAAAACATATTTCTAATGAGGTTTCTAGTTTCACACTAACCTAATCATCCACTAGATCATTTCATCAGGTATCCGTGAATATCGAATAATACATGCTAATAACCGCCAAGAAAAAACACGGAGAAAGTAAAAATACTCCAGATATAATAATGACTTACAACACCACGATGAAAACAAAAGTCTGGAGATTGTTGAGAAACAATCTAATAATACGTCGGAGTACCTACGCATGTATGTATGTTTATTTTTATTCAGAGGCATTTTTAATCACCTATTTTGTTAATATGGTAACCTAAATATAAATTAGATTTTTGTGATTCACGAAACATTAGATTCTTAAATTTAGAATTCGTTTCCTAAAAGTGCGTTACTGAATGTCGGAAAGTTCTTGGAGAGTACAGTCTATGTAGAAATTTCCTACACGACTAACCGGTATGAAAATTTTCCTTCTTTAACTATTAGAGGAGGTCCAATATGTCATAAAACCACATAGACCTGTTTTGGAGATACATCGCTTCACCCGTCCCAAAAACATCAAAAAATTTGTAGTAACATTCCTGCATAAGCCATAGTTTACGAGAAAAGTAATGTCGAATTTTTTTCTAAATTCTCATTATTGATGTTTATTTCAATTTGTTCGCGTGGAAATGGAAAATTAAATTGGATTTCGATAGTGACCAAAAGTACTTGCAATCCTTACAATTTATAATGGTCAAAGGTATATATGAGTAAATCATAAAACAGAGTAAGTGTTGAAAATATCAATAACAAACAACAATTATTATCTACTGACATTTTGTGTTAATAACTGTTAAAAAATATATTAAATCCTTTTGAAAAAATTACCGGCATCTTGAAATTTGCCAAATTGTTTATTGTTTATTGTTTACTAAATACAAAAAAAAACGAAAATATTGAAAATTAAATTAGTATTTTTTTCACTGTATTTATTATTAATCTATAAAGGACCCCGCACCATCCTTATGGTTAAATTCCCTGAATTTTTGGTTTGTTGTAGATTTTGACTTCCTCGACAAAAGTGTTCATGGGCACAAACAATCGGTAGACTACCGTAAACCGGGGCTACTTTAACATCGAGGGTTACTTTGACACTTTTTGGGGCTACTTTGACAAAGTCCCCCGTATAAGCAGAAATGCGAGAAACGTTGAGGTTATGTTACTGTTATTATTAGTTTGAGAATTCCGCTGCGTATTGAGGTGTTCTATTGTGCCCTAAATATTCAAAATCATTGTGTAAAAATGGCGAGAACCTACAAAAAGAAACTGGGAGCATACAAAAACTACAGTGATGAAGACTTAAAAAAAGCCGTGTGTGAAGTTAAAAGCGGTAGGCTATCACAAAAGGCGGCTGCTGAAAAATATAAAATAAACAGAACGACGTTATTGTACAAAGTTCGTGGGTCTCATGAAAATAATCCCGGACATCCAACCGTTTTATCTAAAGTCGAAGAAGAATTGATAGCAGAAACACTGGGAACTGTTAGTGATTGGGGATTCCCGATGACTAAATCAGATGTACGAGGTGTGATCGAGAAATTTGTTAATAAACAAGGCAGGGTTGTACCACAGTGGGAAAATAATGTGCCGGGTATTGACTATGTGAATTCTTTTGCCGCCAGAAATGGACTTTCCGTTCGTCTAGCTACAAAAATTAAGAAGCAGAGAGCATCGGTAGGGAGAACTGAACTCACCGAGTTTTATGAAAATATTCGTAATATTCTAACCACTACGACACCTCATCATATTTATAATTACGATGAAACGAACATTACGGATGATCCAGGATCACTTAAAGTTCTTGTGCCACGAGGAAGAAAAAGAGTGGAGCGAGTAAGAGAGCATTCAAGAACATCAATCAGCGTGATGTTTTGTGGAACGGCGTCAGGAGTTTTATTGCCGCCTATGGTGGTAAATAAGTCCAAAAATTCATATGAAAATTGGACCAAAGGAGGGCCAGTGATACAATCACAGCGAATCGGGATGGCTCGAAATGAAGTTATTTGAACAGTGGTTTTTTTAAATTGTTGCTACCGCATATTGATGCCAATCGGGAAGAAAATGAAACGGTCGTTGTTTTGGGTGAGAACCTGGCGTCACACTTTTCACCAGAGGTTGTGAGTGCATCAATACAAAACAACATTTATTTCAGTGCTTTTCCTCCTAATGCCACACACATGCTACAGCTATTGGACGTTGGAGTTCTTGGGCCCACTAAAAAGCAATGGAGAAAGGTTTTGGATAGATGGAGACAAGAATCCAGGCGTCGAGGAACGATTCCCAAGGAACAATTCCCCGTGCTCCTGCTGAGACTTTGGAATTATATAGTACCCAAGATGGAATCCAATCTTCAAGGTGCTTTCCGAGGAACTGGCCTCTATCCATTTGACCCTAATATAGTTCTAAACAGGCTTCCTTCCGAAGAAACCAATACTGGTAGAGTTTTAGACGTCAGTTTACTTGAATTTCTGATAGAATCTAGGGGCTTTGATGAAAATAGATTGCGTCATAAAATAGGGAAGAAAATGACCATAAAGTCAGGTACTTGCATTTCATTAGACAATTCCAAGAATGAAACTCAGACACAGGATCTGCATCTAGGCACTTCTAGTAAAGTTTGCCCTACAAGTCCGCATTACTCTTCAGATAACGACCTTCCACTCATTAATCGGGTCTCAAATTCATCCTCCAAAGCATAAGAAAATTCCAATATTCAAACTCAGGCAAAAGATCTTCATCAAGCTACTTCTAGTACACCTCACCAGATAAATCTGCTCGACTCTTCAGACGAAGGCCTTCCACTCAAAAATGTATCCACCAAGCAGACCAGGAAGCGAGAAAAAATAGGAGAAAACGAAAACCTTTGTTCGATCTGCTTATGTGACTTTCGACATTATGTTGGAAAGGATTGGATTTGCTGCGTCAATTGCACGAGGTGGGTTTGCGGACATTGTAACAAGGGCACCAAGAATCCTCGCTACCATTGTCCAAGATGTGAGGGTCATGAATAAAGGTGTTAATGGAAAAAAAAATTTTTAAGAATATTATTTTTGTTTTTGTTAGCGTTACCATTTTATTGTTAGCTGTCATTTTCTTAACATTATTAAAACTTATATTTAATAAATTAAGCTTGATAAAATCCTCTATTTTTAATATTTATCCTCTTAGAAATATTGTAAAATAAAATTGTATATTGTTTTATTAGGAGTAAAAGTATAAGTTTTTGTGGCGAGTCTGAATGTTTGATGGCCGAGCGTTAGTGAAGCCGACAATTTCAGACGAGCCACAAAAAGTGCTTTTGCTCCGAATGAAACATGCTATTTTTTCCGCAAACGGCATCTAGACTATAGAACTAATTAATATTTAGATAAAAATTCAAAACGATTGCAACGAAGTTGATAAATTCAGAGAATAATAATTATAAAACTGCGCACTACATTTCCGTGGTTACTGGTTATGTGATTGCCAAGTCAAAAACAAATTTGACAGTTCAATAATATTTTATAATGTCAGAAATAATGTAAGTGATTTAAAGCAACAATTGGACTGTGCATTTTTGGTAAGTACTTGAGCATCAAAATTTCGTTTGTTGTATATTATCGTTAATAAAGTTTAAAAGTTCAACTAATAATTATTTTCCCTGTTAAAAATGCTACTTTTTTGTACGGCCGTCAGCGTACAAAAAAGTACTTTTTTGTCCGCTCACGGCCGTACAAAAAAGTGGCGTCTGTGAAATCATACTTCAACATCATGAATTGACGTTAATAATGTCTACTTTTTTTGACGTTTGCGGAAAAAATATATTTTTTTTGGTGTCAAACTAGCCCCCGAATGGAACTAATTTGACCTCCAGTACAAAACAATGCCTTGTCAAAGTAACCCCGAGCATGGGGCTACTTTTGACACCAAAAAAAAAATTTTTTTTTTACATCAAGGAGTGCTTTTTGAAAGTTGTCGATTACAGGCAATGTTGCTAAGACATCCAATGGTTCAAACAAACACTAATTTTTTTATTCGGATACCTAAAAAAAAGTAATGATAAAACAACTCTCTAAACTATGTCAAAGTAGCCCCGTTTAGGTAGTTTTCGAGATCCAGGGTTTCGGAGTGCTCAGAATTTTGAACAATTCCGAGGATTGACAAAACGCCTATTCATTCTGGGAATACCAAGCCTCAATGATGGTACAATGTCACCTTTATATCTGTGAATTCTCTGATTAGAATTGAAGATTTAGACCAGTACTGATGAACGACAAATAAAATAAAAGCGGGAAAAAGTATTAACCTACATACATACATTCGACCAATATGTATTGGAGGCCTAGCGAAAGACATGCAATTCACGCATCAATGGAATGAGCGATTATCTTGAGTGATATTTCTGAATAACATTCTCCCTTATCTCATTTATAGATAAGAATCTCCAATGGAAACTGGGCATTTAATAAATAATCAACTATCTGAATGAAAATGCAAATTTTCACTTTCAGATTTTTTCTTCGAGTTATATAGGGTCTTTCTCAATATCTATCAGATGTAGTCTAATGTCCAGCGTGGCTTTAGCCAGGGAAGTAGTTGTTTTCTGTTAGATATTACAAAAAAGTTACTTCAATTTTATCCTAGGGTTTTTCCATTTCCAGAGGAGTCATGTATTGATTCAATTTTCAATTGAGAATGTTTCTCTTTAAAAAATAACATTTTATGTTCTGGTTAGACGTTTTTTTTTGCAGCAAAATATTTATTTTTCTCGAACCTCTTTGAAGTACTCGGAAAGGGAGCGGCTCCTTGTTAGCAAAAATAATTTTAAACGCCTAAAATAATAAATAAAGGAACAGGCAAGAACCAGTTGGAGAGTCTTGTAGAGGTTTCCACTTTGACGAAAAAAAAAAATTAAACACTCAAAATGGTGAAATTGGGATGCAGTTTAGGGGTTGAAAACGGTTTTTTGCTTTTTCCGGCGAAACGGAAAATGCTCAATTGAAATGGACAATAAAGAAATCGAAAACTTTTGTTTTAAACACGTGTCGACATAACCTCAAATTTACCGTCAGAATGGCAAAAAAGTGATTTTTGACAATTTGAGGTTATGTGGGAAAATCTTGACTACAAAAGTTGTAGAACTTTCATTGTCAACAACTTTTTCATTAAACATTTTTGTAGGAGGTTAATTTTCGCTGAAAATCGTGAGAAACCATTTTTATCCTCAAAAGTTCACCTACTTTCGCCCTTCTATCATAATCAAATCCTTATTAATGTTTATTCTTTGTACCTATCAAGGTAACATGAAATTGATATTCATGATAGGTTCCAACTGTTAATTTCAATAATTTTAATAAACAAATATGATTTTAGAACAAAAACTAAAAAAATTGATTTTTGAATATCGGTTTTTTCATTTTATCGCGTTTTCTGGACAAAATTTCCACAGTAGTGCTACTCTTTCATTACATAATCTAAAAGTAGACGCTTCAACAAAAAATCTGGCGGCTGGCGAGCTGGAAAAGAAGATCTTTATCGAGACTTTGTCGAAAAAAAAAGGAGAAATCTGTATTCCGCTACAAGAAAATTACAGCTCACTTGAAACATGATATGTTATATTTCCACGAAATTTCGTGGAAAAAAAATTGATTTTTGCGCAAGAAAAAAATTTAAAACAAAAAAAAATGGTTTTTTCGATTTTCCCGAAGAATTTGAGGATGTGGAAAAAAGTTGAATAAAAAAGTTCCAGATCTTTGCGATTCAACTTTTTTCGATAGGAAATTCTCGAAAAACCGTGAAATATCGCTTTCAACCTCTGAAACTTCACCCCATTCAACCCTTCTTCATTTTTTCGTCTCCAATTCACTTTTCCCCTTCATTCGAACAATATTTTGCCCCACTTCCAGTAGGTGTACTGCTGTTAATAATTTTTTTGATCTCAAAAAGGCATCAGGACTGGTCTAATTCAATTTAGCCTGAATGAACTTCCTCAGTCTCGGTCGAAGTTGACTGACATTATTTTTTTATACAGGGTGCTTCGAAAGTAGGGGTACATACATCAACCCCTCGTTTTTTAGTTCGAATATAGAACATTTCTGTCTCCGATGGAGGATATGGGCTATCAATGAAATCCGCACATTCAAAAGTATTTAGCCGACATACAAGTCCGGAGACCTATGCTATCTCGGACTCCTCAAACCGTACATTATGAAAAAAATTCATGAAAATTAACCCATTCATTTTCGAAAAACGGGGTTTCATTGAAAAAATAGCATTTTTCAAAGAAACTTGGACCGTTTCTTTTTACTACAGCATTTTCTTTTTCTCACACGCTACTTCAGGTTTAAATAATAAAATGCTTTTTAATTTGACCATTTCTACATAGCATGACGTGTGCCTCGTATAGCACAATTACATTTTTATTGGCATTTTCGGTGGTCAAAATGATTATTTATTCGAGTAACCGATGAAGTGCTGATATTGAGTAGGTTATAAGTTTTCACCCCACTGCATATTTATTTTCACCATCACCTGTTCGTTCATTAACTAAAGTTTTCTATCAAAACTATGCAATGCTATTTGACTCGTATCATAGTCCTGGACTGAAAAATTATATTACAGTGTAATTGTTATTTTTCTACTTACGTTATTGTATGAGTATGTATTTGTTTTTCATTGATAATATGTTTAATTTCAATTCGATCATGATTCATGATGGCAATATTTTGTTTTCATTTGCCAAAGTATAGGTCGAAATTCAGACAGTAGTATCAGCTGTTCCAGCGAACACAATGCCAATAAGCATTCTAGTTCCTTTCGTACACTACTTATTCACTCAGTGTGAACTCTGACTTGCTCCAATATTTATTGTCTTTCCGAACTTGTTCTATCCTCGAGTGAATGGAAAATATGTCATTTTTATTTTTCGAATGTTGGTAACACTGATTGCCATATTGAATTCCGGGATTCTGAGTGAAAGCAGCTCAGACAAGCGCGTGGAAATTTTGGGTGGAAAGATCCACGAGACGCAGAGAAGATCTGTCGTTCCTCATAGTCTCTCAATAGCTTCATGTTTGGGGATATGGCTCATCCAGTCATTTAGTGATTTGAAAACATTGACTGGATATTTTGTGAACCCTCTGGAGTAAAGAGGTATGCATTTTTTGTAATTTAATTCCAGTCCTTTTTTTTAATTTTTTTTTGACTTCACTCAACACGTGTTGGAATAGGTTGTCATTTTACCTATTTCACAGGGTTCAAAGTGAGGGCAGCTTTCAAAGCCTGGACAACGTTCAAAGCAGGGGGCTTACTTTCAAAGCTAGGCTAACTTTCAAAGCGAGTCCAAACTGGGGCTCACTTCGATCTGCGAGGCTCATTTCAAACATTACCTAAGAACGCACCCAACCCTACGTTATTTTAGTCTACCTCCTATGTAGATGTAGCTGTCTGAAATCTGAATGTTCATACCAGTAACATTACTGTTCACCGTTGGATATCTACATGCAAAAATTACCATCACCGAAGAATGATCTGAGGGCAGATTATCTGAGAGACCATTAGATAAATAGGTAATTTACGTCTATCATTCCATGTTAATATTTTCTTGCATAACTGTATGTTATTATGTGTCCAACGATAATACCTAGAGGTGATATTTGATATTACTATCAAAGCTCTTTCCCCTTCGAACTTAAAAACGAACGGTTGACGTACCCATATTTTGGAATCACCCTGTTAAAAAAAATAACATCTGTCAACTTCGACCGAGATTGAGGGAGTTCATTCAGCTAAATTGAATCTTCAATTTTTATCAGAGAACTCACACTGGTTTGAAATTAATCGAATTGGGTTTTTCCATGTTCACTCTGTTGTAAAGCACAGAAAAAAAACTGCAATGAAAACGACATCAAGGTGACATTGTACCATCATTGAGGCAGGGTATTCCCAGAGTGAATTGACGTTTTGTCAATTCTCGGCATTGCTAAAAATTCTGAGCAGAAAGCTTCACTTTTCATCATTTCGAAAACTAGTTGTCGTTTTTTTTGTGCCCATGGACACTTTTGCCGAAGAAGTCAAAATCTAGGATAGTGCGGGGTCCTTTCAATAATTATCCAGTAACAAAGTTAAAATGAAAAGGAAATTTCACAAATAAATTAAACACGGACTGTTTTTGCGTTTTTTTTAAACAATATATCTTCCTTGTATATTACTATTTTTAAGTTCTCTGAATAGAAATAAAAATAAGGCTCTTTAATACATGCTCATGGCATTTAGAATTATAATACCTGTATCAGGTTACAAAAAATATATTATATCTTACAAATAGAACGCACAGTGATGATTTTTTATGATATACATCATTGCGGCATTTTTCACCCTAACTGGTTGATTTATTTCAACTAAGTCACATTTCTACAGCTAAGCCAACTCTGTATATTTCACCATCTAACTACCCTGCAACTGTCATTATGTTTATGTTCTCATTTGCTGCATTTCTAGGAAAATTTCCGTTAAGGTGACTCGAATTTGTTCAAACCATTCCCATGCTATGAAAATATGTAAAAACATTTACTTCGTAACATTAAAGGCGCTGAAGGTTTCGAAATTTTTATGAAATTGGTTCAATTTTGTCGGAGTTCGCAGAAGTGCTCCAGGTTTATATTAATATAACTCAAATCCAGTGATTTCCAAGAATATATCCGTTAAGAATAGACAGGCTAATTATATCTCGATAGGAATTTGTACCGATTATTGATAAATAAGTTGCATAATTTGAAACACGCTTACAAAATTATATATTGAACGTACATGCTAAATTTATTCAGATTGATACCGAGGAGTAATTTTATTGAAGATGCATTAAATTGAGAGTGATATTAATAGTAATAATCTCCTCTACGAATATGAGTGCGTACCCCAACGCATAGCCTCTGCAGGGAGAAAAGGGCTATTGGTAGCTGCCACTCCAGTAAGCTGATTTAGGTGGCGCATCATGTTTTCACCTTTAGAAAAACTTGGAAAAGTTTGAGGAGAAAGTTAAGAGAGGAGAGTAGTGAATGTGTAAAGATGTTTAACCCCCGTGAAATACCCGATAGCTCAGTTGCCGTGGATTCGACAATAAAAATAGTTTTCGATGAGATTGAAATATGGGGTTTAATTTTCTGGAGCGCCACGGATTCATAGCCAGTGAAAAATCCGAAACCACCCTGATGGAATGGGACAACCCAATGCACTAATATTACTAAAATAATAGGCAATATTTACCAATAATGTTATGAATATAATATGTAAATAAGTAGAGGTTTAGTTTTCACTTGAGTACTTGGATTACTTGGACCAGAATGAATAAATAGTCATGTCCGTCACTAATAAAATATATTGAATAATGTTACCCACAGTATGTACGCAGTCATGAAGTGAAATTAAAAGAATCTAAATGTGGCACCAAGTCATGTGTGAAGTGTACGCTATGATAGAGAGTAGTGAATCGTTTTATGATTTCAATATCACACATTCAGGGAGGGCTATACCCGTGACATCACCGTGATAGCTAACAATTATGCGCAGTATTCAAATATGCTTTAGGGGCAGTTTCAATCTCAAGCAAGACTTATCTGATAGTGAGTAGATACTCCCAATAAGGCCAGTTCGCCAGTTGAAGTTTCTCACTTCAATGCCTTGGTGAGTACAGGTGTACACAGTGGGTACGACACAATCAAACGAAGAAAAGCAAGTGGTGCAGAGATCCAAACAACCGAAGGGGTGGAGCACCAAACAGTAGTGGAGCAACAGGAAAACCAAACAGTAGTGGAGCAGGAACACCAAACAGTGGTAGAACAGGAACAACAAACAGTAGTGGAGTAGTGGAACTCAAGCGAAACAGTGGAAAAACAAACAGTGAGGCACTCTAGAATACCATACCAGTCTGATTACTAATTATGGGGCCATTAGTAAAGCCCAAATGCAAATACTAACCTCTATTAAGTGGGAACAGCTTTTATGGTTTGTTTGCTGTCTGATAGTTCTTGTTTCAGCGGTATTACCAATGAAGAATGACACTATAAGCCATGAAAATACATATCGAAATATGCCTAAACATCAAGAGACAAGGGTCAGTCAGCTGTGCTTACCTTATAACCTCAAAAATCCGGCACAGCCAAATGAAGTTTTCCTCGAAAATATACAGCGTCAAATATCGTAAGCAATATGAGGAAATCTCCACATATGAATTTTCCCAAGGTCCACCAGAGATGACCAAAATTTAATTTGACATAGGAAATTCAAATAGGTTTAGTCGCCAAGATGTCATTCTCTCAAAAATCGAACCGGATACCGGAAATCGACACCCGTACGTCAAAGTCGAAAACTGTCACTGTCTTCTTTGCTTGTTCGTGGTATATGTGAGATCAGTGCAGGAACTACTCCGATCTATTTGGACCTACTCCTTGGGACAATTGGAAACCGACTCAGTTGAACAAGAACACCTAGAGATTCAGTGTTGCCTACTAAACTAAGACGAACCAAACACAAACTAGGTCAAGTATTCGAAGAAGAAATGTTACGGTTCCATATTCCAACCACAAAGAAATAGAGTTTTAAATAACGCTGTCATTCCACAAAATGGTTCAACTGATTTATATGTTATTATTTACTTTTAGCTTAAGGTTATCTGACAACAATTAGCTCATCATTTTGCAACAGTGGCGTACAGAGTGAAACGTTTATCTCAATGACAGATAATTTATGACGTTATTATATTGAAATAGAAAGGGTTTTCTAGTGCAAAATAAACCTGTTACAAGTGCCTCCCTGGGTCGATATATTCGAGAAAATTCTTACCCCAATCGGTAGAATGAAATTTTGCCAAATGCTGCCTGAACAATAATATATTAGCGAGTAAAGAATCTTCAGGTATCCAGCAAATACCAAAAAATGAGATATAAAGTCTGAATAAGATTCAGCAGTCTGCATGGCAATTTATATATGTGACACTTCAAGAGTTACACAGAGAAGAAGAAATTACGTTACCGTAAGACCCCTGAAAAAATCAAATTTTTTTCACGGATAATTGATTGAAATAATACTCCAGTAACATCCATCAACTGTCATCAATTTCAATTCATGTAATGGTAGAATTGAATAAATTTTTCAAAATAATTATATGGATTCGTAAACAGTAAATGTTGTATATTGAAACATTCGCACAAAACGAGACTACAATTTAAAACCCATTTTTTTAATATTTAAAATTGGATTTGGTGAAGGTATGAGTTTATTATTATTGAGGTGTAGTTCTCCATTAACTCACATCAGCCTCCAAATACTCCTCTGCCGAGTAGGAGCAGTGTGACAGCATACTGATCGACAAGCGTAAGGATGCCTCCGAGAATTGGTTGCGCAGTAGACAAAACCCTGGAGTGGGGCAGAAGCTCAATCGCTCTGCCTTATTAAAAAGTAGTCGATCTTTGTCGCACATCTACTCACGCTTTCTATCGTTTGCGCATCTCAGAGGCATCCTTACGCTTGTCGATCTATACATTTTCGAATTAGTTTCTTGAACATATGGGTAGGTATAACCGGGTGACAATGAGACTAGAGCCATGACTATATATTCTTTACTTAACAACCGATATTGATGAAATTTGGTACATGGATATGAGACAAGATTTCGGTTTGACATACATATGAAAACGAAATGGCCGAGTTCCGGTATTAACTCATAGTGATAGTCGATAGTCAATAGGCGTTTTCCATTTAGGAGTGTTAAGCCCAAGAGCTTCAAGCCCCTGAGATCGGAAATTACGTTATCACTGACTTTTTCGCCAAAAAACTGTGTAGTCGCGTTTTGACTTTTGTCTACTTGTGCTTCATGCACCAATAAAACGGGTGGTGCTCGAGGGGCAAGAGGAATGTCAATCGGTGCTTGAAGCCCCACTAAATGGAACGCAGGGTCATACGCTCTGGGTAGCTCTGAGGAGCTCCTTACGTTAAATGGAAAGCATCTAGTAAGATCAATAAGAAATCCCACAACAGGAATTGTAATTTTTTGAACGCATTTTCAACGAAAAAATATTTTTTTTTAAATGGTACCTACCGAGGGCCATTTTGCCATTCGATATAGAGAAGTTAATTACCTATTCAACAGTATACATTACGTATCACTTACATCCGTGAAAGGTAGAGAGTCATCAAACAAAATAAAATGAACCTGAAATAACTGGTGATGAGATCTATTAATTATTTCGAACTTCACTTCAGATTGGTAACAATGAACCATCAGAAAATATTCGACTGGAAAATCGACAGGAAAGATACTGAAACAATGAACGTACAAATTTGAAATAGAACAATTTCACAATCAGCGAAAAGTCATTTCATTTATCAATGACCAATAATATGTTCAAAGTGTTGCCCGTTTTCCCTCGCCCTTAGACTAGTTCTATTTATTGCACCTCATCACATTAATCAGTTCGTGATCAGAAATTTCCTGAAATGCACGCTGAACTCTATCTCTCAAGTCTTCCAATGTAGTAGGTTTTCTGGGGTATACTTTGGATTTAATGTGACGCCATAAAAAAGTCAATGGGGGTCAAGTTGGGTGATCTAGGTGGCTATCTAATTGGACCATTTGTACCAATCCATCTCAGTCCATAGGTATTATGCAGATATTCCCTAACAATATTAGCATTATGTGGTCCTGCACCATCCTGCTAAAAAAATATACTTTCGCTGATGTTCTCAGGTAGATCGTTGATATTATTTTGAATATTGTTCTCTAAGAATTCTAGATATCTTTGGCCCATCAAAGGCCCGTCGAAAAGAATGGTCCAATGATACTTTTCCCTATAATTTCTATGTAGACGTTGAATCCAAATCTTTCTTTGAAATTACCCTCACTCATCAACCTAGGATTTTCTTGTGCTCAATACCTCGTGTTATTCCTGTTGAACATACCATTATTCGTAAACCTAGACTCATCTGTAAACAGTTATTTCGAGACGAAATCATTATTCAAGTCATGATAATGCAAAAGCCGATTACAATACGTTAGTCTCGGTTCTGGGTCATTTTTATATAGATGGTGATGCAAACTGTATTTGTAGGAGCGATATCTATGTTTTTGCAGTATTTTCATTTCATTCAATTTCCAATACTCGTACTTAGGCAGATGGAGAAAAATTAACACATGCCAAGACATTAGTTTCCGCTTCTTCACTAATGATGAAGTTGATGTGGTTTTGATCAGCTTGTTTTTTCCTTAGCATCATTTCCAATTTCCTGAAGTAGGTTCTAGGAGAGTGCCGTCTTGATGAATAACGAACATACTAGCATTAATAGCGTTCTTCTGACATTTTTCGTATATCAATATCATATCGATTGATTTGTTTCGAGAATAACGATTATTATTTCCCATTTCGATAGCACTTTTCACAATCAACAAAACGAGATGACAAGTAAAATTATTATTTCACTTTTGACATGATATTAAACACCTATTGTTTTCCATGATTCCATGATTACCGTTCATTTCATCATACCTAACGAATCCCATTGGAATTCGGAAGCATCGAATTAAGAATTTGTATAGTACCATATTTAATAAATGATTGTTCTGAACAAAATGGAACTGGTACATATTGTATGCCGTTGAATAGGTAATATCGAATGGCAAAATGGCCCTCGGTAGGTACCATTTGAAAAAAAATATTTTTTCGTTGAAAATGCTTTCAAAACATTTCAATTCCTGTTGTAGGATTTCTTATTGATCTTATCGATGAAATGACTATTACTATGAGTTACTAGTTACTAGTACTATGAATTAGAATAGATTTTAACCTGATCAAGGCCTCCTGTGGACAAAAAAATCAATTCTTTGATTTTTTTTATTTGTGAAATAAAAATTTGGCAACACTGTCGTATGTAATTTGAGCCTTAGAATCCGAATAACATCAAACACATAAGGTGTTCCATTTTAAGAATCGAATTTGGTGGCTATTCTGGCGAAACCGAAAGTCGGCCGATTTGTTTTCATATGTCAGTCAATCGGAAATTTTGTCTCATATCTATGTACCAAATTTCATCCAAATCGGTTGATAAGTAGAGGAGCTATAGGCGTGGCCCTAGTCCCACTGTCACCCTGTGTACATATATGCCAATATGCATTGGCAATTTATTATATAACTTCAAATCTAAGTCTTTGCGTTCAGAAGTCATTAAATTATGTCTAGTTGGTAGGATCAAATTATAATTTCTTTTGATATAATTGTGAAATGTACAATTCCTTCGAAGTTGTTCTTCATTCTTGTGGATATCTAGTAAACAATTAAGAATGTAAATACACGGTCAGGTGAGTATTTCAAGGTTTTCAAATATGGGGCGGCAGCTTGCTCTTTAATTGGCTTTAGATATCATTCGTAAACCTCGTTTTTGGAGTCTGAAGATTCTCACAGAGTCTACAGCGTTTACCCATGGTTATGCTTTAATTGATGTGGGAGTGAAATGAGCCAAAGTGGGCTGTTTTCAATACTGTTAGGCTAGCAAATCAGCGCAGTTTCCGTAATGTGAAGATAGTTTAGTTTAATGTTTCACTTAGGTGCTCAATATGCGCAGACCATTTTAATTTGTCATCCATAACAATTCCAAGTAGTTTAACTCCTGAACTGATAGTAATAGTACTGTTGGTTGAGAAGGCAATATTTTGAGTTTTGTTTTAACTGAGTTACAAGCTAGAAGAAACGAACCATATTTCGGCTTTTCCTGAAAAATCCTGGGAAGTTTTTCCCAAGTAATCTAGTTTCTTGTTATAGGGTTACAGAGAGCAATCATACGCATAATAAACACTTCTGGTTGGACACTTACAATGGATTGTGTCATTGATAAAGATGATGAATGAAACTGGGCCAAAGATATAACCTTGAGGTACGCTAAAGTGGATGTTCTCGATTTCAGAATAGAAGTTGTTTTCTGCCATTCAAGTATAATTCGAATAATTTCCATGCTGTACATCGTATACCGTGAAATTGTAGTTTGTCTAATAGTACCATGTGAGAAACACAGTCTACGGCTCTGTTCAAGTCACACATGGACACAATCGAGTGTTGACCAGCCTCAAAGCCGTCGACTATGACAGTCTCAAGACCTTGTATTGCTTGAAGAGTGGAGCAGTTTTGTCTGAAGCCGAATGGACCTTTATGTAGCGTTTTGTGCATAGTAAAGAACGAATTAGGCGGTCATTTAGAATAACTTCAAAAAAAAATCGATATTTATCGATATTTGTCGATTGTTACCATTGGTATTTTTATAACCTTCTTTATACAGGCCGTTTTTTAGCTGATCCCACTATTGCCATCTCGGAAACGGAAAGACCTACAAGGTCGGTTAAATGGGAAAAAAGTTTCCTATTTTGGGGAGCAATAATAAGCCTTTTCCAGATCTTAAATATCAATGGTTGTTTTTGAGATATTCGCCAAAAACTAAGTTTGTCGAATTTCGTTTTTTGGCTCTACCGCCTCCATTTCGAATGATATAAGAAAAAGTCAGGAAAACTTTCAATGATGTTTCATATTTTTCATAATCTGATGTGAACCAATTTTCAATGCGACGTTTCGTTCATTAGATTCCATCATCAACTTTATTTTTGTAAATACGGACCTCTAGTTATTTTCATCGATTTTTGTAGCCACTTTCATAAAAAATTCAGCTATGTATTACGATACATGTGTTTCTCGACGTTTTACTTCGAAAAAACATCATCAATGTTTGGTCATACAATTCCAGTCAGTGTAGTCTCAAAAAAAGTCAGAGGAACTTTCAATACTGTTGTTATAATTTTATATGAAACAATTTCCAATGAGACGTTTCGTTCATTAAATTCCATAGTCAACTTTATTGTTTTAAATATGGGCCTCAAGTTTTTTTTCATCAATTTCAGTAGCCACTGTTTTAACAAATTCAGCTATTAATTACAATACATTTCTCGACGTTTTTCTCCGACAAAACATCATGCTTTTCGTATACGCGAAATGTTTGAGAAATGCTACTAGATCTCTAGCTATGTATGGGGAATTGTACCCTGAGAGGCATCAGCCATCCGAAAGATATTTTCAACGCATTGAGAGGAGTTTACGGAATCATGGTTCATTTGAATAACCCTCGAGTAAGAGTTGTACAGTAACTAACAGAGGTGGCTATACTGAAATTGGCGTTTTGGGTAAGTTCAGAAGACATTCTCGATAGTGATTCAGGATTTGTGGAATACCGAAAAATTGAGAACAAAGAAGTATCATTGAGAAAGATTGCACATAATAATGCTATATCGACTACGTCAATTCGAAAACATTTAAGAAGAAATAAATTCAGACAATAAATACAAAGTCAGAAAAATCCACCATTTGCATTTAACGGACTATTATAAGAGAAAAATATTTTGTAGATGGCTACTCAGACAACATCGTCGGGACAATGAAATCTGTAATAAAATTTTATGGTGTGATAAGAGTGGATTCACAAATAACGGATGGTTTGACAGAAATATACATTATCACTGGCGACAAGAAAATTCCTTTCTACATAGAGCTAAAAATTTCCAAGAGAGATTTGGAGTTAATGTTTGTCTTGTTGTTCTAGACACCAAGATTATCGGTCCCTACTTTTTTGAGACATCGTTGACGGGGTAATTATATTTAGAATTATTGTCGGAGACTCTAGTTGAGTTGTTGGAAGATTTGCCTTTGAATATTCTACGAAAACATCAGTTTTTCCAACATGATGGAGCTCCGCCACATCGCAGAAATATTTGCAGAGATTTCCTCAATACGACTATGGACGGACGATGGATAGGAAACAATGGTCCTATCAAATGGCCACCACGTTCACCTGACCTGACCGTTTTGGACTTTTCATTGTGGGGTTTCATCAAAGACAAGGTATTTGGATCAACTTTAGGCAATATTGACCAATTGAAAGAAACAATAAGGTGGGCTTGCATAGCTATAACTCCACAAATGCTGAAAAATTGCCATAAACATACTATAGTAAGAGCGAATATGTGTTTAAGAAACGATGGACGGCAATTCGAACATTTAATGAGATATCGTGAACGACGTTGAAGGTTAGGAGTATTTTGACATTTTCTTCTGTTTGTTACTTGGTATATTACATTTGCTTTTGATATTGGAGTTTATGTATATCTTTGAGTTCTAGACCCAGAAAATATAGGTACTTACTTTTCTGAGGTAGCTCATCTGACCGGGAATTGTTTGACTATATACTGATCATGAGAAAAACGTCGAAAAATACATGTATTGTAATTAATAGCTGATTTTGTTAAAACAGTGTCTACTAACACTGATTAAAAAACTTGAGGCCCATATTTAAAACAATAAAGTTGACTATGGAATTTAATGAACGAAACGTCGCATTGGAAATTGGTTCATATAAGATTCTAACAAATATGGAACAGTATTGAAAGTTCCTCTGACTTTTTTTTGAGACTACACTGACGGGAATTGTATGACCAAATATTGATGATGTTTTTTCGGAGTAAAACGTTGAGAAACACATGTATTATAATACATAGCTGAATTTGTTATGAAAGTGACTACAAAAATCGATGAAAAGAACTAGAGGTCCGTATCAACAAAAATAAAGTTAATGATGGAATTTAATGAACGAAACGTCACATTGAAAATTGGTTCATATCAGATTATAAAAAATATGAAACATTATTGAAAGTTTCCTTGACTTTTTCTTATATCATTCGAAATGGAGGCGGTAGAGCCAAAAAACGAAATTCGACTAATTTAGTTTTTGGCGAATATCTCAAAAACAACCATTGATATTTAAGATCTGAAGAAAGCTTATTATTGCTCCCCAAAATAGGAAGTTTTTTCCCATTTAATCGACCTTGTAGGTCTCTCCGTTTCCGAGATAGCAATAGTGGGATCAGCTAAAAAAACGGCCTGCATATAGGTATAATTTTAGTTGACTTGAACTCATCAGGGAATTTTCAATATAATAATTATTGAAGTCACAAGTTCTACAAGAAAAAAACAAATACATTATATAATTTTGCTGTCATTTCGTACATATCAGGAATAGATGTATTTTTCAGTTTTAGAATGACTTCAAGTCATTTTCAGTTATTGGATGGAGAAAAAGACAAGTACAGATATAATTAGTTTCAAGTGATTCAAAATGATGAAATATTGCCAGAGTTGACTTTGTAAATTCTGTTCAATCCGTTACCAACAAGATGTCGAGGCGAGTCAAAGCACTGTTGGGTCACTAGCGGTTTTCTATACACTTGTTACATTGTTTATCACCCAGTTCCTATAGCAATTAGGGCGATGTAAGGAGTTAATTAACTAGAAACCGCTCCTCCAAACTGCCATTTGTCAGTCTGGTGCATTTAAGCAAGGAATCGGAGAAATATATTAGTTCCGTTTGCTCAGAGACCCCTAAATTCAGGAATCTCTGGATCCGATAAAATACAGGGTGTTTCAAAATAAATGCGCAGGACTTCCGGATGTGATAGCTCGTTCAAAAATATTTAAAAAAAATCCATTAACCTACCCTCTAAAATTCAAAATTTTCGAGATACAGGGTGTTGAAATCAAAAAAAAATATTATAGTTTTTTGCGAATATCTCTGGAACCGTTTATCGCACAAAAACAGATTTTGAATGCATTTTATACTCATAATAAGCTATGTTTTGTGCA
Organism: Chrysolina oricalcia; assembly: GCA_944452925.2. Classification (NCBI taxonomy): domain Eukaryota; kingdom Metazoa; phylum Arthropoda; class Insecta; order Coleoptera; family Chrysomelidae; genus Chrysolina; species Chrysolina oricalcia. Next base: position 19,183,673 of record OX101812.2, read on the forward strand.
GATTTTTTATTTTTTAAAATTCCTAATTGGTGAAGGTTTTGAAGGGGTAGTGGGTGTTTTTTCTCCAACTTCTACGCCACTGGAAAAATTATGATTTTGAGCCACCTACTTGAACCGCCAATGTTTTCTACACAAAAAAGATACTCTTGGTCATAAGCTCTAAAGTTGACCATTTTCAAGAAAAATCAACTTTCATGTTGAAAAACATGGTAAATTTATTTAAATAATTTTTTTCCTAATTATACAAAATTTATTTAAACGTTAGAACAAATGACAAAACCAAACGTTGACTTCTTAATTGGAAAATAAAAAAAACAATAACAATCATACTCAGTTGAATTGTTGGAAATGTCCGCCGTTAGCTTCAATGCACGCAGCAATTTTTCGAGGAAAAAACATTATTTAAACAACATGGAAGTTGATTTTTCTTGAAAACGGTCAACTTTAGAGCTTATGACCAAGAATACCTTTTTTGTGTAGAAAACATTGGCGGTTCATAAAGGAGAAACTGTACTTTTTCCAGTGGCGTAGAAGTTGGAGAAAAAAACACCCACCACCCCTTCAAAATTTTCACCAATTATGTATTTGAAAAAATAAAAAATCCACACAAAACATAGCTTATTATGAGTAGAAAATGCCTACGAAATTTGTTTTCTGTGCGATAAATGGTTCCAGAGATATTCGCAAAAAAGTATTATTTTTTTTTAAATTCAACACACTGTATCTCGAAAATGGTGCATTTTAGAGGGTAAGTTGATGGAAATCTTTCATATTTTTGGACGAGCTATCACATCCTGAAGTCCTGCGCATATATTATGAAACACCTTGTATAGTAGCATGACTGTATAATAATACAGAAGATTCGAGTATTTCATTTGTATTAAATGTATTAAGTTTAAAGTATTTATTCACGAATAATGCGGTCCAACAAATATACAGGGTCCTGCAATATTGCCGGCCACACGGATCCCAACTTAGTTTCTTCAAATGGCAACCTGATATACTATTTTTCAGTTATTCGGCTCCTTCAGGTAGAATAAAAGTTACTTGGTGCTGATTTTTTTCTAAATATGACGGTTTTTGAGATTTTCAGTATGATAGCTTTATTCCAATATATATATACTTATATTATTTGAAATTATAAAGTTGTCCCAAGTCCCATGGAAATCGATTTTTGTTCAAATATTGCTTATTGGTGACTCTCTTAAACGGTATATCTAAAATTGACCTATGATGTACAGGGTGCGAAAAATAGCTTGCCATACAATGTAAATGAAAATTTGCAATATCTTCCTTATTTCAAGTGGAGCACCCTGTACTTTATCGATCCATAAGAAGCGCAAGAAATTGCCTTACAAATTTAATCGAGTATTACATATGGTTAAGTTTAATAGTTTTTCTTAAAAAAGCTTGGATTTGTGAATCGACATCTCAGATCAATAAGTAAACATAGATGGGCCCGATGCTACGTAAACAACATATTCACTGAACCGAAAATAATTCTTGCGGAAACTGTTTTGTTTCGGGTTTTTGACATTCGAACAAAAACAAAACACCTCTAGCACAGTGCCGTGCTTTTCTAAGGGGGTCAAAATTACTTATGCTAATGCAGTACCTGTGAGCTGCAACAAGTTATTTCGCGGTTTTGTCTTCCTAGGGTCAATAAAAAGCCGGGAGTTAGCAGCAAATAACTTTTTATCAAAATTTGGGGATTCAAGATAGCGGATTAGTTTTGTGATTTATGATGATATTCTTTCCTTAGTTGGATTCTAGGAGTTTTCAGCTATAAAAAATAAAGCATTATTTATGGTTTAAAGTAATTTATTCGATGGAGGTAACAAGTTCCTTGACTATATTTCAAGATTGGAGTCTAGGGGTTTATGTTGTGTAGATCAAGTTTCAACAAATCAATAAGAATATTTCAGTAAATATGGACCAGTTGCATATAGCCTTTTGTTAACGAAGGTAACATAACTGGTGAGCTTAGACATGCGTTGCCATGTAATCATCAAATCAAATATTCATTTGTCTGTTAAATTCTTTATGCAACTGGCCCTATGAGTTAAGAAACGTTTTCCAACATCTAATTTTTCAGAACCCATTTCCTTTTTTTGTAAAAATTGTTTATTCTGTTGAGTATGATCCTACCTAAATTTTGGACCAGTAACTGGTGAGCTTAGACATGCGTTGCCATGTAATCATCAAATCAAATATTCATTTGTCTGTTAAATTCTTTATGCAACTGGCCCTATGAGTTAAGAAACCTTTTCCAACATCTAATTTTTCAGAACCCATTTCCTTTTTTTGTAAAAATTGTTTATTCTGTTGAGTATGATCCTTCCTAAATTTTGGACCAGTAACTGGTGAGCTTAGACATGCGTTGCCATGTAATCATCAAATCAAATATTCATTTGTCTGTTAAATTCTTTATGCAACTGGCCCTATGAGTTAAGAAACCTTTTCCAACATCTAATTTTTCAGAACCCATTTCCTTTTTTTGTAAAAATTGTTTATTCTGTTGAGTATGATCCTTCCTAAATTTTGGACCAGTAACTGGTGAGCTTAGACATGTATTGCCATGTAATCATCAAATCAAATATTCATTTGTCTGTTAAATTCTTTATGCAACTGGCCCTATGAGTTAAGAAACCTTTTCCAACATCTAATTTTTCAGAACCCATTTCCCTTTTTTGTAAAAATTGTTTATTCTGTTGAGTATGATCCTTCCTAAATTTTGGACCAGTTCATTCATATGGCATGTACCTGTCAGAAAACAACTACTCTTCTGGCTAAGACCACGACGGGGATTGAATTAAATCTAACAGATAGTTGTGCAACGTTCCTCAAAGCATCAGAGGACGCAATTGCAAGTGCAAGTGTTTTGTGTTGATGAAGTGTTGTTAAAATTTTCCTGTGTATTTTCGTTGTTTTTGTCCTGCTTAAACAACTTTGGAATATTTTTCAAAATAGTTCAGTGGTTTAGTGAGACACAATGTTGAAATACTGCTTTGTTTGCAAAACAAATGATAGTAAACAAACATTCCACAGGCGAGGTTCCAGTGGCGTCGAATGCACGATGCAAATCATGCAATCAAACGTATTCGTCAAATATAATATTGGAGGACAAAGAAACTCATTCAAAATTACAGATAAGAAAAGCCTATGGCAAAATGGTGAATGCCTCAATGTTTGTTATAAATATCTGTAAGCAGGGGGAAAAAATTGAGGCTTATGAAAGGAAAATTGAATTTATTTTCCAATAATATTGATATTGTTAAAATTCTGACAGTGAGGACAATTAATGATATACCAAAGGACTTGTTTAAAATTTTTGGAAATCATTTCTTTGAAGAAGAGCCTTTATCAAACCATAGTTATGCCTTGGTAAAGGCAATACTTCAAATTTTTCTCAAAATCCGATATACCATGAATTGTCAATAAGCGGAACTGACAAAGTAGAAAGGGTCAGGTCTCTTTTGACAAAGACAGTTTTATTTACATTCTTTCACATATACTTTGACACTTTAACAATAATTAATGAACTAAGAAATATTGTATTCTTTCTTGACATAGCAATTTTTACATTAATAAAACTTAATACTAAATTTGGAATGAATAGTAGGTTTCATAAAGGCTTGAACGATTTCAATAAACTACCACAATTTGTAAAAAACTCTAACTCAGTAAACTTGTGTCATCATTAAGGAAAAATATTAGTGACAGCTCATTGAAATATTTAGTATTTATTTTGTTTTTTTTGCTGATTTTGGAATGTGATTTGATCTAATGTCTGGTGATATGTATGTATATTTTGTTTTGTAATGTTTTCTCAAATAGTCGTTTTATTTACATAGCTTAATAATGTTGTACTTTATTTATACATTTGTAATGTTGTATTTTAGGCTTAAAATTAAATAAATAATAGTAATATTTGCCAATTTGTAATAATGTGAGGTATAAGCATATATTTCAATCAATAAATATTTCAATTCCTGTGTTGATGTTGATTTTACCTTATCGTATACCTTGCCATCTTGTGATCACTATATTCCTGTCCAAACTGAATGCGTTAATAAAGAGTTCTATTTTTACTTATGTGTTCAATTACTTTTCCCAGTCGTAATCTATATCTATATCGTGTCACAAGCGGTGTTGCCAAGAGTAAAATAATTCTAGTAACCGCTCGAAATTTCATCAGTTCAAAACGACATATATCTTCCGTTTTGGTAATTTTTTCACACCTTTCTGGACATAAACATTTCTCTAGAATTTTTAGAATAATACATCTGAATATAAAATGTGATTGATTATGCATTTACTGGTAGGTTGCTACCAAAATCATATTTTTTACCAATTTGACAACAGGGCGTCAATGTTTGAAAACATTAGGGATGAGAGGTGTACGTAAATATTTTAAATGAACAAAGTTGTATTCGGTTCAGTGAATATGATGTTTACGTAGCATCGGGCCCATATATGTTTACTTATTGATCTGAGATCCACATATTACTCAACAGAAAATCCCCACTTATTGAGACAGGTGGATTATCAACATAGGTGAATGTCTGGGGAGGCATTGTTTAAAAATATGATATCAATCCACACTTTTTGAGGGACATCTGAATAGAGCAATATATCTCTATTTTTTACGAAATGATTCACAAGGTTTATAGGATGATATTTTTCTCGACCTCCGCAATATAATATGGTTAAAACATGTTTGGGGAATGTAGTGGGTATAGGTGAGAGATCAATTAAATGAAGCTTCTCAAAATTAAAGGATATGACTGATTTGACAAATCTAGAATTTTTTATGGGGATACATATACAATATAATTTTTGTTGAGCCACCAACTAAACTACTTGCCAGATGAAATGGGACAGCCAAAAAATTGCCTAATTTTGACTAGCCATAACTTGGACCTTTCTTGGCCGATGTTGAATTTTCAATTAGAAAGCGTCATCCTTGGTCTCTGATTCATTGACGTCGGGTTGACGTAGTTTTTTTTTCAATAAAAAACTTCGGTATAATGAAAACAGTCGTTAGTTTGGGTATACGAATTTCCTTATCTTGATTCATAGCCTGATTATCTAACAAGGACAATGGTCTAATCATGAAAGTGAAATTTCATTGCCGCGCAAATCATGATTGAAATACTATCCACGAAATGAAAATTGTTGTGATTACGACTAGGCAATGATAGAAATAATTGGCTGTGAATGGATTGTGTCAGCTACATTTTCATAAATATAGTACTTTAGCTCACATATTTCTGTAAATGTCAAATACATTTTGAGCTCCTAATTTGACCTCATGCAGGTGATGTTGGAAAATGACAATCGCAAAGTTTAAGTGACTAGTATATTAGACAAGTTGGCAAAATTACATTTTCGTGTCCAACTATTATTTTTTTAATGTAGACCAATTAAATAATACTAAGGGAAATACTGACTTCTGTCAGGTATGCCATGGATGGCAATGATACATAATATTTTGCAGTTATTTTTGTTAAGTCTTCTTTGGAAAACAAACTCACTTATTTTCGTTAAATTTCATTTTAATTTTCTGTCGATAATGTATACTCAAAGTGAAAATGTGGATATGTTATCAATATTTGGAGAATGTCATAGCAATTCAAAGAAGGCTTATATTTAGGAGCAATGAAGAAGACAGCCTTCAATGATTTTTAATTGAAAATAAAAATAAGAGGCGTAGTGTGTCAATCATTTATCTGTTAATTTGAAAAATATACCATTTTCTACACAGTGCGGCTTTTTTTAGTCCTCCCCCTGTTAACTTTTAAACAGTTCGACGAACAAATTTGAAAAAAATAATGTTTGGAGGGTTTTACCAATACTACTTTGTATGGTACAAAAAATATGTTGATTGATCGACAGGACGCACGGGGGACACATCAACTCAAAAATTTTAAATAGCATGGGGGGTCAAGTGTGACATCGTTGAAAACAGAATTCAATTCTCTTTACAACCATTCAATTTTGTATGATTTTCGTTATTTTTTTTTTTGAATTAAAATTTGAAATATAATATAAATGCGGATCTGAAAACTACTCATCCCTCGATAAATTTGAATGGTTAGTTGTGGAATGAATGAACCAAATACATTTTGATTACTGATACTACTTCTTGGGAGAAGAAACATTGCAATTTCTCGACAGATGGCGCTGGGGTCACATCAACTCGAAAATTTCAAAAGGAATAAAAATCGAATCTGGGATAAAATTTCTCAACAAAATCCAAAAATATATGGATGTTTGTAAAGAGAATCGAATTCTCTTTCCAACGATGTGACACTTGACCCCCCATGCCATTCAATAATTTTGAGTTGATATGCCCCCCTGCGCCCCATTTCGAGCAGTCACCATATTTTTAGTTTCAAAAAGTACACAGATCAAAAAAGATTTCTTCAATCAAGAATAAACATACTCTTGAATAGAATAATCTTCTGAAAAGAATAATCATTTCTAATCAATGAATATACTCCCATTTCAAGCTGATTAAGATGTTTGCTTCTTTACATAAATTCTCTTGAAATGAATTTGCTTGCAGTGGAAACATTATACTCTTCATCCTAGAAAACATTCACATTAACTCATTGTGAAACATAATCCTCTTAACACAAGAATATAATTCCTTGGTAGATATCACTACCCGTGCCACGTGACACATTCAACCAATGAGCAATCAAAGCAGCTGGCGACACCGCGACCTGTGAATACGATTTCCAATTTCGACCATTTCATCCAGTTTGACCATTTGGGTTGGAGGTTATGAAGCTATGCGTACCGTTATGACTGTTAGTTTTGTGCCTAGTGGAAACTGTTTCTATACAATAAAAATGCAATATCGAAAATTGAAATATGCTTATTACGGGTCAGTTGTGAAAACGAGTGAAATATATTTTGGTCTTCAACAGTTTTGTGTCTAAAAGCGAGTGGCGTTGTTTATGTATTCAATCAAACTGCAATATGCGTCACTACTAACTGGTTTTATTGAGAATACAGTTATTAAACTTGAAACTATTCTCACATAAAACCCTTATTTATACCTAAATTTTTCGTAGTTGTGAATCTATGCTTTGTTCAATCTATTCAATATTGCCAAAATGAAAATGGCTTCCATTCTATATTTTATAACCAAGTGCAGATTGGACCTCAGCCTCCAAGTTGATAGAAGAATATTTGAAATTGCAATGTTCCCATGATTCTGCAAAAAAAGTGCCCATTACTGAAGCTAAAATATTCTTGCCTCAACCAACTTATGAAGCAAGTGTTCACTTGTTTCAAAGTATTTTTCTTGTAAGTTGCCAAGAGGATACCATCAAAAAATCAAACAAATATTTGGTTGGACCTATTCAAGAATACAATCTGTTTGAATCAACGCAATTATGCGTTGATGCAAAAAATACTTTTTATTAGTGTAGTATTGGTGAAACCCTCCGAACAGTTATTTTTTCATGTTTGTACGTCGAATCGTTCAAAAGTTAACAGTGGGGGGGACTAAAAAAAGCCGCACTGTATAAAGTTTTCGAGAAAATTCAAGAGAAAGGATGTCATTTAAAAGAATTACTAAAAGGAATCCTGATTGGCGATGAATAAAAATTTTCGCATGTTCCATTGAAAACTAATCAAAGTGCTTCGTTTATCCAAATGTCAAAAGTCCAATTCAAAAATCAACTGAATAGCGAATTTAAAAGCGGAGCCATTTCCGGTGAAACCGGAGGTGACCAGAATGTAAAAAATATGCGCAAAATCTCCTCTCTCATTTTGATACACCTAATATTCCGGAAGTTATGACTTGTCTAATAGATTCGTTAACACCCGGTATAGTTTTTCCGTTACTGCACTTCACCGTACACTTGCATTTCAACCAAAACACCAAAGTTTCAATGAACAAGCTATTTAGTTTATATTTAGTATACTGACATCCACAAAATGTTTGGAGACAGACTGAAAGAATATCGAATAACGTAAACACTGAACTACATTTTTGTATGGAAAACGCACCGAAACATTTTTGTTCAAAAGTTGTGGCCTATTTCTCACATACAATTTAACAAATATGCTCACTATTTCTAAAATATTACGACTTGTGTTTCCAAGCTTGTCGAACATGTTTACATTCGTATGGGATAAATTTGTTACATAGTTTTCTATTTTCGTTGTAGAAAAGCAAGTGAAGAGTGTGTGAAATTGGTTTCGCGTCGTTTATAGGCTATTCTCAGATGCTGCAGCACCTTTTCACGGATAAGTATACTTATTCCGTTATCACATACTACAATGGTTGTAAGTAAGAGCATGCTAGATGTAGATTTGAATAAGTCTTCTTATAGGAGCAAACACTACCTTGGTGAAACGGGAAACCGTTTTACGCCTACAGTTTTTGGTTAGAATTTTTTTTTCTTCAGCAAATGACTCAATGTTTTTGTGTAAATTCCGTAACCTTAGTGATTTTTGGTTATGATAATTTTCAAGAAAAAAATTGAAATGACATGATCAATGAAAAAAAATTGGAAGATTCCTGAACTCTTATGGGACCACAGAGCCCATACAAAAAAATATCTCTTACATGAAATCCATGTTTTTTGCACAAAACGTATTCTACGATCGGGAAATTTATACCTGCTGTAATCGAGAACGGACAGGTGCTGTGATGCCAACGTTCATCGAGTTCATTTTCTTCACTCCCATTCTTAATAAGTATGCCTACAAACCTTAGCTGGAAGAGGTGAGGAAGAAAATCGACTTCTCGGTGTGACGCGCTGATGGTATCTGTTAATATATTTATGAATCCCTTATTTGGCCATGTACTAATATAACAATTAATGATAAAACATGTTAAGAATATTCAAAGTTTGAAAATACATGAGAATATACTTGCAAACAAACATGTACCGGTTTACCGACAATTCGACGCGGTCAATTGGGCGCACGAAAATTGGACGCGGAGAATTGGTCGCGGCGACAATTGGACGTCGCGACAGTTGGACGCGACAACAGTTGAATTCAGTTTGAGTGTAGTATTTTATTAGTCTGATCTAACCTGACCGAACTAACCTAGCTTGAAAGTTGGGAGCTTGGAAGTTGAATGAAAATTCATTTTAAGTGTAGTATTTTATTGGTCTGATCTAACCTGACCGAACTAACCAAGCTCGCAAGTTGGGAGCTTGGAACTTGAAGAAAAATTCATTTTATTATTATTATTATTAATTTTGTGTTTTTGGCGCCCAGTCGTCCCTGCGCCCAGTTGTCCCTGCGCCCAGTTGTCCCTGCGCCCAGTTGTCCTTGCGTCAAAATGTGTCCAATTGACTGCGACCAATAGTCGTGCGTCCAATTTTCCACGTCCAATTGATGTGACACCGTATCTCTGAGCTATCTAGCCAGCAGATATTTCAGTTTTCACGTAGAAAACACATTTGAAGAATTATGTGTCATAGGGATCCACAAACAAGCCTTTCCAAATAGTATACCGAAATCAACCACATTGCAAATTACCCTCGAGGAATTCCACTAACTTTAGTTCTTTGAATTGCACCTCCGTTTGTTGTTGTTCAACTTGCGGCCTTTTTTATTCCTCATTCAACGTTATATCATATGTAGTAAGTCGAGATAATTGAATTTGTTAGTGGATGTACTATTAATGTGGCTAAATGTTTTGGCCTACACCGAAGCACATACTCATATTTCGGTTCCTGCATTGGCGGTGGAGATCGGGATCAGTGATCACTAAGTCAACTGTGCAAAAAATGTTGAACAGTACAGGTATTATCCTTTCAAAATACATTTACAACGAGGACTCAGACCTACAGATTTCGAAAGACAAATGGCATTCATTGCTCTAATTTACATTTTAATCCATGACAATCCCAACTTTCTCAATTAACTCTTGTGGAATGACGAATCCTGCTTCCATAATAATGACACTGTTAACCAACATAACATGAACTATTGGTCACAGGACAACCCTCACTGGATAAGAGAAACCAATTTCCAGACAATGTGTTGTGGGTTACATAATGGACGTCTCATCGACCCTCAACAACAAATGTGCTCTTGCACATAATCATAATAATGTTACTACTTTCATCAATAATACCTTTCAAGGCCGTTGGATTGGAAATAGTGGACCTGTTCGATGGCCAGTACATTCTCCAGATCTCACGCCACTGGACTTTTTACAATGGGAAAATTTGAAGCGAGTGGTATTCGAAACTCAACCATAAATGTCGAAGATGTAAAACAGAAAATTGCAGATACTTGTAATACCGTTACTCCGGAAATTAGAGCTTCCTGTGCTCTGCGACTTGGAGTATATGTGGCAATTGCTGGCCAACATTTTGAACAATTTTTGTAGTGTAATATATTATTCAAAACGCAGATGAGCTCATAAATCAATATTTCATTGGTGTATTTTCATTTGCCATAATTCTGCATGCCATTCTAGCTACTGATATATCATTGGATGAGAAATGAAGGGGACTAAATTGAATGAAAACAAACATTTAGTTGCAATTTGGAAAAAAAAGTTACGGTTGGTTTCTCAGGGGTTGTCTGCTAGAGGTGGATTTTGCTATGCTGCATGAAAGATGTTATGGTCCCCTACGACACATACTTTTTTCAATTTTAATTTTCTACATATAACTGAAATATTCGCTGTCCTAAAAGCCCCGGGACTTCCGGTATAAAAAATTACCAAAACGCAGAACAAATATTTAAAAAATGTGCTTCTTAACCCTAACTCAAAACATCAAGAAGAAAATATTCTGCAAATATTCAGTCATACCGATTTTAATTTCATGAAAAAATATAGCATTGAATTTATTGATTTGTCCCGTGGACAACAAAAAATAATTCGTATTTTTGTGATTTCTGTAAACGTTTTATCAAATTTTGATTCAGAAAATAGAGCATAGTAGCTGAAATGAGGAAGTATAATAATATTATAAATTATAACTCTACACCATTGGGTGAGAAGCGGATAACGTCTACTCAAATAATTCATTTTCATAGCGATTGTTCCTATGCTATTTTTTGCATGGTCATTGAAGTCCAGTGGACGATCAACTAATGTCCTCAAATATTTGAATTTCCTAACTGATTCTGTTTGTACAACACCGATTGACAGTTTCGGTGCTGTCTTCACATTTTGTCTCTTTTGATCAAAATTCATTTGAATTTATGTTCATTAAATTTCCACATTAATAACTGTGAAACTATTCACAGTTATTATTGATGTGTTAGACTTTCATTGGCGGTATCGTAAGAAAAAAATTTAAGCATGTTAACGGTTATTTCTAGTACAATCAATAACAGCATGGTCAGCAAATAGGTTTTGTATAAACTTAATGGATTAAAATATTTGTGTATACCTAATTCATAAGAAAATGATTTTCAAAATTCGATACCTCATCTCGAAAACGCGCGGTTGAATTTAAAATAAGATTGAGAAGAGTTGAAATATGGAATAATATACAGGTGTTCCATCAAAGAAGAAGCAACTTTGTTTCGTCTATTACACAGGAGAAGGCGTGACATAATACAGTTCGAGTAATTACAAGGTTCGACTACAAGATGATTGTGTGAAGTTGCAAGGATAGGTAGAAGACCAGCTACTTAAAAACGCTGCGAAGGGCAAAGGAAATGAGATGAAATGCCCTTAAGTAAAATTCGATGTAGGGTAGCTTAGAAGAATTTATAGTGAATCAGTAGGATTTTGTATTAACAATATCCAAATACTAAATTGAAAAATCAATTGCAGATTTAAGCAATTCAGCTTCAGAAATTTCTTTAACTCAGCCTGAAGCTTCATAAAACAATTCAGTGATTTACTTACTGGCTTGACGTAGATTCACACTAACATACTTGTGTCATTATTTATATTTATATCACAGATACAATTTATCTTCTTGATCCTATTCAAACATCTGAATTTGAATTTCATATGACTACTGGAGCAAGGAATAGAAAACATGAATGGTGTCTTCCTTTCATTACTGTAATTCTCGTTGTCATATTGTATATTGGGTTTAATTGTATATTTCGATTTTATCCAGTCTGTACATTAGCGCATTCACCACAAAATTGAAAACACCAGACCAACCCATCAATGTCCATGTTTATGATAGTTTCTCTTCGGACCAAGACCATCAGGAGTATTTCTCAGTCTGTAATTCCATTGGCACTGTTGAATACGCAGTTATTCATTCTATAACGACTCACTATTAGGGAGGGCTTGTAAATATTGCATACACTAAAAATGTATTATGTACATGGAGTAATTTGAATATCTGTTGAAACCAGTTGAACCTACGATATGAGCTTGGGCTAGATTGATAGGTGAACGGAACTCAATTACTATTCTGCCGTGTGAAACTAAAAGCAGTAAGTGCAAGAATAATGGTTTTGAGTAGTCGCCATTTTAGTTTTTTTTTGTTCTACGCAGTTTATTTTTGAATCGATTTTAAGTAAAAAACTCAAAGACGAAACGGAATATGTATTAATTTTGCACAAAAAAGAAAATTCTCTCACTTTGGCTTTTTCTGAAAGCTCAGCAGTTTGCCCAATCGGTATAGTACAATATCAAATTCATCAATTTGTTATTTAAAGCAGTAAATGTAAGTAATATTCCAGCTTTATATAAATTACCTCAGCTACACAAATGAAACAAAATGAATACAAAATGAACCAGTTTAATACATAGAAAAAAACTGAAAACATATAAATTACATAAATTAAATGAAAAATATTGCAGATGGGAAAAATTATGAAAAATCATTCGAAATTATCTATTAAGTCTTCTACGTCATCGTCGTGCAATGAAAGCCATAATTATCGGCACCCTCGTCTGAGCTTTACCACAGATATATTATATAACAAAGGTTTTTTCTCTGTTGTTTGCATCTCTTCTTGCACGACATGGCCTTCTCAATTAATTTATTACTTTTCTCATCTCTTTCCCTCCTTTCTGAATTTTTTCTCAGTCTTTTTTTTGGGTGACAATTATTTCTTCATTCGTTTTCATGTAGGGGCCGTGGTGGTCGCTTCTCAACCATATGGACGTGGTTTCCTGCATGATCACTGGTCTCGTGGTTGGCATCGCCCATTGAAAGGTAAGGGCCACATCTTTCCTAGCTCGCCCAAGTCCGTCAAAGACTTCTGAGGGTTGATGTAAGGCTGCAGGCTGTTGACCGAAAGAACTAATCTCAGAAGGACAAAACTTACTTTCAGAACTTGTATTGTATTCTGAACTCTCAGACTCTCAGGCTAATAATAATTTGCCTATATCTTTATCGTTTTGTGCTTTAGTAGCCGATGTTGATATGTCGGGTGGTGAAAGTGCTGAAATATCGAAGTTATTATTTATAGTTTGAGTCACATTCATTAAAAAATTAGGTACTCTCACATCCTTTATACGATGCTTCTGCCAATGCAGTCTCAAAATAGGATGCTTTCGCTATCGTAATAGGTTCCTCAATTTTTCTGGTGTTTTGAGCATCATTAGCCGATGTTGATGAAAATTATTCAATTTCTCAGGATACCTGGGATTTTTAGGTACCAGTAATATTTGTTTATTTGAATTTATTTTGTTTTTCTAAATCTGTGATGAAAATCCATAGAAAGATTAGCTCCATCTGCCATCTGAAAAATATCAAGACAAATTTAATGTTTTTTTTGGTTTAAAATGTTTATTTAAATGTCTTTGATGTATTTCATTCCATATGAAGATTCAAGAAAGAAGTTATATTGTGAAAATCTCCATAATATTTTGAAAAATATTTTTTGGAGATCTTTAGAAAACCTTCCTGAAACAAATTGCAGAATATTTTATGAAGGTTTTAGGACATTCTGAAGAACGTTCATAGCTCTTCAAAGAATCAGAGTTCCTCTCTCATTTCATAGTCCATAAAATGTTCTCAAAATATAACATGTTTCTTAGAAAGAGTTCATCAGAATATACAGGGTGTAAATTTGAAAACTTTCAATGCGAATATCTCGCGAAATAAAAAAGTTAGAAAAACGCCGTTTGGCACAAATGCTAGAGAGTTAGGGGGAACTAGAACCACCATATTTCAGTGAAGGGATGAGTCACCCCGTCGGCGCGACACACCCCAACTTTAAAATGTCAAATGGCACTACCTCTTTTGTGATACCTCAAATGAACGGTCTCAATCAGTAGTATTCACCTGTACAAGACTTTTTCCACCCACTACAGGGTGTAAGAAAAACATAAAGTCGAATAAAATAAAATGTATTGTGTTAAAACGATATTTTATTTGATCAGATGTTCAAAATGCATTCCATTCTGTTGTAAGCAATAGTATAATCGATGTTCAAATGCCATTCTAACATTTTGGAACATATCTCTTGGAATAGATCTGCATTCTGCAATAATGCGTTGTCGAAGATCTTCTATTGAAGTAGGTTGTTTTTTAAATACGACGGATTTCAAATGTCCCCAGAGAAAAAAATCGAGGGGTGTTAGATCGGGAGATCTCGCTGTCCATTCGATTGAACCTCTCCGTCCAATCTACTGACCTGGAAAAGCATTATTCAAAAATTTCCTGACTGGCAAAACGTAGTGGGGTGGTGCGCCATCGTGCTGAAAATGTATTAAATATTCATTCAGGTTCCTATTTCCGTCAATGTCCAACTGATTTTCTATTTCGGCAATTAAACAACGACAATTGAAGGTTGAATGGTGGTGTTTAACATTTTGAAATAAGTATCGCCATTAAGATTGCAATTAATAAATAATGGCCCAATCACTGTGTCACCTAAAATTCCCGCCCAGACATTTAATTTTTCTGCATACTGCGAGTGTCCTTCCCTGAAGACATGCGGATTTTCGTCACTCCAGTACCTACAGTTGTGTTTGTTCACTGCACCATTTAAAAAAAAGTGGATTCGTCGGTAAAACAAATATTTTTCAGCAACTGGGGAGTAATACGTAACATTTCGGTCATGTTCTCGCAAAATTGAATTCTTCGATCCGGGTCGTCCTCCCGCAACTCCTGAAGAATGTGCATTTTTTATGGGTGAAACTTATGAAGTTTGAGTACCCGACGGATAGCTTGATGAGAAATTCCTGTTATCGCTGAACCTTGGCGTAGAGACATTGTAGGATTCATAACAAAATGTCCTAAAACTTCCAATTGTGTCGCTTCACTAAGTACTCTTGGATTGGACCTTTTTTTGTTTGCCACTAATCCTGTTTCTTCAAATTTAAGAATCAGTTGTCTGATGTAACTATGACTTACATTTTTTCCGGGGTTTCTTTCGTTAAATGTTGCAGCAGTTTTGAAGGCACAACGATTTTCAAAACCATAGATAAACACCATCTGAATTCTTTCCGGCAAACTGTAAACCATGATGAACAGAAAATAACAGTTCCCAAATCGTTTGAGATAATTTCAATTCGACGATTTCCTGACTTTGCAGTAAAACCTTGCATAAAGGACTAAATTTTTACCAACATTGATAGGTAGGTACGAACCCGATAAAAACAATGCTACTTTCTCGAGTACTTTTTATTTATTCTGAATGAATGCTCCAACATGACTTTGGTTTTTGTTTACAACAAACTGGCATACACGGTGACCATCTAATGAAATGAAATATCCTCTTAATAACAAGAATGGAATTTGAAAATCGATTGTACTATTGTTTAGAACTGAATGGACTGCATTTTGAACATCTGATCAAATAAACTATCATTTTCACACAATACAATTTATTTATTCGAAAATGTTTTTGTGCCACCCAGTGTTGGATGAAAATGAAAATTCTTGTACAGAGGAATACTACTAAATGAGACCTTTCATTTGAGGTATTACAAAAGAGGTAGTGCCATTTGACATTTTACAGTTGTGGTGTGTCGCGCCTAAGGGTTGACTCGTGCCTTCACTGAAATATGGTGGTTTTAGTTCCCCCTAACTCGTTAGCCTTTGTGCCAAATCGCGTTTTTCTAACTTTTTTATTTCGGGAGATGTTCGCATTGAAAGTTTTCAAATTTACACCCTGTATGGTGAAAGCTTCTATGAACATTCGTAGACCAAGTGTGTGCTGTCTGGGAAAAACATATTTTACTGAAAATATTCTGCGTGGATTATTCGAAAATGAAACTCTAGAAATATTAAGGGTCAGATAGCCGAGTGGAAAAAGCGCCGATGTTTTCAATCACTATGGCTGCCAGTCGAAGGTTCAAACCATAGCAACCACAAACATTTTTGTGATGGCCCGAGAAAGTGTAGGAATCGCACGTGAAAAGGTAAGACCTCGTCAATCCTTGGCTAGCACAAGTTTCGACTTGTCAGGGCTGCCGTTCGTAGGGGGACGACAACTAGTTAACGAAAAAAAAAGTTTTTCAAACAAGAATTATTGTCATATTCCTGGATCATGCCATAAAATCATTAAATGATATTTCGAGAATATTGCTTCATTATTCTCTATTCATATTCCTAGGATGGTCTTGAATATTCCAGACATTTATTGGTGATATTACAAAAATGTTATGCCTGGAATATTCGGAATATCCATCCAATATTCTGTTTGGTATATTCTTTCATTATTTGGGGAATCCTAGCATATTCCGAAAATATACCAATATTCCAAATAGAATAGTCTATAGGTTCCTTCATGCCATATATGGGTTCACTTCTTCATGAAAAAAAAAATGCAATGAATCTTGCATAAGACGCCACTTTCCATCGCCCACGCTGTTATCGTTATCCTTTTCTACCTAATAATTTCCAACCGCGCGCTCAAGACAAGTTCCTGAAATATCCAAACTATTCGAATGTATGATTTCGAACGAGTATCGCAAGCTATAATAAACTAATTATTTATAGTAGGTCACTCACTTATAAATAGTTTTTTGGCTTGATTACAGCATTATTGTTTCAACTACGATTTCACGTTCACGTTTTCAGAAAATGGAATATATAGGTGTGTGCCTCGTGCTTATCCTCGGAATGGCATATATTAATTAAGTTGAGAAATCGAATGAACTCATATCAGACAATCATAATAATGACGGTATTAAATGCGTAGCAGGTCACGAAGACGACTGAAATAATTAATTTGATATATCCTCGGAGAGATGGATCAATACCGTTCCATATACATTCTAATCCAACAAACTTTACTTTCATTTTCATTATTATCGAGAAAGTTGACAAACCATTCTCCTCGGTATTTGTTCATATTTGAAATATCTACTGAAGGGTGTTTTGCATGGCAAATGTACCGTTAAAGTTTGTGAATTAAATTTTCAAAAGTGATGAAAGTTTGAAAAAAACTTGAAAAAAAAAATCCAATCCAATCAGTTGAATGAAATATTTTGTTGAATATTCTGTACATTAAAAAAATTGTCATTTCAAGTCACCTTCGAAAAGGGGTCACTTGAAATTCGTATTATTTTCCATAGATATTGCATGTTTTGCAGCGGACCACCCAACTGAATGCAGCAAACTCGCTTATTTTTGACTGACAAAAACTCGGGTTTGCGTTTTTCAGATTGCCATTTGTAATAGCTCAAGTGAATAAATGTATTTTGGGAACTGATTTTTTGCAACAATTCAACCAGCTTGTTGACCTAAAAAGAAAACGATTGACAGTAATACCAGAATGGGTATAAGCATTGGTATAACATCTTTCACATCAAATGTTGTAAGCACTGTTCTAAAAACTCATCGATTTGCCAATCCATTGAATTGAAATTTGACAAAACTAAGTTTGATATCGACTGAACTAAAACATGATGTTTTACATCACATAGTGAGCAAAGGCCAGCTCGTATTTTTCCATCCACGGCCACTTGATTCGAAAAAGCTTGCTATAGCCAAGGGGCAATTTCAGTTCATGTTGAATCACGGATTGATCCCACTTTTGAAGTCTCAATAGTCAAGTCCGTTCCACCTATCTCCTAAGAAAGATAGTACATTTCTGCCACCTCAATACAAAACTATTCCTGATAGATATCTAATATCAAGAATTGAAATTTTTTAACACATTTTGCTAGGAAGTCGGATTTTCTTGAAAGGCGTTCTTTTCAAAGCAGATTTTCAGATATCTTTAGCGAAAAAAGACGAGCCAAAGACTGCGATCACAACGCCGTTCTGCATGTTTGAATTCAACGTCATGCCGTTTGGCCTACCAAATTCCAAAGATATATCAACGAGGTATTCCGTGATCTTAATTTCATCTCATCGCTTCTAATTCGGAAGATACCTGATGAACTTCAAACTTATTTTTGAGCAACTTGAAAAATATGATCTTCGTATTAATGTCGCAAAATCAGAATTCAGATTACAAAAAATACAGTTTTTGGGATATCACATCACACGGTTCCAAGTCATTACCTGATATGATTCATGCTATTCTGGATCATAAACATCCTGAAACCATAGCTGGACTACGAAGATTTCTGGGTATGATAAATTTTTATAGAAAATATATGTCAGATGTATAAAAAACACAAGCTCTTCTTCACGAATACATCAAAGTTGCTCAAAAAAAAAGACTATCGGTAAATTCCTTGGACTCAAGTTGCAATAGTACAGTTTGAATATGTTCCGCACCGACTTTGCAGAATCCACCATGCTTACTGCTCTGTCCTTACTTCAGCCCATCTCACGCATTCAAAAAATGTATATTTCACGTTATCTTCTATCCCACAGTGTGTGCATTCACTCTCGTTTATTATCCTGAATCTGTTTAGGTAGGGCTGAAAATCTCCGTGCTCTTTGAGAATCTGTGTTAGATAGTAGTTACCTACCCCCATTTTCTATTCACCCATGATTCCCTTATGAGTTTTCTGCTCAACGCTGCCTTGCCCATTCTTCTTGCCACAATGTCATTATGCCAGCTGTTGGAACTGAAGGAACAGATGGCTTCAGTGCTGTCTGTGTTGACCTGCCCTTGCACTGATGAGAGGCAACAACCTCGAAACTAGTCTGCAGGTGGTCACCCCGGCCAAATCAAGACATAATTCTGCTGGTTGGTCATAGAGGGCACTTGCAATTGCGTCCTCTGATGTTTTGAGGAACGTAGCACAAGTAGCTGTTAGATTTAATTCAATACCCGTCGTGGTCTTAGCCAGGGGAGTAGTTGTTTTCTGACAGGTTCTTGCCATAATAAGCCTACATAGTTAGGTGTTTATGGGAGTAAAGCGTTCATCATCGGTCGGTAACGACTGTTCGTTACGAAAATTATTGTTCTGTAGACATTTTTTTGCATGAAGACCAACTCTCTCTATCCTCGAGTCCTGTGCACCCCATAGTTCCTATTGATGTTAATATACCAATACTGAAGCATACACGCACAACTATAGATACTCAGATAATATTGTTAATTTTTGAAACACTCTTATTTTTTTGTGCGTTTGTTTTGAATACTTAGTAAGTGATTGAAATATTTATAGCAACTTAGTCACTGGAGAGGGAGTGATGTAGGGTCCTGACTATCACTGATATGGTGACAGAAGAAAATGAAAGTCAGTTTTTTGAGTTTTAAAATATTTCATAACAATTTTGAATTGGAATACAATATTCAATATTCAAATAATTGAATGAAGACGTTTCGGAGTATCTGTGAGTTGATTCCCTTTCCAAACAATATGAGAGGCCTATAAAAAGGCCTACATTTTACTGAAAAGTGTGGTGATTCCAAGAAGATATATTCTGATTAGCTGAGAAATTGTATTATTCCGAGTTGTATCGAGAGCGTCAGGATACTTTAATCTGTTGTGGTCATAAAAATTATTACAGGTTTTGATAAAAATAAGATTCTCACAGTATTCTTAAATTGTTGAGGAAAATTTGCTGACAAGTATCCTTAAAATATTTGTTGGTTCCCAAATCACGGTTCACGGTTCCCGGATACGTGTGTACGTGTATTGAAAAATAGTATTTTTTCAGAAATATTAGTTTAGAAGGTAAGGCTGAAGTTAAAAAAAATGTCCTCATGTATTTTTACGCATATCTGTAGTTAAGCCTTTACTTCATTCAATTCATTCAATGTGCTAGAGCTACTCGAGTTTTCAATGAAATTCAACTACAAAAATCCATATCATATCAGTACGTGATACAATTAATGAATAAGTTCATGAAGTCAGCATCAGTGTAAAATAAAATATACGAACGAGAAAAGCCTATGAGCAGTTTACAACATGCACTGATAGACAACATTAAATCTTTGAGGCATCTTAAGACCATTTTTGGAATTTCTGAAAGCAGCAAAATTTCATCCTTATAAAATGCAGATTGTACAAGAATTGAATCACAGACGTACAGAGTTTTGTGAAATCATCAGTCAGATTTCGTCTGGAGTTAATAATTACCTCTACAATGTGTGCTTTTCTGACGAACCTTATTTTTATTTTAATGGACATGCGAACAGGCAGAACCGCAGATCCTCATTGGTAAAAGGAAACTAATTCACAAATTCCCTAGAAATTGAATGAATGGGCTGGGATTATGAGAGACCATATTTCAGGTCCATATTTTATTGATTGTTACCTCAACGGACTCTTGATGCAACTGTGAACCCCAGAAACATTCAACTACTTGAAGACGATGATGATATACGTGAAGGTCAGCTCACCTTTCAACAAGATGAAACTTCATCACATTTTGTTGCACCTGTACGTCAATTTTCAGATGATAATTTTCCATGCAAATGGATTGAAAGGCGAGGATCAATAAAACGGCTGCTAGATCTCCTGATCCTGACTATTGGACTTCTTTTTGGGGAAACATTTGGAATTCTGAGGTAATATCATCAGCCCAATTCTCATGATGATCTACACAGAAGAATTATTGTAAATGAGGGTCCAGGTACTCCAGGAATATTAAGAAATGTGCTAAGTCATTTCGAAAATCGCTTATACTTCTGTGTGGAACTGAATGGTTCGCATTTTGATCCTTTCATATGATGATAACATTTCAGGTTATGAGAAATAAAGATGAATTGATAAAACTTAGTTTTCACGAAAACTTCCACAACACTACTTGATCGATTCTTAATTGCATTTCACCGATGTTTTTATGATTGAATTTCTTTGGTTTTGTGTGTAATAGAATATTGAGACGCCTCTGGTCGTGGGACCAAATCCATTTCAATAAGAAAGTTGCATCCCACATGTTCCACTGGGTGATAATGTCAAAGTTTAGTTTCAGAAATGAATAGCACTCCAAATTTATGAGGGGCATATTACAAACAATAGAATTTTCGTGAGAATCAGAAAATCCATTCAACTTTGAAGATATTGTAAAATCTGGAAAATTCAGACGGAATAGCTCAAGGGTCGATTGTTTACCATCTGGTACGAACTCGTTTGGGTGCCATAGATATTCCCAGAACGAACGGTCAGAAATATCTTTTGAACCGTTTAATTAATTAATTTTTGTCTTAAATAATACATATATGGAAATAGGTCACTCTTTGTAAATGCATGCAAATTATTGTTATTTTAAAAGTAAGAAGGCAGAGTGACATCGGACGAAAAAAAGAGAATATTAGATAATTTTTGTCGACCGTTTTCTATCAATGTAAAGTGAAAACCACATTCGACGTGAGTCCTAAAATGTACGGGGCGGTCACCCATATGATGTCACGTAATAGGAAAACTTACATGTAATTAATACTGTAGAATGCCAGAATAGGGTTTAGAAGGTCAAGACTATTCAAGTAACGACACCTACCTTAATATCTTACAAGTAAAATATTCTAAGGGTGGGATCATCCCCCCTATCTTTTAACGAATTATAGAGTTGAACCGTTGCAGATCTCAAAACAAGAAGCAGTTGAGATGTTGTGTTTGAATCAGTAAGTTGAGTGAAGAATACTCAGGTCAAGGCCTCGCCTTGATCTGGGACATGTCCGAACTATTTTCTCAGAGTTGAAGGGTTTCTTAAGTATTTTATAAATTTTTATCAAAGTCTCTAATCAGTTTTACGTATGTAAAGATGGTCTTGGTAAGCTTACATGCTAGATGATATATTGTCAATTAGATAGGTCTTTGTTTTGAGTTATAAAATATTGTTTTCAGTCTGTTCTCGTATAATCCTTGAAAATTTCAGTATTTTGACATTAATTATGCAAGTAAATTCTCTCTATCCTTTTTTTTCTAGTAAATATTAACATTCTAGTCTCATATTTATACAGTTATATTTATTTTATCTCCGTTGCCTTAATAAATGAAAAACAGACTATTCCTCGAGTTTCCTCTGTTATTTTAGTCAATAATTGAACCAAACCAAAAATTACTGAAACCAATCAGCTCTGAACGTGCTAATTAATGGTACGTTCGCTAAGTTAAAGTGTGACCAATCGTTATGTTTATGATAATGCTTGTGCTAAAGTTGACTAAATCCACCCTAATTTGATATTCAATTAATTAAAGGTTCAATCCAAATGATTAAGATTCACTAATAGAAAAGTTAGTACATGTGAATGAGGGGGTTGACAGCACAGTGATGATGTATTTGGTGAAAGAGTTCCCCTTCGAAATGAAAATCGACGAGTCTGATCGATTTTCAATTTTTTCAACGATTTCGGGGTGTGACAAGTTTAAGCTGGGACACACTGTATAGCGATTATTCGTCAAGAGAATTCACGACAGCAGTGAAACGAGACCATCATCTAATTTTTCATGCAGTACTCAGTAAATAATTCAAACGAATCCATGTATAACCCGAACGTTGTACAGGAAGGCGGAAAAAATTACACGACTGATAAAGGCACAGTTATATACGTTAGTCTGCGTTGTTGATGTGTTAGTTACTTGGTTACGATACGGCATTCTGATAAATTATTCACGATCCGTGATACGCAGCAGTTATTTTACTTGATTTATGCCTGATATATTCGGACATCATTGTTGTGTGCTCCCGATGTAATTGAAATAACGGGATATCAGAAGAAAGCGACAAAAGTAGTACAGTTTGTGGCAAATATTTTTTTTATTAAGTGCATGAAATGAGTGTTTTTTATTGGCATAATTCGTCTCTGTTATCAAAACTTGAAAAACTCTCTTTGTATTGGATTTCGATTCAAAAAAGATTTATCTGTATTATATGTCAAGAAGTGAACCTCGCCAAAAAAAATAAACATCGAATCAAATCTTCCTATACAATTTCACAGCATCCAGTCGTCTTTCGATAAAAGCCGTTTGTTGGCACGCCGCGTGTTTGACTGTCATTCATTTTTAGTTTGTTCGTATTTGCTTCAATTTCTTGTTATTTTCAATAAAATGGATGTTAATCGTAGTAGTGGTAGCGATATTCCATCGGATATATCCAATTTAGCAAAATTAGGAAGTTTCCAAAATTGGTTCACCTTGATAAGAATGAAAGCGTGGGATACTGAGGAAAGTGGCGGAGGAAAACTCCTTACCAACCGCTGGGGTCAGATAATCCTATAGGTACCTATTCTCCTCACCAAAACTGGGGGTCGTGTTAATCCCATAGGTATTCTCCTCACCTTTATATTTCGACTTGTAGATATTTGAATGAGTGGAAATTGAATACTCACATTTTGTAAGGAGAAATTATTTAGTATAATCGAACCAGAACGAACTTACCTTACTTAGACATTTGAGTGCGTGGAAATAGAATACACACATTTTGTGAGAAGAGTTTATTTAGTATAATCGAACCAGAACAAACTAACCTCACGTCGACACTCGAGTGCGTAGAAATTGAATTATATATCTTAAAAGGATGTATTGATATCTAGTTAGCCTAGACCAGTTCCCTGCATAAACAAAATATTGCGTTACCATAGCAACGAACATAAACTTATTAGAAGTGTCAGTGTAAAGTTTCACGTCAAAAAAGTAAACCAGAGTTACGCAATAAATTAAAAGCAAAAATATGTCCACCGAAATTGTGAGAATTGAAAAATTGGAGTATCGAGCCATCATCAAGTACCTATATTTAAAAGTGTTAAGAGGTAAGCAGATTTACGAAGATATGCCTAATACCCTTGGTGATCAATGTCCTTCGTATGCGACCGTGAAAAATTGGACTGCAAGCTTCAAAAGAGGTAAATTTTCCATTGAAGATGATGACCGATCGGGAAGGCCAGTTTCTGTGTCAGTCCCCGTAAATATCGATGCAGTTCATGACATGATTTTAACAGACCGTCGAATTGGGCTTAAACGGATATCTGAAGCACTGAATATTTCATACATACGCGTTCTTCATATAGTTCACGTCAATTTGCTGCAAAATGGATCCCCAAATGTTTGAATGTTGATCAAAAGCGTGCAAGGGTAGTAGCATCGCGTTCGATCTGTGCTCGATTTGAAAACGATGTAGAATTCTTAAATCGAATTGTTACTATGGATGAGACTTGGGTACATTTCTACGATCCAGAAACAACGCAACAATCGATGGAATGGCGACACTCCGGTTCTCTAAGACCTAAGAAGTTTCGTGTCCAGAAATCTGATAGAGAAGTTCTTGCTTCAGTTTTTTGGGATTGCCATGGAGTAATCATGATTGATTTTTTGGATAAGGGTAGAACAATAACTGGAGATTACTATTCGACATTACTGACCACTCTTCGGGAAAAAATTAAAGAGAAAAGTCGCGGAAAGCTATCCAAAGGTGTTTTGTTTTTGCAGGACAACGCCCCTGCACACAAGTCTCATGTTTCCATGCAAAAAATTCGTGATTTAGGGTTTGAATTACTAGAACACCCCCCTTATTCACCAGATTTGGCTCCATCCTACTATCATCTCTTTCCTCAACTGAAAAGAAGTTTGAAAGGTCGTAAATTTTCTTCCAACGAGGAGGTAATAAAAGCTGTGGAGGTCTGGTTTGCAGAGCAAGAAGAAACATTTTTTTAGAAAGGTCTAGAGACGTTGCAGGTTCGCTGTAATAAATGTATCCAATTAAGAGGAGAATATGTTGAGTAATAAAATATTTTGACATTGAAATTTTGTTTGGTTCTATAGTAGGCTAAGAATTTTTCAATATATCCTCGTATTTAATATAACATACCTTCTTCATTACCTGTCCCTTCAATTTCAGTTTGGTGAGGAGATTACCTATAGGATTATCGTACACCCTTCCTTTTACAGGTAGGAATGGGTTTTTGGTGAGGAAAATGCGCCCGCCCGAGGAAATAAATCTAAAGTTTTACCGAGGAATTATATCAATGAATTTATTAAAGATGCTGATAATGAAACAAATTTACTTTATAAGGTACAGATAATCATAATTTTGTAATAAGTACTGCAGTAATTTCAAAACAAAAATCAATTGTGGGTTGCCCTAGTATTTGGTATAGGCGGGGCTTGTCACCGTGTAGAACTATTGATGCCATTGTAGATGCTGGGCCTATAGTTATTATTAAAATACCGGATACAAAGACCTATTGCGCAAGATCATTAACAGTTTCAAATTCTGATTATATTGAGATATAACTCTATTATAGATCACTACTGCCCCATACAAAAAGTACTACATTCTCTTGAAATATTCGAGAGGAAAATGTTTTAGCTAACCTGTGTGGACAAATGAAATAGGATACATTACCAGCTTGACCCCAAAATGGCTTGGAAAAGATCTGTATAAGAGCTAAACAGGTCACTTCCAAAACAATTCTGGAAATGAGTTTCAGATTAGGATAATGTCCTTATTTTTTTATTAGATCTAACCAAGTAGGCAAAGAACACCTGATGTGACGTATGTGACATGAAGGCTTATGTGACATGAAGGCTTATGTGACATTATTGCTATTTATGTACCAAGTGCGTTATATAGATCCTAACGCCCGAAGGCATTTGGCCCGAGGGATGAATGTTGCCCGATGGACGTTAGGATCTAGTAACGCTCGTGGTGCATACAAGATTTTATTTTTTACGAAAAACTTATCTTAATCGACGTTGTTTACTTCATAAATTTCTTCTCATAGTATTTACTGCGTTCTCGTCGGCAACTGAGCACAAGTGAGCTTCTATGCAATTGCCATAGAAACATTGGAGACGTTGCTAAGGGTTGTTCATTTAATAAAATGACGCTGCAATTTTGTAAGATTTGACAAGCTTGTTAGTGGAGTAAACTAAAAATGGTTGTGCTCATAATAATTATAAAGATCCCACAGAATGTGACGCTCAAAGCTGTGTTACGGGTTTATTTGCACTAGAAAACTCTTCTGTTTTAATACAATAACATCAGAAATTCTTTGTCATTGATATACACTTTCCACTCTGTACGCCACTGTATCAAAATGACAACTTGATCGTTGTCATGTATAGATTGTTCTGAATGTTAGTACTTACCTTTGCCGTACTAGTTCAAGCGGACATGAACCAGCCTTAAGCTAATGACAGTTTTCAGTTGTTCTATTTTGCGGTATGACAGCGTTGTTTTGTAAACATACTTTTGGTTAGTCTAATGTTTTGTGTTAAGAACACAAAACTCATTCCTACTCTATCCCTGTCTTGTGTCATTGAGGTACCTACTTCACATTCGAATACTTGACCACTTGTTTGTGTTTGGTTCTGAGATTGAGAGGCTGGCCTTTTCGTCTTGGTTCAGTTGGCAACACTTAATATTAAGGTGTTCTGTTCATAGCTCCAAGTAGCTCAAGGTAGTTCCTGGACTGATCCCACTGAACACTAACGAACAAGAAAGCGCCTTGTCAGATATTGACAGTTTTGACGTTTACGTCTGAGACATATTTTCCTCGTCCTTATTTGATCTTGATGAGTGACTGACCTATTTTGAAGATTTCCATTTAAAGTTTGATCATCGTTGATGGATCTTGGAAAAATTCATATCGGGAGAGTTTCTTATATTGTTTGCGATTTTTGACGCTATATATTTTTGAGAAATCTCCGTTCGCTTTGCGGATTTTTGAGGTTAGAAGTCATTTCATCATTGTGTAAAACCACTGGAACGAGAAACTCGCTATCAGACAGCAGAAAGACGATCAAAGCTGTTATCAGAACCCTCCCACTTAATAGAGGTTAGTATTTGCATTTGGGCTCTACTTATGGCCCCATACAAGTGTAATCAGGAGTCAGACTGGTATTGTATATTTTAGGGTGCTCAGCTGCGGCTATTGCTTGCTACCACTCTGCTACTGCTCCGCTGCGGCTATTGCTTGCTACCACTCTGCTACTGCTCCGCTGCGGCTATTGCTTGCTACCACTCTGCTATTGCTCCGCTGCGGCTATTGCTTGCTACCACTCTGCTACTGCTCCGCTGCGGCTATTGCTTGCTACCACTCTGCTACTGCTCCGCTGCGGCTATTGCTTGCTACCACTCTGCTACTGCTCCGCTGTGGCTACTACTTTGCTACTGTTACCGCTTCGCCGCTGGTAGTGCTCCACTACGGTTTATTGCTACTACTCTGCTACCGTTTATTGGAGTTCCACTAAGGTGATTGTTCCACTGTTCCGTTGCTACACGATTGTGTTTCCACTATTCCACTACTGTGATTGTTCCCGTTTAACTGTAGTTGTCCCGTTGTATATCTGTTGTTCAGCATTCCTTCGCTGTTCGTCCCCATTGTTGGTATTCTCCGTTGAGGGTATCCGTCCCAGATGTACTGGTACTTGATTAATTGAGCCGTACCCACTGTCTTACTGAGGAAACCTACTTACGATCAGATAAGTTTAGCATAAGAGATTGCCCCTAAGGCATCAGTAATCATAATTGTAAGCTATCGTGACGTTACAGGCATAGTCCTCACTGGAGGTTCAATATTTTATTTATTTAAACAGTACACCACTCTCAATCTATTGAATCCATCTTGGTGGTACCATATTTACAGTAATTTCATTAATTTTTTTTGTTATTGTGTGCTGAACGGTACCCATACAGGGTGTGTAACATAGATCAATATGCTAACGAACAGTCGTTACCGACCGATGATGAACCCTTTACTAACATAAACACCTAACTATGTAGGCTTATTATGGCAAGAACCTGTCAGAAAACAACTACTCCCCTGGCTTAGACCACGACGGGTATTGAATTGAATCTAACAGCTACTTCATCATCATACTACATCATCGGTCGGTAACAACTGTTCGTTAGCAAACGATCTCCCAAAGATTTCTGTCTTCTTCGATAGATCAATATATTTTATTAGTAAGGGACATGACTATTTCTTTTATTCTGTTCCAAGTTATCCAAGCGTAAGGGAAGACAAAACCTCTACATATTTATATATTATTTTTAAACCATTTACAGGTATCTATTGTTTAATATTTTAGTAATATTAGTGCAGTGGGTTGTCCCATTCCATCAGGGTGGTTTCGGATTTTTCACTAGCGATAAATCCGTGGCGCTCCGGAAAATTAACCCCTTATTTCAATCTTATCGAAATCAATTTTTATTGTCGAATCCACGCCTACTGAGCTACTGGGTATGTTAGTGGCGTGAAACATCATTGCACATTCACTGCTCTCCTTTCCTAAATTTCGCCCCTAACAGCTGAAAAAGCGTAGGAAATTTACTGCCTGTGAAATCCAAATACTTATACGAAAAGAAGTATGACCATTCTTTGAATGAAAATAGAGTGAATACCGTAAATGAAACTGTCTTAATGGCATACTTCCAGAAACTATTGAGTTTATCTCATAAAATATATTAATATTTTTTATTTATTTTACATTATTTCAGTCTGAAAAATATAGTGCAAATAGTCTATGGACCAAATACTCACAGCTGAAATCAACATTGATTGTTAAAGAAAACATTAATATTCAGTCAACTGATGGCCTTTCTGAAAGTTAAATCAAAAGAATACGTTCCAAAAAAATCAAAGGTGTTGGAAGGTGGACAAGTATTACTTTCCATAAGAAAAGCTCCAGATGATACTTTTCCGCTACATAAAGTTGTTCTGGTAATAGGCGTATTTGGAGGTTTAAGACGTGATGAAATGGTCAATGTGACAATTGATGACATTGAAGACAGAGGAGCCGTTTTACTGATCAAGCTACCAGAAACCTAGACTTGCACCTCAAAACGTTTCACCATTGTTGAAGAAAGCGAAATAGGAACATTGAACTTGATTAAAAAGTACATTTCACTACGATCAAAAGGATGTAAACAACGTAGGTTTTTTTAACCTACAGAAATAATAAACGCATTGAGTTACCTGTAGGTAAAAATACTATAGGAAAATACTATAGCGAAATACCTTATTTTGAGAAACCCGAAAGGTTACACCGGACATTGTCTACGCCGAACGTCGTCAACGCTTCTTGTTCAAGGTGGTGCTTACTTTGAAACACTAAAATTACATGGAAAATAGAAGAGTAGTACGGTAACGGAAAGCTATATTGAAGAAAGTATCTCCTCGAAGAACAAAATTGCTACAATGATAGCCCATTCCGTTCCCGAAAAAGAAAATGTTAACGTTCCAAACGAAACCGAATGCACATTGAGGAGTTCATCACCGGTCAACTCACAGAACTTCAAACTTGGTACTAATTTTTCAGGAACATTTTAAAATTGTAATTCCTATTTGAAAGAAAATAATCCGTCCCTTTTTTGTGTACAGTTATAAATATCACTTTTCTGAGTAATTAATTTATTGAACTACAGGAAAAAAACATTAAGCGGGCGTTATGATTCATAATGCCCTCCATAACGTCCCGGGCGTTATGGGTCTGTTAATAGCAACCGTTGCCAAGGTATTACAAAGCAGTAATGGACAAGTGAAAAGTAAAATATGATAAAACTGAGCAATTGCCATTGTTATCTAGCAACAACCTTTCTAGAACGGTGTGTTTAATTCTTGAAGTTTTCTATTTTCAGTGCATTGGCAGGGATTATGACGCACGTATAATAAATTAGTGTATTATGATACAAGAGTACAAATGAGCTTTCAAAGATATTGCAACGAGTGCTTGAATTCAATTTCACAAAATTTAACCAAAATATAGCTGTAAAGTTTTTTGTAATTAATTGAAGTCGTAGAGAAAACGTCGAGATAAATCTGCGATAATGTATCAATACTATGTTCGTGTGGTATATAACTCGTGCTAGGTACGCACTCACACTCATTTCATCCCATTCGTATAGTAAATAGCTATTTTCCCCACAAAAATATTTTTTATACGACCGTGCGTTTTTATCCACTTTCCCGCACTGGCGAAGGAAAGTAAAATATGTCAATTTATCGTTATTAAATGTATAAATTTCATTGATTTTACCTGTATATTACTATTCAAACAATTATAGATTTTAATATTCAATCTAACCCAGAGTATTTTTCATTCATTGGAATGAAGAAATTGCGATACTTTTATATATCTACCCTATACATTTCTCAAAATCAATCCACATATCAATCAAACTAAGCTGAGTCAAGTGGTTTGGTGTGGTAACCAAAGATTTATTTTCAAGACGTCAAAGTTTCAAGTCGAAGCGTTGTCGAAGTGTCCGATTCTGGCATTTTTCAAATTATTTTCAATAAAAGCAACATTTTAATGGATTCGTCAGACGAAGAGCTCCCAGAAGCAATATTAAAGGCCGCAGATGAGGTAAATTCAGACGTTACCAAGTAAATCACGAAAAAGATACGAACAGCAATACAACCAATTTTTAAACTGGTGTAAGAAAAAAGGAGTGAATAGCTTCAGAGAAGAGGTTTTTTGGCGTATTTTTTACGAGCTGAGTAAGTACTGAAATCCAATACCATATGGTCGCGTTACTCGATGGTGAAATGTTTAGTTAAAATAAAACAAAACCTGGACGTAAGCAAGTTTCATAAATTGACATCGTTCCTAAAAAAGCAAAATGTTGTTTTTCGACCACATAAAGCGCAGATTTTTACCAAAGAAGACATATCCAAGTTTATGCTAGCCCCTGATAAGATATATCTTATGATTAAAGTAAGTACCATTTCTGCTTTAGCCGGTGCTCTTCGCAGAGCGGAGCTTGTGAAAATCACGCTTGACGATATTCAAGATAAAGGAAACCTAATTATTGTGAAAATTTCCGATTCGAAAAACCATACCTCAAGATCCTTTGTTATATCTGAAGACAGAAATAATGGAACCTTTTTGAAGCTCTATAGAAAGTATGCAAATTTACCACCACGCACCGTCGTTTTTTTATCAATTACAAAAAAAGCAAATGTTCTGTTCAGTGCGTAGGCGTAAACACATTTGGTAAAATACCGGCAGAGATCGCTACCTACTTAGGCCTACCTAACCCAGAACGTTACACAGGTCACAGTTTAAGACGATCCTCGGCAACGTTTCTTGCAAATTAAGGCTGAGGGATAACCAACATAAAACGTCTTGGAGGCTGGAAGTCAACTGCTGTTGCTGAGAGTTATTTGGAGGACTCCGTAGAACAGAAGAAAACCATCTCGAATAAAATTCTTTCATGTACTGGTAACTTGCAACCGATGCCGTCGCCGTCATCTTCATGCACTTTGCAATCTACGAGTGTTACTCTTAACAGCCAGTTACCACCAACTAACTACTCTGGCCCGGCTATTCTGACGCATTTGCAGAATGCAACAAATTGTGTTTTCAACATTAATATTAATAATAATTATTGGATTTTCATGGAATGTTTTGTATGTTGAAATAAAATATTTATTTTTAATGTGCTTTTTGAATCTTTATGCGGTCGTAGAAAAAATAATGTTCCTAATTCATGCGTAAATTGTCTTTCCCGCCCTTGACTGCTTGCCCGAACTCCGCTTCGCGTCGTTCGGGTCAACGGCAGTCGCGTGCGGGAAAGTATCACTTTCCGCACTTGTTAGGAAAATAACTATTAATTCATTCGAGAAACAACAAAATGATAAGATCATTGTTTTGAAAAATAGGTTATCAAAAGTCCTCATGTTCGTTACTAATCGGCCATTGACAAACCCAATGGAAAGTAGAGTCTCAATCAGACTTCTATTCACCAGATAATTCCATGATGCCCATTGAGGATAATTTCCAACGAAACACTCATGCCACTGAAATACCGATAGACACTATCCTTGAATTGAATAAAAACTAATCCATGGACAAATCTCCACCTTGACCCGATAGTTAGCCCTTCCATCAAAAACGTCAACATTTTTCTAAATAAATTATTCCCAAACGTAGCGCGCACTAGCTGCCAAGAGCTCTCCATCGTATGCAAATGTAATAAGCGTAAAAGCTGTGCCTTAATCTGGCAATCAGGGCATGCTTTGAATAAAGCATCGGGCTACCAGAATGCCAATAATATGAGGAGAACCTAGAAATTCAATTACATTTTTCTGCCATTTCAGCACTTCGCTGCGGTCGTCTCTCTCAGAAGCAAGATAATGTGGACATTGACGAATTGGCTTTTGTGATATGGGACTATTATGTAGTGTCTTCTATCCTTTTCGTGTTTCATTGGGGGGGTGAAATAAGTGAGGGTGCGCTGAAAATTCCGGAAACTGGTTTGAAAAAGGAAAACTGTCTTGACTAAGACAGTTGAAGATAAACAATAAGTGGTTCTTTGTCGATGAAGAATAACTGTTTTCCGGGCTAATATGCCCTATCAAATATTGAATCATATCTAACTAGTACTTGAGCATGAAGTAAATATGACCAAGACTGGTTGTTGTTACATTCACAACAAAGACTATATTTCTGAAAAAATATACTGTGCTCAGAAAATGGCGCCGAATTTTGCTATTTCAAGAAATTCGAAAACTCAATTTTTTTTTAACACCTTGACCGCTGCGATACCTTGCTGTGGTGCCGTAGCGGTCATAATGACCGCCGATTTTGGACCTCTTCTGCAGCTGTTTAAAACACTTTTTCCACCAAATGGTCATGGATATCAATATAAATACCTTTATACTTGGATTATTACTTCTTAAAACTCGTGATTTTTTTTTGTAAGTTTTGAATTAGGATAAATCAACACATGAATCGTGTATGAATATGATTGAATATGAGGAAGACATCGATCTTTTTATAGTTACTCTGATTGGAATACCATAAACTTAAATTAGAAGTTGGTCATTTTGCACATCATTGGGAAGAAACGGATCATTCTCTGTTCAAATTACTGGCTATACATTCGATATTATTTCTTTCAAATTCATCAGAAAATATCTGGATTCTATGAAATACATTGTCTGCTACATGAAATATGTTTTAATTTGCATTAGTCGAGTTTCTTGTTAACACTATGTATCTGTCTGGTTCAAATATTACAGAAAAAATTAACTCTGTATATATGATTGTGAACATCATGTCACCATTAATAGTAGAGATGGAGAGGTAAGATGTTGGTATTGGAGAGTATGTCACATCGTGCGATATCGACAACGTTTCCAAAATGCAAAGAATATTTCACCACACCGAGGCATACTATTATTGTAGTGATTGTGAGGAATAGCCATACAGTTTGATACTAGATAATATTCAAAATGAAATAAATTTTTCAGGAAAATATACAGTGTCCGCCAAAATGTTGGAACCATATGGAAAACTTTTTTTATTAATTGTGTTGGTGCATTCAATTAGACTGAGTACGCGCATATCAGTTATTGTCAGTGGCGTGCGGCTAAGCGAGAAACGGCCGATATTCTAAATTCACCATTGAGGAAAGTGACAATAATATGCAAAATATCGAAAAATGTTATTGAAAAAGTTGTTTGCAATCGAATGATATTTCCAGTTATTCAGTTTAGTCTACCAATTACCAATTTATATTTTTTTAAGAGTCCTGACTTTATTTCACTATCTTTCCATTACCAGTTTTCTCACTCATATTCAAGATTTTGTCAGATCAAGATAATTGCTTTGACAGATAATTCATGCTAATTCAGTAACGTACAACTTAAAAATTATTGTGGATAATTCCTATTAAAAATTGATGCCAACTCTTTAAGTAGTTATCAAAATCAGTAATTGGTAGACTAAATTGGATAACTGGAAATATCATTTAATTGTAGAAAAACATTTTTTCAACGCCATTTTCCGATATTTTGCAAATTAATGTTACTTTACTCTATGGTGAAATTAGAATATCGGCTGTTTGCCACTCAGTCGCACGCCACTGGCAATAAGCGATATAAGCGTACTTATTCTAATTGAATGCACCAACTTTCATAAAGAACGAACTTTTCTGAGAAACTATTAATAAAAAAGTTTCCCACATGGTTCCAACATTTTGGCAGACACTGTATAAGTACATTTTACTATTGAAAGATTGCGTCACAATGTTTTTTACCTCCCAAGGCATTTCCTTCTGTTAGGGCAGACGAAGAACTTTGAAACATTTCTTATACGTGATTCAGGTATTTCTTGTTCTTGTGTCATGCGTAAAGTGGTGATTTTTAAGGGCTCTTTTATTTCAGAGTAAATCTAGTGTGATGCACTGGCATTATATTGAAAATGAGATCCATTGCTAAGTTTTGTAACAATTTAGTGATTTTCTAAGGAAGAAATTATAACAGGTACATCAGAAACATCTACAGAAGCCTATCTTTTATTATCTTGTTTAATATTGCTTCTGGATCATCACATTTCACTTTGTGTATCAATTTGGTTTCTTTAGCGCTTTTACGTTACGTTTACTTAAGTTGAGAATTTCGGAATCATTGGTACCGTGTTTGGTACTAAGACCGAGGCAAATATTCCGAGGTCATTCTGTAACAAATCAATATCAGTTTTATTCAAATTTTTATCTTTGATTTCTTCAGGTATACTCTTTCAATGTGTCAGAAAAATTATGATATAGATAGCGAGTTCTTTTACCAACAAGTTTGGTAGCACACGATATACTACTATCAAAATAATCGGCAATGGTTTTTCATCTGGAATATAAAAGTTCGTCAGAAAATTACAACACAATGTTTGTTGCAACTAATGAATCAGAAAAACGTAATTGCACAAATTTTCAAGTTTTAAGTAGGTGGTACATTCATTTTCACAACACAGTTTGAAAAGTTTCATCTTATATTTATCTGGCTTCTTTGGGAGATATTGCTTCATAATGACCCGTCCTCTGAATGGAACTGGCCACTCATCTATACTTACATAATGCTTCTCCAGAGATGAATATTATTTTCCGGGCAGTGCTAGTTAATAGAAAATTACTTATCTTAGGAACAATTGAAATCCTATCCATATCATGATTTTGAGAAGAAACAGGTTTCGTACAAACATATTGGTGTAGCTTATGATGTAAACCTATAAATAAAATTTGATTACTTATATTTCGGACGTCCATCATCTTAATGGTTGAAAGATTTCTATCTCTTTCAAATTTTTTCACAACGTTTCAATTGCTTGAATCCGCAATCGTCTTCTGGTGAATAGTGACAAAATCAGATGCTACGCGACCTTTTATAGGTCTATAATTAAAGTGTAATTACGCGCGGTCTTGTGGCGCGCGTGGTTTCGCGCTTTTTCTCCCTCCAAAACGGTCCATGAGCGGTTTCCATACGTTTTTAATTTCCACGCTTGGTTGACTGAAGGCACCATTGGCTTCTATGTAGGTGGTTTCCATAAATTTCCGTTTGAACCAATGTTCCTCTCTATGAAGAACACTAGCTTCGTCCCAGAGAATTCGGTGGTGTTTTGTCCAGGCGTGGTCAGAAATTCCCGATTTTGATGTTTCCCCTCGGGAATTGCTGACCACGCCTGGACAAAACACCACCGATTTCTCTGGGACGAAGCTAGTGTTCTTCATAGAGAGGAACATTGGTTCAAACGGAAATTTATGGAAACCACCTACATAGAAGCCAATGGTGCCTTCAGTCAACCAAGCGTGGAAATTAAAAACGTATGGAAACCGCTCATGGACCGTTTTGGAGGGAGAAAAAGCGCGAAACCACGCGCGCCATCAGACCGCGCATAATTACACTTTAATTATAGACCTATAAAAGGTCGCGTAGCATCTGATTTTGCCAGAAGACGATTGCGGATTCAAGCAATTGAAACGTTGTGAAAAAATTTGAAGGAGATAGAAATCTTTCAACCGTTAAGATGATGGACGTCTGAAATATAAGTAATCAAGTAACTACATCGTCTAAAACATTCGCTATAAATAATAAGTATTTGTGGGGGAGCAGTCAAATTATTAGACAAAGAAACGTTTTTGACACTGTCAAGCTTCAGGCAATATTTGTTACTTTCCTGTTAGTCTGATAAATCCCAGAATTTTATTTCTATATGTTAGGGTCAACTGAAAAAGCATTGAATGAGTAGGAATATCATAGTTATCTAATGAAATCTGATTGATACACGTAAATATTCTTCTGTAAATAATAATAACAAACTACTACAAAACGAAAGTAAACGATTACTTGATCACCAACGCCATTTGATTACAACCAACTTTTACAAGAAAAGCCGCTGAGAAAAGCCAAGTTTGGAAAGTTGACTTTAAAGCAGCATATTTTTCGTTTGCACAATATACAAGCCAGGTGTCTTGAAAAATGGCAAACAGTCTTGAAAAGGCAGTAACTGAGCAATTGATGTATTTACAGTTCTACACTTGTACATATCTTCCTAATTTCCAGTTTTTTCATTATCAGACTGTGGAAGGTTACAGACCCACAAGTGCCCTGTCAAAAAACGAATATCTTCGATAACATCAAACTTTCAATCAAAACGTGTTTCTATATTAGTTCAAAAGTGTTCATGTGGCCTAGGAGTATGTTCATCCATAAAACTGATCAGAACTCATCATTTCATTATTCGAATTCAGTTCTAATTTACTTGCCAGCTAACAATTTATTTACGTATTAAATTTAACTGTTCGTGTAAACCATTTATATTTCAACATTTGACAGTAAATAAATATTATTATTATTTTGGAGTAAAAAACTGGTTTATGTATAAAACCCCCACTCATTTCGATACAATCGAATTGTTCGATTCGAGTGTTGTCAGTTTTCGATTTCAGCTCCATCTAGTGGACGAATATTATCAAACGATACATTTTTGTGACGAGTATTCTGAGAACATTATTGATACTGATGAAAGTAGACAAGCTGCAATTTGCCATAAAAAAGTTGACAACACTTCTGACTCGCCCAGTAATGTTATCTCAGGAATGTTTCAATAAAATGGGAGTATTTCAATTCTATACCTCTATGTCAAATTTGAAATCTCTATGTGAACCGATAACTGAATGGTAGGCTTATCCACATATCATTGTTACACGGTACCTATTTGTTGTGGCACCATGGGTAAGTCTATATGAATTTTTTGGCAGTCAAGGTGTTAAGTGAAAATCTCACTTTTTCTTCTGAAATGTAATTACTAATTCCATACGATATATCTTCTACAACTGTCAGAAAGACAACCAACTCAGATTTTTTATTCATATATGAATTAAGGGGGGTTAACTAATACATCGCTGAAAAGATAATTCAATTTTCTCCTCAACCATATAATTTATTTTTATTTTGTTAATATTTTTTTTACCATATGCACTCGAAATATCAAGTATAAATGCGGATCTGGATGGTAACTTTATCTCAATAAATTTTAACGGTTTTATGTGGAGCAATGGGACAATAGTAGATTATGATATAATTTTTATAAGACACCATTTTGTCGCACGCGTTGTTTGGAGTACGACGAGCGACGCGAGGAGTGCTCCAAGAGAACAAGTGCGAGACTGTGTCTTATAAAACGTGTTTCATATACTATTTTTTCTATTTGGCATTTTGTAGTTTTTTATTGAAAAAACTTGGATTTAATATTAATAAATAATATCAGAAATACCGGGTTGGTAATATAGATAAAATGTTCAAAATTTGAAGGAAGCTGTCGGTAATTCATTTGTTCACATAAATTATTTAAATTTCGAATGCAAATATCAGTAAATTACCATTTTAAACATGACTGATGAAGAAAACTCAAGTTGCGCCCCTTCTGAATTGACAGTAATTGCTCAAACGGCTTTGAACGATTTGCCCAAAAAATCTCGTCCAGCTTACGAAAAGAAAATTCATGATTTCGAAGTATTCGATTCCTCACCACACTCCCACTGCAGTCAAAATAATTTTTCATCAGACGACTGAGCATATAAACTCCTGAGAAACCAGTCATGTAACAATTGAAGTTTATAATAACTGCAAGGCAACAAATAACACCACAACATTCAAAGGTTGTTCTTCTACTTTGTTTAATATCTGAAAGTCCCATCCCTCTTGTCTGACGTTCATCTGACAGTTGATGTTACCATTGTTACCAATCTCGAAATTTTTTAAAATGCGTATCGGCTTAGAAGCCATTTCCATACGCATTTGGGTTTCATAATGACTTCAATTTACACTCCAATTTAGACTCCAAATGGAAATTTTTTAATGGTATTACCCATAATAATTCTGGAGAGAAGATATATTGCAATTAATCGAAAGATGAAGCTGGGGGCATATCAACTTTGATATTTCGAAAGCCAAAAAGATCGAAATTGTGAAAATACTCATGAACTACAATTTGAAAAAATTATATAGGTGAAAAAAGAATTAAATTTTATTTTCAATGATGTGTTACTTGACCTCCCATGCCATTTGAAATTTTTAAATTGATGTGTCCCCTGCGCCCCCTATCGGGCAATCGCAATGTCTTTTAATTCGAAACGCAGTACCGGTGATACCACTCAAATTGGTTTGGGTGTTTGGGGTGTTTGGGTGTTTACGTCAATCCGTTTAAAAGTTGACAGGGGGGGGGACTGAAAAAAGTCGCACTGTATATTATTTAGAGTAGGTGAACTAAGAAAAATCAAGACGCCGGTGGTTGCTAACACGTTTTCAGGGTTGGTTGTTTTTTTTTATAATTCGTGGCTGAAATATTCATCCTATCGGAAAAAGTTGAATGCATAGTAGATTGATGAAAATATAGAAGTCGAGGTATCAACGTAAAGTATGAGTACTGATAAAGTCGAAAAATTGAAGATTTGTAAACTAACTTTTGCGATTGAAAATTTATAAATTTAGTTAGTTTTTTCGACCACTGGAAAAAAAGGAGGTGTGGAAAAAAGGGAGTGGAAAAGAGGGGGATGAAAAAAAAGGGGTGGGAAAAACAGGTGTGAAAAAAAAAGGCGTGACAAAAAGGAGGTGACAAAAAAGGGATGTGCCAAAAAAGAAGGGGGTGAAAAAAAAGTGTGTGAAATAAATAGTTGTGAAAAAAAGGGGTATGAAAAAAGTGACATGACAAATAAGAGAATGTGACAAAAAGGTGGTGAGAAAAAAAGGAGTATAAAAAAAAGGAGTGCTATGAACGAGGAGGTGTGACAAAAAAGGGGGTGAAGAAAAAAGAAGGGTGTTCAAAAAAGGGGGAAAGGAGTGTGAAGAAAGGGTGAAAAAGAAGGGGATGAAAAAGAGAAAGTGGAAAAAAGGGATGTAAAAAAAAACGGTGTTTCTAAAAGAAGGGAGTGAGAAAAAAGGGGTAGAAAAAAGTGGGGTTTGAAAAAAGGGGTGTGTAAAAAAAGTGGTGAAAAAAAGTGTGTGAAAAAAGAGGGGTATGAAGAAAAAGGGACGCGGCAAAAATGGATGTGAACCTCTTCTTCACATGAAGGACGTGTAACAAAGAAACGAGGTTAGAAAAGGAGTGTGACAAAAAAGGGAGATTTGGAAAAAAATATATCGAAACAGGGGGTGTGAAAATAAGAAAGTTGTGTGAAAAAAAGGGGTCTGAAAAGAAGTGTAAAAAAAGAGACATGACAAAAAGAGGGTTGTGACAAAAAAAGTGGTGTTAAAAAGAGGAAAAAAAGTGGGTTTGGAAAAAAAGGAAGGTGTGAAAAAGAGGAGGTTTGAAAAAAAGGAGATGGAAATAAAAGGGATCTGGAATAGAAAGAGGTGTGAAAAAAAGAGGTAGTGTGATAAAAAACAGCGTGATAAAAAGAGGGTGTGACGAAGAAGGAGGTGTGAAAACGAAAGAGGGTTCAACAAACGTGGTGTGAAAAAAATGTGGTAGAAAGAAAATAGCTGTGAAATAAAAGGTTTGTGAAAGGAAAAGAAGGTGAAAAAAAGGAGGTTAAATAGTGAGATGATTTTGTTTGTATCCACACGCGCAGTGGGATGAAAACAAAAATCATCTTCTCAAATTTTACTCAATAGACTTGAAGTACACCAGATAACCAAGCAGCACTGAAAGCTCTGAAGTCAAACACTTGTGAGTCTAAGCTGACTTGGGACTGCAATCAATTCCAGAGACAACTGTGGGTACCAGGTCACAGAGGTATTGGAGGCAACGGAGAAGCAGACTGCCTTGCCAACACACAATTCTGAGTGGCTTCAAGCCCACCTGAAAAAAGAGTGCCGACGCTGAGAGACTGACAAGATGAAAACTCACTGGAATAGAGTGCCGAGAAAAAGACAAGCGAAAAGGTTAGTCAGTCAAGGAAAGCTAAACAGCTTATCGAGCTGGATAAGAAAGACTTGAAATTGGTAACGGCCCTTGAAATAATGTGCAAATCAGAGAGTGATAGTTGCTGAAACTGCAGAACATTTGCTTCGTGAATTCCCAGCAAAACAAGAGGCTGTTCTGCAAGAGGCTCAAGTTCCTGGAAAGGGCCTTCTTAACGCCCTCCGACGTCAGAAAATTAGCTTTCAAGAAACTGATGAACTTATACGAAGTTTCGGAATCCAGGGCCACAAATAGATTGGGGGTTATGCAGAAAAAATATAATTGGTCGAAGTGCTCGTCAGGCCAAATATCTATACACCTTCACCCCTACAGTTTACAATTTGGTGTACACCATTTTATTTTCCGTCAGTACTAGTATTTCACCCAGTATATCGAATTCGAGCAGTAAGATAAAAGAATTGAAATAATTCATATTTTGTATTGATGGAAATATTCGTAATCTTTCGGTAGATTGGTTTTTGTTAAGTCACATCGGTTCATGTTATTCATTGAAATGCTACCAAAATACACTGTTTTCATAATTCAGTAATAAATTCATCAATGTTAACTGGATTTTTTATAGGAATGAGAAAAAATCATCAATAGAAAATTCTAGATTTGTGGGGAATATCAATAACAATACTACTGTGACCATAAAACTGAAATATAATTGAATGTTGAACCGAGACTCGAGAGACAAACCAATCCCATACAATCGAATTGATAACCTTAGAAATCCATTAGTAAAATGAAGCTGCTCGAATGATAATCATTTCGTGCTGGCGTTCATTTCACTAAAACAATTACATATCTCATACAAAATATAGGGATTATCGCTTCACATGCGAGGTTACTGATATAAGTACTAATTCATTATTGAACATAATATGAATGTTGCATTTAATTATGCAAAAAAACAACAGTCTAGGTAAAAAAAAATTATGATGTGCTTTCGTAGTTCTTGATGTATTGATCATATAAGAGTCCATAGCCACAACGATGAAAAATTAACAGTTTTCGAGATACTGAGTTAAGGAAATGGATTTTTTCTTTTTATATGGTATTTGCTCATCAATCAGTGAGCTCTCTCATTTCTGGTTGGGGTGGACTTTGGATATTACGCGCCAAGAACCATATTGACAAATGTCTTGCTCCATGAAGAGAAAAACAAATTCTAAAACCTTCCATATATCTGGTCATGCTTCGAAATGACTCTACAAAACTTTCATTTTCGAAAAACGACATATTTCGGGTATATTTTGAAGAAAGACCAAAATGACGAGATCTGAGTATCCTTGATGTTCATAAATATCAAAAATGCTTTTCAAAATATTCATAATAAGACTCAGCAAGCTGTCAAGGGTGTAAACGACAAACTCTTATTCTCAGAAATGATGATAAGGATCACAATTGATGTCATCTAAAGATGATATATGACTTCTCAAATCTCGATAATCTGACACTGAGTTGCCAAGACATTTTCTTCAGAATTGCTCGGAATGGATAATTTTTTCTCACTGCCAAACGAATCCGTTAAAAGTCTGCATCTTTGGGATCTGACAATACATTCCAGATAGAATGAAGGAGATTAGGACAGTGGCGGCGATAAGGATTCGGGGGCCCTCCCGCCAAATTTTATTAGGATATTCATACATGTGGCAATAAAATCTGGAAATAGCAAAGAGGTCGAAAGGGCCCCTTCTGGAACTGCCCCCCCCCCCACCGCTTGGCGGGCTCTACGGGCCACTCATCACCGCCACTGGATCAGGAGTTGGAAGCAAACTATGTATAGAAATCTCGATAATTCTTGAAAATTGCATTGAAGTTTAAACATATGAATGATCATGTCATCTATTCATATTATAGGTGGCAAAATTATTGAGTAGATCAAATCAAATGCTTTAAGGAATTGTGGTAAATTCTTCATCCAC
The DNA here is from genome assembly GCA_944452925.2 of Chrysolina oricalcia. Classification (NCBI taxonomy): domain Eukaryota; kingdom Metazoa; phylum Arthropoda; class Insecta; order Coleoptera; family Chrysomelidae; genus Chrysolina; species Chrysolina oricalcia. The sequence continues at coordinate 19,225,952 of OX101812.2, forward strand.
TCTGTGAAGATGTCTTACATGTCATTGGTTGTCTCCCACCTAGAATATACTTCTGTTGTTTGGTCTCCTCACTATCAATGATACAAATGCACAATCGACATGATTCAAAATGAATTCATGATGGTATGTGTATTTGAGCTTCATGTCATCATTGAAAATCAAGATTACTCTGCTATAACCGGAATGCTCAATATGCACTCCTTATAATTTGTCCCGAATTGCTTCGAAAAACCTCAACATACCAAATAGAATTCTTCGTAGTAACTTCAATATGGCAAACACTCACCTATAGAAAAATCTTTGAAATTTAGAAATGATCACAATTTAGATTTGTTCAATGATTCGTTGTCAAATCTCAAAAAATACATTTACTCGCACTGTACTTGTATTTCTTGATTATTTCGAGCATAATATAAGCTTCTTCAATATCACGAATATCTTCAATGTGTATAAAACTTTCACTATCACCATTCTTCCCACATTGTGTAAGCAAGCGCATGGACTATAGGATTATGATAAAGTACTCAATTTTGTTATGACGTGTTTCGTAGTGACAAAATACGATTTGGCGCGTTACAAATTCCACCGAATACGATTATGATCGTTTGAAATTATCATGCATTGCTGTTGTGATGGCATGATATTATGATACCTTGTGTTTATGATATAATGATGTGATATTCTACAGTTATGACGGAAAACGTCATGAAAAAGTACATAATATAAAGTATATATAGATAGAACAAGGTATGTGGACGGACGAAGCCATAAGCATGTAGGCCTCTCAATCGGGCCCGTTATACACCCACTACTGCTGGGAGATGGTTCAGTTTTGAAGGTAGCCTATCTCGCGAGCGAAAGAGGCCAGCCTTCTGACCGATACCACCCTCACACTCTCCGGGTTCAGTACGATGCTCCCGAGGTGTGCTTCCCGTATAGCTGCCACTGCCGGGCATTCCGTGAGGATGTGAGTGGCTGACTCCTCATCCTCCAAGCACCACCTGCATTCGGTATCATCCGTGAAACCTAAAATGTTGAGGTGCCTGTTGAGGTGGCAGTGTCCCGTCAGGAGCCCTGTCACTAATCTGATTTCCTTTCTGCTCAGTGTGAGCAGAGTCTTGGTCCTCCTGGTAGAAGGGCCTCCGATGTGGAGTTTCGATTGCCTCATGCCTGGTGTATCTTTCCATGTATCCTGGAATTTTACTTCCAGAATTTCCTTCATGGTTGTGACGCACCATGATCTTGAGACTCCTATGATAGGTTCTGGTCCCATCGCTATGCTTTTCGCACCTCGTCTGGCCAAATAATCAGCCCGTTCGTTTCCAGGCACTCCGGTATGACCAGGGACCAAAAGTAGCTTTACTTTATTGGCGGATGATAGCCTTTGCAGATCATCGATGCATTCAGACACCAGCAACTAAGTGACTCTATATGATGTAAGAGCCTTGATCGCCGTTTGGCTGTCGGTGCATATCGTAACTTGCTGGCCGCGGTAGCCTCTGTTGAGATTTTCTCTTACACTGGTGAGTATGGCAAACATTTCTGCCTGAAATACAGTAGCAAGTTCCTAGAGCGTAACTAAGTTCTGCTTTCGGAGACTGCCCGTATACCCCGGCGCCGGCTGACTTACCCATTCTGGAGCCATCTGTGTACCAAATGATCCCCTTGGTGGGAAGCAGGCGGTGCCCGATCCGCTCCCAGTCTTCCCTTTTGGGAATTACTGTCAGCGGCCTTTTACTGAATTGTATGGCAGGTAACGAACTGTCACCCGGCATTTCAAGAAGGGGGCAATCCCTTACCGTCTGATTCCATAATCGAGAATGTCCATACATTTCCTCGCTCCGCCAATGGTTAGAACTTCTTAGGCGAGCTGCTGCTTTGCGTGCCTCATGTTCGATAAGAAGGTATAAGGGGGGCAGTCCTACGAGCGTCTCCAGCGCCCTGGTAGGTGCCGTCCTCATTGCACTTGTTATCGCAAGGCAGGCAAGCCTTTGTACCCTATCTAATTGGGTTCTCGACTTGCCGGATGTTGCACTTTGCCACCACACGATGGCTCCGTACGTAATCATTGGGCGTATGAGAGTTGTGTAGATCCAATATAGAATCTTGGGGCCGAGCCCCCACGTACTGCCAAATGCCCTTCTACATGCCCAGAAAGCCGCTGTGGCTTTCTGAACTTTATGATCAATATGCTCGTTCCAGTTTAGCTTGGAGTCAAGGATGACTCCAAGGTACTTGACTGAGCTTTTATATTGCAGGGACCTTCCAGTGAGTTGAACATCTGGGAGGTCCCCTGGTTTGCGTTTTCTGGTAAAGAGAACCAGTTCAGCCTTTTCAGGGTTTACACTGAGTCCCACCGAACGGCACCATTCATCAACCCCGCTGAGAGCCCTTTGTATCGTGCCCCTCACGAGGCCGGACCCTCGGTCATAGACCAGAATAACAATGTCGTCAGCATAGGCCTGAGTGTAGTAACTCATATCTTTTATTTTTACTAGGAGGCCATCCACCACGAGGCACCAAAGTAGAGGGGACAATACTCCTCCCTGTGGACAGCCCCTCATGGGTGTGGCCTCGCTGGAGCTACTTCTAAGAGTTGCTCTGGCTAGTCTTTGGGACAGCATGGCGTGAATCCATACTATTACGGTTGGGTTCACGCCCCTTTCCCTTGTTGCTTGACATATAGATTCAAATGACGTGTTGTCAAATGCCCCTTCAATAAATATACCTAAGATGGCGCCGCCACGATCTAACCTTCCCTCAACTCTATGAACAAGTCGACGGAGGGCAGTCTCCGTGCCCTTGCCAGTCTGGTACGCGTGCTGGAGGTCGCTAAGCGGGTTTAGCTTCAGCACCTCCTCTCTTATGTATCTGTCCACCAGTCTTTCAGTTGTCTTCAAGAGAAACGACGTGAGGCTGATGGCTCTGAACGCTTTTGCCTGAGTGTAATCACTTTTATCAGGCTTGGGGATGAAGATAACTTTGGCTGTCCTCCATACCTTGGGAACGTATCCGTATGCGAGGCAACTGCGGAATATCTTCAGAAGATGGGGGATTAGGATTCCTTTGCCCTTTTGTAGTAGGGCTGGAAAAATACCATCTTCCCTCGGAGATTTGAAAGGTGAAAAAGACTCAATGGCCCAGTCCACTCTTTCATAAGTTACAATCCCAGCAGCCGTCTTGTAGTCGACCTTTGTTTTGGACGGTACAGTTGGCTCTGGCATGGGTGTCGCAGTGTCACTGCCCGGAAAATGGACTGAGAGCATGTGTTGGAGTGTTTCCCCGTCCGAGGCAGTGTATTTGCATCCGGGCAGGGCCAGCACTTCCAGCCTCGCTCCCGGATCTTTGGAAACGACCTTGTTGAGTCTCGCTGCCTTTGGTAAGGTGCTTATACCTTGGCAGTAGTCTCTCCGAGTATCCCTCTGTGCTACTCGAATACTTCTTTTGTATTCCCTTTGTGCTGACTTATAGTTTTCCCAGTGTGCGGGTTGCTTGGTCCGTTTGGCTTTATTAAGACGCTTTCGGACTTCCTTGCGGTGGGTCTCTATTGATGAGTTCCACCATGGGGTCTTGCCTGCCTTGTCTACCTTTTTCAAGGGACAGCTCGCTTCGTATGATGATAGGATAGCGGAATTGAGACAGTCTGCAAATGTCTCGATTTCCGCCTCCGATCCGTAGCGTGTAGGCATGATCCCGAGCCTTTCCTTCAGTTTTTCCTCATAGAGGTTCCATCGGGTGGCCCTGGGATTCCTATACCTGTTGTTGTCTGCAAGGCTGTTGCCTGCTAGTGAGAAAAGTATGTGTCGATGATCTGCTAAAGTTTCCTCCACCGACACATGCCAGTTGCTGACGCTCCCTGTCAGTTCCGAGGAACATAACGTGAGATCGACGATTGTTTGCGCCAAAGGCGTGAAATAAGTGGGCACTGATCCTCTATTGAGAATTTCCAGGTTACTGGAGCTCAGGAATTCGAGGAGTGCCCTGCCTCTTGGGTTCGCGTCTCGATTCCCCCACAATGTATGGTGAGAGTTTGCATCGCAACCCAAAAGGAGGGGCAGTCCCCGCTCCTCGCAGTGCCCAATCAATGATACTACCTCTCGTGGAGGGTTCTCTGTCTCATATGGGAAGTACGCAGAGCCTACTATGACTTCGCGTACGTTCCCCTTTGTATCGTCGGCCACTTTAATCTTTATGGCTACCAGGTCCCTGTGGCAGAATCCTGGCAGCGGAGTGGCGTCGACATTTTTTGCATGAATGCATACCCTGGGCCTTGCTTCGGTATATAAAGTATATTGTGATAGATTACGTTCTGAAACTTGACGCTGTAATTTTCTATCTTGTACTATGTGATCGATTGCGATTTCAACGGTTTGACGATGTAATGAAGTATATTTCCTTGTGTTACGATTTCTGTACTACACATTATGATGCATTAGGTGTTTCCGATCCCATCCACCTCTATCCGAGTTTGCGCAACATTGGGCAATTTAACTTTCTTACTATTACGAGCCTTTCTGAAGCAAATGTCTTCACCCTCCATTTTCAGATTATCGAGATTTGTCAGAAAAATGTCAACTTATTCGGGGACACAATGGATGTGAAAGCTACGAGAGGATGCCCTCAATGGGAGTACTATCCCCACTATTGTGGAACATTGTGGACCCGAACCAGAGAAGAATGTATGCCCAGAGCTATGCTGACGAAATCGTCATGATGGTTAATGTATTGAACTGATGCAATTAGCCCTCACAGACGTACAGACATGATAGTTTATTGTATTTGCCTACATCGCACACATTCAATATTTGTAGCAAGTCAGAATATAGTAAAATATCAATTAGGTAAAAACATAAAATATATGTGGGAGCCCAATTTTCCATACAGAATACCTGGTTGGTGATACCTACACTTATAGCATTTAAAACTTTTACAAGCAATTTTAGATCATGTTCGTGTTCCATATTAAATTCAATATTCTTTGAGTATAATTGCATCGTGATTTGTTTGCATATATTCATCAAGTGAGTAAAAACACTGTTGGAGAAAAAATCGCTTCATTGTTTTTTTTTAATTTAAGAAAGCTGAGGTTTTTTATTCTTGGGAGAAGTATGAATTGTATAAATTGAAGTTCAATGAGTTTTTCTGAGAGACACAAAGTCTGAATCTAGGATTCCTTAATTGCGTGGCACCTCTGGTGTTGTAGCCGTGAACATCATCTCGAGCCCCAGTGAGCGTGTTCGATAACTTGTGAATTTCAAGCAAGACATTGAAAATATATAAAGTTGGCAGGGGCATTATGCCGTATGCCATGAATATTGGTTTGCAGTGTTCTCTGTGGGATGCATTCTCATTGCATTCTTCTGTTGGCAATGTTGAATGTGTAGAATTTCCCCATAAAACGATTCCATAGTTTAGATGACAGTGGAACAAGGAGAAATAAACAGTCTTCAGGGTTCCCCAACTGACAAGATTTCGTAGTTGTCTGAGTAGGAAGTTTGTTCCGTAGATTGTCAATGTGATGGTGCCAACTAAATTTCTCATCCAATGTGATTCCCAGTAACCTTACGCTGTCACCATTATGACAAGAAGGATGGTTTGATATTACCAGATTTTGAGTTTTCTGCGAGTTTAGTGTTAAGTTATTTCTTTGCTCTTTTTTCAGAGATATCTGTTTCTCTGATCACGGTTTCTTCCAGTGCAAATAATAATTGTATCATCCGCAAACAAAACAAATGTCATTGGATGCAAAACTTCAAATATATCATTGATGTAAATAATAAAGAGGAGTGACCCTAGGACGGATCCTTGAGGCACTCCATGTGCGAGTGGTAAATAGTCGGAGCTTGCGTTCCAGGTAAGATTCAATAAGTGAGAGTACTGTCCCCCTTACACCGTAGTATGATAGTTTTTCGAGAAGTTTATTATGGGAGACACAGTCGAAGGCCTTGGATAGGTCACACCGGGTGATAATAGTGGAGTATGGTGTATGAGGTCAACCTTACAAAAACCAGGAAGATATACCAAGAGACCAATAGAGATATTCAAATCTATGGAGAGACAAAATATCTGGGGTTAAACCTAGACTCGAAGACCACCTGGAACAAATATCCGAAAAAAGTGCTAACAAGGGCAAGGACATCACTAATCATGGCCAGGAGCTCCTTTGGCAAAACATGGGGACTCGGTTTAAGAGACTCACAAAAACCTCAGTGACCTAGGAGCACAGGACAATAAGAAACTTGTCACAGGGGCATCCAGAGGAATGAGAGCGCAGATGCCCTAGCAAGAGCAGGGACAGCATCATCTCTCATCGGACAGGACCCGCCTACGGAATCCCGTTTGGGGTCATTAAGCAGGACACGAAGAAATCACCAATCCTCCCGGAAGAACGCCTATGGAAAGATGATGATGATGGGGCCAACCGACCAGCTCTCACGAACTGAGCCGGAACTCTCTCAGAAAGGTGGTAGGACTCCTAATAGGGCACTACCACCTGAGGAATCACCTGCACATGCTGTGGATACACCAAGACTCCACACTATGCAGGTTTTGTGATGGAGAAGAAAAAACAGCCAGTCACAAAATGATCGAATGCGAAGCTCTGGCTCGCATGAGGATGGATACCTTCGGACACTGCAGTGCAGAAGATATCATATTACACTTAAGGAATCTGCAGGAGTTCATCAGAAGTACTCACAAGATAGACCTGACAGCGGTGAGCAGAAAGGTCCTACTCAGAACTACATGTACTTTGGCCGATAGCAAACCCCGCCGAGAAATAATAAAAATAATAATGGGAGGTCTTGGAAGTTGTATCTCATTTTATGGTCAGTGTGGGTCAGATTACAAAAATGTATCGTTGGTGGCACCAAATTTAACTGGGGAAGATTCTTTGTCAGTTTGGTCTTGGGCGCCGAACAAAGTTCATCCCAACCAGAAATGAGATCGTTCTGATTAATGAGCAATTACCTTAAAATCGGAAATACTTCAATTTCAGGGCTCCATATCTCGAAAACTTTAAAGCCATAGGAAAATGGCCCACAGTGGGATTTGCCTGAAATTCACATATGTTATTGGTATTGAGTTTCTGATCAAATGTTTTCATGGGCCCAATCCTCAAAGACCAATGATTCAGCTCTCAGGGCCGTATTTAGTATAGGTGGTAGATAAACAATGACACTTTTTTCTCAACTCCATAATTTTTTTATTTCCTATTAAATTTTAATAAAATAAGAAATATTACAAAATCTCAGCATTTGTCTTTTAGCACAAGTCCTCTGTGGAACATGTTTTGCCCTATAGGACCGTATTAAGTAAAACTGTATTTTCCAAATGATCCACAAAAAACTGAATCAAATAGATTTTGTTATAACTTTCTTATTTCTTGATCTATGTCAGGAAGGCTCGTTTGATAGATGAATGTACTTAGCTTCTTTTGTGCACATAACAAAAGTGGTCGCCATCTTAATATCCAAGATGACCGGCTTAACCTATAAACTTTATGTAGGACTTATCTTGTAGCTTTTTAAGAAAGAAAGTATCAGGAAAAAATAAGAACTACAACGTTTTGATTGTTTAAATTGGTCATTTACTCTTTGAATTATCTAACTCTATAATATAAATATAACTCGTCTATCTGATCTTAGAGTAATAATTTCATAAGGTTGGATTTGTTAGACTTAGATTTTATTCACGATTCAGAAGGAGAGAAAAATATCAAGTATGTATTCAATAAACTATGCATGAAAACCAGCCTGACGAGAATAATGAAGAAGATGTATTGTATTGATAATAGGTTACTATTGCAGTGCAATCAGTGGCAAGGACACCAGTAACATGTGCTCATATTTGTAGCATATTGTCGAATTCGAGATTTGCACGCCATAATCAAAATGCAAATTATCCATCGACTTCTGTGTTTTAAAGATGCCGCAAATGGTCCAGTGCAAGATGCAATACTGCCGCATCTGTAAGTGTTAAAGTATTATTTTGTTGATTTTGATTTTTTGTTCTCTTCCACCACTCTGGAAATATCGGTTTCAACGGTGTTTGTTATGAATAAGATATAGTTTTAATAAGATAGTAGAGTTACATTTATTTTAAAGAATTGGATAATTCACTTAGTAAATGACTGATTTCAACAAACAAAAAGTTGTAGTTCTTATTTTTTCCTGTTATCATCTTTCTCGAAATGCTGCAAGATAAGTCTCATATGGTCTGTAGGTTTGGCCAACCATCTTGTATATTAAGATGACGACCACTTTTGTTATGTACACAAATAAAGCTTCATTCATCTACCAAACGAGCCATCAACCACTGACATAGATCAAGAAATAAGAAAGTTACAACAAATCCATTTTATAAAGAGAAACATTTTCAATTGAAAATTGAATCAATACATGACTCCTCTGGAAATGGAAAAACCCTACTTTTTTGTAATATCTAACAGAAAACATCTACTTCCCCGGCAAAAGCCACGCTGAACATTGAACTACATCTGATAGATATTGAGAAAGACCCTATATAACTTGAGAGAAAAAATCTGAAAGTGAAAACTTGCATTTTCATTCAAATAGTTGATTATTTATTAAATGTCCAGTTTCCATTGGAGATTCTTATCTATGAATGAGATAAGGGAGAATGTTATTCAGAAGTATCGCTCACAGAAAATCGCTCATTTCATTGATGCGTGGATTGCATCTCTTTCGCTAGGCCTCCAAAACATTTTGACAAAAATCTATTTCACTCTTCTAAGATCATCAGGGAGGTCGGAAGAATTGGAAAACATACTCTTCAGAAGCAATTTCACACTGTAATGAGGAATTGTTGGACTATTTCTTGTGCGGTGAATCTTTGAGAAAATTTTCTGACATAAAACCTGTCATGGGTATGGCATGTTGATTTCATTGAAAATATGAACAGGATGTTCATAAAGTCAGTTTTGGATTGATTCATCATGATACCACAACTGACTTTATGAACATCCTGTTCATATTTTCAATGAAATCAAATCCATTTTAATTCAGTTTCTGTGTATCACTTGGCACACACAGTTTTCATAAGAAGGTAGTAGTCCATAATCAAAGTGGAAGACCAAGTTTATTGGAATAAGTCGTCTCCAAAAATATTTTTAATTAAAACGGGATCAATGTCCTATTCAATTATAGACATGTATCGAACAGTAATAACAAAAAGCGATAGGCTGAAATAAATTGAAATTTAAGGTTAACAATACATACAGTTTTACTAAAGACGGTCCTGTAGGGCAAAATACGTTTCACAGAGGACTGGTGCTAAAAGACAAATTCTGAGATTTTGCAATATTTCTTATTCAATTAAATTCTAATAGCAAATACAAAAATCATGGACTTGAGGAAAGTGCCATTGTTTATTTTGCACCTATACTAAATACGGCCCTGAGAGCTAAATCATTGGTCTTAGAGGATTAGGCCCATGAGAACATTTGATCAGAAACTCAATACCAATAACATATTTCAGGCAATTTCAGGCAAATCCCAGTGTGGGCCATTTCCCTATGCTTTTGTGCGGGGTCCTTTTTGAGCTTTGTGGCTATGGACATGAATACCTTTTATTAGCACATCAAGAACTACAATTCATCAAAAATGCACCTAAATTCACGAAAAGCCATTTCAGATAAGACATGTCAGGGTCCTTTAGAAATATGTAGTTGAAGATGGAAATTGATAATGTTGACTAATTTCTCTGATATCGGAAATGGTTCTAAGCTACTTTCGATGTTGGGAGATAATTTCAACGTCAGCTACAAACTCTGTCAACGTAAAGAAAAATACAGAACGTACAGAAACAGTGCAATATTACATAAGCCCACAAGAAATATTCACACGTGGAAAATTACATTCATGGATTAAATCACACAAGGCAAAAACCTCTCTTGCATAAATGCGCAAATAAAAAAAAACGCAAACTCGTTTTATAAAATTATTTTCAAGGAAAACCAAATTTCCAAAGAACAAGAAGCAAATAAATGTAACTATTAAACAGAAATATAAACTACTGTAGAGTAGCTTTTGTTCTCAAATAAGATTACTCGTCTTCTGTTTCATAATACGTTTCTACTGAATTGGCCACAATCGCGTAAAGTTTTCTATATTTCCACTCATGGATTCAACATCTCGTCTGTTTGAGACGTTAAATCCTTGAGAGGGCTCCTCGAGTGTGCATGTGTCAATGGAAGTGTCAACAGTAAAGGAAAAGACGCATTTACAACTTGAAAGCTAGGTTAGCTTCCTCAGGTTAGGTTTGTGTGTCAAGTGCAAGCGAAAAACTACTTCACGCTTTTTCAACTCGCAAGCTAGGTTAGTTTGCACAGGTTAGGTTTCCATCGGCTCATGCGCAATCGAGGAGCCCTCTCAGGGATTTAACGTCTCGATGCATTTGCCCTAATTTATTATCGAAAAAAGCGCACGTCATTGTTTTTTTCTATGTGCGCATTTGAACATTAGAGGTTTTTGCCTTGTGCGATTTAATCCATGTGTGCCATTTTCCATATGTGGATATTTCTTGTGGGCTTATTTAACATTGCGTTTTTTTCTGTGCGTTTATTTCCTTTAATTTTTTCTCAATTGCGCTTTTTTCCTAGATTCTCTCTCTGATTTCGGAAATGGTTCTAATCTACTTCCGATGTTGGGGGATTATTTCAACGCCAACCACGAGCCCTGTCAACGTTACAGTGGGAGTCCCCCTTTTATGAAATCGACACTGATAATCATTCGCCGACGACTAACGCTACAAATCGGCAAATTTCTAATTATTTTCGCAAATCAATGTCAATTACTTATTGCGCAATGAGACCATGCCAATTATGTTAATAACAAGCTACAAACCCGGAGCATTTCCAAACAGCAATCTGTATATTTTCATCAAACTATCACGTTTACTGTCAGTAATCTGTTATTTCATTCGAATTTGCCAAGGATAGTGTAATAATTAATATGCAGTTGTTTGTGATTTGTATAAATAATTCCGAGAGATCGGATTGATCGTATTGTGAGAAAATACTTTGAAACGAGTCACTGGTCAAAAGGACTGAAATGGTATTGAGATTAAAAGACAGCTCTGATAGGAAAGTATTAGTCCGGTGAACTAACACACTTACAGGGCTGCATTAGTAGATATATAGATAGATAAATTTATTGTTCTAAAAAAACTACGATTCTTATAACAATGAGTTTTGTGTTCTGTACCCGGCTGGTATGAGCAAAAGTAAATAAGTAAAATAAAGAGGCATCGTGGCATATTCCCAGATAACACCAAGACGTTCTAAAAACATCCTCAGGACGTCAATCTGGGACTTTCAGGACTTCCCAAAGACGTCCATTGTCGGTCGAGGTCCTGAGGACGTTCTGAGGACGTCCAATGTTACAAATTGGAACGTCCCGGGTACGTCCATCATGAGCCCATGTTAAGGGTTTCATGGACATTTTCGGGATGTTTTGGGGACGTTCATTTATTGGTTCGTAGACCACCTCTTTCGTTTTCCTCAGGATTACTATTTTGTCAAGGATTTAACTCGGAAAGGTAAAATGATAAAATGCATAAATATTCATTAAAAACTTCTCTAATTGCATATAAACGTGACATTGTGTAAATGAAAAGCATTTTCTTGAACGAACATATCATCATATATTCCAATATAAACAAAAAAAACTGAAGATTCTTCAAAATAATATGTTTTCCGTAGTTAATACAGAGATTCCACTGTATTTATAAATATACACAATTGCACATATCTACAAGTTTTCTGAAGTCTTCAGAAACTTTAGCTTTTTCTGCAGATCATAAAAAGTATGATTCTATTATTATCTGCCATTTCATAATCAATTTCAGCTTACCTCAAATCACTGTTCAAACCGATTTATTCCTTAGCAACCAAGTCCACAGTCTCCAAAGCGCATGCAAAAAACTCTCAGCTCAGTCAAGAAAAGAACTCGCATTGAAATTAGTTCACCCCTACCTAACCTAAAATAGAACACTTTATTTCACGTCTATAGTCTGATGAAATAAACTACCCACCATGCACTGTACTCACAATATCGATAACAGCACTGGCTGTGCAAAAATTACAATTTGCAAACTTTTTATATCCACGTTATGTTTTAGTAAAATAGCGGCAAAGGGCAAAGCTCACAACGTTCGTAAAAATGAAAATGGCGTAAAATATTAAATGACATGACGTGTGGACAGCCGAGCTGAGCCGAGAGGAGCCGAAAGTACAAACATTGAAGGCTTGTTTCAGACTAGGCGGAACGCGGAGAAAGAAAATGTCAAATTTAAATAGTAGGGTAATCAGAACGTTACAATTTAAATTCATGCCCAGCTCGATTGGTCTCAATTAAATAAAAACTTAACATTTTCGCGATATTCGTTTCGACTAGTCTGAAAATGGCCTTGGAGCACAAATGAGTGACACATATCATAGATTTCAAAAGGACACAGACAAAAACATGCTCGGACGTACACAGGTCACAGACTGAACTACTGAATATGATCATGTTTCAATAAAGCAGATAATTCCAAATTTCACATATTTATTTTTCAAATCACAAAATCGATTTCAACCTTAATTGAAATGCACAGAGAATTCAATTCAATATTATTATAGTATAGATTTGGACCTAATTTGTACGCCCTGAAAACGTTCTCATCTTACATCCCTAAAACGGTTGGCGTCGTACATCCTCAGGACGTCCAAAATAGATACATACATTCAGCTGTAGTTAGGACATCAAATGAACATCCTCGGGACGTCCTGTGCTATCTGGGTAAGTTCACTCAATGCCAGTAATCAATAAAAGTACAACAATATTCTTCGCAAGAATTAAGAAAAAGAGAGGAAAAAGAAAAAAAGGTATTAACATAATGCACTGTTGTTATTTATTCAAAAGGAAAGCGCGAAGTTTCAGTAGGCCTACTAGGAAATGAACTACATTCTGTGATGTCTTCGGGGTGCCAGTATTGAGGGTTTCCATAAGATCATTCATGCTTGTGACCTGTGGCTTCATTAAAATTCGAAGTCATTCAAAGATCATGTGATAAATCCTGTCTGTCAAGAGTAGAGAAGTAATCACTAGATTGTTTCACCTAGTCGCATTCAGATTCTGTCATGTTGAGTTGGAACAGACGTAAAAGACAAATTTTTGGGAGGCAGGAATCATTTATAAGATTTATTTTGTTCAACTATGAGAGGGCACACCTCAATACTATGAGACTTAATGTTGTTGAAGAGGTTTCCAGTCTAACTATATAATCGGGGGTATTTTTAGCTAAGCAAAGCAGTGTCTTGAAATAGGCTCTTGAAAAAGGTGACCAGAATTCATTTCAATGAATCGGTGTATCTGAGGCCACAAATGCAAACTCAGTACAAACGAGATGAGATGATAACTGAATTATAAAATCTGATTCTCGCATCCCATGACGTTATTTTGGAGCAAATCATGAGATCCATAGTGGCTCCAAGAGCTTGTTTAGCCTTGAAGACAGTTGACATGGCAATTCCTAGAAAAAGGAGGTAGATAATACCACTCCTAGGTATGTGAATTTATTAACAACTTCAATAGGTCCATTCAAGTAATGGAAACTAGTTTTTGTTAGTGGCAAATCCACCTCTGCTGAAAACTACCATTTTTTCCGTGTTTACAGTTAAATCATTTTCATGGAAGTATTGTGATAAGATTGTCAGATTGCGCTGAAGTCTATTTGAGAGTAGCTTATAATTACAAGATCGTCAGCATACATCAACAAGTTCAGAGTACCATCAGTAAGGAGGTTGTTACTGACTCCTCCAATGGACAGTCGAAACGTCTTTGAGGAGACAATCCTTAGTTAGAACTGCATTGCATTGAGTGATTTTTTTTCAATTTTCTTTCCAAGGGGAACACATGAGAACCTCTTAATGCGCCTGAATCAGATTCGGTGAAATGAAATAGATGATCAAATGTTCACAGCGCTTAAATACTTTCATTATGTTATGAAAGGTTTTGTTGGATTTTTTTTTTATATGCACGTCTAACACGATGAGCGGTCTCACGCAAATTTGCTATAACAATAGCAGATTCGTTGCAGTTTCCCTGCACAACACCTGGCGAAGCCTTTCTACAATGCTCTCCCTAAGAACTAGCAAATTTTACTAAAAAACTAGTTTCACGGTTCTACCCACGAAACTCCTATTGTATAAGAAAGGGGGGTACATATGATGTTCGGGGTCCCATGCTCCCGGTCATAAGATTCCGCACACTCAATCAAAACTATATAAAAAAGAACAATTTTCCAAAATTTCAACTTTCAAACCGTTCCGGAAGATCTTCAAATAAGTTCTTTCACAGCTTGTGAAGGAAAAAAATTATAGAATGCTCACTTTGGCGATACAACTTTGGCGTATCCTGGGTTTCGATGTACTAATACATAGGCACTTGTTGCTGAAGCGATGTAATACAATTGGCCATTGGAATAATTAAAAAGCAATATTGCTACTTTGCAATTTTTAGCAATAATTGATAAGAACCATTAAATAAGATTTATTCTAGATTGTGAAAAAATCGAAAATTTACTAGTACATTACTCATTTCTAAGTATTTGAATTTTTTTTTCACAACTGAAATATTCATTTACTTTACACGCTGAAATATTTCTCTGGCTTTGAATTGAAGTCTGGGCCCGTCACTCGGGAAATCTTTCTGTGGTCCTATAAGTTCAAGTTTTCAAGTTTATTCAGATGCTTCAATGTATACACATATAAATAACATTGCATTAAATATTCTCTCTTATCAAATAAGTATAATACATACCTAAATATAATAACAATTAAAAAATAAATCAAAAATAGATTATCCCCAGATTGATAGGAAGTCATCTAAGCACTGCGGTGCTTGTATTATGTCTTCCAATACCAATTCAGAGAACAACATAGAACAACATAATAATGATAATAATATTTTGATAATAGGCAGATTCAGTTTGGGAGCTCACTAATTCATTGATTGGATCAAAAGGAGATTTTTTTTTATTCAGTATTTAAACTTTGTAATATTTTTCAGTGGGAGTGAGTGAATGAGTGAGTGTCATTATACAATTACATCTAAATTGATTTCGTTTCCATTAATAAGTTTTTTTATTTCTTGAAATAGAAGTAGATGACTGTGTTTCCTACTGTCTTAGTAGACACTGAAGTGATGGTAGGGCCACCTGACAAAAGCGAATGGGTATCAATTGAAGGATGATGGCTAGAAGCATTAGTTCTCCGTCATTTACCCAGGTCGCGTATTGCCAAACCCCCGTGCAGTACAGAGCACGCTGTGATTTCCATGCTCTGAATCACTTTGCGGATTTTTCTCGAATGAAATAGATTTTTGGATAGAAGTAAATTAGTAGTTCTTCGAAAAAGGTTTCCAAACTTCTCTTCGTAAATTCACTAGTACTCGAAGGCCATACTCCTTCCCAGGTATGAATGTTGTAAAGCCCTTTTGAGATTTACGGATCACTTTGACACCCGAGTCCAGGTTTCGGAATCCTCGGGCGCCACCTCTGTTTAATGTGGGAAGGCCACTTGCTCCGGGCAGCTTCAGTGAAGAATGTATTACTCCAGGGGTCGCTATGGTACCGACCTATTCACTGTTGGCCAGAAAGGCAGGCTTTAATTGCCCTTGCTGGGTTCGATTCCTGGGTACCTGCTGCTTTCAGATGAAATAAATAAAATGACAATTGAAATTAATGACGTTTATTCATATCAACTAATGCCGGGTTAAAGCTCTATAGAAGTTTGGGTTAAAGTTCGGGTTAAATATCGGGTTGAATCTCAGGTTAAAACTCAGGTCAAAGTTCGGGTTGAAGCTCGGGTTGAAGCTCGGGTTAAAGCTCTACTAGCATACACAAGCGGACTTTCAAATCACCTTCAGGCACGAGATATTCAGATATCAAAAGCTTAGAACTTGATATTTTGCACTCGGGCGTAAAATGCACGAACATCAGTGAGCTTAGCAGACAAAACTTCGAAAGTTCTAGAATTGCGGAAGGAGGGACTGCTTTTCAACTTGAATGTGATACCCGGGAGTAAAGCTCCCTGCAATGCCAAGTTCAAGCTGATGCAACGAATTCAAGTTGAATATGATACCCGGGAGTAAAGCTCCCTGTGATGCCAAGCTCAAGCTGATGCAATAGAGACACCCGGAATCACGGTGAGCTTAGCAGGCAATACTTCGAACGTTCTGGGAACGCGAAAGACGGAACTGCTTTTCAACTTGAATATGATACCCGGGAGTAAAGCTCCCTGCAATGCCAAGTTCAAGCTGATGCAACGGATTCAACTACCAGTCTGCTATTGCTCGACGGCCAGCTTAACAAACACGGATATGGCTTCTACTCAATAGTGCGGAATTGCCTTTTCAGCTTGAGGATGATACCCGGGAGTAAAGCTCCCTGCAATGCCAAGCTCAAGCTGGTGCAACAAACAGAGACACCCGGGAGTAAAACTCCCTGTAATGTCTTGATCTGATTAGTATAAGAGCCGTTCTGTTAAACTGGATGATTCCGAAAATGGCAAGTTCAAATAAATAAAACATATAAACATATATTTCTCGTGCCTGACAGGACTTACTTACTCCACCAAATAATTCACCTTGTACGTCTACTCGGACAACCTGTTGATTCGGCGGCGCTTACTGCAAGTCAAATTGGGCGACTTCGGCTCTGGTCGGCTCGTGCTGACTCCTCTCTGCTCTGCTGGTCTCGCTTCGGCTGGCTGGCTGGACTAACTGAATTCTCTAGTCATCTTTTGTCTAGAGCTCACCTAGCCCTCCCTTCCATCGGCCCCTTCCAGACTTGCGCGAAACGATTTTGGGACTTAGAATAATTTCTACTTACTCTGTGACGTAGGCGGCTGGACTGGCTCTGCACGGCGTGACGATCGGACTGCTGCCCACGTATCGACTGAACTCTTTCGCTGTGAATTCCGTTCAGGTAGCCGTGGAGATTTGAATCGAGCCGGAGGGGGCTGATGTCGCGCGCTCAGTGAGCCTCAGGGATGTGACTTACATAACTGAAGCGCGTATATACTGGGGGTTCTATTTACACAAGGATAGTTTACGGATTTCACTCGAAAATGAATGACATTTTTATGTTTGTGAATAACGGAGATATGATTAAATATTAAAACTAAATGGGAATGTGTTGCTTCTGCCTATCTAAGAACTAACAAATTAGTAACTTCGTTACACACCCTTCCCACTTCGGGAAAAAAAATGGTTTACAAACATTTTTTTCATATACCTATGTCCTACAACTATAATTAACCAAGCTAAAAGAAACAAACCGTCCTAGAGGGACAATGGAAAATAATATTCAACCATATCAATTGAAAAAATATACAAATATCCCGGTCAGGTGCCTACCCTTTTAAATGGCCGAACCCTGTATTGGGGTAGGTACGCCTGTCACAAACAAAACGAATTGTTACTTACTATTAATTAAAAAATAACTCTTCTTCTGCTCTCTATCCTTCTTCTTCTTCGGTCCCAAGAAGCTGTGTTCGTCTTCCGGTGACATTTTCTTGTGACATCTGCTGCTTCTTCAGTCTGGGCATACCACCTGATGTTTCTTGTACGTGCATGGGCATCGGCGCCATGGAATTGGTTCCTCATTGAACCGAGGCGGCCACTTGTTGCAGGGGAGCTGTGTGGGCTGTCACATGGGCAGTCTCGAGACAGGGTGCCCTTCAACCCACAGCGGGAACAGAATAGGACGGTATGCCTACGTAGGCACGCACTTCGGCTATGACCTGTCTGGCCACACTTCCAACAAAGATCCTTTTCCACATCCATATATTCCGACAGATGACTCGGCTGCAACATTTCTCGATTCCGGCGGCGAGCTGATCTCCTGATTCTTTCACATCGGGTTTGATAGTCGGATACTGTTCTTCCGTCTTGCTGGTGATTCCGGACATCATCACCACCCTCGTAGCTTCTTTCCCGAGTATTATGATCGACGAAACGAGCACTAGAGTGTCTGGTGGGGTTGCAACGGTTATCGAACGGCAGCGGATGACATTGAGAATCGTTAATACGGTTAGGCGGAACGGAATAAAAATAGTGATGATTATAACTGTAACGTGCGGGGGTAGAGATGCATGGTGGGGTCAGATCAGAACAGGCGGTGGACTGCTTCAAATCCTGGACACGGGAACAGGTAGCTTCGGTTGTCAAGCTGACAGTCCATGGATTGTGACGTTCGGACGATGGCATATCCTCAATCAATGAGGACTTGCTGGGCTGTACTCTCCGCTCAGGGGCCGGTGTTACGGGTGTCACAGGCTTGAGTGTACCGATAGGGCTACATGGAACAGGCTGTGAGTTTGTCGGAATGACTGACTCGTCGAGATTAATTCTACCGGTACCTAGTTCCAAACGGAAACGGCGTCTCTTGAGCACATCCATACCTAAGACCATATCGGAAGACAATCCAGGTATATATCCAAAACTTTCAACGCTACTTGTCGTTCCTATGGTCAGATCCGTGCGGTATATAGCCTTGATAGGAATATGGTGCCCATTAGCCATTCTGACGGAGCATGGCGGAGTCTCAGTATTGCGCAATCCCAGTCTTCTCCATCTGTGGATTATGCGATCTCCCACATAGGATCTGGCGGCTCCAGTATCCAGCAAGGCTCTTACTGTTCCTCCTGGTATCATAACGGTTACATGGGGACGGTCATCTTCTTGTTCTTCGGCTGCTGTTAAAGTCGAGTTGGGTTGGGGATGGCGTAACTTGATTCGGAGCAACGATGGTCCTGAATTCCAGACCTCGAACACGAGCAGTTTCGAGATGCCACGCCTTCTCGTCTGCATCGTGTGCAGAATATTCTGGGGGCGGCTTGACACTGGCTTCGGAAATGTCCTCTCTGCCCACATCGCCAGCATTCTTGTATCCTCTCAGCTGGTGAAGTGGCGGATAGAGTGGTGGCATTACTTTGGCCTGTGTGGGGACGATTGTCGGCATTTCTGGTTGCCGGTGGGATTCCCGGAACGGTAATTCTACAGGTTACAGGGGTCGTCCGGTACGTAGCGGAGTGTGAGGGCGGTCCTACTAGTGTAACTTGCTCTGACCTGGGAAAATGGTGCGGTTCGACATTTTGCGCCTGCTCAATCTCGAATCGAAGCAGTTCATATTCTCTGGTGACGGCTGCAAATTCCTGGACATCCTTGAAGTCTGTCCTACGGATCTGGCAACGGAATTCGGGATGCAAGTTCCGGTATAGCCAGTTCAGCTCCTGTTCTGGCGTCATCCCACCGTGACGTCGGATTAGGGTCTGCAGGTCAGTGATGTAGTCCGAAGTGCTCTCCTGTAGTTGGTGCATTCTTCTGCTGATGGCCACCTCCAAGTCGATCAGATAGTTGACCGGGAAGAAGAACTTCTGGAAGGCGGTGCAGAAGGCTGTCCAATCTGCCCATCTGGAACGGTTGTTCCTGAACCATAAGGAAGGCATTCCTTGTAGTAATTCAGGCATCGCTTGCAGGAGTCGGTCTGGAGAGATACACTGGGACGCACGGATCTCTTCAAGTCGTTCCAGGAAGGTGGCGGGATCTTGGCTTCCATCAAAGGTCACCCCCCAGTCCTTGGTCCACAGGGGTTGTAGCGTCGAGCTCTGTGACGGTCCAGGCTGGGGCTGGGTAGTCTGGACTCCCGCCAACGTTCCATGGAGTACGCTTGGCATAGACTGTCCACCTGTATTCGTGACAGTCAAGGTCGGTGGTGCAGAGGTCACTGTCGTTCCCCCAGATGTGGTTGGGAACACGAACGGCATCATGGTTGTAGGTGCAGGCGAAGCTCGGCCCTCTCGGAGGAACTTGACCAGGCGTCGACGCTTTTCGTTTACGGTACCCGTGGTCTCTAGTCGGAACTTGGTCAACTCGGCGTCGAGCTCATCCTTCCTCAGCAGGTATATCCACCCGACTCGGGTGTCTGGTGGTCCGCTTACTCCCGCCGGTGGATTCTGGTTCACAACCGTAGGTTCTGGTGTATTGGATTCTTCGTCAGACATTTCTTCTTGGTTTCTGGAGAACTCCCGTCTTGCTAGCTTCACGGTCAGGCACTTACTTCTCGTCGGTTCCTAGCTCGGCTTTGGTGCTTCCAATCGGTGAATGGGTGGGAGAAATTGCTTCTGTGCACTCGAAACGTTCCCTTCCAAATCGGTTTCCAACCCACTTTTGATAATCAACGGTCTCGGTATATATATATAAAAAGAGTCCCTGCTCGGGCGCCAAATTTGTAAAGCCCTTTTGAGCTTTACGGATCACTTTGACACCCGAGTCCAGGTTTCGGAATCCTCGGGCACCACCTCTGTTTAATGTGGGAAGGCCACTTGCTCCGGGCAGCTTCAGTGAAGAATGTATTACTCCAGGGGTCGCTATGGTACCGACCTATTCACTGTTGGCCAGAAAGGCAGGCTTTAATTGCCCTTGCTGGGTTCGATTCCTGGGTACCTGCTGCTTTCAGATGTAATAAATAAAATGACAATTGAAATTAATGACGTTTATTCATATCAACTAATGCCGGGTTAAAGCTCTATAGAAGTTTGGGTTAAAGTTCGGGTTAAATATCGGGTTGAATCTCAGGTTAAAACTCAGGTCAAAGTTCGGGTTGAAGCTCGGGTTGAAGCTCGGGTTAAAGCTCTACTAACATACACAAGCGGACTTTCAAATCACCTTCAGGCACGAGATATTCAGATATCAAAAGCTTAGAACTTGATATTTTGCACTCGGGAGTAAAATGCACGAACATCAGTGAGCTTAGCAGACAAAACTTCGAAAGTTCTAGAATTGCAGAAGGAGGGACTGCTTTTCAACTTGAATGTGATACCCGGGAGTAAAGCTCCCTGCAATGCCAAGTTCAAGCTGATGCAACGAATTCAAGTTGAATATGATACCCGGGAGTAAAGCTCCCTGTGATGCCAAGCTCAAGCTGATGCAATAGAGACACCCGGAATCACGGTGAGCTTAGCAGGCAATACTTCGAACGTTCTGGGAACGCGAAAGACGGAACTGCTTTTCAACTTGAATATGATACCCGGGAGTAAAGCTCCCTGCAATGCCAAGTTCAAGCTGATGCAACGGATTCAACTACCAGTCTGCTATTGCTCGACGGCCAGCTTAACAAACACGGCTATGGCTTCTACTCAATAGTGCGGAATTGCCTTTTCAGCTTGAGGATGATACCCGGGAGTAAAGCTCCCTGCAATGCCAAGCTCAAGCTGGTGCAACAAACAGAGACACCCGGGAGTAAAACTCCCTGTAATGTCTTGATCTGATTAGTATAAGAGCCGTTCTGTTAAACTGGATGATTCCGAAAATGGCAAGTTCAAATAAATAAAACATATAAACATATATTTCTCGTGCCTGACAGGACTTACTTACTCCACCAAATAATTCACCTTGTACGTCTACTCGGACAACCTGTTGATTCGGCGGCGCTTACTGCAAGTCAAATTGGGCGACTTCGGCTCTGGTCGGCTCGTGCTAACTCCTCTCTGCTCTGCTGGTCTCGCTTCGGCTGGCTGGCTGGACTAACTGAATTCTCTAGTCAACTTTTGTCTAGAGCTCACCTAGCCCTCCCTTCCATCGGCCCCTTCCAGACTTGCGCGAAACGATTTTGGGACTTAGAATAATTTCTACTTACTCTGTGACGTAGGCGGCTGGACTGGCTCTGCACGGCGTGACGATCGGACTGCTGCCCACGTATCGACTGAACTCTTTCGCTGTGAATTCCGTTCAGGTAGCCGTGGAGATTTGAATCGAGGCGGAGGGGGCTGATGTCGCGCGCTCAGTGAGCCTCAGGGATGTGACTTACATAACTGAAGCGCGTATATACTGGGGGTTCTATTTACACAAGGATAGTTTACGGATTTTACTCGAAAATGAATGACATTTTTATGTTTGTGAATAACGGAGATATGATTAAATATTAAAACTAAATGGGAATGTGTTGCTTCTGCCTATCTAAGAACTAACAAATTAGTAACTTCGTTACAATGTATGTCGTTGTCTTCCTATTCCGTTCTTTGCATTAACAATGTAACAAATGCTGTCTTTATAATTAAATAGAGCATTATCACAACTGATTCGACCGAGCGGAGTCGTTAAAAACATAATAATAATTTGGAACGTTGGGCTCTAATTTTCTAGCAACTAGGAATCATACCTCACAGCATTCAAGATTTCTAACTCACCTTACTTTTTCATCCGATTATCCCGACTTTCTATACTAGATGCTGGATTGAGAACTCGTTTGCGGAACTCACTTTAGCACTCAAATTTACTTACTCTGTTCAACTCTACTAATTAAAATATTTTTTTGTAAACTGGAATGTGAACTTTTGAGAATAAAAAGCCAGAATGCATAACACTTATATCTATTAACAAAACAATAAAGAATAACAAACAAAGGTGTTAGGGACATTTCTCAAATTATTTGATTAGGTAACTTTTGATTTTAACTAATAATCTAACGTGAATGAGGCCAGACAATTTACTAATAATTTAACAAGATAAAATGCAAAAGACTCGAAATAATTCAAATACAACAAATACTAAGAGTTGATTAGAAGAATCAACTTTTTAGATACAAGTGGAAAAGATCGACTTTATATATATTCAAAGAATGAAAATTAACGATAGTACCCAGATTGAATATTGTGTTGAACAGAGTTGAAATATGACAATTACAATAACTTGAGTAAACTAATAAAAATGCACAACCACATGTTGACCTGAACGAATGAAACGAAAGACTAACTTTCGAAATTGTGTTCAATTTCAAAGTTCGATCATCTATCCTCTCTGCAAAGTGCTTTCTGGGTGGCCTATCATAAAAATCTGTGCCTCTCAACAAAAATAACATATGCGAACTGTTGGGATATTGAAAGGTTCTCTGGTACTCTGAAATGCCCTATTTGGAAATATTATTACAAGACTCTTAAAAGTAATATGATACACTCGTTTTAAAGATGTTCCTTCGTAACCAATGTATTTCTGAGAATCTTTGTTAGGATAACGTTATTTCTACACAAGTGTTCGACGGTTTCTTGACCTGAGAGGATAATCTAGGGGTTGGGTAAATTCTTATGTCTGGTCATAAAATACGTCCTGTTACAATCCTCCCCCTAAGAATAGTGACAATTTTTTTTTCTCGAAATAAATTGTTACTCCAGATCCTCCTCACATTTTTCAAACTTACAATTCTACAGTCTGTGTTTATGCAGTTCGTATCCCGCGCGTAATGGGTTTCCGCACGCCCATGGTCGTAACACTAAAGTCATAAGTCTGTTCACTCACGCACTCGTCGATGTAGCTCTGTAGATGTTGATAGTGCTACCCAAATTCCATTGGCTTCTGAATCCTTCCTGGTTTTCGGTTCCCTGGTTCACAGAGCTATCAGGTAAGCTCCGATCCATCTACGTGAATAATAAATGGAATCTGGTCTCCTGAGAACTGGTTACTCCTTCCCAAGTGTCCAAAGGAAGATGTTATCCTCGGACTGGCTATCTCTTGCAACCGATATCTCCCATGCTCCAAGTGCTAGAAACACAACTCTGCTCCACCTCGCTTGGCACCAGTTGGGGGACAACTGCATCACAAGTGAAAATTCTCCAGGATCTTCTTCTCGGAATGGTAGTGTGGTGGGAACTGCATGGTGATGTTCCCTTGATCTCCTGACATGCTGCAACCTGCTCTCCCATCGCTGACTGCTCATCTCTCCGAAGTTGGTGGTAGAAATCCTCGATGTCTCTCGGCTGGAAATAATCTACGAAACTGCATCTTGGGTCCTGGGGTCCTTGGATCGTCGTCTCGGTTCCTTCGTCTGGAGTCCTTGGTCCTTCGTCTGGAATCTCCGGTCCTTCGTCTGGTATCTTCGGTTTTACGTCTTGGGTCCATGGTCCTTCGTCTAGAATCCTTGGTCCTGAACGTCTTGTGGTAGCCTCAGCTGTAGTCCTAGGAGGTGGCGTCCTGGTTCTTCTTTGGTATCCTTGGTCTTCCTCAGAGCAAATTCGGTTTATCTACGTTGGGGTCCTGGCCATTAGAACAGGGTCCCGCTGCTATAATACCTGTAAATACAAATTAAATTAGAATCCAATAATTTCTGTTGGTGGTTAGTACGAAATTCGGAAACTGAAAGTCTCATATTCCAGTCTCCGTTACCTAATTATGAATTCCTCCTCCATCGGTTATTCTTGGTCCCTGATGATATTGAAGTGGTCCTGCTCAGCCGTGTCCGAAGTTCTTCATTTCCGTGGAACTACCGCATCCCTCTTTGCTACCATACTCTTTATCCCCTTCTGACTCCGTTACCGTTTGATTTAATTTCCACCGTTACGTTTTCTATCATACTGTAGTTTTCTTTTGTTCGCGAGTTTCCGATCCTACTGCCTTGGTTACGCTTCTCCTAACTATACGGTACTGCATATCACTTCGTGTTTGAATTTACGTTTTCTATTTTTTTTTTCTTTACTTTTTAGCATTATTTCTATTTTCGTTTAGTATAGAAGTAACCGATTTCCTTCACTGATTAGTCATTTTCCGCAATATACCGTTGTAAATTTCGGGCTTTCTTTACTTGACCTCTTGATATAATCGTGCATATTGGTTACCGTTAGGCTTTTATACAAATTGACAAAATATGGTCTGACTAATCCAATTCTGTTCTTTCTTTCTAAAGTTTCTGGAATTTGACATTCATGCACTTCTCGATGGTATGTAGATAACTATGTGACATCTTTTCATTCCCTCTATTACAATGTGTCCCTCTGACAATATTGAAAATTTTCAGTCTATATTTTCTCGGTGATATACTCGAAACGACTGAACTTAATACTTACTTAGATATGTTCTGAGACTTCAAAAGATTAGTAGCTAATTAATTCTTGAAGTCTGAACAATGAAATTCGATTTACGAATTCAACTATTATCTCCCACACTTGTTAGTTCATTCCTCTGTTAGATTCTCATTTTCTCTCAATTTCTCGTTCCTTTCTCATCTCACAGGTTATTCTTTCATTCAATATACTCTTACCAGATTCATTCGTCAAATAGTTGAATACGTGCTTATTTTTAAATGTGGAAACTTTCCAATTATTAAATCGTTATGAGAAAAATAATTAAGTAATTCAGTTAAAATATTATTAGACTTTAAAAATAAATGAATCAAAATCGCTCAGTATATCACTTTTTACCAATTTTCATAATCGCTTATGGAGTTTTCTTGGCCAATTTTTGTGACGATTTCATTATTTCCATTGTCAGGTTTTCTTCCTGTTCACATCATTAGGTATCCTTTTTCCATTCCCGCGTGTTTCACCAATTTTCATATTTGGTGTCAATTATTCACCATCCTTCGCCACCATTTGTCAATCTGTTTTCATTTCAACACTTATTTTTTCACATACAAAATTTCACTCTCAATTAATTCGGCTAACTAATACACATTTCTCTACATTATATTTATTATCTTTAAATATTTTTTTTCTTCTCTTCAGACTCTTAACTGAGAGTTTTACGATTTATTATTCCTCCTAACTGAACTTTTTCTTCGCTTCAGCCTATTTTCTCAAATTTCCACAACTGTTTTCTTCTTTATGCTTCTTCAAAATCACAAAAACTTTTTTTTTCCCGCCTATGGTCTCGAATTCTCTCTCTCTCGAATTCTTACCAACTGGTTTCTTCTTTATTTTTTCTTCAAAATGACTACAACTTTTTCTTCTCCTCAGCCTATGGTCTCGAATTCTTTCTCTTGAATTCTTACCAACTGGTTTCTTTTTTATTCTTGTTCAAAACCACCAGAACTTTTTCTTCTCCTCAGCCTATGGTCTCGAATTCTCTCTCTAGAATTCTTTCCAACTGGTATCTTCTTTATTCTTCCTCAAAACCACCAGAACTTTTTCTTCTCCTACTGAGCCTATTCCAGGAAAGTTAAACAATTTTCTCTCTCACAATACTCGAATTTAAACAACATTTACATTCCTCGAAATTCTATTGGGTTTCGAACCAAGTAATTAGCTGACCTGACCGTTCCAGGGAGTCGACTTCCCCTGAGACACCCAAATCGCGAACATGAAACTGGTACATCCACCTTCTAGAATTTGAGGTTGGGAAAGTCCTTATCAAAATTATAAAATTTTCCGATTTTCACTTTCCTGGTTTACAGCTCAGTTCGGCTCGGGATTCGGGAAAACAGGATCCTTTGTGAAACGGCTCAAGATGCCAGAGGAAACCGTCCTGGTTTCTCTGTGGCATTGGGGAAACGACGCGAAGTGCTAAAGGGTACACTTTTTATTTTTCCTCGACCAATTTTATAGCAATACTTGCTCTTCGATTTACTCTATCGGTATCTATATACAACTTATTTTCTATTACGGGGTCGGTATCACCTCGGCGCGGAAATATCCTTCGCTGCCGGAATATGATCATAGCCCTGCTGGTACCTATGATCGGTTTCCCCCGCTCCCTTTCTAGCTAAAGCCTTGGTCGAATGACATGCATTTGTCCCTCTGTCCTTTACTACGAAGAGAAAGCTGTATTGGTTTTCCTATGCACAATGTTCCGGATCAAATCTTCCTGCTAAATTATCGGCTGGTTTTTTGTAGTCATTTTTTTTATCTCCATTTACTTTACTTTTATACCCCGTTTGGAACTTTATTTATTTATACTTCCTTCCCTAGGAATAACATTCTTGGTTGCAAGTTTCTTGATAAAATCCGAAACGTTCCCAGTTCAACCTACTTTTCAGAAACAATATATCAATGGTATGACGATAAAATTCGTATCATAATTATATCATAAATTCAATCAAATTTTGGTTAAATAAGAAAAAAACATTGTGCAAATGAAACCAAAAGTTACTCTGGCAGAAAAATTCTGAAATACGGTCCTGTAATGGTATCAATATCATTGTAATGTAGTATGCGAAACAAAAATTTAAATAATTTCACCTGTAATAAGTACCATATGTAAATCCAAATGTTACCTGATCCTCTTCTCTAAACTATATACCATCCGTGTGTATGCAGAAATTTTCCTCAATTTCTCGTAAATTCTATTGCTTTTCGTCCCTGAATTCTATCAACTACCAAGATTTATTCTAATACCTTTGGAATTAATCAATTTCTCGAAAGTTTGATCATTCTTATTAATATTTTTTTTTTTTTTTAGAAACGGTTACCTTTCAATTACTAGAAAATCGGATACTTTAAATATATATATATATATATATATATATATATATATATATATATATTAATGTGTGGTTGGCTTCCTGTTGTTGACTTCCTTTGTTTCTATTTTCACATCCAAGTGTTGTACATCTTCGCACTTGATTTTACCGTACTGATGAGAGCTTAAGCTCGAAACACGTGTCTACGGTTGCAGAACATTTTGAGGGTTAAACCCAATAACTTTTCTACTTATATTTTCATATATTCCCCCTCGCTATATCCATCCTTATATATATATATATATATATATATATATATATATATATATATATATTTATATATATATATTTTTTTCTGGGAATACAATGAATCATTTCTGCGTATTACTCATTTAATTATTCATGTAACACATGTGTTATTTTAAATCTGTACGAATATAAATGTACTGTAATTTTCGATTTCAACTTTAATTTTCACAACAATTTCCTTTAAAACATTGCAAAAGTAGGTAAGTCCCACAAGATACGAAGATATCTCAAATACTTTTTTTTTCAAATTTCAGGATACTCATTTCATTTTAACAAAAATTAGTCAATATTTAATTCGATAATATTCCTAAGAAATAATATCAACCACACATCAATAAAAATTATGGTTTCCATCAGATACTTATTCACATGCCGTCGGCGGTGGCGACTATGGACTCTATTGCCTTTCTCAGTTATCTGACTGAAACCTTTTCTAGTTGGTACCTGAACTAATTTTAACACCAATCACAAAAACAAGGTACATAAATTTTGACTATTTAGCAGTTTCAGTTCTTTACCATAAATTTAGCTTGAATATATTTTCTAATTGAATTTGTTAATTACATCACCTTCAAATTATTGATTGATAATGGCTCGAAACAAAACATGGTGTGTAAATGGAATATCTATAAAACTTTCCAAAAATATTTATTATTTTATTATCTGCAAACCATAAAGGTTTATCATTCGAAATAGTTACACTTGCTTCGAACTGAATAAAGTGTTGGTGAACCACTTTTGTATCTGACATTTACTTGAATTTATAATTTTCTTTTTTTTTTGTTCTTTTTTTTTTGTTGGTTTAGGCTTTAATTTTCATAGATTTTATAGAGCATCATCGCCCGCTGTAACTTGTAGACATATTATTGAATAGGTGTATCCGTGGAACTTTGATTATTTATTTTGACAAAATATCATAGCACTCTGTAGTTCAGTTGAATACATTTTCTTTGAAGAGAAATAATACTGAAAATAATCTAAAAGCAATAATTAATATCGTTTGGAAAAATTGATATCTATACTGACACAGTTGACATCAGGAATGTTCTTAATTTTTTTTTTTCATTTATCATTACTTGGGAAAAGTTATTTACCCAGTTGCAGGTGGCATCAATTTTTTTTTTATGAAATTTTGTTAATCGTTGCGATTTTTTTTTACAAAATTATATTGAATGAGGATTCAGGTAGTGCAACTCTGGTGGTCTCACATTTTATATCTCATAATATTCAAATATGTTATTTCTGTGTTCATCTTCAAAAATTAAACCCTTGGATTTCTTCGAGCTAGTGTTCTACTTTTCTCATTCACCAGCTACAAATATATCACTTTTCACCTCACTGTTAATTTAGAATCAATTCCCTTTATGGAAAAATATAGTCACTTGTGGATGAAATGATGACAATAATATAATAACTGAAACTTTTATGCAGAAAACACACTTGACTTGAACACGGCCATATCAATAGAAAACGAGAAGGAAATGCACCATTTAGATAATTCTTAAAAATTTGTATTGACGATACTCTATGAAGTGAAGCAAAACAGTGGAATCTGAAGTCCTAGGAATAGAACCAACATCGATAGGTGCAAAATAACAAGAGAACAAATCACTAGACATGTGAAATAAAACTTATAAACCACAAGTTTCCTGAATGATATTTGACAATAATAATACAAACGAAAAAACAACGATTTTATTCGTATGTTACTACCACAGAAATGGTTAATCTGTCACAACTGCGTTGTGAAAATAAACTACGGTTAAATTGCCTTAGATGAGCAATCTCAAAAGTTACTTCAATAGGTATTATCAGTAGTGACTTGAGGTGATACAAAAATTAAAATATTTGTGCTACAGTTCATTTTAGGTGAGTTTTACCTGGAAAATATCCATTATCGTAAATATGAGTGGACTTTATTTGAGTTATTAAATTCGTAACACAAGAAAAATACTTAAAATCCCGGTTTGTCCTTTTATGTGAGCCATTCCTACCAAAATCACCTAAATCATAAATTCATCTATACATCATTTAAATTATGTGAAAATCTGTATAATTTCTTTAATTCTTTTTTTTGTTCAAAAATGTCAACAACTGTTCATTTGCCTTTTATTTATTAATAATTGACCTTTCAAAATATCAACTTCTACGTTCATAAACGGTTTTGTTCTTTAAGTGATATGAAATTTTCGAAAACCACAGCCATCATTCGTGGGAGTCTTTAATTTCCATTTTTGTCTTATTTCTGAATCATATTGTATTTTCCTTACACCTCTGAGTGAAATTTAATAAAACCAAGACATAGTTTGTTTTCTTACGTTATTCTTATCCATTAAAATGGATATTCGTACATGATAATTGAATGAGACAGTCTGTTTTGTCGAGTAAGTATACGTTCACCGTATGCATGCCAAAAATAATTAAAATGATATCTTCAAATTATTTATTTATTTTGACTTTTGTTTTACTGAATATTTCTATGGAACTAGATCTTGTATAAATTCCTTCTGACACGTCTTTCATAAAACAATATTTTTATGACTTTAACTATTATTGAAGATATAAACGAACAAGAAAAAAAACAAGGAAATATAACAGGTTTTGCTCTAATTATCAAACCAAAACTTAATAAAATGTCTCAACGTTAAATACAATTATTCATTTTTTTATTATACTAATTTAATCAAAATTTCTTACGAATGCTCTTGACCCTTTGGCAATAAATGTCATAGCCTTTACTGCCGAATAAAACAATAATTTACAAGCTTGTTCTGGGCCGAAAGTAGTGAAAGGCAATACGATTTCAGTAACTATCCAAACAAAAAAAAAATTTACCCTCAGCGGTAGGTTTGAAAGATGCAGTCATGTCATGTCATGTCCACGTTATATACCTATAGATATAATTTTTAGATTTAAGTGAGCACTTTGTCCATAAGAATGTTTTTTTTTCTTGATGACAATAAAGTATATATCTCTCTC
This sequence comes from Chrysolina oricalcia, assembly GCA_944452925.2. Classification (NCBI taxonomy): domain Eukaryota; kingdom Metazoa; phylum Arthropoda; class Insecta; order Coleoptera; family Chrysomelidae; genus Chrysolina; species Chrysolina oricalcia. Next base: position 19,256,471 of record OX101812.2, read on the forward strand.
TCTCTCTCTATTTTGTACAATGACCATCCAAAATTTACGGTTTTATAAAAATCACATTCCTAACTATTCGTCTTTCAATGTATTCCCTTTTCTTATTCAATTTATTTCTATTTATTACGTAACAATTTTTGATATTTGAATAATTTGACTAATTTTGGTACCTACTTCTTGCTATCATTAATTTCGCTATCATTTATAATTTTTTCCCATTTTTCTGTTATCATTTTGAGTTTATTTTTCAACTTAGTTTCCCTACCAAATTTGTCAAATTATTATGTTTAACGGCCTGTAGCCGGAGCCTTCGTTTCGAGTCATTTGAATGCGCATTATAATTGACAATTAAACATTATTTTTTGACGTTCTCATTCCTCAATTCTTCAAAAAAATACTGCTAGATGCTGAAAGAAAGTTTATTTTTGTCATGTGGAGGTACAATTCTCAAGTTTTTTCTTGTGTGAGCCTTTGAAATTTGAATTACCTAATCTAATATAATATCTGTGAATGTTTAGTTCCTCTGAAATTCATCAAATTTTTGCTATTATTCTAATTTAACTGAGAGCTTACATGACAATTGAGACTAGAAATCGAATTACTTGAAAATGCACGTGATGGGATTCAAAATAGGTACGTTTTTCTGTTAAAATAATAAAACTCTGTCTCTTTCTGAATTAATAAAATACAACATACTTATAGAAATAGATTCATCAACAATATCTTCGATTTAAATGAAAGCATATTTGACAGTATTATAGGAAGAATGAAAAAGTGAATTCTGATTTCATCAAGAATATAATTACTCTATATTTCCGATGTATCTCATGTATAAAACAGATTAGATAATGAAAATATCTATTTATTTTCCAGACAACCTTAAGAAGCCTATTTAACAAATATATATACTTTCCAGAAAATACCCCAGATTACTGACACCAATGTAACAAATGCTGTCTTTATAATTAAATAGAGCATTATCACAACTGATTCGACCGAGCGGAGTCGTTAAAAACATAATAATAATTTGGAACGTTGGGCTCTAATTTTCTAGCAACTAGGAATCATACCTCACAGCATTTAAGATTTCTAACTCACCTTACTTTTTCATCCGATTATCCCGACTTTCTATACTAGATGCTGGATTGAGAACTCGTTTGCGGAACTCACTTTAGCACTCAAATTTACTTACTCTGTTCAACTCTACTAATTAAAATATTTTTCTCTCAAATCAAAAGGATTTTTGTAAACTGGAATGTGAACTTTTGAGAATAAAAAGCCAGAATGCATAACACTTATATCTATTAACAAAACAATAAGGAATAACAAACAAAGGTGTTAGGGACATTTCTCAAATTATTTGATTAGGTAACTTTTGATTTTAACTAATAATCTAACGTGAATGAGGCCAGACAATTTACTAATAATTTAACAAGATAAAATGCAAAAGACTCGAAATAATTCAAATACAACAAATACTAAGAGTTGATTAGAAGAATCAACTTTTTAGATACAAGTGGAAAAGATCGACTTTATATATATTCAAAGAATGAAAATTAACGATAGTACCCAGATTGAATATTGTGTTGAACAGAGTTGAAATATGACAATTACAATAATTTGAGTAAACTAATAAAAATGCACAACCACATGTTGACCTGAACGAATGAAACGAAAGACTAACTTTCGAAATTGTGTTCAATTTCAAAGTTCGATCATCTATCCTCTCTGCAAAGTGCTTTCTGGGTGGCCTATCATAAAAATCTGTGCCTCTCAACAAAAATAACATATGCAAACTATTGGGATATTGAAAGGTTCTCTGGTACTCTGAAATGCCCTATTTGGAAATATTATTACAAGACTCTTAAAAGTAATATGATACACTCGTTTTAAAGATGTTCCTTCGTAACCAATGTATTTCTGAGAATCTTTGTTAGGATAACGTTATTTCTACACAAGTGTTCGACGGTTTCTTGACCTGAGAGGATAAACTAGGGGTTGGGTAAATTCTTATGTCCGGTCATAAAATACGTCCTGTTACAACAAAAATCGTTTCTCAATTCATCTCCTACTAACTTGGAGTATATTTCTAATCAATTGAATTCCTTCCAGGCCTTTTAGTCTTCCTTTTGATATTCATCATATTCACCATGCTCTCACAAGTACCACGATCGAAGTGAACCACCCCAAGACTCCCAGCCAATATTGTGTGGGGCACCTTTTCACATTGAACACAAAGCACACACGGTCTTGAGCACCACTTAAACCCTGCCTGCCGCCAACGATTAGCACCATCAAGGCTTGACAGTACAGCAGTAATCAGATTAGCTATTTACGTTCATTCTCCTTGAAACCGATCTTCTAGGGCTTGCTGTTGCGGACCCTCGTTTCATTCTGCTTTTCAGGAAAGCACGGCTAACTAGTAGCTATAGGTTTGAATGGTAAAATATAGTATTATAGGTTAACCTGCACCTTGCCAATTGAAACCAGCCTATGTCTATTATTCAATTTATTTGTCGAGAAATTGAATTTCAAGTGTCATCAGCGTCAATTGCTTTTTTTTCCTCTTCTCAATTTTGTTCTTCTCCTGTCTCATAACTAACACATGCTAGCCCTGACCAGAATTGCTTTCATTTACCCTCCCCAATTACCTGTGCATAATACAGCATTTAATAAAATAACCTTCGCCACATTCCTTCTTCAAGGAAGGTAAGTAGCATTACCCCTGTCTGCATCCATTGCTCATTGCTCCAGATCACCCTCATTGTGGACGCGACAGTAAAAAGCACTGCAAAGGGACACCTAACCGGGGTAGTTTTCCTGGACGTACCAGTCTGGCACGACGAACTGATAGCAAAGCTGACTCGGGCTACCTTAGTCGAGTCACTGTAAACTGAAGTGAAGTTCAACAAGTCAAAATTGAGCATAAACGTGGAGAAGAGCAAGACAATCTTGCACACCAGGCGGCACAGTAGACCCTGGAAGAAGTAAGACAAAGGCAGGAAATGCCAGCGTGTTCCCCAACAGAGCTTAATTCCTTGTTAATCATACCTCATATGTTTCAGGTCACAAGGACCAACGTTAACAGTCAGACAAGCCAGGGCCATCAGCCTTGGTAATAGGGCCGTCAGCCAGTTCTAGGGGGCATCATGGTGAGGTCATGGTTTTAAAAGTCAACTCATGTCAGATATGAGGGAGCTTCAGGCACGTAAACGCTTAGTACTCCATATCAAACGATCATATTGTGTTCTGCTGATTGCCAATCAACAGGAGGAACTGTTCTAACGAGCGGGTGTGATGAGAGGGGGAGGGTGAGCGTCCAAGTACGTGCTGGGGAGTTCATCCGTCTGGGCCTCAACATAAGGGGGCGCATGATGTCATTATAATAATTATGGACTTGATAACGAGGGAAGATCTCATGCCCATTGAAACTTCTTGTTCGAATTGTCAATTCAGACTATGGAAATCCGAAATATACTTAATCAATTTACATAATTGGTTAACCCTTAACTGGTAATGTGGAATTTTGAAACAAAACTAGTAACGTGCAGTCTGTGAGACTGGCACTTTTTGGAAGCAAAACAAAAAATTCTCAAATAATGAGTTTTTCAAAATATACATTACGAACACTTAAGTACACATTCTTTTGAAATAATATTGCATGAAATAACGAAAAAACTTGGTCTAAAATAATTTCGCAATAATCTTTTTCAACATAACAAAAATTGGTAGTGATTTTGGAAAGATCCATAAAAAAATAAAAAATAAAAAAATTTTTTTTCTAGTTATACCAACATAAAAGAGTGTCATCATATGAGTGGATCACCAAAGGTATAGTTGCATCCATACATAAAAAAAATGAAATGTTCATTATCATGAAAAACGACCCTAACCCGATAAATGCTACGAATTTTAAAAAATATCGTAATAAACTAAACGACCTCATTAAAGAAACCAAAATGAAATATTATCAAAAAAAAATAACTCAGAATCAACATAACTCTGCAAATCTTTGGCAGTGTTTAAATGAACTTTCAAGCAAAAATAATGTACATAATGAGTTCACTGAGATTGAGGGTGAAAATGGTGACATTCTCAAAGATAAATTAGATATTGCCACCAGGTTCAACGACTATTTTGGAAATATTGGGAAGGAACTGGCTGAAAAAATCAAAAAGAAAAATGACTTCAGAATGAACAAACCAAAAAAGCGCATCATAAATACGTTTTTCTTGGAAGATACCACTGAAGAAGAAATATTGGAAACTATCAAATGCCTGAAAAAGAAAAAAGCACCTGGAATGGATGGAATAACATCCGAAATTCTACAAAATATAGGAATTTACATCTGTAGAACGCTGACATATGTGATTAACCTCTCGATGACCGCAGGTATATATCCGAAGGCACTCAAAACAGCCATTGTGAAGCCACTTTTCAAGTGTGGGTCAAAACGAGATGTCTCCAACTACCGTCCAATTTCGCTGATCTCAAATATATCGAAAATTTTCGAGAAACTCTTAAAGAAAAGGATGCTCGCTTTTATTAAAAAATACGAAATTCTGTCAGAAAAGCAATTCGGGTTCAGGGAAGGAAGGTCCACGGAAGATGCAATAAATTATTTAACAACCCAGATAAGCCAAGCAATAGACAAACAACAACCTGCATTATGCATCTTCGTGGATCTAAAGAAAGCATTCGACACGGTCAGTCATGAATCACTTTTGTGTACGTTGGAGAGTATAGGTTTCAGAGATACATCACTTGCGTTATTTAGTAGTTATTTGAATGACCGGGAACAATGCGTAAAGATTAACGAATGCTACAGCTCCGCCAAATGTGTTGAATTTGGAGTACCACAAGGCACTGTGCTCGGACCTATACTCTTCAATATATACTTGAACGACTTATTTGAACTTCAGGTGAAAGGAAGCGTTGTGAGTTTTGCCGATGATACAGCAATATTTTATAAAGCCAGCGATTGGAAACAATTAAAAATATTAGTTGAACAAGACTTCAAAGTTATCCTCGATTGGTTTGATGGACAATTACTGACTGTGAATGTTGGCAAAACCCATTTTGTTCCTTTCACCTCGTATTCAATAAATCTGCCCTCTTTTGACAAATTAATATTTCAAAAAGTGAATAAAATCGTAAATATTGGAAAAGAAGATAGTGTCAAGTATCTTGGAATTTATATTGATTCCAACTTGAAGTGGGATTTTCAAACAGCGTATGTGGTGAAAAAGATGAGAAGTATTTTATATCGAATAAAACATTACACCAAAATACTCACCTCGAGTCAAACGAGGATAATATATTGCGCCCTCATCGAGAGCCACCTGAACTATGGAATTGTCGCCTGGGGAGCCGCAAATAATTCATTCCTTAAAAACCTGGAAAAAATACAGAAGCTGATTCTCAAAGTTATTCATAATAAACCATATACTTACCCTACTGAAGACCTGTATAATGAATCAAATATACTGGATCTACGTCAATTATATTTTTTAACAGCGGTAGTTCGCCAACATAAATATAGGGCCAATTTAGAACCTATCAGCCACCCGTACGAAACAAGACATAAACCTAATATGTCACGAGTCACGAGACCCTCGAAAAATGTTCTACAGCGAAGTTTTTCATACCTTGGCCCCAAACTCTACAATCTTATTCCAAGAGATTTGAAGCAGTTGCAGAACATAAAATTTTTCAAAAAGAAAGTAAAATCATGGATTTTTCAAATCCCCCGCCTTCAAGTCCACCAACACGTGGACTTGAAGAATGTTTATTATTTCTGAGTCAATGATCATTGTCAGTGAAAGCATGGACACACAGAACCTTTATTGATATCCACAATTCTCATCTTGTTGAATCAACATAACAGTAGGAAATATTGAATCAAATTCCCAGTCATTTTAGTTAGATTGCCTTGAACAATTATTAATTATTAATATAAATTTTTTTTACGTTCCTACCAGGACGCTATGGACATATCATAATTTTCACTTACTATCATGTTTCACATATATGTGTATTTATTTATTTATTTATATATGTATCCAATGTTAATTTTTTATTTTTTTTGGTTAATAATACTGTATTGAAATATATATCTATAGCTTAAATACTTAAGCATCCCGCGCTCAAGGTTTTCCTTATGCGGGTTACTTTAATTTATTTGTGTTAGATAAATATATGTCACATTAATGTATTACCATTACTTGAGCAAATAAATTATTATTATTATTATTCTTCATCCCCATAAAGTACCTACCCAATTTGACGGACCTGTCATTACTTTGAGTAGCGAGAAATGCTTACGTAAACCGAAACGTGCTGTCTCACGGACTGTGCTCAACTAAATACTTAATATTTCTCACTTTCTCAGACGTCCTTTACCCAAAGTTACTCCTAGTTGAATGATTGGTGGGGCACCAATAGCTAATAGATTAGGTGGCATGATTCGCAGAAAAGCGAAACCGTTTTAGAAAAACCTCGAAAATAAAAATGGCTACGTCTCACAGACGGCACGTTACCAGTTATGGGTTGAAACTCTCAAACAAAATAGTCAATGTTTTGAAGTAGCCATACAAAAGATCAACAGTAGAAAAATGACTTCCTTATCCAAGTTGTCGTTGAGCGGTTAGTTCACTTCTACACCGACTGTTACGCCTCTGCTATCTAATCTCTGATTATAAATGACTGATAACATCGTTCAGTAACTAGACCTGAAACAAGACTAATCAATGCTACTGGATAGCTGAACGCTTCAAGGAAACAATCAACACACACCTCTATACCAAAAGTGAATAAGGACGACTCGTTATTGCCCACCAGCATCCAATTGTACTTTTCTATTGTCCATTCAGCTCTATCCACCTACCAACAAATAACAGTATATTCGGTTTCGTTTCATTGAATAATAAATTGCAATACCGTGCACCGAACTGGTGTTGATATTCCGAAACAGGTAGTAACCTGAGTGCAGAATCACGATTTATAACAAAATGACGCAACGCCAACTGTGTGGCATTGTAACCAATAATTTTGCCACGGGTCATTGATTTTTGTGAGTCGCAGGTCCGTTTATGGATTATGAATTTGTTCTGGTTGGTGATTCAAGACGGGTATTTCCGTCAATAAGATTACATCCATTCGAATCTCGAAGCAGAGTCCGGGCTTTCCTAGAAGATAGTCATGAACAATTCCGTTAATAAAATACGGAAGAGTTCGTTGTGCGGTACTCTGTAAATATTGTTTCTATCAGATTACATGATTCCAAATGGGTTATGCGTTGTCATGCGCATATGTATAAGTAAAGTTACATATCATTTAACATGTAATATAATGTAAAGTCATAACTTGACTTCAAATGTAAATTTCCAATATTTTCCGTGAATTGTTACTTGTTTAATAATGCAATTTTCTTCATTATTCCAATTATAATGGCAATTCCTACATGTTTGTTCAGATGTTTTAAAGTTGTGCCAATTAATAATATACATGCTTCAGTATGTATTATTGGATATGTATTCAAGTATTTGTGAGGACAAATCCAATTTTTGTTGTAAATCAAACTTGGATGAACAATCATTTTTACATACCTCAAATGTGATTTTCCTTATACAGAGTGGCCACTTTTTTAATGGGATTGTATTGGTAACTTTTAAACCATAAGAGTTAGAAGGTCGGTCAAATGGAGAAAAAGTTGCATTCATAGAAACATTGTCAAGTGGTTCAAACAAATCGAGATTATCAGAACCGGTTATTGAGAAATCATAAGAAAAGTAAATTCTGTCATTTTGATTTTTCTTTTTTTCCCACTTTATTTCAAATATTATCAAAAAATGATACAGAAATTTTTTATTCGATAGTAAATTATCCTTAATTTGACCTAATCAGATTTGGTATCCAACGTTTCGTACTCTCTGGGCCACCCTCAACCTCATTTTTTTCAATACGTACCTGCATATTTTAAGACACATTTCGAAATAACTTTTAACGCTGAATTCAACAATATATCATACAATGTTATTCAAAGTTGATTTTCAGGTGATTTTGACTCTTATCCAAATTTCTCTGGGTCGGATCTGTATTGCATTTACCTTTAGTTTAATTAACAACATGCAATACATTTCGATTAGAAAAACAACTCAGTCATCTTAAACTGAATGGAACGTATCAGAATCAAAGCAAGAAACAAGTAATAATTATTTACATATTTCAAGAGAAGAAAAACCTAATGCAGAATAATTAAACGAAACTATCATTTATATGAAAGAAAAATTAAATGATTATTCGAAAATAAATGAAAATTAATGAAGTAAGTGTTCGAAATGTCCACCATTTTGTAAAATGCACTTTGCGGTTCTGGAACCCATACTTCTTATACATTTGCTAAATTCGTCTCCTTGAATACCTTCCAATACATTCTCAATCTTCTCGAGAGGAATCACTATTGTTGGATTAGTCATTTGTTCCGTTGAAACAGATTACAGAATCGAACTTTATTTTTAAGATCATTACGATATAATTCTTGCAAGGCTTGGTATTCAAATTTAAAATCATTGGATTCGCGTCTCTTGACTATTTTATTAACAGCTTTCGATTTTTTTTATGGATTCAATTGAATTTGGGCAGAATATTGATATCGTTAATAGACTTGTTTTTTTCTTACATACACAAAACTCTAGGTTTATTGAATGTATTATTTTCAAGTAGTAGGCCGTGGATAAAAAAGAACATAACAAGAAATGTCATATTATTTGTCACTTCGTTCATTATTGTGTCACAAGAACTTGTCATTAAATACTTTTCTGTGTAATTTCAATTTAACTTATTCGGTATGGTAAGATACACAAATGAAGAAAAGAGAGATATGTACGAAGTGTACATAAAACTAGATAGGAATTCGTTCAAAGCACAACAAAGGTATGGTGAATTATATCCTGAAAGAACAACACCAAATATTAAAATATTTCGACGTTTATCTACAACGGTACTTGAACATAATTCATTCATCAAACCTAGAGGTCCTTATGTAAGACGAAACGAGCCTATCAATGACATCAATGTTCTAGCCCAAATTCGAATGAATCCAGGTATAGGATCGAGAACTATGGCCAGTGAATTTATCAAAAAGTGCTGTTAATAAAATAGTCAAGAGGCACGGATACCATGACTATAAATACCAAGCCGTGCAAAAACTATATCGTAATGATCCTGAGAGAAGGTTGCAATTCTGCAATTGGTTTCAACGGAAGGTGCGGAATAACAACAATTTTGCGCACAATATTATTTGGGGAGACGAAACGACATTAACAAATTCTGGCATGTTCAAACGAAGGAACAAACATTTTTATGCCACAGAAAATCCTCACTTAATTCATGAAGGTAGACATCAATAAATTACTGGGACCCTATTTTATTGATGGCAACCTAACCGGAGAAAAATATGTAGAAATTATAGAAGAAATGTTGGATGATCTTCCTATACGATATCGGCGTAATAGTCCATGGTTCCAACAAGACGGATGTGGTCCACACAACTCAAGAATAGTCACAGATTATCTAAATCGAACTTTTCACGATTCATGGATTGGAACAAGAGGTCCAGGAGCATGGCCTGCAAGATCTCCGGATTTGAATCCGTTGGATTTTTATTTGTGGGGATATCTCAAAAATAAAATTTATGATACTACGAACCCGACAATAGAGATTCTTCGCGAGAAGATTGAGAATGTATCGGAAGGTATTCAAGGAGACGAAATAAGCAAATGTATAAGAAGTATGGGTTCCAGAACCGCAAAGTGCATTTTACAAAATGGTGGACATTTCGAACACTTACTTCATTAATTTTGATTTACTTTCGAATAATCATTTAATTTTTCTTTCATATAAATGATAGTTTCGTTTAATTATTCTGCATTAGGTTTTTCTTCGCTTGTAATATTATGTAAATAAATATTACTTGTTTCTTGCTTTGGTTCTGATACGTTCCATTCAATTTGAGATGACTGAGTTGTTTTACTAATCGAAATGTTGTTAATTAAACTAAAGGTAAATGCAATACAGATCCGACCCAGAGAAATTTGGATAAGGGTCAAAATCACCTGAAAATCAACTTTGAATGACATTGTATGATATATTATTGAATTCAGCGTTAAAAGTTATTTCGAAATGTGTCATAAAATATGCAGGTCCGTATTGAAAAAAATGAGGTTGAGGGTGGCCCAGAGAGTACGAAACGTTGGATACGAAATCTGATTAGGTAAAATTAAGGATAATTTACTATCGAATAAAAAAGTCCCATATCATTTTTTGATAATATTTGAAATAAAGTCGGAAAAAAAGAAAAATCAAAATGACCTTCTAACTCTTATGGTTAAAAACTTACCAATACAATCCCCTTAAAAAAGTGGCCACTCTGTATATTCCCCGATGATAACTTGTATTTTCATGTGATTTTCCTCCTAATCAGAGTAGAGTTAAGTAGACTAGAGTTGTTTATTCGACCATGTTATTATGGCGTAACAAAAACAATAATGATTCAAGATCAATATTAACAAACAGTAGGTATTATGAAATATGGAAATACAAAAGTCAAAATATAAAATTATTCAAAGACTACAAAATCACATTTAAAATATAACGGAGTTCGAAAAAATATTTAAAAAAAGAAACATAGTCATGAGTTTTTCAGGAAGTAGAGATCAGAACAGTACAAAAAAGACATCAAAGTTTAAAATAATATACATAATGCGCTCGCTGAGACAATATAGCTATCAATATCATAAAAACAATGACTAAGCAGAAATGTTTTCACCACCGTTTTAAATCTTTTGAATTCCAATACTTTGACGAGTTATCAAGGATATTGTAGATGTTGAGGTTCAATGAATTTTTGCAACTAACAGCTAATCCGATTCTTCCGATCTTGTGTTATAGCTAGGTAGCTGGGCGAGTCAAAATATCTGCAAAATTTGTTTCCATTTTGGTATATTTTTCAGAGGTCTGTAAATATGTAAAAAGTAGGCAGGGGCATGATACCAAGATGAATAAAATTTTCCTGACAATGGTCTCTAAAACTTAAGTTTGCCAATATTCTTATAGCTTTTATCTGACATTTGAAAACTGCTATAGCGTTTTTTGAGTTTCCCCGAAGTAAAATGTCATGAGACAGTACGGAATGAAATAAAGAAAAGTATGTCATTCCCAAAATACTATGATTTGTGAGAAGTTTCAATTTTCTAAGTAGAAACAGAGTGCTAGATTATTTTCGAACCACTTGATCTACGTGATTGGACCAATTCAATCTATCATCGATAATGAGACCAAGAAATGATTTTCATCTAAGTACACTGTGTCAAAAGAAATAACAATATTTTGAGTCTTGCTTTCATTCAATTTGAATTTATTTCCAGCAATCCATTTTTTTGCCAACGTTAGACTCTCAGATGTGTATTCGGTTAGAGTGGTATACGATTTATCAGAGCACACAAGGGTTGTGTCGTCAGCGAATAACACACATATTTTGTTGGTGTTTTATTGGATTGACACAAGTTATTGATGTAAACAATGAATGGAAAGGGTCCAAGTACTGAACCCTGTGGAACACCATGTTCAATTATATTTTCCAACATAAGGCAACACCGGTGTCTCGTCTATACCGTACGAGTGTCGTAGATGTAGTACAACACTCGTAGCGCCGCGTTATGCCTGTGGATATAGGCTGGGACCGCATGAGATGGGAATGCTGATAGCAAATGCATTACGGTCTCAGGTGCCCCACGACATGCCCTGTATCGGGTGTCAGGGACGTCTATACCCATCACGCGACTACGGTAGACAAGGGCGGTGGAGACACCACCCTGGCAGGCCATTATGAATCCCTCGGTCTCCGACTTTAGCTCACTCGACCTGAGGAAGGCAAAGGTTAAGCTTTTGGATAAGCCAAGGTCTTCGATGTTGTGAAAGAAGACACCATGCATTGGCTTATCCATATGTAGCTGTAGCAGGACCTCTGTCTCCGCAGCCTTGATGTGAGCTTTTTGCTGAACGGGTCCCAACTCGGTGACAGAGTTTGGGTTAGCCCGTTCAGTGTCGAATACGAGACCGAGTTCATCGGCCGCACGGGTTGCTGCCTTAAAGAGAAATGCTCCAACACCTGCTTTTTCATGATCACGGACCATGCAAAGAAGGGGATCTGAACTCCTGATGACATTACAGGCCCCATCCAGAACCATTCTGTTATGCAGACACCAAACTCAAAAGTCCACGGCCTCCCCGTTGTCTAAGGAAGTATAACCGTGGAACTGACGATTTAGGATGCAAGCTCCTATTGATATTCATCATTTTGTGAGTTTTAACGTCGAGTTGTCGCAGCTCTTCCTTAGTCCACTTCATCACTCCGAAAGAGTAGAGAAGGATCGGAACGGAAAGCATATTAGTCGCAGCAACTTTGTTCTTCCCCGACAGTTCTGATGACCAGTTCTGTCGGAGTTTATGCTGATACGTGCCGCGGAAAGAGTTCTTAACTGTGAATACCTCTTGGGAGCGGCGTTGCTCCACCCCTAGGTGAGTATACGTCTCTCCGGCATCCAGATGATGGAGGATGCTTCCGTCTACCAGCTGGACATCCTCTCCGTATTCCTCGCATCTTCCTCGTTTGAGATGAACCGTGGCACATTTGTCGATCCCAAATTCCATTCCGATAGCATGTGTATATTCTTCCACCACCCTTAGGTACTGATGTAGGTCCCTTTCTCCAGAGGCATTCAATTTGAGGTCATCCATGTAAAACAGATGGGTGACTTTTGCCTCCGGTTTCTGTGGGTGCCGCAGTTGTACCCACGGGTCTTCCTGAGTACAACGGACAATGGCAATAGTGAGATGCAGAAGTGAAGAGGGCTGAGGGAGTCTCCCTGAAACACGCCTCTTCTAATGATGACCTGCTCTGTTTGAACTATGTCTCTACCAGATCTCATGGTGAAGCGAGTCCTCCAGAGTGGCATCAGTTGTCCAATGCATCCCACTATTTGATCGGGTACCTCAAGACATCTGAGCAAATGCATGATTAACTCATGCGATGTTGTATCAAATGCCTTGCGGTAATCGATCCAGGCCATCGAAAGGTTACTGCACGGAGTCCTGCGTTATACATCTATCGATGAGCAGGTTCTCCTTGCAGCCGGCGACCCCTTTCTTTGACCCTCTTTGTTCATATATCCGTTCATAAACCGGATCAACTGCGGAGATAATGCGCGTGTATAAGATGCGCGTAAACACCTTATAGCAAGCATTCAAGCATGTTATCGGCCTGTAATTCTTATTATTATTATTATTATTATTATTATTTTCTCCCTTTAAGAGTGTACCAGTCAGGCCCGGTCTCCGGTTCTCCGACCCATCCGGAGGGCGCGCTGGTGTCGTTAATCCCAATAACCACTCCCTACGTCCGCGCGTCCGTCCGTAGGGTGAGTGACTATTGGGTCCGAGAATCGTGTGCCCTGAGTAGACGGAGCGAACCATGGATAACGGCCTTCTGCATTCTTGCTGCTAAGATTTCTGCCATATTACGGCAAGCCGGTATTATCTTCAAGTTATTATTATTATTATTATTATTATTATTACTATGTTTTGAATTAAAATTCTCCAGTCGGGCCCTGTTTCCGAAGCTCCGATACATTCGGAGGGCGCGCTGGCAATATCATTACCCCAATAACCACTTCCCAAACTATGGGGTAAGCAGCTATTGGGTCCGGGAATCGTGTGCCCTGAGCAGTCGTAATGAATCGAGGATGACAGCCTTCTGCATTCTTTCGGCTATAATTTCTGACATCTTCCGACATGCCGGTATGATTTTCAGGTTCGAGAGTAACGAATCCATCACACCGCCAAGGGACCCTATTATCAGAACAACCATTTTTACACAATGGTCTGGGTAGAGCCTGCGGAGTTCGAAGAGTAAATCTCGATATTTCGTCCGTTTCTCCTCCTCCTTTCGGACGATATTCATTTCGCCAGGAGCCGAAAACTCAATGACGAAAATCGTCTTAGTTATTATTATTTTTTTTTGTCTCTTTAGGAGTGTACCAGTCAGGCCCTGTCTCCGGTGCTCCGACCCATCCGGAGGGCGCGCTGGTGTCGTTGACCCCAATAACCACTCCCTACGTCCGTAGGGTGAGTGATTATTGGGTCCGAGAATCGTGTGCCCTGAGTAGACGGAGCGAACCAAGTATAACGGCCTTCTGCATTCGCGATGCTAAGATTTCTGCCATATTACGGCAAGCAGGTATTATCTTCAAGTTGGAGAGCAGTGTGTCCATCATTCCACCAAGGACTCCTATAATCAGAACCACCATTTTGACAGAATGGTCCGGATATAACCTGCGGAGTTCAAAGAGAAGATCTCGATATTTAGTCCGTTTTTCCTCCTCTTTTCGAACGATATTCATTTCGCCTGGAGCGGAAAACTCCATGACGAATATCGTTCTACTTTGGTGGTCGAGGAGGACAACATCAGGCTTATTGGTTTGTATTTGCCTGAGGGTGGGAAATGAGTAGTTCTAATAGATTCGGCATATCTCATTCTCCACCACGGACTCAATATCCCCCGGAGCATAAGGCAACACCGGTGTCTCGTCTATACCGTACGAGTGTCGTAGGTGGTAGTACAACACTCGTAGCGCCGCGTTATGCCTGTGGATATAGGCTGAGACCGCATAAGATGGGCATGCTGATAGCAAATGCATTACGATCTCAGGTGCCCCACGACATGCCATGCATCGGGTGTCAGGGACGTCTATACCCATCACGCGACTACGGTAGACAAGGGGGTTGAAGACACCATCCTGGCAGGCCATTATGAATCCCTCGGTCTCCGACTTTAGCTCACTCGACCTGAGGAAGGCAAAGGTCAAGCTTTTGGATAAGCCAAGGTCTTCGATGTTGTGAAAGAAGACACCATGCATGTAGCTGTAGCAGGACCTCTGTCTCCGCAGCTTTGATGTGAGCTTTTTGCTGAACGGGTCCCAACTCGGTGACAGAGTTTGGGTTAGCCCGTTCAGTGTCGAAAACGAGACCGAGTTCATCGGCCGCACGGGTAGCTGCCTTAAAAAGGAATGCACCAATCCCTGCTTTCTCATGGTCGCGGACCATGCAGAGAAGGGGATCTGAACTCCTGATGACTTTACAGGCCCCATCCAGAACCATTCTGTTATGCAGACACTCCAAACTCAAAAGTCGACGGCCTCCCCGTTCTCTGAGAAAGTATAACCGTGGATCGGACGATTTAGGATGCAAGCTCCTATTGAGATGCATCATTTTGCGAGTCTTATCGACAAGTTGTCGCAGCTCTTCCTTAGTCCACTTCATCACTCCGAAAGAGTAAAGAAGGATCGGAACGGCAAGCATATTAGTTGCAGCAACTTTGTTCTTCCCCGACAGTTCTGATGACCAGATCTGTCGGAGTTTATACTGATACTTGCCGCGGAGAGAGTTTTCAACTGCAAATACCTCTTGGGAGCGGCGTTGTTCCACCATAAGGTAGGTATAAGTCTCCCCGGCATCCAGATGATGTAGGATGCTTCCGTCTACGAGCTGGACATCCTCTCCGTATTCCTCGCATCGTCCTCTTTTGAGATGATCCGTGGCACATTTGTCGATCCCAAACTCCATACCGATAGCATGCGTATATTCTTCCACCACCCTAAGGGACTGATGTAGGCATACAATTTGAGGTCATCCATGTAAAATAGATGGGTGACATTATGCCTCCGGCTGCTGGGGGTGCCGCAGTTGTACCCACGGGTATTCCTGAGTGCAACGGACAATGGCAATAGTGAGATGCAGAAGAGAAGAGGGCTAAGGGAGTCTCCCTGAAACACACCTCTTCTAATGATGACCTGCTCTGATTGGACTATGTCTCTACCAGATCTTATGGTGAAGCGAGTCCTCCAGAGCGGCATCAGTTGTACAACGCATCCCACTATTTGACCGGGTACCTCAAGGCATCTGAGCAAATGCATGATTAACTCATGTAATGTTGTATCAAATGCCTTGCGGTAATCGATCCAGGCCATCGAAAGGTTACGCTTATACTGCACGGAGTCCTGCGTGATACATCTATCGATGAGCAGGGTCTTTTTGCACCCGGCGACCCCTTTCTTTGACCCTCTTATTATTATTATTATTATAATTATTATTATTATTATTATTATTATTATTATTATTATTATTATTATTATCGGAACTTGAACATTGTATGTTATTTTTTAGCTTAAAGTAAGTTCATGTTTGCTCGAATTGGTACCGCAAAGTTCAGTAGTAAAATTCGAACAGTGGCGTAGAGTAGAAAGTTTATCTCAATTACAAAGAATTTTTGACGTTATCATTTTGAAACAGAAAAGGTTTTCCCAATGCAAAATAAACCAGAAACAAACCTGAATGACGTAGAAGAATGTTGAAGTCAATTCGGTCCAAGGCCTTTTTAAAGTCAGTGTGAATAACATCGATTTGTAATTTTCTATCGAGAGCCTCCGAAACACATTATGATAAGCACGCCAAGTGATCATCTGATGTAACATTTTTGTTCGAGTCATAAACGAAAAATTAATTAATTGTTTCAATATGGCCTTTCAAATCAACCCTGTAAATGTCGACCCATTAGTAAATTGATACAATAATAATTCCACTCCGAGCGTTTGAATTAATTTTATTTTACTTGAAAATACACGACCTTGTGGCCTTGTCTTCGATTATTACGCGAAGGACAATCTATAAATACGTGGAAAAATTAGATTCCTACTTTGGAAGGCACGTGTTATTAATCTAAAACGTCGACCAAGACACGGCATCTAAACATACACAGTGTTGCAGGATATGGAAAACCAGGCTCGTGGTTCGTACTGTCTCCGAAGTCAAGGTTTGATCTGGAATCTGTTTAGATCAGTTTATGAAAGATAAATAGAGCCTGAATTTGTTTTCCGCACCAGAACTTTCGTTATCAGAAATATGAAAAGTGGCTCGAAATGTTATCGCTCACGAAACTTTTTGAATTGATATAATATGTTGTCGATTTCAAATCCTTTCTGAGATAGATATATTTGAGACTGAAACATTTTTGCCATCTTATGATACCTACTCAGAAAACTGTTCCACGTGCTCGAAGTCTGATGTAATAAGATAATCAATCGCCTTTTGAAGACCTAATAAGGAACATTTTGGAAAACGCGAGATTTTGAGTTTGAATCCCTTTGAGAATTGTATATCGAGTATCAAAAACGTAAGAGTCATCAGTTTCCAGTTAACCGCCTTCAACAATTTTTCCACTATTTAGTTTTGGATTAGTTGGTGGAATCGTAAGATAGGTTTAACTACATGATTTTTTTGGGTTTTTTACTTTCCACAGACTGAAATTATGTAAAATCATGAACATCTATACAACTACTAACGAATTATCTACGAACTTATTACAAGCTATAGCGTGTGGAAATGAAAGCGAAAAATTATATGAATTCTGAGAATCAAAAATTGATTGATTTAAAGTACAGAATCAAAAAATTTCTGATCTGGAAAAGAAACGTGATAAGCTCACAGAGAATAACCTCACCTTGGACAGAAAACTCAGAAAAAATAATATGATTGTTTTTGGATTAGATTATGATTGTAGCACTAAGAGTGCAGGGACAGTTCTTGAGAAACTCAACAACTTGTTGGGGACTAGTTTATGTGAGTCGGACCTCAACAACTTATTTTCTCTTAAGGGTACTTTGAAGCCTGCTTTAAAGATTGAGTTCGTGTCACATTTGAAGAGGAATTCTGTCTTCAAAAATATTTCTAAATTAAGAGGTAGTAATGTAACAAGTGTAAATGATCTCTGTTACGAAGGCCGCTTGAACAACACTATCCTTGTGAAGCACATGAAGGAAGCTAAGGGAAAGTATCTCACTGCTGAAATAATAGACCATAAATTATTGATTAATGGTAGAACATACACAGCGAACGAATTAGAGGACCAGGGCGTCATCCTTGAGGATCCAAAGACATCTAATAAGAGGGATTGAGAATCCACTTCTCTTGCGAAACCTTTGGACGTACCTTAGGGCTCTGTACTGGGTCCCCTACTTTTTGCGTTATATATTAGCGATTTTCATGAATATAACAGATAGGCAAAATACACCATTACGCCGATGATACACAAATATACATGTCGTTCAAGTTTGAAGAATCCAAATACGCCGAAGCTAAAATTAATGAAAATCTTCAACTAATGCTCGAATTGTCTTGTGTGCATAACTTGAAACTCAATCCTAAGAAATCCCAAGTAATGCTCTTTGAACCCAACAGCAAGAAAATTATCGTGCGTGACTATCGCAATTGATCACAACATTATACCATTCGTAAAAGAATGCAAAAATTTGGCTAGATACTGATATGAGATTCACTAAGCATACTAGCCATTTGATCAGGGTATCCTTTGGTATCTCAAGGCAGTTGTATCCAAGTAGAGACCAATTGTCTAAAAAAATTAAGCTGAGACTGGGCGAATCTCTCATTCTTTCGAGACTAGCCTACTGTGATCATATTTACTCGCCTGCCCTGCGGGAATCTGATATTAAAAAACTTCAAAAGATACAAAACAGCTGCATACGATTCTCGTACGGTATCCGCAAGTTTGATCGTATTAGTTTATCGTTCCAGGATTCAGGTTGGCTAAAATTGAAATTTTGGAAGGAGTTGCATATTTACGTTCGTTCATAAAATCTTGAGAACTGGATATCCGCCTTATCTATGTAGAAAATTGGTTTCACTTTCTCGTAACAATCATTCTACCCGCAATAGGCATGTTCTACTTATTCCATCACACTCCTCTGCGATTCTCACCCGGTGCTTCTCATACAATGCCGCAAAATTGTACAATCACCTTCCACTGGAATTGAAGGAATTTACTATCATCATTGAAATCAATGTTTGTATCAACGCAATGTGGCAATGATATAATGCACGTGATGTTTTCCTCCTGGCATTGATTACACATTTACTGTAACCTCTAATTCTCTTCTACAAACTCAAATACTCTTATTTCATGTTGAAATATAAGTACTCACTTTCTTTTTATTTTCTTACATATTTTTCTTTTTTTTTTGAGGTTGTGTTTAAAAGCAGCTTTCATAGCTGAACTCCTTTTCATCATAATTATGATTGTATTAACTTGGCTCTGTATTGATTTTTTTTCTTATGATATATAAAGACATATTATTATTATTATTGAGTATAGAAGCGCTATTAAGTCAATTTGTTCTGTTCATAAGACTGTTGCCTAGAAAAAATATTGTGTCAGTAACTTATCCAGTTTCATCAGTACCTCATCAATGAATTTTGAATCAATTGTAAAAAGAAACTCCTCAGTAACGAAATGTTACGCACCAAGCATGCAACGAAAGCATATCGAACTGTCTAGAAACCTTCGATGAATTTTCTGGAAATATCTAAAAGTACAGATTTCTCCTATACCAAACGTCGATATTCCTATATAAGTCGTACAATTGTGAGATTCAGATCAGTTGATTACGAGTTGAGTATTGAGTAGTTCAGTAACTGACAGTTTAAGATTAGTAAAAAATAGTTGAAGTATAGAACAGTGTTCTCAAGTTGAAAGCCACCATCAGCGCGTCACACCGAACAGTCACATTTCTTCCTCACCCCTTCCAGCTGAGTTTTGTAGGCATACTGAGCTTGTTTTGGTTCTGAGTTAGAACTGTCCTAGAACCGTTAAAAGTAATGGCACAGTTGAAGTCTGACATGTGTTGAGTAACTTGACTTCCTAGACTTGAACGTGCCACTGTTCAGAACTGGTTCAGAACTGGCAATGAAAGGAACCAAAACAAACCTAAGTACCTATGAAGAGTGAAAGTGAAGAAAATGATCACGTTGAACATTGGCAAAACAGCGCCTGTCTTTTCTTGATTACAGCTCCAAGCATATTTCCCGATCGTAGAATCGTTTTTTTTGTTGCAAAAACCATTGATTTCATGAAAGAGTTATTTTTTGTATACAGGGTGTTTCTTAAGTACGTGTAGAAACTTTAGGAGCATGTTGCTGACGTCGAAATAAGAAAAAAAGTTCCAATATATACATGTCTGCAAGTTATTCGTTTCGAAGTTTAATTCTTATATTTGTTTTCTATAAATAAATTCCAAAATATTTGTGATATTCGAGTAAAGTTTAGGATCTGTTATGATTTTTCAATGACAAAATCAAATTTTATGTTAATTGCGAAAAAACTGATTTCTAATAGAATATATTCAAAATTTAAAAATCTTGTCATTAAAAATCACTTGCATCGATTATTTCAAATCTCAATAATTCGAAAACACACTAAAAAACAGTTTATTCATAGTTAACTAAATTAATTAACACCTAATAAATCATTTATTCGAATATTGCGGAATAAACGTTTATTTATTAGAAACAAATGATGAATTAAAATTATTTAAATATGCCTCATTAACAGTCAATTCAAATTTATTTCCAATAAATATAGGTCTTACTATAGATTAATCAACAGTAAGTAAAACATTTATAATAAATGAAGAATATTTATTAATATTATACAGGGTGTTTCATAATAAATGCGCAGGACTTCAGGATGTGATAGATCGTCCAAAAATATGAAAAAAAAATGTATTAACTTACCCTCTAAAATGCACCATTTTCGAGATACAGGGTGTTGAAATTTAAAAAAAATAATAATTTTTTGCGTATATTTCTGGAACCGTTCATCGCACAGAAAACAGATTTCGTAGACATTTTCTACTCATAATAAGCTATGTTTTGTGTGGATTTTTTATTTTTTCAAATTAATAATTGGTGAAAATTTTGAAGGGGTAGTGGGTGTTTTTTTCTCCAACTTCTACGCCACTGGAAAAAGTATGATTTTGAGCCACCTACTTAAACCGCCAATGTTTTCTACACAAAAAAGATACTCTTGGTTATAAGCTCTAAAGTTGACCGTTTTCAAGAAAAATCAACTTTCATGTTGAAAAACATGGTAAATTTTTTAAAATAATTTTATTCCTAATTATACAAAATTTATTTAAACGTTAAAACAAGTAACAAAACAAAACGTTGACTTCTTAATTGCAAAAAAAAACAATAACAATCATGCTCAGTTGAATTGTTGGAAATGTCCGCCGTTAGCTTCAATGCACGCAGCAATTTTTCGAGGAAAAAACATTATTTAAACAACATGAAAGTTGATTTTTCTTGAAAACGGTCATCTTTAGAGCTTATGACCAAGAATACCTTTTTTGTGTAGAAAACATTGGCAATTCATATAGAAGGCCCAAAACTGTACTTTTTCCAGTGGAGTAGAAGTTGGAGAAAAAAACACCCACTACCCCTTTAAAATCTTCACCAATTATGAATTTTAAAAAATGAAAAATTTGCACAAAACATAGCTTATTATAAGTAGAAAATGCCTACGAAATCTGTTTTCTGTGCGATGAACGGTTCCAGAGATATTCACAAAAAACGATTATTTTTTTTAAATTTCAACACCTTGTATCTCGAAAATGGTGCATTTTAGAGGGTAAGTTAATAGAAACTTGTTTCCATATTTTTGGACGAGCTATCACATCCTGTAGTCCTGCGCATTTATTATGAAACACCCTGTATATTTCATTGACATTTAACAAACACATTTTTATTATAAATATGGTTTATTTATTGAAAATGAACGTTTGTAAATAAAAAACCTCAGCATTTATACCAAATAAATGAAGAATATTCATTAATAATATTGTTTATTATTAATAAACCAATAGGGACACAAGATCAGCCTTCTGAAATTGAAAAATCAATATGGAAGAAATTAGAATCAATTTACCATTTATACAATATTACCTTAACATAAATTTATTAATTCCACAAAACTGTTGTCTCTCAAAAACTTTTCCAGCTCCTGAACATGGTCCATTATGGCGAGTGACAGCCTTGATGAAATGATGCGTTACCTACTTGTAACTTTTACAACAGAATATATGGTTGTATTATGTTAGAAAATAGATGCACAAACCATGCATATAATGATTATAAAACTAGTGTTGTGTTTTCTATAACTATGAAGAGATACACAAAAATAAATAATTACAACATGCGACTTTTACCTACACAACGCAAATGCACCAACGACTCAACGACAAACGACAAAACATGAAACCCCGACGTACGACGTGACACGTTGCCCATCAGCGAGCCCAACCACGACACCTATCGCGGAGATTTTATAATAATGGTCAGCGCGGTATTTTCAATGAATGTTTATTATCTGGTACTATGACTTATTCACTTCAAATAAACTTAAAATCAATAATGAATAAATTTTTAGTAATATCACCCAACAAATGATTTCATTAGGAATAAATTTTTATTGTTAATTATAAACATATGGACCTCAAACAAATATTTATTTTTTTATTAGTAAATTATATTATCGCGTTTATTAATATTAAATAAAATTACCTAATACAAAATAAAATTTACTTTTTTTTTTATTAATTGTAAATGAAAGGCACCCAAACATATATTTATTAACTATTAGCCCTATCTTTTTTTTCAGTGCAGTTACTCTCAGTGACCTCTATCAAGAATATATTTTTTACACAAACTAAATAATGAGTATTCCCAGATACCAAACTTTACCCAAATATCAAAATTATTTTGAAATTATTCACAAAAAATAAAAATAAGAATTCAACTTTGACAGAAACGAATAACTTGCGGACATATGTTTATGGGAACTTTTCTTCTTATTTTGATGTCAGCAACACGCTCCTTAATTTTCTACACGTACTTGAGAAACACCCTGTATATAGCCTCAGTGGTCCCATAAGAATTCGGGAATCTCTCAATTTTTTTATTTCATCATTTCATTTACATTTTATTCTTAAAAATTATCATAACCAAAAATCACAAGAAGCCAAACGAAAATAGGAACAAGAGAAAGAAGAAGCCAAATAAAAACAAGATCAACAAGAACAAGAAGCTAAAAGAAAACAAAAACAGAAACAGAAACTGCTTCTACAACAATTTGAAATACGCAGGAAATAAGAGCAACAGGAACACGAGCTCAAGAGGAAACAAGAACAAGAGGAGCAGAGATGAAGAGAAAACAAAAACTAGAAAAGCAAGAGGAACGGTTAGTCCAGAAATTACAACAACTAACAACATGGTGAACTTCTACAACATACCAGTCAAAATCAACAGTGTTTCCAGAATGAAATCACAGAAATAGTCCAGGAAGTCAAAGGAGAGGTCCAGGTGGTCAAAGATGGAGTCCTAGTAGTCAGAACCGGAGGCCAGGGAGTTTGAGACGTCGAAAATTAATTGTTCAAAATAGATGAACGGGTTGCACGGGAGGTGAACAAGGAATTTAACAAAGAAAATGATAGAATCAAGGAAACGCTGGAAAAAATACACCTTCCATACAAGTGGGCATCCTCTGAGGAAATCTCTTCCACCAGCAAAAGGCTATTTTCCAAGGCCTACTCAAGCGAAAATTTTGAAACCTCCAACATTATCAGCAAAATGCCAGAGGCCGTAACCTCTACCAAATCCCGTTCGTTTACAAATCAATATGCCAGAGGACTTATAGTTACCTAGGACCAAAGGTTTTCAATGAGTTACCAGAGAGTCTGAGAAACGAGAAACAATGTTGAAGATTCAAAATAATTGATGGTCATGTTATCTCGGGAACATGATATATCAAGAACTCTCAGGAATTGTTAATAATCCACAATATGAGCTGCAATACAATATGACCTGCATGTAATAACTCACATAATGTATGATAGCTATCTAGTGGAAAATATGGTGAAACTCCAGCCGATGCATTAGAAATTTCCAAGGCGTTCGATCGCGTATGGCACCAGAGACTTCTCGCCATGATTCCATTTTATAGCATTCTTCAAAGGTGCATTTCTTGCAATCTCTTCTCCACGTGGTGATAATCCGACACTTCACCTATGGATCTATACTAGCACCAACACTAGTTCTTCTTCACAGCAATTATTTGTTGGGTGCTCCCTCTTGCCCAGTGCATAGCAGTAGGCCCATGGCAAAATTGCCTCTCAAAATCTAGATTTCTTGCTCAGTGCCAATAGATATCTCACTTTCCGAGTCTCAGATCCGACCTATCATGGAGTTGACCTATATATGAAGTGCAGCCTCTAAGCACACACGGAAACTTTCAGATTCTGTCTAGAAAGGAAACATTTGTCTCGCTTTCAAGTTTGCTCGCTTCTCCAGAATATCACAGAAAGATTGGCGACCAGTCTCTGTTCCATAGATATTTCCATTCATGCTCTTCTGAAGTGTCATCAATCGTTCCACCGTTAGCGGTCCCGTTGACTCGTGGAACTCAGTATTCACACCCCTTTGTCGTCACTTTGCCAAGGCTCGTTCTTCCAACGAACAGCAAATCTTTGTAACTCACTGCCTTGGGAGGTGTTCCCTTAGACATACATTTTGCTGAATTTCAAGAACACAAATTCTTACCTACTTTCCCTTGGCTCTCACAATGTTCTCTGAAAACTACAGGACTTTCATTTTCGTGAAAACTAAAATGCAAAAAAAATACTTTTGAGTTGTTTTAATTTTTCTACCATTTCTCGTATACGAAACACGAGTATCAAAGTTAGAATGGTTCATTCTCAATTGACGAGAAGTAGATATTTCTATGAAAAAGTTTTCATGAAAGTTGTTATTCATGTTGTATAGTTATCCCGTTCCTGTAAATTGGAAGCTCAAAATTGCAGATGAATTTTTGTTTCATCATTTTATGCCGTTTCCCGAGTGGTGCATGCTAAATCCAGTACCAACTCAAATAAAAATCGAATATAGGCGCTCTTTCCGAGGAATTATAAAAATAGCTAACGTTTTTCTGCTACATTTAGCCGAAGACAGACGCTTGTGAATATCATAGACAAAGAAAGACTAAAAATAAGGAATATTTATGGCTTTCTGGTTTCGTCTGACGTTTTCATTTAATTTTCAACGAAACTCCGGGATATTTTTGGATGTTCTTGAATTAATCTTCGAGTTACTTCATGTAACCGTAACTACCTTATTGATCTCCAACCTACAAAAAACGAGTTTTTTGTCTAGCGTACCAAGAACAAAATGATAATCTTTTGTTGGCATATCCAAGTACGATTCGGTGTCACGCGAACATTTTGACTGCCTGAATTTTCTTTCGAGTGTAACACGGTATTGAATGTTTCACCTCATTCCATTTTGGTGGTGGCCGGTAGGTCAGCGGTTCGATACATTGAACATATGTTAGATAATAACAATGGAATTGAAATCCAATAAGGCTCCAGATGATATTAATGTTGAAACAATAAAAATATTTGTGAATATTTGGCAAAACCGATAACAGTCATCGCAAATAAAGTTATCAAACTGGTACTTTTCCGAGAACTTTTGAAATCCCTGTAATCTTCATATTTATTAGCTTGGGTTTCTGGAAAGTATATCATTACAACAGAAAATCGTATTATAGACATAATACAATGATTTTTTCGCTAGTAGAACTTGGTGTTTCTACGGAAATGTAACGTGTTCAACTACTAGTTGAATTTCGACCAGTTCGGGATCAATCGGGAATAGCCACCTTACCTTCATCACATTTTCACAAAACTGGCGTCATTCCAATTCCAGCATTTGAGTTAGTTGTATGTGGACGTTTCACATCGTGTGCCGGAATCATACCCAGGTAACACATACCTCTCTGCGAGATATGTCGGAGGTTACAATTGGGATCTTATACGATCTCCTATTGCGAGATCTCGGTGATCGCAATGTGCTGTAACTATGCGAAATTCTCATTATTGGCCCCAGTAGGAGACCTCAGATTCCATTTGCCAGGCTCCATCTCAATGCGAGATCCTATAGATGTTTCGAACCTATCCTGAATAATAAGTTCTCATTGCGAATTCCTAAAGTTATCCCGAATGGAACCAAAACAAGTAATTCTCAATGCGAGTTCCTGAAGTTTTCCTAAAGTTGTCTCGAACGTAACCTAAATAAGACATTATTATTGCGAGTTCCTAAAGTTATCCCCAATGTAACCAAAACAAGAAATTCTCAATGCGAGTTCCTAAAATTATCACGAAGGTAACATGAATAAGAATTTATTTCTCATACACGAGACGTATACACAACGCAAATTAGGGAATTCGATGATACCGAGAGAGATAGATGGTGATCGTGAGTCGTAGAGATCCGACATAAGGGACTATCCTATTTAAATCTGGGGACAGGACAGCATTATCAAACTATAGGCCTATATCATTACTTCCAACACTTAGTAAAATCCTAGAAAAATTGATCAAAGCTAGGATACAAGACAATCTCAAAAAATTCCAACTCTTATCTCTTATCTTATCTTATCTCTCTTATCTTAAAACGACCATATGGATTTTTGGAGGAGGGATCGACGCAGAATGCAATTGCAGATTCAATAGCAAAATTATATGCTGCCATGAATTCAAAGAAACCTGCAATTTGCATCTTTCTCGATCTCGCGAAAGCTTTCGACACGGTCAGCCATCCAGACCTATGGGAGACATTGGAAAATAATGGATTCAGGGGTACTGCTTATACACTTTTGGAAAGTTATTTGAAAGATAGAGAACAATGCGTTAGAATTAATGATACTCTAGGTAACACGAGAAAAGTCCGTTTTGGTGTCCCGCAGGGAACTGTATTGGACCATATACTTTTTTAATATACTTGAATGCTATATATGTGACTCACCTGTGGAAGGGGAAATCAGGAGCTTTGCGGACAATACTATCATCTCTTTGAAAGACGTTTCTTGGGCTAACCGGAACGAAAACAATTACAAGATCATTTCCCGTTTTATAAGACTTCCTCAACAGTAAACTATTCACTATTAACCTTAGCAAAAAAAATTTACCTTCCATTCACCAGTTATAATCCGAACTTACCTGAATACACATCGATTGACATCAAATATAATAAAGACACACTAACAATCTTATCAAGTAAATCAGTCAAATTTTCAGGAATCCATCTTGTTTCCAATCTAAAATGGAATATTCACTTAGAAAATGTCATCAAAAAAATTGATCAAATTCAAATATATGAAAAAGTTTCTCGATATTAAGCATTTGAAAATTATGTATTTCGCGTTGATACACACTCGCGTTTTCTATGAAATAATAGCTTGGGGAGGTGTAACGAACATTTAACATAAACATCTGGAAACTATGCAGAAATGGATCCCAATGATAATATTAGGGAAAAATTATAGGTACCCCAGCGATGACCTGTTCAAAGAAGCAAAAGTTCTCTTTATTAGATACATTTTTGTTCTATCCCTCGGTAAGTATCAGCGGTAAAAATTTTGCAAAGTCGTAAATGATAGACCATAGGTACCAAACTAGGTTTAGGAACATCGAATGTTAAAAATAATAGGACAAAGAAGCCACCTATATCTTGCACAAAAATATATAGTAAAATTCCAAACTCTTTAAAATAACTAAACTCCTTCATGATGTTCAAATCCAAGCTCAAAATATGGTTACTAAATAATACATTCACCAATATTTCCCACACCAAAATAATAATCATCAAATGTTATGATAGATGTAGAATTGTGTATGTATATTTACTAATGTAAAAATATATCTGAAGTTTGTATAAAAATACTAGGCATCAGGGATGACATCACCGAGATGATAATTGAAGATTATTTAGAGATTATCCACGCACAGGATATCCTTGAATTTATTCGCAAGAAATCTCTTTGTTTTACCTAATATGGTTTCTAAATGAGTTGATGTATATATGTATGTGAATAAATACCCTTTTTATTGTTATTATCATTTTTGTTATTATTATGTGTCTGCCGTTGAATCCTCCGCTAGCATCTGACCCGGTTCGTATCCGGAGTGTGAGGGTGTTTTTCTCAAGTACATCGGTATTGATAAGCGACCGCATACCTTGTTGCGAAGCAAGTGCGATGTGAGTTGCCTAGATGCCAATCCCGACGTATGGTGTTTGCTTGAAGTGTGCAACCGACCACCCGGGGTGGTGCTGTAGGTTTTTCGGGTTTTCCTGCAGCTGAAAAGTGCACGGAAAAAAATGGTCCGAGTAAAAAGTTTTCCTGACTTTTTTCGACTCTGGTAAGAAAACTAATACCTATATTAAAAAAATACTTTTTGGCTCTAAAAAAATGAGTATTCTGAACGCATGAACTTGTAGCTATAATATTGTTTACATACAGCAAGTGCTTCGAACATTAGATAATTCACTTTTTATAATGTCAGGTCAACAGTTTACTAGCGCTGGAAAAGTGTATATTCATGTTTATCTACTTTGTGTTTCTGAAAAGTATATCATAACAACAGAGACTCATGTTACAGGAATAATACAACAGTTTATTTGCAGTAGAGCTAGGTGTTCCTACGATAATGAAACTGTTCACCTACTTGTTGATATGCGACCAGTTCGGGATCAATCGGTAGTAACCGTTGCACTGATCAACAACGTTTTCGCAAAACTGGCCTCATTCCAATTCCAGCATTTAAGTTAGAAGTTGTATGTGGACGTGTTACATCATGTGACGGAATTATACTATTATTATTGTTGTGGGTTGTGTGAATAATGTTAGTTTGATTTATGTATTTTACTTGTTGGTATGTAGAATGTGGATATTGACCTAAAATTTCTAGAGTATTGACATTTTATGTATAATAGAATCAGGAGAATTTTCCAAAAGACTGAACAACAGTTTTGTTTCAATAAAAATATTAAAAATTTACATAATTTTATTTCATTTCTTCATTATCTATTATTATTTGTTATGATCATATTGAGGAAAGACATCAGCATGCCTGCTTGTTCATTCATTCATATTGATGAATACAAACAGATTCAACAAAGTTCCGAAATTTTCAATTATGAAACAGGTTGTACAGTAAGGGTATGGCCAGAGGCGATGATTTGGTTAAAAGAACCGTCAAAATGTTTTATACTTCTTTCCACATCAACTCATAGTTCACGAAAAAATATTGTTATAAAACTGCAATCTCTTTCTCTAGTTTTTCTTGAGTAGTGTATTTTGCTAACCTGTATATGCCATGCAAGTACGTTTTCTTATAGTATAAACTGAATTATTGCTACCTTGGTACAACCGAACCTATCATATCATTTTAAGTTCAAGAATGAAATAAATGTATTGAAAATAAGACATTATAAAAGATCCTTCTTTGAAGAACTAATAACTCTAAACCAAGGGCAAGTGGATATTTCAATTGAATCCGTTGTATCCTGATACCAAAGATGAAATGAAAGCTATTAAAGGTAAGACAATAATAAACTACCCAAATGTGAGTCATTTGATAAGGCCAAGTAAACTAAAATTACTATAATAATCTAAAAATGTTGCTGCAGTAGAATACTGTATAGTAGGTACTAATATATTTTTTAGTAGATATATGAGTTATTTGAGAGTAAATTATTCTTCATCAATGGTAAATTTACTTGTCACTAGTAGTTATCAAACAGCACCAACTGCAATAAAAACGTAGATGAGGCTTACAGAATAAAAAGTTTGCTTCTAGTAAAGATTTTAATATCGTTAGGTTACATTGCGTTCCTGAAATTACATCAATATCAGCAAGTGATCAAATTCAGGAATCTAATTTTTCTTGTGGCTAATAAAGCGTGTACTTGTCCCATATAGTATGCAAATTTTAACTTGGTGGTACGCAAATTTTACTTGCTTCTATTAAATTTTTTTCCGTGTGGATACGCCACCAAAAATCAGTAAGTTGCCACGGAGCGTCACGGCAAATAATAATAATAGCCGTCCTCTACCCGCACAGTCCATGCCTCTCTCTCTACGAGTGTTTATGAGGGAGTATTATTATTATAATAATTAATCCGTGCTTCTTTTGAAGACTATGCTTTTGTTGATTGAGGTGAAATCTTATTACTGCGAAGCATTTGGCGATACTTCAATTTGACTTACTTCATGATGCTCATAGAGAGCACTTGCAGAGTAGGTATTTTTTTAAGGAAGTTTCACCAAGGATCTTTTGGATATAATTCAGTAGTATAAGGGGCAATACTTATTTTCTGTTCGATTATTCCTATTCTTTACTATATAGCAGCAGGTTGGATTTTGAATATAGTTTAAAACTCCATTTTGCATTATTGATATTTTCTGTTTACACACTTACATCTTCATAGATATCGAAAAATACAGGTTTTTGTGACAAAAATACAAATACTTGACACTTAACACAAAACATGAAAATATTAGTCGAAATAAAATTTCTTCAAGTTTTGTTTATGGCATGAAATACGCAACTAACTTGCACCGGCGCATGCGTATTGTCTGAATTGGTATTGCACAGAACTTGCATAGCATCAAACTTAGGTACATGAAAACTTGCAAATGTAATACGGCTTTCACACGTAAGACGTATAATGCCGCCTAACCCAACAATTAAAACAAACGACGGAAAATCTTGTTTTGGACATGGCGGCAGTAATAATATTATGACGACGCATTTCTCCTCTAACGAGGATTTCATCATATGCATATATTTACATATTTTGATATTAATACTTACTATATTATTTCTGCCGTCTGTAATTTATTATATGAAATGTTATAATTTTCACATAATCTGAAATACAATTCTTTGGGTGAGTGATTGACTTCACTATTGACTGCATTATTGTAGTGTCACAAAGTACAAATCAAATATTTCTATTTCTATGAGTTCATGCATTATTTGTGTTTCTATAGTTTAGTAATTTTTATATTGATATTATATTATATTACAGTTATATTATAGTTTCATATTCTAACGGTGGGGTTTGAAAGCAGCTGAACCAAGCCATTTCATCATTTATTTTCATTCTCCTTTTTTCCATTTTTTGGAAGACATATTATTATTTCAAGAAATGACAAGTTAGGGGCAGTGTTGGGATTTGACTATAGTTAAGATTGATATTGGACACAAATGTAACAAACATCCTGTATCATAATTTCATTATACATAATATAATTTTTACGTTGTCATATATTTATAATTGATGTTTCGTAGTATTTTCAATATATTTCACATAAAACCATTCAGTTAATTTTGATAGTTAGATCCACCTGTATTACAACAAATTTCAGTTTCAATCTTCTTTTACTTGGTTCACATCATGTTTTGAACAATTTCGAAATTTTCCATTTCCTGTGAATCCAAAAATATAAAATTGGCAATTCACAATTTGATATTTAATTATTAATTAATTTTTATTGTTAATAATAACAAATACAATGTCAATATACACAAACATACTGAATATCCATACAAAGAAAGAAAAATATCAAAATGGACTTGAATTTATGCCTACATAATATTGGTGACATTTTGTATGCATGAAAACAATAACAAAAACTAAGTAGGTACCTATTAAAACAACAACATTTTTTCACATACAAATAATTTTCCAAATTTCCAGAATTTTTTGAATAATCATTTCTTGATTTTATTTTTGAAACCCGAAATACTAGTATTTCTTAAGATAGTGGCAGTTTATTATAAATCTTTTTATCAAGGTACAGTTACACTATTTTTATTTTTTTAGGCATGCAAAAGTATGGATCTTCAATTTTTCAATAACTTTTGATATAATCAATCTGAACAGTTTGCTCCCTTGTAAATAAATAGCAATCAAATAGTTTTAGGCAGATTCATCTTATGCCAAACCGTTCTAATTTCGATAATAATTTTGTATGTGAAACTGCATCAAACGCTTTCTTCAAATCTAAAAATAATTCAATAGTTTTCTGTTGATTATCTAACGATTTATATATAGTTTCTGTAACATTGAATATTGCATTCTCTATTCCCTTTTTTTCTCTTATTCCAAATTAGTTTGAAAATAATGAATTAAGTTTTTCGAAATAGGTCGATAATAATCAAAATATTTTTCTCCTCGACACATTGGAGTAAAAAATAATTTTGGTAGAATAAATAAATCTAGATAAACATGAATTGAAAATATATTCAAGGACATTTGAAGTGTTTTTCACTATAATCTTCAGTAATTTATTATCAATTCTATTTGGGTCAGGCGCAGAATCATTTTCGAGTTCATTTGTTAAGTTGATTATTTAATTTTCTGTGATAGGCGACCAAAATATATTACTTGAGTTACCTATAGTTCTTTTCGATGAATATATATTCATTGGTTTCTTTAGCTAACTCAGATCCTATTTCACAAAAATAATCATTCCACATATTTGCTATTTTCTTTTAATCAAATTAATCAACGATTCTGATATTTTTCAGTTTCTGCACAGTTCAATCATCCTCCACTTTCCAGATCTCATAAATGTCACCGTTAGCTTCTCATTTTGATAATAATTTTGTTTTGCATTTTTTAAAAGTTTATTGAATACATTTCTATACTTAATCAATTTAATATTGAAGTATTTCGTGATTTTTCAAAACCTTTTGTTTACAATTTTTCTTCTATGTATGAAAGATTTGATCAAACCCTTTGTGATCCATAGTTTGATTGTTTATATTTTATCTGTGAATTTTTCATTTCGTAAGATTCCTTGATTTGCTTATTTATCCTAGATATAAAATTACTGAAGGCTCCAGTGGAATCAGAATCTTTCAGAATATCATCCCAATTTTCATTTTGTAACAACTTTTCTAATTTATCAAAGTTCATTGATTTTATATAAGAAGAGTTTTCTTCGCAGTCTTTGGAATCAAGTGATAAGTGAGAAGAAGTTGGAAAATAGTCTGTAGTATAGGTTTCAAAAACATAAAAATTTATTTCACACATATTATAGTTCATCTTGACTGAGAAGTGGTTAATACAGGTTGAGGAGTACCTAAGGATTCTTATTGGTTTGTTTAAATATTTGTCAAAAGAATAAGAATTCAGTATATTTGAATATTTGTTTGTGTCTTTCTTATACTAATCTAAAAACGATCGAAATCGAAAAGAATTATGTTTATTTATAAAATCACAATGCACCAAATATCAATTGCACTGAGCTCCAGTAATAAAGACGCAGTAGATCCTGGAAATACAATTGCTTTCGATTATATAAATAATCTCAGAAAGCGTTTAGCACACCTCAGTAATCTAATGAACAACAAATAGAAGAAATATGGATCGATTAACAATGACACATTTCATCAATATTACTATCAATTGTATTCAAATATGTTTCATAATTATGATGAAAAACTACACTATAGATCATGGTGAACATTACTCATACCTTAACATGTAAGGTGATACATATCCTCTTATTCTTGTCATATTTTTCATTGCGACCCATTCTCTATCGACCTTATTTCTTGTAATTACCTTATTTATTGATATAGATTCGTCAACGTACTTTTCACAAATGGAGATTCAGTGAGGTCAGATAATGTAGAATGGATAATATAAGCGATTGATGATATCATAAATAATGTAAACGTAAAACAAATATATAGAAAAGTGGAACCTTGGCTAATTTACTTGCGTTCAACTTCAATTAAATATTGTTAGTCCGAAGGCAGGGTCAATCGAACCAAAACTGAAAACGTGCCTGGTTATTACTATATCAAAAATTATTGAAAAACTGATTCACTCCAGAATAACAGAATTTTTGAGATCTGATAATTTGATTAACAACTTGCACTGTCGATTTCAGAAAAACAAAAATACAGGAGATGCAATGTTATCTCTTTTATATGAAGTATATTCGGAAATTGATGGTGAGCAAATGGCAGCTGCAGTATTTTGTGATTTTTGCAAAGCTCTTGATTGTGTGAATGCTGGGACACTTTTGCCTAAACTTCATCATTATGTTTTCGGATATATCTTTCTCACATAGTTCGAATCTTTTTTGTCTGAACGAAACCAAATAGAAGAGAATTAAGGATATTCAGAATTGAAGAATATTGATTGTGGAGATCCTCATGGTTCTATACTGAGAAAATTCTCTTTCTATTACACATAAATGACATGTTGAACATCAAAATTCTTCAACTGTTTGTGCGGATGACTAGTATTATGGCATCACAAAAGCTAGCAGGATCAAATGATACATTTTGATCTGAAAAAAGTTAAATACCGGTGAGTTTCAAATTGACTGTCATTCAACTTAAGAAAAGCATATTGAAGACATTCTGTCAAATGATGATATCGGAAGCAGAGTTAGCAGTGAGCAGCCGAAGCGAGCAGATATAATATTGAACAGTGAATAAAATGGCTAGTAGAACATATCATTCTGAAATAATACGTGATTTTCTTAAAAGTAGTGAACCAACAACCAAGAACAACGAACATAGAAAAATTATACAAATAAACCTCGTCATATGGTCCACATCGAATAAAATATTCAAATATCTTTGTGAAACGATAACGAAAAACGTTTTTGAATCACTGCGAGAAGAAACTTCAAGAGAGACTTATAAAACTGATAGTGACAATAATGATGGAGTATGGCAAGTACGAAAACCAAGAAGCAAACATAATTCAATTTTTGGCAAAACAAATAACTCTTTTGTAGGTGTACAAGATATATTGACTTTCACGTTTGCCGATGTCCTTTAGACATGACCTCTGTGAAACTTGAAAATTACCCGAAGGCAAAGATATTTCAAATACTGTAATCCTAAACAACCTCATTTTGATATAAAAATTCATATAATCTTAACAATTAATCACAATCATTATGGACAACACTACAATATTTCATAAACACAAAACCTACCAATAAAGTAACAACTATTTGAAAAATAAAGTTGGGATTTATGAAAGAATAGAAAATGAATTCAGTGACTATTGAATCGAATCGAAAAAATTTGAAAGTGTTTCAGTGAAATTACGCTTAGCAAGCAATCTTCAGGATCATGCACCTTCAGCATCCATGCTGATGACGACAAAAAAATAAACACGGATTAAAAAAACTGTAGATCACTTCAATAAGTTTTATTCCAATATCGGTACAACAATGGCAGGTAATATTAAAATCCAATCAATCAGTCCCAGGAAGAAAGGTTAACATCAAAGATTCACTATTTTTACACCCTGTGTCTAAAACCGAAGTTTTTAATGTTATATCGTCTTTATAAAATAATACCCCATCAGGACCTGATGGAATTTCAGTCTGCCTTCTAAAAGAATTTTATAATTTTTTTATGGAACCATTGTGTTTTATTTTGAACTTAATTTTTACTAGTGGAATAGTTCCTTCCCGATTCATGGAGTCAACTACAACATCAATATTCAAAAGTGATGACAAAAAAAGCCAGCAATTACAGGCCAATAACCGTGTTAAATAATGTTGCCAAAATTTTTGAATACTCCATTTTTGTATTAAGAATGATATTTTATCGGATAACCAATTTGGATTTAGAGAAAATCTCCAACTGAAACGCAGTACATCAATTAACAAGCTCGGTATTTGAGTGTTAGTGTTATCAACATCAACAGAAATGCTTGACAGTGTTTTTAGATCTGGCGAAGGCTTTTGATAATGTTAATCAAATCATGAAATTCAGTTCCATCGTCTGGATAGCAGTGGAATCAGGGGCTTGTCATTAGATATAATGAAAGAGAATCTTTCGAAATGAATGCAAATAAAGCTTTCGGGCCACGAGAAACTATTTTTAAAAAGACAAAATTTAACTTTACAACAAATAACTTTATTTGTACGGAGAGAGATGTGTCTCTTACAACGTCGCTAACAGAACTAAGCTAATTATAAAGCATGGTCAATCATATTCGCATAAACCTAAGTCAGCACTACATAGAAGTACAAGCTAAGGGTTTCCTGAGGGTTTGTACATATAACTCCTCCATCCCTAAGACGAAAATAATACGGTAGTATTATTTTCGGAATTCAAATCTTTAGGTTTTGTATTATTACTTTTGAAATGTTTTAAAATATTATTTTTGTATTTTATAGAAAAGTTATAAATGAATACAGTGGCAATAATTATGATCAGAATAATACAGATATAAAGGGTTGTATAGGGAGTGTTGTTTTCTTCCAGGGCCTGGAGTCGGTGGAGTTGGGTTTTCTCGGCTAGTTTTTGGAGCTTCGTCAGCTCGTCCAGGTTGATCCTATCCAAAATCTTCAAGGGGTGGTCTTCATGGTTGGATTTGATGATTTCTACCCTGGGTAATTGCAGTGGGGTTTCCCGTATCGGAGAAACATTGTTGCTGTATTCTTTCCCATTAATGGTAACGCTGCATTTCTGGGGAATGTGGATCAGCTGTGGTTTGCTGATTTCTTCGTATCCGCTTTCTTTGCACTTTTTTTCGATAGTGGTTCGTCTGGCAGGAATGACAATGACATAGGCATCATTGACAGGTTCTACTACATCCTGGTCTAGGTGGACTTGCAGTGATTGACATGGCTGGCTGCTCTTTCCTTTCAGTAATTCAGGTAGACAGTCTTCTTTGGATATTTGATTTTCCAGGCGGAAAATACAGATTGTCTCGATTTCATGGCACGGGCTGTCCTCGTAGTGATGATAAGTCGAGTTCAGGATAATGTATGGTTTCAAGGGAATTATGGCATTATTGGAAATCGGGATCGGAAATAAATGATAATAATCGTAAAGATTTTCTCGAAGTATCGGTACGTGAATCGTAAATAGAATTAGATCGTTTTTGTAACGCGTTTCAATTTTTAGAAGTTTGTACGAGGGCTGTTTGGTAACTCCGTGACTATTTGAATAAAGAAAAAAAAAATTGGCAAATAAGCGTTTTATTTTTCAACATAATCTCCTTTAAGATCAATACATTTAGTCCAGCGTTTTTCCAGTTTTTTTATTCCTTCCAAATAATAGGTTTTCTCAAGGCCCTCAAAATAGGCGTTTGTTTCGGTTATAACCTCTTCATTCGACCCAAATCTCTTACCACCCAGCCATTTCTTCAGGTTTGGGAAAAGAAAATAGTCGCAAGGGGCTAAATCTGGAGAATATGCTGGATGGGGTAGTAGTTCGTAGCCCAATTTATGAATTTTTGCCATAGTGACTACACACGTGTGCACTCGTGCATTGTCTTGATGAAGCAGCACTTTTTTTTTCGCTAAATGTGGTCGTTTTTGCCTCAAATCAATATCGAATCTGTCTAAAAGCTCTGAATAATATTCGCCGTTGATCGTTCTACCCTTCTCTAAGTAATCTATATGAATGACACCGCGTGCATCCCAAAAAACTGTGGCCATAACCTTGTTGGCTGACAGACGCACCTTAGCCTTCTTTGGTGCACGTTCACCAGTTGACACCCACTGTTTTGATTGTTCCTTGGTCTCTGGGGTATTGTGATGGATCCATGTTTCTTCTACGGTTATATAACGGCGTAAAAACTCGCCCGGATTGCGATTGAACTTTGCCAAACACTCTTTTGAAGTGGTCACACGGTTGCGCTTGTGGTCGAGTGTGAGCAATCGCGGCACCCATCTCGCGGATAGCTTCTTCATGTCCAAATATTCATGTAAAATGTGATGTACTCGCTCAGTTGAGATGCCTACAGCCTCAGCTACCTCACGTACTTTTATTCTCCGATCGTCCAATATCATTCCATGGATTTTATCGACGATTTCTGGCGTGATGACCTCTTTTGGGCGACCTGAACGTACGGCGTCACTTGTGCTGGTACGACCACAACGGAACTCAGTAAACCACTTCTTAACCATTGAAATTGATGGTGCAGAGTTCCCATAGTATTTATCAAGTCTTTCCTTGGTTTCAGTTATGGTTTTTTTACGCAAAAAATAATGCTTAATCAACACACGAAATTCACTTTTTTCCATTTTTGTTAAAATTCACGAGGTTGTCTGCTTCTAATTGCTGTCAAACACAAACCAAATGTCGCAGCTTGCTCAAAATTTGACAGTAGTCTATTGAAAGATGGTGGTTGACAGCAGCAGTGTTGCATTTAAAGTTACTTCGCGGGAAATTTAAAAAGTCACGGACTTACCAAACAAGCCTCGTAATATGATTGGATGTTATCGAAATGTGGTAGACTGTCCTTGTACATATTGAGCATTATTTCAATTAATTCTTTGAGCTCGGATATTGGTAATATTATGTTATGAATGATATTCAATTCACCGAATAGTATCGATTCTTCGATATTGTTTAGTGTTGACAATATATTTTGACAGTCAATTATCATTGTATCGAGGGAATTTTGGAGCCGTAAGAATAGCGTGTATTTATTCAGACTATTTACAATAGTCTCTATTTGTTCACCGATTAGTCGTTGGTTTTTGACAATTTGCTGCAAATTATTTGTTGTTTCATTGAAGAATCTTTTTGTGATAGTAACATAATTTTCTAAATCGTGGTGTAGCAATTTTTGACTGTTTGTTAGTGTAGAGATAGCCTGGTCATATTTTTTGTTCATCTTCGTCATCTAGAGTGCCAAATAGCCATTTGTTCGTTCTGCCTACAAAATTTATTAGGCCTCTTTTTGATCGGTTGAATTTTTGAGGTTTGATATTTGTTAATTTCACAGAAATTTGTTTGAGAAGTTGTAACAAATGGTTGTGCATATGATGTAATTGTGGATATAAGACGTCTTTTATTGAAATTAGGTCGGTTATGTATTTCGAATTGTTAGTTATGCTATTTATTGGGTCATCGAACTGTTTCAAGTCGATAGGTTTCAGAAATGTATGTTTTTGGGTAGTGATTCTCGCTTTTCCAAGAGAGAAGGGAAGGATGGGGTTAGATATTTCTGTCATGGTTAACTGTTGTCCATTAGTAGTTAGGATCCCGAGAAGTAGAAGGTACAGCGTTGTCATCTGGAAAAATTTGTTTCTGAACTTGTTTTCTCTGAGGTTTCAGTTTACTTTTATGATATTTTGAATTTTTTGTTTTTACTTTGATGCCACAATCTTTGATAGGTTGAATTTTTCTATACAGGGGAGATAATTTATTTCGGGGCGATTCTTTGAGAAACGTGTTTTCATCGATTTTTACCTCTGGTGGATCGTTTCTTTTGGAATTAATTTCAGTCAGATTCTTTGATTTTTCGTTATTCTGTTTGATTATATCATTTATTATCTTTTGATTTCTAGCATGTTTTTCAATGTAGTCAGAAGTTATTTTTGAAAATGTTATATCAAATGGGTTTTGGTGTTCAAAGTTTCCTTTGATAATTTGAAAAGGGGTGAATTTAGTTGCGGAGTGAATAGTGTTGTTATACCCTAATATTGCGTATATCATTTGTGTTGTTATTGGTCTGTCAGAATGCTCGAGTTTTAGTGTTCTGATTTCTTCGATGAGCGTAGAATGTAGGCGTTCTACAGGGCTATTGCTATTGGGATTTTTTGGGGTTATATAATGTAGGGTTATTTTGTGCAATTTACAAAAATCTTCAATTAGACTATTTTTGAACTCTGTTCCAGAGGCGCAAGTAATTTTATTCGGGATACCGTAGTGGGAAATAAATTTTAATAAACCATCTAATATGTTAGGTGCATTCAAATGAATCGGGTATGCTTGGGCAAAACGCGAGAAGCTATCAATAACTGTCAAAAATTTTTGTTTATCTGCCGAAAATGCATCGATATAAATATGCTCGAAGGGATATTCTCCTATAGGAGTAGGGTTGAATTTGATAACGTTAGGGCGGCGTTCATATTTTGACTTTTGACAGGTTACGCAAGTGTTTATATAATTCGTCACGTCTTGAACCATGTTTGGCCAATAATAAGTTCTAGATAGGGAGTCTTTCGTTTCATTTATGCCCCTATGAGTGGTTTTTGTTTCGTGATGGTGTTGGATTTTTAGTTTCTGTTCGTCTTTGTCTGTGATGTCGGTTAAAAGGACATTACTCTGGACCAGTTTGAAGGCAGAATGTTTAAAATGTTTTTGAATTAATGGGATTAATTTATTTTTCAAACGTTCTTCAAAAAATACGCCATGGAGTATTTTTGGTTTGAGATA
Organism: Chrysolina oricalcia; assembly: GCA_944452925.2. NCBI lineage: Eukaryota > Metazoa > Arthropoda > Insecta > Coleoptera > Chrysomelidae > Chrysolina > Chrysolina oricalcia. Next base: position 19,296,493 of record OX101812.2, read on the forward strand.
TTCTAAGAAGATTCTTACTAAGTCATTTTCGATATTTCTGCTTGACAGTACTATTTTTAGGCGGGTTTTATCGAAAGGCTTTGTTATTCTCACTCGAGAGGAAATAGTGTCTACACTGTCGGAAAGTATAATTTGGTTTTTGAATTTATTTAACGGTTGGTCAGAAATAGGGATTTCGAGAATTGGATTTTCGTGAGAAGAGTGTTGAGTTTCATTGCTGTCGTCGGGTTCTTGCAGCTCCTGTTGTGCTGGAACTAAGACTACGTCTGATAAAACATGTATTCGTTTTTCTTTTTCTGGTGGTTTTTCTTTTTCCTCTTCCATTGGTTTCTTGCCAGTTCGCAATTTTCGTATTTCTTCGTTTAAGCGGTGGTCAAGATCTTGAAGGTCTTCATCGGAAATTTCTGGAATTTCTTCCTTGTTCGCTAAGTCCGCGAAGATTTCGGGAAAGTCCTCTTCGAATCGGTTGCTCGGTAGATCAATGTTTGCAATCATTGATTGATTTTCCAGTGGGTGGAGTTCTATTCTGGATAGGGCATCTGCGACGGAATTGTTTTTTCCTTTCCTGTACACGATGTTATAATCATACTCTTCCAGCTTTAGGCGCCATCTAACCAATCTTGAACTAGGGTCTTTGAGGTTGAAAAGCCATTGCAAGGGTTTATGATCTGTCACGATCGTAAATTGTTTTCCGAATAAGTACGGTCTAAAATATTTGGTGAAATTTATTATCGATAGCAATTCTTTTTCTATAGTGGAATAATTTTGTTCCGCGGGGTTTAGTGTTCTAGACGCGTACGCGATAGGTTTATCTTTTCCTATAACACCCTGTGATAAAACAGCACCAATGGCCACGTTAGAGGCATCGGTAGTCAGTATAAAAGATTTACTGAAGTCTGGGTACTGGAGTAGGGGTTCGTTTGTGAGTAATTGTTTACATGTCTCAAAAGTTTCCAAAAATTCTGGGGTATGAGTTATTTTTTCACCTTTTTTTAAACAGCGCGTAAATGGTTTGGTGAGCTGGGCAAAATCTTTTATAAATTTTCGATAATATCCTAATACACCAAGAAAAGATTTAATTTCTCTAGCGGTAGTTGGTATGGGAAAATTTTGAATTGCTTTTATTTTATTTGGGTTGGGTTTGATGCCATCAGGAGTGACGACATGGCCTAGAAATTCGACATTTCGTTTCAAGAACTCACATTTGTCTAATTGCATTTTCAATTTAGCTTCGCGTAACGTTTTAAAGACTTGTTTTAGGTTGGAAACGTGTTCTTGCAAGGAAGTCGAAAACACGATAATGTCGTCCATATAGACTAGACAGATTTTGTTCCGAAGGTCCTTGAGGATGTGATCCATTACTCTTTGAAAACTTGCCGGTGCATTTTTCAACCCAAATGGCATACGAACATATTCGTAGTGCCCGTGCTCCACGTTGAAGGCAGTTTTTTCGATAGACTTTTCTTCCATTTCGATCTGGTGGAATCCAGATGCCAGATCCAGGGTGGTAAAATAATTGCATTTCCCCAATTTATCTAGGATGTCTTCTATATTCGGAATCGGGTATCGGTCGTCGATTGTTTTTTCGTTCAACTTCCTATAGTCTATCACAATGCGCCATTTTTTCTTTCCTGATGCGTCGGTCTTCTTTGGCACAATCCATATCGGGCTACTCCAAGCGGAGAATGATGGTCGAATAATTCCATCGGTAAGCATCTTCTGAATTTGCTTTTGGACTTCTTCTTTGTGGCAATGAGGAAAGCGATAAGATTTTGTATGTATTGGAATCTCATCTTTGGTCTTTATTTCATGTTTAATTTTATTAGTAAAAGAGAGTTTGTCATGTTCGTCATGGAAAATGTCCGCAAATTCTTTATATAGTTTTAAAATAGCTCGCTTTTCTGCTATATTCATGTGGTCTGTCCTAATTTTGTCAGAAATGTCTTTTGTCGAGTCATAATATCGAATGTTCGGTAGAGCGCTCTCGATATGATAAAATTCGAAATATTCTTTTTCAATTCGGATAGCTTTGAAAGGTTCGTTCATCGTGACAGAAATTGTCCTATCTGTATTGTTGAAAACTTCAAAGGTAGCGCGATAGTTCGAAGCACAAGTCAAAGTTTCCGGTATAAATAGTCCATTGATATTTTTACTAGTGATTATGATTTCGCCTTCGTTAATATTGACGGGATATTTTCGTACCAAACTTTCGAAAGGCGGTACCTCGAAAGTGAAAGAAGTTTCGTGGGGTTGTCTGTAAAAGAATGGTATTTGTACAAGGTCATTGTGTAGTAACTGATTGGTAAAATCGATATTCAAACCTAAGTTTTTCAATTCCTTTAATCCTAGAATACCGTCAAAAAATTCGTGGAACTGAAATAAAACATACTCAGTCTCATAACAACTCTGGAATTCTTTGAAAGCAGGGATAAGGGCTCTAAACTGAATTTCTTTTTCGCCTAAGGAAGTTTTTAATTGGGAAGGTTGCCTAAAAATTTTATCAGGGTAATATTTTTCGACAATAGATGGTTTCAATATTGAGGTGTGACATCCAGTGTCAATCAGTAATTTAATCGGGGGGTTACGAATTTTTATATATGGGAGACCGTTGACCGTGGCAGAATGAAGTTCTATCACGCTGTCTTGTTTTTTGGAGGCGATTCGTAAAAATTTTCGCCTTCAGGCTCGTGATTGTCGTTGCTGGGTTCATCTAATGGTTCGGGGGGTAAACAATGTCCGTCGGGGTGATGGCCAGTATAAGAATTTTCTTGATAGTGTTCAGGTTAAAGTTCTTGCATAGTGTCAGTTTGGTCATAGGTGTAATAGTCGTATTGGTAATTATTCGAATGATAGTTATGTGCAGCATCAAATTGATCGTAACTGTGATTGTACATTTCCTCATCGATGGGTGTCCATCTTTGGGGTTGTGAATGGGACGGATTGGCGAAAGAATGGGACATGGGTCTACGAACCGTAGGGGTTCTAGATGTAGTAGACATTGGTTCGAAAGTCCTTTGATCTGGTTTACCTGTCGGTTTGAATACATTTCGTGGCGGACCAAACACTTGTCTGTTAGTTGGAAACGTTTGTCTTACTGGTCGGGGTTGGACATTTATCGGTTGGCTGGGAAATGGGGGTCTAAAATTATTCTGGCTGTAGTTTGGAAATTGATTTTGGATTCTAGTGATGTTGGAAGGTTGGTTTTGGAACCCCGAGGCCTGATTTTGGGTGTTGGTTGTTTGAATTGGGGCCATGGGTTGAGAATTTGGAAAGCTATAATTTGGATAAAAGTTATTACGATTTTGTACAATTTGTCTATTAAGTGGTTTGGGTGCATTAACGTTCGGACGATTTTGGAATACCAGATTTTGGGTGTGTCTAAAGTTTTCGTCCTCCTGGACGAAGTTCATTGCTGCTTCTAGGGAATCAGGATTTTGGACGATAACTTTGTCCTGTAGTCGAATATTCAGATTTCTCAAAAATACTTTAAGGGACTGGGATTCGTATTGTCGAATATGTATCGGTTTAGTAGCTTGGTCCATGTCGGGGTCAGAATTTATTTCGTAAGACAATTTACTGCGTAATAATTGGATTCGCTTTGCGAAGTCCAGGGGATGTTCGCCTCTATTTAGTGTAAGGGTAAACAGTTGTTGTTCGAGGTTATCAAGGCTTTGTCGGTCACCAAAAGTATTTCTCAATTCTAATTTTACTTGAGTCCATGTCCTTAATTCAGATCTTGATCCGATTAATAGCTGGGCTCTATCTTTCAATTTACTCAATAAAATACTCAAAATGCACTGGTTTAATGTGATATCGGCGCCATGATACCTTTTGTGAAATTGATCGGCTGCGTTAATAAATATTTCGAGGGTCTCTGACGAGCCATCGTATGTTGGAATAGTGTCCGAATAGATTTTAAACAATGTATAATTGATTTCCGTTGCCATATTCGAAACTCGCAATGAGCTTAAAGTATTTGCCAAACTTTCGATTATGGGATCGGTCATCAAACGCTATTTTGTGTGCTTAAATTTTTGTGCAAAATTTGAATAAGAAAAGAAAATCTACTGAATTTACCGAATTTATACTGAAATTTGTCACAAAAATATTCTTTGAACTAACAGAATAATTTCTTTCGAGAATTTCAAGATAACAATGTACAATACAAGCTATTCTTAGTCTTCTCACAGTAAGTTTTCAAACCGTGTAATATTTCACTCGAACAAGTGTCGTTGCCTTTTGAGATGGCAGCGAACTCTGATGAGTATCAGGTTTCGAAATGCGATTATATTTATTTGATGTTTTATTAAGAAATTCGGATAAGTAGTAAAATGCTTTGAATGTGATCAATAATTACTAATCTATGTGACTTCTATAGTCAGTCCACCAATTTCGATTACGATAAAAGAAAAATGATGGATTGATTGAATTTAATAATCAATATTCAACAACTTCTATCAAAAATCTTTACGATAAAGTCTTGAAGAAAAATGTTTGAAGGCAGAGAGGAATACTCGACTTACCACGATGGTGAACCAGGTAGTCCTTTTCTGGAGTCTGCAGCGACTGGGTCTGCCGGTCTCTGGGTGGGCGATAGAAGCTGTTCTTTCGATAACGGATAAACAGTTAAAACTGACGAATTTCGCGATCGATATTCTTCCGTTATCCTACCGACTGCGCCAATAAAGCTTTCGGGCCACGAGAAACTATTTTTAAAAAGACAAAATTTAACTTTACAACAAATAACTTTATTTGTACGGAGAGAGATGTGTCTCTTACAACGTCGCTAACAGAACTAAGCTAATTATAAAGCATGGTCAATCATATTCGCATAAACCTAAGTCAGCACTACATAGAAGTACAAGCTAAGGGTTTCCTGAGGGTTTGTACATATAACTTGCATGTAGTTGAAGTGAATAATTCTTTGAGCGATCCATTGCCAGTCACCATGGGGGTTCCACGGGGGACAGTTTTGTGTCATATCCGTTTTTTGTTGTACATTAATAACAGTATTTGCTCTAACTTGAGGGTAACTTAACATCCTACGCTGATGACACTGATGTGTCTTTTGTGGGTAACACTTGAGATGAAACATACGAAAGAGCTGAAAAGGGAATGGAATTAACGTCTAGCTGGCTCAGTAATAGTTAGACAAAATTCATAGCATTCTTCTGGACGGTCAAAGATCAACTCTTTTTTCAGAGCCTTCATATTCATAATGTCAACTGTGATGATGTATCCACTAACTGTCATTGCCCCACTATAAAAAAACTCAAACGATGAAATACCTGGGGGTTATCGGAGATAAATTTCTGCGCTGAAACGAGCATATCACATACACTACAAAAAGATTGCGAAAGCTGATTTACAAATTTTACCAACTCAGGAATATTCTGAATAAATAGACGCTTATGATGATCTATAACGCCCTAGCTGAATCCATTATTCGTTCAAAATATATTACTGAAAATCTTGTTGATGAAAAATAGAAGATTTTCTACAACGAAATTGTATGAAGAAGCAGATCTCTTCAATGTGAAGAAACTTTACATCTATCAATGTCTCCTGTGGGTTATGAGTACACCATTGACTTTTAAAACACACCCGACAACACACGTTGGAACGCAAACCAAAATATTGATGTCCTTTTAGTTAGACTCCGTCATAATCAGAGATTTGTAACATATATTGTACTCAAACTCTACAATCAATATCACCAATGTCAAAAAAATTAAAACGAAACTGAAATTTTTTATAAAGAATAAATTGGATTGCTTAAATGCCACACTGGAAAACGTTTAATGGCCACACATATTTACTCTTGTTCATGAATTCGTCTACCTCTTCTATATCCAATATTTTTTAATTGTATCCATATAATGAGAATGAAAACGAGAACGGTGATGCCTCAACACAAGCTTGCTTGGGTTGCATCTCCTTCTCTATAAATTTGTATTCCCAGCTGCTATATTATATTTGTAACTGATACATTTACAATCGATTATATTTATAAGTGTTCATTATCATTTGTGCACTTTCATTAACTGAATAAATTACTTACTTACTTATTTTATTTTAAGCATTGAACCGATTTTCTACAACTGAGTCAATTGAGCATTTGTATAAGCGAGGTTTCGTATTTTGAAAATCGAGTAGTAAACCCAAATAATTGACTTGATAATTTAAAAAACTTTCAAAGGAGAACTCGAAAACATTAGTTTTGATCAGCTAAGCAAATTTACAGAAGTCATGAATTTTGAATAAAAAAAAATACTTTTGATGTTATTGGTTACCCTACCCTCTCTTACATTGTATCAATACCTCTTTATAGAAATGGTAATTCAAGCATACGATACCTTACTGACAAAACTGAATAATTGGTTTCAAGACAACATTTTTCTAAACGCAGTAACTTATCAGGTCTATTCCTTGATTTGCACACTGGAAAGGTTCAAATTTCCAAAAGTCCATGTCAAGAAACACCCTATCACGCTCAGTCGAAATCCTGATGGCCAGCCAGACAAAAACAACTTCCGCCGATGTTGAACTACAAAGATAAAAGACAATTCCACATAATTATCCCAACCAATTTCCATGTATCTTACAAGGCGTCGGACTCGGCAGTTCTACCCGAAGTTATTTTGGTAATGCACTCCTTCCATTAAGTTCAACCCCGGTATCGTAACTCTTTGGGCCCTTTGGGGTTGCTCGGGTTGGTCTCGTTCCTCCGTCTATGCTTCCCCGCGCCACCCCGAGACAAAGGCAGCTTAGGGACTTATTGAATAGAGCTGGCCTAGCGAGTGGTCTGCGCAGCTGCCGGAAACCGTTTTTATCGCGGTAATATGGTCAAACAACTATATTACTTTCACGTGGATGTCCGCTAGTGGACAAATATGTTTGCTCGATGTGCAGAACGAATTTCGATATTAGGTTTTGGTTTGGAGCAATTGGACAATTCTTGCAGTTGCTAATAGTATAGTTGAGCAATAAAATGAACATTTCTTTCGGAAAATGGGCAAAAGCTCAAAACGCTTCTTGAAATAATAAATTAATCCAACAAATATTGTCAAGTATTCAAGGAACCCCGTCAGAATAAAATATAGTGAAGCTTTCCTAATTCGAACTTCCCTAATAGTCCAGGGCATTTAGATCAAAATCAGCCGGAATTACTAAATTTGGCCGTCACACAAATATCGATATGCGGTTTTCTTATTAAACCCTCCTTGTTAAATTTTAGTCTCCTTGGTACATACCTACATATTTCGGGGAATTACCGATTCTCTTCTTAGTGACGAGCGGCGACAGATAAAAACTCATTTTTAGTTTCTTAGCATGCGTTCCAAGCGATTATTCATTTTTAACAATTGTAGTGAGTAAAGGTGGTGAAATTTTACAAAGGATTTGTAGTGATTTACGTGGGCGACTAAAATGGCAAAACAACATTTGAAATGTTTGTTTGAATGTTTTAGACGATGTAGTAACTTGATCACTTATATTTCGGACTTCCGTCATCTTAATGGTTGAAAGACTTCTAACTCTTTCAAATTTTTCACAACGTTTCAATTGATTGAATCTGCAATCGTCTTCTGGTGAATAATGACAAAATCAGATGCTACGCGACCATTTATAGGTCTATAATTAAAGTGTAATTACGGTGTATTTACGCGCGGTCTTGTAGCGCGTGGTTTCGCGCTTTTTCTCACTCCAAAACGGTCCATGAGCGGTTTCCATACTTTTTAATTTCCACGCTTGGTTGACTGAAGGCACTATTGGCTTCTATATAGGTGGTTTCCATAAATTTCCGTTTGAACCAATGTTCCTCTGTATGGCACTTTGTAAATACAGTTTTTGCTGGATTCTGTTGTGTTCTCTGGTTTCGTCTTGGTGAGGAAGCTTCGTAAGGTACTGCCGCATTGAAAGCAACTCTTGATGTTGTATTTATTTCCGATCCATCTGATCTTCTCGGAGATACCCCTGATATAGGGAAGAATGAGAACGGGGTTTTGTATATATAGAAGCCAATAGTGCCTTCAGTCAACCAAGCGTAGAAATTAAAAACAAATGGAAACCGCTCATTGACCGTTTTGGAGGGAGAAAAAGCGCGAAACCACGCGCGCCACAAGACCGCGCGTAATTACACCGTAATTACACTTTAATTATAGACCTATAAAAGGTCGCGTAGCATCTGATTTTGTCATTATTCACCAGAAGACGATTGCGGATTCAAGCAATTGAAACGTTTTGAAAAATTTGAAAGAGATAGAAATCTTTCAACCATTAAGATGATGGACGTCCGAAATATAAGTAATCAAGTTACTACATCGTCTAAAACATTCAAACAAAAAGGACATTGCTAAACAATTTTTGATTCCTGCTAACACATTATCAACCATTTTGAAAAAGAAAGACAAACTTTTAAAAAAACAAGGTGACTTTGATTTTAACTCCAAACGAAAAAGGCTTAGAACCTGTAATAATAATGATGTTGACGAACCTATGCTTAGGTGGGTTACTGCTGCACGTGACAAAAATCTTTCTCTCTCTGGAACTTTATCAGAGAAAAAGCTGAAGAATTTGCTGTTGCTTTGGGTCGCGAAGATTTTTCAGCTAGAGTAGGATGGTTAGACAAATTTTAAAAACGGCATAATATCGTCCAAATGTCGGTTTGTGGTGAAAGTGCTTCTGGAGATTTGCAATCTAGTGAGGACAGGAAAAAATTGTTTTGACGGACTTGATCAGACGATACGATGAAAGCGACATTTTATGTTTGCAAGCAATATGAGTGGATCGGAAAAGCTGAAATTGTTCGTTATTGGCAAATTGAAAAATCCATGTTGTTTTAAGAGCATAAAATCTGATGACAAGTGGATGACAAGTGAAATTTACAAGAAATGGCTCAAAAAGCTAGATAACATCTTTGCTGCTCAAAATAGGAAGATTCTACTGTTTGTTGACAATTGTCCCGCACATTCTGAGGATGTGGAAAACAAGCTTACAAAACATTAAACTCAAATATTTTTCTACTAATTTGACGTCTGTTTTACAACCTATAGACCAAGGGATTATCCAAAATCTTAAGCAGCATTATAGAGAACGAATCGTAATGACAGTCTTGGCTCATATTGACGAATTATCTTCAACGATCACGGATCTGAGCAAAACCTAGAATCTCGATGCAAAACAACAAACAATCAGAAACTGTTTTAGGAAGGCAGATTTTGCTAAAGATGAATTGAATGAATGCAGTATGACTGTCGGAATTGAAACTTTTGACCACATATAGAACGGCAATGGAAAGCGATGATGTTTTCTTTGAAGATTATGTTGATATTGACGATGGTGTGAAAACAATGGACTTTTTAGATAGCGTTATAAAAAATTTCACTCCTTGTGAAAAAGGTGAATTTAAGATAGAATGTAGCATTTTTAGACACAAATATTTTTTACATATTGTTTCAGGCTTAGAGGAGGAAGAACACTCTAGTGGAAGCGACGTTGAATCAGCTGTTACCAAACCTATATTTAACCAGGCGTATTCTGCTATCCAAACTCTGAGAGATTTTGCTTCGTCAAGAGAAAATGTCCCCAATACAGTACATGTTTCGCTAAATGTTATGTTTTATAGAAAAAGGTAAATGGTCCATATTTAAACAAAAGAAACTCACGGATTTTTTCAAATAAGAATCTACGTTGTATTAACTACATATGTATATTTTTCATTATCTGTATGTGATTATACATACTAATATATTATGTATAATATGAACATGTAACTAGTTTGGTAATACATACGTATACATACATATGTACAGGGTGTCCCAAATTCGAGCCTCATCATTGGGATCTCGGAAACCAGAAGAGATACGAGGTAGGTTAAATGGAGGCAAAGTTGCGCAATTTGGTGCTCATTGTAACGCCGCTTTCATATTTGAAAAATTCCGAATACTTCCGAAGATTTTTGAAAAGAACCGATTATTCGCGATTTCATTTTTATTTTTTTGTGACTCTATTTGAATAGATATAACAAAACAAATTTCACGTTCTCATTGCTACTTTTTTGTTCTACAAGATGGTGTTATCAGATTTTCAAACAGACGTTTCGTATTTGAGCTGCCATCATCAACTTTGTTTTTTAAATACGGCCCTGGATTTTTTATCATAGATTTCAAAAGTTTCCAATGTCTCAAAACAAATGATGTATCGCACTTATTTTAAAAGTTTATATTAATGGCATTTTTCATAAGAACTTATGAGTTAGAGAGAGACAAAAATTAGATTTTTAATTTTAATTTTTTTGCAATAACGCACTGCATAAAACTCAAAAACTAACTTAAAAGTGGGTGGTTAATAAATAATATAATTGAAGTGTCATCCCTCAAACTAAAGGCCCTAGGCTATATTTACAAAAATAATTGCATTTTATCAAAGTGGCTGTGCATCGTGCATTCTGGCTATCTTAGTTCATTTGTTAATGTTTAAATTATCCAATATTTTGACAGTTCACTGTTCGTTCACTAATCGTTAACGCTTATTGAAAATGACTTTTTCTAACGAAGAAAAACGAGACATGATAAGGATTTATTATATTTCGAATCGAAATTCAAAAACGGCTTGTGAGCGCTATTTGTTGGAATATCCAGAAAGACGGCAGCCGCATTATAGTTATTTTGCTAATATTGATCATAATTTAGCTCAGTACGGACAAGGGTTGAATATGGAACACGAATCGATCCAGAAGAGGAACAAATTATCTTGAACACTGTAAGTTTGAAAACTGTTACAAAGTAGAAAGTAAAATGAATAATTTTAAATTATTTTTTAAGGCCAATAATAATCCTCGAGCTTCAGTTAGAGTTTTCTCAGAAGAAGTAGGATTACCACGAATGAGAGTTTGGAGAACTTTAAATAAGCGTGGATATAAACCTTACAAAATCCATATTAGTCAAACACTAAGACCTGGCGATGCTGAGAGACGATTAGAATTTTGTAACTGGTTGCAAAATAAAATTAATGAAAATGATGACTTCCTAAATAAAACTATATGGACAGATGAATGCAGTTTTTCAACAGATGGACTATTTAACAGACATTGGTCAATAGAAAACCTAAGGCAGAATCAAGAAGTAAAACCTCAAGGACGACAATCATTTAACGTATGGGTCGGTATGTGGCACAATAAAATTATCGGCCCGATATGCAGAATTAATAAGGACCAATATATTGGATTCCTTAATGGAAGAAACTTTAGGCGTATTTCGACAACTATGGTGGCAACAAGACGATGCACCACCTCATAATGGGAGATGTGTTTAAAATTTATTAAATGAATTATTCCCTAATAAATGGATTGGAAACCATGGTCCCGTACGTTGGCCAGCTAGAAGCCCCGACCTAAACCCTCTAGACTACTTTCTTTGGGGATTTCTCAAAAACCGTCTTCATCGAAACACGCCACAAAATCTTGAAGTATTTCGACAAGACCTAATAAGGGATATCAGGGCTATCCCTGCAAGGACCATTCAGCGTGCCATCCATAAACTTCACAGACTGACACGAAAATGCATTCAATAGTTTTTGTTTGACTTTTTTTGGAATAATTAAAACATCATGCCTATTGTTGAACATCACACATTGTTTTATATCAATTTTTAGGAGCTTCTGAGGTCCTTAAAACAATGATGTATCCTTCTTCTTCGAAAAAATAATTTTAACGATGTCCTGCTAAGATCTTACCAAAAATCAATTCTCTGTCTCTCTCTAACACATGAGTTCTTATGGAAAACGCTATTAATATAAAATTTTCGAATAAGTGCGATATATCATTTGTTTTGCGACATTAGAAGAATTTAAAAACCATTATAAAAAATCCAGGGCCGTATTCAAAAAAACAAAGTTGATGATGGCAGCTCAAATACGAAAATCTGATAACACCATCTTGTAGAACAGAGAAAGTAGCAATGAGAATGTGAAATTTGTTTTGTTATATCTATTCAAACAGAAAAATAAAAATGAAATCGCGAATAATTGGTTTTTTTCAAAAAGTATTCGGAATTTTTCAAATATGAAAAGGGCGTTTCAATGAGCACCAAATTGCGCAACTTTGCCTCCATTTAACCGACCTCGTATCTCTTCTGGTTGCCGAGATCCCAATGATGAGGCTCGAATTTGGGACACCCTGTATATACGTATGTGAATTTTAAAATCCCCAATTTAGTGTATTATTCCGTAATTCAAATTTTCTGTAACTCGAATTCAACTGTCCAAATCCATTACACTAACTACAAAAGTAAAAATCTCAAAAATTCAGTACAAAGTATTCAAAAATAAATACCAATATTCTCCCACCCGGAAATAAAAATTATTCATTTAACATCTAATATACACAGCTTGACAACTGATCTTCTGCAAACTCCAAAATGGGTTTTGACATATTGTTTGCCACGACTTCCCGATATCCTTTGCTATATTTCTGGACGCTTCCATTGGTCTCTGGAACTATTTTGGTGATATCTAATGTAAACACAATTGATCTTGGCAAATTTCTTGTAATCGTTGTACTGGATTGGTTTTTTACTTTCTTCTTGCTTAATTCTTCCTCTTCATTCGTCTTATATTTATTTTAAAGTATTTTGTACATCAACCTAGACAGATAGATGATCGATCAAATTAGAGAAATTGAACCCTATAGAAAAATCTTGAATACATTTTATTGTTTTCGACAAATAATATCATCAGAATAGTACAGAGGGTAATCAAATTCAAACCCCACCATTGGGATCTCCTAAACCACAGGAGATACGTCGAAGCTTAAATTAGGGCAAAGTTTCGTATTTTGGTGCTTAACAAAATACTATTTTGAAACTTGAAAAATTCCTAGTATTTCCGAATATATCTGGAAAAAACTGATAATCAAAATTTTCGATTTAATTTTTTTCTAGCGTTATTTGACAACACAGCCCAAAACCAAAAAACTCATTTTAATTGATACTTTTTTTCAGCTACACGTTTGAATTTTTGGATTCACTATCTGACGTTTCATCTTCTGGCAATCAACATCAACTTTTTCCTCTATAAAGGGTGCCATATTGTTTTTTCACACCAAGAATAGTAATTCTCATTTTACTGTTGCATATTTTGTTATAATTTGGTCTTCTGAAACCACAGATATTAAAGAACTTAATAAAAATTTGAGTTTTGAACAAATGTGATTAAATATTGAAAGAAGCTACGACCACATCTTCGATGATTGATCAAATTAGAGAAATTGAAACCTTTAGAAAAATGTTGAATTCATTTTATTGCTTTTGACAAATAACATCATGAAATAATAACATAAAAACAGCCCTCATACTTAACAAGAAGAAGAGAGGTCCACAATATCAACATAAGATACAAACAAGGGTTTGCTGACATGCCCACCTCACAGAACGAAGTTTGAAAGGGGTTTCAAATTCAACATCTATAAAATGTATAATGCTTTGCCACTCTACTTTAAAGATTTCGACTCGTCGAACTTCAAATTACTACTACTATTACATCAATCTAAAAAATGAATAATATATGCAATTTTCCAATTATTACTTTTTGTTTATCGTTATCATTTTTTGTTATAGTTTAAGTTAAGCTAGGATAAGTATTACAATTCATCGTAACTTATGTAATGACCATGATGAGGGTTAAGTGGAAGAGCACTTTTGAGTGAACTCCCCCTTGGATTTCCAAAAAATTGTATTAAGAAGAATTATGTGGAAATAAAGATATTCATTATTATTATTAATATCATCTGAGATGAGAAGTTGTTTTTGTTGAAATCAGGATGAGAAATGAGCTCTATTTTTCTTTGTAAAAAAACAAAATAGCGCCAATAATAGAAATAAAAGTTGACGATGATTGCCAGAAGACGAAATGTCAGATGGTAAATCTGAACATGCCAACGTGTAGCTGAAAAAAGTAGCAACAGAAACATGTTATTGGTTTTGGGCTATGTTGTCAAATAACACTAGAAAAAAATTAAAACGAAAATTCCGGTTTTCAGTTTTCCGGACATTTCTGAAAATACTCGGAATTTCTGAAGTTTCAGAATAGTATTTTGTTAAGCACCAAAATACGCAACTTTGCCCTAATTTAAACTTCGTCGTATCTCCTGTAGTTTGGAAGATCCCAATGGTGTGGGTAGAATTTGAATGAATTACCCTGTATATTGATTTGACACTTGCAATAGTTTCTTATTCCGTTGAGAATAATCAACAAATCAGTACTCGCGATATGATTTTGAAGCATAAATCGGAAACGGCATGTAATTTGTTGATTTATTATATCACTTCTCGAACCCTCTGAAAATCAGTCGTGTCACGGCACTGCAGGGCCATATAAACCCTGAATATATGTTTCATTATGCCTCTCTTCATGTCAATTTGCTGGTTATGCAATCATAGAGCCAATATTGCGGAGAGGCATGCGCAGTACCATTTCAATTAGCGATAATATGGTGATTCCGTATCTTTTGTCTTTGTTAGCGACTAGCGTGCCAGTGTCAAATAATGTTACTTACTTTAATTGAATTTATTAACTTAGTACAATTTCTAATGGTAATTTGAAATGGACAATATATTGTATTCGAATGTATTGAATCTCAGATCTTTTGTGGTCGACTAGAGTTTTTTTCGGATGTACCATTATGGAATGATGGACCCTGGACGCTGGGACGATGAGTACAAATAATACCCATTACCACACACTTTTGTTCACACCGTCCTAGATGTTCATATTTTTGTATTAATCATCTGCTTGAAGTATTAACTAATTAGTTCATAAGTCAAATAAAGGTCGACACATTGGAATTTAATCGGCCTATATCGGTAATTTCTGTAAAGAGCAGTGATGTCAAACATCCAATAAGAGGTTTTATGAAATTTTGAATTTGAATGTTGATTTTATGGTGATTTTACATCAGATTTGGTTTCTCCCAAATAGATATTTAGCATGAGCCAACTGTTTACTGTACCTCGTGTATACTGAGCTTTTCGTTTGACCATAAAATACACAAGGCACAATCAAGGCAATTGTTCAGTATTGTTTTTAAGTCACGATGCAGGCGAAAAAAAAATTAGTTCAGTCAACTTTTTTGTTTTTGAAGATGATGAAATGAAATTTGGATGGTCTGTATTCGACATAGATACGCTTTTTTGACAAGTAACTTAGCTTCATACGACTTCTGGTTTCACCAAAAGTGACCCAAATTTGCGACTTTTAAATGGGACACCTGGTATATTTTCAATTATTTTATCTCCACACACGATGCTGTATACAATCATATATCAGTTGCCACTTTTTGTAACCGAAAAGTTTTGGGAAGAATAAAACTTTACTGTTTTCTATCAACATGTATCTGCTACGTTAAATTGTATTTTTGAGTTTATATTAGATCCTTTTATTTTCAAATGGCAATATGGTGACTCGTCGGGTTAGGAAAATAAGCAATTTAGTACGAATAATTTGATACCGCACGCTTTCAGGTTTCAAACAAACACCTTCCTTAAAATGAAGCGTCTTTTGAAATAAGATTCAAATGCATCGGGTAACCTGTGGCCACCAGAACTGATAAAACAGAATCGAAACTCCTACTGACGATAAGAAAAAGACGTCAATAAGAATTTTGGGAGAAAGCGAAAGTATTACTTCAACATCGGAAAATTTTCTAACTCGTTATTTGCATTTATTCAAATGAATCGTTTGTAATGTAAACATTTGCATTAACTCATATCATTTTAAAGACCACACTGTACATAAACAGAGTGACCCATTTAAAAACGCAACACCTCTGTACCTTTTTTAGTTGTCCGATTTAAACGATTTTTTTTTAACAAAAAAGCTTCAATGGCCTTATTTTTCCTGCCATGACTTTGAAATAAAATTCATAATGTCAATGCCATCTTCGAGCATTTCTTCAAAGCCATGAGTCCAAAAATATATCATCAATTTTTGTAATTAAACTTGATTGACTACGCCAATGGAGATTTGTAATATCAAACCGATGTAACATTAATTACACAGAAAAAAAAGAAAAAAAAATTATTATATGCATTCAAGTTTACTGCAATGACTCCCAGATTCAAATTATTGCAGTCAGCGGCGTAGTCAGATTTCTTTCAAAAAATTTGCTGAAACAGATTTAGATATTTTGGTGATAAAATAAATACGAAGTAGGCCTTTCATTTCGACTTCAATATGGCACCAAACTAAATTCATGCTTTATCCAATGAAAAAACTTTTGAATCGGATAATATGTTACAATTTTAGAGGGTTGTCCCGCTTTCAAATAATAATAATAATTTATTTACCATGTAATTACAAAGTTTTTCGATTGTGCATTACATTAATTATATAGCACATGGCGAATAAATGGGAGAAAGCCCACAAAAGTAAAACTTGTGCGTTGGCCGATTTTTCCATCTATGTTTGTGCGCTAGCTGGAGCTTGATGCAAGTTTTCATAAATATAATTCATTCAAGTAAATGATGTGAATAAAACTGTATAATATAGCTATAAAGTAGTGAAATTTGTAGAGTGTTATTTTATGTGCATGTTGACAAACAAGGACATACGCAAATACATATACATATAAACAGTAATTTGTATTAGTAAAAATAGCAACAATAATATTAAAAATAGTATTAGTTATAAAATTGTAAAAATTGTGGAATGTTATTTTATGAACAACATGTAAACACATAAGAACTAACGCATATACATGTACATCAGAATAAGAACAATAGATTAAACATTGTTACAAATGGAAACTTGTTTTAATTACTACTGTAAGTTAATTAATATATTTTATGACCTATTTTTGTATAAAATATCAGAAATGTAATCGTAGGGGAGAGTAAGCAGCCAATTTGTAATCAGCTTTTTGAATAAGTTATATGACTGTATTTTTTTAAATATCTGGTCGTAATTTATTGAATAGTTTAGGGCCAAGGTAGGTAAAACATTTTTGACCAATTGTCTTTTCTGCTCGGGGTATAGTAACGGCATTTATTCTGTATCTAGTATTATAGGGATTGTTGATTGAAATCAATTCTTCTTTATGTTTGTATTGTTTCAACAGAATTAGTTTGGTGAATATCCGACTCATATTTAATACTTCAAATTCGGAAAATAAGGCTTCAGAAGAATATATTCTTGGTTTTTTATAGATATATTTTAGTACGCTCTTTTGGATTTTTTCCACTCTGCTAAAGTTGGTTGCCGTCGTAGAACCCCAGGCAATAAGTCCGTATGTCAAGTGAGATTCCACCAAAGCATGGTATGATATTTTGAGATATTTTAAGTCGATAAAATTTGCTAGATTTTTGAATTTATAGACCATAAACTGGAGTTTTTATTAAAACGAAATGTGCCTGTTCGTCTCATTTCATGTGGTAGTCTATGATTATTCCTAGATATTTTATTTTCAGTGCTGAGTTTATACTTGTTTGTGTATTGGTGGTATCATTGATTGTTATGTCCGGATATGAAAGTAGGTTATTACAGTATGAGGTGAAGGAGATGGAGAATGTTTTTTTATAGTTTATTGTGATTAATTTATAGTTGAAAAAATTTGTGATTGTCGAGAAATTTATTTTTATGGTATTTTTAAGTGAAAACCAGTTCGAGTCCTCATAAAAATTTGCCGTGTCATCAGCAAAGCTGATGATTTCTCCTTTAATTTCTTGATCAAAAAGGTCGTTGAGGAACACGTTAAAGACAAGTAGGCCCAGAACGGTTCCCTGTGGTACGTCAATTCCAATTTTTCTTGGGTCGCTTACAGCCGTATGCATAGTCAATTCCAGCGACTCGCCGGAGTTTCGCCGCTCGCTACACAAGAACTATAATGCACAGTCGAGCTCCAAAAAAGTGGTACATCGCCAGCGTTACGCCAAAATGTGACTTAACGCGTAGTTGTCACTTTTTTGTAGCTCGACTGTGCATTATAATCCTTATGTAGCAAACGGCGAAACTCTGGCGAGTCGCTGGCGATTGACTATGCATACGGCTGTTAGAGTTCCATTTATATTATTATGAAATGGGTATAAATAGGTTATCTCAAGAATTATTAGTAATTTGATAAATATGAAAAAACTTCATAGGGATTCGTTGAGTTAACAGTCCTCTTTTACTTGTAGTATCATTTTCCTATAATGTTAGTTGGGATCCGTTCGTTTGGCAATGTGCCTTTGACTATTTCTTCGCGACAATCGAACAGAACAGAAGAAAAATCGATTTATCTTCATTTCACAGAAACCCCACATCATTTATCCTGCTGCTCCAAGCGAATTCCACTAAACGAACTCGAAAATCCCAGTCAGTACATTATTTTGCTTTGCCACTTGATATTTGCCATATATCACTTACCAAGGATTCGTTTACCGAACGAGAAAGAATTGGAGTTCATTGCATAGACTTTGATCGTTATGGAATAACCAATCCCTTCTCTCCTTGTTTTTGGCACTTGCTTTTATTCTTATTTTTCTATCACATATTGAGAAATTTCATTTAAGAAAAATTTGATTATGAGAAAATATCGACAACTTAATGGTAGGTTGTTTCAAATTAAAAAATATCCACCAGAAAAACCAATATAATGAAATCTTTTTGGGGATCAGAATAATAATTAAGTGCGGAAATTATGGTATTTCAATAATAATCGATAATCATCGATGATGACATATCACACTACAGAAACATAATGAAACGTTTTCGATAAGCCAACTATTTATTGTTCTGTTATCAGGGATTGGGTATCCCGCAAGGTTTGATGTTGGGTCCTATTCTCTCCACCTTGTATGTAAACCACTTGGATTTTATGGTTGGCAATGAAGAATGCAGTATACAGAATACTCTTCTTCAGTTATATCCGCCACCAATGATGAAAGTTCACAAAGACATTGCATTGAAACAATAATTCAATTCTATGATTATTTGTAAATATTGAAAAGACCCAGATGTTGCGGACCTTGAAACATCATTTGGTGAGAACATTTTCGTAATACACACAGTGAGTTCAGATTTTTTGGGATATCACTGGACGAAACCTTTATTGCAAATCGCACTGTCAACAATTATATTCTGAAATGAATTAACTGAAATTTGTGTATCAAGTTGAATCGAGTGTCAGATATGGCATTTGCTTCTGGGGCAATTCAGCTGGTTCGGAATACGTTTTTTTTTTTGACCTAAACGAATCTTACGATGTTTTTTCAGAATATTCAAGATGGAAACTTGTAGAACGACTTTCAAATGTCTTAATATTATGGCACTTCCCAATCTCTTCATCTTCAAAAGATATATTTATGTTTCGACACAGCGCAAGAAAATATTTATTAGAAATTATGATGTTTACGTATATAAAACAGGAACAGTGCATCACTTTCATGTTTCTTTTGCCAAAAATAGGTGTACTTTACTCCAGGTCATGTTGGTATTGAAGTTTTCAATGATTTTCTGCAAAACTGAAGAATATAACTATACAATGTCTTCTTTCATGTAAGAATTGAAATAAATTTCAATCTAAGAGCGATTTTATAGTGAACATGTGGAAAATTTCGTGTTTTGTGTGATGTTATACCTTCAATTGTTTGTACTTTTCATTGTTTCATTACTTTATAATTGTTAATTTTATTTAATTTCGTTTTATTTTTTAACCCCTTTACTATATTATATTATATTTTCGGATATTTCTTGCCAGTGCCAAAAATTGTAAATCATTTCAGAAAAAAAAAAATTTCTTTTCTCAGCTAGTCTTCTGAAAGTAGGAACACTACTGAAAATTACTGAGGGGCTCTATTTGACATGTTGGGGGATATTTTTCAACGCTCATGAGAGCATTCATATTAATTTTTTCAGTAATAAAATTATATGCAAAATTTTGGTTTGAAAGTGCTCGGGTGGTATATATTCCGTATATACAGACTTCAAATCATATTGATTCTGGCCACTACTATCACTTGGCCAAGAACAGAATGAACTGGTATGCATTTGATGATAGTTGTGTGAATAAAATGCTTTCTTTCGGACCTTTAGGACCCTCTGGATACCCCAAACATCCTGTTTTACCGGAAGAGATTCAAAATTCGACGTACCTCTTCAGGAGTTATCATTTAACCAATTGCAACTCTTCATATGATGTGGTGTTGCAGGTTTTTCCGGGTTTCCCCTACAGCTGTAAAAGCGAATGCGCCAGCGAATTAATTTAAGCTGTTACTTTGTTTTTGTTACTTTACATAATAAAATAGATTGATGTTAAAAAAATCACATTAAAATACGTATTATTAGAACATCTTGAATGAATCTATTCAATGGCTGAAAATCAAATGGATGCTGTATATGCAACCATTACCAGATCTTTTTTCAAATGAACACTTATTTGAAGAGGATTAAAACTTTCAGTATATCGAAAAATGCCAATAAAACATGAAAGGCTCATCTTCCAGCACTTCAACCACTGAACAATGAACCAACTTGCATTGAGTAGACATTGAAATTACAGGACTCACGAGCGCCCTTGCTGTACATTTACAAAAATATCCGTCCATATTACAATCACTTTTATTCAACAGTTACCCTCAAATGACAATACCCTAGATGACTTTCCAAATGAAGCTGTTGGGGGAGACAGTGAAGACTTTTCAGAATAACATCACCAAAATCGTATTATTTCAGTACTTCAGTAGTACATTTTAAGTTATTGTCAACTTCGTTTTTTTTTACTAATATGACCATAATCTGTAAAAAATGAGGACTGATTCTTGTTATTTCATAACTGTAAGAACAGCCAATGTCAGAAAATGTATATCAATATTTTACAAAATGGCCCCAAAGTGAAAGTTTAAGAAAATTTGTATTTTTTCGGAACATGGAATATAAATTCTGATGATATGTAAGTATATCTCTATCAATGCCAAAGATGATTCATTGAACTTTGCAGTCTGTAAAAGCTGCAAATGAAGTAATTTGCACTAAAAACATCAAATGTGGTCTATTTGACATTGACCCTTTTACCTCCAAGTCATTGATTTGTACCGCTTTATAGTTTTTCAGAATAGCTGTTCAGGTACAATTGTTCAGCAGCAACTGCATTGTGAAGCCCATCCCCACAATTCAACACCATAACCAATTTCTGTTATAAATTCTCGACGTTTTCGACTCACATGCGATCTCTGCAAACATTTATTTATTCAGCGACTGAGTGGCAACAGCAGATTATCGTAAGGTCTGATTTTTTCATTTGTTTCATTGCCAACTCAATAACTCAATGACTGTTATTGAACACAGAAAATACCTTAAATGATAATTTTTGTACCCCCTGATTATAATCGTAATGATTACAAACAAAAAAAATTGATATGTATCGTACTTTCGAATGATGTCCGCTCGATTTGAAGAACTGGATTTTTTTTAGATTAAAAACCTTCTTTCTGGTTTCTTTATTGCACGTATTTCGTACAATACGATTATTTCAATCGAAATTGCGTCAGTTCCACATCAATTGGAATAATTTTGGGGGTTTACTACTGTGTAGATGAAAAAATTAAATCAGTGCACTGACCAATGAAATATCAACTATGTTGTGCCATTAGATATCCAATAATCCAAAATGTAATAAAATTCAGAAGTTCCATTTAAAAATCGATTGTTTATGCCAGTTGCAGAAACATCGGAAATTGAACAATAGTTCCTGATTGATCAAAAAGTGCCTATTTTTAAGCATACTCATTGGTCCAAATTTCAGAAATATATCTGAAAATATAGGAGAAAAGGGCTGGTACGAGCCTGTGCATAAATGTTAAAATTTGGTGAAGGGGCTAGTTTCAGAAATTCAAATAAATAACTTGAAAGTGAAGAAATTTGAATGTAGGTAATCCCAACCAAGCACCTGGTTATTAAGAACACAAATAATTGCCACTTTCCATATACTGAGTGCTCACGTTTGACCGTTATTATAGAAAATTAATGTGTTTCAGATATTATCCGTATTTGACACCAATATGCACATTGTGTGAAAAATATGTTTTTCATTATACCTGCATTATATTTTTATTACTATTGTTACTTTGTTATTATAAGTCACTTACACAAATGATTGGTGACTGCGACACGATTATAATCTCTGGAGATATAAACATTCAGTTACTCTCAGATTTTCTATGCATTCAACATTTCTCGCAATTTTTAGAATTGTAGTCTTTGAAGCAAATAGTGGAAAAACCTACCAGGATATCGTATATCCCTCAACTGACGTTATTATTGTACCGAACGATGATGAAAATATAGGAAGTACAATAACCAATTTATGTGAAATCTTTGAATACTCGGACCAAGCTATAGAGGTTTTTTCCCCCACAAAATGAAAGACGCAAATAGCCTATACTCATTTTTATAAGATAGTTCGTTAATGAAAACCCCAGTTTTTCGCCCCATGAAAATCGCTTTGTGGAATTTTTTAAGCAAGAAATAGTGAAAAAAATTACATCTTTTTTGGTTTTATGGAAATACCTCAAAAATTATTCAAGGAATCGTTTTATAGTCAGAAGAACTTTGGTAGAGATTTATAAAACCTACAAAATGCATGTTTATACTACCAGATTGGTTCATTTTTCCCTGAGAAAATCCAAAAAAACCTCGAAAAAGTACGAAGGCGTAGAAATGCCACGAACAATATTTTTTTGGACCCCCGACTTTAATCTCGGACCCCCGACTTTAATCTCGGGGGTCCGACTTTAATCTCGGACCCCCGACTTTAATCTCGAACCCCCGACTTTAATCTCAGACCCCCGACTTTAATCTCGGACCCCCGACTTTAATCTCGGACCCCCGACTTTAATCTCGGACCCCCGACTTTACTCTCGGGGGTCCGACTTTAATCTCGGACCCCCGACTTTAATCTCGGACCCCCGACTTCAATCTCGGAGGTACGGCTTTATTGGTGGTGGTGGTGGTTTCGAATAGGGTTTTGCTTTTTTTAAACACCTTTTCGAAAATAACAAGTTGCCAACATGGCTTTCGTAGCGGGTACTCAACAGAAACCAGTATTGTTGACTATACACAATATATTCATGACACATTGGATGTTGGAAGCTGTGTTGTGTCTATACTATTCGATTTAACTAGGACTTTCAACACTGTCGAGAAAGCTTTTGTATCTTTAAAGTTGGACAACTTAGGTATACGTGGCTGCCTTAATAAGTGGTTTACTTCTTTTCTGGATAACAGAAATTTTTTTATTAAAATTGAAGATGTCATGTCAAGTGAGTTCGATGTTGATTTGGGAACACCCCAAGGAAGTGTCCTTGGTCCATTAATTTTTTTATATTTATAAATGATCTTCCCAACTACATTACTCAGGCAAAAGTGCTAATGTATGCTGATGACACCTGTATGCTTATCGCTGATCATTCGAAAAGTACTCTGTCACAAAAAATACATACCACATTCATGGAATTCAATAATTGGTGTTCTAGGAACAGAGTAATAATAAATCTTAAAAAAACGCTATGTATTGAATATCACACTATTTACAAACCACGTTCTTTCGACTATTTTTCTATTGATAACTCGCTGATAGAATCTTCAAATCGTGTTAAATTTTTAGGAACCCTTTTCGATTGTAACCTGTCTTGGACTGATCAGACTGACATTATTTGTAAAAAACTCAATCAATGTTACTATTTATTAACTACTTTAAAATCCATGCTTGACACCGAAACTCTCATAAATGTTTACTATTCTTATGCTTATGCTGCTATTGCTTATAACATAATCGTATGGGGACAAGGGCGAGACACTGTCACATCCATCTACATGTTAAAATTATTAACCTACATATATTCTAACCAAAAGTATATTGTAAAGAATAGAGATATACACGCCCATGACACTAGGCATGAAAATGATTTTTTACTAAATAAAGTAAATCACACCTTTTGTCAAAAGTCTCCAGTTAGGGCTGGCATACGTTTTTTTAACAAGTTACCTCTGTCTCTCAAGGAAAGTACATCTAGTGATATGCTCAAAAAAATGTTAAAAGCAATACTCGTAGATCAATGTTTTTATAATCTTAACGAATTTGAAAGGTATCTGTCACATATTTTATAGTAACATTCCTTCAAATTATTATTCTCTTAATTGTGATGCCGTGGCAAATATGACATTTTGTATGAAAAATATCTGTTGTTACCTTTGTAATTGTAAATGCTAAACACTTTTTTGTATTTCTGTTTGTATACTCGTATGTGTGTATTTCTGTTTGTATACTCGTATGTGTGTACTTTTCTGACACGTCTTATCTATTGTAACTAATAGCGAAAGGACAATAAAGAATTGAATTGAATTGAATTGAATTCTCAGACCCCCGACTTTAATCTCGGACCCCCGACTTCAATCTCGGGGGTTCGACTTTAATCTCGGGGGTCCGACTTTAATCTCGGGGGGTCCGACTTTAATCTCGTGGGTCCGACTTTAATCTCGGACCCCCGACTTTAATCTCGGGGGTCCGACTTTAATCTCGGACCCCGACTTTAATCTCGGACCCCCGACTTTAATCTCGGGAGTCCGACTTTAATCTCGGACCCCCGACTTTATTCTCGGGATTCGACTCAGAGAATAAAGTCGGGGGTCCGAAATTCAAGTCGGTGGTCCGAGATTAAAGTCGGGGGTCCGAGATTAAAGTCGGACCCCCGAGATTACAGTGGGGGTACGAGATTAAAATCGGGGGTCCGGGTTTAAAGTCGGGGGTCCGAGATTAAAGTCGGACCACCGAGATTAAAGTTGGGGGTCCGAGATTAAAGTCGGGGGTCCGACATTAAAGTCGGGATTTCAAAAAAAAATGCTCGTGGCCCTTCTACGCCTTCGTAAAAAGAGACCATTTTTTAGAAATTCATTATTTATGTAAATCTGAAGCTGGACAAACAATATTACGGAAACTGATGAAAATTATATGTGAATCAATTGTGTGCCAGATGTTTTCTGTCCGATTAGTAGTTTTTGCATAATCGCGATATAAACAATTTAAGGGCACATCTTGCAATATGCGCCGATTTAAGGGAAATCTTCGTATTCAAATTCTGTTAATGACATCTAAAAGTAGAGATCATTATATGGAATTTGTATATTTTGGATTTTCACCTGAGAGGTGAGAAATGTGTTGAAAATGTCATTGAAAGTTGATCAAAACGCTTCAGAGTACGTCTGAAGTCACTCGAAGTCGCACCGAAGGTAACTGGAGTTGAGTTTGGACGACTTCGGGTTTACTTTGAAGCATTTAGAGTAACTTTAGAGTACCTGTGACGTTACGAAGGCAGCTAACAATTATGCACTTAGTTTAAATATTGCCTAATCTAGACTTGATCTAGACTTATCTGGGTTGATAGTACTTAGATTGCCAGTTGTAGTTTTTCAATTCAATGCCCTGGTGAGTCCAGGTGTGCACAGTGGGTACGACACAATCAAATGACGTGTACAGTACGTGTACAGCTAGGACGAATACCAATGATAGCGAGTGGTGTAGAGATCCAAACGAACGACGAAGGGGGGGACGAAAAGTGAAGGAACACTATGCAACAGAGGAACAGTGAAGCAACAACAGTGAAGGAACACCGAACACCCTAGAATAAACAATAGCAGTCTGACTTCTGATAACACTTATATGGGGCCATTAGTAGAGCCCAAATGCAAATACTACCCTCTATTCGGAGTGAGGGTTCTTGTGATAGCATGATGGTTTGTTTGCTGTCTGATAGCTAGCTATAGTTTGTTGTTCCAGCGGTTTTACCAATGAAGAATGACACTACAAGCTCAAAAATTACATAACGAAATAGTCCTTAACATCGAGAGACAAGGACCCTTTAACCTCAAAACAATCCTGCTAAGCAGAAGAAAATGTAGGAAATTTATATATATGAATTTTCCCAAGACTTATCTTTGATGATAAAAATTTAATTCGACATAGAAAAATTCAGATAGATTCAATAGCCAAGATGTATCTTCTTTCTAGTCGAACTGGATACTGGAAAGATGTCAATCAGACATCAAAGTCAAAAACTGTCACCATCAAATAGGGCAAGCTATAGAGGTTTTTTCCCCCACAAAATAAAAGACGCAAATGGCCTTCAATTTTTATCAGATGTTCATTGATGAAAACCCTAGTTTTCACCTCAGCAGAATCGCTTTGTGGAATTTTTTAAACACGCAATGATAAACTTTTTTGGTTTTTTGGAAATATCTCAAAGAATATTCAAGGAATCGTTTTACAGTCGGTGCATTTTCCACTGAGAAAATCCGGGAAAACCTTTTTTTAAATTTTTATAAATCTCAAGCTGAACAAACAATACTGCGGAAACTGATAGATAATAACATGCAATTCGCAAGATGCGCCGATTTGAGGGTCGTATTGAAAATCTGTGAACGGCATCTAGAAGAAGAGATCAATATCTACAATTTGTATATTATGGATTTTCACCTGAAGGGTGGGAAATGAGTTGAAAATTTCACTGACTGTTGATCAAAACGCTTCAAAGTGCGTCCGATGTCATCCGAAGTTACCTGAAGTTGAACTGAAATTAATATACGAGCGACTTCGGGTGCACTTTGAAGCAATTAGAAGTGACATTTTCAACACCTCCCACCTCTCAGGGGAAAATCTAAAATATACAAATTGTAGATATGGATCTCTACTTCCAAATGCCGTTCACAGAATTTGAATGAGATGATTTCTCTTAAATTGGCGTATTTAGAAAGATTTGCCGTTAAATTGCTTGTCCGAATAGAACAACACGGCTTCATTGAAAAACGTTCTACCGTAACCAATCTAATGTGTTTTTACTCAAGCCGCATGCGATACAATAGATACAAAAGGGCAACTAGATGTAATTTACACAGATTTTTCAAAGTTCTTCGACAAGCTTGATCACTCGATCTTATTGAGAAAGTTGGACACCTTTGGGTTTAATCAAGACCTCTTAACATTTTTCGCAAGCTATCTTAAAAATCGAACATTAGCTGTAGAGTATAAAGGTCATAAATCCTATGAATTCGAGGAGACCAGTGGTGCTCCTCAGGGTAGTAACTTAGAACCACTACCATTTTCTCTATTTATTAATGACATCGGTGATGTCATAGAAAGCAATATTTTATTATTCGCAGATGACATGGAAATTCTCAGGAGGATTGAAAATGTTTCTCCAACAAGACATGAATAAACTTTATGACTAGTGTCTTACAAATAAACTTCCACTCAACATAAACAAATGCAAGTATTCAACAATATCTCTGCGCCATAACACCAATCTATTCAACTACTCAATCAATGAAACTTTGCTATAATATGAACAACAAATCAAAGATCTTGGAATTCATTTCAATGACAAATTGAACTTTTCAGTAGACATTACAAAAACTATTTCAGCAGCCAAAAAAATGCTAGGATTCATCTTTCGAAACAGCAAAGATTTTACAAACACAAAATATTATGAGACCCTATTCAATGCCTACGTCAGATCCAGAATCGAATATTGGTCACTAATATGGTCACCAAGCCATAATATATATATATATATTGAACAATTTGAATCGGTTCAAAGAAACCTCATGAAATACATGGTATGGAAAATGGTTGAACAATACCCCCCCCCCCCAAGGCATAGATAATAACATCCTTTTAAAACGTTTTGGAATGCTTTCACTCAGAGAACGCAGAATTAACTATTCTTGTATTTTCATCTCGTAGACTGTCCAGATCTAATTGCACAACTGAACTTATATGTACCAAGAAGTAACAGTAGATCCGAACAAACATTTTACATCTCAGTCCCGCGAACAAATATCATGGCAAACTCACCAGTAAATTCAATCTGTATTAATTTCAACATGCGTTGTAAAAAAATTGACCCATTCCTAAGCTCACTGAACCAATTTAAATCACATTTAAAGTCAATACCTAAACAAAATATATGAACTGTAACACACATCACAATAGTTTTAAGCTGTAGGTACTGTAATTGGGTGTACTCCTGTTTGGACAATAAAGTGTTTATTTATTCATTTATTTATAACGCGATTTTGCAAAAACTACACATCGGACAGAAACCATCTTGCGCACAGTTGAACCATGCACATTCTATTATCTATCAGTTTCCGCAATATTGTTTGTCCATCTTCAGATTTATAAAAATTAAGAATTTTTTAAAAATGAACTCTTTTTCGAGGTTTTACCGGATTTCCTCAATGAAAAATCCACCGATCGGGTCGTATAAAAAACCATTTTGTAGGTTTTATAATTCTCTACAAAATAGCCACTGCCTGTGAAATGAATCCTCCACTTCTTTTTGAGATATTCGCAAAAAAACAAAAAAGTTGTAAAATTTTTCACTATATTTCTTGTTTGAAAAATTCCACAAAGCGATATTGCTGGGGCGAAAACCGGAGTTTTCATTTGCGAACTACCTCATACAAAGTAGTATAGGCCGTTTGCGTCTTTTAATTAGTGTGAAAAGAACCTCTTATTTTTATCTACAGCTTGGCTTGTATGCTACGAAATAATAAAGTTATATTAGTATGGTAGGAAGCAATAAGTTTATGACAGGACAATAGTACTTTCCACCTTCATTCATAACGTACCATCCTGCTTTCACCATCGGAATCATAACCAGTTCGGCGTATGCATCAAGAGAAATTTGGAAAACAAATTCCATTCAAATCCGCCAGGAATCGAAATATGACATTTTTTAAGCGGATGCCGTTACGAACAATCTAGCTTTCGTAATTACTCGCTCAAATGATTCCTTTTTAATGAAACTCTCTCCGAGTGGGTTGACCGCATGATGGCATTGTATGGTAATTAGGTAAATTTAAATGGATTCATGTTGAAATGTGACGGCTTTCATGGGTAACTTGGTGTACTTGTAAATCATCCCACAATCTATTTGACACATTTGATACTGGAATAAATTGATAAACTGTTACAGAAGCCTAATTACAATGAAATATAGACATAAGAATGAGATTGACCTCTTCAGTAATTCCTACATGTTGTTGGTGCTTTCAGTTCTTCTTGTACACTACTGATGACAGGTTTTATGTATTTTTGTTTTCAGAAGGAAACACATTTTCAAAAATCCAGGTTAACGATTTTTATTCGTTCTTTGCTGCCTACGCTACAATTCATTCACATTCTACAAATTTTTAAATGTCAACAGAACATATATATCAGGTATAAAATCAACCAAAGAACTCAAATAGAGCAACAAACTATATTCATAAATTTTTTTGGTTTTTGGGGTATTTTCTTCCAACTGTAAAATTGCAAGAGTAAGGTTAGTTTAGGTTCAGAGCATGTGCATAAAATATGTTTAGCCGTTTCATTATCCTGCAATTTTATACATGTGGTGTTTGAGTTTGCAGTGACCAGTGAGCAAATCTACTATCAGAGTAGATGTGCTCTGCTGAGATCCAGTAGTTTCTCAGTGTGCTATTGTTACCTTGTTCATGCGAATGCTTTGGAAAGGTTGAGTTTATTGTCTGCCCGGGATGTTATAACATTCTATTGTTACTGGTTCATTTTATCATATAGTTTTGTACGCTCTTCTTAGTTTTGTCGTTTATTTGTATTGTTCTTCACTTCTTGTTTTTTTCCTACTGAGTTTTCTGTTGTCTTCGCCTTGCCAAGTATCTGGAACCTTTGGAGGTAAAACCTATCTTTCGGAGTGATGCCTTTTGTTATCGTTTGTTTATCTGATCCAAATATCACCTCCAATGTTTTACTAAATTTTACCTTCTGCCTGTCTTCTCAATATTCTTCTTGGAACATGAACATTATTATTAACATTAAGTTCTACGTAAAAGAGTACTTCGAAAATGTTTTCATGGAAACGAATAATTTTTGACAGGAAAAATGATACGGCAACTTTTCGAAAATGCACATTTTTTCGTAAAACACGCTGTTACTAAAAAACGATGCTAGATATCGACATGCGGTTTTCACCATTGAGTTTGTTATACAAATTCTCAATAGTAATATCTTGACACAATGCTGAATTTCCAAAAAATACTTTCACCTTGCTGTCACGAAAACTGTGTGGTGTTTTGTACAGCAACACAGTTTGAGCGACTGGCAAGGTGAAAGTATTTTGAAAATTCTGCATTTTGAAGGGATATTCGATCAGAAAATTTCACGAATACATTAAATTATTACGGACTTATTGCGTATTGCAGGAATGATTCATCTTGTGACATTAATGTCAGTTGAAGAGTTGAACCGTCAAACTGACGTTTCTAAATTTACAGTGATTGTTGTTACTATGGAAACGTATAAATAAGGAAGAGGCGAAACACCGATTTGAAAATACCACGGGCTGGAGACAGTGTTTTCGAAAAGTCCTTTTTCGGCAACCATCCGGGAAGTGTTCACTTCCCGGACACTTTTTCTCTGAGAAAGTAGCACTTCCCGGCCTAGTCGGGGAAGTACGTCCTTCCCGGACTAGGCCGGGAAGTGCTCGAAATTTAATATAAATAAGAATTGGAATGTTTCTGTTGGTACCTATCTTCTGTTCGAATTTCAATATATAATACAAATAAGAACTAAAATGTTCGAAATGTTCAAATTTGGAATCACAGCCAGGGTAGTTTAGTTTAGTTTAGTCTTGATCATAATTCTATTATTTCTTCCCCCTGTACACCTTTGGGAAATTCAGAAGTATGATAACTTGTACATAAGTATTTCGTAATGCACCAATTTTTATAAAGAATAAAATTTTCTAACAAATCGATAATAAAAAAGTTTCCATATAGTGCAAATTTTTTAAACTCACTGTATATAGCCATGACCACCTTTTCATAGGCAACCCATTTTAGGCGTTTACGTCTATTTATGTAACTGAAAAAAAAAGTATGTGTCATCCGGTTAACAGATGGGTGAAGGTCGACCTCTCTTCGCCTCTTAGACTAAATGCGTTTCATTGATTTGTTATTCTACATGGTTGCCGAAAAAATAGTGTACGCAACACGTCCGAAAACAGTTTTTTTGGACTCGTAGACTTCCAGGACTCGCTAACGCTCGAATTTGGTCTACTCGTCCAAAAAAACATTTTTTTCTGGACTTGTTACGTAAATTACTATTTCTCATTGGTTTGAATTAAAAAAATGATGGCATTTGGTTGGTTTATATTATATGAGGGAAATTGTCAGATAAAGCCATCAGTTTTCATTTATCGAGTTTGACTTTTCCCTTAAAGTTTGGCCAAATCTGTACATTACAGGAATTTCCATTTCGTGGGAACAGGATATAAAAAATACTTGAAATTTGATCCATTGAACTTGATAAAAATTGACCTTTTCGACCATTTTACTAATTAATTTAAAGCTTTTATTTAACTGTTATTTTAACTGTTTTTGTTAGATGGGTACAAATCTTGCAAGCTGAATTAGAATTACTTTTCCCTATCCTATGGAATTGAAATCTCACATGTTGGTTCAGTTCCTATGACAATATATCAACATCGAAGAAATTGTCCCCTCCTGTCCACGAAAGCTTGATAGGGAACACGTTGGGGTTTGGAGGTTTTCTTGACATATTTGGACGTCGAAAATCACAGCGGAAAACAAAATTGGATAGGGAAGGCTCGCCCCCTTTTCACGAAAAAAGTTGGAAAACTCGCGAAATTAAAATCGGAAAAATCTGTAAAAATTGTAAAAAATATACGATCGTCGAATATTATAGTTAAAAGAAATTTCACCCCCCTGTCCCTCCTCGAAAGCTAAATAGAGAACGCAAAGGAATTCGGAAAATGTTTCAACAGTTTCGGACATGGAATATAATGATGAAAAAAAATCGGTTGGGGGGCTCGCCCCCTTTACTGTAAAAAAAATTAGGAAAACTCGCGAAATGGAAATCTAAAAAATTCGTAAAAATAGTGAAAATTACCTGACCATTGAATAATACTGCGAAAGCTAGATAAAAAACGAGTAGAAATTCGAAAAAAGGACCCCGCAAACTCCTTATGGAATTTGTGTCCCAGCGGATTTTTTTGAATTTTTGATATGATGTAGTCCATGTAATTCTCAACCAATGTTATCGTTGCACCAACCCAAAAAAATGAACAGTTGAAATCACCCCTTGCGCAGATTAGACTATTTATTTTTGAATCCAGTAACAATGTTTTCACTTGTTCCATTGTTGCTGATGTTGCACAGTATTGTACTAACTCC
Source organism: Chrysolina oricalcia (assembly GCA_944452925.2). NCBI lineage: Eukaryota > Metazoa > Arthropoda > Insecta > Coleoptera > Chrysomelidae > Chrysolina > Chrysolina oricalcia. Next base: position 19,328,731 of record OX101812.2, read on the forward strand.
TATTACGAAACGCACAAAATTATATCTCGAGTGCTTTCAACTGTATCGTCGAATGTTTAAATATGCCTGAATAAGGGAAATAACAGTTTTTATGATTATCCCTCTTACCCCCAAATGGCACAAAACGAAAAAAAATTGGTATATTTTTCTGAATTTTTAATATGATGCATTTCAAGTTATTTTGAAAAGAAATTAATTGATTGACAAACCCCATAAATGAATAGTTTTGATGCTACGGGGCGTTGAAATCATACCTTGCTCAGAATAGACTTTTCATTATAATAGGCGGAAACAATATTTCTACGTATTTTAGTTTAGATTATGCTGAACAATTGAGTGATCCTTTATAAAAAAGAAAATCCAAAACCTCCCCCTTAAACCCAAACCCATTTTAAAACAAGAAAACAATTAATTTTCGACTGCTTGTAAATGCTCTATCAAATTAAATGTTCACATTAAAATTATTGATGTCTAATTTTTATTTACTTTCAAGATTTTGGCCCAATGAATTGATATTCAAATAACATGAATTACGCCCTACTAAGAAGTCGGCGAAATCCACCAATATTTTTTTGAAGGTAGGGAAAGGTGAAACTAAACAACTGTACGTTTCCTCAATTTGAGCTGATTAACACATTTTGATAAAGCATTTACAAGTAGTCGAGAATAATTTTTTTTTCGTGTTTTAAAACAGGGGTTGGGGGTAAGGGGAGAGTTTTAGATTTTTTTATAAACAAATTACACTATTGGTAAACATAATCTGAACTAAAATACGTAGAGATATTGTTTCCGCCTATATACTATTCATTTTTGAGGTTTGTCACCCAATTAATTTTTATTCAAAATAACTTGAACTGCAAATTTTAATTTCAGAAAAATCCACCAATTTTTTTTCGTTTTGTGCACTTCGGTGGAGGGGGATAATCATAAAAACCTGCTATTTAAACATTCGACGATACATTTAAAAGCACTCGAGAAATACATTTTTTGCGTTTCGTAATCGGAGTTGGGGGAAGAAGAGGAGGAGATAATTTTTTTTATAAAACAGCACAATTTTGTGCAACATTAGCAACAATAAAACTAGTGAAAATATTGTTAACAGATTCAAAAATAAATAGTCTAATCTGGTAAAATGTGCAATTTCAGTAAGTTTTTTCAAAGTTTTTCTACATACTTTATGGCTTTCGAAATATAGAATAATTACGCACTGAATGCTGGACACACTGTATAAGAGAAAAAGAATTTTAAAAAATGGGTTGGTAGTTAGTAGTTGAGTTGTCGAGTAGGTATAAGTATTTTATTATATTTTCTTTACCACGACAAGGATTAATTGGCAGAGCACTAATTGGTGAACTTCCCTGTGTGATTGTCGCATTGAACATGTAAATATTCTAATTTTTTTCTTTTTATTCAAGATATAGAAATAAAGACATTTTTTTCCTTGGTGCTATGGCCATTAGCCATTAGGCATTGTTACTAACTTCATACGCCACCTTAGGAGCAGCACTGTTAATTGGAGCAGCACTGTTAATCGGTCAAATTAAATAAAAAAATCCCAGCAGCACTGGGGCTCGAACTCCGGACCTTTCGACTCAGAGTTGGACGCTCTGACCACTGCGTCAGGCCCCGACATGAAACACATTTATTATTATATATATTTGTGTAATTGATGACTTGTTTATTTTGTGAAAATTCATGATCACTTTAATGAAACGAAAGAAACCCACTTTTGTCTTATTTCCACTAGTTTTTTGTGATTTCAACACCCCCTAGCTACAAAACTATTAATTTTTTTGGGTTGGCGCAATAGTAACATTGGTTAAGAATTACATGGACTACATTATACCGACAATTAAAAAAAATTCACCGTGACCCAAATTCCATAAGGAGTTTGCGGGGTCCCCAACAGTTTCATACATGAAAAATTACGACAAAAAATAAGACAGTCAAAAAACTTTTTAGAGAAGAGCTTTAATTTAAATGCACTGAAAAGTAGAAAATACATTTTAGAGTCAACTGAATTATTTTATCATTATTATATATTTTGTTACATTATGAAATATGATATAAAAGCTTGTCGCGAAAATACTGCATCTTGAGCTGATTTTAAATTTAATTTACAATAAAAAATACATAAATACTTCTCGCGAGAAGCTTATATATCATTTAGAATATTATAATACAACAAAATGAATGGTTTAATTCACTTTAAAATTGACTTCCTTCTCTTTAGTGCATTTAAATAAAAGCTTTTCTTTAAAACGTTTTTTTTAAGTTCAATAATTTCATTTAATTCCGTACTATCGACTTAGTAGGGTGAGGGGTCCACACTCAACCTTCTCATTGTATATACTTGAGTGCAGTTATTCCGGAATTCTTACCGAGATTAGGAAATGCCTAATTCCACTGGAGTAAAAGGACACTCGACGATTCGGCCAATAGTGTGAGCTTTCTGCGCCGCAAATAAATATGTGCCTTCAGAACCTCATTTATTATGGAAAGATAACTGGCTGGGGTTTCATCGAATTCTTTGGAATAGCGTAGCGTTTTCCCAAACTTCTACGATATTGAAGGTTGGAGGTAAATTTTTAGTTTACCTCGCGCGATGTAGGTCAGGGAAAACTCTCATGCATTCACAATATAGGTGCTTGTTATTTCACGTGAGCATCATTGGGATCTGAAATCTTAAAGAGACCTTCTTTCGAAAACTGTTTTCTAAACGGTACCTACTTCAACTATATATTCTGCCAGAAATGTTAAAATGTCTACTTTCAGTTTGCCAATTCCTGGTGTCTTAGGAATTTTAGTTATTTCATCACATTTATGACTTGGATGTAATCGTTTGGCGAGGAAAAGATGAAGCAGTATTCTTCAAAGTTATGAGCTCGAGTTCTGTTTCGTTTCCAATTGTGACAGTTTTTTGCCTGTTCAAATTAATACGGTGACCACGAGGTGAGGTGCGCCACCCAATGTTTCTATAGTTTTGAATATGAAGAAATTTGGTATGTCGAGAATTTACCACTACTGAGATTGAGGTATGCTTCTGGGTCATTCAGAACAATCCCTACAGCAAGCTTGCAGGTTGAACATTTGTGTAATGCTTCAAGATCTTAGACCGAAAGAATCGATTTTGAACTATGCTGCTGGTATAAGGGCCATCTAAAAACAGCGTAACTACTCTATTTTATTTAGAAGGATGGTCTTAAACGCCATCAGCTGGAGCACATTTGAAATTACAGCAACAACAATAAGGAGGATCAGGGTGTCTGTAGAGACGACTTTTTTTCAATGTGTCCAAACTACTATTGCGAATTACCCCTGTGGACATGAGTCATGAGAAGCACCAGCATGCTGGAGGGCATAATAGCTCACAACATTCTGGGAATGCCCTCATACACCATGCCTAAAACTATCAACCTTCACACGTCCTACACTGTGGTCTTGTAACAAATGCTGTCTTTATAATTAAATAGAGCATTATCACAACTGATTCGACCGAGCGGAGTCGTTAAAACATAATAATAATTGGGAACGTTGGGCTCTAATTTTCTTGGAACCAGGAATCATACCTCACAGCATTTAAGATTTTAACTCACCTTACTTTTTCATCAGATGATCTCGACGTTCTATACTCGATGCTGGATTGAGAACTCGTTGTGGAACTCACTTTAGCACTCAAATTTACTTACTCTGTTCAACTCTACTAATTAAAATAGTTTTCTCTCAAATCAAAAGGATTTTTGTAAACTGGAATGTGAACTTTTGAGAATAAAAAGCCAGAATGCATAACACTTATATCTATTAACAAAACAATAAAGAATAACAACAAAAGATGTTTGGGACATTTCTCAAATTAATTGATAAAGTAACTTCTGATTTTAACTGAGAATATAATTTAAACAGGAAAAAAAGGTGGATGAGGCCAGATGATTTACTAATAATTTAACAAGATAAACTGCAAAAGATTCAAAATAATTCAAATACAATAAATAGTAAGAGTTGATTAGAAGAATCAACTTTTTAGAGACAGGTAGAGAAAATCAACTTTATATATATTCAAATAATGAAAATTAATGAAATTACCCTGATTGCATTTTCTGTTGAACAGAGTTGAATTATGAAAATTACAATAATTTAAGAAAACTAATGAAATAACTACGCGACATGTTAACTTTAACGAGTGAAACGAAAGACTACTTTCGAAATTGTGTCCAATTTCATAGTTCGATCATCTACCCTCTCTGCAAAGTGCTTTCTGGGTGGCCTATCTGGGTATCATGAAAATCTGTGCCTCTCAACAAAAATAACATATGCAAACTATTGGGATATTGAAAGGTTTCCTGGTACTCTGAAATGTCTCATTTGGAAATATTATTACAAGTCTCTTAAAAGTAATATGATACACTCCTTTTAAAGATGTTCCTTCGTAACCAATGTATTTCTGAGAATCTTTGTTAGGATATCGTTATTTCTACACAAGTGTTCGACGGTTTCTTGACCTGAGAGGATTAACTAGGGGTTGGGTAAATTATTATGTCCGTTCATACGATACGTTCTGTTACAATCCTCCCCCCTAAGAATAGTGACAATTTTTTTTTTCTCGAAATAAATTGTTACTCCAGATCCTCCTTACATTTTTCAACTTACAATTCTACAGTATGTGTTTATGCAGTTCGTATCCCGCGCGTAATGGGTTTCCGCACGCCCATGGTCGTAACACTAAAGTCATAAGTCTGTTCACTCACGCACTCGTCGATGTAGCTCCGTAGATGTTGATACTGCTACCCAAATTCCATGGGCTTCTGAATCCTTCCTGGTTTTCGGTTCCTTGGTTCACAGAGCTATCAGGTATGCTCCGATCCATCTACGTGAATGATAAATGGAATCTCTATGAAACTTTCCAAAAATATTTATTATTTTATTATCTGCAAACCATAAAGGTTTATGATTCGAAATAGTTACACTTGCTTCGAATTGAATAAAGTGTTGGTGAACCACTTAGATTTTGTATCTGACATTTACTTGAATTTATAATATTTTTTTTTTCTTGTCCTTTTTTTTTCTATTGGTGAAGGCTTTAATTTTCATAGATTTTATAGAGCATCATCGCGCGCTGTAACTTGTAGACATATTATTGAATAGGTGTATCCGTGGAACTTTGATTATTTATTTTTTCAAAATATCAAGGCACTCTGTAGTTCAGTTGGATACATTTTCTTTGAAGAGAAATAATACTGAAAATAATCTAAAAGCAATAATTAATATCGTTTGGAAAAATTGATATCTATACTGACACAGTTGACATCAGGAATGTTCTTAATTTTTTTTTTCATTTATCATTACTTGGGAAAAGTTATTTACCCAGTTGCAGGTGGCATCAATTTTTTTTTATGAAATTTTGTTAATCGTTGCGATTTTTTTTTTTACAAAATTATATTGAATGAGGATTCAGGTAGTGCAACTCTGGTGGTCTCACATTTTATATCTCATAATATTCAAATATGTTATTTCTGTGTTCATCTTCAAAAATTAAACCCTTGGATTTTTTTCGAACTAGTTTTCTACTTTTCTCATTCACCAGCTACAAATATATCACTTTTCACCTTACTGTTAATTTAGAATCAATTCCCTTTATGGAAAAATATAGTCACTTGTGGATGAAATGATGACAATAATATAATAACTGAAACTTTTATGTAGAAAACACACTTGACTTGAACACGGCAATATCAATAGAAAACGAGAAGGAAATGCACCATTTAGATAATTCTTAAAAATTTGTATTGACGATACTCTATGAAATGAAGCAAAACAGTGGAATCTGAAGTCCTAGGAATAGAACCAACATCGATAGGTGCAAAATAACTAGACATGTGAAATAAAACTTATATACCACAAGTTTCCTGAATGATATTTGACAATAATAATACAAACGAAAAAAAAAACAACGATATTATTCGTATGTTACTACCACAGAAATGGTTAATCTGTCATAAATGCGTTGTGAAAATAAACTACGGTTAAATTGCCTTAGGTGAGCGATCTCACAAGTTACTTCAATAGGTATTATCAGTAGTGACTTGAGGTACAACAATTGAAATATTTGTGCTTTAGTTCATTTTAGGTGAGTTTTACCTGGAAAATATCCATTATCGTAAATACGAGTGGACTTTATTTGAGTTATTAAATTCGTAACACAAGAAAAAGACTTAAAATCCCGTTTCGTCCTTTTATGTGAGCCATTCCTATCAGAGCATATAGTACCAAAATTACCTAAATCATAATTCATCTATACATCATTTAAATTATGTGAAAATCTGTATAATTTCTTTAATTCTTTTTTTTTTGTTCAAAAATGTCAGCAATTGACGCCATCTGCTTTTTATTTATAAACAATTGACAATTTAAAATATTAAATTCTCCGTTCATAAACGGTTTTCGTTATTTTGGTGACACGAAATTTTCGAAAACTACAGCCACCATTCGTGGGAGTCTTTAATTTCCATTTTCGCCTTATTTCTGAATCATATTGCATTTTCCTCACACCTCTGAGTGTTTTTGTTTCTGTCTTGACTTTTATACAATTGAATATTCGAATATTTCTATAAAACTAGATCTTGTACAAATAACTTCTGACACGTCTCTCATAGAACAATATTTTGACGATTTTAATTATTATTGAAGATATAAACAAACCACAAAAAAACAAGGAAGTATAATAGGTTTTGCTTTAATTATCAAACCAAAAACTTAATAAAATGTCTCAACGTTAAATATAATTATTCATTTGTTTATTATACCTCATTTAATCAAAATTTCGTACGAATGCTCTTGACCCTTTGGCAATAAATGTCATAACCTTTAGTGCCGAATAAAACAATAATTTACAAGCTTGTTCTGGGTCGAAAGTAGTGAAAGGCAATACGATTTCAATAGCTATCCAAACAAAAAATTTTACCCTCAGCGGTAGGTTTGAAAGATGCAATATTTTGTACAATGACCATCCAAAATTTACGGTTTTATAAAAATCACATTCCTGACTATTCGTCTTTCAATCTGCATTTTTAATAAAAATGAATTATGCTGTTTTAAATTTCATTGTATTCCCTTTTCTTATTCAATTTATTTCTATTTATTACGTAACAATTTTTGATATTTGAATAATTTGACTAATTTTGGAACCTACTTCTTGCTATCATTAATTTCGCTATCCTTTATAATTTTTTTTTCATTTTTCTGTTATCATTTTGAGTTTATTTTTCAACTTAGTTTCCTTACCAAATTTGTCAAATTATTATGTTTAACGGCCTGTAGCCGGAGCCTTCGTTTCGAGTCATTTGAATGCGCATTATAATTGACAATTAAACATTATTTTTCGACGTTCTCATTCCTCAATTCTTCAAAAAAAATACTACTGGATGCTGAAAGAAAGGTTATTTTTTTCATGTGGAGGTACAATTCTCAAGTTTTTTCTTGTGTGAGCCTTTGAAATTTGAATTACCTGATCTGATATAATATCTGTGAATGTTTAATTTCTCTGAAATCAAATCATATCAAATTTTCGCTATTATTCTAATTTAACTGAGAGCTTACATGATAATTGAGACTAGAAATCGAATTACTTGAAAATGCACGTGATGGGATTCAAAATAGGTACGTTTTTCTGTTAAAATAATAAAACTCTGTCTCTTTCTGAATTAATAAAATAAAACATACTTATAGAAATAGATTCATCAACAATATCTTCGATTTAAATGAAAGCTTATTTGACAATATTATAGGAAGAATGAAAAAGTGAATTCTGATTTCATCAAGAATATAATTACTCTATATTTCCGATGTCTCTCATGTATAAAACAGATTAGATAATGAAAATATCTATTTATTTTCCAGACAACCTTAAGAAGCCTATTTAACAAATATATCTACTTTCCAGAAAATACCCCAGATTACTGACACCAATGTAACAAATGCTGTCTTTATAATTAAATAGAGCATTATCACAACTGATTCGACCGAGCGGAGTCGTTAAAACATAATAATAATTGGGAACGTTGGGCTCTAATTTTCTTGGAACCAGGAATCATACCTCACAGCATTTAAGATTTTAACTCACCTTACTTTTTCATCAGATGATCTCGACGTTCTATACTCGATGCTGGATTGAGAACTCGTTGTGGAACTCACTTTAGCACTCAAATTTACTTACTCTGTTCAACTCTACTAATTAAAATAGTTTTCTCTCAAATCAAAAGGATTTTTGTAAACTGGAATGTGAACTTTTGAGAATAAAAAGCCAGAATGCATAACACTTATATCTATTAACAAAACAATAAAGAATAACAACAAAAGATGTTTGGGACATTTCTCAAATTAATTGATAAAGTAACTTCTGATTTTAACTGAGAATATAATTTAAACAGGAAAAAAAGGTGGATGAGGCCAGATGATTTACTAATAATTTAACAAGATAAACTGCAAAAGATTCAAAATAATTCAAATACAATAAATAGTAAGAGTTGATTAGAAGAATCAACTTTTTAGAGACAGGTAGAGAAAATCAACTTTATATATATTCAAATAATGAAAATTAATGAAATTACCCTGATTGCATTTTCTGTTGAACAGAGTTGAATTATGAAAATTACAATAATTTAAGAAAACTAATGAAATAACTACGCGACATGTTAACTTTAACGAGTGAAACGAAAGACTACTTTCGAAATTGTGTCCAATTTCATAGTTCGATCATCTACCCTCTCTGCAAAGTGCTTTCTGGGTGGCCTATCTGGGTATCATGAAAATCTGTGCCTCTCAACAAAAATAACATATGCAAACTATTGGGATATTGAAAGGTTTCCTGGTACTCTGAAATGTCTCATTTGGAAATATTATTACAAGTCTCTTAAAAGTAATATGATACACTCCTTTTAAAGATGTTCCTTCGTAACCAATGTATTTCTGAGAATCTTTGTTAGGATATCGTTATTTCTACACAAGTGTTCGACGGTTTCTTGACCTGAGAGGATTAACTAGGGGTTGGGTAAATTATTATGTCCGTTCATACGATACGTTCTGTTACAGTCTTCCCGAAAGTGAAGACTAGGTCCGGAATAAAACCGACCTATGTAGGGCGAATGAACGTGGGTATACAAAGACTTTATTAGCAGAATATTTTGACATCTGATGACATAAATGATAAAGTTACACTTTCAGCTATTGTTTGCTATCAACTTTCGATAAACTTGCACCATACGAAACGACGTTCTTCAGGAATCCTGCATGTCCCTGGATAACAAATGATATCACCCTTATGACTTTTTTGAGGGAGAGGGCCATCATTCAATTTAAATCGACAAAGAAATTGGGTCACTGGGACTATTATAAAGCTTTACGAAACCTCACCACAAAAATGCCATGAGGACAGAAAAAAGACAAATCTTCAACATCAATTCAACTGTCGAAATTTGTGACTATATCTGATGAAATAATTGAATATTCCTCAAGAACCACTGGGCAGCTTAATAGTCCGTCAGAGGTCATGATTACCTATCATCATGGCAATACAAAAATGACATTTTCAGATATTTTCAAGCACTGAGGGAGACGTTACTCAAATAATTTTGAGTATCAAGACGAAAGCAAAAAGTGCCGATGAGATCGATCCTCTTATTAGATATGTTTACAGTTTATTTTGCCACATATTACACATATCGTGAACTTTTGTCTAATATACTCAGTCTTTCCAGATTCATGGAAATAAGGATGTGTCATTTCAATTCCTAAAATCAGATTTTTTACTAACCTTACAGATCTCCGTCCAGTTACCATTTTACAGACAGTTTCAAAAATTGTAGAGCGTATTATTGACAAACAGCTGAGATTACATACCAGAAAAACAATCTGGGTTCAGCGCTGGCTTTAGTTGCGATTCTACTCTTATATTACTGACGATATACTGGGGAAGCTTGATAACAAGAATGATTATTAATAATAATTCTTTAATTCCAGTAAGATCCTTGTTATATGATATTTGAAGAGTCAGTATAAAACAGTCAGCATTGTATATACAGTGAGCACGTAAAGGTTGGAACGAATTCGTTCAACGCTTGATATGGCCATTGAGGAAAATGAGCTCAGACACGTCGATTTTATTTTTCATTTGCGCATTTTTTGGTCTACTCATATTTTTGATGACGTCATCGCTGTTTGAGTTATGACGTCATTATATATTTTTTTAAATGGCCTCACACCATTTTGATAATACTTTTCTAAAAATAACTCATTATTCTGTGTATGGGTGTTATATTTTTTCATATGATCGATAACCGTATGTTCGAAAAATAAAAGATTTTGTATTCATAATAATGTAACATTAAGTCTGTTAACGTAAACTTTTGACTTGAGGTATCTCCACAAAATAAAATATTGTTAGGTTAGATCAGGAGATCTAGCTGGCCACTCTAAAAATTCTCGTCTGCGGCTAGAGGACGGCTATTATTATCACGCCGTGGCGCTCTGGGGCGACTTCGGACTTCGATCGCAGACGAGAATTTTCAGAGTGGCCACCTAGATCTCCTGATCTAATCCCCATAGATTTTCTTTTGTGGGGATACCTCAAGTCAAAAGTTTTCGTTAACAGACCTAATATTACATTATTATGATTGAAATATCCCGAAATACGGTTATGTAACATAAGAAAAAATATGACATCCATACACAGAAAAATGATTTCGTTTCGTAGGTATTATCAAAATAGGGTGAAGCCATTTAAAAAAAAAAATATAGTGACGTCATGGCTCGAACAGCGATGGCGTCATCAAAAAACTGAGTATGCCAAAAAATGCGCAACTGAAAAATAAAATCGACGTGTCTGAGTTTATTTTCCCTAGTGGTCATATAAAGCGTCTAACGAATTTGTTCCAACCTTTGCATGCTCACTGTATATATAAAATAATATAAAAAATTACGTCACAGAAATATATAAATAAAATATATAGTGGATATAAAAATAAAATAATTTCATTTGTAAAATTAATCATGAAACAGCGGATATTTGAATACATGGGCAAAAAATATATAAAATGGTTGAAAAATATCACATGTAGAAGCTAACACAAATATTAAACCAGTAGGAAAGATTCATCAACAAATATATTCGTATATCATCGTCATTCTTCTAAGAATTCATTTACTTTATAGTAACATTTTCATGCTAGAAGTTTTCTCAATTTATTTTTGAAAATGTTATAATTATTTTCACTAACAATTTCTTCTGGTAATTTATTGTGAAGCTGTATTCCTGCATAAGAAGGGGCGTTTTCGAAAAATCTTGTTTTATGGCTTGGTATCTGTAGAAGATAGCCGTGTCTTGTATTATAGTTGTGGTTATCACTATTTGTCAATAAATTAGAAAGTTTCCTTTTTATTAGTAGTATAGATCTCATGATGTATATACAAGGCACAGTGAGAAGATTGTTTTCGATGAAATATGACTTGCATGATTCAGTACGTTTCAATCCAAATATTAATCTTATTATCCTTTTTTGTGATATAAGCAGTCTTTGAGATGAAACTGCATTTTCCCAGAACGTCATGGTATATGTTAAATGGGAATAAATTAGTGCATAATATATGTTAATCAGTTGATGCCTATCAAATATGTTTTTAATCTGTAGGATGGCATAAAATCCACTGTTAACTTTTTTACTGATATGATGTATGCAACTTTTGAATGATAGATTTTAATCTAGAAACTTTCCTAAGAATTTGGTGTTTTGCGAAATGTTCATTGTTGTATTATGAATATTGATATCTGTGGGTATATGATTATTGTTATTGATGAAATATTGTATAACAATGGTTTTCGTATGATTGACTAATAATAAATATTAAAGAAATATTAGTGGACCTAGTATAGAACCTTGTGGGACGCTTTCATTTCAGATCGAACTCCACTGAGCTTCACAATGATTTTCCTATGATTCAGATATGACATCAACCATATAAGTATATTTTCACGAATTCCCAGTGAGTATAATTTAGTTTTGGTGTGATTTAGGTTAAGGCAATCGAAAGCTTTTGTGAGGTCGAAGAATAGAGCATACCCACGAGCTCTCTTTGGTGTCAAGATATTTGTAAATTTATCCGACAAACTTACAAATAGCAGTTTCAGTTGATCTACCGGGGTAAAAACCGTTTTGAGAGTCCTTGATAATCTTATGTTTGTCAAGGTAAGATATCAACCTGTTATACATAGCCCTTTTAATAATTTCAGTAAATACACAAGGTACAGTTATTTGCCTTTAATTATCCATGCAAAGAGGATCATCTTTTTTATAAACTGGTGTTACCATGCCTAGTTTCAAATCTTCGGAAAATTCGCCTAATTCGACAGATGAATTTATCATGTTTGATATAAATTCAGCAATTTGATGAGCTATACCTTTTACTAATTTTGTAGATATGCAATCAACTCCAATTGAATTTGTATTTTTCAGATCTTTTATGATTTGTATAATTTCTGCGTTATTTGCACGTGTTGCATGATTCATTAATGTCATCATTATTGTTGACGCGTTGTTCAATAGCAAGTCTAGAAGTTTTCAAAAAATGTTCAGAGAAACTGTCTTCAAATCTTTTCTCATCTTTAATAATATCATACGCAGCCTTTTTTAGTTTACCTGTTTTCTCTCTCACAAGATTCCAGATATGTTCCTGTTTGTCTACATTATTGCTGAATCTATTAATATTTGCTTGATGGAATGTTTCCTTTTGAAATTTATTTTTTTGCTTGTACGTTTTTGATAGATTCCTATACCGTGTTTTTGAGTTTTCATTGCCGATATTATTTTTTAACCAGGTTTTTTAAAGTATTTCTTTTACTTTTACTTTGATACTGTTAGATTACAGAAAAGCTTTCAACAGAATCAACTATGACATTTTGTACTCCATTTTACATTTCATTGGCTTAGATATCTCAACAATTCAATTATTTGAAAGTTGCTATCATAATAGGTCGCAGGCAGTAATGATTTCTGATAGATTGTCAAATTCAGGTTATATTGAACGGAACTATGTTCGATATGTCAACCATTGAAGCTTCATCTAGCATCTGACCCTGTTTGAATCCGGAATATGACAGGCGACCACATTCCTCGGTGCAATGTGAGTTGCCTTGATGCCAATCCCGGCGTATGGTCTGGTCTAGATTGAAAAATAAAATTTGAAGATTGTTACAAAAAATTACAAATGATACATTATTGTACAGAGAAATTCATACGAAGACAAAAGAAGTGAAAATATAGCGGATGTCCCATTTAAAAATCGAAAGTTTATGTCACCTCCGGTGAAACTGTGAAATCAGTCACGGAAATTTCCTACCATACTATTATATACGGCAATAACGAGTTCTCCGCTTTTCCTGTCTAGTTTCCCTGGAGCACCAGAGAGGGCTGCTTCTATTGATTAAATGTCACCAAGCTCTTCATGGCCGATTTACCATGTACCCACTCCACCGGACCCAGCATATCTATATCCACAATGGACTATGGCAGTTACGCCGGCATTACTCACGGTTACATATTAACGTGATCTCTACTCTACTCTACCTACTGGCTCTTATCTGATGTCTATTATATCCGTCCGTAGATAGAGGCTGCTCGCTTTCCATCGACGGAATTGGTCTTTTGTCAAGGGCAATGCTGATGCTGCTAGTTGCTGACATACAGGGTGGAATTGCTTTGGTTGTGTCACGTTCATCAGATTTTCCGTAGAGAGAGTTTTTGCCAAATTATAGAGAATAGTTATTTATATTTAGGCCTTGTTATAAACATTTAAATAACAAAAAACGTATTTTTTTTTTAATTGTTCTGCTCATAAAATGAAAACTATTAGAGCAATCTGGTTTCTCCAATTGAAAGAATTGTAGATACTCGAAATACAAACAAAATGGAATGTTTTTCGACCCGATAGGATACCGGAAAAACCGGAAAATTTGACAATTTTTTAAAATATTCATAGCTCCGCTATTTTTCAAGAAATAGGGTTGGCCCTTCTTATGAAATTATTGAATCATGTGTACTTTATGTGTGCATAAAACAGGCTCTGACGGATCATTAGTCTTGGCACAATTTTTATTTGCAGCGTGCCTGTATGCTCTAGTGATAGTCCGATTTCAATTTCTGAAACAAATGTTGAAAGTAGAAGTACAGTACCACAAAATGTATAGTCTAATTTTGCGCAAAAATGCTGCGAAATGGGTGAAAATGCTTGCAAACATGACTCCAAACGGCTGATCTGGTAGAGCGGTCGAGTGGAAGGAGAGAGCGGGAGATGAGGGGAAGCGTATTATCACGTAACCCATTCATTAGAAGAATTCCCCTCATCTCCTACCACTCGGCAGCTAACGCGTTTCACCCATTTCGCACCATTATTGTAGCGCAGAATGAGAATATAAGTTTTGCAGTTCTAAACTTCTACTTTCATAATCTGTTCGAGAAATTGAAATAGGGCTATCACTAGAGCATCCAGGCACATTGAAAGATGTGCAGAAAAAATTTCAATTGCAATTGTGCCAAAACTAACGATCCGACAGCGCCTGTTTTGTGCCCACATAAACTACACATGATTCAATACTTTCAGGAGAAAGGCCAATCCTACTTCTTGAAAATGGCGGAGTCATAAATTTTTCAAAAAATTGCAAAATTTCCCGGTTTTTCCAGTTTTTCTCCGTTTCTAATGATCTCACCGGTCATAAAACATCTCATTATGTTTTTATTTTAATTATCTACAATTCTTTTCGATGGAGCAACCAGATTGCTATATTAGTTTTCATTTTATTAGAAAAACAATTTAAAGAAACACGTTTTTTGTTATTTAAATGTGTATAACAAATTAATAAATGACAGTTGCGAGTCGAAAACATAACAGAAAATAACTACGGACTGTTCTCCATGTGATGGCATAGTCGGTTTCCTACTAGTACTTATTATTAAAAACTCACGCATTTTATGCTCTTTTGCTTGGTCTAGTTACCAAAATGAATTGATTTTAAAATTACATGAGTCGAACAAAATTAGTCTTCTGATGACGTGTTGAGTCCAAAATTTCATTTATCCCATCATTTAAATTAAATTGACTTGTACTGTTTCAAATGTCGAGGCACGTATAGACAAAGTTGGGCCCATGCGAACTTCTGATGAGGATGATGAAGAGAATAACCTACTACAGTTTCAGCCAATTCCACCGGGACCCAGAAACACATAAAAATTGTGCGGTATTCTTTAAAATTCTTCTCAAGGATTTTTCAGATATACCAGTTTGTTCCTGCCTCTCTGATAGTACCATCTGCGGATTTTCTGTGACCAATAACAAAACATTGAAAGTTAGGTTTGAACGTGAGTTGGCCCGTATCAGGCCCTCCACTGCGGTCAATGGTCTATTGTGGCTCAGTGAAAGTACCTTCTTCATTAGTCACGGGCTTACTATGTGGAATTTTGCAACGATTTTCTACACTGCCTGTAGTTTTTGATTTCAACACGCTAGATATGCATGGATATTCTTATTTGGATATCTAGCATTGAATATATCTGCTGCTTCTCTGCAACTATGAAAATGGTCGGGATTATGATGTATTTTTCCAAACAGAAATTTGTTTTTGGCATAAAATCGATTTTTATTTTTTCATCTGAGATCCTTTTTAAAACTTGTAAATAGCGATAAATTGTCATTCTGAACAACTTTTCCGAATGACAATTTATTTTTCAAACTTGAGTGTTTTGAGAAATAGTTTTTAGATTTCCCGCCAAATCCGAACGTCACTGTAAAACGTCTTCTGGAGTTTCTTCAGATGCAGAAGCGATTGCACGTATCAAAATTTGTCAAAATTTATCAATAAAAGAATTTCCCATTTGATGCGTATTTTCTGCCGTAGATATATGGTAGGAAAAAATTTATTATAATCACATTTTTATATTATTTTGCTAATCACACGGTAAATGGTCAGTGGTCTTTTGTTATCAATAATAAGGGAATCATTTTCCTTGACAAATGGATTGTTTTTTCCTATTTTGTTTAGATCTGGAAAGGTTTCCTCTTCAGATTTGTCAAATTTGTGAATTATGCATGCCAACGGTTCTTAGTCCCCTATTCCATCCTCATTCAATTCACATCTTGAAACGACTCTTTCTCATTGACAAAAACCTATTTTTCATAGAATTCAAAAAACTATCAATTCGTTTTGTTGGGAATAAGAATCTTAAATCTATTTAATTCTCCAGTATAGTTTTAATATTTTCACTTTTGAAGAATTCACGTGATGTTAATTATAACAAACGCAAAAAATCAGACCCTTGCGGCACTTCAAAAAAGTAATGATGTTGACATTCAAAATAACATTAACAGTGAAACATGCAAGCCCTCTCTTTTCAACCCAAGTAAAATACAGTGAAGAGAAAAATCTCGCTAGACAGAAACTTATCGAAATATGTTCAACATATTTGTCTTATCTATTATTGCTCTACTCAATGGACATGTCACCTCACAAATATAACTAACACGGTACAGTTTGTCACTTTCTAGCTTCAGTTTTTTCACCGTACCATATAAGGGAACAGTGTCATAAGACAAGTACGTAGTGAACATGTGCATGTATGGTGCATGGCGCCACAGACTCGATCCTAGCCTCGCAGTTACATTGGTCTATCTGGTACGGAGAACATATCGTTCTTCTAATATAGTCTGGACAAAATGAACATTATTTTCAAAAAGACTGCTAATAAAAATCAAGTGATGTTTTTTTAAGGAACAAACGTACGGTGTATTGGTAGAATATAGAGCAATAACAATAACTCGATGTCTTTTCTTCACTGGCGTATTTTTTGTTTTCTGTGAAGCAAAGGATAATTCATTGAGAGCAAACACTACCTTGATGAAACGGGAATCGGTGTTGAACCTTCAGTTGTTTTCAAAAATTTTTTTGAGCATATAAATCAACGCATTTCTGTAAATTGGAGAACTTCAGTGATTTTTGGATTTGATGATTTTGCACAAAAAAATTGATGCGACATGATTATTTGGAAAAAATAGAGATATTCACGGATTTTTGTGGGACCACCAAGTCCATACCAACTATATGTTTCTCATGTAAACGTTGGTTTTTGCAAAAAACGATTCCTAGATAAAGAAAGTTGTACCTGATTGCCGCTGTAATCGAGAACGAAGAGACGATGTGTTTGTTGCCAATGTTCAACGAGTTCATTATCTTCACTCCCACTCTAGATGAATATATGCCTCTAAACCTCAGCTGCGTGAGGTAGAAATTCGACTGTTTGGTATGACGCCTTACTGATGGCTCTATAGTACATGTTTTTATTGCTGTGCGATGGAGATTGATAAAAACTAGTTAGGGCGCATCCGCCAATCTGATGACTCGAGATCAGTCGCGGTTGCAGTCAGGAGACATAACAAGCGGCTAGCGATACGCCTGCAACTTTGGACTGAGCATGCGCCAAACTCGAGCGTGCTCGGTAGACTCCAAAAATGAACAAATATGGCTGCCATGGCTGCTACATCACTGCTCTTTCTCTGAATTTTGGATAAATAGTCGTTATATGGTAACAATTTTCAAATCGCAAGGTAGGTTAGTCAGGTCAGGTTAGGTTTGGCTAATAATTCACGCATTTTCAACTCGCAAGCTAGGTTAGTTTGCACAGGTTAGGTTTGTGTGTAAATTGCTAGCGAAAAACTAATTCAACAAATTTTCGAATCGCATGCTAGGTTAGCTTGCTCAGTTTAGGTTTCTGTGTAAAAAACAAATTCACTCATTTTCAACACGGTTTGCAATTTTGTTTTTCCTTCCTCTTTTTGCTTCTCCGCCATTAAATGACCCTCTTGTTGTACATCAAATAAATTCGAGTTTGGCGCATGCTCAGTCCAAAGTTGCAGGCGTATCGCTAGCCGCTTGTGGAGACATAGGGTCGTATTCATAAAAGTGAAGGATATTTTCCCGAGTGTGTATGATAGGAGTATATAAGGCAATACTTGAAAGTAATAGGTAGATGTATAGCATTATCTTCTTTAAGTATCTATCAAAATTACTTTAAACTTGTGAGAATATCCAATGATATTCATTGTGTAGCATGTAAATTTTCACTACTTCATTTTGTTAATTTTCAGAAACCTTTGGAGCAAGGTTCAACCTTGTGGACCTACTTTCAATGAGCCTTGACACAACATACATATATGTTAATAGTTGGTTGTCTAACGTCATTCATCGAGACCTTATCAAAATTTTCATGCTAATTTCCATTGAAAAACCACTTTTAATGATCAATTCACATTTTCTAAGTTGTCACTACAAGGAGAATAATTTAGTTCTGGATACACCATCAGAATAAATCATAACTTTTCTATATTCGACTTGCTCTCATTGAAACTGCATACGTGGTGGTCCTGTAAAAATTATTGAAGGTGAATGAGAAATTTCTTCAAAGGAAAACATATCCTACTCACTTTGGCATACAATGTTGTCTTCAAACGAATTTATGTGAGTGCTTCATATGTTTGTCTGAGTTCTGGTTATTGGGAAGGTTCCTAACGAGTGTCTTCGTATTATTGTCTATTTCAATTATTAGGGTTTAGTGATTATAAACCAAATGTTTTGATTGCTTTCGTGTTTACTTATATTTTTATTTGTCAGCTGTCCGATGATATTTCCACTGTCAGCTGTCAACTGTTTCATATTTTGAACTATCAGTGTAGCCAACTTAGCTTATGGGGTGTCTGATCGGAGACAACCAAAAACATCATTATTTTTCAGATTGGACGGTTATGCACGGAACATGCAAATATTGAAATAACTGATTGTTGGTACCCTAACTTCCTGGATAAAAAAATCTTCAAGGTGGATTTCGTTTCCGACTGTCCGAGGAGTTAGATAGTAGAATTGGTGAGAACTACAAGTGTCTAGCCATACAGGGGTTCTTGGTTTTGTTCGGCTGACGAACAAAACCTGAATTTGTAAAGTAATCCTTTGTGGATATTCCGTTCTACTCATCTCACCATCAACTTCAAAGTCCCAATTATTGATAGAAGCCTATCTTGGACAGTTACGACAATTTGGCGTTTGCAAACTTTGTACCATGCCGAAACTTTTTTTACAAGATAAAACCCTTCACAGAAGGTGAGTTTTCCAACTTTTCTTTTCATCGTTTTCATGCTAGGGACTGTATAGAACAGTTATTAACTAAAAAATGTTTATAGGGTTGTTGTACCCGGAGAAATTAAACCAAGGGAATTGTCACGGTTCTTGCCTGGTTGGGTATCTCACAAGCTTTGGTCATGCATCACGTCATCCTGTTGTGGATATGTATGGTATTAGGGCTCCAGTATAGCTCATTTGCCCGAAGTGTAGACTACCTGGTTTCGCCTGATGAATTGCCGATTGCTGTCAGAGATAATGAAGCCTTCTTCGTTGAAATTCCTTGTAGACTCCCTTCCATCATCACTCCAGTTCTGGTTGGTCTAGGATCTATTCCAAAATCTTCACGTTGGTGTTTCACTTACAATTTCTCATATAGGATGAAATCCTACCATTTTGATTATTAATTCTTATTCAATGTTGATATTATCCGATTGAAGGTTACATCTTCCAACGAGGATCTGTGAACCACCACATTGTACTATGCGTTGAGAAAATTGATTTCCTAATCAAATTGACATTTAATGAATTTAACCTCCTATGCAGCGGATATCGAATATTGAATATTATCAGAATCAAAGTCTTATTTTTGGAAACTGTTACTCTGACCAGTGAAGATTAATTCATATTAAATGTTTGTGTGTTTATTTATGTTTCATTTATTTATTGATTAACACTCTTCAACTCAACAACATTGTATGGCAAAGTCTCTTTAGTTTTGGGTATAACATCTAGATTGTCGATTTCATTGAAAATATGAACAGGATGTTCATAGAGTCAGTTGTGGAATCATCTGCGACTGAGAGTAGGAATTTAGTCGCTGTTTTCCATCGTACAAGATAACCCCTCTTGGAAGGGATTCATGTTTTAAAGAGAAACATTCTCAATTGAAAATGGAATCAATATATGATTCCTCTGGAAATGGAAAAAACCTACGATAAAATTGAAGTAACTTTTTTGTAATATCTAACAGAAAACAACTACTTACCCGGCTGAAGCCACGCTGGACATTGAACTACATCTGATAGATATTGAGAAAGACCCCATATAACTTGAGAGAAAATATCTGAAAGTGAAAGTTTGCATTTTCATTCAGATAGTTGGAAACTGGATATTTAATAGATAATCAACTATCTGAATGAAAATGCAAATTTTCACTTTCAGATATTTCCTCTCAAGTATAGGGTGTTTCTCAATATCTATCAGATGTAGTTCAATGTCCAGCGTGGCTTTTGCCGGGGAAGTAGTTGTTTTTTGTTAGATACTACAAAAAAGTAACTTCAATTTTATCGTAGGGTTTTTTCATTTCCAGAGGAGTCATGTATTGATTCAATTTTGAACATTTGAACATTTTTGGGACGATTCAAATACCTCACAAAAATCTTACCTTTACACCTACTCAAAATGCTTTATTTTACTCTTGTAGACTCCCGTATAGCATATGGAATTATCGGATGGGGTGGCATCACGAATGTATATCTAGAAAAATTGAACACACTACAGAAATATTTCTTGAAAATCATATTGAAAAAAGAAAGAACCTACCCATCAGATAACCTATACAAGGAAGCTAGGACACTAGATATTCGACAGATATTCTTTCTTAAATCAGTGTGTTTTTTACACAAAAATAGGAAACATATTGACTTTCTTTCGCATAATTACCCAACAAGGGCTAAATATTCGAATAAGGTTAAAACTACATGAGCGATAAAAACAGTGGGTACAAAATGTCTTGCGTTTCTAGGACCAAGATTTATAAATATTATTTCAGAAAGCTCCCTTTTGAACAATTCTAATTCTGAAATACATTATAGGAATAACGTTAAGTCATTTCTATTAAGCAACCAGAGACAACTTATTCATAACTTCTTTAACTAAAAAAAGCCATTTATATGTACATCAACTCAGTCATATTCTTACATAGATCCTTTTTTAATGTTTGTATATGTATGTAGTAATTATGTTGATATATAATATGTGTTTGAGTATATGTGTGCTTCTATGTTTATGTTTACTATATGTATGTATATATATGTATGTGTGTATGTATATATGTATATATATATATATATATATATATATATATATATATATATATATATATATGTCTTTGAGTACTTCTCAAAATTCAGTGTAGGATTCGCATCTCACACGTGAAAAAAAAAGACACGGACAGCAAAATTCTTGTTCTTCTTCTATTCATTTGTTTGTGTCATAAAAACCTATATATAATTCATTATTATGTTTATTATATTATATCTATTGTGAGTATTTCCATTTCCGGTGAGATTCAATTATTTTGTTAAGTCATTATTAAATACCTCTTAGATTATAAGTATTTTATATTGAAGAAATGCTAGTGAAAAATAGACATTGCAGTGACTAGTTCAACCTCAATTCTTAATTTTTATTATCTAATTTTATGTATACACATTTGCACCACGGACAGCCTATGGCTTTGTGGTTCTCCATGTTTATTTGTAAATTTCTTTGATGTAATTTATATCCATTTTAATGAAATAAACAAACTTATATTATATTATAATTGTTTCTCTTTAAAATCTAGATTGTCATTTTTCGGTTGCTCAACTTTCCAAGTAAGTACTCTTTGATATAGACATAATAAAAGTTGCTGTGGCGCCCCCTCTTATTTTAGTGACCATTCTTTTACTGTTCAATGATATGATTCTGTAACGAACCCGTAGTGCCTACCGTTGAAGAGCTGCCGTCTGCATTGCTCCTTTTTATTAAACTTTAAAGAAAATAGGGTTGCAATTGGTTAAAAATCATTGCTCGCCACTGGATTTTCATCAATACAATATCTTTTCATTGATCATTTGTAATTTGAGCTCTTTCATGACTAGCTTTGTATTTGGTTGCCCTGGATCACATGAAAGTAACTTCAGATAATGTGTTTCTGTAGGTCTTGCTGGGGTTCTCTGTAGCTTTGAAAAAAAATGCGCCACCATATCCCAATAAGCCGACTAAAAACGATGAGTAATTTTTTTTTCTTGTTTTACTCTTTTTTTTTCAACAGAATACTCATTTTGACACAATATAGGATAAGATGTAAGTGTAAATATTATATACAGATAACATTTTTATTACAATTACATTCATGATTTCACTGAAAGTGGAAATGTCAGAAATATTCACTTCTAAGGCCTCAACACTCAACATCTTCTTGAGGTATTGAGTTGACCGTTGAAAAGAAAAACAAATCGATAGGTGATACATAAGGAGAATATTGATAATGGTACAGTAATTCTACGTTTCGGATTTATACCTATTTACGGCAATAACTTTTGGCAAACAAAGTGCTGTATACCAACCTGACTTGAAATTTTCTGGATCATGTGATACCAAAGTAGTAAAAGACCTAAACGTTCTGAAGAAGAAGTGTATCATTTTTGTTACTTGACTCATACCAATACCAAAGAATGCCTCCATTCCTCGATAGATCATGTTGTGAGCAGTCCCAATCGAAACGCCCGGAAAATCTTCAACCGATTACTACAAAACACATCCGAAATGAAAGTTACCATGAAATATGGTACAATTGTGTTCGGTGAAAGGTTACTAAGATCCAACGGATCGGTAAGCGGGCCAGCAAAATCACCAAATATACCCCCACTTAATCCTAAAAAAAAATATCGATGGTTTTAGTAAAGCTGTTTCTGATTTTTTCATAAGATGTAATAATTTTACATTAGCTCTATGTTGATCTTAGAGATAACGATAGTAATATGATGGGTCTGTAGTTGCTAGGTAGGGGACTTTTTGGGGACTAGCTTGTAGTATCGCAATTTTCCAGTTGGGTGGAAATACGTACGAATCACATTCTGGATGGAATAGTTAGATTTGTTTTTGAAGCAACAAATAGTTGGAGAGCATACAAGTGGAATAAAATCAAGTTGACGATCTAAAAATGTGGAACAGAAGAAAAACAAATGATAACCTATATAATTTTAATATGTGTTTCTTATGTTAGGCATTCCGTGATTTCTATCAACTACACTTTCGAAAATTTAGATGTTTAGGCGTAATCTACAAATGAATTTTGGCAGTAAATTCTTATCATCACAGGGTCTATCAAAATTGTCATAAATTGAGGGAATGATAAACGTTATTCACAACTACGTGAGGCCTTGATTTCAAACGCTACTAAAGTACAAATATAGCGGAAAGAAGTGACGGGAGCCAAGCGACAGCTTGTGATGTGGGAAGAACTTTACTTTCATAAGGTATCCAGACATTTGTTTGCAGAGGGCTATAATAGAGAGAACACTGAGCATTCATTCTATAAATCAAAAAATAAATCGGTTGGGACAATAACAGTCCCAATTCCCAATTTCAGAAACCTAAAATATTTCTAGATTTTTTCGAGTAGTATCTCTGAATGGATATAAATATACGGATTCTGAATTGATGGTGTACAACATGCAGTACCAATATTTGGAAATGTGATACAATCATTGTCGATCATTCTGTTGTTAGCGTTTACTTTCACTCGAAACATTTTCTCCTTAAATACGTCTCATGCTTCTGTAGACCTACATTCTTCATCAACTACTACTAATTAATTGAAGAATGCATACCGGTTCCGGTGATCTATGTGGGGACCCCCTAGGTCTTCTTTTAAACACGATTTTTTTTATTTGGTTACAACGTTCTTTACGTTCTCATTATCTTAAAAAGATACTAATAATAACATCCAAATTTATACAAAATGCACTCTGCGTCCTGCATATTATAGTAATGAAGACTGCATCGTCTGCATACACTTCAATACAAAACACACTAATATTTTCCAGTCGCTTCACTTGCCTCTTGTCGCTTCGTTTCACTATGTTTGTACCTCCATGGAGAAACGACGGGACAAGAGACAAGACATCTCGTCGCTTACCAAGAAGACTAAAAACAAGGAGGGTTTAATAAGCTCTAGCCAATCAGAAACTTGTACCATCAACGCGTCATAGTGACGTACTTGGGTATGAGTACAGAGTCGAACTCAAATCAAGCAACAAAACTGTCAGCAGTAACTGTCATATACCAAGAGCTAGTACGTCACTGTCTATAGAGAACGGCGGCCATGACATGTATAACTACGTCACATTTCGTCACAAATGTTCTTTCATCTCTTTCTACTAGTGTCCCCATTGTCTTATGGGAATCAAACAATCCTTGTTTTTAGTCTTCTTGGTCGCTTACCTCCTTAGTACTTGCAGTCCAATGCAAAACTAAACTATTATTGTCGCGTTTCTAGTCGTATCGCTTGCAGCTTGTCCCGTCGTTGTACTATGCTTGTACATTTGAAATACTTTTTCAAAGCATTTTTGTTCTTCGAATATAAGCGAATTATAATTAGTATATGAGAATTACATTAGAGAACTTTCACATTCTTTATGGGCCGTGGTGGCCGGCTGGTAGAGCGTTCGCCTCTCAAGCGTAGGGTCGTAGGTTCGATTCCCAGCATGGTCACCGGTCTAGTGCGTGGCATCACCTGTTGAAATAGTAAGGGCTGCGTCTTCCCTAGCTCGCACAAGTCTCTCGAAGACTTCTGAGGATGGCGCGTAAGGGTGCAACAGGTTGACGGAAATAACAATTATGACAATTATTATGATTTTCAAGATTTTTTCGTCATTTACACTGGTTTACGATTCCCGCTTCAGTAGCCTTACAAACCTGTTGCATGAAATATTATTTTTGGGGTTGATATACAGTGTGTCCCACCATGATCACCATGGGTATCTTTTTAATGGTAATAGATACGAGGTCGGTTAAATGACACCAAATGTGGAGTTTATCAAGGCCAACTATAATGTGAAAAAATATTTTGATAAAATCTATTCGTTTTTGTTTTATACACAAATAACAGATTTTGATCATTTTCATGTCTCTTGCACGTGAATTTTGACCCACTTCTGGCGGGTCCAAATAACTGGAAATTTGGCAGATGTTCATAATTCCGGTGACAATGCACTATGGAATTTTTATTGAAATGAAAAATAAAAAATGACGGCTCCTCCAATATGGCGGATGAGATTTGTGATTATGGTCCAATTCCATTCAAAATTTGGATGTGGGGGTTTTTGAGGTCGTAGATCATGATTTTTCTGTTGAAATTTATAAATTCAAGATGGCGACTTCAAAATAGTTCTTGTTTTTGTATAAATGACGATAACTCCGTTGTTATCATCAAAAAGCTATTACTGTGACATATCATCTGCAAGAAAAAAAAAGTTATTCATAACTAAGTCATAGTGAGCTATGACCTACATTTGAAAAATAAAAGTTGGTGCTGATATCTCAAATTCTAGAAGAGTTGGTATGAATTTCATATTTTTTTCCAAATCTCATTAAAAAACTGCCATAACAATGTGAAATTCCTATTCAAATATTTAAATAAATAAAGAAGTTACGGACGAGACATGAAAATAATCAAAATCTGTTTTTTGCGAATAAAACAAAAACGAATAGATTTTATCAAAATATTTTTTCACATTATAGTTGGCCTTGATAAACTCCATTTTTAGTGTCATTTAACCGACCTCGTATCTCTCACCATTAAAAAGATACCCATGGTAAGTGGGACACACTGTATATAAGATGATGATGATGAAGTTTGATTTTCTGTACAAAGACGCAAAATGTCTGTTACTATATAGAGTGTTGGATGTTTGTAGGACAATTAGATGAAAACACAAAAAATAAGTACACTTTATTTCAAATTGTTTTGCAGGATTTCATCAGAATTTTCCTGCACTAAATACCAGTTCAGTTGAAGTTAACATTCTATGTGTTGCAGGCGGAATGCAACAGTCAAAGAAACAACGAAACGGTTTTGTAGACACGTGGGAGGCGATGAGATTACGACTTTAATTAGATATTATATATGGCTGTACAGAGTGTTTATATACAAAGTTGTTCAGACGTTCTTATTGAGTTTGTTTGATGATAATAATAACAATTGCTTTTATTTATAGAGATTGATTTTTCTTATAGTAATTGTTGCAAAATATTTTTAGAAAATGATATTGTTTATTAATTTATTATTGTTATTCCCTTTGTATGTATATACTATTGTTGAGAGGAAAAAGTTGAATTTGTTTAAAAAAGGAAAAAGGTTGATACTTATGTCAAGTTGATCGAAAATAAAAAGTACAAAAAGTCATCTGAAATTTTGATTAAAAAATACACTGAAATCAGTATTTCACAGTAATTGATGAGGTACAGGGTGGTCAATTAATGTCGCAAAGTTCGATATCTAGATATTTCGGAATTATAAGAAATTCCTTATGGGATGTAATCAGCGAACTGAAGGCACAATTCTTTATAATTTTCTTTATGCTCAAAAGTGGCTTAGTGAATACAGGGTTAACATTTTTAGATGGGATGTCATCTATATTATTGTGCAACGCCGCTCCCAAAAGGAAATCACAGTTAAAAACTCTTTCCGCGGTGAGGATCAGCATACAAACTTAGACAGATCTGGTCATCAGAACTGTCGGGAAAGAACAAAGTTGCTGCGACTAGACTATTATGCTTGCCGTTCCGATCCTACCCTACTCCTTCGGAGTGATGAAAAAGACTCAGGAAGAGCTGCGACAACTTGACGTTAATACTTGCAAAATGGTGCATCACAGTTAGAGCTTGCATCCCAAATCGTCCGTTGCACGGTAACACTTTCCAAAAAACCAGGAAGGACGTGGACTTTTGCGTTCGGAGTGTCAACATAACAGAATGGTACTGGACGAAGCCTGTAAAGGAATGATAAACCCCTTATTCCTTCTTTTCCTCCTCAGCATGGCCCGATGTCATGAAAAAGCAGGGCCGGGAGCATTATTTCGTTTGAAGACAGCAGTCCGTTCAGCGGATGAACTTGGTCTCGTATTTGACACTGAACGGGTGAACTCAAACTCTGTAACCGACTGGAAACCCGTTTAGCAAAAAGCTCATATCAAAGCTACGTAGATTCGGGTCCTCCTACAGCAACATGCGAATAAGTCCATGCATGGCTTATCTGCATTCAACAACATCGAAGACTTTGAAGTATACATCAGCATGCATAACAAGCAAATAACGGCATAACAGGTATAACCAGCACAACTCGTGTTGTCTTCTCTACACTCGTACGGTATAGTCGAGACACCGGTGTTACGTTACGCTCTGGAGACTATTGAATCCATTGTGGAAAATGAGAAGTGCCAAATCTATTATAATAATATATAATTTATTTCGTTTGTTGAAAGGGACAGTTGTACAATAACAAAGAAAACGTGTAGAATATAAAATAAATGTAAATTAAATTTAAAACAAAATTATCAGTTGAGTGAAAAGAAACGATTAAGATTTATACACGAATTATGAGAGAAATTCGTCTACAGAGTAGATATTCTTATTTAATAAATGGGTTTTTAATGATTTCTTGAATAAACTTATATTAGAGGCATTTTTAATATTCTGATCTAATTTATTGTAGACCTTGCAGCCAAGAAACAGGTGGCTTCTCTGAAACTTTTTTGTACGGTGTTGGCCTGGAACAAGCATATTTCTAGATCTTGTTTCGTGCAGATGATTTTCTCCATTACGAGTAAACTTATCT
The DNA here is from genome assembly GCA_944452925.2 of Chrysolina oricalcia. Classification (NCBI taxonomy): domain Eukaryota; kingdom Metazoa; phylum Arthropoda; class Insecta; order Coleoptera; family Chrysomelidae; genus Chrysolina; species Chrysolina oricalcia. The sequence goes on from OX101812.2 coordinate 19,356,540, forward strand.
CTGTTCTGATAGACAAAAATACACAGCTCATATACATACAGGCCTGCTACAGTCAAAATGCTTAAACTTTTGAAAGTGTCTCTACATGAGACCCTCCATCCTAGACCTTCCAATATCATAATTGCCATTTTTTGTAAAACAAAAACTCTTTCCCATGAAACAGATGAACCCCAGTTAAGTATCCCATACCTCAAATGGCTATTGATGTTGGCATAATATAAACTTAACAATATTGATTTGCTACAGTGATTGGACATAAATCGCAATGCATAGCAGTTCTTACGTAGTTTCGCACAGAGACTATCAATATGTGTTTCCCAGCTCCATTTATTATCAATATTGACACCCAGTAATTTAGTTGTCTCTGATGCATCTATTCTTATATCCTCATTTTCAAAGATAGAGAGGGTTTTGGTTTGATTGCTCAGGGAAAAATTAACTAACACTGTTTTTTGTACATTTAAAGTTAGGTGGTTTTTTGCCGACCACAAAATAGCTATTTTATAGGCAGTTTCAGTTGATTCCACAAGACTTTCACATCCTTTTGTGATACTATAATATTTGTATCATCAGCATACGTGATCACTTGGATTGTTGACAGGTTCTGTAAAAAGTGAATGAGATCATTTGCATACTTGAGAAACAGAAGGGGGCCCAATATGGAACCAATATTGGAACTATACCCATTCCCCATGCTTAGGCAAATACAAGCTAATAAGCCTGATGTAGTCCTTGTTGACCACCAAAGTAGGACGGTTTTCGTCATGGAGTCTTCTGCTCCAGGCGAAAAGAATATCGTCCGAAAAGAGGAGAAAAACTAACTTAATGACGTGATCTGCTCTCTGAACATCGTAGGCTTTACCCAACCAAACCGTTCTGTCAAAATGGTGTTCCTGATCGAAGGAGTCCTAGGTGGAATGCTCTTGAATTTGAAAATTATACCGGCGTAGTATGCTCAGGTCACATGACTCTTGGACCCAATAGTCACTTACCCTACAGACGTGAGATTTAATCTTGAATGACTAATAACCTCTGGAGGGCCAGGGATGAACGATACCAATCGATGCAGAATTGAGTTTTACATGTGATAAGTTCTGGCAGATTATTCATATGGAAATCATTTGAAAGTGTTTAAATGAAACTGTGATTTTAGTGTATATTAAGAGTAATACCTTTAAGTAATGCTCGGGTTGGATGGCACCCAATCGACATTGGGATGTCCCTGCATGTCCTCCGGATCGTAGCGTTGCGAATATCTTGGAATGCTCCAGGAAATTTCCTTTGCAAACTTCAAATTCAGATTCAACGACCCCAAAAACATAGAACTGAAGAGAAACCGACTACTAGAATCTTGTCCACGTGCAACTACCATTTGATTGGAATAATTATCTCAAACTGATTTCCAACTAACTGTTAGAATTGAATGATTTCATAGATAGATAGATAGCTCTACCAAAAAACTAAAATAAGATAAAAAATGAGAAGTTTACGATCTATTGATGATACATTCCAAAACATATTTGAGAGGACTGACATTGATATCACATATATCACAGACCAAATTATAATTAGAACACTTCAACGACACTGGTGCCCTGGGCATAACATTTGTTCGAATATTTTCACAATAGAAGGTCGTCTCATTTCTAGAATTAAGGCATGGAATACGAAAGTTGATTTTTTGTAAAAGTGAGGCGCACGAAAAACGATTATGCAGTGACTTGTAGAGAAATGATATTGTCACAAAGAGACGACGAAATAAATTACATCGAATCGATTCAAAAGGATTGAATAATCGATCCCTCTTTGGGGATACGTTCCTGTTTGTTTGAATAGCTGGTATTTCAAGAATTTTCTTTGAACAGCTTCCACAGATATAATTTCAGTGTTGTATAAAGGATACCATATCAGTGCCCCATATTCAAGTTTGGACCTCACATACGCATAGAACAATGTGAGAATTGCCCCAACATTGCGAAACTCCCTAGTTCTTCTCATAATGAAACCCATCATCCTATTTGCTGAAGATACAATTTCATCAATTTGCAGAGAAAATGTGAAATCACAATCAAACTTAATACCAAGGTCTTTTATCTCCATGACCCTATTGATGATATTGTTATCTACTTGGTAGGGAAACTCTATCATCTCTTTCTTTCTCGAAAATGATAAAATGAAATATTTTGAAATATTCAATCGTAGATGATTATGGAGACACCAATCGAATACTATAAATCTACATCTTTTTGTAAATTGCTGCAGTCTGTATTCTCTTTGACAACTCTGGATAACTTCAGGTCATCAGCGTGAAAAAGTTTCGAACATATAATTTTCGCTAAATCATCAATAAATGATAGGAGTAGAGGTGGTCCTAGATTTGAGCCCTAAGGAACACCGGAACAACAAAGGGTATACAAAGGGGACTGAAAGCTTTCGTATTCTGCGTATTGTTTCCTACCAAATGAATAAGTTGTAAATAAGTTTATTAAATTCACAGAAAAACCAAATGACGTTAGCCGATGTAGAAGAACGTAAAAGTCAATTTGGTCAAAGGTCTTTTGAAAGTCAGTGTAAATAACATCGATTTGTAATTTTCTATCGAGAGCCTCGGTAACACATTGTGATAATCACGCTAAGTTGGTAATGCAAGACTTTTTTTCCACAAAGCCGTGTTGATCATCTGATATAACATTTTTGATCGAGTCATAAAGGAATAAATAAATGATTGTTTCAATAACTTTAGAAAAATTACTCAGCACGGAGATTGGTCTATAATTTTTCAACAATGTTCTATCGCCTTTTTTAAAAATTGGACAGACACGGGCTATTTTCCATACATCGGGAAAGGTAGAAGTTTTTAATATCAAGTTGTAGATATGTCGTAATGGGGTCAGTAGAGGTTGAATGTAATCTTAAACTAAAAAACTTGGTATTTGATCGGGACCAATAATGAGTTTATTTTTCATTTCCTTTGTAGCTTTTATCATTGTTTAAATAGAACATAGTTAGTCAATGCCTGTGGAAAAGGTATTGGACACAAACGCGAGTGTCATCTAGCGTGATTAGTTACAAACATGAATATTTGACGTCATTTTAATGCAGGTTTCTTCAAAAAACCCTGATTTCAATGCTCTTCCATTGTTTTAATCAAGTTACGACATGACTTGGACGCCAGATCACTGAAGTAACGACATGACATGGATGCGAGCTCACTATCGCCATCCATTTTGATCCAATTATAATCCCATAAGATTGACTAACTATCTTCTATATAAACAATGCTTTTATGATATCCATTTCACTAACTTGTTCGATGTTGATACATTGAAAATGACAAGGAATATTTTTGAATGCATTGGTCAGATATAAGGTAGACACTCTTAAAATAGTTTGCATGTCTTTTAATTAGGCTCATTCGTATGAATTTGCAATATTACTTTAACTTTTTATATCTCTCAGTTTCTGAATACATGGTATAGTAGTTACTTCAAAAATGTTATCACCGTTCACAAAGCTAAAACAAATTAAATTATTTCATTCAATATAATTGAAGACAATTATTTCGATTACACGTAATCTGTAGCTCTGGTGACACTTATCTCTGGGAGTACAATTATTCAGCTGATTTGAAGGCCTACTTCTCGAAACGTGCTTTGTTGTACTTTAGTTGTTAGCAGCTTACCCATATGATGTAGTAGGAAATTTGTTCCTTACCGTTCTAACTCAAACTCTGTACATGATGATCATAATTTGAAATTGTAGCTCGAAACTAGAACGAGGTGCTTTTACCATAAAGAAGCCTGTTTCAGTCGCTAGGAAACCCAAAGGCGGATATTTCAAAACATATTACCAAGTGAATAAATTCAGTCTGCAGGCGGAGTGCCAAAGCCTCAATACAAGTTCATTTCTAATTCATGGCATTTAGATTTACACCGAACAAAAGAGGATGCAGAACAGAGTTGGAATATAAAAGAGTTATTAGGGATGACACATTCTTTTATGGGCAGATAACTATCCTGGAACAATGTCAGTTGGAACAAATTATTATAGGAGTGATCGTACTGTTACGTTTTCGAGTTCTAATAAGTTCAAATATTCAATTGCCTAAATGGCTTTCATTAATCAACTCTCACAATTGCATTGGTTGTATAGGAAAATATCAGTTATGGGACAACGAATAATGCTGCACAACAATGATAATATTCGACGTTTTGATTCAGCGCAAGAATATGTACTTCTAGACGATTCCATAGAAGTCTTTGAAGGTTCCGAACGTCCAGGTCGTTTCTAGGATATTTCACAAGGATTCTATTAAAAATGGGCGTGGTTGTTGTGATTGAAGCGCATCATCTTCTCTACCATAGGGACGTGTGTTCAAATCCCAGTGTGGTCACCAGTTCCGTCATACATTGAAAGGTAAGGGACCCGTCTTCTCTAGCTCGCACAAGTCTCTCGAATAATTCTGAGAGTTACCTTGAGGGTGCAGTCAGTTGACAAAAAAAACAAATTTAAGAACAATTTTTCGTTGCCAGTTTCGTATCACTACCTCCTCCTCTAGGTTAATCTGTCTCGGATATCACCACCATTTTGGTTGTTCCTCTGGAACTGATTTGGGGGATCATGGCATCGGTATTCTACTATCCTCTCCACGTGACAAATTTTGGGTTCGCTCTTTGGGGTGAGCTGCATATGGTATACCAATGCGTTGACTTTCCCAATGAGGCATTAGATTCTGTCCAATTTATCTGTAGCTTGGAGCATTTTGTTTTTTTTTCTTTGAGGTTGGTAGAGCCATATAGCTAAGTGGCATTACCCGACCCAAATATATTCCATAGAGTGTTCCTGTCAAATTTGAATTTTGTTTTGTCACTGGATATTTGAAGACGACGTCTGCACAACTCATGTATTTCTCGCAATTCTTCGACACGTTCTGGGAAAAAACTCTGTCCTCTGTATTTCTGAGGATATTTTCAAAGTTCATCAGGAAGACATTGCGCCATTTTTCCTTGACTCCTTTTTTTGAGTTGACTTCTAGTTTGGGTTGAAGAACATAGGTCACATATCGTGCACCATTCAACAACATATCGTTCTCGAATACAAACCAATGTAATCTTGATTTCAAAAAGTTCATCTGAACCAGTATCATGAAGTGTTCGACCGAATCTTCAATGCATGCCCCAGTTAGTTCACTACAGTTGCTCCATCTGGGCTCTCCTTTGGCAACTGCACCAACTTTGGAAACTTCTTGCCTCTCAGGTCTAACCCTATCCTTCAGTCAGCTTCAGACCAACTTCAAATCTTTCTCATTCTTCTGAATCTCTCTCTCTCTCTCTCTCATTTCTTCTTCAGTCTATGAATTAGATTCTTGGAGCTTGACTCTCACAGTGGTAGCTTGCAGTATTTCCTTGCAATGCTCGTTGTTGAGTATGTTGAGTTCTTTGTTTTCTATAATTCTCAACATAGATCTTGATCGTCTTGATTTTCTCAATGTGATTGCTTAGAAAGATGTTTACGTTGCCATTCCACAAAACGTTGTCTCTTATATTGGGCCGTGGTGGCCATGCTGATAGAACGTTCGCCTTTGGAGCGGAGAGTGGAGGGTTCAAAGCCTCGCATGGTCATCGGTCCCGTGCATGGCATGGCATCACACGTTAAAAGTAAGAGCTGCATCTTCCCCAGCTCACACAAGTCTCTTGAAGACTTCCGAGGGTTGCGCGTAGGGGTGCAATCGGTTGACAGAAATAACAATTTTAACAACAACAATTTTTTTAACAATATTCAATATGGTGTCGTTCTCCTCCATAATATTCAGCCCCAAAAATCATTTATCCATTATTTCAGCAAATGACATAGAATGTTCCATAGTCTGTCTGGATGTATTTATCCAATGATTGGTGCGGTTTGTCCAGTAGCAGTTTCCAAAACGATATTCGTTTTTATCGGCTTCACAGATACACATCACTTGCCAAAACCGTTTATAAGTAGTAGGTAGTAGTGTCTAACTGTGCACACCTAAAATTACGAAACACCAGCAACAGTTTTTCAACAGATGTACATACATCAAAAACAGTAAGTCCCTTCATATATACAAATCGTTTTGGTATTTTTGTATACTGAAAACGAAAAGTATCATTTGATTCTTGAAAAGAAATGTAATTCCTTGTTGCAAAAACGATTCATGTCCAAATGACGAACAAGAAAATACTTCTTTTCTGGAAAGAACCATTGATGATTTGAATAAGGATGGTTTGAACTACGATAAACATATCATAAAAAACTCGAACATAGATGATCTGAAACAAATTATTTGTGAACTGGAAAACGATAAGATCAAACTAGAGAAAGAAAGAAAGCGTAATTCAAAATATTTTCGAAACAACTAATGCAAGAAAAAAATTGTTTTGCTGAGAATTTCTGTGGAAAATGAAAGTTGTAATTTGGAACTAAAAGATTTCGGAAATTTCAGCATTGAACCAAAAGAAAGACACAAGCTTAGGTGAAGAGCTGCTGTTGGATAATGGTTGTCTCGAACTGGATACCGTTGGGGGCTTCCTTCGTTACGAATCCAAAAAAAATGAGGACAGGAAAAGATATGGAAACCTGGGTTTGAGAAAAGAGGCACAGAGAAAACAGTTGAAATGAATAAAAATTTAGAAAAAAATCAAAGGAACATGACTAAAATTGGCAGTGATATTCAACAAGAAGAAACTCAAGTCTCCAAACGGAATGAAGCAGAGGAAGTGGAGCTACCTGAACTGATACCCAACGAAGCAAATGATGGAAAGACGAAATCATGCCAAAACTCTATTATCTTGTAAAAAGAATTGAAGAATGAAATCATGAGCTTGGGAGACCCATATTCAGGAGGATTTTCAAAAGTTCTGATTAGAATTATCAATGGTTCATCTCAAAATAACAGTCAAGAACACAGTACCACTATATAGAAAGTGACCTGATAATTTTTATAAAACTGTAAATTGTGGGGTAGATAATTTTACTATAATTATTTTTTTTCTTCTTTGGTGTCTTGGAATCGACTGCTATGGTCTTTAGCCACGTGTTCTGGATAGGCCTTGTTACTAACTCCATGCGCCACCTCAGGAGCAGCACTGTTAATTGGAACGCAACAGTGAATCGTGCAGGACTCACCCCAGTCCAGCCACTAGATTTGAATAATTTAATCGGTCAAATTAAATTAAAAAATCCCAGCCGCAACTGGGGCTCGAACTCCGGACCTTTCGACCCAAAGTCGGACGCTCTAACCACTGCGCCACGCCCCGACATTTTTATTATAATTATGTTCAAAACTCAAAATATCAGTAATACTAGAACGTTTAATATGGCAATAAAACAGTTACCATCATGAGATATCCATGCAGGTTTTTTTTTCATCAAAACATAGGTACAATGTATAAAAAATAAAATTTCAGGTTTACATCTTTTTGTTAATAAGTACCATGCATATAAACCCAGAAGTACTCTGCTTTCCTGAACACTGGATGAAGCCAGATGAGGAAACTGACAGAATACAAATTATTGTCTTCATTCTCAGGAAAAGATATGATTCATGGTGACACTTGTATTTACACAAGAGAAGACAACTTTGAAAATCTACGTGTTTCTAGTGACAATCTCCCTCATATTATATGAACCAACCAAATGCCACTGTCTCCAGCCCGTGGTATTTTCAAATCGGTGTTTCACTTCTTCCTTATTTATACGTTTCCATAGTTACAACAATTTCTGTGAATAGAGAAACGTCAGTTTGACGGTTCAACTCTTCAACTGACATTAATGACACATGATGAACATGATTCCTGCAATACGCATTTAGTCTTTAATAATTTAATGTATTCGTAAAATTGTCTGATCGAATATCCCTTCAAAATGCAGAATTTTCAAAATACTTTCACCTTGCCAGTCGCTCAAACTATGTTGCTGTACAGAACACCACTCGAGCAAGCTCTCGTGGTGTTTCTAAGCAACACAGTTTTCGTGGCAGCAAGGTGAAAGTATTTTTTGAAAATTCAGCATTTTGTCAGGATATTACTACTGAAAAGTGTATAGAAGGAAGGCCATACTATTGAATACTCTTGTGTGCAATGTATGAATTCACCATTGAAATTTGGGTAGTATAGATGCTTTCATGGGAAGTTTTGAAAATATACTTCAGGAGTTACTAATTTTTGTGATTATAAAATAGTTCTCCGCGGAAATTTCAACATCAATCTTTTTCAAAAAAATAATACTTTTACTGAATTGTTAGGATTGCTTCTTTTCTGCAATTTTCATCAAACAATTTTTGATGCAACAAGAATGACAAAAAAGACTGCAATCCTATCGATAACTATTTCGTAAATGTCGAAGATGTTGAGAATGAAGTGTTAGTTACAGCCCTGTCTGATCACCACGGTCAAAAAGTGAACTTGGACAATATGACTGCCACTCAAAAAGTTAATAAAACAATATTTTCCAAAGTAAAGTTAATACATTTCAGAGATGAGCTACAGTTCGAAAACAGGGTCGAATTACTCAAAAATGCAAATGCCAATGAGACATATTGCTTGGTTAATGGATATAATCATACCAAAAACAAAATATTCTCTTAACCCTTTGAGGTCGAAATGAATTCGAAAATTTTAAAAGTGAAAAATAATGAGAAGTTTTGATAGAAACGTTCATTAACACAGTACCACTATACAGTGCGGCTTTTTTTAGTCCCCCCCACCTGTTAACTTTAGAACTGTTCGACGTACAAACATGAATAACAAACCGTTTGGAGGGTTCACCGATACTACATTTTGAAACAAAAAATATGGTGATTGCTCGACAGGGGGCGCGGGGGGCACATCAATTCAAAATTTTTAAATGGCATGGGAGGTCGAGTGTTACATCGTTGAAAAGAGAATTCAATTCTCTTTACAACCATCTAATTTTTTTTTAATTTCGTTAATATTGTTTTTGCAATTCAAATTCGAAATATCAAATATAAATGCGGATCTGAAAACTAGTCATACCTTGATAAATTTGAACGGTTTGTTGTGGAATAATGAAACCAAAAACAATAAATGCGGATCTGAAAACTAGTCATACCTAGATTTTGAACGGTTTGTTGTGGAATAATGAAACCAAAAACAATAAATGCGGATCTGAAAACTAGTCATACCTTGATTTTGAACGGTTTGTTGTGGAATAATGAAACCAAAAACATAGCGAAGGGTTTTATCGATACTACTTTTTGAGAGAAGAAATATTGCAATTACACTACAGATGGCGCTGGGTGCACATCAACTAGAAAATTTCGTTAGGCATAAAAATCGAAATTGGGAAAAACTAAATTCAAAAATATTTAGATGGTTGTAAAGAGAATTGAATTATCTTTTCAACGATGTGACACTCGGACCCCCATGCCATTTAAAAAATTTGAGTTGATGTGTCCCCCCGCGCCCCCTGTGTAGCAATCACCATATGTTTTGTTTCAAAAAGTAGTATTAGTGAAACCCTCCAAATGTTTTTTTTTCATGTTTGTCTGTCGAACCGTTCAAAAGTTAACAAGGGGGGGGGGACTAAAAAAAGCCGCACTGTATAGAAAGTGACCTAATAATTAATAATTTTCATAAAACTGTAAATTATGGGAAAAATGATTTTACTATAATTATTTCAAAACTCAAAATATCAGTAACACTAGAAAGTCAGTGGAAATAAGACTCAAATAACCAAAAAATATACAAATTATCCTGCAGGATGTGGTTACTACTGCTAACCACTAGGAACTAAATCGTGCTAAATTGCAACTTAACAAATGCCTCAAAAAATTTTTTTTTGTTTGCAAGGAACTGAAACTTGATTATTCTTTCATTTTTGATGAAACAACGCAGAACAGTTCCTGTCTTTATTTGGGCATAACCCAACTTGGAACAATGAACATTTCCAAATGTTTGGCTCAATTCGACATCATATAAATGTCACTAAAGACAAACAATCGGCAATCGGCAAGAAGAGTAAAAATGATGCGTAGGCAACACAATAAACACTGTGGCTACGATGTAAAACCGATAGGAAAATAAAAGGCTATCAGTCATGTGATTTTCACTTATAACCAGTAGTCTTCAAAGGGTTAATGAACAAAGTGAAGTCATGGATAACGGCTGGTATCAAAGTTTCAGGCAAAATTAAACGAATATTATTTGAAAAACATATTAGACTACTAGTGACCAATGCATGTTATGAAAAGTATATCAAAATTTTGAAAATGGTCAATAAAGAAGCGAAAGTGCTAAATAATTTGGAAATAATAAAGAAAACGGAAAATAAGAAAACAGCCACCTGGGGTTTTATGAATAATATAACAAGAGTTCAATTTAAAAAAAAAATAAATCAATTTGATTGAGAAAAAAAAATTATCTTGTACAAGTGGTTGTGATATCCTTGTGCAAGAAGAAATCGAAATCCATGAAACCATGAAACTAAACCAAATCTGGAATACTATTTCCAGAAACTCTAGGAAAGTTCCATTGAATATCAACTACTAGCCAATATGGTATATCGACAGGCCTCATAGCCACGCCCCCAACTCCAAAGGCGATTTTTTAAAAATCGGATTGAAAAACATAAAAACTATAACCATTTATTGTTTCTATAATCCGTGGACTAGCTAGTTCACTCTCTAAAATGACATATTTACAAGCATCGAGAATGTTGTCAAGTCCCTATACTAAAACTATGAACATGGCTGTGGATAGTGTTCAAATGCACCAAAGCTATACTTTCTTCTGTTTTTTTACGAAACTCCCAGGTTTTCGATGAAAAGTCCTCAAAAGCAGAACTTGTGCGAGCAAGGGAGATCCGGGACCTAAAGTTTAAATAAAAGTGGAATCCGAACCACTCCAGCTCAGTGACACGCAACCGGGGATCGAACCCGGACCGCCTGGGTGGAAGCCAAACGCTCTAACACCACGACCACTTCACTTTTCACTTGAGATATATTCCATGTTATGAACGTTCGTCCCCTCAGAAAAGTTCAGGTTGAAAATCCTCCAACTTTCTGAAATTCCATAGTAAAATATTCATCCTCATCTGCAAAACTTGAGCTAGTCATCTTTTTAGGATCATTAATAAATAATACACTGACAGAAATAGGCATAGATACGTTTAATTTGGCGTGGGTTGTTGAACTCTGCGTATACTTTTATCATAAATATAAACAGTTCCCAACTACTGTTATGTGTTCTACAAGTCGTCACCGTAATTGTCGTAGGAATAAATTTCATTGTGCAACTATAGGTCATTATTTTCTTGTTTCCTAGGAGAATTTATAGAATTCAGTTTCTTCGTGAATTGATTATTATCATATACCGGCCGGGCAGAAATATGGGATCTGTCAAGGACACGTTGTGTCTCACGTGATAATCCAAGCACGACGTATGCTGATATTTTGGTGTGATAATGCTGAATAAAATGTATATAGGGTGACCACAAAATGTGGAAACATTCCACAATGTCCTTCTAATTATAACCATAGCTGGTATGATAGAAGGGTATATCAAATAATTCTGTAAGTCTAGTTCTTCTAGCACTGACTTTGAACTTAATTAGATTGGGAAGTTCTGTACAATTCATTGTATGACTAAGGATTATATAAAACATGAAAATCAGTTAGTTGTCATCTGTGTTTTAATTATTTTTGTATTCATCCCTCAAATATCCAACTTTAAAAGCACATATTCTTAAAAATCCTGGACTCTCCCTATGTGATTCACCAATACATTATAATCAGGGTTCTATACAAGGGAAGCATACTCTTAATTCGAAAGAATTTGAGAGTAGTGTAAAAGTTTCAAAGTGAGATAAGCAAAAAGAGTTAAAGGTTTTTTTTGACAAATAATTACAATTTCAGTAATTTACTAACAACTAGGTTGACTTGAGGTATGAAAGTTGATTTATTATCGAAAATAACCCCTAGATTTTTATTCAATTGTACTGAATGAAAATTGTGGTTTTCAATAAGTTTATTCTGATGATCAATTGAATTAGTAGTTTCAAGGCAGTAATTTTGATACATTTCCTAAAATTTAAGTTCAGATTCATTCATTTCACACCAACGTACTACTTTCATGTGTTGCTATATAGAAGTGTGGCAACAGAAGCTGATGTGATTGTGTTGAAAAAATTCAGATCGTTAGCAAACATTGGAAATTTTCAAATTTTTATAATGAAGACAAGTCGTTTACAAAATAAATAAAAAGAACAATTCCGAGACGTGAACCTTCCGGAACACCTGATGAAACATTTATTGATGTTGATATATAATTCCCATCTTTCACAAATTGAAATTTTTCAGATGGGTAGATGATTATTCATTGGTTCTCTGAAACTATATGCTCTTAGTAGCAATAAGATCGAGCTTCATAGCCAATGATTTGAATCCTAATAGGGAAAACACAAAAGCTTATAATCTTATCAAATAGAAACATAAAGTTGGCAGCCTCATCAAGAGGTATAAAGCAAAAAAGTATCTACCCAACTGGTTTTGCTTAGACGTCTTAAAATTTCAGTGAACGTTCCTACTTCCTAACCATGCACTATTCCACTCTCATTGAGTTATGGAATTCTTTCATAGGGAAATTCTCCACATTCAATAAGGGCCTTTCTACTCCAGAAACTTGATTTAAGCACCGGGCAATGGTTCGTGTCAGGAATATTTTAAAGAATTCAAAATAATGAATATATCTTTCCTCTGTGTCCAGTATCAAAGTTTACTGGAAATAAACAAAAGAAAAAAATGTTATTACTAAAAGTCATCAATATCATAACTCCTCAACTAGAGATGTTGACCACGTGCGACCTCCAAGTTACAAGCTTGCAATCTCAGATTACAATTCTCTGGATTTTGCATCTATTCAACAAAATAATACGTGAACATAAAAACCTTCATTTCATTTCTTTTGAAAGAAAGGTATAAAATCACTTTTGAAGTTCCAATTATTACTTGGTGGATGAATACTTGGGCCATCTATCTAAATTGGATGAATGATCGTACCACCCATGTGGTTTTTCATGCAGTTCTTAAAAAAATTATAGTGTATCAGAAAGTGACTTAGCTTTTTATGTACTTACTTTTTTTTACTTATTAATATTTGTTTTATCTCGTCATGTTTTCTTGTTTTCACCTGGAATAACAATTGAGAATGTGATATCAAATTTAACTTGCCTGATATGCTATTATTTCATATAAAGCGTAGTTATATGAACGATCTGATTTGATTTGATGATTTACTCGTCGAATGCCTTCGAAAAAGCTGTATAAATAGGGTAAACCTGGTTTTTATCTTCTACAGCATTAATGATGAAAATTTTGTAAAAGATCAAGTTTTCCGATATAGATTTTCCAATACTGAAACCATATTGTTGATCGTCAATAATTTGCCGACAATCCCTCAAAATGAATTTTGCTATAAGACAATCTAATAATTTTGAAATTTTTGACTGGTTACAAACAGCTCTGTGGTGTTCAATTTTGTTGTTCACCTGTTTTATGAATGGGTTTCAAAATATTTTTCATCTAGAATGCGATATGATACTTTGGCGTTTAAGAATTACCGATGTAAAAAATCTGTAAAATTTGTTTTTACGAAACTCCTAGGTTTTCGGAGAAAACCCCTCAAAAGCAGAGCTTGTGCGAGCAAGAGAGATCCGGGACCTACAGTGACACGCGACCGGGGATCGAACCCGGTCCGTCTGGGTGGAAGCTAAACGCCCTTACACCACGACCACTTCGCTACACCGATGCAAAATAACCATTCGAGAACGGAAAAGGATTATTTCTCATTCGAGATGCAAAACAATATTTTTTAGAAAACTGCAAAAACACGACCTAGGTTGCACTGTTAGCATGACATAGCTATAAATTCATTGTTCTGAAGTTTTCGAAAAAGGGCTGTTGAAATGGAGCATCGAATGCTTGTGAGCCCAGGGCCCTTCTATGGCATTGCAAAACCAAATATAAAGACATCCATGAACAAATGAATGCAAACCTTAAAACAAGAATGGTGATATAACTACCCAAAAATGAGGTAAGCAAAAGAGTTCGTTGAAGGAGTCTCGTCCAAATTCACAGCAGACGTACTGAGCCACAAACAGAAGACTTTTAGAATAATGTTGGGTCTGCTGACGGGTCCTTGCCGGCTCAATAGACATATGAGCCTGTTGAGTCTGGCAGAGAAAAGCCTATGTAGGTTCTGCCAGGAAGCAGAATAGACAGCACTGCACATACTATGGCATTGCGAAGGTCTTACAAGATGAAAGGTCATGCAGTACGGAAAAGGAAAAGCCATTAGCCACTCAAAGAAAACGCTGTAAATGCTGTGGAGTCTCATTAGGAGAATCAAGATAGACAGTGTGTTCTAAATCATATGGAATTCCAGAATAGGCCGGAAAAGTGGACTAGGCGAAAGAGCCAAATCCGCACTCAACTCAACACTGTCAAATGTCTTGGATGAATGTATAAATATACAAATGGATAAGCTTGGACTGGTTTAAGGAATCTATAATTTTTTTGTGGAAGAGCTAAATTTGCATCTTCCGTAACCGTAGCTATGAGATTAAAATTTATACTCACGTCATTACACAGATATGAGCATGGTAATATCCATCTTTTGAACCAGAATGTGATGATAGACTGCTTGAAGGAGACATGAGGTTAATAGCTACTACCTCCAACTTATCCTTTCCAACGCTCCTCTCATTTTTGAAATCCACTATTGTAACTTTTGTTTCATTTAGATAAATAGCTTCAAATACAAATAAGTTCGGTATAGCCCGGCTGGAGGTTATGAAGTTGGAGTGATTTTTAATCGACTCAGCAACCTGGTCAGTAACTAGAACAGATCATGTGGATATTGTTGATGAATTTGACTGTTATTTTTTGTTTTGTTTTTTCACCTGTGAAGTTATCAATGATATTCTTGTTGAGTTCGCCGAGTGACGATAAAACGGGGTTAATCTCGATTGAATTACTTATGGGGAACGACAATCTGAGAGCATCAGTGCATTTGTTTAGGAGTAGAACGAATTTTTTTAATGCTGCCTTGGTGTTATTCACTTATTTCTGAATATGATTTTCAATAATTTCATGTAAAATTAATTGGAATCACTTTATTAGCCCCGAAAACTTTTTAGGATAAGTCATTTAGGACTTCACAGAACTGTCTTAGCATTTCTACGTAATTCAAATAATAATGAAAGTAATTTTAAATCCAACATACAGGATATGTATGATTGACATTGGCATACAATATAATACAATATACAATGAAGGATAAAACACATCAACTTCATTCACTTTCGATAAATTAATGAGATTGTGAAGTACAATCACAGATATAAAAATTAGTCACTGTTTTAATAATCCCAAAAATTTACATTTATCGGTTAGAGAAAGGGTGTTTCAACGTTGGAATTTTGTCTGTAGTAAAATATTACTGATAAAGTTTCATGAGTGAGTTAGCTCCACACCAGGAAGCCAAATCATTTGACATTATGTTGAATCTTTCCTTTAAAAATTTGTCGTCGTTGTTCCTCTACTTCCGGTATAAAGGAAAGAGGCCGGAACTTGAAAATATTTTGGTTGAGAAGGCCATTTTGTAAAACGCACTAACACAAAATTTCAAGTTTTTAGTTCTAATGGTTTTCCGTATATTCCTAACCAACTCTCGTCGTGAGAGACCCTGTATTCATTCAAAAATCACAATACTGCGGTATATTGGTTCAACATCAGTTTGGATACTCATGAATGTGACATGTATCTTGACGATACACTTCCTCTCTGACAAATATTACCATGCCCTCGGAATTCCCACAAAAACAACTTTATTGGTTCGAAAACTCTGTTCATAAAAAAGTAATACGATTTATAAGTGTCAAAATCCAAGATGCACATGGTTTCCAGACGCATATTTTCCTTTGTATACAAAGGAAGGCCCTCAAGTGGCTCTCTCCCTTAGCTGTGGTTGTTGCATCGGGGGCGACTGGCCACAGAATAATATTTGTAGGGAGTGACTGGTAGAACGACATAAAGTTTCGGAACAATGAGATAAAGTATTGACCTTTTGAAATCTGTAGAAATTGGTACACGTTTACTCCACAGATATTGAAGTGTAATATTATTTCAGAATGACAATTACAATTATTTTCAATAAAGTTATTGGTAATTGTTCGACTCGAAACAGCAACCATCTTCATATAATTCGAGCAACTTTCCGAAGTTCAATGAGCAGTCAATTTTTTAAGAATTTATACAATTCAATGATTTTCCCAAAGTATTGAAATTCATTTCATCATTTTAAGCTTTCAGGATAGAATTACTGCAATATAGTGATAAAGGAGTAGGATTTAATTTATCAGTATCATTATTTGTATTGATATATACTTATCTATATTGTCTCTTTGCATATGTCTGAGTCTATATTTATGTACTTTTACTTGTTTGTATGATTTGAATTAAGAAAAATAGTTTTGTGTTAAAAATTATCCATCTTGTGTATTAGGATTCCTATTTCAATTCAATAAATTATAAATATTGATGTTAAAAACAATATTGATAATACAATTTTCCGTTATTGAAAATAACGAAGATTATTTCGTTCATGATGAAATAGACCAATCAGACACCACCATTTATCGAATATATTTTGTTTAAATAAGTGATAATTTCACAAGAGCTGTTTAATCGCGATTAAATTTAAGTTCTCCATATTGGTTTTAGTTGTGTCGTTTTTCAGGGATTCTTACAATTATTGGCAACAGTTTATAGATAGATAGATAGATAGATTGATAGATTGATAGATAGATACATAGATAGATAGATAGGTAGATAGATAGATAGATAGATAGATAGATAGATAGATAGATAGATAGATAGATAGATAGATAGATAGATAGATAGATAGATAGATAGATAGATAGATAGATAGATAGATAGAATCTGAAGAAACCTGGAAACAAGCCTACACTGTTATAAGATACGTGATAGAAACTAAGGAAAGAGAAAGCAGAAGTCAGTAATTGACAGACAGCCTTCACGCTGAAGTAATGCGAGAGCGGATGCCAACGTGAAGAGCTAAGATGAACGAAGGGGAAGTTTTTTTTTTTTAGTCGGTAGGCGGCCGTAAGGACCGAATCCGACACTGACCAGCCGATAGAACACCAGGCTGTTGCGTCTTTGGAAGATGTTTTACCCCTTCAGCAAAAAAAAAAAGATAGATAGATTGATAGATAGATAGATAGATAGATAGATAGATAGGTAGATAGATAGATAACGCCAAAGAAAGCTACGAAGTACCTAGGAGTCGTGCTAGATACGAAACTCACCTTTGCCGCGCACGTAGATATGGTATCAAAAAAAGTAGAGAAGACAGTGTCAGCACTGTCTGGTCTCATGCCAAACATCAGGGGACCCAGAGCCTCCAAGAGAAAGATTTTGATGAGTGTAGCCCAATCCCAGATCTTGTATGCTGCACCAGTTTGGCACTCGGTTACTGGCAATACAAAACTGATAGCAAAACTTGCCAGCATCCAACGCAAGATGTCAATTAGAATATGTTCTGCATATAGAACGATCTCCACGGACGGGGTTAATGTAATAGCTGGGGTACCACCTATTGATCTCCTCATACACGAGAGGAAAGAGAAATACGAAGGGACAGCTGGACTTACGGCAAGGGCAAATCTGATGACTCGGTGGCAATCCAGATGGGATAATGCCAAGTATGGAAGATGGACAAACCGACTGATACCCAACATAGAGGCCTGGGTACGCCGATCATATGGAGAACCAGACTATTACATAACCCAAGCAATATCTGGGCACGGCTGCTTCAGAGCATACCTCCACAGTCGCATGAGAGCGGAGTCAGAGAACTGTCCGTATTGTGGGAATCGGGACGATGCAGAACATACATTGCTTGTATGTCACAGGTGGGAGAGAAGTCGACAAGAATTTCTTGCTGCAACAGGAACACCCTTCGATGAAAGGAATTTGATGACCATGCTTGTATCAAGTGAGAAAACCTGGAAAGCATCCTACAAGACAATAAGGTATATAATAGAAAACAAAGAAAAAGAGGACAGAGAAAGGGAATGACAGAAAGCGGAAAAGACAATAGGTCATGACAGCCCTCACACTGAAGTAATGCGAAAGCGATTCCAGTGTGAGTGTGCTCTAGGGGAGGGGTTTTTTAGTCAGTAAGAATCTGACACTACCCTCCTTCAGCGGGTGTCTTTGGAAGATTTTTACCCTCCCCACCAAAAAAAAAAAAAAAAAAAAAAAAAAAAAAAGGTAGATAGATAGATAGATAGATAGATAGATAGATAGATAGATAGATAGATAGATAGATAGATAGATAGATAGATAGATAGATAGATAGATAGAAAGATATATAGATAGATAGATTGAAGCTAGATTTTTGGAATTTACATTAGAAGAATTGCAAACTGCAAGCAGTAAACTGAAGAACAACAAAGCTCCAGGACCCGGAAGCATCCCACCGGAAATTATCAAACAAATAGCAATAGATCGACCAAAGCATATACTGAGAATTTATAATAACTTAGCAAACAGAGCAAGGTTTCCAGCTGAGTGGAAACGGGCCAGAATAGTGCTATTGAGAAAGGGTAATAAACCAATAGACAGCCCGTCATCATACAGGCCAATATGCCTATTGGATGTAGAGGGCAAACTTTACGAGCAGTTGATACTGGTGAGACTTAAAAAGGAACTCAAATGAAAAGGAGATCTTTGCGAAGAACAGTACGGCTTCAGAGAAGGCCGACAAACAGTAGATGCTATCAACCGCGTAACGGAAATAGCGAACGAGGCAGCATCATACTCGCATGCCCACCGGAGAATGTGCGCAATGATCACTCTGGATGTCAGGAATGCATTCAATAGTGCACCATGGCAACAGATCCTAGAGGCCATGAGGAGAAAGAAGATCGAGGAGAGCCTGATTACTATCATAGCGTCCTATTTGTCCAAGAGGCAGATAATATTAGAGGCTGAAGACACCAACGAAACAATAGGTGTGAGCAGTGGCGTTCCACAGGGATCAGCACTAGGGCCCACCCTGTGGAATATTTTGTATGACGATCTTCTGAGAATAGAGCTGCCAGATGGTATCACGCTAATAGGCTTTGCTGATGATGTGGCCATGGTGGTGGTCGCTAGAGGGGAAAATACTTTGATGAATACAACAAACACCGCACTTATCAGAGTTACAAACTGGATGGAAAGTAGAGGACTACAGTTGGCTCCTGAAAAGACGGAGGCAGTTCTTCTTACCACGAAAAGAAAAATAGCTCCAATACAGTTCGAAGTTCTAGGAACTATAGTAAAACCGAGCAAGGCAATCAAATACCTAGGAGTATGGTTGGACACCAAACTTACATATGCTGAACATATAAACAAAGCCGTAGAAAAAGCCGAAAAAACCATTGTGGCTCTGACAGGTTTGTTTCCAAACATTGGAGGACCACGAGCATCTAAAAGAAGAACTCTGTCAAGTGTTATACATTCGCAAATCCTATACGCAGCTCCGGTATGGCACCCAGCCACCAGGAACAAGAAACTGTTACAGAGACTACAAAAAAACCCAAAGGCTCCTATGCATCAGGATCTGCAGTGCCTATAGAACTGTATCGGCAGAGGGAGTGGGAGTAATAGCAGATAAAATTACTAATTGAAGAAAGAAAGGAGACATATGATGGTGATACAAGGCAGGCAGTAAGAACAAGACTCTTGAGTAATTTGCAAGATTCTTGGAGAAATGGAAAATACGGGCGTTGGACTTGTACTACCTGACACAAGCACTTTCCGGACATGGCTGTTTACGAAAATACTTGTTCGAGAGGAAAAGATCAGATACCGATAAATGCCCCTATTGTGGAGAGATAGATGACGCAGAACATGCACTCTATGTTTGCCCCAGGTGGAATACAAAGAGAGAGGAGTACGTGAGAAAAGTGGGTATGGAATTCAATATAGATGAGAAGCTTACTCAGCTCCGAAGTAGGATGGAACAGAACATATGAAGTAATTCGCTATATGATTGAAACTAAAGAGAAGGAGGCAAGGTAAATAAAGAAAACATCTAAGACAATTATTGAGAATACGGCTCATCACACCGAAGAAATGCGAAAGCGGATTCCAGTGTGGAGAGTTACGAAGGGCGACAGGGAAGTTTTTTAGTCGGGAGGCGGCTATCTGTAGGGAGTCGAATCCGACACTGGCCAGCCGCCAGAACAACAGGTTGGTGCGTCTTCAAAAAAAAAAAAAAAAGATAGTTTATTCATCTTTTAGATCACAATAGTGACATCAGACAAGTCATAAAATACATATGGTATATAGAACATTACCAGGAACATTCAGAACACATTAAACGTATTAAAATCATTAAAAAATTTAAAATCACAGTATTGTTGTATCAAGGGATACATATTCATTTATATTATAAAAACTTCCTTCAACGAGAAACACTCTCAGTTTCCTTTTGCAACATCTTTCGGCAAATGATTATAGAGTTTTACGCCCATATAAGATGGGCTTTTTTCATATAACTTGGATGTATGCTTAGGAATCTGCAGTAAATTGGCATTTCTAGTTGAATGATTATGATGATCAGAATTTCTCAGATATTTACACAAATTTTTCTTGCAGGTGTCAGTTGGTTTCAAGTTGAAAATTAGTCTCATAATTCTTTTCTGCGATATGAAAATTCGATATGCATTTGTGACGCAACCCCATAGTATTATGTTGTATGAAATATGAGAGTATACAATAGCATAATATACATTCAATTATTTGTGGCAAACTGAGAATATTTTTCAGTTGAAGGAGAGCATAGTAGCCACTGTTTATTTGTTTACATACATGATTAATATGTAGAGTCCAGGAGTCCAGCATATATCAGAATTGATGTAGGTCCCTAAAAACTTTACAGAATCAGACATTTCAATATCTTTTCCATTAACATTTACATGCATTTGAGAAGTAATCTTTAGCCGTGAGTAGAACTGCAGGAAAATGGTTTTATTGGAATTAACAATCAAAAAATTTTTAGAACACCAGTTTGTGAATTCTTGTGATATTATATTAAGTTTTTCCTCTAATTTTTCATAATTTTCTGCATTCACAGGAAAGGAACAATCATCGGCAAATATAACAGTGCATTCTGTACTTATGTATGCTGGCATATCATTTATAAATAGCAGAAAGATCAAAGGACCCAATATGGAACCCTGTGGAACTCTTAGCTTAACGTCATGATAGTCAGAAGTGTCATCTTTGAGTTTCACATGAATTTTTCTATTTACAAGGTATGACATTATCCAGGATAGAGAGTTATCCCTAAATCCCAGATTATATAATTTCTTTTCTATAATAGAGTGATTCAGAGTATCAAATGCCTTTGATAAATCGAAGAAGAGCGCTCCTACTAATCTATTTTTTTCAAGGTATGTATACACATATTCGGATAGATCACAGGCAGCACTCTCCGTCGATTTGCCTTGTCGAAAGCCATTTTGGTGATTTGTGATGATCTTATATTTCGTAGTAAATGATATTATTTTATTGTATACGATTCTTTCTATTACTTTACTCAATATAGGTGGAACAGTAATAGGTCGATAATTATCGATAGCAGTGGTATCATTGCTTTTGAAAACTGGCGTTACAGTTCCAATTTTTAATTCTTTTGGGAATTCACCAAGTTGAATAGCTAAATTAACTATATATCTCAAGGGTTCAGCTATAAACATGCCTATTGTTTTGATAATATTTGTTGTTAAGCAATCCATTCCAAAAGAATTCGTATTTTTGAGACTATTAATTACCTGAATGACATCATTGTAGTCTACAGCGGTCCAATAGAAAGTATTACAAGAGATAAGTGAATGGGTAATATTTTCAATACACCTATCACCAAAATGGATTTGAATGGCTACACTAGGGTTTGAAGAATAATATTTAGCAAAAGCATTTGATATAATCTTTCTATCCTTTATTACTTCATCTCCCATTTTTATCTCTATGTCTTTAACAACTTTAATTTTCCCTGTTGATTTTTTTAACTAGATTCCATATTTCCTTTGGTCTCTCTGTCACAGACCTACTATCTATACATTTCTGAAAATATTCTTTTCTTGATTTAGATATTTCTTGTGCATATAATTTCTTTGTACTCCTATACTGATTTTCATATTCCTCACAATTGAAGGATATTTTTAACCATAAAAGACAATAACTTCTTAATCGTGTGAATGACCTAATATTGATTTTCATCAGTGAAAACTCCATTTTTGAAAGGATTTCTAGGCAAATATTTTGACATGAGGCAACGAAAATACGTCAGAATTTGAAATATTTACATGCAAAATTCGCAGCAAAATAGCTGGATTTATAGAATGTGACGCAGCCGCTTCCGCTGCCGTAGCCGTTGTAGCCGCAGTTAAAATTATGACCAATTTATAGTTATATTTTGTGTTTTTCTTCAAGAACATATTTTTATAATTCTTGTCATTCAGATTATATAGATGTGGAAATCCTTCTAGTAGGTTTAGGAATACGCCTGACATTTCTGAATAGAATTATTATTTGTTTTCAAACTACACTCACCGGCAAAAAAAAAACCGGGCACCTAAAAATGGCCCCAAATTCAAAGTTGGCTTCCTCGCGAACCGCTCATTTTATTTTGATGTTTTTTTTAAATTGTAGATAAATTCCTCAGTAATGATGTTATGTCAGAAATTTTTATTTAGATTTGAATTTGAGCATATACGGGGTGCAAAAATGAGACAAAGTTACTTTTCCGAAATTTTAAACACCCTGTGGAGTGCAACAGCTATAGCAAATTTCCCATTTTGAGTACGACGTCAATGCGACAACATTTTCTTTTGGTTTCAAGCCAACTCTTGATTATTCGTTTCCATTTTCGATTGGTGTCTGCTCCTCAGGAAAATAAGGAAGACCAAACTTTTCGTTGGATAAAAATTACGACTGAAAAGTGGAAATACTAACAGACTCTTGGGTTATATACCTTTTGTTCATTATGATGTTTATGTTAATATTACACACGGTCCAAAAACAAACAAGGTGGGGAAGTAGAAAAACAAAGAAAATAATGAAGCAAACGTGAAGACTATCGAAGATGATCTCGACCAAGAGGTTAAAGACTATGCGGTCAATTCAACAAAAAAAAAACTATCAAAACTGCGTCACAATTACACTACTGGCTTTTAGCTCCCTAAGATGCTAACTTTGTTGGCGAAACGCGCGTCGAGTGTAATTGTGACGCAGTTTTGTGGTTTGGGTAGTTTCTTTTGTCTTGGTTCCAAAATATTTATTTATGTGATATGATGTCAATGATGACTTGGAGTCGGACTATGATGTGTGATACTGTGATACAATAATATTTTCTGAAAATAAGCACTTCTTCTCAGTTCACGATTTAAATAAAAGATTTCCACGAAAACTGCTTATTCTTCTAGGACGTCGTGTAGCTTATCATAATGCAAAAACGGTATTAGTATATCAAACTCCAGAAACTATAGAATTATCAAACTTTATATTCATATACAAAGTAAAAAATCATCCCATATTGGCTCATTCCAGTATTTCTGTTATTGTACTTATTCTGCTGAATTATGTATCAACAATCAACTTTGAGCCCTCATTACACAGAAAACATTATTTGGCCCTCATACCCTTTTCGCCCTAGACCCTTCAATTGTTAGCAAATGTCGGTGTTCATTATCAATAAAATTCTTTGTTGTAGGTTTTAATATTCCTTATCCAAGAAATAATCTTCGCGGTCTTGGGATTTTATTAAATTATTGTGCATTTTCCAAGCAAAATCATGCTCAAAATAGTTTGATAGTTTAATAGATTAAATTTATAGGTCTTGTGATATAACATACGATTATAATTCTCGAAATAGTTGACATCAAATCTTATTGGTTTACTCGATTGCTCACCAAAACACAAAAATAGATTTTCAGATTTCAATCTTTGAAATGAAACTCCCTATGTATATTTTGCATTTTTGAAATCTATGTACAATCTGGAATATGATAATACTCCTTCATAAACACTCGAAGAGAGTACCCAAAGGCCTGTGCGGGTAGAGGACGGCTATTATTATTATTTGCCGTGGCTCTACGGTTCGACTTACTGATTTTTCAGCGGCCAGATAACCCGGAATACCTACATAACCACAGCATACTGCATCACTTCCATTGTACTCTACGGAGTTGCCAAGAAAATACTTGATTGCATTTTTCTGCGACAGTGCAAACAATATCAAGTGTAAATAGGAACATCAACTGTATGTAACTAATAGTACATTATGTAACATGCGTTTCAACAACAAGTGCACAATGCACAATTCTCAAGGAGTTGAAAATTGTTACAAAATACATTTCACCTAAATATAATGTTTACAACTTGATGAAAACTTGATAGAATAGTATATTATGTAAAACAAATGTTATAAACGCCCTTTTAGTAATAAGTATTTTAAGCACGATCGTAGCGTAACGGAGCGAGTGTTTAATAAACGAGTGTACAGAGGCGTTTACAACAACAACAATTTTTTTAAGTTGATTTCTCTTATGTGATCATGACGACCTAGACCTAGTCCGTCAGGCGGGTTTTCACCCAATAATAACAAAAAGTACCCACAGTGATGTATTTAAAGAAAAGAGTTGCCATGGCAATGTTTTTTAAAAATTTGCTTTGAACCAAACTAAGGTATGTATATAAAAATATTAATCATTATACAGGGTGTTTCTTAAGTACGTGTAGAAAATTTAGGAGCGTATTGCTGACATCAAAATAAGAAGTAAAGTCCTTATAAACATATGTCCACAAGTTATTCGTTTTTGAAGTTGAATTCTTATTTATTACTTTTTGTGAATAATTTCAAAATAATCTTGATATTTTGGTAAAGTTTGGTATCTGGGAATATTTATTAATAAGTTTGTGTAAAAAACATATTCTTGGTAGAAGTCACTGCGAGCAACTGTTTTCGAGTTATTGAGATTTGAAATAATCGATGCAAGTGATTTTGAATGACAAGATTATTTAATTCAAAATAAATTCAGTTAGAAATTAGTTTTTCACAACCAACACTAAATTTGATTTTGTCATTGAAAAATCATCCCAGATACCAAACTTTACTCGAATATCACAAATACTTTGGCATTTATTCACAAAAAACAAATATAATAATTAAACTTTGACACTCTGTATCTTAGAAACCAATAACTTGTGGACATGTGTTTATGGGTACTTTTTTTCTTATTTCGTCGTCAGCAATATGCTCCTGAAGTTTCTACACGTAATTAAGAAACACCCTGTACACTGTTCATACATTCGCAGTTTGTTGAAAAAGACTATATTTTGCGTCAAATACTAATCGAAAGTCTTATTTTCTAATTTTGTTGTATAAATATATTTCCGATCCATTTTCGAAAATATTCAAATACAGTATTTATTCTAGGCACATATTTTACAGTTTTTTGCGATCCGTCATTTTCCCATAATGTTAGACAAGGTCCAAACATGTCGCAATAGGTAATATGTGATGATAAAAGAGATTCATACAAGATAGATTTTGTTTTTGTATTCAGTATACCTCTAGTGCTATTAGTTAATTTTATAGAAGATATACATTTTATTATAACACGATTTACATGCTGATCATAGGTGAGGCGTGAGTCCAAATATAACACTAAGTTTTTGGTGACATTTTTCAGTGCATGATATATAGTTTTTACATGAATGTTGTATAAAATCATTCAATATTTATTGTTATCGCTCTATAAATTTCATTGGAAACTGCCTTATTGGTTAAAATTCTCAAGTTCTTCAATGCATCCAGTGACTTTGAATTTTCTTTTCTTGTTCAATAATAATTAATGTTCTGCAGCAAGTTTATCAAAAATATCCAATAATAATTCATTCAACAACTCCACTTTTTCATCAACACAGCCCAATCCTAAAATTTATGGATAGGTAAGTGATTGAAATCATATTGTTCCCAAAATCTAGATAAATATTGCAATCCGAATAAGTGTTTCTCTCATTTCGATTCTAGAGATAAAAAACAATATTGTATATAGAAGTTTGATAGCACATTGGTTGAAAATGATTGCACCAATATTCAATAAATCATATTAACCTACATTGTGTCAAATTTGTTTGATAATTTTTACCAATATTGATGAATCATATTGTTTCCAACATTTATAATGCGATCCCAACATTCCTCTTATATCGATTGTAGGAATAAAAAACTATATTGTATATCCAATTTTGATAGCACATTGGTTGAATATTATCCAACAATATTCAACAAATAATATCAACTTATATTGATTGGAATTGCTACGAAAACTTCAAGCAAATATTTACATAATGATATTTATAGACTACAAGCCCATATAACGATTTTGGGGGGTCATTTTATACAGCATGAAACATATTCAGAACGATGCTGCTATATGAAAAAATAACTTTAGGCACTATGCCGTCAATTTTTGGTGGGACAAATGACTGTAATAATAATAATAGTAATTTTTCATCTGAAGATGTGCTCTACCGATAAAATATTCTTGTACGGCATTTCTCACGTTGGAGGATTATGAAATAATAATCTCATAGAACCTACTGCCGTACAGAAATAATGGAACCGAAAGCCAGCAAAATTTTTCAATTTCCAAAAAATAAGAAAAAAATCCTGGATTTTGGTTTCATTATTTTTGTACGGAAGTAGGTTCTATGAGATTATTATTTCATAATCCACCAACGTGAGGAATGCCCTACAAGAATATTTTGTCGAAAGAGCACATCTTTAGATGAAAAATTACTATTATTATTATTACAGTCATTTGTCCCACCAAGAATTGACGGCATAGTGCCTAAAGTTATTTTTTCATATAGCAGCATCGTTCTGAATATGTTTCATGCTGTATTAAATGACCCTCCAAAATCGTTATATGGGCTTGTAGTCTATTATTGAATGTTACAAAGAAATAAATTATTATCAAATTTGGGTGAGAAACCTATACTTATAGAACGTCAGATAAAACCCAAGAAAATGTGTTAAATGCACTTGTTTTCAAGACATTTCATTCAGTGGTTATGACGACAAAAGGAAAACCCTGGTGACAGCTCAATTGAAGCAGACTTGTAATTGTAAAAGTTTCGAGTTATCCAACATTAAAAAAAAAATTAATCCACCAATCTTTTCAATACAGTATTCACTGTGAATACTGAAAAATAAAGAAATTGAATTACCTACCACTTTGTCCGAAAATTTATGGAGAGAAGGATTTAATTTTCTTATATTCATCTTTTAGGCCTTACCTTCATCTCAGATATATATCATTAGTAATTTATTCATTTACTGTTCGTATATCTGTATGTTTTAGTATGTAATTATGTAATAAATTCACATTGAGAATAACATGTAGGAATCAGATCTCTGTACTATCGGTTGTTTAGTCACTTCTGGAAAACAGAGATGCGCAGTTTATCGAAATTTAATGTTGCCAATATGTGAAGACGAAATCGAAGTTTTCCTTTGATGTGTGGGAAATATTGAATTACTCAGTGGCGTTCGGACACAAGGTTCATCACGTTTTCAATGTTTCAATCATGGGTAATTACCGACGCGATGGTCATTGTTGAACAAATAGTCCTTGGCCAAATATAGACGATTACAGAGTTACAGACTTGTTGGTTGATTGTATTTCAGAATTGGCGGATGCTTTGGTTTTATTCCTATTTCCACGATTGAAGAAACGCTGAGAACTCACAAGATGGATAAAAACAGTTGACTTGTTTCGTACCACGTAAAAAGCAGAAAAAATATAAAAAAAACTCTTAGGTACTTATATTTTACTTTACATACGCTTTTTGTGGAATCGCTGTAGGAAAATAACTTGAATGAATTCAGCAATCAATTCGTTGGACAACTTCCTTTTTTTGTGGGAAAAGTGGTGTGGCGATTGAAAGTATTATTACAGCGAGTTAGTATTACGCCAAGACATCTTTTGTGGAGAAAACAAAATAAAAAACTTGCATAGTGGTATCACATTATGACAACAAGTAAGTAGTTTTCCCTTTTCCTCACACTTTTTTGCACATAACCCCATATGTGTGTGCATTGAAAGTTTTCTTAGACGGCACCACTAAAAAGGCAATACCTACTTAGTGCCTCAGAATCAGCTGATTCCGAGATGTTAAGTCAGAATTCCGACTTCTCATATCAGGATTAGCTAATTCCGTGTACCAAGACCAAAATTCTGATTTACTATCTAAGAATTAGATAATTTCGAGATGATAAGTCAGAATTCCGACTCACTATCTCAAAATTATATTGATCTCTCAATCAGCTAATTCTGAGATATGTCAGAGCTCTGAATTGGTATTATGTTGTTAGTAATAATAGTGATAGTAATATTTATTTATCAATATGAATCTGCGTAACATATTCAAACAGGTAAATTTACATTTACAAACATTAATAAATAAAACCGCATGAAAATAGCATCCGCTCGCGGTGGACGTACATGTAGATATCTACTTACATTCACACACATCCACACACACTGACATATTTATTTACTGACATATAAAGATGTTGATGTTATATCAGGATATAGGTATGAATATAAATAACATTATAAAAAATGAAGAATTAATTAATAATGTCTAGAAGTCGATGAATATCTGTTCTTGACTTTTGAAACATATCCTTTTATATTTTTGAGTTGAAAACCTTTCGGGAATTTGTCGACTTGACATCAGATGCCAACATATTATAAAGTTTTGGACCCATGTAAATGAAGCTTCTTTGAATTAATGTTTTATTTACTACTTTTAATGTTATTGATAAATGTTTGTATCTTGTGTTATATACAGGGTGTTTCATAATAAATGCGCAGGACTTCAGGATGTGATAGCTCGTCGAAAAATATGAAAAATAGTATCTATTAACTTACCCTCTAAAATACACCATTTTCGAGATACAGGGTGTTGAAATTTAAAAAAAAAATAATTGTTTTTTGCGAATATCTCTGGAAACGTTTATCGCACAGAAAATAAATTTCGTAGGCATTTTCTACTCATAATAAAATATGCTTTGTGCGGATTTTTTACTTTTTCAAATTCATAATTGGTGAAAATTTTTAAGGGGTATTGGGTGTTTTTTTCTCCAACTTGTACACCACTAAAATAAGTTCAGTTTTGAGCCTTCTTTATGAACCGCCAATGTTTTCTACACAAAAAAGGTATTCTTGGTCATAAGCTCTAAAGTTGACCGTTTTCAAGAAAAATCTATTTTCATGTTGTTTAAATAATGTTTTTTCCTCGAAAAATTGCTGCGTTCCAACAATTCAACTGAGTATGATTGTTATTTTTTTTATTTTGCAATTAAGTAGTCTACATTTGGTTTTGTTAGTTGTTCTAACGTTTAAATAAATTTTGTATAATTTGGAAAAAAATTATAATACCATGTTTTTGAACATGAAAGTTGATTTTTCTTGAAAGTTAATAGAAACTTTTGTTCATATTTTTGAACGATCTATCACATCCGGAAGTCCTGCGCATTTATTATGAAACACCCTGTGTATGTTCTATTGTTTGGCTCTTATTACAATACTGCTTTGTTATTAGTGTTTTGCAATATATTCGCCTCAAGTCATGCATGCTACTCAAATTATAAAATGATTCGGTTGAATATCGATAAGGTTTATCAAATATAATTTTGAATATTCACTTCTGAGTAACTTCAACTTTATTTCGTAGATAATTCGGTGAACCCCCATGCAATGATTCCATAATTCAAATGAGGGTGTACCAGTGCATATTACAGACACTTGAGTTGTTTGATATTACAAAATGTTTTGCATGACTTAAATTTTGGAATTAGGCATCTTAATTTTTTGTTTATAACATTTGTTTGGATGTCCCAACTCAAGTGGCAATCCAAATAAATTCCTAGGCATTTTATATCTTTTCTACATTGTATTTTCATGGGGGAGTTCACAGAAGAAATTTCTAATTTATTGTATGTTGGGAGTCCGTTTGAGTTGCTACAGAAGGAAACGAAAAAAGTTTTTTCTTCAGTTAGCATTCCAAAATCTCCTTCAATTTTCTTCCTTGAATTATCCCAATTTGTGTATTCGTAGAATACAACTGTTCGTAGAACACAGCTGTATCATAAGCAAAACTAATCTTTGATCGGTAGGAGGAATAAGTCATTGATACATATATAGTAAACATCATAGGTCCATAGTACCTTGAGGCACTCCCCGATTGACTTTCAACATTCTTAACGCATTGGTGTCTACTTTCTAGATAACTTCGCATTAGACTCAAGCTATTGCCTCTGAAACCAATGCTATACAAAGTGATAAGTAGTTTTTCATAGCTGACAGTGTCGAAGGACTTTGCCAGATCAACAAAAATGCAAATTGCAGGTTTAGCTTCATCTATAGCTCTATAAATTTTAGTTGTGAGGTACACAATTGCATCTTGGGTTGATCTAGCTTCTCGAAACCTAAACTGTCTACTAGACAATATCTTGTACTCACTGAGATATCCCAATACTCTGGTTTTTATCATTCCTCAAAGACTTCAGCCAAGGCAGAGATCAACGATATCGGTCTGTACTGACTACAGTTTTCTTTGTCATCTCTTTATGTATCGGTATTATGATATCCTCCTTAAATTTCAATGGAAAATATCTCGCAAAAATACACTTATTGAGTATGTATATGAGAGGTACTATGATCCATCCATTCTACAATAGCGATTAATGTTTCCGATAGTATTTCATCAATAGCAGAAGCCCTTTTCTTCTTGAGAATCAATATTGCACTTTTTACTTCATCTTCAGTAGTAGGAGACATCATGATACTATTTACAGTAGTTTTTGTTGAATAAACCTTGTTAGGTATTTAAATTTTTATGTTTCTCCTACCGAAGTAAAGTAACCTACTAACTTATTAGTGAAATCTGCGGGATTCGTCATTTCCTGACCATCGCATCTTATTTTAGTTAACTTTTTGTTTGTCTTTAGTTTGCCAGTTTCTCTCAGTATTTCCCATAATTTTTTTTGGATTATTCTGCAATTTTTCTATTTTCTGTTGATAATAATTTTTCTTAGCCAGTACAATTGAGTTTTTCAAAAGCTTATCAAATACCCTGAATTCCTTTTTTATATCTGGTTTCTGTGGTTCACGTTTCATTTTTTAATATAATTCATTCTTTGTATTTATAGACTTTACTAGTTGCATAGTTTCAGAAATAAAATGAGGGAGTAATATTCCAGGTTGAAGTGAGCTGTAGCAAGAATGAAGAAAAATAACAACAAATATTGATGAATGTACCCTTCTGCTATAGTTGAGGATTTCCACCCACCATGTCTTTTCAACATTGTCATGTAACCTCCTGCATTTACAATACAAGTTAAGGGGCACAACTACTGCGGAGGCACTGTCCGTATATTCTTTAGCATTCGTCAACTTTAAATATACAGGTATTTCTTGAGGTATTTTCACAAATTTATGAATGCCAACAAATTGCTTTACGGATTTACCTTTCACGTATTAAAAAAAATCTTGTGTCTTTTATTTCAGCAGGCCGTAGAGCTATTTTTTGACAACATCTAAATATTGCATTATCACGAAAGACCTCGAATTCTTCGTCTTCGTGTTTAATAGGGATACCAATAGTTTATTGTCAATATCTTCAATATTTTCTAATTTTAAATTCAATAGTTCGTCGCAGCGACATAAACCCGCAATTCCAAAATTCAATACAACAAAAAAGATTGGATTATAAGTAATTCCACTTTATTGTAGGAATATCTCATTCAAAACTTACTTTCGCTAATAAATATTCATCTTCTGGAGCATCCAGTATAAAGTTTGTAATATCTTGTTTTTCGAAAACTCGGGACTTCTTTGCCTTTTAGCCTTCGGATACCCGCTTTAAATATACCAGCAACTTCAAATATATCTTCCTATATCTAAGCCATTTTTAACATGCATACGAGGATGTATTGATATCTAGTTAGCCTAGACCAGTTCCCCGCATAAACAAAATATTGCGTTACCATGGCAACGAACAATAACTTATTAGAAGTGTCAGTGTAAAGTTTGACGTCAAAAAAGTAAACCAGAGTTACGCAATAAATTAAAAGAAAAAACATGTCCACCGAAATTGTGAAAATCGAAAAATTGGAGTATCGAGCCATCATCAAGTACCTGTATTTAAAAGGGTTAAGAGGTAAGCAGATTTACGAAGATATGCTTAATACCCTTGGTGATCAATGTCCTTCGTATGCGACCGTGAAAAATTGGACTGCAAGCTTGATTTTAACAGACCGTCGAATTGGGCTAAAACGGATATCTGAAGCACTGAATATTTCTTACGGACGCGTTCATCATATAGTTCACGTCAATTTGGACATGAGAAAAATTGCTGCAAATTGGATCCCCAAATGTTTGAATGTTGACCAAAAGCGTGCAAGGGTAGTGCGATGCTACTACCCTTCAGTTCGATCTGTGCTCGATTTGAAAACGATGTAGACTTCTTAAACCGAATTGTTACTATGGATGCTTGGGTACATTTCTACGATCCAGAAACAAAGCAACAATCGATGGAATGGCGACACTGCGGTTCTCCAAGACCTAAGAAGTTTCGTGTCCAAAAATCTGCTGGAAAAGTTCTTGCTTCAGTTTTTTGGGATTGCCATGGAGTAATCATGATTGATTTTTTGTATAAGGGTAGAACAATAAGTGAAGATTACTATTCGACATTACTGACCACTCTAGGGAAAAAAATTAAAGAGAAAAGACGTGGAAAGCCATCCAAAGTTGTTTTGTTTTAGCAGAACAATGCCCCTGCCCACAAATCTCATGTTGTCATGCAAAAAATTTGTGATTTATGGTTTGAATTACTAGAACACCCCCCTTATTCACCAGATTTGGCTCCGTCCGACTATCATCTTTTTCCTCAACTGAGAAAAAGTTCAAAAGGTCGTAAATTTTCTTCCAACGCGGAGGTAATGAAAGCTGTGGAGGTCTGGTTTGCAGAGCAAGAAGAAACATTTTTTTGAAAGGTCTAGAGACGTTGCAGGTTCGCTGTAATAAATGTATCCAATTAAGAGGAGAACATGTTGAGTAATAAAATATTTTGACGTTGAAATTTTGTTTGGTTCTATAGTAGGATAAGAATTTTTCAATATATCCTCGTAGTTGCCTTCAACATGGAATATACAGACCAAATTATAGAACTATAGTAGATAACTAATGAGAGAGACCTGGGAGGAGCGCCACGGTAAATAATAACAATTATGACCAGTAAGCAAAAACCCATGAGAGAGCAATGGGAGTCAAGTTCAATGACCTTTTTTAAAATAAATGCACGTGTTGGATATCAGATTACCTGGAATTTGCTGATCTCACGTTACAGACAAGTCTCAACAAGTAAGAATAATTCAATATGGCTTCAAGGATCTATTTCAAGGTCAATAAATGCACGTGTTGGGTATCAGATTACCAAGAATTTACTGACGTCACGTTTCATACAAGTCTCGACAAGTAGGAGAAATCCGAGATGGGTTCAATGACCTCTTTCAATAAGTGCACGTGTCAGGTATCAAATTACTTGGAATTCGCTGACGCCATAGTTCCGGTAGGCAAAATTTGATACGGGTTCAATGACCTATTTCAATAAGTGTACGTGTCAGATATCAAATTACCTAGAATTCTCTGACGCAACGTTACAGACAAGTCTCGACAGGTACGAGAAACCTGAGATGGGTTCAAGACCTATTTCAATAAGTGCACGTGTTGGGTATCAGATTACCTGGAATTTGATGACGTCATAGCTCCGGTGAACAAAATTTGATACGGGTTCAATGACCTATTTCAATAAGTGCACGTGTTAGGTATCAAATTACCTGGAATTTCCTGACGCCACGTTACAGACAAGTCTCGACAAGTAAGAGAAATCTGAGATGGGTTCAATGACCTATTTCAATCAGTGCACGTGTCAGATATCAGATTACCTGGAATTTGTTGACGTCACATTACAGACAAGTCCCGACAAGTAGAGAAACTTGAAACGGGTTCATTGACCTCTTTCAAGGTCATGAAGTGCAAGTTCATGATGTGCACGGGTCAGATTTCAAACTACTTGGGATTTGCTGACGCAACAGTTCTGGTTACAGTGCACGTGTCAGGTATCAGATTACCTGAAATTTTCTGACGCCACGTTTCCGGTTATAGTCAAGTTTCGACAAGTAGGAGAAATCCAAAATGGGTCCAATGACCTCTTTCCATATCATGAAGTGCACGTGTCAGACATCAGAGTACCTGGGATTCGCTGACACCATGGTTTCGGTTACAGAGAGGTCAGCAAAATTCAATACGGGTTGAATGACCTATTTCAAGGTTGATGAATAGTCGTGTCAGATATCAAATTACCTGGAATTTGCTGACGTCACGTTACAGACAAGTCTCGACAAGTACGAGGAACTTGAAACGGGTTCAATTCGTGAGTTCACGTGTTCGAGTGTCAGTGGGTTCGTGTATTTGTTTGTGATCATGTGTTCTTGTGTTCAAACCTCAGATACACATAGAGCGCCACAGACAGTTGTTTGATCGCGTGTTCTTATGTTTGTTTGTGTGGCTGTTTGTTCGTTTGTTCGCTTGTTCTTGTGTTCTTGTTTCTACGTGTGTTCAACTGTATGTGTGTTCGTGCTTGTTCGTGTGTTCGCGTCTTCAGGTGTTCGAGTGTTCGTATTTGTTTGTTCGTATGTTCGCGTGTTCAGGTGTTCGTGTGTTCTACTGTCCGTGTTTGTTCGTGTGTTTTCCTGTTCGCATGTTGGTGTGTGCATGTGTATGTGTTTGTTCGCGAGTTAGCATGTTCACAAGTTTTGTGTGTGTAGGTGTTTGATCGTATGTTGATGTGTTCTTGTGTTCGACTGTCTGTATGTTCGTGTTTGTTCGTGTGTTCGTATTTTTTCGTGAGTTCGCGTGTTTGAGTGTATGTGAGTTCGTGTATTTGTTAGTGACCATGTGTTTATGTGTTCAAACCTCAGATACACATACACATACAGCTGTTTGTTCGCGTGTTCGTATGTTTGTGTGTATTTGTTTGTTCGTTTGTTCGCGTGTTCTTGTGTCCTTGTTTCTTCGTGTGTTCAACTGTCTGTGTGTTCGTGCTTGTTCTTGTTTTCGCGTGATCGAGTGTTAGTATGTTCGAGTGTCTGTGACTTCGTGTATTTGTTGGTGTTCATGTGTTTCTGTGTTCTAGTCGCAGATGGTCATAGAGTGCCACAGGCAGCCTCAAATAACCACGGATAACCTCAGATCCCCACAGCTAGCCACTGCTACAACAGAAAGCCACAGTTAGCGATGAATAGCCACAACTCAGTTCTGCTGGCTACTGCTACCCACAGAAAGCCACAGATAACCAATGATAACCTCAGATCTTCACAGCTAGCCACTACTAACCACAGAAAGCCACAGATTGTCACGGATAGCCACATATGACGATGAATAGCCACAACTCATTTCTTCACAGATAACAACTCGTATTGACTTTTTCTGACCTTTCTGCTACCAGAATTATGGCGTCAACGAATTTCAGGTAATATGATATGCGACACGTGCATTCATCAACCTTCAAATAGAACATTGAACCCATCTAGGATTTCCCCGTCTAGATGAATTTGTAACCGGAAATGTGTGAAATATAATATCGTCCTACTACTCCAGTAAGTATTCTTTTAAGTCAAATCGACATTGTCTTCAGCCTTTTGGAGTAATTCATCTCGTTGGTGAAGTATTTCCCACAAACTTGCTTACTAAAGCATAGTACGAGCCTTGTTTAATTGAAACCGATGAATCTCCCACCCATGAAATCTCGCTTCGGGCTCATTTCCACTCATAAGAAATGGCATTCAGTTCACTTGAAAATATTCCAAGTCAACTTGATAATATACTTCAGCTTTTTGAAGTTATTCATCTGGTAAAATCTCACTCAAAAACTTTCATTCTAACACATTGCACGGACCTTATTATGGCAATTAAATTGAAAAATGCTAAAGTCTTCGTCTAAGCTGTCGTTCCTCGAGGCACAAAAACTGAAATCACTTATTATAATGGAAAATGCACAAACTCCTGGTCATAGAGGCTTACCACATTGAAATGATTTACGATATAAACAAAAATGGCCAGAGAATTGGTCCTTGAAGCACACCACATTGTAATAAAAAAATGCCCAGAGAACTGGTCCTTGAGGCTAACCTCATTGAAATTATTCATTAAATATAAAAAATACCCCAAGAACTGGTCCTTGAGGTGAACCACAACGAAATTTGAAAAATGGTGGAGGCACGAAAACTTAAATGATTTGTACAATAAAAATGCCTATAAAACTGGTCCTTGAGGCTTACTACATTAAAATAATTTATTATATATATATATATATATAAAATGCCCAACGAACTGATCCTTGAGGTATAGCACATGGTAATTTGGAAAATGTTGAAGACTCTGTCTATGTGATTGTTTCTTGAGGCACAAAAACTGAAATAACTTGTAATAGAAAAATATCCAGAGATTTGGACCTTGAAGAACATTACATTAGAATAGCTTGTAATAGAAAAATGCCCAGAGAACTGGCCCTTGAGGATTACCTCATCGAAATAATTTATTATATATAAAAAATGCTCCAAGAACTGGTCCTTGAGGTGTACCACAACGAAATTTGAAAAATGGTGGAAGAATTGTCTATGTGATTTTTCTTTGAGGCACGAAAACTGAAATAATTTGTAAAAGAAAAATGCCTAGAAAACTGGTCCTTGTGGCTTACCAAATTAAAATTATTTATTAAATATATGAAATGCCCAACAAACTGGTCCTTGACGAATAGCACATTGTCATTTGGAAACTATTAAAGTTTCTGTCTATGTGATTGTTCCTTGAGGCACAAAAACTGAAATAATTTGTTGAAGAAAAATGCCTAGAAAACTGGCCCTTGAGGCTTACCACATTAAAATACTTTATTGTATATATAAAGTGCCCTACGAACTGGTCCTTGAGGTAAAACACATTGAAATTTGAACAATGTGTAAGTCTCTGTCTATGTGATTGTTCCCTGAGGCACAAAAACTGAAATAACTTGAAATAGAAAAATGTTCAGAGAACTGGCCCTTGAAGCACACTACATTGGAATAACTTGTGATAGCAAAATGCCCAGTGAACTGATCCTTGAGGCTTACCTCATTGAAATAATTCATTATGTTTAAAAAATGCCCCAAAAACTGGTCCTTGAGGTGTACCATAATGAAAATTGAAAAATGGCGAAAGCGGTGTCTATGTGATTGTTCTTTGAGGCACAGAAACTGAAATAATTTGTTAAAGAAAAATGCCTAGAAAATTGGTACTTGAGGCTTACCACATTAAAATGATAAAATCCTTGTTTCGCAGCTATTGAGCTTGACACAGATATGCGAAAGGTTGGAATGACTAATCAGCTAGATGTAAATGAAACTACTGAGAGTGGAATATTTCACAATATTTCAAGCATTGGAGTTGATAGGAATAACAGGTGAAATAATGGAATTGTCACACAGGAGAGAAAATAATGCTAAACATTTTTGATAGAGATATTGTTACATGAATGCACACACGTTCGGTAATGGTAAGGTCAACGCATGGGTACTGAAGGATGGGAAGACAAAGCTGGTAGTGTCGATTTCGATTAATCTACCGAGCGTGGAATGATTGACAATAATAAGCCTGAAAACTAAATACTTAAATGGTTTATATCAGAGATTTCCTTCGAATAATACTTTCATTTTCACAAATCTGAACCGTAAGTGAATATTTTTGTGCTTTCATACACTATCAGATATCTCACCAGTACCTAGACAATTGGGCAGATCTCAATTCAACTACTTGAATCGGATTGAATGGTAATACCCCAATAATCTTTCGTCCTTCTTACGACACCAGAGGTTTTGCAGGGACCACATCTATGCAGGTTCATTTTGTGAGAGTATATTGTGACTTTGAAGGCATTTCACACTTACTTCAAAGATGTAACGGTTGAGTAATTCGTGTTCGAAAAAACACCAAACATTTCGAAATTATTAATTTGAATTTCCAAAAGAAAAATTGGTGAACGCTGGTTTGATTTGACCTGGAGAAAATGATACAGTCCTATGTCGCATTTGAGAAAATTGAAAGATTTCAGTGTGCCCCGTTTTGCAGATTTTTACAAGATAAAAATATATTTAAGAAAAGAATTACATTACCGATTGATTTGGAAACTCGAATAAAAATGTTTTACTAAATGGCCTATCAATCTACTTAAAAAACTCAAATATTGTTTGAAGCAGTATTATTTTAAAGAGAAATAGAATTTTTTTGTGTTTTCATCATAATCTTAAAAGAAGACAATGGCTGCCTGAAGATGATGGAATTTTCGATAGCAAGTGCGTATTATTTTCATTGTCAAAGCCCTGAAACACCTAAGGCTATGGCAACTGATGAGGCCCTATGACGGCCTTGGCAAATAGCTGGGACCACAACAGGATTTTTATACTTCTTCATTAAAAAACAGTACTTGTGGATGATTAAATCTTCTCATGAACTAATGTTTCCTTCGAAATTACCCTCTAAATTATGTAGAAGACCACGTGCCAAGAAAGCTATTCGTAGAAAATGTTATATTTTGGATAATTTTAGATAATTTGAACATTGGTTCAACCATAGTCTTTTAGCGGTAAGGAATGTAATGTTATGGCTATCTACCACAAGGTATTGAAACTGTGAAAAATTTCCTTCATTCTTTCCAGATGTGGATACTAAGTTCCTGTAAAATTGCATCTCAATTAGTTGAGTTGTTTTTCCGTAAATGAGTAACAAATGACTCGCAGTGACAACTATTATTATTATTTATCAAAGCACCGATTATTGGTTGAGTGGAAGAATAGCTCAGCAAAACTCCGCCAGGAGAAAAAAGACCATTTATTATTATTATTATTATTATGCTAGCAAATTAACTATATCAATTATAGGTGAACCCGTCAAATTCCACTGTCTTCTCAGTTGCAGTGCCTCTGGATTCACACAGATACATTATTCTTGCTCATAATGCTTTATTCTTTTTTGGAGCAAGGCATTTGTTCAGCCCACGTAAGGTCTGGATTCTGGATTACCACTGAGTTTTGTTTACGAACTGAACCACCAAATTTCCAAAAACTTGTGTCAACCATTTGTCAAAACAACAATACATTTTTAATTTTTGCATTTTTAGTTCCCACTGATTTTCTGGTAGTAAGTGGTTTTTCTCAATCAATAGAAGTACTGTTTCTCATATAGCTAGGCAGAACTCGATTAAACCATCGCTATCCTATGTGTATTTTCAATAATTAAGCCTCGGTATACGTCTGAATATGTCCTGTACTTCATTTCTCCAGTTACCCACCCATTTTTATTTTTTTAATTTGCTCTTCACCCTGTATCTTGTGCCCACTTCAATATCTTAGATTTGCTATTCGCTCTGTATAAATATATGTAATTAGTCTGTATATTTTATTTTAACTACAACCCCATTACACATTACATTTGCCATTTCACTGTGAATCAACTTCGATGTTTAATTCACCCGGTATAGGTATTTCTAATTAGCAGCAATTCATTTGATCCCAGTTCACTCAGTATATTTTTTATAAGCGGTCTGTTTTATTATCCTACCCCAATCTTAGATGTCAGAAAAAGTCATAAGAAATAAGTAGGTAGTGCGCGCACTGTAAAAAATGCAATTCTGGATTATCAATTTTCACAAATAATTATTATTGCAAACATACATGACAGAGCGATCGGAAATGAAACTGAATCTAACGTGGCGACATAATGTCTGGAGGTGTACGGTTTATTCAGTTCATTAACATTAGAAATTCTCGCTTGTAAAATTATAATTTTTGGTAAAATTTATCAGAAAGTAGGTACAGTGTGAAATCATCCGAAATTCAAACGCCTTTTGGAAATCGAGTTTTCACAAATCGAAATCGAATAGTTTCTGGTATGTTTGGGGTATGAAAATGGCATTTTATTCAGCCTGATTATTTTAATGGCTATGACGTGCTCATTGCTTTACTGAGAAAGTAAAATGTAAAATGTTTTTTAATATTTAGGGAAGTTTATCAGTACCTACCTACTTATTTCTTATGACTTTTTCTGACATCTAAGATTGGGGTAGGATAATAAAACAGACCGCTTATAAAAAATATACTGAGTGAACTGGGATCAAATGAATTGCTGCTAATTAGAAATACCTATACCGGGTGAATTAAACATCGAAGTTGATTCACAGTGAAATGGCAAATGTAATGTGTAATGGGGTTGTAGTTAAAATAAAATATACAGACTAATTACATATATTTATACAGAGCGAATAGCAAATCTAAGATATTGAAGTGGGCACAAGATACAGGGTGAAGAGCAAATTAAAAAAATAAAAATGGGAGGGTAACTGGAGAAATGAAGTACAGGACATATTCAGACGTATACCGAGGCTTAATTATTGAAAATACACATAGGATAGCGATGGTTTAATCGAGTTCTGCCTAGCTATATGAGAAACAGTACTTCTATTGATTGAGAAAAACCACTTACTACCAGAAAATCAGTGGGAACTAAAAATGCAAAAATTAAAAATGTATTGTTGTTTTGACAAATGGTTGACACAAGTTTTTGGAAATTTGGTGGTTCAGTTCGTAAACAAAACTCAGTGGTAATCCAGAATCCAGACCTTACGTGGGCTGAACAAATGCCTTGCTCCAAAAAAGAATAAAGCATTATGAGCAAGAATAATGTATCTGTGTGAATCCAGAGGCACTGCAACTGAGAAGACAGTGGAATTTGACGGGTTCACCTATAATTGATATAGTTAATTTGCTAGCATAATAATAATAATAATAATAATAAATGGTCTTTTTTCTCCTGGCGGAGTTTTGCTGAGCTATTCTTCCACTCAACCAATAATCGGTGCTTTGATAAATAATAATAATAGTTGTCACTGCGAGTCATTTGTTACTCATTTACGGAAAAACAACTCAACTAATTGAGATGCAATTTTACAGGAACTTAGTATCCACATCTGGAAAGAATGAAGGAAATTTTTCACAGTTTCAATACCTTGTGGTAGATAGCCATAACATTACATTCCTTACCGCTAAAAGACTATGGTTGAACCAATGTTCAAATTATCTAAAATTATCCAAAATATAACATTTTCTACGAATAGCTTTCTTGGCACGTGGTCTTCTACATAATTTAGAGGGTAATTTCGAAGGAAACATTAGTTCATGAGAAGATTTAATCATCCACAAGTACTGTTTTTTAATGAAGAAGTATAAAAATCCTGTTGTGGTCCCAGCTATTTGCCAAGGCCGTCATAGGGCCTCATCAGTTGCCATAGCCTTAGGTGTTTCAGGGCTTTGACAATGAAAATAATACGCACTTGCTATCGAAAATTCCATCATCTTCAGGCAGCCATTGTCTTCTTTTAAGATTATGATGAAAACACAAAAAAATTCTATTTCTCTTTAAAATAATACTGCTTCAAACAATATTTGAGTTTTTTAAGTAGATTGATAGGCCATTTAGTAAAACATTTTTATTCGAGTTTCCAAATCAATCGGTAATGTAATTCTTTTCTTAAATATATTTTTATCTTGTAAAAATCTGCAAAACGGGGCACACTGAAATCTTTCAATTTTCTCAAATGCGACATAGGACTGTATCATTTTCTCCAGGTCAAATCAAACCAGCGTTCACCAATTTTTCTTTTGGAAATTCAAATTAATAATTTCGAAATGTTTGGTGTTTTTTCGAACACGAATTACTCAACCGTTACATCTTTGAAGTAAGTGTGAAATGCCTTCAAAGTCACAATATACTCTCACAAAATGAACCTGCATAGATGTGGTCCCTGCAAAACCTCTGGTGTCGTAAGAAGGACGAAAGATTATTGGGGTATTACCATTCAATCCGATTCAAGTAGTTGAATTGAGATCTGCCCAATTGTCTAGGTACTGGTGAGATATCTGATAGTGTATGAAAGCACAAAAATATTCACTTACGGTTCAGATTTGTGAAAATGAAAGTATTATTCGAAGGAAATCTCTGATATAAACCATTTAAGTATTTAGTTTTCAGGCTTATTATTGTCAATCATTCCACGCTCGGTAGATTAATCGAAATCGACACTACCAGCTTTGTCTTCCCATCCTTCAGTACCCATGCGTTGACCTTACCATTACCGAACGTGTGTGCATTCATGTAACAATATCTCTATCAAAAATGTTTAGCATTATTTTCTCTCCTGTGTGACAATTCCATTATTTCACCTGTTATTCCTATCAACTCCAATGCTTGAAATATTGTGAAATATTCCACTCTCAGTAGTTTCATTTACATCTAGCTGATTAGTCATTCCAACCTTTCGCATATCTGTGTCAAGCTCAATAGCTGCGAAACAAGGATTTTATCATTTTAATGTGGTAAGCCTCAAGTACCAATTTTCTAGGCATTTTTCTTTAACAAATTATTTCAGTTTCTGTGCCTCAAAGAACAATCACATAGACACCGCTTTCGCCATTTTTCAATTTTCATTATGGTACACCTCAAGGACCAGTTTTTGGGGCATTTTTTAAACATAATGAATTATTTCAATGAGGTAAGCCTCAAGGATCAGTTCACTGGGCATTTTGCTATCACAAGTTATTCCAATGTAGTGTGCTTCAAGGGCCAGTTCTCTGAACATTTTTCTATTTCAAGTTATTTCAGTTTTTGTGCCTCAGGGAACAATCACATAGACAGAGACTTACACATTGTTCAAATTTCAATGTGTTTTACCTCAAGGACCAGTTCGTAGGGCACTTTATATATACAATAAAGTATTTTAATGTGGTAAGCCTCAAGGGCCAGTTTTCTAGGCATTTTTCTTCAACAAATTATTTCAGTTTTTGTGCCTCAAGGAACAATCACATAGACAGAAACTTTAATAGTTTCCAAATGACAATGTGCTATTCGTCAAGGACCAGTTTGTTGGGCATTTCATATATTTAATAAATAATTTTAATTTGGTAAGCCACAAGGACCAGTTTTCTAGGCATTTTTCTTTTACAAATTATTTCAGTTTTCGTGCCTCAAAGAAAAATCACATAGACAATTCTTCCACCATTTTTCA
The DNA here is from genome assembly GCA_944452925.2 of Chrysolina oricalcia. Taxonomy (NCBI): domain Eukaryota; kingdom Metazoa; phylum Arthropoda; class Insecta; order Coleoptera; family Chrysomelidae; genus Chrysolina; species Chrysolina oricalcia. Next base: position 19,399,882 of record OX101812.2, read on the forward strand.
AATTTCGTTGTGGTACACCTCAAGGACCAGTTCTTGGAGCATTTTTTATATATAATAAATTATTTCGATGAGGTAATCCTCAAGGGCCAGTTCTCTGGGCATTTTTCTATTACAAGCTATTCTAATGTAATGTTCTTCAAGGTCCAAATCTCTGGATATTTTTCTATTACAAGTTATTTCAGTTTTTGTGCCTCAAGAAACAATCACATAGACAGAGTCTTCAACATTTTCCAAATTACCATGTGCTATACCTCAAGGATCAGTTCGTTGGGCATTTTATATATATATATATATATATATAATAAATTATTTTAATGTAGTAAGCCTCAAGGACCAGTTTTATAGGCATTTTTATTGTACAAATCATTTAAGTTTTCGTGCCTCCACCATTTTTCAAATTTCGTTGTGGTTCACCTCAAGGACCAGTTCTTGGGGTATTTTTTATATTTAATGAATAATTTCAATGAGGTTAGCCTCAAGGACCAGTTCTCTGGGCATTTTTTTATTACAATGTGGTGTGCTTCAAGGACCAATTCTCTGGCCATTTTTGTTTATATCGTAAATCATTTCAATGTGGTAAGCCTCTATGACCAGGAGTTTGTGCATTTTCCATTATAATAAGTGATTTCAGTTTTTGTGCCTCGAGGAACGACAGCTTAGACGAAGACTTTAGCATTTTTCAATTTAATTGCCATAATAAGGTCCGAGCAATGTGTTAGAATGAAAGTTTTTGAGTGAGATTTTACCAGATGAATAACTTCAAAAAGCTGAAGTATATTATCAAGTTGACTTGGAATATTTTCAAGTGAACTGAATGCCATTTCTTATGAGTGGAAATGAGCCCGAAGCGAGATTTCATGGGTGGGAGATTCATCGGTTTCAATTAAACAAGGCTCGTACTATGCTTTAGTAAGCAAGTTTGTGGGAAATACTTCACCAACGAGATGAATTACTCCAAAAGGCTGAAGACAATGTCGATTTGACTTAAAAGAATACTTACTGGAGTAGTAGGACGATATTATATTTCACACATTTCCGGTTACAAATTCATCTAGACGGGGAAATCCTAGATGGGTTCAATGTTCTATTTGAAGGTTGATGAATGCACGTGTCGCATATCATATTACCTGAAATTCGTTGACGCCATAATTCTGGTAGCAGAAAGGTCAGAAAAAGTCAATACGAGTTGTTATCTGTGAAGAAATGAGTTGTGGCTATTCATCGTCATATGTGGCTATCCGTGACAATCTGTGGCTTTCTGTGGTTAGTAGTGGCTAGCTGTGAAGATCTGAGGTTATCATTGGTTATCTGTGGCTTTCTGTGGGTAGCAGTAGCCAGCAGAACTGAGTTGTGGCTATTCATCGCTAACTGTGGCTTTCTGTTGTAGCAGTGGCTAGCTGTGGGGATCTGAGGTTATCCGTGGTTATTTGAGGCTGCCTGTGGCACTCTATGACCATCTGCGACTAGAACACAGAAACACATGAACACCAACAAATACACGAAGTCACAGACACTCGAACATACTAACACTCGATCACGCGAAAACAAGAACAAGCACGAACACACAGACAGTTGAACACACGAAGAAACAAGGACACAAGAACACGCGAACAAACGAACAAACAAATACACACAAACATACGAACACGCGAACAAACAGCTGTATGTGTATGTGTATCTGAGGTTTGAACACATAAACACATGGTCACTAACAAATACACGAACTCACATACACTCAAACACGCGAACTCACGAAAAAATACGAACACACGAACAAACACGAACATACAGACAGTCGAACACAAGAACACATCAACATACGATCAAACACCTACACACACAAAACTTGTGAACATGCTAACTCGCGAACAAACACATACACATGCACACACCAACATGCGAACAGGAAAACACACGAACAAACACGGACAGTAGAACACACGAACACCTGAACACGCGAACATACGAACAAACAAATACGAACACTCGAACACCTGAAGACGCGAACACACGAACAAGCACGAACACACATACAGTTGAACACACGTAGAAACAAGAACACAAGAACAAGCGAACAAACGAACAAACAGCCACACAAACAAACATAAGAACACGCGATCAAACAACTGTCTGTGGCGCTCTATGTGTATCTGAGGTTTGAACACAAGAACACATGATCACAAACAAATACACGAACCCACTGACACTCGAACACGTGAACTCACGAATTGAACCCGTTTCAAGTTCCTCGTACTTGTCGAGACTTGTCTGTAACGTGACGTCAGCAAATTCCAGGTAATTTGATATCTGACACGACTATTCATCAACCTTGAAATAGGTCATTCAACCCGTATTGAATTTTGCTGACCTCTCTGTAACCGAAACCATGGTGTCAGCGAATCCCAGGTACTCTGATGTCTGACACGTGCACTTCATGATATGGAAAGAGGTCATTGGACCCATTTTGGATTTCTCCTACTTGTCGAAACTTGACTATAACCGGAAACGTGGCGTCAGAAAATTTCAGGTAATCTGATACCTGACACGTGCACTGTAACCAGAACTGTTGCGTCAGCAAATCCCAAGTAGTTTGAAATCTGACCCGTGCACATCATGAACTTGCACTTCATGACCTTGAAAGAGGTCAATGAACCCGTTTCAAGTTTCTCTACTTGTCGGGACTTGTCTGTAATGTGACGTCAACAAATTCCAGGTAATCTGATATCTGACACGTGCACTGATTGAAATAGGTCATTGAACCCATCTCAGATTTCTCTTACTTGTCGAGACTTGTCTGTAACGTGGCGTCAGGAAATTCCAGGTAATTTGATACCTAACACGTGCACTTATTGAAATAGGTCATTGAACCCGTATCAAATTTTGTTCACCGGAGCTATGACGTCATCAAATTCCAGGTAATCTGATACCCAACACGTGCACTTATTGAAATATGTCTTGAACCCATCTCAGGTTTCTCGTACCTGTCGAGACTTGTCTGTAACGTTGCGTCAGAGAATTCCAGGTAATTTGATATCTGACACGTACACTTATTGAAATAGGTCATTGAACCCGTATCAAATTTTGCCTACCGGAACTATGGCGTCAGCGAATTCCAAGTAATTTGATACCTGACACGTGCACTTATTGAAAGAGGTCATTGAACCCATCTCGGATTTCTCCTACTTGTCGAGACTTGTATGAAACGTGACGTCAGTAAATTCTTGGTAATCTGATACCCAACACGTGCATTTATTGACCTTGAAATAGATCCTTGAAGCCATATTGAATTATTCTTACTTGTTGAGACTTGTCTGTAACGTGAGATCAGCAAATTCCAGGTAATCTGATATCCAACACGTGCATTTATTTTAAAAAAGGTCATTGAACTTGACTCCCATTGCTCTCTCATGGGTTTTTGCTTACTGGTCATAATTGTTATTATTTACCGTGGCGCTCCTCCCAGGTCTCTCTCATTAGTTATCTACTAACTATTCATTGTTTTTGATAATCCAGCAAAATAAGCAAGTAATATATTGTCCGAAAAAGTCTTCTCATTTTTCTCCATGCAATAATCCATAAATCGTTTATAGTTTCCTTCTCCGCAACAAATTTTCTCAATATTTTTTGCCACCTCCCATATTTCTGGAGGAGTAAGTACTTCTAAATTGTCAACCTATAATTATTGTGGACATGTGCATTTCCATAGCAACCAACCATTTTCCAACAATTGCGATTTCTAACAAATTTTGTTTTAATTTTTCACAACAGGAAAATTAAAACAAAATTTTTATTTTTCTCACTTATAATTACACGAGAGCTTTTTTTGTCGAAGTAAACTTGACATGTATTAATGAGAATTTTGTTGCCTGGCAATTTGCCTGATGGCAAAAAAATTCGAATTATAAATGTCAAGTTTACTTCGACAAAAAAAAAGCTAGAGTGTAATTCGGTAAGACAATTTAATGAATATGTGAATCAAAAAAATAAAAAATAAGATGTAAATCAGTTTATTTAATTTAACGGAAAAGTACAATTGGTAAAAACACAATTATTAAAAAAAGCTTGATATTCAGAACTTTCTTGTCTTTTGTTAATAGTTTGCTGCATGCTAGTATTTTGAGCGGTGGTAGTAACTGTTTCCTGGACGGTAGTACGAATGGAACCAATGATTTTTTTATGACGTTCTTCATCTAATGGTGGAGTCATGCAGCAGTCATAAGTCATAAGTTTAAAGTTATAAGGAAGAATATTCGTCAATTATTGGTTGGTCCGTTTATTCCAACCAATCATTGACGAATATTCTTCCTTATGACTTATGACCTATCACTTATGACTGCTGCAATGATCCACCATTACTCAAGGTACGGTTTGAATGACGATGGGTTGCTATGTCCCGTAATTTTCACAAATTTTTGTTCACCTATACCACACACCTGGACAATTTAGTAACGGCGGTAGCTCGATTAGAATGGTTCGTTATTTTCACCCGCTTGACATCAAGTCCAATATTTTTCGCCGAGGATTTGGTCCATTTAGATATTCCATTTATCCCAATAGGAGAATTTTTATACCATCCTTTCGAATTTGTTTTTTTTTTGCAAAAAGGATTTGGAGTTAAAATTTTTCTCACATGTGATATGGTATTCCCGTCTTCCCATAATTTGTTTAAACAATTTTACTGGACATACACAATCTTCTTCAGTGTTTGCTACTAACTATGTACTGTTGGCCAACTTCTGATTTCCACCTTGTGCTGTCTTCGAAAACACTGGGTTATATTCAACTCTTCCGGTCTCTCTTCCACGGTTGTCTGTCTTGATTTTAAAATAGAATACCTTACAATTTGCTGCTTCTCCACCTCTCCAAGCCAATTCATAGGCAGCAATATGATAACATTTTCTTTGAAGGACTACAGGTTCTTCTTCAGAACAGTGCCATTTAAAAAATTTCTTGTTTTGTGAGAGCCTTAGAACTCACCTTCCTTTTTTCTGGGATTGCATGCAAAATTTTGCGTTTTGTTTCGTGTGCATTTCTCGCTTTCTTAAAATGTATGTCCTTGAACTGATTAGAAATTCATTTATATTCTTTGAAGTACTTCTCTTGTAACATTTTTGCTGAAGTGTTCCAAATCGTTTTGACTGCACTCTCTTTATAGTTTTCTCCATTGTTCTTCTTCATGTTGAATGCCCAGTCACATAAAATAGAAGCTAACTCTTCAGTGGCAGTTTCTGCAATGAGTTCATACTTTTTTTCCAAACAAAACATCGCAAATTGTCGCCAAATTGACGTATTTCGCATAAGTATCTCGAAGACTTCTGAGAGTTTCAAAGTTGACGAAAAAAACAAATTTTTAACATTTTTTATAGGTTCTGTAATGAGCCATTTCAAAAATATAAGAAAAGGTGGAAGAATCACATAATCTCTGATATTTGAAATATATTTCAAAGATTCAAAGACTAATCTCAATATAGCTGTGTAATACTAGTTGAATAAAGTGCACCCTTCAAAGAGAAATTTTTCTCATATCTAATGAAAGAAACCAAAACAACTCTCCTATGTTGACATCATTCCAGAACCTCAGGTGCAAGAAGAAAGTGAGATTTGTTATATGCTTGATTTTAATCTAAAATGTGTGAATGTGAATTGGGGTAAATGATTAAAATGATAGATAGACAAATATTTATTCGTCCTTGAAGTTTACTCAAATATAAAAACTTATCAGACTAATCACTGTCATTCACCATACCTTGTTCACAAAACTAACTCACATTTCATATATTCAGAAATAATTTATGAGTACTGTTATTTTCAATATGAGTCAACGTTGTATTTTATAAATTTCGGTATCATTTATACATTGTTTCATAAATAGTAATTTAAACAATTTCTTCATGTACAAAAAATTTAACATTTCTATATATCTGCATAAAATTCAAATTACATGGCAATTACATATCATTTGTTTTTGCAACGTTCCATAATAATTTTGAGTTAATTTTGAGTTTGGATAGTTCTTATACTTGGTAATGGAAACTTTTCTTTTAATTTTATTTCTTTCTTAGGATGATTGTTGTACAATAGTATTATTACATAGAACTGTTCAATTAGTTTTTCTCGTTATTTGTAAAGAATGGGGGAAGAAGACTGTGAATCCTCATCTGAAATGGCATGAAGACCTATTAGCATCAATCATTTCATAGCACCAGGAATAGAATATAATGAACAAACCATTATTTGATGGTAAACGATCGGCCATGGGTACAGATTCTAGCAAATATCTTCCTATCTCCACAGTGGACAGACCAGATTTTTACCAACACGTCTTGGTAGGAATAACTGAAAAGAAACACCAACATTATATCGTAATGTCATAGCAAAAATATTGGATTTCAACAGTTTCTATCCAAAACCAAATTGAGTTTTGTTTCTCATTAGAACAGTTTGAACTCACCGTTGTTCTAAGCCTTTGTCTTGACATCTCATGTAGGAGAGATTCTTGAAGATTGGTTTCAAAATCTCTTTTATTAAAATGGCCTGAACAAATCCAGGTAAAATCAAGAGACACCCATACTACAGAAGTTGATCCATTGCTGCTTTACTGTTCTTGGGGAATATATGGAACGACAATTTATCATCATAGCAATACAAAATACAAGAATTAAGTAAATGATTTTATAATGATTTATTTGAGCCACGGGCTTTAGTAACTTTATTTATTCGCAAATTGACGAAAATATATCCAAAGTTACCAATTTCAGGATAGCCACCTTAATTTCCCTCCAATGACGTATTCTCTCTCTTACCTCAGTCTTCCCCTTGTCTAAATGCTCACTTATTTCATAACTCCTTCCTATTATAAGAACCCTGGGTTCCGTTTTGTCGCTGGAAAAGTTAGGGCAAACTTTTTTCGCTCTCATAATAACAAAACACCGCGATATATAGCATTTTTAGTGCATGAATTAAATTGTCAGAGGAATAATATAATTCGAATAAAAATAGTTAGTAAATGAGACCGTTTAATATGTTAATGATGTTTTATGCAACGTATCTGAAATTTGATATGACGTTAGTTAATCAGATGATTAACTTTTCTTTATGCAACTGGCCCATAATGTTACATTGTCAAATGGAATATATAACTATCTACGGTCTGAAAATGTAACAACAAAAATGAGAAATAGCAAAATATGTATCAGCCTCAGGCTTTCCCCTTGTTAAACGATATTAAAGACTTTCTATTAAGTCAAAATGAATCATCCTCCGGTTTCCTTGTGAGTCTTAGGGAATAAATAATATTTTAGTTGTTATTATAAATGCGACTACATTCACCACTTCATTGAAAAACCCTGGTAATTCCCTAATACCTTAGAATGTTCCAGTAACGAAGACATTCGGAACTTTTGAAATAATCTACAAATAAATCATTAAATTCAATTGACCTCCGTATGAATTCGACCACGCCGTATCCAATTTACTGACACAGAAAGCATTGCGCAGCATGTCGACCCACTTGAATTTTGCGACAATTTGTCAGAATCTCATTACGTATTCACTTATTAAAATCATTGTTTCTAGAAAGTCGAAAGCAGCGAGAAACAAGAGGTGATGTCCCAATTTGACCCGGTGACAGGCCACGGTCACTCCCGGTCATTGTTTCCAGTATTTTGCTTGCAAATAGAGAGAATAAAGATCTTGTCTTCGAATTGTTACCACTGCACGGTACATTTTGCAAGTGCATGAGCGCGAGCGATGTTGTCGGAAGTTTCTTGAACGTTTGGCGAAAGGCGGAAGAAGAATGGTTGACGAAAATGAGGGCTTCAATGAACTATTTAGAATATTCAAGTCGGGTTTTTTTGTCATTCCAACTTGTTAGCGCTACACCTCGGTGTCCCATTACTAAGTAACTTGTTTTAATTCAAGGTCTATATGATATAAATGAATATATGTATCATTGATCACATGTAATAAATAAAAGTGATTTCACTTGATGAATCTCTTGAAATACGAGGATATATTGAAAAATTCTTAGCCTACTATAGAACCAAACCAAATATCAATGTCAAAATATTTTATTACTCAACATATTCTTCTCTTAATTGGATACATTTATTACAGAGAACCTGTAACGTCTCTAGATCTTTAAAAAAAATGTTTCTTCTTGCTCTGCAAACCAAAACTCCACAGCCTTTATTACCTCGTTGGAAGAAAATGTACGACCTTTCAAACTTTTTTTCAGTTGAGGAAAGAGATGATAGTCGGACAGAGCCAAATCTGGTGAATAAGGGGAGTGTTCTAATAATTCAAACCCTAAATCACGAATTTTTTGCATGGCAACATGAGATTTGTGTGCAGAGGCGTTGTCCTGCAAAAACAAAACACCTTTGGATAGCTTTCCGCGTCTTTTCTGTTTAATTTTTTCCCGTAGAGTGGTCAGTAATATCGAATAGTAATCTCCAGTCCTGAAGCAAGAACTTTTTCAGCAGATTTTTGGACACGAAACTTCTTAGGTCTTGGAGAACCGGAGTGTAGCCATTCCATCGATTGTTGCTTTGTTTCTGGATCGTAGAAATGTACCCAAGTCTCATCCATAGTTACAATTCGGTTTAAGAAGTCTACATCGTTTTCAAATCGAGCACAGATCGAACGCGATGCTACTACCCTTGCACGCTTTTGGTCAACATTCAAACATTTGGGGATCCATTTTGCAGCAATTTTTCTCATGTCCAAATTGACGTTAACTACATGATGAACGCGTTCGTATGAAATATTCAGTGCTTCAGATATCCGTTTTAGCCCAATTCGACGGTCTGTTAAAACCATGTCATGAACTGCATCGATATTTTCTTCAATGGAAAATTTACCTCTTTTGAAGCTTGCAGTCCAATTTTTCACGGTCGCATACGAAGGACATTGATCACCAATGGTATTAGCATATCTTCGTAAATTTCCTCACCTCTTAACCCTTTTAAATACAGGTACCACCGACTTAACCTTTGAACTAGACTGCCAATACCATATTGAAATTGATCCAATTACGAAATTGACTGGTGGCCATAGGACATGCGCATTGTGTCTGTTATCTGTCAGAATCACATTGGCGTACTTCAGGAAAAATTAATAAGTCTAGTCCAAAGCAAGTGGAATGTTGAAAAATTGACTTTTCATTTGATGACGAGAATATTTCATAACTGTACATCCATATTCAACAAGGCACATTTCAGTCGTTGAAAATTAGGGATTTTTACACCAAAGTCCAAAACACTTCATTTTAACAATATCTATTTACTCAAGGTAACGCCAATGACCTAATAAATGGCTCCCCAGATTGTCAAATATCAATTCTTTGGTGGTTCTTGCGCATTGCGCAGACACGATTTCAGGATGTTCAATTGGATGAGTTTTTCGAGTGGTGGGCATATGAGTACTAGCAGTCTAGTTTAAAGGTTAAGTCGGTGACAGGTACTTGATGATGGCTCGATGCTCCAATTTTTCTATTTTCACATTTTCGGTGGACATATTTTTTCTCTTAATTTATTGCGTAATTCTGGTTTACTATTTTGACGTCAAACTTTACACTTCTAATAAGTTATTGTTCGTTGCTATGGTAACGCAATATTTTGTTTATGCAGGGAACTGGGGTCTATTCTCGAGTTTCAACGTATACGAATTCAATGTTGTATCTCTTCCCAATGCGCGGCGTTTGTATCGCTCTATGTCACTTCAAACGTATGAAAATTATTTCGCATGAACTCGAGAATAGACCCCCTGGTCTAGGCTACCTAGATATCAATACATCCTCGTATATCTTCCGGAGTGATGGAAACATCTGTGCCTGATCATTTCGTAGTATTCACATCCATGAGAATTATAAGCAGCAAATTGAGGTGCCAAGAATTATTCAAAATATTATAAACGTAAGACCTCTGAAAAACAGGCTTTCATTTATAAACTATTGAATTGAACAGTACGAAATTAAATTTAGTTAATGAAAAACACAGACCTATCAAATATTTAAATAATTCGTCTCAAGCTTTAAGAAAAATAAGTATTTTGTAAAGGACCACGCTCACATCTAATGGGAAAATGAAAGGATTTTTGACATGTAGCTGGAGCCATTCTTAGTAAAGAGGACGCCATCATGAATTTTGTGATTTTTGAGAAATTCACCAGAATAAAAAATATCAATATCTCATTTATATTCAATTTTGTTTGCGACTGAGCAATCCTAAAATTCACGAGAAATATTTTTCCATAATGAAGAAAAAAAAACGAAACTGTTTTTCTACAGGGTTGTAAACAATATACCCAATTCTTCAGTGAATGAATTCACCTATGTGGTTATAAGTTGATTGAGAAGCAATCAGAATGGTTTGTTGATCTACCAAAATGAAATGAAGCTATGAATGTTTGGAAAAAGAAAGGGTACATATTATTATACAGAGTCAGTCCAATGTATGGACCCGCCTTTTTTCTCAGTTAATATGAGGGTTTTGGAAAAAAAATTTGGATGAAAGTTGAATGGTATTCCACTCTGCACCTTTCTATGAATTCATATATTTTTTAGATATGCCATTGGCACTTTTTTAAATGAAACCGTATGTCATGTTTAGTATCGCAAGAAAGCTTGTATTGTTCTCATTTTAGCTGTACTAATATAATTTTAACTCTCTTGATAGGTACAGTGTGTTTCGTATTTTTGTTTCCACCTCTGTAATTCACTTATCTATTGCCTAATTTGTTAAAAACTTTTCTCAATTGGGGAATATAGCCAGTTGGATATTTTGAGCGATAAGACAATTTGATTCAGACAGTGGGGTACGTAGGTTTAGGTTTCTCAGTCTCTTAGATTTCGAAGAACAATTTTTCTACTGGAGAATTTTAATAGAAAATTTTGTTCCAGAATAATTCAAGTTCCCTAATCCTGAGTTTTTCCTTAGTAGAAGGTTAGAGAAAACAAACGGAAATAGTTATATGATTCAATATAGTTCACAAAATTACTATTTTTTTAACGAAAAAGAAGATATGTAGAGAGGCTATTTCATTAACTTATTAGTTAGTCCTGAGAACTATTTTTTTATTTGAACTCGTTATCTGAGATGTAAAAATGTATTGTCTCTGAGGTAAATTTCAATAATATTCTATAACCACTACTTATTTTATGAGGCGAATGTTAATTGTCCTTCAAACCAATACTTTAAACCAGTATTTTGGTCAAATCAAGAAATATTTCTTTAAACATCAATGGATAAATTCCAGATTTTAATATTTAAAATGATGAACATCGTAAGTAAATTTTTATAATGAGACAACTGTCAATGTAATACATAAATTTTTTTTATAATAACCCAAGTACGCCACTGTCTGAATCAAATTGCCATATCGCTTGGAATACAACTGGCTACATTACTCGATTGAGGAAATTTTTGAACAAGTTAAGCAATAGGTAAGTGAATTACAGAGGTGGACACAAAAATACGGAACACACTGTACCTATCGAGAGAGTTGAAATAATATTAGTACTACTGGAATGGGAAATAAACAAGCTTTATATCGATAATAAATATGAAATAAAGTTCCATTTAGGAAAATTTCGATGACATCACTTTTTCCACCGGTTACACATCTAAAAAAATATGTGAATTCATAAGAAGGCTCAAAGTGAAAAACCCTTCAACTTTCATCCACACTTTTTTTGATAACTCTCACATTAACTGAGAAAAAGTGGCGGGTCCATACATTTGACTAACTCTGTATACAGTGTGTCCAAGATAAGAATGAACAGCATGGGGATATCGGAAGAGATACGGGGACGATTAAATTAAAGAAAAGTAGCGCATTGATGTGCCCAACAATATGCCATTTAAAAAGTTTTAATATTCTGAGTAGTTACGGAGATATCCAAGAAAAACCGAAATTTGAGAATTTCGTTTTTATTTTCTCCTAGGTTTATTTTCAAAGGAAATGTTAAACAAATAGCACTTTGTCACGGCCACTTTTTAAGGAATATCTGATAACGTAAGTAGAATTTTTCTGCGACGTTTCGTCTTTTAGAAAACATCATCAACTTTTTATTTTTATATGGGCCGAAGCTAAAGTATACCCAGTATACGACTCCATTTTTCATTGTGAATACAGCAACGTCTCACACAGTATGATTTCAGAACCATTTCTCGCGCAAAATGAAATTTAGTGATTACTTAACCTGTTTTTCTTCAATTTTAGATACTAGGCGCTGGAAAAAATGACACATAATGTTCTGTTGGCATAATAATACTGTAGTTTGGTAAAATTTTTGACATAATACCGTTCCTACTTTTACATCTCGTTACCTACCTAATTTGTATTAAAAATGGCAAACGGCAGCTTTTCGAATACTGAAAAATTTGATATGTTGTCATGTTACATTTTATGCCAAAGAAATTGTGTTGATGCTGAACGTGCGTACTCTAATAAGTATCCAGAGAGGCGACAACCTTGTAAATCAATATTTAGACGGTTAGTTTTTAATTTAAAATAATACGGATCATTTTAAAAACCTGTGGTTTCCCGACAAAAGCTATCTGATGAAGAAAGTCAGCGTGATGTGTTACAGGCCGTTGTCGAAAATCCTGAGATATCCACTCGCACCATTGAAGATAATACCGGAGTAGCTAAATACACCGCTCACTCCATTTCAAGAAAAAATAAATATCATCCATATAAATTTAGGATTTGTCATGGACTCAGACCAGGTGACGATGCAAGGCGAAGAACCTTTTGTGAATGGTACACTAGAAAATGCCAAGATAATGAAAATTTCCCTTTCAAAATAATTTGGTCTGATGAAAGTATGAGCACCAACAATGGTATTTTTAATAGGCGGAATGTTCATTATTGGTCACAACAAAATCCGCGTGTACACAAAGTGTCCAGACATCAATATCCTTTCGGTTTTAACATGTGAGTTGGAATTCTCGGTACGAATGTAATTGGGCCTTTTATCTTCCAAAACAATTTAACAGTAGAGTGATACATAAATTTGTTACTGAATGATATGGAAGACGCTCTCGATAATTTGCCATTAGCGGTTACTCACAGCTGCTGGTTTCAACAAGATGGTGCTCCAGCACATAACTCTAGAATTGTTCGTGATTATTTGAACCGTCATCCGCTTCCCAAGACAGTGGATTGGTACTCATAGTGATACATCCTGGCCTGCAAGGTCCCCCGACCTAACCCCACTGGACTTTTTCCTTTGGGGATATATCAAGAATCAAGTGTACTCTTATCATAATTTTCAAAATGAAGAAGATTTGCTAAGATCGGTTACTCCATCCTTTAAAAATATTTTTCATATTATGATAACTCAAGTTTTAAATTAGTCTGTGAGAAGAGCGTACTTGTGCTTAGAAAATAACGGCGGATTATTTGAACACTTGTTATAAGTTTCTGTTTATTTTCCTGTAATACATATTAGCTCCTTGTTATTACATTACAATTACAATTATAAACTAAACTTTAGATATTGCGACTTATCTTTGTATTCAACAACGCAAAAATTCCGGCAAGTGGTAAGTTGAAATTTATACTTGTATAAATAAGACTAATTAATTTACTTCATGTATCATAATATGACATTTTTTCCATCGGCTACTATCAAAAATTGAAGAAAAACAGGTAAGTAATCACTAAATTTCATTTCACAATGAAAAATGGAGTCGTATACAGGGTATACTTTAGTTTCGGCCCATATAAAAATAGGAAGTTGATGATGTTTTCTAAAAGATGAAACGTCGCAGAAAAATTCTGCTTACGTCCCTAAAAAGTGGCCATGACAAAGTGCTATTTGTTTTACATTTCCTTTGAAAATAAACCTAAGAGAAAATAAAAACGAAATTCTAAAATTTCGGTTTTTCTCGGATATCTCCGCAACTACTCGGAATATTGAAACTTTCTAAATTGCATATTGTTGGGCACATAAATGCGCTACTTTTCTCCAATTTAATCGACCCCGTATCTCTTACTGTTTCCGATATACCCATGCTGTTCATTCTTATCTTGGACACACTGTATACATGTAATTACTCCAAATCAGAAATGTGATTGTTTGTGAGTGAATTCTGATAAATGAAAAACATTCACAAATCACTTGTAATCGATAATCAACTGTTGTTTGAGCGTTAGTAAGATAGTGAATGATTCTTCTATAAAACAAAATAAAAATTCTACAGGGTAGTTTCCAATATAATCAATTTTTAGGTGAAAGAATTCGCCTTCCAGACTATGAGTTGAATGAGTAAATTTTATTTGATGATTGATCAGAATGATCATAAGTTGATCTCTCTAAACAAAAGCAAATGAAAATACATAGGAAGGCTCCATCCAATTTGAATAAGTAATTACGAAGATGTATTGATATCTAGTTAGCCTAGACCAGTTCCCTGCATAAACAAAATATTGCATTACCATAGCAACGAACAATAACTTATTAGAAGTGTCGGCGTAAAGTTTGACGTCAAAAAAGTAAACCAGAGTTACGCAATAAATTAAAAGAAAAATTATTTCCACCGAAATTGTGAAAATCCAAAAATTGGAGTATCGAGCCATCATCAAGTACCTGTATTTAAAAGGGTTAAGAGGTTAGCAGATTTACGAAGATATGCTTAATACCCTTGGTGATCAATGTCCTTCGTATGCGACCGTGAAAAATTGGACTGCAAGCTTCAAAAGAGGTAAATTTTCCATTGAAGATGATGAACGATCGGAAAGGCCAGTTTCTGTGTCAGTCTCCGAAAATATCGATGCAGTTCATGACATGAATTTAACAGACCGTCGAATTGGGCTAAAACGGATATCTGAAGCACTGAATATTTCATACGGACGTGTTCATCATATAGTTCACGTCAATTTGGACATGAGAAAAATTGCTGCAAAATGGATCCCCAAATGTTTGAATGTTGACCAAAAGCGTGCAAGGGTAGTAGCATCGCGTTCGATCTGTGCTCGATTTGAAAATGATGTAGACTTCTTAAACCGAATTGTTACTATGGATGAGACTTGTGTACATTTCTACGATCCAGAAACAAAGCAACAATCAATGGAATGGCGACACTCCGGTTATCCAAGACATTAGAAGTTTCGTGTCCAAAAATCTGCTGGAAAAGTTCTTGCTTCAGTTTTTTGTGATTGTCATGGAGTAATAATGATTGATTTTTTGAATAAGGGTGGAACAATAACTGGAGATTACTATTTGACATTACTGACCAATCTACGGGAAAAAATTAAAGAGAAAAGACGAGGAAAGTTATCCAAAGGTGTTTTATTTTTGCAGGACAACGCCCCTGCACACAAATCTCATGTTGCCTTGCAAAAAATTTGTGATTTAGGGTTTGAATTACTAGAACACTATTCACCAGAGTTGGCTCCGTCCGACTATCATCTCTCTCCTCAAATGAAAAAATGTTTAAATTGTCGTAAATTTTCTTCCAACAAGGAGGTAATAAAAGCTGTGGAGGTCTGGTTTGCAGAGCAAGAAGAAACTTTTTTTTGAAAGGTCTAGAGACGTTACAGGTTCGCTGTAATATATGTATCCAATTAAGAGGAGAATATGTTGAGTAATAAAATATTTTGACATTTAAATTTTGTTTGGTTCTATAGTAGGCTAATAATTTTTCAATATATCCTCGTATTACTCTTCTGGAGAATTTAATCATGACTTCGTCCTCAACAAAGTGCTGAAGTCATCTCCTATTAACCTGACAACGTCATAATACCTAAAGGTTCGGCGATATAAACGAATTTTGTATTTTTGTAGGATTGAGCAAGCTATAAAATATGAATATATTTTATGAGTGACTCAAAGAAATATATCTGAAGTTATGAGGATATTGAGTATATTTTCGTCGACTATATATTTGAACTGAATGAACTGATTTCAAGAAGAATTCAATCATAGGCAAGGAGTTATCAAACTAGCCCTTGATTAAAAAACCTTGAAATTCTATCCGTAATATATATATGATGGTATTTTTATGGTCTGTTTTTCCGAAGGTTTTCTTTCTTTCAGCAATTACTTGACAAAGCCGCAAAATTTCAGAAAAAAGGAAATACCTCCGTATGTAAAACGTTTTGCTCCGTTCAATGGTGAGAAAGTTCACAGGGTGGTCCACTTAAAAAATTGTTGCTTTGTGTTGCCCCGCTTTAAAGAAACACTCTGTATATTCAAAAATGTTTTTATAACAAGTGACAAAGTAACCGTATAATTTTTTTCTGAAACACACTCCTTATGATAGGAGAGATAGTACACTTCCTCACACTAATGGGCCACCCTGTATATAATATGGGCCCTTTCCTATTTCAAACACTCTGTACTTATTCGTAGCTTCATTATATTTTGGTCGATCAACAAACCGTTCTGATTGATCCTTAATGATGAATTCAATCAACTTATATCTCGTAGGCGAATTCATTCACTGAAGAGTTATGGTGGATTTATGCAGCAGTCATAAGTCATTATTGGTTGGTCCGTTTATTCCAACCAATCATTGACGAATATTCTTCCTTATGACTTAAAACTTATGACTTATGACTGCTGCATAAATCCACCATTAATTATGTTGTTGACTATACCCTGTAGAAAAATAGTGGCTCCTTTTTTCTGTATAATGGAAAAGTATTTCTCAATAATTTTACGAATCTCCAGTCGCACACAAATTGTAAATAAATGAATATAAATCTTAATATTTTTTATTCGGCTGAATTTCCCCAAAAATCATAAAATTATTAATTTGGTGTTCTCTAGCGCCGAATCGAGTTGGGCCAATGAAGACTTTTACTTAGAATGGCTCCAGCTACAACATATCAAAAATCCAGCCATTTTCAAAGAAAGACTTTTTCTCCACGATCATCACAGAATTTGCCAATTCTGAAATCAAATTTGATTACAGAATGCTGGAATTCTCTCTCTTGAGATTGAAGAAATATTCTGCA
Source organism: Chrysolina oricalcia (assembly GCA_944452925.2). Classification (NCBI taxonomy): domain Eukaryota; kingdom Metazoa; phylum Arthropoda; class Insecta; order Coleoptera; family Chrysomelidae; genus Chrysolina; species Chrysolina oricalcia. The sequence goes on from OX101812.2 coordinate 19,416,850, forward strand.
ACACCTCTGCCGCCATGCAATTTAAATGTATTTACATTGTCTCTTGTGATAGAATAATATTCTCTCACTGGTTAGCAATAATAACATTAGCCTTGACTCAGCTGATTGTCATCGTAGTGGCAAAATTTGAGTGAGTGTCAAAATTATTGCTGTCACGTTCCCTATCTTTGATCGTGGAGAAAATATAGTCTGCTACTCGGTTAGAATGAAAATTCGTGATGCTCGTGGTTCCTCACGCTCGCCTTCGGCTCGCGCTCAGAACTTTCCACTCGCATCTAATTTTCATTCTAACCTTGTTACAGAATATACTACTCCCATAAGATGTGTGTGCGGTCCTTTCCTTGTATCTCATTCACTAAATATCATTTTTTAATTGTTAGTTCAATAGTTTATAAATAAAGTCTTGTTTTCAAAATGAGATTTCACGTATATTTTATTGTGTACTTTTATTTTGTACTTTTTTGCATTACAATTTGTTCAACAATCTGTCTTAATAGGTCTTTTCGATGGTTCGATGTTTTTCAATATTTTGACGGATATTTCCAATTTTCCTTTTTTTGTCGTGAGTTTGCACTTTTCGCAAAGGAGAGGTATCCAAGCCCCCAACCCCGTACAGACATTACTTTTTGGTCGTAATTTTCCACGTACGAAACCGTCGAAAATTGTTCCTAAATCCTATGCTCTATCTAGCCTTTAGGGAGCAAGAGGTTAAAATTTTTCAAAATTCAATTATTCGAAGATCCAATATTTTTCATAATTTTTACGGACTTTTTCGAATTTTCACACCTCTAGGCCGACATATTTTTGACCTAATTTTCGACGTCCAATACAGTCAGATTTTTATCCGAATTTCTACGCGTTTTCTATTTAGCCTTCAGGTGGACTGGGTGATATATTTTTGTTCAAATTATTGTATTGTCACCAGTTCCATACGTCTGCATAATTTCAGATCGATCAGATGCCAGCAAGTGTTTTAAAAATGGATTGCAAGTTTTGAACCGTGTAGACAGACAGAATGACATAATACCAAGTTAAATATCTTGTAAAAATAACTTGAACACTAAAACAAATTGAACACTTTTCTTCAAAACGAACATTGATATATTTACAGATGTACTGAAGTAGAGATTCAATAAGACAGATTTATTGAAAGTATTTAACAAATTAATACAATCAAAAATATGTCATGTCAAAAAATGTCAGCAAAATTAAACACTGGATAACTGCTAATCTAATCCATCAGTATCAACAGTGCAGAATGAAGGATTTCTATAGCGAATTCAAAAAAGTTACTATAGGTGTTCCTCAGAGGACAGTCTTGGAACCAATAATGTTCCTTATTCATGTAAATAGTATGTTTCATATTATTGGTAGTCAGTGACAATTAATATCTTAAACGGGCGATACTGCTACAATGTTTTCTGGTGATTTAATGTAAAAATGTATACTCCAAAGAAAAAAGTGATCTGAGTTAAATTCTTTTCTGGTTGATCTACAATCTTTTTAGTTCCAATATGGATAAAACTAAATGCATCATCTGATCAACCAGAAATTCTACAATTTTCGTATCCACAAATAAAACTATTCCCAACCTCATCTAAACTGCAATTGTCCCATTATTGAGGAAACCAAAACATTGAAATATCTAGAAGTTATATCGGACCAGGACTTGAGATGGGATCATACAAACGATGTCATCCAAAGATAACTGATTCACACATTTTATAATATAATATTGGGGATATACTTCTTCAATTGTACTCATATGGCATTCGAGGAGTTGCTCACAGTTGGTTGAGGAGTTTCTTAACTTATATACAGAAGACAGTTTGTGAATATATCGAAAGCCAAATCAGATAACCGAACCATCACTAAGGTAGTTCCCCAGGGGTCAGTACTGGGACCGATTTTATTTTTATTTTATACGAATGACATTGATAACATTAGCTCAACGGCCAGCTTTATCAGATATGCTGACGACAGGACTGTGCTCGTTTCGAATAAACAAGATGATACTTTGAATGAAAATTGTACATCAATCATGGGTAGCATGATATCTTGGTGTAATTACAACTCTCTTCATTTTAACAGCGAGAAAACAAATACCATCCGATTCCATAATTATCAAAAAAAATGTTCAACTCCGAATGTACGTGTATGTATCGAACCAACCAATTCTGTTAAATTTCTAGGTGTATTACTAGATGAAGGTTTGACTTGGAAGGGACATTGTGCCAACTTGATCTCTAAACTGAACTCTAACTGTTACATGTTCAGGAACTTGAAATGCATTCTAAAACAAGAACAATTATTAGTTATTATATTTCATTCCCAAGTCGCCTCTCAGTTACGCTACGGAGTATGCTTTTGGGGTACTTCCACTCGAGCACCTGATGTACTCATTGTGCAAAAACGTATATTGAGAATTATCTCCAATTTAACAAGAAGGGATTCCTGCAGACCAATTTTTGAAAATTTTCAAATTTTATTTTCGAAATGTGCTTGTATATATTTACAAATAGACATAAGTTATTCATAAATAAGGAAATTCATTCATACAATACAAGGAATTGTACTGATTTACATGTTCCCCAGTGTAAATACGTTGTTTCATCTAAAACTCCCCGAGTTCTAGGACAAAAGATCTTTACTAAACTTCCAAAAGACGTAAGCGAATCTGCTAATGTATCACTATTTAAGATTCGTTTGAAAACCTATTTAGCCAATAATACTTTTTATACTTTGGATGAATTTTTTGCTACTTAGTAACAATTTGTGACTATTAATTCCTATATGTATTTGACATCTTCTAGAATACAAATATATTTATTTATTTATTATTTATTATTTATTATTTATTATTTATTATTTATTATTTATTATTTATTATTTATTATTTATTATTTATTATTTATTATTTATTATTTATTATTTATTATTTATTATTTATTATTTATTATTTATTATTTATTATTTATTATTTATTATTTATTATTTATTATTTATTATTTATTATTTATTATTTATTATTTATTATTTATTATTTATTATTTATTATTTATTATTTATTATTTATTATTTATTATTTATTATTTATTATTTATTATTTATTATTTATTATTTATTATTTATTATTTATTATTTATTATTTATTATTTATTATTTATTATTTATTATTTATTATTTATTATTTATTATTTATTATTTATTATTTATTATTTATTATTTATTATTTATTATTTATTATTTATTATTTATTATTTATTATTTATTATTTATTATTTATTATTTATTATTTATTATTTATTATTTATTATTTATTATTTATTATTTATTATTTATTATTTATTATTTATTATTTATTATTTATTATTTATTATTTATTATTTATTATTTATTATTTATTATTTATTATTTATTATTTATTATTTATTATTTATTATTTATTATTTATTATTTATTATTTATTATTTATTATTTATTATTTATTATTTATTATTTATTATTTATTATTTATTATTTATTATTTATTATTTATTATTTATTATTTATTATTTATTATTTATTATTTATTATTTATTATTTATTATTTATTATTTATTATTTATTATTTATTATTTATTATTTATTATTTATTATTTATTATTTATTATTTATTATTTATTATTTATTATTTATTATTTATTATTTATTATTTATTATTTATTATTTATTATTTATTATTTATTATTTATTATTTATTATTTATTATTTATTATTTATTATTTATTATTTATTATTTATTATTTATTATTTATTATTTATTATTTATTATTTATTATTTATTATTTATTATTTATTATTTATTATTTATTATTTATTATTTATTATTTATTATTTATTATTTATTATTTATTATTTATTATTTATTATTTATTATTTATTATTTATTATTTATTATTTATTATTTATTATTTATTATTTATTATTTATTATTTATTATTTATTATTTATTATTTATTATTTATTATTTATTATTTATTATTTATTATTTATTATTTATTATTTATTATTTATTATTTATTATTTATTATTTATTATTTATTATTTATTATTTATTATTTATTATTTATTATTTATTATTTATTATTTATTATTTATTATTTATTATTTATTATTTATTATTTATTATTTATTATTTATTATTTATTATTTATTATTTATTATTTATTATTTATTATTTATTATTTATTATTTATTATTTATTATTTATTATTTATTATTTATTATTTATTATTTATTATTTATTATTTATTATTTATTATTTATTATTTATTATTTATTATTTATTATTTATTATTTATTATTTATTATTTATTATTTATTATTTATTATTTATTATTTATTATTTATTATTTATTATTTATTATTTATTATTTATTATTTATTATTTATTATTTATTATTTATTATTTATTATTTATTATTTATTATTTATTATTTATTATTTATTATTTATTATTTATTATTTATTATTTATTATTTATTATTTATTATTTATTATTTATTATTTATTATTTATTATTTATTATTTATTATTTATTATTTATTATTTATTATTTATTATTTATTATTTATTATTTATTATTTATTATTTATTATTTATTATTTATTATTTATTATTTATTATTTATTATTTATTATTTATTATTATTTATTATTTATTATTTATTATTTATTATTTATTATTTATTATTTATTATTTATTATTTATTATTTATTATTTATTATTATTTATAATTTATTATTTATTATTTATTATTTATTATTTATTATTTATTATTTATTACTTATTATTTATTATTTATTATTTATTATTTATTATTTATTATTTATTATTTATTATTTATTATTTATTATTTATTATTTATTATTTATTATTTATTATTTATTATTTATTATTTATTATTTATTATTTATTATTTATTATTTATTATTTATTATTTATTATTTATTATTTATTATTTATTATTTATTATTTATTATTTATTATTTATTATTTATTATTTATTATTTATTATTTATTATTTATTATTTATTATTTATTATTTATTATTTATTATTTATTATTTATTATTTATTATTTATTATTTATTATTTATTATTTATTATTTATTATTTATTATTTATTATTTATTATTTATTATTTATTATTTATTATTTATTATTTATTATTTATTATTTATTATTTATTATTTATTATTTATTATTTATTATTTATTATTTATTATTTATTATTTATTATTTATTATTTATTATTTATTATTTATTATTTATTATTTATTATTTATTATTTATTATTTATTATTTATTATTTATTATTTATTATTTATTATTTATTATTTATTATTTATTATTTATTATTTATTATTTATTATTTATTATTTATTATTTATTATTTATTATTTATTATTTATTATTTATTATTTATTATTTATTATTTATTATTTATTATTTATTATTTATTATTTATTATTTATTATTTATTATTTATTATTTATTATTTATTATTTATTATTTATTATTTATTATTTATTATTTATTATTTATTATTTATTATTTATTATTTATTATTTATTATTTATTATTTATTATTTATTATTTATTATTTATTATTTAATTTATTATTTATTATTTATTATTTAATTTATTATTTATTATTTATTATTTATTATTTATTATTTATTATTTATTATTTATTATTTATTATTTATTATTTATTATTTATTATTTATTATTTATTATTTATTACTTATTATTTATTATTTATTATTTATTATTTATTATTTATTATTTATTATTTATTATTTATTATTTATTATTTATTATTTATTATTTATTATTTATTATTTATTATTTATTATTTATTATTTATTATTTATTATTTATTATTTATTATTTATTATTTATTATTTATTATTTATTATTTATTATTTATTATTTATTATTTATTATTTATTATTTATTATTTATTATTTATTATTTATTATTTATTATTTATTATTTATTATTTATTATTTATTATTTATAGATGGTTATTCCTAGTATTCCTACTGATAACTTGGTTATTGAAAGTGGAAGTGAAAATGCTTTTGTGGTGAACGGAAAAGTACTATTTGTTCTATTGTTTTCGTTAAAATTGTTAATTCCGTCAACCTGTTGCACCCCTGCGCGCAATCCTCAGAAGTCTTCGAGAGACTTGTGCGAGCTAGGGAAGACGCAGCCCTTTTAACGTATGATGCCATGCACGAGATAGGTGATCCTGCTGGGAATCGAAACCACGACCCCACGCTTGAGAGGCGAACGCTCCACCATCCTACCACCACGGCCCATATTTTCCAGGAATATACTTACGAAAAACCTCCTATTTATTCCACGACCCCACGCTTGAGAGGCGAACGCTCCACCATCCTACCACCACGGCCCATATTTTCCAGGAATATACTTACGAAAAACCTCCTATTTATTTTCCTTAGCCTCAAGCATTAGGTATTGAACAACCTAAAACAAGATACTAAAAATATCATTTAAAAAAGTTATATGTATTTTCCACTGTGTAATAAAACTAAAATTTTCAATATAGGAAATATATTTCTATTCAATACCTTAGTGTGGAAAAACCAAATATAAAAAAACCATTTTATAGATTCGGTAAATATCTATCAGTTAGATTTTCAGCCAATTAAAAAAAAAGTCACACAGGTAACACAATCGTTTTCTACGGTCCAAAATTTTTCCATATGCTTTCATTCAAGTATATGAATAATACAAACCGTTTCAAAGGAAAGTAAAAAACCTCATGCTTTCGAATATGAATAAGTTTTCCACAATATTTTGAAGAAAGTAAACCTCCTTCTACTCTTTCAACAATCGCCACCTTCCTCGGTCAAATTTTATATTGAAGGTATATTTATACATAAGCATATGCGGTGTGTTATAAAAAAATGTATGGAAAATTTACATGACATTGGTTTTTTGGGCGCTCGTCATTAAAAAAATTCAAGGGTAAATGGGGGTTCTCTAAAGTTTTTATAGGTAATCTTTTTTATTTTTGGCTAAAAATTCAATGGACCTTCATTTTGAGAAAATATCGCATTTGAAAGTGTGCCGCTGACGTCACGTTCATCGGAAACACCCCCCACCATAATCCACGTTCTGAAACAGGCAATACCATTCTCCTTGAAAATATAGCTTCTAGCTTGATACAAGCCATTGAGAAATTATAACAACTTTGTCACCTGATCAACTCAGAAAAGAATATCCACATATTACCTATTTTTATTGTATTTATAGTTTTCAAATTTTCGGAACGGACCTTCCTTTCGATGATAAACGAGTATTGGCAATGCCGCAAATCGTAATAACGTGCTCATTATTCATCAGGTGAATTCAAATTAGATAAAGCAATGTCTATGATTTCAATGTGACTTTCAAGTCTTTGAATTTGGTTTTTCAAGTGTATTTTACCGAATCTTTTGATAGTTCAAGGTCGTTTTTGCCATACAATAATAACAACGTGAAGTACTCACTTGGAAATGTTCTTCACAATAATGCATATTACCGCTTTTTACATAGGCCTTATTCATTGCTTCGAAACACATTTTACGATGTACTTAATCTTTAGGTGCATAAAAAATTGTTTATTAGAATTTTCACTGGTGCTCAGACAACCGGGTATAAAGCACTTATTCGACATGTTCACCTTATTGCAGGGATACAGATACAGGAATTTAAAAAAATGTAGAATACAAACAACAAAAACTTTCAAAACTTTGAAAACCGCATTAACCTCAAATCTGAAATCACGTAGAGCCTGTTCGTGTGCAGCATAGATAGTTGATGTAACTGCTTTTCTTCTGTCCAATTTCAATGTAAGCAAACGAGTTGAACAGAAACAAATGATTCTTATTGGGTTGCTCCGTGAATCAGATGAACGAACCCGTCTGGTACCAAATGACAACTGTCATACGACACATTATATTTGAATGAGAATTTGAGATTCCATGATTCACAGCTTAAACATCGTTGCCAAGTCTAGTTTTGATGAACGTGACGTCACGAATCACTTTTCTTCTGATTATAGAGAAACCAGTAGTCAGAAAAAAAATAAAAAATCTCATATCTCAGATCTCGTGGAAAGGTCCATTGAGACATAACCGTTAATTTGGCCATGAAAAAAAATTTGGCCACTATCAGTATTTTTTTTAATCAGCTAACCGTTTTAAAGAAAATCGCTGGTAAATGGAAGGGGAATACTGAAGTCATAATCTGAAATACTCAGTGGAGTGGGCTATGATTTCTTAAATTGTTTCCCCGTTTGACGTATTTGACGTTTGAACTGTAAAAGATCACTTTGATTTACTTGTGAGTTTGACGTTTGTTAAATGGTTAATTCACGATTTTTTTTCAAAATACATCCTAATGAAAATAACTCGAAATTGAAGTAAACACTAAGAAACTGTAAATGTATGACAATCAAACAAGCGGTGTGCCAACAAACCGTTTCTATAGTAACGACAAAGACGACTGGCAGCTGTTAAATTGTATAGTAATGGCTGCTATGGAACTGTTTAGGAATTATTGGCAAAATGTTTGTTTTTGTGAAGGAAATTCACTTCTTGATACGAAAAAAGATTTTTTTTATTTTTATGGAGAAAATTCACTTCTTGGCACAAAATCTAATACACAGAGATTTTTTTGAAATTTCGATAACGTATGTATTCTCCGAAACGTCAACGTCCTGGGTAAGAGAGGAGTATTATCAATCAATCAATCACTACCCTAATAGCACTATGAAGTCCGATGGTAATCCATAGGACATCCTCTCAGGACATTCGGGACGTCCTTAGGATGTACAAAATTGGTACTGCGGACGTCCATTGGACATCCGTGGGAAGCACCAGTGTCTCGACTTCTCACCAAAATTGGACGTTCTATAAGGATATCCAATGGACATCCACCTGGGATGTTAATCGGACGTCCCCGAATTACATCAATCGAAAGTACATCTTGGACGTCCTTAGGACGTGCAGTATTGGTACGTCCTTAGGACGTGCAGTATTGGTACCGCGGACGTCCATTGGACATCCGTGGGAAGCACCAATGTCTCGACTTCTCACCAAAATTGGACGATCTATGAGGATATTCAATCGACATCCACCTGGGATGTTCATTGGACGTCCCCGAATTACATCAATAGAAAGTACATCTGGGACGTCCTTAGGATGTGCAGAATTATCACATGTGTTTGTTCCTACATCTCTTTCAGGACTAAGATTATGATATTGTTGTGGATTACTGGAGATAACAATTTGGATGGAACCAGATTTACTTACTAGGTAAGCTCAGCACTCTCCCAGAGTCATTCAATTCGGTTTTGTACATGTTTAAAGGATACACACAACTTTACTTGTCTTGCGGAAACATCTTTTTCAAAACAGTGTTGAATAGGTTAGTAATAACTATTGAATAGTATAACAAAACTTTTATTTTCATTTAAAGATATAACTACACTGAATGAACACAAAATAACTTACAGAACAGTCACTAAACTAATTGATCACAAAAGACGATAGAAAAGCCGCCATAGCTGGTAAATACTCAACAATTGTCTGTCAATTCGTCAACACTTCACTTGAACACAGAACACAAAACACAGAAAACAACTTTATGCACGGAATCCATACATAGAGGAATTGTTCGGTTTCAATCCGTATACGAACTAGAGAGACAAACATAAATTTTTTATTTTCATTGTTGTGAAACAGTGAATCTTATTGGCATAAGCACAAACTCGAGAATATGGCCCCTGATTACCTCAATGATAGTGAAAAGGGTTTTATTTCAGGTGGGTTGTTTTCGCTGTAATGTTTAGCCCTATTGTAAATATGCGATCCATTTTATACCTCTTCTGTAAAACCACTAGCTGGGATGTATTCTTTGGATGGATGCACCTAGGAAACATTCCGAAAAATGTTCAATCCAGGACATCCCAAGGAAGTCCTCGCTGGGACATTTTTTGAAATTCACTGTTTGGGATGACGTCCGATGTACATCCATCAAGGACGTTCCAGAATGTACCCGTACCAGGACCACCATAGGAAGTCCTTTCGAAGATATGCCAAATACATGCCAACCAGGACATACAATGGATATCCTAGAAAATTCTACAAAATATATCCTAACCAGGACATCCCAAGGAAGTCCTCGCAGGGAGATATTCTAAGAATTACCAATTGGGACGTCCAATATTCATTCCTGCGGGATGTTCCTAAATGTCCCGTACCAGGACAACCATGGGACGTCCTTTCAAAGACATGCCAGAATACTTACTAACAAGGACGTCTGATGGATGTCCTAGTAAACATTACAAAATATATCCGACCCAGGATATCCCAAAGACGTCCTCGCAGAGACGTTTTATACGATGTACCGATTGGGACATCCATAGGAAGTCCTTTGGGGAAATTCATGAAAATGCACTGAATCGGACGTCCCATGGACAATGATTTTAAGTTCCGGACATTCGGACATGATTTGTACCAAATAGGGACGTCCCTGGGACATAGTGTGATATTAGGGTATATTATTCTTTCGATATATATGTATAGGAATTCTCAAAATAATTTACATAGAAAATAATTTACAAAACAGGTAGGTAAAATACAATAAAATATTCATACAATACAATTTAAAAATGCGATTTCATATCACAAAACTCACAAAGATTATGAAAAGATGTTATTTCCTTTGGAAGATTGCTAAAAAAATTTGGTCCAATAAAATACAATAAAATATGCATTCAATACAATTAAAAATTCGATTTTATATAACAAAACTCACTGATATTATAAAAAGCTTTGTCAACTAAAAACAATTCGTGTCTCTTTTTAAAAAGGAAGAGTGAATCACAAGATTTCATTTCTTTTGGAAGATTGTTAAAAAATTTTGGTCCAATAAAATTAGGTGCTAATGAAGAAATGTTCAATTTTGTTTTTTCTACATGGATGTCTTTTTTTTTGTCTCGTATTATGTTCGTGAATATCCATGTTCAAAAAGAATTCACTTTTGTTTTGGAAAACATATGGGCATAATTCAAATATATATATATATATATATATATATATATATAAATATATATATATATATATATATATATATATATATATATATATATATATATATATATATTCGGGACTGTTAAAATATGAAATGACTTGAAAACATTTTTACAAGTACCCATACGTGGTATTCGGAAAATACACCTCAAAATTTGTGTCTGAACTATGAGAACATCATGAGCAAGTGTGGAATTGCCCCAGAAGCAAATACTATATTTTAGTCTAGATCCAATTTGAGCATAGCATACATTCAGAAGCTCATGCTTCTCCAATGCAGTACGCAGATTGAAGAACATATATTTCAGTGAACGCAATCTTGAAATCAATTGCTGGCACTGAGGTTTTCAATTCAAAAATTCATCCAGATTAATTACTGAAATTTTCACTGGTTCGTGTGAATTTAAGAGAAATGTGTTCTCTATTGGAAACTGCAAATTCTCCACAACTCTCTGTCGATTCCGAATCCTGGTCATTTTCGTTTTATCTGCATTGAAAAAGAGATCGCGTCCATTGAAGAATTTTGCTACCTTCTCTATGGTGACTTTACATTTTGATTCCAATTCTTTTGTATCTGGATCGGATATGACCAATGAGAAGTCATCTGCGTATGCAGTGTAATGATCTGTACCGATGACATGATCCATATGACTTACATATAGAATAAATAGAATGGGCCCTAATACCGATCCTTGTGGGAAATCTCTAATCAAGTTGCCAGTATCTGACTGAATGATTTTCGTATGTTCCTCATATACCATACCACGCAAACCTACTCAAATCGCAAAATATTGCAGCAGGGCACTCGCCTATATCAATCATATGTATTACTTTATGATAGAATGAAGACATTGCTGTGGTATTTGACATTCCCGAACGAAAACCATGTTGTTTTTTGCTTATAACTAGATACCTTTCTAGGAATGGTAACAACCTATAGAGGAAGGCATATTAAATTTTTTTTTAAAAGCCATAAGGTACTGTTACTGGCCGGTAATTTTTCAGCATAGTTTCAGAATAAGGTTTTACTAGAGATAACGGTCGTTTGAAACCAGTAACTTAACGGGGCAAACAAAGTATATCAAGATGTATAGAAAGTATTCACTTATTTTAAAACATTTTTTAGACGATATAAATTCACATTCACAGTTGTAAAAAAATGTTGTACGAGGATATATTGAAAAATTCTTATCCTACTATAGAACTAAACAAAATTTCAATGTCAAAATATTTTATTACTCAACATAGTCTCCTCTTAATTAGATACATTTATTACAGCGAACCTGCAACGTAGAGTGGTCAGTAATGTCGAATAGTAATCTCCAGTTATTGTTCTACCCTTATCCAAAAAATCAATCATGATTACTCCATGGCAATCCCAAAAAACTGGAGCAAGAACTTTTCCAGAAGATTTTTGGACACGAAACTTCTTAGGTCTTGGAGAACCGGAGTTTCGCCATTCCATCGATTGTTGCTTTGTTTCTGAATCGTAGAAATGTACCCAATTCTCATCAATAGTAACAATTCGGTTTAAGAAGTCTACATCGTTTTCAAATCGAGCACAGATCGAACGCGATGCTACTACCCTTGCACGCTTTTGGTCAACATTCAAACATTTGGGGATCCATTTTGCAGCATTTTTCTCATGTCCAAATTGACGTGAACTATATGATGAACGCGTTCGTTTGAAATATTCATTGCTTCAGATATCCGTTTTAGCCCAATTCGGCGGTCTGGTAAAATCATGTCATGAACTGCATCGATATTTTCGGGGACTGACACAGAAACTGGCCTTCCCGATCGGTCATCATCTTCAACTGAAAATTTACCTCTTTTGAAGCTTGCAGTCCAATTTTTCACATACGAAGGACATTGAATCACCAAGGGTATTCACCAAGGGTATTAAGCATAGCTTCGTAAATCTGCTTACCTCTTAACCCTTTCAAATCCAGGTACTTGATGATGGCGCAATACTCCAATTTTTCGATTTTCACAATTTCGGTGGACATAATTTTTCTTTTAATTTATTGCGTAACTGTGGTTTACTTTTTTGACGTCAAACTTTACACTGACACTTCTAATGAGTTATTGTTCGTTGCTATGGTAACGCAATATTTTGTTTATGCAGGGAACTGGTCTAGGCTAACTAGATATCAATACCTCCTCGTATGTATTTCGTTTATAATGTTTTCATGACATACCTAATCACAATAAATTTTGCCGGCAACCTGCGGTCTTGGACAAAAATGAACACTCCTATATGACATTGGAAAAAAAACACTCAATTTATGTAAAAATAACTATTATTAAACAGAGTGGCATAAAAACTTCGTTCAATACTAAATGAAAGCAGCTACATATAGGGCATGATAGTCAAAACTTTATAAAATATGCTCTTTTTGCTAGAAGTACTGATAATTCTGATGGCGACAAAGAAAAGTTTCCCATTGCCACCCAACTTTGTTCACACAGTTTATTTCCACGTTGTGTACAACGCATCATCGATTGTTCAGTGGGAGAAACTAGCAAGCAAGGTCTGAATCTTGAATGTATGTATCATAAGTGTAAGCGACCATGATCCCAAAACCCAGGAATGCAGCAGGCCATGCCTAGACAGACGAATATCGTACAGAACAAAGTGATGCGACTGCTTTTGAATGCTGCCATCTTCATCTTATATCTCCTGTTTTTGTTCAGTTGTTTACACGTGTATAATTGTGGTATACACCGATTATAGCTAGTGAAGTGCTTTTATTTGTTGGCAAGGATTTATCGGTATATGCTAAGAGAACGAGTTAAATCGGTTGTCCAGAGTATTTCAGTCGCATTTTTCACAAAGAGAAGTGATTCCCAACGGTTCGCAGTACAGGTTTTGATAATGATGGAATTTATCCGATATGAGGTTTTTCAAGTTCGTTCATTTACTGGATTTGTTTTGTAAATGAGGTAGATGAAAATACCGCAAGTCTTATTGAAATCTGTCTCACCACATGAATTCCTGGTAGAAATTGAATTAAACCCTCTAATAAATTTGAAGAGTAAGCATTTCTCAACATTAATTGATGTGGAAATCAAGACACGTTTCCCAGGAAATGATTCAGGAAGTTGTACTACAATGCCAAATGTAAAAACTACCCTATTTTTTTAACCAGTTTCTTTGGAAGATGTGGAAAATGTAACATCACTAACTAATGGGAGTAGAGGACGTGTTGGAGTATCCACCAAAATCATTAAAGAATGTGCAGATATTCTATCTGAAATGATAGACATATTTTAAACCTATTCATTCCTTGTCCTGACATCCTTACAATCGCGGTGCCAATGCTAGAAAACGGAGACAGTAAAAATTTCGAAAATTTTCGTCCCATATCAATAATTGGTATCTTCTCAAATAGTTTTGAAAAAATCATTTGCTCTAGAATAAACAAATAAATGATTACTTGGAAACATTTGAGCTTATGACAAATTGCACAAATCAAAAGACCTCTAGACGGAAACCGCAAAATTCAACTTTATACAAAGACTCAATGAACATTTTCATCAATATCGGTCCAATGAAAGCAATCGTTGTGACAATGTAGCACTGGTTATCGATATTATGAATAGGGATATTCACAACATTAATGATTGGTTAATTTCATAATCAAGTTTACCGAATCCCATTCATCAATCGAATAAAAAGTATTCATTCGATTGATGATTCCTCTGCATCAGATTGATAATGATTGTTCTTTCTTGGAATGAATGCTGATATTGATAATGATATCATTCATTGCGACGAGGGACATTTACATCAAGTCAATAAATGGTGATTATTGAACTCATGAATACTGGATGTTACTATGATGACAGCAACTAGTTACATTCGTTGATTCAATGATTGGTGTACATTGAATCTGTGTTTCAGTTTATTCTCGAAATGCTTTTATACATTGAATCAATGAATTGTGTTTATTATTTGAATAAGTGGTATTCATTCAACCAATGTATATTTACATTAATGCAGTGGAGGCTTCTTAGTGATATTGATTTCAGGAGTATATAGTACTCTCCGTTTTGAGAATGAATAGTATCATTTAGTAAAGTGTACATTATTTTGGAATTATAGTGTGAGCTACGCCCAAACTAACTCACAGTTTGGAATCTTCTGATGAATTTGATCATTATTTTAGCGATATTTTTTCCTTGACTAACAATGTGTCCGAAATATATTTGACATTTGCCATATTTTCATTTTCTTGGAAAAAATTTGATATTTTAATTTTCTTGGTGAAAAATTGATGCCTCTTCCAGTTTTTCTCTGGTAGGTACATATTTGGTCAAATGAAAAATTGTTCATTGCATTAAATGTTTTAGTTGATAACGATTCATTCGATGGAAGAACCAATAATAAGCAATATCATTTATTTCCGAAAGCAACAAAGTAGACGTATACACTATATGTGGTGTAGATATATCTATCAAATGAAATTAATGAGAACATTCTTTTACATGTGAACTGGAGAGTACAACACTAGAAAAAAGTGCCATAAATACAAATCCTAGTATTAAAATTAATTATTATTACAAACTCCCTGGTGAATTATATTGAATCAAATGGAATTTATTAGTGGTATGAACATTTCAAAATTTAAAAAAGCAGAAAAAGATGTAAAGTACAAAATTCAAACACAAAAACTATATGATCTGATAATCCAACGCTATATAGCTGAAATTTGAGCAATCTGCTCATAGGCAGCTGGGCCAACCGGTTGTTGAATTTCTCATGGTCGAACCTAAAATTGGTTAAAAAAATTCAAAATATTAAACAATAATGATTTAAAATATCGCTACCTAAATAATAATGACATACTTTCACTAAAGCCTTGCTTGGTCAGACTATACAACAACGTTTTCACTCCTTTGTTTTCCAGACTTTGAGAAAAGTTTTTCATTTTTTCATACAAGGATCCTGATTATCCAGTAATCCATTTGAATTTTTCCATATTAATAATGTCTATTTGAATAAAAGAAAAACAGATACAATCGATTAAATTGAAGAAATGTAACAAATAAACATAGGTGAGCCACAGAAGTGTACAACAGTTGTTAGCTGTCATATTTCTTGTACTATAATACTAGTACTAGTTGTTATGAATTACAAAATGCTATAAATATTTCCCAATAAGTTTTGCAAAACAAACGACTCAGAAGGGAACCCATTGGGACCGATAAGGTTGAGCATGGGTTTCTTATATCGTGTTTTACGAATTTATTGCTATAGATATGCTGAAGCGTTGCGTTGAATAATCGTATGATTCATAATAATTAATTGAAAAGGACATCAAACAAATCTCTTTCTATTATCAGAATATAATTTTTAAATATATTTCTTAATAATCCACTGGAATTTATTGTTTCTATATATGTTTTGTACATGTCAGGAAGGAAATTGTATATTTTCCTGGATAGAAAAAGAAAGCAACGTTGTCCTATGGACTTATTACATAATGGTATTTGAACTAGGTTCTTTTTCATAGTTCGTGTGAAATAAATGTTATCTACCTTTTGTATCAATGATTTATTTTTATATACGTTGATGATTATATTATACGTATATAGTTGCCTTAAATCCAGGACACTCGCCATTGTAAATAAGAAATTTGAGGAGTAAGTATTTTTTTGGTTATAAATTATTTTAAGTATTATTCTTGTATTATATCTAATTGTTTCAAATGAGTATTTGTAGCGCCTCCCCAGCTCAATATTGCATACTGCAAGCGCGACTCCACTATTTTCAAATGTGTAAGGTAGAGAATTTTCTTCAGGTATTTGAATTTCGCTAGCAGATACCTCAACGTTTTGGTAACGTTTGAGATTTGGTAATTCCATCTTAGATGCGAGTCTATGATAATCCCCAAGTATTTTAGTTGATTGACATTTCGTATTTTGGTAATGTATTGTTGTTCTCCAAATGTTAGTTCATCATAGCTTGGTAAACCATTCTTGTTGCTGCAGAGTGGGAGATAAAATGTTTTATCGAAATTTATGGTGAGTAATTTATGTCGAAACCAATTTATTATTTTTACAAAATCATTTTCAATTTTTGTTTTTAGATCGATCCAAGAGTGTGAGGAATATAAAATAGCTGTATCATCAGCAAAACTTATCACTTTTCCGGATGTTTTCATGGTTAGCAAATTATTAATATATATGGTGAATAGCAATAGGCCCAACACAGTACCCTGAGGCATACCACAATTCACCACTCTCTCATTACTTACATTGTTTTTGATTTTTATCGTTTGTTTTCTATCTTTTAGGTAATTAGATAATAGGGTGGGTGGAACACCGCGGACTCCAAGATCTTCCAAGGCCTCCAGTAACTGTGAGTGATTCACTGTGTCGAAGGCCTTGGTTAAATCCAAGAAGATACATATTGCAGCAGTCCCTTGATCAACCAAGTTATACATGTCTCCCGTTAAAGTTGAAATTGCGTCGTTTGTCGATAAGCTCTCTCTGAATCCAAACTGGCCGTCAGCTATAATATCTAATTTGTTGAGATAGTTACTTAGCCTATTTTTCAGACATTCTTCAAATATTTTTGTTATCCCTGTAATCACAGATGTAGGTCTATAATTGTTCATTTTGTTTTTTTGCCCTTTTTGAATATAGGAGTTACTACTGCCAGTTTGAATTTATCGGGACGTATTCCTGAACTAAATATATTATTAATCAGATGAACTAATGAATTTAGAAATATTTTTCAATGTTTGCGCCCTTATAAAATCGTAACCACGAGCTTAATCCGTTTTAAGTTGATGGATACATCGTAGATTTCTTTTTCATTCAGAGGCTTCAAGTAAAATGAATGAGGCAAAATATTCTTTGCTGGACGAGGTAAAGAAGGTTTTATTATTTTATTTGCATAGCTTTTCTCCACTCCTGTAAAATAATCATTGAAGGCATTAGCCATTCCTTCCATGGTTGCAACAAAACCAGTTCACAGGTATGAGCAAATTTCATCACTGAATTCAATGAACTTGAATTGTATGATAACCCATGTATCTCAATGAATGTTAATTCATTGGCTCGATGAAAAATGTATTGTGCCAATGAATGGAGAGGTAATGAACGGTACTCACTGATATTGATGTCCTTTATTTTTTTCAATGTATGGGACGACTTTCTGATATTTGGTGACGTATTCACATTTCAGCGCTTGGAAATTCCGGAAAACCTACAGCACACTCCAGGTGCTCGGTGCGCACTTCCGGGTGCTCGGTGCGCACTCCAAGCTAGCACTAGACTGCGGAATTGGCATCCAGGCAGCTTAAACTTATACTATTAATATCCATATCAGTTTTCGTAGTTCTTATTCTTTTTATATATATCTTATACTGTCAAATTCTAATGTGCAACATCGAATGAATAAAATAAATGTTTTGCGATCGACACCTTTCTATGACTACGTCTGTGGTGCCATTCAATGAGAACAAATAGTATTTTCCCCTGTACCACACAAGTATTTTCACTCCTTGGTGCTCATTTCGATAACCAAGTTACCTTCTTTTCAGAAAAGTGACCTAATTTTCATCGACCAGTGTATTACCAACAAGATTGTCGGTAAGTTGTTGTAAAACAACTCGTGGAACGAATTCATAAAGGTTATTTGAGATCATAGGTTTCAACAAGAAAGAACGACGGAACGTAAAGACAAAATTCGAATTTAACATACTATTTTACATAGAATGGAACTATCTGTCGTACTGCAATCAAGTATCACAAGAAATGTTCTGAAACGAAATGAAGAAAGGACTTGGTTGGGAGATGACGATTTTCAAGCAATTGCGTTGTCTTTGTTCACTTTCGCTAGTGCAGTTTTTATATAGTTGCTTCTCTTCGAAAGAAATCTTTGAACTGATTCAGGGTGTAAGAAATCATCTTCATTGGATTGTCAACTTGATTTTTTGGACACTGAACTCACTCAGATTTGAAAATTATCTGCTGTTTGATCGTCAGAGCTCATTGTACGGGTATCTGTCAGATTTTGCTCCCTGACCGTCGTGGCATCAACCACAAATTAGTTAATGCCCCTTTTCAGCTCCATATCTTAAATTCGAACTTTTTACGAAACTTCACTTTAATTAATTTTTTATCGTAAACAATGTGTTGTATTTAATTGAATATCCCAGTGTAGTAATATATTTTCAATTGTTTTTTATAAAGTTTCATTCACACTCCCATGAGAGCAGTCGGCAAAGTCCTGGAATTTTGCAGATACCATAAATGATAAATTAATTTCTCAGCAATCTCAGTAACGAAAAACTGATATTCAGACTGCTGTGAAAAACCCTGGAAAAATGAAAACTCTAGCGAAACAGAATGGAGAGAAACAATAATTATAGGTTAAAAATTGTTAAAATTGTTTAATTGTTAAAATTGTTTTTTCCGTCAACTAGCTGTCATCCCCTTACGAACGGCAGCCCTCAGAAG
Organism: Chrysolina oricalcia; assembly: GCA_944452925.2. Classification (NCBI taxonomy): domain Eukaryota; kingdom Metazoa; phylum Arthropoda; class Insecta; order Coleoptera; family Chrysomelidae; genus Chrysolina; species Chrysolina oricalcia. The sequence continues at coordinate 19,436,480 of OX101812.2, forward strand.
TCGAAACTTGTGCGAGCCAAGGATTAACGAGGTCTTACCTTTTTACGTGAGATTCCTAGCACTTTCTAGAACACAACGTAGTTCCACAGAACGAATGCTGTTGAATTTTTCCAGCTTACCCTTTTAATGTGTATAATATTAATGGAGGAAGAGTGCAGATTGTACGTGAATATAAGAATAATAATAATAATTCGTCTGTATTCTCCATAAAATAAAATAGGTACAGAAATATATGTGTAAGAAAAGTGGCGTAGTGTCAGCGTGTGTTGTTTCAAACTCGACATTACATTCCAGAAGGAAAAAATAATGAAAAAATTAAGTAAATATCCATAAATTTGTAAATCATTTAACGGCATAGTGATGTATGGTGCTAGTTTTAACGAAATAATAGAATAAATATATTTCGGAAAATGAAACCATTGATATCTTCAGACTTGATTACGTCTATTCATAAAAGAGACACATTAAAAAAAAACTGTTATAGAATAATTATTTTATTGTACTCGAACAGGAATATTAACGATCCAGAAATAATCCCAACGCACTAATGAATAAAGTAAGGATGATTTTAACCAAGGAAAATTGAGAGAGCAGTTAGGAACTGTAGGAAGACTTGGGATATAATCAATGATATCTCATCCACGAAAACTATCTCACTTTTTTCTCAGACTGACATCGTCAATAAGAACGGACTTTCAATAAGTAACAACTACGAAAGAGCAAATCTGTTTAATGACTTCTTTTTTTTAGGGACTCAGACGGCAAGAGTTATCGAAAAAATAAATTTACCACCGCACTTTTTACTTATGTCTATTCAATCATCATTTATTAATACAAGTTATTAATACCTTTGCAAAAATATTCGTCCACGCTGGACAAGTATCACACAATAAAAAGCAATCAATACAGATTTTTGCAAAATTTTAACAAGTAGAATGCCATCATGAGCTTTGTTGAGAAAACGGTAAAAGCTCGGACAAATCAGTTAAGTGCCTAGCGGTCTTTCTTGATTTGGCCCAGGCATTTGACACTGTTTCTCATAACAAATTATTAGTCAAATGAGAGACTACGGTTGCCGTTAGGTCTTTTAGAGAACTATCTAAAAAACATGACACAGTGAAAAAAGATAGGAAATGTACTGAACACCGGATCAATAGTTCAGACAGGAGTGCCACAAGGTACAGTATAGGGACCCATACTTTTCCTAATATATACAAACAGTATTGCGAAAATCAATATTTTTTTAGGTCAATTGATCTGCTAGGCTGACGATACAGCAATTACCTTTACTAAGAGAAGTTGTGATGAAGTAAATAAAACTTCTAAAATGGGTATGAAAAATATAAAAATCTGGTTGAATCATAACTTATTAAGCCTAAAAGTTACCAAAACGAAATATGTGACCTAGTCACCAACGATAAGAGACCAACCCAATATAAATGTTAAACTGTACTTCCCTAAATATGAAAGTTTCGTTGGGTGTAGCTATCCCAAAGTGCAAAAAGTTGTAAGTCTAAAATATCTTGGTCTCAAGAATGATCAGCATATCAGGTGGACCACATTACCTATGAGATTCAACGACTCAGAGCCCTGATTCCCAAATACTGCCTACTGCGATTTATTCTTTCAAGAAAAAATTTGAATGATATGGCGAAAATAGATGAAAATATCCCAGGGTTTTCTTTAAAAATTGAAAGTTAATGTTACTATTGATGAAATCTTATATGGCATGATGTTGACTCACTTGTCAAACATTTTTTTGTATATAGAACCTCTTAATTTCATTTCATTATCTTCAAAATCAAGAAATTCATTGGCTTGTAGCTCTCCAGTCTATTGGGGAGCTTACCGTGCTTCAGGATAGCAATAATTTCTGATGTGCTTTAAACTTCTAAATAATGACTATTACTTAAAAAGCTTTGAATTAACTGTTTCTATTTCGCATCATGCAAGAATTGGTTCGTTTTCAACAAAACCGTTTGAGATTGCGCGTATTTTCAATATTGACGCTCTTGAGCTGTAACAAAATGGCATTTCTCGTAAAACGTCAAATTTGCAAAGGTAGTTTCCGGTTAGTAACCCGGTAATTGTGCGTATCTTGGAACTGTTGAGGTTTGACTTAGGTGCCTCAACATTGTTGTGTTGTGTCGATGCCCTTCTATTTGGTTCTAATATGATTGGGGTTTTGGGTTCTTTCACTCATTCATTAGGTTTCCACATCAGATTTTGCTAATTTCAAACGCTGTGAATGGTGATTCAGATGTTTGTTTTAAAAGTTGGTCTGCTTTTCCATTGCTTTCAATTTCCCTTTGTCCGGGCACCCACACATGTTTAATCTTTGTGTGTTTTGACAATTCATTGAGAATCTCATGACATTCCCAAACTTGCTTTGACTTCATCTGTATTGATTTCGGATGTTTTATTGCGCTCTGGCAACAATAGCATTTCTGAATAAAAATAATATTTGACGAAAGTACGCTATATCGCCGTACAGTTACCTAAAGAGAATTTTATGAAAAGTAAATAATAGTATATTTTGAATCTAGTAGTAAAAGCAATACATTCCCGGATGACAATGTAAATTGTTGGCCGAGGCGTTAAGCCGAGCCAACAAGCATTGAAGTCTGGGAATGTGCTTTTACTACGAGGTACACATACTATTTTTTCTGAAATCGCAATCAGCATTATCAAAAACTAAGGAATTCTTCATATTGTTTCCGCGAAATCAATAACTGTCTAAAATGTAAACTAGCCGGAAAAAATTTTCCCGTATCGTGTTCGATACGGGAAAGTACTTTTTCGGCAACCATCCGCGAAGTGTTCACTTCCCGGACACTTCTTCTTTGGGAAAGTAGCACTTCCCGGCCTAGTCCGGGAAGTACGTACTTCCCGGACTAGGCCGGGAAGTGCTCAAATTTTAATACAAATATTAATATAAATAAGAATTAGAATGTTTCTGTTGGTACCTATCTTCTGTTCGAATTTCAATATATAATACAAATAAGAACTGGAATGTTCGAAATATTCAAATTTGGAATCGTTTCATCCGGTTAACAGATGGGTGAAAGTCGACCTCTCTTCGTCTCTTAGACTTAATGAGTTTCGTCAGAGAAATGAACAATGAAATCGCGATTGGAAGCGTATTATGATGATTTATTTTATGTTGTAGGAATAACTATGATGAGAGAAGTGTGCACACAATAGTTCCTTAGAGCGATTTGGAATCTAAAGAAAAAAGAAAGAATTCGGTGGAAAACGACATGGCCGACATGTCAATAAAATTGAGGGGTGAAGTATGAAATTAATAATAAAACTGTTCACAGGGTTTTAGTGAGTAAGAAGTAATGAATGAGGTCGAATAGAATTGAATGGAAATTGTTGAATATGAAAAGCGAGTGTGAAAATGTTTTGTGATATTCTGTATCTAATCCTAGGCAAAGAATATCAGGGTATCGCATCGCAAAATTAGCCTCGTAATGTGAGAAATGGTGGTATTCTTGTTTGTTTTTAAAGAGAAAAAAATACCAAGGATAAATGGACAATGTGAAAATTAGTGTACTTCGAAAATGAAAGTATGATTATATTATAATTAGTACTTATATAATGATCTCGAAAAATTTTAAAAGTATTTTGTAATGGTATTGGTGGCATATACTTGTATAATAATGTTATATTGAGAATAAAGTTGATTGGTAGTTGATATATTTTGGGACACGGTATTTGTTATGAAATTAGATGATAGTAGTACATTCAGACTTTGTATTTTTGTATTATAGGAATTGTACCTCCTGTAAGGAATGCGGAAGAGTCTTCAACCTTGTACCACTTCAAGAGAATCCCCGGGTGAATCGTGATGAAGCTACAGTTTTCACACCCATGTCGTGTTGAGTCTTTTTACATTCAGTGAGGCAGAGCAAAGCCGAGTTCTACCATGCCAAGCTCCGTGTTGTCTGGCAAAGCTGAGCCAAAATGAAGTCCAACCGGAAAAAGCAGTGCCAACGACCAGTAAAGCCAGGCAAGCAGATCCATGCCAAATGCAGTAAAAATTAGTCATGCCAAATCTTAGTAAAGCTGAGTCAACATGGAGTCCAACCAGACCAAGCCATGCCAAGTCCACTGATGCCATGCCAAGTCTCGGCAGGCAGATCCGTGTCAAATACAGTTTGTCCAGTAAGTTTGGGTCATACCATATCTGGTCCAGCCAAGCCAATCCAAGCCTGAATAAACCAGCAGAGTAGGTCTACGCTAAGCCAATTGTACCCAGTCAACGATGAATCATGGTACAAGCAATTGAATGGAACCGAATTGAGCCAATCAACGATGGAAGAGGCAGCAAGGGGGAGAAGAATTCAAATAGAGATGGTGCAAGCAGACGTTTTCTGCGGATATTTATTTGTATATTTATATTTACGTACTATTAATTTTATAGTTTTGTGAACCTGTATCGAATTGTCAGTAGGTTGGTTTTTAATATAATAGCTCTGGGCGCGCGATTTTGAATAGATCGTACGCACTGTATATTAAAATATTTTAATAAAATACAGTTCGTGGACAACCTTGTTACATTTTACAATTCAGTACGTGAGCGAAGTTATTATATTCTGAAACACAACTCGTCCTCAACTGTAACATAAACAAAAAACAAGAGTTTTCTAAAGGGCCACTGATAGTTCAATCTGGTAGTCGAAGTTAGAGTTCTACCGTGTCCATAGCTAGTGAGAGCAATGGTGGGAGTTTGGAAGATTAGATATAAGATAGATGGAAAATGTTCCTTAAATGTAAATGCCAATATGTATCGTGAGTATAGATCTTTTTGAAATAATTCAATCAATTACTAGTCTAGGAGAGATTCATTAATTCATTATTTTTAAAATAAATGTATTTATACTTTTCGAAAGTGTTTTAAATCTATAAAAGATCAGCATCTACCTAGTTAGTTATGAACAAACCCCAATTCACGACAATATTTTCCTCCTCGAGGAGATCTGTTTGGAAAAAAGACGTTCAGCAGTCCATCGTTTTTAATTCCTTTGGGGTTGTATGCTCCAGACTCGGTTCAGTTGCTAGAGCTATGTCATTATTATCAGTTATGGTTATGCAGCAGTAATAAGTCATAAGTTTTAAGTCATAAGGAAGAATTCGTCAATGATTGGTTGAACCGTTTATTCCAACCAACCATTGACGAACATTCTTATGATTTGAAACTGCTGCATAAATCCATCATTATCAATCAAACTCTATTTAGTTGATCCTAATAATAAAATGAATTTGTCACGTTCATTATGAAATACCCCGTATATCCAATTGGGCATTAATATGTCGTACTAAAAACCGAATAAAGATCCTGTTGATATATATTTTCCATTACGTAGCGCGTCTCTGGATTGGAGTAAGTTAACAGGCTGATAAGTACGGATATCCCGCGTTATATTAGCGTGGGGGTGAACAAAGCTGATACGGTTCGTACACCGTTGTCAGACGTCGGAAATTATATTGGAAACAGGTAAAATGCTGTGGTATGCGTGAATGGCACATAATGTCAAAATAGATGGGTGTATTTTTATTAATTACACAATAAGTAATTGAAAAAATTTTGATTTGAAGTACAGAAAAGGCAGACACCAGTTCTTTGCAAGTTATTCAACCTGTAGATAATGAAATGGTACTGGGAAGATGATGAAAAACAAAAAAAATATGATTCATTGAACTCATGGAATATCTATGACTTATAATCAGGGTCACTCATGGTCGAGGGTAGGTTAGATGGAGAACAGAACATACGATTATTCAGAAAATGTGGATGCTTGGGTAATTATTTCTGCTCTATTGATCAGCACTGCAGCATTTCTGCTTATATTGAAAAGTAGCAGAAACTTTGATATGTTTCACTTTGCTCTAGGTTCCCGATCATTTTTACATGATACTTCCCCATACGTATTACCATTTTTCGAAAAAACAGTTGCTTTTCTCATTTTGTTGTGCAAAACAGCTTCAATTAAATGTTAATAACTGCGGTATTTCGACTCGTAGAAAGCAGAAATTTTTGGGTGTAGATTACCAATGTCCTGTGTTTCAGTTATATCAGAGGGAATTGCTTCTCACGGTAAAAAATTTTGATTATACCGATAGATACAAAAATGGTGAAACTGAAAATTCGTTGAATGTAACAACCTGTGTATTATAGAATATCCTGAAAGAGTATTTAGTTTCCTTTCACGTAATGTATCACGTTGCTATACCTAGTGAATAGTCAAAGATTCAAAATGAAAGCAAGTTTCTATAAAAACGGGATTATTTTCATATTTTTCATTAGGTAGCTATGAAGTATCTTCTGTATCTTGGAAGATGCCATTATTATGGGCCGTGGTATGGTAGGCTGATAGAGCGTTCGCCTCTCAGGCGTAGGTAGGATCGTGGGTTCGATTCCTAGCTTGGTCACCAGTCTCGTACATGGCATCACACGTTAAAAGGAAGGGAATAAGTCTTCCCTAGCTCGTACAAGTCTCTCGAATACTTCTTAGGGTTGCGCACAGGATAACAAAAATTACAATTTTAACAATTTTTTCAACAATTGTGAATGTTCGACAATTAGTGCTCTAATAGTAAAACTTTTGCGCGTTCATCAAGAAAAATATGGATTGGAAAGAATCAAAATGGAACGCAATAACATTTCAAAGGAATTTTTCATGAATTTGTTTATTCCTAATGGTCAATGTAGTCGAATTATAGCAAGAACATGCAGGAGATTCAATGTATTCCGATAAATAACCAATGAACGACAGAAAATTTATACGCGTTTATACGGAAATTTTATAAATAAATAGGTGTATTAATTGTACTCAGATAATATAGACAATAGATATCCTTATTATTTGTGATACATATTAAAAGATGAAGATAAGATCATAAAATGTGGTAACTATGGTAACTTTCCGAATCGTTTTCTATAGTCATACTTCGAGCCAGTGCCGTAGCCAGAATTATTCTTTGGGGGGGAAGGGGCTAGTGTAAAAAGTCTAATACCAAATAATAAATTTTAAAAAGAAACAACGTGTCCTGCCCTACGAGGACGGTGATCATTACCATAATCCTATACAAGAGAAAAAGTTGGGTCGAAAATCCATCAGAAAACAACTACATTCCATTGAATTACATCAAGTGAATTTCCGTGCAGAGTTCCTAAAAGGCTATCTCTGCAAATGCTAGTTGCATAGAATTGTTGATTGAAGCATTTGGACCAGCTATAGATCGATTTCGGGGTGTTGCTCCTCATCAGTATAGGGTAGGTATCTGCAGACAATAACTAATGTCTACAACAAATGGTTCAATCAACAATCCATATCAAAACAAAAGCTAAGACCAAGCTCGTAGGATAGTGTTCACTAAACCACGAGCGCTATCTCAACTTTAGCCTCTCAACTAAAGCAATACCCAAAGGTCCGTGATTACTAAAACCACCAATGCAATTAAAGAAATCTGCATTGTTCACAATGTGAAGAAAGAAACAAGGTGTCCTGCCCCACCAGGACAGTGCTCATTGCCATAATTCGTCGTGGTATTAGCCAGGAAAGCAGTTGTTTTCTCATGAATTTTCAACCCAATATTTCCAATTCTATAGGATTATGGCAATGAGCACCGTCCGTCCTTGTTTCTTTCTTGACAAGCGCTCATTGTGAACAAAGCAGATTTCTTTATTTATTTATTAATTAATAAATTTTATTTCACGAAATGGCAAGTTGCCAAATCGTCGAAACTTTGAAAGATTTCGAGGATGTTGTTATAACGTTCGTCAGAAGTTGAAGAAGGATGCACGAGTTGCTCTCCGTATAGAAGCCATATCTGATTCGGCTGATATGAGACCATATCGTCGTAAACGTGTTGATATTATTATTATTATTATCGTCTACACGAGATTTCTAATTTTAATCTGCTGTTGAATAACTATAATAAATCCAGCCATAAATCGAATGGTAAATGTGTACTTTTTCAACTCCGAATTTCCCCGAAAATGTTGATGGCGATTTGGCAACGTCTTTTTTATAGTCGAGGAAGGTAGGGGTGGCCCACCCCAAGTCATCTGCTCGTCACCCACTAGGCAGCTGGCGTAACTGACGCTTATGAGATGGACCTCATATTTCCGTTTCTCAACGAATCATCGAAAGGCGATAAAAGTTTGAAGGAACCATGTGATTTTGATGAAACGAACTCCGTCTGTTATATTTTGCCATATCAATATGCTGCGTCTGGATCGACTGTTTACTATGGACGAAGAAAGTTTCTTCTGTTTGTTCGTAGAATATGATTTTCCCGATTAGGTACTTTCCGAACAGGAAGTTGCGAAAGCCAGAGACTGACCACAATTAATATCTCAACGAGAACGGGAATTTCAAACGCTCCCACTGTGATTATAGATCTGTATACGTTCTGCAATAGTTATTCTTACAAGTGCGGAAAGTGAGACTTTCCTGCACGTGACTGCCGTTGACGACGCGAAGCGCGGAGTTCGAGTAAAGGGCGGAAAAGACACTTTACGCATGAATTAGGAACATTATTTTTTCTACGACCGCATAAAGCTTCAAAAAGCACATTGAAAATGTATATTTCAACATACAAAACTTTTCATGAAAATCTACTAATTATTATTGATATTCGCATTGTTACTTACGGTGTACCACAAGGAACTGTGTTAGGTCCTCTACTAATTACAATATACCTAAATAATTTATTGGCAATGAAAAATGAAGGGAAAAATATCATAAATTGTGAAAGGCTTTCGCGGCCATCGTCACTTACATGGTGGTTCTTCGGGTTGTAAGGCCGACGTATGTTTACAGAAGTTCTCGACGTTTCGCCAACACGAGTGGTTAGCATTTTCAAGAGAAAGTTTCTGTTTTTTTATGTCGCTGTCAAATGCATTTGACACGGCATGTAAGGGAAAATATCAGTTTCACAGATGACACTGCCATAATATACAGAGCAGAAAAATGGGATGAAGTAAAAATAATAGCAGAAAGAAACATGAAAATGATAAAAAAATTGTTTCAATTGAATAAACTTACCTTGAATGCGGAAAACACTAAGTATTTACCTTTTGTCTCATATGCGAATCATTTACCAAATCTAGGAAACATAAAAATCGACGATGTTACTGAAATCTCTGAAGCTGAGTCTATAAAATACCTAGGAATTGAAGTTGACAGACATTTTCGGTGGGACCTCCAAATAAAAAACGTGAGGAAAATCAGAGGACTCGTATCAAGGTTCAGGTATCTGAAAAAATTCTTGGATATACCACAACTAAAAATAATATATTACTCCTTAGTGCAGTTTCTTCTTTCCTACGGAATCCTGGGCTGGGGAGGAGTGAATGACGTACATCTTGAAAATCTGAATGTTATACAAAAGTGGATTTTGAAAATTATTTTTGCCAAACCTCGAGAATATCCCACCGATGATCTATTCATCGAAGCCCAAATAAATGACATTAGACAGCTATACAGCTTGAATATTCTAACCAGTGTTTTCCAGAAAAAAATACTTCTTTCTCCTCCATCTTATTCCTATGAGACGAGGCAACGAGAGCCAAAATATTGTTTTATACGATGTGAGAGAACCATTGGACAGCGTAGTTGTGTTTACTTGAGCAGCAAACTCTATAATGAGTACCAACCAGCATTAGAGATAGTAGAACCTTTAATGAATTCAAAACTAAAACAAAGAAATGGATACTAGAAAAAAGCGTCAGTTCTTTCACAAAATAATAAATAACTATTGATATCATAACTCCTCATAAGATTCCAATATATCCAAATTTATTTTTCAAAACATTGGACTCGTAATAAATTATATATTTTACGTCATAATTTTATCATATTTATCGATTGTATTTATCTGTAGCACTATTATTCTACTTATTTTATTTATTGTTATTATTGTTAATTGATTTTTAATAAGCTTTTAGTACTTGTAATGAGTTACATATTTTATTGTTATGTTCTCACCATGGTAATCAATTTTATTGTATTTTTAAGCCAATTTCATTGTACCTCGTACCTGATACTCATGTCTTCTATGTTAATCTTATAACTTACATATTTTATTTTTATTTTTATTTTATTATTTTATTACATACTTAGACTTATGATCCCCCCTATACCACGTACAAGAAGAATATTCAGTTTCTGTGGTCTCTCCGTTTATTCACAAAACCCCCTAAAATATTGTATCACATTTCATATTTCAGATGAATAAACATTATTATTATTATAAATGTTAAAAACACAATTTGTTGTGTATGGTTTTTCGAATAAAATTTTTTCACAATTATTAGGTTTCCTTGAATATCGTCAAGCTTGATTTTCATAAGTTCCGCATTGCGAAGTTCATCGGCCAGAGCAAAAATGGTACAGCTTGGCAAACATAGCTGCAATTGTGAAAATATTCACGCCCATTTTTTCCCGACGAATCTATTAAAATATTGCTTTTATTGAAAATAATTTGAAAAATGCAGAAATTGTTACTTCGATAACGCTTCGACTTTGACGTCTTGATGACAACTCGGTTGTCACAGCAAATCTTAGGTTATCACACCAAACCACTAGACTCAACTTATAATTAGAGAGCTGCCTATATGGACCAAGCTAAAGAGGTTTTTGCACCACAAAATGAAAGACGCAAATGGCCTATACTAATTTTTATAGGATAGGTCGTTAAGCCAGGAATCACACTGCTCGACCAGGACCGAACGTCCGCGACCGTCCACCTACGACAAAATTCCCAACACGTATATTCTTATGACACAACTCACACTGTTCGATCATTCTCGACCGTCCACGACCGGTTTTCAAAGACGGTGTTTTAAATTTCAACCTTCTAGAAATTTTGGTCGGCCAAAGACTACCGTGATGCAATCAATGCCCATAATATGCTAAATTATCATTTGGACACATGTTTGTGATAAACTTTCAACAGTTTTTCATGTAAACAAAAATTTTAATATTGTTCGTGTGAATTGGTATATTTCATATTGAAAAAACGAAGTATTACTCAGGAATTTGTGAGTACTATATTTACAATTACTATATTTACAAATTTTCAATGTTTTTAAAGCAACGGAACAATACAGGAACCATGTGGACCGCCACATAGATCCATATTTGGATAACAGCGGTGAGGAGCCACGTTAAATCAGAGTAATCCTAATTACAGCAATAGAGAAGTCTTCGACGGAATTTATTAACGCAATAGGATAATTGTTAAGTACCAGTAATGTTCAACTAATAGTAACTTACTTAGTTTTAGTAGTTGAAGAATTTACGTGCTGGATATGGAAAAAGGAGAAATTCCTTAGTGCTCCATCGCGAAGTAATGCCAATGTTTATAAATATCTGTGAATTAAAAATCGACTACGTTAATCTCAGCTTTTCAGAAAACGATGAATAACGAAACTAGCTTCCTGGTTCAAATCGACTTAAAAATTAATGCAAAATCCGTGTAACGATGAGCCCTCATTTTCAATTCCAATCGAAGTCACGAAATATAAAACCTATACCACTTTTCTGGGAATAGAATAACCTTCATATTCAATAAACATCATTTGACCAGCGCCTGTCATTCATACACCGAAATTAATCAACCCTCAATACAAACAAAGCAACAGTGCATTGATTACCGGATGACACACTTTAGGGGGAGTCACCTCAAACATAAGTTGACACATTTCTTCAAAGCAGTAATCTCAACACCTACTAATATGTTTTTTCTTTAAATTGATTTCGAATTACCTTTCTTCAAATGAGGAATTCAATGTGTTGTTTCTCCAGGAACAATGAGATTGGAAAGAAACATTGATGTTTATTTTTTGTTTAACTTTTCAAGGGCTGCGTTTGATTATGAAGACCACATTGTTGTTACTTGGTGTCTGTCTGTCTGCGATGAAATGTTGCTAATTTAATTTGATCCACTTATAGTTGTCCGATGAACTTGAAAGGACATGGCACTGGATACATGTATTCCTGGGGCTCAACAGATTTTTTTTTATTTTTGGATTTATCATTCTAGAGGTGAAAATAAGCAACTTCCTTCATTAGACTTCTTTCCGGCCCTACAGGGTGAGCTAAGAAATCAGGTTGAGTGTCTAATGCCAATTATGGAAAATACTGTCTGTAAGTTGTTTTTCTTTGATTTTTTTGGGTATAATGTGCTGTGAAAAATATCAGAATATCAATTGACTTTGAACGGTGTGCATACTCACAGGATGAGGCAGAATACGCGATTTTTCTAAAAACTTTTCATCAACTTCTCGCCAAAGTGTGGACTTTTCAATGAATTTTTTGGAGCCAAAAGTTTTCCAGAGGTTGCTCGTGTTAGCACTTTTGTTTTTTACTTGTTTGCACCCATAAATAGTGTGTTTCACTTCTCAAGGAAACACCCTTGTATCTTTCGTAATTTTTGACTTAGAAACATGAAATTTTCAGGAAAAATAGATGTTCTAAAAACTCACTATACGAAAGAAGTCATCCTACATGTTATACACTGCAATCCAGCAGCGATGGAACCACCCATTTTTTCATCGCTGCTGGCGTGCAGTGTATATCATGTAAGATGACCATTTTGGTGCAGTGAGTTCATTTTCAGTGCATCTATTGATCCTGAAAATTTCATGGTTCTACGTCGAAAATTACAGAAGATACGGGGACGTTTCCCTGAGAAGTGAAACCAATTAGACTTTTTCAGGATTGAATAATTTCCACGAGACAGGTATATTAGAAGTGATTTCGAGACCCTGAACACGAATCCAAAGGAATTTCGGGCCAATTTTGCCCCCTAATATAACTTTCCGGAAAAATGGGTGGTACCATCGCTGCTGGCGTTCAGTGTATATTACGTAGGATGACCCCTTTTGTGCAATGAGGTAATTCCTATTAATTGTTTCAATCCTGGAAATTTCATTGTTCTACGTCAAAATTACGGAAGATACGAGGGTGTCTCCATGAGAAGTGAAACACACTGTATATGGGTGCAAACATGTAAAAAATAAGAATGCTTACACGAGCAACCCATACTTAGGCGAGAAGTTATAAACAGGTTTCAGAAAAGTTGCGCATTCTGTCTCATCCTGTAAGTATGCCCACCGCTCGAAGTCAATTGACATTTTCACAGCAAATTATACCTAAAAATCAAGAAAAATCGGTAAAACTTCCGTTACATTGAGCATCTGATTTTCAAAAATTTTTTTTTTGAACTTACGTATTTCGGGCTGTTTTACAAAAAATCCAAATGAAATTTTTGGCGGTCTCGTCTATTTTCGAAGATATAGGGCAATTTTGTTGAGAAATTTCACCATTTGACAGATCGAATTTCTGTTATTGAAAACACATCATATTTGTCCTTCTTCTGATAAAAACATTACACACACTCTTATTTATTGGTTTTTATCACTTTTTAGTGGAAAAAACTATTTTAATTATTTTTTCAAGAAATTCATTCTTCTTCGGATCGCAACAATTTCTAGCTATTTTTCATTGTTTACCCTAAATATCCGGTATTTTAATTTTTATAATGGTGGTGACGTGATTGTCATTCTTCGTGTTTCGTCGGCTTTCGCTTTCTTTTCGAATTCAAATGTCAAATAACTCAAATTTAGCATTTGGTTTTCTGGAAAAACTATGGAACATGGGTAAAATCCGGATTTTGACGAAATTTTCACAGATGCTTTAAACATGACCGAAATGCAATATTCAATAAAAAATTTCCGTGGAAGATCTTTTTCTATCAAAATACACAAACCCAAACTGTTGGACGTAGTACTCGTTGTGAAACGCACTGTGTTGAGCTGAAAATCCTTTTATGAATACAGCTTATATGAGTAAAGTAATACTAAAGATTTAAAAAAAGGAAAGAATTGGTCATTATTCAATAGAATGAATTGAAAAGACAAGTTTATAAGATATTTCATTTTGTTTGTCAGAAATGTTTAATGAGAAAGCTGTCATAAATAGTAAATAATGGAATAAAGGCTCGTTCATACCCTTGCAAAATTTCGCATTTTTTTGCGATTCGACTCACAAAAAAAAAATTTTGAAAATCAGATGCTAAATGTAACGGAAGTTTTACCGAAAAATCAACTAACAGACAATATTTTCCACAATTGGCATTGGACATTCAACCCAACTTTTTTGATGACACTGTAGGGCCAGAAAAATAGTCTAATGAAGAAAGTTGCTTCTTCTGACCTTGAAACATACCTTCTCTGAATGTAAGAACATCAAATATAAATAAGAATGAAGTATCTCCCGGTGTATCATATCTTTGATATATTGTCAATTACCAAAATGAAACTCCTGTCAGACATTTGTCAAATAATTTTGAAATACTTCAAATCTATTACTGCAAGATTTTGTTATTCAAATCAAGATAAATAAGATAAAAACGAATACGACCACGGTGAGTAGGGCTGTTTGATCAGATCAGATGGTGGGAACCATTAAAATTACATAATTAATTATATTTATTAATTTACAGTAGAGAAGTGGTCGTGACTCATAAACAGAAGTCCACGTTGTAGAAATCTGTGAGAGAGATTCATTTCATGTCTTCTGGACAACACACAATATCCGATTTGAATTATAAGAAAGAGGAAATTGCAGCTGACATATATGACTTTGGTTGATAACCATATTACTGGAGCAAGGTTTGACCCAACGAAGTTCCACTTGGTAAGATCGTTGTCATTTATTCAAACAATTTGATCAAGAGTAACTACCTATATTGAAAAGGAGATTGTCCGTACATGATAATATATGTTCCCATTTACCAGAGGAAGGTTTATTCAATAAAATATTTAGTGTTTTGGACATTTGACTGAGAAAGTCACTGTTTAAGTTAGGTTATTAGTTTTAGTATCACATTCTTCGTGTTATCTGATCATCCTATCATTCATCAATCCATTTCATTTTTCTACTTGTTTTATTATCGAACCATTTTGTAAGGTTCTTGGTTCGGTCAAACATTGTAAAGAATTCTGAATTATAACCAAACAGTTTATTTTCATTTTGAGTTATTTATAACCCACAGTTTAGTTTATTTCTTCGCTCTTGTCTGAGACAGAGTCATTTCAACCTCTAGAATATTTCATCCAGAAATAAAAAAAAATCTGTAGAGCCCCAGAAATACATGTATCCAGTGCCATGTCCTTTACGAGATATTTATAATTTTGTTAGAGACAAAAAAATGGGGGCCCCAATATGGAGGACGAGTTCTATTCAAAATTGGTATGTGCGGGTTTTTGGGGATTATGAATTTTTAGCTCTGAAATGGCAAACTTGTGATCATGGTCCGAATAAATTTAAAATTGGTATGTAGGGGTTTTCAGGTTCGGAGATTATTTACCAGAATTTATAAATTCAATATAGCGGCACCAATATGGGGGACGAGTTTTGTGTTTAAGGTCCGAGTCAATTCTAAATTGGTGCACGGTAAAAAATTACTATAAAATTTCGTGAAAAGTGCTGTTCACAACATATTTCTAGGAAATTGTCTGAATGTTCAGTTGAACATTTCAACCCCTAGAGCTGGCTAGAGAGGTAAAATACCTTGGGGTGATTCTGGACTCGAAGATAACTTGGAGGCCACACACGTAGTCGAGAAGGCGGTGGTCGCTATATGGAGTCTGCGCCGGGCGGTGGGAGGGATGTGGGGCCTCAGACCTCACATTCTTCACTGGATTTAAAAGGCGGTAATCAGACCCAGAATCATATATGGAGCAATGGTCTGGTGGCCGAGGGTGGACCAGATAACCTCATCCAACAAGCTGTTAAAAATTCAAAGACTAGATTGTAGAGGAATAACCGGCGCGATGAGGACGACCCCCTCGGCAGCTCTAGACGCCCTGCTGGGTCTGCCGTCGCTTCCAACTTGTATAAAGAAGAAAGCGATGGCGTCCTATCTGAAAATGCGGAACTCAGGGAGCTGGCGAGGACAGGGGTTCACAGGGCACACCGAAATCGCTGTGGTAGCGGAGAAAGAAATCCCACTAGCCGCTATCAAAGTGGTACAGGCAGAGGATACAATTATGTGGATTAGGGCCGTCTCGCTAGAGATCCCAGGCAGGAGAGAGTGGGAAGAGAAAAGTATGATATTTTCCTCAGAAAGCCTGGTTTACTTGGAAAATGGAGAGAAAAGAGCCTATGCACTAGGTTCTCTGACAACAGATTTCCAAGCAGAGGTGTATGCCATCCTAGTGGCAACCAGAATGGAAGAGGCAAGATCCAGCCCAGAGAGACATGAATATGTCTGCTCGGACAGTCAAGCCGCCGTCAGAGCTCTGAATGTAACCAGAATCAGATTAAAATTGGTTCAGGAGTGTAGAGATGCCCTGGATAGTCCTGCGACTGAAAAGGAAATAATGCTTATGTTGGTCCCGGGCCATGCAGGGATTGAAGGCAACGAGCAGGCAGACCAGCATACGGAGGGAATCGCGGTGACGTCAAATGAGCGACTACATTGCAACACAGGGAACGGGTCATCCTCTACAAATAGTGTTCAGTGTCCTTGAAATTATCTGAGCCGCATTGTGCGCATCCTCTAGACATTCCTTATGGTGGATTGTTATAAAAACATCTCGTCGATTATATCTGATGTGTTGTGAGCTTCTATAATCGAGAAGGGTATAAGAAACGACATTCAGAGGCGCAGCTATATTTGTCAAGCTGTAATAAGTACATATTATGTTTCTTTGAAGTGTTTGAAACTTGGTCATATTCCAATGCAATGAATGCACGAATAGTAATAATTTGATATTGTGATAATAATAATTATTTGCATATTATATAAGACTGCAATATATCTGTATAGCTGTATTGCATGTGGTGTGATTTTGAAATCCTATACTGGGCATATGTAACGGGTTTTTGAATTTCACTACTTATATAGGTATAATATCTGTCAAAAAAGAATACGTGCAATTGTAATTTTGCTCCATTTAAAGGAAGGAAGTTTCTTCTTTATATTACCTACCTTTTCTCATCCACATTCATAATCATTTGAAAGAACCAAATATTGATATAACATGTACACTTCTGTCATATGTATTAATAATACTGTTTTTTTTCAAATATTAAGAGCCTTCATTCTCTTGTAGGAACCAAAACTTGTAAATGAATCATTTGAAGATGAAGAAATAAACTAAATATAGACTACAAGCCCATATAACAATTTGGGGGGGTCATTTGACCCAGGATGAAACTTATTCAGAACGATGCTGCTACATGAATAAATAACTTTAGGTACTATGCCGTCAATTCTTGGTGGTGCAAATGACTGTAATAAGATCCGAAGATGTGCTTTTCCGACAAAATATTCTTGTACTCCCGTACAAAAATAATGGTACCAAAAGCCAGAAAAAAAATTCAATTTCCGAAAATAAAAAAAAAAATCCTGGATTCCGGTGACATTATTTTTGTACGGCAGTAGGTTCTAGGAAATTATTATCTCATAATTTACCAACGTGAGGAATGCCATACAAGAATATTTTGTTGGAAGAGCACATCTTCAGATGAAAAATTATTATTATTATTATTACAGTCATTTGCACCACCAAGAATTGACGGCATAGTGCCTAAGGTTATTTTTTCATATAGTAGCATCGTTTCATCCTGGGTCAAATGACCTCCCATGTAGTACTGAAGTTCAGCAAATATTCCTATGAAAGGAAACATCGACGGTCAAAAAAATCAATATTCCCAAATAGGAAAAATCCTATTTCTCCGAAGATTCAAATTCGACGGGAGAATTGATATGAAGACAGTCTATGAGTTGTCAATTTATGTTATGTCTATGTAGGTATTCCCTATAGTCCTCATATTTAATGTGAGTTTATTTAAGCATTCATATTAAATTTTTCAGTACCACTTTGTCTTATAATAGACGAAGAAATAGGTGTAGATGCAAAAGAGTCTCAAATTGAAACTTGATGTTTTTGGGTACCTACAAGTCAGCTTGATAAATTAATTTTTACAATATTTTCATCTCTACAGAATCATCAAGACACTTCACCTGCACTCGAAATGATTTGATCGACTTTATCACAGTCTATTTCTCAAAACATCCTTACTTTCTAAACTGGGACGAAGGATGAACATAATAATATCTCGTATAAGTTCCCTCAGAGCTCTATGTCATTAATTAAAACAACATTTCTTCAAGATTGAATTCAATCTTGAAGAATTACCTTTATTTTCAATGACGAACTGATGTAAATAGCTCTTGAAAAACTGTGAATAATATCGAAATTGACTTGTTTTGGGGGGAAATGATGTGCTTTTTTTTACCAAACCATGCATAACAAAATAAAAAAGGCATTTCACAAGGGCAATATACCCTTTAAACATATTCCGTTTTGTGTGATAAACACTTTTTGAAAATTGGTGGACGGTATTTACCGCAAAACAAAGTCTGTAAATGCCAATTTTACCATCTTGTAATAAATATATGTGTATTTATAGTAGGTGTGTCACAGACTCTAATTTGGTAATATGGACCATATTCATTAGGGAATAAATTGGTGGCGCATTAATTTTCTCTGTGATGGTATCCACGAATATGTAACAATAATGTAATATTATGTTCCTGGATGCCAATATGGTGAAAATGGCAAACCTTGTATTGTTTATTGTAAGGTAAAATTGAAAATTATATACTACTCAGCTATGTCTACGTGCATCAATAAAAAATAAACAATTGTCGTAGATATAATACTAGAAATCGCCATAATAATATTCAGTATTTATGTAAAATAATCGTCTTCAAAAAAATCTCTATTCTGTGACGGTCTACGCTATGTTAACGCGAATGCCGAATTGAAGTAGGTACAACCGAAAAATAATTATGTAAAATAGTCTATGTTCATTCAATGTTATTAGGAATAACTATATGAATTTAATGTTTCAATGGCAGAGTGCTGATTGAAGTTTTATTCATTTATTTTTATTGCAATTCATGATTCATGATTAAAATAGGCAAAAATAACAACCTGTTTTATCGAATACAAAATTACTATTTGGTATTTGAGGAAAAATGAAGCGATGAACTCCAACAAATGGTCGAAATGAAAATAACAAAATACACTCACAGACAAAAATATTGCGTATTTCAGTTTAAGCCTTGATTTCATGTTTATCTCTATTTCTCTGAATCGTTATGCAGTTTTTAGTACTAAAACATGATTTATACTGAAATATTTAAGGTATATTGATTGCCAGATAATCCAGATATTGAAACTTTATAACACACTTGTAGAAGAAGTAATAAAATAGACTAATATTGGTAATAATATTTAATCAAATCAAGCACAATGAGGACAAAATGAAAGTTCTTTGAGGCAACATAATAACAGTTCAGTACTTAGTGTTTCCTTCCCTAGCTTCAACGATAGCCAGCATCCTCCTGGGCATACTCCGCAAAAGGTCTTTGATGGTTTCTTGTGGAATTCGATTCCATTCTTTCTGTGCAGCAATTCTTAATTCTGCAATTGGGTTAGGAGCTGGATATGTCTTTTTAGGATGTCCCAAATATGTTCTATGGGTTTTGCGTCAGGACTGTTTCTCGGCCAGTCCACGGCCTCGAGTCCAACAACTTCAAGATACTGGGTGGCTGTTCTTGCAGCATGTGCACGAGCATTATCATGCATTAGCACGACATTGTCGTAACCAATGGAGCCGCCGTAAGGTAAAACATGCTCTTCAAGGATGTTGCGTATTACCAATCAGCATTCAATCTTACATTCACCTCTATAAGCTCGGTGCGACTGTTCCAACTAATGCCACCCCACAACATTATGGAACCACCACCAAAGCTAACGTTGAGTACAAGATTACATTCTGCGAAACGTTCTCCAGGTCTTCTGTATTCTCGACCACGTCCATCAGGTTTCCATAACTGTATTTTTGTCTCATCTGTGAAAAGAATTTCTCCCGACTGATGTTCATTTCAGATGACATGGGCTACGGCAAATTGTAACTGTCTAGATTTGTGCCGTGGGAGAATCCTAGGAACTCTGGAAGGGCATTTTGGATTCAAACCAAGTTCTTTTAGTTTTCTTATTAGTGTTTTGACACTTATGTAACAATCAATTCTGATTGAATTTTCAAATATTGGTCATCTCTTGGCGTTGTACATCTCTTATGTCCTTGTACTCCACAGTCTCATTGTATCGCTTCACAATAAGAGAAACAGTCGATTGATGGATATGCAATCTCCGCGCAACATCTTTTTATCTGCATCTCTCATTGACTAAAGTAACAATTTTAACACAAACTAATTCGCTCAAATGCGGTATCTCAGTAAGAAAACTACAGAATCAAGACAGAGTACTCGAAATGTCATCTTGACAACAATAGACGAAACGATAGACATTAATAATGGCAAATGCACACTATTCAAAGTTTGTATTTTGTTCCATTATTTTACTTATTCAGCTATAGCGACTATGTCCACAAGCATTATTTTATTTACATGAAATACCTTGGCCATCGAACATTTATCAATAAAAATATATAACGTGTCAATGGAAAAGAAACATGAAAAAAAAATCTTGAAATAAAATATGCAATATTTTTGTCTGAGAGTGTATATTGTCACGAATTGAGGAAGAATAATGGAAGAATATCAATGTTTTTAAGGATATATGACTGGGCGATACCATCAAGCAGACATATGTCATATCGAAAATATGTGTGAGTGTACTTTTATTCCAGAGTTATAAATGATGGGGAAAAGTTCGGAATTAAATATTTATATAAGTCTCGTGTAAGTCAGTAAGTATATTGACAGGATTGATTACATATATTTATTCATTTCCCGCAGTGCAACAGGTTATGATAACGTTGGGATACTTCGAATTCTCGATGAATAATAGATCGAAATATGCATAATCAATTGGTTTCCATCAAAGTTTCAGATAGAGATGAATTGGTTGAATGCAATTCTAACGCGAACAACTTGTTTCAAATTTGTGATGAATATTTGAATACCTAGTTACCTTTCTACTGTAATATTGTATGATTTAGGTAGTTATGTTTATCTTGTTTCGTATACACTAGGCTATTTTTATGTAAAATATTGGAAATATTTCTACAAAGATAGAATAGTATATTGTACAATGAGCATGAAATGACATACATTTCAGGAAATATTAATGAAAATGCTGCTTTAATGTCGTATCACGCATATGGACAGTCTAAACTCCGTTATGGGATAATACTTTGGTGAAACTCTCCCCACATACAGAGAAAACTTATTCTCAAAAAAAAAGATGAGAAAAACTTTCAAAGTTGCTCGTATTGAAAGATGCAAACCTCTTTTTATAAAAAACAGTATCCTAACGGTTATCTCTTTGTACATATAAGAGTCAATAAATTTTGTTCTGAGTAATAAACACTTGTTCAGTGATAACGAAGAATCTCATAAGTACAATTCAAGAAAAAAATGTGATTTAGGAAATGACAAAGACAAATATGGTATGAGGAACCTTATAATATTAGAATGATGGAAAATGGAGTATTGAAAATGAAACTCAAAACTTATTTGGTAAAAATGCATTTTATGACAATGAAGAATATTCTCAACATGATATGGGTAGAATATGATATTCAATATTGATATTTCAATATATAAGAGCGAAATTATAATGAAGTAATTTTACATATTATACAATATAAGCTCGAAACACGTGTATACGGTTGCACAACAATTTGAAGGTTACGCCGAATAACTTTTCTGTTTATATTTTCATATATATTTTTCATATACAATTATATTTAGACAATGTTATTTATAAAGTTTCATTTATACATTTATAAATTATGTGTACGTGTAGGAATCTGGATTATTTGTATTTGTTTGCAAAAGTGTTATCACTGTATATACATGTGATAGCTCGTCCAAAAATATGAAAAAAAGTTTCTACTAACTGACCCTCTAAAATGCACCATTTTCAAGATGCAGGGTGATGAAATTTAAAAAAATAATTGTTTATTGCGAATATCTATGGAACCGTTTATTGCACAGAAAACATATTTCGTAGGCATTTTTTACTAAGCTATGTTTTGTACGGATTTTTTATTTTTTCAAATTCATAATTTGTGAAAATTTTGAAGGGGTAGTCGGTGTTTTTTTCTCCAACTTCTACGCCACTGAAAAAAGTACAGTCTTGAGCCTCATATATGAACCGCCAATGTTTTCTACACAAAAAAGGTAGTTTTGGTCATAAGCTCTAAAGTTGACCGTTTTCAAGAAAAATCAACTTTCATGTTGTTTAAATAATGTTCTTTCCTCGAAAAATGGCTGCGTGCGTTGAAGCTAACGGCGGACATTTCCAAAAATTCAACTGAGTATGATTGTTATTGTTTTTTTTTTGCAATCAAGAAGTTAACGTTTGGTTTTGTTACTTGTTTTAACGTTCAAATAAATTTTGTATAAGTAATTAGGAAAAAAATTATTTAAAAAAATTTACCATGTTTTTCAACATGAAAGTTGATTTTTCTTGAAAACGGTAAACTTTAGAGCTTATAACCTAGAGTACCTTTTTGTGAAGAAAACATTGGCGGTTTAAGTGGGTGGCTCAAAATCATACTTTTTCCAGTGGCGTAGAATTTGGAGAAAAAAACACCCCTTCAAAAACTTCACCAATTATGAATTTTAAAAAATAAAAAATCTACACAAAACATAGCTTATTATGAGTAGAAAATGCATTTGAAATCTGTTTTTTGTGCGATAAACGGTTCCAGAGATATTCGCAAAAATCTATAATTTTTTTTTTAATTTCAACACCCTGTATCTCGAAAATGATGAATTTTAGAGAGTGAGTTAATAGAAACTTTTTTCATATTTTTTAAACGAGCTATCACATCCAGAAGTCCTGCGCATTAATTATGAAACACCCTGTATATGTACTAGGCAATTCAAATTCGACACCCACCATTGGGATCTCCTAAACTACAGGAGATACGTCGAAGCTTAAATTGGGGCAAAGTTGCGTATTCAGGTGCTTAACAAAATACTGTTTTGAAACTTGGAAAATTCCGAGTATTTCCGGAATTTTCGTTTTTATTTTTTTCTATCGTTATTTGACAACACAGCTCAAAACTAAAAGTACATTTTCATTGATACTTTTTTTCAGCTACACGTTTATATGTTCAGATTTACTATCCGACGTTTCGTCTTCTGGCATTCATCATCAACTTTTTTTTCTGTTATGGGCGCCATATTGTTTTTTTATACAGAAAAATAGCGATTCTCATTCTGATTTCATTGATGTATAATTTGTTATGATTTGCACTTCTGAAACCACAGATATTAAAAAAAAAACAACTTCATCTGAGATGGTCATGACTCCATCGAAAAATTTTGTTTAATAAACACTAGTTGTCAGAACTCATTAAACATCATAAGTTTGCACAAATACTTCAGTCGAAATGTCCTCATTCTCAAATGAAGAAAAACGAGATATGTTGAGACTTAATTATAAATTTGATAGGAATAGTACGAAAACAGCACAAATTTATTTTGAATTATATCCGGAAAGACAACAGCCGGATAGAACATTATTCGAAATTCTGGACAAACACTTGGCTGAGTACGGTGCGTTTCAAAAACCAAGAATGAAATATGGAAGCAGAATAGAACAAAATATTAGACGTAACTTATTAGCCGAGGTAAAATAATTGTTCATTCCATATTCGAAGAAGTATAATTATTTTTGGTACTTTTTTAGATAACTGCAGATCCTTCCAAATCAACACATCAAGTCTCGGCAGAAATGGATGTGCCACAGATGAGCGTTTGGAGGGAATTCAAAAAAAGTGGTTCGAAATGTTATAAGATACATATTTCACAAAAATTACATCCAGGTGATCCTGAGAGAAAGATGGAATTTTGTAGCTGACTCTCGAATAGGGTAGACTATGGTGTTTTAATAGAAATAATGAGCACATTTGGAGTGAAAATAATCCATTACACTTCAGAGAAGTCAGACCACAAGTTCGGTTTCGTTTGAATGTGTGGGCTGGAATTTATGACGACCGAATACTTAGACCTCATTTCTTCTCTAATACTTTGAACGGGGAAACCTATCTTCGGTTCTTAAGAAACGAATTCAAAGAATACATGGATACGTTTCCCCTTGTTAATTATTACAGCTGCTGGTTTCAGCATGATGGGGCTCCTCCACACAATAAAAGAGCAGTTTGCGAATATTTACACCAAAGATTTCCTAACAGGTGGTTAGGAAATTCTGGACCAGTGAGGTGGCCGGCAAGGTCTCCTGACCTTACAGTTTTGGACACTTTCTTGTGGGTCACTTTAAAGAACAGAATCTATGGAGAGCAAGAATATGACACAGTAGATGAACTTAGAGACAATATCATCACGCAATTCAGGTCTATCAGAAGAAGGGATATTGTTAGGGCTGTTCTTAATTTGAGACGACGAGCTCGGTTATGTATTCAAGAGGAAGGCCATCATTTCGAACACTTGTTGTAATACTTTTTGTGCATTTTTTACAAGCTCATGATTTCATTCTTATTTTTTGAAACGCACCGTACTCAGCCAAGTATTTGCCCAAAATTCCGAATAATGTTCTATTCGGCTGTTGTCTTACCGGATATAATTCAAAATAAATTTGTGTTATTTTCGTACTATTCCTATCAAATTTATAATAAAGTTTTAACATATCTCGTTTTTCTTCATTTAAGAATGAGGACATTTCGACTGAAGTATTTGTGCAAACTTATGATGTTTAATGAGTTCTGACAACTAGTGTTTAACAAAATTTTTCGATGGAGTCATGACCATCTCAGATGAAGTTGTTTTTTTTTTTAATATCTGTGGTTTCAGAAGTGCAAATCATAACAAATTATACATCAATGAAATCAGAATGAGAATCACTATTTTTCTGTATACAAAAACAATATAGCGCCCTTAACAGAAAAAAAAGTTGATGATGAATGCCAGAAGACGAAACGTCGGATAGTAAATCTGAACATGAAAACGTGTAGCTGAAAAAAAGTATCGATGACAATGTACTTTTGGTTTTGAGCTATGTTGTCAAATAACGATAGAAAAAAGAAAAAACAAAAATTCCGATTTTCAGTTTTTTCCCGATATTTCCGGAAATACTCGGAATTTTCCAAATTTCAAAACAGTATTTTGTTGAGCACCAGAATACGCAACTTTGCCCCAATTTAAGCTTCGACGTATCTCCTGTAGTTTAGAAGATCCCAATGATGGGGGTCGAATTTGAATTGCCCTGTATAGAAAGTATCTGTCAACTATTCAAAAATATAGAATCCGATTGTAATCAATCTTTTTATTGAAATTATTCTGGTTTTATGAAAAGAAAATCATACTTTTGTCAGAAGATAGGCATTATCAGGAGCTTCTGATATAAATTTATTAAATTGATTGTTAAATCATCCTCACTATCGCTAATCATTTTTAATAACTTAATTTTTTCAATCGAATTTTGTAAATATCTACTGATGTGAAATGTCAAATTATTAGACAGACGTAAACAAACTTGATTCGATATTATTTATGTTCATAAAATTCGTTAATACCTACCTATAATGACAGTCTAGTAATTCATGAAAGTCGTAGGAAATGAAATATTTCGATACAGCTACCCCGTGCGAAATGAAAATCGGTGTTACAACGTGGTAGGTTTCTTAATCGAAGACGCAATTGAAATGATCATTTTTTCTACGACCATTAAGAAAAATGAACATTTCAATTGCATCTTCGCCTACCACGTTGTAACACCGATTTTCATTTCCTACGGGCTAGCTGTATCGAAATATTTGAATTCCTACGACTTTCATGAACTACTAGACTGTCATTATTGGTAGGTATTAACGAATTATAAAGTCCGATGGGTATCAACCAAGAAAATCTAAAACATTTTCTACAGATCAAATTAATAAATTTATATCAGAAGCTCCTGATAATGCCTATCTTCTGACAAAGGTATGATTTTCTTTTCATAAAACCAGAATAATTTCAATAAAAAGATTGATTACAATTGGATTCTATATTTTTGAATAGTTGACAGATACTTTCTATATAGCAGTTAATTTGAACAAATTATTATGTGCTCTAGTAACGACGAGTGCTGATTCATATGACACATGGACTTTGGATAGTGAGAGCGAGGGTTCAAATCCACGCAGCCACATTTTTTTTTCATTTTATGAAATCGATTAGTGTTTGATTTTTATAATAATTTTCACGACGTAGGTAGGTACGTGTAGTATTCGCTACGCTCGTACTACAAAATTTCATATACCTACTCGTGGGAAATATGTGTCATTTCATGCTCATAGTACAATATACTTTTTCTTAATGGTCGAAGAAAAATGCATATTTCACAAATCATGATAGGAAAATATTTTCCCCATACTAAGATTTCCACACAAGGGCTCCGAACAAAACTGAAAACAAACATTAATTACATAACGTCCCAAAAAAGGATAATAAAAATTGTCTATTTCCTACTACGGTAATGTCCATCACAAGTACGTTATTCAGGTAGTTACTCATGTTTTGTTATTTTATAATATACACTAATTGTAAATGTTGTGTAAAATGAAGCAACTGTTTTGATGAAGAAGTAATAATGCTCATTACAAAAGGTACTTTGATATCAAGTTAGGAATTGCTCTTTGCTATTTATTACTTTCCGATATCATTCAATTCCATCAATCTCAGAAAAATGCATCTATGATGTTAGCAAAATTTTAAACTTTCAGTGAAAGGGTTAAGACCATTCGCGGATAAAGAAAATAATCATTTATAGTTCCTATAGCAAAAAACAGAGTATAAGTTAAAAATGGTACGATGAATTTCATTTATAATGATAATACCTACTCTCTCATAAACACTGGAAGAGTGTACCCAAAGAAATAGCTTGTGCGGGTAGAGGACGGCTATTATTATTATTTGTCGTTGCGCTCCGGGGCGACTCACTGATTTCTTGTGACGTGTTCAGTTTTCAGCTGCTGGAAAACACGGAAAATCTACTGAACTACCCCGGGTGGTCAGTGGATACTTGAAGCAAACACCAGACGTCGGGATCCATTTGTTTGTGGATCAGAAGGGGCCCAGTAATAGGAAGGAAGAGATAATGCAACACA
This sequence comes from Chrysolina oricalcia, assembly GCA_944452925.2. Classification (NCBI taxonomy): domain Eukaryota; kingdom Metazoa; phylum Arthropoda; class Insecta; order Coleoptera; family Chrysomelidae; genus Chrysolina; species Chrysolina oricalcia. The sequence goes on from OX101812.2 coordinate 19,463,665, forward strand.
ATTAACTAAAGATTCAGAAATGAATAAAAATGCTAAAAATTAGGCAAATATTGAATACAGCAAGACCGTAGAGTCCGTAGATGAGAAGAGAATGTGAGAAAGTGGAAAGGTATTGAAGGGATGATAACCACTGTAGCCGAATACACAAGTGGAACTTCAAAAACAGTTTCAGTGTAGAAATTGATGAAAAAACAAAAAACAAACTGATGAACAGAAAGTAAGGAAACAGCAGTCAGAGACAGAGTCCGCGACAAAGAAATGTATAAAGAACAGAACTCAGATACCAAAAAAACAAATGAAGATACGCAGAATTATTGAGGGAGCTTGGTAAAAGGATGAATCCTATGCAAAATATTCTGTGGAGCTTTATTGGTGATGAAAGTTCCAGTGTCACATTTGAGAAAAACGAGTTGAACATTTTGAAGACTGTATTTAACGAAGACACACCTACCCGAACAATTTCAAATCGACATTTTTTTTTAACAGTAGCTAGAACGTCCAAAGTTGGAATTGGCCTTTAATTCATAATATTCAAATAAACTGAGGTTCTGCTAAAGGGGCCAAAGTACTTACAATGATTGTGCTGCATTCGCCGCGACATTGGCCGTCAATACATTGACAGATTCTGTGGTCCTGTTAGTACCAAGCCTCATATATATGAGTCACAACAAGAAGTTGCTTAGTGAAAGAGGAATTATGAAAACACAGATCAGAGAAGAATGCAGTAGATAATACTAAAACGAAAGAAAGCTACAGACTATGAAAAATAACAGCATGTTATTATGTGATCGACCGATACCTGAAGTTGTTACTTATCGAAATTGTGTTGCTCCACAGTGATGTCTTATATGATTATCTTCTAAAGACAATCAAAACTCGTTTCGTAGCTGTAACGAGAGTATAGCTAAGCTGCATTATTAAAGATTAATTTTATGAGATTCTACATGGAGTTGATGCAAATCCATTGAACTACTCCAATAGAGTGTAGGGGTTGAAGAGCAAGCATATTTGTGGCACCAAATTTGATAATTTTTTCTCATTATTTTTATTACTGTACTTATTGAGAAAAATAAACGAAAGTGGCATAATACGCTAAGTAGTCTGAGAAACGACCCAGCACCACCCTTATGGAAAATGTCTTTCGGTAAAATTTCCTGAATTTTAGGAATGTTTTCGATATTGACTTCCTCGGTGAAAGTAAAATTTTATTGTAAAATTTATTTTTACGAAACTTCCAGGTTTTCGGAGAAAACCCCTCAAAAGCAGATCTTGTGCGAGCAAGGAAGATCCGGGACCTACAGTTCAAATGAGAGTGGAATCCGAACCACTTCAGCTCAGTGACACGCGACCAAGGATCGAACCCGGACTACATGGGTGGAAGCCAAACGCTCTAACAACACAACCACTTCCATTGACTTCCATTGGCTCAAAAAAAAATTAGCCGACTAGTTTTCGAGATACAGGTTTTTTGATCATAATTTTTAACAATTCGATCGAAGCTAACTCACATAATTTTCTCCTTCACAGGGTGTTTTGAAAATAGGGGCACGCCATTTCCTTGTATTTTAGTTCGTATCAGCAAAGGTCTTTGCAATCGTTTGTCATCTATATACTTTTGAATGTATGGATTTTATTGAAACTCGTATTCTCCTGCGTCGGAGACCGAAATGAGCTATTTTATTCGGAGCAGTTTAGTGCGGTACCTATTCCAAAAATCCAATACCTCATATTCATGGTGACAACCCTGTATCCAATAATATCAGAGGAAATTTGAATATATCAGAATCAATAACCTTCTCAAGAATGGGACTTATTCTGCATTGTTTGAAAGCTAATTCAATTAAGAAGGAGAAATATTTTACATCATTATTGTGAAATGTGGGGTTTCAAATATAGTAAAAAAAGTGATATTTTCCAATCAAGTCGACGACAACCTAGGAATGGAATATTTGGCGTTCAATCAACAAATGAATGATGAAGAGTATGCTTCCCAAAATTATATAAGAAGTTGTTAAAGTTGTTATTTCCGTCAACCAATTGCACCGCTATGCGCAACCCTCAGAAGTCTTCGAGAGACCTGTGTGAGCAAGAGAAGACGCAGCCTTTACCGTTCAACGTGCGATACCATGCACGAGACCTATGACCATGCGGGATTTGAACCATCGACCCTTCGCTTCAAAGGTGAATGCTCTACCGGCACGGCCATTACGGCCCGCTATAGCAAATATCTACGTTTTGTGGATATTCAGTCAATGCACAAAAAAATAAGAATAAATAGAATTAAGATATCTTTTAAAAGAGAAGCTTTTGCTGAATTGCACCAGAAAGAGAAGAATAATTTCTTTAGGGGTATTACGTTATTCTGCGAACATGCAGATTCAAAAACTTAAAAATGCGATATAAGGTGGTGGTACGTACTAATATATCAGAAATTAATGAATCTTATGTAATCTCTTCGAATTTCGTATTATTTGATATGAATTAACTCTTTTCCACACCATCCCAGAAGTAGTTGCCGGTACGATTTTTTTGGTGGTATCCCCCGTAGTCCTATTCCACTATGTATAGAGAAAATGAGCAAGAATCGATTTTTGCATACGGAGGCGGATATAGTCACGAGTCCAGGATTATAAACTTGTTTCGAGATTAAGGCTCTTGTCAGTACGGTGAAACCAAGTGGAAGGCTGTGCAACACTTATTGGCTACCAACGAAAAAACAACAAGCGGAGTTATATATATATATATATATATATATATATATATATATATATATATATATATATATATATATATATATATATATATATATATATATGAAAATATCTTTCTTTCCACCATATTGCAACCACCATGTAGAAAAAAAATTGTCAGTTAACTTCGATCTAGATGGATGAGATTGAGGAATTCATCCAATATCTTATCCTTATCAGAGAATTCACACTGGTTGGTTAAAAATTATTCGAATTTGGTTTTTCTTTGTTCACTCTGTTGTAGAGCACAAAGCGAAAAAATTATAATGGATACGAGATCAAGGTGACACTGAACCATCTTTGTGGCATGGTATTCCCAGAATAAATAGGCGTTTTGTCAATTCTTAACAATTCTGAGCAGAAAGCTTCAATTTTCATCTTTGACACACTCATGAAAACTAGTATGCCGATTTTTTTGTGCCCATGGACACTTTCACCGAGAAATTCAAAATTAAATATATTATATAAATCCAGGGATTTTAACCGAAAGCCATTTTCCATAAGGAGGACCATCATTTATTTTTGAACTGTTGTTTATCCAAATGATGTGTACCTACATTCATAGTTTTAATGTCATATCACCTCTGAAAGATTCATTTCTGAGATTCATTGATTTCTCCCACTCAAAAATAAATTCCTTCATACCTCACTAGATATAATATTTCGATAAACTGTTTTTGTTCTTGATCGAGCCGATAACCTCATGTCTAGCATAATGAAACCATTCCCAAGTTACACCCTCTGAAGCTGAAAAACACATCAGGAGATCTTTCTTTATATTCCGCATTTCCCTCATTTCCCTATTCATCTGTTCCTCGTGATTGACGATGGCACAACGCGTGATTCTCAACAGTTTTGCATGATATGAACATAATGCGAACGGCAGTCGGATGACAAATGGTCTTTTGTTTCTTTCTGAAGTTTTTAATAAAGCGAAGGAAAATCGCAGAAAATGGATGGAATTGATTCTAGAGGGTGGATAATCTGGAAATATCCCAATAGGTATAGAAGATATGGTGAAAGTTCATGTATTGAGTGAATGTTGATGAATGCCTTTTCAGCATCTATGGTATGGGATCAATGTCTGAATCAGTTCAAGTTGACTGGCGATACTTGATGGTGTCAAATAAAATAATATTCTTCATTGTAATGAAATCAACTGAGGAGGTAGAATGTCAGGGGTTACAAAACAATTGACAACATTCCACACGCTATCTGTGATCGTTTTTTTGCTCTCATGTTAGTTATACACTTTGTTTTTGAATGTTTGAAACAAAGAGACTAAACTAACAGGAGGGTTTAATAAGCTCTAGCCAATCAGAATCTTGTAGCATCAAGATTTCCTAATCATTTCTACCATTACTATGTACAAGCTTCTCTTTAAGGCATTTAAGTTGATTGGTTTAGTTTCATACACAATCTTCTTCAAATATCTCCACAGAAAAAAATCTAGAGGTGTCAGATCTGGCATAATTGCTTTGACTCAATGAGATTGTATTCTTGAATAGGTCCAAACAAATATTAGTTTGATCTTTTGACGGATTGCTCGTGGCCACTTACAAGGAAAATATTTTGAAACAAGTGAACACTTGCTTCATAAGTTGGTTGAGGCAAGAATATTTAGAATATTTAATAAAAGGCACTTTTTTTGTTGAATCATGGGAGTAGGTTGAGACAAGAATATTGTAATTTCAATAATGAATACTATTCTTCGACCGACTTGAAGGTTAAGTTCCAATCTGCACTTTTCACTGGGTTATAAAATATAGAATGGAAGCCATTTTCATTTTGGCAACATTGAATAGATTAAACAAAGCATAGATTCACAACTACGAACAATTTAGGTATAAATAATGGTTTTAAATGAAAATAGTTTTAAGTTTAATAACTGTATTCTCAATAAAACCAGTTAGTAGTGACACATATTGCAGTTTGATTGAATACATAAACAACGCCACTCGCTATTAGACACAAAACTGTAGAATACCAAAATATTTTTTACTCATTTTCACAACTGGCCCATAATGAACAAAATTCAATTTTCGACATTACATTTTTATTATATACAAACAGAAGCAGGCTGGTACCGCTTTTGGAATAGTTGATGAAAGGTGGAGGAATGAGTACAAAAAATCACAACTGCGTGCTGAATTACGATATAAACATCGTTCGAAAGTTTGATTTTGTGAAGTCAGAAAAGAAAAAAAAAATCTAGATAGGCACATGAATTGATGTTCACCGATAATTTGCTGCATTTATTTTTTTGTCTGTAACGGATCGTATTCTGATTTTACCTACATGAACAAATTAGTTCAAATTAACTAAAAAATACTTTAACAAAAAACGTTGACGTTTCGCATACTATATCTGCTCCCGTTGTCGAAACTTGCTGAAAATCTATTTTTGTCATGTTTGGACTGTTTGGAGATGATTAGATCTTTCTTATACAAAGTCAAATGAAATTTGCCAATAAATTCTTCATGGTGACAATTGCTATCTGGGTGTGTCCAGTATCAGTCAGTCAGTATTCTTTTATTTCTTACTTCTTTCCGGAAAAGTGTTAGTTAGCTTCGATTGTGGAATGTTAAAAGATACCCAAAAATATATCAAGTCTTTTCAGTAGATTCAACAGCTTTTTCGAAACATTTTTTGAGTTCTCCATTATCCACCATGAGATCGCAGATTTCTCGCCAGATTCGAAAACAGGTTCTTTTCACATTTCACTCTCCATTTGGTTTCAGCAAGGAAATGAATATGAAAATATTCCTCACGTAACCCCATCCATTCAGTTGGAGGAGGGCGCTGACAACGGGGATATAGTAGACAGGAGTAAATATTGGGAAAGCATATGCGACCATCTGTACACTATGTGGCAGCGGACACGTGCATTGTGCATGACGTCACCCCCGGTTGATATCCATTGGCTGAAGTGTTTTTACCGAGTGAAATAATCAATCTTGTAAAGTTGGCAGTCATTCCGCAATATCAGTGTCTTTGCGAAGTGATTTATTACAATTACATACAGGGTGATCCAAATTTAAGTTTTGTGGTCACTCTAACGTTAATGATGTTTTCGTTCAGAGAAAGTACCTGCTCATTAGGAACGGTTAGTATACGAACTCGTACAAATAAATTAATGGGAATGAACTTGAAGTAATCAATTATTCATTTATGTATTCAAGAAAATCTGGAAGAAAAACTTCAAGGAAATTCGAACTGTTTGGTTGATATACTTCTAGAAAAGTAAGTGAGTAAGTGAGTGAGTTGGCTTCATTTGTTCTTTTAAATAACATACCTCATGTCATGTCAAATAAACAATCAAAATCCTACACATATCAATGACTAAAAAAGTATTCATATGGTCATTTCACATTGCTTGTCATGAAAGATATCAATAAAAACATATTTAAATTTTGAAAATTATCCGGATGGATGATAATCAATCCCAATTTTCCACAATTGTCAAATTATAAAAGAAATACAATAGAAGACAAACATATTTGTATATAGACATACATACAGGGCAATTCAAATTCGACCCCCACCAGTGGGATCTCCTAAACTACAGGAGATACGTCGAAACCTAAATTGGGACAAAGTTGCGTATTCTGGTGCTCAACAAAATACTGTTTTGAAACTTGGAAAATTCCGAGTATTTCCGGAAATATCGGGAAAAAACTGAAAATCGGTATTTTCGTTTTTATTTTTTTCTATCGTTATTTGACAACATAGCTCAAAACCAAAAGTACATTTTCATTGATACTTTTTTTCAGCTACACGTTTTCATGTTCAGATTTACTATCCGACATTTCGTCTTCTGGCATTCATCATTAACTTTTTTTTCTGTTATGGGCGCCATATTGTTTTTTTATACAGAAAATAGTGATTCTCATTCTGAGGATCACCTGGATGTAATTTTTGTGAAATATGTATCTTATAATATTTCCAACTACTTTTTTTGAATTCCCTCCAAACGCTCGTCTGTGGCATATCCATTCCTGCCGAGACTTGATGTGTTGATTTGGAAGGATCTAAATTTATCTAAAAAAGTACCAAAAATAATTATACTTCTTCGAATATGGAATGAACAATTAATTTACCTGGGCTAATAAGTTACGTCTAATATTTTGTTCCATTCTGCTTCCATATTTCATTCTTGGTTTTTGAAACGCACCGTACTCAGCCAAGTGTTTGTCCAAAATTCCGAATAATGTTCTATCCGGCTGTTATCTTTCCGGATATAATTCAAAATAAATTTGTGCTGTTTTCGTACTATTCCTATCAAATTTATAATAAAGTTTCAACATATCTCGTTCTTCTTCATTTGAGAATGAGGACATTTCGACTGAAGTATTTGTGCAAACTTATGATGTTTAATGAGTTCTGACAACTAGTCTTTATTAAACAAAATTTTTCGATTCATGACCATCTCAGTTGAAGTGTTTTTTTTTTTAAATCTGTGGTTTCAGAAGTGCAAATCATAACAAATTTTACATCAATGAAATCAGAATGAGAATCACTATTTTTCTGTATAAAAAAACAATATGGCGCCCATAACCGAAAAAAAATTTGATGATGAATGCCAGAAGACGAAACGTAGGATAGTAAACCTGAACATGAAAACGTGTAGCTGAAAAAAAGTATCAATGAAAATGTACTTTTGGTTTTGAGCTATGTTGTCAAATAACGATAGAAAAAAATAATAACGAAAATTCCGATTTTCAGTTTTTTCCCGATATTTCCGGAAATACTCGGAATTTTCCAAGTTTCAAAACAGTATTTTGTTAAGAACCAGAATACGCAACTTTGCCCTAATTTAAGCTTCGACGTATCTCCTGTAGTGAATTTGAATTGCCCTGTATATACAGTGCGACGCTAAATTATGGAACAAATTCATTATTTCTGAATATAAAGATATTTCGGAAAAATCCTCGGATAGATCGATTTTCTTTTCCGATGGGCCAATTTTTGAACCCCACCCAAAATATATAGGGTTATCCGCAATTGAGTAAAAATGACTTTGGTGATATGTTTTAATTGGACACCCAGTATATTTTTCGATATTTGGTTAGGGATCGTCATTACGAATCCAGTGATACCAAGTTTGATGGGATTATGTCAAACGGCTGCGGAGATATGGCCAAAAAACTTCCTCGTGCGAGTCTCCACACGATTCAGAAGGTTAAAAGTCTCTGTCGCACTCATTGGGTATATGAAGAAGTTTTTTGGCCATATCTCCGCAGCCGTTTGACATAATCCCATCAAACTTGATATTACTGGATTTGTAATGACGATCCCTAACCAAATATTGACAAATATACTGGGTGTCCAATTTAAAAATATGACCAAAGTCGCTTTTCCTCAAATGCGGATAACCCTATATATTTTGGGTGAGGTTCAAAAATTGGCCCATCGGGAAAGAAAATCGACCTGTCCGAGGATTTTTCCGATATATCTTTATATTCAGAAATAATTAATTTGTTCCATAATTTAGCGTCCCACTGTATAAAGTGATAACACATTTGCAAGTATAGTTATTTCGTAATGTTTCATGAACATTTCATGTTTACTGGTTAATCTTGTTTGGAAGTTTGTCACCGATAAATTTAGGGAACTTCTAAGATTCTATACATTGAATAAAAATGAACAGGTTGGTCTCAAGTCTGAAACTTGAATTTGTTGTTTCTGGAATTTGTAAATAAGCTTAGGACAATTTCAAATGAGGAAGGCGGTCAGAATCATTGCTGATTTGCCTTCAAACAAGTGAAAGCTCACATGCATACACAACGCGAAACATAGATATGTCCCAGTTCTCGAATGTGTTCAGTTCAAATCTATTATCAAGCGGTTCCTAGCTGATAATGCGTTTTATGATTTTGATGAGGTCCTATCAACCGATTTTTCGAAACTTATATAATATATCGTAACTTACTGCTGCTTGTTAAATTTTATTGTGCAAGTGTTTTTAACGGAAAGGATCTCCTGTTATTTTATATAATTATCAAATTTTTTAGGTTTATTTTATCACTGACTTGTCAAAGCAAAATAGGGAAGATGTATCTATCTACGGTACTTAAGATATCTAATAATTTTCATTCGAGCACATCAGAAAATTGAAATATTAAATGAAAATCAGTTTCCTCCTCCAGTGTTTGACTAACAGTCAGTTAAGCCGAATTCAATAGACATACACATTCTTGCCAAGTTTACTCTCGGATTAAACTCCCGACTTCCGCTTCCAACTCCGACGGAGTCTTTCTAATTAGAGTTGCACCGAGGAGATGTCTTGCAGACACGCCAATAAAGAGAGCAGCATCTAATATAGGAGCAGTTAGTCGGTGATATCGTCACGTGACCTTTAATTACTCTTCGAGCGGAGGACGAGGGCGGTTTTGAGGGTTGCGGGTCACGCCATCCTCGAAGGCATCCCCGCGACCCAAACGACCCGAATTGATCGATACCAGGGCCGTACCCACACACGCGATTCCGAGATGCTGATAGTTTTCCTTGTCGGATGGGCGGGCGTGGGGGAGAAGGTGTAAAAGGAAATGTTCAAACGTGACATTTGAAGCGAAGATTAGGAAATAGGCGAGGAACTCTTGCTTCTGTTTCCGCATTTGTGCCGAACAACTTACGGGTGGATTTTCTGCAACATTCGGCGTTGTACCAGAATATAATTAAACGGATAGCCTCAAAATTCCGAATTCCTTACTATTTTGATCTCCAAATTCTGGCTAAATACCATCGCATCTTTCAATAAATCAATGTACTTTAAAGTCCAAGAAGGATTTTCTTATAGACAAAGTTTCAATTTATGTTACAGGATAATGAAAATATAAAAATATTTGATGTCGATACATTTCAAAATGCATGAAACATGCCAAGATTATTGATCTAAATAAATGTAAATAAATGAATAATTTAATATAAGCCACATTCGTGGCTTCGGTTAGAAGACCTTGAGCTTTCAATGCAACAACTAACGTCGCCACGGAGACAGCTATAGCTATAGGTTAGTTGTTGCCTTGAAAGTTCAAGGTCTTCTAACCGAAGCCAAAAATGTGTGGTTTGCTTCCTGTTTTTGACTTCCTTTGTTTCTATCTTTAAGTCCAAGTGTTGCACATCTTCTCACTTGATTTTTCCGTACTGATGAGAGCTTAAGCTCGAAACACGTGTCTACGGTTGCACAACAATTTGAGGGCTATACCCAACAACTTTTCTATTTATATTTTTATACAGGGTGGCCGGTAAACCTTGTACAATATTGAAACTGGTGATAGACCAGGTCATGCCTGTTCAGAATATCGGAATTTCACCTTAGAAAAAATCTCACTGTTTTCGAGATAATGAGCATTGTTTAAATCTCTGGAAAATCACTACCTCACCTTGGATTTTTGAGTGCCATGTCTACAAATTGAGACCAATTCAAGTATCTTTGCCGATGAATATCACTGATGAGTGATGCTTTCAGACGTATAAAACAGTTTTTCTGAAAACTATACGATTTTTCAAGAAATGAGGGTAAAATGCCAGATTTGAGTTTCATCAATTTTTTTATCAACAGCTTGACATAACTGTTTGAAAAAAAAATAATCAAGTGGAAGTGGATATTCATTACAAAAGAATGCCCATTTTGTCCAGACTGTACCATGGTATAAAACATACTATAATTATTTTTGGAAGGAGTAGAATTTGGATTATATTAGAGTGTGATGTTATTCTGAGCTAAAATCAACTCCATTAGACTTTGTCAGTAATGCCTTTTATTTTTATCCTATCAGGATGAAATGATTAAATAATTATGAGTAATAACGAATCAACTGCTTAGAAGCATTCAATGAAATGTAAAGAAGTAAATACTGATTCAACTTTTTTTAAATCTTAATACACTATAAACCATAATAACGATTATTCAACATCGCACTGAATAATATTACAAAAATGTAACTTTTTATCCATTCGTACGCAGAGACGACATCTTATCAAGAAGAACCTTTTCAAATGCGTTATAGGTTATAGCCCCCAAATCAGCGATTCTCTGCATAAACCGCAGCTGCAGCAGTAGCACTACCTCCACATTCACCATAAATGTAGTGCATATGCGCATATTCTCGGAGAGTATAACGTGTGTACGGTATGACAAATAAATAAATACCACTGAATGAAACAAGCGGAATAATTTCAAAAAACTACGACAGAAGTAACAAGTTGTTCAAACAAAATGTGATAGCCACCTACTAGATTTTTTCAATTCTATTTACAGAAGATACATTCATGCACAATGCTGTATTTTATTTTTTCATTAGGAAACTATTGCTTCTACGGACACAACACAGGAGTTAGAAAAGTTTTTTTATTTTCGACAAGGATTCACCTCCTAAAAAATTTTGCACTCATTTGGTTACATCCTGTATATCTGTCGGTCTCTGAAACTTCGTTGGAATCTGGTTGTTGGACAATTGCGACATTTATCACAAGAATTCGTAATAATCGGTGCCATGTCGGATAATCGACATTTCATTTCGATAATTTTATTAGGCTCGATAACAAGAAAAGTTAATTTTATTGACATACTATTTAATGCTACCAAGCAGTCTATTCTTTATAATTAATAATCATTTTTACATTTTATCTTGATAAAATCAAAATAAAATAATTTTTGAGCGTAAGTGTAAAAGTTGATGGAAGCCTAGAATAAAACCACGCATAATTCAATGGAAATCACTTCCTCCAAAAATAATAAAAGTTTTTTTTATACCATGGTAGAGTCTGGACAAAATGAGCATTCTTTTGAAATTGATGTCTACTTCCAATTGCTTGTGTTTTTTTTTTTCAGAGAATAATGTCAAACTTAAAAAAAAATGATGAAACTCATATCTGTCATTTTACTCTCAATTGTTGAATTTTTTTTTCACTTTCTGAAAAACTGTTCTTTACGTCTGAAAGCATCACTCATCAGTAATCATCAGTAGCAAAGATATCTGAATTCATCTCAATTTGTATACATGGCACTCAAAAATCCAAGGTTATGTAACTATTTTCCAGAAATTCTTAAAATGCCCGTTATCTCGAAAACGGTGATATTTTTACTGAGGTGAAATTCCAATATTCTGAACAGTCATGACCTGTTCTATCACCAGTTTCAATATTGTACAAAGTTTACCGGACACCCTGTATATTGCCCCTCGATAAATCCGTGCTGATTTATAAAATTAAACATAGATGAAACTATAATGCCATGCATTGGACTAAACATATACAAACACACTTAGCTGACCAGAATAATTAAAGTTTCAATCATTAAATCTGTCATCAAAACATTCTTGAAGATCATAATATGCTCTGTCGACCAACAGGTTTTTTACAGATTCTTTGATTTGATTGAAAGGCAGTGTAGATCCAATTTCTTTCGGTAGGTGGTTATACACCTTTTTTCCGTTAAATATTCGAATGCTAAGTACTATCCGAGTTGGGAACTGGCAATGGTAATTTGGAGATTTGCCTTGTATTATAACGTGGATTGTTATAGTAATTTCCCACATATTTTTTATGTATTAAACATACATTCTCTTAAATGAAAAGTGATGGGAGCGTCAGAACTTTATGTTTCTGAAACAAGGGCATGCAGTTGTCGCGAAATTTGGTCTTACACATATATCTATAGTTTTTTTTTTGTAGAACGAATTTTAAATAATCTTAGATTACAGACACCCCAAAAAGCAACTCCATACCGTAAATGCGATTCTATTAAAGAGAAATATACTATTTTAGCGATAGTGATACCCAACTCAATAGCAACAAGTCTGACAGCTAATTTTCTCTTTAGGCTCATGGCAATCAAATTTTAATTTCCTATCAATATGCAGCCCAAGAAACTTACAGTCAGATTTACTTTCGATAGTGTGTGTGCCTAGTACCAGGTTATCTACAGAATATTTGAACGTCATCAGATTAGTTTTCGAAATATTCAGTCGCACCATTCTTTAATTCTTTACAGATCTTCGGTTACAGTTCTATTCAAGCAATCTATGTCTCGATGATTCCACAAAAGCGTGGTATCATCAGTTATATCATTGATATATAACAAGAATAGAACTGGACCTAGTACAGATCCTTGTGGTACACCACAACCATGCGGAATCAGGCGTTTTTTCTCCTATCCTAAGAATCTGATGACGGTCAGTGAGATAAGACCGAAGCCAGTTGTAGGAATTAACCCTGAATCCATAACAGAATAATTTCTGTAGCAGTATCCTGTGATTGACGCAGTCGAATGCTTCACACTTAGATCCATCTCTGCTGTTGATGTTGTCTGATGGAGACTCTATTTTTTCAAAATATGATGAATGATAATCGAGATTAGTGTTGTAACAGATTCAATTTAAATAATCAGTATCTCACGTGTTCTTATCGAAATTCAATTTATTGATTACTCGAATTGACACCCCCTCACCACTTTCATATTATGATAAAGTTTACTTTCAAAATTATTGCGAATGTTTTTGAATACTCCTGGAGTTAATATGCCGTACTCGTTTACAATTCTACCACGTAGATCCTCTAGTGAGTCTGGCAGAGTTTGCAAAATGCTTTTGAGATGTCCCCATAAACAGAATCCAATGGGTTGAGTCACCCTATCCAATGATTGGTATATCGTTCATCCAGAAAGTTTCTAACCGCCACTACTTAATTGATCTGTGTTTTCTTCTCACAGATAATGGAAATAGATTTAATATTTGTTCGGTTTGTTGATGATCTTGGAAAATGTGGAAATTGAAGTTAAGAAATATATGTTGAACGTGTTCATTATTTTGAGAAGGAACTTAGTAGTATGAGTTCCAAACGATATAGTAATATTCGAGGTGAGGTCTGACCAACGCACAATATCTGGTTCGTAAAGAGGTTATGTTTGTGACGATCAATGTTGTTTTTTATAATCTCAAATTTCAGCGCTTTGTTTACTATAGAGCGAATATGTGATTTGAAGTTCAATATTGGATCAAGCATGACTCCCAGGTCTTTGATGATAGGAACATCATCTGAAACTATGTTGTCGATATGATAGTTGATACTAATTGGATCTTTACGGCGCGGCGGTAAAAATTATAAGGAGGCAAATATATCCATACCATTTGAGTAGCACCAATATAAGATGACGTCAAGATCAGCTTGAAGATTAGAGATGCCTAACGTTATGTCATTTATAAAAATGTTGGAAAGTAGGGGACACAAGTGGGAACCTGTCGGAACTCTCGATGCTACTGAAATTTTTCTCGATCATATTTTTTGACTTTCATGTCAAGTGTTCGCTCGTAGAGGTAATCTTGAAACCAGTTTAGGAAAGACCCTGATATACCAAAACATCTTAGTTTGAGTATTGAAAGCTTACGATTCACTTTTCGAATGCCTTGGAGAAGTCAGTGTTCATAGAATCTACCTGGTAACCAGTATCCAGTGCATCCGACAAGTAGTCTGTGTAATTGACTGAATTAAGTTCTGTAGATTTACTTGATCGGTAACCGTATTGTTTAAGAAAATGTTTGAATAATAATCCGTTATAATAATAATAATAATAATGGCATTGATAAGCTTGAAAAATAGAAGCAGTGTTGTTATGCACAAAAATGTGATCTTCGACTTTTTGCAATATAATTTTCAATTGTTAATTATTTTCGTGGGGAAATAAATACTTATATTATTTTTATTACTAGTACTATTATTTACCTATGTCTACTACGGCTTTCTGTCAACTCTTTCTGCAGATTTATTTCAGCATCACTTGGTGGCACAATATGTCTCTTGGAACAAACTGGCAGCCTATGTGAAAATAATAGATGTCTGATATTTCTAGTACTTTACAAGTTTGTCGTGCTAAATACTGATAACTAATAATCAGAGTCTTATTTTTCTGCACTTAAACCCCTCGAGCCGAATCAACATGGGTACACCCAAAACAGAAGCATTGTTGCAGTTTTACACGAGTACGTGATATATGGTCTCAATATAAAACTTCATATCTGTGAAATATACATTGATTTCTCTAACGCTTTTTGACTTTGTTGACAGTAAACTCCTCCTATTGAAAATGGGGCGATATGGTGTTAGAGAAATTGTGTTGAATTTGATGAAATCATAGTATTTTTTTATAGTATAGTAGTGATTCAGAATTCGCAAAGCCAACCGGCAAATATTGAACAGAGCGTACCTCAAGGCTCTATACTTGGGCCCCAACTCTTCCTTCTAATGATCTGATGAACTATTTCAAAAATCTTTCAGAAAATCACGTAATTGCAAATGCAAGTGATACAAATTTCTTCTTCAGAGAGGAGAATGTGGTACTCTCATATAACTAACACAAACTGCCTATGATCGATGATATCGTGAACAAAGAAAAAAATTTGTCACTTAACATACCCAAAACCTCGTTGATGAAATTCACTGTACCTTATGTCCCAGAAAGTTTCAAAATACGTGAGAATGACGACTTGCAGATGGAATCTTGCTATACAACAAAAATGCTGGGTCTTACATAGATCACAAACTTACATGGACTGCGCACATATTGAAGCCCATTGCGAAATGCGTTAAAATTGTTATGTATTGAGGTTTACGTCAACGCATTGTGACAAAGACGTGTAATAGAATTTCAAGTTGATGGTTGGTGGCTTCTGCGGAAAGAGTTTTTATTAAATAATAATCTTTATTGGATGTATAAAATACAACAAAAAGTGAAGTTCAAAAACTACATTGGGACACCGTAGATTTTATTCTACCACTTAAACTCCCCAGTTTGTTATGCAAAAATTACAAAAGAGTGAATGATACAAAAAAGCAAATAACATCAATATTAATAATCTACAGAATATTAATTAACACAGTTTTTTTTTTAAACTGTCTATTGTCAAGTTCTTCAGTTTAGAAGGCAGTTGAATGTAGACGTTATATATCTGATATGTGAATGACCTCTTGTCTTGCTCATTCGGATTATGAACATTCGTACGGGAAGTAATGGTCTTGTACAAGTAAGTGGGCATTTTACCGAGAATGATATGTAAGAATGTAAGAGCTTGCGGGTTTCCATATTGAGCCAATTAGTTTCTGTCAATTCTCTACCTCTCCTACGAACTTCGTGAATAAGACAACCACAAATTTTTTTTATTTTTTGTGTCATTATCTTATTTCTTACAGTGAAACCCGGACCATGTAGTGAATCGGCATAGTTCAAGGATGAGAGAACAAAACTATCACAAAGTATAGTTTGTGTTGTCTTAGATAGTACGTTCAGAATACCATAAAATAGTTTTAGCCTTCTGCGTGAGTTTATTTATGTGTGATTCAAACAGCCAATCACTCTCTGTAATTACTCCAACATTTTTCGCCTAAACTCTACTCCAGTTCAATTGATGTGGATTTTTATTCGATATTTCATAATATTTCTGTGATTTGGACCCAATACTAATATTTCTGATTTGGACTGCTTATTTATCAAGCACATATCGGAAACCAAGGATGAAAATTAATGGAGATCGTGGATGACTCGAATAGTAGTATCAGGTATCTGATGTGCTCCAAAAAAGTAGTACAATCGAGTGCATCAGCATATAGGTGGACATAGCTACTTTGGACACATTTGACCAATTAACAGGTATATATTGCAAAAAGAAGTGGACCCAAGATACAAATACAATAGTGTGGAATGCATTTCATCTAGAACTACTTTTTCTTGGCGACCTCGTGAATAATTGAGGAATAGATCAACCTAGCCATTTGATTTATGTAATGTAATGATGACAATAATACCTCATGATCAATATAGTGTCAAGTGTCAAGGCTTCACTCAGATCTAGTAGAACCGGAACAGTAAAGCGATAAAGATCACTTGCTATAAGTAATAAGTATACCATCCGTAACTTTCACAACATTCCGTAACAAATTGGATGGAGACAATCAGGTTGAAACAAATCCAAAGAATTAAAAAACCTTACCGTTGTTGGCATTTATTTCTACAAACTTTGCGCCCATGTATATGAAATCAAACTGAACTTCGAAGCATAAGTACTATCATCATTCTGCAGAATAACTCATACTCAGTACCTGACTGCTTCATCCCAAGAAATCTATCTTTATCCTGGAACCAAACATTTTAAGGATTTTATCAAAAAATTGACCAATTATCGATGTTTTTAATTCAGGACTAAAACTACTCTGGTCGAAAAAAATTGCCACATTCTCGGCGAATTTTAATTTCAATTTTGAATAACATACTGTTTCTTTAAGAATTTTGTATTTTTTTCGTTTGTTTGGTATTTAATTTTATGATATGTTTGTTCATATCTGTCTTTTTAGAGATTTTGTATTTATTCTTGTTGATTTGTATTATTCTGTGATATATGAAATAATTTGTACCAAGTATTCCTTGGCGCTCTCCTAGTTACTGTATTTATAGGAATGCTTTCACTTCATTCATTAAAAAAATTTAAATAAAATTATGATTATCATTATATTACACCTGTGGCCGCCTTCCCTAAATTTCCCCTAATCTTAAGAAAGAAGAAATATTTATGCGTATGTACAATAAGTTTTTGAACAATTAAAATACAAGGCCAACAGAAATCTACATAATCTTCGAAAACGACGATGATTTGGCCACAGATATGACGTGATTTTGTAAAATCTATCAATGAGTTGTAACATTGGACAACTTTCGACCTTTTGTTCTTCATTATGTTCATGATGGATTTCGTCGAGTCAATTAAACTAAACATGTGTGTATTTTAAAATCATTAATAGGCGAAATCGATATTAGTCAAACAGGAAAGCCAAATAAAACTCTTCCAATTATATAACAACTAACACGACACGTGCGTTCACGCTGCTAACTAGTTTTCCTCGACGCTGATGTCAACAGTAATGTCATTTTCCCGGAATTATTGATTGGCGACTGATCGACAACCTATTCTGCGCTCGGACAAAATGGATCATTTTCATTAGTCCAATCAGAGGTGATATGCATTAACCTCGTTTAAATGGCCAGCTTCAAAATGTGATATTGTTATTGCCGAATTGGCTCTCGCATTTCGGAGCAGTTGATTGTATATACAAATTGTTTATTTTGCATGTAGTTCATTGCTTTGTGGATATTCAGGTATAGTGATAGCTATTTCCGTTTTTAATAGTTACAGTCCAATTTCAATGGAATTTATAAAAATGACAGAAACAGCAACGGACAAAACTTGATAAATATTCGCAAATAAAAAAATTATTGAAAACTTCAATCGGAAAATGTTCGAAAATCATAATGACTTTGATGATTCTTGAACTGTAGATGGAAATATTCAAGCAAAGAGATATACAGTGACAAATTATACCAGGATTCCATGAATATGTGGAAAACTTTTTATAGGACAAACGAAGAGGAGCATTGGAACTATCCTCGTCGAGCACAAGCGAAATAGAGCACTTTCGGTGATGCAATGTCAGCTGTCAAACAGCCGATGGAGGAACAAACTACCCGGTGAACATTCAACTTTTCAATTATGAGTCATATAATGGTTTTCATCAGATGTCTCATGCGTTATGCTGAATGAACTTAACCGATACGTACTTCAAAAATCGGTCTTACTCATGACTATATGATATACCAAAATTAAAACATTTTACGTCAAACGTTCCACACATTCCAATTAAGTATGTTGCATTTTTGATCAAATTAAACGATCAATACTGCATAATCATGAATATATCATTTGAATGATGATAACTTCAAAGATTGCATTTAAACATATTTTTTATGTACTTTTTCAAATATTGTAACTTCAATAATTTGCAGACATCACGATAAATATGAAAATATCTAACTTTTTTAATATAATCGTATATACATCTTCGTCAATATAATCAATAGTAAGACCAAATAACTACGTATTATTGCATATTTTGCAAGACGTAAGTTATGTGCTCCAAAAAACAATATATTTATGGATAAAAATAAATCAATAAAAATTATTATATCATTAATATATATCTTGAGTGATGATCATTTCGAAAACCGAAAATAGACGTATTATTTATGTGTTTCCAAGAATCGTCTCTCCATAGTTTTCCTGGCATCAGGCAGAATATGAATATTTCACATATTTCCTAATATCGTATTATATAAAAATATTATATTTGAATCGATCCATTTTATGACCAAATAACTATGTAACTTTGGGTACTTTTTTGAATACTTTGCCTGACGTGAGTTGAAAATCTAAAGAAATATATTCATGTATTGATCAAAATAATCAATATAAACTATTATATCGTTTATATATCTACTGGGTGATGATCATTTTGAAAATCAAATGTAAAAGTACCATTTATGTATGTTTACAAAAATTGTCGTTTCAACGTTTTCCTAGTATCAGACGAAATAAGCATATGTTTCATTCCTCATAATATAGTTTGTTGTTAGTAATGATTTATTCAAATTGATACATTTTACGATCAAATGATTATGTATTTCTGCATACTTTGCCTGACATAAGTTGAATGCCTTAAAAAATTATTTCCTACATTGATAAATATAATCAATATGAAGTATTCTACGCAACGATAGGTGTCGCTGTTATTGAAGTTACGAAGCATCATCTCAAACTCAGTAACAGTTTATGAATACTATCAAAAGCTTTTGTGAATTATCCATTAGTTATTGACCCTGTGGTAACCATGATAACATGCACAAAATACCATGATAACCATTTTTGGTCTTTGGACATTGTGCATAATTAATTCGTCATTCTGATAATAAAAATATGATCAATACAACGTCGATACAACGCTGAAAGTTAGGACATATCGCCTCAGAATGGACCGTAGTATTGGGAACATGACTTTTGAATCACTTTCTTGACATATATTTTGATATGTTCTTTGGACATTGTGCATGATACGTCATTTTGATGATGAAAATAAGATCAATGAAATATGACTGAAAGTTGGGACTTATCGCCTCAGAAAATACGTATAATGGATACATATGGATGATGTTGACCATCAATAGGACGTTAAGTTTACGTTACACATATATAACAATTTTAAAAATGTTCACCGGGTATAGCTTTTTGTGTATTTAGAGCTCAAAGAGCGAAGCGGAGCGCGTTAATCTTTAGAGAGCGGCAATGACACTTTCAAATGTCATAATAATAGGGGGATCAGTAACAGTAGTAGAGAAAAGTCATGTGGAAGTAAAAGTAAAAATTGTGCAATATTGCCTTTATTAGTCGTAAAAAGTTTGACAAAAGTTACACAACTAATGGGTAGGGACTGGTTGGACAGTTTGTTTCCTAATTCGTGAGGAATTTTTTTTCTCAAAATAGTTTGGTATCAAATGAAATTAATTTGTCTAAGCTAATGGAACAAGTCAAGTCTGAATTTACTTAAATCTTTAGTCAAAATGAGAGTTCTGGCATGAAAGAATACAGTGTTGAGAGATGGTGCAACTCCCAATTTTCATACGCCAGTTTCTTTGCCATATGCTTTAAGAGAGCCAGTAGAAAATCACAAATTACAGGAAATGAATACTCTATTTGTTTGGTCAGAAAATTGTAGATAAGTGTTCAAGCGTAGTGAAGAGTTACTCATAATTAATCAATTGCATGTACATTTTGATCCATCGAAACCAATTGTGATTGCTTGTGATTCTTCTGCATATGGAATAGGTACTGTTCTAAGCCACAGAATCAATAATGATGATCGTCCCAGAATATTTGCATCTAGTATTCTGTCTCCTTCAGAGAAAAATTTGTCCAATTTGGAACGTGAAGCCTTAGCCATTATTTTCGCAGTCAAATGATTCCATAAGTATTGATATGGTTATCGAATCTGTCTTGTAATGTCAAGTTATAATTGATAAAACTCACATTATCACCGTTCATATTCATCTCATTTTTGATTAAATACAAACTAATAAACCTGCGATTGTATCTTTCATTCCTAAACTTGATACATATTAAGTAGTAATCCCAAATGTATGAACTATTCAAATATCCCATAGTTTACATCTCTAACAAAATGAATAAAGAAATACAACTTGCTTAAAACAAAAAAAATTACTGAATTTCGAGATCTAGCCCAAGGCCTTGAGTTTACTAGGCACCTACGTTAACCTCAGCACTACCACAGTTACTGAGAATGCTATGAATTTATTGTCTATATACTTTCCATCATGCAAGAATAGGTTCGTTTTCAACAAATGCTATGGTGATCGAATGTTTTTTCAATATTTTTGCTCGAGAGCAAAAAATATTGCCACAAAATGACATTTCTGGGAAAACATCAAGTTTGCATTGAGATCTGAAAGGCTACTTTGGTAATAGTCTAAGAGCTAGCAACGTTTTCGAGAGAGCATTTCAGGTCGGCCAGTTTTTAGAAATGTTATCTCTCTCACTCTCCTGGACGTCATACGGGTCATCTGGCTGGCGGTAAAGGTTGCGTTAATTAATCACTGCGCATCGTACTTGTCCTGTACAGGTAATATATTGATTTTTCAAGAAGGTTTCTTTTTTTTATTAGTTTTATTTAACTTTTTGATGCATGAATACATTATTGCCAGATATTTTTATCGTTGTTTAAACTGTGTGTTCGATTTTGGCATTCACCGTGTATGTGGCATTATCGGTGAATAGACAACAAAAAACTGGCCTTTCCGACAGCGCGCAGGTCGACAAGAACGACCAGGATTCTACGAAAGTGATACCCAGAACCGCCATTCGAAAAAGTTATCTTTTCTCCGCTGCAATACTTATATGTTACTTTTCCGCATATTATTATGTTTTCATCAATTTAACTGTTGTGTGTGTATGTGACGTAACCATCAAGAACAGCAAGGAGTTCCAGGGCTAGCTCGAGAAGATAATTCAGCCGGCACCATTACTAAGGTTGGTAAGTTTTTTATTGCTTCGTTTAAAAAGACGCCACTATTTAGGACATCCGATTTTATCAAACATTTTCAGTAATTTCTTTCTTATTTATAATATACAGTCCATTTCAAATTCGAACCACTAAGCTATCGCAAACTCCTTTTGTGAACGCGCTCTGTGCCAGACGCCAATGACAAAATAAAGAAAAAATTGAATAATATACAAAAAAGAATTCAAAATATTTTAGTATGGCTCAAATTTTTATATGATGTTTTTTAAGTACCTATCTTCAAACCCAAATTTAATTTGCCAAACAATAATTCGATTGTTAAACATCCAGCCAGACCGATTTGAAAGTGAAAAATGATTGGGCATGTTAGAAGAGTAAAGTCAGTCAGGCGATAGTTGCGCAAGCGAGATGAACCACAACAGCTGTTTGCAGCTTTGGCCGGCTCATGCGCCTGCGCATAAGCCTCACAGTGGATCATGTTCTATGGGATCTGTGGAATCATCTAAAAAACTGAAGTTGGTGATGATTCTCAGAGTACAATGTGGTACGTTTTGTTCTCAAAATAATACCACATCACTTTTCACTTTCAAATCGGTCTACCTGGAGGTTTAACAACCAAATTATTTTTTTTCTTTTGTGTGTTTGTTAAGCAAATTAATTTTGGGTTTGTAGACACTTAAAAAACATCATATAAAAATTTCAGTAATATTAAAATATTTTGAAAAAATAAGTTATTTTTTAATCAAAATTAGCGTCTGACACAGTTTAAACAACGATAAAAATATCTGGCAATAATTGATTCATGTGTCAAAGAGTTCAATTAAAATAATAATAAGAAAAGAAACCTTCTTAAATTAATTTGAAAAATAAATATTTTACCTGTATAGGAACGATGTGCACTGATGAACGCAACCTCTACCGCCAGCCAGATGGCCCGTATGACATCCGGGAGAAAGAGAGAGGTAACATATCTATAAACTGGCCTTACTGAAATTCTTGTTTTCCCGACGTTGCTAGCTCTCGTACTATAAGCGGTTGTAGAAAAATATATTTTCCTTTTTGTGGATTATCTGCGAAAATCGAATTTCTACAGAAAATTTCTTGGCATTCTGGTGATTACTGATTCAGTGTGTATGCTGTGAAGTGAGTGCATGAGTCTAAGCTGTAATAAACATGGATTTCCCATTTCAAAAATACGTTGTCATGATGAATAGTTTTCTCTTTTGGATTTGATCACATGAGTCATAAAGATTCATGATGTTATGGGCTGTAGTAACCGATCCAATCGAGACGAGCATGTGAAATCAAATTTCCTTCTATACAAACTAGGCAGAGATATAGGTAGGAACTGCTAGAGTACAGAGACGTACCAGTTGGATAACAGCTCTTCATTAGGGTGAAATCATTCTTCCATCACAAAAGATTACAAAGCCAATCATTTGTTTGTATACTTTGCACATTTCATCACAGGTAATACGCTTACAAAAACGTATCGACTCAAAAAAGATGTTAGGATAAATACTTTTAGGCAATACGTTGGGTGAGCTGCCCTGCGCTGATGATTGGCTTTACCATGACACCGGTCCGTAGGTGTTTCCCCATGTGGGTTGAGACATGTTTTGGAGTTGAGGTTTGGAGTAGTTGTTTTCTGGTGGAGACTTATTACCTATATTGTATAGGTTGAAGCAGAAGTCTGGATTGCTTAATCCATTTTTATTATTAGTTCAATGGGCTTCTGCCAAGTAGTGTCATAGAATATTTTCTTTTGAAATTATTTGGCTTCTGACGGAGTCGACACCATCTTCGGAGTGATCTTTGAATCTTGGGGTCAAGATATTTTTCGATTGCGTTGGGTGAGCTGTCCTGCGCTGATGATTGACAACTTTGTCAAGAATCTAACACATATAATTCAATAGTGGTAGGGGCCAGTAGTTGTTTTCTGTTGGAGACTTGTCGACGATTTTATCTATTGTATAGGTTGAGCCAGAAGTCTGGATTGCTAAATCCATTTTTATTATTGCATTAAGGAAGGGTTCACTACAGAAAAATGTCTCCACACTGTAAAATATATGATCATGTGGAAACATTTGAATTTCTTTCAAGTTGAGAAGTGGAAAGTTGTACATTTTCAGGCCATTGTATACAATGGAGTACCTGACAAGGTGATATAGGTGGAAAGAGGCATAAGGATAGTCACGAATGTTGTAATTTGATGACACTACCCTGTATTTGTTACGATTCTTGTGGATAATACAAGTGGTTTCACTCACTCCACAGTTTCTCAATGGCCACAGTTTCCGGTGATTGTACATATCTTAGATATGTTGAGGTTGAGGGTGTTGGCCGCCAGTGTTTGGCTAATGTGCCTCACCATGGCTCTGCTGTGTCGATGCCCTTCGATTTGGTCCCAATATGTTTGGTGTTTTGATTTCTTCCACTCATCAATTAGGTTTCCACATCGGATTTTGCTAATTCCAAATACTGGTTCTGGGTCTGTGAATGGTGATTCAGATACTTGTCATGAAAGTTGGTCTGCTCTTTGATTGTCTTCTGTTCCTGTGTTCAGGCACTCATACAAATTTGAACTTGTTGTGTTTGAAATGTTCATTGAGGCTGTGAAGTCATTTCCAAACTTGCTTTAACTTTATCTGTATTGAATGCAGAGCTTTTATTATGCTCTGGCTGACAGGAGTGTATAAATTTTCTTTCATACCCACTATATAGATTCATCTGTATACATGTTCTTAAGGCATGTGTTTCAGCTTGGATAAATGTGGTGGTGCTGGAAAAAACTACCACGTTTAATTTTGGCCTCACTCCATATTTTCGTGGTTCTGTTCCTACATCTGTTTGATCCTTCTGTATACCAGATTATGTTTTCAGATGGTAGTAATTCAACCACCGAGTTCTATAATTTCCACTTGAGCAGTGTTCTGAATGGTTATTCCAGTTTTTTGACTTCCTGGATGATTTGGGTGTGCCCTGTATGTGGTTTGTATGCACTCATCTTCGCCTCCTCCATGAATTGGTTGACAAAGTTTGATTTTCGACTGTCTCTGTTTCAGTTTGGGCCACCACAAAAAAGAGCCATATGCGATTCTCAGTCTTGTGATCGCGCTATAGTCAGCTCATGACTTTCGGTTTCTCCAAAAGCTCTTCTACACGTCATGAATGATGATTTGCTTTTATTACATTTTTATACACGTTGCAGATGCATGATCTAGGTTTCTTGTCTAAGAACAAACCTAAATATTTGATATGATCAGCAACTTGTAGTGTTACGCCAAATAACTTGTGTGGTTTCATGTCTCCCAGAATTATTTTGCCTGTGAAGGGAATTAGTGTGGTTTTACGGAGGCTTGCCTACATTATTTCTTTTTTTGCACCATTCCTCTAAAGTCCTCAGTTCTTTTTGAATTAGCTCATAGGTTATATGGATATACTTTTTCTGAGCGAGCACTACTATGTCCTCCTCAAGACTTCGGAAGTAGTATCCCTCATTATTTAAAGATTCCAGAAGTTCGTCTACTACCATGTCCCACTGCAGGGGGATTAGTATCCATCTCTGTGGGTATCCCTTGGCAAATTCCAGATTGGCGGAGTCTTCAGTGTGTACAGTGCTATTTATTTTTTTGCCAGATTGTCCTTCAGCCTTGTCACCACTGGTGGAAATATTTGGAGAGAAAGGTTACTTTGACTTTCGATTTTGTTCATATAAATTAATTATACTCTCCGGCAAAACCTTCGAACTAGTTCGAAGTTTCGCATTCACTCTTCCTGGACTCTTTGCTTTCCCGAGGAGTGCTCATTGATGTTCCTGGCGGTGGCTCTGCAACTGAGTTTACTGTAAGTCGCTGCTTCATCCGTAGGCACTTATTAGATAATCAATTGATTACAATTCATTGGGCAGGGTCAAGACGACTCTAGAGTTTTCGGACCTACCCTTGATGTGATGATGAGAGGCGAGAACCCCGAAATATGTCTGCAGGTGGTCATCCCCAGCCGAATGAAGGATAGTTCTTTGTTTGTATGGGCCGTGGTGGTCGGCTGGTAGTGCGTCCGCCTCGCATGCGTGGGGTCGTGGGTTCGATCCACCGATTCACCGGTCTCATGCATGGCATCACACGTTAAAAGGTAAGAGCTGCGTCTTCCCTATCTCACACAAGTCTCTCGAAGACTTCTGAGGGTTTCGCGTAAGGGTGCAATCGGTTGACGGAAATAACAAAAACAATTTTTTTATATAACAACAATAACAATTTTCTTTGTTTACAATAAGAACTTGCAATTGAGTCTTTTGGGAAGAACGTTGCACAGATATCTATCAGATGTAGTTCAATATCCGACGTGGAATTAGCCAGGGAAGTAGTTGATATCTGTCAGATTTTTGCTTTATATTTTCCACTTGGTGGAAATATTTGGAGAGAATAGCTATTTATGATACAAGTTCGTAAAGTAGGACTATTTTGCATGAGCGTGAAGTTTGTTGAATGAGGCGCAGCCGAGTTCAACAAACACGCAAGTACAAAATAGCCCTTTACGAAAGAGTTTAATACAAAGTTTTTTCTTCGACAGTTATTATAGTACCAAATTGAAGCAATTATATATCACTAATTTGAATGTTTAATGATATGAATTGTCGTCGTATCATCAAATAAAGACTTCCGAGTTATATTCGACGCAAAATACTGTATTTTTCAAAAATGCATAAATGTATGATCAGTGTAAAAAATTACTTTACGCACAGTTGATGATTTTACGCACAGGTGATTTTTTTATGCACTTGTGCGAAAAAGTATTTCTTTACTCACTGTCAGCAGTGCGTAAGAGCTTAGTTTACGCCCTGCCGTAGAAAAAGATTATTTCGACTTTGTCGATTTAATTCATATCAAATTATTACTTGTTTATTCAGAAAATTTGTTTCAGCACAGATATAGTAGCAAGTTGAACCTCAAATAAATTGTTTATACTTGAATCATCAGAGGCAGCCAATAATTTCAAATTGAATTTCTGAAGAAATTTGATAAGCTTTTCTGTTCATTGGGTTGGTGGCGCCATTTTCCTAGCTCTATCGCCCTCTCGCAAACATCATCTCTCTGAACAAATCCAATTTTCCGTTTCACCGTTACCGAACGCCATGCCCGCACTGGATAAATATAGGATCTGGCAGCGTCGTTTATTAGCATTATTTTACCTGCGATTGCCGGCTTCGGCGGCAGCTCGTTGAAACATAAGGATGCAGTGCAGCGTCGCGACGGCCGTGCTGGCGCCTCCTAGTGCCGCCACCCGCGTCCTCACACTTCGGCCACCTTTCTCCGTGATTGCCAATTGATTGTTTTTGTTTACCGAACTGGGTGAACCGTACTGCACGTTCAATCAGGCGAAGTTGTGTTCTAGTAAAATAATGGAATTCTACATGATATTAATAATAATAATAACAACACTATCACACGAAAATATTTATTATACATAGTGATAATTTGGTAACGTTCAATCAGTGGTATCTTCAGAAAGAGGCGACATATCATGAAATACTCGAAACCATGCCTGCTATATAGTAATAATGCTTCTGGAGGAAAGGACCGACAACAGTCCTTGAGGATGGTGGAAGAGTATACGCATGCTATCAGAATGGAGTTTAGGATCGACAAATGTTTCACGATTCATCTCGATGCAAAGAATACTGAGAGGATGTTCAGTTCGTAGGCGGAAGCATCCTACATCATATAGATGCCGGCGAGACACATAGCGAGGGGTGGAGCAACGCCGCTCCCAAGTGACAATCACAGTTATAAACTCTCTTCGCGGCAAGTATCAGTATAAACTCCGACAGATTTGGTCATCAGAACTGTCGAAGAAGAACAAAGTTGCTGCAACTAATATGCTTGCCGTTCCGATTCAACTCTGCTCCTTTGGAGTGATGACATGAAATCAGAAAGGGCTGCGGCTACTTGACGTTGAAACTCGCGAAATGAAGCATCCTAATAGAAGCTTGCATCCTAAATCATCCGTTCCACGGTTTTACTTCCCCAAACAACAGGGAGGCCGTAGAGTTTTGAGTTCGGAGTGTCTGTATAATAGAATGGTACAGGATGAAGCATGTGAAGTCATCAGGAGGTTAGATCCCCTTCTCTGATTGGTCCGCGACCATGAAAAATTGAGGACTGGAACGCTTCTTCCGAAGGCGGCAGCCCGTATAGCCGATAAAATTGGTCTACTATTCGACACTGAACCAGTGAACCTGAACTCTGTAACCGAGTTGGAACCCGTTTAGCAAATAACTCACGTCAAAGCTGCGGAGATTCAAGTCCTCCTGCAGCAACATAAGGATGAGCCAATGCATGGATCTTCTTCAACAACATCGAATACCTTGGCTTATTAAAAAAATTGACGTTTGCCTTCTGCAGGTCAAGTGAGCTGAAGTTGGAGACCGAGCAGTTCATAATCGCCTGCTAGGATGATGTCTTCAACACCCTAGTCTACCGTAGTCGCTTGATGTGTATAGAGGTCCCTGACACCAGATGAAGGTACCTGAAACCATAATGCATTTGCTGTCAGTGTGCCCAGCTTATGCTGTCTCAGCACGGGTATAACGTGGCGCTGAATACGAGTATGTTGAACTACAATCTACGATACTCGGATGAAAAGGATATCTTCAACCAAAAATATACATAACTCTTATAAAGAAAGAGTAATTATTTCTAATCGATGAAGATACTACCATTTCAAAGTGATAGAGATGTTTCCTTCTTCACATAAAATATCTCGAAGTGAATTTGCTTGCAGTGAAAACATTCTACTCGTCACCCTAGAAAAAACTTACATTAACTCATTGTGAAATATAACCATCTCGACACATAATTATAATTCTTTAGGAGATATCACTACCCGTGCCACGTGACACACACTACCAATGAGAAATCAAAGTAGATGGCTACACCGCGACCTGCAAATGCGACTTCCATTTCATCCTGTTTCACCATTAGGGTTGGAGGTGATGCGTTCATGAATGTCAGTTTTATGCGTAGTGAGAACTGATTCTATACAATAAAAATGCAATATTGAATATTGCTCAGTATGGGCCAGTTATAAAGATGAGTGGAATATATTTTGGTTTTCATTAGTTTTATGACTAATAGCGAGTGGCGTTGTATTCGATGACATTGCTGTATGTGTCACCAATAACTGTTTTTATTCAGAATACACACTGATAAAAAGGATTTTTTGCATCAACGCATAATTGCGTTGATTCAAACAGATTGTATTCTTGAATAGGTCCAACCAAATATTAGTTTGATTTTTTGGCCACTTACAAGAAAATTATTTTGAAACAAGTGAACAATTGCTTCATAAGTTGGTTGAGGCCAGAATATTTTAGCTTCAATAATGGGCACCTTTTCTTGTTGAATCATGGGAGTAGGTTGAGACAAGAACATTGCAATTTCAATAATGCTTTGCACTTTGCTTGCACTTTGCACTTGGTTATAAAATATAGAATAGAAGCCATTTTCATTTTGGCAACATTCAATGGATTAAACAAAGCATAGATTCAGAACTACGAACAAGTTAGATACAAATAATGGTTTCATATGAGAATAGTTTTGAGTTCAATAACTGTATTCTCAATAAAACCAGTTAGTAGTGACGCATATTGCAGTTTGATTGAATACATAAACAACGCCACTCGCTTTTAGACACAAAACTGTAGAAGACCAAAATACTCATTTTCACAACTGGCCCGTATTGAGCATAATTCAATTTTCGACATTGCATTTTTATTGTATAGAAACAGTTTCCACTAGGCACAAAACTAACATTCATATCGGTACGGATAGCCTCATAACCTCCAACCCAAATGGTCAAACTGGATGAAATGGTCGAAATGAAAGTTGTATTCACAGGTCGCGGTGTCGCTAGCTGCTTTGATTGCTCATTGGTTGAATGTGTCACGTGGAACGGGGAGTGATATCTACCAAGGAATTATATTCTCGTTGTAAGAGGATTATGTTTCACAATGAGTTAATGTGAATGTTTTCTAAGATGAAGAGTATTATGTTTTCACTGCAAGCAAATTCATTTTAAGAGAATTTATGTAAAGAAGCAAACATCTCAATCAGCTTGAAATGGGAGTATATTCATTGATTAGAAATGGTTATTCTTTTCAGAAGATTATTCTATTCAAAAGTATGTACATTCTTGATTGAAGAAATCTTTTTTATCTGTGCAGTTAATGTAAACTTATTCTCATAATATATATAGAATCATTACCTATACCTGCATTGTTTGTAGTTGTGAATCTATGCTTTGTTTGATATATTCAATGTTGCTAAAATTCATTTTTGACGTGAACTTCATGGGTTGCAACTCACAACAAACAGGTTGTTTACAATAATCATCAATTATTTGTATCCCCAATGCGCAAAACCCCATTCGGGCTCATTTCATGCACAATAAATAACTATAACATGCACCTGCTGAAAATGACTTCCGTTGGATATTTTTATTACCAAGTGCAAAGTGCACGTTTGAACTCATCCCCCAAATTGATAGAAGAGTAGTATTGAAAGAGCAATATTCTTGTCTCAACCGACTCCCACGATTAAACAAAAAAGTGCTCAAAACAGAGTCCATTACTGAATCTGAAATATTCTTGCCTCAGCCAACTTATGAAGCAAGTGTTCACTTGTTTCGAAACATTTCACTTGTAAGTGGCCAAGAGGACTCCGTCAAATCACAGTAATATTTTGTTGGACCTATTCAAGAATAATATCTCCTTGTTTGAATTTTTTTCAGTATCCTTGCTTCATTTCATTATCTTTCCATTACTGTTTTTTTTACTCATATTCAAGATTTTGTTAGATCAGTTCATTGCGTTGACAGATAATTTACGCTATTTTACTACTCAAAAATTATTGTCGATAATTCCCATTAAAAATTGAAGCCAACTCATCAAGCAGTTATTGAAACCAGTATTTGGTAGTCTGATTGAATGTGCTAACATTTATGAAGTTTGAAATTTTTTGAGAAAATATCAATAAAAAAGTTTCCCATGTGGTTACAAGTTTTTGGCGGACACTGTATAATAATGTGATTCAATTGAAACATAATTTGTATTGTGATGAGTATACTTTTACGCTTCATGGGCATGCTGAACGTCAAAATTGCCGCTACTGGTCAACGGAAAACCCTCACTGGTAGAAAATACACAATACCCTAAAAAGTTTCCTATTTGGGCAGGGATAGTTGGTCAATGGTCCGTTTTGATCCATTGATGGCACTTTGAATGGGGATAATTATTTAGCTATGCTCCAAAATGAGGTTGTGCCAACTTTGGCAAACTTTTATATCTTCATCCAGCAAATCAACAAGTTCCAGCGAATATGATATGGTTCCAGCCAGATCGAGCACCGCCTCATTACCAAAACAATCTCCGGCAATACATACACTGAATATTTCCAAATCGTGGATAGGGAGGCGAGGATGGATTGAATGGCCAACATGATAACCTGATCTTACTCCATTGGACTTCTTCTCATGGGGATATGTAAAAAGTATGGTATGCAAAACTACACCATCAGATTGAGTTCACTCAAGAAGAAGAATAACGCTTTCGATAAAGTCTGTCATACCATAACGTTCCATAACGTTAGAAGACAGATTCATTTGAGATTAGGATATTGCCAAGACGTTCGAGGCAAGCATTATGAACATCTCCTTTGTTGACATTCATGTTAGCTTTCGTTTTTTTCGTTATCAGGATCTGAACGGGTGAATTAATTTTTTCTTTTTAATTGTTTAAGCAAATTCGAAAAAATAACAAGTTTGAATAGGGAATGAAAGTTTTAAATGATATAATACATGCCCCTACATCCCATTTAAATAATTTGAGGTTTTAACTGTCACTAGAAGGGGGTAGAAAGTAGGGAGGAAATTTTGTCATTGCAGAATGTCATTTCAAAATTTGAAATTGACCTATTTCTGGATTTTTTCAGAAATGAGCACAGTAATTGAAATAAAGAATTCATTCCTTTTGGGTGTTCCACACTTTATACCGGGTGAATGAAATTCGGGTAGATGCAAGGGGATTTCGGAAACGGTTAGAGCTACGGAGAGGGTTAAATGGAGGCAAAGTTGCGTATTATGGAGCTCATTACTATGATGTTGAAAAATCTGAGCTAGCCCCCTGACTTTCAGAGATATACAGGAAAAAACGAAAAATTAGATTTTTGTTTTTTCTCTGATGATAAAATCATGATAAAATATGACTATTGAAGCCTAAAAAAAAGTGATAAAAATCCTTGTCCGTATTTAAAATTTCATAGTTAGGGATGGCCCAAGGAAAACAACACCCTGTAGAACACTTTCGTTTACATATTTTTACAGCCAATTGAAAGTTGCAATAGCAAAGTGCAAACAGTTTCTGGAAATCTATTGCATTAAAGCAGATATACGTGAAAAACAAAAATCTATTTTCGTTTTTTTCCTGTATATCTCTGAAACTGGGAGGGCTAGCTCAGATTTTTCAACATCATAGTAATGAGCTCCATAATACGCAACTTTGCCTCCATTTAACCCTCTCTGTAGCTCTTACCGTTTCCGAGATCCCCACTCACCCGGTATACTGATATGATATAATAAAATATTCTATTTTAATTTATAATTTTTAAATTTCAATTGCTCAGTAGTTCTACGTTTTTCCTTTGTCTTGTGCAGTTTCTTGATGTAAAAAATATGTTGTCAAAGAAAGAACAAATCAAATAAAGTTGTATTCCAATTTTTGTAGGTACTAATTTTATTTTAATCTATTACTTTTTTCAGGTGCCAATCTTTGCAAAATTCGAATTATCAAATACCAATCATAATAAACTTCTTAAGATTAGGTTTACCCTACTCTAGGAGAAACCTTACTTATTTCTGAAGAACAAAGGTATTTGAATACTGAAATGAATAAAATTATAGTTCAATATAAAGGTTCTGCGGAACGAAACACTACTTTGCAGTCTCAGGGAAATTCATTCATAAAAGTTTTTGTGGGGTTATCTTGAGTTTTAATAAAAATTGTTCAATATGAAAAGTCTTGGAGAATCATGATGTTTAGCAAATCACTAATATTAATTGCTCATGGAGGTTTCATTTTAGTTTTTATAATGATTGATAATGCATTTCTTGTCATTCTACTCTTTGATTCTTATATTTCCATTAGTATAAATTTACTTGTCCCAAACTGTCATTGTTAGTGTTTTGTTTTTTTGTCTAGTCTGTAAAAGTTGTTAGGTATACACTGTGTTCTGAAGTTAGTGTAGTTTTGTAGTGAAGTCTTTTGCGGTATTTTATTTTTAAAACTGTCTTTAGGTTTGTTTTATCTGTGTCACTCATTGTAATGTTATAATATGTGCTATTGTTTGTTTTCAGGGATTTTTATGTGTGGAAGTCTAGTTGTCCTGTTCGTTTCGAAGGTGTTTGAAACAACCTGAAGCTGACGAGATCTCTCATGCTCAAACTAAAGATGTTTTTATTGTTCTGTTTCTTGAAAAATTTGCAAATATTTCAAATGTCCATCATGACAACTCTTTATGTCATAACAATACATTGTGTTTGTCGGCAAGATGATATGTTCTTCTCTACAATAAACGTATAAATAAGAATTTATATACGGAATATGCCTAATGAGTTTTAAGAAACTTTTAGGAAGAATTACAATTTCCAAAAAAATGTTGAATGAAAATAATTCTAATATACATCCTAAAATCTACTGGTTACTTAGAGGTATAATTATTATTCTCAATAATACACAAACAAAAATATAACAATCCAAACTAAAGTTGAACCCCAACCGTAGGCGTCGTGTCGATCCAAATGAATGTTTTTATGAAATTCATTCCGACGTAATGTCGAAACGTTCTTCAGAAAAACAGACTATTTCACGAGAAAACCACATCCATAATTCCCGATAAATAAGTAGGTAGTGACGCCTGTTAATTACTATATATTTTAATTGGTTCAAAATCAAGTTCAAGTATTCGTGATAATTATCGTGATTAAACCATATCCACTTAACCTGTAATAAAATATAAGCTGTCGTTAGTTAACACCGTTGAGATGATCGTAGTAGGCTCTTACTTTGCGGTAGGTAGCAATTTCCTTCCGGTATACCCTTCACCGGCCCACTGGCTCGTAAATAGGGGTGAGCGGGGTCAAAAAGTGTTTGTTTATTGAAGGGAGTTTCTGAATGTTTGATGCTACACATGTGGGTTTGGGAACTGTAGCTTTGGTTATGTATGAATTGATGGTTTGGATATACAACGGTTTTGTTACATAATAATTGCCATGTTTTTTGTTATATGATAGAAAACCTATAAAAATACACTTAATACAGATAGAGTGCTAATTGGGAACATGCTATTTTTAAGTATTACTGACATGATGTTTTCTTTTTCAGGTGATATTGTAGGCCATTACCACTCATAACTAAATATTTTTTGCTGGAGGTCATTTATAATTGATTATTAAAATTCAAATTATTAAATGGCGAGTCCAATCAGACGTGACGAACGAAAGCTTTGAATACGGTGTTGCCACTCTGCAGTCTTCCCGACTTGTGAAAATGTTATAGTTGGCAATATACATTAGCAGATCTGGTCATCGGAAATGTAGGAGACGATCAAAGTTGCTGTCACTATTGAATCTGGAGTATCTTCACCACAATACCGGGTGACACAGCAGACATGTAGCAGCCTGTAGTTTTTTTATTTGAATAGATAAAAATTTGAAATTTGCAGAAGTTATGTAATCAATGATAGCGCTTCATTTGAATCTAACGACAACGTTTTTCAACTACCTGTTTGATCGGCAGTAACTCCAACTTCTTTTTTTTTAATGACACCCTGTACATTTATCTAGCCTATCTTTTTTATCTTGGAATTCTCTATTCAACAGTGTTTCATAAAGTGGCATTCGTTTCTCAATTCGCAGATGAACTGCATTTTTTTGAAAAACATCAAGTTGGCTGTTACCCGAATTCGATAATCTTTCGATGCTTGGTAGGCTTGGAAATCCAAAGAGTATCAGTTAAACGATATAATTTCAGTTTTTTCTATACCTGATCACTTCCTACAGATTGTCAATGATTTCTTTAATAAAAAGAAAAAACATCTGAAGATAACTCACGATATTGCGAAAACTGAGATAGGAACATATTTTTTTTCAATTTGGCTACTTGTGAAGAAACTATCTGTCTTTCTCTTTGGCCATGTAGCCATATCGTGATCTTTCCATTTGGAAACATTAAATTAAAATTATTCCCCTGATCCACCAATTCACAAGTCTATTAGTCTAGATATTTGCAATGATATTTTGCCTAGTTGTTTTGTGTTTGACAGGTAAATATCATTTGATTGTACTGATTATCTCCGTTAGTTTTATGCTGATTAAAATTGCATCGTTTAATTAGATACTAAATATGTATTCAAATAACGAAAAGGTCGATATGTTGTTGATATTCGGAGAGTGCAAGAAAAATTGTAGACAGGCTGAACAAATGTATGTCGAAAGATTTCCGGAAAGACTCCACCCATCTGATAATCATTTCGCTAGAGTAAAAGAGCAGTTCAGAGCAGCTCTTTTCGAAACTCTTCTAGTGGTCTCTCGATTCACGCATATTTCGTCCTCAATTTGTCTCAGTGATATCGTCGGATCTGCATGTACTATGGCCAAAACGTTTACTTTCATTTACTAGTCGACAATGTATTGGAGATTGTTTTGATTTTCCGGTTCTCTTCTGAACTGCTCTTCTACTCTAGCGAAATAATTATAAGGCGGACAGCGTCTTTCCGGAAATCTTTCGACATACAATTGTTCAGCCTGTCTACAATTTCTCTTGCACTCTCCGAATATAAACAACATATCGACCTTTTCATTCTTTGAATACATATTTAGTATCTAATTAAACGATGCAATTTTAATCAGCATAAAACTGATGGAGATAATCAGTACAATCAAATGATGTTTACCTGTCAAACACAAAACATTATGTGTACACCGCCTACTAGGCAAATTATTATTGCAAATATCTAGACTGATAGACTTGTGAATTGGTGGATCACGGGAACAATTTTAATTTTTTGTTTCCAAATGGAAAGATCATGATATGGCTACATGGCCAAAGAGAAAGACAGATAGTTCCTTCACAAGTAGCCAAATTGAAAAAAACATGTTCCTATCTCAGTTTTCGCAATATCGTCAGTTATTTTCAGATGTTTTTTCTTTTTATTAAAGAAATTATTGACAATCTGTAGGGAGTGCTCAGGTATGGAAAAAACTGACATTATATCGTTTAACTGATACTCTTTGGATTTCCAAGCCTACCAAGCGTCGAAAGATTATAGAATTCGGATAACAGCCAACTTGATGTTTTTTAATAAAATGCAAATCATCTGCGAATTGAGAAACGAATGCCACTTTGTGATATACGGTTGAATAGAGAATTTCAAGACAAATAAGATAGGCTGGATAAATAAAAAAAAAAGAAGTTGGAGTTACTGCCGATCAAACAGGTAGTTGAAAAAAGTTGTCGTTAGATTCAAATGGAGCGCTATCATTGATTACGTAACTTCTGCAAAATTCAAATCTTCATCTCTTCAAATAAAAAAACTACAGGCTGCTACATGTCTGCTGTGTCACCCGGTATAATGGTACTGGATGGAGCCAGTGAAGTCATCAGGAGTTTGGATCCCCTTCTCTGCATGGTCCATGTCCATAGAAAAGCAAGGATGGGAGCGTTTCTCTTCAAGGCAGCAGCCCGGGCAGGTCATGAACTTTTTCTCGTTTTTTACACAAAACGGCTTGACCCGAACTCTGTCAACGAGTTGAAACATTTTCAGCAAAAAGCTCATATAGAAGTGGCAGAAAATGCAGTTCTGGTATGCAGTCACATTCACATCAGAGATGAGCCAATGCATGTGATCTTCTTCAAGAACGTCGAATACCTGGGCTTATCCAAAAACTTGATTTTCGGAGAAAATCTGACTAGAACGTTCATTCCTGAGGAATAATAATAATAATATTGCTTTACAGATGTCCTTTTGCGTGAACCAGCAATTTCATATAAAAATTGTTATTTCCGTCAACCGATTGCACCCCTACGCGCAACCCTCAGAAGTCTTCGAGAGACTTGTGTGAGCTGGGGAAGATGCAGCCCTTACCTTTCAACGTGTGATGCCCTGCACGAATATAAACGAATGACTACTCTCGAAAATGCATGGAAAAAAATAAAATATTTATGACTGGGAAAATTTTGTGTATCAATAATAGTAATAATAACAATAATGTCTTTATTATGTTCTCTACGCATGTATTGAAACACTAATAATAATTTCTTTATTTCTTCAGATTAGTTTGCGCACTAACACAGTAGGAAATATATATAAAAAGGGGGAAAACAGTTGTAAAATTTTAAAACAGTAGACAAGAAATAATATAGGGTATAAAAATTTACCTAAATAAACAATAACAGGTATGAATAAATTTAACTCATATAACAGCATCTTATGACAAGTTACTAAGCTTCACGCAACTCCCGGTTTCACCACACGTCACATAAACTATCGATTTTTAAATGGGATACCCGGTATATTTTCAATTAATTTTTCTCCATATATAATGATTTACTGAATACTACCATGTGATACTTGTCACATTTTGTATTCGAATTTTTATTTATTTTTTTAAATTAATTTTTTATTCAAGAGTGCTATGGATTTCTTCAAATAACTAATTTCAGTCCTAAAATTTTGAGAATAATACTTCTTTACTGTTTTTGATCAAAATGTATCTGCAGCAAAATTTCATTTTAAAAGTTCTACCACTAATTATTTTCAGATGGCAACATGGTGGCTCGTCGGAATGGGAAAAAAAACATTCGATTACGATTGATTTGATACTGCACATTACTAGGTTTCAAACAAACTTCCTTAATAAATATTTATGTAATAAGGATCATAAAGACGATCATTATGGTACAAGTAGCCGAGTCCGATAACATAATGATTGTTTATGATTCGTATTACATACAAAAACTACATTTTTGACATGTCACAATGACAACTATTTTTAAAGGAGTAGGTATATGTGTGGTTTCATATATTAGTAGGTGAGTGAGCTGTGCTTTGCCACTTCCTTGACAACGTCAGGTTGTAACGGCAATATTTATTTATCGCTGTCAAACACAATTGACACGTAGAATTTAATATAATTTAAATAATAATGAGTGATTCTGAAACTGGTAGTTCACCTTCTGATTTTGAAGGAATGACGCGAAATATAGTGGACTCCCTTTTGCCGGAAAAATCATACGGAGTGCATATGAAATGGTGTTCAATCTGTACTAAGAAAATCAAGAATATCACTCATGAAAAAGTATTGTTGGCTTACTTTGAATGCTTATCTAAGGAAAGAAAACCATCTTCTCTTTGGTCGTATTATTCGATGATAAGAAGTATTTTAACAACAAGAAAAAACGTCGATATTAGTAAATACTTACAGCTGGTTGCATTACTAAAACGTTAATGAGAAGGTTACAGAGCTAAAAATCCAAAAATTTTGCTAAACAAGAGGTTAAAGAGTTTTTAACGGAAGCATCAAATGATACATGTTTATTTAAAAAAGTTGCTATGATAATTGGACTAAGTGGAGCATGCAGAAGAGGAATTGACAAATATGCTTGTTGAAAATGTAATAGATGAAGGATCCGTTTTTAGAATTACTTCACCGAATACAAAAACAAAGGTAATGCAAGAATTTTTTCGGTTGAATATGGTAGAACTTGTCAGACAATATGTGAAAATTCGACCTTGCACCACAAACCATCTACGTTTTTTTGTCACTTATAAAAATAAGAAATGCACAAAACAACCCGTTGGAATACACACCTTTGGTAAAATGCCAAAAGTTAGGTATTGCCACTTTTTTGAATTGACCTCACCCTGAAGAATATACCGGACATTGTTTTCGGCGGTCGTGTGCTTCATTTTAGCTGTTTCTGGAGCTGATCTGTGTACCGTGAAACGCCATGGCGGATGGAAAAGCAATACTGTTGCTGAAGGTTACATCGAAAATTCGAAAGAGCAAAAGCAATTTTTGGTGCCAACAACTAAACAGGATTACATTTTTGGTGCCAACAACTAAACAGGATTACAAGTTTACCAAAAATCATCAACTACTGTTGTAAAAACTCTAGAATCCATTGGAATTAATATTGCAAATTGTATAGTAATTTGAAATTGTTATTTCCGTCAACCGATTGTACCCCTACGCGCAACCCTCGGAAGTCTTCGAGAGACTTGTGTGAGCTAGGGAATTGCTCTTCTACCATTTGTAATGAATAGTTTTGTACATAGTAATGTATTTTGAAGAAACTTTTTTGATCTCACCATTACCTGTTTTTCATATAGAATTTCATTATTAGTCCCATAATTGATTCGTTATGGTACTAAGTACCATAATATTCTTTAACTTTATGACATATTCGTGAAACTGCGTTTAAAATGCAAACTGTTTATTGATATTTGGTTAATTATTAATTTTACAAGCTTTGTCAGTAAGAATTTTTTACTTCGACAATAAAGTATATTTCTCTCTCTCTCTCTCTCTGTCACAAACAATACCATAACAGATATGTATAAATAAATATAACATCAGAAATCAGATATGGTGGTCCCCAAGGAACAGTCATCCGGTCCTAAATTATTCCTTCTCTAAATCAACGAAATGTTGAATATTGAGGTGGGTGGAGTAATACTAAGAAAAAGTCGCAGATTCTCCACCGAACAACTCTTCATAGAAAGTAAAATGCTTGACTTAACACATTTATATTATGTTCACTACGAACTGTAACATATTGGTTTTTGTTTCATTAATATGCAAATTATTTTTATCAGACCATATGATAACATTGTTTAATGTGGTTTTAGCTGTGTTTCTCAAGGTATTCAAGTTCAACTAATATATTACTGTCATCAGCATATCATATCCAATGAGTGGAGAAATTCCCAGCATTCATATACACTAATCAATCATTAACAAAAACTAGATATAAAGAAGAAAATGAATCCCTGAGGTAAACCATCAGCGATGAGCTTTTTAGAACTCATAGCAACCCCAATTTCCACTACCTGTCTCCTATTGATTTCTCGTGATAAAAGGTGTGGAAATATTATTGAAAAATAATGTAAAACATAAAAGGCAAATTTCAACTCTGGTAGCACGAATACTACGAAGTTACTGTTCCACTTAACCTCAAACTGAACGAAGTATAACTTTGTGGGAATATCTGATCTCACCAATTAGCCGATAACTCATATACTGCTTTGTTGACATCAATGAATAATTAGAAACATCTGGACTATGAACATAACAAATAATTAAATATCGATTCAGAATATTTATATGAAACCTCAGATTTTCACTGAAATGGTAGAACTTTTGGTAGGTTCTATGATTTCTGTTTCATACTCAACTTGCATATATTTGCAAAACAGTTATATTTGGCATCGTTCAAGATACAGAATTCTAAATGTTTAGGTTCATTATAAAGTCTTATGAGGTTCGAAATAAACTCACTCAGCTCTTTATCAATTACTGCATTCGTTCTGACCATTATAAAATCAACTTCATGAAATATGTATGAGATATTATGAAGATTATCGACATTTAATTAAAGTGAGCATAACTGTAGTCAGTGGAACTGGACAATCACAACACTATCATCAATTTGTTTGTTGTATTATCGCTTCTCAGTTGATTGAATTGCTTACAACTCCTAACACTGATTGACATGAAATGCAGCACGAATTCATCAAGATAGCTCATTTGTAATTATGATGGGAACCTCTAATGGAAGAATGTGCAGGTGTGGATCTATAGGTATCATGTACCGATACCAATCGCGAGAGATTTTCATTCAGACTCATTTATTTTCATCTGTAAGTTAAGGTTTGTTAGTCAATTTGTAATTTTTTCCTCAGTAAAGTGTGTAGTTCATGGTAAATAAAAATAATGGTGTAGACTTGATTCAAGTGGATCGAGCGTCATCTGAGTTGACCTATTATTATTGCACTGATAAGCAGCAGAATACTCCAATTTGGTGTGCTAAAGATTACTTCACACTGATAGAAATTGCCGATAACAAGAGGATCTTTGATGAGAAATATAGTATAAATATCTGTAAGATGATTTTTTAAAGTAGGTATGTCCTAGTAGTGATCAGATTTCGATTAGATTTTTCTTCTTCGTAGCAAGTTTTGAGGAGACCATTTCTCTCAAATTCCATCATGTTTTGCCAGAATATTGAGAACTTATCACCAATGAACAAAACCTGAGCTTTGGTTGCGCAGATCTCCTTGGGACCACAAGCTTTTGATAAACTTTGATTTCATAAAGACAATTCAAATTTATGAGTGTTATGTAAATGAGAAAACACGAAATCAACATACTTATTATTTAATTATCTAGAAATTTCATGATACTTGCGCATGTGTCATCTGAGGAGCAGCGTACAAGTACGAGAATAGGAATGAATATATCCCATGAAGTAATCACAGTCATAGATGGCTTTCGTATATGAAAATTTTCATTCATACGTTGTTCTGTATTAGAATTTGACAATTTCAGGAATTAAAAAAAATATTCAAAGATGAGGAACTAAGGATATTGATTAAAATATTTGAGTAAAATAAGTTTCATTATTGTTGTTAAAATTTTTCATGTTATTTGTTAACCTTTAAAATGTACTTGTGTATTGAAAAACAGTCATAGGATCTGGTCTTGGATTTTTATTTTAAAGAGAATTAACTGAAAATAATACACAACTGGGCCTTTACTTTGGAACTCTCTCCAAGTGATAAGAGTATTGCCGAATCTTTGTCAAAATTTCAAAATATCATACACAATTATTATCTCCACAAATGAGTCATGAAAAAAGAAATACTCAATACAATATTATTACAGT
This sequence comes from Chrysolina oricalcia, assembly GCA_944452925.2. Classification (NCBI taxonomy): domain Eukaryota; kingdom Metazoa; phylum Arthropoda; class Insecta; order Coleoptera; family Chrysomelidae; genus Chrysolina; species Chrysolina oricalcia. Next base: position 19,505,326 of record OX101812.2, read on the forward strand.
GTGTCGCTGAATGTCTGGGCTAGGTGAAGCTAAAAATATATTCACTAAAATTTTGGTAAACACAAAACTGGCAAAGAACCCCGCACCATTCTTATGGAAAATGGGTCCCGGTGAAATTCGATGAATTTTTGATATGATGTAGTTCAAGTCAAGCTGATCAAAAGTGTCCATGGGCCCAACTCAATCCTATCGCTAGTTTTCGAGATACAGGGCGTCAAAGTTGGTAAGTGACCATTTCTTTAAAGTAGTATTGCTTTCAGGAAAACATATAAAATGAAAATGTATTTTGCGACAGATATTGCTTACCCATACAGCAATACTTCTAGACTGGTTTTTGATAAAGAATATTGTTGGATACAGGGTGAGTCCAGCATTATTCAAAATGAAATTCTCAATCAACCCTACGAAGTGAAGATGTGACCAAACCAAGTATCACACTGATATGCTCATCATTTGAATATGTCAAAATTGATAAATTCAACATTTTGTACAGGGTGAGTCAAGATGTGACAGTTTTCATGGTGACATTTTGTATATTTTTATTTTATATTTTGAGCTTTAGGGATACTTGACCACCAACCATTCAACATATTTCTTGAACAAAATTGATATACATTCTGAGACAAACACTAGGTGATGACAAAAATTGTGAAAAGGAGATTTTTTATAACTCATCCTGTAATTGATTTGCTGAATTTTTGATATGATGAAGTTCAAGCCAAGCTGATCAATAGTGTTCATGGGCCCAACCTTGAAAAATAAACAGTTTTTTCTCTACATGGTGTTGAAGGTTACCGTTTCAAACACTTTGATCTATATTTGTCGATTTGTTTCATTTATATTAAAATATTTTTACATTTTTCATGTCCAGCTTCTCACAAAAGGAAAATTCCTGTTACGTCTAGGGAACATCGTGTGAATAAAAGAAAAATCTTATTGATTTTTCATTTTTGAACATTTCAATTCTCAGGGAACAAATATCTCGGTAAAGAATTCGAATGCTGGGTTGTTCAGTTCAAAAACAAATAAAATATAAGAGAGAGCGAGAGCGAGAGGAAGAGAGAAGAGAAAGAGAGAGAGAGGGTTGAGAGGGTGAGAGGGTGGGGTGGTACTGTGGGTCTTCAGACTTCCAACAAAGTAGTGGGAAAAGTGTATTTTTCATGTTATCGCAACGAAACTATCGATAGACGACCACATGCCTCGTTGGAAATCAAGTGTATTGTGAGTTGTCTAGATGCCATTTCCGTGTAGTGCTAGCTTGGATTGAACACCGACCACCCGAGGTGGAGCTGTAGGTTTTCCGGGTTTTCCTTCAGCTGAAAAGTGAATAAGCCACCAAAAATCAGTGAGTCGTCCCGGAGCGCCACGGCTAAAATAATAATAATAACCGTCCTCTGCCCGATCAGGGTACGTACGCTCTACGAGTGTTCATGAGGGAGTATTATTATTAATAATAATATTAGCAACGTCCGGGAAAATACCCATAGAATAGTAATAATAGGAGGAAACCAACAATACGAGAATAACTTCTGACAATATTTTTTCTTAAATATTCCTGAATTGAAATATCAGTATAAAAGCTTAAAATATGTCAGATTTTTTAATATTCTTTGTACAACTTTTTTTCAATTGGTAATGATCGAAGGGTCAGTCGGTAAGTAAGTATAATTATCACAGAATATTATTTTAGATGGATCAGTTCAATAATGGTGTCTGGTTCTCGTCGTTATTTCAACATTGGTCATTGAAAATGATTCACCCTGTATATAATGAACATCCTTCACCAAACTCTTGAAGTGAGAATTGAAAACAAAAAATAAGATTATAAGCTCGGTGGAATATGTGGATAACTGAGTTAGTCTTATCTCTAAACCTTCAACATCTGGTAGAGAAAAAACTGTTTATTTTTCAAGGTTGGGCCCATAAACACTATTGATCAGCTTGACTTGAACTTCATCATAGCAAAAATTCAGCAAATCAAATACAGGATGAGTTATAAAAAATATCCTTTTCGCAATTTTTGTCATCACCTAGTGTTTGTCTCATACTGTATATCAATTTTTTCCAAGAAATATGTTGAATGGTTGGCGGTCAAGTATCCCTAAAGCTCAAAATATAAAATAAAAATATACAAAATGTCACCATAAAAACTGTCACATCTTGACTCACCCTGTACAAAATCTTGAATTTATCAATTTTGACATATTCAAATGATGAGCATATCAGTGTGATACTTGGTTTGGTCACATCTTCACTTCGTAGGGTTGATTGAGAATTTCATTTTGAATAATGCTGGACTCACCCTGCATCCAACAATATTTTTTATCAAAAACCAGTCCAGAAGTATTGCTGTATGGGTGAGCAATATCTGTCGCGAAAAACATTTTTATTTTAGATGTTTTCCTGAAAGCAATACTACTTTAAAGAAATGGCCACTTACCAACGTTGACGACCTGTATCTCTAAAACTAGCCATAGGATTGAGTTGGGCCCATGGACACTTTTGATCAGCTTTACTTGAACTACATCATATCAAAAATTCATCGAATTTCACCGGGACCCATTTTCCATTAGAATGGTGCGGGGTTCTTTGAAACTTTTCCTAGTAAGAGAGGCAAATCAAAAGCTGTGCGGATCAATTGAGGGATATTTTTTCTCGCAATAAAAGGATATAAAAAGGTGTATCTATTAGGAATATAAAATTAATTTATAAAAATTTAAGACATACATTTTCATTTGAAAATTTATTGAAACTAAACAATTAGTAACAACTCATTTCTTCATTTGAAACATTAATAAACAAAAAAGATGAGTGAAACGTCAAATTATAGAAATTAAATTAAAAATGGATTTAAGAAGTGGAAAAATAACAAGATTTGGTACAGAACACTATGAGGATGAGATGGAGATACAAGAAAGGCCAGAACAAGTAGTGGAGAACAAAACGTAGACACTGAAATTCAGGAGGGTAGCCAAATTGATATTTTATTTAGACTGATATAAAATATGGAGAAAACAACTCAATGGAACACAGAGAAAATAACAAAGGATAAGGAAGTCATGGTGAAAGCAATTGAAGATAGAATAACAAAAGATAATGAGGAAATGGTGTAGCAGTTATCAAAAGACCAAGGAGAGGTGGTGGAGGAAATAGAAACTAAAATAACCAAGGTGGTGGAAAATAAACTGAACGATACGGTTGAGCGCATTAAAGAAAATATTAAGCAAGAAGACAAGGAAAAAATGAAGAAGGAACAGAAAATGCTAGAACAGACGTCAGAATAGGAATGATGGGTAAAAAAAGAGAACATCGTTCAAAGAATAAGAAGTAAAAAGAAAATAATTAGAAGATTTGAATATACGTTTTATTATTGTTATCGAAAATCGTATTAATTGGTAACCATTAAAATTCACTTGAGTTTTGAAATACAGTCATGGAAATTATTGTTCTGATATTTTTATTTCAAAGAGAATCAACAGAAAACAATACAAAACTGGTTCTTTCTTATGGAACTCGCCCAAGATATCTATTAGAGTCATAAAGTCTAGCCGAATTTTTTCCAAAATTCAAAATGTTTCAAGTAAATATTAGGTACCTTGAAAAGAAGGAGTAAAATTTGAAGTCGTCTCCACAACATATATTTAACCCCTAGAGTAGGAAGGGAAGCTGTTGTCAACGCAGCTTTGGCAATAACACCAAGAACAAGCAAAGAAATGCTTATCATCAGTTGAAGTTGCAGGTCGAACTGAAATAAGTGATGGCAATAATTACAATTTTGAAAAAATGAGTTTATTAAAAATTGGTAAACTTAGTAAATGTTGACAAAAACATCAATATTGAAATATGGCGCAAAAGGGACTACCACCTGTACTAAGGTGGAATGGTTTGTACCTATTCATTTATGTGAATTAACAACATTGGTAGAGAATCAAAGGTTTAAACAAATTTATTACGACTCATACGCAATGGCTGTCGAAAGACGAAAGAATACTGAGCGTGACAGCGAAATAGAAGTGTATCGATAATAATGATTTTTTGACTTTAGGTGCCATCTGTCGATCAAATACGAAAACTTAAAACTCCAAAGGTATCCAACAGCAAGGGGTTGACCACTCGAATGAGAAGATTGTTTACGTATAGTAAGAGATCATAATGATACAACTCCATTTTTGACAAGTTATTGCCAAAACTGCGTTGACAACAGCCCCCATTCCTGCTCTAGGGGTATAATATTTTATTGTGGAAACGACTTCGAGTTTTACTTAGTTACTTCACAGTGAAACTCCACTTTGAGGATAGACTACTTCCTTTATGCAGGGCAATTCAAATTCGACTCCCACCATTGGGATCTCCTAAACTACAGGAGATACGTCGAAGTTTAAATTGGGGCAAAGTTGCGTATTCTGGTGCTTAAAAAAATACTGTTTTGAAACTTGGAAAATTCCGAGTATTTCCGGAAATATCAGGAAAAAATCGGAATTTTCGTTTTTATTTTTTCCTATCGTTATTTGACAACACAGCTCAAAACCAAAAGTACATTTTCATTGATACTATTTTTCAGCTACACGTTTTCATGTTCAGATTTACTATCCGACGTTTCGTCTTCTGGCATTCTTCATCAACTTTTTTTTTGTTATGGGCGCCATATTGTTTTTTTATACAGAAAAATAGTGATTCTCATTCTGATTTCATTGATGTATGATTTGTTATGATTTGCACTTCTGAAACCACAGATATTTAAAAAAAACAACTTAATCTGAGATGGTCATGACTCCATCGAAAAATTTTGTTTAATAAACACTAGTTGTCAGAACTCATGGCCTTCCTCTTGAATATATAACCGAGCTCGTCGTCTCAAATTAAGAACAGCCCTAATAATGTTTCTTCTTCTGATAGACCTGAATTGCGTGATGATATATTGTCTTTAAGTTCATCTACTGTGTCATATTCTTGCTCTCCATAGATTCTGTTCTTTAAAGTGCCCCACAAGAAAGTATCCAATACTATAAGGTCAGGTGACCTTGCCGGCCACCTCACTGGTCCAGAATTTCCTAACCACCTATTAGGAAATCTTTGGTGTTAATATTCGCAAACTGCTCTTTTATTGTGTAGAGGTGCCCCGTCATGCTGAAACCTGCAGCTGTTATAATTAACAAGGGGAAACGTATCCATATATTCTTCGAATTCGTTTCTTAAGAACCGAAGATAGGTTTCCCCGTTCAAAGTATTAGAGAAGAAATGAGGTCCAAGTATTCGGTCGTCATAAATTCCAGCTCACACATTCAAACGAAACCGAACTTGTGGTCTGACATCTCTGAAGTGTCATGGATTATTTTCACTCCAAATGTGCTCATTATTTCTATTAAAACACCACAGTTCAAAAAAGTAATTTCGTCGGTCCAATTAATGTTTTTCAAGAAGTTTGTAGGTCTACCCTTCTCTCAGGATCACCTGGATGTAATTGTTGTGAAATATGTATCTTATAACATTTCGAACCACTTTTTTTGAATTCCCTCCAAACGCTCGTCTGTGGCACATCCATTTCTGCCGAGACTTGACGTGTTGATTTGGAAGGATCTGTAGTTATCTAAAAAAGTACCAAAAATAATTATACTTCTTCGAATATGGAATGAACAATTATTTTACCTCGGCTAATAAGTTACGTCTAATATTTTGTTCTATTCTGCTTCCATACTTCATTCTTGGTTTTTGAAACGCACCGTACTCAGCCAAGTGTTTGCCCAAAATTCCGAATAATGTTCTATCCGGCTGTTATCTTTCCGGATACAATTTTAAATAAATTTGTGCTGTTTTCGTACTATTCCTATCAAATTTATAATAAAGTTTCAACATATCTCGTTTTTCTTCATTTGAGAATGAGAACATTTCGACTGAAGTATTTGTGCAAACTTATGATGTTTAGAGGTTTCCACAAAACAACGCGGGAACGCGGGAGCGGGAACGAGATGAATGCGAGACTCAATTCTGTAGTTGGACATACAGATGTGATTATTCGTATTCCGAAATGCAAACAAGCAACGAAAAATATATGGTTTGCTACGTGTACTGTTTTTCTAGCAAATTTCACGGTTCTAAAGTACTGTTCCCGCTTTGGTTTGACGGAACCTTAATGAGTTCTGACTACTAGTGTTTATTAAACAAAAGTTTTCGATGGAGTCATGACCATCTCAGATGAAGTTGTATTTTTTAATATCTGTGGTTTCAGAAATGCAAATCATAACAAATTATACATCAATGAAATCAGAATGAGAATCACTATTTTTCTGTATAAAAAAACAATATGGCGCCCATAACAGAAAAAAAAGTTGATGATGAATGCCAGAAGACGAAAAGTCGGATAGTAAATCTGAACATGAAAACGTGTAGCTGAAAAAAGTATCAATGAAAATGTACTTTTGGTTTTGAGCTGTGTTGTCAAATAACGATAGAAAAAAATAAAAACGAAAATTCCGATTTTTAGTTTTTGCCTGATATTTCCGGAAAAACTCGAAATTTTCCAAGTTTCAAAACAGTATTTTGTTAAGCACCAGAATACGCAACTTTGCCCCAATTTAAGCTTCGACGTATCTCCTGTAGTTTAGGAGATCCCAATGGTGGGGGTCGAATTTGAATTGCCCTGTATAAATATTATCTTCATAAATAAACTTCTTAACATTTGATGGTACGATTATATCCCATTTTAGGAAAGTATCGATATGACTCCCTTTGATGAGGCGAAAGGAATATATTTAACTTTTTCTAGATTAATTGTCAAAAGATTTAAACCATAGTTTAATGTTTTTCATCAGTATCTTTGCTTGTTCTTATAATTGAAATTAATAGAATATTGAGTAATGACCTCTAGCTCTTGAAGCTTTCTATATTCGAAGGGGAAAATGATACCTGGTGTCACTCGAAAACATGATACCGATTTCACCATTTCATTTTCATCCCACTTTTTTTTCTCTACTTATTCAACAACTCATTTTGCAAATTTTTGGAGATCAGACGCTCAATCTGAAATCCATTTATCGTGCCCTACTTTTTCCTACCAGAACTGTTGGTCGGTCTGTCGATTCGTCTGCCTTTGTGCGACCCCGCTGTTACATCCTGCCTCGTGAGAACACACCACCGAACAACTTTTCAATTGAGCGTCCGTGGGAATGAATGACTTCTGAAAGAGGGTGTGTGTGAGCGTCTGTGTATACTCTAGCGTACGAATTGTTAGTTTTTTAAGTTCGTCCAGTGGCGGATTACGTATGATTCACGAGCCAGTATTAAAATCCTACTGTATCAGTTTACCACCGCAAAACATATCCTAATCGATACATAATAGGAATTATAGACGTTTTCTACTAGTGGACAATGAACTAGCTATATAAAAGTCGAAGGCATTATTTCCGTAGCGGGTAGGATTGGTTACTCTCCTTTTTTGAAAATTGAAAGTTTATAGTGAAAATTGATATCTTCTCATACGAATTTTATATTGTGCTGAGAACTCCTCAGGGAGGCCAGCTAGTATTTTTATTATTCATTAATGACGTTTCTAGTTATTTGACTGACGCTAAAGTCTCATGTATTCAGATGCACAATTATATCAAACGATAAAAATTGCACTTTCTGAAAAGGTTGCCAACACACTGAGTCAGTTTCAAGATTGGTTTTATCGAAACAGATTGATGATGTATGTTAAAAAAACTGCGTGCATTGAATATAATGGTGGATTTATGCAGCAGTCATAAGTCATAAGTTTCAAGTCATAAGGAAGAATGTTCGTCAATGATTGGTTGAACCGTTTATTCCAACCAATCATTGACGAATATTTTCCTTTATGACTTAAAACACACTTATGACTGCTGCATAAATCCATCATAACTCTATTCACAATTCACTATCAAACTGTACTACCGCTTCAAACAATACCGTCATTGAAAAATCAAAATCGGTGAAATTTCTCGTAACTTCATTCACCTTCCATGGGATGTACAAATCGATAATGTATGCAAGAGAAAATTAAGCAATGTTTTTACTAATATCCAAGTTAGATGTTAGAGCGATACTCTATTGAATGTCTATTTTACATATGCATATTCTGCAGTTGCTCATAGTATGTCATTTTCTGGAGGAAAATAGAGTTTGTGTTGCAAAAAAGGATAATACGATTTATATCTGATCTACGTTTTCAAACTTCGTGTCGCAATATATTTAGAGATAAGAAAATTCTAACGGTGACTTCTATTTATCTCTTGAAATTACTGAGCAATACTTCTCGGCTCCAACATAAATTAACAAATAATAGTTATATACACAGGCATGATAAGAGGAACAAAAATGATTTTTTGCTTAAAAAAGCAAACTACAATTTCTACAAAAAATCCTCTTATCGATGGAACTTTATACTTTAACAGGCTTTCCATCCACTTGAAAAGTGTCCTACATACGAAATTCATTGGTATGTTGAAAACATTTTTATCAAAAAATTATTTTATAATTTGAAGGAACTTGATGTTCCTCTCTCCAATAGTGTATTGAAATATTTCACTTATTTATTCTGTACGATAATGTGAATGTATTTATTTGTTTTGTTTCATTTCTTGGAAATATTCAACTGTTTTATTTGTTCTATGTTTTATTTATGAGAAATGTTATACTTGTGCTGACTCGTCCAATCTATTGTACTTTAGGAAAAAGGATTATTTGAATTTGAATGTCCGTCGTGGCATTGCCAAGGAAGTCGTTGTTTTCTTTAAGATGTTTGACTTATATTTTCCACTAGGAGGTAATGTTTGAAAAGAAGCGTACCTCAACATTGTAGATTTAATTCATTTTGGCCTCAAAGCAGTCTGTATTGACCTACAATTGCACTGAGATGAAGCAACAACGCCGAAACTAGTCCACAGATGGCTTCCAAAATTCTACTAGTTGATTACCGAAAGCACCAACAATATAGAATCCTCGACAATGAGCATTATTTCTCATAATTTTTGTACATATTCCTATATGCAGCAATTTATTCAATAACCATAGTTATAAATAGTAACAGTGACTGAATTGGAGAAAAAAGAGAGGAATTTCGGTTGTTAATGACTATCGTTATAGTCAGTTCATATTACTAAATCAAATATATATTCTTTCTTCATTTAGCACATAAAGCTAATTTCACATTAATAACATAAAAAATATTGAAATAAATATACAATACAAATCAATTACAGTCATGAATATAACAAATATATCACGACAAAAATGTAAAAATAAAATATACAATAAAACTTTGGGAAAAACCTTGTAATTCGTACACATTAAAACATATAAATTGAGTAGGTAGGCAAGAGTAATGGTGACAATCATGTATGACACTCGCGTAACAGACATATTTTCAAGTCTTTTTTGAAAGTTGTAATCGTGTCGCAGGTTTTCAGAAAATCTTCTAACTCATTGTAACGCACTATGTCTATGGAAAATAGATTTTTCTGAGCTTTTTTTATTTTTTGTTGCGACTGGTATATCTGCCCTTTTTCGTGTGTTGTAGTTGTGCAAACTGTTGTTGAATATTAATGTAGAAGACAGATACGATGGGGTTAATGACATTTTCATTTTATTGACCAAAGTCATAGTATGGTACTTAAAGTAATGTTGTATCGAGAGCCAATTCAATGTACGAAACATGGACTTGATGGACGTGTCTCTTGGAACATTCAATATAATTCTCATTGCTTTCTTTTGCAATTTCTGCATCGGTCCCATCTCATTTTCATTTGCCCGGTTCAGTATAGACGAAGCAAAAGTGAAATGGGGCCATATTATCGTATTAAATACTGTTTTTCTAGACCAAGGTGTTAAAGATGGTGCCACTCTAAACAAGAAGTTTATGTTTCTTGATAATTTATGAAATGAAATTATGATTTTTGAACGTTGAATTTCTATCGATAATAATTTAATCTTTTCCACCATTTCCATATACGTCCAAATTGTAATCATAAATGATATAATATGTTAGACAATAAATACATAAATACCTATATACAGTCTAGATTTATACATAAAACAATATGACATATTCACAAAACATAAAAATATTGCATTTTCACAAATACATAAAAATATAACATTTTTTGAATTGTGGCGTATCCGCTCATATTGCGGATACCGTCATGTTGACAACAATTGTTTAATTTAATTTTTCTACATTTTTCATAGAAGCCTTTTTTTTCACCACATATGATCTTAACTTTGTAACTCTTTTTTCGCTGAAGATGAAGGATTAATCCTTCGAAACATGTCCTGCTGCTGATGTAGGTCTTCCGACTACATCTCGTAATGTGCTGATGTATGTCCTCTGACTACACTCACATTATTAATAAAGATTTTATTTGGTGGAGTTCGACTGTAAGTTTTTTACCTACCCAGCAATATCTATAATTTGTATATTTTGGATTTTCACCTGAGAGGTGGGAAATGTGTTGAAATTGTCACTGAAAGTTGATCAAAATGATTCAAAATGCGTTCGAAGTCAGCCGAAGTCGCACTGGGACCCAATTTTAGAATTGTCGGAATTGGTTCTCTAGAGAAATATGACGTCATTTTCTCAGAATTTCGAGCAATACTTAGTTTTGAAATCTCACAAGAGAAATATTTCTCTTGATATTGACAGATGAAATTCCACTCCTTATACCCAACGCATGATAACTCGAAAATTCTCCTAGGAATTTAGCTTTTAGGTTGAAAAGATTTTTTCAAGCATTGTTGAAATTATTATTGTCCATGAAAGTATAGGAATGGATATTGACAAGAGATGGTTGTGAACAATTTGGAAGCTGCACAATTTCTTGCTAGATCAAAGATCGTTCCGAAATTTAAATGAAAGACGGTTTGTGAAACACTTCAGATTGAGGATAGACACTTTTCTTCAGAAACTTTTTATAGCCTTAAATAGCCGATGCAGATGAAACTATGGATCAATCTGTTTTTTCAATTCATTATACATTCATTATCGGTGTAATTTTTTTGTTAATTGCATGTTTTCTCAGATGTTGCAAAATATAGGATAGGAAAATTTCAGTTTACTTTATCTCTTATGTATAATTTAACCCGATTTAACCTATACAGTGCGGCTTTTTTTAGTCCCCCTTCCCCTGTTAACTTTTGAACGGTTAGACGTACAATCATGAATAAAAAACAGTTTGGAGGGTTTCACCAATACTACTTTTTGAAATAAAAAATATGGTGATTGCTCGACAGGGGGCGCGGGGGGTCACATGAATTAAAAATTTTTAAATAGCATGGGTGGTCGAGTGTCACATCGTTGAAAAGAGAATGTAATTCTCTTTACAACCATCTATTTTTTTTTTTTCGTTAATATTTTTTTTTGCAATTCAAATTCGAAATATCAAATATAAATGCGGATCTGAAAACTAGTCATAGCTTGATAAATTTGAACGGTTTGTTGTGGAATAATGAAACCAAAAACATTGCGAAGGGTATTATCGATACTACTTTTTGAGAGAAGAAATATTGCAATCACACTACAGATGGCGCTGGGGGCACATCAACTAGAAAATTTCGATGGCATAAAAATCGAAATTGGAAAAAAAATTCTTCAACTAAATTGAAAAATATTTAGATGGTTGTAAAGAGAACTGAATTCTCTTTTCAACGATGTGACACTCGACCTCCCATTCCATTTAAAAATTTTGAGTTGATGTGTCCCCCCGCGTCCCCTGTGGAGCAATCTTCATATTTTTTGTTCATGTTTTTTTTATGTTTGTACGTCGAACCGTTCAAAAGTTAACAGGGGGGGGGGACTACAAAAAGCCGCACTGTACACATTTTTCTAGAAAACCCCACATAACACATACCCACATAAAATTTGTTTATTTAACCCCATACCTCCACACCCCCATACCCCCATACCCCCATACCCCCATACTCCCATACCCCCATACCCCCATACCCCCATACCCCCATACCCCCATACCCCCATACCCCCATACCCCCATACCCCCATACCCCCATACCCCCATAACCCCATACCCCCATACCCCCATACCCCCATACCCCCATACCCCCATACCCCCATACCCCCATACCCCCATACCCCCCATATGAGTATTCATGACAATAATAGCATCCCCCACACCCTCCAATGAAATGAATTATAAACGATGCGGATAGGGTGATAGTATCGAGTTTCTTTTATATCTTATTTTAATTTCCCCGACCTTGACTCGAAACGTGAATATTTCTTGATTTTTTATTAATTTTCTTGATATTCCCACTGGCATCTTTTTAATTTGACACGGTGTGTATTTCCGTTCTGCCAATACCTCTTCACACTCTGTAAATAGATTGTGAATGAACACTCGTGAACATTTGTCGATTATATTGAACCATGTGTAGATGTGGAATTATGTAATAGGGGCAACTGACAAAATAACGATAATCCGAAATTAACCATAACATCGCTGTTGACGAAAAACGTGTTTTTCCTATTAGGTGTGAAATTACCGCCGCATTCCGTAATAAATAGGCGTATCAGTTGACCACAGCGGAAGAACTTCTTGCTTGACAGCTTCAAAACCGACACCCCAACACAATCAAATAATAATTAACGACATGCTCTAGTGGTTGGTAACTTGTATGGTAATTTAATGAAAATGAAACTGTCGTTTGTTTTGAAGCAACCATATAAGACGACGGGCTACGTCGCGTCGTTGCGTTTACGGAGAAGGTTAACTCAGGGGCGTCACAATTATAGTTATATTGGTGAGATATCCGTATTTTGATGTTAGAAGACGTTTAATAATAATAATAATAATAATAAGTTTATTCTCAAGTCGAAATTAAAGGTATTACAATATAGATATATAACATAACAGAATAACAAAATGTAATTGTAGATTGAAATATACAGCATGATTAAAAAAATTTGCAAAATTTTAACAATAATATAATATCTCTAATACGAATAAACAAGTATCCACTAAGGCAGAGCCTGTGCGTGGGTGAGTTACTTATTCTAAAATAATGAAATAATGAAAATTTTAGTAGAACACATAGTATAAAGTTATGGTGTCACTATCGCTAAAATAATTAAAATATTGAAATTGTGTTCAATTTGATAAAGAAAGCTAAAAGCCAAAAGATCCATATACATATATATATATATATATATATATATATATAAATATTGATAAATATTGAAACATTGACATAAATTCGAAACAATATTTCATGACATAAGATATTGACAGATAGTACAACACACTTTAAAATCAAGTTAAATAGAGATGTTATGTGAAAAATATTTTTAAAATTTTTGTGTCGTTATCGGTGAAATAATCAAATCATTAAAATTAAAATTGTAGGGAATATTTTAAAATAATGATAAAGATAAAAAATATATACATACACATATTGAATTATAAACATGAATATAAATCATAAATATCACAAAGAGTGTACCAATCAGTAGCAATAATAATAATAACAATAAACGAGATCTTATAAAATATTTAAAATCTAAACAGTGAATGGATATCCATACGTTCTAACGAAGAAGATATTTGGTCCTTTTTTTGAAAGAATATATATTTGATACTCCTTTGATTTCAGTCGGGAGAAAATTATAAAATCTACTGGCCAAAAATGTATGATTTCTCTGTCCTATTCTTGTTCTGGATGTAACCATTTCTAGAGCGTTATTTGATTTAAATTTAAATGATACTAATTATGTATTCTTGTAATTTGAGGAATGTGTCGCCACTCTATTGTTATATTCGATGTACGTTTCAATAAAAAGTGAATACTGATGAAAGTCGCAATATCAGGAGATTGGAGGATATGAGTTCTTTCAAATCTGAAGAACTGGAAACATTACAATCAGATAAAATTTCCAACAAATATTTCATCAATTCTGTGATACAATTGAATAAGGAAGAAAGAGGAGAAATACCTATCAACAAGAAAGATTCACTACCTATATCTGATAAAGACGAAACATGCAGTATCAGATGAATTCTTGAAAACTTTTATGAAACATTATTCTATACAAAATGGAAGCTTGACTATTTCAAATGCATGATTCTCACTACATGCGAACGGCGTACTTGAAGATTATTTGAAAAATAGAAAACAAAAATTGAAATTCCAAATAAAACGCGTATGCGTCCAGAACCCTCTGTAACGCTGAGTACTCTACAATTGAGAGATAACTTTTTACTATTGTTTGGGCAGTAAAACATTTTCGCACTTACCATTATGGAAGAAAGTTCAAACTAGCCAGTGACACTGATACTAGTCACAGTAGTACAGAAACGTCTCTTTCCAATATACTCTCACTCATTCAACAAAATTCAAATAATAGACCAGTGAAAAAGTTAAATATTTAGGTGTTTTCTTGGAGCCTCACCTAAGATGGGATCAATATACTATACTTCACAAAAAAGGTACACTGTACACATTGTACACTATACAGATTTGAGAGGGATGAAATACAAAAAAACATTCCCGAAATCTCGCAAAAAATGTTTCAGAGAATGATACTGAATGAAAAATACAGATACCTTGCTACCTCTCCATACCGTCTGTCTGTGGAAGGTGGCACGGTACTGAGTATAACTGTTTTTGTATTTGAAGAAAATGTAATGAACTCTTTAGGAACCGCATACGACATTAAACTGAGTTATTTGACAAGTAACTTAAGTTTAACTTCCGGTTTTACCGGAAGTGACACAACCTTCCGACCTCAACCTATGAGTATCGAAATTATAAAAAAATCTTGGAAAAAACAATTAAAGAGGCCAAAACGAAATTCTACCGGGATCAAATTGAGAAAGGAGGAAATAACTCTAAAACACTTTGGAAAACTGTCAATGAAATAATTACTGAACAAGACCCAATACCTATAAATATGATAAAAACAAAAAACGACGAAACAATCATAGATCCAATTAACCCTTAACCACAGTCATGAATTTGATTGACATAATCACAGACAGGAGTCAAATGGAGTCTTTGTATCTTAAAAAATCTGTTTAAAACCCCTTCAGGCCCAAATTATTTTTCTTGGAGAAAAAGTTATTTGTTGATATTACTTTATTATTGAAGTGCTTCGGAAGAAAAATAAATGAAAAAGCATAAAAAAGTATTGTAGGAAGCTTTTGACAGTATGATGCCATATGGAATCATTGGGATGATCTTATGGATCGATATAAATTAACATTGGTATCAAAACCATAGTGTTTTCTGTTACATTTCAGAAAAAAAGACAAGTATTTCAATTATTTCACTGTTTGAAATGGAATGATTTGAAACAGTTTATATCCATGGTAAGACACAAAGCCATTCCACATTTATCGCACATAACCCGTGAATAATGTTCAATGCACCCTCTACACCTTTGTTTTTTCTCAATGTGAATTGGAAGATGTCCAATCCTATCATATCGCACATCGTTTACCGGAAGAACAACTTTGGCACGTGTTTTCCGAGGCAGTGTTGGTACTGGAGAAGATGCAGTTGATGATGGTCTTCCTCGCTTCCTTATATTTTCCTTTCCTGCTCTGAGCAAGCCATGAGCAATCTCCGACCTGAATTGTATTAGTGTTTTATATTTTTTCTCATTATTTTGATTCATATGGCGCCTATAAATAATCCAGGCATTGGCGATGCACATATCATCCATATTGAAGAAAATGCGCAAATAAAATCTTCTGACAACAAAATTTATTCTATAAATTGAGACCAACATATCTTGTAGGTCAACCCCACCTATGAAATGTCAGGACGTCGAACTTCAATGTGTTGTTTAATGGCAACACACCACCTCTGTACTGTACTAATTGGGTGAATCCCCTTCTGTGATGACAGAAGATGTACAGACTTATTGTCGTACCATTTTACTGCTAACAAATTGTTTTCTAATTCGGTACGGTAATCAAATGAACCTCTTCCCTCGGATTTTAGCTCTTTGTCACTTTTCAACGCACAAGAAGGAAGTCTGTTACTTCTTACTGTTCCTGTAGATCCCAATACTTTTCAGCTTACAAAATAAAGAGGGTGATGTAAACCAGTTGTCACAAAATACTTTATAATTTTTTCCATTAGGTACATTTTCAAATAGTCTCATGACGATGTCACCACTTACACCAAGTTCTGAGGCATCTTTCGCTGTACCTTTGCCAACACATATTTCAGTCATATATGATACCACTTGATCCTTCTCGGGCGAATATTTTTATGCCCCACTTATGTGGCTTGTTTTTTATATATTGCTTTAGGGAACTCTTGCCCTTAAAAGGAATAATTATTTCATCCACAGAATTGTATTCTTCTGGCTCAAGTGAAGCCATTTTGGATCTTATAACATCTATTACCGGACGAACTTTGAATAACTTATCATATTCTGGATCGTTTCTAGCTTTCATTTGGGAATTATCGTTAAGATGTATGAAATTTCTTAGGTTTTCAAATCTGTTACGGGCCATTATATCTGCAATTGGGGTATACCGGGTTACCTCAGCCCAATACATCCGATAACAGGGCATTTTTATATTCCCACTCAAGATCTGGATCCCTAAGAACTGTTTAATTTCATCTACATTCGTCTTCATTGATGTTCCTCTCTTTTCCACTGAGCATAAATTAGTTTGATATAAAATGTTCTCAATCGTATTGCCATCAAAAAAATATCTGAAATAATCCAAGGGTGATAACTCAGGATACGGTGTTTCAGAATAAACTGAATTCACTTGTTTGAAATCCTCTTTGCGCCAAACATATTTCGGTTTTTTTCCTTTGCCTTTTTTTGGAAACTTGACAGAATCATATTCATCGTCGTGTGGTCTTACTGCTTCATAAGACATCCCAATAGTTCCTATCATTTCAGGCTCAATGCATTCAGTGGCTGAATTGTTACTTTCAAACTCACTTTCATCTGTGGAATGTTCTATCTCCATATCAGAAATATCACCTTCTTGAAGTAGAAGTAGCTTTACTTCTTCCTCAGTAAGACCTTGCCGGGACATTTTCTTCAAATGGTATCCTAGAATGAAAGTCAATACTGCAATCGCATGAAACAGTTTTTTTTGTGTGGCATTCAAAGTTCCCGATGATGCCACATGGCGTCATGAGAAATCAATCATCGTTTTCTACCAACATGTGTGAAATTTTTATACAGCAACTGAACAATCATCAATATATATAATTTACACTTACCCTGTACTGGTTTATTTCAGATGAAATCAATAAAATTATTCTCCCAACAAAATAGAACACCAAGCTTTACTGCAATATCAACACCTAGTCGGTTGTTAGAAGTCGAATAACGAAATAAAATTATTTGTATTGTATTACCTAAATACTATTATACTTGCGCCATCTAGGATACGCTAGCATGACTATCATTACAGCAATCGGAGACAGACAAGTTACGATGCCATATGGAATCGCTGGGCTTGAAAGGGTTAAGTGATTTTTTTGTAATAATATGAAAAACTTGTAGGTTTCTCAAAATAAAAAATATTTTCAAGTTTAAAAACATTTATTATAAAATTTATAATTATAAAAAACAAATAAAAATCACACTCTAAAAAAAATGAGTAAATAATTATTTTCAAATTTAAAAACGTTCAAGACAAAATTCCTAAAAGTAAGAAACAAGTACAAAAAACCATTCATTCTAAAAAAGAAGGTAAAATTGCTTCAAATGCATGTTGAACATGTAGCAGATGAACATTGTAGGCATACTGGACGCCTGCACCTACAGCATAATGTAGAAGTTTTTCGTTTTAGTTTCTTGGGACAAATTGAACAGTATTTTCAAATTTCCAGTTTACCAACTAGTTCTATTGGTTTCTCTTCATTTTTTCCCAAAATGTTTCTAATAGCTACTTTTATTTCCTGTCTTACACGTATATTACTTTGTCTTCTCTCTAATTCTTTGATGATAAGCTGTTTTCCAAGATTTTTCATGAATTCCAGTCTTGTATCTTCTCTCTCAATTTTGGTACTTCTGAAAATAATATATGCATTTACTGCACATATATCTAATATTCTAAAGAAAACTGCCATAGGCCATCTTTGCATTCTACGGCCAGTAGAATATATAGCACATTTTTGATCTAGACTGTCAACGCCGGACTTGGTAGTATTATAGAAGTGAATCATTTCAGGTTTGTCGACGTCAGGATCTTGAGCTGCGGAAGAACGCATTGATGATACGAGTAACACAGCCTTCTGTTTTTTTGGTACATAAGACAATAAAGTGACATTATCCGAAAAACCATAAAGGAAACTTCTAATTTTCCTCGACTTATTAGACTCAGGAGGTATTTCCGCTTTGTTTTTTTTCAAAGTACCGACATATGTCAACTCCTTGGTCTTCAAAACATTAACCAATTCGACGGATGAAAACCAGTTATCAGCTGTTGTTTCTATTACTTCCACGAATAGGTATCGATAAACGCAGTACTGCTTGCGATGGAATCAGCAATTTTTTTTCAGCTTCAGAAAGCGTATTGCCATCAGTTTTTTTTCCATAATACAGATATCCGTTGTAAAAATAGTTATTTCTTGAATTGGTAAGTGCCATTAGTTTTAGGCCATATTTGCATGGTTTCTGAGGTATATACATTTTGAATTTGGATCTACCTCTAAAACTTATAAGCATTTCATCTACACAAGCCAAATGTCCAATAGTGTAAACAGATTGACAATTTTCAACAAATTTCTCAAATATTGCAGAAATAGGTGCTAACGGATCATTCTTCTTTCGTTGTTGTCTAGTTTCTGAATCATCAAATCTGAGGTGTTGTAATAAAATCGCAAATCGGTTTCTGTTCATTAACACAGCGAAAAAATTCTCTGCCTGTCCCATCCGTTGATATTCTCGTGATTTGATCTGAAAGCAGCAGTAAATACAAGCAACCCTAAAAACGCATTTAGTTCAATCATGTCCAAGTCACGTAAATCCGATCTTATAGGGTCCCTATATAAATTTCTCATTTTTGATAGCTTCTGATTAGAATATTTAACAATTTCTTCTAAAATATTCACGTCTAGAAGGCACGTCTACGATTCTCTTTCGGATAATTTTTCTCGCTGGCGCAGAGGATGGCACAATCCAGGAAGTTTTCTTATTATATTATGTTTTGGTGTTCTCACATATGGACTTACTAATGGTGTCTTAGACCAACGAAATTTGGGTTCCCAATTTTTTTCCTTTTCCATAAAAATATTTATCTTTATATTCCGTTTCTAAATTTTCATTACCTTGCTCATCTTCCTCCAAATGTTCACTTTCTTCTCCATCAGTATCACTGTTATGATCACTTAAAATGTATTTCGAATCACTGACATCACTGTCATTGTTGTAATCAGTCTCAACTTCATCATACCACCTTGTTAGAGTTTCTTCAAAATCTGTATCATTTATTCGGACCCTTTTTCTGGATGGTCCCGGAATAGAATCTATATTTCTATAAAAAAAATGTAAAATATAGAATTCCTCTACAATCAATTCTTTATAAACATTTAAAATATTATAATATTTCCTTTGTAAACTCACCGGTCCTATGTATAAATTATTTGTCACGTATTAACAGACGGGAGTCAATTAGACTCCAAAGATGCACGCCACACTTTAAAACCAAATAATGTTATGAAAACAACGATGCTTCTGAACGTACTGGTGGATTTTAGATTCAAGGGTACTTCAGCGCTTGCGTGCTGATGCTTGCGCAAACAGAAAATATTTTGATTACAACTTCCATGCGGAGTCAGTTTGACTCCTGACTGTGGTTAAGGGTTAAAATAGCAGATAATTTCAACGATTATTTTATTTCTGTAGGTGAGAAACTAGCAAATAATATAAAGAGAAATGTAAATTACTCCGGAATAAAACGTAATTGTAACCATTCCATATTTCTAAAACCATCAATTGAAGAGGAAGTAAAATATATCCCAACTAAAAAACAAAAAAGCGCCTGGTTATGACGAAATCAGAGCAGAAACTCTAGTGTCTAGTAGTATCTCGAAACCACTTACACATTTAATCAATATGTCGTTAGAGCAGGGATATTTTCCTACAGCAATAATAACACCTATACAGTGTCCTGCAACTGCTCTCTGGTGGTCCATAGTTTCTAAACGGCGCAACTTGAAAATTTCTTTCGAATGCAAACATCTTCCCTTTTTGAAAGAGTATCTTTGGAAAATATTCCGAAGTATACAAGGTGACCCAGAAAAGTGCACCAAACCAAACTTACGTTTTTTGTATTGGAACACCGTATATTTCATCTCATGGTTGAATAGAAATTACTTTGACCATTCAAAAAATATAGTGTCATGTTAGTTCATCAACGTTATTTCCGGAGATATATCGATATTACTTCAAAAATCATAAGGTATTCAACACTCTGTAACTCCTCGTGGAAAAATAATTCCAAAAACTTATGGGGGCGAAATGACTCCAATATGGTCTAGTTTCTGTAACATGACACACAGTTGAAATTCCATCACCTTTTGTGTACCGGATAGATCGAAACGCAAATTGAAATATATCTTGTTTTTTTCAAAAGGAAACCCATGTATTCAATTTCAGTATTGGAAAGGCCATACAATTTCCTTTCAAATGTTATATCACACTTGGTATTTACTTCACCTTGAAAATAATGTAAATTTCCTACTACGTAGGCTTATTATGGCAAGTACCTGTCATAAAACAACTACTCCCCTGGCAAAGACCACGACGGGTATTGAATCAAATCTAACAGATACTTGTGCAATGTTCCTCAAAGAATCACAGGACGCAGTTGCAAGTGCCCTCTATGACCAACCAGCAGAATTATGTTTTGATTTGGACAGGGTGACCACCTGCAGACTAGTTTCGAGGTTGTTGCCTCTCATCAGTGCAAGGTTCTCTGCCATAATAAGCCTACGTAGTAGGTGTATATGGGAGTAAAGGGTTCATCATCGGTCGGTAACGACCGTTCGTTACTAAACGATCTCCCAAAGAACTCTGTTTTCTTAGGTATAATTTAGTTATACACTTATTTTATTTCATAATATTTTATATTCTATATTAATTACCTACTTACTATTCGTTTCATGTTAATTAGTTTGTATATCTCTTACACTCAGGCAAATTATTTTGCCTCGTAAGATGTACCTCATTTATCTCTTTTCTCCTCCATCTGCTGACCTTATAATGATTTTCATAAATAATGTATAGGAAGACAGACTGAATAAATTTTTGAATTTGGATTTCGGATTCTAATTAGGATACTCAGTATGAGGCATCTTTTGGTAATAAAATCGGTTTTTTCGTTATATTTAAGATTTTTTATGTTTGAAGTTTTTTTTTAAATAAAAAAAAACGACGCAAGAAATAACGACAGAAAAAACTTGTTTTTAATTTCAACCAATTTCTTTGACTGGGCAACATTGTGCTGCTCCAAGGTGTTGAAAAATAGTAAATAGTAGTGATCCTAGGTAGCACATCATATCGGCAGAATCTTTGTTTCATGTTTTAAAGAGAAATATTCTCAATTGAAAATTAAATCACTACATGACTTCTCTGGAAATGGAAAAACCCTACGATAAAATTGAAGTTATTTTTTGTAATATCTAACAGAAAACAACTACTTCCCCGGCTAAAGCCACGCTGGACATTGAACTACATCTGATAGATATTGGGAAAGACCCTATATAACATGAGAGTTAAAATCTGAAAGTGAAAATTTGCATTTTCATTCAGATAGTTGATTATTTATTAAATGTCCAGTTTCCATTGGAGATTATTATCTATGAATGAGATAAGGGAGAATGTTATTCAAAAGTGTCACTCATAGAAAATCGCTCAATCCATTGATGCGTGAATTGCATCTCTTTCGCTAGGCCTCCAATACATTTTGGTCGACAAAAATTTATTTCACTCTTCTAAGATCATCTTTGTTTCATATTGGGCCAATATAGATATCATATTGTAAATGAAAAAAAATCAATAAATCTTATCAACTTATAAGGGGTCAATATTGGTTCAAATTTTTTTACCGATATCTTTAAAATAATATTGTCTACATATTGTTTCCTACATCTAGATTGAGATGAATTTCAAATATTGGCCGAATATTCAATGAACCATATTGAAATTATATCGTTATCAAACCTGGATAAAAATCCGCCATGTGGCTCTACATATAGAACGTCTTCTATAACCTACGAAAATATATTGAATACTTCACAAAACTTGTTTTCATGACAGCTTACTCAGGGGTTATGGCGACGAAAAGACAGACGCTGGTGTCACCTTGATCAACTAAAAGACATTTAATAATCCACCAAAGTCAATCGATATCGATTAATGTTATGAGGCCATTATTGCGTCAAGAATATTTCACCAATACTATTTTTGAAATGTCTAAACAATATTTGAGCAATATCGCAAAATGTTCACATTTCACTTCCCGACGATATAACATTTGAATATTTTGCCAATATTTTCCGAATATTGTACCAGCGATATTGTTCCAATATTGCTGAACATTTTGTATTCAAGTAATATTGGACCAATATCGCCGAATGTTCACATTTTTTTCTCACCAATATTGCATTTCAAATATTTTGCCAATATGTTCACAATATTGTACCGGATCCTAAATTATTCAACACCCTCTATATGGCATATATACGACCGCACATGGAATATGCTGTCCAGGTTTGGTCACCACACCTAGCTAAGGATATACTACTCCTTGAAAGAGCCCAAAGGGCTGCCACTAGAATGGTCTATAAGGCCAGCACCCTCACTTACGAAGAACGCCTAAGCCAGTTACGTTTGCCGTTCCTGAAGGAAAGGCGTGAAAGAGGTGATGCCATATTAACCTATCGTATACTCCACAACACCTTCGCCCTGGACATGACCCACCTATTTGAGATGAACTCTGACGGTAGGCTGAGAGGTCACCCCTTCAAACTCAAGAAAGAAAAGTTCCGGACAACTCCAAGGCAACAATTTTTCGTAAATAGAGTGTTCATGAACTGGAATTCCCTTCCTGGCAGCGTGGTTACCGCGCCTAGTGTGAACACCTTTAAAAACAGATACGATACTATAAAACAGTTACGAAGTGAATAGTTACTCGCGATTCAATCCTTTTTCGTTTCATCTTTTTTTCATCTTATTTGTTTTCTTGCATTTCATTATATACATTTGATATAAATACTTTCTGTTCTCTTGGGCAAAATAGGTTTCACCTCTGCCCTTATTGTAATGTAATAATAATAATAATAATAATAATATTTTACCACTATTGGTGTGCTACTTGGGACGAGGTAGTGATAGGAATTCCAAGTGGAGCACAAACTTCTATACTGTAAAGATCAGTATTGGCGTTGAGAAATATAACGAATGTATTGGCTTACTGATTGTTGACATGCGGAATGAGTGTGGGTGGCCCGATCAGCAATACTAGACCATGGGTGACGGAAAGGCTTCAACTTGACGATCTGGCTGGTCTGTATTGTTGGTAAATTTGAGCCAGGATGATTTAGCTGGATAGAGTCCATTTTGAGTGATAAAAACTTGGACTGGTCGCTGGAAAATGGTTCGTTAGCAGATAAGAAAAACCAGCACAAACCACATCACGTCAATGTCGTTGGCAGGAAAGGTAAAGTAAAGTAAGAGCTATAAACAACAAGCGAATTCGTGGAATTTCTATTTGTTACTGGTACTCGACGAAAACATTGCTCAGAATGAAATTGCAATATTTTAAGATGCTGTTTTGAATTATTTGTTCACACATATTGAGTGATCAGGTGTCATCAGTAAGTAATAGAGTAAAAACCCCATTTTCTGACTGTTCCATATCATAATACAGAAACAGTCATAGCAATTGACAATTGACGAAAACTTAACGGTGATTATCTCAAAATTCAATGGAATGATAAAAAATGGCGTTATGTAATGTTATTGCAGCTTCTTCATGTTCTGGTTCTGACCAAAAGGAAAATCCGGCAATGGTCAGAAAACTTCCTAAAAGCCGTAGAAAAAAAGGTAAGAATTAGTGTTCTTTAACTTCTGCAAGCTGCATGCGTAAGGAAACACCTCCCAAGGCAGTAACTTTCATTCATTCAGTGAGTTATCATACTGTACACAAAACAGAATAATATTAATGATAATAATAATAATAACATCAATAATTTATTTATATCCAACAATTTACATTAAAATCAGAAGAATCCATAAATAATGATAATGTGGATTATATTAAAACAATAATTAATCGAATAATTCTCATACGGTACGTAAGTTAGAGTGAATACGGAATCTGAGAATATCATAGACGATATGATTTAGATACTGAATATATAAGATCATATATTCGGCAGAAACGAAATGACTAATCCAAACAAACTGTGTGTTCCATTTCTCGTTGATGAAAATCATTACGAAGAACCCTGCACATGTTGCATATTTCTCAAAAAATATTGATTGAAAGTTTGGTTTTGTGCCGGAAATTTGATTCATGAAATGTTTTTTGGGAATGTTAACCGTCCGTAATCTGAAAATGGAAAAAAGTGAATTCAAGAAAATGTGTAGAAGGGCAAATGGATCAGTTTGCCCTGATAATGTCACTCACCGTATGGAACCCTCCTCTCCTGCAATATTAGGACCAATAAGGGACGTATGTCTCGATTAAACCATTGGTTGAATAGAGGTGAGATAGTTAGCCAACCTTATGGGATTAACATTGGATTCAAATGGATGCGACATGTAGATGGCGACAGTGATCTGGCATCCAAGTTATGTCGTAACTTTAGTGATCTGGCCTTCAAGTCATGTCGTAACTTGATCGAAACAATGGTACAGCAGTAAAATCATGTTTTTTTTTGAAGAACCCTGGATTAAAATGACGTCAAATATTCATGTTTGTAAGTAATCACGCAAGATGACACTCGCGTTTGGGTTCAATGCCGATTCCACAGGCCTTGACTTACTATCTTACTTCTATTCAAACAATGATAATACGCAGTTCCTTCCAATTGAGCCGGAAATTTCCCTCACTTGTAAAAACGTCCATAAGAGGAATGTAATTACCGCTGGCTCACAGCGATAATTTCACTGTAGTGACGCGTTTCGCGTCACGGCAGTGCAATTATCGCATTAGATGTCAATTTAATTTTAATGTCAGAATTGAGACTTCAAATGTGTCATCTACCTACAAGTGTTCATATCGCGATTGCTACGGAAGTAACTGAGAAGCTTACGGACATAGCAACGCTAATCTGAAGTAAACAAATATCATTGTTTTCATATTTCTCGTCTAAAATGAAACGTTTCGGAACTTTTAATGAAGCCGAAATCGATAAGAATATCGCAAAAACGACTCCAGCGAATACTAAGAAAAGTAAGAAGTTTATTTGGAGTCAGTTCATGGATTTTTGTAAAGCAAGAGGGTATAAATTAGAAAAAGGACTCGCCAGTATGCGAAATTGCGAAAATCTTGAAGGACTGGGCTCATAACATGAAGAAAGTGAGGAGTACAAAGAAAGCACCGTGAAAACTATTTGGAATGTCACCGCCAAAATGATTATGGAAGAATACTTCCAGAAATATGGTATGAAAATTGACCCATTCCAAGATGTCGTGTTTAAATCTGCACAGAACCCAAAAATGCAAAGAGACGAGACCTACAGGCTCAGGAAGATAAAAGAAAAGTGAGTTCAACTGCCCTGAAGTTTGAAGAATTGAAAAAACTAGTAAACAGTTGTGACGAAGGTACCCCAGAGGGTCTACAAAAAAAAATTGTTCTTTGTTTTGTCGTATGAATTAGCGTGGAGAGGTGGCGAAGGATGCACAGCAAAACTACAGTTTTTCAAAGAAGAACTCGATAATGCAGGTCAAAAAACAAAGAGAATTGAGTACAATCCAATTTTTGGGAAAACTACCCAAGGTGGATCCAAACAATGTGTTTCATCCAAGTGGTTAGTAACGAATAGAAGTAACAGTAATTTATGTCCAGTTCGATTATTTCATGCATTAAAATCGAAAAGAGAACACATTGAAAATGACCGCTTATTTTTAACTGCAAATCCATTTTGGAAAGTAACAAATCAATGGTTCAAAAACATACCTGTAGGGCGAAACGAGATAGCGAAGTGGACTAAGAAACAAGCAAACCAGGTGGGATTAGATGTGGAAAAAAAGAAAATTACCAATCACTCGTTGAGGGCAACAGCGGTGTCAAATCTGGCAAAGAGCGGAGTTGCTGAGCAAGAACTCATCAAAATGACAGGACATGCTAACTCTAAATCTATTGGAAGCTATTTGCAAATGGATGAAGAACACCATCAGGCCATCGTTGAAAAAATGCGGCACAATGAAGAAGGCAGCAGTTCTGTGGAAATCATAAACAATAAAAATCTAGAACCAGGCACGCCAGGAGGAAGCTTGGGATATAATGTTACTGTTTATTATAACATTAAATAATGAAAATTCATTGTGCATTCTTGAAATTTTTACTAAACTAAAACGAATTTTTTGATTGGCTAAAAGAGTGAGGTGTGAAATTTCCTACCGAATACCACTCGTGCATTGAAAATTAACCAGATAATTCTGAAAAAAACGTGTTTTTTTTATAAAAAACCGCACTCGGTTATTTTTTTCGTTTCAAAAAAGTATGCTTTGAAACAACGAAAAAAATAAACTCGTGCAGTTTAAAAAAAAAACACGTTTTTTTCAGAATTATCGGTAATTTTCAATGCACTTGTGGTATTACCCCCGTTAATACCACTTTGTCATGGCAACAACTTATCCAAACAACAACGGAGAATATGATATCATCTTGCTTCTAATATGAATGTCAGTCTGGCAGACTTCATGTCTATCAGGCATTATCTATAACTATCAAAGAATTCACGACAATGGAACTTTTTTTACTTTTTTGGTTCGTGAAATTATCTCAATATATACTACTCGTGCTCACAATACTATCGATAATACTGTCAGAAATCTTGAACTCGATCAAATTGTTTTGGGGTAACACCACTCGTCCTAAAAGACTCGTGGTGTTACCATGCAATTTGATCTTGTTGATTTTTGACAGAATTACTTACGATAGTAGTACGAGCCCTCGTGGTAGTAGATACCCCCGATAAGTTACTCCGTTTACAATACTATTGATACGAATAAAATAATTTTCCAAAAATGTATCGATATATTTTCCATCATCTCATTATAACAGTAACAATGGTAGAATTAGGAGAATATGAAGATATAGTATCGTAAAAACTCATATCAGCAGATCCATTTCTCCTTCCGTCTCGCTAAGATCAAAGTGGAATATGTTGTTATTCTGACTTTCCACGGCAAAGCGGCTTTGAAGTGAATAACTCATTTACATACATTTATGAGGTTTTCATTTAATAATCTACCTGTCTGCTAACACCAACACTAATAGAATCGCGAACTGACGTGGTGCGTTGCTTCCAGCATTCTCATAATAGCCAATTTTTGTCAATACTGTTATCATTAGAGTGTGAAATAATTTACATGCGGAGGAACTCATGCGGAATTATGTTATTAACACTGAACGTTTCAGATTGATGTAATTGCTGGTTGGATGATATTATATCAAACATGAAGTTTCTATATAAGGGCACTTGAAGCTTATAATCTACGTAGAGTGGGTTACTGAACAGATTGGAAATTTTCGAAATATTAGGTGGGTAAATTATAAGGTTACGGTCCTTGTCATTATTATGCATGAAGTGTTCAGACCTAGAGGTTGAATGGAAATCAATACCAACGTATAATAAAAAATAAGTCAATTGGCCTCGATGAGTTTACAAGACAGTCGCGTAGTTAAAAAAAAATATTTCATTCAGTCAGTAACTCACCGTTTTCAGAATTTGCCATTCTGATTTTTTTTTTCAAAATTACTAAAAATTACTTCTCTTTTTCAATAAGTGTAGACGTTGCGGAGACTTTACAGTGAGAACGTTAAGGTTGGAACAAATTCGTTGAAAGCTTGATATGGCCATTGGGGATAAAAAGCTCAGAAATTTCGATTTTCTTTTTCAGTGACGCATTTTTTGGACTAATTATTTTTCTGATGACTTCATCACTGTTTGAGTTATGACGTCATTAGGATTTTTTTTCAAGTGGCAATACCCTATTTTGATAATACCTTCAAAAAGAACGCATTTTTCTATGTCATATTTTTTCTTATATTTCACAATAACCGTATGTTCAAGATATAATAGTTATTTATGTAACAAGTGTGTAAAGTGGCTTGTTTTGACGAATGTGAATATTGTCGCATGAGCCGAATTTTATTAGATTATTTCTCGAAGCATTAAAAGTATTATTATAAACATGAACAATCAATTCATCATAACCATAATCAACCAACTATAATCGCCAAAAATGTATTATAACTATCAATGATTTATTATATAGTTACGATGCGACTCAATTTGACGTTTTCGCCTACAATTATGATCTGTCAAAATGTCAAACTTTGCTTTGTCATCTATGGTTACATCGTCGAAAACACCAACGCTGACAGACCAATCAGAATTGAGAGACAGCTGGTGTTTTCGCGATAATACAAGTTGTCTTTGATTTTTGATTGGTCAGATTACGTGAATATCTTGAGAAGAGTGGAATAGTCAATAGTAAATCCCAACAAAATGCTGAATTTTCAAAAAAATACTTTCGCCTTGCTGTCACGAAAACTGTGTTGCTTAAAAACAACACGAGAGCTTGCTCGAGTGGTGTTTTGTACAGCAACACAGTTTGAGCGACTGGCAAGGTGAAAATATTTTGAAAATTTTGCATTTTGAAGGGATATTCGATCAGACAATTTCACGAATACTTTATATAATTATGGACTAAATGCGTATTGCATGCGTAATGAATCATCTAAATTTACAGTGATTGTTGTATCTATGGAAACGTATAAATAAGGAACAGGCGAAACACCGATTCGAAAATACCACGGGCTAATGACAGTGTTTTCGAAAAGTCCTTTTCTCATTGGTTTGAATTCAAGAAATGATGGCATTTGATTGGTTAATATAATATGAGGGAAATTGTCATAGGAAGAAAATCATCAAAAAACCACTCGTCAAGTCGCATTGGAGAAATCAATGTGTCAAATGTCTGTTTTGAAATGAGTGCAATTTACTTTTATTGTTCTCCTGTTGTTTTGGGATGAAATTCTTCTGAAGATTGATAAAATTAATCCACAGAACCAAAGATTATTGGTTGAGGATGGTGCAAAAATGATAAAGGGGCTGGCTATCCAATGAAATTCATAATTAAATACCTGATTTCTTCTAGTCTTTATTAAGAGTCTTCAGAATTATTCGCTGAAATAACCAATTTTGAACCGAATAAAAAAAGTGCGAGGAGAAGAAGCTACTGATGAGGCTTTCATTATGGATGGAAAAAGTCAATTGAAAAAGGGACTCTTTCAAGTATTAGACTCCTTATCTATACAACTTGGAGAAAGATTTACTGCGCTGTCAGAAGTTTCTGAAGACTTTAATTTTTTTAAAGGAATATCTTTAAAAGTGTCTTTACATGTTGAATGAATGAATGAATGTTAGCAGAGGCCACAGCAACATGTGAACGTTCGTTTAGTAAATTGAAATTAGTGAAAACTTACTTAAGGTGCTCGATTGGACAGAAGAAGCTAGACAATTTGTCTATTATATCATTATAGAAAGGAACCGATTTGCTAGCGGTTTACAATTTTACGATGATATAATTGATATTTTCGCTGAAACCAAAGCAAGAAGAGTTAAATTTTAGTCTATTCAGTTCCAACGAATATATTGATGATTATTGTTAGTGATTATATTTCATTTATTTTGTTGATGAGATTATTAGTTTACTTACTTTGTTAGAATATTTGCTGTTATAATAATTTTTCAGTTATTCGTTCACTCATTTATTTATATATTTAACAGTATAATATTATTTCTAGAATAAATAATTTTATCATTTTCCATTCATTTGTTCATTGCATTTTTCTTCATTACCTTATAAGAAAATATGGGAGATTATTGTTGATAAAAAAGTTTTCCAAAATATAATCATTAAATGTAAATTATGAAAAACATGTAGAACGTTCGCCTTTGGAGCGGATGGTCGAGGGTTCAAAGCGCATGGTCATCGGTCTCGTACATGGCATCACACGTTAAAAGGTAAGGGTTGCTTCTTTCCTAGCTCACACAAGTCTTTCGAAGACTTCCAAGAGTTGCGCGTAGGGGTGCAATCGGTTGACGGTAATAACAATTTTAACAATGTATAGAAAAATTGATTTCTTTAAGGGCACATTTGGAAGTTCGCCACAGGCGCTAGAATGTTAGTTCCCGCTCTGTCTCAATATATGTAGCGTTTCGAGACGCTCGTAATATCTTAGGAAAGTTCATAAAACGAAACATCCACGGAAGCCACAAGTGTCAAGACGTTTTCATGCTTCCAATGGCCAATTCATCAAAACGTTGCAGTCTGTTACGTAATTAACTCCTTCAGTAATTTCTACGGACTGACATGTAGGGGTCATCGCGTATGCTGCACCTGTCATTAGTGAAAACGAGCTTGAAATTAATTTCTTGAAACTTGGTAGCAAGATGCATAGCACAGGTGCATTTCGCTCTCAACGTATTATCGGTTATTTAACTAACACTTTTACTGCGAAGGAGTTCGGTAGACTGAGAAAGTCAATAGTTATTATCGATCAACTACTTTCGGGCTATCGAGTGATCATCTCACCACGTAAGAAAAGTTATAGGCCAAGCTGTAGATAAAAGTAAGAGGCTCTTTTCACACAAAATGAAATATACAAACGGCCTATACTACAATTTGAAGATAGTTTGTAAATGAAAACCCCGGTTTTCACCCTAGAAACATGTCTTTGTGGAATTTTTTGTACAGGAAATAGAGAAAAAAAATCACAACTTTTTTGTTTTTTCGCGAATATCTCAAAAAGTATTGGAGAAATCGTTTTAATTTTTCGTACAAATTGGTGGAGATATGGCAAATAAAAGAAAAGCCCACATCCCCCGTTATAGAAAGCCGCAACAATATCATCAACTCAATATTCCTACACCCAGTAACAAGAAACGAGTTGATCGATATCATTTCGGGTTTAAAAAATAATACTTCTCCTGGCCCCGATGAGATCTCTGTGTTTCTTATCAAAAAGTTCCAGACGTACCTTATAGAACCCATATGTCACATTTTGAATTTAATATTCACTGTTGGAAAAATACCTGAATCTTTCAAAGACTCAATCACAACACCGATTTTCAATCAGGCTATAAAAAATGACTAACAAATTTTCGACCTATAACTCAGATTAACAAACGACTCTTTCAGCGACCCACTACTAGTAACCCGGGGCGTACCTCAGGGAACTGTATTAGGTCCTATCTTATTTCTCCTATATATGAACAACATCTTCAAAATTTCTAACTTCTATGATAAAATAACTTCATTTGCTGATGATACAGCTATCACTTTTGTTGGAAAGACGTGGGAAGAAGTATACACTCAGGCTGAAGTAGGCAACAAAATTATTTTCAACTGGTTGAGTTCAATGTCAAAAAAAAACAAATTCAATGCATTTACTCCAACTACTAGAGACCAACCGGCTGAAAATATTATGAATATACAAAACATCATGTGCGAATGTTCACAATTGTAGCTATACTTCTATATACAGGGTGCGTCACGGTCGATGGTACCTTAGACGTTTACGGAGAACGGGACATAGGATCATTCTGAAAATTTGGTTTCTCAAATAGTTGCTCTATCGATCTAAAATATTTTCAGCAATGCAGCGTTGCCGCTTATTCCATAAAGTAGCAGCATCTTTGTTATTTCAAATGGGTCACCCTGTATATTACCGCATTTTTGAACTTGTCATTCCTTTCTGATTATTTCTGCCTCATACTCCCCTATACCTATCTCTAACAGTTTTTGAGATTGGTTATTTTCCATATTTTTTATCCAAAACATAGCTCGAATTGAATGTTTATTTCTGCGGTATTTGGATTCTTAGGAAGTTGCAATTTTCAGTTTAGTTCATCAAGATCTTGTACATTGATTCTGTATAGAGAAGTTTGTTCTGCGTGATACAGGGTCGTTCAAAATTCATTATCTTACTGCTAGAGACGAAAAGGGTTGAAAGTGCGTTTTTTTAAATGGAACATCCTGTATATTATGGAATATCCTGAAAGATGACTGAATTCCCTTCGAATTGATATATCATGTTCCTATACCTAAGTAGCCAGAATTCCGAGATAATAGCAATTTTCACTTGTAATCTCCCAAGTGCTTGATTTATTGCCGGAAATTTTTTGAGTACATGTATTTTTTTTTTGAAAATCCATGTACGAGATAAATTTACGGCAATTAATTCAAGCACGAGGGGGATTCGGTAAGAAAATTTCACACCGAGAAATGAAAATCATCCAACAATTCATAAGAAATAACTAACGATGGTTTTACCTGAACTATTTATAACCACTGAAATATTGATATGTAAAATACTTAAAAAAAATTTCATCAA
The DNA here is from genome assembly GCA_944452925.2 of Chrysolina oricalcia. Taxonomy (NCBI): domain Eukaryota; kingdom Metazoa; phylum Arthropoda; class Insecta; order Coleoptera; family Chrysomelidae; genus Chrysolina; species Chrysolina oricalcia. Next base: position 19,537,911 of record OX101812.2, read on the forward strand.
TAAATGTGTTTAAATTTGAAACAAAAAAAAATAAAAAAGTTGTAACGTTCTTATCGTGGATTGAACCATCGACCTAGCGACTCATAGGCCGCATATAACGTGCAGAAAATTCAATGAACGTACCCTGATTTACAACAAAAAGAAGTATGAACATTACAACATAATTTCATTAATTATGGATCAAAATTGAAAACGAAACGACATTTACCGAAGCATATAACGTCAGATGAAAACAACATAATAAATGTTTTGTAAAACTGGGTACGTTTCATTGAATTTTCTGCACGTTCTTGCTACAATTTCCTCACATTTTCCATGAAGAATAAACAATTTCATCAGAACTTCGTTTGAATAGTTATTTCCCTTCATTTCAATTATTTTTGAGTCGCTTTCGTTAAGAAACACAACGGTATTATTAATAGTGCACTAATTGTAAAATTTTCATAATGTCATGTACCATCATGACATTTAATAGCCACCTTAGATGAATATGAGAAAAATAAATCGATTTTTTTTTGAAAATTTCACACCTCACTTTTGAAGCCATAAAAATTTCCGGAAATTTTTATCCTCCTGGGTACCCTAGGCGAAATTAATAAGTGGAAATTTTTCTGTCAAATATTTGACATGTGACAAGTTGATATTTTTCTTTAATGTACAAATGGAGGTCTAGTTTTCATATGAAAGGAGATAATTATGTATTTACTAGATATTTGGAATGTGTCTGAAAATATTTTCTCCACGATTATTGCAGAAATTGTCAATTCTGAAATCATATTTCAGAAGTTCAATACACCATTTGTCACAAGTTTTTATAAGAAGTCCTGTAGCTCAGTCGCTAGGTCGATGGTTCATTCCACGATAAGAAAGTAACAACTTTTTTTTATTTTTTTTTGTTCCAAATTTAAACACATTTTTTGATGAAAATTTTGTTAAGTATTTTACATATCAATATTTCAGTGGTTATAAATAGTTCAGGGGAAACCATCGTTAGTTATTTCTTATGAATTGTTGGATGATTTTCATTTCTCGAATCCCCCTCGTGCTTGAATTAATTGCCGTAAATTTATCTCGTACATGAATTTTCAAAAAAAATTCATGTGCTCGAAAAATTTCCGGCAATAATTCAAGCACTTGGGAGATTACAAGTGAAAATTGCTATATCTCGGAATTCTGGCTATTTAGGTATAGGAACATGATATATCAATTCGAAGGGAATTTTGTCATCTTTCAGGATATTTCATAATATACAGGATGTTCCATTTAAAAAAAACGCACTTTCAACCCTTTTCGTATCTAGCAGTAAGATCATGAATTTTGAACGACCCTGTATAACGCAGAACAAACTTCTCTATACAGAATCAATGTACATGATCTTGATGAACTAAACACAAAATTGCAACTTCCTAAGAATCCAAATACCGCAGAAATAAACATTCAATTCGAGCTATGTTTTGGATGAAAAATATGGAAAATAACCAATATCTCAAAAATCGTTAGAGATAGTTATAGGGGAGTATGAGACAGAAATAATCAGAAAGGAGTGACAAGTTCAAAAATGCGGTAATATACAGGGTGACCCATTTGAAATAACAAAGATGCTGCTATTTTCTGGTATAAGCGGCAACGCTGCATTGCTGAAAATATTTTAGATCGATAGACCAAGAGCAACTACTTGAGAAACCAAATTTTCAGAATGATCCAATTTCCCGTTCTTCGTAAACGTCTAAGGTACCATCGACCGTGACCCACCCTGTATAAAACGGACACAATAAATTACCTAGGGGTAATATTCAACCAATATCTTCGGTGGAATGAACATATCAAATATATATACTGTAACTAGACTACGTAAATTAATCTATAAATTTTATCAGCTTGGAAACTTATTGGGCAGGAAAATGATACTAATGGTCTATGATGCCTTGGCTAATTCCATAATACGTTACTGTATAATAGTATGTGGTGGTACTTTCAAGACATCTCTAGTTAACTTAAAGGTTATTCAAAATTCATTAATGAGAATTATTATAAAAAAAGATCGGAGATACCGTACCGTATCGTTGTATGATGAAACGGGATTATTTCGAGTTAGGAAACTTTACATTTTTCAGAGTTTACTATGGACTGCTAAATCTTCAATTACATTTGCACATTCAATACTCGCACTAGGTCAATTCAGACCGTGAATATTCCACGCTGCAGACTCACGCCTAATAAAAAATTTAAAACGTGTCCGGGACCAAAACCTTACAATAGTCTACCTGAACCACCGGAAGGCATGAGAAACAAACGCAAATTCAAAAGAGAGTTGAAAAAATTTTTTGATAATGATTATGATATCCAGATCTCACCTCAATCAGATCTCTCTCTCTCTCTCTCTCTCTCTCTCTCTCTCTCTCGCTCTCTCGCACTCTCTCTTTCGCTATTTCTCTCTCTCTTTCGCTCTATCTCTCTCTTTCCGTCTCCATCCTGCAATATTAGTATGTCTGGTTATATAGGAATAGGGTCACCATTTTGTGTGCTGGCTAAAATACAAACTTGTTTAGGTAGCCGCAACTTTAATTAGTTCTCCTAGGATTATGTAATCTTTATAGTTATGTACACATATTTTTTTTTGTTATAGACGAATCTGTATCTGTTTTATGTCTGAATTGAATAAATTTACTTACTTACAGTCGATGGAACTTTTGTAGAGATTTATAAAACCTACGTAAATTTTTTTCATATGACCGGATCGGTGCATTTTCCACTGAGAAAATCCGGGAAAACTTCGAAAAAGAGACCATTTTTCAAAACTTCCTAATTTTTATAAATCTGAAGCTGGACGAACAATATTGCGAAGACTGATAGATAATAACATGTGGTTCAAATGTGCGCAAGATGGTTTCTGTCCGATGTGTAGTTTTTGCACAATCGCGTTATAAACAATTCAAGGACAAATCTTTCTAAATGCGCCGATTTAATGCAAATAATCTTATTCATCTTATTCAAACTCTGTGTTATTCAAATTCTGCGAAGTAGAGATCAATATCTACAATTTGTATATTTTGGATTTTCAACTGAGAGTTGGAAAATGTGTTTGAAATTTCACTGAAAGTTAGTCTAAATTCTTCAAAGTGCACCCAAAGTCGCTCGAAATCAATTCGAGTTGACTTCAGTGCGATTTCGGACGCACTTTGAAGCGTCTTGATCAACTCTCAGTGACATTTCCATCACATTTCCAATATTTTTGATGCCGTTTACAGAATTTGAATACGACGATTTTCCATAAATCGGCGCATCCTATAGGATGAGCCCTTAAAATTGTTTATAGTTTATAACGCGATTGTGCAAAAACTACACATCGGACATCTTGCGCACAGTTGTACCACATATTATTATCTATCTGTTTCCACAATAGTTTTCGTCTAGCTTCAGATTTATAAACATTATAAATTTTTGAAAAATGGTCTATTTTTAGAGTTTTTCCCTGATTTTCTCAAGTTTCTATAATTTTACCAAATTCTTCGTTAGATAGTGCCAGCAAACTTGATTTTCTTTTAAAGTATCCCTCTGCAATTTTCTTCATATTGCTTCTCGCGCTGAACTGGTAGGTGCAAATTCGTGATCGTAAAATGGATCAAATTCAATATTATAATTATTAAGAAACATGTACATTAACTGTTTTGTCGTGCTATTTCACATATCTTTTACAACATCCTCCTTTTAATCACCTGAGCTTTGTTTCTTCTTTTTGAAAGCATAGACTCCTAAAATTTTACTCATGCAGTGCTTCAATCGAAACAGACGGATTGTTAATATTATAAGATTTTTCGGAGCTAATCTGCAAAAATTACAGATTCCTTGCTATACTACTCTTCAGAAAATTACTGTGGGATCTTAATCTTATATTTATTTGAACGAAATGCCACTTGCCAAACGCTTTTCCTTTCAATTTAAAGTTGCGCTGAAACTTGTACCTTTCTACTATCAAATCAACGACCCAACTTTTTTTATTAAGAAAGAAAATTGCATCAACCTTAGAGGTTTATTATTAACAATAATAAAGTATAATGATACTATACAGTTAACAGTTACAATTATATGTATAAGGCTTCGGTAATAATGGAAATGGTATTGGTGAGTGTGGATGGTAACTGATGCGCTGCGATCTGTTTAGATCTATTGTGCCCCATCTTGTTCTGCTAACAAGGTGTTCTGCTAACAAGGTGTTCTCGTTTATAGCAGTATCTCAAGCCTCAATTCCTTGAGGAATTTAAGGATTTTGAGGGGGTCTATTCGTGGTATTTTTCCCACCGTCAGCTGGTGTGATCCCAGTATATTCAATCTCTTGTGATGTACAGCATAACACGCCATAAATATATGCTGGGGTGTTTCTGGATGTTTCCCATAGAATCTGCAGGTGCTGTCCTCCTTCAAGCCTATCTTCCTTAGGTGTTCCTTTGATTCTGCAATTCCCCGTCAGAAATCCCGTGTTTGTCTTTAGACTAATTTTGCTGAGGTTAATCAGTGTCTTCGATCTTGCTCGATTGAAATTGCCGAGGAGATCTTTGGCCTGCCTTAGCCCTGGAAGTCTTTGCCACTTTGTTGCTCTCATTGCTTCTTCAGTTTTATTGAGTTCTTCTTGGAAGTAAGATTTTCCAAGTCCGCAGAATGGTTCTGGACCGATCAGTGGCGTTGATGCCCCTTTTCGTGCCAGGGTGTCTTCTTGTTCATTGTTCTCCACTCCAACGTGCCCCGGCACCGAGAGGAGGATCACCTAGTTGTTCCTGCCTAGATCATCGAGTTAGTCTAGGCATTCCCAGACTATCTTCGAGTTGATGTTATATGAGCTCAACGCTTTGATGGCTGCTTGACTATCGGAGAGGATTGCGATTTCCTTGTTCCGGTATTTCCTGTCGAGGTTGATCTGAATGCACCTTTCTATGGCGTGAATTTCCGCTTGCAAAATGCTGGGAAACTAGCCCATGGGTCGGAGTATTTGGTGCGAGGCCCAAAGACTCCTGCTCCAGTTCCATCGGGAGTTATGGACCCGTCCGTGTACCATGTTATGGTATTCTTTTCCAGTGCTCGAATAGATTCTGTGCTCCATTCTTTCTTGGTATTCAATTCCGTTAGAAAAAATTTCTCGAAACTAAATTTCCTGTTAATTTCGTCAGTTGGGAGATCGGTTAGGTGTGCACTTTCGGTGGGGGTTGAGCCCCTCACACTGTATGCTGTCCCTTTGAGTCCGACTTTAGCCAACCTTAGGTTTGCTCCCCAGGCAGTTCTCCTCACCATGATATGGAGAGGAGTGAGGTCCAGAATGACCTCTATAGCTGCTGCTGTTTTTATACAAAGACATGCTAGTCTTTGCACTTTCTCCAGGATTTTCTTTGTTGTGGCGAGTTCGGTTCTGCACCAGTAAGTTAGCAAGTTTTCTAATAATGTCTATAGGTATATTTTGTCAGTCAGGTTGAGTTCATTTTAGATTAGATTCCAAATGATATTTGCGTAGAAGATTATCATATTTAGGGCACTCAATAAGTAAATATTTTACACTCATGTGCACCACGCACAATTCACATATTTTCTCTGGTGACCCGATTTTTGATATTTTGGAATGGAGTGTGGCTATTTTTTACCAATCATTGACTGTGCTTTGAATTACTTATCTTTAGTAATTCCCAGTAGAAGTATAAATGTATAAGTATATCTGTAACTTCTAGAGCGAAATAATCCACATAGGAAGTAGGGACTAAGACTTCTGTTCAGTATTTACTCAATTATGGGATCTTGACTGTAGATACTTGAAGTGTCAGTAACGTATTGAAAATATAAAATAAAATAATAACGTACAAATGAATTGTCACATAAACTAGACCATGTTATTTGATTTATATTCAAGCGGTGATATATCGGTAAATACTTCAGATCAACTAGACAGATTAACGAATTTTACACTGAAACAAGGATTTTGTTGGTGATGCCATTAATAAAGGAAAATCGGTTCATGGGGTCACAAAAATACTCTTTTATACTCGGGAAGTCCTCGAAAAGCAGAATCGTGTCAATAAATAACATCAAAACTCAAAAGTCTCGTTAGAAAAATAATTTGATATTCACCGCCAACGAACCCGCATTCCCTTTGATGTCATCAGTTATTCCATATTAGTCGAAAGAAAACAAAACCATAAATTCCGCGAGCTTGTAGTCTATCTCCCCATAACAAATAGCGACCTTAGAAGGAGTCCTGCTGATGTCGGTTAATTTGTTGCAGTTATCTCAAGAAGTAACTACCAGCACCGTCAGATATCAAGTTTTTCATTAATTTGCGTCGAGTCTAGGTATAATTGGATGTTTGACTCAAGGAATATGAGGATTGATACCGGGGGAGGTTGATAATTAAAACACATGCAGCACACTGCACAGCAGGCTCCAGAAGCGAATTTTTGGCCTAAACTAGTTGAGGCATAACCAACTCCTGTTTTCATAATGATGAATCAAAAATTATTTATTTTATTATTTCATTTTCCACTTCAACTTCAAAATTGATGGTGTTAATAGTTCAAAGGAGCACGTTATTTCAGCAATGATCCTCAAAAAGAATAAAAAGCTGTGGTTTTATAACGTGGTATGCTTTTTTGTCGCTTCAGTGAAAAATAAAAAAAATTGATATTGTTTGTATCGAGAACGAATTTGGATCGTATCAAATCACGTATGAATGTGCCCGTTTCGTAGGTTAGAAAATCTCTATCGTAGTTAGAAATTAAAAAACCTACAAAAGACAACCCAAACTTGATTCTTTTTTAAAAATGTTTATTGTCGGATATGAGCAATGAAAATGATCAAATTGAGCGAAAACGAATTGAAAGAGCAGTAAAATGTCAAAAACTTAAGCGTTCTTTCATGAATACCTTTCAGAATTGGAATCCAAAAAAAGGTATTCAAAACTAATTCGTGTCTGAAAATGTAACAACTGTTAGCAATTCTGTGGAATTGGCATGTTTAAGAATAAATGGTAAAATGTACAAACGCAAATGAATGCAGATATTTTTTTCACAAAAGCAATCCTAGAAGTATATAGTTTTGAAAAAGAACTTACTTTATGTAGAGGTTTGTGGAGAATATAAAGTTTCACTATAATATAATCAAATGTAATGCATATATTTCAATTTTCTATATTTTCATGATAAATGTGTTACTGTCCGTGAGTCAGTTACTCAATTTCCTTCAGATACACATTTCTGTAATGTATTAAACCTTCCTCTTTTTAATTAATGATCAACGCAGTATAACTTCAAATGATTTTAAGCATTTCTATGCTCCAAAGCATGTTTTTGATATTGTTATGTTGATACAACCCTACTTTTGATAAATTATTTCCAAAGCTGCGTTGACAACAGCCCCCTTCCTACCCTAGGGGTTAAATATATATTGTGGAGACGACTTCGAGTTTCAATTAGTCTCTTTATAATGTTTTTATTATCACACTATTCTAACTCAGCAAACTAATACAAGGTGGGTTGAGAATATTATATAAACATTAATATTCCACCACTATATTCAGATTATTGAGTCTGCGTGGAAATTATAGAAGATTGACTGTCATAACAATTTCGGATAGAAACCCGCTAACACACATTCAGGAGTACAATATGAGATTAAGTGGATGCACAATATTTTCAAAGATCGATCTAGTTAGAGCTTATCACCATATACCCATTGCTGATGAGGATATTGGTAAAACAGCTGTCACAACTCCTTTCGGTTCATACGAATTCACTTGCATGCCCTTTGGATTACGTGCAAGCCAAACTTTTCAACGTTTCATGAATCAAGTGGTTAGTGGTCTTAGTTTTGTTTGTTGTTTTCGTATATATTGATGGCAAACTTATTACCAGCACAGATGAAGATGAACACGAGTCACGTTTGAAATTATTTTTTGATAAAATTCAAGAATATGGTGTGAATGTTAATCCATCCAAATGTATTTTGGGAGTAGACAAAATCAATTTTGTTAGTCATGAAATTAGTGAAAATGGTATACTTCCTAGTGATGATGGAGTTGAAGTTCCCAGTTCCTGTAACGTTAAATCAAGCTCAGCGATTTATAGGTATAGTAAATCACTATAGTCGTTTCATTTCAGAATTATCAAAATTGCTAATTTCAATTTATAACTCAGTCGTTCGAAAACATAAAAAAATCTATTTCATCAGCTACGTTGTTAGTTCATCCCATTACATTCATCGCCCGAAAAAAATCTGATGGTCTACGATCACTCTGTTCGGCACCGAGAAGGACTTCTTTTTGTCTTCACTGATAGAATGCCTGGTTGGATTGAAAAGCAATCCCTACCATGAGTGATCATGTACATGAATTGAATTCTGCCTTTTGTCAGGATATACGCTCATTGCTGTACCTTTCAATGAAAGCATGTATTATTATTAATATTGATTTTGGATAAATATAGTTATTTTGGGTAGGAGGAGCTTGAAGAACTGATTGAATTACCATTTGAGATGAAGAAACAATTACATGGTCGAATTTAGATGTTCAGATTTGATTTTTTTTGTTTGAAAATTGTGATTCAGCTTGAATGAACCATGCATTTGGAGAAGCCACCCAGAACTGGGGTAATTCAATATTTGAACTTGCCTCTTGACTGAGACAGTCATTCTGATATCCTTCTACCTGATTAATTGTAGTTGTAGGTATTACAATAAAAAAGAACAAATTAATGAGTAATAATTGAATCAAATTGGAATTGAAACGAAAATGCACTGTTTCTTGAAAAGAAAGATGGATTGGAACACTGTTCTTGTCTCTTGGATCTTCATAAATAGGACTTCTGCAATATTCTGGATCTAGCTGAACTACTTGTCTTCGCAATTGCAATGTTGGATTTACGGAAGATGCCAGGCTATGATGTTATGAATTCGATTACGTTCAATACGTTCCTGCTGCAGGCAGAAGATGAACTTCTGTTGTCGCTTGCTTGCGAAGAGTTTATCACAGGAATGTGGACAATGATTTCGTTCTTGTCGGGGTCACAAATGTTGGATTTTTATACTGGCTTTTGATAAATCAAGACTAGAGTCAAATCCGATATACTAGAACAATGACAGTTTTGTTAATAATCCTTTGACAACCATTTGATATCATCAAACTATTTAAACTAGCAAACTAATACAAGGTGAGTTGGGAATAATATATAAACATTAACATTCGTCCACTACACTACTATAAACACAAAAGGAAAAAAATTACATTAATTCTCACTTGAGTAAAAATTCTTGTCTGGTCCCATGGCAACATTATTTCTACTACTTTTATTACTAATATTTTTTTGATTTATTTATGTTCTTTTTATAAAATTTGTTTTCAATTTTATTTGCATCACGTGTCTTATTTTTGTTAATTTATCCCACGCACAGGTATATCTCCGGGAGATGGTGACACAAAATATTAGGTCATTTGTACCAGTATGGCGGTTCTTCAGGGGTCTGATTACGGAATGACAAAAAAGAAAATGATGGTCATAGCGCTGGTACCGGCGGCCCAATCGTGTGGGCGTTAATCGAACTTGTCAGAAAAATAACGAGTGTCGAACGATTTATTCCACAAAAATGCTTGTATTTTCCGATAGTCGACAAAAAAGGAGTAGGCGGTAGCGTATTGCCATACTTCTCCGGTGTGACTTACAGCCTGCCATACCGACACGAATACATTAATCGATTCAACCATTCTTACCATGCTAATTTTTGCGCACCTAATCATCGTCGAGTAGCCATTCACGGAAATCACCTTGCCATACGTTTCCGACGGTTCCGAATGGCCGCCATACCTCCGCAAGGGAGTAAATTTTTTTTGCTAAACGATTTGTACCAACCTGAAACTTTTTTTAACAGTTCTCTGTATGATCATAAATAGAAGTCTGATCATGCCATACCTGTGGGAGGTGGCGAATAATATGTACAATATTTTTTAAAAATTCTAAGATTTATTCGTAATTCAAACGATTTGTACCAGTATGGCACTGATTTTTCCTGTAAGTTTGATGTTTAACGAATATAAATACAATATTTCAAACACCTAGGTGGCGGCAATCTTGTCTTATAACCAGATGTTATGTCGTATAATATTGTACGGCTATCGGCGCTCGAAAGATTTCTAGAATTGTCTTGGCTCATCATCTTGTTCGTAGACATATTACAGGTGCGCTATTTCGATAAATGGTTTTAAGATTGTATTGGATGTCGACATATCAGAGCGAGTGTGGTCACGCACGGTATAGGCTTATTTTTCAGCACCTAAAAAAATTGCAGAAAATAATTTTTTCTAGTCCACCATTTTGGTACTTCGCCATAAGTACAGTGTAATTTTTCCAAAGCATAGTTTTTTTTAAAGCTTGGAAAATTTAAAATGCCATACTGTTACAATTCATTTCAACTATTTTTTCATATCGTACTCGCGTGTAACATACCCATAGTTACAGTACGGGATAATTTGTTTTGGGTTGAATTTTATCCAAACGAACTGTACCAAATGATTTTATGTTTTGTACCTTGACACGTTTTCAAGTGCACCTTGAAAACGTGTCGAAAAATCAAGTTTTTCAAGTATGGCACCACTTTTTCCCTCTACTAGAAGTATGGCACATATAATAATGGTTACATTGTATCATATAATTTCCAAAAATCCAAATGCGATACTGGTACAAATCGTCAATTTTTTTTTCAAATCTTGGCTTAAGTCCGACAGTCGTCCGCCTCATGGTTACAATATGGAATAATTTTTTTTAGGTAGAATTACATCCAAACGAACAGAATACCATGATTCCATGATGTAAAAAATGATTTTACGTATTTAACAGGGTGTCACGTCAATTGGACGCACGACTATTGGTCGCAGTCAATTGGACGCGCGACATTTGGACGCAAGGACAACTGGACGCAGGGACAACTGGGCGCAGGGACGACTGTGCGCCAAAATCACAAAATTATTAATTATAATAAAATGAATGTCGGGGCGTGGCGCAGTGGTTAGAGCGTCCGACTTTGGGTCGAAAGGTCCGGAGTTCGAGCCCCAGTTGCGGCTGTGATTTTTTAATTTAATTTGACCGATTAAATTATTAAGATCTCGTGGCAGGACTGGGGTGAGTCCTGCACGAATCACTGTTGCGTTCCAATTAACAGTGCTGCTCCTAAAGTGGCGCATGGAATAAGTAACAAGGCCTATCCAGAACACGTGGCTAATGACCTTAGCACTCGATGCCAAAATACAAAAAAAAAAAAATAATGAATTTTTCTTCAAGTTCCAAGCTCCCAACTTGCGAGCTAGGTTAGTTCGGTCCGGTTAGATCAGACTAATAAAATACTACACTTAAAATGAATTTTTATTCAACTTCCAAGCTCCCAACTTGCGAGCTAGGTTAGTTCGGTCAGGTTAGATCAGACTAATGAAATACTACACTCAAAATTAATTTATGATAATTATTATGACTGGTAGATATTTTTATGGCGCCCAGTCGTCCCTGCGCCCAGTCGTCCCTGCGACGGTAGTCCTTGCATCCAATTGTCGCCGAGTCCAACTGTTGCCGCCTCCAACTGTCGTGACGTCCAATTGTCGCCGCGACCAATTCTCCGCGTCCAATTTTCGTGCGCCCAATTGACCGCGTCGAATTGTCGGTAATCCATTTTAGTCATATTTTCAAATCGTGTCGAATAAATGAGTTTTTCAAGTGTGGCAGCACTTTTCCCCTTTCCAGACGTATGGGAAATATGATAACGGTCACATTTTATCAAAAACTTTCCAAAAATCCAAATGCAATACTGGTACAAATCGTTTAGCAAAATAATTACTCCCTTGCGGTGGTATGGCGGCCATTGGGAACCGTAGGAAACGTATGGCAAGGTGATTTTTCGTGAATGGCTACTCGATGACGATTAGCTGCGAAAAAATCAGCATGGTAGAAACAGTTGAATTATTTTCTTTTTAAATTAATGTATTCGTGTTGGTATGGCGGGCTGTAAGTCACACCGGACAAGTATGGTATTATGCTACCGCCTACTTCTATTCAAATTTATATTTCAAACACAGAGGAGTTTTCAAGAAACAAAACACATTTCTGTCGCCTACAAATAGACTGAAACTATAATGTCTTACCAAAATATAACTTGTTGGTTTTGGATTAGAGCTAGCAAAAAATACCGAAAAACATTTTCTTTTCCAGAAAGTGGTATGATAAGATACATTGGGCATCTGAGCCCACGTGTTATCGGGTCAGCCTGGGTGGCTGGACCAGGCATGAGGTGGAGTGTTTAGTGGGTATACCTGAGGGGGATTCAATTCGGACTTAGGGAGTCCCACACTACCTTATTGGATGTGTGAAACAGGCCATAAAGGGTTTCAACCACCTCGTTCGAATAATAAAAAATGTTCACTATAACCAACCAGATGAAAACGTAATGGAAATAAAGGTGGTAATGTCAAGAACCAGAAAAATCAGAAGCCAAAGTTATGACTCAATGTAAGCAAAACTGATTCATCGTCTAATAATCGCCGATCCCACCTCGTACATTTATAGATAGAGTGAGTGACGACCTTCACATGATCCTGTCTTCGAGTCATTTAACCAACGTTTTAACATTTCTTTGTTTTGCTGTCTGTAACACTTTTTTGCGCTGCGTCCCTCACCAAAGCCAAGCTGTATATGTGTGATAGGAATATCAACGGGGGCTATGGGAGCAAAAAACTCCCGGCAGTCGAGCATCGCGCGAGCCGTCTTTCTTTTTTTTTTCTTCTTTTGATTCATTTAGCGATCGGCTAGTTCACCTTTCATTGTTTGATTAGTGAGTTATTTTGCAGAAGGTTGGTCGATCTGACCGCTTGTTGTGACGAGTCCATGCATAGGGGTTCATGATTGAAAAAAGCGAGTTTGAGATATGTTCTGGAAAATTACGCCCATATGAAGTTCATAATGCTTGTAATTAGACCTGTTGAATGAAGGTCAGCCCCAGTTAGCAAAAAATATCATATTATGATACAGTTGCACGAGTGAGACTTTGAAGCACGCGCAAAGAGTTTAAGGGCACGACACTGAGCGGAGTGTCCTTAAACGTTGCCAGTGTTTTAGAGGCACCTGTAGACTTGTATCATCCTCTATTTTTTATTATGTCTGTATCACGATTTCAAAAACAATTCTGGAAATTAATTTTAGATCGGAATAATGCGCCTTACATATTTTATTACATTTTTTATAGTTTTATATTGACATTTTATACAGGGTCGCTGATTTGTATGTAAACGGTCGATTATCTCTTAAAGTAAGATAGCTAGCGAAAAATTTTAAGATAGAAAAGTTCCAGGGTTTTTCAAAATCCATCATGTTAACGAAAAGTTAAGTATACAGGGTTAGTCAAAAAGTCAGGACGAAAAAAAGTTGATTTTTCTCTAATGGGACACCCTGTATATTATTCCATATATCAATTTTGCTTGGAATTCTAAACAAAATTGAAACAGCACATCATTTCCTAAACTCAATCGTTTTCGAGATATCGAATTTTGAAAATAACCTGTTACTACTCTCATATTTATTAAAGAAAAAGCACGAAATAATGGATATTCATTATGAAAGTCACACAAGGTGGTGTATGATTACAATTTAATTATAATTTTTTAACAGAAAATAAAAAACCATATTTCTTCAGGGTTGATAAAAATGCATGAAACGATAAAATGTATTTTTTAAAGAATGTCTAAGATATTTGAAATTTTATGAAACAATAGTTATGCCAGGAGAAAAAGAGAGAAAACAAGTTTTAATAAACAACACATTTTTCTTTGGACTTCCATTTAATAAGGTGCTCAAAGTGTTTACCATTTACCTCCTGACAGTAATGAACTCGCTGAACAAAATTTTGTAGTGAATCTAAAACCATGTGAGGAGGAATGGTAGAAATTTCATGCCTTATTCTTTCTTGCAACTCTTCGATATTTGGCGGCCTACTTTTGTAAACTACATTTTTTATGTGACCCCATAAAAAAAGTCAAGTGGGGTCATATCGGGAGACCTAGCTGGCCATTCAATTGCTCCCCTGCGCCCAATCCATTTATCAGGAAAAGTTTCATCTAGATTTGCCTGTACCAAACGTCTAAAATGTGGAGAAGCCCCATCTTGTTGAAACCATATTTGTTTTGCCAGCAAGTTGGGATTGTTATTATTCGGGAATAATCGTCTAAGCTCTGGAATAATATGCTATTGTAAAAGTGACAAATATCGTTCAGAGGTCATATTTCCGTTAATAAAATAAGGTCCTATGACGTGTCCACCAATAATGCCACAGCGGACATTTACTTTTTGTGGCCGTTGAGTGTGAACTTCCTCAATCCAATGTGGATTTTGGTCTGACCAATACCTACAGTTGTGTCGATTTACGTGCCCGTTTAAACAAAATGTAGATTCGTCAGAAAACAATATGTGGTTGACAAAAATGACATTTTCATTTAATTTATCCATAATAACTTGACAGAACTCGATTCTACGATCAAAATCGTCTTCACTCAATGAATTTTATATGGATGGAATTTTTGCGGTTTGCAAATTTTTTGAATGGAATATCGACTCATGTTATGATTCAAAGCCCTCTGTTGTGCTGAATTTATTGGATTTTCCACCACATCTAACATGACATTCAAAGAATTTTCTTCATTTGTAACGCTTACTGATCTTCCACTTTTTGGTGGATCTTTGACACAACGCTGAAGAAGGACTACAATTGAACAAGGTTTGGCTTCCAGTTCCCAAAAATTCTCAATTAGCTCCCTACCCACAAAATAACGGTACGAACGATTCTATGATGTCTTCTAACGCTATGGACCAATCAGATGTAAGAACGTCAAATCACAGGAATTTATTGAGACAACGTATAACAAATGTCAAGCATTTGACAGCGACTACAGAAAGCGAAAATTTTTAAAATAACTCTTGAAAATGCTAACCACTCGTGTTGGCGAAACGTCGAGTTCTTTTCTGAAAACACGTCGGCCTTACTACCCGAAGAACCACCATGTAAGTGACGATGGCCGCGAAAGCCTTTCACAATTTATCACAACGCTGCAATGTTTTTGAATCGGTTGATTTAGAAATGGGTTCCCGATTGGGATGCAATTCATTAAAAATATCCACTACTTGGTCACAACTTCGTCTTCTATCACCGTATCCTATGATCATTAAAATTTCAATACGCTCAGTATCAGATAAACGTGCCATTTGTGCGCGAAAATTATTTACACTAAATGTATTTTTGACATGTGTTGTCAAGATCATCACTGATAGACAAAAGAACGACGCGGCGTTGTTATGGAGCTGGAAACTTTCAAAGGTAACTTGATGGACTATGAACCCAATGGACTAAAACATTTTTGGATAATTTATTAGAACCTTATTTTCAAAATTCGATATCTCGAAAACTGTTGAATTTAGGAAATGATGTGCTGGATAAATTTTGTTCAGAATTTTGAGAAAAATATAAATGTGAAATAATATACAGGGTGTCCCATTAGAGAAAAAGCAACTTTGTTTCGTCTTGACTTTATGACTGACCCTGTATACTTAATTTTTCGTTAATATGATGGATTTCAAAAAACCCTAGAACTTTTGTATTTTAACATTTTCGCTAACTATCTTACTTTAGGAAATAATCGACCGCTTCCATACACATCAGCGATCCTGTATAATGAAACTGAGAACTTAAAGAGTTGTTATCTATAGCAACAACCTTTCTACACGATATGTTTTAATTTTGGAGATATCGCTCGCTCTTCACTGCATTTTGAAAAGGAATACGATGCAGGTACAAAAAAAAAACATAATTTTTCACTACAGTATTCACTAATTATTTCGTCAAATATTGCAAAGAAACTACAAGTAGGAACACATCCGTAGTTTCGAAAAAGCAATGAATAATTTTTGGTAATACTTGATAGCAAGATATTTTTTTTCAGAAAATTTCACTCATGTGTTAAAATGTCCACAAGAGGTGTGGAATTATCGCTGAATTACAGCTGTAATCCACCATCTTTATTGCTTCATCGCTGTAATTCAGTGCGCTAGGTGACAATTCAACTGAAGTGACTGATGAATGACAGCACATGCCAACTCCAAATCTATTGCGAGCTACGTACAGATAGATAAAGAACAACATCAGGCTATCGTTGAAAAAATGCGTAGCAATGAAAATCTACAACCTTGCGAGCCACGAGGAGGTTCAAGATCAATTTCAGTTAAGGAAAAAACAAATAAAAGTGTTTGCAATATCACCTAGAATAATATAGTAGGCGAGAACACGAAATTTCAAAAATATTTTTAGTGGTTTCTGCAGCTTGTGAAAACTCTGTTTAATCTTAAATAAATATTCGAAGTCGACAAAATTCAAATAGCTTCTTTCTCGCGTCATTGCAAATTGTTGTGACGTACTCTCCCGAAAATCCCGAGCAACGTATAGCATTTCCGTTTTACATCACAATCAACCCGAATAGAATACGCCCTTCGGCTGATTGGGCTCTGGAGAGTACGTCACAAAGAGTGCCAGTATTAGTAGCTTTGAAATTTGCTGATTTTCAAAAACGAATGGCTGTAATTGAAATTTCACCTTAAAACTATTTTCTGGGTTCATTTACATATACGTTGTGTATTTTTAAGCATATTTGGATAGATAATTTCACTAGCCGTATGAAATCCCCCTTTCCTGTAATATTAGGACAAATAAGGGACGTATGTCTCGATAATACGCAGTTCCTTCTTTTTGAGCCGGTTATACCACTTTGTCATGGAAACCAAGTATTCAAACAACAACGGAGAATATAATATCATTTTGTTACAAATATGAATGTCAGTCTGACAGACTTCATGTCCATGAGGCATTGTCTATATCTATTGAAGAATGCACGACAATGGAACTTCTCTACTTTGTTGATTCGTGAAATTATCTCAAAAACTAATCCTGCTCACAATAGTATCGATAATTCTGTCAGAAATCTCATACTCGATGAAATTGCTTTGAGGTTATACAACTCGTCCTAAAGAACTCGCGGTGTTATCAAGTAATTTGATCTTGTTGATTTCTGACAGATGAGACCTGCTAACGGACAGTGCAACGATTTTTGATGTTTCAGAAAAACATCGTCCATGAAAATATCACTAAAACAGAGGGAGATCGACGTCCTTTTTACGATGCCCCAAAGAAGTGTGTGAGCTTGTAAGCGAAGCATCACCTATAAGAAGAATTTCTCGTTGTGAATAGGATTTGAAAATTTCAGTGAATATTTATGGACTGTACTCCATATATTATGTGAACAGTATACCAGGTTAGGTCCGATATGTGCCTTATAAATCATAATCATATGACCGGCAGAGAAATATAGCAGAAAACTAATTTTTGGAGAGGCATTTTTGGCAATATGGACCTCACATCGTTTTCTAAAGGAAGGGTACTGCTGAAGGTAATAACGAGCATCGATCAAGAGGAACTCTGTACGGATACTCCGGAAATAATTTCTCTAGCCACTATGAAATGAGCCTTACTACTTACAACAAAAAAGACATATTCGTGTTTTGTTTCGTATAGAATTCCAAGTTGTTGGATACCCATTCTACACCTTTTTCATATGTAATTCAGAAAATATAACTTGTAATTCAGATTAGTAAATTGTATTTCAGAAACCGTAACATGTAATTCAGATTACCGGCAAATTTAGGTATTGTAATAAAATAATTTCGCTTTTGGACTAGGGTTGGATATTTTGAATATGCAATTTTCGTAAAGTACTGAATAATGGGATTCAGGGTTGAAATTTTCAACCCTAAAATTTTGAATATTCATTTCAAATTGGTTCTAGCATACACAGATTTTGAATGTCCATTTTTTGTTGTAAAAGGACTATTCCATTAGAGAATTGTTGACCTCCGTTGGGATACCGTGGTGGAATTTTCAACCCTACTATCGGGGGAGCCAGGTGGTGCATTGAGCACTTATCTTAAAAATTCGACTTATGAGTGAAGTCGTCGTCGGAGCACTAACAGATTTTGTCAAAATGTTGCAAATCACTTCTCCTTTACTGTTTGATCAGAAAATTCGACTTCCCGTTTGAGGATTTTTCCACTTCGGAGGGTTGTTGAGGGTAGTTTCTGATTCACAAATTATTTCACCCGATAGAGCGTGTTCAGTAGCTGTAGAATAATTCATTTTTGTCCAAAAAAAAATCGAGCAACGGGTTTTTAAACTGTTTGAGGAATTTTCCACTTCGGAGGGTTGTTGAGGGTGGTTTTTGAATCACAAATTATTTTACCCCATAGAACGTGTACAGTAGCTGTAGAATAATGCATTTCCGCCAAAAAACATCGAGCAACGAGTTTATAAACTGTTTCAGGATATTTCAACTTCAAAGGGTTGTGAGGGGTAGTTTTTGATTCACAAATTAGTTCACCCTACAGAGCGTGTTCAGTAGCTGTAGAATAATGCATTTCCGTCAAAATACCTCGAGCAACGGGTAATTCAACTGTTTCAAGATTTTTCTAATTTAGAGGGGTGTGGAGGGGTAGTTTTTGATTCACAAATTATTTAACCCCATGGAACATATTCAGGAGGTTCACAATAGTTCATTTTCGTCGAAAAACCTGGAGCAACGGTTACACTTGAAGCAAAAAAAAAAAGAAAAAAAACCGTTGCTGGAAAAACCGTTGCTGCTTTCACACCCGTGGTCTTCATTAGTTTTTCATAAATTCAATGAGAAAGGTTCAGGGTTTTGTTTGTTTGACTTGATTGATTTTTTGAGATATGCGTCAATATGCAATGAGGGTCTGTATAGATTTTGACAAGGAACGGAAATTGCATAACGATTTCCCGGGCAATTTTCCGAAAAGAAAAAAACACGAATAAAAACCGTACCGATGACTGAAACGAAATTTTTGATGCAATGGATAGAGCTGGAAAATGCAAACAAATCATGTCACAAGAAAATTTCTGAAAAAATGATTGGAAAACTGAGGAAACTTTAAAAATATGAATAAAAAAATTGAAATTTTTTAAAATTCGAAATATCTCGGAAACGCTCAAAATTTTCCAAATTTATCAGAAAATCTTTTTTGATTGCCTTCAGAAAATCTACAAAAAATGTGAATGAATTTTTTCCATAAAATCAATGTACCGTGAAATAATCCAAAAAAACCGGGGAATCGATAGATCTCCCAAACTATTGAAAAAATCCAAATTGTTTTTTTGCAGCAAATACCTTTCGAGAAAATCTACCTACTCTTCAAATTTCAGTTTTTAGAATTCGTTAACAGAGCGGGGAAAAAATAAAATCGAAAAAAATGGGACTTGGAAACTTTTTTATAAAAGCATCAAAATCTTAAAACAAAACGAGATATCGAAAAGTTTGTACGAACAATTTCATTGTACTAACTCAGTACTACAAAAAACTACGTATGATTTTTTTTTATATTTCAAACCTATATTCCACCTAGTCTTCTGGCAATTTTTTCTCCCCTTATTTGTATTACATCCGATTATTCTGCCAATTTCCAGCCTTGCACCTTATAACTTATTTTACGTAAAAAATGCATATTTAACCCTCTACCCTCGCGTTATTCTTCCGGGGTGCCTTCTGGCTACGTTGGTGACACCCGAACCTATAAATGCTAAAATTCACTTTGCACCGAGTCACCCGTATTTCTACCTAGTCAGCTCTCCGTCTAATACGGGTTGTTCTTGGTTTCTGAATTACAGTTGACACTTTCTGAATTACAACTCACGCTTTCTGAATTACATGTCACACTTTCTGATTAACAATTCACTAATCTGAATTACAAGTTACACAATCTGAAATACAACTTACCAATCTGAATTACATGTTACGGTTTCTGAAATACAATTTACTAATCTGAATTACATGTTACGGTTTCTGAATTACAATTTACTATTCTGAATTACAAATTAAACTTTCTGAAATACATGTTATACTTTCTGAATTACAATTGAAAAAGGTGTAGAATTTCTGCCACGTCGGATGCAACTCCGTAAACCACCACGTTGAGTGATCAGTCTGAGATAAAGCTAAATAGCAAGAAGCACAAGATGGGGGGGGGGGGGCAAGCCTTGAGATGTAAGCTTGTCCCCGGGGCCAAACGCGATCAAACGCTTTGGAAATATGTAATGTTATAGCCAGGGTTCCACCATATTCTTCTTATGCTAACATATTATATGTGAGACATAAGCAAACTGCTCATTAGTTGCTCTTTGGTGCTGGAAATCATATTGCCGATAATTCACAATTCATGTGCGTTTTAGACATTCATGGCCTCGATGTTAATGGCTTCTTCCGTAGCTAGGTGGGGTATTTTTCTATTTTTTTGACACTGGTTGTACTTTTGCCATTTTCTGTTTGGACGGAAATACGCCCATATCATATCAGAGGTTTGATAACTTGCAAAGAACTGGTGCTGGTCAAATCCACTAGCTGTGTTTTGTCTGATAGTTCGTTGGCGAAAAGTGTTATCAGGAATATGACTTCCAATAGGTGGTTTTTCCAATGAATTCAGAGTAGAATTTGTCGGCAAAAAACTAGCGAGACCCGGTGGGATACTTAACGAGTTTTGATCGTATCTTCGCGTTGTTAGCCTCTTTCGAGGATTCGATTTCGTCTTCTTGCATAACATACTCTGATCGATGATATGCTGTCTGATTGACAACTCTGTAGCAAGTTTTCCCTGAGCCAGGGTTTATCAGATGATCTTCTTCATTATGATTTCAGAAAACTTTGTAGCTGCAATGTGCAGCATCTCCAAAAAATGATTTTGGTTCCCTATTTTTGATTCTCTATTGAAAATTATGGAGACGAATATTATGATTATAACACTGATTTTGTTAAAAAAATCGGGGGTTGTTTTGAGGTAATTCCGAAAACGGATTTAATATCAAAACGATGAAGTTCAGAAGGATCAAGTTGTTTCAATATCAGTCCGGTCTACTAATCGTATTGATAATCGATCTGTCACCAGTTCTTTACGAATTATCCGATCTCTCTTATAATTTTGGGGTATTTCCGTCCAACTGGAAAATTGCGTACAATTGAGTACAATCAGTCCTCAAAAACAGGGATAAAACGCTACCTAGCAACTACAGACCTATTGCAATACTATCTGTTATTTCGAAGGTCATGGAAAAAGCAATCAAATCAATCTTATGAAATGTCTAGAATGGTCAGGAATTGCGATGGATTCACAAATACGATTTCCGTCATCAGAGCTCAACTGGTGACATGGTTGAGTTTGTATCTCACATATATAAAATTCTAGCAGTGGCAATAGATATCTCCAAGGCGAATGATTGCGTTTGGCAACAATGACTCCTCGCCAAGTTTTCATCTTATGGCTTGCCTCGCAGTTGTCTTCTTTGTTATCAAGCTTTCATAAGACAGATATCTCCACGTGGTGGTTGATAGAGTTTGATCTGACACTCTACTTTTAAATTCTGGTGTTCCGCGGGGATCCATTTTAGCATGAACCGGAATAATAGGTTGCCTACGTACTGGCGCTGCTGAACTCGGTTCACCGATGTTTCGCTGTACATTGAAATCTACCGTTTTTTGCGCGGTTTCTTTCACAGGTATGTTTTCTCGTTGATTCGAACGAAGTTCTTTCGATTTCTGAACTTGATGAACGTGACAAGCAAAAAAGTTCTCAAATATTAATTTTGATTAAGATTTCTCGGGTATGGTGTAGGTAATTTTTAATAATAATTGTGGCCTGTTGTCGAAGCTCTTTGTTATATTTTATTTAGTTCAATCAAGTGTGAAATTACATCAAATATTGTCGAATAGAAGTTGGTTGACGTTTCCTGAGTTTTTGTGAAATTATTGGCATACGCACGAATCCTTGACTCAGTCCCTATCACTTTGGGACTGTTTTGTGACAAAAACCAACACTGTTTCTTCTTCACATCAATGATCTGTTGGGAGCTACCTCCTGCCCAGTGCATAGCTTTGCGGATGATACCGCATTCTCCTCCAAAGTTCAGATATCAGTCCGTGAAGAGAACAGTATAGGAACGTGAACAATTTGAATAGGGACCTAAATAGCAAAAATTCTAGAACGGAGGTCCAACAACTTGGTATAATTCAATGCGAATAAAACCCTAGCATGCCTTTTCTCTCGAATGGCCGAACTCACAGTAACCAACGTAATTATGTCAGAAGCGTCCGTACCAATGTACCAATGAAGTCCTGCACTTCGATGCTCGATATTACCATCAGCAGTATCCTGTTATGGAAAGGGCCATGTGAGGTACATTGCCAAAAGTGCTCCTCAAAAACTTGGTTTCCTGATTCGTGACGAGAACTATTTCACTTCCCTTCAGTTGATTATGATTTCACAGATCCGACGTGTCTTGGAATACTGTTCCCATATATGGAGTGCAGCACCAAAACCCACACTCAAACTTTCAGACTCTGTCCAAAGAAGATCAATTCGTCTCGTCGGTGATGCTGAGCTTACAAGCTCACTTTCTTCTCTGGGAAACCGCAAAAAGGTTGGCGATCTGTATCTGATTTACAGATATCTTCATAGACGATGCTGTTCTGAAATATCATCAATTGTTCGACCGTTAGCAGTTCCATCGAGACTGACCCGTCGTGGTCAGAATTCCCAACCCTATTTCGTTACTTTGGGCTCCCCAGGGCTCTTCCTTCCTACGAACGGCAGAGCGGAACACCAATTCCTACCTACTTGAACTCGGCTATCATGATGTTTTCTTCTTGAGAAGTAAAACATGAAAATTTAACTTTTGAATCGATCAGTAAGTAATAATTTCAGAGGGTGGCCCCGCTTTCAAACTGCCTACTCTGTATAATCTTGGTGTAACAATTCCTTTTGCGAGTGAAGAAAAATATCTGGGAATGACCCTGAAAACTTAATTGGAACTCGCACTTGGAAAAGACTATCCGGAAGGCTAGCCTATCATTATGGAAATGCCGCAGAATATGTGGCAAAACATGGGGCATGTCACCAAAACACGTATATTGTTTGTACGTGACCGTCATACGTTCAATGATAACGTATGGCTCTACAGTCTGGTGGAGCAAGGGTCATAAAAAAATGGCCATTGCTAAACTTAACGGACTACAGAGACAAGCGTGCCTGGCGATTACTGGAAGCATTCGCTCCACGCCAACGGCAGCAATGGAAGTCCTCCTTGAATTACTTTCTCTCCACATAGTTCTGCAAGATGGGCGACATACAGACTCTACTAGGTGGCCATTAGTCTTCCGCAGGCATGTGTCATGAGCGGCAGCAACATGCTGGAGGGCATTATAGCTCACAACATTCTAGGAATGCCCTCAGACATCATGCCTAAAACTATCAACCTTCACACGTCCTACACTGTGGTCTTTCCCGAAAGAGAAGACTGGGTCCGGAATGAAACCAACCTATGTATGGCAAATGAACGTTGGTTCACCGATGGTTCCAAAACTCAGGAAGGCATCGGAGCAGGAATATATGGGATGAACCCAGTAGTGAAACGCTCGTTCAGTATGGGTAAACTAGCTACGATATTTCAGGTAGAGGTATATGCCATTGAAATGTGTGCCAGATAGCTGGAAAATCGACACCACACACGAAAAACAATAAAAATATTTTTTCTACATTCATGCAAATAGCAAAACTTTATTGAACTATATTCAGTGGAAAAAGAAGTTCTTTATTGCACTAGTGCAATAAAGATTTTATTGCACTCATCTGTCATTCTACTTCAACGTGCTGTCATCATGACAAACATAAACGTTTAAACCTACTACATATTTAGCAGATATTCTGTGAGATTGGCAATAGGTACTTCACTACGAAATATTCATATTGAAAATTGCACCAATTGTTCATTCACTTTCAACATTGATGGTAAAAATAAAGTTTGAGTTAAATTGTTCGTAACGTATTAGTTCCTGTTTCAATGCAAATCGATATTATTAATAAATTATTCAAGTTGCGCTTTTCATTTTCCTACACCTAGTGCCGCACCTCAATGAATCATTTTTTGCTTTTTGCATGAACGTAGAAAAAATGTTGTATGCAACTCGTGCAAAAATTGTTTATTGCACTCAACGTGTTGTCCAACTCGGCCTAACGGCCTCGTCTGCCAATTTCACGTCGAGTGCAATAAACATTCACTTTTTGCACTTGTTGCATAAATAACTATTCTGATAGTCAAGCAGCACTTAACGCGCTTGAATCCAACTGCTTTAGATCTAGGGCAGTATGGAACTGCAAAGACACCTTAAACCGACTGGCGCAACGCAACAACGTTACCCTAGTCTGGATACCAGGTCACACAGGCCTAGAAGGAGACGAAATAGCGGACGCCCTAGCAAAAGGGGGGGGGGCGAAACAACGTTCACTGCACCAGAACCGGTTTAGCATATAGCACTGCCAAGAATGTCATAACAGCTTGGGCAGACAATAAAAGACTCGCGTACTGGCGTAGTCTACCGGGCCTAGCCCATTCCAAAGCATTTTTTTGCTTGTACAAGGAAAAAAACAGGACTCTGACAAACTGCTAGAACTCAGTAGAGCGCATCCCAGAGTTGTAGTAGGTTTGCTTACTGGCCACTGCAAACTCAAACAACACATGCATAAAATCGGACTTGCACTGGCTATGCATGGAGGATGATGAAACGACTAAACACATTCTGTGTACATGCCCTGCAGCGGCCAGAACCAGATTCTCAATGTTTGGCGATACGACAGTAAGGCCAGAAAACCTGGTAAATTGTTCTCCCAATGTATTCCTCAATTTCGTCAAGAGATTGGATATACCTACTGGGGAGAAATATAACCATAGGGTGAGCCACAATAGGCCATTGGCCGCAGTGGAGTGCCTGATACGGGCCTACTCACGTTCAAACCTAACCTAACCTAACCTGTATAATCTCCAGTAAAAGCCAAAGCTTTGTGAATAGCAAGTCTATGCACAAAAAATATTCCTAACAGTTGAAAACATTTACTAATGAATATTTCTCGTGACATGGAAAACAATCCAGCTAAAACACTTCAGCTGTGAAGGGAGTTCAATTGAGAAAGTCATTTGCGAATTCGTTACACTTACATAAATGAGTAAACGTTAGGTAAATATTAGAAAATGAATAAAATGGATGTAATGAGCTTGCAAACTGGCAAATAGATAGAAGTAAAACAGTGGCGCTTCAAAACTACTTCGTAAGAGGACATGCCAGTGTCATATTCAGTACTATTTTGTGAGCGAAGTATTTTGCTGGGATGTTGATACCAAAAATTCAAATAAACTCGCGACTGGAGGAGTTTACTATGGTAAAATTTTAATTAAATAGGTTTTGAACTAAATATGAGATTATATTTCCGAAAACAATGTAGGAGGAGGGGGCACATTCGGCCAAGGGGCACAATCAGCCGTTTCTATTCAAACTTCTCTTTTCAAATTTCCCGCGTATATTTTATACACAAATGTTGGCATTTGTCATTTCGCCATTGACCAGTAAGTTTTCCACAAGTTTAGTACGCGTCTTTCAATTTGATGATCGAAAAGTGATTTTGTGTTGAAAAGGTAAGTTTTTAACATTCTTTCGTTTTCTAGCATTTCTCCTTTTGTATTCCATATCATGCTATAAGAATTGGGCTATAAATACTTCAATATATATACTTTCATTTCATTTGCTAACCTCACATAGATTGTTGCCCGTGTTGCCACGTTGAATATTTATGTTGACAAAACCCGTCCGGGGCACTTTCGGACATCCCACTGGGGCAGATTCAGCCGATGGCCGAAAGTGCCCCAGAAGCTTGGCAGACTCTCATAAAAATAGTATATACAGCATAAATATCTTTTCAGATGGTTCGAACGTATAAACCCAAAACAGATAGGGCCAATTTAGATGAGGATACCATAGATCGGGCTTTGAGACAAGTTCTGACGAAGAATATGGGTCAGAGGGAAGCATCCAGAGTTTTTGGAATAAAGAGACAGACATTACAGTCACGTATTAAAAACATTTTCAAAACCATGACTGCCGAAGAGTACTTAGAGAAACATGATGATAGGTCTGAAAGTGATTCGAAACGGAAAAATAAATACGCTACCAGAACAATTTTTTCGGTATCTGAAGAAGAAATGCTGGTAAACTATATAAAGCAATGTGCGAACATAAATTATGGTTTAACTCGTGTGCAGTTAAGAGTTTTTGTATACGAATACGCAATTAATTTGCCTCACTGCAAATATCCAGATAGTTGGCGTATCAATAAAAAAGCGGGTACGGATTGGCTGCATGGATTTATGCGGAGACATGCAACCCTCTTGTCTCTCAGAAAACCCGAAAACACAAGTCTGGCTAGAGGAATTGGTTTCAATAAATCGAGGGTTGAAGAGTTTTTTCAGAACTATAAAAATGTTTTGAACAAGTATAAATTCACAGCCGAACGAATTTATAATTTAGACGAAACCGGTGTAACGACTGTTCTCAATCCACCAAAAATCATTGCTCCTAAAGGAAAGAAACAAGTAGGTCTTATATCATCAGCTGAGCGAGGGGAATTGGTTACTGTTGTTGGAATTATCAGTGCTACTGGAGCTGTACTTCCACCTGTCTATATTTTTCCCCGAATACGAAATATAGAAGATTTTTTAGAAGGAGGTCCTCTTTTGAGTGTCGCGTTTGGAAATAAGTCTGGTTGGATGACAGGTGATATATTTGTCAAAACTTTGGAGCACGTTGTCAAATTTACAAAATGCAACAAAGAAAATAAAATTCTGTTACTTTTAGACAACCATGAGTCGCATGTAACCTTGACATCTATCATGTACGCCAGAGACAACGGTATTGTTTTTCTTTCTTTCCCGCCCCATACTTCCCACAAGCTCCAACCCCTTGATATTGGAGTTTTTGGCCCTTTTAAGGGAAGATGTGCTGTGTCTTTCAATGACTGGATGTCTAGTAATCCTGGCAAAACTATTACTGTTAAGCTCGTTCCTAAACTGACGAAGGCTCCATTTTTAGAGTCATTTTCTCCAAATAATATAACGAAGTCATTCGAAAAACCAGGAATTTGGCCTGTGAATTCTTTGGCTTTTAATGACAGTGATTTTGATGCTACTTTCGTATATCGTGAATCATCCATTGAAAATCAAAGAGAATGTTCAATTGTCAATCAAGTAAATGATGATGCAAGAGATAAACCATCTACATCTAAAGCAGCACCTGTTATTGCTGATGGCGGGGATGAAATGCAAAAATCGGAGACACGAGAGGAAGAAAAAGAACGAAACATGATCTTAGTTGTAAATCCTGAAGCTATTCGACCATTCCCAAAAGTTGAAAAACCCAAGAGTGTAAGACGACCTAAAGCTAACCAAGGGAAGTCAAGAGTTTATACTGAGACACCTGAAAAAAACAGAATAGAAGAAATCGAGAAAGAAAGAAAGGAAAAGCAAGATCGGAAGTCTGAAAAGCAAAACCGAAAATGTGAAAAACAAACAAAAAGGACAAAAAGAAGTTGTGAAGTTCATAGAAGCGAACGTGATGTAAATGAAATAAAGAAAATAAGACAAGTTAAAAAAAAAGTCTTTGCTAGTTCCAGCAGTGAGTCGGAGAAATCAGATATAGACTATGACAGTGAAACTGATGATAACATGAGCTTAAAATCGTTTGATGGTGAAGAGAATATTGAACTGAACAGCTATATTTTAGTTAAATTTTCTTTAAAAAGTACTGTCATGTATTACATTGGCTGTGTAAAAAGTATTATCCCAGATTCAGATAAATCATTCGAAGTGAAATACCTTAGACGTAGAGAAACAAGCAATAAATTTTACTTTCCTCAAGTAGATGATATTGAATCATGTAATCAGAAAGATATAATAGCTATTCTAAAAAACCCTATTTTATCTAGACGTGATTCAACTTTGACTTTCCATTATAATTTTGATGGACTTAATGTAAAATGAAGCCAAAACTAGATATTATTATTATTTTCTAATTTTTTTTGTTACTTATGTCATGATTGAATAATATAAGTTGAAAATTTCAAGAATTGTTGTTGTTTTATTTCAAATTCATATTATTTCGAATAATATTTTTCATTAATGTTAATATGCCGAAAGAGCCCCATTCCAAGGCTGAATGTGCCCCTGTATGGGGCACTTTCAGCCAAAGTGAAGAGTTTTCTCTAATCACTCACAAGAACAATATGCAATTGTTTTGTAAACTAAAACAGTTCTAAATGCATTTACAAGTAGTATAGTGACTGACCAGAATCAATAAATTTTTTCTTAATGATACAGCAAACCCATATCTTAAGGAAATGTCTTAAGGGGCCGAAAGTGCCCCCTTCTCCCCTACCAGGTATCAACGATTTCTTCAGACAAGTCATACATAGTTTCCGGAGGTTCAAGGTTATGCGATTTAATCTTGGTAGGGTTATTCGAGTCAAGAATTTCCAACATTTCAATATTTCATACTAGGTACTCCTCCATCACTTCCGGTTTTACTGGAAACGACCCCAATTTGGGAATTACAAATGGAACATCCCGTATATTTTAACTTTTTCGGATTCTAGGAACGATTCTGAGTACGACAAATAGTTTTGAGACAAAAATTTCACACAATTGAAATACCAGAAAAAATACGTTTGCATCCAGAGTGCGTTGGACGCACTTTAACCAATGTGATGGACATAAAAGATGAGCAAAAAATATTTTATAAATTTTTTTTCGCCTAGTTGAGGACCTATGGCTGTTTGAAATTTCTAATACCACTAATTTTTGAGAAAGTCGGTGTTTTTAAATGACAGGCATTCCTTAAATTCTAATAAACTAGTTCTATAGATCTGTAGATTTAATTTCGCTAACTCTCAACATTTATTTGGTCCTATTCAAGCCAAGAATTATTAAAGTAGCGTTTTTTCAAGTTACCTAAATAAGTTCCCTCAAGTGTTAATTTTTTGAATGAGAAATCATTATTTGATAGTTCAATTTGCTATAAAATTATTTCATAAAAACTTGGAATAAACTCGAGATCATTCGATATAATATATTGATGGTGAAGACATTTTTCAATCATTTCAATGAGAGTACCCTCTTCCCGGCCCGTTTTTTTCCGAAACACAATAAACAATAACAAATAACAAGGATAACAAGTCAAAACGAATAATTATTTATGTCATTTTAGGTATCGACGCACATGCGCGTTGTGCATGTCGTTCTAATCATAAGCATAAAAATTGAGAATTGCCAACTTTGAAGGTCAAATTCTTATGATTATGATTCAGACTAAAACTAAAGAAATTGCATAAATTCCCCTCCATCAAGAAACTGTAACTCGTTGAAGTAGAAAATCTTATAGCTATAATGATGGTACACGAACATTTGAATCCTTACAAAAATTCGTTCTGAATCGATGTAACGCATAGGATGCAGTTGAATTTTCGATGACGCGAAATGCATCACTTTCAGGAAAAAATAAACATTTCCAAAATACTTCGATAACAAAATCCAAATAAACTTCATCATATGTTACTCAAATAATAATTCAAATAAGATTTCGAGTACACATCTCTCTCGTTTATTTTGAAAACGAAATCATTCAATAAAACGATGTTCCGAATACTTCAAGAGACAGCCATGAGGAAGATTAAATTTTGTCAAGCAGAACATTTATGTTATAATTGTTTGAGATCTCAGCATTCAACAAAAAGTTGTCAATTGACTTCATCTAGCAGTTTTTTGTGGAGGTTTTCTTCATCCGAATATACGTTTTAATGAAATTTCAACGCCCAGTAATGACTCGCTTAACACCATAACCTCAAAACCCCAAGAAAGTTTACAAGATCAAAATACCTTTTTTCTATGACAGTGCGTAAACTGAGGTTTTATGCACTGTCCACAGTACGTAAAGTGATACTATTTAGCACAAGTGCGTAAAATCATCAACTGTGCGTCAAGTAATTGGGTGGTATGATTAAAAGGAGTATTTGCTTGTACTTCAAGTTAATGCTCCATGTTGTAGTTTTCACTTAAAAAAATCAAAGCATTTACTCCACATAATTCTTGAAGTAACACAAGTAAGTACTAGTAGCAATTACTCTATACTTTGCTTTATTTACTTTGATATATAGAGGTGCGTTTCAATTTAACGTCTGTCGTCCAGTAACGGACGACGTATGACGTCATAGTTGTTTCGTCGGGCGATATCTGTCAGATTGAATTTTGAAACGCTCTCCTAAATAGTGGGGTAAATAGTTGGCGGTCGGACGTTCCACTCAAGAATTTTGAAACGATGGAATGAAGTTGTCGGACAAGACGTTCTAATATCGAAACCTTCATAAGAAAAGTTATACGTCGGACGCACGTCGGTCGTAATATTGAAACGCACCTTAGAAGTTAATACTGCAGTAATTACTGATGTTGTCAAGTATTTCCTCCATTTGGGAGTGTTTGGTGTAGTTTTCAAGAAGCTACTCATAGACTAACATCATAGGTGGTATGATTAAAAAGAGTATTTGCTTTTACTTCGAGTTAATGCTCCATGTTAGTTTTCACTTCAAAAAAGCAAAGCATTTACTCCACATAATTCTTGAAGTAACACTAAAGTAAGTAATAGTAGCACTTACTCTATACTTTGCTTTATTTACTTCGATACATAGAAGTTAATACTGCAGTAATTACTAATGTTGTCAAGTATTTCCTCCATTTGGGAGTGTTTGGTGTAGTTTTCAAGAAGCTACTCATAGACTAACATCATAGGTGGTATGATTAAAAAGAGTATTTGCTTTTACTTCGAGTTAATGCTCCATGTTGTAGTTTTCACTTCAAAAAAGCAAAGCATTTACTCCACATAATTCTTGAAGTAACACTAAAGTAAGTACTAGTAGCACTTACTCTATACTTTGCTTTATTTACTTCGATATATAGAAGTCAATACTGCAGCAATTACCAATAGACCAACTTCATATCTTCAATGGAAAAGATGTTATGGTTTTTTATGAATTATGGAAGGAAAAGGAGGGAAATGTGTGAACGTAGAACGTATGGGGAGGTACAATATAGAAAATTATTTCGGTAAGTCAATAATTTTTGCTATATTGCTATACTATTAAGCTATGTACTTTCAGGTTCAATAAAAACAATGTGGAACGGATAGCTGAGAGTTCTTAGGAAATTATATTCAGACGAGGGGAGCAGCTTTATCAAATTTAACGAAAATGGAGGTATTTTCTTGGACATTCTTGGTATACGCTTCAGCTGCTTTCTCTTTTTCTGCTTTGATTGCTGGAGTTTGCCGTTCGTCAAAAAGTGTTTTACAATCTTCCAACAAAATAACGAATGCCATCTGAAGATCTACTTCCACATTTTCAGCAACCTCGGCACTTGGTTCAACACTATCATTACTCTCACTCATGATTATTAAGTAGCACAGAACAAACAACGACAATCGAACCAATTTGAGGTTAATCACATCCTAGTATTTACTACTGGTTTATACTTCTAACCTAAGTCAACACTTCCCATCGAAGAATTTACTTTATGTGAAATATTATACTCCACAAAATACTAGGAAGTGAAAGCTCTTACTTGAAGTACAAGCAAATACTCCTTTTAATCATATCATCCCATATCTTCAATTGAAAAGGTGTTATGGCTTTTTTCATTAATTGTGGTAAGAAAAGGATGGAAATGTGTGAACGTAGAACGTATGGGGAGGTACAATATAGAAAATTATTCCGGTAAGTCAATTAAATCAGCTAGATTGCTACTATTGAGCTCTGTACTTTTAGGATCAATAAAAACAATGTTGTGAGTTCTTAGGAAATCATATTGAGAAGAGAGGAGCAGCTTTATCTAATTTAAAGAAAATAAAGGTATTTTTAAGAGCTCTAAGTGATCCGGGGGTTTCAACAAGGAGTGGGTGTAGATGTCGGGGTACATCAAACAACTGTGTCAAAATTAATCAAAGAATTTTCACAAAAAATTGTGTACTCCCACATCTTCAGCAACCTCGGCAGTTGGTTCAACACTATCATTACTCTCACTCATGATTATTAAGTACCACAGAACAAACAACAACAATCGAACCAATTTGAGGTTAATCACGTACTAGTGTTTATTTTTTGTTTTTGTTTTTGTTTTTTTTTACGAAACTCCCAGGTTTTCGGAGAAAACCCCTCAAAAGCAGAGCTTGTGCGAGCAAGGGAGATCCGGGACCTACAGTTGAAATAAAAGTGGAATCCGAACCACTTCAGTTCAGTGACACACGACCGGGGATCGAACCCGGACCGTCTGGGTGGAAGCCAAACGCTCTAACACCTCGACCACTTCGCTTATTAGTAGTTTATACTTCTAACCTAAGTCAACACTTCCCATCGAAGAATTTACTTTATGTGAAACATTATCCTCCACAAAATACTAGGAAGTAAAAGCTCTTACTTGAAGTACAAGCAAATACTCTTATTAATCATACCACCCAGTATCTTACTCGGAAGTCATCATTTGATAATACGACGAAAACTGAAAACGTCATTGAATACAAAATTCAACAATTGCTACAATTTGTCAGTATAACTGTCGTAGAAAAACTTTGTATGATACATTTTCTTAAAGAGTTTTTTTTGTACACGCATGTTTATCAACGATAACAAAAAAAGGGGTGTTACTTTACAGTGATTCGCAGACCAGTTATTTTTCACAAAACTGTTATCATAAATTAGGTTTAACTCGCTTCAATCTCATCGTCTATCCAAGGTTTGGTGTTAATTAAGGGGATAACTTTACAAAATAACATCAAAAACTGTTAGGAAGAATAATCTAGAACTGACAGTTGATGTTATTATCCTTCCTAAGTTTTCAGCGGGGGCGAGGGGAGATGTTCAGTCTACTCCACTTAGTGAAATATGAGTAAGTTAGTGAAATCTAAATATAGGTGTTTAACCCAGTAAAGAAGACACTCATTTAGTCGCTAATTCCATTATCAAAAATAAATTATATCTGTTTTACGCGAATTTTGAGATGAAGTATGCACATTTTATGGAGCACGCTAACTTCTGATACACCGAGGAGCTTGTTTACTGATGATGTAAACAAGGTGACAGATCGGCGTCATGAAATTCTGGAATTTCATTTTTTCTTTATCAAAACATCTGAATAAGGCAGTTAATTGGTTTCATCATTTTATGTTTCCTAAGTGAATGTTATTGTCGGTTCCGGTTCATTACTGTGACATAAGAAAAACTTCAAGTGATCTCTACTCTGATTCGAAATGGCAAACATACCATCAACATATCTCCACCGTACCCTGGGACCACCTAGTAAGTTTCCAAGAAACAAAACGTTTCATGAAGATATTATTCAAAATAGTCGATAATGGAGCCACACCGATTTCCTGTTGACAGAATCAATTTTTAAACTCGAAATATGTTCTTCCACTATAGTGTTTAAGGAGTTTTATGATAGTACCTATGTAAATAGATATTGATCCTTCTTCTAGCATTTATTTACATACAGGGTGGGGCTCCGAAAACGAAACAGATAGAATATCTTCAAAACGCAGGTGTTGTGAATAAAATGCAAAAACACGTCGATTTTTAATCCAAAGGGGACATCTTCCTATCATAACCTCAACTGTCATACCTCTCCCCCAACCCCTTGGGATCTATAACCCAAACAATTTGAATAGGGAAAGTAGTAAGTGTGACACATCATTAAAAAGGTAATTTCATAATGAATTCAGCAATGTCAATTTTTGCCACCTAACTTTTCATTTTGGCGCCCTCTTGCGGGAAAAACAACTGTTCCTTATTCCAAATTATGATACTGCATTTGCAATCTATTTTGACATAAATTCGGTGACAATGAATTAAGGAATTTTTCTAAGAGAAAAAAACAAAGTGGCGGCTCCAAAATGGCGGATATGATTAGCAATTATGGTTCGATTCGATTCAAAATGATATGTGGTAGTTTGCAAGGTTGGAAATTATGATTTGTTTGTCAATGCAAAAAAACAAGATGGTGGTTCCAAGATGACGGACAAAATTTGTAATTCTGGTCCGATTGGAATCAAAATTCGTATGTGGGGATTTTCAGGGTAAAAAATTATGATGTTTTTGTAAATGAAAAAAACCAAGATGGTGGACGAAATTTGTAATTGTGGTTCGATTCGATTCAAAATTGGCATATATGGGGGTTTTACAAGTTTTCAGTAGGTATGACTAAAATGAATTAATTAAATTGAAAAAAAAAAGTTTTAAACAAATGCACTAAAAAGGTTATAATAGTTTTTTTTGATGTGTGACGAAGGTTATTCTTTGCGTAACAGAATCTTAATTTTACCTCGCAAAAATACCCATTTTGTACTCGCAGCAAGCTTTTGAATCTGATATGCACAGAATAACACGTCACACATCTAAAAAAAATATTATTTTCTTTTTATTGAATTTTTATGAAAGCTTTATTTTATCAATTTAATTAATTCATTTTAGTCACACTGAAAACTTGTAAAACCATGGTAAGATGCCAATTTTGAATCGAATCGAATCACAATCACAAAGTCCATCAACTTGGTTTTTAGCATTGACAAAAATATCATAATTTTTTACCCTGAAAATCCCCTTACTTATTTTGATTCGAATCGGACCAGAATTATAAATTTCATCAGCCATCTTGGACAACCATTTTGTTTTTTTTTGCAATGACAAACAAATCATGATTTCCGACCTTGCTAACCACCACATATCAATTTTGAATCGAATAGGACAATAATTGCAAATCATGTTCGCCATTTTGGAGCCGCCATTTTGTTTTTTCTCTCAGAAATATTCCATAGTGCATTGTCACCGAATTGATGTCGAAATAGCTTGCAAATGCAGTATCATAATTTGGAAAAGTTAGGTAGCAAAAATTGACATGGGTGAATTCCTTATAAAATTACTTTTTGAATGATGTGCCATACTTACTACTTTCCCTATTCAAATGGTTTGGGTGACAGTGCTTAAGGGGTGGGGGGAGAGGTATGACAGTTGAGGTTAAAAATCGACTTATTTTATTCACAACAATTTGGTTTGAAGATATTCGATCTGTTTCGTTTTCGGTGCCCCACCCTGTATATACGGACATGCCAATTTACAAACAGCATACATATTCATGTAAGATAATTCTTACATTACGTTATTTACAAATAAAATCATAATAATCTAAAACTAACGTATAACAAACTGATAAATGTGCCTTATTTGATTTTTGAATGAATATGTGGTGGTATCGAATATATTAATTATTTCACTGTTCTAATTTGCTGATTTAACTACCCTTGTAATTGACTAATTTTGACCATAGTTCGTACTGTGATGTGGAACCATGAACAGTTCTGAAATTCTTGTTCTTCTGGAATTAGCATTCAGATTAAAGAGTTCAATTAAATTCGGACAACTTATAGCTCCATTTATAATCTTTCTTCGTATTTGTGAAGAAACCATTTTTTCTGTCGAATAAATATTTGTTGAAATAGGTATTTCCCTGATTATTCGTTCAGGCTAAGTATCAAATTATTATTTTCAATCATGTCAATCGTTCAATATTGTTGGGAAGAACTGCAAACGTTGTTTACATGAAACCATAACATTCAGATTTCATTGAAAATATGAACAGGATGTTCATAAAGTCAGTTGTGGAATCTTCTGCGACTGAAAGACAAATTTTAGTTGCTATTTTTCATCGTAGAAGATATCCTCTTTGGAAGGGTTTCATGTTTCATTCCAAATTCAAAATTGAACCAAAACATGAATCCTCTGGAAATGGAAAAACCTGCTATAAATTGAATTCACTTTTTTGTAATATCTAACAGAAAACAACTACTTCCCCGACAAAAGCCATGCTGGATATTGAACTACATCTGATAGATATTGTGATATTTTGCCGGGCAAGTAGTTGTTTTCTGTAAAATATTACAAAAAAGTTAATTAAATTTTTCGCAGGTTTTTCCATTTCCAGAGGAGTCATGTTTTGGTTCAATTTTCAATTGAGAATGTTTCTCTTTACAACATAACATTCTGATTAAACAAATTTTAGATCGAATTCACATAGTAATTTTGATCAATAAAATCTTCAAATGTTGGGTTGTTTCACTAGTTACTTGGTCGAACATGCGATCTTTCGAATGAAATATTTGTGATAGTCATATTTAATTTTTATTTTTATATACCGCATCAACCATAAACGGTTATTAATTTTTGTTTGTTTGTAAAATTTGTTTTAACGAAACTCGCAGGTTTTCGGAGAAAACCCCTCAAAAGCAGAGCTTGTGCGAGCAAGGGAGATCCGGGACCTATAGTTTAAATAAAAGTGGAATCCGAACCACTTCAGCTCAGTGACACACGACCGGGGATCGAACCCGGACCGTCTGGGTGGAAGCCAAACGCTCTTACACCTCGACCACTTCGCTGTACTTCACTTAGCGGTGGTACAATGCGATTCAAACAATTGAATGTGTCAAATGTCTGGTTAGATTAGTTAACTTCAGGAAATTCATCAGAACGGCAATATTATAGTCCGAAACACAAAATAGTATTCAACTGGAAGAAATATTCTCTCATAATCCCATAATATTTGAGTGAAATATTTTGTTGGGTTGATAAACAGTGCTAGTCCATATTCAAGCTTGTATTTGCTGCAGGTGCAAGTCATTTTGTTTGTTTGATGTCAAACTGGTAACAACAATAAAGTAAATTCTTTTTACCGTGTGATGAGAAAATAGGTTTTTGAGTATTTCTTTGTATTTCGCCAGTGGTCGATATGCCTTTCATTCTCTGGATTTAGTTAGGTTACGATTAACTTTTTTATACATATGCTACTGAAGAATCAGTGTCTTCACTTATTATTGTATAACTAGTGTTAGAGGCCATTTTTGCCAGTTTGTATTTATAATCGTCTGTGAAAACACCCAAAAAAAAAGACGCCAAGGATCCAATTTCCTCCACAAAATCAAACTTCCAATCAATTATGAATAGTTTGTTCCCGCAGTCATCAGAACGAAGGATCAAAATAATGAGATTAGCATTTTATGGCGTTTTGTTACTCAGAGCCTACTGAATCTTGGCGTATGATGCAAATCCGCAAAATGAACAAATACTTTAGGTATTCCCCTGAAGGCACACCAATGCGGTAAGAGAGTTTCTAGATTTATGTAACGAGAGATCGATTTCTCCGACGCGAAGCAATGACATCAAACATTTAAATAAAAAAAAATGTTAATATTCCGTTTCTGAATCGGCAACATATCGCCACAAACAAACAATAGGAGTGAAAGTGCACGGCTAATCGACCAATCTTGTACGAATATCGTACGACATACATACTTTCGCGAAATTCGACCGGAAAAATCGAAACCGTCATTTGTTTTAGTATTTAAATTATTACGAATGCATTTCGCGACGATCGCAGCATTCGTGACTTACAGGTTTTATGTACGATTTGCACAAGAATATTTAATGCGAGTAAACGCGCACAAAGGTTATCTCTTATATCGATATACGTGAATATACGTTGTGTAAACGAAAATGTTACAGATTATGGAAATTTGCTCGTGCTCATATCATGGCAATTCCATATCTTTACTGTGAATTATAACTAGTCGCATTTCTATACAGATTCTGAAAGAATTCTTCTATGTGTACAGAGTATACCACGATGAGCTGAGTCGATATGTATGTGGAAGTATTTTTCTGTTAAAATAATTTCAGTTCCCTACGACTTCCGGTTTTACCGAAAGTGGACCACAACATTGTTTTTTTTTAATAGAAAACCCTTTTTTTTATTGTATTTTTTTAATCTGTCACCAAAAAGATGATAAATTTCTAATTGGCACAAGGCAAGTACTCATTGTAACGTTGGCAACGATACATAGTTATTTTCCTCCTATAAACAGGTCACAAGGTGAAATTTCCAATCACTTGTCATTCGATCACCACATGAAATAAATTTCCTACAGACATACCATCCTATTTCACATGAAATAAGTATAATTGTTTTAATTTTACAGCTCTTTATTGGTTCCCACGGATATCTCTGGTGATTTAATTAAATCCATAATTGTGTGGTTATCAAGAAGGAATGTTTACAATAATATGGTTATTGTCACTTGGATGACAGCGCTTCTTCTTCCTATTTCGAATCGATTTGTTAAAGAAGACGACAGTTCTTCTTCCTATTACGATTCGATTTGTTGAGTATGCTCACTGCATTGAATTTGTTTACACAAAGTTCTACTTTCATGGAAAAGAGAGAGGAAGAGAAATATGTTCGTTATCGTTTTCATGTATTTTTTAAAAGCGCGGAATGCTAGTCTCTTTGATATAGTTCAATGACATGCGTAAGATAATTGATAGTTGTGGCAACATTGAAATGTTTTTTATTTAAATCAATTTTGGAGAGGACGGAAGTGTTTGAAACACCATTAGTCCATTTCTGACCTGGTAACCCTGAAGCTCGCTGGAGGTTGATTTTGAGTTTATTTAATTTTGGCCACCTACCTAATATTGCTGTACCACACAAATGAGAGGTGAATATTCTATTCATGTAGAGATCTATTGAGGGTAACTAGCTTCACTAGAATTAAACATAAAAATATTTTTTTATAAAAGCACGCCTAAAAATTTCCTTTTCTTTTTGCCATAGCTATGCCAGGAATTTACGAAAGACTTTAGACAGTATATGGACTAATCATCCAATTAAAATTTGAAGGCCAATTCAACAAAGTAATATAAGCTCACATGATATTGTAAAGCCTATGATGGTATTGTAAAGCCTGTGATGTTATTGTAAAGCCGGTGATGGTCTTGTAAAGCCTGTGATGGTATTGTAAAGCCTGTGATGGTATTGTAAAGCCTGTGATGTATGATAAAAGCTGTAATGGTATTGTAAAGCCTGTCTTGGTCTTGTAAAGCTGAAGAGAATATTGGAGCAGACCCAACGCTAGAGATTTCCGTGGAATCATTAATTTATGGAGACCAAAAGGACAAAACCAAAGTCATGATTCCTTAGTAAATGTCTAATTGTGTAAGGTTTGAATCCATTCGGACTAGGTAAGATAAAAACTGTTATAATTTCTAAAATCGCGACTTGGAGAACCCATTCTTTTGGTTGGTTACATATCAATATTCTATTATTATTATAATAGACAACTATTAAAATCATTAAATATTTATATTTTAATGTATCTTTTGTTTGAAGATGGAGTTGAATCTTTCCTTTAGCATAGTTAAGGTCTTTCTACAGAGATTGGCCTGGGAATAAGTTTTTGAAATCATTTAACACTGTAGATGGCGTCCAATAAAGATCATAATTAATACATAAATAACTTATTCTCAGTGCCACAAATTGGACCTTTTGAGGCTCATCGAGTGACGTCGACTTACGCCCTTGCCTCCGAAAATAAAAAAGCTAGCCTGGCCAAATATGTACCGAAGATCAGGTTACATCATATAGCGAAAAGTAAGATCACTCTTGAGCGCCACCTTGTTTCGAATGTGAGAAAAAAGAAAAAGGGTATAGAAAATAACACCATTGACTAGAAAACGAGTTTAATAAGGGTTGCTAATAAGCGTGTTGTAACAAATTACTAAGTTTTGATTGGGGTATGGAAAAAAGGTTAAATGTTTATAATAAGTCATTGAAGAGGCAAATGTAACGTAACCAGCGATTTTCAGCTATGCTGAATTCGAAATTTACATAATATTATGTTACATCGGTGACATTGATTTCAATCAAAAGTGGACAGAAGAAGTACCGATTATAAATCTATTATGGTTTACACCAAGTATATACTTGAATTTAAATGTTAACCTATTAAATTATGGAAACAAGTATATCCTTAAATAAATTTTTATAAATACAAAACCATTGAGCTGCTTTTATAGTACGGTTGGATCTGACCTGACTTTCTCGAAGATTACAGGGTACTGGGATAGGTAGTGCTGTGTGTCAACGCATTTCCACGATTTAATTTTCTTCCTAGTTTATGACAATAACAAGTATCAGGAACTCAGGACATCCTGTTTGGGTGTTTCAACTTCCAAAACTGTTGAAAAAGTTAGCTTCACCAACTCACTCCCTTCTACCCACGCCAACAATAATCATGGCCTCCTGCCATTAGGAGATTTCTTATCAAAATCTTCGTCTAGGTTCTTAAGGGTCTCCCTAACTTCGCCTTCAGATCTAACATGATCAACGGGCTTAATTAAACATTCTAATGATCAATATGAAATTTTATAATTTGTTAAAAAAAATTACCTTCACTTCGGAATGGCCAATATACAGTGTGTCAATTTACTGCGTAATTAATTCTTCGATATCTCGAAAGCCATAACCTATAGAGAAAAACTTTAAATGAAAAACTTTTTTAGTTACAAAACTTGCTTATTCTCAAATTATTTTCAACATTACTGGGTGATTTATAAAAGCGGGACGGCTCAGCGACGAGTTTTTTTAAATGGAACAACCTGTATTTTTTATTCGGAATTTATTCCGCCAACGTTTACCTCTATATCGCTGTAAAAAAAATTGGAATTGGTTGCGGTGTTGCCAAGTTATAATTGATAAACCTATTTTTACCATTATTGAAGGGTCATGTTGAATTGGGCATGGAATATTCATTTAATCAAATTTTTAAAATATTTTTGGGATACAGTAGTAGCAAGGTATCACGTTTACCAATCCAGTAATTTTGCGACATGATCCTTTACAGGGTGCTGAAATTTGCATCTTGAATATTGTAAGATTCAGACGACGTACATTAGAATTTTTCAAATGGAACACCCTGTATTTTTCTTCACAAATATATTCCGACATCTTTCGCCTTTTTATTGTTGAAACAAAAATCAAAATCGGTTTCGGCGTTGTCAAGTTATGAGTAATTTCCTTATGTTTACTACTATTTCGGGGTCATTTGTACGTCATTGTTCTTTCATTTATTTGTATTGTGGAAATATTGCGTTTCTATGGTATAATCAAATTTACACATGGACCAACATGTATTTTTTCACAATATGAACATTTACAGGCTCTCCAAGTTTGAATTTAAAACAAATAGAGGGGGTTTTGACAAATTGATCCAAAATACTACATTCACAGAGATTTTTTGCAGACTATGAATTGATTGTTTGAAATACATTTCCATTATTTGTGTAGTGGCCTGTCAAACATCGCAACAATCAAATATACCTTGAATTTATTCAAAATTTTGCTGAATTCCCACTCGAAACCCTCGTGGTAAAGGAATATTGTTTGTATTATTAGGTTAGTTTGCCTCCTTCAAGTTAAATGGAGATTTGGATTGCGGGAATGAAGACAATAAAAGTTGCCCAAATTTAAAAAATTTGTCCTTATTCTCGCATTCCAAATCTCCATTGTTTGTATTGTAGAAGTTGCCAAATAACACATATTTTATGTCGAGATGTTTTTATTCGAAGTATTCCAAGTAATAATGTTTGAGGTTGAGATAAAAGAAAAACAAGTAATAGAGGAATTGAAATAAATAAAAAACTCATTACAGAAGTTGTTCGAAATGTCTTCCATCCTGATTGATACAAGCCTCAAGTCGCCTTTTAAAATTTTCCCTTACGTTGAACAACATGATCGGTGTTATACTTCGAAAGGCATCCCGAATTCTTTCTTTCATGTCATCAATGGTGGTAGCAGGTATGCGATAAACGATAAATTTCACGTGACCCCATAAAAAAATTCCATACTGGTGAAATCGGGAGATCTCGCTAGCCATTTGATTGGTCCTTTCTGACCTATCCATTTTTGAGGAAAATATTGTTCAAGATGGTTATAGTGTGCAGGTGCACCATCCAATTGAAAATACATGTCCTGTTGAATCACCAGTGGAATATGCTGAAGTTGGGCAGAGCACCTTGTAAAAAACGCAAAAATCTCTCCCCGGTTAAATGCTGCTCGAAGAAAAACGGCCCAATAACGTAATCATGGAATATACCTCCCCAAACATTGAGCGACCACTTATGTTGAAAGTTACAAACTAGAACTGCATGCGGGTTTTGAGTAGCATAATAGTGGAAATTATGACGATTAACGAAACCATTTCTATGAAATGTTGATTCATCCCTGAACAGCACATTTTTGAAAAATTAAGGGTTTTCTCTTATTTTGTTACGTGCCCATTGACAAAATGTAACTCGTCCTCCAATATCATTTTCTGTAAGTTCTTGGTGGAGTTGAAGATGGTATGGATGAAATTTATGCTTTTTGAGGGACTTCGGTACTGACGATTTCTTAATATCTAAATGTTTACTTATTTCACGAACACTTAAGGTCGGATCCTCAGTTACTGATGAAGCGATTGCAAATTCATTTTCTTCTCTTAAAATAGTTTTTTCCCTTGTAGAATTTTCATAATTTACACTTGATTGTTAAAAAAAAAATTTTTAATTCCGTCAACCGATTGCACCCCTACGCGCAACCCTCAGAAGTCTTCGAGAGACTTGTGTGAGCTAGGGAAGACGCAGTGTGATGCCATGCACGAGACTGGTGAATCGGTGGATCGAACCCACGACCCCACGACCCCACGCATGCGAGGCGAACGCACTACCAGCCGACCACCACGGCCCATGATGTGCGCTCAAATCTATCTTACAATCTTCTGAAGCATATTTTTTGAGGGTGTCGTCTCTGAGGAAAGTTTTGAGCATATATTCTAGAGGCTAACCATGCTTATCAATTCATCCTGAGAATAATTCATTTCAAACACTTAAAACATCAAACACTTAAAATTTTCGAAACTAAATTAAACGAAAGTGTCAACAAAACGATAATTATTTTTTTCATGGCTAACCGAGAAGGTAGGACGCGCAGAGATACTTGTAGGGAACAATTTTGAAAATTTCCGTGTGTGGGTGTGAATATTTCAGGTATTTTTCAGCGTATAATTGTGCTCCAGTGGAATTTTTGGGAGACTAGATAATGGGTTGATACTTTGAACTAAAGAATGTAATTAAAATAGAAACACTTTGAATTAGTATCAATTGTTTGAGCAGGCCAGTGGATGAACTCCCTTTAGACCACTATTCTGACGGCCTTCAGGCCACTGTTTTGAAAGCAGACGTTGCTTTTGACATGTTTGTTTGTTTCACATAGCTACATATGATTTAAATCATAAGTAACGGAATATTTCAAATTTGGACAATGCACATATCGCAAAAATACCTGAATGATATATGTAGAACCTCGATTGTCATGTGGCAGGCAATACTCCCACAACAAATCAAATAAAGGTACCATGCCTTATGAGTAGCCCTCATAGAGTGATAAACATAAATAAATTACTCATAACTTGACAACGCCGCAATCGATTTTGATTTTTTTTTCAACGATAAAAAGGCGAAAGATGTCGAAATGAATTTGTGAAGAAAAATAAGTGTGTTCGGTTTGAAAAATTCTAATGAACGTCGTCTGAATCTTACAATATTCAAAATATAAATTTCAGCACCCTGTAAAAAATCATGTCGCAAAATTACTGGATTGGTGAACGTGATACCTTGCTACTACTGTATGCCAAAAATATTTAAAAAATTTGGATAAATGAATATTCCGTGCCGAATTCAACAGGACCCTTCAATAGTGGTGAAAATAGGTTTATCAATTATAACTTGGCAACGCCGAAATCGGTTTCAATATTTTTCACAGCGATGTATAGGTAAACCTTATTGGAATAGATTTCGAATAAGAAATACTGAGTGTTCTATTTAAAAAAAACTCGTCCTCGAGTCGTCCCGATTTTATAAAACACCCAGTATTGTTGGAAATATTTTTGTAATAGGTATCTTTAGTAAAGGAAGAAATTTGTTTTCAAAGTTTTT
The DNA here is from genome assembly GCA_944452925.2 of Chrysolina oricalcia. Taxonomy (NCBI): domain Eukaryota; kingdom Metazoa; phylum Arthropoda; class Insecta; order Coleoptera; family Chrysomelidae; genus Chrysolina; species Chrysolina oricalcia. The sequence goes on from OX101812.2 coordinate 19,581,836, forward strand.
CTCTAGTGATAATGGCTTTCGAGATATCGAAGAATTACGCACTACGTGGACACACTGTACATCAGGTACACCTTGCTTGAAGGAAATATCGCAAAAGGGCCGATCTACGAACTAGTGGCGTGAAACAATAGCCTTGCTACGATATCATTATTTGTTTACAAAATTATATAAACTGAGGTCTGTTCGTTGTTCGTTCAGTTGATTGTTCTGGGAATATATAATTCCCTCTTGTTTGACACAATCGTTTGTTCCTTTTGCAGCTGTCAAACTGAGATAACTTTACATGAAAGAAAAAATGTAATGTAAACAAAGAAATTTGAAAGTCAATATCTTGGAAAGATAACCGAAAATCTATAATAGACAATTTAGATTAATTAAACCCTAGATGTGTAAGTAATAACAAACAATAACAAGCATCCCTTCCTGGCTTGAATAAAATAATGTAAAAACCATCAGATTGCACTCAGTTGCTGTGATTACTAAACCAGAGTCATCAGAAAGATGATTTTAGCGTTACAAATCTACAATGAATTTCAATGTTACTTTACTCGAAACACGTCATATGTCTATATAGCTCCAGTTTTCAGTCATTTCAATATTTTTGAAAATTTTGACATAATATTCAGCCCTTCAAATATAGTTACTTATGTACCAAGGACGAAAAACTGTCTATTATAGTCGAGCCTGCAAATTGATAGCCGAGGCGCAGCCGAGGATAGCAAGCAGGCGAGACAGTAGACAGTTTTTCGCCGAGGTGCATAGTACATTTTTTCGTCGACCTCTACATACCTTTATGAAAGTAAGTACTCGCATGTTTGCTGGCCTCAGCTACGTCCAACTCTTCGAACTGCAGACTCGATCAATTCTTGATTATTATGAACACTAATATTCACACCACGGTCTAAATTCACACGTAAAATCTAGCGGATTTCGTAAATAATTAATTTGACAACAGCAAATGACAGTTATTGTCACAGGCGCCTATGTATTAATTAAAACGTGGATTTACGAAAATGACTCAATCGCCGCTCTCGTACCGTGCCGTATCATAGTGACCACAGCGGACGAAAAGAGTTTGCGGACGAAAAGTGTTTGCGGACGAAAAGTACTTGCCTTCAAAAATAGTCGATTTTTCGTCCGGAAATTAGTACGTAAAATGTCATTTTTTGCAGAGGTTGACGAAAAAAATGTTTTTTGAAAATTGCCTGAATAAGACCTGAGGCTTACTGAATCTTTGGAAACTTTTTAAAAACTTATACGGGGTGCTCAGAAATTGGCGCAAAATTCAGCAGAATCTCGAAAATTGTGTAACTAATTTTTTTTTTTCAATAATGTAACAAAAAAAGATTTCACTTGAGAATTGCCCTGAAAATAAAAGGCGGAATTCAATTTTTCTGGTGACAAATATTGAACGGTTTTTGTAGAAACTAGGAAAAACTGAAATTTCCCTAGGAATACATTTCAATCCCTTTCCCAGCAAAAAATTCAGAGTGTCATACATGCCAGATTTTTTAGGAGAATTCATAAATGTTTGTGTGTTTTACAATTGTGGGTGATCTGCGTCTATTGTCTACGACAGCTTGAATTTTTTTTTGTACTTATTTTTCAGTTAGGTCTCGATGATGAGAAAGTAAGGAAAAACGATTTCAGCGATCCTGGCGTTGGCAAATTGTTGTCTGACTGCATTACAGTAGTTGTCAGTGTTATAGTTCTTCAAATTTCATTAACTGCATGTCAGAAAAATGATTCATTTAGATGAAGAAAGCAGCTGTCAATGCAATAAATATTGATACCAAATTGGACAGTCTGCTTGAGTTTGAGGAAAACCCACATACGTCTAGTCGACTAGCCTCCCCAATGTTCGATGTTAGCCATAAAATGCATCCCTATAAAGTTATACCAACTCAGGAGCTCATGGAAGATGACAAGATAAATTATTTTTGTAAACGAATGATGGCAATGATAACAATTAGAACATGTTTTGTTTTCTGAGGATTGCACTTTCACTTCACGGTCATGCTAATCGTCAAAATTGCCGCTTTTGGTCTCAGGTAAATCCTCACTGGATGAGAGAAGAACATACTCAATACCCTGGAAAGGTTATTGTTTTGGCAGGAATTGCAGGAGTTCATATGATTGGTCCCTTTTTCATTGATGGCAATTTAAATGATAATTATGTAGCACAGCTCCAAAATTATGCCGTGCCAACTATGACAACCTTATATCCGGATCCTGCAAACCTACAGCGAATACGATATGGTTTCAGCAAGATAAAGTACCGCTCCATTAATACTAAATTGATTTCCGGCAGTACCTTAACCGCATATATCCAAATCTATGGATATGGGAAGACGAAGATCAATAGAATGGCCAATACGATCCCCTGCTCTGACATCATTAGACTTCTTCTTCTGGAGAAATGTCAAGAGTGTTGTATAATAATAATAATAATGATAATACTCCCTCATAAACACTCGAAGAGTGTACCCAAAGGCATAGCCTGTGCGGCTTGAGGACGGCTATTATTATTATTTGCCGTGCGCTCTGGGGCGACTTACTGATTTTTGGTGGCGTATTTAACTTTCAGCTGCAGAAAAACCCAGAAAATCTTCAGCACCACCCCGGTTCGTTGCACCCTTCCAGCAAACACCATACGTCAAGATTGTCATCTAGACAACTTGCATCGTCCTTGCTTCCAACAAGGAATGCAGTAGATCGATACCGATTTACTTGAAAAAAATTCTGTCACACTCCGGAATCGAACCGGGTCAGATGCTAGCACAAACTCCAACTGCCTTCACATCGAACATACGTCCATGCATCAAACCGCTGAGCTACCGTCCACCATACAAAACCCCTTGACTTAGCTGATTTGAGAACACGAATAAAGCTGGCGGTTAGATCGGTCACGCCTGTGATGTTGAATAACGTCCGAAGAAAATTTTATTTAAGATTAGGATGCTGCCAAGACGTTCGTAGCGAGCATTTTGAATATTCTCGATGAAATTGTCTGAATTTTTAGTACATTGTTGTATTCGATGTACTGATTGAACGTGCAGAATCGCAAAGTTCGTTGATGGATAGATTTTGAAATACAGGGCGTTCAAGTTAAAAATCAGTAATTTTAATTTAATTATTGTCTCGGGATTTGACAGTGCCAACGGCTTTCTTTCCGCTCTTATCAACAACGTACCTTCATATTACCAAATATCATTAAGATGGTGCAGATTATATCATTGTGTACAGAGTGAAAAATAAAAACATTTTAGTAATGCCTGAAAATTCGATGTAATAATGAAATATTGATAAGATTATTTTTGCATGCAATATACTATTCTTATTCCATCAATAATCACAATTCATACATTTCGTACAGGGTGATCCATCAAATTTATATATTCGTGCATACAGTAAGTTCCTAAATGGTAGATGGAATTGGTCATTGGTCATCACCCTCCATATGATGTTACATTCATTTTGATCTACATTCTCACGTTTCACTATTTGTGAAAAATATTGGCCACTAGTGGAATGTACGCGTGAACAAGTTCCTTCAACTCGCCATGCAACTGAATTGAATTTGAATTTGAATTTGAATTTTGAAACTGAATTTTTGAGACGGTGTTGAGGAGTAAATGATGAATATACTGAATAATAAAAAAGGAATTTCACCGAGTTAATCGTGAATTAAAGGGTGATTTCTGAAAAGTTGATATTCTGTCATTTTTATCATCGAACATTTTCATGATCACCCTATATATCCCAACGAAATCATGTTTATACGGTATCAGCTATCTTCGGAGGATAATGATTCACTTGAATATAAAGGATGTGTACGAAAGAACCGGCCATATATTTCACCAATTTTTCAAATCACCCTGTACGAAATGTATGAATTGTGAATATTTCATTATTACATCGAAATTTCAGATATTAGGTACTAAAATGTTTTAATTTTTCACTCTGTACATAATGATATAATCTGCACCATATTTAGTAATATGAAGGTACGTTGATGATGAGAGCGAAAAAGAATGTAGTTAACACCTTCAAATCCCGAGACAATAATTAAATAAAAATTATCGATTTTTAACTTGAACGCCCTGTATTTCAAAATCTATCCATCAACGAACTTTGCGATTTTGCACGTTCAATCAATACATCGAATACTACGATATACTGGAAATTCAGACAATTTCACCGAGAACCATTTTACTTATAAAAAGTGCGGGGATCTTTCTCCAATCAAATGATTTTCTGTTTTTAACGTTAATTTTTGCAATAAATCTGAAAACACCTGATATTTCCGAAACAGTTAAAGATGGGTATAGGGCATTGATACATTGCTCAAGTAATAAAAAGTTATTTATAATTCATCGTTGAGGTTTGAACTCACTCAATTATATAATTTGACCTTGATAATAGGAAGAGAGGGTAATTATTTATGTCATCGGAAAGTTCATTGAAATTACTTAGTCCTCTGGAGAAAAGTAAAATTTGTAACTTTTTTGTTTTCACATGTGGAATGAATAAAGCATTTCTGTTTCGCGTGCTGTATTTGTAGTGTTCTGATATGAGAGATATTTCTTCTTTTGGATAGTGTGGAGCACTACAGCTTGGCAAACATAGCTGCAATTCTTATGATATAAACGCCCATGATGCGCATTAGTCGTACGACGGACTACCCGGTGTTCCAGTGAAATTCACGTGATTGTTCGCGCAAGTAGTGGGAATTTCACAATCTCAGCTATGTTTGCCAAACTGTACCTGTTTACATTACAAAAATAAAAGATTCATATGATATGGAAACATTTTATCAACCGGTAACCACTTCAGTAAATTTAACATTTTGGTTATGTTTGTTCGTTTATTCTCATTGCCCGATTTTGACTTGAATACCTACATTATTCCTGCTGATTTGTGATTTTAGGTTTACGTCTTTCTACGATAGATGACACCTTAATGTCAAAACCTTCATTATCGATTCATTTCCATTTCGCTATTGAACTCGTTTCTCTTTCTACAGCCATTGTAACTGTTACATTTTACATCTCTCAATTTGTTAAGAATTGAAGTTTACTGATATTGTTACTTCATATAAAGGAATGGTCACCTTACATTCCCCCTAATGTAGGGTACGGGCCCAGATTTTTTAACAATTTTGATAACTTTTTAAATTCAATTTGCCACGTTTCTATGACATATAAGTGTCCATTTTGGTTTCCAAGTTGATCTATTTTGGATAATTTCACTTTTTCAAAACTAGTGCCTTTACTTATTTCAATTTGACCTTCAATTTCAACTGAAGATGAGCATTTCTATGCTCGAAAATACAAGTTATTGGCAAAGCTGATTTGACAACAGCACCCCTTCTACTCTTGAGGTCAAACATATTGTGGAGGCGACTTTTACTTAGTTCAAATTATTTCGAAATGATACGTGGATTTCAAAAATTTAATAAAATACTGGATGTTCCATTGAAAATATGGAAGTTCTCTGTTCCGTTCAGAGCCGTAACTAGTTGGATGGCGCCCGTGGCGAAGAAGTAGGTTTGCGACCACTAAAAATACTAAAACCTCAGATACTTAGCTAATATTTTTCATATTGAAAGATACTTTCTCATAGAAATAGGAAAATTTCTGTGATTTCCAATTTACTTTATTTTTTCTTCAAAATAGGAACACAAAATTCAGGAAGTAAGTATGTAATAGAAAGAAAATTAATAAATAAATATTCTTACGAGGATATATTGAAAAATTCTTAGCCTACTATAGAACCAAACAAAATTTCAATGTCAAAATATTTTATTACTCAACATATTCTCCTCTTAATTAGATACATTTATTACAGCGAACCTGCAACGTCTCTAGACCTTTCGAAAAAAATGTTTCTTCTTGCTCTGCAAACCAGACATCCACAGCTTTTATTACCTCCTCGTTGGAAGAAAATTTAATATCTATCAGATGTAGTTCAATGTCCAGCGTGGCATTAGCCGGGGAAGTAGTTGTTTTCTGTTAGATATTACAAAAAAGTAACTTCAATTTTATCGTAGGTTTTTTCCATTTCCAGAGGAGTCATGTATTGGTTCAATTTTCAATTGAGAATGTTTCCCTTTACAACATGAATTCCTTCCAAGAGAGGTCATCTTGTACGATGGAAAATAGCAACTGAAGTTTATCTCTCAGTCGCAGATCATTCCACAAATGACTTTATGAACATCCTTGATCATATTTTCAATAAAATCAACATGCCATACCCATGACAGGTTTTATGTCAGAAAAATATTTTCAAAGTTTCACCGCACAAGAAATAGTCCAACAATTCCTTATTACAGTGAGAAATTGCTTCTGAAGAGTATGTTTTCCAATTCTTCAGACCTTCCTGATGATCTTAGAAGAGTGAAATAGATTTATGTATTGGAGGCCTAGCGAAAGAGATGCAATTCACGCATCAATGAAATGAGCGATTTTCTGTGAGTGGTACTTCTGAATAACATTCTTCCTTATCTCATTTATAGATAAGAATCTCCAATGGAAACTGGACATTTAATAAATAATCAACTATCTGAATGAAAATGCAAATTTTCACTTTCTGATTTTTTCTCTGAAGTTATATAGGGTCTTTCTCAATATCTATCACATGTAGATCAATGTTAGATATCACAAACAGTAACTTCAATTTTATCGTAGGTTTTTTTCATTTCCAGAGGAGTCATGAATTGGTTCAATCTTCAATTGAGAATGTTTCTCTTTAAAACATTTTTCTATTGAACACTGACCCGGACAACATACCACGTGTCTGATTACTTGTGACATTTGCTCTATGTGTGAACTGTCTGGAGTTCAATCGAACAATACAGAAAAATATTTAGATTCCTCAATATTGTTACATAGTTTGTTTTACATTTGTAGCGGTTAGTTTGATGGGTTCGTTCTGGATCGCTGGTGAATACTCGACTTTTTTTGTGCAATTCGACGTGCTCAGCAATTATTTTATCATAATGGCTAATTAAATACAGTGCGCCGCTAAATTATGGAACAAATTCATTATTTCTGAATATAAAGATATTTCGGAAAAATCCTCCGACAGGTCGATTTTCTTTTCCGATGGGCCAATTTTTGAACCCCACCCAAATATATAGGGTTATCCGCAATTGAGTAAAAATGGCTTTAGTGATATTTTTAAATTGGGCACCCAGTATATTTTTCCATATTTGGTTAGGGATAGTCATTACGAATCCAGTGATACCAAGTTTGATGGGATTATGTCAAACGGCTGCGGAGATATGGCCAAAAAATTTCCTCGTATGTCTAATGAGTATGACTGCGAGACACGAGACACGATTCAGAAGGCTAAAAGTCTCTGTCGCACTCATTGGGTATATGGAGAAGTTTTTTGGCCATATCTCCGCAGCCGTTTGACATAATCCCATCAAACTTGGTATCACTAGATTTGTAATGACGATCCCTAACCAAATATGGACAAATATACTGAGTGTCCCATTTAAAAATATCACCAAAGTCGCTTTTTCTCAAATGCGGATAACCCTATATATTTTGGGTGAGGTTCAAAAATTGGCACATCGGAAAAGAAAATCGACTTGTCCGAGGTTTTTTCCGATATATTTTTATATTCAGAAATAACGAATTTGTTCCATAATTTAGCGTCGCACTGTATATAGTATTCAAGAATCTTCCACAATTTGGGTCTTCTATTTTAGTTGAACTCCCTCTTGAAACGCCATTGTTTCTATCTAATCTTATATTATTTTCAGAATTTGTTTCCATTTATTTATTTCTGATTCAATTGCCTTTTCTAAATCGTCATCAAAGAAAATACCAATATTCAAATTTCTTTCGAATGTCGTCCACTCCAAATCATTATTTTTGTTCTGATCAATTATCATGTGGTGGAATACGTGGGTTTCAATCCGAAAAACCGTTTTTCACAAAGGTACCATTCTTTATACCGAAAAAACTATGGACGTACGAGGATATATTGAAAAATTCTTAGCCTACTATAGAACCAAACAATATTTCAATGTCAAAATATTTTATTACTCAACATATTCTCCTCTCAATTGGATACATTTATTACAGCGAACCTGCAACGTCTCTAGACCTTCCAAAAAAAATGTTTCTTCTTGCTCTGCAAACCAGACCTCCACAGCTTTTATTTCCTCCTCGTTGGAAGAAAATTTAAGACCTTTTAAACTTTTTTCAGTTGAGGAAAGAGATGATAGTAGGACGGAGCCAAATCTGGTGAATAAGGGGGGTGTTCTAGTAATTCAAACCCTAAATCACGAATTTTTTGCATGGCAACATGAGATTTGTGTCTTTTCTCTTTAATTTTTTCCCTTAGAGTGGTCAGTAATGTCGAATAGTAATCTCCAGTTATTGTTCTATCCTTATCCAAAAAATCAATCATGATTACTCCAAGGCAATCTCAAAAAACTGAAGCAATAACTTTTCCAGCAGATTTTTGGACACGAAACTTCATATGTCCTGGAGAACCGGAGTGTCGCTATTCCATCGATTGTTGCTTTGTTTCTGGATCGTAGAAATGTACTCATCCATAGTAACAATTGGGTTTAAGAAGTCTACATCGTTTTCAAATCGAGCACAGATCGAACGCGATGCTACTACCCTTGTACGCTTTTGGTCAAAATTCAAACATTTGGGAATCCATTTTGCAGCAATTTCTCTCATGTCCAAATTGACGTGAACTATATAATGAACGCGTTCGTATTAAATATTCAGTGCTTCAGATATCCGTTTTAGCCCAATTCGACGGTCTGTTGAAATCATGTCATGAACTGCATCGATATTTTCGGGGACTGACACAGAAACTGGCCTTCCCGATCGGTCATCATCGTCAATGGAAAATTTACCTCTTTTGCACGGTCGCATACGAAGGACATTGATCACCAAGGGTATTAAGCATATCTTCGTAAATCTGCTTACCTCTTAACCCTTTTAAAAACAGGTACTTGATGATGGCTCGATACTCCAATTTTTCGATTTTCACAATTTCGGTGGACATATTTTTTTCTTTCAATTCAGTGCATAACTCTGGTTTACTTTTTTGATGTCAAACTTCACACTGACACTTCTGATAAGTTACTGTTCGTTGCTATGGTAACGCAATATTTTGTTTATGCAGGGAACTGGTCTGGGCTAACTAGATATCAGAGAGTAAGTTCCACCTGCATTATATCAACCAATTTTTATTGATGTTTTCTACTTTGAATAGATTTTTTCAGAAACATTTCCTGTCGAACCATAAGTTTTCAGTTGTAGGATACATATAATCTGGATCATTTCCTTGTTCAGGTTCATATTTCACAAACATTTTCACATTACATTTTTTACTTTCCTTCAACTCGGATAATTATTATTTTCCCAGTATTTTTTTTCAATTTGATTGAAATATTACTGCTATTCTGCGCGTTAATTGAAACTTTATGACCTATTTTTGGCGCCCCTTGTCGTCTGGCGCCCGCGGCCAAGGCCTCCCTTGCCCCGCTCTAGTTACGGCCCTGCGGAAGTTTGTATCTACCCGAAGTGCTACGCCACTGAAGATATTTTGAATTGTTGTTTAGGTTGACCTAAGTGATGCGGCAAATTTTCAGGATTTTATTTCAATTGGTTACGTGATAATCCCTGTAGAAAGAGGCCTTAGATGCAAGTCAAAGGCTTAAGTATATAACCATAAAAACTCCTTCAAATCCAGACCTCAATATATGTTTCCATTAGATGTTGAACAGTGTAAAACTAATCTCAATTAGTCGACAAGTAAACACTGAGGACCGTATTGTTAAACGTGTGTTCATCTGAGACGTTTTCATATTTTATCTGATCATCAAGGATGTAAACATTTCGCGACGATCAATTAATTTGAATAATGATTTTTATATCGCTATATTTATCATAAATGAAAATTACAACATCGTGAGTTCGCGCCATTTCACGCTCCATAAAAAATGTCAAAACAGTTTATGATCTACAAGTTTTATTTACAATGGCATAGCAGCGTATGTGCGAATAAACATTGAATTATCGCTCACTACAACCATTAGCGCACAAATGACACAAAAAGTAATTTGTATTTATTTATCCATAATTAGAGTAGTTATCTACTGAGGTTCACGGGAATGCTCAATTAATTGTGAAATGCGTTGCCAATGGTATTAATTCATTGATGGACGAAATTATTACTATAGATTTTTTTAATGATATTTTGAATTTATTTCATGCATATATTTCCTACACTACATCTATACTTTTGATTTCACCCTCTATGCTAAGGAGATGTTTTTTCACATATTGTTACGAACCTGGAATTTGACGGAAGCATGGCGAATTGTTCTAGAATCGTTCTAGAACCTTTGATGAATTTGATGGAAACATCTAGAAACACTAATGTTAGTTCTAGTTAGTGTCATCGAATTTTCTTATTGTATTCTATGATTTTCCTAATTGTTCGAGAACTATATTTTTCTATGTGAGTCGTGCAATTGTGAGATTATGGTAGTTGACTAGCAGTTCAGTTATTGACAGTTGAAGATTATTGAATATTTGTAGTGACAACTGTGGTTTAGTGTTGTCAAGTTGAGTTCAGCTGAAAAAGGGAGTTAAAGTAGCGTATACTTTGGTTTAAAGCCATGACCGATAATGTGGCAAAAAATAGATTGTTTTTCTTTCTATATTTATTTCAATTGAGAATATACAGAGTTGGTCAAATGTATGGAACCTCCCATTTTTCTCAGTTTATATGAGGGTTATCGAAAAAAAAAAGTTCAAATGAAAGTTGAAGGGTATTTTCCTCTGCACCTTTTCATGAATTCAAATTATTTTTAGATGTGCCATTGGTGAAGAAGTGACGTCATCGACATTTTTTAAATGGAACCATATGTCATGTTTGGTATCGCTAGATAACTTGCATTTTCCTCATTTCAGTAGTACCAATATTATTCTACTCCTCTCGATAGGTACAGTGTGGTTCGCATTTTTGTGTTCACTTACCTATTGCTTAATTTGTTCAAAATTTTTCTCAATCGGGGAATGTAGTCAGTTGAAGATTCTAATCTATATCGCATTTTGATTCAGACAGTGGCGTACGTAAGTTTCTCAGATGCTTATTTTTCGAAGAACATTTCTAGTTATTTTTCTATAGGAAAATGTCAATGGAAAATTTTGTTCCAGAATAATTGAAGTGCCCTAATCCTAAATGTTTCTTCAAGTGAAGGTAAAAAAACGAAAATAGTCATTCGTTTCAATAGTTCAAAATAATACTATTTTTTTTATGAAAAGGAGGACAAAATATGTAGATCGGCTATTTCATTTACTTATTCATTAGTCCTGAAAACTATTTTTCATTTGAACCCGTGATCTGAGATGAAAAATGTAATATCTGGAATGGCTGAGCCATTGAGGTAAATTTTGAAAATATCCCATAGTCATTTTGTGAGGTGAATGTTAATTGTAAACATCGCAAATGGAATTTTGTATTGAAACAACTGTCAATGTAGTACATAAAAGATATTTTTTTATAAAAACTTACGTACGCCACTGTCTGAATCAAATTGTCATATCGCTCAAAATATCTACCTGACTACTTTCCATGGCTGAGAAAAATTTTGAACAAATTAAGCAATATGTAAGTGAGTTACAGAGATGAACACAAAAATACGAAACACACTGTAGGGTAATTCGAGGATAGATGACCCAGGTTTTGAAATTTCATGTTAGCATGATCAAACATTGAATTGGGATTGATGTTCATTTATATAACGAATCTTTATTGAGTTTAGGAAAATGTCCTGAACACTAAAATTCATAAAAAATTAAACTTATGTTTCATAAAAAAAATTAAAATAGTTAACAAAAACCCCCACAGTGCTGAGGTGAGATGGCGCAACTGAAAACAAAAGATATTTTGGCCAAAATGTCACTTTATTTTACATGCAACAACACCACAGTCATGGCAAAAGTTAACAAACTTGGAGCAAGACTCGTGAAACCATTTGGAGCAACGTAATCAATTTATCCAGTCGTCAGATTTTGTGGTACAAACTGACAGCCTCGGGTTTCTCTGCAGCCATGGAGAACCAGGTAATCGTGATTCCTTATTAAAAGTTAAAACGATGTTTCATGCCCAGCTGTTCGGCCAATTTGAAAACCATACTTCGCACGTCTTTTCGAGTAGGAGCAAAACTGTTTTGTGGGAAGTTTTGGGATATGTTGGACCAATTTTGCATTAGCAGCTTCGCCTAATGTGGAGGAGGGTCCAAAAGGACCTTTCTTCACATTTTTTCTCTGATTTCTTCTTCGTAGATTGGTTGCCGGTACCCCAAAGTTTGGAGCAGCATAATTCACTCCCATTTTATTTTTATTAACGGCTTCAATGGCTGCAGTTAATTGTTCTTCGGTCCAACTCTGGAACAACTTACAGTGCGTTTGAATATTGTAGGCAAACTGAAAAAAAGAAAAGAAATTTTAAAGAGCCATCTCACCTCAAAAATATGTGAGGCATCTATCCTCGTTGTGAGAGGAGAGATGGCGCATATCACAAACCAAACACGTTTTGAAATATGCGGAATTTTAATGTTATGCAACAAAACTTGAATGTGTTAACTTACCTGAAACGATGAATTGAATAAAATTATTAAATAATTCAAAGTTCACCAGCGCGAAAACAAATTCAGAAAAAATATATTTGTCCCCACCAGATCACGTATAAAAAGATTTTTCAACCGGTAAATTCAAACATTACGGCAGCTTGTTTACAATGAACTGAAGTACAAAAGATCGCAACAGTTCATCTTCAACACTACCGGTGGCGCTGTAAAACCATTGCGCCATCTCACCTTCTGCGCCATCTATCCTCGATTTACCCTATCTATCAGGAGAATTGAAATAATATTAGTACTACTGAAATGAAAACGAAACAAGCTTTCTAACGATACTAAACATGACATATGGTTCCATTAAAAAAAATGCCGATGACGTCAAAACTCCACCAATGGCACATCTAAAAAAGTTTTTGAATTCACATAATTGTGCAGAGTAAAATACCCTTCAACTTTCAACCGAACTTTTTTTTGATAACTGAGAAAAATGGGCGGGTCCATACATTTGACTAACTCTGTATAGTATAGAATTCAGAGTGTTGTTCCTTGAAACCAAATAAATAATTAGGTGACCAGTGGCTGAAATGCAGGTAGTTATGTATAGAACCTTTCTGCACCTTGCTATCAGGTCTATCTCGTGAGTACCCTGGATCTTTTAATGAACTCCTGGAGATTCTTCATGAGGTTTTCCTGCGGGATGATATCTTCTGCAGCGCAGGGTCCGAAGATGTCCATCCTCATGCGAGCCAGAGCATCGCATTCAAACATTATGTGGGAGGCTATTTCGTTCTCATCACAAAATCTGCATTGTGTGGACTCTTGATGTATCCCCAACAGTTGCAGGTGTTTTCTCAGTTGGCAGTGGCCTGTCATCAGTCCTACCACCTTCATGAGAGAGTCTCGGCTTAGTTCAAGAAGGTGTCTTGATAGCCGGTCGGTTGGCCCCATCATCATAATTTTTCGGTGAGTATTGCCCGAGGCACTCTCCCAGAGGGATTGATGATCGTTTTTAACCCATTTCTTTCTTTGTGTCCTGCTTAATATCCGCAAACAGGATTCCGCAGGTTGGTTCTGGTCCAGTGAGTGTTGTTGCTGCCCCCGCTCATGCTAGGGCATCTGCGCTCTCATTTCACTGTATGCCCTTATGACCTGGTACCCAGACAAGTTTTACCCTGTTCTGTGCTCCCAGGTTGATAAGGATTTGTGGGATCACAAAATCCTGTAAAATAAACAATTCATTCAAAAGAAATTGATACTGATAAGATTTACCTATATTTTACTTGGAGCGTGAATAGGGTTAAATACAATGAAGTGATATATTGCTGTTTAAAGGACACTAACGTATTCTGAGACAATGTCATACATAAATTGTGAAAGGCTTTCGCGGCCATCGTCACTTACATGATGGTTCTTCGGGTTGTAAGGCCGACGTATGTTCTGAGAAGGTCTCGACGTTTCGCCAACACGAGTGGTTAGCATTTTCAAGAGTTATTTTGCAAAATAACTCTTGAAAATGCTAACCACTCGTATTGGCGAAACGTCGAAACCTTCTCAGAACATACGTCGGCCTTACAACCCGAAGAACCATCATGTAAATATCATACATATTCAGATTTTTTTTAAAAATAGGAAAAATTAAAAATCAACTTTTTAGAATACATTTATTGTATATTTAGGTTTCTCAAATTAAAATATAATTCTTGGGGAAGTGCAATTTTTTTAAAATTTTGTTTTGTTTTTATGATATTTTGAATTTATTTCATGCATATATCCTACATTTCATCTATATTTTTTATTTCCCCCTTTATTCTAAGGAGATATCTTTTTACATATTGTTACGAAACAGGAATTCAACGGAAGCATTGCGAATTGTTCTAGAAACGTTTTAAAACCTTCGATGAATTTGATGGAAACATCTACAAACAATAATATCAGTTCTACACAATATCGGATTTTCTTATTGTATTCTATAATTTTCTTAATTGTTCGAGAACTATGTTTCTGAATATAAGTCGTGCAATTGTGAGATTTTGTTAGTTTGAGTAGTAGTTCAGGTATTGACAGGTAATTAATATTAAATATTTGAAGTGACAAGTTTAGTACAGTGTTGTCAAGTTGAGTTCAACTAATGAAGGAAGTTGTACAAAGCGTATCACTTCTTTCTCAAAAACGTAACAGTATTATCAACCGTCTGAAACACTTGTCAACGGTTGTTCTACATACCCGATACATTTTTCTCTTTATATGATTATTTACAGCCCCTCGCCGACGAATTGAAATTTATTTATATTTTCCTGGGTAGGATTGACACTTTGGTAGCTGTAACTGCCTCCACGGAGACGTTGGTTGTTGCCTTGTAAACAAAGTCTTCTATCAGAAGCCACTTATGTGCGGTTGGCTTCTCGTGATGGGCTCCTTGCGTTTCTGACTTCGCATCCAAGTGTTGCACTTCTTTGCACTTGGCTTCACCATACTGATGATGACCAACAGTGTGATACACGTGTCTATGGTTGCTCTTTAATCCGAGGGTTATCCAAAACATTTTTCTCTGTATCTGCAACCCCTCGATGAATTAAACTTCATTTTTATTTAAAAATACCTTTAACTTTACTGTACAAATATGTCATTCTGCATTTTATCTATATTTTCGTTTATACTTTTAAGGTGTACAAATATGTGTGAATTGTATCTACAATCATTTTATCTACAATTTGATATTCACTATTGATTTTAACAGACTGTATCCGCAACTCTCATTATTCTTTTGATACTCCTATGTACAAAATTCTCTACATTTATTTATGAATTTGATTTCAATCTTTATTTACTATAAAAAAACATATTTTACACAAAATTTCATCTATATTTGTAACTACAATATAGTCTATATCTTATACACACAATTGCATTAGTACCGTTTTATGATCATGATTATTACTCAATGAATTATATATTATTATTGTATCATATATTTAAAATTTTAAGCTTTATAAATACTTGAAAACGAACCATTCAAAATACACCTCGTCTAAAATACGCTAGGTGATGATATACATTGTGAAAAGGCCAGAATTTTTACAATTTTTCATTTGACTCGTTTTGTTAGTATGTTTGTTTGACTCACCGGTTCAAATCTTGCAATACATATTTTAAGCACCTGATGGCATCCGGTGGAGCTTAAATTTTAAACACGCAGTAGGAATCGATGACAATTTAATAATTTTGAAAAATTCTGCCTGCTCCCCTGAAGGCTAGGTAGAGAACGCGTAGGAATTCTGAAAACATACCAACGAAATTCAAGAGATGAAAAAAATGTCAGCCAGTGGTCTAGGACCCCCAATTTTCTTCGGAAAAAGTTGCGAAATTTTGCGAAAATAAAATCTGAAAAATCCTTAAAATTACTGAAAAACTTCGGACCATGGATTTAACTTAATTTCGAGTGATTTAATCTACCTGTCCCCGCTATGATGGAGTAGAGAACAGAATTTGGAAAATTTTCCTACGATTTCATACGTAGAAAATAACCACGTGAAAATGTTTTAGTTGGACGGGCTCGGGTTCCCCTTCTCGGAAAAATCCGTAAAATTAGTTAAAAATCAGCAGACCGATGGAAAATTTTATTTCGAATAATATTTACCCCCTACACTTCTGAAGGCTAGATAGAGAACGCGTAGGAATTCGGAAAAAAGTCTGACGGTTCCTGACGAGAAAAATTACTTAAAACATTTTGGTCAGAGTGCTCGGCCCTTCCTCCTACGAAATAATCATTAAACATTGTGAAAAATATCCGCACCGTCATTGTATATAAATTTCGGACAATTACTAATCTGAACGTTTCGTTATCAAGTATCCACGAAGCTTGAAATATAAAATAAGAATATTTTTGATACACCCATTACTGAATCTTTATTTTGTCGACTTTGACAAAATGTAATGATGAACATTTCAGTATGATACTTAGTTATGTCTTGATCTTCACTTTCTTTAGGAAGATCTTTTCGAATAATTCATGATTCTCTCTGTATCTAAAAATATTTTTTATCACAAACCAGTCTCATTGGTAAGCAATGTTAGTCGTGCAAAACATTTAGCTCCCTGTATCTCGAAAACTAATCTTAGGATTGAGTTGTGCCCAAGGACTCTTTTGTTTGGGAAGTCGAACAACATATCAAAAATTTTGAAAAATTAACTGATGAAAATATTTCTTCAGGGCGGGGCGGCTGGCTGTCTGATACTTCCGTGTGTTTTCTCTAAATTCATCTTTCCTCATACAAGAGATTTAAATTATTTGTCGAAATAGAACATTTCTATCAATATTTCCACTGTTTTCTATTCATGAATTGGAAGCTTAATTGTCACACTCTTTCAAAGAGAAATGGTGGTATGTATAATAAATATCTACTGAGTACCTACACAAATATTGTTTGAATCATTCCATTCAGAATATATTTATGCAGTGGAACGAAATAACAATAAACTGAGGAAGATTTTTTTTTTTTTATTCAAATCTACTAATCCGTTCTTTCTTGCAACAACCAGGAACCTATTTAGTATTTCTATTTGAATACAAAAAAATGTGACTTTTCAAACTCATCAGTCCCCCTAAGTACTCGTCATAAAAGGTACAACTGCACCTTTGATCTTAATCATATTCATGTATGGGTTTTGTACGAGCCCAAGTTACCGAAACCGAATCAATATGTAGATGTCGTCAAAGAATCTGGGAGCTCGGTCCAGAAGTCAAACATACGTAATCTTTCGATCACAATTTGCAATTGTAATGAAATTGGTTTGAAGCAACAAGAGAGGTAAACATTTTAGAGACCGATTAAAGGCCGAAAGGGAGCAGCTGCAAGTGTTTAAAGGCTGCAGATGCAAATCAAATACGTTTGGGATAGTCTGTGGGCCTACAAAACATATTGTGGCAAGACTTATAATGGAATTTGAATAGGTGACAATGATTTGATTCATTATAATTTGAAAATATTCTTTGGTCGCAGCAAGGTATTTCAACAATTAAAATGTCTTTTGTCTCAGTGACGCATCACTCAAAGGTTGCAACATACGCCCACAGTCAGGACCACAACTAAGTGCAGTGACTTTAATTAATTGAGTAGCATTATTAGGCAAAGAAAAGCGAAATAAAAAAGCTTATTTAATAACATTTCAGTAAAATATTTATATATTCTTTAATATGTAATTTCATTTTAAATTAATGGGTCGAGTGAAAATAATACTTCAGAATTTACACAACACTAACATTTATTGCTAACAATTGTTTTGACACACTATGTCATCTTCTAAGCGAGTTATTGAACTAACCTAGGTACAGAATATCATCTCCTTAAATTTTGAAAGTTACATAGGTATGTAGAGAGAGAGAGAGAGAGAAATGCCCCTTGATCTCTCTGTACATACCTATGTAACTTTCAGTATTTGGGGAGATAACATTCTGTACCTAGGTTAGTTCATAACTCCCTCAGAAGATGCCACAGAATGTTGAAACAATGTTAGCAATAAATGTGTTGTGCAAATTGTAAAGTAATATTTTCTCTCGACCCATTCATTTGTAATGTTTATAGTTCATCACAACATTCAACAAAGAAATTCATAAAAGGACACACTTCTTCAGAACTGTCACGAAACCACAGGGTAGTTTTTGGATTGACGTGACCGTTACTTGATACTTCAAAGTATATGACACTAAGGTAAACACTATTAAATTTCCACAGATTTATTGTCTACGCGACATGTTTCGATACACAGTATCTTCAATATATTACATTCGTTCGAGAAAGATACTGCGTATCGAAACATGTCGCGTAGACAATAAATCTGTGGAAATTTTATCGTGTTTACCTTAGTGTCATGTACACAGGGTAGTTGTTAGGGTGGGAGTAAATACTGCGCATTGGATAAGGGTTCGATACTGCCCATCTGGATATAAACAATGTTTTCTGTGGTAATGTGTTATTATAAGAAATCTCTTACTGAGTTTTTCTGGTAAAAATCCATTGACTGGTAAATGAGCCTACCATGCCTCTTTGCGGGCCTGTTATGGTGGGCTCGGACTCTAGTCAATGGGCTTCCAAGGAAGAAGTATCTAAAGAAATGATCAGACTGATGTTTGATATATTCTTTGATGGAGCGAATATTGGCTAGCTCTTGTAGTGCGTTCAGCCAAATGTAACTGCCATCGTTAGTGAAGATACGGAGTACCTGGTTCTGCATTCTTTCCAATCTCAACGTGTGAGTCTTGAGAAGGCTGCAGAACACTGGTCATGCATTTGGCATGGCTGGTCTTTCGACCTCCTCATACATTAATTACTTTTTATTCATCGAAAGCTTGGAATTCCTGGTTAAAATAAATAAAAAAAATAAAATAAAATACATTTATTTTCCTGTAGATGTCAAATACATATAGGAATAGTCACAAGTTGTTGCTAAGAAGCAAAGAATTCATCTATAGTATAAAAAGTATTTTCAACTAGATAAGTTTTCAAACGAATTTTAAACAGTGATATATTAGGAGATTCGCTTACGTCTTTTGGAAGTTTATTAAAAATCTTTTGTCCTAGATGGCGAGAAGTTTTAGATGTAGCAACGTATTTACACTGGGGAACATGAAGATCTGTACAATTCCTTGTATTGTAGGAATGAATATCCTTATTTGTGATGAACTTATGTCTATTTTTAAATATATACAGGCACATTTCAAAAATGAGAATACCAGCAAGTGTTAAAATTTGGAGATTTTCGAAAATTGGTCTGCAAGAATCCCTGCGTGATTTATTATACATAATTCTCAATATACGTTTCTGTACAATGAATACATCAGGTGCTCGAGTGGAAGTACCCCAGAAGCACACTCCGTAGCGTAACCTAGAGGCGACCTGAGAATGATATAGAACCAATAGTTGTTCCTGTTTTAAAATACATTTCAAGTTCCTGAACATGTAACAGATAGAGTTCAGTTTAGAGATCAGGTTGGCACAATGTCCTTTCCAATTCAATCCTTCATCCACTAATAATCCTAAGAATTTGACACTATTGGTTGGTTCGATATATGTATTATTAACAAGTATATTCAGGGTTGCACATTGTTTTTGATAATTATGGAATCGTATAATATTTGTTTTCTCACTGTTAAAGTGAAGTGAGTTGTAATCACACCAAGATATGAGGCTTTCCATGATTGATACACAATTTTCTCTCAAAGAGTCATCATGTTTGTTCGAAACGAGCACCGTCGTATCATCAGCATATCTTATAAAACTGGCAGATGAACTAATGTTGTCAATGTCGTTGGTGTAAAACAGAAATAATATCGGCCCCAGGACAGACCCCTGGGGAACTCCCATAGAAATTGTTCGATTATCTGATTTGGCACTCGATATATTCACAAACTGTCTTCTGGAAGTTAAGAAACTCGTCAACCAGCTGTGAGCAACTCCTCGAATGCCATATGAGTACAATTTTGACAGAAGCAAATCATGTTGAACGCAGTCGAACGCCCTGCTGAGGTCACAGAAAATCCCAACAGGGCATTCTCCCAACTCAATAAAGTCAATTAGTTTTTCGTAAAATGCCATGACTGCACTATTAGTTGATTTATCCGGCAAAAAGCCATGCTGGTTGTTTGAGAGGATACGATGACTCATCGCAAAACTCATGAGGCTTTCAAGATAAGAGTACTCAAAGAACTTTGAAAAACAGGAGGTAATTGTTATAGGTCTATAATTCTCAACTAGTAGAGGACTGTGCTTTTTAAATACTGGTATAACCTTCCCTAACTTTAGTGAAGATGGAAACGCCCCACAAGTGAAGGACAAATTAATGAGATATGTGAGGGGTGGAATGATGTAATATAGTACTTTCTTTACCAGAAATGCAGGAATGTCATCTGGACCCGATGATGCTTTATTTTTCAATTTTTTGGACATCAATTCATATAATTCCTTTTCAGTTTGTGGTTTAAGAAATAAAGATTCTCTAGGTCCCGTAATTTCAGGTTCTGCATGTTTGACAGTCCCTGCCAGAGTCTTACTCTGGGATAGTTCTATTGGAGAATTTATAAAGTATTCATTAAAAATATTACTTAAAATTGTAGGATCCTTGAGCAGCTCATTACCTTGTGAGATATTTATAGTATTACCAGATGACTTTTTTTGATTTGTCAAGTCAGATATTACCTTCCATGCCATTTTTGCAGGATTATTCGCGTTAATTATTTTGTTTTGATAATAGGAACGCTTGGTATTTTTAGCAAGAATTTCATGACGCTTTTTTGCCATTGAATAAGCTTCCTTTAAAATAGGAAAGCTACGTGATAACAGGAATAGATCTTTCAGTTTGTTACTTGAAGTCCTTATCTCGTCAGTAATCCATTTTTTATTCAAGTTCTTAGAATAGTGTCTTCTCGGTGGAAAACTATTTTCGTAATAGTAAATAAAAGTATCGGCAAAACTGTCATAAGCTTCGTCTATATTGGAGAGACTGTATACAGTATCCCAAGACTCATTCTGTAATTGAAGTGAGAAATATTCAACGTTGTTATCGCTGAAACTCCTCCGATATTGTGGAGCATTATCACATTCTGGTATGATATCCTGTTTACTCTCGAATAAAACCGATCTGTGATCCGATATGGTGTTATCTAAAACACATATTATAGGATTGGGAATATTCGTATAGATATGGTCTATAATGGTTTTGGAGTGATCTGTTACGCGGGTTGGCCACTCGACCACCTGAAGTAGATTATAGCTTTTTAAAAGAGATGTTAGGTTATTATAATTATTGACATCATTTGAATTCTCAGAGGCATCGATATTGAAATCTCCTGTTAAAATTATCTCTATACCAGGTGAATAAATAAAGTCTAAAACACTAAGTAATTGATCACAAAACAAATTAAAATTACCATCCGGGGATCTGTAACAAGCTAAAATAATAATAGCCCCATTTTTGTAGTTTTTACACCTTAAGCCACATATTTCGAAATGTTTTTCGATACAAAATTTTTCCAACTTAATATCAGAACAGTTTAAATGATTAAGGGCATAGATCGCTACGCCACCTTTCTGAAATACAGTTCTACAGAATTTACTTATGAGAGTATAGTGTTGTATATGTTTGGAATCTATTTCACAAGAGTTCATATGGGTTTCTGTTAAACAAATAAAATTGAAGTTACCGTCCTCTACTTCAGTTTCGATTTGATTAATGGTTTGACTGTTCAAACTACACACATTCAGTAAAAAAATATCAGGAGAAAACATCACTTTGGAATATGATTTAGAGGTTTGTGATTCTGAAAAAACTTGCTAACATATGAGCCATAGGGCCACACTGTAGGGTTCATTGCCTTACGAAAATGATGTTCATTGATTATTACCTTGAAAGAGCCGTATATAGATGGTTGTTTCGGAGTAATAGTCGAACATTGAACCTCCGGGAAGTGATCCTTAAGCAACTTGGTGAGTTCTTCTAAACTGGTGTTAGGATCGATTCTTGTCACATGGAGCGAGACAGTCTTAGGTACTCCTTTAATGTTTGTGTTGTCGTTGTTTCCGACCACAAATCGGTTTTTGCTGCGTTTATGGGTTACCTTTCGCCATTCTGAAGTATTTTCACGTATAGTACCTACTGCTTGGTTAGGAGAACGGTCATGAATGGGGTCGGAATCACTGGCCAAATATATGAGTTCGTCGCATTTTATTCTGGATTCTTGTTCTAAAGTTGAAAACGTTGGTTTATCACATAGGTTGCCCTCTGCTCGGGTTTGTGAACTGTTATGAGTGGGATCAGAAGCACTATTCAAATTTATGCATTCAACCCCTTCTTGCCTGGTTTCTCGTTCTAAAGTAGTAGTTCGTTTATTTAGACGCTCTGATTTTGCAGTTGTCGTGGCAACGCTGGAGCTCGGTTTATTTTTATCATAATATTCATGATTTACTTGCTGGTCCACTTCTCTGCATATTTTGTCAGGTTTAACATGATAATTTTTTGTTGAAACTGTTTGAAGATAAGGAGTAGTTTTTGTGACATTGCCATGGAATATATCTATTTGTTTGTTTAAAATTATTACCTTTTCTTGTAATTCGTGAATGATTAGATCCTTCTGTTTGATAATATAGTTGAATATGCTGATATCGATTTTATTATCTGTACTCAAATTTTCCAAGGCATTGAAAAAGGCAGTGTCAGTATCAGCTTCGGCCTTAGTAGGTTCATGTTCACAGCACTTTATTGAGTTATCTTCACTGAATTTTATATAACTTGCATTTTTTGCACAACTAGGGTGAAAATAACTTTCACAAAGGGAGCACTGGTGCCCCGTTAGCACATTTTTCTTGCACTTTTTGCAGACGTTCTTGGGAGCACTCATTAACACGTCTTTCCCATACGACGCCATCTCACCTCTCGACGCCATCTCACCTCTCATTGCGGTTATTTGCGGTTACACCTGCTTGACTGCGGCTCTCTGTAGTAAAAGTCCTGCACGAAGTTTTTGAAAGCATTCAGGTTCAAGTCTTCGAAAGCAGAGACCAGATGCAGTCAAATTCGAGAGTGTATCCATCCAAAACAAAAATCCATTTGGCCACGCGTATCACATAAATAGAAAAACCAGCAAAAAACCAAAAACTCAAAACGAAGAAGAGCCACTTTCAGACACTTGCAAGGAAGTAGTAAGACGACAAAAAGAAAGGAGAGAAGAAAAATGACTAGAACAGGAGGTTGGAAAACAAAGAAAGAATATGATCCAATGAAGAAAGATAACAAGCTACAAAACATTGAATCCTAATGATTTAACGTTCGAAGAATACAGCTTCAATCAGACGACAATGAATATCACTCCGAACACTACAACAACTGAACAGATGGATAATGAAAATGATTATTATGGTCAATACCAACAACAAGATGAGAACAATTCTTCAGACGAAGAATGTCAATTCATACCATACGAAGAATACGTAGTGAAGTCCAATGCAAAACACAGAAACATTAAAACATCAAGAATTACAAGAGCGAAAAGCATATGAAAATGAAGAAGAACAACATAAATAAAAACCGCTTGAAGTAGAAATGAAAAAAATCGAGAACAGGAAGTAAAAAAGAAGGAACTGAAAGCACTAATAAAAAACATGCAAGCTGAAAAAGCTGAGGAACAAGCAAGAAAAGGCCAGATAGAAAGACATCAGAATAAACACAACAACCTATAGAACAAACAAAATAGCAAATATATTTCTGAATCCTATACGCCTATGAGAATGTCATGTAGTTAGTAGTTACTCAAAACTACAATTCCTACTGATAACTGATGCAAATATTTTTTTCTGAATGTTCGAATTTCAAATCTCGAACCGATTCAAATATAGGTATGGCCCGGGTTCGATCTCGCGGTCTGCGGTCTGTTTTTCTCATGCATGGAGCTATTGAGTGTGTATTTTCTCAAAGGTATAATTATATGCCTATGTTGCATGAAGTATCAAGCGTTTTTTGTTTGAAATCCGCGTTTCTAGAAAAAAAATTTCAGTATTTCGAGCAAAAAGTGTCATTACCGCTCTTCAAAAATGAACGGGCGACGCGAAAGTAGATATCTCCCAGAATTTAGAACAAGTTTCAACCGAAAAAATCACGAAAGTGAGGTAAGGCTAACATTACTTGCAACAACGCCAATAAAAATACATAATTTAGGTAGGTACTCAGTTGAAAAATTGTTATTTGTTGTTAAAATTGTTAATTCCGTCAACCGATTGCACCCCTACGCGCAACCCTCAGAAGTCTTCGAGAGACTTGTGTGAGCTAGGAAAGACGCAGCTCTTACCTTTTACCGTGTGATGCCATGCACGAGACCGGTGAATCGGTGGATCGAACCCACGACCCCACGCATGCGAGGCGAACGCACTACCAGCCGACCACCACGGCCCATAATAAA
Source organism: Chrysolina oricalcia (assembly GCA_944452925.2). NCBI lineage: Eukaryota > Metazoa > Arthropoda > Insecta > Coleoptera > Chrysomelidae > Chrysolina > Chrysolina oricalcia. The sequence goes on from OX101812.2 coordinate 19,606,411, forward strand.
GATGCGTGCCAGAAAATGAAAGATATTTCTGTCACACTGTATGGAATACTGCAATTGTTTCTGTCTTCATTTCTTCTTTGTTTTCGTAATTGTTTTATATATATTTATTTCTCAGGAATATTCATCATTTTTAAAGGTGTGAAGGTTGTGTAGAACTCTTTGATGGTCAGTGTTTTTCAATGACTCAAAAATAAATTCGAATGACTTGACAACACTACATCCAAGGATTGTGAGTTAGCTATAGTAAGAAGACATTTGAAGGGAATTAAGAAGAAGTTGAAATATCTAGAGTATTTCTGTTGAAAAAAGTTTAGTTTTTTCACACCGCTTCCGTAAAAATCCTGCAAAACGAAAAATAATTTTCTGATACTGGATAATGTGGAACAAGTAATTTGTTCATTCTGCCCTCATCAATGGAGTTGCAACTCTTTTTATGTAAATTTCGGAATACTTCATTCTGGTATTGATTTATTCCCCTTCCTTTTTCAAATCAAGGTAATTTCAGATATTGATGATCATCTTGTTGAGTACATCTTACTGAAGTAGTTCCACTGAACATTCTGATAAGATTGATACCCATCCAAACTGGGTGGTTTGAAAGTAAGTCTCTTCACCATGGTATAGAACCTTTCAAAATAAATCATCCCCCTATATTCACCTGTACAAAACTCGCCGAAAAAAATGATCCAATACGGTTCTGGTACATTCATAACAAAGGTTCAAGGTTATTACAAATCGAATGATGAGTGTGAAAGTATTTGGTAGAAACTCTAAACGAAATTCACCTATAGAATTCCATGTGGAAGAAAGAATGAACCAATATTGAATTAAAGAAATAATTCATAGGAAAATATATTGAAATTTTATCCGAAGGTCTATGCATCAAACTCACAATCACTCAACTGGTAACAGATATAATAGGTTTTTGTGTTATTTTGGTTCCTAAGAATTTACCCATCTGAAAATGTATTTTATTCATACAAATATATATTTCTTCTATTTCTCCCCTTTGTTTTCTTTCTTTTTCTATATTTTTCTATCATTTTCTATAGCTATAGGATAACGTGACATAGATAAAGAATAGCCTAACCAAATACATGTTGCAATACAATGATTGTGTACTTTGCACAAGGCCCAGCATTTCATAGGGTAACCCTTTATTTATTTGCAACATTTGATCCTATACCCTATTTCCACCACGTGATCTTTTTATTTTTATTATACATTTTGTATGTACTGTAAATTTTATCTATATTATATTAGGTTGAAAATAAATATTGATAACCAAAAAACCTGGGCATTTTCTCCTACTTCAGTGCACTAACTCAATTTGCTACACTTGAATGTGACCTAGTCTGTAGCGAAAATGAGTACGTATTGCAGATTTTTTTCACCATCATGTTTATTTAGAAGCAACTGACAAAATTTTGTTCTTGAGGGACGATCTTGAGCTTGTGAAACTTGTACTGAAAGTACGTTCAAAGTGTTCATGGAAGAAACGGAAAACCTTTTGGTGGTACTTCTGGACACAAATCTGAAAGAAACTCTTTACACTCTTCAATAATTTCCGACTTTTGGTTTCATTTTGAAACAGTAACACAGAAATCCTGCAAACCGTCTCCATAAAGGTGAATTTATATATCACTTTTTTTGGCTGAGTTGCAAGTACATCCTGTTGAAAAGAATGCCTCGCGAAAAGTGGTAAAAACGGATCGGGAAGAAATGTCACAAAATCATTTCCACAACTTGAATTTGAAAACAAGTATCAAAATTGGAGGAGGTACATATTTCAGATTCAGCAAGAATCATCTTCAGCTTTACACAACTTTTACGACAAATATTAATTTGCTATAGAAATTAACTGCGAACCAAGATTTACTTACATGGAGAGGAAAAAACGTACTTTTTTTATATAATAGTAAAAAATTGATGGAAACTTGAAATCAAGTTTGAATACTATGTGCAATGTGCTTGAAAGCAGGTTGAGATATTCATTGTGGTCATGGTACCAAAAAGAACAATTACTTTCCTACAAGCATGGTTGTAGTTTGTTAATTTGCTGATTTTAAAACTATTTCATCAACATACCCACCATTTCTCAATTCACCGATATCATGAAATCTCTCCTGGAGCAAGGCATCAATTGATCAATCACACCTGAGTAGGTATACAATTTTGGATTTCTCCTGTGATTTTTTTTCTACGATCTGATTTGACAACGAATGCAGTTTCAGTAATTTTAATTATATTTTTTTGATAAGTATTCTTTGAATTGCACTTGAACAGATGTGAGTTCCTTCTGAATATGTAGAGTACTGAGCAGCTAGATAAAAGCGGAAAATTGAAAACAAACGCAATCTTAAGCAGGCTCAGCTACTATTAAATCTAGTAGGGTTTAGTAATTGTCTTCGGAAAAGGGGCGATAAAATGGTTGTAAACTTAGCTAAATAAATGAAGTCACGTACGTAGTCATTGGCACAAATTCGATCCAATAACTGACTTATAGCGTAGTAATGAATCTGGAAACGAGGTGACAGAAACCAGGAAGGATTACTTGATCGTTCAATATTGGATAAAGAGTGGAAGACGAGTAATTAAAAATGAAGAGCTTTGACTATTTCATTCTATTTCAGCTTGTAGCTGTTTCTAAGGGAACACTATGTATAATGAAAGCCTTTCGAAGACTCACTGAGGAAAGATCATACTAGTTATTATTCCAAATAAAAGCGAGTGCATAAACAAAAATAGTAGGGTTCAATCTGGTTATTGGCTCAATGGATTGATTTCCAAAAAGGGGTCTCTGAGACATATCTGGACATATAATTATGATCGTTGATTCGTCGAGTATCTTTTGGCAATCATAAAAACAGGTGTCACACACCACAACCAAACGAAATGACTATTATTAGGCTTTAATTTACGATGTATTACTTTAAATAAGTATGTGAGTTCATTGCGAATTGTCCATTCTGCTGTCTCAAAGTCAACTTCACTATGATCACAAATTGTTTTGGGATAATATGGGGTTATGTTGAATTGTTTATGAATAAATATTTAAATTAAGTTATTTATTGTTTATGGAGTTTTTCAATGATTTCAATGTTCTTCTGTCGCTGCTGGTCTTCTTAGTGGAATTTTTCTAGGTGAATTACTTCACGCTGTATCAGGAACTGTGTTAATTATACGAGAATACTAGCTTTTATTGTTGCTTACACATTCTCGTACTTTCAAAGCCAAAATTTTGGTTTTCTTCTTAAATTAATTTTATGAAACCTTTTCAAACTGGCTCTTTCAAATTTTTTCTTCTCCCCTCCACTTATTTTTTATTATCTCCTATCAACCATCTCGATTTTCACGTTCACTCACGCACTTCTTGATTTTTATAACTTACAACTGTAAACAACGTTTTTTAAATTCATCACATTATCAACAATTTGTGATTTTTATTGTTGAAATTCAATTTTCGATTGCTTTTTTAATATTATTTTGATGTTTCCTTCTCTAAGTTTGAGTTCAAAATTAATTTTGTAATTTTTTTTCAAATTCTATCATCTATCTGTCATTCATCAATTTATTTCTACTTTAACAACTATCTAAGTACTGTTGTTTTACTGAGTTTTGTTTAAAAATCGTTTAATTTTCAGTTTGTTTTCTTTTGTGGATTCTGCTGCCAAATTCAAATGTAAATTTTTGATTTTGATTCCTCTTTTCGAATAGATATTCTGATTCCGATTCATCGAACGTTGAATGAAACTCATCTGGTACATTTCTGATGTTACTACATGATTGGAAATGTTCAGGTGAAACGAAAGAATTGTAACAAGTTTTTGTACAACTTTTATCACTCATTTATTTGACTCTAGTTTTATGAAATTCTAAGTCATAACACTATATATATTCAAGGTATCTATTCGTTGTCAAGCTACGTAAAACAGTACGGAAATATTTGTAATTTTTTTAAAGTGTAGAAAAATTAAATGACAGTTAGTTGTGCGTCAGGTTTTGCAATTAAATATTGTAACATGTTTAAACAAAAACTGGAAGATTTGCAGAGGAATGGACAGTTAACCACCTAGAAAAAAAAGCACATTATTGGACTTTCTGTTGCTTGTCTTTACTTCATTCTTTTCCATGCATACAATACACTATTAGAGTCACTGTGAGAGATAAACAGTCATCGTATATATTTGTTCTTAGATTTTTTTTGAGATCCATTCTAGCCAAACTCATAACATACCACAAAACTGTTTTCCAAATTTTAATTGAATGAGACCACTACCACAATGAGTTCATGTGTTGCATATACATAAATAGATATATTTTTATTGGTTATATTACACAATAGCGCTTTGACAAGTCAGTAATAAAATAAAAATAAAAATTGAATAATAATATAAAATAACAAAAGATAAACAATCTATGACGTTAAAAACACTTGCACAATAAAATTTAACAAACAGCAATAGGTTTACGATGCATTAATCAATGTATAAGTTTTGAAAACTCGGTTGATAACAGATTTGAATTGAACACACTCGAGAACTTGGACATCGTGTGGTAGAACATTGAAGAACTTGATTGCATAATAGCTAGTACCATATCTCGTTTTCGAAATTCTCAAATAGTGTTGATGTATCTTTGTTTCTCGTTGTGTATGAATATGAACTTTCATCAGTCTTATAGTTTTTCAAGTTTGCTTTTATATGCTTAAGACATTGCAGTATGTAAGTACATGGCAGGGTTATCTCAAAATGTTTCTAAGCATCCCTACTATCATCTCTAAGAGGCAATCCAGCAATGATTCTGACCGCCTTCCTTTGCATGGAGAAGACATAAAGTGTATACACACTCCGCCTCGTTTATATTGAGTTCTGCAAAAGTAGGAAATATTAGTCTGAAAAAATCCACGAAGAAAAGTGGCACTTTTCGCCAGTGTTATTTCAATAGCTAATTTCTGCATCACTTATGATTTATTTCTCGATCCTCTTTTCCAAGATTCTTCAATAATATCTCTGACATCCTTATAATATGTACACTCCAATTTTGGTTGTTTTTTGTATGACAGTTGCTCACCAAATGGATATCGTCTCTATATGAGTCATCCTGTAAAATATTCGTGGATATAATGAACCAATACTTGTAGAGGTCACAATTTGTGTTGAGTAATCTTCAGTTTACACAACGCATTTTATTATAGTAATTTTCCCTATTTATACCACTCAATATAAACATTAGTTTATTTTTGACGGAATCGAATGATTCACTTTGAGCAACGCACTTAAAACAATATCGAAAAAAATCCGTTGAAGCTCCTACAATTATTGTACTATTTATTGATTCAGCCACCTACTTGTAGTTCAGAATAGATCGGAAACCACAAGTATGTTTTGATTTCGGCAACAGAAAGAAATAGTGGAATAGTGTAAATGCTGGTTTTACACTTAGTGTACGAATGTGTTATTGAGAGTTGTTTATTGATGTTTTCAAGTTTGAAGTAGAATGGTGTAACGATGTTTTCGTTTTCAGGAATATTTGGAGATGACTCTCAATAATATCAGCACTTTTTCGGATTTGTTGTGGTCTGATGCCTCACGTATAGATAGAAAATGGCAGATGGTTAGTGATCTCCAAAACCATAATTTCTCCTTTCCACTGTTTAGAATTTCAAGAAATCATCTTCACAGACGGAGTCAACTGTACATTAAGTTATGAGAAATTGATCAGAACAAAAATAGAACTAAAGAGGAATTCCCGATGAAAAATTGATCGATTGAAATGGTATGGGCACAGATTTTGGAAACCCGATATGCAAGTTTATGATGTCATTTAGAACCTCGCAGCTGAATTTTTCAGAATCGCTTGATAATAATAAAGAAAAACAGTGGTATTATTGTCCGACAAAATTTTGGGCAGCATGCTAGTTGTCGGAGGGTATCAAAACTCTGCGGGCCCTAAAAGTGATGTCGCAATAAGTTTTAAACTCGTTGTGAATTGTCAAGGTGTATGATTCATTTGCATATATTTTATGGATTTCACTGTAATGTGGCGTCCATTCCTTATCAGGAATTATTTCTCAGATTCTCATGGTGAGCGTTGAACCATTCTGAAATAGTAAAATGTAGTTTTTTTCTTTTATAGTATTGTCAAAAATATATGGAACATCCTGTACATTAAAATATTTTATATTTCAATACGTGGGTAAACTTTTCACAATTCAGTACGTGAGCGAAGATATTTTATTTTGAAACACAACTTGTCCTCAACCGAACATAAACAAGAGTTTTCAAAAAGGCCACTGATAGTTCGATCTGGGAGTCGAGTTTAGAGTTCTGCCGTGCCCACAGCTAGTGAGGGCAATGGGGGGAGTTTGGAAGATTCGATATTAAATGAATGGAAAATGTTCATAAACTGTTTAAGCCAATATGTATTGTAAGTATAGATCTTTCTAAAATAATTTATACAAAAGTAACCAGTCTAGGAGAGATTCATTAATTCTTTAATTTAATAATTCCTTCATTTAATTCAATCGTCGTAATCTCATATTTGTACATAGTGAAATAAATGTTTTTATATTTTTTCTAAAGTGTTTCAAATCTATGAATGATCAGTATCTACCTAGTTAGTCGTGAATCAACCCCAATTCACGACAAATGGTGGAGGTTGCCGTGCTTTAGTTTTGGATTCATTCTCTCAGCGGTCCAATTTATATTTTGTTAGTTATTTGAAAGTATAGTGATAAATTCAACTCAATCGTATTTACGTTGCAGTTTATAAACGTTGAACTTGACCTAGATCCGGTACAACTAGGTAGAAATTGCTGATCGATATGTTTGGTTTCTGAATGAATCTCTCCCAAGTATTGTGCAACAATAGCATTTCCGAATAAAAATATTATTTGACGAAAGTACGCTATTTCGTACGCAATAAACTCCAGAGAATTTTATGAAGATTAAATAAAAATGCTATTGATGTAAAGTTCTAACGATTTATTTTCAGTATAATTATTTGAATTTTGTTTTTTTCCCTATTGATTTTCACAAGAATAATTTGTGTAAAACTGTTATATTTTGGGTATACGGTTTTTGAAAGTACACTGAATCTTCAGCTTCCCCCTGGCCCTTAGCAGAGATTAGTACGTTTACAGAAGGAAGAACGAAAGGAACGCCCGCTGTCTGCAGAATTCGTAGCGCCAGGAAAAATAGCTCTTGGGATTTTTTTTGAAGAATCGTAGGTGATGTGCTTCAGAGACACATGATTTGAAAAAATATTATTTTGGAGTTTACCCAATAGGTGCAGTATACCATTGGTCATGATCATGAGAAAATAATTTGTTGATTCCTTGGTGTATTCTAAAATACACGGTTATGTCAGAGAATTTGACAAAGAAATCGCGATTGGAAGTCGTATTGAGTGAGCGTATTATGATGATTTATTTTATGTTGTAGGAATATCTATGATGAGAGAAGTGTGCACACAATAGTTCTTTGAGTGATTTGGAACTTGAAGAAAAAGAAGAGTTCGTAGGAAAACGACATGATGGTGTAGGCAATAGCCAACAATTACAGGGTGGAGTATGAAACTGACTAATGATAAAATTGTGCATAGTGGTTTAGTGGGTAATGAGTGATGAATGAAGTCGAACAGAATGAAATATAAATTGTTGATTGTGAAAAGCGAGTGTGAAATTGTTTTGTGATATTCTGTATTTAATCCTAGGCAAAGAATATCAGGGTATCGCATCACAAAATTAGCCTCGTTATATGAGAGATGGTGGTATTTTTATTTGTTGTGAAAGAGAAAGAGAATGGCAAGGATAAATTGAGAATGTGACAATTAGAATTCTTCGAAAATGAAAGAATGGTTATATTATAATGAATATATATTAACATCGGATAATTCGAAAAATATTTTTAATCTATGTTGTTGGTGTATTATTGTATGATAGTTTCATAATGAGAATAAGGTTAATTGGTATATGAGATATTTTGGGACACGGTATTTGTTGTAAAATTAGATGATAGCAGTATGTTTACCTAAACTTTGATTTTTGTATTATAGGAACTGTACCTCCTGTAAGGAACGCGGAAGAGTCTTCAGCCTTGTACCACTCCGAGAGAATCCCCAGGTGAATCGTGATGAAGCCACAGTTTCCACAGCCATGTCGAGTTGAGCCTTCTCACAGTCAATGAGATAGAGCAGAGCCAAGTTCTGCCATGTCAAGCTCCATGTTGTCCAGTAAAGCGGAGCCAAAATAGAATATCCAACCGGACCAATCAGTGCAATGTCCAGTAAAGCCATGCCAAGTCCTGGCAGGCAAATCCATGCCAAATACACTAAAGCTGAGCCATGCCACTTTTAGTAGAAATGAGTCTTGCCAAATCTAGTGAAATTGGGTCGAACAGGACCATGCCAAGTCAAGTCAAGTCAAGTCAAGATGATAAGATGATAAGATGATAAGATGATAAGATGATAAGATGATAAGATGATAAGATGATAAGATGATAAGATGATAAGATGATAAGATGATAAGATGATAAGATGATAAGATGATAAGATGATAAGATGATAAGATGATAAGATGATAAGATGATAAGATGATAAGATGATAAGATGATAAGATGATAAGATGATAAGATGATAAGATGATAAGATGATAAGATGATAAGATGATAAGATGATAAGATGATAAGATGATAAGATGATAAGATGATAAGATGATAAGATGATAAGATGATAAGATGATAAGATGATAAGATGATAAGATGATAAGATGATAAGATGATAAGATGATAAGATGATAAGATGATAAGATGATAAGATGATAAGATGATAAGATGATAAGATGATAAGATGATAAGATGATAAGATGATAAGATGATAAGATGATAAGATGATAAGATGATAAGATGATAAGATGATAAGATGATAAGATGATAAGATGATAAGATGATAAGATGATAAGATGATAAGATGATAAGATGATAAGATGATAAGATGATAAGATGATAAGATGATAAGATGATAAGATGATAAGATGATAAGATGATAAGATGATAAGATGATAAGATGATAAGATGATAAGATGATAAGATGATAAGATGATAAGATGATAAGATGATAAGATGATAAGATGATAAGATGATAAGATGATAAGATGATAAGATGATAAGATGATAAGATGATAAGATGATAAGATGATAAGATGATAAGATGATAAGATGATAAGATGATAAGATGATAAGATGATAAGATGATAAGATGATAAGATGATAAGATGATAAGATGATAAGATGATAAGATGATAAGATGATAAGATGATAAGATGATAAGATGATAAGATGATAAGATGATAAGATGATAAGATGATAAGATGATAAGATGATAAGATGATAAGATGATAAGATGATAAGATGATAAGATGATAAGATGATAAGATGATAAGATGATAAGATGATAAGATGATAAGATGATAAGATGATAAGATGATAAGATGATAAGATGATAAGATGATAAGATGATAAGATGATAAGATGATAAGATGATAAGATGATAAGATGATAAGATGATAAGATGATAAGATGATAAGATGATAAGATGATAAGATGATAAGATGATAAGATGATAAGATGATAAGATGATAAGATGATAAGATGATAAGATGATAAGATGATAAGATGATAAGATGATAAGATGATAAGATGATAAGATGATAAGATGATAAGATGATAAGATGATAAGATGATAAGATGATAAGATGATAAGATGATAAGATGATAAGATGATAAGATGATAAGATGATAAGATGATAAGATGATAAGATGATAAGATGATAAGATGATAAGATGATAAGATGATAAGATGATAAGATGATAAGATGATAAGATGATAAGATGATAAGATGATAAGATGATAAGATGATAAGATGATAAGATGATAAGATGATAAGATGATAAGATGATAAGATGATAAGATGATAAGATGATAAGATGATAAGATGATAAGATGATAAGATGATAAGATGATAAGATGATAAGATGATAAGATGATAAGATGATAAGATGATAAGATGATAAGATGATAAGATGATAAGATGATAAGATGATAAGATGATAAGATGATAAGATGATAAGATGATAAGATGATAAGATGATAAGATGATAAGATGATAAGATGATAAGATGATAAGATGATAAGATGATAAGATGATAAGATGATAAGATGATAAGATGATAAGATGATAAGATGATAAGATGATAAGATGATAAGATGATAAGATGATAAGATGATAAGATGATAAGATGATAAGATGATAAGATGATAAGATGATAAGATGATAAGATGATAAGATGATAAGATGATAAGATGATAAGATGATAAGATGATAAGATGATAAGATGATAAGATGATAAGATGATAAGATGATAAGATGATAAGATGATAAGATGATAAGATGATAAGATGATAAGATGATAAGATGATAAGATGATAAGATGATAAGATGATAAGATGATAAGATGATAAGATGATAAGATGATAAGATGATAAGATGATAAGATGATAAGATGATAAGATGATAAGATGATAAGATGATAAGATGATAAGATGATAAGATGATAAGATGATAAGATGATAAGATGATAAGATGATAAGATGATAAGATGATAAGATGATAAGATGATAAGATGATAAGATGATAAGATGATAAGATGATAAGATGATAAGATGATAAGATGATAAGATGATAAGATGATAAGATGATAAGATGATAAGATGATAAGATGATAAGATGATAAGATGATAAGATGATAAGATGATAAGATGATAAGATGATAAGATGATAAGATGATAAGATGATAAGATGATAAGATGATAAGATGATAAGATGATAAGATGATAAGATGATAAGATGATAAGATGATAAGATGATAAGATGATAAGATGATAAGATGATAAGATGATAAGATGATAAGATGATAAGATGATAAGATGATAAGATGATAAGATGATAAGATGATAAGATGATAAGATGATAAGATGATAAGATGATAAGATGATAAGATGATAAGATGATAAGATGATAAGATGATAAGATGATAAGATGATAAGATGATAAGATGATAAGATGATAAGATGATAAGATGATAAGATGATAAGATGATAAGATGATAAGATGATAAGATGATAAGACGATAAGATGATAAGACGATAAGAGGATAAGACGATAAGACGATAAGATGATAAGACGATAAGAGGATAAGACGATAAGACGATAAGATGATAAGACGATAAGAGGATAAGACGATAAGACGATAAGATGATAAGACGATAAGATGATAAGACGATAAGACGATAAGATGATAAGACGATAAGATGATAAGACGATAAGACGATAAGATGATAAGACGATAAGATGATAAGACGATAAGACGATAAGATGATAAGATGATAAGATGATAAGATGATAAGATGATAAGAGGATAAGATGATAAGATGATAAGATGATAAGATGATAAGATGATAAGAGGATAAGACGATAAGACGATAAGATGATAAGACGATAAGATGATAAGATGATAAGACGATAAGATGATAAGATGATAAGAGGATAAGACGATAAGATGATAAGATGATAAGAGGATAAGACGATAAGATGATAAGATGATAAGACGATAAGATGATAAGATGATAAGAGGATAAGACGATAAGATGATAAGACGATAAGATGATAAGATGATAAGAGGATAAGACGATAAGATGATAAGATGATAAGATGATAAGATGATAAGACGATAAGACGATAAGATGATAAGATGATAAGACGATAAGATGATAAGATGATAAGATGATAAGACGATAAGACGATAAGATGATAAGATGATAAGACGATAAGATGATAAGATGATAAGATGATAAGATGATAAGATGATAAGATGATAAGATGATAAGATGATAAGATGATAAGATGATAAGATGATAAGATGATAAGAGGATAAGACGATAAGATGATAAGATGATAAGACGATAAGACGATAAGATGATAAGATGATAAGATGATAAGGTGATAAGATGATAAGAGGATAAGACGATAAGATGATAAGATGATAAGACGATAAGATGATAAGATGATAAGAGGATAAGACGATAAGATGATAAGATGATAAGAGGATAAGACGATAAGATGATAACATGATAAGACGATAAGATGATAAGATGATAAGAGGATAAGACGATAAGATGATAAGATGATAAGATGATAAGATGATAAGATGATAAGGTGATAAGATGATAAAATGATAAGATGATAAGATGATAAGATGATAAGATGATAAGATGATAAGATGATAAGATGATAAGATGATACGATGATAAGATGATAAGATGATAAGATGATAAGATGATAAGATGATGAGATGGTAAGATGTTAAGATGATAGGATGATAAGATGATAAGATGATAAGATGATAAGATGATAAGATGATAAGATGATAAGATGATAAGATGATAAGATGATAAGATGATAAGATGATAAGATGATAAGATGATGAGATGATAAGATGATAAGATGATGAGATGGTAAGATGTTAAGATGAAAGGATGATAAGATGATAAGATTATAAGATGATAAGATGATAAGATGATAAGATGATAAGATGATAAGATGATAAGATGATGAGATGATAAGATGATAAGATGATAAGATGATAAGATGATGAGATGATAAGATGATAAGATGATAAGATGATAAGATGATAAGATGATAAGATAATAAGATGATAAGATGATGAGGAAGATTGGGATTCAGAAGATGAAATTTCTTAGCAGATTTCAGAAAAAGTTTACTTGGTATTCTTACTACTCCGAATAGACCAGGAAATCGGATAACTTCCATGTGGAGAAAAATTATTCAAATGTTCTATCTGTTCCAATGAGTGAGGGTGCATTCTACCAGATTTTCTCAATGGTCTGGACTCCCCTTATCAATTATTTCGTTTATGTATTTCATATGGCCTAATTCAGGATATTGCTTTCGAAACTAATTTGTATGCCGAGCAAATTCATAGTGATTCTGGATGACGTTTTGAGCCAACTATGAAACAAGAGATTAGAGCGCTTCTTGGTATCAATATCCTCATGCCAGTAAAATGTTCTCCTATTTATAAAGACTACTGGTCATCTGCACCTATCCACCATATCAGCTTGGTTATGAGTCGATATATTTGGCTGATTATTGAGGCATCTGCATCTCAATGATGATGATTCAATGTTTCCATATTTAACAATTGAAGCATAGTGGTACAAATACGTACCACCACAAAATTTTAACCGGATTTCAGTCGTGCCTCAAAGAGTTAAGTCAAGCCGAAGCAGAAGTCGTCACTGAGCTTAGGCGAAAGTATGTGCAAGAGTATTTCAAGATAGGTACCATGGGCCGTGGTGGTTGTGATGCTAAAGCGTTCAAGTCTCAATCAGACGGTCGTGCATGTTCACCGGTCTCGTGCATTGCATCTCACGTTAAAATATAAGGATTATGGTTTCTCTAGCTCGCACAAGTCTCTCGAGGACTTCTGATGGTTGTGCGTAGGGATGCAGCCGGTTGACAAATATAACAATTTTAACATTTTTTTCAACAATATTCACTTCATAGTGGCAATGAAGAGGCTGAGTGGGGGTTTAAATTGAACAGGTCTTTTTTGGGTTATAGCAAGAGCACCAACGCATGGATTCAGAAGAAATTTCAAGAGTGGTATTAGTTATACGACATTGTAGGCTCAACAAACATATGAGTCGGTCTAACAGAAGTTTAGTTAGTTCTGCCAGAAAAAAAAGACAACACTAAATGAATACCCCGTATAGGATCGTCAACACTGATGAGTTTAACGCTAGAAAAATTAAGACAAAGATGTTCCAGATACATGAAAGGTTTAAAAACGGGCCTATGAAGTATTGTAACAATTTTGAGCACTAAAGTTCTCAATCTAATCTGACCTTATCTAATCTACCACAGAGTCAAATAAAGGAGATACTGTCTTTCCTCATATTCGGATATTCGAGTGGAGGTGACTAAAATGATATTTCTGGAAATCAGAACTTTCTCAGAACACTGTATCCAGTAGTGTACTTATTAAATCATTTAGCATTTTGCCTTCACTCATTTCTGACCTGTAGTCCCAACCTGATCCGATCAAGTACTGAAATATAAGCAAATAGACGCAAAAATTCACAAGGTAGCATATATTCAAAAGAACCTCCTATATAATGAATGTATCGGGAATATCAATGTACACAGTGAATAGATATTGAAATTTTAGTCGGGGTTTATTTTAATGACAATCTACCTAATTGCAAATGAGTTTTCAGATTCATCAATCACTGCTCGGATTACCGGCAAAACTCAACGGTCTTTTCACGAATCCATTATTAATTTGAGTTAGATTGATTCAGCAGTTATTCTCAAGTCTTCACCCCTTTTGTATCTTTTAACAGTTCTCAGCCTCTTTTGTTGTTAGACATTTGTTCGATACAATAAACCGCCAAGTACAATAAGCTGCGGAGTGAGTATAATAAAAAGCATGGATTCCTACTCAATGGGCCGATTTCCGCTTGCCACCAGGCTTGGAGTGAGCTCTTTATGCAAACTGCAAAATACAGTTTCTCTTTATGGAATAAATTGAAATTGAAGACCAAAAAGAATATAACATTGCCAGCTTTTGCAATATTGGAAAATTAATTTCAAATTGAAAAGAAGAAAATAAGTATAATCGGAATTTATTTTGAATTGTAAGATGTCTAACATAACTATTGTTGCCCTTTTACAATTTTGTTTCATCCAATACTCAACTGGGCCCGGTATAAAGATTGTCTTTTTATTAAATTGTTTTAAAAAAATCCGTCAACTAGCTTACGAACGGCAAGCTTCAGAAGTCGAAACTTGTGCGAGCCAAGAATTAACTTTCTATGTGCGATTCCCAGCACTTTCTCGGGCCATCAGGGTTTGAACCTTCGACTGGCTGCCAAAGTGATTGAAACATCGGCGCTTTAACCACTCGGCTACCTGGCCATAGTGGATAGATAGATAATTTATTTTCTTGTTTAACAGTACAGAGTATAATAACATTAAAGTGCGATCTAACTAAGGACACCGTCTCAAAACAGAACAGAAAAGTGTATAAATACAGGGTGATTCAAAAGTACTTTGACAAACTTCAGGAGGTAATTCCTCACAATATTCTAATGTGAATTGCTGAAATAAATATATGTCCGGAAACGCTTCGTTTCCAAGATACAGGGTGTTGAAGTTTTATTTTTATTTTGGTTTTTTTCAAATAACTCTTGAAATACTGAACTTAATTAAACGAAACTTGGTAATAAGAGGTTTTCGAGGTGTCGAATTCGAACCTGATGTTATTATTGCTCGTACTCGTAGGGGGCGCCACCAACACGTCTTTTTCTTTTTTGAAGATTCATAACTTTTTTGAGTGTTCTTCTAGCACATTTTTCAGTAAAAAAATCGATTCCTCTATCATATCTACGTAAAAAAGCTACCCTTGTTACAAGTCGATGCAAGCAACCGTTTTCTAAATATTTGGACTTGACAATTTCAAGTCAATTATTTGATAATCGATGCATGTTGAAGTTATTACCAATATTTTGCATTTTTCACAAGAATGCTTTGGAAAAGAATTTGATGTTTAAGTAGGTAGTTTTGGTAATTACATATTTTGTGACAGCTAAACGTTTTGTTGAAGTTTCCGTAAGTAGAAGTAGAAAACACTAATTTTTCGTTTATGGCCTTGCGGATGGCAATGCGTGCGAAGCAAGACGTATTTACCAGGAGCGATTTCCTTATCGAGTACTGCGTTCAGCTCCAACATTTGCTAGTCTCCACCGTCGTTTGGCAGAAACAGGTAGCTTTAAGAGGGCAGCTGATATTATTGGAAGACCACGAGCAGTCCGAACCCCAGAATTGGAAGAAGCTGTTTTGAACGCTTTCGAGGAGAATCCAGAAACAAGTACAAGAATAATTGCTGAAGCTGTCAATTCTACTCAGTCCACAGTTTGGAGGATTATCCACGATCAACAGTTTTATCCATACCATATTCAAAGGGTACAAGCTTTTTTGCACGAGACTTTCCCCAACGCATTACTATGTGTCAGTGGTTTTTGAGAAAATTGGCTGGAAATCCTCAATTTTTAAGATATGTACTCTTCACGAACAAGTCAAACTTCTCCCGAAATGCTATCACAACTTTCATAACAACCATGTTTGGGCTCTCGAAAATCCGCATGCAGTTAGTGAAAGGCATTATGAGTATCAATTTTCTGTAAATGTATGGGCGGCAATAATTGATAATTACTTGATAGGTCCTTTCTTTCTTCCGCTCCGACTGAATGGCGCAACTTACTTACACTTTTTAGAAAATGAATTGCCGGGACTACTTCAGAATTCCTTAACACAGTCTATTCAAATCGATGGATCGGTAGGGGTGTAGAAGAACCTAACCAGCCGTGGGCACCAAGGTCCCCAGATCTAAACCCGATAGATTTTTATTTTTGGGGACATTTGAAGTCACTAGTTCATAAAACTCCAGTAGCGAACGAGGAATATCTTAGAAACCGAATAGTAGACGCATGTGAAACAAAAAGGAACACACCAATAATTTTTGAGCGGGTACGAGATTCAATGACTAGACGACTGACTGCCTGTATCTTTGCTGAAGGTGGACACTTTCAACAATTCATTTGAATACAATTTAGTTTCGTTTATTTTAGTTTATTCTACATATTCAAAATTTCCTGAAATAAAATGTTGACATTTCTTGCAAATTTTATTACTATTAATTATTACTATTGAATTATTATTATTAAATTACTATTTCGCTTAAGGATGTCATAAAGGAACGTACCCAACAGTAATGACCTCTTCAAGCGAGTAAAAAGTAATAGAATAGGTGGCGCCCCCTACAAAAAAACCAAAACTGCTTACTTAAACGTCAAATTAATGCAAATGCAGATGCAAAATAAAGGTAATAATTATTACATGCATAGATTATCAAATAATCCACTTGAAATTTTCAAGTCCTAATATCTAGAAAACGGTTGCTTACAGCGACTTGTAACAAGAGTAACTGTTTTACGTAGATATGATAGAGGAATCGATTTTTTTACTGAAAAATGTGTTAGGAAAACACTCAAAAAAGTTATGAATCTTCAAAAAAGAAAAAGACGAGTTGGTGGCGCCCCCTACGAGTACGAGCAATAATAACATCAGGTTCGAATTCGACACCACAAAAACCTCTTATTACCAAGTTTCGTTCAATTGAGTTCAGTATTTCAAGAGTTATTTGAAAAAAACCAAATTAAAAATAAAACTTAAACACCCTGTATCTTGGAAACGAAGCGTTTCCGGACATATATTTATTTGGGCAATTCATATTAGAATATTGTGAGGAATCACCTCCTGAAGTTTGTCAAAGTACTTTTGAATCACCCTGTATAATGCAATCATTACAGAATTGAAAGAAAACAAATATAAAAAATTTATATGTAACATTTTTTTTCTTTCATACATTCAAAACAACAGTAACAGCAAGTGGGTCCCTAAGTGATTCACTGAAATCATCGGTCTTGTAGGGAATCATTCTAATAAGAATTTATCTTAATATCTTTTTTTCAATATTCCAGTGATAGTTCCCGTATTTAGCTTTTAGATTTTTTTCTTCCAGTCTCTTCCTATGAGGCACAATGTTATTTCTATTGCGAGTATAGAAGGTGAGGACATTCGCGTGTGTTTTGAAAGTATGAATATTTTTCCTTACATGTATCAAATTTTCATAGACGGTTACGGTTGCAAAAACCTGCTATAATATGAATCACCCTGTTAAGTGAATCCGATGAATTTTCTGAAATCTCGTCACCTTACTTGATTGTCATTTGTTTTTGGTCGTCATAAATACAGGGTGGCCCACCTATCCTCGCTCGGACCATTGCTGCTAGGCCAATGAAAATTAAGGAACAAATCTAATTGAAAGTTATTGGACACTTCAAGTGTTACTCTTTGAAATTATTTTCGAGGGTATAGGGTGCACCATGAATCTGAGGGCCAACATTTGTTATATTTTTTTAATTAATCACCCTGTATATTCTTTTATCTTCAGAATCTGCTTCAGGTGGGCTTCACAAATGATTTTTATTTTTAGGAATCGTATGCAACGTTGCTAAGATATTCATATTTTATTAGAATTTTACGAAAAATCGCTGACGACGAAAAAATTCAAAAGAACCTTATTATAAGAGGTCAACGAGAGAATATGGGTATGCAAGTACCCAAGTTATTCACCAAAACATACATAATATTGGAAGGCTCCTGAAATACACATGGTGCTCTGAAACAATGATCGAACTTTGCTATTTTCAACTTGCTAAAAATATTTTTTTTCAAAAGGAACACCCTGTATATAGATTCGTATTCTGAGAGCTCATCTAATGGGCTATTCAATTGTGCCATATGAACTATGGTCTGATAATACTTTCATTAGGTAAATAACGTCACAATTGAAAACATGTTATTTAATTTAACAATTTTATTCAAAACTACCAACAAATATACTAAATCAATCTATCTAAATATATTAAATTTGAAAGATATTTCATTTCAAAAGATGTTCGAAATGCCTCCTATTCTGCTGGTCTTCTTTGTGGATATCGTTGGGCATACACCCTACTTGCCAAACAGTTTTTGTGACACTCACCCAAAATATACAACATTTCAATCATTTCCTCCTTTGAATATTTCATTATCAAACTGTACGGAACTTAACCGTTTATCTTATTGAAACTCTCCGTAGAAGTAACTGTCACGATACCCTTTTGTTTTCAGTGATTGCTTGCAGTCTGTCTATCTGGACTCATTTCTTTGATCTCAAAAGAGTTCTTGAAAAACTTATTGATATTATTCAGATAATAAGGAATGATGAGAGAATTCGATATCTCTGAATTTGAAAATTCAGAACGAAAAATGTTCACGCCAGTACTAAATAATTGTAAACCAGATGCAGTTGAAATATAAGAAAGTTGTAATTACTCGCTTCAGTTATGCAATCTACTAAATAAATAATGAAAAATTGAACGAGAAAATGTCTACAACAGAAAAACTTTTGAAACTAAATCTCTTCCTTATTCAATATATTCCAGATATTCAGATTGATTTAATTTGTTTGTTGGTAGTTGTAAATAAAATTGTCAAGTTGAAAACGTGTTTTCAATTGTGTCGTTATTTACCTATTGAAAGTATTATTAGACCATAGTTCATATGGTACCATTGAATAGCTCATTAGATGAGCTCCAGAATACGAATCTATATACAGGGTGTTCTATTTTGAAAAAAATTAGTTTTAGCAAGTTGAAAATAGCAAAGTTCGATCATCGTTTCAGAACACCCTGTGTATTCCAGGGGCCTTCCAATATTATATATGGTTTGGTCATAGCTTGGGCACTTGCTTACCCATATTCTCTCGTTGACCTTTTATAATAAGGTTCTTTTGAATTTTTTTTGTCGTCTACGATTTTTCGTTAAATTGTAATAAAATGTGAAAATTTTGGCAACGTTGCATTCCATTCCTAAAAATAAAAATTATTAGTGAATCCCATCTGAAGCAGATTCTGAAAATGGAAGAATATACAGGATGTTGCGTTTGAAAAAGATACTAAATGTTGGCCCACGGATTTATGTTGCACCCTGTACACTCGAAAATAATTCCAAAGAGTAGCACTTGAAGTGTCCAATAGCTTCCGATCAGATTTAATCTTCAATTTTCATTAGCGTTAGCGACAGCGGAATTAAATGTTTTGAACTATCTCTAAAAGTTAAAAACTTACGCACCAAATGCCTCTCTTTCGTAAAACTCTCGAAAGTTCAGATCTCGCATCAATATTAATGGCTTGGCATGTATCATCTGCAGAAATTGCATCAATAGCAGTACGTTTATCAACATGAAGAGAAAATAAAGTGTCATCTTCACATAGAATCGTCAATAATTCACGCGATATTGAAATTTGCATAAAGTAAAAACAGGAAAGGGCCCAGCATGGATCCCTGCGGTACCCACATTTTGATCGGACGTTCGTGACTCATATTGTTATTATTAAAATTCTTTTTTGACATAACATTCAATTGTTTCTAGAAACACCTATCGATCGATACCATTCCAATTTCTCCAGGAGTATTTCATGACAGACACAGTCAAAGGCTTTCGATAGATCAGTGAAGATGGTTCAACATGATTTTAAATTTTCAAACTAATCAAGAATGGTTTTCTTTTCTTTTCTTAGATAAAACTTCAAGTTAGTTTCATTTCACTAATAAACATTTAATGAAAACCTGTTTCAATCCGATATACAAATATTCCAAATAATATATTGTTTCAACTGTGGAATATAAGCCCTCATTCAATACAATCATCTTTTAGACGTTGAATCTTTTCATTATCAACAAGTTCATGAGTTGGATTGTTCAACAATTAGTCACTAATAATTATCCCCTTATAAATAAAGGGATTCTTAATATAATTAACTAACTGATAAAAAATTTATCAATTGGTCATTTGAACCTCACCACTAATTGGGACCCACGCCTTTCATTAATTTCAATCATTAGTTCAATGATTCGAATGATTATTAATATTGGAATTAGGCTATTTTTCTTTAGTACCAATAAAACTGTCTTCCGAGTTGGATTTTCTGTTTTGTGAAAACCAGTAGTATAGTTAATATACTATGAGAACAGGTGAAATATTTAGGATTCACGACAACTTTTTTACCCCTGTCTGGTATCGTCATATTTAGCAACTCATCATCATCCAGTCCCTGAGACCAGATTTGCATTTGTTGAAACTAGAAACATGTGCAAGGTGATAATTAAATTTTCAAAAAAGGCTTGTGTTCGCATTATTTGTTGACAGATAATTCAATCAATTGATTTTTCTCGGATTTCGGTAATATTTTTTCCTTATGCATATATCAGGTATGTTAATCTGAATCGTACACTGAAAAAAGTGTTTTGTGAAATTACAGTTTGAATCATGGGTTATTTGTGGCTCTAGATTTTCACTGTAATTGATCATCTTTGTAGTTCTCTCTTTGTAGTCTCACAAGAAAATTGAAAAATTGACACATTCGTTGTGAAGTTACAGTGAACGCTTCGGCTAGAGTAAACTCCGGAAAACTTGATAATATTACATGTATTTCTACGTTTTGAAGTTACTTGAAACTTGTGAAATGACAATGTAAGAATCAGTTCTACTAAAAAAACTATTGTTATTTCACATGTTACTTTTATAGGTTTGTGAATTAACTCAATGATTGTGCAAACGTGTCTTGAAATTAAATTGTGAAAGTGATTCAAAGTGGCGAATTTTCGATGTATTTATGTCTTCATGTTCATGTATTATTGTGAAATTACCTGAAGCCTGTGTTCATGGATTGTGAATTCACAATGATGAATTACAATTCCTTTGTGAATATACATGGAGCTTGTATTCATAATTCATTGTATAGAAACATCAGTTGTTGTGAATTCACGTTTGTCTTGTATTTACAATGTGTTTTCACATCCCCGTGTTTTGCGCATTCCTGCCAAAGGGCGACAAAAGCTCAACATTGGATATTTCTGAAAACGAATTGCTATATTTTAGAATTTGATATTAATATTGTTTTCACATGGTACATTCCTACAATTGAGGCAAGGTTTCATGACTGACAT
Organism: Chrysolina oricalcia; assembly: GCA_944452925.2. Taxonomy (NCBI): domain Eukaryota; kingdom Metazoa; phylum Arthropoda; class Insecta; order Coleoptera; family Chrysomelidae; genus Chrysolina; species Chrysolina oricalcia. Next base: position 19,628,168 of record OX101812.2, read on the forward strand.
ACTATCACTTTTAAGTGAACATCTTATTGAAACAAGCTTATACACCATTTTTAGTATCACAGAATCGTTTTCAATCACCGTTTAAAGTATAAGATAATTATTTCATTTAAACCATACTACCACAGTATAAAAATGAGAAAAGTGATTCTTCAAGCTGTATGTTCAATAATGATGATTTCTTCACTAATAAATTCCATCGAATATCAATATTTCAGCAAAAACAAAAAATAAACTGATAATTCAAAAAATGTGGAAGAAATTGAATCATTTATTAATTTCATGTTTTTGTATTCAACACAATTGCTGTGATTCAAAAATAAGTATAAAATAATTACAAGTTTCTTTTCTTTTCAGTATATCCATCACTACAAAAATGATGATAAGCATGCAGTTCGTATTTTCTGAGCGTTTGCATACTATACTTACAAATAGAACATGTAAACATCGTCAAATAATGACAGAAAACTAAATTGGCATTATATACGATATTAACTCACTTTAGTTGCACTTTTTCACACACTGATCACAGTAATCACTCAAACATGTTTTGTTTTGTTTACAGTAGGAGTACAACAAATTAATTAATAGGCGACGAGACGGTTACACTCTGACTCGGTTACGCACATTGGAAGTGGAAATCCTCGAGCTTCAGACGATTTCATTGGTCAGAAAATTGAACAATCTTAGAAATTATCAATGCAACTGTGGAGAGTTCACAAAATTTTTGTATAAGTCATTGCATTGTGATTTCCAACGGAATCATGATTATTTCACATATTAGATACATTCAGAATCTGAAATGAAAAGAGTTTAACCTCGTATTATGATACTAGGATTGAAACAACTGTTTTTTCTGAGTATTGCCGTAGAAAAAATTTTTAGAAGGTATTGAAATGAGTTATTGCAAAACGCACAAGAAGCAATTTCTTGTGCGTTGTGTCTTTTAGTTAATGTAAAGTTTTCGCCTTATTCATAATTATTAGCCGTATTTTCACAACTCGCTGAGAAAAATAGCATAAGATGCAGATAATTATGAGAGAGCCAATATCATTTGTAATTCCCTACGAAAACACGTGAAAATATCAACACTACTGTAATATTACAATGTGACATTCTTGTCAATGCAATATTAAAATGTAATATTGATATCAGTGTTATATTACAGTGTGATATTCTTATCAATGTAATATTACATTGAGATTTTCTCATCAGGATGCAAACTTACAATCAACGATAAATTTGGTTTAACTTCTCAGATTATTTCAGAGGAGAGTAGTTAAATTAGATGTATTTTCAAAATGTGAATTTTCAATGTGGACAAAAAATGGAGAACTCGCGATATGCTTTGAGTAAAGTATAAGTATCTGTGATTTTTCAATGCGATTCCACATATTGTGTAGCAATTTACAGAAAAAATGTTTCATTACTGACATATCATGTGAATTCTACAGTTTACATGGAATTTCACAATATTTCTGGGAAAACACATTTTTTCCACAACGTTTTTGTAAAATGCACCTCTTATTGTTGAAAATCTTTTTCAACAGTTATGGAACTGTAAACTTTCCAGTCAATATCTATGCAAATTCACATGTGATCCAAATATTTTTTTCAGTGTACCATCATCTCGAATAATTTGAACGGTTTGATGTGGACAATGGGACAAAAATATTTTGAATGTCATTATATACACTACTTTTTGTGACAAGATACAATGCAATTACTCGACAGATGGCGATGGGGGTACATCAACTTGAAATCTTCGAAAAGCGAAGACATCGCAATTGTGGGAAATGCAATAATTGATGAGACTAGTTAGTAACACATATTTTAAAGTAACTAACAGTCGTTGCCGACCGATGATGAACCCTTTACTCTCATATCCAAGTAGCACACCTGTATTGGTAAAATATTGATACAATATTGTGAACATATTGGCGAAATATTTGAAATGCAATATTGGCGAGAAAAAAAAATGTGAACATTCGGCGATATTGGTCCAATATTACTTGAATAATATTGGCGAAATATTCTTGAACTACTATTGGCCTCAAAATGTTCGGCAATATCGCTGATACAATATTCTGACAATATTGGCAAAATATTCAAAAGTTATATTGTCGAGAAGTAAAATGTGAACATTTTGCGATATTGGTCGAATATTGTTTGAATGATTCAGAAATAGTTTTTGTGAAATATTCTTGAAGCAATAATGGCCTCAAAATATTTATCGATATTGGTACAATATCATATGGATATATTGGTGGATGTCAATATACCTTGGTGAATTATTAAATGTCTTTTAGTTGATAAAGGTTACATCAGAGTCTGCCTTTTGATCGCCATAACCACTGAGTGAGCTGTCATGAAAACAAGTAATGGGAAATGTTTAATATACTTTCTTAGGTTTTAGAAAACGTTCTATATATAGAGCCATCTAGCGGATTTTTATCCAGGTTTGATCATAATATAATTTTAATATATTTCTTTGAATAGTCGGCCAATATTCAAATTTCATCTCAATCTAGATGTAGGAAACAATATGAAGACAATATTGTTTTAACGATATCGATAAATATTATTGAACCAACATTGACCCAATTTTAATTAATAAAATTTGTTGAATATTGGCGAAATGATATTCAACCAATGTGTAATCACACTTGGAGATACAATATAGTTTTTATTCCTAGAATCGATATTAGGGGAATATTGGGATTGCGATATTTATTCTAGATGTTAAAAATGATGTGAAGACAATATTGTTTTATCAATATTGGTAAATATCATTCAACCAATATCGACTCAATATGAGTTATTACAATTTGTCAAATAAAGTAGAAATGATACTCAACCAATATTCTAACAAATTTGGAAATACAATGTGGTTTTTTCCCTATAATCGATATGACTGGAATATTTGGATTGCAATATTTATTCTAGATAGATAGATAGATAGATTATCGATATTGGTAAAAATTATTCAAACAATATTGACACAATATTTCGTGTGACAATCTACATTCAAAACCAACCAATATTCCACCAATATTATTAATAAAATATTATTTTTTGAATAATCACCCATATTGGACCAATATTGATTTTTCATTTACAATATATCTATATTGGCCCAATATGGAACCAAGATTCAGCCAATATGATGTGCTACCTGGGATACGTAGGCTTATTATTATGGAAAGCACCGGTCAGAAAACATTTACCCCCTGCTAAGACCACGACGGGTATTGAATTAAATCTAACAGATACTTGTGCAACGTTCCTCAAAGCATCAGAGGGTGCAGTTGCAAGTACCCTACGTGACCAACCAGCGGAATTGTTTTGATTTGTCACAGAGGGTACTTGCAACTGCGTCCTCTGAAGATCTGAGGAACGTTGCACAAGTATCTGTTAGATTTAAATTAATACCCTTCGTGGTCTCAGCCAGGAAAGTAGTTTTTTTCTGACAGGTACTTGCCATAATAAGCTTACGTAGTAGGTGTATATGGTAGTCAAGGGTTCATCATCGGTCGGCAACGACTGTTCGTTTCTAAACGATCTCCCAAAGAATTCTGTTTTCTTCACATATTTTACATTCAGCGCGGTCTACTTTATGAAGTCCAGTTGAGCAGTTCAATTTGTGGCAGTACGTGAACGATTATGTTTCTTATCTTTTCGCTGAATCAGTTTCATAAAACGTTCTCACTATTTGCATTATGACCTTTGAGCTCACATTCCTACCACGAATAGTTTCATTAAGATCACCAGCACCAGCTTTGGCAGTATCGTCACAGCATAAGTAACAATCAGCACTGACACTCTGACTGGCGGGAAAAGTTCGCGCACACCCTTTGCGTCGACGAGTCCGCCATTTTGCGAGGTGTCGGCCCGGAACATTGTGTTTGAATTCAGGAAGTAAATATCGTGAGGGAGATACAGATAATGTATTGCTGAAAATTTCAGATTTTCCCAAGAACAATGAAGTGTCAGACTCAGAACCCAAAGAAGTTGTTGATAATCATAAATTTGCTATAATGGACACTGATTATCAAACTAATGATGTGCTCCAGCAAAATGTTATGAAATATATTAGCGGATATTTGATTGAAAAATCATTGAAAATTCATAGTTGCAACATTTAGATGATGAATTTTTGTATTGTCATTTTAGAGCATTTCAAAATGGAAGTCTTGACACCTTTGGGAACTTACGGATGCCCAAGAATGATTTTGTTCATTTCATTTCCTCCTTGGAATAAGTATGCTTTCAAAGCAATTTTGAAAAATTTAATGCAGGAAAAAATGTAATTGCAGGATTTCTATCTGTATTTGAACAATTTATGTATACAATGTTTAAATCACTCACGCTGCCGGTCGCTGGTTCAAACCACAGCGACTGCAGAATTTTTCTGATGGCCCGAGAAAGTGGTATGGTACAATACAATGGGCATCTGCCTACGTGTCATCGGGTCAGCCTTGGGTGGCTGGACGAGCCTACCACGCACGAGGCGGAGTGTTTAGAGGGTATACCTGAAGGGGATTCCACACTACCTTATGGGATGTGTATGTCAGGCCGGATAAGGTGCCCATAAAGGGTTTCAACCACCTTGTATTAAAAAAAAATACCCACCCATGTGAAAACTTCCCAATGTCACACCTCTTGAGGTTATATGCTAGAGTAAGATTATTTTATACATTGAAGTATATTAAAAGGAATTTCAAATGTCAGAAAAATATTGAGAAAAAAAGAAGAAAGAACAAAATTATAAAATGGGAGACATGAATAAATATCTGAAAACGGACTATTGGTATTTATAATTTATTTTCCTTTGATAGTTGCTATCAGCTAGCTACCTTCGAAAACCTGGAAGCATCCCTACTAGTGAAATATTTCATTCGGGGGTCGATCAGATTCTATATGAATAGGTATTAAAAAAGCACCCCACAAAGAAGGTGTAAAAGCTACTTGGATTCATTACAGTTCAGTTTTGTTTCGATAATTTATGTTTCTGAAATAAAAATGGGAATCTATTAAATGAAAAAAACCTTAAATACAAATAAATCACACGAATTATTACATGAAACGAAATTCCTTCTAAAATTCTATGATTTGAAATGAATAAATTTCATGAGTCATATCGATGCACTTTTATTGTTTTTGCCGCCTAATATGAATTTCCGGAAAATATGTGGTTCCATCGCTGCTGACGTGCAGTGTATATCACGTAGGATGACCCTATTTGTACTGGAAATTTCATGATTCTTCGTCAGAAATTACGGAACATATGAGTTTGTTTTCATGAGCAATGAAACACACTGTATATTTCAAAAGACTTTGGTGAACTGCAGCTCGAAGTTAAGTCACAATCATACGTACATTTAATTCAAAGAATACTTTTAGCTGATTATGAACTTGTCCCTAAATACAAAACATTATTGGCCCAGGAAAATTATCGACATAAGAATTAATTTTATTGATTTTGGATCCATTCATATATTTAGTGAGATTTATCGATTTTTTTTTTCAAATCAGATCTGGAAAATTTCGAGTGCGGATCTGTCCGAAATCATTGCGCGATTCCTGCCCTCACAGTAGCACTTCCCAACATGGCGTCTAGATACTTTTCAACATCAAAGGCGGCATGGCCGAGTGTCAGTGCTGATTGTTACTCATGCTGTGGTATCGTTACAACAACACAATATCAAGTGATATTTCTTTTCATTCAAAGAGTAATTCATTTTGGAAAGATGTTCAATGATTTTTTATTTTCACCATTGCCTCAGATATAATAAAAACGAATGTATTATAAAAGTTAGACACATATCTTCATTGAATTCAGAGCAATCCAATGAGTATGAAGACATTACTCTACTTAATGGCATTTTCAATGGGTGGTGAGCATGAAGTCGAACACGTGCTGTTGAATTTGATTCTCAAATTCAGTCTACCTCGCTTCAGTGTAAGGATATTTTCAATTTTCCGTCATCGGTATTACTCCCAATAGCTTTATATGGTGGCTTTTTCATCAGTTGATGTGTTTGCACACGAACAGGGCATGTTCATATTAATTTCAAAATCTCGATTCAGTTTAAGGATATTTTCATTTTACGTCATCGGTCTAGCACCCAGTCGTTCTATATGGTGGCAATGTGTGGTGTGTATGAAGTCGAACACGTGCTGTTAAATCCAATTCTCAAATTCAGCATTTTTAATATTATCCAATGAGATTCTCAGATATTTTGTTCAAGTGAGATCTGGAAAGTTCTTTGAAAACCCAATATGCCATATGAAAATTTCAAGTAGAGATAGCGCTAGAGGAAGCACATTGCCCCTACCTAGCTCTTCCATCGAAAACAACATCGACCTATTTTTGGAAACTTCTTGTTATTTTTGGAGATACTCACGATGTTACTTTCAACTGAAACATCCTCTATTCAATGATTTAAAAGATACGGGACACTTTAGAAAAGTTTAGTGAACAATGAGATGTAAACCTCGTGTCTAACTTCACTCTTCAGTTTCATTCGGACTAACATCAAGTTGTGTTCATTCTTCTGACTGTATATCATTCCTCTGGGAATCCACAAAACATGATCTTCAGAATCAGTTCTCACAGTTATGGATAGCAGTACATAATCATAGACATCTACATTGTTTTTAATCCAGTGGTTCTGGTTCAATTTTCTTATCCAGGGTATCAGGGTATATCTTTAAAATTTTCCAAATGGATTGGTTCCAAACTCATTTAATTTTGACCCATTTTCTCACCTCTGCCAGACCTTGCTGATTTATAGCTATGGTTTCTGCATGCTCATGATATGCTTTCCAAAATTATTTATAGTGGGCGATTGATCTTCAAGTTTCGATGTCTCTGTTGGAGGTAACTCTTCGTTAATCTTGGAAGCTTCAGACTGACAAACTCCACTCTTTTCTGTCAATTGTTGAAAACGGAATTCAGGAGCTCCCATAATGATACCTTGATCCTGTCAACTAGTGGTCTGAGCTTTGGCATCCTCTCGAGTATCTATCTTATTCTCGATTACTTATATTTCGGACGTCCATCATCTTAATGGTTGAAAGATTTCCATCTCTTTAAAATTTTTCACAACGTTTCAATTGCTTGAATCCGCAAACGTCTTCTGGTGAATAGTGACAAAATCAGATGCTACGCGACCTTTTATAGGTCTATAATTAAAGTGTAATCACGCGCGGTCTTATGGCGCGCGTGGTTTCGCGCTTTTTCTTCCTCCAAAACGGTCCATGAGCGGTTTCCGTACGTTTTTAATTTCCACGCTTGGTTGACTGAAGGCACCATTGGCTTCTATGTAGGTGGTTTACATAAATTTCCGTTTGAACCAATGTTCCTCTCTATGAAGAACACCAGCTTCGTCCCAGAGACTTCGGTGGTGTTTTGTCCAGGCGTGGTCAGCAATTCCCGATTTTGATGTTTCCCCTCGTTGAGTCCACTTTTTGTGTTCGGCTATTCTTACTGATAATGGCCTCTTGGTCTCTCCGATATAGGAATCTCCACATTCACATGGGACTTTGTAAATACAGTTTTTACTGGATTCTGTTGTGTTCTCTGGTTTCGTCTTGGTGAGGAAGCTTCGTAAGGTACTGCCGGATTGAAAGCAACTCTTGATGTTGTATTTATTTCCGATCCTTCTGATCTTCTCGGAGATACTCCTGATATAGGGAATAATGAGAACAGGGTTTTGTGGTCTTTCTTCGGTTGTCTTGGTCTTTTCGAGTTGTTTCCGAACTTCTCCTATGAGCTTCTCGGAGTATCCGTTTCGGCGTAGGTCCTTTTTGATGTGGTTGATTTCCACCTCCAATGACTCCTGGTTGTTGCAAATAGACATTACTCTCTCCACCAACGTTCTTACGATTCCCCTCTTGATGGAGTTTGGGTGATTACACAAAAAGGGGAATCGTAAGAACGTCAGGCCGATTATTAAATTAGGAACAATACTTTCCCACTAGGTTTTGTAGTATATTTCTTAGAAGTTTCGGATTTTTGTTTTGATTCGTTCGATTGTTCTGTTTCGCCTGTTGTGCATCGCGTCGCATTCCATGTCCAGAGGGGTCATGTTTGGTCCCATTTTCAATTGATAATGTTTCCCTTTTCGATGTGGGAGTCTGTTTTCTCCTTAGCGCCACAGAGTCCACACTCCACGGTTTCTCTATTCATTTCCTCCATGGTGTGTAGGTGTTTTCTCAGGCCGCAGTGTCCGGTAAGTGAACCGTTAATCGTGCGTATCTCAGTTGTGTAGCCCTTCGATTTGGTTCCAATATATTTGGAGTTCTGTTTTTTTTCCACTCAGTAATTGGGTTTTCCCATCAGGTTTTGATAATTCCAAACACTGGTTCTGGACCAGTGACTGGTGATTCGAATGCTTGTCTGTTGGTCTGCTTCTTCATTGCCTTCTATACCCTTACGTCCAAGCTCCCACACATGTGTAACCTTTTTGTGTTTTGACAGTTCATTGAAGCTCTGAAGGAATTTCCAAACCTGCTTTGACTTCATCTGTGCTGAATTCAGAGCACCCATTCCGCTGTGGGTGTCACATAGAATGTAGATGAGTTTTCTTTCATACCCACTATCTAGATTCATCTGTATGCATGTCCTTATTGCACGTGTCTCAGCTTAGAGAACTATGGTGTTTTTGCCAAGTGGAACTATAACGTTCCTTTCTGGCCTGACTCCATATCTTCCTGATGCTGTTCCTACATCTGTTTTTGAACCATCTGTGTATCAGATTATGTTTGCAGATGATAGTGATTCTAGTCCTGATCCCCATTCATTCTACTTGAGCCGTATTCTAAATGGTTTTTTGTTTGAGTATTGTGGTAGCATGCCGTCTGATATTATTTCCAGTTCGGTTATGATGACTTCATGGATGATTTGTTGGGTTCTCCAATTACCTGTTTTTTCGAGTTTGTATGCACTTATCCTCGCCTGCCCCATATCTGTGACGTCCAAAGATAAAAGCCTCAGGATGATTTCCATAGTAGCAGTTCATAGCACCCATGATACACAGACAGACAATCCTCTGTGTTTTATCAAGATTGGTTTTTGACTGAATGTGTTTTATTTTGGGCTACCACGAAAGTGAACCAGAAGTGATTCTGGGTCTTAAATTCACTTTGGGCACTCTTTTGATATAGTCTGATTTGTTGCTAAATTTTACCTTGGTTTCGTTTTCTTCGAATTTCCTGCTGCTGGTGGACTTTTTCTGTTCTTGCTCCCTCTCTTCTTTCTGTTCTTTCAAGAATCTAAGTCTTATTGCTGGTGTTGACTGATTCACCATGTAACACAGGATATCAATATCCCTCCTTCGGTACCTATTCATTCCGACACTTCCACCGATTATTATATTTCTGAATTTTTGAATATAAGGTACATTGGAAAACACCCTATATTCTACGTTACTCTATAACTCGTCTTTACAGATTGAAGATAGCTTTTAAAATGCTGACGTTAGCAGTTCAAAATGTAACGAATAACTTTTGAATGAACGCTATATAATATTTTGATTCATTAATAGTTCATAAACTACCGCAAAGCTTCAAAACTTCCTTGAAACTCAAGATGCGCTCCTATATATAGTGATATTAAAGTTATGGAAAATCTATTCGAGAACATAAACAATAAATAATTTTCCTGCGGGGTACTTAGAAGTCTTCGAAAGATTCGACGATGTTTCCAGGTTCGTAAAAGTATGTTATGGAATGTTGATTTCTCCATGCCGTTTCTGATAGAATATTTGATAACGTAATGCTAAAATTCTCTCTCGAGATTGAAGATAGTCTGCAACACTTCTGTTGCTATGCAATCTCTATCTAGAGATTGAATTGTAACAATTTTCCGGTAGGACGGAAATACCCACAAATCATAATGGAGGTTGAATAAGTTGCAAATAATTGTATCGGAGGCACATTTTTCAAGAACGATTGGTGGAATTCCGTCAGAACCACTTGCTTTGTAGGTGTTGAGACCAATCAAAATGCGACTAATATTTCTTTGGCAAAATATCATCTCAGCAGGTATATGACTGTCAATGAGAGTTATGTTCTGTGGTTGTTTTCCCTATGAATCCAAGATTTTGCAGCCAACATGTTTGCACCAATATTGTCATTTTCTTGACGTTTATCGCATCTTCATTGGTTAGAGGAAGAAATGGGCTGAAAATGAAATTTCTTACCCCAGCATCAGAAAAGGATCAAAACCAGCGGAACCCGTCAGAACTCTCAACTGGTTTCAATTATATCGTGAAGTTGTAATTTTCTCCAGACGATTCGATTGTCTTCTTGCACATGTTTCTATGTTCATCGTGTTCTGGTCTGATATCAAGCAGGGCCGGTATTTTTGTATCATCGATGATGTGCTGCTATCTTGAAGGCGATAGCTCGGTAGCAGTTTCTGCTGAAGCAGGATTTATCAGGAGTATCATCATTATACAGGGTGACAAAATTCTAATATGAACTGTCCAAATAAATATATGTCCGGAAACGCTTCGTTTCCAAGATATAGGGTGTTGAAGTATTATTTTTATTTTCGTTTGTTTCAAATAACTTTTGAAATACTGAACTTAATTAAACGTTTAACTGTCACAAAATATGTAATCACCAAAACTACTTACTTAAAGTCAATTTCTTTTCCAAAGCATTCTTGTGAAAAATGCAAAATATTGGTAACTTCAACATGCATCGATTATCAAATAATTGACTTGAAATTTTCAAGTCCAAATATTTACAAAACGGTTGCTTACAGCGACTTTTAACAAAAGTAGCTTTTTTACGTAGATATGATAGAGGAATCGATTTTTTTACTGAAAAATGTGCAAGAAGTACGCTCAAAAAAGTTATGAATCTTCAAAAAAGAAAGAGACGTGTAGGTGGCGCCCCCTACGAGTAAGAGAAATAATAACATCAGGTTCGAATTCGACACCTCAAAAACCTCTTATTACCAAGTTTAGTTTAATTAAGTTCACTATTTCAAGAGTTATTTGAAAAAAACCAAAATAAAAATAAAACTTCAACAACCTGTATCTTGGAAACGAAGCGTTTCCGGACACATATTTATTTGGGCAATTCATATTAGAATATTGTGAGGAATCACCTCCTGAAGTTTGTCAAAGTACTTTTGAATCACCCTGTATAACTATTCTTGATTACTTTGGTTAGTGATCTGGCAGTCCGCATATATGAAATTTCTGAAAAATCAGTTACTATTTCTTGAAACTTTGTTGACTTATCTCTCACCTTTTTCCTCGTTAGTTTCGGGAACCGCATGTCATTTGTCCATTTGACTCATTTTATTAAATGACAGTTTTGACATTTTTACTCAAAGATTTGAAAAAAAATTTAAAAAATGTCATTGGATTTGGAACTATTAGAGGTAATTGTTTTCTGACATAACAAAACCAGTTTGATTTGAAAAATTTGTTTTAAATTACCTAAAATGCTGACTAAAAATAATTTACAACTGACTCGTATATAGGTGGAATTGGATATAAATCGCTAATTACCTAGCTGAATCTTTCAGCGGTATACCCCAGATGACGTGTGTGGTATATACAGTGTGTCTCACGTCTCATGGAAACACTCCCGTATCATCAGTATTAATTGAGGTAGAATAATGAAATTCGAGGACTGATGGAAATGCTGAAAATGCACCTACCAACTGAATGATTTGGCCTAAGTGATTTCTCAACTATACTAAGAGTTACAGATATTAATTCCAAACTTTCGATTCTGAATCAACTCATACTTCAGATATTCGACTGTCATGCCCCTATCAGAACCGTTAGAATTACAAAAAAAAGAGTCCATGGCTTACATACACTATCAGAGCTATGATGCAATTGCGAGATAATACATTAATTAAATTATTTATTATTATAAAACCCTTCGCAATGAAGTCAACAATGCAGTAAAAAGAGAAAAAAAAGGACTTTTTACAGTTCAGACTGAATAATAATTATAATATGTGGAAAGAACTCAGTAACTTGGATGTTTTCTCCAAAAAAAAGTAGACATTCCTGCAAACGTCGGTAACTCTAATTATATCAACAATTATTTTGGTGAGATTACCTCTAACGGACAAGAATCGCCTGACAATGATACCTTGGAGCACTTCTTTTCTAATAAACTCACAGAAGTAAGCACATTTACTTTCACCTTGACCAATGAAAACGAAATATTCGAGAAGCTACTGTCTATAAAATCGAATGCTATAGGGGTTGATGTAGTTAGTAGATGATTTTACACTGTTGTCCTTTCATCCTACCCTATATCGAACATATTTTCAATTTTTGTATACAGAACAAAGTGTACCCAGAAATTTGGAAGAAATCTAATGTAATCCCCCTGGCCAAAAATGCCAAGCCTGCTGGACTGATCGATTTGCGTCCAATTAGTATTCTGTGTGCCTTATCGAAATGTTTCGAAAAAATCGTGGATACGCAAATCCGTTCCAATCTTGATGAGTTCTCCATATTACATTGCACTCAATCCGGGTTTCGGAAAGGACTCAGCTGTACTACAGCATTGTTAAAGGTGACTGATGATATACTCGCTGCCCTAGAAAACGATGAACTGTGTAATCTCGTATTGGTTGATTACTCCAAGGCCTTCGATAAAATCAACCACCATTTTTTACTGGCTATTTTACATTTCATAGGATTTTCCGATAATGCCGTGGAAGTAATCAAACAATATCTATCTGAAAGAGTTCAGTCTGTGTTGTTCAAGGGGATCCTTTCTCACCCAGCCATAATAAAAAGTGGTGTGCCCCAAGGATCAGTCCTTGGGCCACTTCTATGCACTATCTATACCTCTCAATTCCACAAACACATTCGAAATTTTTCTGTTCATTACTACGCGGACGATACGCAACTATACATGCCCTTCAAAGAGAGCGATATTCATCTGGCCTGTGACCATATGAACTCTGATCTTCATACTTTGAATTCTTTATCTAAGAAGTTTTGTCTGGCGATAAATCCTATTAAGTCGAAAGCCATGCTATTTGGACGCAAAGGAGCACGTGAAAGAAACAGGCATAATTTAAACCATTTTCTTGACAACGCTCCATTGACGCTATCAAGTTGTGAGAGAAATCAAATGCTGAATTTTGAATTAATTTTTAATTAATGGGAAATAACCCCAGAGTACTAAATGAAGGAGCTCAAATTGAAGTTTTGAGAACATTTGCTGTAGAACCCACGAGCTCCTTACGATCATATTTCATTCATATGAAATGCAGATTCTCCAAGAGCTCCACGAAGATGATTATGATAGGAGAATAGAGCTTCGTGAAATCATGTCTCATCGAGTCAATACCTTCCCTAATCTCCTGTCAAACATCTGTTTCAGCGATGAGTGTTCATTTTCTAAGAATGGCAATGTCAATAGACAAAATTGTGGAGTGACGAAAACCCACATATTTTCGGGAAACGCATACACAATACCCACAAAAAATTTAAGGCTTGGGCTGGTATTTTCGGAAATGCCATTAGTGGTCCATTATTTCTGGAAAAAAACTTGACTGGCAATCTGTACCTTGAAATGCTTGAAGAGACTATCCATCCTGTTATACCTCACGAGCTAGAAACTCAAATTGATGCAGAAAGTAATGAAGTTTTGTAGGAGGATCTGTTACATTTCCAGCAGGACGGTGTTCCACCTCATTATTTTCTTCATGTCCGACAGTGGTTAAACGAGATATTTCCGGGTTTGTAGAAGGGGAGCAGCTGAATGGCCTCCGAGAAAACCGGATTTAACACCCTTAGATTTTTTTCTCTGGGGGCCATCTTAAATCCGTTGTATATAAAACACAACCTTCTGATATTGAAGAACTTAAACAACGAATTACAGCAGCATGCCAGTCAATTCTTAGTGAAGTTTTCCGTATTGTTAGAGGGGAGTTCAAAAACTGATTTTATCACTGTTTAGAGCAGAATGGACGACATTTCGAACAGTTTATAAGCGTACGTAGATTTTATGTTTGAAATGTCTTTCTCGCAAATTAAATTTTATTTTGTAAAAGGAAAATAACATACAAATAAAAAATCCCATGCGAAATAAATTTATTCCAGCCATTCAAGGGTTGGAACGGTGCCATCTACTCTTCTGACCATTTTTGTTAAAAGTAGTCAATACAATAATGCATCTCAGAACAGGCAAACTCTAATTACATGGTACCATTGGAAGAAGAATTGAACGCCAATCAAAATTATGTGACACTTGACCCCCCTTCCCAATTAAGATTCTAAGGGCAACATCTACTTTTATTTGTTTCTTCGATTCCCCATATTATTTACTGGAAGGAAGGTATTAAGGGTGGAAAGTTTTTAAATTGACACCCTGTATAACACGGGGCATTGTAATGCTTGATTCTCTAGAAAAGAGCAAGGAGAGGAGATGAAGTTGTGTTTCGAGTTCCCAAGTGAAGCACAAACTTCTTTACTGTACGGAACAGGACTGACGGTGAGAAAAATATCAAGTGTATTTGTCATACATCTCGAATGCATGTGGATAGCTCGATCACCTGTTAGTTCTAGACCATACGAGGTCAAGTATATTGGCACTGGTTGTTGACATCAGGAATGCATGTGGATAGCTTGACAAGCTGTTCTAGACCATACGTGATAGTAAAGGCTTCAGCTTGACGAACTGCCTCGTCTATTTTGTCCGAAAATTTGAGCCAAGTAGAGTTGTTTATATTCACAACAACAACATTAAAATTAATGTACGAATTCATTTACACGATGACAGGAACGTAATTAGCCATAAGTCAATTGACCTGTTTTCTGAATAACCAAAAACTATGAACATTAGTATACGATTCAATCCATATCGGCATAATACTTACCTAAACATTTCCTAACAACAATTGTTCTGCCAGGAAATCTCAAAATAAAAATGATTTTCAAATAATAGAAAATAACAAACGTTTCATCAAGAGTCAGTCTGGACCTGGTCATGCTCCTGAATGGAACTAAACGTAGTGACACAGTTTTACCAACTTTGCATTGCGAGTTACGCTTAACCTTTCACTACACTTCCATTGGATGAAGTTATAGAATGAAATTATACAAACAATTCATATTCAATGAGACAAATGAAGATGTCTTATATTTGTTTGAAATGACACATTAACTTTATAGAATAAAGGTATTAATGAAAAATAATGAGTTAACAAAAGTGAAACATCGTCAACGCAAATACAGGGAATATTATAGACCGTCAGATTGTGACAGATTTAGGTGCCCCATTTTCTCATACAAGCCTCGAATAGGGTTGAAACGTACATCGATATTGAGTAAAATGGAGGGAAATTTACGAGTGGCTCCTGGGGAGAACATACGGAAAATTCGATTTTCCAGAACTGAAATGAAAGGAGTATGTTGCCCATACGTGCTCCAAAATCAGAATTAAACTTTATAGAATTGGAAAGTATGATACGGTCAGAAGGCACAAAACTACACGCTTTATTATTTCATTCAGAAAGAGTCAAAAAGAAACTTTCATTTTCGATTTAGTTGCCTTAAATAATTCGACAACAAGAATTTCCACAAATATACAACTATGCGTATCCGTATTTTCGATGATAATACTAGCATTGATAATCTCTTTTGTTGAGAACCGTAGAAATGCCTAAAATATTCTTAAGTACTCACCTCATGCTCTGGCAAATATAGTGTACCAAGTCGATCTAGAATACTCAATGGCTCTCGATATAAACAACGCAGCATTCACTAGCAGAAACATTGATAAGAATATCAGATAAATGTGGTTGTTCCTCATATATGGTAATGTCAGTTGGTACGGTCGATACGAAATGAGTTTTCCTAATAACGATGTTGACTGCGATTGTGGTTTGGGAGGAACTAGCCAACGATCAATGCTGAAAAAGAAAGTTTTAGATGTGTGTTGCAGGGAAAACTGAGGAAGTAGGGAATGCATTTAACAATTGGTCGAAACTCATATCTAAGAGAGAAAACCAATCAGCTAATTTCGAAGAAATAATGATGTGGAATCCATTCAACAAAATCCCGTACGTCTAACAGGAAAAATGTTGAATTCTTGTTCTAGACATTTTATTTTGTTTGGTTGAGTTCAATCTTTCATCAATTTAAATAACAAACTAACAATCTATATGTTGGGCATTTTCACGCGAGCCGTGTTCACCTAATCATTAATCAATAGAACCTGGCTTCGGAATACCAACGACTTGAGTGTTGCAGGTGCCTAAAGGGTTAATATGAGGGCGTAATCTTGTAAGGAAAAATCTCATTATGATAACTTCAGATGATGGATTATTTTGCTGTATTAAATTATATTTTATTGATAACACTCGAATAGGTCGATATCGGAAGTTTTTTCTTCTTATATGATAATCAAACTTCATATTGCTATCAACGTGTAAGCCAAGACATTTTTAATCGGGTTTGCAAGTAATCTGATGAGACATATGCTCTCTATTGTTATCTGTTCTAAATCCCACCTCAACGTGATGTCGTTTTCGAAATAACTAGTGTTAGCATATTTGCATCACACCAATTTCTGATTTAAAAAAAATATTTTAGGAATGGATTGGACTAGAGCAGTACAATCTTCATTGTAACAAGAAACTGTAATAGCGTCCGAAAACATCGTAAAGTTTCCAGAGACATCGATGCTAGCCATACCCTTATCATACAATACAAAAAAATAAGGCCCAGCACTGAGCCTTGGGGGACTCCACGTACAATTTTGTACCAGGCTGTACTTGCGAAACAATGCTGAAAACGCTTCTGCAACATAATTTGGTTACTTATTCCATTGAACACTGTTCCCTTTTTACGGGGGTTCGTGTGAAGTTGAAAATTGCGTCGGAATTCAAACTGCTCTCTAACCAATATAATGTGTTTCACCAAGAGAGAAGTTAAATTTGCCCTTTACGACCTTCAATAACACTGCCAAATTTCAATAAAATCGGTTGAAGGGTTATTAAGATATTTACGACAAAAACGATTTCTTTTAAAAAATTTGACACCCGTATCTTGAAAACGAAGCATTACCGGACCTATGTTTATGAGAACTTTTCATCTTAAAATCACTCAAAGAATCACCCCTTTGAGTTTGGCCACGTACTTAAATAACACCCTGTATAGGTGGTCCGAATGTTTCGATGGACATTCCCATGCAACCAAGCAATTGCAGAGATAACCTTGTAGGAACTCTGCACGGAAATTCCATCAGATGTAATTCAATGTTCGTCGTGGCATTAGCCAGGAAAGTAGTTGTTTTCTGATGGATTTTCGACCCAACTTTTCCTATTGTATAGGATATTGGCAATGAGCAGTCCTCCGGACATCTTATGCCTCAAATGAAATATAATTAAAAGTATAGTAACAGTGTTACAACATACAAAAGATGGCATGGATACAATATAAAAATGATAATATTCATCCATTATTGATTCCCAAATTACTTATAGATGTGCTCGAGATTTATTTCCCAATTCAATCTTACTGCAGTTAAAAATATCACATATATTTGATAATTTATTAGCATTAGAACACATCACATTAATTGGTGCTTTAGAAATTAAATTTGTTTGAGCTCTTTTGCACTTAAAAGTGGTATTTGATCTAGACTCCAATCTCGGCACATGAAAATCAATTTGTGATAATTGTACTGGAGAGTCCACTTCAGCATTCAACAGCTTATGAAGAAATATAATGGATGCTTGATTTCTGCGTTCTTCCAAAGAAACGAAATCGAAACTGCATGGTTTATTCATATAATCAGATCCTCTTGGAGGATAAACTCCATCAAACTCGAAGCATAGACATTTTAAAAACTTTTTCTCTCTCGATAGTTGTTGATGATTGACTATAAATGGAATTCCATATTAATGATCCATATTCTAGTTTAGACCTCACTACTTCAGTCTAGAGAGATGAGAGTGCAGTAATGTTATTAGAGCTCTTGCAATTCCTGAAGATGAAACCATATATACGATATGCTGATTTAGTAATTTCGTTTATGTGAGAGATAAATGTAATCTGATTGTCGAAGTGAACTCCTAAGTCTCTAATATTATCAACATGTTCTAGAATTGTATTATTAATTGTGTATGGGTAAAAAACAGTATTGGATTTTCTAGTCAAAGTCAATACTTTACATTTAGAAATATTTGAGAGAAGTTGATTTTTCGAACACCAATCATGTAAAGAGTTGATTTGTTCCTATAGTATAATACAACCTTCCAAATTGGAAACAGAAACATATAATTTTAAATAATCCACAAACATTAATTTATTGCAGTCTAGTATCTCGCAAAGATCATTGATAAATATCAAGAATAACAATGGCCCCAAGTTGAATCCTTGGGGTACTCCACTGGTTGCAATATAGTTTTGTGAACAAAATTCCTTGTAAGAGACATGCTGTGTTCTATTATTCAAGTACGATTTCAAAAGGTTAAGAAAAATATTATTGAATCCCTAACAAGTAATTTTCTTCAGGAGTATTTCATGGTTTATTTTGTCAAAGACCTTGGAGATATCAATATACACCGTATCAACCTGTCCTCTTCGGTCTAATGATTCACATGAGGATTGACTAAAAATGGTTACATTGCTGATTGTAGATCTTGAATTCATGAAACCATGTTGAGATTCACAAATGACATGTTTGGTTGCTAGATAAATGCGATTATACAATATGATCTCCAGGACCTTTGCAGGGTTATTCAGGATTGAAATTGGTATACCTATAATTACTGATAGAAGTACGGTCTTGAGATTTGAGACCAGGGCAAACTTTTGCAATTTTCTAGATATCAGGAAACACTGATGTTCTGAGAATATTGATGATATAAAGATCAGTATGAAGTTGTTAGTGTCATCAATAGCTTCTCATTTGTGAAGAGCTATCACCACTGCAGAATTTAAGGTGGAAAGGAAAACATCTGTAGCAAAAGAAGTGTTTATAGCCGTTACCAATGCGCTGTTAGGTAGGATATTTCACCTGTTCTTCTGATTATTATAGTCTAGAAAAAAACAATAAGAAATCAGGATTATTTTTTTGGGTATTGTATTGTCAACTACCGGGTATTGAAAAAGAAAATTTAATTATTATCAGTTATTAAAATTGTACTGTAGTCACTCTTTGATACAAGTATCTAGAGAAACTATCATTTTGTTTAAAGCATACATACATACATACATATCAATCGTAATATTCTGAATTACAGAAAAGAGAGAAAGTCTTCAAGTATCCACCTAACAACATTCTATTTTCCCATTCTCGACATATCATAACTTGGAATTGAATACGAGATGGTTATCTCCTCTCAATAACTCTACTTCAACATGTAATTTCTATCATTTATATTCAATTCAAAAGTCCGCATATAACCTGCCAGATCATGTAACTTATACTTATTAGTATAAAAGTATCCGCAAAGGTTTCCTAGCTCACTTTAGCCTCGGGTTACCGAAGATTATATCAGGAACTGTTTTATTAAGAAGTCGGGAATGGCCAAGATTGAATAACTGCAATAGAATCGATGAAAAACGAGTAGAAATTGGCAGAAATATGTTGAGAAGGAGTTTTATCTGGAAACCAAAATGTTCCAGTAAGTTCTTACTGAAATCTGATGACTTGCTATTTTGTACAACGTAGTATGTGAGGAAACCTAACGGAACGTCAAAATAACTTTTTAATATTTTCGTGTTTGGATGTTTCTAGAAAACAATAGCTTAGAAGTCATCAGTTAGTATTTGACAGTGTTGACTGAAAACTGCAATTTTTGACAATGACAACTCGGCTTATGTATATTCCAAAACGTAACAAACAATATATGGTCACACAAGAACACATTCTTCGGGCACGTTCTGTCAGAGGGATGATGATTCCTCGCCTCTGACTCGGATGATGGTTCAATAGTGCATGCAAATACTTATCCGTGTGTGTCAGTATACGGCATACTTTGTGGGTCAGCCTGGTGTCAGATCTTTCAATCAGCACGTCTACGAAAGCTATTCATTGGTCTTGATCAGTCTCCATTATAAAATTGATACTGCGATTTTGGGAATTTAGGTGGTCAGGAAAACGATTCAGTCTGTCTTTTCCGTATCTTTAAATGACAAAGACCTCCTCAGGTCAAAATAAGTATGAAGAAGTAACGGTTACTCGTGCATATTCACCATATATCTCCCGGGTGTCGGAAAAATTCTTAGAAAAACACAATTTCAAGACAATTCTTAAGCCAACAAAGAAAATTCAACGAAGTTCTGAATCAGCCAAACATAGGATCCCTCCTATGTTTGGCCGATTCAGAACTTCTCTTTTCCAGCTGCAGGATTGTATCTCATTCCTTGCACATGTCGAAAGGCATATGTCAGAACCACTAGAAGATCTATGGGTACGAGGCTGAAAGAACCTGAAAAAACAAATTTGGAATCTGATTCTTAGAAACGCTTGTAGACTTAGTTCCATTGAATATAAATCAACAACCAGCCAATAGGATGCCAACAGGCCCCATAGCCATGTCCTCAACTCCACCAGTCGTGTATAAATATAACCACAGGCCAACAGTGCTAAGTGCAGTGTTTTTAAATGGGGAGATAACGGTATAGTTACGACAACCACCAGAGGAAAGGACTATTAGATATCAACAATGTCTGAAGAAATCAGCAAAAAATTACTCAAGAAGCTCGCAAGGCAGGAGCTGAAGGAAGCTACTGAGAAATACCATGCTATGATCAGGAAAGCTGACGAATTCATGAAACAGGTCGGAAAGCTTGAAGCTCAGATAGACCGGGTCGAGAAGGAGGCAACCACCTCCAAGGCAGCCACCTCCACCAAAGAGACGATGCCCCAAAGTTTCGATGGAATACAGAGATATTTTCACGTTAACGGAGTGCGTCGAATTCAAAATCGAGGTGGAAGCCTAGCGACCACAAAGGGGTAGACTACCCCAGTGCCATAAATGCCGATGGTTCGGGCACGCACAATCATATCCCTTCAGTTTTCGATCCAAACATTATTTTTTCCTTTCCGTCAACGATGAGCCAAACCATGTGGGCACAACACAAATTATGTAGTTTTAGAATAACCATACAAGATTGATAAGTCTTCTCATGATATCTCAATATTACTGGTGGATTAGCCCCGCTAATGGTAACGTGGTATCCGCTCATTATAAAATACCAAGGTGGAATAACTGCGTGTATCCGCGCATCCAGCACAGCTTATGCATGATGATCTGCAGCATTTAATGTAGATATGAGGTTGTTCAGGAGCATAATCATATATATGTGTCATCCCAGAAAATGCTGAAGTAAAGAACTGGGCCAAGATAAGACAAGGCATTTAAATTACTTTTCATTGATCCCCACATATTCGCTACACTCCGACATTCCTGGAACATATCAAGCGCCTGAGAAACGAGCTAGTCGTGTTTGGCGGATCATTATCATATCTTCTTATGCTGGTAAGGCCTTTCATCAAATGATTTTTGGGAAGAATAGTTAGTGTAGCCTTATAAGCAAGTTGCCTTATATATGTAGAGATGTGCATGGCATCACGCGTTAAAGGTAAGGGCTGCGCCTTTCCTAGCTGGGGGTGTAACCGATTGACAGGAATAACAACAAAAAACAACAAAAAAATCAATGTTGTCAACGCAATGCATCCAATAGAATGTGTAACTTTTGTTGACCATTCGCAGAACTCCATTAAGCATTTCATTAAATGTATCTTGTTTATGCTGGAGAACACCAGACAAGCGTGTATTGTCGCTATAAAAGATTAGAATTTTCCTTTTTCTTCTATTTTCACAATACTGTGCATTCCCATGAAGTGATGTAAACGCGGTATACATATCGCGAAACTTTCCAACATTTACTTTGAATGGGAACAATTTTGTGAATTCCATTGAACTCAATATAAACTTTCTGATTGCAACTCTTTCAATAACTTCAAGATTGAGTTTGAGTACAGCTCATGCTGACACTCTGCCTTGTCATCACCATCTTTAATTTTGTACTCATTTAGTTTTATGGAGAACAACGATAAAAATTATAATTTTTATTATTATCAAGAAGTGTACTATGGAATATATTCCCTATCGTGAGGAATTGAGGATAAAAACTACACTGTGAAGTAGTTATTCCGCCGATGTCGATGTCACCAATACATGTAATCCAAATGAAATTAATGTTTGAAAGACCTTACATGTCAATAATAAAGGTAAGGCAATAAATAAAAATATCTTTGAACAATATGTACCTTCAGCTTACTTGTCACAATAAATTAAGATTGGCAATGAATAAACATAACATGTTAGTTATCAAATAAAATTGATCCACAGACTCATGTCATTCATGTCTATCCATACGCTTTCAGAACGGTATCTTTTCTTATGGCTTCACAAGAAAAGGCTGAATAAACCCAGTAAAAACATATTTGGTAGGTTTACAGGCTGATATTTAGGTAATGATGATATTCGATATTCCTAATGGTGGAAAATAATTCAGAGAGAAAAATCTATATTATAATGGACGATTTTCTGAAGTTTTTCACAGAAGTGAGCGAATATCTAGGATAGGGTAAGGGAATTGAATTTTGGCGTGCAAGATGACTGTTCAAAACGGTTTTACAGGAGCATAACTGAAGATCCGGTCAAGTGTTTCACATTTCCCAAAATTTACAAGATTTGTATAGTTATTTCTGTATCCAGAGCGCCAAGTGATTGATTGCTGCTCGACAAAGAGTATCCTGGGAGCGGTAATCTTTGTAGATCGGCAATGGCACGATCCACACTTCATTCAACATAGGCACATAATTTTACCTATGAGAAAATTAACACTCAATAGCAATCCCAAATGTATGAGATATCCAAATATCCAACAAATTACATATTTGACAAGAAAAAGAAGTAACGATTGCCGAGATCGAAGTTGAGGTCTTCAGTTTACTAGGCTGCGACACTAATATCAGCACCACCACAGTTACTCAGAGTGTTTTGAATTTATTGTCTATATTTTCCATCATTGCATGGTTCGTTTTCAACAAGAGCAATGGAAATGGAGCATTTTTTCAATACTTTCGCTCTAGAGCGGAAAAGCTGGTACAAAATGACTATGGCTACTTTGGTAAGCAGTTATAGAAGGAATAAATGTATGCAAGCATTTGATCTTAGACTTTCTTCAGGACAGTTTCCTAAGAGCAAAGCCACAGAGTAATGCCTGAAAGAATTTTTATCAAAGGTTTCTTCCATTTCCAGAGTAGTCATGTTCTCTTCAAATAAGAATTTTCTTCTCTCGTCTTCAGGAAAACTTTTTATTCTGTAGCATGTGAATTTTCGCTATTGTATTTTTTTAATTTTGGAAAGATTTAGAGCAATTAGACTTCACCCAGTGGTGACATGCATTCAGTGAGCCTTAACGCAACATAAATATATGTTTATAGTTGGTGGTTATAACGTCATTCATATAAACCGTATGCTAATTTGATTCGATAACCACATTTAATGATCAATTCCTATTTTACAAGTTGTCACTGTGAGAAGAATAATTAAGTTCTGGATGCACCATTAGAATAACTCATACCTTTTTTATTTTCGACTTGTTCTCACTGAAACTGCATACGTTATAGTCGTATTTGTTTTTTAGAGTAACAGCTTAAATTTCTGCTTACTAGAAGAGTGTGATCAGTACTACGCTTTGCAAGTGTCGATCTAAAAATTATTAAAGGTAAATGAAAATTACATCAAAAAAAAAAAATATATCCTAGTCACTTTGGCATCCAATGTTGTCTTCAACTGAATTTTCTTGAGTGTTTTATATGTATGTCTCAGTTCTGGTTATTGAGAAGTATCATGAAGAGTGTCATCGAAATATTGTCTGTTTCAACTTTTTGGAAATACTGTGATTATAAACCAAATGTTTTGGTCGTTTTTGCAGTTTTAGATATTTTTATTTATAAGCTATCCGATGATATTTCAACTGTTTACAGTTTAATTTTTCAGGCTATCAGTGCAGCCAAATAAGCTTTTGGGGTGTCTGACCAGAGACAACCAAACACATCATTATTTTTGAGATGGTCAGATTGGTCAGTATGCAAATATTGAAATATCTCAATGTTGGTACCCTGACTTCCGGGATAAAAAAATATATTTCGTTTCCGATTGCGAGTTGGATGGTAGAATTCGTGGAAGATACTGGTGTCTAGCTACAAAGGGTTCCTGGTTTTGTTCGGCTGATGAATCCCGTTTTTGTGATGTGATCCTTTGTGAATATTTCGTTCTACCCATCTCACCATCAGCTCCAAAGTCCTGGCTTTTGATAGATGCCTATCTTGGACAGTTACGACAATTTGCCGTTTGAAAACTTTGTACCACGCCAACATCTTTTTTCTACAAGATAAAACCCTTAATGGAAGATGAGTTTTCTAACTTTTCTTTTCATTGTTTTCATGCTAGTGACTGTATAGAACAATTATTTACTGAAAAACATTTTAGAGGTAGTTATTCCCGGAGGATTTTCACCCAAAGAATTGTCAAATAAAATCAAAATATGCTTTATTGTCGAAAAGAATAAATGCTGTCTGATGATATTTCAACTGTTTAAAGTTTAATTTTTCAGGATATCAGTGTAGCCAAATAAGCTTTTGGGGTGTCTGACCAGAGACAACAAAACACATCATTATTTTTAATCTGGTCAGATTGGTCAGTATGCAAATCTTGAAATATCTCAATGTTGGTAACCTGACTTCGTTTCCTATTGCGAGTTTGATGGTAGAATTCGTGAAAGATACAGGTGTCTTGCTACACAGGGTTCCTGGTTTTGTTCAACTGGTGAATACCGAATTTGTAAAGTGATCCTTTGTGAATATTTCGTTCCACCCATCTCACCATCAGCTCCAAAGTCCTGGCTTTTGATAGATGCCTATCTTGGACAGTTACGACAATTTGGCGTTTGAAAACTTTGTACCACGCCGACACTTTTTTCTACAAGATAAAACCCTTAATGGAAGATGAGTTTTCCAACTTTTCTTTTCATCGTTTTCATGCTAGTGACGGTATAGAACAATTATTTACTAAAAAACATTTTAGAGGTTGTTATTCCCGGATGATTTTCACCCAAAGAATTGTCAAATAAAATCAAAATATGCTTAATTGTCGAAAAAAAAAATCTTTTTGTTGACAACGCAAGTAAATATAAACGTAAAAGTGATTTTGTGAATAACAAAACGTATATAAACAATCACAAACACTTTAAAATAAATTGGTGTTAGTCACACTATAAAATTTAAATATTAGCTTATCCTTATTACAAATTAAAATCAAATAAATAGTAAAATAGAACACAAGGTGCACAAGTCAATCAAATAAATAATAAAATAGAACATAAGGTGCACAAGTCAATCAAATAAATTTTGGTGAACAATTCAATAAAAAACAGGTTAAAGAAAGAACAAGAGAAAAAATAAAACAATGTCTAAATATTCATCATCGTAACATTCTTACACATTGTAATAAGCTTTCTTTAATAATATTTTCTTTACATTTCTTCGAAAGCTTTCCAGGGAAGTGATATTTCTGAAATCAGTTGGCAGATCATTATACATTTTTCTACTATTGTATATGATGGAGTTTTTGGTTAAGGAGGATTTTGGTATGGGTAAGGGAATACAGCCTTCATTTCATGTAATTATTATAAATTCCTACTTCACTAATTTCACTAGATGCTGATCCACATTTTATATGAATGAGGCATACAGTTTCTAGAATGAATAAACAGTAAACTGTTAATATATTCTGGATAAAAAGGGGATTACAGTGATCACGGTACTGAGCTTCGCATAGATATCTAATTGCCCTTTTCTGTGAGAAGTACACAGATTGAAATCATTGATCACAATTGATCACAGAATTGTCCCCAGAAGGCAATACTATACCTTAAGTGGGACTCAACTAAGGTAAAGTAAACAATCTTAGCTGAGGCTGAATTCAATTCTCTTCAGACTGTTTTGATGGCAAAGCAGCAAGAGGCTACCTTTTTACTAAGGGTCTTTACATGCTCAATAATTTTCAACTTGTTGTCTATAAATAAGGTAGTGTTGGGGAATAAGGCCCGGCGGTAAATAAAGCCCGGCGGTAAATAAGGCCCGGCGGTAAATAAGGCCCCATGTCTTTTTCTTTGAAGACTGGCAAATTTTTTCAAATCTGTCAACATGATTAGTTTCATCATCCGGGTGGTGAAGCTTTATTAAAATATCGTTGACTTCAGTTCGCCATTAATAACACTAGGTGAATGTCCAGTTTCAGGCTGTACAGATTATAAGATAGCAAGAAGGTGAGACGTCGTTTTTATTTCAACCTATTTTACTTAAAGAAACAAATAGTGCTCCATCAGTTACTATAACATTGGTACTATCTTTCGCACTGAGAGAAAAATTTAAAGAATTGTTAATTTTTCTGGAAATTGCATGTTTAAGAAAAAGTGCTCGCCCGGTAATAAGGCCCTACCAACGATCGCGTAATAAGGCCCGCGGGCAACATGCGAAATGGTCTAGAATGTGGAACTTGGTTACACGAAACTTGCATGGGACTGACGGCTGAAGACGTTGAGGATTTTTACGGTAGCGAATGTTCTTAGAATTCAGTTTATTAGTTTTTTTTATAATTTAATGTCCGTGTTGAATTTTGTTAAATTTATCACTTTTTGTAGAAAATAATGTTTATTTTTGTTTTTTCATAAGTGTTTCATTGAGTTTCTACTATTTCTGATTAATAAAAATGATCTGTATATATTTATGTATACAATAAATAAACGAAATTCTGCATAACTTACCAAGGGCTTTATTACCCTAATAAGCGGGTAATAAGGCCCAACAGCAAGTTTTTGAAATTTGTCTTTTTTTGGTTACTGAGGTATTGAAGGAGACGAATATTGATGTTAACATAGCGGCAAACATCACAAGCAATCAACTCATAAAGTTTCTGATTTTTTTGAATAAAATATAAAGGATAAAAAAAACGCAAAAGTTAAGTGGGCCTTATTACCCAACACTACCTTAAAAAAAATTTATTTACGATGAAATCCTTTCAATTCAATTTTAATTATGAATTCTTAATCAATATTGATATTCTCCGGTTGAAGTTTATATCTTTCAACGACTATCTGTAAACCACCACACAGTACTATGCGTTGGGATAATTGATTTCCTAATAAAATCTTACATGTAATGGATTTAACCTCGTATGCAACAGATATCGAATATTGAATACCATTATAATCACAATCTTATTTCGGGAAACTGTTACTCTGACCAGTGAAGATTCATTCATATTAAAATAATGTTTGTGTGTTTATTTATGTTTTATTTACTTATAGATCAACACTCATCAACTTGACTATATCGTATGGTAAACTGTCTTGTAGTATTGGGTATAACAGCTAAATTGTCATTATTCGGTTGCTCAACTTTCCAAGTAAGTACTCCTCGACATTGACATATTAAAATTTGCTGTAGCGCCCTCTTCTATTTCTGTGGCAATTCTGTTACTGTTTAATGATATAATTCTGTTTTAAAGTATAAACGAACCCATAGTACCTACCGGCGAAGAGCTGCCGTCTGCATTGCTTTTTATTTATTTAACTTTTTAGAAAATAGGGTTGCGATTCCGTGGACTTTACTGTATTGAAAACCTACTACTTTGCTCCTAACCGATGGCTTGATTTTGAGTTTTCTTGGCACAAAAGCGTGTAATACGGTGTATACTGAAAACATACTTTTTAGAACCGTGCAGACCACTTTTCAAAAAACTCGGTGTACTACCACTTCCCTCTCTTTACATATATAGGCTACTTATTTTTGTTAAAAGTAACCCAAATCTATTCATGACAAATGTAAATGGACGTACTAATAGTGATAGAGTACTACGTTATTCCGACAGTCTGGGAATTCCCGCACAAAGTACAATTCCAGTATACAGTACAGCCCTATTCGAAAGGGTGGCAGACTATAGGGGAATGAAAATTTTCAATTCCTTACCTGTCAACCTCCAATCAATTATGGTTATAAATTTATTTAAACATAAAATCAAAGAATATTTACTTGAACATTGCTTCTTTGCTTCTACACTGTTGAAGAGTACCTTAGTTACACCTAACTTTTAACATGTTGATAATAACGTTTGTGCTATGTTTGTTGTTTGATATTGAAAGTTTTTTACTTAATTTACTCAAATTGTTTTTAATTGATACTGACCATGTTTATTATTATTATTATTAATACCTTCCCATAGTGAAAAATCACAAGAAATTTTATAGCTTGCTTTCCAATACTTACTGACTTCATCATTATCCATTGACAGATATTGCAATTTTTTTATATTACCAAATTCATCACCTTCAAATGGAAGAAACAGTTTCACGAGATATTGATTAATTACCGAATTCATAAAATTAGTGGAAAAGCGAATATCTGATAGACCAATATAAATACCAACTTCCACATGAGCGATTCTTCGATTGCCTTGGCATTATCAAATTCTAGTATTGTTGATCGAGTATTGCCATTCATCGGTCTGACCTGACCTCATAGTAGAATAATAATGGAAAGTATGATTGTATGTTAACCTAGTTTTGTCACTGGGATCTTGTGAGTGGTCAAGGATTACTGCAACGAAATCCTACTTTTGTAAATTCATAAATATACGAAGTTGGCTAATGACATATCTAATTTCATACCGATTACTTCGAAAGAAGGCCACTTGTAACAGATATGAAATGCCTTATCGAAGAAAAACTAGATAGTCGCGAATTATACGAGGTGAAAAATATTGTTGTGACTACAAAATGAAATTTCCACCTGTGATCTTCCTAAAGCTTGGATTATTACTAAAAATTCACACGAGTTCCATTAAAAAAATCGGTTTAGTAATCCTTGATCATGGGAGATTTTTGAACCACCTGGTAAATCGCAAAGAAATTAGGAATGCTCAAATGGGAGATAAAAACCTACCTAACCGTGAAAAAATCACAGCTAAAAGTTTTGAAATAGCTGCTGAGCACCCTCTTCAATAATTTTTTTTCAATAGAACACCCCGTATATTATTCCATTTTCGAAACCTGTTCATAATTCACAACAGTTTTCTTCAATATACTGTTGCATGTGAATTTTCGCTACTTCACTTTGTTAATTTTTTAGAAAGCTTTAGAGCAAGGTGGAATTAACCCTGTGGTGACCTACTTTCAATGAGCCTAATCACAACATACATGTTTGTTCATAGTTGGTTGTCTAACGCCATTCATAGAAACCTTATCAACATTCCCATTGTAATTTCCATTCGAAAACCACATTCAATGATCAATTCACATTTTACAAGTTGTCACTACAAGGAGAATAATTAAGTTATGGATGCACCATCAGAATAAATCGTAACTTTTCTATTTTCGACTTGTTATCATTGAAACTTCATACGTTATGGTCCTGTTTGGTTTTCCGAGTAGTGCTTGTATTTCTGCTTACTAGAAAAGTGTGATATGTTTTACACTTTGCAAGTGTCGATCTAAAAATTATTAAAGGTGAAACATATCCTACTTACTTTGGCATCCAATGTTGTCTTCAAACGGATTTTCGTGAGTGCTTCATATGTATGTCTGAGTTCTGGTTATTGAGATGGTTCATAAGGAGTGTCTTCGAATTATTGTCTTTGTTTTAATTTTTAGGGTTGAATGTGAATGAGAACCAAATGTTTTGATTGCTTTCGTGTTTGCTTTTATTTTCATTTGTCAGCTGTCCGATGATATTTCAACTGTCAGCTGTCAACTGTTCCATATTTTAAAATATCGGTGTAGCCAACTTAGCTTTTGGGGTGTTTGATCAGAGACAACCAAACACTTCATTATTTTTATGCTGGTCAGATTGGTCGGTTATGCATGGAACATGCAAATATTGAAATATCTGAATGTTGGTACCCTAACTACCTAGATGAAAAAAATTTTCGAGCTTGATTTCGTTTCCGACTGAGAGACGAGGAGTCAAATATTAGAATTGGTGAAAGCTGCAGGTGTTTAGCCATACAGGGGTTCCTGGTTTTGTTCGGCTGACTAATCCTGAATTTGTAAAGTGATCCTTTGTGGATATTCCGTTCCACTCATCTCACCATTAACTCCAAAGTCCTGGCTATTGATAGATGCCTATCTTGGACAGTTACGACAATTTGGCGTTTGAAACCTTTGTACCACGTCGACACCTTTTTTCTATGAGATAAAACCCTTCACGGAAGGTGAGTTTTTCAACTCTTCTTTTCATCGTTTTCATGCTAGCGACTGGTTGGAACAGTTATTTACTAAAAAACATTTATAGGGTTGTTGTACCAGGAGGAATTTAACCCAGGGAATTGTCACGTTTCCTTGTCTGATTGGGTATTTCCCAAGCTTTGGTTAAGCCCCACGTCTTCCTGTTATGGATATTTATGGTATTATGGCTCCAGTATAGCTCATTTGGCCGAAGTGTAGAATGCCTGGTTTCGCCTGATGAAATAATGATTGCTGTTAGATAAGATGAAGACTTCTTCATTGATAGTCTTCGTAGACTCCTTCCCCTCATCACTCCAGTCCTAGTAGGCCTAGGATCTAGTCCAAAATCTTCACATTGGTGTCACCAGAGGAACAGGTTTCACTTACTAATTGTCATATAGGATAAAATCCTACAATTTCAATTTTAAGTATTTATTATTATTCGATATTGATTGCTCCGGTTGAAGTTTATATCTTTCAACGACTATCTGTAAACCACCACATAGTACCACAGCTTAGATAAATACACAGCTGTAAAACTCCCTATGGAGGGGGTAGTTCGCGCAGATGTTCGCGCACCTCCCACCGTCGCGGTAAAAGCTATCAAAACAGTGGTGTGTGTTAGGATTTATTATCTGCAAATTTGATCGCTCCAGTGCCGTAGTTGTGTCGGCAAATAACAGCCGGTGTTTTTACTTTGTATGTTACAAGTTGCAATTCTTTCCGATCTTTGGTATTCTTGGTGTGTTACAGTCATTTGATGTACATGTATATTTATTTTAAAGCCCATGAGAATTTGAAAGAAAGTTTATTTGGTAATTTGAATGATCCAGATGATAGTTTTGTCACTTTCATCAATGACTTTGAAAGCATTTTCCAAGAAAAACTAGTTACATTCATTTTTAAACTATTAGTATGCCGTTAATCTTTTTAATATAGCAAATACACTTTCTTTTCCACATCCGTGTGACAAATTTCCGAAAGAATTTCTGATAAAATTATATTTGAGGGTTCGGTTGTACTATACTTTAAAGTACCTATATCAACAGAAATTTCAAGGATAAAAAAATATTAGAAATAAATTAATTAAATGGCGCAACCAATAATCTGCTGTTTTAATAAAGTGCTTTGGAATTGTATTTCTTTATTTTTTGTTTTATAATTCTATGTTGTCCTGTTGAAATCATAACAACAGAAGCAAAGCCTAAAAAATTATAATTTTATTTTTTACAAATGTACTAGAAAGGAACAAAAAATGTGTTCATTGTTTGACCTAGGTTGTTCTATGAGTAACAAATTCAGAAGATCACCTATTTCGTAGCCGCGGTGAGCTTTTGAATCTGTTACTCGCAGAATAACCTACGTCAAACAATGAAAATGAATAATTTTATCCTTTTTAGTACATTTTGTATGGAAGCTTGTCTTTTTATTAATATTTGAGACACACACAGACACCGGGACAGGTGACACTAAATAAAAGCTTGTAAAAAGCACAATCAAATTGAGGAATAACATACAGGCCGTTTCTTTTATCATGTGGTAACATTGCTATATTCTAAACCGTAACAGATACGAAGACGATTAAATGGGAGAAAAGGTAACTATTGTGGAGAACAGTACAATGGTCAAAGAAAATTTACAGGGAGTCTCGCCCTTCCCGAGTTATACAGGGAAAACTAAAAATACTGGTATTTGTTTTTTACGAATAGAATTGTTATTTCTGAAAATATAAAAAATGGAAAAGGAAAGTTTTGATGTATTCTAAATGTACGATGAAAATGTAACAATGAATCTTTGATTAAACGTTTCGTGTCAACACGGCCACCATCAACATTTTTTTTCAAATACGGACCTGTCTGTTTTAGTACAAATATTGATAAAGCGATTAAATCACAATTCAGTGGTACATCACACTTGATATTTATAACGTTTCATTTAAAATAACTAACATCATCAGTGACAACAATTTTTAATTACGGTCCTGTCGTTAGGTCGTTTATGGATTCCACAAAACCTAACTGACCGATATAAAAATTATCAGTGACGCTTTGAATAAATGTATCTATTATGTTTACACTATAATAAAAGATATCTGTAGTTTCAGAGACGAACGATAGCAATTTACCTCGGAAATAAACCTACTTAAGAGTAGAAGAAATCAAACAAACAGAAAACAATTTATTTCATATTGAATTTTTGAGTGAAAATAAAACCAATACAGAAAATGAATTCTTCATGATAACCTACATTTTTTTACGAATTGCCGACCTCTTTGTTGAATGCACATAAGTTGTCTGTCCATACAATTTCTGTGGCATTTTTCTAGCATGATGGGTGTAATGCTATTACATGCATCTCTTATTTTTTGTTTGAGATGGTCGATATCTGTACTAGTTGTCGAAAAAACTTTATCCTTTATGTATCCCCAGACAAAAAATCTAAAGGAGTCAGGTCTGGGGATCGAGCTGGCCAGGCAATTGGTCCATTGTTTCCAATCCATTTTCTTGGGAATATTGCATCTAAATGTTCCCTTACTATTGCTGCATTATGGGGAGGGGCACCGTCTTGTTGAAAATATTGTATTTCACGGCGGATGTTCAGTGGCAATTCATCTAAGTAGCCATCAAACTCATTGGATAAAAAATGTAAATACATTCCACCATTCAAATGCTCGTCGTAAAAGAAAGGACCTAGTATGTTTGTTCCCAAAATTCCCAACCAAACATTTATTCCGAACCTTTCCTGGAAATTGGTTTCTCTATGTAAATGTTCATTTGTATTATTCCACCTATAATGGATGTTTCTGTTAAACCAACCATTGTTGGTGAATTTTGATTCGTCCGTCCATATTATTTTATTACAAATATTTCCAACTTCCCTATTTCTACGCCTCAACCACATCGCAAATCGTACTCTCCTTCCGTAATCCCTTTCATTGAGGTGATGAACTTTGCGTATCCTGTAGCATTTGTATTTGTTCTTTTACAAAATATTTCTGGAAGATTTTACAGAAATCCCTAGTTCGTGGGCAATTTCTCGTAAAGAACAATCTTGATTAGAAATATTTTTGTAACTGACCAATCCTAAATTGAAAAAAAATATTTTCGTCACTTTGTTAATCTTTATGAAGTAATATTTGCTTACCTAAAACATTTATTTGGTTCCGCATACTTCCAGTAACAACACATTTTCTGGTTTTATTTCTATCAAATGCACCACAGTCTCTCAAATTTCTTTCTAATCGTCTAAACATTTGAATGTTTGGAATACGACGATTTGGGTATAGCTCACCATACATATTTTTTGCCAAAAGAGGATTTCTATTTGATTTTGCATAAGCAAATAGCATATCAGTCCTTTCGTCATTTGAATACATCTTTGATATGACTGAGTGTATAAACGACTGACAGTTCTTAACACGTATCAACTCATTTATTTGTCCTGCCATAGAAACCAAGCAAAGCCTACTTGTTTAAAAATGGTAAATGAAGTGAGATGCTATTTAATTGTACCATATCACACAATAGTCGTATTTTTACCAAAAACTAATATTTTCGTTACTTCCAGGATTGAGAATTATAGAAATATTCAGTATGATAATTGATTCAGAAGAAATCAGCCTTGAAACAAGGATTTCTGTAATACAAAAATGCCCAAGGAGGAAAAATACGAATGTTCGTTGTGTTGGGGTATATTCTTATCGAAATTATTGGGTGAAGTCTGAAGTATGCCAATAGTTGAATAGGTATTGAAGAAATCAAAATAATTTACAAAAGAACTAACGA
This sequence comes from Chrysolina oricalcia, assembly GCA_944452925.2. Lineage (NCBI taxonomy): Eukaryota > Metazoa > Arthropoda > Insecta > Coleoptera > Chrysomelidae > Chrysolina > Chrysolina oricalcia. Next base: position 19,662,267 of record OX101812.2, read on the forward strand.
CAGGACCGTAATTAAAAATTGTTGTCACTGAGGATGCTAGTTATTTTAAATGAAACGTTATAAAAATATCAAGTGTGATATATCACTGAATTGTGATTTTATCGCTTTATCAATATTTGTACTAAAATAGACAGGTCCGTATTTGAAAAAAAATGTTGATGGTGGCCGTGTTGACACGAAACGTTTAATCAAAGATTCCTTGTTACATTTTTATAGTACATTTTAAATACATTAAAACTTTCTCTATAATTTTTTTTATATTTTCAGAAATAACAGTTCTATTCGTAAAAAACAAATAACAGCATTTTTGGTTTTCCCTGTATAACTCGGGAAGGGCGAGACTCCCTGTAAATTTTCTTTGACCATTGTACTGTTCTCCACAATAGTTACCTTTTCTCCCATTTAATCGTCTTCGTATCTGTTACGGTTTAGAATATAGCAATGTTACCACATGATAAAAGAAACGGCCTGTATATTTATCTTTAATTCAAATTATTGAGTCCTACGAAATTGATACGGCAAGAAAAATATTTGTTAGATACTGGTATATACACATTTAGTTTTCTGTGCGAATTCGTAATGTGTTCAAATTTATTGTGGAACTCAGTATCGTAAACAAATCGTTTTTGTAATCTTAATCCTTAGAACACAGCAATTCTTGGATATTCCCATCACTCCAAACTCTTATAAGATTCAAATCCATAATAATTAAATCCTAAAATTCCCTGAAAGGTTAGGAATTACGGAGTACCTACTATGAGGAGTATGTTCAATAATAAAATTGTTAGGTAGTGACACGAATACATTCTTTTCTATTCTTAAACATTGGATTTTAGGTTGGCAACTGTTGTTAGATATTTTGACGGTATTTGTACACGCCTTTCAAACGAGACAAATTGTTATATACATAAAAGCTGTTTGTAATATTTGCCACCCTTCCTGATTTTGAATACCTGAGAAATGTACTTGATTGACATACGTTATTTCGAGCTCTTGATCGCTCAGTATTGTAAAATTGGTTAGTTATATGAAAATATAGGTCAAAAGCATCCACGATTTTTTATATTTGAGTGATTATATTGACAATAATTTTTTACTTTTTAGTCCATGTTGGAAGTGAAGCGTGTCTTTAGTTTTTTAAAATATAAATTAATCTTTCGACTAAAAAATCGACATCTTCCCATTATTATTATTATTATTTAGAAACATTGAACAAAATCATTGAATTTGTGTAATGTCACCAGGTCTTGACAAGTGTGCACAATTTTGAATTTTTTCGCTGGTATTATTTACCCATTATTATTATTATTTTTTTTCTTTGGTGTCTTGGCATCGACTGCTATGGTCATTAGCCACGTGTTCTGGATAGGCCTTGTTACTAACTCCATGCGCCACCTTAGGAGCAGCACTGTTAATTGGAACGCAACAGTGAATCGTTCAGGACTCACCCCAGTCCAGCCACGAGATTATAATAATTTAAATGGTAAAATTAATTAAAAAAATTCCAGCCGCAACTGGGGCTCGAACTCCGGACCTTTCGACTCAGAGTCGGACGCTCTAACCACTGCGCCACGCCCCGACATTACCCATTATTATTACTATTATTATTATTATTATTATTATTATTATTATTATTAAGTCCTATGGGACAAAATTATCAAATTTGTGTATTGTCACCAAGTCTTGACAAGTGTATAAAATTTTCCATTTTTTTTTCTGATATTATTTACCCATTATTATTATTATCGAGGACTATGGGACAAAATTATTAAATTTGTGTTTTGTCACCTGATACTCACTTCTCGATATGGAACATGAGAATCGCCAATTTTGTTTATTCCACATGACAGCTATCGAGTCGAGAGATAAGAATCCCGCTGCAGGTCTTAAAAAGTGTGCAAAATTTTAAAGTGGGTAAAAATCGAGTCCAAAGCGTGTAAAAAAAGGCACAGACACATGTGTGATTTTATTGTCATAATACGTAAAATGCTGTTTGAATGGTTTATGTCAATATTGTAAGTTGGGTCCTGTCTATTGCACCGCAATTATTTCAAATCCAGCCCTGACTTTTACAGCGAAATGGCGTCTTCAAGGTTACGGATTTATTCTTTCAACGAAGGGCTGAGTTGGTTAGCTGTGTATTTATCTGAGCTGAGAAAATTGATTTCCTAATAAAATCTCACATATAATCAATTTAATCTCATATGCAACAGATATCGAATATTGAATATTATTAGAATCACAGTCTTATATTAGGAAACTGTTAGTCTGACCAGCCTTTTTCATTGATAGTCTTCGTAGACTCCGTTCCCTCATCACCCCAGTCCTGGTAGGCCTTGGATCTAGTCCAAAATCTTCACATTGGTGTCACCAGAGGAACAGGTTTCACTCACTAATTTTCATATAGGATAAAATCCTACCATTTCAATTTTAAGTATCTATTATTATTCAATATTGATAGCTCCGGTTAAAGTTCATATCTTTCAACGACTATCTGTAAACCACCACATATACTACAGTACCATGCGCTGGGGAAATTGATTTCCTAATAAAATCTCACATATAATCAATTTAACCTCATATGCAACAGATACCGAATATTGAACATTATTAGAATCACAGTCTTATTATTGGAAACTGTTATTCTGACCAGTGAAGATTAATTTATATTAATTATTTGTGTGTTTATTTATGTTTTATTTATTTATTAACACTCTTCAACTTGACAAAGTCTCTTATAGTTTTGGGTAAACATCTAAATTGTCCAAGTAAGTACTCTTTGACATAGACATATTAAAAGTAGCTGTGTCGCCCCCTCTTATTCTTGTGACCAGTCTGTTACTGTTCAATGATATAATTCTGTTGTAAAGTATTGACATGAATTTGAAAATTTCGAAAAGAAAGTAGATCGAAATTGTAAAAATAAATATTGTATTTAAAATAGTGAAAATGATAACGTTCCGCCCATTTTAGTTTAGTGAAATTACTAAAAATTAGGTATATAAAAAAAAATATTTTGAAGTTACAAACTAAGTTAATTTCACTAAGGGCCGGTTGTATACCTACGTTCAGTTTAAACTCCGGATCGACTTATTGATGGCTAGATTGTGAGCAGTTCAAACACCATTTTACGATGTAATTCACATTCTAAACCATCAGTAAGTCCATTCGTTGTTTAACTGGACCAATACAACTGGCCTTAAATCAGGTGGAGTGTTGATTTTTCAATATTATTCATGTTGAGTTGACTGCTGGGGTAAGAGATCTAAACAAAACTTAATATAATAATATTCCAATGATTTCAGTTTACGAAAACATTTGTAGTTTGAAAAAACAAAAGAAAATCATTTTTACAGTAATATGAATCAGAAAGTTAAAGATTTTATAGTAATATGGACTAAAGAGTTAAAAATAATCCTCAAAAATTAACTTTGAAGTGAAAATAGAGTATTAGGCTTCTCACAAACATTTTCATAATTACAGTATTTACAAACAGCTATAGCAATAGAAAACAAACCAAGATAAATGACATCAAGAACCCCACGCCCCTTTGACAATTTAGTTAATTTTCGACGATTAATTTAACTTTATTGTCCATATTACTACAATAAGTATTTCTTCCGTTTTTAAATTATAATTTATTCAAATTCAAACCCATTTTCAAAAGCTAATGTGACGTTGAAACACTGAATTAGTTTGAGCCCATTAACTACGAATCTGGAAACTGCAAAAAATAAAGATATTTATTGACACATTTGCTATCAATTTTCTGGTAATATATACAGGGTGTCCCACGAAGAATAGGAAAGGGAATATCTCAGTACTCGAGAGTAGTAGAAAATTGTAATTTTGGGGTTGTAAATTAAAGCAATTGGTGTAGCTTTTTTTGGAATTATGTAACCCAATAAGTTTTTGTTTTCGCTCACACTTCTAGTCTAAAACGATCAGTTCAAGAACTTCAGGAATTTCAAAATCCTTTGTCCCACGACGTTTTTTAATAAAATATGGATGAATAATATAATTGCGGGTCTTTTTAATCATCAGAAAAAATAAAGGACTGCCCAGATGAACAGGGTGACCCTAGACCTAAATAATTCGGCAATTGCTCGTTGCAGACGTCGTGGGACAATGGATATTGAAATACCTGTTGTTATGAAAATTGTTTTGAAAAGGAAATATGAACAAAATACAGTTAATAATAAAAAAACTTGCCTGTAAAATTTCAATCCTTTCCGATGTAGTGGTATCCTATTTCTAAAGAAAAAAGGTATCGGTCAGCCTTGTGATATGACTATCCGCTTTTTCTTTGATATATGCATGAAAACAAATCAGCGATATGCCTGAAATGAACAAAATAAGTTTGGATATGTTCATTGTATTGATGAACAATCCTGTATAAAAAAAAATGATATTTTGACCAATCTGGCATTTTTTGGAAAGGGAGCAGAAGACAATCTGTGAATTTTTTGGAAAGGGCAACATTTAATATATAATAAGATGATTGTAAAAACCTTTGTAAGTAATTTAAGGACATTGTTTAAATTACTTTTAATAATAATACTTGGTGAACAGGTAAAATAACAGTTTTGTGAATATTGAGAAAAAAAGGAGAAGAATAACAACTCATGAAGAGGTTGGAAAGTTTATTGCAAGAAAAGTTAAGTACAATCCGAGAAAAATAAGAATTTCCTACCTTGAATGGCATTTTGGAGGAGCCTGATTAGCAGAACGAGGTTAGACCACTTGGAACATTTCCATTTTACCAGGTATTTCTGTTTGAATCTTGTTTCTAACGTTTTCCACTGCATGTCAGTTCATCTATAATGATCCACGGCAGTTTTATTTGAGGAAATATCACTAGTTTCTACTAAAGTTTCCCAAGAGAACTTTATTCTATCAGAAGAGTGAACGTTTTGGGTACTTTTAGTAAAAATTTAACCTCATTCGGAAATTTTCTGGGTGGATTAGAACGATTTTGTGCGTGTTTTTTGAACTGTTGTTTCATGGTTGTGCATCTGAACAATAGAGGGCAGCACACATTTCAATTTTGAATATATTGTTTGCATTTCTATGAATTTGTACCATTATTTAGTCATAAAACTTTAGCAGGGTATTTTCCAGGTTTTGATAAATATAATTTTCTTGTTCTTTCCAAAAGGATTTATTGACAATATAATAAATTTACAAAATTTCCTTTTTTGAACACGTATTTTATTCACAGCAGTATAAGAAAAAGGTGAGTTTCATATGTTTCCTGAACCGGCACCACTGAGACCAGAGTTCATGCAGATTTCATCTGACGAGCTGGATCAAAGGTTTGAAATTTTACAGAAAATATTGGAATATTTATTAGTATCAAAATTTCTCTTTATTTTACTTAAATTTATAAACCCTGAGATTTGTTCATATAGTTTTCAATAGATTTTCCAAATTTAAATACTATATTTTTTCTACGACATCCAAAGTTGACCATTTCAAATAACTTTTTCATATATTTTCAACTTTTCATATCAATTGGGATAAGGGAAATTTATATAAATTTTATTTTATGAAAATCTTCATTCACAATGTCACATTTCATTACATTGTATTTGATGTCACGTCACCAAAAACAAAACGCTCATTGGGTAACATAAAATCAATAAATCTGCACCAATTGCTTCAATTCAGAACCCTAAAATTACAATTCTCCACCACTTTCGAGTTCTCACATATTCCCTGTCCTAATATTCGTGGGACACCCTGTATATACTTCAGATCAGTTCATAAATTTAAAATGCATTTGGAAGGGATTGGGAAAGTGGCTGACCTGTAATTACAGTTTTATCTAAAATCGCTTAGCAAAATGAACAATCTTTTTTCTCTTACTTGACAACGAGATAGATCATCTCTACATGAAGTATCATCCAGTTCAATTAGGCATCACTCACCATTTCCACGAACAAGTATCCCACATTAAATTTGACATATGATCCTGTTAAAGCCCTGGCAAATATACTGTGATGGATATACATTCCAGTCCCCATAATAATCCTTCTGTAGCAGCTTAAACGAGTTTGTATTTAACGCATGCTACTATATATAGGGGGTGCAATATTGGTGTTCAATAGGGGAATATTCATCACTGAATGGACATTTTTTATGGACGTTGGAAATCACCCTTCACTCATGTTGGCGGACATTCCTGAAAATAAATCAATACTGGGAACTATTTCGAGTTGAGGTGGCATTGAAATATTCAGTTTTATTAAAATATCATTTAATTCAATTTAAATAATATAAAGAAAATAATGAGAGGTTGTTGTGATATGTTGGGTTGAAAATGTTGTAGTGTGTGCAATTATTAAAAAAAAAGTTCTTAAAATTTGAGTGGAACTGTTTTATTTCATCTAAAACTTGAAATTGCATTCAATCAATCCTATTTTGCCATCAGCAATATGATTTCGACCATGATTATTTTTATCATTACTTTTTGAATGTTGAGATTCCACATGAAACTAAAAAAATGTATCGATTTCTTTGTACAAGCAAATTTTTGAGTTAAACTCATTTAATATAAAATTTGAAAAACTTTTCTGGTGATAATTTAAAAGGTGAAAAGTGAAAGGGTAAAATAAGAAATTGGTTCGTTTGGAAAAGTAAGAAGAGAAAGCGAAGTTTGGTTTCTCAGGTAGGAGAAAAACTGGTTGAGAAAAACTACATTTGATCAAGAAAAATCTAAGATTATTAGAAAAAAACAAGAATTATAACACTAAAACGACCAGAAACATACTAACTACAAATAAATAACCAAAGTACATAAATTAGAACGAATACTTGAACACAGCAGCCATTCCATGTCGAGATATTTTACCAGAATGTACCAAATTCATACATTGAAAGAATCACCTGAACTTTCATGTTTATTTTTGCAAATCTACATCCAATATATGATGAAATTTCCCAGTCCCAACAAAAAATAGACTTCCAGTGAACTTTTTCAATTTTTTCAAGTCTACAAGTGTTGAGAAAACAAACTGACTTTATCATTTATATGATTTCATAACTACCTTCGTATTACAAAATAATTACATATATATATATATATATATATATATATATATATATATATATATATACAGGGTGTCAATTTGAAAACTTCCCACCCTTAATATCTTCCTTCCAGTAAACAATATGAGTAATCGAAAAAACAGGTCAATTTTATTGTCAAGGGGGACACTTTCAAGGACTATTTGTAGCCCTCGTGGTTCAACCCCCTAGGAGGGGTAGATGTTACCCTTAGAATTTTAAATGGGAAGGGGGGTCAAGTGGCACATCATTTTGATGGGCGTTCAATTCTTGTTCCAATGGTACCCTGACTTATTATTTTGTGATGAGCATTTTCCGAAAAATTGCGTTCTAAACTAACAGAAGTAATTATTAGAACGCCTATACTGAGATGCATTATTGTATTGACTCCCTTTAATAAAAATGGTTAGAAGAGTAGGTGGCACCGCTCCAACCCTTGAATGACAGGAATAAATTTATTACGCATGGGATTTTTTATTTGGTGGTTATTTTCCTTCTACACAATAAAATTTAATTTGCGAGAAAGACATTTCCAACATAAAATCTACTTACGCTTATCTTATTAGCTGTTCGAAATGTTGTCCATTTTGCTCCAAACAGTAATACAGTCTGTTTTCGAACTCCCCTCTAACATTACGGAAAACTTCACTAGGAATTGACTGGCATGCTGCTGTAATTCGTCTTTTAAGTTCGTCAATATCAGAAGGTTGTGTTTTATAAACAACGGATTTGAGATGCCCCCAAAGAAAGAAATCTAAGGGTGTTAAATCCGGTGATCTCGGAGGCCATTCAACTGCTCCCCTTCTGCCAATCCATCTACCCGGAAATCTCTCGTTTAACCACTGTCGGACGGGAAGAAAATAATGAGGTGGAGCACCGTCCTGCTGGTAATGTAACAGGTCCTCCTGCAAAAGTTCATTACCTTCTGCATCAATTTGAGTTTCTAGCACGTGAGTTATAAGAGGATCGATAGTCTCTTCAAGCATATCAAGGTACAGATTGCCAGTCAAGTTTTCTTCCAGAAATAATGGACCAAGAATGGCATTTCCAAGAATACCAGACCAAACATTAACTTTTTGTGGGTGTTGTGTATGCCCTTCCCGAAAAATATGTGGGTTTTCGTCACTCCAATAGCGACAATTTTGTCTATTAACATTGCCATTCAGAAAAAATGAACACTCGTCGCTGAAACAGATGTTTAACAGAAGATTAGGGATGGTATTGACTCGATGAGACATGATTTCACAAAACTCCATTCTTCTATCATAATCATCCTCGTGGAGCTCTTGAAGAATCTGCATTTTATATGGATGAAATTTATGCATTTTCAATGCTTTTCTTATAGTCTCGCGTGACATTCCCGTCTGTTCTGATACTGATCGTAAGGAGCTCGTGGGCTCTGCAGCAAATGTTCCCAAAACTTCAATTTGAGCTGCTTCATTTAGTACTCTGGGGTTATTTCTTTTTTTATTTGTCACTGAACCAGTTTCGTAAAACTTATTCACCAAATCAAGCACATACCGGTGACTTACATTACAATTTGGATGTCTTTCGTTAAAAAGACATGCCGCCCTTCGTGCGCACTTTCCAACTTCTCCATAAATTACAATCATTTCAATTCTGTCTTGAAGAATGTAAACCATTTTTACACTTTTATACACTTATTAAAGTAATTCCTAAACAGCCCAACTGGTACAACGGTATTCACAATACTACCACATAGTTCAAATTTGCTAACCAATTTTTTGCCGGAAAACAGAAACTTTTTACAGCAGAAGTAGCAAAAAAGGAAGGCTATCTGTACAATTTCTGCGATGACACTTAAAAATTCAGCATTTAATAAACACAACTTTACTACCATCTACGTTTTACTATTAGACTACTTTTTTATGTAAAGTGTTTGGAGCTAATGGCTAATGTTACCCCTAATACAGGGTTGGAACGGTACCACCTAATATTCTAACCAGTTCTGGCCAAACCATGCATCTCAGTATAGGCGTTCTAATAATTACTTCTGTTAGTTTAGAACGAAATTTTTCGGAAAATGCTCATCACAAAATAATAAGTCAGGGTACCATTGGAACAAGAATTGAACGCCCATCAAAATGATGTGCCACTTGACCCCCCTTCCCATTTAAAATTCGAAGGGTAACATCTACCCCTCCTAGGGGGTTGAACCACGAGGACTACAAATAGTCCTTGAAAGTGTCCCCTTTGACAATAAAATTGACCTGATTTTTCGATTACTCATATTGTTTACTGGAAGGAAGATATTAAGGGTGGGAAGTTTTCAAATTGACACCCTGTATATATCACAATTTTGAGGAAACTTCCGAGAAGAAAGAGTCTATCATGTTCACAGGCTCACCAACTGAGCTGGAGCTATAAACTACAGGTAAAATTTAAAAACATAACGAAAAGGTATCAGTTCTTGAGCCAGGCACATTTCTATAACAGAATAAAAAAGTGGAATTTGTATACTATAATTTTTCTGTGGTTATAATTTAACTAACAATTTCAATACACGATATTTCAACAGTATATACACACGTATATACCCTTTGAATGATCAAAATCTCGACCAAAACAGTTTTTTTGAGAAAAGTTGTAAGAAATGTACTGTGTCATTCAATAGAGGAGTTACGCACCAGATGCCAACTTAAAGAAATCGTCAACTAGGATTGTAATTATGTTAACATTTTATTACAAATTTGAAAGACTAGTTCATTCGCACTTTGAGTCACGAAGCCTTGATAAAGTTTTTATATCAGATGAGTCAAGATATTGACCGATATGAAACGATTATTTTTTGACAGACAGACGATAGGAAGTGCAGTTCTTGCGTTATTTAGTTCAAGATTACGATTTTGAGTTCTGAGCAGTGGACATGCCTGCTTTCTTTTGATTTCCTTCTGAGATACGAACACATACGAGGTACTTACTCTATTACCAAATATTCGTCAAACTAGCAGACAGTTATAGCATAACAAATATAGCTGAGCACCAGTTAATCTGATTCTACCTCACTCTGGAGCTCTTCAGTCATGACCCAGCATCTCACAGGAGTACTGAAAATTTTCAACTTGAGCTATAGTCCGTAAATTGAAGGCTCGAAGTGATGAATCTAGTGTGCAAAACTTAATACAGGGAGGCTCGTGCAAATCTTAATGTAGAACGTTTATGAAAATACTAGGCATTAAGAAATAATCAACTATCTGATTTTGTCCAGATTTTTTCTCTCAATTTGGTACTTTTCACAATATCTATGTCCAATATCAAAGTCCAGCGTGGCTTTTGCCGGGGAATTGGTTATTTTCTGTTAGATTTTACAAAAAATAGCTTCTTTCCATTTCAACTATCTGAATGAAAATGAAAGTTTTCACATTCAGTTTTATTCTCTCAAGTTATTTGGGTCTTTTCACAATATCTATCAGATGTGGTTCAATGTCCAGAGTGGCTTTAGCCGGGGAAGTAGTTGTTTTCTGTTAGATATTAAAAAATTTACTTCAATTTATAGAAGGTTTTTCCGTTTCCAGAGGAGTCATGTCTCAGTTGAGAATGTTTCCCTCTACAGCAATTGAAGTTATTTTTAAACGAAAATAAAAATGATAATAACTATATTAGTTAAGGATTTACAATAACTATATTATATCGGAGTCTGAAGAACATCTTCATTACGGTCAAAATGGGCCGTGGTGGCCGTGTTGGTAGAGCGTTCGCTTTTGAAGCGAAGGGTCGAGGGTTCAAATTCTCGCATGGTCATCGGTCTCGTGCGAGGCTCACACAAGTCTCTTGAAGACTTCCGAGGGTTGCGCGTAGGGGTGCAATCGGTTGACGGAAATAACAATTAATTTTTTATTTTTAATAATAACCATTGGAGCAATGAGCTTCTCAAAAATATTGACAATTTTCCACAAAACATGTTGTACGGTAATAACATGGTCAGTAAATTTTCTCCAATTGTAGCTGGTCACTTCACTAACCATATATTCAAACACTACCTGAACATCTTTCATTTTGAATGTCGTATTTTCCGGGCTACATTCTTTTTCATATTAGTATTATGATATTCAGCTCGCAGTGATACGGATGAAGTCAAAGTACTGATATTCCACGTGAAGCGGCCAGTTGGTCAATAACGCAGTTTTTATACTTGTTTTTGTAGATTTGAGCGATACTTTAGAGATATTTCTTTAGATTCTCCAAGTTACTAGACTATGGTCAAGAAGACATAGTTATTGTAATGTTCAATACAAGCAATGTAAGTAATAATAGAAACTTGTACCTATATTACAAAAATACCCTAGGCCTAAGTAAAACCACCAATCAGATAATAACTTCACAATGTAACTGTGTATCAGATAAAAAAATTAATGAAATCATATTCAGACGTATACAGCTATATGAAAGAATCAACAAAAATTGTTCCCTAAATTTTTTTGCTGACCAAAATGAAAATGGAAGCAAGTTTGATGTACTCAAAAAAATAAAAATTTCTATAACTCACTCTCAGAAAAGTCAAATGACAGTCTTAAGATGTGTGAATCTAACACCAATGATGTCAATGTGTGGCAATAGCAGTACAGTCACTCAGGAATAAAACTGATGAATTATATATTTTATTAGAACACAACTAATTTCCTGATATAGTAATACTTACGGAGCATTGGTTATTTATGGTTGAAAATATTCATCTACCAGGCTATGAATCTATAGCTAAGTACTCTAGAAAAAGTGAGCAATTAAATAAGGGCACGACACACGGTGGAACAATAATTTTTATCAAAGAATCATTACTCAAAAAATATAACTTCTCTGAAATCGATAGATATAGCACTTTTTTGGAAGAAAAAGCATTTGAATTCTCACTAGTTCACTGCAAGGAACTCAATATTTATATAATGTGTGTATATAGGTCGCCTTCATCAGATGTGAATGTACTTCTCGAACATTTAGAAATTATATTATCATGCTTGCCTATAAAGTCCTCAATCATAGTAGTGGGTGATCTCAATATAGACTATAGGGAAACAAACAATAATAGTACACAAATATTAATGAATGTCCTGGAATCCTGTCAGCTGAAAATGCACGTGACTGAACCAACACGCATATCTCGGGACAAGGAATCATTAATTGATTATTTCTGCAGTAACCTCGATCATGTGATAACCAAAGTTGTTCCTTCTGGTATATCTGATCGAATATAGTTGCATAACTTTAAATAATGCACAAAAAAATTAAAATAAGAGATTTCATTATGGAAGACTGTATAGTACAAAAAACTTCGAAAAATTCTACAACTACTGCACGCTAACCGATTGGAATAGTACATTAAATATGGACTGTCAGTTTGAAGCATTCTATAATCAATTGCTGAAAAACTTCAACTGTGCCTTTCCTATTCAGAAAATAAAACATAAAAGAAAAAAATTGTGGATTACATTGGGTATTAAAGTCTCTGCGTCTAACCTGAGGTCGTTGCATACTATGAAGAAATCTACAAAAGAAAAATGGTTCATTGATTACTTCTTTAAATACAGAAATATCTACCGCAAAGTGTTGAGAAAGGCGAAAGAACTCTATTACAAGTCCAGAATGGAAAATGCTGATAACCCAGTAAAAGAAACATGGAGAGTAATGAATGATCTTAGAGGCAAATCTAATGTTTACACAACAACCTCAATAAATCCGGACACTCTCAACTCGCACTACTGTAACCTAGCGGAGCTTATAACTAGCAATATAACAACGCCACTTGATCCTCTTGAAAATATGCGTCCTGTAGAAATAAAACATGAATTCCACTTAACAAACACAAACACTCGCGAAATAAAATCTATTATAAACAACATAAGAAAGAAGAAAACATCTGGAATTGATGAAATAACAGCAAAGGTTTTCCAAAATCTCCCTGATTCAGCACTAACAGCACTAGTAAATCTAATAAATGAATCGTTTAGAATTGAGGAGTTTCCAGCCTTTCTAAAAACCTCATTAATTATACCTATTTATAAAGGAAGAGACTCTGCTGACCCAAATAATTATCGTCCTATTGCACTTATACCCTCTCTCGCAAAAATTATTGAAAAACTGGTAAAAATCCGAATTTTTTTTATGTTTTTACGAAACTCCCAGGTTTTCGGAGAAAACCCCTCAAAAGCAGAGCTTGTGCGAGCAAGAGAGATCCGGGACCTACAGTTTAAATAAAAGTTGAATCCGAACCACTTCAGCTCAGTGACGATCGAATACTTAACATTGAATAGCATACTAGCAGAACAACAATTCGGATTTCAGGAAAAAAGAGCACAAATGATGATTTCTTCTCCTTCATGGACAAGGTGTACTCTGGCATAAATAGGGGAACGGTTGCTGCAGCAGTGTTTTGCGATTTCTCCAAAGCATTTGACTGTGTCAATCATGAAATATTGCTGCAGAAGCTGCACCATCTAGGCTTCACAGACAACAAACTCCGATGGTTTGAGACCTATCTGGCCAATCGTGAGCAAGCGGTAAAAACTAGAATTGTATCAAAGACTGCACATATAAGACACGGAGTGCCACAAGGATCAGTCCTTGGACCTCTATTGTACCTACTTTATGTGAATGATATGGCTTCCCTTGATATAAAAGGTTCAATCACATTATTTGCTGATGACGCCACCATACTTTGGCAAGAAGAAAATCATAACAGGCTACATGCGAACCTAATGAAAGATATCCAAGTGATCAAAGATTTTTGTGTGAATCAAACCTACTTTTCCTCAACATTAAGAAAACAAATATCTTGTCTTTCCAATGCAATATCCCCAATTTAGACATTGGTAATGAAGTTATCGAAAATAAAACGACAACAAGATTTCTAGGCTTACACATCGATAACAAATTAATGTTCAGCGATCATGTAACAAATATGTGAAAAAATTAGCATCTGGATGTTATGCTGTCAGAAGCATTGCCCGCGAATTAGGGTATGCATCTGCCAGAACAGCATATTTTGCAGTGCTCGAATCCCATCAACTATATGGAATAGCTTTTTGGGGAGCATGCAGTAATCTTTTATTCCAGAGGGGTTTTGTTCTACAAAAGAGAGCCATAAGGTATATGTGTAAAGCAAAGCCAAGAGACTCTTGTAAGGATTTATTCAAGAAATGTGGCATTCTCACTGCAGTTTGTTTATATATTTTGGAAACAGCTTGTTTAATTCATAAAAATAGACATGCCATGCGACTTGTATCGTCGCAATATAACACAAGACAGACTGGCCAAATTGAGTTGATAAGACCCCGAACTACTATGGTTAAGGACTCAATTATATATACCGGAATTAAAATATACAACCACCTGCCAAACGAAACTAAAATAACATGCAATAAAAAATTTCGAGTAAATGTTAAGGCAATACAGAAACCCCATTTCATAAGTTGGAAGAATATTTTTTGAATAGTTTTTGATGAGAGTAATCTGAATTTTAATATAAAAATTTTAAATTTTCTATACCTGCCTACAGCAATTATACTTTTATATATACATTTTTTTAGTGAAATTGTACAAATTTGTATGTTTTTATTTGATTGTTTATGTTTATACTGTTATTTTATATACTGATAACTGTTAGTCATTTTAGGTTTGACAAGCTTTGTCAACAAGTATCATCGCACTTAAGACAATAAAGTATATTTTGAATTGAATTGAATTGAGTGGTTGTTTTTTTTAACGAAGCCTCTCCAATAGTTTGCCTTTAGTCTAATTGCTTGTGTGTAAATTCTTGTAATCTAGAATGGTAACTCGCGATGTCCATAACAATAGTAGATCCCTGCACAATAAAATCGATCATTTGTTCAAACCATTCTTCAGAAACGTCACCATTCATATCTTCGTGACAGCCACCGGTTCGTTTCGAAACAAAAGTTAAAAGTCCTCTTTCCACAAACCCTTCTGAACTATTAGACCACAAGCCCATATAACGATTTTGGGGGGTCATTTTATACAGCATGAAACATGTTCAGAACGATGCTGCTATATGAAAAAATTACTTTAGGCACTATGCCGTCAATTCTTGGTGGGACAAATGACTGTAATAATAATGGTAATTTTTCATCTGAAGATGTGCTCTACCGACAAAATATTCTTGTAGGGCATTCCTCGCGTTGGTGGATTATGAAATAATAATCTCATAGAACCTACTGCCGTACAAAAATAATGAAACCAAAATCCAGGATTTTTTTTTTATTTTTCGGAAATTGAAAAATTTTCCTGGCTTTCGGTTCCATTATTTTTGTAAGGCAGTAGGTTCTAGGAGATTATTATTTCATAATCCACCAACGTGAGGAATGCCGTACAAGAATATTTTGTCGGTACAGCACATCTTCAGATGAAAAATTACTATTATTATTATTACAGTCATTTGTCTCACCAAGAATTGACGGCATAGTGCCTGAAGTTATTTTTTCATATAGCAGCATCGTTCTGAATATGTTTCATGCTGTATGAAATGACCCCCCAAAATCGTTATATGGGCTTGTAGTCTATATACCTATATGCCTATACCTTGCCTGATGGTGGAGATACAG
Organism: Chrysolina oricalcia; assembly: GCA_944452925.2. Taxonomy (NCBI): domain Eukaryota; kingdom Metazoa; phylum Arthropoda; class Insecta; order Coleoptera; family Chrysomelidae; genus Chrysolina; species Chrysolina oricalcia. The sequence goes on from OX101812.2 coordinate 19,677,908, forward strand.
TATATCTTTCGTTCATCCACGTTCCATCCAGGTAATGAAGCGTCGATCTTCGTTTCGGAATTCTTTAATATTGTGTAAATATCTGGTTTATCCAGTACATAATGTCTCTTGTGTTTGATGTAGATGAACCCGATTTGTTTTAAAATTTTCGATAATGTTATTTTAGAGAAGGTTCTGTAATCCGAACCAGCTTGAACTGCAGATATAATTTGATCCAGTTTGTTATTTGCACTTTTTAGATAGATGAAGATGTTCAAGAAGTACAACAAAGACCTGCAGGTGAAGAAAGAAGAAACGAAATAAAACATATAATTTTCAACTTGAGACATAATGCTGTAATGATCTACATAAGGAAAAATTGTAACATGATTAACATAATGTAGTAGATTTAAACTCTAGTTAACTGACTAAAATAATTTATTTAACGAAATACAATGATACAATAACACAATACTCTAATTTACATAACAATCACGGAACTAGGTATTTATATTCGACTTTCACTTCACTGACCATCCGACTGTCCGCTGCGTAGTTCTTTTTATATCCGACGTTGACTTCTCTGAATGCTCCAGAATTTTCCTTCGAATCGCCCAGACTCACCGAACCGTCCAGATTCTTCTCGGTGCAAGCGCATCGACAGTCTCCCGCGGTTGGTCGCTAGCTATACGTGAGAGTTCAGGTCCGGCATCGCCCGCAGCTTCGCCACAATAATTACATTTTTTATAAACATAATAGCGTAATGATTAATTAATAGCAATAGTAATAATTCTTATAAATGTTGGTTCATTTTCTTTCGATAGTCTATATAAGCTTCATCCACACCTTTTAGATTCCGTATAACATTTTTTTTTCAGTAGGTATTGTCAATTTTAGATGTTAAATCAAAACCAATCTATGTTACTCGCCAGTACATAACTTTTTCGTTTCTTCTGTATTCGTTATTTTTTGTTAGCTCTGAAGTTGGATTGTTGTAGTTGTGGTTGTGGAGTCGCTTCTCAAAGATGGTCTTCGATTTCATTCACTTTAGTATAGGGAACCCACCTTTGATAGCTCCTGGAATTGTTGCAAATATTGGAGTCCATAAGTTTAATAAAATTTTTTCCAAATCCTCAAAAACAATTTATTTCTATGTAGCGTTTTCATCAGTCTTTTTCTTGAGAGCTCCTTTCATGTTGATTGCTGATATTATTGTAACTGTTTCTAAGTTATTTGTTCCTCAAAGGTACGGGGTATACAGGGTGTCCGGTAAACCATGTACAATATTGGGACTGGTGATAGACCAGGTCACGACTATTCAGAATATCGGAATTTCACCTTAGTAAAAATCTCACCGTTTTCGAGGTAATGAGCATTTTTTAAATTTCGGGAAAATCACTACCTCATCTTGGATTTTTGAGTGCCCTGTCTACGAATTATGACCAATTCGAATATCTTTACAGCTGAAGATTACTGATGAGTGATGCTTCTAGATGTACAAAACAGTTTTTCAGAAATCGATCCAATTTTTTCAAGAAATGAGAGTAAAATGCCGGATTTGAGTTTCACCAATTTTTTTAACAACAGTTTGACATTATTGTTTGAAAAAAACATAACCAAGTGGAAGTGAATATTCATTACAAAAGAATGCCCATTTTGTTCAGACTCTACCATGGTATAAAACATACGATAATTATTTTTAGAAGGAGTAGAATTTCGATTATATTATAGTGTGATGTTATTCTGAGCTAAAATCAACTCCATTAGACTTTGTCAGTAATGTCTTTTATTTTTATCCTATCAAGATGAAATGATCAAATAATCATGAGTAATAACGAATCAATTGCTTAGAAGCATTCAATGAGATGTAAAGAAGTAAATACTAATTCAACGTTTTATGAATCAGCATACACTATAAACCACAATAACGATTATTCAACATCGCACTGAATAATATTACAAAAATGTTATTCTCCATCCACTCGTACGCAGAGACGACATTTTTTCAAGAAGAACCTTTTCAAATGCGTTATAGGTTATTATCCCCCAGATTAGCGATTCTCTGAGCGGCATTGTGCAAACGGATTTCTTTCTGCATAAAGCGCTGCTGCAGCAGTAGCACTACCTCCACATTCACCATAAATGTAGTGCATATGCGCATATTCTCGGGGAGGATAACGTGTGTACGGCATGACAAAGAAATAAATACCAGTGAATGAAACGAGCGGAATAATTTCAAAAAACTACGAAGAAGTTGTTCAAACAAAATGTGAGCCACCTACTAGATTTTTCAATTCTATTTACAGAAGATCCGTTCATGCACAATGTTGTATTTCATTTTTTCAATAGGAAACTATTGCTTCTACGAGACACAACACAGGAATTAGAAAAATTTTTAATTTTCGACAACAAAAAACCTCCTAAAAAAATTTGCACTTATTTGGTTACACCCTGTATATCTGTCGGTCTCTGAAACTTCGTTGAAATCTGGATGTTGAACAATTGCGACATTTATCACAAGTATGCGTATTAATCGGTGCCATGTCGGATAATCGACATTTTATTTCGATAATTTCATTAGGCTTACATGAAAAGTTAATTTTATTGACATACTATTTAATGCTACCAGGCAGTCTATTCTTTATTATTAATAATCATTTCCACATTTCATCCTGATTAAATTGAAATAAAATAATTTTTGCGCGTAAGTATAAAAGTTGATGGAAGTTGAAAGAATAAAACCAAGCCTAATTCAATGGAAATCACTACCTCCAAAAATAATTATAGTTTGTTTTATACCATGGTAGAGTCTGGACAAAATGAGCATACTTCTGAAATGAATGCCCACTTCCAATTGGTTGTTTCTTTCAGACAATAATTTCAAACTTTTTTTAAAAAAATTGATGAAACTCAAATCTGCCATTTCACCCTCATTTCTTGAAAATTATTTTCACTTTCTGAAAAACTGTTTCGTACATCTAAAAGCATCCCTCATCAGTAATCTCCAGCAGCAAAGATATTTGAATTCGTCTCAATTTGTATACATAGCACTCAAAAATCCAAGGTTAGGTAGCGATTTTCCAGAAATTCCTAAAATGTCCATTATCTCGAAAACGGTGATATTTTTACTGAGGTGAAATTCCGATATTCTGAACAGTCATGACCTGGTCTATCACCAGTTTCAATATTGTACAAGGTTTACCGTACACCCTGTATATCTTCAAACCCCGAAAAGATTTTTTTCAACTTTGGGTACCTGATGCGATTTGTTTAAAAGTATAAGAACTTTACACAGAATGTCTATGGACTGGTCATTTTTATAATATAATTTACATCATCGGAAATATCACGCTCAGCGGAAATAGCATCCATTTCAAGCAGATTCATTATTTTACACCTACCGAACGTTCACTGAGTCCTTGCTATATATTTTCTCAACCTCATCACATTGGCCAGATAGGCTATAACATATTTTGTTGCTACTTCCTAACAATTTTTTACAGTCAATTATAAAAACCATGATCAACTCTGACTTTATTACCAAAAGCATTTACTTCCATGAATTAATTCCCTTGAATGAAAGCATTCACTACAAAATTTCCGAGCAATTGCTTTAAAGTATTAGCACAAGATTATTCTCCAACTTCTTAGCAGATTCTTCCACTGCTAGTAGTTGCTTATACTAATACTCATGCCTGTAAGGAACTGCTGAAACTTTATTTTATTATCAGCCTATTTCTAAGTCCTAGATTACAATGATAGTCGAGAGCAAATAACAGATTCTTTTGTTGATATTAGGAATATTTTAATCCAATTTTCTCGATATTCTCATTATATTCACCTCTTCTCTTGTTTGTTTTCGTTTCGCGTAAAGTCGTAATGGCATTGATGACTTATTCAATTTAATCAAGGCTATAAAAATTCAATTTATGTCGAGCCTTTTCTCGATATCTCTGAAGCTTGTAATCTGCGGGTAGACAGACACTATCAGCGCGTTCATTAGTTTAATCCAATTAGTCAACTTAATCATCACTTACCAATATCGTATCCTGTTATGATGATAATTAAGATTTGATAAGTGAAAGTGAGCAATAAAACAGTGCATGCTTCACGTTGACGTTTATGATGGTGGACCGAAAACGATTCTGTGTCACGTCAAAAAACAACATTTGATATCGCGCCCACATAGAGATGATGTAATGGAAAGAAAATTGAAAGAGAGCCCTGTTTTTCGGCTAGCAGAGAATTACTTACACCAAATACGGCAATAGTGCGCCTGATCTCGTTAGCTCGAATTGTATGATTGCTAGATGAGCATAGTAATTAATGTATTGCTAATAGAGTTCATTCGATCTAGTAAAGTGTGGAAAATCCATAGTTCCATGTTTCACCTATGTCCTAAGTGAGAGAAATTGAGAAAAATTCATTATATTTTACCATTAAATAATGACATTTTTGCAAATGTTTAGGAATGGCATTTTGGGCAAAAATGAGACTTTTACTCATGTGCATAATCATGTGTTCCAACTTGCTTCGTTTTCCAGATGAAGTTCCTTGGCCTGCACGATCTCCTGACTCAACCCCTGTGGATTTTTGTATAGGGTACCTACAAAAGTAAACCAATGTTTATGATGAACCCATCGACGACGAAGGTACTTTCCTGGAAAGGATTGTGCAAGCAGCACTAGAGATCACAACAGCAGGGTGCTGTGCAGCTGCAGATTCTGTCCTTACATGCAAGGAAGTGATTTTTAAATTTTAATCTCAAAAATAAAGCTAGGTACAGAAATAACTGAAAAGTCAAAAATATTGTATTTCTAATTGCTCAATCCTGAAAAAAATTTAACATACAGAAAACAATAATTTGCTCAAATTTCAATTATAGTACCACGCCACTGTGATTAATAATTTTACTATAATTATATAATAAGAAGGTTCTAATTGCCGCAAATAAGCATGTTCATTAAAATCAGCAAAAAGGTTTTAAAAAAAATTGATAAAAACTGATTTTTATATGAAAGCTGATCACGCGGTATTTTGAAAACGAAACAAGTTAGGACATATTCATAAGAGAAAAAAAAGTTTTCTATTCACCTAAAAAACCGATCCTAAACGTTTGGCGGTTTAATCATGTGTCATCCTGTATGTATATTTGGACCATTTTACTCTCTATATATATATATATATATATATATATATATATATATATATATATATATATATATATATATATATATATATACATTCCCTCTCTTTCTTACCCGCACGCCATGAATTTAACCACTTGAAATACGTTGGGCTCTTTCTCTACTAGGTTGTTTCAATAAAACGGGATTGATGACTTCACATAGCTGCCATATTGATTTTAGAAAAAATTTCCACTGCTCCACCATTTCAGAAACGAATGTCTACACGTGACCAAGTAGCAAAAACATTGCGAAGTCTCCTGTATAGATTCAAGTATCTTCAAAATATCTTGGACATCCCGCAAATGAAAAAAAAATTATTATGCACTCATAGAGTCTCGTCTCACTTATGGAATATTGGGTTGGGGTGGAGTAGCATTATCATTCCTGAAAAAAATCGATGTACTGCAGAAAAAATTCTTAAAAATCATTATCAGTAAACCAGTTAGGTATTCTTCAGATGCCTTATTTAAAGATTCGAAAATACTCGACATTAGATAATTAGGTATACTTTTTCAAAGTGGTTACTGAACAATACAAAACCCGGAAAAACCTGATTTACGTAAATCACATGTATAACACTGGGCATAAGGCAAATGAATCTGTACAAACAAAGCTCTCTACAAAAACACTAATTAAAAGAACTTACAGTTACCTTGCAAATCGGCTTTACAACTATTTGCCCATTAAAATAAGAAATGCACCGACCGCATTTTCATTCAAAAAACAGGTGAAATATCTTATCACAGAAATGGATGATAGGCTCACCATACATCGATTAATTGATCCCTCATGTCAATAATCTGACCTTCCAATATATTACCTACCGCAAGCATCATCATAATATTTTGATTGTATATTTTTATGTTGATATAAGCTCATATCTATCCCACTGTATCGTACTGTTATATATATTATATATGTCGCTTTATTTCTGTCTCATTCAGAAAATATATTTTTTTACCAATTCACTTGTATAGCTCTAGATATCTTTAGAAATAACACGCATTTTATCTTAATTTACTACTATGCTAATCTTCATTTTACATAAAACTTTACAATTTTAAACAATTTTCATTCAAAATTTTACAATTTTAATGTTTCATAGTCTAGATGCTTTCCCTAGGATAATTTCACATGTTATGTTTATACATATTTTATCTCTACACAAAGAATCCAAAAACAGGAAACACCCACGTTCTGGCAATGCCCTAGTGGGTCCGTTGTTTGTTCATATTTTCTTTTATTGTCACTCATTACTAGCTCCCATTACTAGCTCCCATTACTAGCTCCCATTACTAGCCCCCATTACTGGTTCCCATATGACATTGAGAAGGGAAAATGCCTAGAAATATCTAGGTTCCATTCGAAATTCGCCACCTTGGTCTATTTCCGGTGAAACCGGAATAGATATATTTCTCATTTTATCCTCTTAATCTAGCTGAAGCCGTAAACTATATCAATAGGGACCTAAATACAATTCCAGAGGTATCCTCAGATCTTGTGTTGAAAATCAACTCCAACAAGTAAATTGCTGCGATATTCGGTAATGAAATGATAACTAAGCACAAAAAGTCTTAGTAGCGAACAGTCGTTGCCGACCGATGATGAACCCTTTACTTTAATTTACACCTACTACGTAGGCTTATTATGGCAAGTTCCTGTCAGAAAATAACTACTTTCCTGGATACCACAACGGGTATTGAATTAAATCTAACAGATACTTGTGCAACGTTCCTCAAAGCATCAGAGGACGCAGTTGAAAGTGCCCCCTGTAACCAATTAGCAGAATTATATTTTGATTCGGAAAGGGTGACCACCTGCAGACTAGTTTAGAGGTTGTTGCCTCTCATCAGTGCAAGGGTAGGTCGACACATACAGCACTGGAGCTATCTGTTCCCCGTCCAAATCATTACACACTCCGCTGCTTGGTCAACTCTGGATCACGCGATGAGGCGGTTTCTAGGCTCCAGAGGGCTTAAACTTTCTGAATTATAGTGCGGATGGTGCCATCGAATGAAATATTTATAAATATTAAATAGTTCGTAATTAAATTAAATAGCGTGTAAATAGCTCGGTAACCGTTAAGAGTATGAAAATTTATACTGTCATAAAACGTATGGCCATTTTCATTACCATTTCAATGAATTTGAAATCTTTACAATGTTGTAAACAGTCGTTTAAGCGAGCTGAGCTCTGGAATTGGAGTATTTGGACTGGTTTTGTATTAAATGACAGTAAAATGTAAAATACACATGCATGTGCGATTTTACATTTGAAAAAATTGTTACTAGTATCTAGGTTTTGCATAACATTTAAAATTTTTGGCAACACCGAGAATGATTCGTTCGTTCGTTCATTTGAAGTAACTTGTTAGAACAAGTACCTATTGACGCTAACCAAACTTTTCACGTTTGCCTTTTTTTCAAACATGGATTAAGAAGTGTAAGTGTGCCCCTGAGACAATCTACTAACCTTCAAAAAGTTGAGGATGACGTGCAAAAACTTGTGGAATCATTTAAAAAATAACACTGCTTGACCAAACGAACAAAACAATAAGTTACATCTTTACCGGAGATTGATGAGATTGCGAACAATCTACTCTCGCCCAATCCCGTGGACTTAAACTTTCTGAAAATTTTTTGGCGGATAGTGCCATCGAAAAACAAAGAGACATTCACCGCACCCTCAAAGAAGTGGAATCAAAAACATTAAAACTAATGATGGATTTATGCAGCAGTCATAGGTTTTAAGTCATAAGGAAGAATATTCGTCCATGATTGATTGGAATAAACGGTTCAACCAATCATTGCCGAATATTCATCTTTATGACATGAAACTTTTGACTTATGACTGCTGCTTAAATCCACCATTAAACTTTGCGAATGTAGCTGCAAACTCTGAAAAACCTAACACTGTAGACACAAATATGTTGGTTTGTCACATGTATTCTGCAATGAAGAGCCAGCGTCAAATTTATTTCAAAAACATATTGAAAAATGAGTTGCGTGATCAACCACCATCTTTTTTTGGCACCAATGAACTCATCAGACATACACCATAGGCCGTTCTCGGTAATGTGATAGCAGAACAATCCATATTTGAGGCTTTGACCTATGAAGCAAATATTAAAACTGATATCCTGATTAATAGCAATGCTCTGGTACGGAGTATTGGAAATCTACAAGTTGCCAAAATATTCGGAGAGTTAAGTGACGTTTTTGTTAGCTCTATAGTTTCAAATTTCAAACCCAAATGTTGCCAGAGCGTGCACGTTCATACGTCCATAAGTTCTACTCAGAACAAAGCCCGTCCATCCGATTTTCTTTCAAACTTAATTTTCAGTGGAGCATCGAAACTTCAATACACACAGGAACTTTCAACTTCTGGTGGATATTCGTACACAGACAGCACTAATGCACAGAGAAACGTGAATCATTTGGAAAGTACTCAAGAAGAAGCAAATACCCGATTCATTCTACATGGGATTGACCGCCAGCAATCTGGTTTTGGGAAAATGATAGTTAATTGTCGCGACACTCATGTGCTACTACTTATTATTCACTTTTATGAAAAACTACCTATTGTGTGGATTAAATCAGGCACTAACAAGAAACCAAAATTTATTGCCTTTAAATATGTACAAGACATTACAAATGATAAAAGGAAATCATTGCTAGCTTATCACAGCATAACAGGATGTGCCTCTACGAGCGTAAGGGACCACAAAAAAATCAATTTAGCCAATTTTCCAAAAAAACATTATCTATCCAATTTTGGTTCAAGCTCACAGATTACAGAAGATCAACTTTCAGACGCTGAAAGATCTGTCATTCTAATGTATGACAACAAGTAACCAGGGCTTCAAGAATCAGATAACCTGGATGATTTGAGAGCAGCAACGTTCCCAAATATTGAAGAACTTGATAAACTACCGCCGACACGCCTAGCGTTTCGCCAGCATGCGCATTAAGAGCAAACTACCAGGCATTTTGTTGGCAGAATGCCGACGTGGCAAAGCCCACATTACCAGAGCCCATAGACAGTGGCTGGAAGATTGAGGACAACGGTTTTCTACTGCCAGTTACTTCATCAGTGAATTCAATCTCATTCAAAGACCTTGAACTGATATCATGTCAATGCAAAGCAGGTTGCCGTTCTTTCCGTTGTGGATGTAGTGCCCAAAAACAAAAATGTTTTGGGGTATATGCCATGTTGGATATACATGTTTTGATCAGTTCAATTATGTAGATGATATTGATCAAATCGATTAGAAAAAAACTATTTTGATTATTGTAGTTGATTTGGTACCTATAGACTTATGTCATACCAAAGTGATTATGATTGAAGTTCTCGTTCCTATTACGCCGATCAAAGGAAAAAGTAGCTAATATTATATACTTGGCAGAGGAAGAACACTCCGAATCTCCGGGTTGAGAGATTCGGAGTGTTCTTCCTCTGCTCGCTAGGTGGAGCGGTCTAGAAACCGCTTTATCGCGTGAACCAGAGTTGACCAAGCAACGAAGTTGTCATATTCGGCGGCTCCTCAAGTCGAAATAAAATGAATTTCTATTTCAAGCGAGGGTATATGTCAGGAGTGAGCTCCATTAGGCTCCGCCCCCTCGCTATTTTCTACGTTCTGGAGTGTGATTGGTTCGCACTTTCCTATAAATATAGGCCAGTTTCGTAGCAGAGGAGCGATTGAGGCAGTTCGCCTCCGAGCCTTGGAGTGAGCAGACGTTAGTTGTCTGCTCCGGCTCATTGTATATAGTAGTTTAGGTTAAATTGTAAATAGTAATTTTAAGTAGTAATTAGAAGTTTTAGTAACGGTCTCCGCCGAATAAGCCTTTGTATCATAAATCTACAGCCTGGCTTTGTTTAATAAACAAATGGAACTTCGTTGGGTAACACCAACAAATATAAAAAAGAATTCGGAAATAACGCTTATTGCTGCCAGGGGGTTCTAGAAGAAAGAAGAAATCCAAATGTTACTGGAAATATAAATTTTGCGTCTTTAGGAGCGTTTAGGACAAACTCCGTTGAGCTAGCCGGATGTCGAATGAATTCCCACTTTCAAATAAAGTCCAAGCGTTCCGAAGAGATGACATGGCGCCCGTAGTGGGGCCCAGCGAAGCTGTAGTTCCTAAGCTGTCTCACGGATGGAGGCAGGGGCCCACGCTACATTCCAGTAACATAGTTTTGGAGGGATGACTGGCTTATCGGACAGCTTTTCAGGCTGCCTTTTCGAGGCAATCCCAATGCAAGTCATATCGGTCAGCCAGCATGTTGGTCCTGAGCCGGATGGCCAGGGTAAAAGGACGGGAGCGAAACCCCTCATCCAACAGTGCCTGTTGCTTCTTGACCACTATTGGGCAAGAGCGGAGATACGCAAGGTGGTGCCTCTTTGTGGAACCGGATGGCAAGCAGGGGGAATGTGTTTCGAATGGGAGTGTCTTGGATTGCCTACGATAAGTCAGAAGTCCGAAATTGAAGATGCCCTGCAAGCTTTGGGCTATAAGAAGACGTAGCAGTAATAATGTTTTTTTTCTTTTTTAGGTACATGTAAATAAAGGCATTGGCCCATGTAAAAAAAAAGAAAAGATCCTTTTAAGGACAATACCCAGCGACGTTCCATATTTCCAAAGCCAAGCGATTTCTTGGGGGGGGGCATGTCATATTCGGCGGCTCCTCAAGTCGAAACCACCATGCACCCCCTAAGGTTGAGGCCCGGAAGGATGAACTCCCCAGCACTCGTACGTACTCGAAAGCTTACCCCCCCTATCCACCACCCCCGCTCGTTAAAGCGGTTCCTCATCCTGATGACTGGCGATCAGCAGAATAAAATCTGACCGTTTGATATGGAGTGCCCAGCCAATTCTCGGCTTGAAGCTCCCTTATATCTGACATGAGTTGACTTTTAAACAATGACTTTACTTTACTTTACTGTGCATGGTGCCCCCCTGAAACTGGCTGAAGGCCTGAAAAAACTCTCGGCTGAGGGCCGAGTGCTGTGTGCTGAGTTAACTGAAATTGAAATTACTACTTGGTCGGTTCTTCGTGGATCTGAAACATAAAAGCATGATTAATCGTGATTTGGTGCCTGTTGAAGTAGGCGTTGGCGTCGCCGAAGGTCTCGCCTCCGCCGTACTTCTTCAGGGGTGTCGTTGTCTCCTTGGTTTACTGGACGTCTGTATTTGTCTCTGTCTCTGTCGTCTTGCTCACGTCTGTTCTCGTGGAGCTCCGTGAGCAGCGGGTTCGTGTGGGTCTCTACTCTGTCTAGAGTAGTCCCCACATGTTGTCTGATCAGTCTGTCGATATAGTCCGGGTGGATGTCTAAGTCTCGATATATGAACCTGTTGGGCATATATTGTGGTGCGTCTGTTGCCGTCCTCAGGCAGACGTTGAAGAAGGCCTGTATCCTCTGCCTATAACTGTTCGCGCACTGCCCCCAAGCAGTGGATGCGTACAATATGATAGGCAGAAGAATTGTCTTGATGAGGCGTAGTTTCAACTCGAGTGCCATGTTGCTCCTACGTCCGATGAGTGGGTACAGCTTATGCCTTGCGGCTTTCGCTATAGCTAATCTGTGGGAGACGTGCCTCTGAAACGTGAGTTTCTTGTCCAGGGTTACTCCTAGGTAAACGGCTTCGTCTACCCAAGGAATTCTCTCGTCGTTCATAGTAACATGGCCCTCGGGTGTCCTACGTCGCCTCGTGAACAGTATGGCCTTGCTTTTGTCTGCATTGATTCCGATCTTCCAACGATTGAACCACGGTTCCAGCTTGTTTATCTGAAGTTGCAGCTTCGATGTTACTCCTCTCTCATGAGATGACTCAGCAAAGATTGCCGTGTCATCTGCATAGAGAGCAAGTTTGGTCATGGGGTTGTCCGACATAGGCATGTCTGCAGTGTAGATCGAAAACAGGTGTGGCGACAGTACTGCTCCCTGTGGTACTCCTGCTTCTAGCCTCCTTCGTGAAGAGAGAGCATTTCCGACTTTGCATCGGTAATGTCTACTCCTTAGGAAGGAGTCTATCAGCTTGACCATTGGTATGGAGTATCCGGCATCAACCAGTTTTGCGATCAGCCCATCGTGCCAAACTCTATCGAAGGCCTTGGAGACGTCAAGGAAGACTGCTCCTGTAAGATGTCCTCTTCTCGTGCGGTTCCAGCTCTGGATGGTGGCGTCCACTATCCGGGTGACCTGGAGTTCTGTTGAGTGTTCCTGTCTGAAACCGAATTGCTCATCTGGTAGGATGTTCAATTCTTCAGACATTGTCTCAAGTCGAGTCCTGATCACCTTTTCTGCGACCTTACTCATGGCAGGTGTTAGGCTGATGGGGCGGTGGTTTTGCGGGATCAAGTCGAAATAAAATGAATTTCTATTTCAAGCGAGGGTATATGTCAGGAGTGAGCTCCATTAGGCTCCGCCCCCTCGCTATTTTCTACGTTCTGGAGTGTGATTGGTTCGCACTTTCCTATAAATATAGAGGAGCGATTGAGGCAGTTCGCCTCCGAGCCTTGGAGTGAGCAGACGTTAGTTGTCTGCTCCGGCTCATTGTATATGGTAGTTTAGGTTAAATTGTAAATAGTAATTTTAAGTAGTAATTAGAAGTTTTAGTAACGGTCTCCGCCGAATAAGTCTTTGTATCATAAATCTACAGCCTGGCTTTGTTTAATAAACAAATGGAACTTCGTTGGGTAACACCAACAAATATAAAAAAAGAATTCGGAAATAACGCTTATTGCTGCCTACGCATCAGAACCAAGGGGTTCTAGAAGAGAGAAGAAATCCAAATGTTACTGGAAATATAAATTTTGCGTCTTTAGGAGCGTGTAGGACACACTCCGTTGAGCTAGCCGGATGTCGAATGAATTCCCACTTTCAAATAAAGTCCAAGCGTTCCGAAGAGATGACAAAGTGTGTAATGGTTTGGACGGGGAACAGATGGCTTCAGTGCTGCCTGTGTTGACCTACCCTTTGCACTGATGAGAGGCAACAACCTCGAAACTAGTCTGCAGGTGGTCACCCTGTCCAAATCAAAACATAATTCTGCTGTTTGGTCATAGAGAGCACTGATATTTTGAAGAACATTGCACAAGTATCTGTTAGATTTAATTCAATACCCGTCGTGGTATTAGCCAGGGGAGTAGGTGTATTCTGTCTGGTACTTGCCTCAATAAGCCTACTTAGTAGGTGTATATGGGAGTAAAGGGTTCATCATCGGTCGGAAACGACTGTTCGTTATTAAACGATCTCCCAAAGAATTCTGTTTTCTTCACATTTTGATTTATCCTAACATAACAACTTTGAAACCACGTGATAAAACTCTCAATTTCTGTCACAAATATTCAAAACTGTGATTCAAATTGAGCACTCACTGTGTCGCATCAGACACTGCGATCACATAGCTTTTGTTCGTGACTGATCGCGTAAGGTCGTTTCACAGTACAGCGGTATGGCAGCGAGAGACAGAGATACTAAGCGTCAGTGTTCAGTTGTGTGGTATTTCGAGTCGTTGGATTGTTGGGATAAACCAAAACAAAAAAGGATATGAACGAGTGATTTTGTCTCACAATGAGAATATTTCATTAGTAGGTTTTTTCACTTGATAAAATAGTGAGTTTACTAGTTTTCTCTTACATTATTGAGTTCAAGATGGCGTCAACCTCATCGGACGCATCGTCAAATCCATGAAGTTTAATATGCAGTGTACGTCGAAACAAAAGGTGAATTTATAAGTAGGTAATCCCTCGGACAAATTTATAAAGATCAAATATGTGTACATTACCAAAAAATTAATATCAAAATAGTCAAAACAATCAATCTATTGTTTAACTTGAATTCTTGAATATTGGTTCCAGCCATCTGATTTCACTTTTCACAAGTCATATTGAAGGAGAAAATAGTTTTTCCTGAAGTGTGTAAGGGACATCACGAAACTTATATAATTTAAACTACCTAGGTTAAAATAAGAAATGCTTTTCAGCTAGTATTTCACTTCCTCTAATATGCTTTGAAACTGAAATCTGTAATGCAAATCTACGACAGAAGTGAGTGAACTTTGGGCAAGTTTCTGAAGATCAATTCGCTAGCAGTAAGCTTTTGTAACTATACTGTAAACCTATGACGAAAATAAGTGAATTGCAGGTAAGTTTGCAAAATTGCATCTGCAAGCTAAGCGCAAAGTCGTGACGAAATTGAACAGTTTCAGTTAAGTTAACAAATATTTATTTGCTCGAACTCAGCATTTGTAACTGTACGGAAAGTCAGTATTTTACCCACTCAAATTTCTGACAAGTTTGCAATTGATACCTTTACAAAAGTAATGTCATGAGGAGGAATATCTTCTGTTTGCAGGGTACTTGCAATTTTACAGTTGCTCTTGATATATTTTTGAAAACTTTATGCAACCTCAACTTGCTTAGTGGGTACCTGAATTGTTATCAAAATTTTTTAATTTTCAAAACCGCACATGCATGTGTAGGAAACTCTTTACTAAGCATTTCATTACTATTTAATAAAAAACCATTTACATCAAATTGAGATTTTTCGAACCAAGGGCTCATCTCGCTTGAACGACTGTGGCTCCGTTATTTATCAATCCATTGTAATGATTTCAGGTTTAATGAAAAGATGATGTTAATCGCAATATCCTTTACGCTAGGCTAAATTTTCATAATCCTAATGGTTACTGGCTATTTACATAATAAAAAAAGTTAAATTTTTTCAAATATTGTAATTTATAAATATTTCAATTGCTATTAGCTTCTCATAAACAAATGTTTCGAATCAAATAATGTGCATTAATGGTATTTCATTTGACACCTCAACCAAGCGAATCGGTCCAGTAGTTATCTAGAAATAGCGCTCAATAGAATAGGCTTGGCTGTCATCTTTGCTACGCCATAGCTACCCCCTCCTTACCCCTAAGAAGTGACTACCACACTTTTTGTGTTCAGAAAAACATACCGGATCGGTAGTCCGTATGGTGGAGGTGAGTCCATTGGAGACCGTACTTCAAAAGTGGGACACATTAAAATGAAAGCACTGTACATAAACCCGAAAAACCTACAGCACCCTCCCCGTTGTATCATCAATTATTATTGTGTATATTATCTTTATTATAGTTTACTTCTTCCATTCAGTAATATTTAATTTAAAACTTCGAATAAACTGAATCATACGGTGAATGATGAACAAACACTGATACCGCGGGCACCCAAATCAGCCGGTGACGGATCTGGTCACTCTAATAGTTTGAAACAGCTTATTCCTTTCCTCCTCGTGTAAAATTAGATGTCGATCGCTGAAGAACGTCTACGAGGGGCGACACAAGGGCGAGCCGGCTCCTCAGCTCGTAAAAGGACGCTTCTTAATTGTTCTGGCTGCTCATTCATTTAACTAAAATGCAAATTGGACGAGGATATTTGCCTTGGTGTGTTCATATCACAAAGGCAGATCAATACAATGAGTTCGACTCAAGGTTCAAATTGGATTTGACTGTACGCGATAAGATGTCTTGGATGTTACTTTAAGAATTTCCTCAGTGTGAAAATAGGAAATGCCCCAATAATCTCGAGATCTACTTCGGATTGGATGAATACTTTTCCTTCGTTGCAGTTTCTATACTACTGCAATATTCGGAGTTTCCAGTAGATTTTTTTGACTACCAAATCAGATGCTGAATCGATATACAGGATGAATTTTGAATGTGCGTACTGAACGCATTTTCAGTTTTTCGCTGTTTTATCTTATTGCTGTTTTGTCTATCGCTATTTCTGCTGCTGCTGTTTTGTCTTGTCTTTGTTTTGTCTGTCGCTATTTTGGACTAGCTATTGTCAGTCAGTCAGCTATTATCAGTCGCTTTCATGTCCATTGCTTTTTTGCCCCATAGCCTTTTTTACCAAAATCGATAAATGGTTATTTCTGGAACAAGTGCAAAAAGTACTTAAGTATTCATTGCATTCGACGTCAAATTGTCCGACGAGGCCGTTAGGCCGAGTTGGACAACACGTCGAGTGCAATAAACAATTTTTAAACGAGTTGCATACCATATTTTCTCTACGTTTGTGCAAAAACCAAAAACAGTTTCATTTGTAAAAAAAAATAAAAATTAAATTTGTTTTTACGAAACTCCCAGGTTTTCAATGAAAAGCCCCCAAAAGCAGAGCTTTTGCGAGCAAGGGAGGACTTACAGTTTAAATAAAAGTGGAATCCGAACCACTTCAGCTCAGTGACACGCGACCGGGGATCGAACCCGGACCGCCTGGGTGGAAGCCAATCACTCTAACACCACGACCACTTCGCTTAGGTGGTACTAAAGTATAAGGAAGACATTCCTTGTTTAAATCTAGCTGCTAAAAGTAATATACTGTTATGAAAACTATGGTCTGTGTAAATAAATCAAAGCAATAATTTGAATGAGGACTGTTGAATATAGAAATTTAGTAAAACATCATTATTATCAAAAACAGAAGAGACAAAATGGGTACTATATTTTAACTTTGTAGTATCATATTATTACCATCAGGTACAAAGACCACCACAAAACCCAATAAATTGGTCAAAACTAGAGGTTTCCGAAGCAAGCTCCAGTCCTACGACAAAATGCCTACGTTCAACTAAAAACTATCAGATAACAGCTTTATTTGTAATGAAAAGAATATTTGAATTCAAAATCAGTCTTAATACCAATAGGAGCAACAAGATTAGGAATTGAAATGAGTAAAAATAGGAAGTATTATTGAATTCAAAATTAATAAAATAAATATCATTCTGTAGAAAAATCACAAATCTGACAGGGCCAACATTGAATGAAAAAAGAAGAAGATAACTCAGATAGAAATAGTAAATGAAATGGGCTAAGATAGCAAAATGAATAAAAAAACTGGTTGAAAACTTGTAGGTAAATAGTAATTTAAAATAAGTAATTTTACGTTGTACAGGTAATTTTAAAAATTGGGATGAGTTTTAAATAAAAGTGACAGTGAAATGACTAATAGTTATTCAAAATCCGGGAGTGCGAAAATATTAAGTAAGAAACGGACAGTTACCATGGAAAAAGTTTGTTGAAAAAGCGGAGAGTTGAGGGAAGCCATCAGAACCAAAGTCACGCATTTTAGAATCAAATTTGAAAATTAAGAAAAATATAAATAAAAGCCTAAGAAATTACACCAAAAATAAGTAATATACGAAAAAACACATCTATAAGAATAAATAAAAGAAGAAACTCACCTTGACAGAAAGTAATTCACATCCAGAAAGATAGACGAAACTTCCAGGAAGCAGAACACCATATGAAAGGCTGGAATTCAAGGTATTTATCGTCAAATCACTCACAATCGAACTGACAAAAAATAAAACTTCCTGAGGGAAGCAGCAACAAACTTTAATCTAAATTTCAACTGCAGAAATTCGATTTTTGCCACCACAAACATTTACTGTGAATACACGAACAAAGTGATTAAACCCATCAAAAAAATATTTTTAGCGTTAATTTAGTATTATTTGAGCAAAAAGACTATGATTTCATTGTTGCACGACTTTATTTACCATTTATGAAAAAGTTGGGTTAGAAGCGTCACTGAACGAATATATCTGATTTTACAGAAACTGGCAGTGGTTGGTAACCAGCAAAGTTACCATAAGAAAGTTCAGTGATGTCTTCATGTTTCATTGACTAGAAATATTGAAAATTTAGAAATAAGTTATTTATCGCAGAGTAGGTATAGAGGTAAGTTTTGGTGGAAAACCTTGAGAATTATTGAATTTTGCTGATTTTAGATTAAAATAAAAACTATTTGTTTGTTTAAAAATCTTTATTCATTCAATTTGGTACAGTTTATCTAAGAACAAGTCAAAATTGTACTTAACCTTTCAAAGAATTCCACCCTGAGAATGAGCACCGACTGAGCTGAGCAATTGAAAAAAACAAAGAGGTTACAAACTACAAGGTACAAAGTGTAAGTATTAGCTTTGGGATATCTATTTAAAAACAAAACTAATAGCACAAAAAAAATATACCCAATCTTATTCAAAGAAACAAATTTTATTTTCATTAAATTGCATTTTCTAGTAATGCTGTAATCCCATTATGCAATAAATATGGAATATGCAGCTGTTTAAAACGTAATACATTCTCATAAAAAATGGGCTGAATATGGCGTCGATTTGACTTTTATGTTTGTCATGATGACAGAACGCTCTAGCAGAATGACAGATGAGTACAATAAATACTTTATTGCCCTCAGTGCAATAAAGAACAAGTTTTTCACTAAGTACAGTTCAATAAAGTTTTGTTTTTTGCATGATCGTAGAAAAACATATGGATAACAGAATAAATATTGCATTCCAAATATTCCTCTTAACTTGACTATAGAGATAAAAACAACAACAACAACATCAAATTACTCAAATGTACAACAAATTATATTGACCTATACTGATTACAGTTGTTACAAAATCTTCTGGCTAATATTAAAATAATAATATTGATACAATATCAAGAAGAATCATTATTGAAATTTGGATTGGATCCATTCATTCATCATTGTAGTTTTTCATTATATTCAGTTTCAGTTAATGAACCGCGAGGTGGCCCTATATATAGAACATCAGCTAGAACATTAAAAAACATAATAAATGCTCGTTTATGGCTTCTCACAACTGGTTTTCAAAACATTCTATTCCGTGGTAATGACGACCAATAGGTAGACTCTGGTGACATCTCAATTGAAAGTGTACTTTAATTGTGGAAGTACCAAGTTATTCGTAGTTTTTGAAAATATTCCACCAATGTTTTCAACGCAACATACTCATTTTTAATTTTCAATTCTCTACCATTTTATCCAAATGATATTGTGCCAATTTCCATAGAATACTTTTTACAATTATTGTTTTTAAAATGTAAAATGTAATTTTGGACCAATATTGCGAGATATTTCAAGAAAAATTAGGCTAATTATTGATATTATTGAATGATAAGATGCATTGTCTTCCCTATCTCACACAAATCTCTCGAAGACTTCCGAGGGTTGCGCGTAGGGGTGCAATCGGTTGACGGAAATAACAATTTACAATTTTACAATAAGATGCATTGTCCAAAGTAATTGAGGACGGTATTTCTAAATTTAGTCAACCATTCTCTGAACCATTTTTCAAACATGTTACAATTCATGTTATCATGATAATTCAAACCAAAAAAAAAATCAAACTTGCTTCTGGACCGAAGCCTTTTGAGGAACCGGCATGTGATATAATGTACCGTTCTCCAGGATCGTATCCTATTTTTCTATTAACGCTGTTTACGGCCTCATCCTGCACGATTTTGACCCACTCCCATTCGAAAATATCCACGGTTCGTCTAAAACACTCATTTTCTCGATTTGAATTGTAATTTCCTGTATATTTTTTTAAAGATGAACTTGTTTACCTATAGTTTAAGACATTTCACATAAATATCTGCCGTACCAATCTTTTTTAAACGAAAACCCGAGATTTTCATCAATTTTGACAACACAGCTTCAAAATTTCCAATTTCTAAAACACCCCGCCTATTTAAGTACTTCTATTTTGATACCATCTCTCAAATATTCAGTTTTTTTTATTACGTTTTTTGGAAATTTTGGAGATTATATTATTAGCTTTCACGTACACAAATTTCTGCACAGATCTCAAACTACTCCCAGTGTTGTTGCTACTGTGTATATAGTTATTGAGCTGCCTATATATGATTACCTGACGAGCAAAGAATCCGTCTGCTAGTCATATAATATTATCCTTGGTGTTGCCCCAAGTCGCCAGGTCAAGGTCAAGAAGGGGGGGCCTTTTAAAAAGTATGTGACCGTCTGCTTGATTCACATTTCGGTAGATATGATACCGTACGTACCTTCTGCCAAGTTTGACCCGAGAACGAGGTCAAGATCCAGAGTTATGCCGAAAAAACCACGATTTTCGGTTTCTTCCCCTATCAGTATATTATATAGGCAACTCTTTAACTAAGATTACAATTAGACGAACCTCTGTTTCGTTTTTCCTTTTCGAAATAATTCAAATGATTCCGTACCGTTTTTTTTTATTGCGGTTGTAAGAAACCGGAGAAATGATTTTTGTTCTCAATTTTATAAACTTCAAGATGTCAATTATACAGAATTGTCATAAATTCATCAAAAGGTAGCCGGTGAGTCGAAAAGTTTAGAGCCGCTGAAAATCATCAACACATATTATTTTCGCATGTGAAAATCGTATATGATTTTATTTGAATGGGTATGATTCAACACAAAGGAATGATATGAAACTAAAAAGTTAGTCGGTGATTAAGACTCATACCCGCACTTTAAGACCGATTTTGACTATATCATAGTTTGAAATTTATTTTAGGTAAAGTGAAATATAGAATCTGTTATGTACCACTAGTGGTATAAATGCAAGATAGAGTGAACAACCATACCCCGGGCCACATGCCCTCGAGCTGGATTACGTCACTACCCGAGCGTAAACATTTATCAATTCCCTGCAAGCAATTCTTCTCATCCTGGGTAAAATACACAACTGTTAAAAATGAATAAGACATTCTTAACATTCTCCTATTGCTATATGTGCCCAATTCAAATCTTCCTGGAAACGATCCTGTGAGTTCAAAGTATTATTAGACCGTTTATTTATTAGTTTATTACCATCACTTTACCGAGAAGAAGGGGATACATTTTTAGAAATAATTTAAAATAACTTGTTGTCGATCGGTGTACGTTTCCGTACAAAGGAATTTCTGGAAATCCACAAATGTCTTCGGAGTTATTCATTTGTCCTGTTGTATTGCCATCTGTAAACGAATAAAAAATCGAGTCAAATGTTTCTCGGAAAGAATATAAATAAATATTTTGAAATGAAGCAGATCCAGTATGGTACTTTATGATGTGAAAGTTTATCAGTGGGTATTCAAGAATTATTAATATTTACTCAATTGGGCTCTCAAAGGAACAGCTGTAGGGGATAAGTAGTATTTGGTGGAGGAGCGCATTTAAAATAAAACTGTTTGTTGTCCAAACAGGGCCAAGGCTCAGTTACATGGCCGTTTATAACAATGTAAACATGTACCTGTGAACAAGAATAAAGTTGATTTCATTGAAAATATGAACAGGATGTTCATAAAGTCAGTTGTGGAATCATCTGCGACTGAAAGTTGGTATTTAGTCGCTATTTTCCATCGTACAAGATAACCTCTCTTGAAAGGGATTCATGTTTTAACGAGAAACATTCTCAATTGAAAATTGAATCAATACATGACTCTTCTGGAACTGGATAAAACCCTACGATAAAATTGAAGTTACTTTTTTGTAATATCTAACAGAAAACAACTACTTCCCCGGCTAAAGCCACGCTGGACATTGAACTACATCTGATAGATATTGAGAAAGACCCTATATAACTTGAAGAAAAAATCTGAAAGTGAAAATTTGCATTTTCATTCAGATAGTTGATTATTTATTGAATGCCCAGTTTCCATTGGAGATTCTTAACTATAAATGAGATAAGGGAGAATGTTGTTCAGAAGTATCACTCACAGAAAATTGCTCATTCTATTGATGCCTGAATTGTATCTCTTTCGCTAGGCCTCCAATACATTTTGGTCGACATAAAATCTATTTCACTCTTCTAAGATCATCAGGGAGGTCGGAAGAATTGGAAAACATACTCTTCAGAAGCAATTTCACACTGTAATGAGGAATTGTTGGACTATTTCTTGTGTGGTGAAACTTTGAAAATATTTTTCTGACATAAAACCTGTCATGGGTATATGGCATGTTGATTTCATTGAAAATATGAACAGGATGTTCATAAAGTACGTTGTGGAATCATCGACAAAATATGAAAATAAACTCATGCAGTTTTTAGACAACACGCTTTCATGGAAAATTATCGGTAATTCTGATGCACTTGTGTTATTACTTCCGAAAAGAGCTTTGAGAATAATATTCACATTAAAATTGCGTGACTCGTGTAGGCCAATTTTTTGCAAAAACAAAATATTACCTATATTCGAAATATTCATTTTAGAGACTGTTTGCTTGCTTCACAAACATAAAGAAAAGTTTGAAAACCATTCCGAGAGAAACACACGAAGCGATAAAAAACTTGCTCTTCCACTGCCCACATCATCTTCGACCAGGCAGTGTCAAATATATAGAAGTAGGCAAATATATGTACAGTGTCCGGTATAAAGTTCACAGCATATGGACAACTTTTTTATTATAGATTTCTCAAAAAAAATTATTCTTGATGAAAACCACTGCTTCATCCCAAACCTAAATTGCAAATATCAAAATTGAATTTTATACTACCATGTACGAGCGATATTGAAAAACCAGCCTTGTTTTCAAAAAAAATTGATCCCATTACTTTATTCTTCACGGTAGAATTAAAAGTATGGAGAAAATATTGTTCAGAATCGAATGTTGATTCAGAATTTCAATTCACAGCCACCTATGATCAATTTAATTTTTCCACTTTTTTTCCAATTTTCTCCTCATCGCCCTGTACGATATGAGGAAAACTATGCTAGATGGATGGTATCATCATCACTCACTGGATGTTCACTCCTTTCTCCCTCCCATCGGAAAATCACGTTAATTGAAATATGTGACGGTATTTCACAAAATCTTGCTGCAAATAGTAAATAAAACTCAATTGTTTTTCAATATCAATTTTGGTATTTGCAATTTAGGTTTGGGATGAAGCAAACCTCTGCTTCATCAAGAATAATTTTTTTGAGAAATCAATAATAAAAAAGTTTTCCATATGCTGCGAACTTTATGCCGCACATTTTATAATCATTCATCATTGACCACAAACAATAATTCAGAAAATCAGTAAAGATCCTTGTCATGGGAAAGTGGTTCTACAGTTTGGAAGAGTATTTACATGGTGGGTCTTGTATCTTCTCGAGAAATGCTCTGGACTGCTGTGAAATTGCGGAGATCAGACTCAAAAGTATTGAAAGTATAATTGAATGTTCGTCTATCATTTGTAAGGAAATTAAATGTGTTTTAATTTGCTTCTATCGACCCCCTACTGGAGATCAAGATATATTTTTGACAGTACTTGATGAAATACTTGAATTTATGCAAAACAATTTCCGGAGATATAAGATAATATTATGTGGTGATTTTAACATTAATCTTTTGAATACAAATAATGCAAGTACCCAGGATTTTCTGAACCTTTTATTGACATATAATTTGCGTAAACAAATAAATGAACCAACACGAATTACATCAAGATCTTCTACACTATTAGACAATATCTTCATAAACGTTGAAAATGGGTGTACTGGAGAGGTTATAACCTCTGCATTATCAGATCACGAAGCCCAAATCATTAGAATTGAGAGAACAGATAATATCCAAAATATACAGAAAACAAAAAATGTCAAAAGAGTTTTTTCAGATGCAAAGCTTGATCAATTTAAAAATGAGCTTAGAAATATAAACTATTATGATCTCTATTCCTATAGAGATGCAAATAAAGCATATGATTGCCTCATTGAAATCCTTAGGGAGATAATGAACATAATTGTACCTCTGAAAGTATTCAAAACAGATACTGCTGTGAAGAATAGATCCTGGATAACCTGAGGAATAAAGACATCGAGCAAACGTAAACAACATCTATACAGACTAAAAAAAATGGTACCATATCCAATGACACATACCAAACATATTGTAGAATTTTCAAAAAAGTAGTTAGGGAAGCAAAAAAACGCTGTAATATAGATTATATTCAAACGTCCACAAACAAGTCCAAAGCAGTATGGAACCTAGTTAAATCTTTTACTAATACAAGTAACAAAAGACAAATGGATTCTGTTACGAAAAATATTGATCCAGAAGATAAAAATGATGAAATTTCAACTCTCAATGAGGTAAATCAGTTCTTCATAAATAATTGTTCAAATTTAAAAAGTGGAAATGTTAGTAGTTTGCATTTAGAACCTAATTCATTAGAACGAAGTATATTTTTTCTGCCCATAGATTCTAAAGAAGTGTATGACACCATTATTAATTTGAAAAATACTAGCTCTGTAGGCGAAGATGAAATACCAGTTAACTGTTGAAACATGTAGCATCTGAGCTATGTGAACCAATTGCATACATAATCAACATTTCATTTTCAACAGGTATTTTTTCAGAATATCTTAAAACTGCACATGTTAAAGCCATTTATAAAAAAGGAAAAAATGTGACATAAATAACTATAGGCCCAATGCAATTCTTCCAAACATGAGTAAAGATTTTGAAAAAATAATATACTGTAGACTGATTACATATCTTGAAAATTACAATATTTTAAGTGATACACAGAATGGATTTAAGAAAAAGAAATCAACGATTAGAGCTAATTATCAAGCATTATGTAAGGTGATAGAATCAATTAATAAAAAAAACTTCACAACAGCTGTTAATTTAGATTTGTCAAAAGCATTTGATAGTGTTGACCGAGGGGGAAGTAACTAGCCATTTTTTGTACACCTAATGAAAATAATGCAGTAATTTACTCTAATGAAAAATAATTACCATTAATGATGTTATACTATTCATCGGAAAATCACTGATTAAAATCTGCGTCTGCTCAGCGATCACCGAGGCGATCACTTACCGATTGTCAGACGGCATAAATTTGCCAACTTGGAACCGAAAAAAATCATATCACGGATCCCCAGAAACATAGATTTCGATTTTAAGTTGAATATGAAATGATTAATGAAGTAATGAAAATGTTATGATGTACACCTAATGAAAGAGTTACTTCCCCCTCGGTGTTGACCATCAGCTACTGATCATGAAATTGTCACTGTATGGTATCAGAGGGTGCCACTAAACTTAATTACATCCTACCTAAAAAATAGACAACAATGTGTCACTGAAAGGGGCTCTGATGGAAATCTTGTGAAATCAGAGAAATTACGTATCAAAAGAGGTGTATCTCAAGGGTCAGTGCTTGGTCCTCTACTGTACATACTATATACCAATGATATGACTGAAGCTATTGATGAATACATGGTTCAATATGCTGATGACTGCTCAGTAATCTTCAGTTCAACTGAACGCCACTGTCTGCAATCCAATATCTTCTCCAAATTGAATCTTCTGGATGGGTATTTTTCGGAACACAACCTTAAACTAAATACTGACAAGACCCAAATTATCTCCTTTGCCCAAAATGGCACTGATAATAGTATAAGTGATGGTGTAACCATTTTAGAACCAGTAACCCAACTCTCTTTTCTTGGCATTATAATCGACTCAAAACTTGACTGGAAGATTCACACTGAAAAAGTTGCAACTCATATATCAAGGTACTGCTATGCCCTGAAAGTAATAACACAGAATATTTCTACTGAGGCTGCAATGCTAGCATACAATGGGTATGTACAGGGTCACATCAGATATGGTATCATTCTTTGGGAAATGTCTGCCCACACACAAAAAATATTCATTTTGCAAAAACGATGCATGAGAAAAAATTTCAATCTTTCACAGAGGGAAAGCTGCAAAACAGTGTTCATAGAAAAGAGAATACTAACTCTAACTAGTCTCTATATTTATGAGTCTGTAATATTTGTTAAGGAGAACATATATCTCTTTACAATCTAAAACCGGAATCACACCCACAATACTCGTAATAAAAAACAACTATTGAATACAAAGACACATTTAACTTATCTACAAAGAAATATACCTTATTCATTGATTTCAATCTATAACAAAATACATGAATTTCTTCGAATCCTGTCTTGCAATATCATGAAGAAGTTAAGAAAAGTATTATTTTGTAGTGCGGACCTGGCACGTATGACAAAGTACGCAATCTGGTCATCCGTAACAAAGTTAAAAATTTAATATAATCTGTGTGAATCTAAATATTTTGGTGACAACCAACAAGAACATACCAACAACACAACCAATACAAACTGTGAGTACAACAAATAGTAACATATTTATATTGGGAATCCAATTCGGAGTGAGGTTAGTTATCGTTCAGATAGTAGCAGTAGCTTATCTCGCCAAACTTGATAAAGCGACAGAACCGTACGGCCTCATTGGTAAACGGAGATGTCCACAAATATTTCTCAACCGCCGTGAAGTTAGAAATATCTTAGAAATGACTGAACCTATCGAAGGGGGCACTTCTGACTACAGGGGTCTCCCGAAAACACCAGTACCATCATCATCAAATGTACAACCCTCTACATACTCCAATGCAGTGAGCCAACCCAAAATCGTCCAATTTCCAACAAAAGAGCAGGCAATATTGTTTCCTTCCATCGATGGAGTCAAACTCCAGGACTATATTTTCTCACTTGGATCGATCATACAACCAAAAGAAATTATCTTTACCTCGAGAATCTCTAACAACCGCATTTGCGTATATTTATCAAGTAAAGAGGTAGTCGAGATATTTCTTAGGGAACACGGAGAAATCAAAATAGAAAACCAAATCGTGAAAGCACGAAGACTCATCACACCAGCTACCCGTATAGTACTATCTAACGTCTGTCCTATGATACCACACAACTTTATCGAACAGGAACTGAAAAATCATGGACTGACATTGCTTTCACCGATGTCCTTCCTACGAGCAGGAATACATAAGCCAGAGTATAGCCATGTACTCAGCTTTCGTCGTCAAATCTACATAACACCCAACGAAAATTCACCAGTCCCAGAATCACTCCTTTTGAATTTCGATGGTACCCAGTACCGCATATTTCTATCTGATGACAATCTCAGTTGCTTCAAATGTAGACAAATAGGTCACCGCGCTTCCGCTTGTCCTGATATGGACAATCAAGTCGAGTCCCAACTACCGACGCATAATGAATCGAGTATTAACCAAATCGTACATCAGAACTCCCCTCCACAAACAATGTCTCCTCTTACTCTGACTACACCCACTCCAAAGCGCAATTCTTCTGAATTATCCAGTCCATCTCCTGAAATAGCTACAACAGAATCCACTCCATTAGAACCAGAATTTACTAAACCTAAACCTAAACAGAAAAAACTAAAACCAAGCCTTTCATCCGAAAACCTTCACTCCTGTGAAGCAGCAGTTTCACCGAGCAAACAAATCATTCAAGAAGCACATCCCCCATTCCCACTCACTTTCGATCAACTGGTCAGTTTTCTGGATAATAGCTTTGGCTCACCAGACCCACTACATATTGCCAAGGAATACACCAAAGACACACATGCGCTTCTAGATATGCTAGCCAGAATTCACCCCTCACTAAGTGAGAGAGGAATAAAATCAAGGATCACCAGAATACGAAGAAGAATATCAAACCAACTCCATAAGGAACTTGATCTGATCTCGAATACCTCCCTCTCTGAAAATGAAGGTGAAAGTTCCTCTCAAGAAACATTTTAACCTTTAAATTACTCTTCATATTACAATGGAATCTTAATGGGTTCTATACCCATCTCGAAATGTTGCAAAAGTTGATGAATGAAGTGAAACCTTTGATAATTTGTCTTCAAGAGACTCATTTTCGAGACAACAATACTTATCACCTCAAACACTTTCAATCCTTCCACAAAAACAGAGAGGATCAACAAAGAGCTAGCGGAGGAGTATCCATTTATGTCCATCATTCCATCCATCCCGAACAAATTTTACTGAACACAGAACTGGAAGCTGTTGCAGTCTCTATAAAAGGTCCAATAAACTTAAATATATGCAACATTTATATCCCACCACATACAAACATAAACTGCCAAGAACTGGAAGATATCCTACAACAGATTCCAAATCCACGTATAATCCTTGGAGACTTTAACTGTCATAACGAGGCATGGGGAAGCAATATGACCAATGGTAGGGGAAGATCGCTTGAGGACTTCATAAATACATCAAATCTAACAGTTCTGAATACAGGAGCCAAAACTAGATTCAACTGCCATACTGGCAATCATTCAGTCCTCGATCTTTCATTATGTAATCCATCCTTGGCTCCCTCACTCTTCTGGAACGTCCTTCCACATCTTTATGACAGCGATCATTTTCCAATCCTCATAAAAAACAACAACATGACTGGCAGTGCTGCTACTATACCGCAAAGATGGAAGTTAAATGCCGCTGATTGGACACTTTACGCCGAACTGATAGGAAGCAGAATCCCACAACAAATTCAGAACAAGGAAGAAATCGATCTTGTAGTAAACCATTTCACCGATATGATAACTGATGCAGCAACAAAAGCTATTGGCAGAACGTCTCCGGTAATTGGACACCGCCCTGTTCCCTGGTGGAACAAAGATTGTGAAGAAGCGATCAAACTCTCCAAATCTGCCTTCAATCGACTCAAACGGCACAATACCTTGGAAAATCTCCTAGAATATAAAAAACTCCGAGCCCATTCCAGATTCATCCTCAAACGAAGTAAAAGGGACTCCTGGCAGCAGTACGTCTCCACAATAACTTGTTCGACTCCTATGACCGACGTATGGAACAAAATAAGAAAGATAAAAGGTATCAACACACACCATAACATATCTTCCCTCATCCATGAAGGGCGCGAAATAACAACACCACATGACATTTCGAACTTGCTCGGTGATACATTCCAAAAACTATCAAGTGATGAGAACTACGAACCTGAGTTCCTCAGATTGAAAAATATAATGGAAACTGAACCTATAACAATAGAAAATGATCATAACAACCCAGCAGATGCACCAATAACTCTTATGGAGCTTATGGAAGCAATAAATTCTGTCAAAGACTCCAGTCCCGGACCTGATGATATTCCTTACAGTTTCCTCGCACACCTACCTAAATCTGGAAAATTGTACCTTCTGAAGATATTTAACTTAATTTTCTCATCCCGTCAATTTCCGAATGGTTGGAAAATTGCTACGATCATACCTATCATCAAACAAAGCAAACCCAAGACAGATCCCTTGTCTCACAGGCCCATTTCACTCACATGTACAATGTGCAAGCTCCTGGAAAAAGTCCTCAACCGTCGACTTCAATATTTCCTTGATACAAATAACTTTCTGATACCTCAGCAAAATGGTTTCCGAATGAATCGATCCACTACGGACAGTATCATAAACTTGGAATCTACAATCCAAGAAGCGTTTGCGACAAAACGGAAAGTTATTGCAATTTTTTTTGATATTTCTAGAGCGTACGATTCAGCATGGAAATACAATATAATGAAAATACTTCAAGCAAATGGAATAGATGGAAACCTCCTAGCCTATGTTTCTAACTTCCTCTCCAACCGATCCTTTCGAGTGAGAGCAAATAACATCTTATCAGACGAAAAGACCCAAGAAAACGGGATTCCTCAAGGATCAATTTTGAGCGTGACCCTTTTCCTTGTAGCTATTAATAATATTTCAGAAAATATCGATACACCAATAAAAGTGGGTCTGTATGCTGATGATCTCGTACTATATATCAGCAGTAACAATATAATCTCGGCGGAAAAATTACTTCAGACAGCCATAAGAAAATTAGAAACGTGGTGCCTTGAAACCGGTTTCCAGTTTTCGTCATCGAAAACAAAATGTATGCTCTTTCAAAAACGAAACACTCCAACTTACCCAAAACTGAAACTATATGGAAAACAACTGGAGTTTGTGAAAGAATTCAAATTCCTGGGTATGGTTTTTGACGAAAAACTGGAATGGAACGCCCATATTCGGCAACTCAAACAACAATGCAAGAATGGTCTTAATCTACTGAAGACGCTATCAAGCCAGTCCTGGGGAGCTGATAGTACCACCCTGCTAAGGCTATATAGATCCCTTATTCGGTCTAAAATTGATTATGGCGCAATAGCTTACTCGACAGGTAGTAAATTCTTACTGAAGCAGTTAGACACCGTCCATAATACTGCAATCAGACTTGCATTGGGTGCTTACCGAACTAGTCCTATTGAAAGTCTATATGTCGAAGCAAATGAGCCCCCCCTGGAAATCAGAAGACATTTTCTGAGTTTAACTTATGCTGCAAAAGTATCTACAGATCGAGACAACCCAACCTTCCAACTCGCCTTTTCTAATGACCTTGAACAAATCTTTTCCGAAAACACCAACGTCAGAGCCCCATTCTACATACGAGTTAAAAGGCACGGCCTCAACTTCAGTGACACCATGTCAAACACCAAAACAACTTCTCCACCCTGGCTTATTGATATCCCTCATTGTAATACCTCGCTCACCAATTTTCCTAAAGACAGTACCCCAACATCATTAATCGTTCAGAAATATCGTGAAATTGAAGCTGAGTACAGTGGCTATAATATTCTCTACACCGATGCATCTAAAACACCAGGAGACGAGCGAGTCGGAGCAGCAGTTATCCTCAATGAAGGTAACCATAGTTTCAGCCTACCCCCATCCTGTAGCATCTACACCGGAGAATTGTATGCTATAGCTGAAGCAATATATCTATCAACCGAAGCCAATGAAAAAAATGCAGTTATCTTCACCGACTCATTAAGCTCCATCCAAGGCATACAACAAGTATACCCCAAACACCCACTACTGCTACGCATTAAGGAAACGCTGCACGAACTACAAAATCAGAATAGAACCGTTGAACTCGTATGGATTCCATCTCACATTGGTATCACTGGCAATGAGAGAGCAGACACAGTAGCTAAAAATGCCAACACGAATCCACATTCCACCATCGTAAACGAAATCCCATACCTGGACATGAAAAGCAATATTTTTGGCTATACGAGGAATCTATGGAGTGACAGATGGCGTAGAAATGCAAATAACAAGTTATACGAAATAAACCCAGAGCTAAATCACACACAATACATTGGACTACCTAGAAAACAACAAGTTATCATATCACGACTCCGCATAGGCCATACGAGAATGACACACCAACATCTCATCAAAAAGGACCTTCCCAATATGTGCAATACCTGTAGAATGCAACTTAATGTGAAGCACATCCTGATAGAATGCCCTTCCTACCAGCAACAAAGAGAAGTGGCAGGACTTCCCAATGATCTACAAACAATTCTGTGCCATAAAAATGTTACTAGCTTACTGACATTCTTGAAAACAATTAATGTTTTAGACAAAATATGATATGTAATCACATAATGTACCCCGCTAATAACCTCAATGGTTGATGCGGATAAAATAGAATAAAAAAAAAAAAAAAAAATATCATGAAGATCAAATTGAAAAAATTACTTCTCTCCAAAGCATACTACTCGCTGCATGAGTTTTTCGACATGTGCTTTAATTTTTGCATCATATAGACACTCTATCTAGATATTTAAATTAGCTGGTTTTTATATTGTACTTTCTATAATGTATTGTGTTTTTACTCTGTGTTTTGTATTTCTTCTGTTTTTAAACATGTTTCCAGGTGACTTACAATTTAATGAATATGCGACAATATATTTATGTATTTTACTATGGATACTTATTTTAGGAACTATGGCATGTAAATGTTGTATATTTTTTTACCTGTATATAAATATTACTGTTTTTTATTGTATAAAAAATGACATGTTCTACACCCGTAAGGGTTTTTGTACTTACAAGGAACTAATAAAGACTCTCTCTCTCTCTCTATTTTGCATACATTTTCTAGTCTTTCTATATATTACGATTCATATCAAGAAATTCTGAAACTTTTGCTGTTATTAGTAACATATCTGTACATTTTTTCTTTTATCTATCACGTTTGTTTTTTATGATTACATTGTACTTCTGTATTTTTGTAAATACCGTATACAATCTTTTAAATTTGTTTTTGTTACATTTTATGTAGTTATTTGTAAATATGACATTCTTTGTCAACAAAATGTATTACATTTTAGACATTGAAGTTATATATCATCTATCTATTACTATTATTTTAACCATTAATCCAAAAATAATTAGGTTTTTCTGAAAATTGTCTTCGTCAAGAATCCCCAGCATCATCACATCTCAAAACCGATACTGAAGTGCTTCTTCCGTTTGTTCATTTCCACATCCGAGTAGACTAACATGTAACGTACTTACAATAAAACTTGAACATTTAACGCTTGAATTTTCGATCATGAAAGGAAATTGATGGTGCATATTAACAATGGTCAATTATGATATTCGCCCTCTCATCCTTTTGTAATGATTGTTGCATAAAAATCTCCGTGTAGGGGCGTTATTTGGGATCTGACTGATGGGGGTAGGTGGCCACGTGGACGGCTTATGACGCATTTCGGAGTGCGTCGCGGCGCGTATCGTCGTCGGGTTTCATCTCGACCCTCGGAGATGAACTTCATACGGGGATAAATTCTTACGTCAACCATGCATCGTTTCATTAGCCGGTTAAGGAAAGTACTTGGCGGGTTATTGTTAACTGATGAGTTCCATTGTTATGAGGTAGCTTGCAAGTTTCTTGGTAAATGTTGAAGGGTTACTTGAAGGAGTCGTACTGTTAGGAATGAGACTGATATTCATTACTGAAAACACTCTGTTTATATAAGTGCCGGATTAAGCCAGCGCGGAGCCTATAGCAAATTCTGTCAAGGGGCCCTTGGATTGCTTTAGGTATTCAAGCTTAGGGTATTAATTAGGGTATGTGAACTTCACATGTTTTGTAATGTTTCTCTTGACGACTCTATATATGTAAAAAACAGATTATTATCGAATGTCAAATAACTACTACAAAAACTTGTTAAACATATTTAACAATTCTGAGAAATAGTTGAGTTATTTAAATACAACACAGTAAATATTACCATTATTTACATTCTGGCGACAGCGACAGGACCCTACGATGGAAATCATAAAAAGTGAAAGAGGTTTTATCAGAAGACAGGAAATAGTGTATTGTTTACCGGGTAGGAAAAGCCAAACATTCCTGAGCACCTGTGAAGATTGCTAAGTCGAGGCGCAAGAGTCCAGGGATGTGGCTTTTCCTACAAACTATTTTTCCGCAAATCGCTAGAAAATTCGACAGATGTTGATTGATTTTGAAAAAGTCGTGAATAATTTTTTTCTACAAACGTCAAAAAATGACAAGTTTCGCGCATTGACAACAATATGCGAAGTGACCCTTTTTTTCATTTTCCTTCGTTACCATGACATCGTGCGCGAAGTAATGTGCGAAATAATTACTTCGCACACTGCATGTTAACTATGTGGGATTTTTATAATTCAACGTTTATGTTCCTCAATCAAGCAAAAATCCGAGAAATCATTTATTGTCAATAAATCCTATTTTATTTCCATAAATATACAGGGTGTCCGGTAAACCTTGTACAATATTGAAACTGGTGATAGACCAGGTCATGATTGTTCAGAATATCGGAATTTCACCTTAGTAAAAATTTCACCGTTTTCGAGATAAGAAGCATTTTAAAAATTTCTGGAAATTCACTACCTCATCTTGGATTTTTGAGTGCCATGTCTACAAATTGGGACCAATTCGAATATCTTTGCTGCTGAAGATTACTGATGAGTGATGCTTCCAGACGTACGAAACAGTTTTTCAGAAAACGATACAATTTTTCAAGAAATGAGGGTAAAATGCCAGATTTGAGTTTCACCAATTTTTTTAACAAAAGTTTGACATTATTTTTTGAAAAAAAAAACGTAACCTAGTGGAAGTGGATATTCATTACAAAAGAATGCTAATTTGGTCCAGACTCTACCATGGTATAAAACATACGATAATTATTTTTGGAAGGAGTAGAATTTCGATTATATTACAGTGTGATGTTATTCTGAGTTAAAATCAACTCCATTAGACTCTATCAGTAATATCTTTTACTTTCATCCTATCAAGATGAAATGATTAAATAATTATTAGTGATAATGAATCACCTGATTGGAAGCATTCAATGAGATGTTAAGAAGTAAATACTAATTCAAGGCTTTTTGAATCAACATAGACTATTAACCACAACAACGATTATTCAACATCGCACTGAATGATATTATAAAAATGTTATTTTCCATCCACTCGTACGCAGAAACGGCATCTTTTCAAGAAGAACCTTCTCAAATAGCCCCCAAATCAGCGATTCTCTGAGCGGCATTGTGCAATCAGATATCGTTCTGCATAAAGCGCTTCTGCAGCAGTAGCACTACCTCCACATCCACCATAAATGTAGTGCATATGCGCATATTCTCGGGGAGTATAACGTGTGTATGGCATGACAAAGAAATAAAAACCACTGAATGAAACACGCGGAATAATTTAAAAAAACTACGACAGAAGTCACAAGTTGGTCAAACAAAATGTGACAGCCCCCTACAGGATTTTTTCAATTATATTTACAGAAGATCTGTTCATGCAGAATGCTGTATTTAATTTTTTCATTAAGAAACTATTGCTTCTGCAGACATAACACAGGAGTTAGAAAAGTTTTTAATTTTCGACAAGGATTCACCTCCTAAAACATCGTTGGAATCTGGATGTTAGACAATTGCTACATTTATCACAAGAATTCGTAGTAATCGGTGCCATTTCGGATAATCGACATTTCATTTCGATAATTTTATTAGGCTTAATTACATGAAAAGTTAATTTTATTGACATACTATTCAATGCCACCAAGCAGTCTGTTCTTTATTATTAATGATCATTTCCACATTTTATCTTGATAAAATCGAAATAAAATAATTTTTGGGCATAAGTATAAAAGTTGATGGAAGCCTAGAATAAAACCACGCCTAATTCAATGGAAATCACTTCCTCCAAAAATAATTATAGTTTATTTTATACCATGGTAGAGTCTGGACAAAATGAGCATTCTTTTGAAATGAATGTACACTTCCATTTGGTTATGTTTCTTTCAGACACTAATGTCATACTTTAAAAAAAAAAGTGATGAAACTCAAATCTGTCATATTACCCTCATTTCTTGATTTTTTTTTTACTTTCTGAAAAACTGTTCTGAAACCGTTCTCGATTTCCAAATTAGCATTTCGCGTACCAGGTACAAAAATAACTATATTCACAAATAAATGGTGCTTTGAAATTCGTAATAAAATCATTTGAGTTACTATGGAAACGCATTAAGGTTAAATTATCAAACTTGACGCTTATAAATTCAAATTCAATTGCTGGTGTTCTCGGAGATAAAATGATAAGTGATGATAAAATTTCTATTCCTGGGACTCCGCCAGAGCTGGTTGAGGCAGTGAATACTGTTTCATTAGAATTATTGCCAAAGAAATTAAGAAGAAAATGCATAAAAGCGTTTTATGGATTATCGAGGGTAATACCACGAGTGCTCTCAATACTATCGATAGTAATTCTGTCAGAAATCAACGAGATCAAATTGCTTGATAACACCACGAGTCATTTAGGACGAGTGCGGTTGGTTGAAGAATTCCGGCAGTCTGAGGGCACACCAATTGTTTCCAAATTTCTTATCAGAGGTGCATATCCGTCATTCCTATAGACAGAAATTTCTTGCAATTTCTCCAATTCTTGTTTTACTCGAACTACATCTTCCGTGCTAAGGTTGTTTTTGCAAATGAAGTATTTTGACAAATTTAAACGTCCCATCATCATCCTGTAACAAAGAATAACGTCCAGGATGAATGACCATTATAAATCGAAGTTGATAGAAACTGAAATTACAATCTTCAGATTGGAACCCATTGACAAATGTTCACTAAAATATTATTATCCAATCAAGTCAGATTTTCATTCAAGTTTCTCATCCAAAATATACTCTATCTTTATCTTTCTCTATTCCTCTTTCACATTCCCTCATTTTCTTCTCCCATACACTCTTGCTCAAAGTTCGTTTATGCATTCTGAACTCGTGACACACTGTAAGATGTAATGAGTTCAAAATATACGAACGTTGTATTTCATGAAATGAAATTTACCTCAATTTCTTGATTGAAAATAAATAAAATTCGACGAAACACATGGAGACTGACGCGCCCTTACTTTGCCTTACGACTACATATGACGGTACTGCTGCTCAGCGCTTCGTTGAAAAATTTAATAGTTCAATTCAATAGTTTCAACATTAAGACATTCTTGATACTGTTTTGTTTGGTTTCTGGGTTTTGCCGTGGTCTTCTTTGGTTTAAATCTCCAAACGTTTCAACTGCAACTGCGGCAGTCATCTTCAGTGGCGTGGTCGAAGTACTCTTCTAGACGTGTCAACTGAATTTCACTGAACTGAGTTTCAGTTGACACGTCTAGAAGAGTACTTCGACCACGCCACTGAAGATGACTGCCGCAGTTGCAGTTGAAACGTTTGGAGATTTAAACCAAAGAAGACCACGGCAAAACCCGGAAACCAACCATAACATTGACGCCAGCCGTGAAAGCCTACATTCCTACATTCTTGATACTGTTTTCTCTCTTCTCTTTTGAAAAATTTCATCCTCATTCGATTGGTATAGTCTAATTTGCGAAAAAGGAAACACATAACAGGTTAAGAAAACAGAATTCTTTGAGAGATCGTTTAATAACGAACAGTCGTTGCCGACCGATGATGGACCCTTTACTCCCATATACACCTACTAAGTAGGCTTATTAAGGCAAGTACCTGACAGAAAACAACTACTCCCCTGGCTAAGACAACGACGGGTATTGAATTAAATCTAACAGATACTTGTGGAACGTTCCTCAAAATATCAGAGGACGCAATTGCAAGTGCCCTCTGTGACCAAACAGCAGAATTATGTTTTGATTTGGACAGGGTGACCACCTGCAGACTAGTTTCGAGGTTGTTGCCTCTCATCAGTGCAAAGGGTAGGTCAACAGAGCCAGCACTGAAGCCATCTGTTCCCCGTCCAAACCACCACCATGCACCCCCTAAGGTTGAGGCCCGGAAGGATGAACGCCCCAGCACTCGTACGTACTCGAAAGCTCACCCCCCCTATCCACCACCCCCGCTCGTTAAAGCGGTTCCTCATCCTGATGATTGGCGATCAGCAGAATAAAATCTGATCGTTTGATATGGAGTGCTCGGCCAATTCTCGGCTTGAAACTCTCTTAAATCTGACATGAGTTTAATTTGATTTAACAATGACTTTACTTAATGTGCGTGGTGCCCCCCTGAAACTGGCTGAAGGCCTGAAAAACACTTGGCTGAGGGCCAAGTGTTGTGTATTGAATTTACTGAGTTTACCACTTGGTCGGTTCTTCTTGGAATCTGAAACATAAAAGCATGATTATCGAAATTTTAAGCCTGTTGAAGTAGACGTTGGCGTCGCCGAAGGTTTCGCTTCCGTCTTTGTCGTTGTCTCCCTGGTTCACTGGTCGTCTGTATTTGTCCCTGTCTCTATCGTCTTGCTCACGTCTGTTCTCGAGGAGCTCCGTGAGCAACGGGTTCGTGTGGGTCTCTACTCTGTCTAGAGTAGTCCCCACGTGATTCCTGATCAGTCTGTCAATGTAGTCCGGATGGATGTCTAAGTCTCGATATATAAACCTGTTTGGCATATATCGTGGTGCGTCTGTTGCCATTCTCAGGCAGACATTGAAGAAAGCCTGCATCCTCTGCCTGTAACTGTTCGCGCATTGCCCCCAAGCAGTAGACGCGTACATCATGATTGGCAGAAGGATTGTCCTGATGAGGCGTAGATCCGTCCAAATCATTACACACTTCGTTGCTTGGTCAACTCTGGTTCACGCGATAAAGCGGTTTCTAGGCCGCTCCACCTAGCGAACAGAGGAAGAACACTCCGAATCTCCGGGTTGATAGATTTATGTGAAGAAAACAGAATTGTTTTGGAGATCGTTTAATAACGAACTGTCGTTGCCGACCGATGATGAACCCTTTACTCCCATATACACCTACTAAGTAGGCTTATTAAGGCAAGTATCTGACAGAAAACAACTACTCCTCTGGCTAAGACCACGACGGGTATTGAATTAAATCAACACGTGATTCTGCTGTTTGGTCACAGAGGGCACTTGCAATTGCGTCCTCTGGTATTTTGAGGAACGTTGCACAAGTATCTGTTAGATTTAATTCAATACCCGTCGTGGTCTTAGCCAGGAGAGTAGTTGTTTTCTGTGAGGTACTTGCCTTAACAAGCCTACTTAGTAGGTGTATGTGGGAGTAAAGGGTTCATCATCGGTCGGCAACGACTGTTCGTTACATAATAGGTTACTCCCGAAAAACCCGTGTTTCGAATTGTATTTGTTAAATAAAAAAAGTAGCAGGGAATTCTATCATTCCGAACGTTGATAGATGGTTTACGAGCACATCAAAGATCACCATTCAATAAGTTCGGAGACTTCAAGATTTTTCCGAAGCTCAATCCTTCATTGACTCCACTATAAATGCGCAAGGTGACAGTAACTCAAATGTGATATTCTTACAAAAAAACCTCTGAATCTGAAATTGATCCATTTATTTATAACGTTAAGAGTAATTTTCAACAGTGAGATTCAGTGTCTCGTGTACCATAATCCTGTTATGTCTAACTCCGTATCATAAGTCAAATTTCAAATGGCTCGAGGAAGAAAGAAGCACAGTGAAAGATAAATTCAAAAATTAAGTAACACTGTTTTTTATTCATAACAAATGCATATAACACGATTCCTTGTGGTTAACAGAATTACTGAAACAAAAGGTAGCATCATCCATCATGTATCACTTCCCACGTTGATCAAACAAAACCCCTGTTCAGATTGAAATATTTCCCATATTTCGGATTTCCCAGTAGCCCTATCAGTCTCCGTATTGCAATGACTTACGGCATATTATTTTGATGTTACACGGAAACTCAGCCAGCATCAATAAATATTCTATATGATACTCCCGAGGGATTATACATCCCATGACGATTCCATATTCTCTCAACCACTGCATCAAATAGGATTGGTTACTTGGCGGTTCCAACCGAAAGCAATTCTGTATTCGTTAATAATTTAATCACTTTGACGCCGGGAAAAATGGACCAGATTTTTACTTGGATGTTCACTTTTCAGACGATTTTTTTAATTTTCAGTATGTCTTGTTCCCTAAGGAACCGTTACCGGATTGGATGTGCGCCTGGTTAGTTTTTTTTTACTATTCAAAGATTTAGTGTATTCAAAGATTTAGTGTATTCAAATAAAGAACGAGTATAACCCTGAACTGGTATTGTTGGGTCACTTTTGATCCCTAGCGTTTTTTGGCGCATATATTTAGGTAACGAAACTTAATACATTTTCGAGACTGCAGGTATTCCTCGAGAGTTTGACGTACTTGCGAGTGTAGTGTTCACGCGTCAGGTGCCGTTTGCTCTCTGACCGGTACGCACCGTTTGGGTCAAATTTGACCCAACGATACTAGTTGTGTGCCCCGTTCGAAATAGTGTCTCGTGTTCAAAATGATACGTCATCTAACTAACGCCGAGTTGGAAGACATAATAAACAATCTATCTGACTCCAGTGACAACGAAGCACCGCTGCAAACCGAGTTTCAAGAGAGTGACAGTAATTTTAGTGATAGCATTATTCAGAGTTTTGAAAGTGAGACTGCCGTCACTGAACGAGACGAGCCGCCACTGAAAAGACGACGATGTAAAGAGTGTCCATCTACAATTGACAAAAATATTCTACATATTGTACAACATGCAAGAAAACGTTTTGTAAGCATCATTTGCATCAACAAAATTTTTGTAATGAATGTAAAGATTTACATAATTAGTTTTATAGTCTCCTTATTGGTTCCTGAAAAGCTCTCGTTAGAATTGTTTTTTGGCATTTTTGTAATGTTTTTTTCATTGTCCGAGTTTGTTCATGTCATGTTTTTTCTAATCCCACATATTTTCATTGTGTTTATGACAAAAGAAAAATCATTTGACTAAAAACGTTGAATTATGTTTTTTTTTAATGTATATTTTTATTTTCGTGTTTATGTATGGAAATTTGAATAAATTTTGAGTTTATTCCATTTGTAGGTTTGTTTCCTTTAAAATAACAAATTTCAATACAATTGGTAAAAAAAAGTTTAACCTTCCCTCTTAAATTAGGGCTGGGTCAAAATTAACCCAAGAATACCAGTTGTGTAGCCTGGATATCACCATACCAGTTCTGGGATAATCATAAAGGATTATTGCTAGGAAAATTAAACAATCAAACCTAAAATACTCTTATTTCTGGTTACCATTCAAAGAAAGAGACACGAAGCAGCACTCTTATAGGAGTACTAACAGGTTATAATACATAACTTTAACAGTCTATAATACTATTTCAATTTACATCTTGATTTTACAATTGAAATGCTTTGTCGATAAGTTGCTAAACTTCCGACATTAAAGTATATTTTGAATCTGAGTTTGTTATACCTATCACTAATAGGTATAGAAGACAGGGAAATTCGAAGAAAACGAAAAAACAGGGATCAATAATGATAATAATGTTAAGATAAAGTTCGTAAAAAAATCAACTGTGAATAAAATCATCAACTGTGCGTAAAGTAACGCTTTACGCAATGCTAATATATTTTTCAAATAGACAATATTTTGCGTCAGATTGTACTCGGAAGGCATCATTTCATAATACGACTAAAATTGAAAACTTTATTAGATAAAACAGCAATTGCTACAATTTGTCAATAGAGGGTGGCCCACGAAGTTTAGTATAGGGAATATCTCGGAACTCGAAAGTGGTGGAATTTTGGGGTGAATAAAAGCAATTGGTGCAGCTTTCTTTGATATAATGTTACCCAATGAGCTTTTTGTTTTGGGTCACATCAGATTGATCCAAATGAAAACTCTTTTTTCGTACTCCTTTTTACTCTTTTAATTTTTTTGAGTTCTTTTTCTTTGTACTCTTTTTCAAACTCTTTTTTGACTGTTTTTTACACTTGTTGAGGACATTTTTGGGCTATTTTTGGAGTCTCATTTTGAATCTTTTTTGTACTCATCTTGGACGCTTTTTTAGACTTAATTTTAAAATTTTCTTGACTATTTCTTTACTTTTTATCTCTTTTTTGGACTCTTCTTCTTCTTCTTTTAACATTTTTTTTTGTAATAATTCCATTTAGTTTTTTGGCTTCTTATCTTGGCTCATTTTTGGTCAAATTTTGAACTCTTTTTGGACTAATTTTTGAACTCTTTTTTGGACACTTTTTCCAATTTTTTTGTTACATTTTTTAACACTTTTTGGGTTATTTTTAGGACTCTTTTAATTTTGGACACTTTTTATTTTTTTACTTTATTAACTCTATTTTGGACCCTCTTTCATTGGTGCTTTTTTCATTTTGGTCTCTTTTTTACTCTTCTTCTTACTCTTTTTTTTACTCTTTTTGGACTCCTTTTGAAATCTTTTTTACTATTTTTGGGCTCTTCTTTTGGACACCTTCTCTTTTTCGAACTCTTCCTTTACTCTTTTTTGGACTATTTTGTACGAAGGAGTATCATTGTTTTATTTTGGAAAATATTTTGCCTATTTTGAACTCTTCTAATATTCCATGAAATTTCATGCGAATTGAAACATATTGAAATATCCACAAATCTCTGGTTCAATGGAAGATTTTATAGGCGTTATGATTACTCAAACTGCCAGGGCCGTATTAATGGTAACTTACGGCTTAGCAAGAACACTTAGAGCAAATATTACCTTGGTATAACGGGAATCGGTTGGGCCTACGGTTTTGGTATGAAATAATTTTTTCTTCAGCAAATTACCCAGTTTTTGTGTAACTTCGGGAACTTCATTGATTTTTGGTGATTCCCGAAACTGTGGGCAGTATGTTCAAACCATTACACTGTTAGCATAACTATTGGCAATATCCAATAGACTGCAATTTTCTCGGAGAGAAATTTATTCCTTCATCAGATGACATAAAATGACATCAGATTCAAAATTATAAATGGAACACCCTGTATATTTTGGCATTTTTATGTTCCTCCCGATGAAACAATTTCAACAAGCTATCACACTTGTGGTCTAAAACGATCAATTAAAAAAATACAGGTACTTCAATATCATCTGTCCCATGACGTCTGAAACGAGCAATTGCCAAATTATTTAGGTTTAGGGTCACCCTGTGTATTTGGGCAGTCCTATATTTTATGTGATGATTGAAACAAGGCAAAATTAAATTAATCATCCATATTTTATTAAAAATCGTCGAGGAACAAAGGATGTTGAAGTACCTGTATTTCTTGAAATAATCGTTTTAGACCACAAGTGTGATAGTTCGTTGAAATTGTTTCATCGGGAGGAACATAAAAATGCCAAAATATACAAGGTGTTCCATTAAAGATTTTTAATCAGATGTCACGTGACCAAAAACAAAAGGCTCATTGGGTAACATAGTATCAAAAAAATCTGCAATAATTGCTTTAATTCAGAACCCCAAAATTACAATTCTCCACTACCTTCGAGATATTCCCTGTCCAAAACTTTGTGGGACACCCTGTATAGTAACTGTAAAAACTCTCTATGATGCAATTTCGTAAGGAGCTTTTTTGAACTCGGGTGTTTTGTTAAACTCTGCTTCGCCTCATTCAACAAACTTCATGCTCATAAAAAAGTTCCACTTTTCGAACTTGTATTATGAATAACTTTTATGAAACGATCTCAGCCCATATTCAAGATACTAGTCACTCTGAAATAAAGAAAAAACATTTAAAGCAAATTTAAGCATGCATGGGATTACGAATGGGTTGATAATATCTACCGAACATAGAAATAAACTGAGAAATGGTCTAAAGTAAATAAAAATAACCCAACTCTCTTAGAAAATTACAAAGTGAATCGCAACTCTCAAAGTAAATTGATAAATATAACCATAGAAAATAATTAGAAAAATTATTTAGATACAAAATTTTGGAAAGTAGTCAATGAAGCAACAGGGCAGATGGAAAAAAATTATGTCGATGAAATTTATAATAAGAGCAATTATTTTACGAAAGATGGAACTGAAATCGTATCTTCAATGAACAATTTCGTGCTATAAGTATGGAGTTAGCAAACAAAATTGAAAAAACTGAAGAATAATTAAAGTTAAAAGTAGAAATGAATAAGAAAAGTTTGTTTTGGTCTCCTCTTGTTGAAAATGAAATACTCGATATAAATAACTTGAAAATTACTCTTCGCCAGGTCCAGATAACATTAATACAAATTTATTGAAGAAAATAAGAAAAAAAATATTTTGGAACCTTTGAGACGCATTTTCAACCTTTGTTCAACATCAGGAATATTTCCAACAATCCTAATAAGGTGTAATAATACCAATTATAATTCCTAACGGAGGAGACAAATAATTAGTTGACAACTATAGACCGATATCACTATCAATGTTTTTAGGAAAAGTTTCAGAGAAATGCACGAAAAAATCAGTGACATACATTTTTAGGAGGTGAAAATTTTTTATTACCAACACAATATAGGTTCAGAGAAGGAATTTCTACTGAGTATGCTATTTTCAATATCACTCACAATATTAACAAATTTCTTGATATATACAAAAAAATAATCAGCATATTTCTGGATTTAAAAAAAGGATTCCATACTATACATAATACCACATCCAAAAATAGTCAAAAACCTCAGTAGTTATAGAATGAGAGGTATTTGTT
This sequence comes from Chrysolina oricalcia, assembly GCA_944452925.2. Lineage (NCBI taxonomy): Eukaryota > Metazoa > Arthropoda > Insecta > Coleoptera > Chrysomelidae > Chrysolina > Chrysolina oricalcia. The sequence continues at coordinate 19,721,611 of OX101812.2, forward strand.
TCAAACTGTTTGAAAGTTATCTCATGAATAGAGAACAAATAGTAACAGTAAATTATATCAAATGTAATTCAGTAATTATGAAGTGAGACGTACCTCAAGGAACAGTATTAGGACCTATAATGTTTCTATTATGTTTAAATGATCTTTTAAAAACGAATATAAGTGGTAATGTTTACTCGTATGCTGACGATACAGTATATATAAATGAAGGAAATAACTGGACAGATACTGATATAAATGCTGTCGATTTTGAAAAACAATTCAGATCATAACCTTCTTCCACGGAATACAGATGAAACTAAATTTATGATTTTTACTTCTAAACCAAAAACCAACCGAATTTCACAAAAATCGAAATTCATTAATGCAAAAAATATCATCACATTGTGGCTATTCTCTAAATCAGATAAAACTTTAGAAATCAAATACTTGGGAATTTATATCGATTCTTGTATAAAATGGACAACTTTAATTATTGAACTAACGAAAAATCCTTTATAAATTCAGAATTCTACGGATTATATTCGACAGAAAGATGTTCTTCATGTTTTATTACCTACTCTTCATTTCATTCCCTCCGGAGTTTTGAAATTATTGCATCGGGTGGATCATATAATCACGTTATGCAACCAGTCAGATATGTGCACAAATATATAGTTAATATACTTGAAAAATATTTTCGATTTCCTTCTGAAGTTTCATTTAAAAAATATTAAATGTCTACAATGTTGGGATTATCGTGGAAATTACCCTCTACTCCACCCATGGCTGACGTTACGCAAGGAATCAAGATTGTCACTTTTGACAAGTAATATAATTTTGTAAAATTTGTTTTTACGAAACTCCCAGGTTTTCGGAGAAAACCCCTCAAAAGCAGAGCTTGTGCGAGCAAGGGAGATCCGGGACCTACAGTTTAAATAAAAGTGGAATCCGAACCACTTCAGCTCAGTGACACACGAACGGGGATCGAACCCGGACCGTCTGGGTGGAAGCCTCGACCACTTCGCTGTCTCAGATCTGGTATTGCTGTCAAGTATTCTGTATCGTTTCTAACGATTCTTATATTTTTACAACAAGTTTGAGAAAAAATGTGGAGAATTATTTTCTACTTTATCGAACTCTCGTGTGGTATTCGATAGATTATTTTTTGATACCCAATCATAGACACATTCTCTATATGACATTTTTATTCATAACGGTTATCTAAATTCATTTTTCAATTTGCATGCAAACTGATGACAGACGTCAAATCAAAAGTATCAGTTGTTGTCACACAATAAAAACAAAATACCACGAATATTCCCGAGGCAATAATCTACGTAGAAAATTCCCACTATAATAATGTTGTGATTGGTTTGAAAGTACATCATAGTTTTAAATTGATGGTTTTTATTGGTTGCAAGATATGTCGAAAAATAATCTATGAAATTTGGAATTATACAGCTACTTGAATCAAATCCAGAAATTACCACCCAACAAACGGATATTCTTTGAAATTGATGCAGCAACATTGTAGGTATACATACAGTTTTCTTCAAAGAGTCATCATATGGGAAAAACTTTTATTGATGATTTAATTTGAAATCAACTTGTACTTTGAAAACAATGAGTAATGACCTAGTCGGATGTGGTTGCTTGACTTTCGATACCTATCAAAAGTAAAATTGTTCAAAACAATCGCTGATAATGAATAGGCTTATGTATTCGAATTTAAAAAATTTAATAGAGGTTTAATAGAGGTACGAAATTTCTGGAATATGTTTTGTATAACTAGATCTTATATGCGACTAATTTTCAATAACCAATTAACAAAAATAAGTTTTTCTCTAAAATATGAGAATTACTGCTGAAAATTTCTGTTATGTTTGATTTAAAGTTGAAGTATCTTCGAGGATTTAGGATAGAAATTCATTTGAGTGGATTTATTCAGTATTAAAATGATACCAAAAGTCATAATTCGAAATATAATAAAACATCTCCACGTATCTGACCAAAGTTTACGAGTTTTAACGTTACACAAATCTCAAATTTAATTTTCACTAGTCGGGCTATCAAACATTTATGAATTTTGTGAAGTGTGCTATAGAAACAAATGAAATGGGTACTCTATTAAACAAATTAAATATGTTTCAACAAACTCACAAAAAAATATTGTGATTCTCACTCAATAAAGAATTCTAGTGTGTAAGTTAAACAAAATAATTATAAACTTGATTGATAACAAAACACAAATTGTGAGTAATAATTTTCTGATCCCAACTTAACTTTATTTTTCTATCAGTACTCCTCCTATTTCACTACATAGCATGGTTTTTCTGTTTATCAACATGTTGTACTGCATTTCTGATGAACTGTGGCAGAAATATTCAGCAGTAATTCTCATTTTCTAGGGAAAAACATATTTATGTTGATGATTTGTAATTGGAAGTTAGTCGCATATTAGATCTACTGGTATAAAACAGTTTTGTCGAAATTATGAATTTTTTATTGTTCCAGAAATTTTGTAATTATCCGAAAAATGGCAAAAATTGAAAGTTGCTAGAACGTTCAAATTTCTGACCTATGTGTTCAATCAGAATAGAAACAAGTTTTTTAGTTGACAATTTAAAAAAAAATTCTAATGAATAAATCTATTTTCAGCGATTATATTGAAAAAAATATTACTTTTGACAGGTAGCTAAAGTCACGTGACCACATTCGAGTAGTTCATCTCTTATGTCTCATTAATATTGCTCGTGGTAAACATTAAAAAATGATAGAATAATTATTGCTAGAATAAACCAACACTTATTTTTTTCCCAAAGAATATACAAATTCCCTTCAGTTCACACAAATATCTCAGAATTCCTAAAATGAAATTCAAGGACACAACATGACAAGAAAACACGACGATACATCATCTTCCTGGTAACGATAAATTCACAACGCCCTGTACGATTTCATTCAGCCAATAGCCCGTGATTCAATAAAACGTCATACTTCCCCAAAGTAGCAAACACTGGCAACGCGGTAACCCCACTTAACAGTTTCCTATTCATTGTGCGTAAATAAAACTCAAACTCGGCGGGCAAACAATGATAATCGATAACGATATCCTGATACGAGTCTTAGTTCAGTTGTTAACAAATGAAGGGAGCCCATATGTGAGACAATACTCACAGGTTTCCCTATGCCACTCTTCGGAGTCAGTGGCGTGACGTTGGGTGTTGGAAATATGAAAAGAAATTACCAAGGGCAGTTTTGGTACACTTCGACCACGTTTTTCTAATAAATAATTATGTTGGATTCTCACAGAGACCTAAAAGTTTGCAAGAGAGTAAAAAATAAATTAAACAAATAATTCCAACAAAGTGGATATAAGGGGCAAATATTGAAAGAAATCTAGTAATTATCTGGCTAATAATGTGATGGGCATTGGATTACTTCAGAGATATGTTTGTGCAATGTTCCCTTAGAAACAATTATTGTGTGTGCTTCTAGTAATCGATATGATCAATTATTATAATTATTTCTCTCTATTGACCTCAACAAACGTAAATATTATAATAGGGACCTATATCTGTAACTAATAAAATAGACAACAAAATTTCAAGTTCAAAATGTCAGTGTAAAAAAGCATAATTCCAATAAGTATTTATTTAAATGTAATTTGAAACGATTTTTTCGTATGATATTTTTAATATTATTTGGTATTTTATTGAACATCAAAATTCCATTGAATTAGATTTTTTACAATGTTTTCCTTTATTCTATGCGTGGTGAGACTATTTGATTGTCTAGTTTGATGATTATGAATAGTATCGGTTGAATGAAATTTCTGGAATTCCTATAGTACTCCTAGTATTAATAACAGAGTGTGTGATATACATATTTTCAATTTGTCCAACGAATTGATATCCAAAAGATTGTTAGGAGCATATAAATGGGATGCAGATTCAATGAATGATCATTTGAAAATGTATTTGATAATTCTTTTGTGAAGATTTAAGTGGACGCAAGATAGTGGAACTAACAGTTCCCCATACTGATATTAAATATTATAATTTTGAATACATTAAATTGAAATATATTATTTTTAGATATATCAAAGGAATGTGATATCGAATTTTGAACAAAATACCAGTTATAAGAGATATGTTTTTTTGAATATGTTCAATACGGCTTTTTCGAGAAAGTTGTTCATCAAGTTGTACCAAATATTTTGTTACATCTGAGTATTCTATGTTTTGAATACTAATGAGTTTGTGCTATGTCAGGATTTTTATTCATCAATATTCATAGTCACCTTATGATTGTTCAACCAAAGCGAAATTATTCGTAAACCAGCTGGAATATTTTCTCATTTTATTGTAATTTTTCCCAAAATGAATCAATGATGTGTAATCCGCACATAATTTGAGCTCATCATGCAAATTGAGTTTGTATATTGAATTGAAATATAAGAAAAATAATATTGGTCCAAGAATTGTACCTTGTTATATTTCCTCTCAAACTTTTTCCATACCCTAACGATATGCTTCTATTGTTTTCTACCAGATAAATAATTTTAGAACCACTTATGTACAGGACTTTTAATTCCGATGTTGAATAATTTTCTCAATAATATTCCGTTAGATCCAGTGATAACAACTTTGGAGGTTTTTATCTAGGTTTAGTTGAATTTTTGTAATCAAATCCAACACGGCTCACAGTGTCACTTGATTTTCGGTAACCATACAGTCCATTATGCAAAAAAAAATTACTTGTCGTTTCATGATTTTCTCAATGATTTGATACTGATATACCTAGGTCAAAAATTACTTAAAATTTTTGGATTCGATTAGCAGCGATTACTTGTAAATCGGTTTCGAGGTTGTTGTCGACTTTGTTGTATTTATTCCGTCCATTTCTACAGTCCGTACATAAAGTAAGGAATAAATTCATTATTTTTTAATGTAAAGATATTTCGGAATAATCCTCGGACAGGTCGATTTTCTTTTCAGATGGGCCAATTTTTGAACCCCACCCAAAATATATAGGGTTATCCGCAATTGAGTAAAAATGACTTTGGTTATATTTTTAAATTGGATACCCAGTATATTTGGTTAGAGATCGTCATTACGAATCCAGTGATACCAAGTTCGATGGGATTATGTCAAACGGCTGCGGAGATATGGCCAAAAAACTTCTCCATATACCCAATGAGTGCGACAGAGACTTTTAACCTTCTGAATCGTGTGGAGTCTCGCAGTCATACTCATTAGACATACAAGGAAGTTTTTTGGCCATATCTCCGCAGCCGTTTGACATAATCCCATCAAACTTGGTATCACTGGATTCGTAATCACTATCCCTAACCAAATAAGGAAAAATATACTGGGTGTCCAATTTAAAAATATCACCAAAGTCATTTTTACTCAATTGCGGATAACCCTATATGTTTTGGGTGGGGTTCAAAAATTGGCCCATCGGAAAAGAAAATCGACCTGTCCGAGGATTTTTCCGAAATATCTTTACATTCAGAAATAATTAATTTATTCCTTATTTTATGTACACACTGTATAATAGTTCCGGTAATTTTTTCGGTATTCGCCCTAATCCTCTTTTGAAATAATACACATGTGAGAGTCGAACGCTATACTGAGGTCGCCAAATTCTCAGTCGAAAAATTCGCCTCTGTCTACAATCAACGAAGTTTTATTACAAAGTGAGTGATATGATGGTATTGTTAAACTTTCATTTTTTGAATTATGTATCTTATAGGGAAAATAATTATGAGACGTGAGGAAAGTTTGACATTTTGTCTCTGTTAACACATATGTTTGTTGTGCTGTTTCACTCACACATAGTTGGAATGTCAATTATCGTACATGTTGACATAATTGTTGTAAAATTCTTTTGGTCAATATAGTTATTTTTCGAATCAAAACACGAATTTTATACACAACATATACAAAAAACAATTTTTGTACAACTGTGAATATGAATTCACATCGTCTGAAATATATTAGAAATAAATACTTCCAATACATCTTGACGTGGTTTTTTGTCCCGATACGTTATCGGATATTATCGGATATTATTCAAAGTTTTCAGTAAAATCGTATTCAAAAATGTTTTCTGTCTGAAAAAAATAAGTCCAAAGTAACTAAATAATACTTCTTCTTTTCTATACATGTAATCTTTAATGTTATCACTACACAGCATCCAGTGGTCTTTCTGTATCGTTACTATAGAAACGGTTTGTTGGCACGCCGCTTGTTTGACTGTTTGACTGTGTTTGCTCGTAGTGACTTCAATTTCAAGTTATTTTCAAGAAGGTGGATGTTGATTATGATAGTGGTAGTGATACCTCATCTGATATATCTGAGAAAGCAAATGCAATAGTATCTAATATGTTACCGGCCAAATCCAAGTTAATTTATGGGAAAACATATGACCAATTTCATGAATGGTGCGACAAGAAATATGTAAAAATGGTTTCTGAAAATGTGCTGATATGATATTTTGAGAAAAAATCAAAAATTATAAAACCTCCTACTATATGGAGTGTCTACTCAATGTTGAAAAGTACATTGAATGTTAAGGAAAATATTGATATATGGAAGTTTTCAAAATGGGTCCCGCTCAGAGTCGGATACCGAAGAAAGAAATTTAAAGTTTTATCAAGGGATGATATGAATGAATTCATTAAAGATGCTGATAACGAAACAAATTCACTTTATATGGTACAGATATAATCATAATTTTGTAAGATTAGTAGTAATTTCAATATTTTTTATTTGTGGTTGTCCTAATTTCGGGTATCATCGGAGCTTGTCGCCGTAAAGAATTATTTTATATAACTATTGATGCCATCGAAGATGCTGGATCTATATTGATTGTTGAAATACCTGATATGAAGACCTTTCGCGCAAGAACGTTTAGTGTTCCAAATTCTGATTATATTGTGGTAAATTAAAGTATAGCGCACTATGACCGCCTCATACAAAAAGTAACAGATTATTTTCGAGAAGAAACTGTATTAACCAACATATGGGGATAATTAAAATAGGAGAAATTTCCAGCACGATTGCAAAATGGCTTGGAAAAGACATGTATAAGAACTACACAGGTCACTGTTTCAGAAAAAGCTCTGTAACTCTTCTGGTTAATGCAGGAGGCAACATTACATCCATGAAATGTCACGGTGGCTGGAAATTTGCCTCAGTAGCAGAAAAAATATATACGAGGATATATTGAAAAATTCTTAGCCTACTATAGAACCAAACAAAATTTCAATGTCAAAATATTTTTTTACTCAACATATTCTCCTCTTAATTGGATACATTTATTACAGCGAACCTGCAACGTCTCTAGACCTTTCAAAAAAAATGTTTCTTCTCGCTCTGCAAACTAGACCTCCACAGCTTTCATTACCTCCTCGTTGGAAGAAAATTTACGACCTTTCAAACTTTTTTTCAGTTGAGGAAAGTCAGTAATGTCGTATAGTAATCTCCAGTTATTGTTCTACCCTTATCCAAAAAATCAATCATGATTACTCCATGGCAATCCCAAAAAACTGAAGCAAGAACTTTTCCAGCAGATTTTTGGACACGAAACTTCTAATGTCTTGGAGAACCGGAGTGTCGCCATTCCATCGATTGTTGCTTTGTTTCTAGATCGTAGAAATGTATCCAAGTCTCATCCACACTACCAATTCGGTATGAGAAGTCTACATCGTTTTCAGATCGAGCACAGATCGAACGCGATGCTACTACCCTTGCACGCTTTTGGTCACCATTCAAACATTTGGGGATCCATATTGCAGCAATTTTTCTCATGTCCAAATTGACGTGAACTATATGATGAACGCGTTCGTATGAAATATTCAGTGCTTCAGATAGTCGTTTTAGCCCAATTCGACGGTCTGTTAAAATCATGTCATGAACTGCATCGATATTTTCGTGGGCTGACACAGATACTGGCCTTCCCGATCGGTCATCATCTTCAATGGAAAATTCACCTCTTTTGAAGCTTGCAGTCCAATTTTTCATGTTCGCATACGAAGGACATTAACCCTTTTAAATACAGGTACTTGATGATGGCTCGATACTCCAATTTTTCGATTTTCACAATTTCACAATGGTTTACTTTTTTGATGTCAAAATTTACACTGACACTTCTGATAAATTATTATTCGTTGCTACGGTAACGCAATATTTTGTTTATGCAGGGAACTGGTCTATGCTAACTAGATATCAATACATCCTCGTAGAAGATAGTTTGAATAACAAAACTGCGATTTCTAACAAAATATTGAATTTTCTAACTCCATCCAAACAAATTAAAATATCTGATATTATGATGAATAATCAATTGATAATTATTAACTCTTAAAAATAAATCCTTCAAAAATTAATATTTCATGTTTATTTTGTGAATTATTCTTGCAGTGAAAAAAAGGACTTCCTTTAACGGTGACAAAAGGATTCTTTTTCACGGTGAAAAATCGTAAACATTTACGCATAAATAGACATGCAGAAATGTCAAGTTTTTTTGGCAGTTGTACAAAAAAGACTTTTTCTCCATCCGCATTTGTCCTAAAATTCACCCCCTCCAAGCTATAAATAGACATCACAAGTTGGAAGATCGTTAAAAAATGTAACTTCTCACATGGATTTTTCAGTTATATGGAGTTCTAACATTCGAATTATCAAGAAATATTGATTTTTTGAAGTGGCTGCGGTATATTTATTGAATTAGACAACATGCAAATCTAACATTTATAGCAGTAATATAGCTTAGATGTAACTCAAAATAAAGCATCAAATAACCTATGACCAACAATACGACGGCGTACTGGTACCACGACGGAAATTAAAAAATCTGTCAAACGACACACTTAATCTGTCAATTAACACATTAAATCTGTCAATTGACACATTTAATCTGTCAATTGACACATTTATAATCTGTCAATTGACACCTTTATAATCTGTCAATTGACACATTCAATCTGTCAATTGACACATTTGATCTATCAACTGACACATCTTATATGAGGTGATTGGAGCATATCCATGATGAAAATTGTTAAAATTGTTATTTCCATTTGCACTCCTACGCCGAACTACCATAAGTCTCCGAGAGACTTGTGCAAGCTAGGGAAGACGCAAACCCCACCTTTTAACGTGTGATGCCGTGCATGAGACCGATGACCATGCTGGGAATTGCTCCCAGGACCCAATGCTTGAGAGGCGAATGCTCTACCAGAACGACCACCATGGAGTGGGTAGTTTGAACCATCTCATCCATAGGTACTTTTCGATTGGGTTGAGCAATAACGAAATTTTACTATTTTTGGAATTTGAAAACACCATCACGCGTGTTTTCATTCCAAACACCATCAATTGACAGATTATAAATGTGTCAATTGACAGGTCAAATGTGTCAATTGACAGATTATAAATGTGTCAATTGACAGATTATAAATGTGTCAATTTACAGATTGAATGTGGCAATTGACAGATTATAAATGTGTCAATTGACAGATCAAATGTGTCAATTGACAGATTATAAATGTGTCAATTGACAGATTATAAATGTGTCAATTTACAGATTGAATGTGGCAATTGACAGATTATAGATGTGTCGATTGACAGATTATATGTGTCAATTGACAGATTAAATATGTCAATTGACAGAATAAATGTGTCAACTGACAGATTAAATGTTTTATTTGACAGATTTTTTTATTTTCGCCGTGGCACCAATACGCCGTCGTATAACAATTAAAATTATTAAGCTGACTCGGAAAATTTTTATTTGACATCTTATTTTCCCTCGCTTCTGCAAAAGTAAGTTAGGTGGATTTGCTTGAAACCGAATATCGTGCTATATCAAATTATTCATATATTATAGCACAAGACCTATGAATTTAATCAATTTAATTTCGAAATATTTTGAGTTTGATTTTGCTTGAAAAATAGTTGAGGGTACAATAATTTAATGAAAAGGTGAGAACGCGAAGCGTTTGAGGCAAAAAATATTTTGAGAGTACAATTTATATTTATCGGTCGAGTGGTTTACAGTTACATTATTTCCTGAGTAAAGCCAACGATAAAGAATTTTATTCACAATAAAATTTGAAATTTTCTGACAATTTTTTTGCAAACCACAAATTCTAAATTCAAAATTTTTGGTCATCCCAAAAATATGCATTGAAGTAGACCTTATGGCAAATTTTCATGTACAAACATTTCAAATTCTGACGTATCTTCATCGCCTTATGTCGAAATAATTGTACAAGAATTCCATCATATATGGAATTTTTATTGATAAAAAACAATATTGGATCATCCAAACCATTGAGATATTAGTGTATTTGTACAAAAAGTTGGCAAAAATTGTGAGAATGAGTGATAAACAACAAAATGAAGAACAGTATGAAGGACAAAAATTCAACCGCGGTTAAACAGGTCATGTGATTTGACAAGTTATCTAAACAGAATTCATTAAAAAAGTGGTGTAATTGTAATAAAATACTCGTTTTATACAAAGGCTAGTACGACAAACTTCACAATTACATTTTAAATAGCAGACACATTTTGATCGAAAAGGTAATGTTTCATTTTTCCCAAAATTTTAGGACTGAAATTAATGATTTGAACGTATCCACAGCCCTCTGGATTTCAAAATAAAACAAATTTTGGTAACAAAATCTGATAGATGATTGAATTCAGAATGTCGAATGGACTGAAAACATTCTAGGTGTCCCATTTGAATATCCAAAGTTAATATCACTTCCGGTAAAACTGGAAGTTGCCTGATTCTGAGTCACTTGTCAAAAAATGCAGTTCCATTTCCATATGTTGTATACGGACCCTCCAAAATTTGTTTCTAAATGTTCAAAAACAAAAAGTTACATAGGTTAGAGCCACCTTCCGCGGACACTCGGTATAGTAAAATTGAATTGCTTCCATAAAATTTAATTAATTTGACTGTGTAGGGTGGAGAATGAAGATCAATATTTAGCTAATGAGCGATCTTGCGCGAATGCTTCTCATATACTCATTATCTTCCTCTAAACTAAAGTATGTGGATTGAAAAATTTCAATATGAAAGAAAGTTCTGAGAGGACAATTTATTTTCAATCTTTCAATCATCCACGAAATCATTCTTCGGAGTGAATAAATTGGGGTGAGAACGATCTTGTGACCCGTTTTACAGATCTAATAGTAACACAAAAAGTGCTCCGAAGCTAATCGCCCTATCCCTTTCGATATATTAGGAACGTCCCTGCTTCGATAACCCCTGATAAGTGAATCCCCCGTTCCGAGTTGATTACCGAGGCCAGACTGGCTTTGTTCCGTTGCTAGTCCTCGATTACAACTACATTCATAATTGTTTTAAAATTAAAACACAAAATACGTGTCCCACAACTTACGTGAACAATGAAATGTTCACCGTTATTGGCTGGAGGATTGTCTAGATAATTGCCTGAATTGATGTCGTTGAAAACAGTATTAAAAATTTGTTTTTAAAAAGTAGCACTGGTAGCGTTTTGATTGCAACAGAAACGTATATTCGATTGATACCATATTTTTCACATATCAGTTTTAATCATGATCTCTCTGTATGAAGATGAGAATGTGATTATACAGCTGACACCACCAATATTCAAGAAAATGATAAAAATGGAAATTATGAGTATAGATCTACTTGGAGTCAAGGTATGTGCATATTCGGCCACGTAGCAAAACAGTGTAAAGAAGCAAAGGGGAGATGCCTCAGATGCGGGGGAGATCACTAGAGCACCACATGCGAGACGCAATCAAACTGCATCAATTGTGAGACCCTCAGGATAACACTACGAGGACACGCCAATTGTCCAATCTACGCGAAAACTGAAGCTGACAAGGAACTACATTAATTATAGCAATGCTTAATACACGAGCCAATAGACAACAAACACCACGAAGTCGCATGAGTTTCATACAAGTCAACATTGGAAAAGGTAGAGCCGCAACAGAGCAACTACAACAAAAAATAAAATAAATTAAAATAGCGCTCATACAAGATATCGACAAAAAAACACACACAGACACTTTACAGACAAAATGAAAACTCCAAAACAGAAATACTAGTGAGCTAAGAGATCAAACAGGTCATACACGTCACCGAGCTCACCAATGAAAACGTCACCGCAATACAAACAGGACAAGATACAAACAAAATAACAATAATAAATATCACCGACGTACCAGGGGGACAGAACAAGAAGAGATCCGTACACATAGAAGAAACAATAAACAAACTCAAAGGAGCAATAATTATCGCAGGGGATCTGAACGCTGAGAACACATACGAAACGGACGAGAGAGGAGAACAGAACTATGGAATGGACAGTAGCACAAGGTTTCATGATTGAAAACAACAGGATAAGCCCGGCATACACCTGCAATACTGACCAAAAACGTAAACATGACAAACTGGACCGTACAAGAGGAGGACCACCGATATTCAACATATGAAATGAGGCACGTCGAAATACACAGCAATAAAACTAAAATACAATACAACGTTAAAAAGGCAAATTGGACGAAATTCACCAACATCCTCAAGAGCTACACACTTCTAACCACAGAAGTCCTCGAAGCCAAAGCGGCGCACATACAGGAAGCATGCGAAAAAGCCTGCGCAGAAGCGATACTAACCAGGAAGAAAATAAACAAGCCAAACCAAATATGGTGGAAAGAAGAATTGAACAAAATGAGGAAAAACACTAACAGAACGAGGAGACAATAACAACAAGATAAACAAGACCAAAACAAAAAAGAAATCCACCACACTGAGAAAAGAAGAAACAAAAATACCACCAAAGAAACTGAAAAAACTTCAATATAAAACTACATAACGCTAAACTGCCAAAATGACCCATGGGGACTAGCATACAAAATACTCAGAAGGAACAAAAAACAAAACACACAGATGAACACAATACAAAGAACAGACGGGACATGGGCAGAAACGGAAGACCAAATACAAGAAGAATTGATAAAGACATACTTCCCAATAGACGCAGCAGACGAGCCCGAACACACCAGCATCAGACAGGAAAACAGGACACAAATAAGACAAGCACCAAACGACCCCGAATTCACGATAGAGGAGCTCCAGAACATTGCTAACAACCTAAAGCACAACAAAGCTGCAGCCGAAGATGGAATCCTTAATGAGGCAGCCAAACTAATCGTAGAGACAATACGAACAACACCCATAAAGATATACAACGAAGCACTTACACTTGGCAAGTTCCCAAAAACCTGGAAAACATCCACCATAATATCGATACCGAAAAAGGGAAAGGGTCATAGACCAATATCATTACAACCGACACTAGGAAAACTCGTCGACAAGTTAATAACACAAAGAGTAACTTACTTTCTAGATACACACCACAACATAAACGAACGACAACATGGATTCCGGAAAAACAGAAGCACAAGCGACGCCATACAAAAATTGATGAACAACATCAACAACAAGGGCAAAAAACTTATCACCCATAGCAAGTCATCACACTTGACATAACGAATGCGTTCAATTCCGCATGGATACCCAACATCCAAAACACAATGCAAAAACTGAAAACATGGAAAATATATGCATTGACTTCCTTACGCGCAGGACAATAAACAGCGGCAACATCGCAACAACAGAAAGAGGATGCCCGCAAGGATCAAGCCTGGGACCAATACTGTGGACAGCAATAATCTAGAACTGGTTCCAGACGGTGGACAAGGCAATGAACAAAGACATACTAATCAAAATACAAGCCATTGCAGACGATCAGATGATAGTAATAGCCGGCAGGACGCTCAGACAAATAGAAAGTAGATGGCAGCAAATGTGAGGCGCATGCAAAGAATGAGCAGCAAGAAATAAATTGGAATATAACAAAGGGAAAACGTAATCCATGTACGTTTAAGGTACAACCAAGACACAACCCCCGGAGATCAAAATGGATGCACAAATCACACCAAACAAGTTAAACAAAAAATACTCAGGACTTACTATCGATAGAAAGATGCTGCGGATAGACCACATAAAAACAATCAGATACGAAATACAGGAAATCTCGAATTAACTCTTCGTGGTGGCTGGAAGGGAATGGGGAATAGATAGAGAGATTCTCAAGGTGACCTACGAGAAAGCTAATATTATACGCCGCACAAATTTGAGGACACAGAGCGAGGGGAAATAGAATAGAAAAACACCTGAAGGCAACCGAAAGACCATTCTCTCTAGGAAAGTATACCTACCAATCCCAAACATACAGAACCGTAATAGAACCACAAGAATACAACACACACATACATATACACAGACAGCTCGGTCAGCGAAAACAAAAGACCACAGCAATTGGGAAGAAAAAAAAGGGTCACAAATGGAGAGGACACCCACAGCATCGAACTGGCAGCGATACTAGAAGTAATAAGAGAAATGAGTATACGGGACGGATCACAAAAATTCACACGGACTCAATAAGATGGATAGATAACCAGAAGAATAAAAATAGCACGAACCCACACATCATCTATATCCACAAGACAACGCAAGACAAATACGACAGGGGCCAAATAATACAGATTGCACACGCAAACAGAAGGAACCAGGGAATCAAGAAAGCAGACAACATCGCTAGGGCTCACACCACGGACGAAGAACTACAAAATATTCTCAAAAACAAAAAAATAAATGAACAAGGCCAAAAGGCATGGGACACATCAAAAACAGGTAGGACAGCGTACAAAATCTTCCCCACAGTAGGCAGAACAAGACTAGCTCTAAACTGGAAAACGATACAGCTGGTCGTAGGACATGGAAACTGTCAAGAGAAACAAATGGCCAATTGGAATGCGGACAAGAAGAGGACATCGTACAGTGTATAATAGACAACTGTACGCTAACACCAAGAACAGAGGCAAGGAGAGAAATGACAACATTTCTAACACAAACAAACCACACATACCCACCAAATTTCACCAATATACAAATCATCAAGAGGCATAAGATGTCCGGAGGACTGCTCACTGCTAAAATCCTATACAATAGGAAAGTTGGGTCGAAAATCCATCAGAAAACAACTACTTTCCTGGCTAATGCCACGACGAACATTGAATTACATCTGATGAAATTTCCGTGCAGAGTTCCTACAAGGTTCTCTCTGCAATTGCTTGGTTGCATGGGGATGTTCATCGAAACATTCGGACCACCTATATATCGATTTCGGAGTGTTGCTCCTCATCAGTATAGGGTAGGTCTAGCAGTCAATAACTAATGACTGCAACGAATGAATCGACGACCAAACCCATTTACAGACCGAAACTGAGATCGCGCCCGCACAGTGGATTAATTCCAAACTGCGAGCGCCATCTCAGTGCCGGAAGCCCAACCAAAGCAATACCCATGACCACGATCGTCAAGACCGTATATAAACAGAAAAGAAAACTGTAGGTCACAATGAGCTTATGACAAGAGGCATAAGATGTCCGGAGGACTGCTCACTGCTAAAATCCTATACAACTTTCCTATTGTATAGGATTTTAGCAGTGAGCAGTCCTCCGGACATCTTATGCCTCTTGTCATAAGCTCATTGTGACCTACAGTTTTCTTTTCTGTTTATATACGGTCTTGACGATCGTGGTCATGGGTATTGCTTTGGTTGGGCTTCCGGCACTGAGATGGCGCTCGCAGTTTGGAATTAATCCACTGTGCGGGCGCGATCTCAGTTTCGGTCTGTAAATGGGTTTGGTCGTCGATTCATTCGTTGCAGTCATTAGTTATTGACTGCTAGACCTACCCTATACTGATGAGGAGCAACACTCCGAAATCGATATATAGGTGGTCCGAATGTTTCGATGAACATTCCCATGCAACCAAGCAATTGCAGAGAGAACCTTGTAGGAACTCTGCACGGAAATTTCATCAGATGTAATTCAATGTTCGTCGTGGCATTAGCCAGGAAAGTAGTTGTTTTCTGATGGATTTTCGACCCAACTTTCCTATTGTATAGGATTTTAGCAGTGAGCAGTCCTCCGGACATCTTATGCCTCTTGTCATAAGCTCATTGTGACCTACAGTTTTCTTTTCTGTTTATATACGGTCTTGACGATCGTGGTCATGGGTATTGCTTTGGTTGGGCTTCCGGCACTGAGATGGCGCTCGCAGTTTGGAATTAATCCACTGTGCGGGCGCGATCTCAGTTTCGGTCTGTAAATGGGTTTGGTCGTCGATTCATTCGTTGCAGTCATTAGTTATTGACTGCTAGACCTACCCTATACTGATGAGGAGCAACACTCCGAAATCGATATATAGGTGGTCCGAATGTTTCGATGAACATTCCCATGCAACCAAGCAATTGCAGAGAGAACCTTGTAGGAACTCTGCACGGAAATTTCATCAGATGTAATTCAATGTTCGTCGTGGCATTAGCCAGGAAAGTAGTTGTTTTCTGATGGATTTTCGACCCAACTTTCCTATTGTATAGGATTTTAGCAGTGAGCAGTCCTCCGGACATCTTATGCCTCTTGTCATAAGCTCATTGTGACCTACAGTTTTCTTTTCTGTTTATATACGGTCTTGACGATCGTGGTCATGGGTATTGCTTTGGTTGGGCTTCCGGCACTGAGATGGCGCTCGCAGTTTGGAATTAATCCACTGTGCGGGCGCGATCTCAGTTTCGGTCTGTAAATGGGTTTGGTCGTCGATTCATTCGTTGCAGTCATTAGTTATTGACTGCTAGACCTACCCTATACTGATGAGGAGCAACACTCCGAAATCGATATATAGGTGGTCCGAATGTTTCGATGAACATTCCCATGCAACCAAGCAATTGCAGAGAGAACCTTGTAGGAACTCTGCACGGAAATTTCATCAGATGTAATTCAATGTTCGTCGTGGCATTAGCCAGGAAAGTAGTTGTTTTCTGATGGATTTTCGACCCAACTTTCCTATTGTATAGGATTTTAGCAGTGAGCAGTCCTCCGGACATCTTATGCCTCTTGTCATAAGCTCATTGTGACCTACAGTTTTCTTTTCTGTTTATATACGGTCTTGACGATCGTGGTCATGGGTATTGCTTTGGTTGGGCTTCCGGCACTGAGATGGCGCTCGCAGTTTGGAATTAATCCACTGTGCGGGCGCGATCTCAGTTTCGGTCTGTAAATGGGTTTGGTCGTCGATTCATTCGTTGCAGTCATTAGTTATTGACTGCTAGACCTACCCTATACTGATGAGGAGCAACACTCCGAAATCGATATATAGGTGGTCCGAATGTTTCGATGAACATTCCCATGCAACCAAGCAATTGCAGAGAGAACCTTGTAGGAACTCTGCACGGAAATTTCATCAGATGTAATTCAATGTTCGTCGTGGCATTAGCCAGGAAAGTAGTTGTTTTCTGATGGATTTTCGACCCAACTTTCCTATTGTATAGGATTTCAGCAGTGAGCAGTCCTCCGGACATCTTATGCCTCTTGTCATAAGCTCATTGTGACCTACAGTTTTCTTTTCTGTTTATATACGGTCTTGACGATCGTGGTCATGGGTATTGCTTTGGTTGGGCTTCCGGCACTGAGATGGCGCTCGCAGTTTGGAATTAATCCACTGTGCGGGCGCGATCTCAGTTTCGGTCTGTAAATGGGTTTGGTCGTCGATTCATTCGTTGCAGTCATTAGTTATTGACTGCTAGACCTACCCTATACTGATGAGGAGCAACACTCCGAAATCGATATATAGGTGGTCCGAATGTTTCGATGAACATTCCCATGCAACCAAGCAATTGCAGAGAGAACCTTGTAGGAACTCTGCACGGAAATTTCATCAGATGTAATTCAATGTTCGTCGTGGCATTAGCCAGGAAAGTAGTTGTTTTCTGATGGATTTTCGACCCAACTTTCCTATTGTATAGGATTTTAGCAGTGAGCAGTCCTCCGGACATCTTATGCCTCTTGTCATAAGCTCATTGTGACCTACAGTTTTCTTTTCTGTTTATATACGGTCTTGACGATCGTGGTCATGGGTATTGCTTTGGTTGGGCTTCCGGCACTGAGATGGCGCTCGCAGTTTGGAATTAATCCACTGTGCGGGCGCGATCTCAGTTTCGGTCTGTAAATGGGTTTGGTCGTCGATTCATTCGTTGCAGTCATTAGTTATTGACTGCTAGACCTACCCTATACTGATGAGGAGCAACACTCCGAAATCGATATATAGGTGGTCCGAATGTTTCGATGAACATTCCCATGCAACCAAGCAATTGCAGAGAGAACCTTGTAGGAACTCTGCACGGAAATTTCATCAGATGTAATTCAATGTTCGTCGTGGCATTAGCCAGGAAAGTAGTTGTTTTCTGATGGATTTTCGACCCAACTTTCCTATTGTATAGGATTTTAGCAGTGAGCAGTCCTCCGGACATCTTATGCCTCTTGTCATAAGCTCATTGTGACCTACAGTTTTCTTTTCTGTATACAAATCATCGACAAAAAAAACATAGAACACATAAACAGATGGGAAGAGCAAATGATATTCGATGATATCCAATAACTGAACTCATGTGACTACGAAATGGCACAATGGCATATTCTTCAATCAACCGAGCAATAAGGAAAAATAAAATAAAACAATTCGCCTTCAAAAAAAATCAAATTTTACAAACAAAAAGTACACAGAGATTCTTATACAAGCTAATTTTTGGAGTGCGGAGATGGGATGGGTTTCTTTGTCAGTGGTCATCGCCAGATGGATGGTAGTATCAGGCCTCATACCTAACGGGAGGTAGGCCTACCGATGCTCCGTAAAGGGGTCCGGTGGAACATATTGTATGAAGATCCCAATAATTCCATCGAGGAAGCAAAAATTTAAACATCAAGGTGATGTGAATCTAAGGTTATGATTTTTGGGACAAAGAATCTCCGCATGATATTAAAATAACCATTGATAATGAACCACTTGCTATAGTGGAACATACAAAAAATCTTGGTGTGGATATAGATTCTAACTTAAGGTTTGAAAAAAACATAAATAAGTTAATTCAAAGAGCATATTTATCTCTGAAAACTTTATATGGCTCTAGGAATTAGCTATCATCAAACTTAAAATTACTATTATGCGAGTCGATAGTATTATCAATATTTAATTTTGGTGATTGTCTTTATGGTCCTAATCTTACTCAAAAATATATTTCAAAAATACAAAAAGTACAAAATTCCTGTTTGAGACTTGTATACGGTGTACGCAATCGTGAGTGGATTTCTGCTAAATTGACACCAGCTGGTCGGTTGAACATGGAGAAGAGGAGATTCCTTCATTCCGCATGTCTATTTCATAAAATTATTTTGTGCAAAAAACCATGTTACCTATACAGAAAAATTACTTTTCGTTCGGATATCCACAATTTGAACATAAGGTTCAGGGGTACCCTGACGCCTCCAAAATTCAGAACTGAATTATTCAAACGTTCATTCACATATCATATATGTCATATATATAACTGCATACCAAAAGAATTTAAAACACTTTCATTGGAAAATTTCAAATCCAAACTCAAGACATACATTTTTTCCCGGCAATAGAAGATCTTGTTTATATCAATCTGATATTTCATCATTCATCCACGGAAGGTTTCAACGATCAAATACTACAAATACTAAAAATACTAATAAGCAATACTAAAAATGTGCTGAGTACGTGATAATATCATCTAATGTTACATTTTTTTTCTTCTAAGTGCAGTACGTTCAGGGTTGAGTGGAAGAAAAATTTATTATCTAATCTCCAAATGAATTGAATTCCGCCCTTTTCTTTCGAAAGCTGTCGCTGTAAAAACAATTGTATGTATCATTTGAAAGAAATAAAGATGTTAATTATTATGATTAATTATTATTATGTAGGCATAATACTGAACTTTCCAATTTCTTTTCTTGTCTCAGAGAACACAAAAATGTTTTATAGTGCAACTGTCTCGATTTTGGCACTAGTGTTAAAAATACTTTCAATAGTAGTGTTAAAAGTAAAATGACAGATGAGATGATGGATACTCAATAATATAAATCTCTCCAATAGAAACAATTCAATCAGGAATTATTTATAAACTTCCACATGTATTTGGCTGTTTGAGCAATTGGTAATATGAATTCCCTGTGATGTTACTGACAAAGGATTCACTCCAACTGTAGAAGGTTCTTCATCGCTAACTAATGATGGTGCTATTGAAGTGGGATGGACTAGAAATTTTATCAGGAAACATTTTATCAGAGGTTCTATTTCTATTTTCAATGGACTCCTCGATGTAACCCTCAGGTACAGTTGAGGACTTTCGTTTTAATGTAGCCAAACTTGCACCTGAATTCGCTAACAGAGATGCTGAAGATCTTCAGAAATTCAGCAATATTGGAAGGCATTTTCCCAAAAGTGTTTAATCCAACTGGTTGAACAGTGCTGCATTATTTATTAGAGTTATTCAGGAAAAACCGACGGTGAGTAAGAGAAGTTGGACGTAATAAGGCATTTTCACGGTAATGATTCACGTAGTGACCACCGATGCAAAAACTTCTTTGAATGTTAGTTTTGGTATCCGAAATATGAATCAGTGATGACTGTATTGTTCCTTCAATGTCATCTAGGCTCATTTTGCAGAGTTCTTCAAGACAGCTCGCTCCAAATAATCCAAAAATGGTTGCCACTTTCATCATCGAGATAGAGATAGTTGGTATCAGCAGTGGGACTCTGTGTCATATAGAATTCTACCACTCGTTTTCTACAGTCGATTACTACTATCGCAAGGGACGATCACGTTATTTGGCACTCTGTGCATTAGTCGCCTGAAGTTCAAAATATTATTAACAGTATTAAGTTTTAATCAATCTGTATCGAGGCCATTGCTATTGTAAATACTTCGTAAGAACATGAAAATGACCGGGAAAAAACCTAACTTGAAGCTAATCATGGAGGAAAGAAACTTCCCAGAAGAACATGATTATTGTAATAGGAAGGGATAACATTCCAAAAACAATCAAATTGCGAGTTAGTTACGTGAAAGTATTTATATAAATTATGTTAATGTAATATTTTGTGGATTTGTGATCAAGACTTACGGATTGTAAATATAAATGGGAGATTTAAATCAAGTATTATTTGCCAGTGTAAACTCCGTACCTTCATTATTCAATACTTCATATTATTTGCATATTAGCTTTTGAAATTGTACCATGAATATGTTTGTCATACAACATTGACAAAATGAATCGAAAGAGGAAAACAGGGTTTAAAACAGAAAACGACATGTCTAGACATCTTGCTTTCTTACTACCGCGATAGTCGAATTTAGGCGATAATTTTTGTGCACGGAGTACCAGTCATGACGAATTCAGTCGATAAGTAGAATTCAATATGATACAGAGTCCCACTTCAGGAGATTCATCTAGAATCAGTCAATTTGTTCCCTTGTTAGAATTTGACACATTATCGGTAACTCCTGATCAGTGCCGGTTTAAGCTAATTTCGGGCCATGAGCGCAGAAGATTCAGGGGCCTGCTTGGAACTGGCGGATCCAAGTGAGAGTTGGATGTTCGTTAGCCATTATTTTAACAAATAAATCACAAATGTTATGTTCATTGTTAATTTATTGAATTGAGAAATAAAACAAACAGTACTCTAGAAAAAATCAACTTTCTAAATAATAAACGAAACAAGATTATAACATTCTTCTTCGTGACTTAATATTAACAACCTGCCTGATCATTAAATTTTTTACATAAACGCGTAATTTTCTCACAAACATTGACACAAACCGATTTGAATGGTGCTATACTACTTTATGAAATGAAAGTCATGTTGAGTGCACGATAGTGGCACATCAACTTGAACATTTCAAACTGCATGGGGGGGTGAAGTATCATATCGTGAAAAGATAATGCAATTCCCTCTTCAACCATCTAAAAATTTTCCAATTTTGTTGATACGTTTTTTCACAATTTTCATCTGTATGGAGTAATTGCAAGGCATCCTTTCTCAAAAAGTAGTATCGTCAATACCATCCAAAATATTTTCTTTCATATGGCACTCAAACCGTTCCAATGTACATGTACATGAAGAAATTAGTGAGCTTTCTTAAAACAATTAAGACACAAAAAGCGATTATACACGAAATATATTCTTTGAGTCTGCGTGGCAAATTTGAGTTTTCCATCCACAATAGTATCTTTCCGACCATAGACCTTATAATATTCAGTTCAACGAACTCTCGTTATTTTAGGGGGGTTTTCTATCATTTTGAGAACCAACTGATGGTTTTCAGAATTTGAAACATTCGTAGATGTAGTAGGGGCAACCATTGGTTGCAAAACTTGGTTACTTTATCGAAGACACTTTTAATGATTTCACGTAATAATTCTATTCTGAATTCTGTGATTTTGAACTCTTTGTTTCTTGTTGTTGTATCATAAAGAATGTGCGCATTTACTACAGTTGTACCCCAGAGAATCTCAGTGAATAATTTTTGGTACTATTTGGTACACCATCTCAAGGCACTTCCATAGGATGCCATTTGGTCGCTCAGCTCTAAGCTTGAATTTTCCTGTATTATGATGAGTTATGCATGCTGGCACCATACCTTGCCGTTTTTTGATGTTTTTAGTGCCGAGTGTATTGTTTTGAGTGCTGAGTGTTTTGTTTTAAGTGCAATGACAATCCTCTGGTCCCTCTACTTCAGAACCACAATGACTGCAACTTTGCATTGAGAGCTTTCGATGTAAAATGCTTTCTGAGACGAAGAAGTTTCTATTAATTGAGCCTTTGTTTCTAACAACCGAAGCCAAAGGTATTATACTGGGATACCAGTTGTCTGTATATAGAAACTCTATCCTCATCCGTGACAACGCCTGCATCCACACCACAATCATTTTATCTGGACTTGCCACAGTGCACATATAGGTTCCATGTAGAACCTTCATCCAAACTCAAACACCTGTTTATGCAGCTGCAGTTTTGTAAAAATTCTACCAACTGATTTCTTGGAGTCTTTGAAGTCCACTAGATACTTGTTAGGACAATAGGATTTTTCCGAATTCTTGGAGTTCTTGTGGAATACTCTTCGTGAACAGGAAAATAACAAAATCAATACTCCTGGTTTTCCATAAATATTGTGAAATCTCCAGAGGAGGATTTGTATAGAGTGAACACATATGTTTTCAGTTCCTGAATTAAAATGTCACATAATTCACAACTGATTCCACATTGAATGAATTTAAATTGAGGAGTTTGAATGATATGTTTCTTTGCCTAAGTTAAATAGCTACTCCTCCCATTTTGTGGCTTTTTCTACAAAAATGTTTTACAAGTCTATACCCTGGGATATAAATCGTTTTCAAATTAGTTAGAAGAAGCGTCCATATCTTGAAGTTCAGCGCGACCAAACAATTGGGCCATTTCCATTTTTACATGAGCTTGTGTTCTGGGTGATAATGTTTTAAAGGTCTCCGCGTAGCTCAAGAAAAGGTGGTCAATCCGATCGAGTTCGGCGTTACGCTTTTTAGCCGTTTTATTTTGTAAAAAAGTCAAAACCTTGTCAACATCACCCATGATGACTTTCTTCGCCTTGGTCTTTTTTGGAGGCGGTGGTATTAGGGAATCATTGTTAGCAATAGTGACCTGAGTGACAGGATCGGAGGTCACAGAGCTCGCGTCGTTGGTGTCCTCATCCTCCTGATATCCTGCTTCTGGTTCATGTGGCTCAGGTATATTTGACAACGAGGGACGTGCAGTAACGGTATCTTTCAAAAACTCCAAATGTGCAGCCCAGGGCCAATTCTTCAACTTCTTGGCCGAACCCGTACCTCCCTTCAACGACTTGAGATACTTCACATATGTATCCCTGAAGTTCTTCCATTTCTGTTTCACTGCGTCACCTGTAACAAACACAATGATACAGTCAATAATTTTTGTGTTCCTAATTTTAATATACATCAATTCATTTTGTTAATTTATAATTTTACTAATCAGTAATTCATTTTTGTACTCATCTAAAAATTTCACTCATGTGTTAAAATATCCATAAAGAGTGTGGAATTATCGTAGGTGATACAAGTGTTTCGACGATTATCGAAAAAGAAATTCCTTCGATTTTGAGAAACAAATTATGTTGCCTGGCAACCACACGAGTGCTTGCGCGAGTGTGGTCGCCTAAAGCAACATAATTTGTTTTGAAAACGAGAAGGAATTGACGATAATCGCCGATAACACGAGTTGTATTTGTTAAGATTATTTCATGAATAGAATCGAAACTATTTTTATTTAATATCATACTTAAATATGAATCAAATATACAGTTCGTGGTGTTGTATATTTCAACATTATCATTATCCAGTTCGTCTTTTTTGTACTAGTAGATACAACCGTATGCGTTGTAGATATATTTACATCTTCATTTCTAAGATTTGAAATTATTTTAGCATGGTGTTCCTTGTTGAGTTGTAAATATGGTTTTATTGATGTTGAACTACTATTGCCAGTGACTTAAATTATTTGTTGTTCTTCGATTCCGGAACTTGCCAACTGACTGATAGCTGTAGATCTATCACAAACATTTATTTGATATTTCAAATATCCCGCTATTTCAGTTACCAATCACAGAGAGCGTCAATCGTAGTTTCGTTGTTGCATTTCTACTGCTTCTCGCTTAAGGTTATGTTTTGAAATTATTTTGAATTAGTGATTTGATTAATCAATGAGTATGCAAAATTTGTCGAAAATTGTGGAGTTGATATGAATTAATAGTGAGTGCTTATTTGGTTTTGGTCTAAGTTTGGTATTGTGTCATTATAGCAGCTTGCTTGTGGTGAGTTTGTTTTGTGAAAAAAATAATCAGGAATGGACTACAAAATCGAAAACACATCATGTACATATCCAGTAGCCAATCAATAGCCGAACTACAAAATCGAAAACTTAATGTTTTCAATTATCAACACAAAAATTTCAACCAATCAAAACACGATATTTTAGCATAAGTGAAATAATCGGGGGTAATACCAGGAGTGCTCGCGTTTTACTATCGATAGTAATTCTGTCAGAAATCAACGAGATCAAATTGCTTGGTAACACCTCGAGTCCTTTAGGACGTTGCCAAGTTGAAGAATAATTTGGTGTTCCAATTCAGAGTTTTCTGTTATGAGACAATAAAACACATGTCACTTGAAAGAGAGAAATTTTACAGCGCATTTAGGACTTTTTCGAGTTTAAAACCAAAAAGAACCTTTTAGAGATAGATTACTGCGAATTTTAGACGCGAAAGAAACTTATTTAAAACAATAATGTACCCTATGCTACTGTAATTATAATGACCGTGCAACTATGCTTTTTCATCAACAGGAAGACTTGTCACTAGATACTTATGTCACTCTTGTCAGAGATCAGAGAAGGGTTTTAGAATTTCAGATTTTCTCTTGTCGTTTTGTGTGGTGTTGTTGTCGTTGGTAATTCTTTCATCATTCGTGAATTTGCAATAATCTTGTTCCTTTAAATACAATTTCTAATAAAGCCGTTTCTTTCTTCAAATAACTGTTTAGTGTTTTGTAAAGGAAAAATACCTGAAATATATAATTTTTGGTAGATAATGGAATTTTTTATGTACCTATATGCTTTGCTCAAAATAGCTTAAATATTATTTTAGCTTGACAAAAAAGGCATGATTTTTGGTTATTGTTCTTAAGAAGAGACCCCAGCAGAACATTTGAGAGAGAAAATTGTAATTTGTGGCAGACATTTTCCTTATGAACATTCATGTGAAAACGACAATAGAATAATTTGAAACCAAGTGCAGTATCAACACTGTGTCTGCGTAAGCATGCATGGCCAGTGATACAACTTTCTGCAACACCGCTTATATTATGAGTTCTGGTTTCCTACAAAAAGTACTAAACACACATAGAATCGCATCAGAAAATTAATGTCAATATGGAAGTGCTTTTCTTTGATGGTAAGGAAAATTCTTCTGGCCTCACTTTTTCATGCACCCCCATTGTGGAAATTGCACTAGGGCAATACAACCAGAAATACTCGTAGAAATAGCATGGTAATCTCTTCAAATGATTTAAATTAAATGCAGATGCATATTTTGACTAGAAAAAAAAACAAGAGCTTCCAAGCATCCAATTTTATAAATCCAATTTGAGTTGAAATTATTCATGATAGCTGAAATGAATTTTTTAGTTTTTTGTACTCTCAATTTATTTTCCAATTCAGTGCTTCCTTGAAATTCGCACCGACGATTTGGGGTGGTTCCGTAGGTTTTTGTTGGTTAACTACAGCTGAAAAGTGAATGTGATACCAAAAATCAGTCGCTTCAGAGCGATAAATAATAATAATAACAGTACCCTACTTTCTGATGGCCATTGCTGAATATTTGGGATTATAAATGTGAAAATATATATTCAAATCGGCTAAATACAACTAACAGGTATAAGTACAATGAGGTTTCCAACATTATTCACCGAGATTCAGAATTAACGTTTGTTAATCTTCACAAGTTCCATAATATTTTACTAAAACCAGGCCTGTTACAGAAATCACTAATGACGCGCATGCCCATTGCGGACTAGCGTGAACTTTTTACAACACTTTTGGCATAGGAAATATCATTCTAGAGTAAGTATATAATACATTTTTCTATGAAGACAACTTGTGAAAGAGTGTGTCAAGTCAAGTGTCATAGAAAAAATAATGGTACCAACTTGAAGAGTGGTCCAATATGAATTTTGAAGTATAACCAACATACATTTATCAATTAAAATTAGAGATACTTTGATGAAGGGGAAAGAAATCTCTGTACAAGTTTACTTGGGTATTCAGGCAGCGATCATTTTTGGAAAATTCTTTCCGGGTAAGCACTGAAGATGAGGCTTGTCGAAAGCGCTTTGCAATAAATAAATTTCATACACTTACTTATATACAAAATCTTCGCTTCATTTATCTCTTAACATAATTGTAAGGTATTCAACATTATTGACCTGCGGTAAATAAACTGCAGGGGATTTCTATTGGTTTGCTTTCTGTAAAATATGATTTTGATACATTAATCAACATGTTTGTTGTTTATAGTCAAGTGTTTTGCATTTCGTGAATGAAAATATGTTTTGCTCAAAAATACCCCATTTTGGTCTCCGATGGAGTATCAATAAAATCCGTACGTTCAAAAGTAAATAGCCGACAAACGAGTCCAGAGACCTATTCTGATATTGATGACAATATCTCGGACTCCTCAAACTGTACATTATATAAAAAAATCATGAAAATCAACGAATTCTTTTTTGAAATACAGGGTATTCATTGAAAAAACAGCATTTTTATAAGGAACTGTTCCACTCTGTTTACATGAAATAACTATGCGACGTTCTCATCACTGGAAAATGTTTCGTTTCTATATGACATGCTCTCCCCTATCCAAACTAAAAAACGAGGGGTTGACGTACTCCTATTTTCGAACCACCCTGTATAAAAATGAAATAATGTCAGTTATCTTCGACCGAGATTGAGTTCATTCAGGCTAAATTGAATCTTTAATTCTTATCGGAGAACTCACACTGGTTGATTTAAAATTAATCGAATTGGATTTTTCTTTGTTCACCCTGTTGTAGAGCACAGAAGGAAAATGTGTAATGAAAACGAGATTGGGGTGACATTGTACCATCATTGGAGCATGTTTTTGCCAGAATAAATGGGCGTATTGTCAATTCTTGGAATTATTAAAAATTCTGAGCAGAAAGCTTCACTTTTCATCTTTGACAGCCTGTATCTCAAAAACTAGCAGACCGATTTTATCGTGCCCATAGACACTTTTGCCAAAGAAGTCAAAACCTACAACGTTCCAAAAATTCAGGGAATTTAAACGCAACCCATTTTCCATAAGGATAGTGCGGGGTCCTTTGTTGTTGTACTTATGAACTAACGTACCTAACCTTGTTTATGTCGTTTTAAAAACAAACACTCGTAATGGGTAACACTTCAATTTAACGCAACACAAAGAAAATCTGTACCGTCTGAAATTTTAATTGGCTCCGCCTATGCAACTAACTAATTTTCAAATAAAATATCACTCAACTGTTTTGATCAAGTTTTTCAGCAATTCCTTTCCAGGCCTCTGCCTTCTTTACTGGGTCCTTGTACGAAGGATGACGCAAATCGTACAGGAAAGTGCACTCCCGCACAAGATCGATGAGTTTTTCGTTATTTTCTAGATTCATTGTTTCGGCAAACCACGGGATCTCTGTCAATTTTAACAACCAATTCGCCGGCCGCCGCGAACACAACTGTTACTCCGCGGTGGTTCGCCTTCTGTTTGGCTGGGATGATGCAACATCATAGGGTACAAAGTTCGCCCTGCCGAACGAACCAGTTCGTGCGGAGAGTTCATAGACCGGGGGATATAGTCCAAGAGCTGAGGGACCACACATGCAACATTTTTATGAAGGCTGATATTTTAAGGTTCATATGAAGTCAAATATTTCGCGTTTCTGAACTGTAAGATGGTACGAATTACAGTTTTTGTTGGAATATCTACCGAATATCCAACGGTCAACCCTACTGCTAATGCAATGTTGCCAAATCTCAATATTATTCGGATTACTGCGAAAAAGCTCACAGGATTATTAATTATTATCTGGTATTAATTGTGGTAATGTGGTTCAATGTAACATGTAGCTATATTACGGCTAGCAAGATTACTAATAATAATAATCATTATTACATTTCTTGTTCAATGTGGAGATGATTTTGTGATTTCTTTCTCTTCAATAATGAATTATTTATTTACTGTATCATCTACATTAGAGATACGAGAATATATAAATCAGGATGAATTTATCGATATATCGATTTATCGATATATCGATTTATCGATATATTGATATTGCCCCTCGATAAATCCATACTGATTTATATATTCCTGGGTAGGATTGTCACGCTGGTAGCTATAGCTGTCTCCGTGGCGACGTTAGTTGTTGCATTGAACTCTCAAGGTCTTCTAACCGAAGCCACAAATGTGTGGTTAGCTTCCTGTTGTTGACTTCCTTTGTTCCATTATTACATCCGAGTGTTGTACAGCTTCGCACTTGATTTTACCGTACTGATGAGAGCTTAAGCTCGGAACACGTGTCTACGGTTGCACAACAATTTTAGGGTTATACCCAATAACTTTTCTATTTATATTTTTATAAATTTCCCCTCGATAAATCCATACTGATTTATATTTTCCTGGGTAGGATTGTCACGCTGGTAGCTATAGCTACCTCCGTGGCGACGTTAGTTGTTGCCTTGAAATCTCAAGGTCAAGAATATACAAATATTGAAAAATATAACGAAAATTGAACAGTAAGTACTCTCATCGATTTCAAAACAAAAACAAAAAAGAAGTAACGTCCCCAGGATTCGAACCCACTACCCCATTAACCATTAACCAGCGTAGAACGACTGCTCCCTTACTTTGCCAACTGAGCTATTTCAGATATTAATTTAATTGCTATAATACCATATCGAATATTGTCAAATTTTAAATATCACTATTTATTTTGATAATGTCTTAATTACTTTATATTTTGAAATAAATTTTATGAAAATTACGGAATATCGGAAAGTTATTATCAAACAGTCGTTAATAGACTAGATTCGATCTCATATTATAAATCTCGCGGAAAGATAAAATCATTCGGAAAAGTAACTTTTCCGCACTAGTGCAGAAAAGTAACTTTTCCGCACGATTTTTATATTGTTGAAAATGAGGATATTTAGGACTATTTAAATGATCTATGTAACTATTCTGTCTTATGTGTCATTTTGCAGCATTATTATAAAATCTTGTTTAATAAAAACTTTTTTTTTTCATAAATAAGATGGACAAAAACACTCGTAGGAAAAACATTGTACCTCACTCTTGCGGAAAACGTCTTTTCTGCCCTTGACGGCTTGCCCGAACTCCGCTACGCGTCGTTCGTGCAACTGCCGTCGCGTGCGGAAAAGTACTGCTTTCCGCACTTGTTAGGTAAATAACTATTGCCTTTTCGTTCATGTCCATCAGATGAATCACTTACTGGGGCGATTTACCGTTTTTTGTCCGAGGTTTTGAAAATCATTATTAAAAGTATAAATCGTTTGATTTTATGTCTGAAAAATGGTCATGAATAGTTCCTCAATGTTCAGTCTTCTGAATTTCATATAAATATCACTTGCAAAAGCGATTCTACTTGACTGTCTTTGATTTTATAACAAGATTTTCAGATTTTTTTTTAAATTGTGAGGGAACGTTGAACTCAAAAATTATGAAAAAAATCGTGATTATCTTTCACTCTGACATTGATATGTCATGATATTTTGAAATGGAATCTGAGGAATGGTTTTTGGGAAAACCTAAAAAGAACTCTAAAAATTAGGTTTTCATATGTTTCCTCGAAAACTTTTCATCAGATTTTCTTCTACATCTCTCTAATCATTTAATTTGAATTTCAAAATATCTCGGATTTTCTTCAGAATTTTTAACTTTGCTGTTAATTTTTTCATGGGTTTATTGAACCCTAATATTAGGTCATGAATGGGTTGACTATCAATAGCCTGCCGTCAGCCCAGATAGCATAGGACGTTTTACGGACGGACGTCCAGTTTATGTCCATTTTTGGTCCGAATATCCCGTGCTATTGATAGGACGTCTTTAAGACGTCCAAAAACGGACGTTCGAACATGTGCGTTTCTGGTACGTCCAATAGAGGTTCAACATTCTTTACTTTTCTCGAAGTTGGAAAATATTCGTGTATTTTATAAGATTGATGTTTACCGATCTGTTTGAATGAACGGAATTCATGAAATAAAAAATATTTAAATGCTTAAATTAAAATATAATAATTTTTCTGTAAAAAAGATACGGTACCACCTATTATTTTTCAAAGTTGAGTTAATTAGGAATATGTTCGCCTTTTTTGATGTGGTCATGATGTTGCCCCTAGACCAATCAAATCACAGTACCTACATTAGGAGTTTGGACTATCCCGAGTGGCTCCGAATGGATCAGACTCCGACAGTCCGATATTTCTGATTCATATTTCAGATTACCAGCATTTGGCGTCGTTTGTTGGTTTTGCGTTTAGCACGTTCTGTATTGTGATATTTTACTGCACTAATGTATGCCTTCGAAGATCAATATATCATATCGTAGTAACTGAAAAGTTGAGGTGTTTAAAAGATACAGAGTGTCCCAGAATAAAGGGGACAATGGGGCAATGAAATTATCACTTTATTTCAAGGAAAAAACTTCCAATAAACATATACTCCTCCTACTTTTCCTAATGAAATTTGGTGTGTCACATGACAGCATTCAGTTCCAAATTTCGATGCAAATCTCATGTTTTTAACTTAAAACAGGGGCGTTCGGCAGACGGGTACCCGTAATCGCCCCTCCCTAACTTTAACGCCACTGGATTAATATCTATTTCGTCTTCTTTTCCCTAATTCTCGATATTTTCTATACAAAAAAGAGTTGAGTTTCGTTATAAAAATTGTCAACGGTTTTCAAGATATTCGAAGTTGAATAAGTGCGTGCGTATGTGATTCGGAAACTCATTGTTGATTGTTTTGTTAGAAGTTGCTATGTAATTTGTTTCAAATATCGGGAAATTTTTGTGAAAAGATCCCTCATAAATGCCAACAATTTTCGAAATATTTGAATTTGTACTCATTGCATGGTGTGAAATCTCTTTGTTGGTTCTATTGTTATAAATACTTATACATTCCTTTCAGAAATGAGGACATTTTTGTTAAATTTCAAATGTTTTTCGGTACTATAGTTTTATGGGTTGCTAATCCTTAGTAAGTAGGTAATGCTTTAAATTTTTTCCGCCATCTTCTGAAATTCATAGAGAAATACCACTGTGGGCACAATATATTTGAAATTTCACCATAATGCCATGATTTTCAATATAAAAGACATAGCACGTTTAACAAAATAATCAACAGTGACTTTCCTTATCACATACTCACGCACTTATTCAACTTAAAAAATTTTGAAAACCGTTGATATTTTTAATAATGAAAGTACCCCTTTTTTGTATAGGAAATGTTGGGAATTGAGAAAAAGAAGATAAAATCGACATTAATCCAGTTGCGTGAAAATTGGGCAGAGGCGATTAGGAGCACCCACCTCCCGTACGCCTCTGTTGGAAATTACAAACTCATGATTCACAATGAAATTTGAAACTGAATGCTGTCATGTGACATACCAAATTTCATCAAGAAAATATGGGCCGTATGGAGTTATTCTGGAAAACTAATTTTTTTTGTCATTTTCAACACCCTGTAACTCGGTTATTATTCATCTTATGGTATATGTTTATTGGAACTTATAGCTTTAAAATGGAGTGAAAATTCTACCATCAGAGTGTCTCCTTTATTCTGGGACACCCTGTATATAGTCAAACATCCTGTCAACAAAAGAGAGGCTTTGGACCTTTCGGCAAATGTGTAAAGTTGAAAGTGCAAAATAGTGTAGATGATTATTGTGTTTTTTGTAGATATCAAGCAGTCACGGTATTTTTCGTAGGTGAGTACTTAGATATCGAAATAGAACAGAAAAATCGATTCAATTGTGGCTCAAGAGAGCAACTGATCATATGAATGCCGATCAGTATAAAAGATTTTGGAATGAGACTGCTTGATGTGAAATCCGAATGTTATTTTTATGGGATTTTTATTTACTTTGTTATGAGAAACTTGTTATTTTCGTTCACATTAATACAGAACGATTTGATCTTCTTGATGATTTGTTTATCATTATCAATGTCAGAATAAGTTATGAGTATATTTGATTAAATACTATCGGTAAAAAAAATGTGGAAGTGATAAAAATTCTTATTATTTGATGGATACACCTAGCTTCCAAGTTGCTGGTTATTCAAAAGATGAAATCAAAGCAGGTGCTCGTAGCGCTCTCATTTTATAAATTACCAAAATAAGCTGCCTATGTTCTCGGCCATGGACTGAATTTCTTATCGAAAAAATGGGACACAACCTAACCTACCTTAGCTATCCAGGTTCTTTCAACTTTACGTCATTCCTTCTTTATTGGTATAGAACAAAACGAGAACGGAGCCATTTCGAAAATCTACGTGCCGTCGGATCTGTACGATCTTCGGAAACAGGATGACAGTTCCATTCACGTAGCCGATAACAACGAAATATCCGACATGGATGATGATTTTTGAAAATCGCTTCAAAACTAACGGAATATTTCTAGAATCGAATTGGCAACGTCGCAAAATTAGCTTCGCTGTTACGATACAGCTATAATTTTTTAAATAAACTGAAATTAATGTTTATGTTTATTGAATAATGACTATTTTTTTTACTTCCTTAAACTTCTTGAGATAATTTTAATTATAAATTGCTTAAGTCGTGTGTAGATAAGGTTCTACAGAGTGTTTCAATCTAAAAGATGCATTGAATACTCCATTCAACAGATTGTCTTTGTGTGAAAAAATAATAAAATAGTATATTGTGTATCTAGTAGTGAAAGCAATTCATTCCCGGACGACAATGTAAGTTGAACAAGCATTGACGGCTGAGAATGTGCTTTTACTACGAGGTACACCTCCTATTTTTTCTGAAACATATTGTTTGCGTGAATTCAATAACTGTCTAAAATGTAAACAAGCCGGCAAAAATTTTCCCGTATCGTTTTCGATACGGGAACAGTATATTGTGAATCCAGTAGTATAAGCAATACATTCCCGGATGACAATGTAAATTGTTGGCCGAGGCGAAGCCGAGGCCTACAATCATTGAAGTCTGGGAATTTGCTTTTACTACGAGGTACACATACTATTTTTTCTGAAATCGCATTATCAAAAACTAAGGAATTCTACATATTGTTTGCGTGAATTCAATAACTGTCTAAAATGTAAACAAGCCGGCAAAAATATTCCCGTATCGAAAACGATACGGGAATATTTTTCCCGTACCGTTTAGGTCCGAAAACGGTCCGAGAAAGTTCGTTGCTTAGCAACGGACTAAAATACTAGATTAGCGTATTTTGAGGCCTGAAGTTGCTCCGAGAAAGTGGGCATTCTTGAACGATTTCAGAAAAAGTACTTTTTCGGCAACCATCCGGGAAGTGTTCACTTTCCGGACACTTTTTCTTTGGGAAAGTAGCACTTCCCGGCCTAGTCCGCGAAGTACGTACTTCCCGGACTAGGCCGAAGTGCTCGATTTTAATACAAATATTGATATAAATAAGAATTAGAATGTTTCTGTTGGTACCTATCTTCTGTTCGAATTTCAATATATAATACAAATAAGAACTGAAATGTTCGAAATATTCAAATTTGGAATCGTTTCATCTGGTTAACAGATGGGTGAAAGTCGACCTCTCTTCGTCTCTTAGACTAATTGCGTTTAATTGATTTGTTATTCTACATGACTGCCGCAAAAATAGTATACGCAACACGTCCGAAAACAGTTTTTTTGGACTCGTAGACTTCTAGGACTCGCTAACGCTTGTCCTAGAATTTGGTCTACTCGTCCAAAAAAACAGTATTTTCCGGACTTGTTAAGTAAATTACTATTCCCGTACCGTTTAGGTCCGAAAACGGTCCGGGAAAGTTCGTTGCTTAGCAACGGACTAAAATACTAGATTAGCGTATTTTGAGGCCTGAAGTTGCTCCGAGAAAGTGGGCATTCTTGAACGATTTCAGAAAAATGTCTTTCCGCGCTAAAATTTTACTTGTTGTGTTTTTATCATGTGTTGAAGCATCTGTGCAAATTTCGTTAATATCCGGATTTTACTCATATTCCCTACTTAGTCTAATAACCACAGATAAATTTGAGCCAAAAGTGGACGATGAATGAAACTCGCCACGTGACTTCTTGTCATCAAGTATAGTGAGAACAAAAATAGTTTACCAAAAAATACGGAGTGGAACTGGAAGAAAAATTTACTTCAAGTTAAAAAAAAAAGTTTTTTGGATTTTATCAGGAAGTAAAAGGGCTGTCGGAAAACGGATTCGATGGAGTGAGAGGCGATATAATTATCTACAAAATAGTCCAAGAATACTTCGAATAGAATAGGTTAGTTTAGGTTGGATGTGGTATATGCTTCATATTCCGAGTAATTCCGTCTTTTTGTTCTCTAAAAACGGAGAAAAAAGTCCTAAACATGCGAGTAGGAATATCTACCATAAAAAAGAAGAAGTGAGAATTTATTTTCTTCCAGAAAGACGACCGCCCCTACCAGTTCGTGGTTATTCTCTCCTGTTATAGTTCACAGTCCCGGTGATATTTTGCAAAAATCACTACTAAATCTACATTGGCTACTTTCGTCATAATTGCTTTCGAAACTCTATCCAATCAAGTAGTTACCACTTTCTCAATAGTCTCTGTTCTGACGCCTAAACTGTACCGAAACGGTCGCTTTTTTTTTCCTTGTGGAAAATTTTTGTCCACAGATGAAACAGCAATGCGGGAAATCGAAGCTTTCTGAACTGTTCTTGAGTTTGGATTTCATTGGAATCAACCAACCAATATGAGGGTCAGTGTTATGGAATTTTTCATTGCCATACTTGAACTCCTTAGAACTTGAAGCTCTGATTATGAACATCTGCCGACATTTTTTATGTATTTTGACATCTGCCTATTCATCAAGATTTCTGTAGGAATTGAACCCCCTTTCTCTACTTACAGATTTAAATGTTTCAAGCCCTGCGGGAGTGACAAGACACCAATCCTGGCCAAAAATCCTTTATTGCAAATTAAACAAATTCCTTCCTCCTGGGATATCCTACAAACAAACGCATTTTTTAAGTAACAAGTATTCGAATTTACACCTTTTTTCCCTTTTATCTGATTCAATTCTATTTAACATTATCTCAGAACAACTCTAGAAAATTATAAGTTATTATGTATTAAAATTTATTAAAAACATAATATTTCCTGATGTAATTGCCAAGAAAAATACCCATGGTATATGTACAAATGTCCAAATTCAAAAAACAGATTGTTATTGTTGTTGTCAAAATATCATTATCATTATACAGGGTGTTTCATAATAAATACGCAGGACTTCAGAACGTGATAGCTCGTCCAAAAATATGAAAAAAAGTTTTTATTAACTTACCCTCTAAAATGCACTATTTTCGAGATACAGGGTGTTGAAATTAAAAAAAAATAATCGTTTTTTGCGAATATCTCTGGAACCGTTCATCGCACAGAAAACAGATTTCGTAGACATTTTCTACTCATAATAAGCTATGTTTTGTGCGAATTTTTTTATTTTTTCAAATTCATAATTGTTGAAAATTTTGAAGGGGTAGTGGGTGTTTTTTTCTCCAACTTCTACGCCACTGGAAAAAGTATAATTTTGAGCCACCTACTTGAACCGCCAAAATTTTCTACACAAAAAGGTACTCTTGGTCATAAGCTCTAATGTTGACCGTTTTCAAGAAAAATCAACTTTCATGTTGAAAAACATGGTAAATTGTTTTAAATAATTTTTTTCCTAATTATACAAAATTTATTTAAACGTTAAAACAAGTAACAAAACCAAACGTTGACTTCTTAAATGCAAAAAAAATAATAACAATCATACACTTTTGAATTGTTGGAAATGCACGCAGCAATTTTTCGAGGAAAAAACATTAATTAAACAACATGAAAGTTGATTTTTCTTGAAAAAGGTCAACTTTAGAGCATTGGTGGTTCATATAGGAGGCTCAAAACTGTACTTTTTATAGTGGCGTAGAAGATGGCGAAAAAAACACCCACTACTCCTTCAAAATCTTCATGAATTATGAATTTAAAAAAATAAAAATTCCCCACAAAACATAGCTTATTATGAGTAGAAAATGCCTACAAAATCTGTTTTATGTGCGATAAACGATTCCAGAGATATTCGCAAAAAACGATTATTTTTTTTAAATTTCAACACCCTGTAACTCGAAAATGGTGTATTTTATAGGGTAAGTTAATAGAAACTTTTTTTTCATATTTTTGGACGAGCTATCACATCCTGAATTCCTGCGCATTTATTATGAAACACCCTGTATATAGGGAACACGACGCCCTCACCTTCTAAGGTGTGAGGCCATGCTATGGGATCTGAACCCATGGTTGGGAGGCGAACGTTCCACCATCACGACACGACCGCCACAGCCCATATATTTAAATATACTTACTGCTCAAATTCAATTCAAAATCAATTCAAACTCTTTGAAAACAAACGGACTTTAAATATTCCTAGAATCGAATTGGCAACGTCACAAAATTATCTTCGCTGTTACGATCATTTGCTGAATAAAATAAAATGCATGTTTATGTTTATTTTTTAACTTTTTTAATTTTCTTGTAATAATTTTAATAAAAAATTACTAAAATTGTTTGCGGATAAAAGTATTTGCGGTTCAACACAGTGTATTTCAATCTAAAAGATGCACTAAATACTCCGTCCCTTAGATTGTGTTTGTGTGATGAAATAAGAAAAATATCTTTCCGTGCTGAAATTTTAATTGTTGTATTGTTTTTATCATGTTTTGAAGCATCTGTGCAAATTTCGTTAATATCCTGATTTTACTTATATTCCCTACTTACCTTTTTGAGTAAATTCCAGTCAAAATTATCAATCATCAGCATTTATCTTATTATGAATAACTGGATGCCTGAAGGATCAAACATTTAAACAAATTCCAGCATTTACTAATTAGTGTTGTTAAAAAATTAGATACTTCCATAGTAAGCCATCTGTAGTTTTTTGCTTTCAACACTATTTGATGGGATCCAAATGCGATGATTGATGATTGTGATTAATGATCGCAATATAATTCTAGAAGTACTGCCTGTTGAGAACGCCGCGTACCAGCCAGCAACTTCGCAAATGAAGCAATTATCGTGTTTGTTTATAAATTACGTAGATTAGACTTTACTCCAGGTAAACTAGATAGAGAGGACGAGGAGTCCAACAATGTTATTATACCCGGAGGTTCGTGAATATTTCAGAAGATTTCACGTGATATCCCAAAATGTTGAAATTCAACGAATTTTGTAATTTGGTAAACAACAGATGGGCATTTATCAATTTTTTAGTAAACTTGAATAGTTTTGCAATGTCGGAAACTGAACAATCGAATATGAAAATGAAGAGTGACCAACTCACCGTAAGAATGAAAATTACTATGAATCGATGAAAAAATTATGTTGGTTTCACTAATGAAAAATCAATTTTTTGTGTGAAATGACTGGTTTCAGTGCTTGTAATTATGAAACAATGGGTGAAGGTAAGTTTATCGGGCTTCTTCCCAAAGAAGTAAAAAAGTGGTATTACGTAGTTTTATCTTCCGAAGACTAATTCAAAGAAATTACGTAAGGGTCTCAAATACCTTTATTTTTCACTTGTCCATTAGTAACAGACCCATAACGCCCGGGGCGTTATGAATCATAACGCCTGCCTGCTAAATGTTTTTTTCTTTAGTTCAATAAATTAATTACTCTGAAAAGTTTTATTTATAACTGTACATAAAAAAGGGACTCATTATTTTCTCTCTAACAGAAATTACAATTTTCAAATGTTCCTGAAAACTTAGTACCAAGTTTGAAGTTCTGTAAGTTGACCGATGATTAACAATTTATTTTTCGGAAACGGAATGAGCTATAATTGTAGCAATTTTGTTCTTCGATGAGATACTTTCTTCAATAAAGCTCTCCGCTACCGTACTACTCTTTCATTTCCATGTAGTTTCAGTTTTTCAAAGGAAGCACCACCTTGAACAAGAAGCGTTGATGAAGTTCGGCGTAGACAATGTCCGGTGTAACCTTTCGGATTTTCCAAATTAAGGTATTTCGCTATGATAGAAGGAACACTTCCTATAGTATTTTTACCTACAGGTAACTCAAATCATTTATTATTTCTATAGGTTAAAAAAAACCTACGTTGTTTACATTCTTTTGGTCGTAGTGTACTTTTCAACTAAGTTCAATGCTCCTATTTCGCTTTCTTCAACAATGGTGAAACTTTTTGAGGTGCAGGTCTTGGTTTCTGCGGTACCTTGATCAGTAAAACGGCTCCTCTGTCTTTAATGCCATCAATTGTCATCTTGGCCATTTCATCACGTCTTAAGCCTCCAAATACGCCCATTACTAATACAACTTTATGCAGCAGAAAAGTATCATCTGGAGCTTTTCTTATGAGAAGTAATACTTGTCCACCTTCCAACACCTTTGATTTTTCAGGAATGTATTCTTTCGATTTAACTTTCAGAAAGGCCATCAGTTGACTGAATGCTGTTATATTGATGTTTTCTTCAACAACCAATGTAGATTTCAGCTGTGAGTATTTGATCCATGGACTATTTGCACTATATTTTGCACACTGAAATAATCTAAAATAAATAAAAAATATTAATATTTTTCATGAGATATAAACTCACCAGTTCCTGGAAGTATGCCATTATGACAGTTTCATTTACGGCATTCACTTTATTTTCATCTTTTAATTTCATAAAATGGTCATACTTCTTCTCGTATAAGTATTTGGATTTCACAGGCAGTAAATTTCCTAACGCTTTTTCAGCTTTGAGAGTCACATTCTGTGAGATCTCCATGATTATTATGAACACAACCGTTTTTAGTTTCCTCCACTAACAAGCTTGTCAATTCTCACAAAAATGCAGCGTCATTTTATTCAATAAACAACCCTTAGCAACCTCGTTGTGAAAGGCTTTCGCGGCCATCGTTGAATGAATGATGGTTTTTCGGGTTTTTAGGTCGACGTCTATTTAGAGAAAATCTCGACGTTTCGCCAACACGAGTGGTTGGCATTTTCAAGAGAAATGTTTACAGCTTCGATCACTGAACACTACTTGATTGGTATGCGTTATCTCAGCTAGAATTTATGGGTCGACGTACTCGTACCTGCGTCCGGTGCCATCGTCCCTGCGTCGGGTACCCCTTCGGATTCATTAATTACCCGGTATGGTGTTATTACTGTTTTCTTGAGAACAGATAGCCATGCTTTGTTCAATTGTAACTCTTCTTCAGTTCTGTTGAAGTTGTTGGGATGTTTTTTGATTTCGATTGCTTCTCGGAAGAGTCTTGGATAATATGCATGTGTTGTGGCAATTACTTGAGTTTCTTCGAACTTCACTCTGTGATTGTTATTGTTAAGGGCGGAACATCTAGCTAAACTACTGCAACCTCATATTGGCAATACAGCCTCATACGTAAAATACTCCACGCATTTCATCGAATAAATCAAAGG
Source organism: Chrysolina oricalcia (assembly GCA_944452925.2). Classification (NCBI taxonomy): domain Eukaryota; kingdom Metazoa; phylum Arthropoda; class Insecta; order Coleoptera; family Chrysomelidae; genus Chrysolina; species Chrysolina oricalcia. The sequence continues at coordinate 19,761,902 of OX101812.2, forward strand.
TTTGGCCATAGACCCAAGTGACATTCTAGTCAGCTTCGATGTGGTGTCCCTATTTACGAAGGTACCATTAGATGACGCCATGAGGGGAATAGAACTACTGTTCCCAAGCGATATCTCAAAACTGTTTGAAATATGTTTAACATTGTCGTACTTTGTTTTCGACGACAAAATATACGAGCAGTTAGATGGAGTCGCAATGGAAAGCCCACTGAGCCCACTTATTGCAAATTTTGTTATGGAAAAGCTAGAGAAACAAGCTATAGAGACGGCAAAGTACAAACCCAAGGTATAGTTGCGATATGTAGACGACACGTTCATAATTTGGAGTCATGGACTGGAAGAACTCAACAAATTCCTTGAGCACATTAACAGCATACACCCGAATATCCAATTCACAATGGAAGTTGAAAAGGATAGGGAACTGCCCTTCTTAGACGTTCTCATTTTTCGAAAAGAAGGACGTTTGGGGCACAAGGTATATAGAAAACCAACACATACTGATCGATACCTCCACAGTACCTCAAATCATCATCCGTGTCAAAAACAAGGAATCAAAACACTAGTAGACCGAGCCAGAAGAATATGTGAACCCGAATATTTGGAAGCGGAACTGAAACACTTGAAAACCGCACTTTCAAATGGATATAAGGAAAGCGAAATTGATCGGTGTATAAAACGCAAAAGAAAGAACTCTAGCGACAGTGGATCGAATGGCTGCCAGGAACAAAGTAAAGCATTCCTGCCGTATGTTCCTAGAGTCACAGATCGGATTGGCCGTATACTACGAAAGTATGATATCAAAACCATATATAAACCTTCAAAGAAACTGAAGGATCACTTGAGATCGGCGAAGGATAAACGTGATGCACTATGCTCATCTGGGGTGTACCGCATTACATGCACCTGTGGCAACGTTTATATCGGAACCACGAAGAGATCTACATATACCAGAATAAAGGAACACAAGGCTAATTGCCGGTTAGGACACTCAGAAAAATCCGCTGTCGAAGAACACGCGCTTAACAATAACAATCACAGAGTGAAGTTCGAAGAAACTCAAGTAATTGCCACAACACATGCATATTATCCAAGACTCTTCCGAGAAGCAATCGAATTAAAAAAACATCCCAACGACTTCAACAGAACTGAAGAAGGGTTACAATTGAACAAAGCATGGCTACCTGTTCTCAAGAAAACGGTAATAACACCATACCGGGTAATTAATGAATCCGAAGGGGTACCCGACGCAGGGACGATGGCACCGGACCCAGGTACGAGTACGTCGACTCATAAATACTGGCTACGCATACCAAACAAGTAGTGTTCAGTGATCGAAGCTGTAAACATTTCTCTTGAAAATGCTAACCACTCGTGTTGGCGAAACGTCGAGATTTTCTCTAAATAAACGTCGGCCTAAAAACCCGAAAAACCATCATTCATCCTTAGCAACCTATTCAATGTTTCTATGGCAATTGCATAGAAGCTCACTTGTGCTCAGTTGCCGACCAGATCGCAGTAAATACGATGAGAAGAAATTTATGAAGTGACTAACGTCGTTTAAAATAATTTTTTCGTGAAAAATAATATCTTGTATTCACCATGAGCTCTACTAGATCCTAACGCCTATCGGGCAAAATTCATCCCTCAGCTGAATTTTACCTACTGGGCGTTAGGATCTAAATAACGCACTTGATACATTAATAGCTATTATAGACTTTTTTTGCATTTTGAAAATTGACCACTTTCAAACACGAGTTTTTTGGTCAAGAATAGCTCAAAATGCTTCTTTTTTTTGTCTACAAATTTTTCTACCCATATTTGCTATCACAAGCACCAAAACGAAAAGTTTCACACAAAAAATCCTCCTTCTCTTATAAGTAAAATCCAATTTATCTTTGGTTTACACTAATTTTCATTCTTACGGTAAATTGTTCACTTAGGATTTGATCCGCCAACTATTCCTCTTTCAGATAATATTTCATAAGCTCCCACTTTTTTGTTGTATGCATTCTTTCTCATATTTATTTTTGAATGCATTTTTTTCCAAACCTCCAATCCTCTCAAGTTTTTGCATTTCTTATAGGTTCAATTCAATATTCGCCATTTACAAATGAAAAAGTTTCCAAATGATTATCTCCCATCAATATCCGTATTAAATTATGAAACACACTCTATAAAAGAGACGTTTTTCTGTCTGTCAGCACGTTCTTCTGTCGACTGCTGATGAAGTTTGCTACATACAAATTCGGACTGATTTTGTTTTTAACATTTTAATAATATCAACTACTAGTAGATCAAATTTCAGATTTTAGTTTGAAGAATACAGATCTTCGAAGATTATGGAAACAATTTCCTATTGTTGTTATTGATTTTTGACCAAATTGAATTCATGAAATCTTGGTTTCATATTGGGCCAATATAGATATTTTGTAAGTGAAAAAATAATATCGGTCCAATATGAGTGAATATTCAAAAAACAATTTTATAACAGTATTATTGCTGGAATATTGATTGAATAATTTCTACCAATATCGACAATACAATATAGTCTATATATTGTTTTCCACATCTAGAATAAATATTGCAACCCCAATATTCCAGTCATATGACTCTAGGGATCAAAAACTATATTGTATTTGAAAGTGTGATTACACATTGGTTGAATATTATTTCGCCAATATTCAACAAACCTTACTAATTAATATGGGGTCAATATTGGTTCAATAATATTTACCGATATCGTTGAAACAATATTGTCTCCATATTGTTTCCTACATCTGGATTGAAATGAATATTAATTATTGACCGAGTATTAGATGGAACATATTGAAATTATATCATGATCAAACCTGGATAAAAATCTGCTAGGTGGCTCTACATATAAAATGTCTTCTAAAACCTACGAAAATATATCAAATACTTCCCATAACTTGTTTTCAAAACAGCTTACTCAGTGGTTACGGCGATCAAAAGGCAGACTATGATATTACCTTGATCAACTGAAAGAAAGACATTTAATAATTTACCAAGGTAAATTCACTTTCACCAATATATCCAAACGATATTGTACCAATATCGATAAATGTTTTGAGGTCATTGTTACTTCAAGAGTATTTCACTAATAGTATTTTTAAAATGTCTAAATAATATTCGATCAATATCGCAAAATGTTAACATTTTACTTCTCGATAATATAACGCTTGAATATTGTGCCAATGTTGTCAGAATATTGTACCAGAGAATATTTCGCCAATATTATTTAAGTAATATTGGACAGATATCGCTGATGTTCATTTTTTTTTCTCGCCAATATTGCATTTCAAATATGTTCACAATATTGTACTAATATTTTACCAATATAGTTGTGCTACTTGGGTATCGTCCAAGATGAAATTACGAATGTCATCTGAATGTCTAATTTTACATGAGTATTATCATGTACAAGTGCGCAATTGAATTTTTCGTTTTTCGAAGTTTTGCGTCCTTTTTTGCATTATCTAATTGAGAGTAAAATAGCCGGTAGTAGAGTCGTCACTAGATAATTTTGTCTCGACGGTAATGCATGGTCGCCATTGCTGCGCTGTCATGAGTAAGACATAATTTTCCGGTAAATGGATGAATCAAATTAGGATTATTGATTAAATAATTGACTTGCTGTTTTTCATTCAGAATGTATGGGTTTAATTATTTGGATTTGAATTAGCCTACTGGAATTTCCGTAATACCTACATACAAGAATACATTTGTTTATAGTAAAGGCGAAATTTCCTGACAGGACAGCTCATTGCAATTTTCCTATACAATAGGAATATGAGTCGAAAATGCACCAAAAAACATGTACTTTCTTGGCTAATACCACGACAAACGTTCAATTACATCTGGTGAATTTCCATGCAGAGTTCCTACAAGTCTTTCTCTGCAATTGCATAAAAATGGTCATCGAAATATTTGGACAACCAATAGATCGATTCCGGGGTGTTGCCCCTCATCAGTATATGGTAGGTCTCTGCAGACAACAACTAATGTCTGCAACAAATGATTCGGTGACATCTCCATTTCACGGCAAATGCTGAAACAGCGCCTGCAGGGTAGATACATCTTAACTACGAGCGCCATCTCAATCCAAACAGAAATACCCAGTGTAGTGGTCGCCAAGACCCGAAAAACAAATAAAGAAATCTATGTTTTTTCACAATGAGCATAATAATTTATTTATTTATTTACTAATTCGGGATACAAACAGGTGAACACCCAAAACAGTCTCCGCTAATGTATTCTTAAGTCTACGTTTTACAAACTCAAATAATTCTAGCAAAATACATCAATATATAGTTACGATATACTCTGAAAAACAAAAACTAAAAGTAAAAATAATGATTTAGAGAAAAATATTTCTAGCTTTGTTCTTGAAGGAAGAAAGCGATACACAGAAGACATCAATTCCGGAGCAATATTTATTAAAACTGTCGCTGAGTCTGGGAATGATAGCGTTCTGGCCCAAGTTGGTATTTTTAAAACCAACGCTGAGGAGTAGTTTACTTCTTGTGTTCCTGGACGGAACGTGGAAAGATACCAAAGATAAAAGCTGGGAGGTATCGTACAAGTTCTTGAGGATCTTAAACATGAAAACTAAGTCTGAGATGATTCTTCTGCTTTCAAGTGGAAGAATTCTGAAAGTTTGTCTTGCCAAATTCATACTATCGATGTCGTACGTACCATTGATTCTATAATTCAAAAACCTGAGAAACCTATTTTGGATCCTCTCTAGTCTTACTTTATGAATATTATATTGTGGATTCCATATGACTGTGGCGAAATTCAGCCTGCTATGAATATAAGCAAAATATAGAGATTTCATGGAGTTTTGGGATCGGAAATGTTTACAGATTCTGCATATGAAACCCAACATTTTGCTACATCTACTAACCACGTATTCGCAATGTGGATTAAAGTTCAACTTCTCATCAAATATAACACCCAAATCTTTGATATTTTCCGCTCTTTCGAGGTCACTTCCAGACAAATTATAGCTGTATCTAAACTGAGTCCAATTTCTTGAGAATGAAATAGAAGAGCATTTATTTAAATTAAGGAACAATCGGTTGTAGCTACAATAATCAGCAAATCGAGCAAGATCTGACTGTAATAATGAATAGACAAAATGTCCTGACAGGACAGCTCATTATGTATGGATTTTGGGGTATTGCCCCTCATCAGTATAGGGTAGGTCTATGCAGACAACAACAAATGTCTGCAACAAATAATTTTGAAAGCAGATTCATGAAGAAAAAATTAAGAAATTTTGGTTGAAGTTTCAGACATTTTGGTGATTTAGTAGACCTTTCGTAACACAATGAACGCACTGCATCGCACTTGTTTTACCGACCTATTATGAAAAAATCAATGTCTTGTTTGCGGAGCAAGGGTTAACGGACGCTTTATTGCGGTGTACTGTGGAAATTATGTAAGTGTACCATATAACATGTTGCGAAATATGTTTTTAGATTCAGTCGGTCTTTTCTTGATGATGTTTACTCTGCTGCTGCAATTTCAATGTAAAGGCTGCCCGCCTGTTTGGAATATTGCATTCTGCTGATTAAATCTTGGTTGTTTTCATGAAGAATGGCGCGGCAATAGTAGAAATATCATCACTGACTTATTGTTAGGGTATTGAATGCAGTCACTTAGTCATAATTTCAAGTATTAGGGGCAAAAAGAGCTAGTTGAAGTGTCTAGTGTTTTATTTGAGGGATAGTCCAAGTTGACAGTTGAACACATCAGCACCTAGGCTGGTTAGGAGAATTAATGATCTTATGGGTTCCAACCAAACCAAAACTACCACTCCAAAGTTCTTCACTGCATGACTTTTCGTTTAATTATACTTGAAGAATATTCAAAATGAATAAAAGGCTGAATGCTGTCCACGCCCTTATTTTCGGTTACTGGTGTTGTTATAAACGAGCTAAAATTAATTTCAATCAACTGATCAATATGATTCCTCATTGTAATTAGTTAAGAATCTGCAAGAAAAGCCATATCCATCATATTCGTATATTAGCAAATATAGTTTCTCTGCCTGTGTATCCAGACAAAGTAACCATTCGTTATTATCAAAATTTGATATAGTTTATGCAAATGAGTTGAGAATTATGAACTCCGACGATACCAAATCTGCCTGCACTGCAGCACTAATACGTTAGAATAAAATTTAAGAAATATAAATACTATCATCTCAACTCAGAGATCGCAGGTATAGGGTAAACACCATAAATACATAACAGTGCCCGCTATTACAAATGGGCATACGAGAAACCCTATTGAAACACAATCGCTGTTGCACGATGTTTCTGATTTTACTAGGAGTTTTTCGACAACGTTTGTATTGTCAATTGTAATTGATTGCAATTATGTACTTTTCTATACAGGGTGTCCGGTAAACCTTGTACAATATTAAAACTGGTGATAGACCAGGTCATGACTGTTCAGAATATCGGAATTTCACCTCAATAAATATCTCACCGTTGTCGAGATAATGAGCATTCTTTTAATTTCTTGAAAATCATCACCTCACCTTGGATTTTTGAATGCCATGTCTACAAATTGAGACCAATTCAAATATATTTGCTGCTGAAGATTACTGATGAGTGATGCTTTCAGACGTATAAAACAGTTTTTCAGAAAACGATACAATTTCTCCAGAAATGAAGGTAAAATGCTAGATTTGAGTTTCACCAGTTTTTTTAACAACAGTTTGACATTATTGTTTGAAAAAAACATAACCAAGTGGAAGTGGATAGTCATTATAAAAGAATGCCCATTTTGTCCAGACTCTTCCATGGTATAAAACATACGATAATTAATTTTGGAAGGAGTAGAATTTCGATTATATTAGAGTGTGATGTTATTCTTAGATAAAATCAACTCAATTAGACTTTGTCAGTAATGTCTTTTATTTTTATCCTGTCAAGATGAAATGATTAAACAATTATGAGTAATAACGAATCAACTGCTTAGAAGCATTCAATGAGATGTAAAGAAGTAAATACTAATTCAACGTTGTTCTGAATCAATATACACTATAAACCACAATAACGATTATTCAACATCGCACTCGTACGCAGAGACGACATCTTTTCAAGAAGAACCTTTTCAAATCCGTTATAGGATATAGCCTCCAAATCAGCGATTCTCTGAGCGGCATTGTGCAATCGAAAATCGTTCTGCATAAAGCGGTGCTGCAGCAGTAGCACTACCTCCACATTCACATAAATGTAGTGCAAATGCAAGAAGACTAAAAACAAGGAGTGTTTGATTCCCATAAGACAATGGGGACACTAGTAGAAAGAGATGAAAGAACAATTGTGACGAAATGTGACGTAGTTATACATGTCATGGCCGCCGTTCTCTATAGACAGTGACGGACTAGCTCTTGGTATATGAGAGTTACTGCTGACAGTTTTGTTGCTTGATTCGAGTTCGACTCTGTACTCATACCCAAGTACGTCACTATGACGCGTTGATGATACAAGTTTCTGATTGGCTAGAGCTTATTAAACCCTCCTTGTTTTTAGTCTTCTTGGTGCAAATGCGCATATTCTCGGGGAGTATAACGTGTGTACGGCATGACAAAGAAATAAATTTCAAAAAACTACGACAGAAGTTACAAGTTGTTCAAACAAACTGTGACAGCCACCTACTAGATTTTTTCGATTCCATTTACAGAAGATCCGTTCATGCACAATGCTGTATTTTATTTTTTCATCGGGAAACTATTGCTTCTACGGACATAACACAGGAATTAGAAAAGTTTTAATTTTCGACAAGGATTCACCTCCTAAAAAATTTTGCACTTATTTGGTTACACCCTGTATATCTGTAGGTCTCTGAAATTTCGTTGGAATCTGGATGTTGGACAATCATTCATCACAAGAATTCGTTTTAATCGGTGCCATGTCGGATAATCGACATTTCATTTCGATAATTTTATTAGGCTTAATTACATGAAAAGTTAATTTTATTGACATATTATTTAATGCTACCAAGCAGTCTATTCTTTATTATTAATAATCATTTCCACATTTTATCTTGATAAAATCGAAATAAAATAACTTTTGGGCGTAAGTATAAAAGTTGATGGAAGCCTAGAATAAAACCTCGTCTATTTCAATGGAAATCACCTCCAAAAATAATTACATTTTGTTTAATACCATATTAGAGTCTGGACAAAATGAGCATTCTTTTGAAATGAATATCCACTTCCAATTGGTTATGTGTCTTACAGACAATAATGTCAAACTTTATTTTAAAAAATTGATGAAACTCAAATCTCTCATTTTACCCCCATTTCTTGAAAAAAAATTCACTTAATGTACGTCTAAAAGCATCACCCATCTGTAATCTTCAGCAGCACAGATATTTGAAATTGTCTCAATTTGTATACATGGCACTCAAAAATCCAAGGGAGGTAGCAATTTTCCAGAAATTCTTAAAATGCCCATTGTCTCGAAAACGGTGATATTTTTACTGAGGTGATATTCCGATATTCTGAACAGTCATGATCTGGACTATTACCAATTCCAATATTGTACAAGGTTTACCGGACACCCTGTATATTTGAAAAATGGGTCTGAATGGATTCAAACTTGACTTGGAACGTTTATTATCTGGCTATCAAAAAATACATACGTTCTTGGTTGCCATGCGACTTGTGTCCAAAGCTAACTAGGATAATCCTTATATATTATCTAATTCACGGCACTTGATATTTGTAGCTTGGAAACACCAATTAAGTCAGAAACAGCAGAAACCCAAAACAGCTTCAAGATCATATTACTTAGTAATCAGGACTTGAAAATGAAATATGGCTGTACCATTGCAGGATTCACAAAGTACCAAAATATTTGGTGGTCCCACTTTCTTGAAATGATGGGCGGAATATCCCTAAGGTGTATTGAGTTACTAGCATTCGCTGTAAGGCAAAAAATAAAAAAAAATAAAAAAAGTTTTCTTTGGGGGCTGTTATTTTTATTCATTCCCAACTTTTCTAATCAAACTTTTTAATGTTATCTGAAGTAATGGTAACTTAATCATTATCAAAATTCCTAGCTTCAGTTCTTCCCTTATAGACCGTTCGAGAATTTCGAGATTTGGTGAGCCTAGTGAAAGGTTTTCGAAATGCAATTTTTTGAGGAATAAAATTTTCGGACGCATGGATTATGAAAATATTACGTATAGTGCAAACTTTTTGACACTACCTCACTGTAGATGTTATCATTTATTCTAGCCAATTTTTTCGGTTCCTAAGATTCACTCAGAATGATTTTGTCATTTTGTTGTAGCCACGCATAGAGTGTCAAGGCCTTATTTGTCAGAGTTTGTCAAAGTTAACAGGGGGCGGGTACGATAAAAAGCCGCCCTGTATATATACATACACAGTGATTGTCAAATAGTTTGAATCATTTGAGAAACATTTTTATTATCCTCTTATCATAAACTTCCATTCACCAAATAACGTGGTGAATTGCAAACAAATTTCATTGATTGAATCAAATTTCCAAATTTCATTTCGGAGGGGTATACAGGGGAGATATAACAATTTTGATCAGGAGTAAAGTACACTTTTCGATAATTTCAAATGAGTTCAATAGGAAAATAGAAGCATTTGCACAAAAAACGTGCACAAATCATAACCATTCGCAACAAAATGTCGATAATCTTGCCCAAATAATAAATGGCGCCAAATTTTGAATCGAAATGATTTCTAAATGATGGGCGGGATAGCCCTAAGGTGTATTGAGTTACTAGCATTCGCTGTAAGGCAAAATTTTTTTAAAAAATTAAATAAAGTTTGCTTAGGGGGCTGTTATTTTTATTCATTCACAACTTATCTAATCAAACTTTTTTAATGTTTTCGGAAGTAATGGTAACATAATCATTATCAAAATTCCTAGCTTCAGTTCTTCCCTTATAGACCGTTCGAGAATTTCAATATTTGGTGAGCCTACACTAATAAAAAGGTTTTTTTGCATCTACGCCAAATTGCGTTGATTCAAAGATATTGTATTCTTGATTTTTTGACGGATTCCCCTTGGTCACTTACAAGGAAAATATTTTGAAACAAGTTCATAAGTTTATTGGGGCAAGAATATTTTAGCTTCAATAATGGGCACTTTTTTTGTTGAATCATAGGAGTAGGTTGAGACAAGAATATTGCAATTTCAATAATGAATACTATTCTTCTATGAACTTGGAGGTTGAGTTCCAATCCGCACTTTGCACTCGATTATAAAATCTAGAATGGAAGCCATTTTCATTTTGGCAACATTGAATAGATTAAACAAAGTATAGATTCACAACTACGAACAATTTAGGTATAAGTAATGGTATTATATGAGAGTAGTTTTAAGTTTAATAACTGTAATCTCAATAAAACCAGTTAGAAGTGACGCATATTGCAGTTTGATTGAATACATAAACAATGACACTCGCTTTCATATACAAAACTGTAGAAAACCAAAATATATTTCACTAATTTTCACAACTGGCCCATAACGCATAGCCTCATAACCTCCAACCCGAATGGTCGAACTGGATGGAATGGTCGAAATGGAAGTCGTATTCACAGGTCGCGGTGCGGCCACCTGCTTTGATTGCTCATTGGTTGAATGTGTCACGTGGCACGGGTAGTGATATCTATCAAGGAGTTATATTCTTTTGTCAAGAGGATTATGTTTCCCAGTGAGTTAATGTGGGTGTTTTCTAGGATGAAGAGTAGAATGTTTTCACTGCAAGCAAATTCATTTCAAGTGAATATATGTAAAGAAGCAAACATCTCAATCAGTTTGAAATGGTAGTATATTCATTAATTAGAAATAATTATTCTCTTCAGAAAATTATTCTATTCAAAAGTATGTATATTTTTGATTGAAGAATTCTTTTTTATCTGTGTAGTGAAAGTTTTTCGAAATGCAACTTTTTGATAATTAAAATTTTCGGACAAATAGACAATGAAAATGTTACGTATAGTGCAAACTTTTTGACACCACCTCATTGTAAATGTAATCATTCATTCTAGATATTTTTTTCGGTTCCTAAGATTTACGCAAAATGATTTTGTCATTTTGTTGTAGCCACGCATAGTGGGTCAAGGCCTTATTTGTTAGCGAGATATTTTTTCTTTTAAAACCAGTAGTTTGGTCATTCTGCTAGACAAAGTGCAGTTAACAAAAACTCTTCGACTTATTCGCCGTAGTTTGAAAGGTACTATTTTCTCACCTCGAAATCTGAAATATTCTTCTTTCTCTGACCGTACCGGTCGTCACAAAGTCATTGTATCACAGTCTTAGATCCCTCCTCTACTTGGAGATGATGATCTAGTATTTGTCTCAATTCATAATCGCACCTTATGTTATGAAATCATCAAGTTTTTTGTCTAAATCTCTGTGAAATAAATACAAACCAATCATGTTTGGTTCATAATGTCGAAATATTGCTTGGGATTTCAAAGTAGGTCTGGCAACAACGCACACAAATTCTTTTCGATCCCAACTTCGACGGTCTAAAAGTGAAAAACTGTTACTAGGAAAGTGTGAGCTGATTTCGGATTTAGGATACAATGATTCAACACATTAGTAGACGGAATCTTCAGAACTTGCCTTTATTTGGTCCAACCGACTGTTCTATAGTTACGCTGCCAAAAAACCAGGGAAATTCCTGGTATATGCAAGAGATTATGATGAAAATAACAATACTTCTAGGAAACTGTAAAGACTTGATTTGTAAGTGGTAAAAGTATGTTATGGCGGAAATTGGTATGTAGGTATTATTGCTGTCATGTTCTTTGAGTATATCACACGTCATAAAAATAAATATATTATTCAATAAGCATCCAAAACTGTAGGTCAGAGGTCCTATAATGTCCTGGGGCCAACTGTATGCAACTCCCTACCAGATAGTGTACAGTCCCTGAAATCACTCTCACAACTAAAGAAAGCTGTCGATGATTTAATAAGAAGTCAACCTCGTGAAAGAATTGGTCAAATATTTGAAAATTGCATTTAAAAGGCTATATTACGAAGGGGTATAATAAAAAAATCAAAATATAGTAAATGAAGGATCCGTACTTACCATTACTCTACACACTTTTTCGTTTTCATTAATCTCAATATGATTTCATATGCCTGATTTTGATAGATCGTAAGACAATTTTCAACCTGTAAGTAATTTTATTTATACTTTCCAAGTGACTCATTTTATCCCTACACGTCTACAATTCTTTTGTGATTGCTTCAACTTCAAAGTGATTTTATTATACTCCATGTGATTTATTTTTATATATGTTTGCCCAACTGTCCTATAACTGTCTTAGTTTATTTTATCTATGCCACATATAACTTATTTTATATATTTACACGTCTCCAAAATTTCTGATATTGTATACATTTATTTACACTTTTGTTCACCTCAATCACCTTTATATATTTTTTCTACATTCATGCAAAAAGCAAAACTTTATTGAACTATATTCAGTGGAAAAAGAAGTTCTTTATTGCACTAGTGCAATAAAGTTTTTATTGCACTCATCTGTCATTCTACTTCAACGTGCTGTCATCATGACAAACATAAACGTTTAAACCTACTACATATTTAGCAGATATTCTGTGAGATTGGCAATAGGTACTTCACTACGAAATATTCATATTGAAAATTGCACCAATTGTTCATTCACTTTCAACATTGAGGGTAAAAATAAAGTTTGAGTTAAATTGTTCGTAACGTATTAGTTCCTATTTCAATGCAAATCGATATTGATAATAAAGTATTCAAGTTGCGCTTTTCATTTTCGTACACCTAGTGCCGCACCTCAATAAATCAATTTTTGCTTTTTGCATGAACGTAGAAAAAATGTTGTATGCAACTCGTGCAAAAATTGTTTATTGCACTCGACGTGTTGTCCAACTCGGCCTAACGGCCTCGTCGGACAATTTCACGTCGAGTGCAATAAACATTCACTTTTTGCACTCTTTGCATAAATAACTATTTAAATACTTTTTTATGCAGATTTATAATTATTAATAATATTAGTATCTTTAGTTATCAGATTTTTTTTATCTGTTTTCCACCACGTACAAGCAACAACTGTTGCTTCTGTGGTTTTACCAATGTTTATTTGCAGAATGTATAGTCTTGTTATGCTTGTTGTACTACCTTAAGTAAATAAACGATGATGATGATGATGATGTATACGAGCATAGTACGTACCTACCATTTTTATAATTTTCAGGAAATGGGAAATCTAAATTTCATTACCTATTTTTTTTTTGACAGCGAGGGAGAGGAAAGGTGAGTGCGAGGAGAGTGCGAAATAAAAAAAAGAGGAAATAATAAAGGGAAAGCGTTAGAGACAAAGCGAGTGTTATGAAACAACCTGGTATATACAAGTCCAACCTGTCTAACAATAACATCAAAACACTGTAATATAACTTGTCCGTCCTGTGAAACGCCTTCAAATCGAAACGATATTCTTTATTCACATCGTTTCATTCAGTTTTGTCTATCTTGTATTCAATTTCGATTCCATTATTATACCATTACGGTAATTATTTGTTATTCAAATGTTCCGTTTTGTTGTGCTGACACCGAGAACAATTTAGATTTTTCAGAGATAATGTCCTTTAACGTACACGGCGATGATGAATACCATTCTTGAGTGTGTTAATGTGAGGCTGAGAAGCGGTTGATGGGAACTGGAAGTGTCTTCTGCTGAACTTCACTTCGTTTGTGTGTATCTCACCTGATAAGAATTATGCTCGACATATTGTGTAAAATGAGAGAACAAAACTGTTTTCAATAATTTATTCTACTGGGTGATTTATAATAACCTCATCCGAGCAAATATAGAATAACTTTACGAAAGTTTATGAACGAGATTGCAGGCGAAATTATATACACTTTCGAAATTGTCAGTAGTTATCTTCCGAGTAGGCAGTAGTATGTGAAAAAAGAGAACTCCAAGAGTGGTTTTTGAAACAATTGAATACGGAGTCCCTCAATGCAATTCTGGTGCCCATATTGTTCAATAATGAGAGATTTGTTGCACATTCACACTACTGAGGACCTCATAAACCTCCCTGAAAATTAAAGTAGAGAAAGACCTTCTTGGTAAAAAGAAACGCTTTTTCTACAAACTACTAACAATAAACAGAAGCAAAACTTACTACTTGCCTATGTTCACTAAGGAACGAAACTCTCCAACTTTAAATTTTTCTAATATATCTGACTGGTTCCCCATTACACCATTACATCAAAGTGTTGCACATCTTCTCACTTGATTTTACCGTACTGATGAGAGCTTAAGCTCGAAACACGTGTCCACGGTTGCACAACAATTTGAGGGTTATACCCAATAACTTTTCTATTTCTATTTTTATTTATATATATATATCTATATCTATATATATATATATATATATATATATATATATATATATATATATATTGAGCATTATTTCTGGATTACAATTCAAATTACCAGAGTATTCTACACATTTCCTCTCTATCAGTATTCTTTATTTTCCAGTCAAATACAAGTAATGCGTTAGTGGTAAAACTTGTTCATTGTAATTTTTGTAAACGTGTAATCATTAATAAACTTATTATTATTATATCACCCACCTAGATAGGTACCTAGATAGGTACCTAGGTAGCACATCATATAGGCTGAATCTTGATAACATATTGGGCCAGTATAGATATATTGTAAATGAAAAATCAATATTGGTCCAATATGGGTGAATATTCAAAAAACAATATTATATTAATAATATTGGTGGAATATTGGTCCAACTAGTTTTGAATGTAGATTATCACATGAAATATTGGGTCAATATTGGTTGAATAATTTCTACCAATATTGATTATACAATATTGGTTATATATTGTTTTCCACATCTAGAATAAATATTGCAATCCCAATATTCCAGTCATATCGATTATAGGGAAAAAAACTATATTGTATTTCCAAGTTTGATAGCATATTGGTTGAATATCATTTCCAATTTATTCGACAAATTGTGATAACTCATATTGAGTCAATATTGGTTGAATGATATTTACCAATATCGATAAAACAATATTGTCTTCACATCGTTATCAACATCTAGAATAAATATTGCAATTCCAATTTTCCCCTCATATCGATTCTAGGAAGTAACCCTCTGAATTGCAGCTGAAATAGCAAATGCGCCACTGGAATCAATCAAGTCGCCCCGGAGCGCCAATTAATTTTTGTTGTTGTTTTATGTTTTTATATTTTTATATTTATTGTTGAAAATAATTTGAAAGTAAAACAATATTGTCTCTCCAAATGTGATTACACATTGGTTGAATATCATTTTGCCAATATTCAGCAAATCTTATTTATTAATATTGGGTCAATATTGGTTCAATAATATTTATCGATATCGTTAGGACAACATTGTCTTCATATTGTTTCCTACATCTTGATTGAGATCAAATTTGAATACTGGCCGAATATTCAATGAAACATATTAGAATTATATCATGATCAAACCTGGATGAAAATCCGCTAGGTGGCTCTACATATAGAACGTCTTCTAAAACCTACGAAAGTATATTAAATACTTCCCATAACTTGTTTTCAAGACAGCTCACTCAGTGGTTATGGCGTTCAAAAAGCGGACTCTGGTGTCACCTTCATCAACTAAAATATATTTAATAATTTACCAAGGTATATTGACATCCTCCAATATATCCGAATGATATTGTACCAATATCGATAAAATTGTGAAGCAAGGTAACCAGTATTAAATGGGTGTACCTCAAGGTTCGGTTCTAGGACCAATACTATTCCTTTTATTTATAAATGACATTACCCTCGTACCGATCACTGGTTTATTTACACTATTCGCTGATGAAGCAACAATAAGCTGGTCTGACAGACACCGCGATAACCTTCACCAAAGCATGTCTACAGACCTCGCAGTGGTTACAGAATGGTGTGCAGCTAATAAATCAACATTCAATTTTAATAAAACACACACTTTGACCTTCAAAGGAGGCCAACGGGACATTATTGTAAATGATCATACCATTGAATCCAAGAAATGCAACAAATTCTTGGGAATACAAATTGACAGTAGACTAAATTGGGAAGATCACGTTGTGGCCCTTGGAAAAAGAATTTCGAAGAGTGCCTATGCTGTAAGAGTTATTGTGAGTGCACTAGGTACAGCAGCAGCTAGACCCGTGTATTTTTCACTTGTAGAATCTCACCTTGTATATGTTTAACCTTTTTGGGGAGCATGTAGTCGATATCATTTCAACATGATATTTGTTCTGCAGAAGAGAGCTCTCAGATATCTCTGCAGAGCAAACTACAGACAATAATGTAAACCCCTTTTTGTTAAAAATAAAATATTGACCCTTCCAGCTCATTTTATTTTTGAAACAGTCTGCGTCATTCATAAATATAAAAGTTCATTCCCTTCTAGAGTTCATGTTTATAACACACGAGAGAATAACAACATAAGACTGCCAATTCCAACATCAACTCTTGTTAAGAATTCTTTTATTTATAATGGTTTAAAAATGTTTAACCATTTGCCAGAATCAATAAAAAGTGCTGAAGCCTATGGTAGGTTCAGGAGGGCAACAAAAAAATACTTGTTGAACGGCCATTTTATTCTGTCGAAGATTTTTTATCTTCTTCTCTCTGAAATTTATTTCTGTTGTTTGTTTTTTTTATAAAATATAGATTTATATAATATAATATACATATATATGTGTTTAAGTGAATACAAAATGGTATTGTGTCTTAATTAGGTTTTTATTTATATGTTCTATGCTTTAATTATGTTTTTATTTATATTATATTGACATGCTTTGTTACAAAAATTTATATTTTTAAACAATAAAGCTATTTTTGACTTGACTTGACTATATTGAGGCCATCATTGCTTCAAGAATATTTCACCAAAACTATTTTTGAAATGAGTTCACATTTTACTTCTCGACAATATAACTTTTGAATATTGTGCCAATATTGTCAGAATATTGTATCAGCGATATTGTACCAATATCGCCAAATATTTTGAGACCAATATCAGTTCTAGAATATTTTGCCAATATTATTCAAGTAATATTGTACCAATATCGCCGAATGTTCACATTTTTTTTCTCGCCAATATTGCATTTCAAATATTTCGCCAATATATTCACAATATTGTACCAATATTTTACCAATATAGGTGTGCTACTTGGGAGGTTGAGTAAGCTTCACCAAGATTCTTTAACATATTTTTATATTTCTATATTTCATGCACTTGCCGAGTATATTTACTCACCATATCACTTTTATATTTATCCCCAATATATTTATCACAATGTATTACTGTTTACATACTGTTCGTGTTGTCCTGTTGTATATTGTTTATAGTATTATATCATTGGATTGTATTAAGTATTGTATCATACATTGTAATATGTGTAAATACATTCATTCACTTCAAATCAACTCACCCTTCTCTCTTTTGGATTTTCTTTAATATATTACCATCATGGTCAGGGTATTTGAGATCGACATCTCTTTCGTCTAGGCAAAAATTGGAGCAAATTGAAAGGGATAATGTAAAAACATCACAAGCAGAAGAATCGAACCCGTTTAAGAAAAGGTAATAAAATGTGAAGGGTCGTTAACTAATATCCAATAAAAAAGAAAAGGTAAAAAAATCATATAGGAAAAAATAAAACGTATGCAGCAATTCCTTGAATGAACTGAAAAAACTTCAATGAGATAAAACTTCACACGGCACTTACTACAGGAGAATTCGAAAGTACTTAGTATAACAAAAAATTATGCTAGAATAGCCCCCCTGATATCGATTAGCGTGCAATAAAAATAATATTAACATTACTTTGAACAAGTAAATTTTTATTTGAGAGCGGACATGACAATCAATTCGCGAGATAAGGACTTTGTGCAAAAATAGAATTCCTTAATATCCTCGATACCACGACTTGGATAAACTTCATCACATGTGAAACTGATGTAGTTCAGAAATCGATTCGAAATACTTTCGACGTTCGTTAACTATATGAGTGCAAGGATTCCATGCAATGCTGCCATATTCAAGCTTCGACCTCGCAAGCGCATTGAAGAGTAGTAAGTGAGTTTCTGTTTCAGTAAACCATTTGGAGTTACTAATGATCAACGAATAACATCAAGACCGCATTTATCCATGCTTCTAAAGTGACGTGAAAATGTGAACTTTGCATCGAAGATTTTTCCCAGATCTTTGGAATCTGCCACTTTCTGTAGATGATGGCCGTTTACGTTGTAAGTGAGTTGGATGGGTGATTTTCCTCTTTCGTTTTGAAGACATCAACAATCACTCAGAGAGGTAATCTGACCTAACATATTGTTATATATTAGTTATTGTATGTATTTTGTACACTAGGTATAGGGGAGGAGACAGGTCTGTCAATAGTCTAATGAATGTAAATGTCCTTAGCTCTGTTTGAATCATTAATGTCTTCAGTTATGGATCCACTTTATTAAATCATTCGTAAAGACTCAACATAATGGCGACGAGATTTGGAATTGAAATATGAGCTGGTCATTACTAGAATAGTTCAAGAAAGTCGAAAAGAATAAAATAATAAGTGACATTTTGTCAAAGTCTGAAGAAAAGTGAAATCAACTTTGTGAGTCAAAATCAAGTCTGAAGTCAGTCCAGTAAAAAGTTGAAAGAAGCTGTCCAAGTACGTCAAAATCTGTAAATAGAAGTCTAGTCTATGAAAAGGAATAAAAAATTGCTAAAATGGCAATGATTGGTAGTATTGAGCCATATAGGCCTAAGGATACAGATGTTACTTCATACATGGAGAGAATGGATCAGTTGTTTGAGTGTAATGGAGTAGAAGAAGGGAAAAAAGTCTGCATGTTTTTAACCTTGATTGGAGGAGAAGCTTATGAAGTTTTGAAAGATTTGCTATCCCCAGAACTACCAAAAGACAAGTCATATACTCAGTTGAAAGAAGTCTTCGAAAAAGTTTTACTGTGCTAGGCAAGAAAGTCATGAAGATATATTTGCGTATACCTTAAAGTTGAGGAATTTAGTAAGAACTTGCAAATTTGGTCAATTCCTAGATGAGGCACTCCGTGATAAGTTCGTATGTGGTATAAAGTCAGAGGCAATGAGACGAAAACTATTGACCGAAGAGCAGTTAGATTTTGATAAAACCGTGAAAATTGCTTCTAGCATGGAGTTGGCAGAAGGTCAAGCAAGAACACTGAGATCTGAGATAGTCAATAAGTTCCATGTTGGTAGAAAAAAAATTGAACCAAGTTATGGTACGAATCACAGACAGAAAAAGTTACAGTCAAATATGCCGTCAATAAATTCAAATGGGTCTAGTTCGTCTGATGGTAGTAATATGTCCAGTTACCACAAAAGGAATGACAGTCAATGTAAAATATGTTTGAGAATACAAAATGTCCACCTTTCCATTGGAAGTGTTTTGCATGTAACAAAATGGGAAGATCACGAGCAAAGTCAAGAAGAAGGTGATTGCAATGATGATATGGGCAAAGATTCAGCATATTGGTCAAGAATTTATGAGGAGCATGTTTTTCGATCTGAAACCACTGGTGAACATTGTCCTGCCAGAGTAACTGTCCTAATTAATAAGAAACCAGTCGAAATGGAAATAAATACAGGTGCAAACAGTAGAATCATGCCATATAGAAAATTCAGGTCTATGTTTCCAAATGTCACATTAACCAAGCAGAATTGTAAAGTTAACACGTTGTTTGGTCAAGTCGCAAATTCAGTCTATAAAGCCATGGTAAGGTGGATTTTGAAACCACTGACCATAATTTGGAAATAAATGTGGTAGTTTATGATAATGATATTTGTCTGTTAGGTAGGTATTGGTTAGATGTACTAGTTGCTGATTGGAAGGATAAAATACTGGGTAGAAAAAAGTCAAAGATCTTAGTAAATAATGTATCTAGTCAAGATTCAGTTTGTGATATAATTAACAATTTGAAACAGGAATATTCAGATATTCAAAATAGAACAAGCTGCATTAAAGATTTTTTAGTCAATATTAAAGTTAGGGAAAATCAAGTTCCAAAATTTTGTAAACCATACAGAATTCCTTATGCTTTGAAAGAAAAGGTTAAGACTGAAATACAAAATTTGGTCATAGATGGTATTCTTAAGCCAGTTACCACATCAGAATGGGCAAGTCCAATTGTCGTGGTACCCAAATCTGATGGAAAAATACGTATGTGTGGTGATTTTAAAACAACGGTTAACCCTTGCATTGAAAATCAATATTATCCACTTCCAACAACTGAAGAAATATTTGCATCACTGTCTGGAGGCAAGGTATTTTCAGTGATTGATTCAAAAAATGCTTATTTACAGTTAAAAGTAAGTGATGAAAGCCAGAAATTGTTGGTTGTAAATACACCGAATGGATTGTATGCTTATACACGTTTAGCTTTCGGAATCAAATCAGCTCCTCATATTTTTCAATCAATCATTGAACAGATATTGAAAGAAATTGAAGGGGTACAGTGTTATTTGGTTGACTTTCTGATAACAGCGAAAACAAACGAGGAAATGCACGAAAAGTTGATTAAAGTACTCGATAGATTAAAACAGTACAGAGTAGGGATAAATTGGCAACAAAGCAGATTTTTTGTTCAAAAAGTTTAATTTTTAGGTCACACATTGTCTGTTGAAGGTGTTGAATCCTCTGAAAGTAAATTAGATGCAATTTTAAAAGCTCCAAAACCAGAAAACAAACAACAATTACAGTCCTATTTAGGTTTGTTACATTACTATGCAAAATTTATTCCTATGTTGGCTGATAAAGTTGCTCCGTTGTACAAACTTTTAAGAAAAGAAGTTTCTTGGAATTGGGAAAATAAAGTTGATTATTGTTTTGAAAAGAGCAAGAGACTTTTGACATCTTCAAATATTTTAATGACATTTAATCCTACCTTACCTATAATTTTGTCATGTGATGCTACAAAATATGGTGTGGGTGCGGTTTTAGCACATAGAATGCCTGATGGGGGTGAGAGACCAGTCATGTTTGCGTCTGCTACTTTGTCAAAATCAGAACAAAATTATAGTCAACTGGACAAAGAAGCTTTATCTATAATTTTTGTGGTTAAAAAATTTCATAATTACTTGTTCGGAAGAAAATTTACTTTGTATAATGATCATAAGCCTTCACAGAGCATTTTGTCTCCGAAAAAATGTTTACCAGCATTAGCAGCCGCTAGATGTCAGCGTTGGGCTGTTGCATTGTCTATCTACGATTACGATATCAGGTATCGTGAAGGGAAAAATATCCGAAATGCCGACGCATTTTCAAGGCTACCATTGAAAAACTGTAAAAGTGGTGAGACTATTTATTATTTTTCAGAAGTCAACAGCATTCCATTATCAGCTAAAGATATTTCTCGCGAGACAATGACAGATAAAGAACTTCAACAAGTAATGAATTTTGTGTTGCATGGTTGGCCAAATGTTAAACAAATAGACGATACTCTCATACCTTATTATAAAAACAATGAAAATCTAAATGTTGATATGAATTGCTTAACTTATAATAATCGTGTTATTATTCCTGCATATTTGAGATCTCAAGTTTTACATTTGTTGACAGCCAGTGATGTCATTGCTTGTTTGAGACAAACTCTTTCTATATTCGGTTTACCAGATGAGATACATTCGGATAATGGTCCGCCTTCTAGTTCATATGAATTTGAATCATTTTGCAAGGCTCAGGGCATAAAAGTTATAAAATCACCACCAATACATCCGAAATCTAATGGGATCACTGAAAGAAGTATTCAAACATTCAAAAATAATCTTTTAAAACAAAATTTTGATACAAAAACATCCAATATGTCAAATCAGGAAAAACTAGACATCTTTTTATTTTATTATAGAAATATTCCTCACAGCCTTACTCAAATACCACCAGCAGAATTAATGTTGAAACAAAAACCAAAAATGAGAATTTCAATGTTAAAACCTAAGTTTAAATTCCTAATAATTGTAATTTTTGAGTTGTAAGTTTTTTGCCTGACTATATGTACAATTAGGAAACGATTTGAGAAAACTTGTTTATGATAATGTTTTATATTATATTCATGTAAAGATTGAGCTTTTGGAATTTATATAAGTTATTGGTCAGAACTGTTGCTTTGAGAATATTCTGTGTAGTCGTTCCACAGTATTCAAGTAGTTGTGTAATTTCAAAAGACAAAAGAGCTATAGCGAACAACGCGGGTGAATATAACCCCATCATAATTACATACAAATCGAACGCTTCATCTCATCCTCCCATTCCACCTGACAAGAGCACACTTGAATAACCCCTTATGAAATCATAATCTATTCATATTCAGTCGAGCAACTATTACATATCCTTTTCCATCGGACCCAAAACATGTAATCGTTGGTATTATGTGATTTCCGTAGACAATTATTATCGAGCCGAAGTGAAATCAATTTGATTACAAAACGAGGGGGTGTTTATTTAATTTCAGTGCCACATCGCCAGCTGTCAACCCCACGCTAGCCCCGGGATGTGTAACGTTAGAAAAAGGCAAACAATTATGGGGCTTTAAAGTGCATTAGTCATACAATTTGCGTGTAATTTGCTGCGAGTCAACTTGTGGAAATCGGAGAGGAATTTCGAAATCATACCGTTTTATTGGAATGATTATTTTTCAAGAATGGATTATAGGAGCAGCTGTGCCGAGTCTTTTTCTTAGTTGCCTGTTTCAATGACTTGAGGTGTTTTCCAAGGATTGGTTGTTTTCATATTGCAAGAAAAAACTAGACCACTTCATAATCATTCAAATGAGAAGATGCTTGAATGTAGATCAAGTCAGGCTCAATAGTCTAGTTCTGAGTCAAAATTCTCACCCGTTAAAATCATTTGATGATGGGTAATCTTTCAAATATACCGGGTGTCCAAACAGTGCGTATTTGCTCGATATATCGATAATGCTCATACAGGGTGATTTACCACCACTCACAAAATTAAATGGGGTACTGGTCAGTCATGTGCGAAAGCACATGTACAATTTTAGATGAATCCGTAATGATTCAACCAATTTTTTTCACGTCAACCGCAATGGATACGCAACTGCATCATTCAATTTTGGGAATCATGAAAACATAATCATGCTTCTGCGGAACATGTCATAAGAACAGATGCATTGCAGTGTTGCAATGTCATTATCACCGATTGCAAAGTCGCTGATGGTCATAGTGTACATCTTCCCGATTTGTCTTGGTCGCACACTTATTACAGAGCGATTACGCACGGTGTACGTGAAAACACCCAAAATTATCCCTAAATGCCTCGACATTATAACCCGTTTTATCCAGATAATGCAATTATGAACCCTATTAGTCCTGAGTATAGGAATTTGAGAATACTTGGCACTATGGCACGACTGCATGTATGTATGTCACCCGTCAAAAGTCAAAACATCGTCAGTTTGGTATCCAGTAGCATTGTTCAAATAGAAATAAGATAGTCAACCTTATGAGATTATTATTGAATTGAAAAGGAGGCGACATGTAGATGGCGTCAGTGATCTAGCTTCCAAGTTATGTCGTAACTTCTGCGATCTGGCCTCCAAATCATGTAGTAACTTTATTGAAACAATAGTGCAGCATTAAAATCATGGTTTTTTTGAAGAACCCTGCATTAAAATGACTCTATATTTTCATGTTTGTATCTAATCACGCTAGGTGACACTTGCATTTGGGTCCAATACCAATTCGACAGGCATTAACTAACTATCTTACTTCTATTTAAACAATGGCACTAGTGATGCCAGCGTTTATTGTGATATAATGATTGTAACATATGATGCAGTGAATGAAAATACCAGTATCTGTGTTCGAGAATACGAGAGAAGATTTCCAAATAGAAGCCTCCAAACTCCATTCGTCGCTTGGAATTGAGTCTTGATGATAACTGGGCAACATTCAAATATTAGCTTCAACAACATGATAAAATATAATTGCAAACATATTTCATTTATTTAAGCCATTTTGTAATGTGAGCCTCTGCACGGTTCCAAGTGGGGCAGTTTACATCCAGTGGCGGCGCATTTCTACAAATCAATCGGGTAATTTTTTTGTTCCTTATTAGTAATTTCTTTTGTGTAAGTGGTGGTACATCACCTTGTATACAGGAGGATTTAACAATGATAGGGCTTAGAAATGTATCAGTCATAAAATTTGCGTATATTTTGTTGTGAGTCAAGTTATGGAAATCGGAAAGGAATTTCAAAATAATTTCAATTCATTCGATGTGTTTTTTTCAAGATTGGATATATCGGAGCAGCTGTGCCGAGTCTTTTTGTTAATTGCCTTCTTCAATGAGTTGTGATACTATCAAGGATTTGCTGTTTTTATACTACTTACAACAAAAAAATACAGCATTTCATAATAATTCAACTAAAAAGATTTTTTAAGGTAGATCATGTAATGTCCAATAGTCTTAGTTCAGAGTCAAAAATCTCATCCGTTAAAATCATTTGATGTTAGGTGATCTTTCAAATATACTGGGTGTTCAAATACTGCGTATATGCTCGTTATATTTATATATAGTACAGGGTGTCAATTTGAAAACTTCCCACCCTTAATATCTTCCTTCCAGTAAACAATATGAGTAATCAAAAAAACATGTCAATTTTATTGTCAAGGGGGACACTTTCACGGACTATTTGTAGCCCTCGTGGTTCAACCCCCTAGGAGGGGTAGATGTTACCCTTAGAATTTTTAATGGGAAGGGGGGTCAAGTGGCACATCATTTTGATGGGCGTTCAATTCTTGTTCCAATGGTACCCTGACTTATTATTTTTTGATGAGCATTTTCCGAAAAATTGCGTTCTAAACTAACAGAAGTAATTATTAGAACGCCTATACTGAGATGCATGGTTTGGCCAGAACTGGTTAGAATATTAGGTGGTACCGTTCCAACCCTTTATTAGGGGCAACATTAGCCATTAGCTCCAAACACTTTACATAAAAAAGTAGTCTAATAGTAAAACGTAGATGGTAGTAAAGTTGTGTTTATTAGATGCTGAATTTTTAAGTGTCATCGCAGAAATTGTACAGATAGCCTTCCTTTTTTGCTACTTCTGCTGTAAAAAGTTTCTGTTTTCCGGCAAAAAATTGGTTAGCAAATTTGAACTATGTGGTAGTATTGTGAATACCGTTGTACCTGTTGGGCTGTTTAGGAATTACTTTAATAAGTGTATAAAAGTGTAAAAATGGTTTACATTCTTCAAGACAGAATTGAAATGATTGTAATTTATGGCGAAGTTGGAAAGTGCGCACGAAGGGCGGCATGTCTTTTTAACGAAAGACATCCAAATTGTAATGTAAGTCACCGGTGTGTGCTTGATTTGGTGAATAAGTTTTACGAAACTGGTTCAGTGACAAATAAAAAAAGAAATAACCCCAGAGTACTAAATGAAGCAGCTCAAATTGAAGTTTTGGGAACATTTGCTGCAGAGCCCACGAGCTCCTTACGATCAGTATCAGAACAGACGGGAATGTCATGCGAGACTATAAGAAAAGCATTGAAAATGCATAAATTTCATCCATATAAAATGCAGATTCTTCAAGAGCTCCACGAGGATGATTATGATAGAAGAATAGAGTTTTGTGAAAACATGTCTCATCGAGTCAATACCTTACCTAATCTTCTGTTAAACATCTGTTTCAGCGATGAGTGTTCATTTTTTCTGAATGGCAATGTTAATAGACAAAATTGTCGCTATTGGAGTGACGAAAACCCACATATTTTTCGGGAAGGGCATACACAACACCCACAAAAAGTTAATGTTTGGGCTGGTATTCTTGGAAATGTCATTCTTGGTCCATTCTTTCTGGAAGAAAACTGGACTGGCAATCTGTACCTTGATATGCTTGAAAAGACTAGACGAGCTAGAAACTCAAATTAATGCAGAAGGTAATGAACTTTTGCAGGAGGATCTGTTACATTTCCAGCAGGACGGTGCTTCACCTCATTATTTTCTTCCCGTCCGACAGTGGTTAAACAAGAGATTTCCGGGTAGATGGATTGGCAGAAGGGGAGCAGTTGAATGGCCTCCGAGATCACCGGATTTAACACCCTTAGATCTCTTTCTTTGGTGGCATCTTAAATCCGTTGTTTATAAAACACAACCTTCTGATATTGACGAACTTAAAAGACGAATTACATCAGCATGCCGGTCAATTCCTAGTGAAGTTTTCCGTAATGTTAGAGGGGAGTTCGAAAACAGACTGTATTACTGTTTAGAGCAAAATGGACAACATTTCGAACAGCTAATAAGATGAGCGTAAGTAGATTTTATGTTGGAAATGTCTTTCTCGCAAATTAAATTTTATTGTGTAGAAAGAAAATAACCACCAAATAAAAAATCCCATGCGTAATAAATTTATTCCTGTCATTCAAGGGTTGGAGCGGTGCCACCTACTCTTCTAACCATTTTTATTAAAGGGAGTCAATACAATAATGCATCTCAGTATAGGCGTTCTAATAATTACTTCTGTTAGTTTAGAACGCAATTTTTCGGAAAATGCTCATCACAAAATAATAAGTCAGGGTACCATTGGAACAAGAATTGAACGCCCATCAAAATGATGTGGCACTTGACCCCCATTCCCATTTAAAATTCTAAGGGTAACATCTACCCCTCCTAGGGGGTTGAACCACGAGGACTACAAATAGTCCGTGAAAGTGTCCCCCTTGACAATAAAATTGACCTGTTTTTTCGATTACTCATATTGTTTACTGGAAGGAAGATATTAAGGGTGGGAAGTTTTCAAATTGACACCCTGTATATATATATATATATATATATATATATATATAATGCTGATATACAGGGTGTTTCAAACTGGATTGCCTATTAGACGTTCCTGGAGAAAGGGAAATTGGATTGATATGAAAATTTGAAATTTTGGGTGATCAGTACTGTTTTTTCGATCTAAAATACTCTAAGAGCTGCGACGTTGCTGGGTATATTGAAAAGCAACAACAACTTTGATATCTTGAATGAGACATCCTGTATATTATTGCAATTTTCACTTCACCAAATACCAATTCAAATTGTTTTGGGGATCCTGGCGTTATTTCATTATCATTCCGTTTTTTTTTTGTTTCATATTCAAGATTTTGTTAGATCAGGTAATTGCTTTGACACATGATTTATGATAATTCAGTAACTTACTACGCAAAAATTATTGTGGATAATTCCCGTTAAAAATTGAAGCCAATTCTTCAAGTAGGTATCAACATGGGTATTTAATTGATTGAAGTGTGAATATCATTCAATCGTTAACAACTTTTTTCAATAACATTTTTCGATATTTTGCGTATTAATGTCACTTTACTCCATAGTGAATTTAGAAAATCGGCCGTTTCCCGCTTAGCCGCACGCCACTCTGATTTGATGCACCAACGTTTATGAAGAATGACATTTTCTGAGAAACTGTTAATAAAAAATTTTTCCCTATGGTTTCATCACTTTGGCGGACACTGTATATCCAGAGATTTTCCTCATTTTTTTGCAAGAATAGCTTCAATGTTTATCATTGCGGTAGTTGGTTCGTAGATAGCTGGAATTTTGGGTGTAGTGTACCAATGAACTGTATGTTGTAAAGAGAAACATTCTCAATTGACCATATTTCACCTGAAAAAGATGAGGGATTTGTCGTTATGCTGTTGGCAGCACTTGCTGTCGATTTCAAGTCACACCTGTCAATTGTTAATGTCAAATGTTTGTTTGTTTGTTATAAATTTGAAAATAAATAACGTATTTAAAGTAATTCACATCCATCAAGTCCGGGGCCCTATTCTCAAATGTCTACCACCCTATGTCGCAGACGACAAAATATCTTCATCTCTTTTCAAAAACAAATTCAAAGAAGGCGATGGATCTATTTTGTCGCATGCTACATGGGTTTAGTGAACATTTGAGAATAGGGCCCCTGCTGGATATTCAGAAAGCATTTGTCTCTGTTTGGACAGGTGGTTTTGTCATGGAGATGCAAAGGGCAGACATGGTAAAATTACTTGACTCGTACCTGGTCAACAGGGTTTTCAGGGTTAGGATCAGTGGAACCAGCTCCGCAATGAGGCCGGCCGGAGCAGGTGTGCTACAGGGGTCGAGCTTGTCTTCACTCTTGTATTCTCTATATACGCATGACTTCCCAATGTATGGTGCCACCACTGATCTGTAATTACAGATCGGTGGGTGCCACCAATACGGCGGTCTGAGTTGATGACACTGCAATCTACGTTCATTCACACTCCAGCATGGCAGCCACTAGGATGGTAAAAGTACATCTTGAAAGGCTAGTCGTGCCGTATCTAGCGAATAACAAGATAGTGTTGAATCCTGATAATACAGAGCTTATAAATTTCTCAAAGAAACGTACTAATGTAAATATTGGTAGTTTTAGTGCAGCTGGCTTACTCTCCATAAACATGTCAGCTTGGCAATTCAGCGAGCTGCATCAGCGGTTAAAAGGACCTATCCTTTGATAGCAAGGGATTTCAAGCTGCCAATGGAGAATAAGGTACTCTTATACAAACAGGTTATTAGGCCAGCAATGACCTATACCTGTCCAGTGCTCTGCAGCCTCCCCAAAACTCAAATGTTGAGACTGGAGAGAATGCAAAATAAAGTGCTTCGTATCGTCACAAACAGTGATAGATACATTCTGCTGGACTCATTTCGCAAACTGGCCGATATTAACACCGTAGATCACATAAAAAATATTGCTGACAAATTCTATTGGTACTTCATTCTTGGAAGTCCTTTGGCCAGGAACATCACGGCAGTAAGAGCCTACCATAACGTGCGATGGAAGCACGGTGGGTTCATATACCAGGCATTGTATCGTTTCCATGAAATTTCATAACACCATGAGATGACTCCTGATACCTAAGGACAGTAACACCAAGGCATAATGTCTGATCCGGTATTTTCGCTGCTTTTCCGGGAATCAACTGAAAACTTTGATAAGGAAAATTTGATGTCGTACAGAGAATATATTACATCTACCCATATAACATGGAGGAAACGGGTTAGTCCAGCAGCCTACGACAAAAGCCTACAAACATCGTAGGGCTGCCCTAGGGCCCTAGGTCTGCCAGACCTTTGGAGATACCAAACATTCAGGAATAGACCTAACGCATACAGTCTATACTCTCTCCCTTTGCCCACCCTGCGGTACTGTGATAGTATTAGCATGTTTCATTTATTAATATGTAGTATTTGTGCGCTTTTATATTTTTATGCATTACATAATTTAATAAATATTTTTTGATTAATTTGAAAAATTAGTGCTCCGTTACTTTTTATTATTTTGACAGTGTTTTTTAGGAAAAAAACAGATTTTTTTCGGTCGGTCACTCTGTCTGTCGTAATCACTGCAAACCTTTATATTTTCCGAACCCTTGGAGATATCGCTTTGAAATTTCATCCCTATCAATAACTTGAGGACAGTATTTATCAATTTTTTTTTGTGACCGGAAAACTAGGAAAATTCTTAAGTGGCTTTCCCTGCTTTTCATACTCTACTCGATAGCGGTTCAGAAAGTGATTTTTTCCTTCATATTCTCTTGAGATATGGGTCTGTATGTCCTTCTTTGGCTCATCGTTTTCAACAATGATCAGAAAATGCTAACAGTTTTTCTGGCCGATTTTCCAAAAAGTGAAAACCTCAAAAATACGCCGTACTGATGATCAAAATGGAATTTCAGAAAATGCAATTGATGAAGATCGGATATGAGAACAAATCGTATCTTCAAAATTTTCAACAAATGATCGGAAGAAGGGGAAAACTTAAAAAATCTGAAAATAGAAATGTGCACTTTGGAAAAAACGAAATAACTCTGAAACGATTGATATTTTCGTCATTTACCGGAATGCCTTTTGTGACCACCTTCAGAGAATTCACAAAAAATCTAAAAACATTTTTTCAGAAGAATCAATAGTCCAGGAAATATTCCAAAAAAACGAAAAAAACTTAGAGATTGATCGTATTTACCAATGATAAAATTGATTTTTTTTTAAATCGCTTCGAATACGTTTTTACAAGCTCCACCGACATTCCAAACCGTTTTTATCCAACTCGATCAGAAAGTCGAACAAACATTAAAGAGTTGAGAAAAAATTACAAAAATTTGTATTTTTTCTCTAAAATCTCCAAAAACTGTTGTACTTGGATATATCTACAAAAAAGTCGCAAAAAGGAAAACATAATTCCAGAACATACTTCGATTATCACTCTACTATCATCGCAATAGTCGCTCCAAGCAAAACTAACCTTTAATGTTACGAACCAGGTAGTCGATCTTGGAATGTCTAGAAATATTCATAAAACTTCGATGAATGCAATGCAAAGGTCTAGAAATACTAAATCTTTTTCTAGATCAAAACATCGAAATTTTTAAACGTTGGAGAATTTGTAGCAACTACAATTTTCACAATTTCAAGTCATAGTTCAGTAGTTGAGAGTTATTGATTAATAAAGGATGAAGTGTGTCAGTTAGTACAGTGTTGTCGAGCTGAGGTGAGATAATAAATGCAGTAGCGTATAGGTACTTAGAACTCAATAACACGCATTATTAGATAATTATATTTCCCTGCATTTCAAGAAAAACCATAACGCAAATACATTTGAGATGTAAAGAAATTATTTATTTCAAATCAGATAATATAAACAGACATTTTTTTGGCTCTTTGCATTTTATCAATTTGATTTATATAGGTTGTTTCATAATGTATGCGTAGGAATTCAGGATGGTGTAGCTCATCCAAAAATATGAAATAAAAGTTTTTATTAACTTACCCTCTAAAATGCAATATTTTCGAGACAGAGTGAATTAAAAAAATATATAATTTTTTGCGAATATCTCTGGAACCGTTTATCGCACAGAAAATAGTTTTTTCGTACTTCCGGGCCTAAAGTGACAACTTCACTCCCTTGTGACAGGTACTAAAGTGTCACATTTAATCCCTCCGGGATTAAATATTGACGAAACTCCCGGAACGATTAAATCACAAACAAACGAATTTAAGGGATATTTTATTGAAAAATATAATTAATTAGAATGGTAATTAACGTTAATATTCAAATTAATATTGTGACAGTTCGTCATATTGACCAGTCTTTCCTGCATCGTACTGCTGCTCGTATAGTTTTCTAGATTTCGGTGGTAACAATTCTTCACCTACTTCGGCTGCTCTTTTATCAATATCAGATACACCTTCTTCACTCATGATACCAATAATTATCAATAACAATGTTTCTTTACAATGACACTAGTAATGACAATGTTTCTAAATTATAACTGTCACAACGCAATGTTACTATGGTAACTTATTTTAAAGACAGTTTATTAAATGAGTTGAAGAGAGAAAAAACTGATTGAAATTATTGAAATAATTAATAAAATCATACCGGAAGTACGAAAAGTATTGTATATACCTTGCGACTGAAGTACATTTAATCCTTCAGGTAAATTATGGCCCTCCCTGCGGTCGGGCCATAAACTTTACCTTCAGGATTAAATGTACTACTTCAGTCCCGCGGTATATAATGTACTATTGAAGGCATTTTCTACTCATAATGAGCTATGTTTTGTGCGGATTTTTTGTTTTTTTTTTTTATTAATAATTGATGACAATTTTGAAGGAGTAGTGGGTGTTTTTTCTCCAACTTCTACGCCACTGGAAAAAGTACAGTTTTGAGCCGCCTATTTGAACCGCCAATGTTTTCTACACAAAAAAGGAAAATTTCCGGAGTGTCCCGAATTCTGTCGCAAGAAGCAAAAATGCGCGCTCTTAAATGAAGTAGCGTAGACTAGGGTTTTAAGATGGCCCCAAAAAAAAACTAAACAATTAAGTTCGGGAGATCACGGGGGTCAAGGGTGCGGACCTCCTCGACCGATCCAACGGTCTTGAATATTCGACGTCCAAGTATTGCGAGCAACCAAACTAAAGTGGGCCAGAGCTCCATCATGCATAAAGTGTCTTACTTGATGCGGTACATCGTCCAGCAATTCCGGCAGTGCTTCTTCTAGAAAGTGTCGATAATCTGCAACGTTTAATCTGTTCGGTAAAAAATGTGGGCCTATCAAATGATCACCGACGATGCCAGAACAAACGTTCACGGAAAATTGTTGCTGTTGATGAACTTCTGAAATTTCATGTGGATTTTCTTCAGCCACTACATGGTTATTGTGAACATTGAAAACACCATCTCTCGAGAAAGAGGCTTCATCGGTAAACAGAACTTCGTCTCCAAACCAAGGATTTTGACCAATTTTCTCTTGCATCCATCTACAAAAAGACAATCTTGGCGGAAAATATCTTTGTAATAAGGATTGTACTCTTTGGATATGGTAGGGATACAAAAGTTGTCTTTTCTAAATTCTCCAAATCGTCGAGTGAGGTTGGTTTAAGTTGTGAGCAATTTTTCTGGTACTTGTGGTCGGATCTTCTTCAATTTCGTTGAGGACAGTCTCTTCTACTTGGGGATTTGCAACTTCCATAGACCGCCCACTATCAGCAGTATATAATAATAATAATAATAATAGATTTTATTGATAGGTCCAGAACAACAAAAAAAAAATGTTTACAAAAGCAAGTGGTTTTTGACAACATTCCAGAATGGAACCCTTAGTACCTATCAAAAGGCAGAATTCAAGTTCCGATCTTGTCACGTGAGTGACGCGGTCGGACCTTGCTCTTCCATTCAACCAGCGAAAATTATTACATGTTAAATCTTAAATCTTAAATCCGGTATCTTAGTATCTATCTATGATTAAACAGAGGGTAAAAATTATTACATGTTGAAAACGGTATCTAGTATATATCTATGCTTAAACAAACAAGGGAGAAAAAGAAGAAAATAATAATAGTAACAAAAGTTAGTAGTAGGTAGAATATGCCTTTATCAATATCAATTCAGAAGTTTTGGTAGTTTGTTTCTGACCAAGTCGGATTTCAGTTTTATTTTAAAATTTGATGGAGCCAATGATTTCAATGGATTTGGGAGCAGATTATATAGCCTGGAGACGTTGTAAGAGAAAGAGCCACGATATAATGAGGTATGATGGGGTGGAGTGGAGAGTTGGTTTTTGAATCTCAGATTCAGGTTATGGATATCAGTTCTGAAGCTAATCTTATCATGAAGGTAGCTAGGAATTTTCGTTGTTATTATCTTATGGAACAGAATGCAAGCATGAAATATACGTCGAGTCTCCATGTTTAGCCACCCTAGATCGTTTAAGTAATGAGACACAGGTTGTCGTCTGCGGGTTCCTGTAATGAGTCTCAGGCATGAGTTCTGCAAAGTCTGTAGCCTACGCTTATCGGTCGCAATTAAGTTTGGACCATATACGACATCTGCATAATTCGCATGAGACAGAACTAATGCATCACATAAATTTTTTTTTGACTGTTTGCTCAGATATTCTCTGTTTGAGTAAATCTGTTTCAGGTTACAGTAACCCCGTTTCACGACTTGGGATACATGAGACGAGAATCTGAGAGACTGGTCAATAATAAGACCGAGGTTTTTAGTACGTTCAACAAGTGGCAGAACTGTATCATGTAATTGGATGGTTACATTATGTTCACATCTTTTTCTCATAGCTGTCCGACCGAATAACATTACAGTTGTTTTAGAGGGATTGATCGACAGGCAATATTTTTTGGAGGTGACGAGCAATGAATTCAGGTCTTGATTTATTTGCTGACATGCTACTAGTACTGAGGTTTCAGAGAATTGCTTATAAATTTGAGTATCATCAGCATAACTGTGAATTTTACAATGTTGTAAGCACTTTGAAAACTGTGACGTGTAAATAACGAATAATATCGTACCAAGAATCGACCCTTGTGGAACGCCGGCACTCGTTTCGAGAAAATTAGAAGATGCATCATCCAAGAGGACACTCTGTGATCTGGTGGATAGGTAATTCGTCAGAAATTCCGTAGAGGGCTGGGACAAACCTATATATTTCAACAGAGCTATTAAGAGTTGATGACTGATCCTGTCGAAGGCTTTAGAATAATCAATTAATACCAGGATGGATAATTCATTACTGTCGACAGATTTGTAGATATCATCGACTACTTTCAGCAGGGCTGTTGTGCAGCTATGGCCAGGTCTGAAGCCTGATTGAGACGCTGGTAGGATATAATTCTCATCAAGATGCTTCCGAATTTGTTTGTCTATTATTTTCTCGAATACTTTGGAGATGGCACACAATATGCTGATGGGGCGAAGATCACTGAAGTTTTGGGGATCTTTGATTTTAGCTAAAGGGATAACGTGGGTCTTTTTCCAAGTAGCGGGAAATACATTTTTAACGATGCATGTATTGAATATGTGTACAATATACGGAAGTATATAAGGTGTACAGTGCAAGAGCATTTTGATGCTAATGCCATCGGAGCCAATAGCATTAGATTTTATAGAGAGCATTACTTCATAAATTTCTTGTTCGAAAGTTCTCTGCAAGAGGAAGTTTGAGCCGATGTTTAATTTTTGGTTAGAGAAAAAGGAGATTAGGTTATCATCAGGCAAATCATTGTTGGTGTTGTTACTGCAAAAATATTTATTTATTTCAATAGGATCTCTAAGATGTTCGGGAATTAAGTTTTTTGAGTTTTTAGTTTGCAGGTCCAGATCATACAGTTCTTTCCAGATATTTTTATTATTTTTGAGTCGGAATTCCAGGTAAGCTTTTTTTTCCAGTTTTACCGTACGGTTAGTAAGGTTCCTCAGCAGTTTGTAATAATCCCAGTGAGTCGCCAGACCGCTTTTTTTGTATCTAAGTAAAGCATTATCTCGTAGTTTCATCATTATTTTTAAACTTCCGTTCTTCCATAGTCGTTGGTGAATGCGTTGAAACAAGTTACTTGGTACTTGGCGATCAGGATGTCTTTCTTGATTCAACCGCCTTGCTTCTACCGAATTACCGCTCGACATTCCATAAAGGTAAATGCATTTCGCACATTTCACCGATTGTGTAATTCATTTTTAATTTTGTAACACAAATTTACTGTTTGCAGGTACAAACTAATTGTTATTTTGACAGGAGGTATAGCTTTTGTTTCAAAATTTAAAGCCTATTGATAAAAAGAAAATGTGTAAAAGAAATATTAGGTCGGATTCACATGCAAGCTTTTCGCATATTAGGTTATTGCGTATTGCTTTCTCATTGGCTGTATTGGTAAAAAAAAAACAGGGCGCGCCTTAAATTTGAGCTCTCCGCGATAAGCGAAAGCTGGCCTGTGAATACAGCTTCAGACAGTCAATGCGTCGAATAATTGCTGCGTACATTGAAGTTAACGGCGGACATTTCCAACAATTCAACTGAGTATGATTGTTATTGTTTTATTTTGTTTTGCAATTATGAAGTCAACATTTAGTTTTGTTACTTGTTCTAACGTTTAAATAAATTTTGAATAATTAGAAAAAAAATTGTTTAAAAAAATTTAACATGTTTTTCAACATGAAAGTTAAATTATCTTGAAAACGGTCATTTTTAGAGCTTATGACCAAGAGTAGCTTTTTTGTGTAGAGAAACATTAGCGGTTCAAATAGGTAAAACTGTACTTTTTCCAGTGGCGTAGAAGTTGGAGAAAAAAACACCCACTACCCCTTCAAAATCTTCACCAATTATTAATTTGAAAAAATAAAAATCAGCACAGAACATGGCTTATTATGAGTAGGAAATGCCTACAAAATCTGTTTCCGTGCGATAAACTGTTCCAGAGATATTCGCAAAAGACGATGATTTTTTTTTAAAATATCAACACCCTGTTTATCGAAAATGGTGCATTTCAGAAGGTAAGTTAATAGAAACTTTTTTCCATATTTCTAAATGAGCTATCACATGAAGTTTTGCGCAAATATTATGAAACACCCTGTATGGACCAATATTGATAATTTTTTCCAACAAGTTACACTACTTACACCTGCACAGTTAATTCTGGAAAGTTCTATTACATTTATGTGGTAGGAAAGACTGTATTAACAGATGACGAAAGGGTTATAGATAACAGAGAGGTTGAATGCAAGCCTAAACACTTTTTCAATGCTTCTGGCCTTGAAGTGATAATTTGGTTGGAGCGAAATATTTCTTTCGCGTGAAATTTCAATTCAAGAACATATTTCACAGGCCAAATAGCGCCAGAATGAAAAATATATCCAGTATCTTCCAGCCTACAGACTTTCGCATTTACTGAACATTTCCCATTCGATGTTTTATTCACATTGTTTTCTGTATTTATGGTTCGCCCCTGATTTCGGGGGCGAGCCTCTCATCCTGTAGATCCCTCTCGTTTCATGCTACATTCAGTTGTTCTTTATGAGACCCTAAGCTCTTTTCTTTTTCATCGGTTCGTAGGACTATTTTATCAGCCTTTTATGCACAACAGGTCAAACGTTTCCGGGGATTTAGGCGGGGAACTTCCCCTCAATTTTGGTCCAAAAATGACCAATAATGTATAGCATGCAAACTTTTGAAGCTCTTGATGGTGTTACCTATTCAATTTTCATAGCATGATAAAGGAAGATTCCAAATGAACTGGTTAGCAAAGCTTTCTGAACAGCAAAATGTTAGAAGAATTTGTTAGAAGTCGTTTGAATTATTAATTTCCGTACTGACCTTGTATCCTGTTGACAATGTGTTAGATGAATGTTTTTTGAGTCGATCAAAAAGTCAAAATAAAAGTCAGAACTTCTTTATTTAAAACCATTATAATTTCCTATATATCGGGCAAATAGGTGGTTCTGTGCTACTAATATAACAGAATTAAAGTCACGAACCATTATAGGGGATGGCATCCAAAAATGAAAATGATGAGGATACTATCGTTTTTAGACTGAGAGGCAGCAAAATAAAACACGTATGATTAGCTTTAAGTTTTGACTTTTTGAGAAGTAAGCCAGTGTTATAAATCACAGGGCAGCACAAGTATGGCGTTCTATAGGTGCCGGCGTTCTGTTTCTCAATTTTTTTGAAGCATCAAAACCAACTAGTTACTTTGGAAATTAACTCAATGCTAATTTCAGTTCTATATGATACACTAGATAGCCAAAGTATGCAGGAATTATATGCCATACCGAAGCTGCGTCTTAAAGTGTCCGCCATATTGAATGGAATGTATAATTTTTCGATGCTCTCTTGAAACACGAGATCAAAGCAAATTTTTTCACGCAATGAGGAAAAATAAAACATTTTTTCGTCGACCTCTGCAAAAAATTACATTTTACGTACTAATTTCCGGACGAAAAATCGACTATTTTTGAAGGCAAGTACTTTTCGTCCGCAAACACTTTTCGTCCGCAAACTCTTTTCGTCCGCTGTGGTCACTATGATACGGCACGGTACGAGAGCGGCGATTGAGTCATTTTCTTAAATCCACGTTTTAATTAATACATAGGCGTCTGTGACAATAACTGTCATTTGCTGTTGTCAAATTAATTATTTACGAAATCCGCTAGATTTCAGGTAAAGCACTTCAAGAGAGAAGTTTTGGAAATGGTGCTGTTGGAGCACCTGCATCTGAAGTTGTATCAACAAGTACCCAAATTCAAAACTTGTCTCTTGCATCTTCTTCGACAGCAGGAATTAGTATCAATAATTGCACAAACTGTACGTTCAATATTCATCTTCGAGATTGAGTTAATTTTGTAGTATAATTGAAATATAGAGTTGTTACACTTCAAATACATTTTGTTTATATTCATTAAAATTATGATCGAGTCTGCAGTTCGAAGAGTTGGACGTAGCTGAGGCCAGCAAACATGCGAGTACTTACTTTCATAAAGGTATGTAGAGGTCGACGAAAAAATGTAATATGCACCTCGGCGAAAAACTGTCTACTGTCTCGCCTGCTTGCTATCCTCGGCTGCGCCTCGGCTATCAATTTGCAGGCTCGACTATAATAGACAGTTTTTCGTCCTTGGTACATAAATAACTATTATCATCGATTATGACCATGCCGTACCATTTTGGAATCCCGATGTACACGCCATACTGATTCAAAGATGATAAATTTTGTACATGTATCATAGGTACACACCTAGAAGAAAATGTGAGAAATTAACGTTTAAAGTTGTGCAATTCTGACAACTGTGACGTATAACAGACTAACGCATGTTTTTGAGACATATATGGAATATGAATGAATATGTGCCACACCGATATCATGACTCTAAGGTGAGGAATAAACTTGTAAAGTTGTAAAGAGTTTAAAATGGAATTGTGTATTATCCGTCTTGAAATTTTGACTGCTCAGACGCGCACAAGATCGCGTATTTTATTGGGTTCAGATGATTGAGACGTGCAGTGATGAGACAATACTTGCAAATGTTGATAACATTATCAAATGATAAGAATTGCACAAAGCTGATAGTTTAACAGTTCTCCTAAAGTTGTATAATTGAATATCAAAGATATATAACAAATACGGAGTCGGTAATCTCTGACGAGGACACTGAAGATTGAGTTGATGAGGAAGATAAAGATAGTGATTGAGATGATTGTCATTACAACATATCATCATATGAAGGGAGCGTTGAAAATTAAACATCTCATGAGAATGAATAATATAAAACATTTAAATAAAAGTTTTCTTCTTTGAATACATCAAAATTTAAATATCCCATGAGGATGAATAACAGGTAAGTATATACATGTATCTTGACCTGGATGTATTTTATTCCTTTCAGTAAATTAGATTGATCACAATTTTTTTTTAAACCTTGCCGAACAAGTATTTCTCTCATATTACTTCTTCGTTAATGTAACGATTAGAGAATTATTTACCAAATTATTAACCAATGATTTGATATTTTGAAATTAAGTATCGTTTTTATTACTGCCATCATTTAACCCTTTAGTGCCCATACATAATAATGGTCGGATTTTTGAAAAAATTTGATGTTTCTTGGAAAATATGATTGTTTTATGCTCTTCTGAATTTTTTCAAATTTTTCTTTGAAAATTTAAAAATATTAAAAAATTTGGACATTTCAGGAATCAGGTAGGTATTTTGGATTCTGTAAAGTACCGTCAGGAATAAAAACTCTGTTGGAAATAAAATACTTTAATTTTTCAATGAATATAAACAATCGTTGAAATTAAAAAGTCCTCAGAAGTCACCCATATCAATTGGAATAATAATTAAATCAAACGTGAATTCAAGTATTCATCTCATGGTATTCCATGAAACAGTTCTTATTATTATTACAGCAAAGAAAAATACCACAAGTTGTACATTTTGAATGAGGTCTAGATTGAATACACTTGGAGCTGCACATTTCATATCTTTCCCGTTCTGGAACATAAATCAACCAATGAGAACCACGATTTCCAAGGCGGACGTCTTCCGAAACACTATAATTATATTTACGACGTTTCTGACTACCTTTTCTGTTAGCTGCATTCATCGCCATCAACCCCAAAGCAAGTGACCTTCTGAATTCGAAAGTAGTCGTTTTCTTGAAAAGCAAACAATATATTCTGTAGGCATTAACAAATGCTATATCTAAAAAACCCCAGGAGAGACGATGCCACCATTTCCTTGAGCGTCAATTCATACCATAAGTTGCACGAAGTTGGTCAGCCCTGTCCACCCCACCCATGAGTTTGTTATAATCTGCAACAATTGATGGACACTTTATATCTTTCCTTGTACCATCATTTTGAGTTCGTTTTACTGTTACTTCTTCGGTACTATGAAAGTTGGAGGCAAAGTGAACTGAAATGTTGGTCGCAGCATGTAGTTTAATTAAAACCAGTCATTACCAAAAGAGTTCACTTTTATTCTTTTGCAGAGTAACAGTTTACATTCGAGAGTCAGAACATATACTAATCATTAATCATTGCCGAAAAATTGGGGTTTAATCGAAATTGGTTGGTCATCACTTTTAATCTAATTGTTTATATATTTGAATGGCAAATAGTTCAATGTACTGAAATGTTGCAGAAATACATAATTACGTCGGTGTAAAGCTACGATGAGTTTAATGACACTGCAACGTTTCTGTACGTATAGTTGTTGAGTAGACATAATTAAAAACATTTGGAATATGAGATAAATGATCTAAATCTTTATCACATCTCCCTCGGTAAAAGAAAAAAAGAAAAAAATTTACAGTTTTTCTTTTTTTTTTTTTTTTTTAAACCAAATCTGTCGTTAATATAATAGTACACTTGATAATATATAATCACTTGTAATAGGGTTTCACTCTGTTTTTATGCACTGTCATTTCTTTATTGTCCACTTTGATCACTATATTCGGGTGTTCGTCTTTTATCACTGAATAAGGACCTTTAAAAAGTTCTTGCATTTTATTAGTAACATTATTTTTAACTAAAACTAAATCATCTACTTTAAACTTACTACCGGGATTACAGGACTTATCATATCTATCTTTTCTAATTGTTTTTGATTTCAACAAATTATTTCTTGCATCGGCACAAGCTCGCTGAAGACGGTGTTTCAGTTCTAGAGGGTAATTATCAAAAGTATACAGGGGATCAATATTTTCACCAATGTTAGAGGGTAGTTTTGGTAAATGTCCGAAAACTAGTTCGTATGGAGAATATTTTGTTTCTGTATGTACAGTTGTGTTGTATGAAAAACACCAA
The DNA here is from genome assembly GCA_944452925.2 of Chrysolina oricalcia. Lineage (NCBI taxonomy): Eukaryota > Metazoa > Arthropoda > Insecta > Coleoptera > Chrysomelidae > Chrysolina > Chrysolina oricalcia. The sequence continues at coordinate 19,802,678 of OX101812.2, forward strand.
TAGGGTAGCCACGTGCTCCATGCAGTCTCAAATTTAGATGTTTGCATTCTTAAGTACGCGCCTAGATGTTTGTGTGAGTTTTCTAGAGAACCTATTGTCTGTGGGTGGTAAGTAATTTAGACATTTCTGAGAATACTGAATTCATGAATTCGGTACCTCGGTCCGAAAGAATTTGTTTTGGAATACCGTATCGTAAAACAAAATTATTTATGAGTGATTTTGCTACGGTTACTGCTTCCTTATTCGGTAGTGCATATGCCTCTACAAATTTTGACAAGTCGCATTGTACTGTTAGAATATATTTATTGTTCTCAATGTCTTGCTCGATAGGGCCTACTAAATCTAGGGATATTTTCTCAAACGCATATGATGCCGTTGTTGTTATGTTCAGGGGTTCTATAAATGGAGTAGAGTGTTTGTACCTTTGGCAGTCGTCACAGATTTTTACAAATTTTTCTACGTCATCATACAGTCCCTTCCAGTTGTAGTACCTTTTAATGTTGTTAAACATTCTATTGATACCTGCGTGTCCTCCCGTCTGCAGAATGTGGAAATCATTTAAAATTAATTGTCTAGTTGCTGAATCATTAATGTTATGGCAATTGTTTATGAATGTTATTTTTGTTTTCGACTTCTTGAAGATTTTTGAAATTTCTTTGATTATATCTGCAGATAAATTGTTATCTTTATTAATAAATAATTCTGGAATATTTTCCTGTCCGGACAGTTTTTGACAGTCTTTCAACATCTCTCGAAGGTCTGATGCTGAGCAAGTATCTGTCTTAACTAAATATATAATCTGCAAGCTTGCGTCATAAATCAAATAATCGTTAATGAACTTAAATTGTTTTTCTGACTTTTGTAGTTTATTGAATTGTTGTGAGCTCAATATCTTCAATTCAGTTACGTTGTAAGGTTTTTTCAGAACCTCGACGATTCCGGGGTGATCAGTCCTAGTATCATCGTCTGCAGTCAGGTTGTCCAGCAATGTCTTTGTTCGTGAACGTGTTATAACATTCACAGAGGCATTAATTTTCCTAGACATTTCTTTCAAGTCGTCAGATGGTATTTCTACTCTAGAAAGAGCGTCTGCAATGTTCGAGTTTCCCTTAACGTACTGTACTACATAGTCATATTCATCTAGAACAAGTCGAAATTTTGTCAGTCTACTGGACGGTTGATTTAAGCCATACAAAAATATGAGCGGTCTATGGTCGGTCTGTATTATGAACTTCCTCCCGTATACGTACTGTCTATAGTGTTTAGTCCCCCAAACTACGGCTAAAAGTTCTAGTTCTATGATGCTATAGTTTCTTTCTGCCTTATTTAAGGTTCTACTGGCATATGCAATTGGTTTATTGTTTCCGTTACAAAGTACTGCAGAGATAGAGATTTTGGATGCATCAGTTTTCAAAATAAAAGTGTTTTCCGCTGAAAAATCTGGGTACTCTAGAATTGGAGGTGATATTAACCTTGATTTCAAATTTTCAAATGCTTCTTGACATTCCTCTGTCCAGATAAATTTTTCACCTTTCCTAGAAAGTTTGTTCAAAGGTGATGTTATTTGAGCAAAATTTGGAATAAACGACCTGTAGTAATTTGCAAAAGCTACAAATCGTTTCGTTTCCTGTGCGTCTTTGGGTACTGGATATTTTTGTAATGCCAGAATTTTTGAGGGGTCCGGAGACACTCCTGACGGTGAAATTTTGTGACCTAGATAAAGAATTTCTTTTCTGAAAAATTTACATTTGCTCGGATTAAGTTTTAAATTAACTTTTCGCAATCTGTGTAAAACTTTCGTTAAATTTTTGTTGTGATCCATCAAACTATTTCCCAGAATAATAATGTCGTCCAAGTATACAAATTCAAACCTGTCATAGCCATGGTTAGGGCCCTTGAGAATACACTAGGACTTACTTTCATTCCCATTGGCAGTCTTGTCATTTGATATTGTCCCTTATTTGTGGTAAAAGCTGTATACTCTCTACATGCTGGGTCTAGTTCAATTTGGTAATACCCTTGTGCTAGGTCGAGATGGGAAAAATAAATTGCACCAGAAAGTGAATCTAAAATTTCATTAATATTTGCTATTGGAAATTTTTCGTCTTTTAAACATTTATTTAGTAGTCGATAGTCAATAACAACTCTCCACTTGCGTTCACCATTTTTGTCCGCCTTTTTGGGTACTACTAGTAGTGGTGATGACCATGGAGATTTAGCAGGTTCAATTATTTTTCCGTTTAACATTTTATCAATCTGTTTTTCGATTTCTAGTTTCTGTGATTGTGGAAGTCTGTAAGGTTTTGTGTAAACAGGGGTTGTGTTTTCTTCGAGTTGAATCGAATGTTTATAAATGTCAGTAACTGAAAGTATGTCATTGGGTAAGTGGAAAACGTCCGCGAATTTTGCACATATATGGTCAAGCGCTCGTTTTTCCTCCCCATTTAGTCCGTCCGAAGGAATTGATTTTAAAACTTCTTCCACTCGTTGAACGGATGAGATATTCATGTCGCTGTAAGCAATTATTTCGTACAATTTAGCATCATCAATTTTCGGTTCAAAATTCCTAATTTCCACCGGTTCTTCTCGAGTGTTCAAAATTTTTATTGGAATTTCATTTTTGTCGACCGGTTTTGCAATAGATCCGGCAACAAAAACGCCACTGGCAATTTCTTGTGGAAGTACTATGCATTCAAAATTTGCCTTCACTTTGAAATACTTAATAATTTCACAGCGGGGGGGAATTCTAGTACTTTTACTAAAGTCAGACTCTATCGGAAGTGTTAATTTATTATTATGTACTGTGAAAGAAAACTCAAAGTTTTCATAATCTATGATTGCTGAGTACTTTTTGAAGAAATCTGCGCCTAAAATTCCTTGTATGTTATTGTCAAATGATTCAATTATAAAGAATTTATGTGTAAACGTATATTTGTCGACTTGCAAAGGAACATTCAATGAGCCTAGCGTCGTCGTTGACCCTGAAACTCCGTCTATTTTTATTTTGTCTGTGTAGTCTATTGTATACAAGTGTCTGTTTACATGTTTATGAAAAATTGCGCTAATTGATGCACCTGAGTCGACGAGTAAATAAATTTCCTGATTATTGTAATTAAATTTAACATAATTTAAACCGTGTATACCAAAAATGGAATTATTTTTCGCCCTATTGGCCTCGAAAAAATGTTCGCTCCTGTGAGCTGCTTTGACTTGATGCCTCACTTTCTACGTCATTTGCTACGAACATAGTTTGTCTTATATTGTCTTCTCTTGTATTTTGAGTTTGTCGAGAACGATCATTTGATGGGTTCTGTGATAGACGGCCTCTATAGTTATTTTGTCTGTTATCACCATTGAATCGTCCTCTGAAATTGTTGTGGTTATAATGTGTATTATTATATCTGTTCGAATAATTTCTGTATGTGTTGAAATTTCGTCCTCTATACCTATTGTTAAAATTTTGGGAAAGTTGGTGATTTTGTCCATTTCTAATGTGAAACATAGTCGGTTGTTCTTGGTTGTCTTGTGTAAATTCGTCTTTTGCTCCATTAATTGCTTCTGTCAGTGTACTGTAATTCCGCGCTTTTATTATAGTTCTTAACTCTGTATTGTTTATACCCTTTGCAAAAACGTCAATGGCTATTTTTTCATTCTGTTCCCTGAAAATCTCAATAGAATTTTTATTGTCGCCGGCCTGAGCTAAAGTAAGGTCTGACATTAGTATTTCTATTGATCTCCCGTATTCATAGATATTGAGGTTACCTTGTTTTACATTTTGTAATTTAGCAGAAAGAGTTGGTGCTGATTGCTTTGGTAAAAAGTTAGTTTTTAAATCTCGTATTAAATTTTCATGGTTGGTATAACTAGTTTTCATTCTAATTTTATCTCTGTGAGATATGCAAACTTTAATAACATAATTGATTAGAGATTGTTTGCCTACCGTGTCTAAAGCTGAATCGTACAATTCTATACCCTCTATTAACTGATACACGCCTTCATTTGTGCCGTTTAATTTTGGCAATAGGTTAGCTGCTGTTTTAAAATCAAATTTTTGTTCACTCATGATTAAGTCTGTAATTATGCCTATTTCTATATTAGTATCAACATCTACTTTACTAGTTGACTTTGACCTATCATCCAAAATATTCCTAATTTTAGTGGATATTTTTTCTATCCTATGTAAATATATTTCTACCTGAATAATTTCATCTTTAGGTGGACTGCTATCATTAAACTTATGTACTAATTTATTAATCACTGAATTAACATTTTCAAACCTCTGGTGCCGTCTCTGCGTAGCTGGTTGATCTCGTTTGTCGTGAGAGTCTTTGCGAAGGTTTTCTTCAAATCTCACCAGTTGTTCCTCCGCCTCTGCAAACTGCCTCAGAACGTCTTTGCTGCTCATGAGCCCTGGACACTATCGTACTCTTCATTCTTTTCTTCTCTTCAGTTTGAGTCAACACACTCACGAGATCTTCGAAGTTCGCTTAATGCGATTTGCCGTTCCATTGATTTCTTCATACCTTCTCGCATTTTTCTCCAGATGAAATATACGATGACAGCTACAATGAAGATTAAAATTGGGACTATCATTGCGTCGGTGTGATTAAATGCGGTAGAACTTGATTGGTTCGCATTATTTGATCCGGTGCCAACAGCTTGTATCTGCAGTCTTTCTTCGTTTGTAACTTTTGATCCACACATTTTCAAAAAGTTCGTTTTCTTCTACACATTGATTGGACTGGCAGGATCGCCATGAAATGTTGGTCGCAGCATGTAGTTTAATTAAAACCAGTCATTACCAAAAGAGTTCACTTTTATTCTTTTGCAGAGTAACAGTTTACATTCGAGAGTCAGAACATATACTAATCATTAATCATTCCCGAAAAATTGGGGTTTAATCGAAATTGGTTGGTCATCACTTTTAATCTAATTGTTTATATATTTGAATGGCAAATAGTTCAATGTACTGAAATGTTGCAGAAATACATAATTAGGTCGGTGTAAAGCTACGATGAGTTTAATGACACTGCAACGTTTCTGTACGTATAGTTGTTGAGTAGACATAATTAAAAACATTTGGAATATGAGATAAATGATCTAAATCTTTATCACAGAACAATCTTATTATCCTTCCATTTGAAGGCACTGATATTTGGAAACCATATAATCATAATCGCCTCTTTCAAATTTTGCATCATTCTTCATTTCTGGAAAACCTTGTCTGTTACTTCTAATAGTACCACAGCACAGTGTTTCCTTCAGCAATAATTCTTCAAGAAGGTTTATTGAAATGAAATAATTATCAGCATATATAATTTTGTTGATATTCCAGTCCGATTTACTCAAAGAAAGAACAACTCTCTCCCCCAACCAAAATTTTTAAACTCTTCCTCCATCTGCTCATTTTTTCCCTGGTATACTTGGAAGTTTGATATATAAGCATTCTGATCTGCAACACACCATAGCTTATAAACCCTTTTTATGGATTTCATAGGATTGTACTGTTTGAGAGTGATCCTCCCTTTGAACAGAATCATGCTCTCATCTATGCTGATACGTTGAGTTGTTCGATATAATAAGCGAAGTCTACGATTCAGAGTATCTACCAATTTACATAGTTTATCCTTGTTGTCTGGTGGTATTCTGGAATTGTCGTTGCAATGAAGATAATGTAGAATGTCCTCAAACCTATTTCGGGTCATGCACTGTCCCACAAGAGGTACATTCAGATCTGGGTTCATACTCCAATAGTTTTTCCAAGCAGGCAATCTATGATATGACATTAAAAAAATTATTTTAAGAAAAGAAAGCAATTCGTCCTTCGAAATGTTGAGATTATATTTATTATGCTGAGTAACATTTAAGTTTGTCTGAAAAACAATATCATCGATTGCCTCCCCTAATACATGAATATACGTATATATATATATATATATATATATATAACAGGAAGTTATTCATGACATCTACAGTCACTAGTTGAAACTTAATTTGACACGAACCAAGGAATCCAAAAGTAGAGGTTTGTCCACAAATTGACAGGCAGCCAACAATTCGTTGTTCTGACCAACCCAAGGTTCAATCTATATACTCTTTTCACTTATATATATATATATATATATATATATATATATATATAAGTGAAAATAGAGTATTTTTCGTTTTAATTCCGAGAGTTCTAACCTTTGACAGCTGTTTCGTGCTAACGCACTCATCAGAAAGGATTTATGGAGCTCTCGAAATCAAAACGAATCCACTCAAGAATTAATACCGTGAAGGCAAGACAGATATAAAAGAAAGTTACTGTAGATGTCATAAGTAACTTTCTTTTATATATATATATATATATATATATATATATATATAAGTGTAAAACTGTTTGTAGGGCCTGCAGCGATGTAAAAGGAAACTCTTTTAAGTTTTTTCCAAGCTTTCGGAATCTTTTATTCCATCATCAGGGAAACTACAATTGGAAATGTCATATAAGATTGTAAATTCAAAAACATAAGTACTCACATCTTATTTGAGGATGCTTACATATATGTTCATAAAAGTTATTTATAAGAACCATTTATGTTTACAAGATTAAGTTTATGCTAAATAAACATATCAGTAATGCAGTATTTTTAGTTCTTTTTTAAAAAAAATACAAAACTGAAAAACTGGACGAAATGACAAATTAGTTGTTCATAGAGACCTACTTCATTTGTTTATTTTCGAATGTGACAGTTATTAATTTGACAAGTGACATTATTTTGTTCTGACAAATAAACTTTAGTGTAGGTTAGAATTTCTGCGTTCGGTTACTCTGATTTCATGGTGTTTTATGTCAAGAGAAAGTAAAAAAGAATAAATTTCACTCAAATGGCTTATATCTGTTCGTTTATTTGAGTGAAATTTATTCTTTTTTACTTTCTCTTGACATGAAACACCACGAAATCAGAGTAACCGAACGCAGAAATTCTAACCTACACTAAAGTTTATTTGTCAGAACAAAATAATGTCACTTGTCAAATTATTAATTGTCACATTTGAAAATAAACAAATGGAGTAGGTCTCTATGTACAACTAATTTGTCATTTCGTCCAGTTTATCAGTTTTGTATTTTTTTAAAAAAGAACTGAAAATACTGCATTACTGATATGTTTATGTAGTGTATTTGGTATGCTAGTATATATTTAATTATTGTGACTGCCAGTGTATGAAAGTATTTTAATCATACCATTTCTTGTTACACTTTTTACACTACGAGTGTTCAGGCAGTTTCAGTTTTATGTGACACTTTAAATATTGGCCATTCAATATAATCAGTTATCAGCAAAACGTTGTGTTGTTTCATTTGCAAAAGACATTACATACTGGCGACGAGGATAAAGTATTCACGCTATCGGCATCAGTGTCCTCAACATTGCAAGTTTTTGTTGAGATAAGTGTGTGTTCCCAACGACCTTAAAATGGCAGAATTCGCAGTCGGACATTTATGCGAGTTTTCGCTAAAAAATTCTGACTGGACAATTTTCAAGGCCCGGTTAGAAAACTATTTTTCAGAGAATGATATAAAAATAGAAACTCATATGAACAAAATGCGTGCTATTTTGCTGAATATCATGGAACAGGATGCCTACAAGTTGATTTTTGACTTGGCAAGCCCAGAGAATCCCGAAGAAAAATTCTACGATGACTTAGTTGCTTTATTTGACGAACACTTTCAAAACCAAAAACTGCCACTGGCTGCCCGAATACAATTTTATTCGGCTTGGCGAGAGCCAGATGAATCGCCAAGTGAGTGGGCTGCCAGGCTCAGAGGATTAGCGGTGAACTGTAGCTTTGGAAATGAGTTGGAGGTATGTCTAAGGGACAGATTTATATTTGGATTTGGAAAAGGGAGTGTTCTGGACCGTCTGATGGAGGAGAAAGTTGATGTTAAATTTAAAAAGGTTGTGAAAATCGCTGCTGCAAAAGTGGCAGCCAAAGACATGCAGGAAGTTTCTGTCAATACTGAACCAGTCAACCATCTTAGGAGTGGTAGGCGTGATAGGATCAGCAGCCACAGCAGAGACACCATACAAGGTGTAGGAACAAGTCACGGAGCAGGAACAAGTCACGGAGCAGGAACGAGTTATGGAGCAGGAACGAGTTATGGAGCAGGAACGAGTTATGGAGCAGGAACGAGTTATGGAGCAGGAACGAGTTATGGAGGGAAACAGCAGCGATGTGACGTTTGTGGACGCACAAACCACCCAAAAGATAAGTGTTTTTTTTTTAAATGCCGTTTGTTTACATTGTAATAAGCAGGTCCATCTGGCTGCAGTATGTTATAGTAAAAATCATTTGAAACAAAAAAACAGTCTTGAAAACAAAAGAAATTTCCGATATAATTTCATTGAAGAAGGTCGCAATGATAATGTTAACAACGAACATTATAATAATAATGATGATATTTCCCTATATTATAATGATTTGCAAATATTAAGTCTAAGTGATAATGATCGCACTAATGAAAATTTTGTCTTCAACCTGGAATCCTATGTGGTTCAGGTATTTTTAGAGAAAATTCCTGTCAATTTCCAAGTTGATACAGGCAGTGCAATATCCTGTTTTCCATATAATTTCTATGTTGATAATTTTAAGGGGTTGGTTTTGGACAAAACAGATAAATTCTTTGTTTTTTATAACGGATCAAATTAAGCCAGAAGGTTGTTTGAATTTGAAAATAAAATTCCAAAATAAGGAAGCTTTTTGAAATTTTTTATGGTTAGGCACGGGGGACCCCCTATTTTAGGTAGAGATTTCTTGTCAACCTTTAATATTGTTTTAGCAATCAATTTTTGCAAAAAAGACTTAGAGTATCTTGTGAATCAGTATCCGGAAGTTTTTGAAGAAGGATTGAGTACATTTAATAAGGGTGTGGAAAGAATTTACCTGAAAGACAATGCTATACCAAAATTTGTGAGGGCGAGACCTGTGCCTTTCGCAATTAAAGAACAAGTTGAGTCGGAAATCAAACGATTACTATTTTTAGGTGTGATATCTCCTGTTGAACACAGCTGCTGGGCTACCCCCATTGTACCCGTTTTCAAAAAGAATGGTCAAATTCGAATCTGCTCAGACTTCAAGGTGACCCTCAACCCTCATATTTTAGTGGAGCTGTTTTGCAAGCTTCAAGGAGGAGGAGAATACAGTAAGCTAGATCTGTCACAAGCTTTTCAACAAATTGAGGTTGATGAACAAAGTAAGGAGCTTTTAACGATTTCTACTCATTTGGGGTTGTTCAGGTACAACAGACTCACTTTTGGGGTTGCGTGTGCACCAGCAAAATTCCAAAAAATTATGGATAATTTATTTAGTTCATTAGAGGGAGTTGCTGTCTTCCAAGACGACATTTTAGTAACCGGAAAAAACAAACCGGATCACTTGAATAATTTAAAGGCTGTTTTGGATACTTTAAAGCGATCAGGTTTGAAGGTTAATTATGACAAATGTCAGTTTTTTCAAAAAAAAAATTGAGTACTTGGGTTTCATAATTGATCGAGAAGGTTTGCACCCTTCTAATGAGAAAACAAGAGCTATTGACGAAACTCCTAGACCAGATAATGTTAAACAATTACAAAGTTTTCTAGGGGGAATAAATTATTATGGTCGTTTTTTACGTAATATGTCGACATATTTGAGCCCTTTGTACAATTTGCTAAACGCTAATACTGAGTGGAATTGGACCAGTCAGAGTGAAGAAGCCTTTAAGTATGTTAAAAATTCTTTGAAATCCGCAAATGTTCTAGTACATTACAACCCAAATATGGAGCTTAGGCTCATCACAGATGCGAGTTCCGTGGGCATTGGCGTAATATTGAGTCATAGATTTCCTAATGGGGATGAAAGGCCTATAGCGTTTGCTTCGAGAACTCTTTCGACCTCAGAACAAAAATATTCTCAAATCGAGAAGGAGGCTTTGTCGATTATTTATGGAGTTTTAAAATTCAACCAGTATCTATATGCCAATAATTTCAAGCTTATCACGGACCATAAGCCGTTAGTGACAAATTTTGGTGAAAACAAGTCTATTTCCCAGTTTTCAGCAAATAGACTGAGACGTTCGGCTTTGATTTTATCTGGGTATAATTATAAAATAGAATATGCTAGTAGTAACCAAAATAAGGCTGATTGGTTGTCACGTTTACCCTCAAAGGAAAATAAAGTTTTTTTAGCAGATGGTGCTAGTTGCATTAATTATTTTTATTTTTTCTCTAACAGTTCTGAAATTAAGTTAAACCTTGAACATATGAAAGAGGCTACAAAAAATGATGAGTATCTATCTGAGGTTAGAGGTTTCATCGATAATGGCTGGCCAAGAAAATGTAAAAATGCTTATCTTCAACCCTATTTTGTAAAAAGATATGATTTAGTCGTGAAAGATGAATGTATATTTTGGAACCATAGACTAGTAATACCATCTATCATGCAACAGTACGTTATGAATGAATTACATAGTAGCCACATGGGTGCTGTTAGAATGAAAAGATTGGCTCGCGGATACTTTTGGTTCCCTGGGCTGGATAATGAACTCGAAAAAATAGTTAAACAATGTGAAGCCTGTATTTTTCATTCGAATAGTCCTCCTAAAGCTGAAATTACTCCTTGGTCCATACCAAAGGGCCCCTGGGAGATAATTCACATTGACTTTTGTGAATTGAATAATAAATATTTTTTAGTTGTAATAGATGCATTCACTAAATGGCTGGAAGTTTTCGAAATGCCTAACATAAGTGCTAATGTGACAGTGAGAGCTTTGAGGAGGCTGTTTTGCACATTTGGTCTGCCCAAACTTGTGGCTTCTGACAATGGGCGATCTTTCGTGTCAGAGGACTTTGAAAGGTTTTTGTCGTTAAATAACATCAAACACATAACTAGCCCACCGTATTCTTCCTCCTCAAATGGTGCTGCTGAAAATGGTGTTAAGATTTTTAAAGCTGGTATTAAAAAATCTATTTTCAATAGTCCTAGCAAGGATATAAACCTGGCATTATGTAGATTCTTGTTTGACTATAGGAACACGCCCCATTCGACAACGGGGGTCAGTCCAGCAAAATTAATGTTTGGTCGTTGTTTAAGAACGCGATTTTCCACTCTTATGCCCACGACTCTGTCAGAAAGGGGTTTATTACAAATACCTAATGTTCACGAAAGGATGGAAATTCAGCAACAGAAACAAATAGATTATAGCGGTGGTACAAAATACAGGGTGTTAATTAAGTACGTTGACAAACTTCGGGAGGTGATTTTTTGAAGGTTTTCAGGACGAAATGTTCATATAAACATATGTCCCAAACGGCTTGGTTTTCGAGATACAGGGTGATAAAAATACATTTTTTTCAAGATTTTCTACAATAATCAGTTCAAATTAGGCAAGTACAATCCATTCAATAGTACGCACGATACAAAATAATGCATTTCTCAAATAATTCACAGGGTCCTCCTTTTTTCAGAGTCAAGCTTTGTTCAACCCTTCAGAATTTTTTTTCCGCCGCCACTGACATATTATGAGAAAGGAATAATGAATGTTGTTTCATTTAACATCTTTTTGCTCTCCTGATGTTTTTCATTTACTTGTACGGTTCAGGAGTTACAATGAAAATATTAACGCAAACATTTTCCAGTAACGCATAACATAAAGAAATTTGAGAAGCAAATAGTCTAACAAACTTGAAGGGTGATTCTTCGAAAGGTTTCAAGATGAAAAGTTCATATAAACATGTCCCAAGCGGCTTGGTTTTCTAAGTACAGGGTGATCAAAATGCATTTTTTAGGAGTTTTTGGAGTTTACTTCGAAATTTTTGACAATAATCGATCCAAATTAGTTCAAATTGGACAAGTACAATCCATTCAATAGTGCGCATGATATAAAATAATTCATTTCTCGAAGTGTCATTGCCACTCTCCAAAGATTAGCGCGTGACGCAATACGTCATTTTGTTCTCATTACACAAATAGCTATTTTCTGCTCGTGTAGAGAAAATGTAATGTTATGGAGTTCCCATACATTTTTTACCATAACTCAGGTTGAATATGTATTGCACAAAGTTAATTATGGCAAAATAATTTTGGACATTTTCGATAGTGAATAACTTTATTATCAAATACTAGAGCAAAGTAACATAAATTCCCTAGGAATAAAATTAAGTTCAGAAAAGGACCATTATTGAAATTGATATGTCAGAGCAGCTGCTGGAAATGGCCACCGCCAACTTCAATGCATGCGTTTATGCGCCTAACCATAGACTGGCGGACACGCTCAAAAATACCAGGAGTGTTTCTTATAATTCCGCATGACTCCTGTATGCGATTCCTCAGGTCTTCTTCACTCTGAACTGGAGTTCGGTACACTAATGATTTAAGGTGCCCCCAGAGGAAAAAATCAAGTGGATTCATATCGGGTGACCTTGGTGGCCAAAGTTGTGGCCCATCACGCCCAATCCAGCGATCAGAATAATTCTCTTCTAAATATTGGCGTGCAACCAATCTGAAGTGTACTGGAGCACCATCATGCATAAACCAAATTCCAATTCTTTCCCTCAGTGGGATCTCTTCTAGGAGTCCAGGTAAGATGAATTCAAGAAAATGTCGATAATGGTCACCATTTAGTCTATGAGGCAGAAAATGTGGCCCGATAAGGAAATTCCCTACAATTCCAACCCAAACATTCACAGAAAACGTCTCTTGAAAATGGTTTTCAATCACGGCGTGTGGGTTTTCATCAGCACACATATGATTGTTGTGAAAATTAATAATGGCTTTACGGGAAAAGCGTGCCTCAACGGTGAATAACACTTGAGATAAAAACCATGGATTTTCCAACAATTTATTTCGAATCCAAGTGCAAAAAGTTAGTCTCTTTGGAAAATCCCTTGGCAGAAGAGCTTGAACACGCTGAATGTGATAGGGATAAAGTTGTTGCTCTTCAAAAATTTGCCATACCAATACATGGGTTACGTTAAACTGTGCCGCAATTTGTCTTGTACTGGTGTCTGGATGCTGCTCAATTTCGTTAAGTACAGCTTCTTCTATCTGAACTGTTCTAACTCTCCTGGGTCTTCCTATGAGAACAGCAGACCTCTTGAAAGTACCCGTTTCACGAAGACGGGAGTGAATATTGATGAACATTTGTGTGCTGGGAATATGACGTTGTGGAAATCTTTCTAGATACATTCGTCTGGCGGCACGAGCGTTACCATCAGCCATTCCATACATTAAGTGCATGTCTGCCATTTCTGAATTTGTATATTCAACCATTTTATCCAAAGGAATATTGAATGAATCTGCTTTATAGCTTGCACTAATGAAGAATTAACAATGAGACAGTTTCTCAACTTTCGATAACTGTCAAGTTGTTGATATTTAAATAAATGAATTAATATCAAAGCCCACTTTGCTATTTTTATGAATTCAAATTGATTACAAAATTTCTGCGTTACTGCAGAAGAAAAAACAAACCGAAATTTCTGATAAAATAATGTACTCCGTACGGAAACAAAAATTTGTTTGATTTAGTTTTTCGGAGTTATGACCAGAGATTCATAAATGGAAATCAAATGTGTATTGATCTGCGACTATTAGATAAACCCTATTAACTATCTTCCATTACAGGATTACCTTTCGGAAGTTTTTTATGTTGAAAAGGAAAAGTTCAATTGAAAACTAAAAAATATCTTTTTTTAAAATAACAAAAAAATTGTATGAGTTCTCTATCAAGACTGATGGGTAAAAACATTTTTAATCAAATATCTCAATGAAAATGCACATTTTTACCATCAGAATCTTCAGGTTGAAAGTTAAGGTTTTCCCAATATCTGTCAGATCTAGTTTAATATCCAGCGTACCGCAGTGACGGGGAGATAGTAGTTTTCTGTTAAATATCACAAAATGAAATCACATCTTTACAATAACAAGCTTTTATTTAGCTTCACTTGTAACTAACTAACAAACAATTTAATAAAAGTTGAATTTGACCCACTTCTAATACTCCGATTAATTTGAAATTTGGCAGGTTTCCGTAATTCCGGTGACAATGCATTAAAAAAATGTTTGTTAAAAAACAAAATGGCGGCTCCAATATGGCGGACGAGTTTTGTGATTATGATCCGATTCTGTTCAAAATTTGTATGTGATGGTTTTTGGGTTGGAGATTTTCAGTTTCACATAAAAAATAAACTAAAATGTTAAAAATGAAAATTATAAAAAGAAAACATTTAAAAGTTTTTATACAATACACTGAAAAGGAAAAAATAATTCATTTCATTGTTTGATCTAGGTGATCTTGTACAGAAAGATTTTGATACTCACAGAATAAAAGCTTGTCTTTATATTTTTTATTGTATAATTTTTATTCATCGTAGATTTTTCTGATTCTGAATAAATATTTCCATCAATTTACAATAATTGAAAATGTTTAATTTTCAAATTTTCTAATGTTATGCCACACTGGAAAATGTTTAAATTAATATTTTCATTATAGCCCCTGAACCGTACAAGTAAATGAAAAAATGCAAGATATCAAAAAGATGTTAAATGAAACAACATTGATTATTCCTTTCTCATAATATGTCAGTGGCGGCGGAAAAAAAAATTCTGAAAGGTTGAACAAAGCTTGACTCTGAAAAAAGGAGGACCCTGTGAATTATTTAAGAAATGCATTATTTTGTATCGTGCGCCCTATTGAATGGATTGTACTTGCCTACTTTGAACTGATTATTGTCGAAAGTACCCAATAAGCCAAATTTTGTTAAAGGAAAGATAGTTAAGATTATCGGCAACTGTACGTATTTAGCAGAAATACCTGAATTGGGAAAATTGTGGAAGAGGCATGTAAACCAAAAAAATATAGATTAGGACCAGAAGTAATGTCACACATTCCCATTGAAAATAATGAAAAAACGGATTGTATTCACGATGATCCTAATTCAGATACTAATGAGCACATGGATGAAACTAACCCTTCTATAGTTATTACCAGCTCTTCTGAAAACAATGCTAGCTTTGACGATTCGGAAGAAGTTATTTTCACTAGGCCAAAACGAAATGTTAAGCCTGTTGAGAGATTGACTTATAATTAGTAAAACTTTAATGAGTGGTAAATTTTGGAATAGATATGTATTTACTAGGTTTTGTTCACCATTATATAGCGATTTCTTTTTAAGGGGAAGGATGTTTGTAGTGTATTTGGTATGCTAGTATATATTTAATTAGTGTGACTGCCAGTGTATGAAAGTATTTTAATCATACCATTTCTTGTTACACTTTTTACACTACGAGTGTTCAGGCAGTTTCAGTTTTATGTGACACTTTAAATATTGGCCATTCAATATAATCAGTTATCAGCAAAACGTTGTGTTGTTTCATTTGCAAAAGACATTACAGTTTATTTAGCAAAAACTTAATCTTGTAAACATAAATGGTTCTTATAAATAACTTTTATGAACATATATGTAAGCATCCTCAAATAAGATGAGAGTACTTATAATTTTGAATTTACAATCTTATAAGACATTTCCAATTGTAGTCTCCTTGATGATGGAGTAAAATATTCCGAAAGCTTGGAAAAAACTTAAAAGAGTTTCCTTTTACATCGCTGCAGGCCCTACAAACAGTTTTACTCTTAACTAGTCAGCGACTATTCTTTTTTTCAACGTATATATATATATATATATATATATATATATATATATATATATATATATATATATATATACATACATATATACATATATAGATAATATACGTGTATACGTCAGTTGCTGTGTGACAATTTAGAAACTCTGCCTCGTTTGGACCTACTGGCATTAAATAGCATCCAATTTCTTCTTCTTTTATCTGTTTTTTCCATTTCCTTGCAGGAACATTTATGGGAACCTTTACTGGCAAATTTGATGCTTCGTTTAGAGTTGTACTTCTACTTGCCATTTTTGTCTTTATTTTCTTATTCAACAGTTCGTCCTAGTGATTAGATTTTTTTTTCTCATTGATTGAATTTCACTTGTACTGGCTGCAATATTTTCATCTGTTTCAGTATCATTACCATATTGGCTATTCGTAGCATCATGACATTTACTTTCTATATTGGTATCAGAATTTGTCCCATCAGTTTTTATCAGCAGGTGCGGTTATTCCAGACTCTGCAGCAGTATTTTCAAGTTGAACGATTTCAGTCTCATCAGTGTAAAAAATTGGTTGACTTGTGTTAGCAGTTATTTGGTGATCAGACGTGATTGCATCCAAATCATCATCTTCCTCTTCATCTTCAATATCAGTTACTTCTAAGTTGTCGAGAGGCAGGTCCTCGAATAATATTCTGTAGGCTAATTCTTGTAATTCTTTTTCAGTAAGTGGCTTTCTGAAGAGCCATGGTATATTATCTGGTTTAGAATTGCTCGCCATAATTCCTGACGGTACTTTGGGGGATCTGTAAATAAAGATCATTTTTCAGACAAATATTGTCGAAATAAGTCTAGGAAACAGTCAGTCAGTCAGTCAGTCAGTCAGTGCATTCATTCAATATCTAATACCACCGAGTTCTTGACGCCAGAATGTGTCTAAAATATTTCACGTAATAATTATTGAAGTATAAAACTCACCTATTCGTCGAAAGCAACCTTCACAGTACACGCACGCACTCAACAGGTCTTATCGCGCCCATACCCAAACACTACCATCTACGATGGTTTTGATTGGCTTATGACACTGGACGCTATGAAACCGCCAGGAAGCGAAGCAGCGGAATAACTGTGTGATTTTTATATGGAAGTATGAAAACAGTACGAACGGAGAGTACCGTCGGGCATTAAAGGGTACCTCAGTATGGCATTACATCTATTAATTCATCAAAAGGAACTTGGGGGTCATGAAAACGCACCGCCATACAAGTAGTATGGCATGGTCATTATAAGTGATGAGACATGTTTTTCTGTCATTGGTCAAAAACTTTTGCTTTGATTTCGCATTTCAAGAGAGCATCAAAACATGAAACTTTCAATTCATTTTGGCGGCCATTAAAATACCTTCTATCAGTATGGCATTGAATCAATTCATCAAAATGAACCGCGGAGGTAATAACAATGGACCGCCATACTTGTACCTATGATACATGGACTAGTGGAAAACATGATATATTTGAATAAGTATTGCGTTTACTTTGGGACACCGAACCAGTATGGCATGGTCATAATCGGTGACTAGACGTCATGTTTTCCTACCATTTGGCAAAAAATGTAGCTTTTGAGCTCGAATTTCAAGAGAGCATCGAATCATAACAAGCTTAATTCAATTTAGCAGATGGGTGTAGATATCTCATGTATCATGTAATATAGGAATTAGCTTTGAGCTCACCCATGGGCCGCCATACTTGCGCTGACCTGATATTTTTACACTGGTTAGAGTCTAAAAAAGTATTAGCTTTGAGCTAATCACACGTGTTTTTTTGCTGGCTCTAGGCCATGTATCTACTGAGAGATGGATAGAGAGATGTTTCAATGATTAATTTGAAGAACTAAAACAAGTTATATGGGAGTTGCTAGGCAAATCAGTAACTGGAAAGAAAATAAACTTAGTTTAAGTGAAATCGCCAAAATAGTCAGTAAGTCGCTATGGAAAGCAAATAATAATAATAGCCGTCCTTTACCCGCAGGAGCTAGGCAATTGGGTACGAGTTATATTATGTTATTACTATTTCTAACACCCTCAGTAGCTACATTGTTATATTATGAATGCAATTGACACATTTTATCTGACGTGAATTTGGTATAAAGTGTGCTTTTTTTTCTGTCATCGTCTGTGGTGAAGATCACGTTAGGTACTTTAATTAAACTGTGTAATATTTTCATTCAGTTTCGCGAAAAATTATAGACGACCAAGTAATTCCACTAACTAACGTTCGATACCAACAAACCTTTATGAAACTCAGTCTGAAAAAGACACTGAAAATCATTAATCCCTGGAAACTTTGGGAAGCATATTCCTAATCATCGTGGCTTTAACAAAGTTGAATTAAATCAAGGGAAAAGTGAAGTTGAGGATCAATACTACAATTTGGGACGTTCTATTGTAATATGTACGTATTTTCAGGATTTTAGTATAAAGTTATCGTAAACATTGAAAACTATCACGTTTTTGTAGTGATGGAAAGTGATAATCGAACAGTTTCTATTTATTTTAATAGTTTTGTGTTTCTATAGTTTCAATTATAATCTTCAAGTTTTCGGAAAGATGTTTACAAATATTCAAGGTTCATGGAAAATTGAAAGTTTTGCTGTCTACATCGGCGGTGTTCGTAGCTTTGATCGCTTTAATCTGTTGGATTTCTGCCGACAAAAATTCCTTTTGCATATAATTTTGTTTTCAGAAAGCTGGATTTAACGTTTTTACTGGTTAGATCAAAAGAATAGTAGGTTGTGATTACAAATCTCCTATATTTTGTATTGGTTCAAGGGAAGTGACAATTCTGCTTTAATGTTAAAGTAACAATTATGTTTCCCGTTCGGTAAGAACTGTCACTTACATATCAGTAGGCAGTAAGTATTTTGCTGATCGGAATGCAGAATTGTCACTTTGGCATTGAACCAAAAAAATCAAAATTTTTTTAATTTGGTTATTGCATGAGTCCTGCTAAAACGTACCTAATAAATATCACACAAATATCACTTTTAAACAATCCTTGCAGATATTGATGCATAAATATCTATATTGATATGTTTGCTGTCAAGAGTTTCAAATAATTCTACTATACTTTTTTTTGAGAATCGACTTCGTACCAAAGTTTGGCAAAATCAGAGTGTTTGGTACCATGATGGTCAAGCTGGTAGAGCGTACGCCTCTCAATCATAGGCTCGTGGGTTGCATGGTCACTGGTCTCGTGCATTGCATCACACGTTGTAAAGTAAGGGCTACGTCTTCCCTAGCTCGCACAAGTCACTCGAATAATTCTGAATAATGCGCGTAGGGGTGAAGCTTGTTGACGAAATTAAGAATTCAAACACTCATATTTTTTTCATTTCCTGAAGACGACGTTGTTTTCATAACACAATGTTTATCGTAGCAATTCTCTACCTGAACTTTTTCCAAATTATACAGTGAATCAAGTGGTTGTTAAGGCTTAATATGACCTATCCTGCTCTGGCGATTGGAAATAACCATGAAACGAATATAAAGGTAGGTAGTCTCCAATTTCAAAATATCGTATTTCACCATAATTGAAGACACAGACAGAAAACAGATTGATTATTTCAACAGTGTGATATTCAAGTGAGTCCAAGATAAGGTTGTCCAATACAAGGATGTGGGACTTGAGTAAGGCTTTTGATTGTGTCAATCACGATTTGCTGATAGAAGAGCTCAATTTCTATGGGATTCGTGGTACAGCATCAGACCTTCTCAAATCTCACCTGACCAATAGAAAACAAACTGTCTGTATAGAAAATAGATACTCTGATGTTAGGTATATAGAACACGGAGTGCCGCAGGGCTCCATTCTCGGACCCATACTATTCGTAATATACATCAATGATATCTTCAGCAATTTATTGCCTAACATATGTGTATGTCATGCAAATGATACAACAATGTTGCGAGCTGGCACTAGTGCTGAAGAGCTCAAGCAAACAACAAACAGATTTGAAGATGAAGCAGAGGAATGGTTTTCTGTAAATATGCTAAAACTCAATCAATAAAAGACGCAAAAAATCCTATTTTCAACCAATTCTAACTTGACATCTAATCACCACACAAAACTCCTAGGCATAGTTCTTGATGACGGTCTAAGACGGGACGTTGATTAGCTGTGCAAAAAACTTGCTACAAACTTTACCTACTACGTCAGATGCAAAAAGTATTGAGTTTGAATTTACTATTAATATCATATAACAGCCTATTCCAGTCACTGTATTGGTATTGGTATTGGTAGGTATGGATGGTGACTAATGCACTGCGACCTAGTTAGATCTATTGTGCCCCATCTTCTTCTGCTATCTCAAGGTGTTCTCGTTTACAGCAGCCCCTCAAGGCTCAATTCCTTCAGGAATTTTAGGATTTTGAGGGGGTCCATTTGTGGTATTTCTTCCACAGTCAGCTGGTGTGATCCCAGTATATTCAATATTTTGTGGTGTACAGCATAACACTCCATCAATATGTGGTGAGGTGTTTCTGGATGTTCCCCACAGAATCTGCAGCCTAGCTTCCTTAGGTGTTCTTTGAGTCTGCAATGCCCCGTTAGAAATCCTGTGATTGTCTTTAGACTAATTTTGCTGGGGTTAATCAGTGTTTTCGATCTTGCTCGGTTGAAATTGCCGATGAGATCTTTGGCCTGCCTTAGCACTGGAAGTCTTTGCCAGTATGTTGCTCTCATTGCTTCTTCAGTTTCATTGAGTTCTTCTTGGTAGTAAGATTTTCCAAGTCCGCAGAATGGTTCTGGCCCGATCAGTGGCGTTGATGCCCCTTTTCGTGCCAGGGTGTCTGCTTGTTTATTGCCCTCTACTCCGACGTGCCCAGGCACCCAGAGCAGGATCACCTTGTTGTTCCTGCCTAGATCATTAAGTTTTTCTAGGCATTCGCAGACCATCTTCGAGTTGATGTTATATGAGCTCAACGCTTTGATGGCTGCTTGACTATCGGAGAGGATTGCAATTTCCTTGTTCCGGTAGTTCCTGTCGAGGTTGAAATGAATGCATCTTGCTATGGCGTGAATTTCCGCTTGAAAATTGCTGGGGAAGTGTCCCATGGGTTCGGAGTACTTGGTACGAGGTCCAACTACTTCTGCTCCAGTTCCGTCGGGAGTTTTAGACCAGTCCGTGTACCATGTAATGGTATTGTTACCCAGTGCTCGAATGGATTCTGTGCTCTATTGTTTCTTCAATCCAGTCACACTCATCATATGGAATCTTACTGTGGGGTAATTCAACTCAGTCAATTAGAGCTTTTCGTATGCAGTAAAAAGCACTCCGTACGCTAGTGGGTGCACCACATGACGAACATTGCAAACCGCTATTCAAACAGTTCAACATCTTAACATTCCCCTCACTATTGATCTTAAATATATTGATACATTTCCGCAGTAACCTCGACTCGTATGTAACCCATGCAAGCATCCACAATTACCCAACAAGAAATGCAAGACATCTTAGACCACCTGAAATCAACAACATCCACTCGCAACACTTTAGATGTTAATATATACAACAAACTTCCACAATACATCAAAAATATGAATAACTATTGTTATAAAAATGCAATCAAGTCATTTCTTCTTGAAAAATCCTTTTATTCAATACAAGAAGATATGCAGACTCCATTCCTTCGTCTGCATCTTCGTCTGCATGTGAAAAATTTTCTTCTCATTCTATTTCATACTTTCCATTTATTGATATTTTTGTTATATTTTATTGTTACCCTAATATTTCTTTTAACTCATATACATAACTAGTTAAAAGTCACTCAATTTTTTGTACCCAATTTTGACTTGCTACAAATGTAATGATGCATAACGTGGTCAAATAAATTCTATTCTATCTGAACCGGTAGTAAATATAGTGAAAGTACATACATACATATGGAAGTATGAAATTTCGAAAAATATATTTAATGTGGTAATTATTTTGGAAAAACTAAATTTTTCTATTTCTTATTTCATTCTTGTGTGGTGTTATCGTCAGAGCTGAAAAGAGATAAAAATATGCTCCTCAACGGAATCTTTCTTGAAGTTCTCTGGTGATGATAATATCAGGTTTACTGTCAGCGTTTCGTTATCTAACATCCGTCATCACCTTAGTTTCTCAATACGGCCCTGTTTCTGAAAATACAGTTTTTTTGAAGCATTTTTCCGAGATACTAAGTTAGAATTCCGACTCAGTTACTCATAATTAGCGTATTCTGAGATACTAAGTCAGAATTCCGAATTGGTATCTCAGTATTAGCTAATTCCGAGATGTTCATTGAAGATCTACTCATATACAACTATATCTTTCGGCTTCTTCGCAGGAGCCAACGAATATACATTCTTAGGTTTTTGATTCGGGTTTTCTCCATTCCTGCACCCAAGCACTCTAAGATTACGAAGATCAACTTTCTTTCCTTACCAAAACTCTTTTGGTGTCGCAATCAGGATTGGGACTTCCATATTCTTCAGATAAACGGCAGTATTAGCAGCTTCAGTCAGTAGTTAGGAATGAGTTGATCATCTTCAAGCATACTGCGCACTTTCTCGATGATGCATTTGTTCTTTCAATCACACCGTTCTGATTAGGGGTGTATAAGACAATCAACTTATGCCTGATTTCATTTCCTACTAGAAAATTCTTGAAATATTCATTGGTGCATCCATTGTCAGTTCTCAAAGTTTTTATTTTACAATCAGTTTGATTTTCTACTAGGTTTTTGAACTGGATGAAAACATATCTTTTACTTCATCTTTATGTTTGACGAAATAACTGATTACTTTTTTAGAGAAATCATCAGTGAACAGCATCATATATCGTTCTCCGAATGAATCATCAGTTCAAACCTTTCTTTCGCTTTGCAATGAGACATTGTGAACAGTTTTCTGGTTTGTTTTTCTATGATACAAGTTTCACATGGCTTTTATCTGCATTTTTGAAACTTTTTCCAATAGGGAATATGCATAATATTTTTTTATTTGTTTATTAAATTTTTTACTTCGTTACAACATAGTAAAAAATATAAATACGGTTGAAAGTCTTGGAATTAATTTTTAATATAACATATAAAATACCGATTGAATTTGACCTATTTAAACGCCTCCATTTTCGCGCGCTGTGGATGACGTCACATGGCGCGATCAGTGTTGTTCTTCTTCAGTGTCGTTCGTTGAGACGTACTCTGATTGCTCTACTTGCTTGAAGTTGATATTTTATAAAAGAGTAAGACAAATGCAGTACAAGTGTTAGAGAGAGATGAACATAATAATATGTGAAAGTGATCTCGATCAACCAGATCAACAAGCCTTTCTATAGTTATGGCCATTGACACTATTGACAGTTATTGATTAGCTTAGGGATTTGCAGTTTTAATCGCTATTACGATAATGGAAAATGCTAAAAAACCATTTTATAGGTATTGTCTAGTACCGGAATGCCAAAACACAATTATAAGTACACCAAATAAAGTATTTTTTTTTCTGTTCCAAGAGATGCGAAAATACGTAACCAATGGTGTTAGGTTATGAGAAGAGGCGAAGTATCTCCAATAACACATTTACATTGTTATGAAGATCATTTCAATGTGAGTACATTGTATTTCGATAGATAACATGAATGAGATAATAAGAAGTAAGTTTTGTATGCATAAATGTATTGTAAATCAAGCGGGAGATAACTCTGTTTATACCTGCCTCACCTAAATTACAAAAGTAAAACTATCATTTGATAAACTATTACTACTTATCAGTTCAGGTATTGTCGGATTGTGCTTTGACAAAACCACTTTCAGTCATTGCTCTTGATAATTTACAATTGTCACTAGACCAAAATCGCACTGTGTAATGGAAATCACTACAAATATATAAATAAAAACAAATTTTCTATGAAAAAGATAAATGTCATAACGTGCCATGTGACGTCATTTTTCGTTTCGACCGATGGTGATGCGTTTCGCAAATTTGAATTCCGCGCGATTATTATGCACTTTTTCATTAAAGTTTATGGAGTTAAATACAAACTAAATGATAAACTAAGGGTGTAGGAGTAATGTCAAGAAAATAAAGTATCGGAGGTTAAAAAATCAAGTCAATTTAAATCACTTGCATTTTCCCTATTGCCATGCCATTTTTCAGAAGAATCATGCTCCTTGCATTTGAATATCCTAGTCGCTTGTGTCACAATTCTTGTGAGTTCCTTTTGTTTACAGCTGTATTCACGTGTTCAATATGAAGATTGAGCTTATACAAACCATGAACGTTAGTTGATTTTCCAACAGTTTCGTTGCATTTGTTGTCACTGTAGATGATGCACTTTCCTTTCTGTAATTCACCTATCATTCCTTTTTTAATCATACAGATAACAGATTTATTCCTAGGTTTGGGATATACCGGGTGACAACGAGATCACTTTCGGGCTGCCATTTTTTTTTATTTCACCGTGTAAAACGAAACTTGGCAGAGTTAATATTCGAACTGAATGTCTTTTGACTGATGTAACGACAAATTTCTACATCTTCCTGTTTCCCTGGAAATGACCATAACTATCGAAATTTAAACGGGACACCCTATATATCGTTTGTTTTTAGGATTCTTTAAATCATTCTACATCCTAATTCATGATTTTCCAATTGATTTTGACATAAATTATGTTTTTAAATCAAATATCAATTTTCAATCTAGAGTGCCATGACCATCCTAAAATTTCTCTACGTCGACTCTCTATTTTCAGAAAGAGATTGTTATTCTTGTTCGTTAGCCTAGAGAAAGGCTGAAAAGTTTTATAATTAATTTTTTTTGTATTAATTCAAACAACTTAAATGCATTTAATGTTCACAACACTATTAAATGCATTATTTCAAGACGAATCCAAAAATGTATAACACATACTACCATCTTTCATCTCAACTTACTTTTATTTAATCTCTGGAAGAAGTCCATTTCATTATTAAATGAAATTTGGCCGAATCTCGCATAGTTATTGTTGCCGTTGCCATGGAAAACAATTGAATTGTTTTATCTATGAGGTTACATGTATTGACAGTGTTTTACAGTTAAATTAGAACAAAATTTAAATTAATGATGAAATAAAAGTGAGTTGGAATGAAAGATGGTAGTATATGTTATACATTTTTGGATTAGTCTTGAAATAATGCATTTAATAGTGTTATGAAATTACACAACTTCACAGCCTTTCTCTGGGCTAACAAACAAAGATATTCTTTTTAGATATTTCTGTAAATAGAGAGTGTGATGGTATATATTATTGTAGAATTAGCATTTTAAATATAACTAGGAATGGGATTTCGTGCACTTCCTTCTATCTTTGCACTTCGCACATTTCAGCTTCTCGTCACCGTCCAAAGTTTCTTCCCTTCTGAATGAATCCAAACATTGCGATAGTTTTAGTTGGTCTGTTCTTTGTGGTATTGAGAGGGAAATATCCCAAAACGGATCGAAGGAGACTGAACAGTGACCACAATAGGTACATAGATTTTAACTGGCCAACGAAGTTGTCTACAATTTTGGAATTGTCCGTCCTTAAGTAACTTGACCAAGAGTCTTGAGCCTTCTTAGTGTCACATAATTTCTCATCTATCTCTCTCATTATGGTTATTGGCTTTTCCGTTACCCTATTGACGTCTTCATGTAGACCTTCTAGCAGAAACCGTAAGAACTCTTGAGCATCTTCCGGGGCAAAACCGATGAAACGAGGAGCGATTCTTTGGATTTGAGTTTTCAAGTAGACTGTATTAATAACTCCACTAGACGAATCATCTGACCAAAGTTCCTTGATCACCTCGGCAAAAGCTTTGATTAAAGCTCCCTCCCTAGATCTGTTAGAGTTTATATCGCTTGTGAAAGCATTTCTTTTCAAATACTCCAATAACCATTTTGTGTTCGATAAACACTGAATAATACTATTCATGAAGCAAGTATTACCAATATTTTCTAACCCATTTAGACCAAGAGTTCTGACGGTGCTCTGTACAACAGTCCTGATTGATTTGTTATGTTTGTTGGTGTTATCTTTCTCTGGGAAGAATCTGCAAAAGTGGTTGCCTTTATCAATGGAATTGTGTGATAAATGATTCAAGTGGGAGCTGCTTGATATCGAATTGGTTGAAGAAATGAAAGAACTTGTTGATTTTGGAGGTTTTTCGTATTTAAACATTCCTTGCGGACGACTGAAAATTTCATCCAAACTTTTAGTCGCAGGAATAGAACCTAAAATGGATGCAGCATTTCCTCTTTGTATGGCAATACTTATACGTTGTATTAGAAAAGTCCTTGCCCTTCGATCATCTGTTTTATTGATAAGTTTTTGACCAATATTATTTATCAATTCACAGGCATATCTACCAAAAGTACCATATGTTTCGATGGCAACAGGGTAGAAGATAAATTGGTTGCTCAAACTGGAGTATTTTTTTAATTTAAATTTTTCAGCTGAAACTGCAGCACCACCAGCATTTCTCGATGTTGAATCAATATGTGAAGCTGCAACTGTATCCACGCAGGTGAAGTCCCAGACTAAAGGTTTTCCGTGGCTCCATGGAATTAGAGACATCCCATAAATTTTAGTTATCCATTTGAAACGGTTTTCTTCGACAGGAAGATTCAGAGAAAAGTTGAATGTTAGTATTGATTTTCCTTTAGAGGGATTAGATATGAGTAATTACACAGCAGAAAACGTAACCCCTTGTAGCTATAGACTTTATGCATTGTCTAATCATAGTGGGACTACCTATAGCGGACATTACACAGCCTACTGTAGACATCCGTACGCGAGCACATGGCATGAATATAATGATACACAAGTGAACCCAATTTCATCTAGATCCCTCGTGAGCGGAGATGCCTACGTTCTGTTCTATGAGCAGGAAGGCACTTAATCGCTCCTTTCATATCATACTTTGTATTATTATATGTTTTATTATTATATTATTAATCATTAATTAACATTTTACCACATGATATTATACATGACAACAGTGTAGTAAACAAAGTAAGTCAAAAAAAAAAAAAACTAGGAATTCCTATTATTAAGTTGAACAACCTCACCAATTGACCTGATTATTATGTATTGAAACATGTAAGCAATATCGATACATTCATTATAAGACATCAAAACCGAACGCATGTGTTTTATTCAGATAAACTAAATCAAGTAACTCCAAGTTTATCACATGGCGATCCTGCCAGGATCTTGTTGGTCCATTACCAGAAGATTCTGACAATAACCGTTATATTCTTACTTTACATTGTGAACTCACGAAGTTTGTAGAAGCCTACCCTATTCCGAATAAAGAGACAATAACTATTGCGAAATCTTTGTTGATTATTTCATTTTGAGACACGGCATTCCAGAAGAATTCGTTATAGATCCCTGAGTTTCTGAATTCTACTAAACTGTAAACTCTTGAATATCAAACAATTGAATTCAACAGCTTATCATCACGAAACTATAGGTTCACATGAAAATACGCATAAAAGTTTGGGAAATTATTTGAGAATTCATGTTTCAAAACACCCAAATTTATGGAGTTCATGGGTTCAGTATTGGTGTTTTGCATACAACAATATAGTACACACTGAAGCTAAATATACACCATATCAACTTATTTTCGGAAAACCTGTGCGATTACCATCAAACTTAACTGATGCAACTGATCCTCTATATAATTTCGATTATTTTACTTATGCTAAAATAGCGTGTTTTGATTGGTTGAAATTTTTGTGTTGATAAATGAAAACATCATGTTTTCGATTTTGTAGTTCGGCTCTTGATTGGCTACTGGATATGTATATGATGTGTTTTCGATTTTGTAGTTCGATTCCTGATTGGTTATTATCAAAACAAAAACTTACCACAAGCAAGCTGCTATAATGACACAACACCAAACTTTGACCAAAACTAAATAAGCACTCACTATTAATTCATATCAACTTCACAATTTTCGACCAATTTTGCATACTCGTTGATTAATCAAATCACTAAATCAAAATGTTATCAAAACATATCCTCGAGCGAGAAGCAGTAGACTAGACGAGCAATGACGAAACTACGAATGACGCGCTGTGTCATTGGTAACTGAAATAGAGGGATGTTTGAAATATCAAGTAAATATTTTGTTAGTTGCATAATTTCAGAACTAAATGCGGGATTAATGTTCCTCGTTGAATTGAATAGTAAAGAAATAAAAATGGTTTCGATTTTATTCATGAAATAATCTTAACAAATACAACTCGTGTTATCGGCGATTATCGTTAATTCCTTCTTGCCAAGCAACATAATTTGATTCTCAAATTCAAAGGAATTGCTATTTCGATAATCACCGATACACTTGTGGTATTACCTACGAAAACTATCCATTCGAGTTGAAACATGGATTGCAAACAGCGTGTAATGATGCCAAGTACAATCTAGTGGAATCAAAAGCTAAAAGAAAAAATAGATATGACATTAAATCAAAACCATTTATTTATCAAGTAGGAGATAGAGTAATGTTGAAATGTAATGATGTAAGTAAGTTAGAAGCTCTTTTCAAATGTCCTTTCACTATTGTAAAAAATAAGTCACCAAATGTTACATTAGATTTAGGAAATAATCATTTAGTTGAAGTACATAAGAATCAGATTAAGAAATATTATGTTAAGTTTAGAAAAAAAATTAGAGTAGCTCATATTTTTTTTTAATTATCCCCTGGGAGATGTGATGGTATATATTATTGTAGAATTAGCATTTTTAATATAACTAGGAATTCCTATTATTTAGTTGAACAACCTCACCAATTGACCTGATTATTATGTATTGTAACATGTAAGCAATATCGCTACATTCATTATTAGACATCAAAACCGAGCGTATGTGTTTTATTCAGATAAACTAAATCAAGTAACTCCAAGTTTCTAAGATTTCAGGATGCTCATGGCACTCTAGATTGAAAATAAAAATTTGATTTAAAAATACAATTTATGTCAAAACCAATTAAAAAATTATGAATTCGGATGTAGAATAATTTAAAGAATCCTAAAAACAAACAATATACAGGGTGTCCCATTTAAATTTCGAAAGTAAAGGTGATTTCCAGGAAAACCGGAAGTTGTAGAAATTTGTCGTTACACCAGTCAATTGACATTTAGTTCGAATAATAACTCTGCCAATTTTCGTTATACTAGGTGAAAAATTAAAAGAATAGCAGCCCGAAAGTGATATAGTTGTCACCCGGTATATGTTTCTTCCGGAATCGTTACTGGATATTCTTCATTTACGAGCTTGACATCGACACCTCCGATATTATCCAGAAAACAATATCTCCTCATTTGCAACAGCAACTTCTATTTCATATTCTTGAACGGAATTACGGAGCCAATCTGGTCATATGGGTGGTTGAACCTGAGTGAATATACCATTCGTCAGCGTTAATTTTTACTGATAGAGCTGCTATCAAGGTAGAATTTGTCTCCAATTTGCTTCTGCGTGTATTTTTTTATGGAATTCGGGACAATAAGTATCTTATGTTCAAGAGTTCCACTGCCGAAACATTTGAGTCCCTCTGGTTTCTTGTTTTGTAAACCGGGTCCATTTGTCCAATTCTACCTGTTCGATATGAAAGCTACATCTCCAGTATTATTAATGATACACAGAGAGAAAAGACTGCAGCAGGTTCATGCACAACGTTGTGTAAGACACAGTTGTGTAGATATTTTACACAATTGTCCATTCTTTCATAATATGCGTTTTGTGAAATTCAATAAATATTTGTGCAAGTCAATTTGTATAGAATTCATGCACTTCCACATTGAGTAATGATACACAAAAATATGCACATCCACCGTAACACAATGTATATGATCTAGAACGCATTGAACTCATCTTACACTCGTTGTGCACTTTCTATTTGAGCAAAAATTGTATACTATTTCAACACAATTGTGTAATTTGCCACAACTTGACCAAGGCGTCGTCTAACCCAACTAAATACGCATGCGCGGCACTCCAAATGTCCAGTCCATCATTGTTTGATTGTTTTATGCTGATCAAAGGGCGAAGCTGGTTAAGTGCACTTACCTATTATTTATTATTTGCTCATGTGTATGTGGTTTTGTGTCAAATAGTAGTGTTAGAATATTTGCAAACTGATACCAATATTTGAAGGTTAGTATTGATATTATTTTTGTCATAACATGAAACCTACAAACTGACTCTTTTTCATCATTTTTAACGCTTTGAAAGGTGCATCCTCATACCTACTTCCTACTTGAATAAATATAGTTTGACACGAAGATTACTTTAAACATTATTATTGTTCAACGTGTTCCAAAATAACAAAATGTATGGTTCATTTATGTTCTGTTTGGTATTTTGTGTTTCTGTTATTGTATTTGTAATTAGAGTTCATAGTTCAGTTATTTTTATTATTAGTTCTTTGTGATGAAATTATTTGAATGACATTTAATTTTATTTCAACCTTCTGGAAAATGAAGCTTATAATTTCTGAACAGAATAAGATATGAAAAAGCGAGCAGGTTGAAACTTATGCTTATTCTTATCTTGTTCCGTTTGGATGTTATGTGCCTCAAGTGTATCCTTTCTGAAAATTAATAATGTAATGTAATATACAAAAATTGGCCTTGCTTTGTACACAAATATGTACAATATACCTACACAATTCATGTATGCGGCGTACACAAATATGTGACATTTTTTGCATCCTATATTTGAAATACCTACACAATTCATACAAACTAGGTACACAAATTGTTGCCATTCATTACAATTTATGCATAAACAGAACACAAGTTGTTGATATTCGTCGCACAACATACCGATTAATTTTGTATATTTTGTGTATAAAATGAAAACAAAATATTCAAAATAATACAACACTGAAGTGTATCGTTTATACGCAATATCTCTAATACAATATTATAGAAGAAAAATGAACAAATTGGTGCTGTCAACTTTTTAGAAAAAAATTGTTCTGAAATTATCCACAATTGTGTAGAAAACATACATTTATTTCTCTCTGTGTATCCGTCCGTCCAATGTCATCTTGAATTAGTTAATTTTTCACCAGATCACTAGTTATTGTTGCTCCAGATGCCTCAGAGTGCTCCAGATGCCTCAGAGTGCTTCAGAGTTGTTGTTGTCTGGTCTCATAACCTGTTATGAAATAATAATTATTGAGATCGAAGAGGAAATTCTTTTTGACCTGATTATTTTTCTAATACACGTTCTGTTTATGATACCATAACAACTAACATAAAACATGTAAATAGATAAAATAAATCATATAAGTCTTGGATTGAAGGTTAAACAGTTTCCTTGTACGCATTTTCTTTCCTATTCATAATAGAGCAAGGTCCCAGGGCCGTCAGACGTTACTTATTTTTAAACGAATGAATTGTGTACGATTGAGTAGTGTTAGTATGTACTATGTTAGCATGCCTACCTGCTAGCTTGACCAGATGACCATTCTTCAGATATTATTGAATCAAGGTACATAAAAACACTACTCACTTAATTGAATTACCAGTCTACAGATATTTTTTTGTAACCGTTGTTGGGTTCGTGGACAAAGTCACTAGCTACCACCCAGGAGGTCCAAGTTCAAATCACGTCTCCAACAATATTTTTTTAACCCAGCAGACGCATCGCAATAGCCATCTCGGTTGGAAACGGCTTCGAATCTGAGAGGATTTATGTTCAAAAAGAAATTTAAAAGAAAGTAGCATTTTGCTAAATAAAAGATTTTGTTAAGATTTCCTTATAAGTAAAATCCCAGGGCCTTCAGACATAACTTGTTTTCGAAAAGATGAAGACTTAACTTAAATTTGTGTGGCTGATTTTGTAGAATATCATTCTGAAGTAATTTGTGCTGCTTAAAGCGTCTGACAAAAGTTCTGGTCCATGGAAAGCGTCACACTTTTGAAATTACTTCAGTGCAATATTCTAGAAAATACATATAAAAATCAGACATACAAATTAAAGTTGAGTAACTCTTATTTGTACACAGAGCGAACTCCACAAGCACGCAGGTATTAAAGGTACATGAGACACCACTCAGAACCTGAGTATTCATCTTTTCAAAAATAAGTTATGTCTGGAGGCCCTGAGATTTTACTTATAAGGAAATCTTAACAAAATCTTTCATTTACCAAAATACTGTTTTCTTTTGAATTTCTTTTTAAATAAAAATTCTCCCAGAGTCATAGCCGTTTCAAACGAAGATGGCTGACCCTGGGTTAAAAAAAAAATTGTTGGATACGAGATTCGAACTCGGAGCTTCGGGGTGGTTGCTAGAGACTCTGTCCACGAGCCCACCATGGGCCACAGAAAAATATCTGTATACTGGCAATTCAACTAAGTGAGTAGTGTTTTTACGTACCTTGATTCCCTAATATCTGAAGAATGGTCATCTGGTCAAGCTAGCAGGTAGGCATGCGAACATAGTACATACTAACACTACTCAATCGTAGACATTTCGTTCGTTTAAAAATAAGTAACGTCTGGCGGCCCTGGGATCTTGGACAATAATCACAATTTTAATTTCGATTATCAGGAATCAAATTTTCCGAACAATCAGAGGGTTATGAAAGAGCTTCCCATGAGTTGCGAACTCTTCGGCGGAGTCTGTATATGTCTTGTAAATAATTCTGCATGCGTACTTAGTCAAAAAGTAGTAAAATCAATATTTATATCGAGTTGTATAGTTAAAACCAGATCACGTAAATGCCACCATACCAAAAATGATAGCGCTATGAAATTGACTCAAACTTGAATACGTACTACAGAAATCGATATGAGTTTGAATAAACAAACAAAGAGGCTACAAAAAGCTGTTGGCTAAGCATTAAAAGAGCGAGAGCCGATGTTTTCCGCTAATGCTCTGAATCGCTTAACTTATTGAACCACTTCATCATACCGGACCGTGAGAGCTAAACGTACAACTACGATATAGAAAATGCAAGCCGAGCTTTTACACTACAACCCGAAGAATTATTATGTTTTGTGGTATATAAATTCATTTGCTCTGTTACGAATCGTCGGATTTGTGGCGGGCTTTACGATTGTTGCATTGTTTAGCATTCTTGTTGAGCCCGTGCTGCTTGGCTACGAGACAAGGTGATGGTCAAAGACCCATGCGAGTCTTTACACAGGAAATATATCGACTCGTTGTGTGCCTATATCTATATGCTAACAGAATGCTCCGATTCAAAGTGGCACGAATGGTAAATTCCGCCAAGGGCTTGCGGAAAAAATTACTGATCTTTATAAGGAATGTGGGAAAGGCTCGGGTCTAAGTGTTCTGACGGTTCATGTACGTTTGAATCGGTTTCTAGCGAAAGGGTTCGGTTGCATGGTTATAAAAGTTCGAATGACAATACTGATAGAATGGAAGATTGTACTGCATCCCTCAATAACGTAGTTTATCTGGGGTTTGCTCAAGAATCGTGGATTGGAATTATAAAATAAGACAGAGTTAAAATCCTTTTGGTTTAGTGAAAAACTAATAATGGTTCATGTAGCAAATAGAGTATGTTTTGGAATATTTATTGAATGATAAATAAAGAGGAAATAAAATCTTCCAATTTACACAAAAAATATATACTTGTAACGTGCTTACAATTGTTTCGACACACGGTGTCATCATCTGAGCGAGTTATCAACTAAAGAAACGTCAAAATCACCTTCTTAAATATTAAAATAACATGCATGAAATTTCACTAATGACAATTGCAGGTATGAAATTTCCTAATGACATATAGCTTGGATTAGAGAGCATTTGAGTAGTTACTAGTGAGATAATTAATTATAGGTGAATTGTACAGGTCAATTTGGTCATTGAGAACTAAATTGCTATTGTTACGTAAATGTTTCTTGATTTCTATGGATTCTAATATGTTTAATTTTTGACCTTTAGGTTGAATATGCAAAATTTCAGGGTTTTGTGTGAAGTTATGGTTATTGTCAATAAGGTGGTTGGCATAGTTTGAGTCCTGTTTATTTAATCTGTAACTTCTCAAATGCTCACCGAATCTTTGATTAAAACTACGGCCTGTCTGGCCTTTTTAATCAAAGATTCGGTGAGCATTTGAGAAGTTACAGATTAAATAAACAGGACTCAAACTATGCCAACCACCTTATTGACAATAACCATAACTTCACACAAAACCCTGAAATTTTGCATATTCAACCTAAAGGTCAAAAATTAAACATATTAGAATCCATAGAAATCAAGAAACATTTACGTAACAATAGCAATTTAGTTCTCAATGACCAAATTGACCTGTACAATTCACCTATAATAAATTATCTCACTAGTAATTACTCAAATGCTCCCTAATCCAAGCTATATGTCATTAGGAAATTTCATACCTGCAATTGTCATTAGTGAAATTTCATGCATGTTATTTTAATATTTAAGAAGGTGATTTTGACGTTTCTTTAGTTGATAACTCGCTCAGATGATGACACCGTGTGTCGAAACAATTGTAAGCACGTTACAAGTATATATTTTTTGTGTAAATTGGAAGATTTTATTTCCTCTTTATTTACCATTCATGATGAATTTACACATATTAAATGCCACCACGATAGAACAATATTTATTGAGTATTTTAATAAGTTATTTGATTACATTTTCACTGAAGTCTAAGATACAAAACAGTAATTTTCACAATGGCTATCCTATGATACCTAGAAGTGTTAAAATGATTGATGAGAAAAATCAATCAATTTCTCCAAAACTCTCTAGTTGTGCAATTCCCATTCAACATCCAGCAGTCTTAACTCGACTTCATTATCTTGCAGCACCTGTGAGGAAGAGAATCACTGTATTAGTGACCATAGCACAAACAGCTTCAAAACATTTGGCATTAAAGGCCTAATAAATATTGGCAACTCTTGCTTAATGAATAGTGTTATCCAATGTTTATTTAATAGAAGATGGTTATTTGACTAATCGAAAGATGAAAGCTACATGAGAGATATAAACACGAGTACCTCAATTACGAAGGGGGCTTTATTCAAATCATTCGCGAAGGTGATTGAAGAACTGTGGTCGGAAGATTCATCACTTCAATCAGTTGAAACAGACTCATAAGGAAAGGGTATTCAAAGATTTTCACCTCTCTTCATCGTCAATGCCCAACAAGATGCTCACGAGTTTTTGAGAATCCTACTGGATGGTCTACATGTTGACGTTAATAGAATAACGGAGAAACCTAACCACTTATCGCCAGATATTGACGAAGATTTAAGTGATAGTGAAAAAGGAGAAGCGGATTGGTCGAAATTCTTGATGATGAACAACTCCTTGATTGAAGAACTCTTTGTTGGTCAACTGAAATCAAAATTAAATTGTACATATTGTGGTCATTGTTCAGTTACGTTTGATCCATTTTGGGACATTTCCGTACCCATTCCGCTAAGAAAAAACAAACTGAGACTGTCAGATTGTTTGAATTCATTCATTAGTGAGGAATCTCTGGATGGTGATGAGAAACCTACTTGCTCAAAATGCAAAGAAAGACGGAAGTGCACGAAATCTGTATCGATCCAGACATTCCCTAAAATTCTTGTCATCCATTTAAAACGTTTTTTTTCCAGCAGATGGTCCCATAGAAAAATTAAGCGACGCCGTTGATTTTCCATTAGTGGGTTTAGATTTAAGCAATTATGCCGCTGACTTTGTAGCCGCTTGTTGCTATAACCTGTACGCTTTGCCTGTTTACACTGGGACTACTCACAGCGGACATTACACGAGTATTTGTAGACATCCTTACACAGACTCGTGGTACATATACAACGACTCTCGTGTTTCTTCCATCGCCACCATATCAAATTCTCTGATGTTGGTTTTCTTTTTACTCTGATATTTATTTAACATTTGTTGTATTTTTATAACGTCTATATTTATTTCACTTGATTTGAATTTTTGATTTTTTTAATATATTATTCTCAATTATTATCAAGCGATTTTTCTTAACCCAATATCATTATACCTACCTACAAAACAAAATTTAAAATGGCTAGGGCAGGTATAACTCTGCGTAGAAAGGACGGCCTGACGGCCTGATACCTGAAGTGGTTGGTGATTTATGACATTTCTTATAGTTCTAGTACCATGCAACATATCTTGTTTGAGTGTCCACTGAATTTCAATCCTCATATCGATCTATACTGTGAACTGATTAAAAGCATTTTTCTGCTCCTATTTCTGTTGTTTCCATACTATAAAAAATAAATGACAGCGCAATCGTAGTTATCAATGAATTTCTGACAGTATATCATATTCATCTTTGAAAAAATATGCTCCTCCGTTGCCCGGGAGCGAAAAAAGTGTCACTTCTGTTGTGTATGTACCCCAAGGAGACTAAAATTTAACAAGGAGTATTTGATTCCCATAAGACAATGGGTAAACTAGTAGAAAGAGATGAAAGAACATTTGTGACGAAATGTGACGTAGTAAGACGTGTCATGGCCGCCGTTCTCTATAGACAGTGACAGACTAGCTCTTGGTATATGAGAGTTACTGCTGACAGTTTTGTTGCTTGGTTCGAGTTCGACTCTGTACTCATATACAAGTACGTCACTATGACGCGTTGATGCTACAAGTTTCTGATTGACTAGAGATTATTAAATCCTCCTTTTTAAATTTTAGTCTCCTTGTACGTACCCAACTAATATTCTACCTCTATTGCATGGCACGATACTATACTCAAAATATTCTTTAAAGTTGAATTGTGCCAAACCTGCCGTGGAAGAAGCAAAAGCTCCGTCAATTTTCCCATCATAACAGAAGGGCGGAATTCCCATACATCCCATAAGTCAGTTTGTTTGGGGTATCAAAAAGGAAGAAAACAACTTTCAAAAACATATTAAATTAAAAGCTAGTAATTGTTCGTGGAGGATTTTAAATTGCACTGATATACTTTGTCTATTGTGGAATTTTTAGTGTCTTGAAATAGGAAATGAAAGTTCACAGAATTTTGTTAATTTTTGGAAGTTGCACAGTTGTGGCGTTGAAATGCAGTTTGTAGCAGTTTTACCAAAAGATGTTGTTTACGATGATGTCTGTCCAAAGATGTGGTTGGCTCCTATTTTTCTGAGGATACCTCTTGTGAAAGGTGTGTTGTTTTGATTTGTTATGATGGATCAATATTCATTATAAGTTCTTCTTCTGCTTTTTGCTTGGAATGTGTATTTCTTGTTTTCTAGGAATTTCTCTCCAAATTGGTAAAAAGCTTCCTTAAACAACTGTTTCCATCAACAAAATTCTAGTTTTCCTATCAATTCCTTCTGACAATTTTAGTTGTTTCTCACATATTATTTTCTTCTTTTTATTTACCTAGCTTATGGAAATAATAAGTACTAAATTAACTTATTCTAATAATTTAATATTTACATGGGTTTTTATTTACATCTTTATTCTGTTTCAACTAGTCTTTTTGCTTAAATCTGTCTCCTCTTTCTATGAACTTTTCTATTCCATTTTCAAAGTTGGCTATTTCAAAATTCTAAAATGCAAACTGGATGACAGTTTATGTATTTCCAACTACAAATAAAGCAGATATTTCCAATAACTAATTATTTTCCATTTAAGAACTCCAAGTTGGATTATGGCACAAGTTCGGAAAAAGTGATATTTTTCAGTCTGATAGCTGGAAATTATATTTCAATAAACTGAGTAGTAGAATTTGTTCTTATATTTTCTAAACTATTGTGAATTCAAACTGATCCGGAACACAATTTTCAACAATGATTGTTAAGTTCATTATATTTTCTCAACATAGTGAAAAACGCCATTCTGTACAATTCACAAATTAGGTAAAACAAACAAATCTCATCGACCTGGAAAAAAGTTCAAAGTGTCATTAAACCATTTGCTGCACTTCAGTAATTCATTTGTTCTTTCCGAAATAGCTATATTGTGGGAGACGTTCCCATCGGTATTTCTCACATTCAAATGTAGTTCCGTGTAAGCCACCTATTTTTTTAATATTCTAATGTATTGTGTCGATGTGAGCAACGAGATACGTTTTATCCTAATTTGCTTCAGAGTGTCAATTGTATCAGCAGAAAGTACCGACAGCTATTTGATGAGTTTTTAACTTCAGTGCAAGAGAAAATAGCGAATATTTGTTTATACTCATCTACATTTCTTTAAGATAATACCTAGCTGGAATATGTTGAATGTAGATCAAAATATCTACATATTTCTTGAAGCGCCATCTGTTTCTATATTGCGATATTTGGGCAACACTGTAACGATAGAATGAATAAAGTAGTACGTTGATAGTTCCGTTAGAGAGTGATTCATTTTCTACTTTTTGAGCACAGTTTTTGTCCATAATAGTATAATTTCCACTAAAATTAACAGAATACACAACATAAGTCTGTTTATACTTTGATTGTATAATTACTAATACTTCAAATGAAATTGTTCCTAACACGACTGACAAGTCGAAATAATTTGCAAATAATAATATTTGGAAACATTAAAAATTTTATCAACTGCTGTTGAGACGAATAGGTAATACTGTCAAAAATATATGGAACATCCTGTACATTAAAATATTTTATATTTCAATACGTGGGTAACCTTTTTACAATTCAGTACGTGAGCGAAGATATTTTATTTTGAAACACAATTTGTCCTCAACAGAACATAAACAAGAGTTTTCAAAAAGGCCACTGATAGTTCGATCTGGGAGTCGAGTTTAGAGTTCTGCCGTGCCCACAGCTAGTGAGGGCAATGGGGGGAGTTTGGAAGATCAGATATTAGATAGAAGGAAAATTATTCTTCAATGTAAATGCCGATATGTATTGTAAGTGAAGATCTTTTTAAAATTATTCATTCAATCAATGACTAGTCTAGGAGATATTCTTCGATTCTTTAATTCATTAATTCTTTGATTCATTAATTCTTTATTGATTATTTCCTTCATTTAATTCAATCGTCGTAATTTCATATTTGTACATAGTAAAATAAATGTTTTTATATTTTTCTAAAGTGTTTTAAATCTATGAATGATCAGTATCTACCTAGTTAGTCGTGAATCAACCCCAATTCACGACAAGACTAAAAAATGTAATTCTTTTATCTTCGACTAGTTTCAAAATTGTGTTATTCATGAAAAAATCACTCTAATATACCTTGTAAACAATATTGCGGAAACTGATAGATAATAATATGTGGTTCAACTGTGCACAAGATTTTTTTCTGTGTAGTTTTTGTGACAATGTGTAGTTTTTGCACAATCGCGTTATAAACAATTTAAGGGTATATAAATCTTGCAAGATTTAAAGGAAATCGTCGTATACAAATTCTGTAAACGGCATATGGGAGTAGAGATCAATATCTACAATTTGTATATTTTGGATTTTCATCTGAGAGGTGAGAAATGTGTTGATAATGTCACTGAAAGTTGATCAAAACTTCTAAGTGCTTCCGTCACCGAAGTCTTATCGTTTCTATGTTATTTTTGGGTTTGAGGTCTTGAATTAAAGAAAACGTTTCGTCAGTTCATTCTGACCTCTTCAGGGCACTGTAAGATATAAAAAGAAGGTTGATGTTTTTAAATTTATAAGCTTTAGAACATTTAAATATGATTTTTTTTTACAGAAACAACCACTGAACTATTATTAGTCAACAGATAAACCTTAAGAAGAAGAAATTGGTATATTTTACTTAGGAAAGGACGAGTCTTCCGCGTGATACGTATATCTATATCCTACGACCATATTAGGTCGTAATCACGTGTAACAGACAGAATAGTTCGATGTAAAAACGGGTTACAAACAAACAATACACAACACCAGACACATTAAAATTCGAATAAAATACCACCTTACTTGGGTGCATGCCAAAATCGAAATGATAAAAGAGCAGAATGTACAAATGAAAAAGCAGCAGAGAAAGAAAAAATTAATATATAAAAACTAAACACAAAACCCAATGCATATTACCAAGATATAAGGTATCAGTGTTTGGTTCTTATTCTCGCTATTAGATTGAAAGAAGACTCATCCTTTCGTAAGTAAATTATACCAATTTTTTCTTCTTAAGGTTTATCTGTTGACTAATAATAGTTCAGTGGTTGTTTCTGGAAAAAAATCATATGTAAATGTCCTAAATTTTATAAGTTTAAAAACATCAACCTTCTTTTAATATCTTACAGTTCCCTGAAGATGTCAGAATAAACTGACGAAACGTTGGCTGTAGAGAAATAGAGTTTTCTTTAATTCTAGACCTCAAACCCCAAAAAAAAAAAACAAACATCAGTCATCATAGGAAAAAGTCGTTAAAACTTGCAAATTATATTCTCCGTTGTTGTTTGGATACGTGGTTGCCATGACAAAGTGGTATTATCGGCTCGAAAGGAAGGAACTGCGTATTATCGAGGCATACGTCCCTTATTGGTCCTAATATCGCAGGAAAGGAGGGTTTCATACGGCGAGTGAAATTATCGGAAGTAATTACACAATAAGTGCATCAAAATAACCGATAATTTTCCGTGAAAGCATGTTATTATGTCGAAATAGCCCGACTCCGTAGGGAGGACTCTTTCGACAAAATATGAAAATAACCGAATGCAGTTTTTTACTGACAACATGCTTGAATGGAAAATTATCAGATTTATTCTGATGCACGAGTGTAATTTGGTAGAATACTTCCGGAATTGAAAAAAAAATTAATGTGCTGCTGTTTCACTTTCAACTACATTTGCCTCAATAGATTGTATGGACCACCCACCAAAACAATTTTTCAGTTTTTAAGTATATATGTCATTATCGCTCCGCAGTGCAATTTCCGCTGTAATTTTTAGATAGTTGCATTCCTCTTATGACAAATTTTATATAGGAGGGAAATATTCACCGTAATAGATAAGAAGCACAAGTGAGGTAGCAAACATCAATATGACATGCAAAGAAGAATCAAATCATACTCATTACTTGACAGCTGTATAAGCTGTGGTGGTCGTGACGGTAGAGCATTCGCTTCTCAACCAATAAAGCATTGGTTCAAATTCCCACGCGGTCACCGGTCAATATAGATATACTCGTATTGTAAATGAAAGAATAATATTGGTCCAATATGGGTGAATATTCAAAAAACAATATTATATCAATGATATTGGTGGAATATAGGTTGAACCATTTCTGAATGTAGAATGTCACATGTAATATTTGGTCAATATTGATTGAATAATTTATACCAATATCAATCATATAATATTGTCTATATATTGTTTTCCACATCTAGAATAAATATTGTAATCCCAATATTCCAGTCATATCGATTCTAGGGATAAAGAACTATATTGTATTTCCAAGTTTGATAGCAAATTGGTTTAATATCATTTCATGGAAAATAGCAACTAAAGTTTGTCTTTCAGTCGCAGATTATTCCACAACTGATTTCATGAACGTCCTGCTCATATTTTCGATAAAATCATCATTTCAACTTCAATCAACAAATTGTAATAACTCATATTGGGTCAATATGTTTCTATGATATTTACCAATATCGATAAAACAATATTTTCTTGATATTGTTTTCTACATCTAGAATAAATATTGCATTCCCAATATTCCTCTCATATCGATTCTAGGAATGAAAACTAGTGTGATTACACATTGGTTGAATATTATTTCGCCAATATTCAACAAATCTAATTAATTAATATTGGGTCAATTTTGGTTCAATAATATTTACCAATATCGTCAAACAATATTGTCTCCATATTGTTTCCTACATCGAGATTGAGATGAATTTGAAATATTGGCTGAATATTCAATAAAGTATATTAAAATTATATCATAACCAAATCTGGAGGAAAATCTGATAGAACGTCTTCTAAAACTTACAAAAATATATTAAATACTTCCCATAACTTGTTTTCAAGACAGATTACTCAGTGGTTATGGCAATCAGAAGGTAGACTCTAGTGTCACCTTGATCAACTGAAAGACATTCAATAATTCACCAAAGGTATATTGACTTTTACCAATATACTGAATGATATTGTGTCAATATCGATAAATGTTTTGGGGTCATATTTGCTTCAAGAATATTTTACCAATACTATTTTTGAAATGTCTAAACAATATTCGAAATATCGTAAAATGTTCACATTTTACTTCTCGACAATATAACGTTTGAATATTTTGCCAAAATTGTCAGAATATTGTACCAGCAATATTGTACAAATATCGCCGAATATTTTAAGACCAGTA
Source organism: Chrysolina oricalcia (assembly GCA_944452925.2). Lineage (NCBI taxonomy): Eukaryota > Metazoa > Arthropoda > Insecta > Coleoptera > Chrysomelidae > Chrysolina > Chrysolina oricalcia. The sequence goes on from OX101812.2 coordinate 19,844,620, forward strand.
TTCCTTGGAGAATATTTCGCCAATATTATTCAAGTTATATTGGACCAATATCGCAGAATCAAATTTTTTTTCGAACAAAATAGAAGATGAATTAAAATTTTGTCACCTGATGGAACTTTAGCATGGGCTCGAGTTGTTTCATGTTCAACAAATTATTATGAGTTGCGAAAAGTTATCCTAGGAATACAATAATGCTCCCAGCATGACGGAGTTGAGAGAGCGAAAACAAGGAAATCCCTGGGAAATCGTTGATCGGCATGGAGACAAAGAGATTCCGTTCCGATACTCCTCAGTATTCTCTACGAATCCGGCATTTTCCGACAACTTATTTCAATCGCCTCTGGTATAATTCATTATTCAAACGAACCCGTTACTCAAAAGGCAGCTCAGAAGACGGGATTACGGCGTTCAGCGTCCCGATTCGGTCGGGAAATCAGAAAACCCAACAACTTTTGTTCCAAGTTCCTGGATGCGCTCGCTTTGTTCCATCCCGAATAGCAATGCACCGATCAGGCTGAGAGAACGAGCCTTGGGAAAAGATGTTCGGCATATCTCCAAGGTGACGACAAAGGGATGTGAAGACTGAGCCCGACGGGTCAGTTTCGATGGGACAACTAATGGTGGAAAGATTGATGATATTTCATGAAAATATATGTAGAACAGAGACACATCACCAACCTTTCCTTGGTGTTCCAGAGAAGTGAGTGGCTTGTAAGATAACAAGATGGCGGATGCTCCGAGTGATCCGAGAATAGTTGCCACAAACTCTATGAATACTAAAGCTAACTACACGTCGCAAAACATAACGATGTTCAAAAATTGTGATGCAGCTCTTCATTAAAGCTGTTCAGGAAGAGTAAAGTTTACATTTGTGAATTACACGAGGATAAAGTGTTATGACGAGATGATGACGAAAAATCCCAATTAACAACTTTCAAAGAGTCAGATGGGCTACTGCAGAGCCTATATTGGTAATCAGAAGAAAAAAATGCTATGCCACGAGAAAACAACGATCTACTGATGGAAAAGATCGTAGACCTAACCTATAAACTGAATGTTTTCTACCAAGAACAAAGGAACAGCGGAACAGTCAGAGAACACGAGAAACCCCTATAAAGCAAGAAGACAAAACAAAAAATGGCTGATCCATCTCCATTGACTGAGAAATGCAGCATCTCAACAGAATATACAATCAAACTTACCTGAAATATAATTGCAAACACTGCAGCAAAACTCACCGAAACCAAAGAAACCTGAAGCTAGGTATTCACTCTTTGGAAAGAAAGGAAATGAAGAAATGTTCCACGAAGTTTTGAAACAGGAGAAAAATGAGAGTACTACCAAAAATTCTGGGTAGGACTAGTGAAACACAAGAAGATGAAGGTTTCTCAGATGCAGAAAAGAAACTATTATTATACCTGTACAGATGTGAGAGACACGTCACTCCAGAAAAAATTAAGGCCTATTTAAATGAAAAACATCATTTTGAGAATGAGGAAATAAAAATTCAGGAACTGCAATGAAACGAAGACCAGAACAACTGTTTCAGAGTAGTAGCACCGTTCTCCAAGAAAGATGATAATAAGTACAATCCCAATTTCTGGCCTCGAGGAATCAGAAGATACGACTTCAGAGATCAAAAATCTTATTACGGTGAAAACTTTTGAGAGATACAACTATAGCAGCAGATCAAAAAACAATGAAATAAACACACTTCATCAGATATAAGAAGTCTACAAAACGAACTAGTTGAATATGAACGAATCATCGAACGTGAAAAACTAGATATAACTTGTGTATGTGAACATTGCCTACATCAAGATATTATTGAATACTATCACACTCCGAGCAATAAAAGGTATTGAGGTGCCATTTCTATATGCACAACACGTTATGAAAGCAGCATATCCTTTGTGATAGTTTGTTGGTGAGGGGTAACCTCCGAGTTCGGAGGGGGAGATTTGTTATTGTTACGATATTCGGATAAAAGCTCAGAACCAGTGGCGGCGTACTGATGATTTTTTTTTTATTTTATGTTTTATCTATATGCCTGGTTGGAAAAGCACGTGTGTTGTCAAGATGTCAATTAAAAACACTTCATTGTGCCAAGAATTGGATTCTTGCTAACAAAACAGAGAATAAGGTCATAAATACTGAAAAAATAAATAAAAGTACTGAAGTAAAAAAGTTAAAATAATCAAATTGTTGAATCACATCAGTTCACTATACTATACACTATATACATGCATTATAATACACCTAACAATTTATACATAAACTATAATACATATAAGAGATTACATTCAAAGGACACCTCACTTTTGATAGGTAAAATGGTTCCCGATGAAATTGTCTGAATTTTCAGTATATTGTAGTATTCGATGTACTGATTGAACGTGCAGAATCGCAGTGTTCGTTGATGGATAGATTTTGAAATACAGGGCGTTCAAGTTAAAAATCAGTTATTTTTATTCAATTACTTTCTTGGGATTTGAAAGTGTTAACTGTATTTTTTTTTGGTCTTATCATCAACGTACCATCATTTTACTAAATATCATCAAGATAGTAGCTCTTCAACTCTTTTTCTTATGTTTCCTTCTGAATGCAGATTATTGGTATCCTGAGGCAGATAATTAAAAAGTTTTTAGAGTTGTCTAAAAGTAATGTCTTAACTTGTGTAGAGTAAGGCTCAGGGAGCGATCGATATTACAAGTTTGTCTGGCAGGAAAACGAGAATTTCTCATGTAGTTATTGCTTCACTTCTGTTTCTTAATTATCAAACAGTCTCTAGTATAAATATTGAGGTGGGACTCATTATAGTTTATGCGTTAAATAGGGGTCGACATGTATCTCTGAAGACATCTCTGCCGACATATCAAACAACAGCTCTATATTGATGTAGTCTTGATTTGTTCACAGGATGGAGCGATGACTTGCTTATTGTAAATTGTCTGTCCAGCTTGAAACAAATTAAAATTTTGGATTGCATTCTTCTATTCCTTTGCTGAACTAGTCTAATTTTGTGTATCTGACGGATTAAAGTTCTCGTTGCTACTTTCAAACACTTTTTTGGGATCATCTGTGTCCATATCATCGGTTCCATATCACGAATTCCTCTGAAATAGCATACATTTCAAACACACGCACACATACATAGCTGCCAAATTATCATTAATATTTTGTTATAGTTGCAGAACAGTGAAGTAAATTCCATGTTCAACATATTCAAGTAAAAAAATACCACTGTATTTCTTTCCTTTCTGAAGGAAGTTTCATGACTCCGTGGATGTATGGTATGTCTCGCTTGTGACCATCTTCTACCAACTATAGCCATTGAGTAGGGCATTCAGGTACTGGTAGCGTGACTGTCGAAGAAGCAGCATTCAGCTAGGCTCAACCCGGTGGTAGCACCCTAGTTTCCTGCCCGTGTAGCAGCGATCAGCTTGGTGGTACCACTCTAGTTGACCCGACGTTGCACTCCAAGTACCAGATATAGCACTAAGTATCCCACTGATATCCTTTTCCATAGCAAAGTCTTTAACCTAATGCCAATGTGTAAACGCTACAAGGTAAGGTGTACCATACTATTGCGATAGATATATTTTGTGTGTAATATTGGATACATTTAACCTTGTCTACTTACCTGTATAATCTCACCTAAGAGGTTGGTTAATGTTTGAAAACATATTTGGTCATTGAACTGCACCTGTAGACCAATTGTAAGTTCGATTTTGATAATATTCAGTTATTTATATAGCTAAATCCTGAATTTGGCTGGGAAAAAGTCAAGATAACTGAAACCACTATGATTCTTTTGCCGACGTTTCGACTTTTATAAAATCATCCTCAGGGCACTACAATAGGGATTATAATTTTTATTCTAAGTGAATAGTATAAGCAACCTTTACAATTAGAATAAGTGATTGAGATCATCGAATGGGTTAAAAATACATACGCATTTTGACAATGTTTGTTAGAATAAAAACTTGAATTTGACATGCAAATAAAATAATTAATTAAAAGTACAGTATGAGTTAAAACACGAACACATTTAAGCAATAATTGGGTCCAATTATGTGAAAATAACAACTTAACTGACAAACAACGAGAATTTTAAAATATTCTGTAGAAAACAACAAGTACTCACATGGATAATAGGTTCCTTGTCATAATAAAATGATGGTATTTAAGGGACATTTACATAAAAATATTGTTTCCTCTTGATTCGATATAAATATTGGTTTATATCTTCAGGTAAAATACTTGGAGTGAGTGTTGGTTTCTGTATGAAATTATTTCGTTGAGAACGAAAAGTTTTGTTTTTTTTGAACGGATTCATGATTTCTTTCAGCTGATAAGGTCTGGGTAGGTGCCATAGGCGTGCAACATTTCATTGTTATTGTTGCGTTTTTTAGCTGAAAGAAATCATGAATCCGTTAAAAAAAGCCGAAACTTTTCGTTCTCAACGAAATAATTTCATACAGAAACCAACACTCACTCCAAGTATTTTACCTGAAGATATAAACCAATATTTATATCGGATCAATATTTTTATGTAAATGTCAAAATGTGTATGTATTTTTAACCCATTCGATGATCTCAATCACTTATTCTAATTGTAAAGTTTGCTTATACTATTCACTTAGAATAATAATTATAATCCCTATTGTAGTGCCCTGAGGATGACTTTACAAAAGTCGAAACGTCGGCAAAAGAATCATAGTGGTTTCAGTTATCTTGACCTTTTCCCAACCAAATTCAGGATTTAATAACCAGTGAGGTCACAAAACAACAAGAAATTTATTTAGCTGTTTAGTTTTGTCTAAGAACGTACCCCTACAGTCATTTCACTATAATTTTGAGTTTAATAATTATACTTCTTCAAACAGTAAGCTGCTCATCATTTAGAGTGTGGTTACTTCAATTTTTAATACTATTCGTGTTATATGGGAATCAGTATAAATAATCTGTAGGGTGAGCCTGCATCTTCATATAGCTGGCGCCCACATTCGTACATCTCATCACAATTTATTTTGTATGACCCACTCCCGTCCCCACTTGAGTCAGTCGCGAGCCACCATGTCACTCTGACAGCTTCGTTGCCATTATAAAAGCCGAAAGCTAAATTAAACTTGTGGCATATTTCAACAAATAGTGGATTTTTGTGTCAAAATCGGGATTATGCCAGGATTACCATGCTGCGACGCCCATGGTTTGATTTGACAAGACGACAAATAAGTCGTAAACGGACGTAAACAAACACAATCGCCCAGTTAAGAGTGAATATACTACGGAATTCCAACCTGATCACCGAGTGCAAACGGATATATCCGACAAAGCCCATTTCTACCATGAATCGGGCTGAGATGTTTGTAAACATCGTCGGGTATGTTGCTTTCAAGAAAGAGACAGAAAAGCCCTCTCTATATCTTTTATGTCAATAGAAAACTACTCTTGCAGGCAGCTACTACAGAAAACAAAGTAACCATGGAGATGTCAAGATTTATGTAAAGTCCCAGTAGGTATAAAACAAGAAGACTCCAGAACATTGACTGTCTTTCAATGGACGTACACTGTGAGATATCAGCTACTTAAGTAAAAACAATCAACATCATGCAATGTATTGTGCTATTATTGCAAATATCATAGTAGTTTTTCTGTGGGAACCTGTAGCATGGTGTCGTGTTATTTCATTTTAATCAAAATAAAATGATTTGTGACAAGTAATTCTAGGAAGACAAGTATGCTGTCAGCGAAGTGAATTTGAGAGAGCGAAAACAAAGAAAAGTTCGGGAAATCGTTGATCGGCGAGAGATTTTCCGCTTTCGACACTCTTCAGTATTCTCGACGATTTTCCGACAACATGTTTTAATCGCCTCTGGTATAATTCATTATTCAAACGAACCCGTTACTCAAAAGGCAACTCAGAAGACGGGATTACGGCGTTCAGCGTTCCGATTCGGTCGGGAAATCAGAAAGCCCAACAACTTTTGTTCCAAGTTCCTGGATGCGCTCGCTTTGTTCCATTCCGAATAGCAATACACCGAGCAGGCTGTGACTGAGGAAATCTTCCGCATATCGATCCATTCGAGCCTCGCTGTTGCCCGGCAACCGGGAGTCAATCTGGCCAACACAGGGAAAAGAAGGATATTTTTTTATTTATTATCCTCCATTATCCCTTTTGGGTCGGCCAGGTTCGTGGCGCGTCGGGCGTTGAAACGATCGTTGACAAGCGGGGAGATGATGAAATATGGGACACGTGGTTAGACTTGAAACGACGTCACTCGACGCCAGAATCGACGCTCCGGCGCCCGTATAATGCCGCATCAACCGGAGGCCAAGTGGGAAAAGGTTCGCTGTAAGCCATTCCGGAACGACACTTGTAAATATGACGTAAATATTTATGGCGGCAAGGTTACCCGCGGTTTCACTATTTCGCAAATGGGTTTTTGGCAAATAATGAACCCCCTTCGTGATTATTTGACTTTCTGCAAAGGACACCGCAACAAACCTTATGAAAATAGCTCACGGCGAAATTAGCTGAAACTTTGGCATATTGTAGATATCGATGTACTGATTGAATATCTCAATGGACGCAATATAAAAAAATGGACAATTTCTTAAATAATCCAGGTCAATGGCTGTCAAATTGTGTTCAGCTATCAGCGATAGGTACGTACGCCAGGAATATATTGCTTGTTCCAACCAATGATATATTACCATTGGACTCCGATATTTACTTTTCGAATTGCGGTCATATTCTAAGCACAATTTTTACTGCCGCTTGTTTCGCGAAAATTACCTGCTCATATACATTGTATACGAGGATATATTGAAAAATTCTTAGCCTACTATAGAACCAAACAAAATTTCAATGTCAAAATATTATATTACTCAACATATTCTCCTCTTAATTGAATATATTTATTACAGCGAACCTGCAACGTCTCTAGACCTTTCAAAAAAAATATTTCTTTTTGTTATGCAAACCAGACATCCACAGCTTTTATTACCTCCTCGATGGAAGAAAATGTACGACCTTTTAAACTTTTTTTCAGTTGAGGAAAGAGATGATAATCGAACGGAGTCAAATCTGGTGAATAAGGGGGTTGTTCTAGTAATTCAAACTCTAAATCACGAATTTTTTGCATGGCAACAAGAGATTTGTGTGCAGGGGCGTTGTCCTGCAAAAACAAAACACCTTTCGATAGCTTTCCGCGGCTTTTCTCTTTAATTTTTTCCCGTAGTAATGTCGAATAGTAATCTTCAGTTATTGTTCTATTCTTATCGAAAAAATCAATCATGATTACTCCATGGCAATCCCAAAAATCTGAAGCAAGAACTTTTCCTGCAGATTTTTGGACACGAAACTTCTTAGGTCTTCGCCATTCCATCGATTGTTGATTTGTTTCTGGATAGTAGAAATGTACCCAAGTCTCATCCATAGTAACAATTCGGTTTGAGAAGTCTACATCGCTTTCAAATCGAGCACAGATCGAACGCGATGCTACTACCCTTGCACGCTTTTGGTCAAAATTCAAACATTTGGGGATCCATTCTGCAGCAATTTTTCTCATGTCCAAATTGACGTGAACTATATGATGAACGCGTTCGTATGAAATATTCAGTACTTCAGATATCCGTTTTAGCCCAAGTCGACGGTCTGTTGAAATCATGTCATGAAATGCATCGATATTTTCGGGGACTGACACAGAAACTGGCCATCCCGATCGGTCATCATCTTCAATGGAAAATTTACCTCTTTTGAAGCTGCAGTCCAATTTTTCACGGTCGCATACGATGGACATTGATCACCAAGGATATTAAGCAAATCTTCGTAAATCTGCTTACCTCTTAACCCTTTTCAATACAGGTACTTGATGATGGCTACATACTCCAATTTTTCGAGTTTCACAATTTCGGTAGACATATTTCTTCTTTTAATTTATTGCGTAAATCTGGTTTACTTTTTTGACGTCAAACTTTACACTGACACTTCTATGAGTTATTATTCGTTGCTATGGTAACGCAATATTTTGTTTATGCAGGGAACTGGTCTAGGTCGCTGATCTGTAGTAAGAATTTAAAAATTTGAGTCAGTGGTCCCAATACGGACTTCTAAAACATGGGAATCATTTTCGGAATTCTCGAATTTTATGAAAACTTGGCCCAGGTGTTTCAGGATCGGTTATCATCATCCAAAAACCCTATTGATAATGAAATTGGTGAAGCCATCGACATTAGTTTGGACTTATCTTGTTTTTGGTTCTTATAAGAAGACATATTTTGTGAATCACTGACATCTGTTGATTTGCAAGTGAAACACGGCTCCTAGACTTTTTGTTCGTCGTTTAAATCAATTGAATGAAAACTATGAGAATGAATATAACAGTGAAACCAAAAAATCGTTGTTCTATAATCTGAACTTGACCAGATTGTGTGAACCGGTATTTATGAAAATTCAATAATAAGATGGGGAAAAGTTATAATCATTCGACAATAATTTTGAAAATAAATCGGAATTTTGATGATATCTGATACTATAAATACTATACTATACTATAAATGTTAGAAAAATACTTTATAAACTGTACACTGTGAGAGTAGAGAAACACACAATTACTTCAAAGTTCAGTTCATAAATCACAAGGTGGCTTTTTTCAATAAATAAAGGTCTTATATTCCTTACTGGGTACTTGAAAATAGTAATTATCAAAAACGTCTTTGTTATTCCCAAAGTGAAATAAATACCAACATTCAGTATCATACATTATGCGGTAATAAATGGCGAAGTTCATGTTGTTATAGATACAGATATTTCATCAACAGGATCTTCCACTCAACCTGAAGTATTGTTTGGGTTCTAACAATAAATTCAATGAAGGTATATTGTGGGGATGAGACTACCCGAACCCCATCATAGCACCAAAAGGAGTAGAGGATACCCCGTTTGGCGCTGTGACTGAATGCAGGTAAATCCCTTGTGCGGGGTTCAGCCTACCCCTCTTGGACTATGGGTGAGGGTAGTCTCAACCCCTACTAAAATAAATTTTGAAAATATTTACCACGCAACACGTGATTCAGGACATTTTTGGCAGCTGAATCTGGGGTCAGAATTTGAAAATTCATGTTACTTGGTCCAATATGCCCGACCTCCAAACTGATCTACTTTTTGAAATTACCGAAACTGGATAAAATCTAGACCCAAGTGGTTTTTGTTGTCGCTGAACACGAATCTGAAGACAGCATTTTGAAATTGAAGTCAGTGATCTCATTATGATCCCTAAAAAAGTACAATTTTTCGATTTTTCTGGATGAATCAGCCTTCTTTAGGAGGTTTCAAGGAGAAAGACGAACTCAACCCCGTGAATATTTCAATTCTGACCCCAGATTTGTTATCATTGACCCTAAAAACCACATGGTTCAAATTTTCATCAAGTTTCGGAAATATCGAGTAGTTGGATCAATCCAAGTTGGATTAATCGATACGTAACTACCACAACTTAAAAAAACGTTACTTTGATAGCTGAAAACGTCAGTTTGATAGCCTCCAACCTAGATTATTTCAAAAACTGTACATGTAGACATTTAACCAGTACATTGATATCTACAATATCCCATGGTGTCTGCCAATTTCACCAAGAGCCATTTTCCATAAGGTTTGTTGTCTGTTCCTGTCATGGGACGGAATTATTTACATGACGTTTCATTTATCGTAGAAACCTTGAGAGCAAATGCTTTTACTTGGATTTCTCCAAACGGACGTATTCATTTTGTAGAGTTATGCGGAAGACAAACCTATAGTATAAGTAAGCATTTGCTACCCATCATCTCTTAACATTGCCATATTCTAAACAATCTAAATCATAAGCGATGCAAAGACGATTAAATGGCCAAAAACATAATTATTTTGGAGAGCATTACATTGGTAAAGCAAAAATCAGGGACTGTCGCCCTTCTCGAGTTACACAGCTAAAACTAAAAATGCTAATAATCGTTCTAACGCATAAAATTTTCAATTAAAAAATGGAATATGAAAAATTTATTGAATTCGAAATTAGCTATATTCAAGTTATCTTTTCAAATTCGTCCTATCATTTTTATTACAAATATTGATAAACCGCTAAAATCCAAATTCAGTGATATATCACACTTGTTATTTTAATGACGTTTCATGTAAAATAACTAACATCACAAGTGACATGAGACGGAAGCTTGGAGAGATGTTTCTAGTGCCAAACGCGATCGAACACCTTGGAGATGTGTTATTCCTTTGCTAGAGTTTTACCAGTTGCTCTCCGATGACGGAATACATTTTATCGATCATATACAATTCCTGATCGTTCTAGATATTTCATTTGCTCCACGCTGATGGCTTTTTTCATGACCTTCGAGATAACAGAGAGCAGTGCGATAGGTCGGTAGTTGCTAGTTAGGTTTTTTCTTCATTTTCCGTGTACAGGTTTTTACTCTTGTAATTTTCCAGTTTGACGGAAGTACCACAAAATTTTATGAGATATTGAATAACTTGCAAAGAACTGGTGTAAGTTCAGTGGCACTTATTTTGTGAACGATAGGAAGAATTTCATCAAATCCACTTGCTTCGTTGGTGTTAAGACATATCAAAATGCGTCTGATAGTTCGTTGGCGATCACAGGTAATCACAGGCAAATGACTCTCAATGTCAGTGATGTTCTGGGGTTGTTTCCTTAGTGGATCCATAGTAGAATTTGCAGCAAATATGGTGGCAAAAATATTGGCTTTTTCTTGTACGTTCGTGGATATCATCTTCAAAATTGCATAATAATTTCGATAAAAAGCTAACATTATCAGTGGATTTTTTTTTTCATCAAAGTAGGTAATAGAAATGAAACAACAAGAATAGACAATATATTAATTTTATAATGAATAATTGATAGTGGAAAATTAAACGAATAAATGACGTATTACACTAAACAACTAACGTTGTCGGTCCATACAATTTTCATAGCGATTTTCTAACATGGCGCGTGTACTGCTATTACATGCATCCCTCATTTTTTTGAGATTGTCGAGTGTGTTTTACTTCTCATGGAAATACCCTCGTATCTTCCGTTATTTGTCACGTAGTAACATTAAATTTCTAGGATCGATAGATACATTGAAAATGAACGCACTGCATGAAAGAAGTCATCCTACGTGATATACACTGCGCGCCAGCAGCGATGGAATCAACTCAAAAAAATTAGGGGAGATACGAGGGTGTTTTCGTGAGGAGTGAAACACAAGTTCAAGAAAACTTTATCCGGATATGTGTCCTAAGAAAAAAACTGAATGGGTTTGGTCCGGAAATAGATATAGCAAGGAAATTATTGTTTCCAATCCATTTTCTCAGGAATATTGCATCTAAATGTACCCATACTATAGCTGAGTTATAGGGAGAGACACCATCGTGTTGAAAATATTCTGTTTCAGGAGGATGTTCTCTGGCAATTTATCAAAATAACCATCAAACTTATTTGATGAAAAAAGTTAACACATTTCACCGGGAACATGCCCATCATAAAAAGGAACTAGTATGTTTGTTACCAAAATTCTCAACCAACTTATTTTTAGAAATTGTAGAATTCACGTACACCTCTCCTTTCAGGTAGATGCCTGATGTACCCGTAGCCTGTTTGCCAGTCAGACGCAAACTGTCCGTTTAACATATTAGGCTTGCTGGTCAAAATTCCAGTGTAGTTCCTTCTCATTGTCCTCTGCTTGAAAAAGCAAACACCTTATTGCATCGCTGTGAATCTTGTGTGATTTTCAGTCTGGGAACAGAAATAGGAATCTTCTGTTTCACACACTTCTTGATTTCTGCATAACATGTCGTCACTCCTTTGTTTACAAATGGACTGCTGTTGCCTCCTTCTTGGTCCAGACTGAAAGCGGCGATAGCCTCAGCTAGAGTCGTTCTTACTGAACCCGTTATTACCAGGCTCTGTGCGCCTGGCCACCATGAAGCTGACCCATATCAAATCTTAAAACTGCCAGTGCCTAATATATCGGTAAGTTTCCCAGTTACTACAATAATTTTCCTCAGTTGCCATAGTATTGCTACCGACTTTCTAATAATCGTATCTAATTACAGTGTCAGTGAAAGTTCAGATTACGAATCATCTCCAGGTATTTGATTTGTTGGACTAACTCTAGCTCTTGCCCGAAATGATAGCTGGCCTGAACCCGTCTTCTTTCGTTCGATGGGTCAAAAAAACAATAATATCTGTTTTTGTCATATTTAATAAGAGCCCTGCTTTACTGCACTATTATAGCGGCGCGTATAAAGATGTTCTCAAGGGTTTCTGCGGCCTAATACACACTCGCATTTCAATCGGAATGCTTTGTTCTAGGGATGCTCACTTCACATCATTGCGTATTTGGTCGTTGAGCACGAACTAAGCTGCTTTCACAATCATTCCAAGATACTCTGATACTTTTCCAGAACTTCCAAATTGGTTATAGGCCTAATGCCTTCACGCTACAGAGGTATGCATGATGACTGACTTGAACTTGATGTTTTACAAGAAAACGGATCAAGTGTGCCCTCCCTTGGGACTTTCTCCCAATCTTGTTGAAGTGTGGGGCCTAGGCGAGCAATCAATCCATCTTCAGACCTAAGTACCATCCCGCGGCTACCACTCTATCACCATTTCTTCTGTGTGGGCGAATTAACTAGTTTTGCAGCATCAACTCTTATTCTCTATTCCAACCTGCGTTCAAGGTTGTCCACTGTATTCTGCTGGTATACTGGTCCTTGTTCCTGCAAGCTTGCAATGAATGCAGTATGATCACCGGCGTACAATGATATTTTAACGTGCTCCATTCTCGAGATATCACTTTTATATACATGGGTGAGAGTACGTCCCTAGAATACGTCTACACTGATTTTTCATCAGAGAGATAACCTTCAACTTATACTTAATTAATTTTGTGTATAAGGCATTCGTGCCATACACCGCCTCTAGTGAGCTCTTTGGTGTTCTCCTTGACCACCCTCAGCTTTTTCATCTTTATCCAAATTATTCATGAGTCAACAGGATCCTATCTTCAATATCGTCTGACAACCTTTTTCGAACGATTTCCTCTGCGAACTTTCCAACATTGTTGAAGAGGCTAATAGGTGACTGATTCTGCTTCTTCTATATATTGTTATATAATTGCGTCAGCCACAGGAACCGTACTCATAATGAGACATTTTATGTGCGACCAAGCTCTCCCTCAGAGGAGGATGAAATATATTGTCCTCAATCTCCTCAAGAAGTGCTTCTTTAAACAAGGAGGCTCACTATCTGCGAAGGCCGTCTCTTTTTCATCACTTTTTCATCAGGTGGATAGGTGGGAGTTCCAACATCATGTTTTTTCTACATTTAACAATTCGACATGGATTCCTTGTCTCCGATGTCCAGTCCCTTGAGGGTTTCAGACTCCTTCACCAATTCAAATATTTGCTGAAATGAATGTGGTGCAACTGGGTTTTGGAAAGTGGAATCCGCCAAGTCTATAGGGTTCGAATGCCACACTCTCTGGAGGAGCTGGCTGTGAATCGTTATGAAACCACAATAGGTAAATTCACTCGGAATGAAGCACAGGACGGATAAAGCTTCCTTTTGCTCAAGAGGCAAAATAATTAGGAGTCATCGTTGACTAGAAGATAACATGGAATCAGCAACTGCAAAAAGTAATAGAAAAAAGTACACTGCCATTCATTCTATGTAGGAGAACGTATGGAAATAATTTAAGTCTGCAAGCAAAACATCAATATATGAAATCAAAGAAATCTCAAGAGGGGTGGAACAACTCGCCAGGAATAGGACAGGTCAAAGTGTTTCTAAAGAAACCGTTGCCAATATTCACAAAATATACACTGAGTCAGAAAAAGTTGCGGAATATCAGCTGGACTCCTAGGAGGGCATAGTAGGCTGAAACAAAAATATGGCAGAAGAAATGCTGAACTTCGGAAAGAAGTCGAAACACCATTTCACATATTTTAGCAATGCGTGGTCTTAAGTTTCTAACGCTGCTGGTAGAAAAAATCCAAGAGCTCCCGAAACATGAGAGTTTTGAAAACTGGAATTAGAACGTGCTGGATAGAGAACTGTCAACTATTTCGAGGGCATATACAATAGATCTAAAAAGGTCGCAGTGTGGAGGCTTCTAAAAGGAGAGCCCAAAACGAATCTAATCTTTTTTTTTTCTTTGGTGTTCTGGGAATCTAATCTAAATGGCAACTTAATCAGATGATGAATGTTATGCCTCATCCAATGGTTTAATGTCTCAACCTATTCTAGACTTTCAAATATTTTTCGTCAACAATACTTGTGAAGTAATAATAACGTAATTTTGACCTAATTTAAAATTACATTCTTACTTGTTTAGAGAAGGTTGCACTAAATAATTAGAATTCCTACGTTCCCCTCAAATATATCCCATTTCAGCTTATTCCAATTCTGTTACAGAGATTCCCAGTGTTCCCGTGAATGGTCGGAAGGTGTATAACAGAGACCGTTTATCACAAAAAGGGGTTCATTCGAAATAGCAGGGACACACATCATCCGTTCGATTTGCTTCTAATCTGTGTCAAGAAACCGATTCGGACTACATCGAAAGTGAATGGAATCCCGAAACCGATAAACGCAGGGGGTACCAGGTGAATTAATTCGGCACTGATTGGAAGTTACTGCCATTAGTTCCACGTTTAACTAATTTCCTCGGTAAATAGCTCACTTGACCCGTTCGGAGTTGCATACGAAACAGGTTAAGTTACATTATTTGTCTGTAACCTCTGCACGGTGATGCTCACAGAAACTATATGAATGCTCGGAATATTTGTCGTACAGAGTGGAATGTGAAGCTGCTTTGTATTGGTCGCATTGATAACAAGGTGAAAATTAATTATTTCCTTAGGTTAATAGTCATGTGATGAAACCGGACATTATTAGTTGGAAGTAACATGGGAAAGAAGCAAAATGCAATGAAAAATTTAAATGAAATGATGATGTTCCTATACCAATCATGATATATTGACCAAAGACATTGATAGTAATAATGTATGTTCAAAGGTGATTAAATTAGTACCGAGTGGCATAAGATGTCCGGAGGACTGCTCATTGCTAATATCCTATACAATAGGAAAAGTTGGATCGAAAATCCATCAGAAAACAACTACTTTCCTGGCTAATGCCACGACGAACATTGAATTACATCTGATGAAATTTCCGTGAAGAGTTCCTACAAGGTTATCTCTGCAATTGCTTGGTTGCATGGGAATGATCATAGAAACATTCGGACCACCTATATATCGATTTCGGAGTGTTGCTCCTCATCAGTATAGGGTAGGTCTAGCAGTCAATAACTAATGACTGCAACGAATGAATCGACGACCATTCCCATTTAAAGACCGAAACTGAGATCGCGCCCGCACAGTGGATTAACTCCAAACTGCGAGCGCCATCCCAGCGCCGGAAGTCCAACCAAGCAATATCCGTGCTCCACGATCGTCAAGACCGTATATGAAACGGAAAAGAAATCTGTAGTTCACAATGAGCTTATGACAAGAGGCATAAGATGTCCGGAAGACTGCTCATTGCTAATATCCTATACAATAGGAAAAGTTGGATCGAAAATCCATCAGAAAACAACTACTTTCCTGGCTAATGCCACGACGAACATTGATTACATCTGATGAAATTTCCATGCAGAGTTCCTACAAGGTTATCTCTGCAATTGCTTGGTTGCATGGGAATGATCATAGAAACATTCGGACCACCTATATATCGATTTCGGAGTGTTGCTCCTCATCAGTATAGGGTAGGTCTAGCAGTCAATAACTAATGACTGCAACGAATGAATCGACGACCATTCCCATTTAAAGACCGAAACTGAGATCGCGCCCGCACAGTGGAATAACTCCAAACTGCGAGCGCCATCCCAGCGCCGGAAGTCCAACCAAGCAATATCCGTGCTCCACGATCGTCAAGACCGTATATGAAACGGAAAAGAAATCTGTAGTTCACAATGAGCTTATGACAAGAGGCATAAGATGTCCGGAGGACTGCTCATTGCTAATATCCTATACAATAGGAAAAGTTGGATCGAAAATCCATCAGAAAACAACTACTTTCCTGGCTAATGCCACGACGAACATTGAATTACATCTGATAAAATTTCCGTGCAGAGTTCCTACAAGGTTATCTCTGCAATTGCTTGGTTGCATGGGAATGATCATAGAAACATTCGGACCACCTATATATCGATTTCGGAGTGTTGCTCCTCATCAGTATAGGGTAGGTCTAGCAGTCAATAACTAATGACTGCAACGAATGAATCGACGACCATTCCCATTTAAAGACCGAAACTGAGATCGCGCCCGCACAGTGGATTAACTCCAAACTGCGAGCGCCATCCCAGCGCCAGAAGTCCAACCAAGCAATATCCGTGCTCCACGATCGTCAAGACCGTATATGAAACGGAAAAGAAATCTGTAGTTCACAATGAGCTTATGACAAGAGGCATAAGATGTCCGGAGGACTGCTCATTGCTAATATCCTATACAATAGGAAAAGTTGGATCGAAAATCCATCAGAAAACAACTACTTTCCTGGCTAATGCCTCGACGAACATTGAATTACATCTGATGAAATTTCCGTGCAGAGTTCCTACAAGGTTATCTCTGCAATTGCTTGGTTGCATGGGAATGATCATAGAAACATTCGGACCACCTATATATCGATTTCGGAGTGTTGCTCCTCATCAGTATAGGGTAGGTCTAGCAGTCAATAACTAATGACTGCAACGAATGAATCGACGACCATTCCCATTTAAAGACCGAAACTGAGATCGCGCCCGCACAGTGGATTAACTCCAAACTGCGAGCGCCATCCCAGCGCCGGAAGTCCAACCAAGCAATATTCGTGCTCCACGATCGTCAAGACCGTATATGAAACGGAAAAGAAATCTGTAGTTCACAATGAGCTTATGACAAGAGGCATAAGATGTCCGGAAGACTGCTCATTGCTAATATCCTATACAATAGGAAAAGTTGGATCGAAAATCCATCAGAAAACAACTACTTTCCTGGCTGATGCCACGACGAACATTGAATTACATCTGATGAAATTTCCGTACAGAGTTCCTACAAGGTTATCTCTGCAATTGCTTGGTTGCATGGGAATGATCATAGAAACATTCGGACCACCTATATATCGATTTCGGAGTGTTGCTCCTCATCAGTATAGGGTAGGTCTAGCAGTCAATAACTAATGACTGCAACGAATGAATCGACGACCATTCCCATTTAAAGACCGAAACTGAGATCGCGCCCGCACAGTGGATTAACTCCAAACTGCGAGCGCCATCCCAGCGCCGGAAGTCCAACCAAGCAATATCCGTGCTCCACGATCGTCAAGACCGTATATGAAACGGAAAAGAAATCTGTAGTTCACAATGAGCTCATGACAAGAGGCATAAGATGTCCGGAGGACTGCTCATTGCCAATATCCTATACAATAGGAAAAGTTGGATCGAAAATCCATCAGAAAACAACTACTTTCCTGGCTAATGCCACGACGAACATTGAATTACATCTGATGAAATTTCCGTGCATAGTTCCTACAAGGTTATCTCTGCAATTGCTTGGTTGCATGGGAATGATCATAGAAACCTTCGGACCACCTATATATCGATTTCGGAGTGTTGCTCCTCATCAGTATAGGGTAGGTCTAGCAGTCAATAACTAATGACTGCAACGAATGAATCGACGACCATTCCCATTTAAAGACCGAAACTGAGATCGCGCCCGCACAGTGGATTAACTCCAAACTGCGAGCGCCATCCCAGCGCCGGAAGTCCAACCAAGCAATATCCGTGCTCCACGATCGTCAAGACCGTATATGAAACGGAACAGAAATCTGTAGTTCACAATGAGCTTATGACAAGAGGCATAAGATGTCCGGAGGACTGCTCATTGCTAATATCCTATACAATAAGAAAAGTTGGATCGAAAATCCATCAGAAAACAACTACTTCCCTGGCTAATGCCACGACGAACATTGAATTACATCTGATGAAATTTCCGTGCAGAGTTCCTACAAGGTTATCTCTGCAATTGCTTGGTTGCATGGGAATGATCATAGAAACATTCGGACCACCTATATATCGATTTCGGAGTGTTGCTCCTCATCAGTATAGGGTAGGTCTAGCAGTCAATAACTAATGACTGCAACGAATGAATCGACGACCATTCCCATTTAAAGACCGAAACTGAGATCGCGCCCGCACAGTGGATTAACTCCAAACTGCGAGCGCCATCCCAGCGCCGGAAGTCCAACCAAGCAATATCCGTGCTCCACGATCGTCAAGACCGTATATGAAACGGAAAAGAAATCTGTAGTTCACAATGAGCTTATGACAAGAGGCATAAGATGTCCGGAAGACTGCTCATTGCTAATATCCTATACAATAGGAAAAGTTGGATCGAAAATCCATCAGAAAACAACTACTTTCCTGGCTAATGCCACGACGAACATTGAATTACATCTGATGAAATTTCCGTGCAGAGTTCCTACAAGGATATCTCTGCAATTGCTTGGTTGCATGGGAATGATCATAGAAACATTCGGACCACCTATATATCGATTTCGGAGTGTTGCACCTCATCAGTATAGGGTAGGTCTAGCAGTCAATAACTAATGACTGCAACGAATGAATCGACGACCATTCCCATTTAAAGACCGAAACTGAGATCGCGCCCGCACAGTGGATTAACTCCAAACTGCGAGCGCCATCCCAGCGCCGGAAGTCCAACCAAGCAATATCCGTGCTCCACGATCGTCAAGACCGTATATGAAACGGAAAAGAAATCTGTAGTTCACAATGAGCTTATGACAAGAGGCATAAGATGTCCGGAGGACTGCTCATTGCTAATATCCTATACAATAGGAAAAGTTGGATCGAAAATCC
This sequence comes from Chrysolina oricalcia, assembly GCA_944452925.2. Lineage (NCBI taxonomy): Eukaryota > Metazoa > Arthropoda > Insecta > Coleoptera > Chrysomelidae > Chrysolina > Chrysolina oricalcia. Next base: position 19,863,601 of record OX101812.2, read on the forward strand.
ATCAGAAAACAACTACTTTCCTGGCTAATGCCTCGACGAACATTGGATTACATCTGATGAAATTTCCGTGCAGAGTTCCTACAAGGTTATCTCTGCAATTGCTTGGTTGCATGGGAATGATCATAGAAACATTCGGACCACCTATATATCGATTTCGGAGTGTTGCTCCTCATCAGTATAGGGTAGGTCTAGCAGTCAATAACTAATGACTGCAACGAATGAATCGACGACCATTCCCATTTAAAGACCGAAACTGAGATCGCGCCCGCACAGTGGATTAACTCCAAACTGCGAGCGCCATCCCAGCGCCGGAAGTCCAACCAAGCAATATCCGTGCTCCACGATCGTCAAGACCGTATATGAAACGGAAAAGAAATCTGTAGTTCACAATGAGCTTATGACAAGAGGCATAAGATGTCCGGAGGACTGCTCATTGCTAATATCCTATACAATAGGAAAAGTTGGATCGAAAATCCATCAGAAAACAACTACTTTCCTGGCTAATGCCACGACGAACATTGAATTACATCTGATGAAATTTCCGTGCAGAGTTCCTACAAGGTTATCTCTGCAATTGCTTGGTTGCGTGGGAATGATCATAGAAACATTCGGACCACCTATATATCGATTTCGGAGTGTTGCTCCTCATCAGTATAGGGTAGGTCTAGCAGTCAATAACTAATGACTGCAACGAATGAATCGACGACCATTCCCATTTAAAGACCGAAACTGAGATCGCGCCCGCACAGTGGATTAACTCCAAACTGCGAGCGCCATCCCAGCGCCGGAAGTCCAACCAAGCAATATCCGTGCTCCACGATCGTCAAGACCGTATATGAAACGGAAAAGAAATCTGTAGTTCACAATGAGCTTATGACAAGAGGCATAAGATGTCCGGAGGACTGCTCATTGCTAATATCCTATACAATAGGAAAAGTTTGATCGAAAATCCATCAGAAAACAACTACTTTCCTGGCTAATGCCACGACGAACATTGAATTACATCTGATGAAATTTCCGTGCAGAGTTCCTACAAGGTTATCTCTACAATTGCTTGGTTGCATGGGAATGATTATAGAAACATTTGGACCACCTATATATCGATTTCGGAGTGTTGCTCCTCATCAGTATAGGGTAGGTCTAGCAGTCAATAACTAATGACTGCAACGAATGAATCGACGACCATTCCCATTTAAAGACCGAAACTGAGATCGCGCCCGCACAGTGGATTAACTCCAAACTGCGAGCGCCATCCCAGCGCCGGAAGTCCAACCAAGCAATATTCGTGCTCCACGATCGTCAAGACCGTATATGAAACGGAAACGAAATCTGTAGTTCACAATGAGCTTATGACAAGAGGCATAAGATGTCCGGAGGACTGCTCATTGCTAATAACCTATACAATAGGAAAAGTTGGATCGAAAATCCATCAGAAAACAACTACTTTCCTGGCTAATACGACGAACATTGAATTACATCTGATGAAATTTCCGTGCAGAGTTCCTACAAGGTTATCTCTGCAATTGCTTGGTTGCATGGGAATGATCATAGAAACATTCGGACCACCTATATATCGATTTCGGAGTGTTGCTCCTCATCAGTATAGGGTAGGTCTAGCAGTCAATAACTAATGACTGCAACGAATGAATCGACGACCAATCCCATTTAACGACCGAAACTGAGATCGCGCCCGCACAGTGGATTAACTCCAAACTGCGAGCGCCATCCCAGCGCCGGAAGTCCAACCAAGCAATATCCGTGCTCCACGATCGTCAAGACCGTATATGAAACGGAAAAAAAATCTGTAGTTCACAATGAGCTTATGACAAGAGGCATAAGATGTCCGGAGGACTGCTCATTGCTAATATCCTATACAATAGGAAAAGTTGGATCGAAAATCCATCAGAAAACAACTACTTTCCTGGCTAATGCCACGACGAACATTGAATTACATCTGATGAAATTTCCGTGCAGAGTTCCTACAAGGTTATCTCTGCAATTGCTTGGTTGCATGGGAATGATCATAGAAACATTCGGACCACCTATATATCGATTTCGGAGTGTTGCTCCTCATCAGTATAGGGTAGGTCTAGCAGTCAATAACTAATGACTGCAACGAATGAATCGACGACCATTCCCATTTAAAGACCGAAACTGAGATCGCGCCCGCACAGTGGATTAACTCCAAACTGCGAGCGCCATCCCAGCGCCGGAAGTCCAACCAAGCAATATCCGTGCTCCACGATCGTCAAGACCGTATATGAAACGGAAAAGAAATCTGTAGTTCACAATGAGCTTATGACAAGAGGCATAAGATGTCCGGAGGACTGCTCATTGCTAATATCCTATACAATAGGAAAAGTTGGATCGGAAATCCATCAGAAAACAACTACTTTCCTGGCTAATGCCACGACGAACATTGAATTACATCTGATGAAATTTCCGTGCAGAGTTCCTACAAGGTTATCTCTGCAATTGCTTGGTTGCATGGGAATGATCATAGAAACATTCGGACCACCTATATATCGATTTCGGAGTGTTGCTCCTCATCAGTATAGGGTAGGTCTAGCAGTCAATAACTAATGACTGCAACGAATGAATCGACGACCATTCCCATTTAAAGACCGAAACTGAGATCGCGCCCGCACAGTGGATTAACTCCAAACTGCGAGCGCCATCCCAGCGCCGGAAGTCCAACCAAGCAATATCCGTGCTCCACGATCGTCAAGACCGTATATGAAACGGAAAAGAAATCTGTAGTTCACAATGAGCTTATGACAAGAGGCATAAGATGTCCGGAAGACTGCTCATTGCTAATATCCTATACAATAGGAAAAGTTGGATCGAAAATCCATCAGAAAACAACTACTTTCCTGGCTAATGCCACGACGAACATTGAATTACATCTGATGAAATTTCCGTGCAGAGTTCCTACAAGGATATCTCTGCAATTGCTTGGTTGCATGGGAATGATCATAGAAACATTCGGACCACCTATATATCGATTTCGGAGTGTTGCTCCTCATCAGTATAGGGTAGGTCTAGCAGTCAATAACTAATGACTGCAACGAATGAATCGACGACCATTCCCATTTAAAGACCGAAACTGAGATCGCGCCCGCACAGTGGATTAACTCCAAACTGCGAGCGCCATCCCAGCGCCGGAAGTCCAACCAAGCAATATCCGTGCTCCACGATCGTCAAGACCGTATATGAAACGGAACAGAAATCTGTAGTTCACAATGAGCTTATGACAAGAGGCATAAGATGTCCGGAGGACTGCTCATTGCTAATATCCTATACAATAAGAAAAGTTGGATCGAAAATCCATCAGAAAACAACTACTTCCCTGGCTAATGCCACGACGAACATTGAATTACATCTGATGAAATTTCCGTGCAGAGTTCCTACAAGGTTATCTCTGCAATTGCTTGGTTGCATGGGAATGATCATAGAAACATTCGGACCACCTATATATCGATTTCGGAGTGTTGCTCCTCATCAGTATAGGGTAGGTCTAGCAGTCAATAACTAATGACTGCAACGAATGAATCGACGACCATTCCCATTTAAAGACCGAAACTGAGATCGCGCCCGCACAGTGGATTAACTCCAAACTGCGAGCGCCATCCCAGCGCCGGAAGTCCAACCAAGCAATATCCGTGCTCCACGATCGTCAAGACCGTATATGAAACGGAAAAGAAATCTGTAGTTCACAATGAGCTTATGACAAGAGGCATAAGATGTCCGGAAGACTGCTCATTGCTAATATCCTATACAATAGGAAAAGTTGGATCGAAAATCCATCAGAAAACAACTACTTTCCTGGCTAATGCCACGACGAACATTGAATTACATCTGATGAAATTTCCGTGCAGAGTTCCTACAAGGATATCTCTGCAATTGCTTGGTTGCATGGGAATGATCATAGAAACATTCGGACCACCTATATATCGATTTCGGAGTGTTGCACCTCATCAGTATAGGGTAGGTCTAGCAGTCAATAACTAATGACTGCAACGAATGAATCGACGACCATTCCCATTTAAAGACCGAAACTGAGATCGCGCCCGCACAGTGGATTAACTCCAAACTGCGAGCGCCATCCCAGCGCCGGAAGTCCAACCAAGCAATATCCGTGCTCCACGATCGTCAAGACCGTATATGAAACGGAAAAGAAATCTGTAGTTCACAATGAGCTTATGACAAGAGGCATAAGATGTCCGGAGGACTGCTCATTGCTAATATCCTATACAATAGGAAAAGTTGGATCGAAAATCCATCAGAAAACAACTACTTTCCTGGCTAATGCCTCGACGAACATTGGATTACATCTGATGAAATTTCCGTGCAGAGTTCCTACAAGGTTATCTCTGCAATTGCTTGGTTGCATGGGAATGATCATAGAAACATTCGGACCACCTATATATCGATTTCGGAGTGTTGCTCCTCATCAGTATAGGGTAGGTCTAGCAGTCAATAACTAATGACTGCAACGAATGAATCGACGACCATTCCCATTTAAAGACCGAAACTGAGATCGCGCCCGCACAGTGGATTAACTCCAAACTGCGAGCGCCATCCCAGCGCCGGAAGTCCAACCAAGCAATATCCGTGCTCCACGATCGTCAAGACCGTATATGAAACGGAAAAGAAATCTGTAGTTCACAATGAGCTTATGACAAGAGGCATAAGATGTCCGGAGGACTGCTCATTGCTAATATCCTATACAATAGGAAAAGTTGGATCGAAAATCCATCAGAAAACAACTACTTTCCTGGCTAATGCCACGACGAACATTGAATTACATCTGATGAAATTTCCGTGCAGAGTTCCTACAAGGTTATCTCTGCAATTGCTTGGTTGCGTGGGAATGATCATAGAAACATTCGGACCACCTATATATCGATTTCGGAGTGTTGCTCCTCATCAGTATAGGGTAGGTCTAGCAGTCAATAACTAATGACTGCAACGAATGAATCGACGACCATTCCCATTTAAAGACCGAAACTGAGATCGCGCCCGCACAGTGGATTAACTCCAAACTGCGAGCGCCATCCCAGCGCCGGAAGTCCAACCAAGCAATATCCGTGCTCCACGATCGTCAAGACCGTATATGAAACGGAAAAGAAATCTGTAGTTCACAATGAGCTTATGACAAGAGGCATAAGATGTCCGGAGGACTGCTCATTGCTAATATCCTATACAATAGGAAAAGTTTGATCGAAAATCCATCAGAAAACAACTACTTTCCTGGCTAATGCCACGACGAACATTGAATTACATCTGATGAAATTTCCGTGCAGAGTTCCTACAAGGTTATCTCTACAATTGCTTGGTTGCATGGGAATGATTATAGAAACATTTGGACCACCTATATATCGATTTCGGAGTGTTGCTCCTCATCAGTATAGGGTAGGTCTAGCAGTCAATAACTAATGACTGCAACGAATGAATCGACGACCATTCCCATTTAAAGACCGAAACTGAGATCGCGCCCGCACAGTGGATTAACTCCAAACTGCGAGCGCCATCCCAGCGCCGGAAGTCCAACCAAGCAATATTCGTGCTCCACGATCGTCAAGACCGTATATGAAACGGAAACGAAATCTGTAGTTCACAATGAGCTTATGACAAGAGGCATAAGATGTCCGGAGGACTGCTCATTGCTAATAACCTATACAATAGGAAAAGTTGGATCGAAAATCCATCAGAAAACAACTACTTTCCTGGCTAATACGACGAACATTGAATTACATCTGATGAAATTTCCGTGCAGAGTTCCTACAAGGTTATCTCTGCAATTGCTTGGTTGCATGGGAATGATCATAGAAACATTCGGACCACCTATATATCGATTTCGGAGTGTTGCTCCTCATCAGTATAGGGTAGGTCTAGCAGTCAATAACTAATGACTGCAACGAATGAATCGACGACCAATCCCATTTAACGACCGAAACTGAGATCGCGCCCGCACAGTGGATTAACTCCAAACTGCGAGCGCCATCCCAGCGCCGGAAGTCCAACCAAGCAATATCCGTGCTCCACGATCGTCAAGACCGTATATAAAACGGAAAAAAAATCTGTAGTTCACAATGAGCTTATGACAAGAGGCATAAGATGTCCGGAGGACTGCTCATTGCTAATATCCTATACAATAGGAAAAGTTGGATCGAAAATCCATCAGAAAACAACTACTTTCCTGGCTAATGCCACGACGAACATTGAATTACATCTGATGAAATTTCCGTGCAGAGTTCCTACAAGGTTATCTCTGCAATTGCTTGGTTGCATGGGAATGATCATAGAAACATTCGGACCACCTATATATCGATTTCGGAGTGTTGCTCCTCATCAGTATAGGGTAGGTCTAGCAGTCAATAACTAATGACTGCAACGAATGAATCGACGACCATTCCCATTTAAAGACCGAAACTGAGATCGCGCCCGCACAGTGGATTAACTCCAAACTGCGAGCGCCATCCCAGCGCCGGAAGTCCAACCAAGCAATATCCGTGCTCCACGATCGTCAAGACCGTATATGAAACGGAAAAGAAATCTGTAGTTCACAATGAGCTTATGACAAGAGGCATAAGATGTCCGGAGGACTGCTCATTGCTAATATCCTATACAATAGGAAAAGTTGGATCGGAAATCCATCAGAAAACAACTACTTTCCTGGCTAATGCCACGACGAACATTGAATTACATCTGATGAAATTTCCGTGCAGAGTTCCTACAAGGTTATCTCTGCAATTGCTTGGTTGCATGGGAATGATCATAGAAACATTCGGACCACCTATATATCGATTTCGGAGTGTTGCTCCTCATCAGTATAGGGTAGGTCTAGCAGTCAATAACTAATGACTGCAACGAATGAATCGACGACCATTCCCATTTAAAGACCGAAACTGAGATCGCGCCCGCACAGTGGATTAACTCCAAACTGCGAGTGCCATCCCAGCGCCGGAAGTCCAACCAAGCAATATCCGTGCTCCACGATCGTCAAGACCGTATATGAAACGGAAAAGAAATCTGTAGTTCACAATGAGCTTATGACAAGAGGCATAAGATGTCCGGAAGACTGCTCATTGCTAATATCCTATACAATAGGAAAAGTTGGATCGAAAATCCATCAGAAAACAACTACTTTCCTGGCTAATGCCACGACGAACATTGAATTACATCTGATGAAATTTCCGTGCAGAGTTCCTACAAGGTTATCTCTGCAATTGCTTGGTTGCATGGGAATGATCATAGAAACATTCGGACCACCTATATATCGATTTCGGAGTGTTGCTCCTCATCAGTATAGGGTAGATCTAGCAGTCAATAACTAATGACTGCAACGAATGAATCGACGACCATTCCCATTTAAAGACCGAAACTGAGATCGCGCCCGCAACTTTTCCTATTGTATAGGATATTAGCAATGAGCAGTCTTCCGGACATCTTATGCCTCTTGTCATAAGCTCATTGTGAACTACAGATTTCTTTTCCTTTTCATATACGGTCTTGACGATCGTGGAGCACGGATATTGCTTGGTTGGACTTCCGACGCTGGGATGGCGCTCGCAGTTTGGAGTTAATCCACTGTGCGGGCGCGATCTCAGTTTCGGTCTTTAAATGGGAATGGTCGTCGATTCATTCGTTGCAGTCATTAGTTATTGACTGCTAGACCTACCCTATACTGATGAGGAGCAACACTCCGAAATCGATATATAGGTGGTCCGAATGTTTCTATGATCATTCCCATGCAACCAAGCAATTGCAGAGATAACCTTGTAGGAACTCTGCACGGAAATTTCATCAGATGTAATTCAATGTTCGTCGTGGCATTAGCCAGGAAAGTAGTTGTTTTCTGATGGATTTTCGATCCAACTTTTCCTATTGTATAGGATATTAGCAATCAGCAGTCCTCCGGACATCTTATGCCTCTTGTCATAAGCTCATTGTGAACTACAGATTCCTTTTCCGTTTAGTACCGAGTGTGTTGAAGTCACTGCAAACGTTTCTTAATTTGAATTTCAATTCTGAAATAAACTGCTCAACAGTTGAAAAGTGTTATATAGTATTTATATGGTATTCCTATATTCTGTGAATGTTGTGTCGTTAAAACAGAAAACCAATTGATTATCGATTCTAGAAATCGTCATCAAAAGACGGACTTCCGGCGTATAAATGCAAAAATGTATTGTATACGCCGTGTTCCACAGGAAATTTCATATCCCACCATTACTCCCGATCTCTGATAGGAATCTTCTATGAAATTCAAAGCAGTGTTCTGGTTTTGCAGATAAGAAGCTTTCGTTGAGAAATTTGCAGCGCTCTTGTACGAAGTGCACCGATTGTGTACGAATAGGTCAACGATCAACGGGAAAGAAACGATAATAACGGTATGAGCCATTTGGTTCAGTAGTGCAAGGTTGGAGTCGTGTGTTTGATATGTGTGAAGTAAATAGCAACTGAATTCAACTTTGTGAGGTTATTGAATGTGCAATATTGCCAATTCCAATAAACACATTACGTTAAGTTTGTTCCATCCAATATTCATGAATAAATTTCCAAAGTTGAATCATTGAATATAGCCCTGAAGGAGTCAACCACTCGCCCTAACCAAACATCTCAATTCAGTTACCGTGTTTATGCAGAGTTACTTGAAATTGATGATTCGCCCTTTTTTCTTAATTAATATTGAACTCCACCAAAGAGAGTTGGGTTGAAAATTGAAAGGTATCTTACTCTGAACCTTGACATGTATCAATTTTTTTATTTGCCATTGGTGGTGGAGTGACGTAAACCGTAATTTTTTAATAACTATTTGTCAAGTTTAGTATCGTTGCATATCTTGTTTTTTTCTCATTTCAGCAGCACTAACTTGTCGAATAGATACAGAGTATTTCGATTTTTCGTGACCACCTCTGTAACTCCCCTGTTACCTACTGCTTCTTTGTTTGAGACTTGACTTACTGGAAAAATGTAGACAGACGAATATTTTAGGAATGTGACGATTTGGATTAGACAGTGGCATAATTAGACTGAACTTTTCCTGATGCTTATTTCTCGAAGATCCTTACTAGTTATTTTCATATTGAAAAAATAAAGCTAGAAGGACAGTTTATTTGTCCAAATTTCGAATTTCCTTCTGAATTTAAATAAAAGCGAAAAATAGTTATGTATTGTATTACTACAAAAAACAATAAATAAGTTTTCTGGGTGGTTTTTTGTACTAGTCAAACTATTTTGCATTTTCCTATGTCTTCCATTCAAGAAAAATTAAATATTTATTATTTTTACACTTGAATTTTTCTCGAACAAGTTTTTCGAGTGCTATTTTTCAATTAGAATGGTATAACCATTCGAAAAACCAGCTGGAAAAGTAGCGTTCATAGCTATATTGTACGCTGTTGTCTTATTCGTATTGTCTTATTGCTGGCTACATTCTCCGGTTGATTAAAGTTTCTAACTAATGAAGCAATATAGAAAATTTAGTTAAAATAAATGAAGAAACTACAGCACTGTATCCGTGGAAGTATTTTGTCTGTTGAAAACAACATTAATACAGCTAAAATGAGATAAAAACTAGGTTTCCAACAATACTAAACATGACATATATGTATTGAAAATTGTCGATGAGAACAAAATAATATTTGAATTTATGAAAACGTGCAAAGTGGAATACTCTTGAACTTTTATCCATACTTTTTATCAATAACTCCCATATGAACTGAAAAAAAAATGGGCATATCTATACTTTCGACTAACCCTGTATATAGGCAAACGGACTACTAATTTTGAATGACAATGTTACTAGCAATATCTGAAAATACAACTGGCTTCATAAGACAAGCAAAGTAGTTTCATAAAACAGGACAACTAGTTATATCGGATGGTAACGCAAGTTTTATATTACGTGATAACTGGTTTGAAGGGTAGAGCTAGCAAGTACTCTCCTCTTGGTTACCAGACTTTATACTACTAGATTATTCTTTTTATCTGTCAAGGAATCTTATTTTGTAAAACGAAGTTACTAGTTTTTATATGCCGAGGGCAACTTATAGGACTGGTCATTTGATTATATCTGAATGTAGCACAGTTATAAGAAACCAAAGTATATCTGGAACAGTGACTAGTATCAGATAATGACGAAAAATGGTTTTTCTGTCACCCCGGGTATACGCCTTTCAAATAAATGATATTTGAATTTCGAATACTGAGACTTATTTTCCGTGTGTCAGTCAGTTTTTATTGTTTCAACGGGTCCATCTGTTCACCGCCGTTACTTTCTTCATTGTTCTTTCTAGATATGTGTTCCTAATATTTCTACTAAAATCTAAAGGACTGACATTCGTTTTGGCCATACTTGCTTGGAGTAAGTAATATTCTTGCTTCATTGTTTTCAATAAACCTATTAGCTTGGAAATTATACAGATGAAATCTGACAGGAAATCGCGAGGATAACACAGTATGCGAAGACCCCTACATCTAACATCACGGAAGAAAAAAGAGCTGCTAATCCATCAAAATTCTGATAGCTGGTAAGGAAAACGTGACTGACATCCTGAATAAGTGTGACTACGACAATAAATTGTCGGTTCTCATGACGCCTGGCACCTACCAAGAACTTACAGCAATAAATTCTGACGAAAACCAACAGCCTAGTGAACCACTCACAGAGAATTATCTGCCTAATACCTACTGACATCCTAGTTAGCTTCGATAACACTTCAATATTTACAAACATGTCATGATTATTCTCCGTGAACTTTTTTCGGACGTTCTTGCTGACTTGTGCCAACATATCATCAGAATGACCTATTTCCAGAAGGATAGAAAAGATTATGAACATCTTGACGGCATGGTGAACTTGCTATTCAATAAAATGTGCTTGCTGACTTGTGCCAACATATCATCACTATCACCTATTTCCAGAAGGATAGAAAAGATTATGTGAAATTTGTCCAGCTGTGTGCACGTTCCAATGTAATTGAATGAAGAAAAGTTGTATTTCGTGCAGAAATTTATTTATAAAATCATAGCAGAGCGCTTTCGACTATAAAGTCATCATCAGTGCGTACCTGTAAGTAAGTGACATCGAATTGAATTTAAGAAATTTTGATAAAAAGAATTTTGAAAATTGAAAAGTTACTTACTCGTCAGGTGTACAAGAGCCAGACCATAAAAATATCATGTGTCCAGAGGACCATGTAAAATTTAAAAACGGGACATCATATTAATAACATTTAAAAAAAGTCCTTATTCCAGGATTCACCTGGATAAAAGTTTCAACAGGCAGAGTAACACATGTCTGTTGGAGCTTAGTCTACTGTTAAACTGAATGAATGAAATTTACATTGTGTCAAAAGTTGACAATGACAATGACGTTTGGCTTAGAACATTAACTTCTAGAAACCCTGATCTGTGTTTTGAAAATTGAATAATGACCAAATTGATCTGTAAATCTATTTATAGTTATGTTAATCTAAACCTAAGGAATTGTGACAAACCGGAAGAAAAGTCTAATGAGAACCTCAACCCGATGTGCACAGAACCAGATTCAAGAAACAGTCCCTCGGGAATTTGTGAAACCAATTCTTAGCTCAGGATCATGGGACAGGTCTAATGGGAACCTACACACTTCCCAAAGCGTCAAAAAGGTAACCCAAAAACAAGAGGCACCATTAACACAATCATAAAAGATTTAAGAAAGTTTCAACAGGCAGAGTAACACATGTCTGCTGAAGCTTAGTCTACTGTCTAACTAAATGAAAAATGACATTGTGTCGAAAGTTGACAATGACAATGAAGTTATGATATAAAAAATGTGTAAAAAATGAACTATAATAAAAACATTGATTTGTGTTTTGAAATTGATAAATTATTATTATTAGTTCAACATCCTGGGCAACCAGATTGAAACATAAGATCATGAGATAAGTCTAATGAGAACTTTCCCAATCTCAATAGTAACAAGGAGGATGACCAAAATGATGAGCCCATACCAGAAAATTTTTAAGAAATTTTCCAAAAATTGATCTGTGAATCTATTTATAGTTCTGTTGATCCAAACCAAGGAAATATGACAAACCGGGAGAAAAGTCTAATGAGAACTACGACCCGATGTGCACAAACCAGGCTTAAGACACAGTCTTTTGGGAATTTGGGAAACCAAATTCTATGCTCAAGATCATGGGACAGGTCTAATGAGAACCTACCCAATCACAAGGCGCCAAAAAAGGTTGCCCAAAACCAAGAGGTACTACAAACAGAAAAGATTCAAGAAATTTTCAAATTATTTCATATTTAATCAATTCAGTAATTCTATTAATCAAAAACAAGGAAATTACTGAGCCAAGAGAAAGTCTAATGAGAACTTGAAACGGCACATGCAAAAACCCAAGTTATAGAAAAATAGAACCTGAAGTTGAAATTATAAGTTTCAAATGAAAGCAATAGATTATGTTCTGAGAATTGAAAGGAAAGTCGAGAGGGAGGGAACTAGGCAAACTGCAAAACAGGTTCAAGCCATATCATCATTGAGAAAGAGTTCAAGAGCAATTGAATAGGTAAAGTTTAAATTTATGAAAAGATTATGACCATATCATCATGAGGAGTCTACTCAGCCCTTTGGTGGTGAACCTACTTTTATTCAGAAAGTGCTGATTTGGCACATTTCGACCGTCTATATGGTTTCGCTACGTAGATGATACGTTTGTCATAAGTATGGCTTCATAATAGGTTGGCTCTAGAAGGGTTTTTCCGCTACCTCAACACCCACCACCCTGAAATCCAGCTCGCTGTAGAAGAAGAGAAAGATGGAGATCTGCCTTTCTTACATGTCCTTGGTCATCAAAAAATCTGATGGGACTTCGGGCCACAAAGTTTGCAGAAAACCAACGCAAACGGACAGATACCTGAACAATAACTCAAACCGACACCCAGGACAAAAACGCAGTTTAAAAAATACTTATACTCCAGAGCGAATTGAATCTATGGATCGGTTCATGTCAATCCTGAATCACGACATCTCAATCATGCATTGCAAGCCAATGGCAAAAAACTTCAAGGACTAACAAGTCAAGGTTACACCCCTTCAACTGGGTGTAACAACATCTCGCTATTACAGTGTATAGGTTTTCTGCCTTAAATCAGGAAAGTCATGAAAAATACTGCAAACATGACATTGTGATTAAAATACCCAGGCGGCACACTGACGTCAATTTGACGATAATTTTTGGTCATCTGTAACGTACTGCGACTTTGAAGATGACGTGAGGGTAACGTTAAAATGACGGGTAAATGTCACAGTCCAAAGACGTCTTTTGTAACGTCTTTGCGTCGTCATTCATATCACATTCCAGTGACGTCGTCAGCTGACGTAATTTTAACGTCACTTTTTTTGAGCATTCATTGAATGAAATACCTGGATATACATTAATAATGAAAAATTGATTAGGTGATCCAGTTTTCCGCTTCAACCTATCCAGTAGTATATTCATCGGAAAATCTCACACAGAAAATAACTACTGCTCCGTATAACCGTTGAAGTAAATCTTTTAGAATATACCTTTTGTATGGGTTGAAGAGGAAGATTGATTACGTAATCCATCATTATCATCATTAGTTTGGTGGCTTTCCGCCACTGAGTATCAAAAATTATTTCTCTCGAGGATTCATCACATCAGAATTAAATGAAACACTTGAATTATTTGAAACAAAAACTTATATTTTACAAAGTAAAAAAATTAGACATTCTGTCGGAAAATCTATTTGTATCTGAACAAAAAATAAATAGAATAACAAATATGAGGACACCCTAAATAATTTAGTTATGTGAAAAGGTATGTAATAAGGGCATGGAAACAGAATTATTGAAGATCTCAAAAACAATACACTTGCATAGAATGTTTTCAATATTCCACATTGTCATGTCTAAAGATAAGTCCCCAACAGTATATATATGGACTTCTTTGGAATCTATGGGATAAGAAAAAAATGAATCATACAACTGATAATTTTTGCCAATGAAAAAGATATCATTATCTGAATCAACAATAATATTATGTATTTGGAAAATATTATTTTCTTTATTCATGCAATATGAATCAGATTTACAATGAGAATGCACTGTAAAAGTCTGATTATTAAAAATAATTTTTTTGAACTGATGTGAAATAAAGGCAGTCGAGAGCGTAGGTCCAGCATTATGTTCCAGAAAACATTGTTTATCATGGTGATTCTGTGATTTATTGAGTTCACAGCAATTCATTTCCTTTATTCTACGAATGATTTGTTGCAATGGTTTATTTGGTGATTTCACTAATTTTTCATTTTGCCCAGGTAGTTTTCAAATGGAAAAGCTGAGAAACAATCTAATGGCCCATGTTGTTCAACATCCTCACCGAGATGGCATAATGTATGTACATTGTATACATAAAATTCTCTACCATATATTTCTTCACAATGATTAATGAAAACACACAAAATTTCATTGGCAAACTTCCATCCAAACTTAGTAATATGATGACTCGATATGAGGATTGTTATTCCAGTGTGAAGAAGTAAAAAATGTTCATAAATGGCAATAGGAATTATTCCTTTAAGCACTAAGGGGCCTAGATACAGTAGAAACGATCTGAATTCAGTTGCCTTCCAACGAGGTAATTCTGTTAGATCCCGTGGTTTCCTATTGATTTCAATTGGAATATATGGCTTCAATGCCAGTAATCTTTCAGAAATTGTTTTGACTTTTTGACTATTCAATCTAACTTTCAATGGACCACTAAGCCAAGTATTTAATAACTTTTTGGTTACTCCCAAACAAACTGAGTGCATGTAATCAATAGGAAATTGAGATACCAAGCCAAAATTTAAATTATTCAAGGGTGACTCACCAAGATGATGATCTTCATCTAGCATATCTATGAACGTTTGATCTGTCCTTTTTGTGGCAGATGTATTCCTCAAAATGACTCTTTTATTAACATACTCACCAATTTCCACACATTTATCACAAGATGAGTATCCACCATGAGATTTTACACATTTAATGAAAGCTCTCGCGGGAGCATCACATATAAATGTATCTATTTCTACAAAAAATATTTTATTTTGAAAAGTAAATCCATGTGAAGTTAATTGAATAATTTCTTCTACGAAGTCTTGTAAGTATGAAGCAAGAGGTGTTGGTTTCGATTTTCCACAAAATATTCCTATGGCGAATGGATCACTTTTTCTGGAGAAATTTGTAACAAGTCCTAATATGGGCCAAAGTTGAATACTTGAGCTCTTAAACAAAGGTAAACCATCAATATTGAAACTGATTTTAATTTTTTGTTCTGAAAATTCATTGATTGAGGTATCAAAAGAACTGATCAAACTATTAACAAGACCTATATGGACATATTCACCATTTTCCAAATTTTTTATGGAGTAATTTCTAGGTGTATGTAATAGTGTTCTGTAATTCAAAGGTAATTGCGGATGATAAGGAGATAAGATTCGTAAAAGATCATTGAGAGCCACCCTTGATGTATTATGCTGTATTGCCCACTGGGTCAAACTGGTTGGTAAATCTAGATCCGGTTCCAAAGTAGAGACATTTATGTACTGATGAGAATTTTCATTAATGGTGAAAAATAAATTTGGACTTTCATTATTATTGGGAAAGGTAGGTTCAGGAGTGACTGACTCGACACATCCTTGAATGCTTTCTATTTCAAAGTGGCCATTCAAATCACATTGGGAATCATCTTCTCTTCTATCTTCCAAATTTTCAATGTGATTTGAGTTTTTCTGCATAACATTTTCAACACTGGCTCGCACTCTACGATATATCTGTCTTTTACCAACAATTTTTTTTTGTGTCTTGTTTTTTCTGTCCATCTTTATGAAAAATTAGTGAATCATACATACCAAAATAAGTTTTACAATAGTAAATACAATTTCTGTAAATGTTGTCCTCTTAAAAAAATTATTGAAGTCACATATTATTCTAGTTTTTAGGTCTTGATCTGTTCAGTCTTTGGGGCGCATGTTTCAACCACACCTTCATACAATCTTCAACTTCTTTTTCTGTCGTTGTGGATTGAAACTTTACAGCATCTTGAGAAATCAAAGAAACATATTATTAGCAGTATTTGGTAATATTTTCATTTTTATATAATGACCAACAAAAAATAAACAGATTTTTTCCTTTAGGTAGACCATATAAGTAAGTCATTTTCTAAATATTTCTTGAGAAGCTACATTTCTTAAGGGAACTTTTTTCTGATAATATGAAGACATGTTTAGTTTATATATCACAAAAATTACCAAAGTGACTAGTTTGAAAATGTATAGATGTTGATGAAAAATTAAACATTTTTTTGAATTCCCATTTGCATTTTTCATTGAATGCATGCTTACTCCAATAATTCAAAAAACTATCGTTACAGTGAATTGATATTTGAATTGAATTAAAACTCACCGACAACTGTTGATTTTAGCCTTAAATTTGAAAAAGGGATTTTGTCTCGTTTTCCATAAAAATTATATCTAGATGCTACTTCATCCGAAATCAATACTTTCAGAATTCTGTTTGTTTTGGTACTGGCATCTTTTCCTCCAATTCTTGCCAAATAGGACATCTGAAAAATGTATAATATCAAATACAAAATACTACAGAAACAATCAGTGGAATGTCTTACAAGTAAATTATAGTTTTCCTTGTTTTCCAGGCAAGTTTCCAAAGCATCTAGATCACCCTGACTATTTAAAGGTAATTTGGGAAAATCCTCTGGTAGAATAGCACTTGTCCCAATAAGAGTTCCATTTTTATTGATCGATAGCTGGTTCAGTATTTGTGAATTTTGTTCCTTTATTGTGCATAAAAGTGTTAAAAGTTTTCTCTGGAACTCTAAAAAAAATATTTTCAATTTTCATAAATATAAAGAAAAAATATCTTTCCTACCTTCACTTGAGTATGTGCTGGTTTCAGATTTTGTACTTGACATGCTTGTAGTTGGCGTATCTGCTTTGAGACCATCTGAAAGAAAAACTATTGTATATAACATTTATTTTTTCAAAATTGAATCAATGCTGTGTACAGAAGCAAAACAGTTAGTAGTCTAGAGTAAATTTGTCTCTCGATTATATAAGTTCATAGCTGAATGAACTTTGTGGCATATACAAATCATTGTTACCTTTGAAATTTGTTATCTTTGGGGAGTTACTGTGTTGTGGACTCTCAACTAAATCTGTAAAAAAATATTCTCAATAATGTTGAAGCTGACACTTATCAACAGAAAAAAATCCAAGTAACTTACTAATTCTTTGAATAGCTGGTGGTCTTTTGATGGATTTTATATTTTCATCAGAAGATGAACTATCATAAGACAATCGTCTTGGTTTCCTAACTCTTCTTTTCCTGCCAGACTCCTCTGCTTCAGACAGCAAATCAGAGGTATCTTCTGCTTTTTTCAATTTTATTCGAGCTACATCATAATCATCTGAAAAACATAATATCTACATTAAACAGGATGTTGATTTTATATAGATGAGGTTAGCCAAGAGTTAGGTTGTGTATCTTATAATATGTTATATGATGACAAATAGACAGTCCCTATAACTATCATTCTCAATGTTATATTGCATATCACAAACAGAACATTTACTACATCAGCAACGTTTTTTTCTTGTGAAAACTAAGCTACTAGTTTGAAATAAAACAAGAAATTAACTAAACCAATTTTTGTTAGTGTACCAATACTCGGCCACAGTTTCGAATAAATAACAGATACAAACCTGTCTCGTAGAAACATCTTTTGATCTTATGAAGCGTCCATGTTTCTGTGTTGATAGGCTCGTCCTGCTTCAGAACTTTGTTGAACTGGTAAGTTTGTTTATGGGGAGGCCAAAATACTTCTTTTTTCCTAGGAGTAAGCCACGAACTCCTGACTACCGCAACGCCACTCTCTTCAAACTCCACTACATTAAACATGATGCACTATGAAACATACCTACTTTTAAAATTATGGAACTGAACACTTTACTTTTGACATGATCTTATGGTTCAATATAACTTCCACAGCATGGAAGAGAAACTGACAAAAAATTCTGGGCTGTGGAATATTACAATAACGTAAAAATCATGCCAACAAAATAAGAAATTCTAAACCTTTGTATGCAGTTGCTTAATCGTTCTCGTACCTGATAACAATACTCGAAAATAGTAAAAACACACAATAAACCAGTCCGGCTATGCAAAATGAATGTTTTGACTTTCAAGTCTTGCGACGCCATTCGAAGTTTAAAAGGAAAGGAAAAAGGCAGTAATGACATTTGACAAATGAAACAAAATTTGGTGATCATCTTCGGCTTTGCTCGGTCCTCCGATAACATTTTATATTTTGCGTTCTTCGTTCTTTCCGCTTCAGTTTTTCATTTCATTCGATGAACATGAAACATTGTTATTTCAGTACGAGAAAGAAATGAGCATTTCATTGTCATAAAAAACATTATTTTACTATTTTCCTATAATCTTTCGTGATACCGAAACTACACGAATAACAACTCCTTCTTCCGGAGACATTTCAATCTTTCATCTCACTTTATAATAGGTTTTTGTATGATGGATGCATATTTCTATGTCACGCCCTTATGCACCGTGTACAATAGAGTTCGAATCGACAGTTGTCTCTGTCTCTCCCATGAAATAAACTATAACATCATTTCACTTATTTGCTGAGAAGTAAATTAATCTAGGTTGAGTACATATACTACACGGTACACGGTGCATTAGCATATTAAGACGACATGAATCACTATCACAAACATTATTTATAAAGGTTTTCTAGTCTCCAAGTGAGGTTCTCCATTTTCATTGTTTCAAAGATATTTTTCGTCAACATAACCTTTAAATCAACACGTCTCTAATGGTGATGAATAAATGTCGTAATTGAGACGTCAGCTGGGGCTCTTAGAACATTATGACCTTCGAAATACGCAAAAATGACGTCTCTCTGAAGACGACAAAGAGACGTTCCAAATATGACGTTATGTCAACGTCAGCCATTCGTCAGGTGACGTCGTTGACCAAAAAATGACTGAAAAACGACGTCAAAATGACGGCAGTGTGCCGCCTGGGTATTCACATTCGTTTTAATTTACGTTATTTTAACTCATAAAATATAACACCAATTCATACTTTACGAACTGAATAATTTACACTGCACTGCTTTACCTAAAATCATGCTGTCTGTGTTGAAATGTAATTGTCCGTCTCCGATCACGGCTGTCTATTTATATCAAAGTGGATTTCTTTTCTAGATCATTCGAGGTCTCCAGAAAATACGAGAGATGCCGCTCATATTGCTGAACTGGGCCAACTCCGGCACGTTACATCACTCCATTGTCTGAAACATTTTGTCTCGAGATGTCTTCCTTGGAGTGTGTCGATACCTCCATATCCGCATCACGAAGTTTGATGGAACATGCTTCTTATAACTCGCCAATCCAGCACATCAATCCCACAGGACAGTTTTGGGATTGCCAGATCCACAAAATTCTGGTCTTCATAAGACATCTTAATACGATGGTTTTATCTCGTAAATGGTTCATAGTAACCAGGTGGTAGATGTTCCACTGGTCCTTCTTCTACTGCAGAACGCATTTCTGGGTTCTGTTCCCGTAGTGTTTCGAGCTGACCAAATTTCTTGGAGAACACCACTGCGATTGCAACGTTATTTTTTCCACTAGTGACCATTCAATGTAATTTATGAAATTTTAATCATTTCTATACATGAATTCGTTCATTATTTACCTTCTGCGCAGGATATTTGGTATTCACATACAGCTTCTCAACTATTTCTCAAATGAAAACCAAATATTTCACCTAACTACTCCACTGTATCTTTACGGAGATGTCATCTGTGCGCATTTTTATACCAATATCATATAGATCGATTTTGTCTAATGTTTTGGTCAAGTCATATTTCAATTTTATTGAAATATTAGATACACTGTCACTCCTGAATCAGCTCTTGTAATAAAACTTCTTATTTTTTTTGTTAGCACGGTCGAGGACTCCTTTTATATTTGCTCTTTGTTTACAGTGTGCCTTGGGAGTGTGCGCTTTGGCCGGAATAGGCCGACACGTTCACTGCCTAAAGGGTACAGGTTATGGCTTTCAGGTTACGTTCAGTTGAGTACCGTATGAGGTAAACCCAGAATGGCTTTGGTTTATTACCGGAGTGAGTGAAAATTGGTTCCGACAGGAATTACTAGATTTTCCGTTTGAGGATGAGACTCCATAATAATATATTTTCATCTTGGGAAAAATCATTTGAAATTGTGATAGGTACACTTTGGGAGAGTTAAAGGCATAATGATTCGTCCAATTACTGATGCAATTCTTCAACTGCCGAAGGTTCCGGGCTTCGTTTTATATGATCGAATGGCTTTGTGAGCATATTTCTGGACTTTAGCCTTCTAGAGGAGTATAACCATTTTATTCAGGTACGCAATATTGGCAAATTTTATTTAATAATTTGCTAAATCCTAGGTGGATTTTAGGAGCTTTGGTTATTTGATCCTATGCATGTGCCATTTTCCATCATGAACCCTTTGACTAGGATATTGAACAACTGAAATAGAAAGGAGACAGGTATATCTCACCTGAGAGATTTTATAAGTGTTTAACTGTACTTGGTCATTGAAATGTACCTATAGACCACTGAAATGTAACTAAGATTTTGATAATAGTGTAGAAATCCGAATAGATATTTGGTGTGAGTACGTGCAAAGAGATATTAAATTGTTACAGCTAATTTTTACCAGTATATGTACTTATACAACTGTAATCATTATCGGTTTATTATGTGGAGTTTGGTAAGTACTAACTTATTTCTATTCGTTTTATATGGAAATTAGTATAGCATCTAATAGGCCTGTCATAAAGCTGGCGCCAGCACTCTTTAAATCTCACCACAATATGTTTGTAGGACCCACTCCCGTCTCCACTACTATTTAGTCCCTCTGACAACTTATTTGCCACATCCTAGGAAAACCATGGCCATTCTGGCACTGGATATTCGAAGATCATCCGCCACACAATAAGTTTTAGCTCATAATCAGCCGGCACATTAAAAAAGACTCGTGGCTCTTCTAGTGATACCGAATTACCCCGTGTAGCAAATTCTGTCCGTTTGAGTACACGGACATGAACATGAAATTTGGCGAAATCTTATAATATGTATTTCTACGTCATTTTGCTCTGAAGCTCTCTTATTTTCTCCGCGGGAATCCATTCTAGCACCAACACTATGTGAAATGCACTGGAGAGTTAAAGGGAGATTTTGTTGGTGACAAAAATAACGCATTTCGTCATAACAGTTCAGCAGATACCATCCATTCATACACTTCGTTATCGTCCACTGGCACTAAAAAACGACAAAAAAATCAAATTGCGGACCAAATACCTGACCACGCACAACTTCAAACTTGATTGCTGAATCCTCTTCAACAACCGATCCTTCCTCCACCATCAAACTATCTCCATATCCCCGCAGAATATCTCTGTAAGCGTGTCTTCAGAGTAATACGCCGAATTTCCAAGACCTATTATGGCAGTCAAACTTTCCGGATGAGAAGTGTAAAAGTGTAAGTTTGAATACACATATCCCATCTTCGTCGCTCTCATTCTCGCACGAGGATTGTTTAATCCGAAGCGATGCTCAGATGTCGAGAATTCCGGTGCAGTTGCCATGACAACTGTATATCCGGTGATGCGGTGGCGGAATCACTTTACCGGTTTCAGCTCTCCAGTTCCGAATGCGAAAAGAGAATCATTTCACCCCAAACACAGAGTGCCATAATCCCCTGGCATATCTTTTAAATATAACATGTATATAAGAGAAATGTTCAACTGACAAGCCATTTCGGTAGGTTTTTTTATGTGAGCTTTTTAAATCTATTAGGGCGGAACGGTTGTAACCTTTCTGAGGATTTAATGGAATTTTTGGTTACGTGTGGCCTTTTGGCGAACGCTGAATAGAAGGGACTTTTTACTTTCCTTGAATTAGCAGTCGATGGTATTACGCTCTTTTGCACGCTCGTTAGCTGGTTTGTAGACGTGAGCTTGCTTTAATCGTCGCTTTTTCATTTTGATCATATGAATTGATCATTAAATCTTATTTGTATGTACAGGGTGTCCCAAATTCGAGCCTCATCATTAGGATCTCGGAAAACAGAAGAGATACGAGGTCGGTTAAATGGAGGCAAAGTTGCGCAATTTGGTGCTCATTGAAACGCCGCTTTCACATTTGAAAAATTCCGAATACTTCCGAAGATTTTTGGAAAAAACCGATTATTCGCGATTTCATTTTTATTTTTTTGTGACTCTATTTGAATAGATAAAACAAAACAAATTTCACATTCTCATTGCTACTTTTTCTGTTCTACAAGATGGTGTTATCAGATTTTCAAACAGACGTTTCGTATTTGAGCTGCCATCATCAACTTTGTTTTTTTAAATACGGCCCTGGATTTTTTATTATGGATTTTACAATCTTTTAATGTCCCAAAATGAATGATGTATCGCACTTATTCTAAAAGTTTATATTAATAGCATTTTCCGTAAGAACTTATGTGTTAGAGAGAGACAGAGAATAGATTTTTGGTAAGATCTTAGCAGGACATCGTTAAAATATTTTTTTCGAAAAAGAACGATACATCATTGTTTTAAGGACCTCAGAAGCTCCTAAAAATTGATATAAAACAATGTGTGATGTTCAACAATAGGCAGCATGTTTTAATTATTCCAAAAAAGTCAAACAAAAACTATAAAATTGAATACCCAATGAAAGTTAAAGCAAATATTCAAATTGTAATCCACCTGCTTGAATGCATTTTCGTGTCAGTCTGTGAAGTTTATGGATGGCACGCTGAATGGTCCTTGCAGGGATAGCCCTGATCTCCATTATTAGATCTTGTCGTAATACTTCAAGATTTTGTGGCGTGTTTCGATAAAGACGGTTTTTGAGAAATCCCCAAAGAAAGTAGTTTAGAGGGGTTAGGTCGAGGCTTCTAGCTGGCCAACGTACGGGACCTTGGTTTCCAATCCATTTATTAGGGAATAATTCATTTAATAAATTTTTAACACATCTCCCATTATGAGGTGGTGCACCGTCTTGTTGCCACCATAGTTGACCTAATACGCCCAAAGGTTCTTCCAATAAGGAATCCAATATATTGGTCCTTATTAATTCTGCTATCTATCGGAATATAATTTTCCTTGAATGAAAAACGGGCCGATAATTTTATTGTGCCACATACCGACCCATGCGTTAAATGGTTGTCGTCCCTGAGGTCTTACTTCTTGATTCTGCCTTGGGTTTTCTATTGACCAATAGTGTTCGTTGTCTGTTAAATAGTCCATCTGTTGAAAAACTGCATTCATCTGTCCATATAGTTTTATTTAGGAAGTCATCATTTTCATTAATTTTATTTCGCAACCAGTTACAAAATTCTAATCGTCTCTCAGCATCGCCAGGTCTTAGTGTTTGACTAATATGGATTTTGTAAGGTTTATATCCATGCTTATTTAAAGTTCTCCAAACTCTCATTCGCGGTAATTCTACTTCTTCTGAGAAAACTCTAACTGAAGCTCGAGGATTATTATTGGCCTTAAACAATAATTTAAAATTATTCATTTTACTTTCTACTTTGTAACAGTTTTCAAACTTACAGTGTTCAAGATAATTTGTTCCTGTTCTGGATCGATTTGTGTTCCATATTCAACCCTTGGCTTAACAAAACTTCCGTAGTGAGCTAAATTATTATCAATACTAGCAAAATAACTATAATGCGGCTGCCGTCTTTCTGGATATTCCAACAAATAGCGCTCACAAGCCGTTTTTGAATTTCGATTTGAAATATAATAAATCCTTATCATGTCTGGTTTTTCTTCGTTAGAAAAAGTCATTTTCGTTTAAAAAGCGTTAACGATTAGTGAACGAACAGTGAACTGTCAAAATATTGGATAATTTAAACATTAACAAATGAACTAAGATAGCCAGAATGCACGATGCACAGCCACTTTGATAAAATGCAATTATTTTTGTAAATAAAGCCTAGGGCCTAGAGTTTGAGGGATGACACTTCAATTATATTATTTATTACCCACCCACTTTTATGTTAGTTTTTGAGTTTTATGCAGTGCGTTATTGCAAAAAAAGTTTGTTTTAACTCTATCAAAAATCAAATTTTTGTCTCTCTCTAACTCATGAGTTCTTATGAAAAATGCTATTAATATAAACTTTTATAATAAGTGCGATACATCATTTGTTTTTAAATCTATAATAGAAAATCCAGGGCCGTATTTACAAAAACAAACTTGATGATGGCAGCTCAAATACGAAACGTCTGTTTGGAAATCTGATAACACCATCTTGTAGAACAGAAAAAGTAGCAATGAGAATGTGAATTTTTTTTGTTATATCTATTCAAATAGAGTCACAAAAAAATAAAAATTAAATCGCGAATAATCGGTTTTTTCCAAAAATCTTCGGAAGCATTCGGAATTTTTCAAATATGAAAGCGGCATTACAATGAGCGCCAAATTGCGCAACTTTGCCTCCATTTAACCTACCTCGTATCTCTTCTGGTTTCCGAGATCCCAATGATGAGGCTCGAATTTGGGACACCCTGTATAAATAGGTGATCTGAAAACTTTTCAAATTCTCAGTATTGCAACCCTCTTTTCTTTAATGTTAAATGAAAATGAGCAACGCAGACGCTCTTTGTCGGTTGGCACTATGGGTTCGTTTATACTTTATAACTGAATTATATTATTGAACAGTAACGGGATGGTCACAAAAATAAGAGGGGGCGCCACAGCAACTTTTAATATGTCTATGTCAAAGAGTACTTACTTGGGAAGTTGAGCAACGACAATTAGATGTTATACCCAAAACCATAAGACACTTTATCATACGATGTTGTCAAGTAGAAGAGTGGTAATCAATAAATAAATAAAACATAAATAAACACACAATTAATCTTCACTGGACAGAGTAACAGTTTTTCAAAAATAAGACTGTGATTCTAAAAATATTCAATATTCGATATCTGTTGCATTTGAGGTAAATATATAAGATTTTATTAGGAAATCAATTATCCCAGCTCATAGTACTATGTGGTAGTTTACAGATAGTCGTTGAAAGATGTAAACTTCAAATGGAGAATATCAATATTGAATAATAATAAATAATTAAAATTGAAATGGTGAGTGAATCCTGTTCTTCTGGTGACACCAACATGAAGATTTATGGACTAGATCCTAGGCCAACCAGGACTGGAGTAATGAGGGAATGGAGTCTACGAAGACTATCAATGAAGAAGGCTTCAACTTATCTGACAGCATCTCAGCATTTCCTCAGGCGAAACCAGGCATTCTACACTTCGGGCAAATGAGCTATACTGAAGCCATAATACCATAAATATCCAAAAGGAAGACGAGGGGCTTCACCAAAGCTTGGGAGATACCCAACCAGACAAGGAAACGTGACAATTCCATGGGTTAAATTCCTCTATAGATGTTTTTCAGTAAATAGCTGTTCTAAACAGTCGTTAGCATGAAAACGATGAAAAGAAAAATTGGAAAACTCACCTTCTGTAAAGGGTTTTATCTTGTAGAATGAAATGTCGGCGGGGTACAAAGTTCTCAAACGTTGAATTGTCCAAGATAGGCATCTATCAAAAGCCAGGAATTTGGAGTTGATGGTGAGATAGTAGAACGGAGTATCCACGAAGGATCACTTTACAAATTCAGGATTCGCCAGCCAAACAAAACCAGGAACCCCTGTGTGACTAGACACCTGTAGCTTTCACCAATTCTACTATCAGACTCCTCGTCTCTCATTCGAAAACGAAATCCACCTTGAAGATTTTTTCATCATGGATGTCAGGGTACCAACATTAGGATTTTTGAATATTTGCATGTTCCATGCATAACCGACCAATCTGACCAGCTTAAAAATAATGATGTTTTTGGTTGTCTATAATCGGACACCCCAAAAGCTAAGTTGGCTAAATTGATATTTTAAAATATGAAACATTTGACAGCTGGCAGTTGAAATATCATCGGACAGCTAACAAATAAAAATAGAAATAAACACGAAAGCAATCAAAACATTTGGTTTATAATCACATTAAAAAATTGGATGTCAAAGTGAGTTTGATATATTTTCTTTTGGAGAAATTCTTATTCACCTTTAATAATTTTCAGATCGACACTTGCAAAGCGTAAAATAGATCACACTTTTCTAGTAAGCAGAAATACAAGCACTACTCGGAAAATGTTATGATTTATTCTGATAGTGCATCCAGAACTAAATTATTCTCCTTGTAGTGACAACTTGTAAAGTGTGAAGTGATCATTAAAAGTGGTTTTTACATGGAAAATTAGCATGGGAATGTAGATAAGGTTTCTATGAATGACGTTAGACGACCAACTATGAACATATATGTATGTTGTGTTAAGGCTCATTGAAAGTAGGTCACCGCAGGGTGAAGTCTACATTGCTCTAAAGCTTTCTAAAAAATTAACAAAATAAAGTAGCGAAAATTTACATGCTACAGTATATTGAAGTATATTGAAGAAGAGTTGTATATTGATCTATTTCGGGACAGAATCTGAATGCTCCAAATAAATTCAAAAACATGTGAAAGTATTTTCAAAAAACGGACATCAACTCATCAACAAAAACATTGGTTTGACAATGACAATCACTACTATATAAGTTGTACAAGGAGATTCTCAACACAGTCCCACATTGAGTTGCTAGAGTTTTGTATAATAACTCAAAATTCACATTATCAACTTTGGTATGGAAGCTTGAACACTCTCCAATATCTCGTGAAGCATATAATGTTCAGGTAAAGGTTAGTAATTTCATCTTCATTATTTTGTTCTTCACACTTTAGTTCATCATCTGCCTCATTCCCTTCTTAAATTTCATCAACTTTCATTTTATGGATAGAATTCAAATCGACTTCTTGATCTCGGTTATTGATTTCTAGATGGTATATTCGTTGCACTGGTCTGAAAAATGTTCCTGTTGTTGTTCTTAAGAATACTACTTGAACTTCTTACTGTTCTTCTATTCGAGCCAGTGGCCGCCAATCCATCTGTTTTATGGTGTTCAATCGTACAAAAACAGTATCTCTGACTTTGATATCAATATAATTTTTTCTGTTTGAAAATAGTTTCAGTTGTCCCATATCTTATGTTCTGAATCTTCCTCGCAGATCCTCCTTCAGTCTCCGTCTATACTTCAAATGTTTTCTGAGATCAGTGGCTTCTATTGCATCCACATCGGGTACACCATCTTCTCGAATTTCTTGAAGAAAGTATTAGGGGTTGAAGGAATCATCATTAGTAGCGTCATGAAAATGAGTCAGTGGTCATCGCATCGCAATAATTGTATCAAGTTCTTCGAATGTCAGAGATTCCTCACTCAGAACTTTACGCAAGATGTCATTCACAATAATTGTTACCAAAATAATAAACATTACATATAATGCTATATAAATATGTAGAGGTGTCGTTTTCAATTATATACATGGATTACTTAGACCAGAATGAAGAAAAAGTCATGTCCCTTACTGATAAATTATATTGAAATATGTTACACACTGCATGTACACAGTTCGGGAATACAATAATCAATGTTCCTACAGAATTTCAATATGGCACCACCAAGTGTAATGAGTATGCTGAAATGGAGAGTGATGAATCATTTTGTGGCATGAATATCAAACATTCAGTGAGGGCTATGCCTGTGACGTCACGATGATAACTCACAATTATGCACCTATTTACCTATATGGTTAGATATGCCTTAGGGGCAGTCTCGAACATAAGCTAAACTAATCTGATATACCAGTAGGTAGAAATAATGCCAGTTATAGTCCCTCAGTATGTAGCCACCAATCCAATGCTTTGGTGAGCACTAGTGTGCACAGTGAACAGGACACAATCACGAGAAGAACGTAGTTGAAGCTGGGACCAATAGCAATAACAGTTCAAGTGGTGCAGCGATCCAAACGAAACATAGGAAGAAGAAATTAGAAAGAACAGAGAATGAACACCCAACACCCTAGAATGAACAATACCAGTCTGACTTCTGATTACACTTGTATGGGGTTTCAGTGGGGCCCATAGAAATACTAACCTTTATCAAGTGGGAGGGTCTTTGTGATGGTTTTTGCCGTGATGGTTTTTGCTTATCTAATAGTTAGTTCCAGTGGCTTTACCTATAAAGAATGGCACTATAAGCCCTAATCCTCAAAAAACTCCTGCGATAGCAGAAAAAATACTACAAATACCATTGATTAATTCCTCCCAGTTGAGAGTTTCGTCTAGGACCAAGCCCAAATAACTGCATTTAGCGAACTGTGTTGTCTAAATATGATATTTTGCGACACCATTCGTTAAACTCGGAAGATTTTTTTTTTGTTTTAATATTACTTCATCTTTGTCCATGTTAGATACGGTTATGGATGTGTCCTCTGCATACATGAAGACTTCACTGTCGCTTTTGTGGTAAAGTAAATCATTAGTTGCTTGCGTATTCCCGAATCAACGAAAAATTCATCTGAAATATCATTATTCACCATTTCAATAAGTTTTTGCCCTTGCAGGAATGACTGAACCCAGTCATTGCAAGCCTATTTTTGATAAGTTTGACAGAAAAAAATCTAGGCTTTCGAAGTCACGCGAGAGGTCAAAAAATAGACCAACGATAAACTTCTTTTAATCCATCTCTAAGTTGTTTTTCCTGAACCCATGTTGGTATTTTCAGTATACTGTAGGTGAGCACTGAAATCCAGTCTTTCTTATTTATTGGTGAAACAACAGACAGTTTCAATTTAGACGGAAATCAACCCAATTTGAATGAGGAATTTAGTATCTCAGCCAACAATGGTGAAATATTATTGGAGCATTTTTTTAGAAGCTATACTCCTGTTTATTTTGTATTCTTCATCGCAGCAATACGTTTCGGTTTAGGAGAGAACTTGGAAAACGAATGAGTTGATTACCTGACACTCGAAAATGAGATTGTAACTGGTCATTCACAACACCAAAAAAAAAAACTGGCAATGTTTGCAAGTTCAGTGCCGTCAGTTATCAATTGATCCTGATGTTTCAGTGAAATGTCATTGAGTTGTTTTTTTTCTATTTAGTCTTTAGTTCATTGACCAGCTTGCATTACTTCTATTATTGGATGAGTTTATCAACATGCAAAATAGTTTTGTTTTGATTATAATTCCTTTCTGCAGCTTTGTAATCAATCTGTAGTTCATCGTTTGATGAATGTGACTTATGCAAGTTGTTCAGATGCTTTAAGTTTTCTGATTCCATCTTTAGTTCATTGCTATACCAGGCATTATCGTGTTTTGGGGATGGGCATTTTTCTGAAAGTTTTGGGAAAGATGCATGAAAAAAAAGGCAAAATGATTCCAGAATAACTCAATGTTCTGATCAATATGTGGTGATTGCAAAATAACTGGGATTAAGTTTTTAAGAAGATACTTGAATTGATTCATGATATGAAGATCTGCGAATCTCTCACGGAGTTTATTTGGAGTTTTGAATTTCTGAATCCTAGAACCATCTGATTCAGCTCAATTATGGTGGTCAGAAATACATGAATCGAATATTTCGAATTTGATTGATTCTGACGAATTACTTATAATTGTAATGGCGCTTTTCTTTTCCTCTTTGATTGTAGCAATACGTGAGTGATTCTTGATTTTATTTCATGACTTTCTACTATGTCTCATAGAATTTTTTTGAAACAGGGAGGTGATATTTAAGTCACGACATATTGGGATATTTCTGATATTGTTATTGAGGACATCAAGAACTTTGCAGAACTATATAAAGAATATATCTGCCTTACCATTGGCATTGCCACATATTGAGCCCCTGAAAATACTCACATTCCCCAGGGCATTGGGGCTGAGGGACTGCTTTGAGGGAGCAGAAAGTTGGGGCACAATAGACCAAATTTGAACACAGCATATTGGTTACCATCTACCAACATTAATACCAATAAAACTAAATGAAACTGTAAAGAATAAGATATGAAGCTGTTGGAATGAAAACTTGAAATAAAGACAATGAGAGTATCTAACATTAGTAGTGGCTATTGTACCTGTGAAAATATGCTTAAATTGAAATGGAAGTAACTTGAACACACTTCTCGATTACTTATTTATTATTCTCAAAATAACCGAGTTCCCTT
Source organism: Chrysolina oricalcia (assembly GCA_944452925.2). NCBI lineage: Eukaryota > Metazoa > Arthropoda > Insecta > Coleoptera > Chrysomelidae > Chrysolina > Chrysolina oricalcia. Next base: position 19,893,891 of record OX101812.2, read on the forward strand.
TGCAACTGAGTTCATTCCAGTGTAACGTGTTGAATTGGATTTCTATTCATTTACGATTCAGGAATTATGCAGGTCAGCCTCTACTGGAGCAGCGTCTCATTCCTGATCGACTGAATGGATCCTCTGTTCAGATCGAATATCTGAACCAGGTCACATCATACGGGCCGTTTTATCTTGCGCGTTTTTTGCTACATGTGTATTCGTCTAGAAATAGAAAACCAGTTATTCAGAAAAATTATGTATAATTAAACGACTGTTTGTTTAAGTGCAACGGCGATGAGAGAACAAAGACGATCACGTTATGCAGGTCGGAGAATATCTCTGTGCAGGAACGGACTGGCGGAAGTGTATTACGTATTACCAAAAACAAGTAACGGATTATTCTTTGTAATAATAGGCTCTAGGGTTACACTAAAAGTCCTACTTTTCTGAAAATGGTAAAGGAGGACCATGAAAGCTAGTGATGCTATCTCTCAGGTGGCATCTTATTCTCTATCCTGCTCACGTTTCTCGACCATTGTACATTTTTACACCAAGCAATAGAGCATAAAAGGAGTGAGTTTTTAACAAAAATACTAGTAGGAAATCGACAGTGCCATCACATAAAAGATAGTCCGTGGTTATATTGTGTTATGTTTCTAACTCGCAACTGATGTAATTTATTAATTTGTTATAAACATTTTAATAATAAAATACGTGTTTTTTAAATTGTTTTGCTTATAAAATAAAAACTGATAGAGCAATCTGGTTGCTCCAATAAAAAGAATTGTAGATAATTGAAATACGAATACCCTGTCGGATCATTAGTAACGGAGAAAAACTGGAAAAACAAGAAAATTTTGCGACTTTTTGAAAAATTCATAACTCCGCCATTTTTCAAGAAGTAGGATTGGTCTTTCTCATGAAAGTATTGAATCATGTGTACTTTACGAGTGCACAAAACAGGCGCTATCAGATCATTAGTTTCGGCACAAGTGCAATATAATTTTTTTTGCAGCATGCCTGGATGCTCTAGTGATAGCCCGATTTCAATTTCTCAAACACATTATGAAAGAAGAAGTATAGTACTTACTACAAAATGTTCATTCTCATTTTGCGCTACAATGGTGCGAAATGGGTGAAAAATGCATGCAAACATGACTGAAAATGGCCGAGCCCGCGTTAGCTGCCGAGTAGTAGGAGAGTCCGGGAGATTAGGGGTATTCTTCTAATGAACTGTTTATGTGACAATACGCTTCCCCTCATCTCCCGCTCATTCCTACCACTCGACCGCTTTCACCAGCTCAGTCGTTTTCAGTCATGTTTGCAAGCATTTTTCACCCATTTCGCAGCATTTCAGCGCAAAAAGAGACTATATATTTTGTGGTACTGTACTTCCACTTTCAAAATCTGTGTTAGAAATTGAAATCAGACTATCACTAGAGCATCCAGGCACGCTGCAAAGTAGTGCAAAAAAACTTCAAATTGCAATTGTGCCAAAACTAATGATCCGTCAGAGCTTGTTTTGTACACACACAAAGTACACATGGTTCAATACTCTCATAAGAACCATTTTTCTTTAAAGGTGTCGGATTTTATAAAAAAATGTAAAATTTTCCGATTTTCTTCCGTTACTAATGATCTAACAGGGTCGTAAAAATACCATTTTGTTGATATTTCAATTATCTACAATTATATCTACAATTGGAGCAACCAAATTGCTCTATTAGTTTTCATTTTATGAGCAAAACAATTCAAAATCACGTTTTTTGTTATTTAAATGTTTATAACAAATCATTAAATGATAGTTGCGAGTAGAAAATATAACAGAAAATAACTACGGACTGTCCCCCATGTAATGCTACAGTCGGTTTTCTACTAGTATTTTTGTTAGGAAAGAATGCTCTATTGATTGGCCTATACTTATTTGAAGTCTATTTAGTTTTTTAAGAGAAAATTCTTTAAACGCAATGATATACTTCATTATTGAAATGAAGTATTATTTTCTCCAATGGTCCTAATACTTGCCTTCTGAAGATATTGAAGTTATTTTTCTGTCATTATCCATTATCAGGACGACATTTCAGTAGTATAGTCTTGTCGTTCCTTCCAGTGCCATTTTAACCTTCCCTTCAATTGTTTCATTACTTTTCTGCCCATTCTACGTTTGTGTACACGGTTATTCACGTACGAACTGTACTGTACCGTCTCATATCGGTTAAATCTAGATTTCAGATAGGGCCAATATAAACCGGGTGTCTGTGGAAACTGGCTCTCTTCTATAATTTTTTTGTTTTTGAAGATAATGGAATAAAATTCAAAGGACTTGTATAAGAAATTAAACTGCATTTTTCGACATGTAACTCACCTCATTTCAACTTGCAGTTTCACCAGAAGCGACCTTTTCATTTGAAAAAAATGGGACACCCGGTATATTTTTACTTCTATTGTCTTCACCTGACATTTTGAATACAACCATGTATCATTTACTAAGTTCTGTGGTTCCGTGGTGGCCGTGCTGGTAGAACGTTCGCCTTTGGAGCGAAGGGTCGAGGTTTCAAAGCCTTGCATGGTCTTCGGTCTCGTGCATGGTATCACACGTTAAAAGGCATGCAAGGGCTGCTTCTTCACCAGCTCACACAAGTCTCTCGAAGTCTCGAGGGTTGCGCGTAGGGGTGCAATCGGTTGACGGAAATAACAATTTTAACAATTTTTTTTTGAATTCATTTTTTATTTCTAAATTATTTTTATTTCCTAAAATTTTGGGAAAATGCGTTTGCACTGTTTTCGATCATAATGTTTCTGCTATGTAACATAGTGGCTCTTCAGCTTAGGATAGAAGAGCATTTTATTGCCAATTGTTTGATACTGCACACTTACCACGCGACTACGGTAGACAAAGGTGTTGAAGACACCATCCTGGCAGGCCATTATGAATCCCTCGGTCTCCGACTTTAGCTCACTCGACCTGAGGAAAGCAAATGTCAAGCTTTTCGATAAGCCAAGGTCATCGATGTTGTGAAAGAAGACACCATGCATTGGCTTATCCATATGTAGCTGTAACAGGACCTCTGTCTCCGCAGCTTTCATGTGAGCTTTTTTCAAAACGGGTCCCAACTTGGTGACAGAGTTTGGGTTAGCCCGTTCAGTTCGAGTACGAGACCGAGTTCATCGGTGCTACGCTTCTTTATAAAAAAAAAGAATAATATTAATAATTAAAAACCATCAGAAAGCAAATGGAAACATAGCAGTCACCGACTAACTCAATTCGGGTGCCATGGGTTCTTTCTAAAATTTATACCGCGCCAGTGAGTTGATGAAGCCAGCCCAAAACACAGACTGCTCCAGATCTCTAAGGAGATTTCTAAATGGAATTTATAATAATATTAAATAATATAAGCACTGGTGGTATGTAGTATGACGACTAGGTACCTTGTTTGAGTATTGGGGTTGGAATGAAATGCCAAACGCTCAGTTTACAAACCTCTAATAATCCGTAAGATGGAAACAGAAAAATCTCTCCAATAATGGAGTACCTGGTACAGTGTTGGTTCGATGCCTTCCAAGCTCCCGTTGTGATCACAAAGGGCTGACAAGTGAGAAGGTGACCACCTGGAAAGTACTAGTTAATTGGGACTCAAAGTCCAATGTCGAGAACAACAAATATCTATAGAGAAAGATTATTAAAAATTATTAGGTTTGTAAACCACAAAATTAGTACAAATATCCTCCAATTTGATAGTGGGCCACAATAATCAAATATAATATATAATTAAATATTTCTCAAGTAAATCATTTAACTCAAATGAATAAATCTGCACACTGATGGTGTGCCACAAATAGCAATCAAAACCAATGTTAATTAAATTATAAACAATAGTGAAATATTTATAGTGAAATTTTTTAACTGAATAACACTATTAAAAACAAACACAATGAAACCCTTGTTATTGATAATAACACTTATAATAGGGTAAATAACTTCATGAAGTACCCTCGTAAAACAATGAATGATAATATGCAATAAGAAATGTGGATTAATAATAAAATCAAATAAGAATTAATAATGAATGAATTTAGGCCAAGAAAGGTTTTGTAAATTTGGAAAATAATATAAAAATGTGCTCTATCCGTGTGCTTCTCCACTGCTGTCCAAACCCAATACAATAAAATGAGTGTGAATAAATTTTGATGTAGAAAATAATTTATGCCAAGAGAGGTTCCGTAAATTTTGAATAATATATGTTAAAAAGATGAACTGGAAGATGGTTATAGTTACACCAATCTGTACTCCTTCAGCGAAGTGGCTCAGGGTACCTGTGGACTTGGTACAACTGGAAAGTCCAACACTTTCGCCCTCTAAGCAGCTACTAACAACGTACTGATCCCTTCGTCCTCTTGTCAACAACCTAGGAGATGGGTAACTCGAAGACTCCAGTCTTTCGGTTCGTTCACCACTGTAGACTACTTGTGAACGGTCCCTCCTGTCCCTCCAAGACTTTCAGTGTCCTGAGGTGGATGAAAAAGAATGCTTGACAAGTATAGATGGCAGAATACAGGTAGCTTGGTTCAACTTGAAAATCCAACACCCTCGTCTGCTCAGACTACTGATGGATGGTCCCTCTTATCCTTCCAAGACTCCCAATGTCCTGAGGTGGATGGAACTGGTTGTTATACCCGTACAGAAGGTACAAATACCAGAAGCTTGGTTCAACTGGAAGGTCCACCAACTTCACCTGCTCAGACTACCGATAGATGGTTTCTCTTGTCCCTCCAAGACTCCTAATGTCCTGAGGTGGATGGAATAGACTGTTAGATCGATAATACAGGGCCAGCCAAGAGCTTAGTACAACTTGAAGATCCAACACTTTCGTCTTCGTGGGTGGATTCTAACTAATCGTGGTATTACGGTTTACCAGGTGGAATGGAAGTATCACTCCAGAGATAACAATTAAAGGCAGCAACAAAATTCTAATAACTTGGACTCGTGGCTTCCAAAATGGCGGTGTGTGACATTAACGATAAATCCCCATTACAGGTACTCTCGGTGATATATCAAATACCAAAACGACTATACAAGTCCACAAATATCACCGGAGATTATTAGACATGTAAAATCAATAAAATCCACGATAACGTGATAAAATACTCAAAATTGATTACATGTGTCTGGTCACACAACTGCTTCAACAACGTAGCACACGGAAGAGGAAGTTCGATCCCAAAGTTCTCTCCAAGAAGCCAAAAACGACGCTATTTTCCAAAAAAACTATTTCCTTTTCCAGATAGTCAAAAGTCAAAACATGAAAAGTATGTTCGTCTGTCTTAAATTCACTGAGACTGTCAAATGTGATCTGTTCTTGCAGAACTGATTTTCAACTAATATTATTGGTAACGAAAATTTAACAACATAGTAATGTAATAGTTAGTAAAAGTCAGAAGATATAGTAGGATCAAAATCGAATCAACTATAAGACTCTCCGTGCGAATAATGTTTTGCAACCGACAAACCAATGAATGACGTCACTAAAGCGCAAGAGAAATCAACTCAACTAAACGCCTACTTCACGAACAAAATCTTAAGTATTGAACTGAACTACTGACAGAAACAACTCGCTGAAATGTTCAATCAAACTACTGTCAGAAAATGATAACCTCACAAATCTCGTAGCAAATAATTACATTTTGAACGTTATTTTAAGATGAAAACATTATAAAGTGACGAAAAGATTTCAATTAAACAATAATAAGATGGAAACCAATATGATGAAATGAATGAAATGGAAAATGCCCAGAACACATACACAATCGAAGGTACCAATAACAATAAACAGAAAGAGATTCAGTGGTCAAATTTATACCATACTATAGGCGAATGTTCATCAAAATAAAATGTAGAATCGATAGCAAGGTTTCAGGATCTTACACAACATAAGGTAAGAGAATAGTCTCATCTGCAAACCGATTGTAAAATTTGATTTTGAACCGTAACATCGGCCGCGCGGGTTGCTGCCTCAAAAGGAAATGCTCCAATCCCTGCTTTTTCATGGTCGCGGACCATGCAGAGCAGGGGATCTGATTTCCTGATGACTTTACAGGCCATATCCAGAACCATTCTGTTATGCAGACACTCCAAACTCAAAAGTCCACGGCCTCCCCGTTGTCTGGGAAAGTATATCCGTGGAACGGACGATTTAGGGTGCAAGCTCCTATTGAGATGCATCATATTGCGAGTTTTAACGTCGAGTTGTCGCAGCTCTTCCTTAGTCTACTTCATTACTCCGAAAGAGTAAAGAAAGATCGGAAGAAGGATGCTTCCGTCTACGAGCTGGACATCCTCTCCGTATTCCTCGCATCGTCCTCTTTTGAGATGAACCTTGGCACATTTGTCGATCCCAAATTCTATACCGATAGCATGCGTATATTCTTCCACCACCCTAAGAGACTGATGTAGGTCCCTTTCTCCAGAGGCATATAATTTGAGGTCATCCATGTAAAATAGATGGGTGACTTTATGCCTCCGGTTGCTGGGGGTGCCGCAGTTGTACCCACGGGTATTCCTGAGTGCAACGGACAATGGCAATAGTGAGATGCAGAAAAGAAGAGGGCTAAGGGAGTCTCCCTGAAACACGCCTCTTCTAATGTTTGGACTATGTCTCTACCAGATCTTATGGTGAAGGGAGTCCTCCAGAGCGGCATCAGTTGTACAACGCATCCCACTATTTGACCGGGTACCTCAAGGCATCTGAGCAAATGCATGATTAACTCATGTAATGTTGTATCAAATGCCTTGCGGTAATCGATCCAGGCCATCGAAATGTTACGCTTATACTGCACGGAGTCCTGCGTGATACATCTATCGATGAGCAGGTTCTCCTTGCACCTAACGACCCCTTTCTTTGACCCTCTTTGCTCATATATCCGTTCATACACCGGATCAAGTGGGAGAGAATGCGCGTATATAAGATGCGCGTAAACACCTTATAACACGCATTCAAGCATGTTATCGGCCTGTAATTCTTTGGATCAGACAAATCTCCGTTTTTGGGGATGAGCACGGTTCGCCCCTCGACAAACCACTCCGGAATCTGATGCTCCCTATCTAGCCACGAGTTAAAAACTCTAGCCAGATGGCGGTGGGTTGTTGGAAACTTTTTCCACCAGTGCTATACAGACCACCAAAAAATAGTATCCTCGATTTCTTTGATTGTCTTGATAACAGTGTTTCCCAACTGTTACCAGAATGTGACAAAATGATAATTCTTGGAGATCTGAATATAGACCTTCTTACCAAGAATCGAAGTGCGGACCATTTCCAAAACTTCATAGACTCTTACGACTTAATCCAGTTGATAAACGAACCAACCAGAATAAGCGCAACGAGTCAAACTCTTCTTGATGTCGTCATTACATCTAAAACTGAAAACATTTCAACTTGTCAGGTGAACAACCTACATAATGTTTTTGACCACTGCGCTGTTTCTTGTAAAATATCGAAAAAAAATTCAAAAATCCCTTTCAAATTTATAACTTACTGTGATTGGAAAAATTTCGACAAAGATGCATTTCATCAACAGATGAATAATTTCAACTGGGATTTCATCTACACAATAGTCGGAGTGGATGACATGGTGAACTTCCTCACAGAAAATTTGAGAACAGTTTTTGACCTATATTGTCCTGTTCGCGAAGTTAGAGTTTCGAAAAAAAAATGTCCATGACACAATCAAAGATATGCTGAATCTGAGAGACAAGGCTTACAATAGATTTAGAAAAAGTCACAACATCACCCACTGGGAATATTACAAGGATCTGAGAAATTATATCAATGCTGCAATTATCAGAGAAAAGAAAGCTTATGTTGAATTTGCGATTCGTCAAAACAATAGTAAATTGACTTGGAATCGGCTCAAATCTTTGAAAATTGTTAGCAAAAAAAACGCTTATGAAATACCTAATCAACTTCGAAATGCTCATGATATTAATACTAATTTCATTTGCATACCTAATATCGATAAAACGGAGGCAAAATATTGGTTGTTGGATAGATATGACATTATCACCCACGCCACTAATTTTGAATTCGTATAAGCAACAACAAATGAAATTGTAGAATGTATCAACGCAATTAAATCGGAGGCCACAGGATGCGACAATATATCCAAAAAAATGTTTGAACTTGTCAGCTTCCATTTGACAGACCATATAACCCACATTGTTAACACGGCGTTGATGTCAGGGACGTTTCCAGATGCGTGGAAATGTGCGATGGTGCTTCTTTTACCTAAAATTGCCAACGCTTCAGCATATTCTGATTTAAGGCCTATCAGTATTCTAACCATGTTTTTAAAAATTTTAGAAATGATCATGAAAAATCAAATTTCAGAGTAAGTTTTCACAAATAATTTAATTCCAGTCACACAGTCAGGGTTCAGAAAGCATCACAGCACTACTTCTGCTTTAGCCTGCATCACGGATGATATTTTGATCAGCACTGACAAAAATGAAGTGACTTGTCTTGTTTTGTTGGACTATAGCAAGGCTTTTGATACGTTGGATCCCACTGTACTTGAAAAAAACTCAGATGTTTTGGGTTTGGTAACAGGTCTGTACAACTAATAACCAACTATTTGAGCAATCGTTCACAATATGTCGTGCTTGATAATCTGAGATCTGAAGTACAACTACGCACCCTTGGTGTACCACAGGGTTCGATTCTTGGCCCGATACTATTCTCCATTTATATTTCGGATTTCACCAAATTCATAAATTTTTGTCAAGTACACCAATATGCGGATGACACGCAGGTATATCTTAGTTTCAAAATAGAAAATGTAGGAATTGCCATCGAACACATCAATGCAGGTCTTGCGTAATTTTACGATATTTCAACTGCCCATAACCTGAAATTGAATGCATCCAAATCCAAACTACTGATTTTTGGTCCCAAACTCAAGCGACTGTCCTTTATGGGACACAATAATATCAACATTGCTGGTGATGTCCTTCCAGTAATGGATGAATGTAAAAATTTAGGGTTATGGTTAGACACCGATATGAGATACACAAAACATGTAAATCACCTAAGTAAAATATCATACAATACTCTCAGGAATTTATATCTCCAAAGAAATATTCTAAGCAATAGTTTGAAACTTATCATTTGTGAATCACTTATCATGTCAAAACTCGCATACTGTGATTGCATTTATGGCCCTGCACTTGTGAAAAAAGATCAAACGCGCCTACAAAGGATACAAAATTCTTGTATGAGGTTTTCTTTGGGCATTCGTAAGTTCGATCCGATCACCCAGGCATTCCGAGACTCTGGAAAACTAAAACTCCCGTTTCTTCGTGAATTACATTTTTTAACATTCGTCCATAAGACTTTGGTTACCAAAACGCCATTATATTTGACCAATAAACTGAAACGTTTTGAAAATATAAATGACATCCCAACAAGAAATAGACGTATGCTGGTCATTCCAAATCACTCCACCACAATATTCAAACGAAGCTTTTCTTATGTCATGTACACTTTATAATGCGCTCCCTCCAGAATTTTCCAACTTCTCTATAATCAATTTCAAAAAGAAATTGAAAGTTCTTCTTCTCTCTTCTATGTAGCTCATTACACACAATCGTACGGCCATGTTTCTTGATGTTTCTTGATCTTTTTTGTGATATCAGATATTTCATTTTATATTATTGCTATCAATAACAATGTTGTTATCATTCTTGTTGACTTATCAGTTGATATATTGTGGAAGTGAAAGTTATATTGTTACTAAGTCCAAATAAGAATTTTTTTCTCTCTTTTTGTTGTTTTCGAGGTCAAGTTGAAAAACACTGTTTAACAGTGACACTTCGCCTATTCAGTCATCTATTTTTTATCATTATGTATTTTATTTTTAGTGTATGATTGAATAAAGTCCTATTATTATTATTATTATTATTAATAGTTATTCAACCCATCAGGGCCTGGAGCAGCAAAATTCTTTGAGCCTTTGAGGGCCCCTCGAACTTCTTCCGTGGTTATCGGATTGCGCAGATCATTGTGCTCAAGCTGGTGAAGCATCCTGCAGTAAGCTTCGAACTGCGCTAGGGCTGGAGTGTCTACGTTGAGTGGTTGCGGAAACTCATAGATGTTCTTCCAGAAGGTTTCCACGCGATCAGCAGTCGGCGGGTTATCGACAACACGTGGAGGCTCTTGGAATAAGCGGAAAGGTTTATCGCGGAACTTTATGTTTTCCGCGATACTTCTCGCCCGCCTCACTAGTGACTTCTTTGCAGCCACTAGCATTCGTATCCTATCAAAACAGTGCTGTTTTATAGTAAACAGCACGCCTTGATTCAATGTGTGGTGAGCTCGTCTTAGCTTTGCAGCAATTCGCCGCACTGCGGGCATTGGCTGACATGTAGTCCACCACACACTGGATACGAGACGCGTGTTGTCTCGCCGACTTGATCTTAGCTTCCATCTTGTGAACGCGTCGCTCATGCCTCCCAACAAGAGCGGTGGTGTCCCCCCTCTCCGTCTGGGATAGAGCACGAGCGGCGTAGTACATGACAGAATTGATCTGCCAGATGTTAGCCTCTTCTGAAAGAACATCGCCAATCTCTGCATCCACCCCTGCGGGTTCAGATGTTCTCCATTGGTGGTATGATGCGAGCCTTCTCTACAGCCATACCGACACGTGGCATATCTGCCACTTCTGCCACTTCGTTAACCGGCTGAGGAGGAGCTCTAACATAGCCTCGAGCCAGGAGATAGGATACATAATCCCCCAGATTTTGGGAGGAATCAGCGGCATGCTCTGGCTGTCTCTCACACCAAAGAGCATGCATCCTTGCCATGTATCCTCTCCGGGTGTGCTCACTGCTCTCATAGCAATACAGAAGTCCGTCCCTTAATTCATCCGTCCACTCAAAGCGTCCGTTGTCATTGCGGTTGTCGTCATTTGGCAAATCATCGTTGTTGGCCCCACCACCTTGCCTTTGACCCCTAATCCAAGGAGGTCGGTTGTGGGGGCCTCTTCCCCGATTGTTTGGAACCGAGTAGTAGAGTTTACTGGGGGGTTAACCCATTAAACCCACGGCCGACACAGGAGGGAAATTTGCCTTTTCCCTCCCGGATGCGCATGAGCTGCCGGTCCGATTTTGCATCCTGTGCTCGGGTAGGTGGTGTCGCAACTCACCAGGGCCTTAGGTGTTGGTTTATTATTAATATTATTATTAATTTCTCCTTAGGAGTGTAACAGTCAGGCCCTGTCTCCGGTGCTCCGACCCATCCGGAGGGTGTCGTTAACCCCAATAACCACTCCCTACGTCCGTAGGGTGAGTGATTATTGGGTCCGAGAATCGTGTGCCCTGAGTAGACGCAGCGAACCAAGTATAACGGCCTTCTGCATTCTTGCTGCTAAGATTTCTGCCATATTACGGCAAGCCGGTATTATCTTCAAGTTAGAGAGCAGTGTGTCCATCATTCCACCAAGGACTCCTATAATCAGAACCACCATTTTGACAGAATTGTCCGGATATAACCTGCGGAGTTCAAAGAGAAGATCTCGATATTTAGTCCGTTTTTCCTCCTCTTTTCGAACGATATTAATTTCGCCTGGAGCGGAAAACTCCATGACAAATATCGTTCTACTTTGGTGGTCGAGGAGGACAAAATCAGGCTTATTGGCGTGTATTTGCCTGAGGGTGGGGAATGAGTAGTTTCAATAGATCCGGCATCTCTCATTCTCCACCACGGACTCAATATCCCCCGGAGCATAAGGCAACACCGGTGTATAAATGTAAATGTAGAATGAACGCGCTGGTTGCAATTCTTTTCTTTAATGAAAGTATTTTTACAAAGATGTAAAATTTGACAATTCAGAGAAATTGAATATATTATTGACATTATTTTACTGCATTTGTTATCCGTCGTCACGTTCGCCAGGAGCAGTCATGGGCGCCGACTTGGGATGGAAACTGGACATGCCCCCCACCTTGAAAGAGTGGCCTTTCAACTCAGCTTCAGCGGGACAGCCTCACGAGACAGAGGTAGAGGACACAGGTTAGAGATGGCTCTTCGAATTTCACCATTCACCGTACGTAAAGCAGCAACCCGCGGAATGTTATCGGAACCAGGAAACAACTGGATGACCCTACCAAGCTTCCATTGTAAAGGAATTAGGTTGCAGTCTTTGATAATAACCAGGTCGCCAATGTTCATTTGTGACTTGTTTTCTCTCCATTTTTGTCGGCCTTGAAGTTCTGATATGTACTCGAGAGACCATCTTTTCCAAAGATGCTGGCGTAGTTGCTGAAGTCTCTCAAATTGATCCAATCGATTTACCTTGATATCCATGAAATTATGCTCAGGAATAGAGGTGAGCGTGCGGCCGATGAGGAAGTGGGAAGGAGTTAAGGCGGTAAGATCAGATGGGTCTGAGGTTAAAGGAGTTAAAGGACGGGAGTTTAAAATAGCCTCTACTTGCACTAAAACAGTTTGAAAATTTTCATATGTGAGGAGCGCTTCTGATAGAACACGTTTCAAATGTCTTTTCATTGACTTCACACCTGCCTCCCAAATGCCACCGAAATGTGGGGAGTACGCAGGAATGAAATGCCATGATATTTCTTGACACGAGGTAGAAGATTCGATTTCTTCGCTGTGGTTTTTCAAAAATTTACCTAGTTCCAATAACTGATTTTTGGAACCTACGAAATTTGTCCCGTTGTCGGAATAGATACTTTGGGGCTTGCCCCGTCTTGCTATAAACCGTTTAAGAGCAGAAATAAAGGCATCACTGGTTAAGTCGCTGACTAGTTCAATATGAACCGCCTTTGTTGATAAACATATGAAAAGGCTAACATAACCCTTGTAGGTTTTAAAACGTCGGCCAGGTTTGTCTCTCAACGTAAAAGGACCGGCGTAATCCACCCCTGTATTGATGAATGGAAGAAAAGGAGTGACCCTTGCTTCAGGAAGATCTCCCATTAGAGGATTTATAGAAATCGGTTTGGCTTTGAAGCACACGATACACTCATGAACAGTTCTCTTCGCAAGATTCTTCCCAAGTATGGGCCAATATGTTTCACGTATTGAGTAGAGCAATTGATGAGGTCCAGCATGAAGAAGCTTTTTATGCTCGTTATGGAATAGTAACTTTGAGAAATGATGATTTGATGAAATGATTATGGGGTGCTTCTTATCAAATTCATATGGAGAATGTCTTAGTCTGCCCCCAACCCTGAGAATACCATTCTCATCAATAAAAGGAAGTAGGGACAACATTCTACTTTTGCGAGGAAGAGGTTTGCCTTTCGATAAGTTATGCAGTTCCTCTGGGAATGATTCAGCTTGAGAATATTTGATAAGATAACGAAGTGAGGAATTCAACTCATGCATAGAAAGAGGACCAGAATTTCTTTCCAGGGATCTGAAACGAGCTAATGAATTGTGAACGAATCTTAAGATATAGGCAAAGGTGCGTTTGAGACGATTCAATGTTGAAAATCGTTCGAAAGGAAAACTGGAGAGGGCTGTCAAATTCAGGGAAGTTATTTCTGTTCGCTTCATCTCCGGAAGTTCATTGGTCAACTCAAGCGGTTGAGTGGAGCAAATTTGAATGGAATCATTCAGAAATTTGGGACCATGCCACCAAAGATCAGATGATTTCAAACTTTGTGGACTAATACCTCTTGAGATGAGATCGGCAGGATTTTCCTTTGTATTCACGTGGTTCCAACAAGAGATATCCGTATTGGATTGAATTTCTGAGACTCTGTTGGCCACGAATGTTTTGAGGAGATGAGGAGAAATTTTAAGCCATCCTAGAACCACCATAGAATCCGACCAATAAAATATTTTATTGAATTTAAGAGAGAGAGATCTGAAAACTTTGGTAGCTAGCCTACTGAGGATTACAGCAGCGCAGAGCTCGAGCCGCGGAATGCTGATTTTTTTTAGTGGAGCAACCTTTGACTTTGCACATAACAGATGGGTTTGGACGTTACCTGATTGATCTAAGCTGCGGATGTAAATAGCGGAACCGAACGCTAGTTCAGAAGAGTCGCAAAAACCGTGTAATTCAATATGAACAGCGTTGTCTAGTTTCACTTTACGAGCAATCTGAATATTATTGAGTTGAGGGAGTTGATCTCTAAAAGCTAACCAACTAGTATGAATATGTAAAGGCACTGAATGATCCCAACCTAATTTTTCTAGCCAAAGTTGCTGTAACAACATTTTAGCTTGGATTGTAGCTGGACAGAGAAGACCTAAAGGGTCAAAGATTTGTGCTATACCCGACAGGATTGACCTCTTTGTGATTGTCTTCGGAAGAATCTCCGAAGAGATAACATATCTTAGAGAGTCAAATTTGGGATACCAATGAAGTCCAAGTGTTTTTGTGTCATCGTTCGATCCAAGAGAGTGGGCGATGTCCAAGGAAGAAACTGATTGCTGGATAGCATCCAATATTGAAGGATTGTTAGAGACCCATTTGCGAAGTGGAAAGTGAGCTTTGGAGAGGATATGAATGATTTGCTTACAATAAACAATGATTTCCGAAACTGAATCAGATCCAGTTAAAAGATCATCAACATAGAAGTCATTCGCTATTATGTTGGTAGCTTCAGGAAAACTTTCGGAATACTCCTGCGCTAGTTCACTCAAGCATCTGGTAGCAAGGAAGCTCGCCGATGCAGTACCATAAGTGATCGTATTCAAGCAAAAAGTTTGCAAAGGCTGACATGGATCAGACCTCCACAATATTTGTTGAAAATGTCTCTGAGAAGGACAAACCAATATTTGGCGATAAAATTTTGCAATATCCGCTGATACTACGTGAGAATGTTGCCTGAATCGAAGAACGATCGACAAAAGATCACTTTGAACGACTGGCCCGACCATTTGGACGTCGTTGAGTGATAAACCGCTTGAAGAAGGAGACGATCCGTCGAACACAACACGAAGTTTCGTGGTGAGACTGTCCTTCTTCAAAACTCCGTGATGAGGGAGGTAATAGCTGAATGGTTGATGGTGATCAACCTGAGTCATGTGACCCATGGAAACGTATTCTTCCATAAATTCGATATACATTTTCTTTAGGGTTGAATTGTGCTGAAGCTTACGTTCAACACTATAAAATCTCTTTTCGGCTGTGCTTCTTGATTCACCTAGCTTTTCAACTGAATCTTTGAAAGGCATTGAAACTACGAAACGTCCATCTGAATTCCTTTTAAGAGTAGATTTAAAATGCTCTTCGCAATGTTCCTCCTCCTTAGAATAGAACCGAGTAGTGGGAAACTCTTCTATTTCCCAGAATCGTGAGAGTTCATCACATACACTATTGTGCGAGAAATTACAGAAGGCATTCTGGGAAGGCTGTACCTGGGAAAGAGGACCTGAGATAATCCACCCAAGCTTTGTCTTTTGAAGTACGGGGTTTTGTGGGCCCAAATTGATCTGCCCAACGCAGAGCAAGTTATAGAAAAGGCCGGCCCCTATCAGGAGGTGTATATCTGAATTCACATGGAAATTTTTATCTGACAGCTGAATATTAGCAGGAATGCGCAATGAAGAAATGTCTATTTGACAACCTGGGAGCTGATTGCATATGGCATTGATGACTAAACAAGTTAGGGATGCCGAAAATGAGGAGTGGAGTGACCTAAGGAACACATTGCACTGGTAATTCATATTAGAGGAAGTTTGAGCAATCCCTATCACAGAAATGTCAATTCGCCTTTTTGGAAGACCTAATTTTGAGACTAAATGGGATGAGATAAAATTTGATTGCGAACCACTATCCAAGAGAGCTCTGCATTCTTGTGCCTTACCAGAACTATCCAAAACTTGAACTACTACTGTGGATAAAAGAACAAGATTTTTCCGAACAGCGCTAGTTGAAAGCGCATGCGTAGATTCAATATTTGAGTCTGCTTCACTGGCACTCGAAATGACATTTGGAGCAATTTCGGTAGTTTCGACATGAATGAGTGTGTGGTGCTTCTTGCCACACTTATAGCATTTGCCGTATTTGCAATTGGAATTCACGTGACCAGGATGTAAACAATTTAGACAAACCTTTAATTTTTTGGCTTGCTCTGTTCTATCAGTAATGCTTAAATTGAGAAAATCACGACAATTGCTCAATTTGTGATTTGAAGACTTGCATAGAAAACAAGAAGCTTGACTTGATGTCAAAGATCTCGTAAGAGATTTTTTCTGAAATCGATTGCGATCTTTATTGCCACTAGAAAAGTGATTAGCCTCAATTTTTTCAAGAATGTCAGCTTTCGTTTTCAGAAAATTCAAAAGATCTTTGAGAGTTGTCTCTGTTGATTTCTTTGACTCCCATTCAAGAGTGGTTTCAGAATCAAGCTTCTCAACGATTAGAAATATCAATAAGGTATCCCAATGGTCTACGGGTTCATTCAAAGATTGCAGAGAACGCAAGTTACTTTGTAGGCCATCTACTAGCTGCCTGATATTGAAAGAAGACTGTTTGATAATTTTTTGCAAATTGAATATGCATTTGGTGTGATTGTAAACAAGAAGTTCACGATTCGCAAACCTCTCGCAAAGCATTTGCCACGCCACTGAGAAATTCTCGGAAGATACCGGAATACTATGAATAACTTTCTCAGCTACGCCACTGACAGATGATTTCAAGTAATGAAATTTTTGTACTAAACTGATGCTCACATTTTTAATAATCATAGACTGAAAAGAATCATGAAATTCCAACCAATTCTCATAATTACCGGAAAATCTAGGTAATTGAACAGTTGGTAATTTGATACCCAAAGATGCATGATTATTTTCATCTTTACTTGAAACACCTGAGTGAGAGCTATCATGTTCATGTGGATTTCCTTTCACGTTGGAAGACTCCCCGACACTGGCAGTATGTTTGGACAAAAGAGTTTCGGCCTTTGCAATTATGCCAAAGTAATCGTTTTCAAATTGTTCACTTTGAGCCGATTCATCTTGAACGTCATCGACCTGACAATCGATTTCAGTTTGAATTTCTTCGAATTGATTCAAAAGAAGTTCAGACCTTGATAACCTCAATTTCAATTCATTTTCAGGAAAGATAAATTCTGGATTAGCTAAATCATTTTCGAGATTATTTATATAGTTTTTGAAAATTGTAAGTTTCGATTTTATAGATGCCCGCCTTTTTCTCAATTTGTCAAGAGTCATTCTAGTTTCGGCTTCTGTCATATTTATCGGAAAAAGAAACTCTTCTTTACAAGAATTAGCACAATACAAAATTATTGAATGAGAAAAAGTTGTTTTTTATTAGATAAATGAAACGTGAACTATTTGAACTGTTGATGTGTGAAAAAATGTGTTTGAAACACTCAAAACTGACAGTTCCTTAATAAGAATGAGCGTTTTGACAAAGCAAACAAATTGAATTTGTTCAATAATTCACGAAATATATATGCAAATGCAAGTGAAAGCTATTTTAAATAAGGGAAAGGGATCAAGGATTAGGAATGATTACCTGGGAGAACGCAAATTAGTTCTGTACAGTAGAAATTGGATGCTGCGAAACTGGAAACTCGAAACACGTGTGGAAAACGAAACTTCGACTTTATCGAATTGTTTGCCAATGACTTCGTGTGTGTTTCCGAAATTTTCACCAACTTCCCAATCTTCTTACTTGAATATCCGGCTCGAAGGACCATGTATAAATGTAAATGTAGAATGAACGCGCTGGTTGCAATTCTTTTCTTTAATGAAAGTATTTTTACAAAGATGTAAAATTTGACAATTCAGAGAAATTGAATATATTATTGACATTATTTTACTGCATTTGTTATCCGTCGTCACGTTCGCCAGGAGCAGTCATGGGCGCCGACTTGGGATGGAAACTGGACAACCGGTGTCTCGTCTATACCGTACGAGTGTCGTAGGTGGTAGTACAACACTCGTAGCGCCGCGTTATGCCTGTAGATATAGGCTGAGACCGCATAAGATGGGCATGCTGATAGCAAATGCATTACGGTCTCAGGTGCCCCACGACATGCCCTGCATCGGGTGTCAGGGACGTCTATACCCATCACGCGACTACGGTAGACAAGGGTGTTGAAGACACCATCCTGGCAGGCCATTATGAATCCCTCGGTCTCCGACTTTAGCTCACTCGACCTGAGGAAGGCAAAGGTCAAGCTTTTGGATGAGCCAAGGTCTTCGATGTTATGAAAGAAGACACCATGCATTGGCTTATCCATATGTAGCTGTAGCAGGACCTCTGTCTCCGCAGCTTTTATGTGAGCTTTTTGCTAAACGGGTCCCAACTCGGTGACAGAGTTTGGGTTAGCCCGTTCAGTGTCGAAAACGAGACCGAGTTCATCGACCGCACAGGTAGCTGCCTTAAAAAGGAATGCTCCAATCCCTGCTTTCTCATGGTCGCGGACCATGCAGAGAAGGGGATCTGAACTCCTGATGACTTTACAGGCCCCATCCAGAACCATTCTGTTATGCAGACACTCCAAACTCAAAAGTCCACGGCCTCCCCGTTGTCTGGGAAAGTATAACCGTGGAACGGACGATTTAGGATGCAAGCTCCTATTGAGATGCATCATTTTGCGAGTCTTAACGTCAAGTTGTCGCAGCTCTTCCTTAGTCCACTTCATCACTCCGAAAGAGTAAAGAAGGATCGGAACGGCAAGCATATTAGTTGCAGCAACTTTGTTCTTCCCCGACAGTTCTGATGACCAGATCTGTCGGAGTTTATGCTGATACTTGCCGCGGAGAGAGTTTTTAACTGCAAATACCTCTTGGGAGCGGCGTTGTTCCACCCCAAGGTAGGTATAAGTCTCTCCGGCTTCCAGATGATGTAGGATGCTTCCGTCTACGAGCTGGACATCCTCTCCGTATTCCTCGCATCGTCCTCTTTTGAGATGAACCGTGGCACATTTGTCGATCCCAAATTCCATACCGATAGCATGCGTATATTCTTCCACCACCCTAAGGGACTGATGTAGGTCCCTTTCTCCAGAGGCACACAATTTGAGGTCATCCATATAAAATAGATGGGTGACATTATGCCTCCGGTTGCTGGGGGTGCCGCAGTTGTACCTACGGGTATTCCTGAGTGCAACGGACAATGGCAATAGTGAGATGCAGAAGAGAAGAGGGCTAAGGGAGTCTCCCTGAAACACACCTCTTCTAATGATGACCTGCTCTGTTTGGACTATGTCTCTACCAGATCTTATGGTGAAGTGAGTCCTCCAGAGCGGCATCAGTTGTCCAATGCATCCCACTATTTGACCGGGTACCTCAAGGCATCTGAGCAAATGCATGATTAACTCTTGTGATGTTGTATCAAATGCCTTGCGGTAATCGATCCAGGCCATCAAAAGGTTACGCTTATACTGCACGGAGTCCTGCGTGATACATCTATCGATGAGCAGGTTCTCCTTGCACCCGGCGACCCCTTTCTTTGACCCTCTTTGCTCATTTATCCGTACATACACCGGATCAACTGCGGAGAGAATGCGCGTGTATAAAATGCGCGTAAACACCTTATAACATGCATTCAAGCATGTTATCGGATGAGCACGGTTCGCCCCTCGACAAACCACTCTGGAATCTGCTGCTCCCCATCTAGCCATGAGTTGAAAACTCTGGCCAGATGGCGGTGGGTTGTTGGAAACTTTTTCCACCAATAGTTATTCAACCCATCAGGGCCTGGAGCAGCGAAATTCTTAGAGCCTTTTAGGGCCCCTCGTACTTCTTCCGTGGTTATCGGAATGCGCAGATCATTGAGCTCAGGCTGCCGAAGCCTCCTGCAAAATGCTTCGAACTGCGCTAGGGCTGGAGTATCTACGTTGAGTGGTTGCGGATACTCATAGATATTCTTCCAGAATGTTTTCACCCGATCTGCAGCCGGCGGGTTATCGACAACACGTGGAGGCTCTTGGAATAAGCGAGAAGGTTTATCGCGGAACTTTATGTTTTCCGCGATACCTCTCGCCCGCCTCACTAGTGACTTCTTTGCAGCCACTAGCATTCGTATCCTATCAAGGCAGTGCTGTTTGATGGTGAACAGCACACCTTGATTTAATGTGTGGTGAGCTCGTCTCAATTTTGCGGCAATTCGCCGCACTGCGGGCGTGAAAGGCCTATTGGCCGCCACGAAGTCCACCACACACTGGATACGAGACGCGTGTTGTCTTGCCGACTTGATATTGGCTTCCATCTTGTGTACACGTCGTTCATGCCTCCCTACCAGAGCGGTGGTGTCCCTCCTCTCCGTTTGGGATAGAGCATGAGCGGCGTCGTACACGACAGAATTGATCTGCCAGATGTCAGCCTCTTCTGGAAGAACATCGCCAATCTCCGCATCCACCCGTGCCAGTTCTTGCGGCTTCAGGGGCTTCATATTGTGAAGCGCCCTGCGGATTCTGATATCCTCCATCAGTGGAACAATGCGATTCTCCTCCACAGCCAAACCGACACGTGGCATATCTGCCACCTCGATAGCTGGCTGAGAAGGAGCTCTAACGTAGCCTCGAGCCCGAAGATGGGATACATAATCCCTGAGATTTTGTTCGGAAAACGCTGCATGCTCTGGGTGTCTCTCACACCACAGAGCATGCATTCTCGCCATGTATTCTCTCCGGGCGGGCTCACTGCTCTCGTAGCAATGCAGAAGTCCGTCTCTTAATTCGTCCGTCCACTCAAAGCGTCCGTTGTTATCGCGGTCGTCATCGTTTGGCAAATCATCGTTGGCCCCACCACCTTGCCTATGACCCCTAATCCGAGGGGGTCGGTTGTGGGGGCCTCTTCCTCGATCGTTCGGAACCGAGTAGTAGAGTTTACTGGGGGGTTAACCCAGTAAACCCACGGCCGACACCGGAGGGAAAGTTGCTTTTTCCCTTCTGGATGCGCATGAGCTGCTGGTCCGATTTTGCATCCTTTGCTCGGGTAGGTGGTGTCGCTACTCACCAGGGCCACAGGTGTTGGTTGACCCCCCTGCCTATTTATTATTATTTTTTTTTTTCTCCTTAGGAGTGTTCCAGTCAGGCCCTGTCTCCGGTGCTCCGACCTATCCGGAGGGCGCGCTGGTGTCGTTAACCCCAACAACCACTCCCCACGTCCGTAGGGTGAGTGATTATTGGGTTCGAGAATCATGTGCCCTGAGCAGACGGAGCGAACCAAGAATAACGGACTTCTGCATTCGTGCTGCTAAGATTTCTGCCAAATTACGGCAAGCAGCTATTATCTTCAAATTGGAGAGCAGTGTGTCCATCATTCCACCAAGGACTCCTATGATCAGAACCACCATTTTGACAGAATGGTCCGGATACAACCTGCGGAGTTCAAAGAGAAGATCTCGATATTTAGTCCGTTTTTCCTCCTCTTTTCGAACGATATTAATTTCGCCTGGAGCGGAAAACTCCATGACGAATATCGTTCTACTTTGGAGGTCGAGGAGGACAACATCAGGCTTATTGGCTTGTATTTGCCTGAGGGTGGGGAATGAGTAGTTCCAATAGATTCGGCATCTCTCATTCTCCACCACGGACTCAATATCCCCCGGAGCATAAGGCAACACCGGTGTCTCGTCTATACCGTACGAGTGTCGTAGGTGGTAGTACAACACTCGTAGCGCCGCGTTATGCCTGTGGATATAGGCTGAGACCGCATAAGATGGGCATGCTGATAGCAAATGCATTACGGTCTCAGGTGCCCCACGACATGCCCTGCATCGGGTGTCAGGGACGTCTATACCCATCACGCGACTACGGTAGACAAGGGTGTTGAAGACACCATCCTGGCAGGCCATTATGAATCCCTCGGTCTCCGACTTTAGCTCACTCGACCTGAGGAAGGCAAAGGTCAAGCTTTTGGATAAGCCAAGGTCTTCGATGTTATGAAAGAAGACACCATGCATTGGCTTATCCATATGTAGCTGTAGCAGGACCTCTGTCTCCGCAGCTTTTATCTGAGCTTTTTGCTGAACGGGTCCCAACTCGGTGACAGAGTTTGGGTTAGCCCGTTCAGTGTCGAAAACGAGACCGAGTTCATCGGCCGCACGGGTAGCTGCCTTAAAAAGGAATGCTCCAATCCCTGCTTTCTCATGGTCGCGGACCATGCAGAGAAGGGGATCTGAACTCCTGATGACTTTACAGGCCCCATCCAGAACCATTCTGTTATGCAGACACTCCAAACTCAAAAGTCCACGGCCTCCCCGTTGTCTGGAAAAGTATAACCGTGGAACGGACGATTTAGGATGCAAGCTCCTATTGAGATGCATCATTTTGCGAGTCTTAACGTCAAGTTGTCGTAGCTCTTCCTTAGTCCACTTCATCACTCCGAAAGAGTAAAGAAGGATCGGAACGGCAAGCATATTAGTTGCAGCAACTTTGTTCTTCCCCGACAGTTCTGATGACCAGATCTGTCGGAGTTTATGCTGATACTTGCCGCGGAGAGAGTTTTTAACTGCAAATACCTCTTGGGAGCGGCGTTGTTCCACCCCAAGGTAGGTATAAGTCTCTCCGGCATCCAGATGATGTAGGATGCTTCCGTCTACAAGCTGGACATCCTCTCCGTATTCCTCGCATCGTCCTCTTTTGAGATGAACCGTGGCACATTTGTCGATCCCAAATTCCATACCGATAGCATGCGTATATTCTTCCACCACCCTAAGGGACTGATGTAGGTCCCTTTCTCCAGAGGCATACAATTTGAGGTCATCCATGTAAAATAGATGGGTGACATTATGCCTCCGGTTGCTGGGGGTGCCGCAGTTGTACCCACGGGTATTCCTGAGCGCAACGGACAATGGCAATAGTGAGATGCAGAAGAGAAGAGGGCTAAGGGAGTCTCCCTGAAACACACCTCTTCTAATGATGACCTGCTCTGTTTGGACTATGTCTCTACCAGATCTTATGGTGAAGCGAGTCCTCCAGAGCGGCATCAGTTGTCCAATGCATCCCACTATTTGACCGGGTACCTCAAGGCATCTGAGCAAATGCATGATTAACTCATGTGATGTTGTATCAAATGCCTTGCGGTAATCGATCCAGGCCATCGAAAGGTTACGCTTATACTGCACGGAGTCCTGCGTGATACATCTATCGATGAGCAGGTTCTCCTTGCACCCGGCGACCCCTTTCTTTGACCCTCTTTGCTCATTTATCCGTTCATACACCGGATCAACTGCGGAGAGAATGCGCGTGTATAAGATGCGCGTAAACACCTTATAACACGCATTCAAGCATGTTATCGGCCTGTTATTATTATTATTATTATTATTATTATTATTTTTTTCCTTAGGAGTGTACCAGTCAGGCCCTGTCTCCGGTGCTCCGACCCATCCGGAGGGCGCGCTGGTGTCGTTAACCCCAACAACCACTCCCCACGTCCGTAGGGTGAGTTATTATTGGGTCCGAGAATCATGTGCCCTGAGCAGACGGAGCGAACCAAGAATAACGGACTTCTGCATTCGTGCTGCTAAGATTTCTGCCATATTACGGCAAGCAGCTATTATCTTCAAATTGGAGAGCAGTGTGTCCATCATTCCACCAAGGACTCCTATGATCAGAACCACCATTTTGACAGAATGGTCCGGATACAACCTGCGGAGTTCAAAGAGAAGATCTCGATATTTAGTCCGTTTTTCCTCCTCTTTTCGAACGATATTCATTTCGCCTGGAGCGGAAAACTCCACGACGAATATCGTTTTACTTTGGTGGTCGAGGAGGACAACATCAGGCTTATTGGCTTGTATTTGCCTGAGGGTGGGGAATGAGTAGTTCCAATAGATTCGGCACCTCTCATTCTCCACCACGGACTCAATATCCCCTGGAACATAAGGCAACACCGGTGTCTCGTCTATACCGTATGAGTGTCGTAGATGGTATTACAACACTCGTAGAGCCGCGTTATGCCTGTGGATATAGGCTGAGACCGCATAACATGGGCATGCTGATAGCAGATGCATTACGGTCTCAGGTGCCCCACGACATGCCCTGCATCGGGTGTCAGGGACGTCTATACCCATCACGCGACTACGGTAGACAAGGGTGTTGAAGACACCATCCTGGCAAGCCATTATGAATCCCTCGGTCTCCGACTTTAGCTCACTCGACCTGAGGAAGGCAAAGGTCAAGCTTTTGGATAAGCCAATGTCTTCGATGTTGTCAAAGAAGACACCATGCATTGGCTTATCCATATGTAGCTGTAGCAGGACCTCTGTCTCCGCAGCTTTGATGTGAGCTTTTTGCTGAACGGGTCCCAACTCGGTGACAGAGTTTGGGTTAGCCCGTTCAGTGTCGAATACGAGACCGAGTTTATCGGCCGCACGGGTTGCTGCCTTAAAAAGAAATGCTCCAATCCCTGCTTTTTCATGGTCGCGGACCATGCAGAGAAGGGGATCTGAACTCCGGATGACTTTACAGGCCCCATCCAGAACCATTCTGTTATGCAGACACTCCAAACTCAAAAGTCCACGGCCTCCCCGTTGTCTGGAAATGTATAACCGTGGAACGGACGATTTAGGATGCAAGCTCCTATTGAGATGCATCATTTTGCGACTTTACAGGCCCCATCCAGAACCATTCTGTTATGCAGACACTCCAAACTCA
Organism: Chrysolina oricalcia; assembly: GCA_944452925.2. Lineage (NCBI taxonomy): Eukaryota > Metazoa > Arthropoda > Insecta > Coleoptera > Chrysomelidae > Chrysolina > Chrysolina oricalcia. The sequence continues at coordinate 19,918,479 of OX101812.2, forward strand.
AAAGTCTACGGCCTCCCCGTTGTCTGGAAATGTATAACCGTGGAACGGACGATTTAGGATGCAAGCTCCTATTGAGATGCATCATTTTGCGAGTTTTAACGTCGAGTTGTCGCAGCTCTTCCTTAGTCCACTTCATTACTCCGAAAGAGTAAAGAAGGATCGGAACGGCAAGCATATTGGTTGCAGCAACTTTGTTCTTCCCCGACAGTTCTGATGACCAGATCTGTCGGAGTTTGTGCTGATACTTGCCGCGGAGAGAGTTCTTAACTGTGAATACCTCTTGGGAGTGGCGTTGCTCCACCCCTAGGTAAGTATACGTCTCTCCGGCATCCAGATGATGTAGGATGCTTCCGTCTACGAGCTGGACATCCTCTCCGTATTCCTCGCATCGTCCTCTTTTAAGATGAACCGTGGCACATTTGTCGATCCCAAATTCCATTCCGATAGCATGCGTGTACTCTTCCACCACCCTAAGGGACTGATGTAGGTCCCTTTCTCCAGAGGCATATAATTTTAGGTCATCCATGTAGAACAAATGGGTGACTTTATGCCTCCGGTTGCTGGGGGTGCAATGGCAATAGTGAGATGCAGAAGAGAAGAGGGCTGAGGGAGTCTCCCTGAAACACGCCTCTTCTAATGATGACCTGCTCTGTTTGGACTGTGTCTCTACCAGATCTTATGGTGAAGCGAGTCCTCCAGAGTGGCATCAGTTGTCCAATACATCCCACTATTTGATCGGGTACCTCAAGACATCTGAGCAAATGCATGATTAACTCATGCGATGTTGTATCAAATGCCTTGCGGTAATCGATCCAGGCCATCGAAAGGTTACGCTTATACTGCACGGAGTCCTGCGTGATACATCTATCGATGAGCAGGTTCTCCTTGCAGTCGGCGACCCCTTTCTTTGACCCTCTTTGCTCATATATCCGTTCGTACACCGGATCAACTGCGGAGAGAATGCGCGTGTATAAGATGCGTGTAAACAACTTATAACACGCATTCAAGCATGCTATCGGCCTGTAATTCTTTGGATCACGGATCGCCCCTCGACAAACCACTCCGGAACCTGCTGCTCCCCATCTAGCCATGAGTTAAAAACTCTAGCCAGATGGCGGTGGGTTGTTGGAAACTTTTTCCACCAATAGTTATTCAACCCATCAGGGCCTGGAGCAGCGAAATTCTTAGAACCTTTTATTATTATGCATTACGGTCTCAGGTGCCCCACGACATGCCCTTTATTATTATTATTATAATTAATAATATTATTATTTTTTTTTTTTTTTTTCTCCTAGGAGTGTACCAGTCAGGCCCTGTCTCCGGTGCTCCGACCCATCCGGAGGGCGCGCTGGTGTCGTTAACCCCAATAAACACTCCCTACGTCCGTAGGGTGAGTGATTATTGGGTCCGAGAATCGTGTGCCCTGAGTAGACGGAGCGAACCAAGTATAACGGCCTTCTGCATTCTTGCTGCTAAGATTTCTGCCATATTTCGGCAAGCTGGTATTATCTTCAAGTTAGAGAGCAGTGTGTCCATCATTCCACCAAGGACTCCTATAATCAGAACCACCATTTTGACAGAATGGTCCGGATATAACCTGCGGAGTTCAAAGAGAAGATCTCGATATTTAGTCCGTTTTTCCTCCTCTTTACGAACGATATTCATTATTATTATTATTATTATTATTATTATTATTATTATTATTATTATTATTATTATTATTATTATTATTATTATTATTATTACTATTATTATTATTATTATTATTATTATTATTATTATTATTATTATTATTATTATTATTATTATTATTATTATTATTATTATTATTATTATTATTATTATTATTATTATTATTATTATTATTATTATTATTATTATTATTATTATTATTATTATTATTATTATTATTATTATTATTATTATTATTATTATTATTATTATTATTATTATTATTATTATTATTATTATTATTATTATTATTATTATTATTATTATTATTATTATTATTTGTTTTTTCCTTCAAGAGTGTACCAGTCAGGTCCTGTCTCCGGTGCTCCGACCCATCCGGAGGACGCGCTGGTGTCGTTTACCTCAATAACCACTCCCTACGTCCGTAGGGTGAGTGATTATTGGGTCCGAGAGTCATGTGTTCTGAGCAGACGAAGTGAACCAAGGATGACGGCCTTCTGCATTCGAGCGGCTAGGATTTGTGCCATATTACGGCAGGCCGGTATCAACTTCAAATTAGAGAGCAGTGTGTCCATCATTCCACCAAGGACTCCTATAATCAGAACCACCATTTTGACAGAATGGTCCGGATACAACCTGCGGAGTTCAAAGAGAAGATCTCGATATTTAGTCCGTTTTTCCTCCTCTTTCCGAACGATATTCATCTCGCCTGGAGCGGAAAACTCCACGACGAATATCGTTTTACTTTGACGGTCGAGGAGGACAACATCAGGCTTATTGGCTTGTATTTGCCTGAGGGTGGGGAATGAGTAGTTCCAATAGATTCGGCACCTCTCATTCTCCACCACGGACTCAATATCCCCCGGAACATAAGGCAACACCGGTGTCTCGTCTATACCGTACGAGTGTCTTAGATGGTAGTACAACACTCGTAGTGCCGCGTTATGCCTGTGGATATAGGCTGAGACCGCATAGGCTGGACATGCTGATAGCAAATGCATTACGGTCTCAGGTGCCCCACGACATGCCCTGCATCGGGTGTCAGGGACGTCTATACCCATCACGCGACTACGGTAGACGAGGGTGTTGAAGACACCATCCTGGCAGGCCATTATGAATCACTCGGTCTCCGACTTTAGCTCACTCGAACTGAGGAAGGCAAAGGTCAAGCTTTTGGATAAGCCAAGGTCTTCGATGTTGTTGAAGAAAACACCATGCATTGGCTTATCCATATGCAGCTGTAGGAGGACCTCTGTCTCCGCAGCTTTAATGTGAGCTTTTAGCTGAACGGGTCCCAACTCGGTGACAGAGTTTGGGTTAGCCCGTTCAGTGTCGAATACGAGACCAAGTTCATCGGCTGCACGGGTTGCTGCCTTAAAGAGAAATGCTCCAATCCCTGCGTTTTCATGGTCGCGGACCATGCAGAGAAGGGGATCTGAACTCCTGATGACTTTACAGGCCCCATCCAGAACCATTCTGTTATGCAGACACTCCAAACTCAAAAGTCCACGGCCTCCCCGTTGTCTGGGACAGTATAACCGTGGAACGGACGATTTAGGATGCAAGCTCCTATTGAGATGCATCATTTTGCGAGTTTTTACGTCGAGTTGTCGCAGCTCTTCCTGAGTCCACTTCATCACTCCGAAGGAGTAGAGAAGGATCGGAACGGCAAGCATATTAGTTGCAGCAACTTTGTTCTTCCCCGACAGTTCTGATGACCAGATCTGTCGGAGTTTATGCTGATACTTGCCGCGGAGAGAGTTCTTAACTGTGATTACCTCTTGGGAGCGGCGTTGCGCCACCCCTAGGTAAGAATAAGTCTCTCCGGCATCCAGATGATGTAGGATGCTTCCGTCTACGAGCTGGACATCCTCTCCGTATTCCTCGCATCGCCCTCTTTTGAGATGAACCGTGGCACATTTGTCGATCCCAAATTCCATTCCGATAGCATGCGTATATTCTTCCACCACCCTAAGGGACTGATGTAGGTCCCTTTCTCCAGAGGCATATAATTTTAGGTCATCCATGTAAGACAGGTGGGTGACTGTATGCCTCCGGTTACTGGGGGTGCCGCAGCTGTACCCACGGGTATTCCTGAGTGCAACGGACAATGGCAATATTATTATTATTATTATTATTATTATTATTATTATTATTATTATTATTATTATTATTATTATTATTATTATTATTATTATTATTATTATTATTATTATTATTATTATTATTATTATTATTATTATTATTATTATTATTATTATTATTATTATTATTATTATTATTATTATTATCCTTAGGAGTGTACCAGTCAGGCCCTGTCTCCGGTGCTCCGACCCATCCGGAGGGCGCGCTGGTGTCGTTAACCCCAATAACCACTCCCTACGTCCGTAGGGTGAGTAATTATTGGGTCCGAGAATCGTGTGCCCTGAGTAGACGGAGCGAACCAAGTATAACGGCCTTCTGCATTCTTGCTGCTAAGATTTCTGCCATATTACGGCAAGCGGGTATTATTTTCAAATTAGAGGGCAGTGTGTCCATCATTCCACCAAGGACTCCTATAATCAGAACCACCATTTTGACAGAATGGTCCGGATATAACCTGCGGAGTTCAAAGAGAAGATCTCGATATTTAGTCCGTTTTTCCTCCTCTTTTCGAACGATATTCATTTCGCCTGGAGCGGAAAACTCCATGACGAATATCGTACTTCCCTTGCGACCTATCCATCACTCAGGAAAGTTAGTATCGAGGAAGTCTCTAGCCATGCGATCGAAATGCGGAGGTGCCCCATCCTGCTGAAATATGACTTCACGATTTTCAAACTCTTCCTGATTGTTCAATACAATTTGCCTCATTCGAGGTTCAATTTCAGTTTCTAAAAGATTTCTGTATAGAACTCCTGTAAGATTGCCTCTGATGAAAATCGGCCCAACAACGCGATTGCCTAAAATCCCCGCACAAACATTCACATTTTCAAGAAACTGGGTATGTCCCTCTCTGAAAATATGCGGATTAGTATCGCTCCAGTATCGTACATTCTGTTTATTGACTTTTCCAATAAGAAGAAACGTGCATTCGTCTGAGAAACATACACGTTTTAGGAAGCCCCGTTCTCCTTCAATTGTTCTTGTTAACCACTCACAAAATTCAATCCTCTGGTCTGGATCATCCTCCGTGAGAGCATGCAGGATTTTCATTTTGTAAGGATGAAACTTTTTGTTTTAGGACTCTTTGGACACTTTTTGAACTTACTCCACAGGATTCAGCAACTGCAGATGTCGACTGAGTCGGATTGATTACCATTTCAGCAAAAATTTCTACCTTTTTTTCTTCTGAAAGTGGCGGTCTTCCTAATCTTGGAGCATCTATCAGCGTACCAGTTGCTTGGAGCGTATTTAAAAGTTTGCGCAAATATATCCTCGAAATAGGATTCTCGGGAAATCTATCATTAAACATACGGACTGCTAGATGTTCTTCCAGCTTCTCCAAATATCAAAACTGCTTCAAATTTATCGTCTAAACTACGAGCCATGATCACACTTTTCATAAATTGATTGAGGTGGTCAACGGACTATTTGACAGTTACAGTTAATTTGACAGTAAACAACACGTTACCGCGACGATTATCTCCAATGCAAACTTGATTGAAAGCAACAATAGTGTTTTTGGTTGGGTTTGAAATGAACAAAATTTCACCTTCCAAACGTTAATATTCCGAAAAGAATTAAATTTAGAAGTGAAAAGTATGAGGAAACTGTTGAGAATTATGAGCAAATTTCGAAAATGGAATAATATATGGGGTGTTCTATTTAAAAAAATATTGAAGATGGCGCTCAGCCGCCATTTTAAAACTTGTTTTCATGAAAAAGTAGGTTTTTATCTCCCATTGAAGCCTTCCAAATTTCGTTGCGATATACCAGGTGGTTCAAAAATTAGTAGGGGTGAACGGACTTTAGACGGGCATTCTATATTAACTGTTTCTCAGTACTTGTTTTCGAGGCAATTTGGTTGGTGCGAGTTACCGGATTTACCTTTCGGGTTTCCCTCAACACTGAGACCAGCTGAGGTCTATTAATTGTATTGCTCTGTCTTCAGTGATTCCTAGTTAAATGGGTCTGTATTTTTCACCAGGTTTAGGAGTATAATTACTAGATGTTTCAGATTGATCTGTCCGAATGTTCTGTTCCGCCTGTTTTGCAGCGCGTCGCATTCGAAGATAATGTGAAAGGCTGTTTCCTCCACGTCACCACAGAGTCTACACTCTACTGTTTCTCTATTTATTCCCATGGTGTGAAGGGTTTTCTAAGGCAGCAGTGTCCGGTGCGTATCTCAGATCTGCTGAGGTGGAGGATGTCCGCCGTCAATGTTTTGCTTGGGTGCCTCACCATGGCTGTGCTGTGTCGATGTCCTTTGACTTGGTCTCAATTTGTTTGGTGTTTTGATTTATTCCACTAATTGATTGGGTTTCCGCATCGGATTTTGATAATTCCAAACGCTGGTTCTGGGCCTGTGAATGGTGAATCTGATGTTTGTTTCGGCAAGTATAACCTTGTTGTTTTTTAACAGAAAGTTCATTTAGGCTCTAAAGGCATTTCTTCCAAACTTGCTTTGACTCTATGTTGAATTCAGAGCTTCGATTGCGCTCTGGCTGTCAGATAGAATGAAGATGTGTTTTCTTTTATACCCAATTGTCTAGATTCATCTGTATGCAGATTGGAATGATGTGGTGTTGTTGCCTAGTGGAACTATTACGTTCCTCTTTGGCCTCAACCTATATATTCATGTTTCTGTTTCCACATCTGTTTTTGAACCATCTGTATACCAGATTATGTATCCAGATGATAGTGATTCTACTCGCGAGTCCCATTAATTCCACTTGAGCTGCGTTCTGAATGGTCTTTGTACGAGTGTTGGGGTAGTATGTAGTTTGATATCATTTCCAGTTCGATAATGTTGACTTCATGAGTGATTTTGGTGTGCCCAGTTTGTGGTTTTGTTCTCCAATTACCTGTTTGTTTAATTCTGTATGCACTCGAACTCAATATTTTCATGGCAACATATTCACTTTGAATATACCGCCAATGTATCCAAATCGTATTGTTATATCGCTGAAGATTTTTTGAGGCCAATATTGCTTGAATAATATTTAACCAATTTTTTTAAATATCCAAGTAATATTGGACCAGTATCGCGAAATGTTCACATTTTATTTTTTGCCCAAGAAGTATTGGATCAATATCGTGAAATATTCATACTTTTTTTTCTGTACAATATCACGATTGAATTTTATAATGTTGTACCAATTCGTGCTTCTATAGGGTAATAGCAAAGTCAAATCAGGCTTTCTTAACTCATAATTAGAACAAAAAATATTAGGTTCTCATTTTGAATTAGAAAGTGAGTACCAACTTATGTCACACCCTGTATAGTTATAAGACTAATTACATTTGAGATATAACAGAATAATTATTTTCAAGGTTGTGATCCAATTGCAAGTTGAAAATTTTCTAATGCACAGCAAACGTGAATCACCCTGTATAAAAACAATTTATTCAACAAATGTTTTATCCATTCCATCTAAGACAGACTTGTTGAATTTGACAGTAGACACGAGAAAAATAATTGTGACATAATTGGACTGAAGTGGTATATTGTGGTGGATGCGGATTCAACTCACCATTAGGTCGTTATTCAACATTAACTGAAATCAAACGTAATGTAGTTATTACCCCTCATGCGGTGTGTAGAGACATTGTTTTTATGACAAAGTATCACCATCCTGCTGAAGGGAAAGCACAGGGACGTCCCTAGTAGATGGGATCATTCATCCACAAATTGAACGGTTACTTGGGTGAATATGGTATATTACATTTTGAAGAGTTGTAAATAAATAACTAGAAAAACGCGTAATTTTCCTTAATATTCGTGACACCCACTAATTATATACTTCTATAACTCATAATATTTGTAACAAATGGAAAACATTTTTATCGTCAGAGTTAAAAAAAATTTGTTTTTGGAGGTTGTTTCTGCATATCGAAAAAATTCATTGCGAATGACAAAAAAAAATCTTATTTAGAAAAGTTGATTAAAATTTAGTTTTAGGCCCAATTGCAAAATTTCGAACATCTATCTGAAATTATTATAAATGGCATTTTGTTCATCAACGTCGTTTGTTGATTGAATACGATGTTTCTTTGGTCTTACATGACTTCTAGGAACCATTGTAGAGTTAATCAATCAATGAAGTAGAACTCTTCAGTTTTTTTTGCCATATGCTAGTGCAAAATATAGAAAAAACTTTTTTTCATTATGACTCTTGCTGATTTAATGGTTAATATCTGACAACTTCGTTAAATTTTTTTATTGTATTTTGAATTTACACAATAGATCAATTTTCTCGACGGAAATCGAGTTTTATGGAAAAAGAAGAAAAATAATATGTATTCAGCAGTACAACAGTGAAACTCTGGATAATTAAATTGAAAATATTCTCTGTTTTGTGAAGAAAACAGAGTTCTTTGGGAGATCGTTTAGTAACGAAAAGTCGTTGCCAACCGATGATGAACCCTTTACTCCCATATACACCTACTACGTAGCCTTATTAAGGCAAGTACCTGTCAGAAAACAACTACTCCCTTGGCTAAGACCACGACGGGTATTGAATTAAATCTAACAGATACTTGTGCAACGTTCCTCAAAGTATCAGAGGACGCAACTGACTTGTAGTTGCAAGTGCTGTCTGTGACCAACCAGCAGAATTATGTTTCCATTTCGACAGGATGACAAGCTGCAGACTAGTTTCGAGGTTGTTGCCTTTCATCAGTGCAAGGGTAGGTCAACACAGACAGCACTGAAGCCATCTGTTCCCCGACCAGATCATAACACACTCTTGCCATCCTCGGCTAGAAAAACGAAATTAGAAATTTGCACTTGAGAGCGGAGCTCCCATAGGTTCCGCCCACCAGCGCTCACCAGAGGCTTTGCTCCGGCATTGGCCGGAGTAAATGTCCAGCTTTTCTATTAAAGAACGCGAGCCGACTCGAGACTTCAAGATAAGCTATAGCGAAAGCCGCAAGGCATAAGCTATATCCACTCATAGGACGTAGGAGCAACATGGCACTCGAGTTGAAACTACGCCTCTTCTGGACAATTCTTCTGCCTATCATATTGTACGCATCCACTGCTTGGGGGCAGTGCGCGGACAGTTATAGGCAGAGGATACAGGCCTTCTTCAATGCCTGCCTGAGGATAGCAACAGACGCAGCACGATACATGCCCAACAGGTTCATATATCGAAACTTAGACATCCATCCTGACTATATGGACAGACTGATTAGACAACATGTGGGGACTACTCTGGACAGAGTAGAGACCCATACGAACCCGCTGCTCACGGAGCTCCACGAGAACAGACCTGAGCAAGACGACAGAGACAGAGACAAATACAGACGTCCAGTAAACTAAGGAGACAACGACACCCCTGAAGAAGTACGGCGGAAGCGAGACCCTCATGCTTTTATGTTTCAGATACCAAGAAGAACCGACCAAGAAGTAATTTTTCAATTTCAGTTAAATCAATACACAGCACTCGGCCCTCAGCCGAGAGTTTTTTTTTTCATGCTTTCAGCCAGTTTCAATGGGGCACCATGCACATAAAGTAAAGTCATTGTTTTAAAAGTCAACTAATGTCAGATATAAGGGAGCTTCAAGACGAGAATGGGCTGGTCACTCCATATCAAACGGTCAGATTTCATTCTGCTGATCTCCAATCATCAGGATGAGGAACCGCTTCAACGAGCGGGGGTGGTGGATAGGGGGGGTGAGCTTTCGAGTACGTACGAGTGCTGGGGCGTTCATCCTTCCGAGCCTCAACCTTAGGGGGTGCATGGTGTGTGGTGTCGAGACTTCAGTCGTCTGGGTGCCACGACAGCCCGGACATTTTCTGCTAATGACGATTACAATTCACGGTTATTTTCAAAGATGGTTTTCAAAAATATTTTTGGCCAGGGTGCGGTTTTCCTAGAAATCTACAGCCTGGTATGAGACGCAGTTGATAACACCAACAACATTAAAAAAGAATTTGTACTGTTCCTGACTGATCCAGTAAGAAGAGTTCCGGAGTTGCTGGATTTGCGACGATGCTGTGCTCGGAGCGTAGCCAGCTGGATGAGGTGGATACCTCCGATTTCCGTACCTCCGTGCACACGCATTTTGTTGTCACTCCTGTAAACAAATGCGTGCAATTGGATACGGAAATCGGAGGACAATTGCCTCATCCGGCTAGCTCAATCATCTCCAAGTGCAGCACCGTCGCAAATATCCAGCAACTCCGGATCTCTTCTTTCAGGATCAGTCAGGAACAGTACGATTTCTTTCTTAATGTCGTTGGTGTTAACCAACGACGTTCCATCTATCTAAGCTGCAAATAAATTTTTAGTAACGAACAGTCCTTACCGACCGATGATGAACCCTTTACTACGTAGGCTTATTATAAGTACCTGTCAGAAAACAACTACTCCCCTGGCTAAGACCACGACGGGTATTGTATTAAATTTAACAGATACTTGTGCAACGTTCCTCAAAGCATCAGAGGACGCATTTGCAAGTGCTCTCTGTGACCAACTAGCAGAATTATGTTTTGATTTGGACAGGGTGACCACCTGCAGACTAGTTTCGAGGTTGTTCCCTTTCATCAGTGCACGGGTAGGTCAACACAGACAGCACTGGAGCCATCTGTTCCCTGTCCAAATCATTACACACTCCGCTGGTTTGGTCAACTCTGGTACACGTGGTGAGGTGGTTTCTGGGCCGCTTCACCTAGCGAGCAGAGGGAGAACACTCCAAATCTCCGGGTTAAGAGATTTAATCGAAGAAAACAGAGTTCTCTGGGAGATCGTTTAGTAACGAACAGTCGTTACCGACCGATGATGAACCCTTTATATTTAATTCAATACCCGTCGTGGTCTTAGCCAGGGGAGTAGAGTAGTTTTTTTCTGACTGGTACTTGCCATAATAAGCCTACGTAGTAGGCGTGTATGGGAGTATAGGAACGAGAAGAGCAGTGAATGAGAACGAATAGAAGCAAAATAAAAAACTGCTGGGTGGTAAATTTGAACACTAATAATTAGTAAATCAAAATCATTCTTCAGTTGGAACCTCAATTTCAATTGTACCCAATCTTTACAATTTCACTATTTATTGTTTGACACACATCACGACACCTTATCAATTTTGACACTTAAATATCTAACAATTCAAGCGTGAAATAGCTATTAGTGTATTTATTGTATTTGGGCCAATTTATGCAACAAATCATTATCATAGTCACAATTACTTTCACAGTCCTAGTCTTAGTCGTTGTATTAAGAAATTTTTATATCTATGCATCACAGTCATTAGCTTGAAAATAATAAATTGTCAGGTGACAGCACTGCAATTACTGCCTTTTTATCCCATAGGGTGACATTTTTCAATCATTTCAATCAGAGTGCCCTCTTTCTGGCTGATTTTTTTTCCGAAACACATAAACAATAACATATAACAAGAATCGCAAGTAAAAACAAATCATTATTTATGTCATTCGTCAAATACGTACCAAATCCGAGATCGAAACCCAGGTCTTCAGTTCATTGTATGCAGCGAAGCTAACCTCAGCACCACCACAGTAGTTACTTGGAGTGCTTTGCATTTATTGTCTGCACCTTCCATCATGTTGGAATAGGTTCGCTTTCAATAAAACCTGTGGAGATCGAGCTTTTTTCCATCACTCATTTTCGATCTAGAGCGAAAAAGCTGTCAAAAAATGACATTTCAGGGAAAACATCAACTTTGCGTTTAGATCTGAAACCGTCAAAGTCTACTTTGTTAAGCGGTTGCAGGATAAATTCTTTGTTTATTTCAAGGCCAATTTGACTTTACTTTTAAAAAACATAGTAAAAACAGAGAAATTTCGTAATAAAGTGGTTTGTTTGAATTGTATTTGAATTTTGTATTTTAGAATTAATAAAGATTAACCGAATATGAAATGGTTATTCGTACTAAGAATAACCTAGGATCTTAGTCTAACAGAAACATATTCCAAAGCCATTCAAATATTGTCGTCTACGGCACTGTACAGATTGAGTTTCGTAAAGCCCTATAAATTAGAGCACGATGTGATAGACCACTACAATAATTTAAGCGTCCTGCCATTTATACAGGCTCGTAATCAAATATACATCGATTATGGAGACTCATTTGGTGAATCATCGGGAGAGGGGTAGTCAATGAAATGGTCATTGATATATGACTGCGTTTTGTTACATACACAGTGACGATGTGAAATAAATTGTATCTGGGAAAAATTATTTGAATGTTCTATGAAAATTAAAAATGATATTCGCTGTACCGAATGGTCTCAATCAGCTTGGTGTTTCAGTAGATGAAAGATAATCCAAAAGAAAGCTATTCCATGTTTTGACTCGGCAACAGCATCTGATGTTTATATATGACCTTGAAAAAAATCAAACAGTCTACCAAAATTTAATTGACATTTTTTGCATTTGGCAACGGATGTCATTGCAAAATGGTGTCTACGGTGCTCAATTTCCAGGTAACGCTTGGAACTAGTTGGTGTTACCGCGGCGGATCGAGAATTTTTTCCAAATATACAGTGTCCGCCAAAATCTTGGAACCATATGAAAAATTTTTTTATGGATAGTTCATAAAAGTTGGTGTATTCAATTAGACTCAATACTCACATATAGGATATTATCAATGGCGTGCGGCCATAAGCTTACTACATAGTAAAGTGACATTAAGATGCAAAATATTGAATAAACTTATTGAAAAAAGTCATTTGCAATTGAATGATATTTCTAGTCATTCAGTTTAGTCTATATCAATAATTAGATACCGACTTAAATTTTTTTAGGCTTTATTTCATCATCTGTCCAATTCTGTTTTTTTTTGCTCATCTTCTAGATCTTGACTGATGATTTATGCTATTCAAGTAATCAATTGAGTAATCAATTTGTAACAACAATAGTTCAATCACTTAGAGAGAATGAATGATATAACTTGTCAAGAAGATCCAACTTCTGTATATGCGACAACTCCTACTCGGTACCTACACTGGGCGATAATGAATATGGATTGTTCGGAATACCACATTTTCTTTCCCACCGAAACAAGATGCTATGTGGGGTACCTAACTGGCGGTCTTCTATTTCTGGAAGGATTCCGTCTTAATACTGATCTATCTTCCGACTCTGGCTGTTGACGATTCAATTCTTCACATTGGGACGAACTTGATGATTGTCCAGAAGTTTCAGACGAATTCGCCGATGGTTGCAAATTACAACAGTTATTTTTGGGGGGAGGAATTTTAGCACGAATATTTTGTAATGGTATTTCCTTATTTGTTTGTTGTGAGGTAGCGATGATTTCTTCTGTAAAAGAGTTTGGTTAAAACCCTGTTGAGGTTGATAGCATGGCAGAAAACATGTGATTTGATGAACTGGGTAGAACATAATTTTTTTCTGTTTCAGAATTTTTCCGGGTTTAGATTTTTTTCTGAAATGTTGTCTTCTTAGTATTTTTGTCGTAGTTTATCTTTTGTTTCTGTATTTCTTTGTCCATATTGCTCAAAATATCTGGTTTCATTAAATCAAACGGAGAACGCAGTGGATGTCCAAAAATAATATGTCCAAAAATAGTATCCAGTAGATCTCCGAGGAGTATTGCGGTACGAAAATAAAAAACTAAAAAGTCATTCGTCTTGAGTCATCTCCGAATCACTAGCTAATATTCGGTATTTGAAAGTTTTTACTGCTCGTTCAGCTAATCCGTTCTTCTGTGGATGATAAGGTGTTGATCATATGTGAATAATCCCATTTGTTTTACAAAACATGTTTATTTTTACCACAATCTCAACCAGGATCTAAGATTTTTTATTCAATCATTTTCTTTGTGTTAACTTGTTTATTGCATTTTTGGTTTCCATAATTCGTTTGTCTGTTTTTGTTTTCCAAAGGACTCCGTAAACACCGTATGGAATTTGACTCCCGGTGGATTTTTTTGAATTTTTGGTATGATGTAGAACATGTAATTCTCAACCAATGTTACCATTGCGCCAACCTAAAAAATGAATAGTTTTGCTGCTAGGGGGCGTTGAAATCACCCCTTGCGCAGATTGGACTATTTATTTTTGAACCCGGTAACAATATTTTCACTTGTTTCATTGTTGTCAATGTTGCACATTATTGTGCTGTTTTATAAAAAAAAATTCTAACCTCCTCCCCTTTTTCCCCCAACTCCAATTACGAAACACAAAAAAAATATTTCTCGAGTTCCTTTAAATTAATTGTCGAATGTTCGAATATGCCTAAATAAGGGAAATAGCAATTTTTTATGATTATCCCCCCACCCCCCAAATGACACAAAACGAAAAAATGTCGGTGGATTTTTCTAAATTTTTGATATCATGCAGTTCAAGTTATTTTGAATAGAACTAAATTGAATGACAAACCCCAAAAAATGAATAGTTTTTATGCTAGGGGGCGTTGAAATCATATCTTACTCAGAATAGACTATTCAATATTATAGGCGGAAATAACAGCTCTACGTATTTTAGTTTAGTTTATGCTGATCAATTGTGTAATTTTTTATAAATTGAAAATCTAAAACCTCCTCCTTACCCCCTACCACTATTTTAAAACATTTATTCCCGACTACTTGTAAATGCTATATAAAATTAAATGTTTTAATCAGCTGAAATTGGAGAAATCGTACAGTTGTATAATTCCACCTTTCCCTCCCTTCAGAAAAATATTGGTAGAGTTTGCTGACTTCTTAGTAGGGCGTAGTTCATGATTTTTAAATATAAATTAATTGGGCAAATATCTTGAAAATAAATAAATAATTAGACATCAACAATTTGAATTTGAGGTGGTGATTGAATTAATTTTTTTCGTGTTTTGGTTTGGTTTGGTTGGGGGTAAGGGGGAGGTTTTAGATTTTCAATTTATAAAAATTTGCACAATTGTTCGGCATAAAATAAAACAAAAATATGTATAGAGATATTGTTTCCGCCTATAATAAAGAATAGTCTATTCTAAGCAAGGTATGATTTCGACGCCCCCTAGCATCGAAACTACTCATTTTTGGGATTTGTTATCTGATTTATTTCTATTCAAAATAACTTGAAGTGCATCATATCAAAAATTCAGAAAAATTCACCAAAATTTTTTCGTTTTGTGTCATTTGGGGGGTGGGGGATAATCATAAAAAACTGTTATTTCCCTTATTTAGGCATATTTGAACATTGGACGATACATTTGAAGGCACTCGAGAAATATTTTTTTTGCGTTTCATAATAGGGGTTTGGGGAAAAAAGGGAGTGGGTAAGATTTTTTTTATAAAATAGCACAATATTGTGCAACATTAGCACCAATGAAACAAGTGAAAATATTGTAACAGGGTTCAAAAATAAATAGTCTAATCTGCGCAAGGGATGATTTCAACGCCCCCTAGCAGCAAAATTGTTAATTTTTTTAGGTTGGCACAATGGTAACATTGGTTGAGAATTACATGGACTACATCATACCAAAAATTCAAAAAAATCCCCTTGGACCCAAATTCCATAAGTAGTTTGCGGAGTCCTTTACTTGTATGTTGGTGAGACTGTTCTGTTGATAACAAGGCTAAAAGTTGTGACTGATACGTTGCTTGTTCTATAATTAGTGCAGAAGCTTAAATATCTTTCAAAGTAGCAGAGCTATGTGGATGAAGTCTTATCATTTCCTGTTGCCAAGAGGAATTTCTAATACCTGTAACAAATTAATCGCGAAGTCTTTCTTTTAAACTCGCTCCGAAATCGCAGTTTCCTGCAAGCCCGCGTATGGCGTTAGTATATTGTATTAACTGTTTCGTTTTCCTTACGATATCGCATTGCAGAGGTTACCCTCTCTGACAAAATATATGTTTTCTTTCCATAATATCTATCAAGTACCTCAACTATTTCATTAAACGTGTGCACTGTCCGTAGGTTTGAAGTGATCTACTAATATTCTAAAAGCATCAGGACCTATCTTGCTGAACAATAAATTTCGCTTTTTATTTAATGTTGCATCGTCTTTAGTATGTAAATCGTGTAACTGTAGTCCCATTTTAAACCTCTGAATGTAATATTCCCAGAGTTCCCGTTCCGGACAAAATCTCCCAAATTGAAAATACCTCAAATAACTACTTGAATCTGTGTTGAGAGTGGTTGTAGTCGTTGGTTCTAGTGTACCATTCATGATAATCAGGTAAATAAAAAACAACTTTTCGAAATAAAACCTTTTTCCTGACGAATGCTCTTGTTTCTCCTCCCCTTCTTAGGACGTGAGAGTGTCGATTATCTTCAGGCTGATCTAAAACGTAGTTTGTTTCTCTTTTACCTTACTTCTTCACCTCGTCGCCAAAATGTATCAAAACTAAATATTTGTTACACGAAAAGTTTATTAAACAGAATGAATGATATAACTTGTCAAGGATATCCAACTTCTGTCAGTACTTGCACTGGGCGATGAATGGATATGGATTGTTCAGAATACCACAAGGATGAATGAAGATCAACCGAAACAGTAAGAAGTTCTGGAGGGCTTTCGAATATTATCCATGCTACGCACCAGTTGGATGCGTTGAAGTTGTCGTTCTGAGCCTCTATTAATCCAAGGATTTTTTTCCTAAGATTATCCCATGCTACCAGGTAATTACCAAACCGGAATTACGTTGGGAGGCATTGCTTCCTCCTCAATGACCCTCTGTTGCGCACCTTCCCACTGTTTGATGACCCCACTGGTCCCTTTCAACAACTGCAGGGTGGCGTTGTCAGCGTACATCAGGGCCAACCAGCTAGGTCAATCGTGTGAGCTGAAAGTGTGGCATTGTGGTAGTTCTTTTCCCCAACCAATCGATTTTAAACGGCTTCTATTTGTTCCCTTGTCAGTATATACTCTGGATAATTTGTCGTCAGAATGCCCACTTTCCCCCTTCTGGTAACTGGACTGAAGGTTGTTTGGCGAGAACTGAGGCACTGCTTTCTCTATCTGCCGCTTTCTGTCGTTTTTTTAATTGACCATCAGTAATTTTTTTCCTCTGAATGGACCGTTTTCAGTGTTTTGTCAGAAGAAACATGGTCACCTGCGGCAAAGCCCCGCATATCGCAGGAATGCAATTCAAACCGAGGATTGCCTGTTGCACCAGAGTTCGCATATTAGCAACTAGTTACCCACTAGCCATGCAGTATTTGACTTATGCTGTAGGCTAATCAATAGAGGACTTTTTCGTAGCAAACATACTAGTAGCAAATCACCATGAAAGACCAGTCCGTAGTTATATTGTTTTTTAAATGTTTTGCTTATAGAATGAAAACTAGTACAGCAATCTGGTTGCTCCAGGAGATGAGGAGTAGCGTATTATCACGTAACCCGTTCATTAGAACAATTCCCCTCTTCTCCCGGTCTCTCCTACTAATCGCTGGCTCATCCGCAATTTTTACAAGCATTTTTTACCAATTTCGCAGCATTGTAGTGCAAAATGGGAATACAAGTTTTTAGGTACTATTATTTATATATATTATATATATGCTATACCTTCAAAATCTGTTTGAGAAATTGAAATCGGACTAGAGCATCCAGGCACGCTGCAAGATAGTGCAAAAACTATTCAAATTGCAATTGTGCCTAAACTAATTTTTCCGATAGTGGCTGTTTTGTGCATACATTAAGTACTCATGATTTCATATATTCATTAGAAGGGCCAATCCTATAAGTTGAAAAATGTCGGAGTTATGAAATTTTGAAAAAATCTTCCAGATTTTCTTCCTCAATAATTGGGTAGTAAAAAAATTAATTTTGTTCCTAATTCAATTTTCTATAATTTTTCTTATTGGAGCAACCAAATTGCTGTGAAATCATACTATCTATCCAGTTCATGACTGATGTCTGTCTCTATCTTGCCTGTATTGAACGTAAACTGGGAGGAAGGTGGGACAAATTTTGCCCTGACTAAATTTATCAATGGATACAGCTGCCATATAATTGAGCAGGTCTTCATGTTAATCTCCACAGCTTAGGCAAAACACTAAAATGAATGGAGTACTTAGGCGAGTTGACAAATTTGAATTATTTTCTGTCATCGGAAAGTGTTCATCTGTTGATCAATTTTCCATAAAATGAACGTTAATGTTACCACTGAAATCATAATCGCACATCA
This sequence comes from Chrysolina oricalcia, assembly GCA_944452925.2. Classification (NCBI taxonomy): domain Eukaryota; kingdom Metazoa; phylum Arthropoda; class Insecta; order Coleoptera; family Chrysomelidae; genus Chrysolina; species Chrysolina oricalcia. The sequence continues at coordinate 19,936,411 of OX101812.2, forward strand.
CAAAAAATACCCCGATTATATTACGACTGATAATACAAACCGCAGTTGGCCCTGGAATTCCACAACCATTGTCAAAATAATATCAATTTGGTGGCAGAGGGTCATAAACGTTTTATATTCCAGAAAATCTTTATCGAAATGCGAGTCACATAAATTATAATGGTTCGACGTGTCACCCGCACAGATGTTAATCAATATGACAAGATATTGTTAATTGTTTCATAAATTACGATTGGCTTTTGTTGTTGGGGATGTTCGAAAATTGTTGGATATGGCATGAAATATCATTCAGTGTATGTGTTGTTTAGTATGCGTTACGGCACGCTCCCTGTTTGCTCGTTTGAATTCTGATGTTTCATTGTTTTTGATGGGATACGTCTTTGAGTTGGCGGAAAGAGCAGGGAATGGTGATTGGGTTTTGATAGGAAAGTTTTTGAAATAGTTGGAACACCCGATAGTTTCTATGAAAATTAGAGAGGGATAAAAATAAATCTATTTCTTGGAAAATTTCACACCTACATTCAACCAGTGAAATGTTTTTTTTTTCTAGGGCAACTATGCCAACCGGAATACTTTTCCGTATTTTTTTTCTGCAGAGGTACCCTGAAGCGAATTATACAAAATGGCTTTTTTTAGTCGCCCCTCCTATTAACTTTTGAACGGTTCGACGTACAAACATGAAAAAAAAAACTTTCGTAGGGTTTCACCGATACTACTTTTTGAAATGAAAAACATGGTGATTGCTCGACAGGGGACGCAGGGGAGCACATCAACTCAAAATTTTAATGGGGAGTGGGTTCAAGTGTCACATCGTTGAAAATATAATTCAATTCTCTTTACAACCATCTGAATATTTTTAAATTTTGTAAAGAAATTTTTTCCCAATTTCGATTTTCATGCCTTTCGAAATTTTCGAGTTGATATGCCCTCAGCGCCAGCTGTCGAGTAATTGCATTGTCTCTTTCCTCAAAAAGTAGTATCGGTAATACCCTTCAAAATGTTTTTGGTTTCATTATTCCACAACAAACCGTTCAAATTTATCGAGGTATGAGTAGTTTTCAGATCCGCATTTTTATATATTTCCAATTCAAATCCAAAAAAACTATTTACGAAATTTAAAAAAATTCAAAATTAAAAAAAAATAAAAAATTATTGTATTAAATTGTGCATATAAAAATGTATAGTACTTCACAACATATAACGAAAAAATAGATAAAATAATAAATAAGACACACTTCTAAAACCATCGCGATACCACAGGTAAGGGAGGGAGTTGAAGACTGCGCCTTAGGTGAGGAGTTAGATACTGCCCTGCTGAGGCTTTCAGCGGGCGGGCCGAACCAGGGCAGGCTCTACTGTGTTGTGTAGATTTCGAATGCTGTGGGTGCTAAGTCCCGTTTCTTGGGTGTTTTTCCTGCCTCCTCCAAGTTATGCAGGGGAATTCATGTTTTACGTGTTAGACATCAGACCGTTGGGATTTTCTCATTTGGGGAGAAGGCGAAGAAAAACCGGATTTAAACATGGTGTTGCTGTTGGGTTTTGAGTGATATTACTCGTCTTCTTCTGGAATTTCCTGGAAAATATCCAGTGCCTGGTAATTGAGCCCACCTTGCCTCTTTGATGGTCTGTTATGGTGGGCTCGGACTGCTGTGATTCTTCTAGTCAATGGGCTTCCGAGGATAAAGTATCTGTAGAATTAATCAGACTGATTTTTGATAAAATCTTCGATGGAGTGAATATCTGCTAGCTCTCTAAGTGCGGTTAGCCGAATGTACCTGTCACTGTGTGTGTCGATGCGGAGTAGTTTATTCTGCATCCTCTCAGTCTCAAATTTTGAGTTTTGGGAAGGCTGCAGAACACTGGACATGCATATGTCATGGTTGGTCTTATGACCTGCTTATAGATTAACACCTTGTTAGACATCGACAGCCTGGAACTCCTGGCTATCAACGGGTATGTCCTTTTCACGGCTCCCGCAGCTCGTTGAATTGCCAGGCTGACATGTCTCCTAAGTGTTAATCTTTTGTCCAGAACTACTCCCAGGTACTTCGCTGACTCGGTCTCGTCAATCTGATTCCCCAGAGCTCTGAATCCCCCAGGAATGTGAACGAGCGGGCGTTTCCTTTTCCATGTGAAATTCAGAAGCTCTGTTTTGTCTGGATTTACCACGATTTTGTTCTCCGCTAAATACGGTATGACTTTGTGATGCAGATGCGTTTTCAGCTTTGCAGCTGCTATAATGCTGTACTATGACTGTGCATAAATTGCCGTGACATCAGCATATATAGCCGTGCTCGTGTTTGGGAACATGGGAAAAGCATTCGTATATAGTGAGTACAAAAGTGGGGACAAGCTCGAGCCCTGCGGTACTCCTGCTTTGACCTTCCACACTGTGGAGCTGGTATCATGTACTCTAACCCTAAATGTCCTATTGACTAGGTACGAGTCCAGAATCTTTATCATATATTCAGGCATGCCTGCCCTTAAAATCTTCATAACAAGACCCTCAATCCAGACGGTATCAAAAACCTTCTGGAGCATTACTGTGTTGCGATTACGATTGAAGCCCTCCCTCACCTCGTGGACAACTTTAGCCACCTGTGAGGTCGTGGAGTGACCTTTTCGAACGCCGAATTGTTCCGGCTGGATGAGTTTGAGCTTTTTCTCGTGATCGCTGAATCGTTTGAGTAGGATCCTATCCACTACCTTGGCGATAGCATTCAGCAGTGAGATGGGGCGGTAGCTCTCGACTCTTGGGATAATCTCTGCCTGCTTTAGGCATTGCGGGTAATGTTGCCATCTTATGATGGCGTTTATGATGTGAACCAAATGTACGAGAGACTTCTTTGGGAGGTTCCTGAGCAGCACTGTATCTATCTTATTTATGCCAGTCGCTTTGTTCCTAGGTAGCCTTTTTATGGTTTCTTGAACCTCGTCGTAGCTGGTCATCAGCTTCGAGAAGGTTCTACCGTTGATGGCCATCTTCGGGGCATTTCTGAAGTTTTCTGCTTCCCTAGAAACGGACTCATGCTGTTGCATTGAGTCAGCGCCTGCACGGAACGTGCTATGGTAATATTCTCCGAACATTTCCGCCTTTCCCGGATCTGATATAGTTGCTTTGACCATTCCCTATAGCTGGAATTCCCGTCTGCCTCCTTCGGAGGCTTTGGTTCATCCGCCAAAGGGAATTGTCGCCGACTTTGAGGTTTTCCATTTTCCTATTCCAAGTCTCATTTCTATGGCTCTGAATGAGTGAATTGATTTCTTGGCCCAGATGTCGCATGTTCTCCCTGTATATGTGATTGCGGATGGTCTGACATCTTTTACGCTCTTGGTTGTTTAACTTAATCAGGTCAAGAATGCGACTTGGAAGAGGGTCCCGGTCCTCTCTAACCATTTTCTTCTTGGTGGTAGCATCTCTAGCCTTCTGGATATTCTCGATTAGCCTCTGAGTCTCCCCTTCGATGTTGTGTTCCTGTATATGGGGGGTAATGTGTGTTGTTTCGTTCATCACTCTCCTGAACTCTTTCCATTCGGTTGTAGAATAGTCATATAGTATTCTCTGCCCCTTTGGCCTCTGTCCTCCCTTGACTGAAAAGAGCACAGGTTCGTGATCTGATATCAACTCAGAGACTACTCGTAGCTCCGAGATGTCTATGACGTCTATGGTCGAGTCGATGGTGCTAGGCGTATATCCGTTCCAGGGATAGCTTGTGGGGACGTCTATGAAGTCGATCACCACATCACAAAAAAATTAATGATTGTATAGAGAATTGAATTATCTTTTCAACGATGTGACACTTGACCCCCCCATGCCATTTAAATTTTTTTAGTTGTGTGCCCTCCCGCACCCCCTGTCAAGCAATCACCACATTTTTTTTTCAAAAAGTAGTATCGGTGAAACCCTCAAAATATTTTTTTTTCAAAGTTGAACGTCGAACCGTGCAAAAGTTAACAGGGGGGGGGGACTTAAAGAAGCCGCACTGTACAGGAAGTTTTTGATACAATGAAATAAGATTTCAATAAACGGTTGGATGATGCATTTTCACATTCAACAATGTCTTGCACAAAGTACATATGATATATCAAACCGATTCAGGAAATATAGGAAAAAATCAACTTTTGAAATACTGATATACTCTTGGTTGACATTTTGGGCTGTCAATATTGTCATCTTTCTATGTAAAAACTTACTGGTTCTCTTCTATACTATAGGTTTGGTTGAAATGAAAATGAAGAGCCCGCTAAAACTGAAACAACAAATGTAGAAAATAAATGTAGTAATTGAACAAGAATGTACTATGTTAAGTGTTCGAATCATATTTACACCCGACCACATTGAGTGGAATAACTGGAGAGCAAATTCAATTTTTACGAGTAGCAAAAATTGACAAAATATAACTTTCTACCAATTGTTCCTTAAACCTAACACAGTATAAAATTGAAAACTACATTAGATAAAACATTAAAAAAAGTTAGAATTTGTCAATATAATAACTAGTAGAAAAAATTTTGGTTGATGCATTTTCTTTAAGAACTTTTTTTGCCTTATTCAACAAACTTCACGCTAATACAAAGAAGTCCTATTTTACGAACTTTTATCATAAATAACTATATGTTATTGATCCAAATGCAGTAGATAGATCAACTTGGTACCAACAAGATGGAGCTCTACCGCATCACAAACGTATTGTTAGAGATAATTTGGTGGACTGATGGAAGACGTGGAACGATTAAATGGCCGCCTGGATAACCGATTTCCATCCTCTCGAAAACTTTTTATATGGTTATTTAAAATATATTTCAGTGGATCAGATGATATTGCAGACTTAAAAATTAGGATAAATGTAAACCAAGTGTTTTATTTGACGTGAAGAAGTGCATTATTTGTCAGGCTTCGAGACAGGAACAAGGCAGTTACTACGGTTAATGGAGAAAAAAGAGTACAACGAGCATCCGTCACAAGAGATGACACAATGGCAAATGGGCTGAAAAGTGTAACTTCTGTTGAAAAAATAGCATCAGAGATTGCTAATATTGAAGTTTCAGAAACTGAAACTAGCCGCATGCCAATGACAAAACGTCCTGGAAAACAAGTCAGACTGATATTGAAACATCAGTTCTTATATTCCCTGGATGTTCAAAGCTATACTTACTACACTTTCTCAAACTTCTCCACAAATTTTAATCAATTATCTCCGTTACTTCATTTCTTCCACATGAGTGGTTTTAGGTAAAATCCCTTGCTTTGATGAGTTCTACATCTTGTTAATGAGGTATCTTACCTACGAAAATATCGAATGAAAATATTGTGATAATGAATAAAAGAAAATCAAAATAATTTTCATAAGAAAACAAACAAAAAACATCATAATCCAAAGAAAAAGAAGATAGAGAATGTCTTGTATCCATAATAACGCAAGATGTAAGAATGTACGAAGACATTTTAGAGTTAGCAACAAAAAAAGTTATAAAAAAAATTAATATCGTAGAATATGAAAGTCGAAGTACTTAGCTTTCTAGAGATCCTAATGAAAAAAATTATTCCATTTCAAATAACTCCATCTATCTGAACAATCATCTGTATTGTTTTTAGTTGCGTGAAGTAATTTCGAGAGATTGCGTGTTCTCAGATCAACTGATATCCAAAGGAAATCTGCTGAATATATTTTACCAATTGCTACATTTGGATAAATCTCAATAATATACCAGAAGCCCACTCTTCTTTCTCAGATGTATACAAAGTATAAGCTTCCTCAATATTCTCAAAGCCGTGCTGATCTTTCTTCAAATAACGACTGCAATGTTATTCAACTTTATTAAGAACGGTGTTTACAATCACGAGCCTTATTGTAATCTCCCACACTAAATAAAGGTATCTGTGACAAATTAATTTTTATTCAACAACACATAATCAACCTGATCAAAGGCTCTACAAGTCTAATAATAATATCACAGCCAGCTAAGCTCCTTGAGACTCTGCGGACAAAGAAATCAAATAAGCATTTATGAACACGAGTCGACCCTGATGACAGGGTGAGGGTTGTTATGATTTGTAGCCCTATTTCAACTGGAACTGTGGGAGGTGCCATATTCCCATCATCCTTTCGTACCCCTCTTATAACGTGTTAGATTTGAGGGTAAACGCTGCCGAAGAGCCTTATAGACTAAATCAAATTTGGGGGAAAATATTTCTGTGATGGTTATGTTCATTTCATGATGAACTGTATAGCGCTTCTGAACTTTAGATGACGTGTTTCGGCGAAATGGCTCATAATAATAATTTTTAAGAGATATTTGTGTCCTGGTGGTATAATCCGTACTTGTAAGAAGAAACCCCAAGTAGTTTTGTAGCTAGATTGGTCCGTAATCAACTTTTATTACGTAAGCTGTAGAAACCGGATTCAGAAATACAAGCTTAGATTGGATAAGATCCTATTTGATTAACCCAGTCAAATAGTGCGCTGTAACACTGACACGAATATTGCTATATTGTATTAGGAGTACCACAGTGTTCAGTACTCTGCCCCGTCTTATTTTTGGTTATCATTAATATTATCCAAGCGAATATAACTGCCAAGATCACTCACTCTTTTTGCTGATGATACAATCTTCCTTTGGCATGATAAAACAGAGCATCATGTCCTCGAAAAATTTGAAAAAGAGTTGGTGTTGATAAAACAATGAAGCAACTCCAATTCTTTGGCAATAATTATGGAAAAAACTAATACAATCATGTTGATTTCATTGAAAATATGAACAGGATGTTCATAAAGTCAGTTGTGGAATTATCTGCGACTGAAAGTTGGAATTTAGTCGCTGTTCTCCATCGTACAAGATAACCACTCTTGGAAGGGATTCATGTTTTAAAGAGAAACATTCTCAATTGAAAATTGAATAAACATATGACTCCTCTGGAAATGGAAAAACCCTACGATAAAATTGAAGTTACTTTTTTGTAATATCTAACAGAAAACAACTACTTCCCTGGCAAAAGCCACATTGAACTACATCTGATAGATATTGAGAAAGACCCTATATAACTTGAAGAAAAAATCTGAAAGTGAAATTTGCATTTTCAAAGTTTCACCGCACAAGAAATCGTCCAACAATTCCTCATTACAGTGTGAAATTGCTTCTGAAGAGTATGTTTTCCAATTCTTCCGACCTCCCTGATGATCTTAGAAGAGTGAAATAGATTTTTGTCGACCAAAATGTATTGGAGGCCTAGCGAAAGTGATGCAATCCACGCGTCAATGAAATGAGCGATTTTCTGTGAGTGATACTTCTGAATAACATTCTCCCTTATCTCATTCATAGATAAGAATCTCCAATGGAAACTGGACATTTAATAAATAATCAACTATCTGATTGAAAATGCAAATTTTTACTTTCAGATTTTTTCTTCAAGTTATATAGGGTCTTTCTCAATATATATCAGATGTAGTTCAATGTCCAGCGTGGCTTTAGCCGGGAAAGTTGTTGTTTTCTGTTAGATATTACAAAAAAGTTACTTCAATTTTATCGTAGGGTTTTTCCATTTCCAGAGGAGTCATATATTTATTCAATTTCTAATTGAGAATGTTTCTCTTTATAATACAATCATATTTCGCTTCCAGACTGGGCATCGAAAATATTTTTTTTCTATTTGTAGTCTAAAATTAAGTCACTATGAAGCCCAAACGCGTATCGAAATGGCTTCTATTTCGATACACATTTTAAAATTTTCCGAGATTGGTAACAATGGTAACATCAACTGTCAGATGAACGTCAGGCAAGAGGAATAGGATTTTCAGATGTTAAACAAGAAGAAGAATAACCCTTGAATGTTGTGGTGTTATTTCTTGCCTTGGATGGTGCAGTTATTATAAACTTCAATCGTTACATGACTGGTTTCTCGGGCGTTTATAATTAAATTAGCTGGTGTAGTTTAGACTGGGTTTACAAAATTATGTTCAGTGGTCTGATTGTTTGAAAAGTTATTTTGACTGTAGTGGGAGTGTGGTGAGGCATCGGATACTTTGAAATTATCTAAATAGATTTTTTGGGCAACAAATCATTCACAGCCGTTTGAGCCGACTGAGTTTTCTTCATCAGTCATTTTAAATAGGGTAATTGACTGATATTAGCATTCAAAATTTAAATAATGTATTTGAACAAATGAATTACCTGACAGCATCCTTCAAATTTTTAATATTTTATCATGTTACCAACCCGATATTTCTGATATTATTTATAAATATTAAATCCAATTTCTTCCAATGAAAAACTACAAAAAAGTGCCAAATGGAAAAAATAGTATATGAAACACGTTATGTACGACACATTGTCGCACTTGTTCTCGAACAACTCGTGCGACAAAATGGTGTCTTATAAAACTTGTATCATAATATGTATACTATAACATAACTACAGCATGATTTCTTGGGTTAATAAACTAAAATTTGATTTTCACATTAATAATCTCTGTCACAAGTTTTCGTCCGGATGTGATGTAATTCGAATTATATCGAAATAACTGAATTACTTCGCAGCTAGAACCGCGTATTTTTCCCTAATTGAGTAAAATTTGGGGTATGAGATTGCATTTTGGGGTGCATGCAGCTCCTACCTACAACAACATGTATTTGTACTCCGAAAAAGAGCTCTGAAGGTTATCTGAAAAAAAGAGATTCATTTAGGAGAATTCTAACAGTAACATCTTTATACATTTTAGAATTCGTTAGCCTAATACACAAAAACAAAAATATCGTTTATAGTTAAGAGATAGCAACGTTTTCAAGAGAGCATTTTAGATATGCTATCTCTCTCACTGTCCCGGACGTCATACTCCTTCTGGCTGGCGGTAGAGATTGCGTTCATCAGTGCGCATGGTACCTGTCCTGTAAGGTGAAATATTGATTTTTTGAATAAATTGTAGGTTTCTTTTTTTATTAGTTTATTTGAACTTTTTGACACATGAATCAATTATTGCCAGATATTTTTACTGTTGTTTAAACTGTGACAGACGCCAATTTTGAATAATAAGCTCTCGTACTATCAAAATAACACACGTCGAAGCAACTTCATCAGATAACCCAGACCAACTAACAATATTGTTACCTGTGGTAGAAGTCCATTGTATTTCGAAGTGGAGTGGTATGATATTACGAAGTAGAAAAACTCTCAGTTATGTGATGGTCGAATGGTAGATAACCATCAATTAGTTAGAAGTAGGAATAGAAGGTTCTTTATCAGCTGAATTTGAATTACGGAGAAGAAAATGTGAAGGAGTAATCACGTTGTTACATGTTAGAAAATAGTTGAAAAAGTGTTAAAAAGAAGAATGTTCTTAAATTATAACATTTTTATTCGGATTGAATCCTCTGAGGGAGACCTTAAGCCTTTAGAAACCAAACTAAACAGGAGATACGACAGCATTTGGACTGGTAAGAGAAGTGAAGTCTTTTTTAATTCTTTTACTTTCATCCAATCTTTATTTTCATTTATACCATATTTCCACGTGATAATTTGTCTTCAAGAAATTGATTCTTGCGACAATAAAGTGTATCTTGATTGATTGATAAGTTGTAGGTCCAGGTTCTCTCTTATTTGCATGAGGTTCTGGGCTTCTGAAGGGTTTTCTAATAAAACCTTGAAAATTCTTGAAAAAACGAATTTTTACAACTGTACCAAGCGGTTCAAAAGTTATCCGGGCTGAATGACACGGTTGAGTTGAATAATACTTCTTCTTCAGTGACACTTCGCCATTTCACAATTAGTCATTATAAATTGTTGTCTAATTTGTATTTAACAAAACATATGTATGTATGAATGAAGTCTTATTAATAGTGTAGTTCATTTTTATTCAATACCTTTCAAATAAAGGAAAATGAATTTATTATCATCTTAAAAATACAAAATCAAAATATAAAATATCCAATGAATTCCCGGGACATCAGCTCTTTGTTAGTTGAGTATGGCGATATCGGCTTATAATCGTATCACCTATTTATATTTTCTTGACAGATCCGATCACTTCAGATGATTTTGATGATGTATGTTCATTCTGTTGACGTTACTGAATATCACAGCCAAGGCGTGGTTAAAATTGTACTGAGCGATGTCAAATAATCAATTGTCTTATGACCAGGTATGCCAGTGTAAGCGGTGTGGTTGTAAAATGGCCCTAAGAATTCCCAACCTAATTAAATAATAACGAAGTTGTGAATTTCTCGTCTTGTAATAACCAAAAATCACGAAACCTCCACAACCTCTATAATTGAAAATCCCCATATAATGAGACCAGATAGGTTGCAACATCAATTTAAAATAAATCTTGGAACCATAATACTGAACGGCGCCGGCGCGGCGAGGTGCTTGGTGTATTCGAGCTTCTACCGATAACGATATCCAAAAATCATTTAGAATAATTGGAAAACAAATTACATGATCTACTGAAGGAGAAGTTGCTCGAACTCAGACAGACCATGAGGTTTCAACATGATGGATATCATGCTCACAACAACAGTAAAGTTAGAGTCCATTTATACAGATGTTATGCTCATCAGAGATGGATTGGGCGACTTGGCTCAATACTTTGGCCACCACGGTCACCGGACTTGACCCCTTGGACTTTTTCTGAGTGTTGTTTGAAGAGAATAACTAGCAAAGGAGAACTTCGGAACTGAATTCGATGAACAACGCAAGAAATCAATACCTAAAAATCAAAGAAATCTGGTTTGAAATGATCATTCTTACGGAGATAGCACAGTATATGATAACGGTGTATCAGAGCAGAAGGAAAACCATATAAAATTTTGTTGCTATTATTTAGTAATTACCACCTATTGAATTCCATTAGTAAAAACTTTTCTTCACTTTGAAATTGTTATATCGAAACTGAATATCAACGTTCATGAAGGGGTTTTCTGAGGAGTCCTAATCTAAATTTGCCTATTTTGATGAAAAGAAAACGAACACTACCTTCCAATATTTATCGAAAATGAAAATTGATATAATACTCCTTATCGCATAAAAAAATGTGAATTTTAATTCCTTTCATAAAAGTTAATTCAACTGTTATATAATTCTACGTGAGTACGTTAGATTAACCAGCTCATCAGTCACTGTGACAAATGAGTAACGAGCTACTGCCCATAATACGATAAAATGAAAATAATCACATTTTGAACAAAAATGTAGAACTTTTAGTCCACTCTTGTATTCCATTGACAACGCAGTTCTCTCCAACAAGAAAAATGGCAACTTCTACAGGTATCTCTGAGAATCTAGACAAAATGAGTTTCCAAAGGCAATGTCTAGGTTTTTGTAGCAGATTAATTTGTCACATAATGAGTTTAAAATTTCGTTATAGAAATCTTGAAGGATCCAAATCGGTGATTTTTTTCCATTGACTTAAAATGGCTGCTATAAAAAAAAATCTACCTTATGTTTTTGTTACAACTACTATTACATTATATATTCATCATAATTATATGCTTGGTGCATAAAACATTGACCTGAGATGGGAAATACCATTTTTCAATGAGTTTTTGAATGTTCTCATACAACAAAAACCCTGACATTTTACTGAGGTCAAGTTATGGTTTTCTGATAAAATATCGACCTGATTTATCACCCGCCATAGCTATGATCCATGGTGTACCGGTCACCCTTCGATAAGGGCAATTTGTTCAATCAGAGATAATCTGCAGTTTTGTGTGAAACTCGGTTTATTGCATAGTTAGAACCTGAATCCTGGTTTGTTTCCAGGTTTAGCTAAACCATCAAAATCGGTTAGAAATCAAGACCTTTGACATAACTGATTGACTGTGACTGACAACAAAATTAGAACTGCTATATTAACTGGTTTGGAAAAATAATCAGAAATCACAAAAATACTCATGGACGATGATATAACTGATGATGAAGATATTGAATTGGTGGTTATTCTAGCTCCTTTTAGGACTCATAAATTACGTGAAAATTATTTCGAGAAATGGTCAGATGAATAATCTGTATTTAGGTTCAGATTATCAAAAAATATTTTGTGAGGATTAATGTGAACATTGTTTCTCATGAAATCAATAAAAAAACAATTGGTGAGTGCATTATATAATTGATACTATCAGGTGTTTTTGTGATGATTTCATTTTTGCAAATAATTTTCTGGTTGACATAACCAAAGATCACAATGGCACATCCCATTACAGCATTTTCCTTTTCTGTGGAACTAGGACTTACAAAAAAATACATATCTATCTCAAAATAACCATCACATAGGATGGTTTGCGCCTTCAATTATTCCATTTTCTATCAAACTTTCCAAAAAAAGAAAAATGTTTGGTTATATTTGACACGAATTAGTAAAATATTCTTTTTATTTACCACACAAGTTATTAAAAAGTTACCTAACAAACAGGAACCAAAGAGTAAGAATTGAGAGCCAGGTAAGTACAGAAGTGAAAGTAACAAGTGGTGTACCTCAAGGGACAGTACTGGGACCGTTGTTATCCGTGATTTATTTGAATGACCTATTCATCCAAGATCATCAGTTTCGTGGACGACACTGTCATATTTTATAAAAACGATGACTGGTACAATCTAAAACTGAACATTGAAAAAGATCTAGGGAACATCAAAGACTGGTTTGACAGTAGATTACTTTCTATTAATTTCGATAAGACGGTATACTTACCATTTAGCAGTCATACTACATCCTTGCCAGAATAGAATCTCAACATTCAAACAGATTTTGTAATTAAACCTGCCAAAAAAATAAAATATCTAGGTATATATATGTATATAGGTAATCATCTCAAATGAAGTATTTAACTAAAAAATTACGTTGTATTCTATATCGATTCAAACAAGTTGTAAAACCTTTGAACTACAAATACCTACAAAAAATTCTATACCATAGTTTAGTTGAATTGAATTATGGAATTATTGGTTGGGGAGGAGTATCAAGAACGCACGTGTATGCTCTCGAAGTTTCTCAAAGGCGATTTCTCAGATTACTACTCAACAAGCCTACAAGATATTCAAGTAATTTGCTTTATGCAGAAACACAAATATTAGATATCAGACAGTTATATAGCATTCAAATAGGATGTCAAATATATAAAAACAAACATGAATATAACACTCCGAACCATCCGTATGCAACAACAACCAAACATCAATATCACATACCACTGGCGTCTAAGTCCATCGGACAGAAAAGCTACTTGTACCTAGCCCCAAATTACCAAAGGAAATTATAGATGAAATAGATGAAATAGATGAAACGCTTTAAAAAGCAACTCATAACATTTATAAAGAAAAATGATAAAACTGATATTCATAAATTGATAGAAAATTGAAAAAATAAAATAAACTGTGTTTCTCCTATATCTATTCCAATTCACTGAGCGTTTGATACTAAATTTTATTATATTTATTTATTTGTATTTTATTGTAAAATAAACAACTTTTTAACATGTATAATTGTGTTCCCGTATTGTCTATTTTACCTCACCAGACACAATATTTATTTATTAATTTAAATCTTATTTTAATTTTATTGAAAAAATATTTAAACATGTATAATTGTATTTTCGTATATATCTATTTTATCACACCAGACACTTTAGTTTTACTACATTTATATTTATTTACATTGTATTTGCCACAAACAAGTACGTATAGTACTTCTGTGGATATTTTCACGTTTATTCATAATTACTTTTTTAATTCTTAATGTTTGTATCGATTTTATCACGAATTGTTATTATTATTTCATGAAATAGTTCAGACGAACTGCAGAATCTTAGTTTTCACTATCCATGGTAAAATTTCTGCTGAACTACACATTTGACGGTAATCTGGGATTCGATACCAATCCAAATTTGATAAATCTTTGCACTTTACCATGGACTGGACAACCGGCCCTAAGTCTCAAACGGCTCATATATTTCCTGCTGGGATTAAAAATGGCACTCGTGTTCATGATATCAGATAGTGGAATAGTGGAATAGTGATTTTCGACAGTTCAAAAAATACATAATCATTTCACAAACAATGGTGTAATCCATTCAAATCAACTACTATACCAGTTGATGCGCGTCCCGTACATTATCCGAGAAAACTTTTCAGTTGCAATATGTAGTGCGAGTGCACAGACTCATTGGTACAGCAATGAGAGGATATAGCAGGTTATCCATGAGAGTCTGACTCGGTGCCAAACATTATTCCGTACACAAAACTACTTGCTCACAGAATTCCCATAAATAGTCTCGGACTTATTTTCTTGGAGAAGAACATTACGTTTTGTAGCATCAGATTTGAGGGCCGTAAATCTGAAGGCAATATTCACTGGCTGAGTTTCGATATTTTCGCTGGAATCGTATTTCTTCGTTCGGAATAACTCTTCGAAGTTTGACATTTGAATGGTTGGAATTTCTGAATGAATTTTCCGGAGGAGTTGATAGCTAATGACATTTGTCCGCAGATCCATGGCAAATGTTTTGTTTTCTAATAATTGAAGTTATACTGACTATAACCAATTTATTACAATTTCACTATCTACTAAATATCTAGATATTTAAGGTCATACATCTCAAAATTCCTGTACAATAACAAATCGTTTCATTTTAACACTTTGAGCACAGATTTAATTGAAATTAAAGAATGTTTTTTGCAAAAATTATACTCAATAGACCTAAATAATAAGGAAAAACTACCTTTTGTCAAGGTAAACAAAAAATGGTGGTCCACTTGGCAGAGATGGAGAAGTTCTTGCTGAATGAGCTGTTTTGATGTTTAATTGTTGTATTGTTCCATTCCCTCATTCACCAAGGACCATATGGTGGTACTGTAGGTTTATCCAGGTTTTTTCATGCAGTTGAAATAGCAAATGCACCCCATTTTTCTTTTTTATTTGTTAAGTCGCCCCGGAGCGCATATAGTGGTGGTGTTCGCCCTTATCAGGAATGATGTGCCGATGGTAGGGGTTTTCAACATCATCTTTAATACAATGAAGCTTTGTCAATAAGTT
This sequence comes from Chrysolina oricalcia, assembly GCA_944452925.2. Taxonomy (NCBI): domain Eukaryota; kingdom Metazoa; phylum Arthropoda; class Insecta; order Coleoptera; family Chrysomelidae; genus Chrysolina; species Chrysolina oricalcia. The sequence continues at coordinate 19,951,430 of OX101812.2, forward strand.
TATCATCAACTTCCGACAATAAAGCATATTTTGATTTTGACTTTGACCAACAGACCAGATGGGTTTTAATTTTTTGTATGAAATAGAAGAACAATTTCGGTCTTCTTGCAGACATAAAGCCACCTTATAATTTACAGAACTCTACGTTGTATGGTTTGGATCCCTTTTAGTGAAGCAAAAACGACATTTTTATAAGGACATGTCTCACCCTCTTTGAATGGTCTACCTCTTCTGGGGGTGGATCCTGGATTTGTCCCTCTCAAGCCAACAGCAACCGCAATTTCGAAATCCTTCAGGCTCATAGTCGTCTCGGATAGCCTAGTTCTGAATATCATGATCGAATTCACTATGGTCAAATCCAAAAAGTAAATACCTCTATTTTTTACTCTTCCGAACCAGTTTATACATCGATTTGAGTATATCAGCCTTATCTACTCCGCCCATATATTGGTTGTAGTCCTTCATAATTTTTTAACATGTCACTGGAGTGGCAATGAGAGTATGTGTAGTCTTCTGAATCAAATTCAAAATCCGAAGGTATTTCCTCAATGAGGATATCAAATTCAAGGGTCATATTCTAAAGTTGATCGAAAGTCCATCTAGTTTGCTTGAGATATGCAGCCCTATGCTGTATCACTTCCGTTATGTTTAGCGGTCAGACGTTATCCCAACTCAATGGCAATTTGCCATTAAGTTGGGATAACGTCTAACCGCTACACATAATCGAAGTGATACAGCATATGGCTGATTACTTGACTTTTGATTTGTTATGTGAAAATAAATAAGTGCATTCAGTTATCCGTCTTTACTAACCTAATAGACAAATTTCGCCATGGCAGGAGCTGTCCTCATTCCGGTCACAAACCCAGAAAAAGGAGGAGTGACCTATTGCTGGGAATCCGAGCATTGCACCCCTATCGCCTGGCTCTTCCTAGCCACGGATTCACTTTGCTTAAACTTGTCTTGGGTGGATCGGCCTTTCCTGTTTCAAGTATGATCTGTCGGCCACCCACGGCCAACTCTCCTTCACTTAAGACCCTGACACCGTTAGAGTTTTTCACGCCTATCTTCGCCCAGGGAGTAAACCCTTCCAAAAATCCGTAAACCAAAGAGTTATGCGACCCGTGTTGAAGGGTGAATGACCAAGGGACATATGACCTCGAACAGAGCCTCTGGGGAGCGGGCACGGGGGGCACTGTAGGGCTGGACACCGCTGTTTCCCATACTCGTGGGATCTAGATGGAACGGAACACCAAGATACTTAATCCTGAGAGGGTTAGCGCCGATGGGGACACAGACTTATCAGCCAACACCTCGACCACAACTACTGTGGAGATGGACCACAGCTGTAACAAATCAACGGGGACGCAAGGAACCGACACTTTCAGCGGGAATTAAGAATCTGAAAGTGCACAGAAGACCTCCTGGAGTATCCGGCGACCAGTGGAGGAAAATGGTAAAGGAAGAAAAAATCGCAGCAACGTGGACAATGGTGAAGCCACGGGGAAAGGCATGCAAAAGGCAGCAACCCAAGGGCGACAAGAATAAAGGAACCGAGGGTAGAAAAAAGACTCGGGACGACCCTAGACGCCTAAAAAGAGTACCAAAAAGGATACTAAACCTTCTGGTTTAGGTGATTGGCTGTGATTGACAAACGCCATCCTGAGATTTCCCTTGATCAGAGGCAAGCGGACCTGATCCAAGATAAAATAGTTGAAGAGCTGAACGGAGCACCCTCGGGGAGCCAAGATCCTCAAAACAACGTTCAGCGGAGAGGTCCTCTGGGTAACCTGCGCGAACGAGAAAACAAAAGACTGGCTCCGGGAAAAGGTAGGAGATATGGGTCAGATTTGGGAGGGTGCTGACATCACCGTAGTGGAGTCAAAGGAACTCCCAAGAAGATCCAGAGTCCTTTCCAGGACCAGAAAGCGATCAGAAGGAGACGGCACGCTCACGGTTTGGGAAACAAAATCCAACCCTAAAAGTGGAAGGCTGGCTACTCCTGAGCAGGAAAGCGGAGAGGGAGGGGCAGATACTGGCGTACTCCATTGACGTGAAGTCCTTTAGGGCCTTGGAGCAGGACCAGTTCAAGGCATTTTATAAGATAAACAGGGTGACGTTCCTGGTACTAAGAGGTCTCACAGATGGGGACAATGGCGATGGTCAAGGTCCTTCAAGCCAACCTTCATCATAGCAAGGGAGCTTCGACAGTCATGGCTGCAATAAAAGGGGAATTTGATTTGGCCCTCATACAAGAACCTTGTATCAACAAAGGAAAAATCATGGGACTCGGGGGAATAGGCATGCTAATTTACTCATCCGCCTCATCGAGAACAAGCATAATAATCAAAAATATCATACAAATACTACCGCTAGGGAATTTCTGTTCTGAGTACCTAACGACAGTGAAACTGAAGTTGGCAGGGAAGAAAGGGCCGAGGGAGATAGTGATATCATCTGCCTCCACCTACCAAAGAATTAGTGGAGCTGGTGACTGAATGTAGAGCGAATGGATCTCACTTAATCATCGGCTGAGACTCTAATGCACACTATGAGGCAGCGTGTGGAAGCACGAATACCAAGGCTAGAGGTGAGTCTTTACTACAATTTATTATGACTAATGACTTAGATATACTAAATGAATAAACCGACTTTCGTAGCATCTATTAGGAGAAAGGTAATCGACATAACAATGGGAACGAGATATATAAGCACCATCATCAAAAACTGGCACTTATCTGATGAGGTTAGTTGCTCAGACCACAGACATATCCGATTCGAACTAACGGGAAATGATACCGAAACAGGAACATATCGAAATGCCCGCAGAACATACTGGGACTGCTATTGAGCAGACCAAGATAATGGGTTGAAGGGGATTAAAACCAAGATACACAACACGAATGAAATTGAACTGGTGGCAGGACAAGTACAGGATGCAATCACTTCAGCATTTGACGATAACTGTCCACCTATTAGCAAGGTAAACACCTGGTAGAACAACGAACTCGCTAAGAAAAGGAAATTGGTAAGAAAACCATTTAACATGGTAAAACTCTCAGGCGAGTGAAGGGAACTGTGTACAACAAAGCATTAAGGGTAACCAAAAGGGAATTGTGGATGCAACACTGTTAGGAAGTGGAAGGTACTCACGAGAGAGCAAGACTGCAAGATTCTCTCCAAAGAACCCCAACAAACGATTCGAACCATTAGTACAGAATCATCAGCAGCTTATACGCAGAATAGAAGATACTCCCTAGAAGAACTGTACAGGGTACACTTTCCAGGATCAATAAACACATACCTATCAACTGAGGCCTGGAGATACTCAGAACTGGAACCTCCCTCCCTCCCTCCAGGGAAGAATGGCAAGTCTCAAAGAAAGTGACAGATGTGGAAAAATTGAAATGGGCATTCAACTCATTTCAACCGTATAAATCGCCAGGGACGGATGGCATTTATCCTATCTTGCTACAAAAAGTTATGAACCTGCTGCAAGTGGATAGACTGCATGCTAAGGAGAAGAATCATTTACTCCTCTTTAGTGGGAGGAACACTAGCAGCCAAGATCACCAGGGGCTGTCCGCAAAGGGGAATCCTGTCCCCACTGCTGTGGAATCTGGTGGAGGAGGACCTACTCATTACACTCGAAATGAGTGGACACAAAACACTTGGGTACGCAGATGATATAGTCATTACGGTCCAAGGTAAATTTAACATTACGGTTAGGAAAATAATGCAAATGGCCCTGAATCTGTACCTAACCATTGGTCCCTCCAAATCAACCATTGTAGCGTTTACCCGAAGGAGGGAGTTAGAGTGATTAGAACCTCTGACCCTCCAAGGTACCCTCATACAGCTATCGGGGAAAGCCCAATATTCTAAACTCGAAGCACACATGGAACCAACAGCTGGCAAAAGTAAAGAATAAAGCCGAGGCGACGATGATGATAGTCAGTCGGGCACACGGAAAAACATGGGGTCTAAATCCCAAAATTATGTATTTGATATACAAAATTGTGGTGAAACCTCTGATCACATATGCATCTTTGGTATGGTGGACAAAGACAACACAAAAAAATAGCCGTGCTGAGTTTAGCAAGCTACAAAGACTTGCATGCCTTAGCATAACGGGAGCTATGAAAACAACACCAACATTAGCCATGAAAGCACTGTTGGACCTCACACCGATTGATATAACAATTATGGGATAGACAAGAATGGGACTTCTAAGGCAACAAAAATCGAGCAACAGATCGGATCACAACAAGATAAAGGATATAGTGAGAGGCAACATTTTCGAGATGGAACGTTGGATTCCTAGATACTTCTTCAACATTAACTTTGAGGTTATCATACAAGATCGAAGGGAATGGTCAGATGACAACATCAGGGGTAAACCTGGAGAGAGGATCTGGTAAATGGATGGATCCAAAACCAAGAAAGGAACTGGTGTTGGAATATACAGCAGATAAGCGTCTCACTAGGACTGAACACCTACGTATTCCAGGCAAAGATGTACGCTATCTTGCAACATGAGGGAAATGCGTTATGCAAGGATCAAAATATGCTCGGACAGCCAGGCGTCACTGAAGGCTCTTATGAACCCGAAGATGACATCAATACTGGTATGGGAATGCCAAGAAGAACTCAGGGTCCTCTCAAAACACAACAAAACAACTTTAATGTGGGTTCCAGGACACTATGGCATCGAGGGCAATGAAAAAGCTGACGTCCTAGCCAGAAACGATCCATCAACTCCACATATTAGCCCAGAACCCGCACTCGGGATAACTAAATCCGACATTATTATTATTCTGTAATCGATGGTTCCCAATTGAATGGGTCTGGGTTTTCCATTAGCTATCTAATCTACTAGGTGTTTCGAATTTGTACATGTTTCTTGGCTGATCTGTCCGAATGTTCTGTTGCGCCTATTCTACATTCAATGATGATGGTGTAGGCTGTTTCCTCCTCATGACCACAAAGTCTGTAAGCCACTGTTTCTATATTAATTTTCAATACGTGCAGGTGTTTCCTCAGGCCGCAGTTTCCGTTTAGTAATCCGGTAATTATGTCTATCTCAGTTCTGATTGGGTTAAGTGTGTCAGCCGCCAGTCATTCTCCTAGATGTAACTGAAAATAGCAGTGCAAACTATATTCTAGGTTCTATGAGAATTGTCTTATATTTGAACAGGTCTTACTTTTGAACGAACCTTTTTGTTGCTTTTTACACCCAACTTTTAGAATTTTTCAATGCATCGTTTCCTATTGAGAAAATAAAAAAATCTTAAAAATCTTTCACTTTGTATCAATTTCGTGTTTCTTTCCAGTGGTTTGCATGCGAACCACCTCATATTTTTCTGTGACTTTGAGGAGTTGTTACTCTGATAATATTTTCTGATGAAGAGTTCTGATGACTAGGCTTGGGTTTTATTCACTTTTATGCTTTATCTCTATCCTCGGTATGAAAATTGGCATCTTACTACTCTCCTAAAAGGATTACTCTTACTATAAATGATCAATTCAATTTCCCATTTTTGGTCTAATATTCCTGGGCTATCAGTTTACTGAAAAAATTAACGTGATTTATATTTTGCATCTCTGAACTGACCCAGTGTCGGATTGTACCACCGGGATACCGGAAAATTTCCCGGTAGGCCCTCATGACAGACTCGCGGAGGCCCTCAAAGAGGCCCCAATTTAAAAAGGAATTAATTTAAATTTTTCTAGATTCTTAACATTTTTGGGCATTCATTACATAACATAAATTAATAAGAAAATGTTTGAGGCCCACCCCACCATCAGTCCGGCTAGTCCGGCATATCCTCCAATGCTCTCCTAACCTAATATACCCTTACCCAACCCCTTTCCGCACCATTCTACATTCCATCATTCCATCATTTGCTGTCTACTACACCTTTTCAAGATGTAAATCAGAATGTGTAAACTGAAATTCAGAAGAGTGAATTGAATTTCAGAAAGTATTCATTGTAATTCAGAAAGGTTAAGTGAATTTCAGAATGTGCAGATTGAAATTCAGAAGTGTGAATTGAAATTCAGAATATGTGAATTGATCTTCAGAAAGCGTAACTTGTAAATCAGAGGTGGCAATCTGTGAATTATGTACACCGAAAATCTTTATCACAATGGTGAATATTGCGAAACCATGAGATGAGATGAAAGTGGATCATTGTGAGCCCAAAAAATACAAATCACCAAACTTCGTCACTATCGATATGTATGCATTTATTTACAAAGTTGAATTCTTTTGAATTGGTATCACGTTATTTCGTATGCCTAACTTTTATACAGTGTGGTCCACTAAGTGTGCAACAAATAGGAAACTTGTTTATTATCGATTTCTCAGAAAATTTCATTCCTGGCATGTTCCAAATCTATACCAAGTGTACCTGAAATGGCTTTATGGCAAACACCATACAGGATAGGCCAAAAAATATAAAGTTCGTTCAAGAGTAAAGTACCCTTATTTAAAAAAAAAAATAGAAATATGTTGAAAAGAGAAGTTGCTTAGAATTAAAAGTTATGTTCAGATACGAAGTCATGGCCTGCTACTTATTCGATTTTTTATTTCGCTTGGAAAATATTGAATTACCCCCGTATGATACATATTTTTACTATTTTGATTTAATATGTATGTGAAGTAGCCACAATCAAATCAGGTTGGAGTATTTTTTATCAAATTAAAGTGTATTTGTAAAATTTACTTGGATTTGTATTTTTTTAGGTGATCGTCAACTTCATGTTTGTTGCAACGATATTTAACAGAACTCTAGAATAAAACAAATACTCTTTTTAACGAGGCAAATACTTTACTAAGTAAATGTTCATATGAATAAACTGTCAAAATCTATCGCGGATAGCCATGAATAAAAAAGAACCAATAAGCGATAGTACAGAAACTTACAGTAGGTAACTGAACAGGTGCTAACAATTAAAATCATCGAAGCGTCTCTGTATGTCCACCTTCTCTTTCGATGCATCTAATTGTTCGCTCATAAAATTCGTTTACTGTAGATCGCAACACATGAGCGGGAATATTTCCGCAATGAACTCGTATTGAAGTTTCAAGCTCAGCAACATTATTAAAGGGGCGATCTCAGTAGACTTTTTGTTTTAAGTATCCCCATAAGAAATAATCCAGAGGTGTAAGGTCTGGAGAAGGAGGAGGCCATCGAGGATCGGTATTTCGTCCTAACCATTTATTACGAAATGTCCTCATTCAAATTCAGCCACTGAGAAACATTTCTAGTAGAATGGGCAGGACATCCGTCATGTTGGAACCATACTTTTTGCCGTTCTTCTAATACCATATCATCCAAAAACTCTCCTATTTCATTTTCCAAAAAGTTCAAGTACCTGTCACCATTCAAATTATCTCGAAAAAAAAAACGGACCTAGTAATGTATCATTTAATATACCACACCAAACGTTTGTTTTCTGATAGTATTGATTTTTGTTATCAATAATAAAATTTGGGTTGACATCTGACCACCATCTGCAATTTTGTGATGATAGAACCCCATTTGTTGTAAACGTCCATTCATCTCCAACCAGAATACATCGATGAAAATCTCTTTGTTCTTCTATTTCACCCTGAATCCACATGGAAAAATCATATCTCAAATCATAGTCTCTTTCTTGCAATGTACAAATGAATGTAGGTTTGTAAGCATGGTACTTATGTTTCTTGAGAATACGCTTCACAGAGGTTTTTTTTATGCCGGTATAATCACTAATTTCTTGGGTGGACCTTCTAGGATTTTCTACTACTGCTTGAAGTACGTCAAGCTGGTTTTCTTCTGTGCACACAGGTTTCGTACGCTACGTATTATGTTCATATTCTAGTGTGCCGGTCTGTTTGAAATTCTTTAAAATTCTACTTACAGTTGAATAGCAAATTTGTTTGTCTGGATGCCGCTCGTTGAAAATATTTGCAGCTTTGCGCATTGTTTTATAACCATCACCACAGATTGAAATTAATTATGCCTTTTCAGTTAACGTTAATACTACTGGCGATGCATTTTTAATTAAGGACAAATATGAAAACGTTTGACAGGCAAGTTTCAAGACGCCACACTATCAAACTGTTTTTTGTTCATGGCCATCCGCGATAGATTTTGGATTGTTTTTTAATATCTGTTCTAGTTGAGGCATTGTTGTCAGAAGAACAGGAATTTTATACTTTTATTGACAGTTTATTCATGTGAACATTTACTAAATAAAGTATTTGCCTCGCGAAAAAGAGTATTTGTTTTATTCTAGAGTTCTGTTAAATATCGTTGCAACAAACATGAAGTTGACGATCACCTAAAAAAATACAAATCCTTGTAAATTTTACAAATACACTTTAATTTGATAAAAAATACTCCAAACTGATTTGATTGTGGCTACTTCACATACATATTAAATCAAAATAGTAAAAATATGTATCATACGGGGGTAATTCAATATTTTCCAAGCGAAAAAAAAATCGAATAGCAGGCCATGACTTCGTATCTGAACATAACTTTTAATTCTAAGCAACTTTTCTCTTCAACATATTTCTATATTTTTTGAAATAAGGGTACTTTACTCTAGAACGAACTTTATATTTTTTGGCCTATCCTGTATGGTGTTTGTCATAAAGCCATTTCTGGTACAGTTGGTATAGTTTTGGAACATGCACCAACTTTTGTCAGGAATAAAATTTTCTGAGAAATCGATAATAAACAAGTTTCCCATTTGTTGCACACTTAGTGGACCAGACTGTATATTGGACTTAGTTATAACAGAGGCTTATATATCTTGAAGAGATAAAGAATAGAATAGTTGGAGGAAATTGCGCAAGGGCTGCACAGCAAATATTTCATGCAGCTGCTATTATAGCATTGCACGATATGGAAATAGGGCGCTAATTTTTCATAATCATATTTTGTATGGACGAACTAATCGAAATATCTATATGAATTAAATAAAGTGTATTACTTGTTGGAGGGTTCTATGTACCTATATGGAAAATCTGCTGAGTAAAACTTTCTACTGAAAGATATCTTCGTCACGTGTTATACAAATACATGGTCGTGTATTATAACTTTTCATATCATAATGGATAATTTATCTACATACATATAAAACATTAGCAAATTACATATTTTTCTGATATACAAATTATTGTTTCTGAATTACCTTTTCTGAATTTGAATTTACACATTCTGAAATTCAATTCACTATTCTGAATTTCAGTTTACACATTCTGAAATTCAATTCACCTTTCTGAATTACAAGTCTCGCTTTCTGAAATTTACTTTACTATTATGATTTTCAATTTATACTTTCTGAAATACAAATTACCTTTCTGAATTACAATTTACGCATTCTGAAATTTAACTTACTATTCTGAATTTCAATTAATACTTACTGAAAAACAAATCATCAATCTGAATTACAATATACGCTTTCCGAAATTAACATTACTGTTTCTGATTTACTACTTGAAAAGTTGTTGTTGTTGTTAGTTTAGACGAGACTGCTGTAGTGCTGTATGAAAGGTTTGGGACGGGAAGAGTGTTATTATATTTGTATTAGTTAAATAGTTATGCAGTTAATCAACACAATATTATTTTTTGTATTTTCATGAATGCATGTATGTGACAATGAAATGTATAGAATAAATAAATTATTGTTCAAGAAATAAAAATGGAATGAATAATCAGTGTAGTATCAAGAAATTTTCCTTGTAAATATTTTGTTACATATCGTCGTTTCCAATAAAACGAAAATTTAAAAAGGGTGTGTTGGGGCAAAATACTTATTTTAGGCAAAATTATATTCAGTATTTGACTTATTTGGTTTTTTATTCAGTTGTCAATATGACAATACATGACCATCTCTGGTTAACTTTGTAAAAACTACTTCAACTAAAAACTAAGTGTAGAAAATAAGATAACGACATCCTCCGGGCCTCCGAAAAAAATGTTAAACCGGTTTCAGCAATATCATTTTTGTTATAGGTCGTCGAAAAACTCCAGTTGCAGTTTTTACATCGACGACTCTCACTCTGTTGTCTCGACCTGGGAAGGTTTTATTGATTCTCCCTTTTGGCCAGGTATTCCTTGGGCTACTGTCATCAGCTAGAATAACTAGATCACCTTCGGAAACGTTATTCTTGTTATACTGCCACTTGCTTCTTTTTACTAGGGTTGGAACAAAATCTCTCAGCCATCGTTTCCAGAATTGATCTGCGAATCTTTGAGCGATTCGCCATTGTTTCCGTAAATGGAGATCAGAATCAGAAAAATTACCCGGTGAAGTAACTTCATTTGATTTCCCTATGAGGAAATGATTGGGAGTCAGAGCTCTTTCGTCTTTAGGATCTGAAGAGACGTAAGTTAGTGGGTGGCTGTTCACTGTATACTCTATTTCGACTAATAGAGTTTGCAGTACTTCTTCTTTGGGGCTCTGCTGGGTTAAAACTGTTCTTAAAGCATCCTTAACTGATCGGATCATCCGTTCCCACACTCCTCCCATATGACTTGCTGCAGGTGGGTTTCTAAACCATTGAATATGTCTAATTGAGCAGAATTGTTGAACTTGGTTGGAATCAATTTCTTGTAGGGCTGTTCGCATCTCTTTTTCGGCCCCACACAAGTTTGTTCCATTATCGGAATATATTTCAGTAGGACTACCTCTTCTACAAATGAACCGACGAATTGACATAATCGCAGAGTCGGTTGTGAGCGAAGAAGCCAATTCAAGATGAATCGCTCGGACAGACATACAGGTAAAAATTACCCCGTATCTTTTCTCTTTTCTTCTGCCTATGGTAACTGTGATTGGACCAAAATAGTCCATCCCTGTGATCAGGAAGGCTCGTACTTGTGGTGTTATACGACAATCTGGCAGAGGACCCATTTTTTGATTCTCAACTCTACCATTTTTTCTCCGGCATATTACACATGAAGTTACACATCTTTTCACAGCTAATCTTGCATTTATGATCCAGAATTTCTCTCTCAAATGGTTCATAACTTGTTCCCTGCCCAAATGATGATTGATTCTATGATAATGGCGTATGAGAAGGCTGGTAAACTCATGTTTCGAGTCAAGAATTATTGGCTGTCTCATGCAGATATCCAAATGTTCTGCTCCATCTAATCGTCCGCTCAGTTTGAGAATATTTTTCTTATCGTCAAAACACGGGGTTAATTTGTAGAGACGGCTTGTTTTCTTCAGTTGTTTTTGATTCTTCAGACTGCTCACTTCTTCGGGAAAACATTCTTTTTGTGCTTGTTCAATGAGTTTAAATTCAGCGTTCCTAATTTCTTCTGCTGTGAGTTCTTCCGAATCAATACAGAATTTTGATATGCTAATTTTGTTTTTTAAAATAGAGACAAATCGAAGTATCCACGCAGCTGTCCTGATAAGACGTAAATAATTCGAAAATCTTGAAAAATCAAAAAGTCTGTCATCAGTGTTGTCGTTTATTACCAGTAAAATGCTCGTTTTCTTCTCTTCTTTAGTATTCTCCTCTATTTTGACTTTCTCTTGAGGCCAGAATTTTTCCTCCATCGTTAAGAATTGTGGACCATTAAACCAATTCTTGAAGTTGTCTATATTCCAAAGTCCTCGAGTAGCATCGTCAGCCACATTTAAATCTGTTGGAAGCCAATGCCATTCATCTGGATTTGACAACTCCAAAATTTCACCTATTCTATTGGCAACAAATGTTTTGTAGTTTTTTGGCTGAGATTTGATCCAACTTAAAACAATTTTGGAGTCTATCCAGAAATATTTTTTATTGATGACGAAATTGTGACCACTTTCTATTGTTTTTGCTAGGCGAGATCCAAGCAGGGCTGCTTGTAGTTCAATCTTCGGAACAGTCATAGGTTTCAGTGGTGTAACTCTCGACTTGGCCATCACTAGTACAGTCGAAATTTGGGAATTGGTATTCTTTAGTCGAAAATATGATACAGATGCATATCCTTTTTCACTACCATCATTGAACGTATGCAATTGGATCTGGGAATTCTAATATTACTGATTTTGTGCAGAGCTGCAACCCAGGATTTCCACTTTTCAAAGAGCTGTGGAGTCAGTTTATCATCCCAATCCAAATTTTCGGACCACACTTCTTGCATTAATATTCGAGCTTGAATTGTGAATGCTGCTAGGAGACCTAATGGATCATATACAGACATAACCACTCTTGACTTGTCTTTTTGTTGGTATGATACCTTTCAAGAGTATGTCATCATTTCTGCTCAAAAATGTCTGAGAAAAACTCAGAAGGTCTTTTTTTGGACTCCATATTAAACCCAGTGCTCTTTCAAATGTGGGCCATTCTTCAAAATTCAAGTCAACGATATTTTTTGACCTTAATTCGATTGGAATCTGTTCCATTACTTGAGAGGAGTTGCTGATCGAACTTGTCATTTTGAAGCCTCCTCGCATGTGGACCTCGATTACTTCTTTGACCACTTTGATGGCATGATCTTCAGTGTCGAAACTATCCAAGTAATCATCCATATAGTGATACTTTTCAATGGCTTGGGCAGCTTCAGGGCAATTTTCTATATTTTTGTTGGCATTTTGGCGAATCACATGTATTGCACAGCTTGGAGAACAAATTGCACCAAATATCATGACTTGCATTTGATAAGTCAGTATCGGACCTCTTCTATCTCTTCCCCGCCACAAAAATCGCTGAGAATGTTGATCTTCTGGTCGTATTTGAACTTGCAAAAACATTTCTTCAATATCTCCCATCACTGCTACTCGATTTTGTCGAAAATTGAACAAAATATCTATCAGCGAATTGAGTAAATCAGGACCTCTGATTAAATTTTTGTTCAAGCTCGTTCCTCCAATTTCAGCTCTGGCATCAAATACAAAACGAAACTTATCAGGCTTACTGGGATGTTTCACAGCAAAGTGCGGCAAGTACCATGTTCTTTTAGTAATGGTGGCAGATTCTTCGCTTGATAAAACCCTTGCGTATCCCTTTTTAACGAAATTTTCTATTTGTTGACAATATCTATTTGCGAACTGGCTGTCCCTATCCATTTTCCTTTCTATCGCTTGTAATCTATTTAAGGCACTGGTCTTACTATCTGGTAACATTATATTTTCTGTCCTCCAAAGTAAACCAATTTCCCAATGGCGATTCTCTAGTTGGCGGCATGTTTTTCCAATTATTTGTATCCCTTTCTTGTCGTCCTCAGATAACAACTTTTTGTTTTCGTTTTCAATACCCAAATTATCGATGAAGATAGCTTGTTGGATTAGTTTCTTCAATTCTTCGTCTTCGTCACTTTTAGTTTCGGAAAAACCATACATCGAAAATTCTTGGTCAACTCTGTATTTGAACTCAGAAACGTTTCCATGCACCACCCATCCTAATTTTGACTTGGAAATTACAGGAGCATTAGGTGGGCCTTGAATCACCTCTCTGGCTATTGTTAAATCGATTTGATCTTGACCAATAAGTAATAAAGGTTTGGCTTCTCTGATATCTACCAATGGAACTTGGGCTAAATGCTTCCACTTGTTTGCGAATTTTTCGACGTCTACTGATTGGATAGGAAGATTCAGATTTGAAACTGTGCGAACATTATCTAGATCAAAAATTTGATCATCAAGGTTTCCTTGAATTTTCACACTGACTTTTCTAGAATGGTTGTCAATATATGACGAAGAATTTGTCCAGTACATTTTCACAGGATCATTGAAACCTTGAACTCCTATGTCTTCTGCGAGATTAGCATCAATTAGTGTCACTGTGCTACCCTCATCAAAAAGAGCGAACGTTTCAACAGACTTTTTTGTACCTATGATCTTGACAGGAATAATTCTAAGTAGGACAGTTTTTGTCACGGACCGGACTTGAAGGGAATGTTCATCTATAAAGCATGCAGAATTTTCAGGTTCATTTTTTCTCTCCTCGACCTCGGCGTGTGATGGGCCATCCTGGACTCGTAAGTTGTGATGAGAATGGTTCTTGGGAGATGAATCAGAATGCAATAGTCGATTGTGGTATTTAGAACAGTTCTGTAGTCCACAGCGTCTCTTATTTTTGCATCCAAACATACGATGAGAAGGAGACAAACATGAAAAACAAATGTTACGTTCCTTTACCCAATCCCATTTTCCATCCGTTTCCAATGATAAAAATTGTTCACAATGATATAAAGAGTGGCCAGATTCAGAACAAAATATGCAATTTCTTCTATCTGAAGTTTCTTCTGATCCAACTAAAACAGTATTCTTGGGCTTTCTTTCTGAATATCGATCTGACGAAGTGAAACTTGAAGTTGAAGGTTTGCACAATAAACTAGCTGCTGACGATTCTTTTTGTAACCACTCAGAAAACTCCTTCAATGTAGGCATTGGTATAGTCTTTTTTTTATCAACAATTATTCTAGCCCACTGGAATTGAAGATGTTCAGGCAATTTTTGAACGAGTTGGCTGAGGAGCTGAGGGTTGTTGATGTAGGCTTCCATTTTCAAAGATTGGGCAGTAACTGTGAGATTCTGGACGGAATTTGCAAATGTGATGAGAGATAGCGGATAACGAGTATTAACTGGAGGTATTAGCTTGACTTTATTGGTCATCGAATCGATTATAAACTCAGGGCGACCAAATCTAGTTTCTAAGGTTTGAAGAATATTTTCCAAATTTTCTGGGGAAACAAATAGTGACTTGACGGATTCTAAAGCTTCATTTCTCAGGGCTTTTTGGAGACGTAACATATTCTCTTCATTATTGAATTTACAGGTTTCAGTATATCTTCTATAAAGCGAAATGAACATAGGCCAATCTTCCACATTTCCATAAAACAAAGGAAGTTCTTCACCAACAACTTTTCTGAATGATACTCTGGATGGCTCGGTTAAGGATTTGAATGCTCGTGTCATGGCTTGTGTAGCAGTTGAAAATTCTTTTATAACTTCGGTTGTTGCATCGTTAGCTGCTTGAGAATAATATTCTTCTGGTGTTATAAATGCATTATCACCTTGAGTTGAGTGGATAAACTTTTCCTCTAACAACCAAGATTTCACTTTTTCGTTTGCACTTTGTGTTTTTTCAATCGAATTCACTTCTTTATTATCATCGCTTTCGTTATTTTCTTCTTGCGTACTTTTTGTTCCTTCATGAGAATTTTCGTGTAATTCTAATTCTAGTGATGCTTGTGCTTCAACTACAGCTATTTGTCTTTGTAACTTTCTTTGTTCATATTCTTCCTGTAGTTTATTGATTGCTTCCAATTTCTTTAATTCTATTTCTTTCAGTATTTTACTTGTTGTTGAACTCTTGGAGTTCTTTGATCTGGCGGACTTTTTGGAGGCAATGGTATCTTCTTCGTTTGGACTGTATCTCAGAGGTGGGATTCCTGCATTGAACCTGTTAGTTCTTCTCGTTCTTCTTTTTCGTTCTTTGACATTTTGAACCTAGTTTGGCGTCAATTATGGCTGAATTGAATATTCTTGGACTCAAAATGTTTCCACTATGCTCGAAAGGACCAAAATGTTTGGGCAAAATACTTATTTTAGGCAAAATTATATTCAGTATTTGACTTATTTGGTTTTTTATTCAGTCGTCAATATGACAATACATGACCATCTCTGGTTAACTTTGTAAAAACTACTTCAACTAAAAACTAAGTGTAGAAAACAAGATAACAACAGGGTGCATACATTCTTCTTGATTTTGCACAAAAATCAACTTGTACAGCATTGAACTGAAAAAAATCTTCCATCAGAAACAATTAAGAAGAAATTATATTGTACTCATTTGAAAAAATAAATGATTTCATTCGCTGACTTTAATATCCGTCCTCTGCCCGCACAGGCTATGCCTTTGGGTACACTCTACGGGGATATTATTATTATCATTATTATTATTATATTATAATATCGTCACTTTTCAATTCATTAAAATTGAAGGTTGAGGCATTTTTGTGAGTCACCCTTCAGATCAACAAGTTATTGAACAACACCTAGTTTAAAAGCCTAACTAGGAGGAGGAGGTCCCATTGGTAAATTTCCCGGTAGGCCCTTTCGCCCACAATCCGACCCTGACTGACCTACGCTTGCCAAACGATATCAGAGCAATTCACAATATCCAGAAAACTTAGGTACACATCCTCTATCCTCCTTTCTAAGACACTAGCTCGGGGCATATTTACGACCGTCCGCACTGAATGCGAGGTGGCAACACGTGATAGTATTTATATTTATTGTCCCGTTCCCACGTTAGAGTCGCTCTTTCTTTTTTCAATGGCCGTATTTCCCGATCGCTCGATGGGCAATTGTTCAACGTAATCAGCTGTCGAGTTGGTGCAGATAGATATCTGGTGGCGAGTAGAGAAAAATCTGTTAGAGTGAAATCGATTGCCCCATTCTCTTCTGGGAGCAAGTACATGACAGATTCTTTCGATGGAATGTCAATGTACAGGACGATTATCTATGAAGAAAATTCCTGTATCAAGGTGAATGTTCCGTCGATAGATAGATATAGACGTTGGTAGAACTGAAGAGGAAAAACACTTGAGAATGCCATTGTAGGGTGGCGAAAACTTATGTTGGAGAAAGTCAATATTTTTTTCTATACACGGTGTTTCAAATTCGATCCTCACCATTGGTATTTCGGAAACTATGAGAGATACGAAGATGATTGAAGTGGGGCAAAGTTGCGAATTTACCTGACTAAAACTATGCCGTTGAGAAACTTCTGAAATTCCGAGTATATCCGGAGATTCCGGAAGAAATAGAAATTTCGGAAAATGGTTTTTATTCTTTTCTGATTTTATTTTTCTAAGGATTCGAAAATGAATTGCATTTTCACATTGCCACTTTTTCCCTGCTACATAATGGTGTTTTCAGATTTGCTATCTGACGTTTCGTCTTCCGGCCACCGCTTTGTGAAGCCTGGTGTTGTCACAGTTTAATCACTCTGATGTAGTTTATGGTCCGTGTATAAGGTCCAGCGATTCCAAAAGAATCCAAATAGATCAAAATTCTTTTATCAGGCTAATTTATGGTATTAGAAAAAGAGAAAGTGTTTCATTGAGACTCAAAGGTTTGGGTTGGCTCAACATGTATAATAGGCGTCTTCTTCACATGGCATGTTTATTTCACAAGATTTTCAAATTCAAAACACCTCCGTATCTGTATTGTAAATTATCCTTCAGAACTGATATCCATAACCTGTATATACGACGCCAAACAATACTCACAATACCCAAGCATAAAAAAGAAATATTCAAAAGATCTTTCAGTTATACTATAGCCATTATCATAAACAAGCTGAATACCCTAGGAAGTCATCATCTCACTCTATCGACGAACTCCTTTAAAAAGACTTATAAGAGAATCTTATTACAAGATAGTTCCTCCTCTACATGACTATCATGTTACAGACCTATTCATATTTATGTTCATACTCATTCTTTCTTAGCTTTGAACATTCTATAATAGTGATTTTATGGAAATTAATATATTTCTCTTACTCAGTCAACTTCGTTCTTTTTCAACTCTACTCTTTCCCTTTCCTTTCTCTTTTCTACATCTTCTATGAATCTTGTAAGTAAATTAATGGTGCTGGTGGAAGAACAGAAGTGAGAGTTAGTCCTACGCTACCTCTCACATTCTGAACCAGAGTGGCCCGTTGTTTACCAAATATACATATATATTATTTAATATTTTTGTAATTGTTTTACTGTTTTATTTGGTAACCAATAAATTATTATTATTATTATCATCAACTCTATTTGAAGGGTCCACTGTATTAATGATTAATGTCCAAAACTATTTCCATTCTAAGTAAGTACGTCATTCGGACACTTGAAATATGCAGTTAGTAATCTCGTTTATACACTGAGCAATATCGCTTACAGTCCCGAGATAAATATGTTTTTAATAATTGAATAAACGTCTAGAACGCTCATATCTATGATTAATGGTAAGAAAGGCCTCTACAATTTACATGAGAGTCAGAAAATATATTTGTCAGACGAGTTGAACTTGTCCAAGATTCACAAAATGTTTAACGAAGATCATCCGAATAACAAAGTATCATACGAAACGTATCATAATTTTTTCAATAAAAATTTCAACATATCATTCGGATACCCAAGGATGTACACTTGTTCGACTTGCTACAAATTTCAGGCAGAGAAAAAACATCTTGAAATTGAAATTGCTTCCCTTCCTGATGGTCATCAAAAATCTCAGATTTTGTCTCAACTTCGAAAGCTGGAAATTGAGAACCTATAGTTCACAAAAAGA
The DNA here is from genome assembly GCA_944452925.2 of Chrysolina oricalcia. Classification (NCBI taxonomy): domain Eukaryota; kingdom Metazoa; phylum Arthropoda; class Insecta; order Coleoptera; family Chrysomelidae; genus Chrysolina; species Chrysolina oricalcia. The sequence continues at coordinate 19,969,721 of OX101812.2, forward strand.
GAGCTGAAGTCTTTTATGATAGAAAAAGGAAAGCTCGTTTAAGAGCTAGGCAGGATGTCACAACAATCGCCATAACAATGGATTTCTCAAAAAATCTTCCTGTACCGAACATAACGACAAACGACGTTTATTATAAAAGGCAGCTCAGTTACTTTATGTTTAATATTCATGTTCTTGCTGATTCCCCATAATATTTCTTCGCATACGATGAGAGTATTGGAAAAAAAGAATCGGATGATGTGGCCTCTCATCTCTTCAATTTCGTAATTCATGAAATGGATATATTAAGCAAGACTCTTACCATTTTTTGTGACTCATGTGGCGGTCAAAATAAAAATTACACCATTTTTAGAATGTTACACTACATGGTTCACTCGTGCCATCGCTTGGAATCTGTCACAGTTATATTCCCGATAAGAGGTCACTCCTCACTGATAAAAAGGATTTTTTGCATCAACGCATAATTACGTAGATTCAAAGATATTGTATTCTTGAATGGGTCCAACCAAATATTAGTTTGTTTTTTTGCCGGATTCCTCTTGGCCACTCGCAACGAAAATATTTTGAAACAAGTGAACACTTGCTTCATAAGGTGGTTGAGGCAAGAATATTTTAGCTTCAATAACAAGAATATTGCAATTTCAATTATGAATACTATTCTTCTGTCAACTTGGAGGTTGAGTTCCAATCTGCACTTTGCACTTGGTTATAAAATATAGAATGGAAGCCATTTTCATTTTGGCAACATTTAATAGATTAAACAAAGCATAGATTCACAACTATGAACAATTTAGGTATAAATAATGATTTTATATGAGAATATTTTTAAGTTTAATAACTGTATTCTCAATAAAACTAGTTAGTAGTGACGCATATTGCAGTTTGATTGAATACATAAACAACACCATACTCGCTATTAGACACAAAACTGTAGAAGACCAAAATATATTACACTCATTTTCACAACTGGCCTAGAATGAGCCAAATTCAATTTTCGATATTGCATTTTTTTTTGTGCCTAGTTTCCACTAGGCACAAAACTAACATTCATATAGGTACGGATACCATCATAACCTCCAACCCGAATGGTCAAACTAGATGAAATGGTCGAAATGGGTGTTGTATTCACAGATGGCGGTGTCGCCACCTGCTCTGATTGCTCATTGGTTGAATGTGTCACGTGGCACGGGTAGTGATATCTACCAAGGAATTATAGTATTTCTAGTATTTTCTAGGTTGAACAGTAGAATGTTTTCACTGCAAGCAAATTCATTTCAAGAGAATTTATGAAAAGAAGCAAACATCTCAATCAGTTTGAAATGGGAGTATATTCATAAATTAGAAATAATTATTCTTTCAGAAGATTATTCTATTCAAGAGTATGTATATTTTTGATTGAAGAAATCTTTTTTATCTGTGTATCTGCATTCAATATCTTACCAGTATATCTGTCCAGTAAAATATTTAGCTGTGAACGATTCTTCAGTTGATTTGTGGAATATAGTTTGAAAACATTTTCATCGTATCCTAAAAATGTTTTATCAATACCAATATTAATCATGTGGATTACAGCGGCTCTATCAAATATTTGAGCTTTTACTTTTGGTTTATTATAATTAGAGCTAATGTCATATTTTGCTAGAATGCATACTTCAATATATCGGACTTGCTAGTTGGTTTTTACAGTTTTCCATCATCTGAAATTGATCGGGGGTACATTTGATTTTGTTTCCAAAAGAAATCATCAATGTTCCTATCCCGTGCTCCAGATGCGACATACAATCTACGAAACGTGTTGGAGTCTTTACGAAAGTTATCAATTTTGGACTTTGCATTACCGGTTTTCGTTGTTGTAAAGTCTATGAATAATTTCATGAACTTGATCGAGACGTAATATAACATATTCATCATACTGTTTTAGTCCTACAGTAAAAAATGCTTCCGCAACACACTTGACAGCTTCGACACTCTAATTATATTGGTGCTCTAGCACGGGTCAATAACCTTTTTCCTCAAAAACCCTGTTCAGTAAGATGAAAAATCTAAATATATATTCTAAATCGACCGCAAACTATCAACCTGAAGGACATTGATGCCATAAATGAATTTTTCATTTTTGTTTCAAAGTTTAGCGATTTGCCAGATAACGAAAAACTTATCAACCTGTTGCAAAATGTGATACAGGACGTGTCTGAATTAGCTTTTTCGTATGTAGATGATGAGACTGTTTACAGTTCTGTACTGACTAAGAAATCGAAGGTCATAGAAGATGATTTCTTTGGAATCGATCTGCCTACTTCATGCTGTCCCTTGATAGTCCGTTTTATAACGCATACTTTCAACTTCTTGATCGAAAGAAGCATATATCCTGATAGATGGAAAATTGCTAACGTTCTCCCTCTAGCTAAAACAAAAACCAACAAGAACTGAAAGATCTCAGGCCAATAAGCCTTCTACCTCACTATCTAAAGCTTTCGAAAAAATATATTCACAAATAAAAAGAAATCTAAAAATAAACAATTCACGAGAATCAGTCTGGCTTAAGAACGTCACATAGCTATAAGTACGACTGCATTGTTAGCAGTGACAGATGCTATTCTTTCAGCAACTGATAAAAACTTGTTGACCACCTCAGTCTTAGTCTTAGTTATATTATACAAAGGCGTTTGACAGGATTAATAATCTCAAATCTGTCACTGCTGGAAACATTGCAAAACAACAGATTTATTTAAAAAAAATCGGTTGAACTGATAGACTTGAGAGGTGATATTATGCGAGTAAAAGAAAAGAAAGGTCGTTGATATCAAAAGTTTCCAACGGTGTCCCGTAGGGCTCCATTTTGGGACCACTCCTCTTCTCAATTAATGTTTCATCTTTCGCAAAGTGCTTTACCCACCAGTAAGAGCCATTTTCATGCACCCAAGTTTATATTTTGTTTGAAAAATTGGATATTGGCTTGGTTAACAATATGTTGAATTTTGATCTAGACAACTTATTCAGACTGTCATATAATCTCAATCCTGCAGAGTCACAAATATTGCTTTTTGGGAGTAAACCTGCAAACTGAAACTCCTCAACAATCGTAAGGTTCTTGACCAGAGATCAAAACTTATCTTGTGCGAGTCCCTGGTTCTCTCCCATTTGAATTACACTGATGTAATCGCCGACGCCTACAAACTATTCAAAATAGATGTGTTAGATTTATATATGGGATTGGTGGAAGACACTCAGTGTCTACCAAACTATCTGGGTTATGCTGGCTGGAGATGATCAAACGGAGGTCTCATCATTCTGCGTGTTTATTTCATAAAATCATCAAAAAGCGGAAACCCATCTATTTAACACATAGACCTTTAGGTCCGATATTCGCAACAAAATTATTAGAAAGAAAAATAATATCTCTTTACCACGTTACACCAGTTCTTTATTCCAGCGATCTCTTTCCTTTACGATTCGCAAACTGTTAAATAGCTTATCGTCTGACTTCCTAGAAATAAACCCAAAAAAATTCAAGTATAGCCTGAGACACATCTTGAAGAAGGATAAAATCATAATTGATTTCAATGTGTAAACCGAATATGTGAACATATGTTTGGTAATGAAATAACAAATGTTCATCTTTCCCTCACTTTGTTTTTTATTTTATTTTTTTATGTTACTATGTTGTTTCTTGTCCACTTTGGGATGATTTATTCATTTCGAATTATTTTTATATATTATTAGCAATTGCATCTTTTCAAAGTTTATAAGGAAGATTGGGTTGATTGTATCTGATTCACAATGGAACTAACTATAATCTTTTTCAGTTTTTTAAGGTTCCATTTAGTTCTCATCAATGAGTATTTATCATATTGTCAAAAATATATGGAACATCCTGTACATTAAAATATTTCATTATCATTCAATACGTAGGTAACCTTTTTACCTTCTGCAATTCAGTACGTGAGCGAAGATATTTTATTTTGAGACACAACTTGTCCTCAACAGAACATAAACAAGAGTTTTCAAAAAGGCCACTGATAGTTCGATCTGGTAGTCGAGTTTAGAGTTCTGCCGTGCCCACAGCTATGGGGGGAGTTTGGAAGATTCGATATTAAATAAATGGAAAATGTTCATAAACTGTTTAAGCCGATATGTATTGTAAGTAAAGATCTTTTTAAAATAATTTATCCAATCAATAACTAGGAGAGATTCTTCAATTCTTTAATTCATTAATTCTTTATTGATTATTTCCTTCATTAATTTCAATCGTCTAAATCGCATATTTGTACATAGTAAAATAAAAGTTTTTATGTTTTTCTAAAGTGTTTTGAATCTATGAATGATCAGTATCTACCTAGTTAGTCGTGAATCAACCCCAATTCACGACAAGTGGTGGAGGCGCCGTGCTTTAGTTTTGGATTCATTCTTCATAATGGTCCAATTTATATTTTGTTAGTTATTTGAAAGTATAGTGATAAATTCAACTCAATCGTATTTACGTTGCAGTTCATAAACGTTGAACTTGACCTAGATCCGGTACAACTAGGTACAAATTGCTGATCCATATGTTTGTTTCTGAATGAATCTCTCCCAAGTATTGTGCAACAATAGCATTTCCGAATAAAAATATTATTTGACGAAAGTACGCTATTTCGTACGCAATAAACTCCAGAGAATTTTATTAAAATTAAATAAAAATGCTATTGATGTTAAGTTCTAACGATTTATTTTCAGTATAATTAATTGAATTTTGTTGTTTTCCCTATTGATTTTTACAAGAATAATTTGTGTAAAATTGTTATATTTCGAGTTCATGAGAGTAATTACGCGTAGTTACAAATTTATTACTACTTTACACTGAATCTTCAGCTTCCCCCTAGCCCCTAGAGAATAGTACGTTGACAGATGGAAGAAAGAAAGGAACGCCAGCTGCCTTTCCAGAATTCGTAGCGCCAGGAATACCTATTTGCTCTTGGGATTTTTGTGAAGAATCACAAGAGATGAGCTTCAGAGAATGCTCGGACAGATGCATTTTTATTTTGGAGTTTACCCAATTGGCGCAGAATACGTTTTGTCAGAATAATGAGAGAGGATTTTGTTGAATCCTTGGTGTAGCTAAATACACGATTTTGTCAAAGAGAATTTGACAATGAAATCGTGATTGAAAGTTGTATTGATACTAGGTATGATGATTTATTTTATGTTGTAGGAATACGGAATACCTATGACGAGAGAAGTTGAGTCCAGTTACAGTAAGAGTTACAGTAAGAGATGTGCTTCAGAGAATGCATGCACAGATGCATTTTTATCTTGGCGTTTACCCAATAGGTGCAGTAAACGATTTGTCAGAATAACGAAAAAGGAATTTGTAGAATCCTTGGTGTATTCTGCATACACAGTTTTGTCATAAAATTTGACAATGAAATCGCGATTGGTAGTCGTTTTGAGTGAGCGTATTATGATGATTTATTTTATGTTGTAGGAATACGGAATACATATGATGAGAGAAGTTGAATCCAGTTACTTATAGAGTAAAACTAGGATCTACAAAAAATGCGAAAACGGATGTAATTCATGTAGATTGAAAGCTGTGTGTGTACACATTAGTTCCTTAAAGCGATTTGGAACTTAAAGAAAAAGAAGAGTTCGTAGGAAAACGAAATAAGGATGTAGGCAATGGCCGACATGTTGATATAAATTAAAGGGTGAAGTATGAAACTGCCTGATAATTGAACTGTGCACAGTGTTTTAATAAGTTATGAATGAGGTCGAACAGAATTTAATGGAAATTGTTTAATGTAATGTGAAAAGCGAGTGTGAAATTGTTTTGTGATATTCTGTATCTAATCCTAGGCAAAGAATTTCAGGATATCGCATCTCAAAATTAGCCTCGTAATGAGAGAGATGGTGGTATTTTTATTTTTTGTAAATGAAAGAGAATGGCTATAAATGAATGAAAAATGTGACAGTTATGATACTTCTAAAATGAATGGATGATTATATTATAATAAGTATATATTAATATCGGATAATTCGAAAAATATTTTGAATTTATATGGTTGGCATAGAATTGTATGATAAGTTTATAATGAGAATGAGGTTGAGTAGTAGTTAATATATTTTGGGGCATGGTATTTGTTACAAAAGTAGTTTACTTTTTTTTTGTGTTATAGGAACTGTACCTCCTGTAAGAAACGCGGAAGAGCCTGCAACCTTGTACCACTCCAAGAGAATCCCTGTGTGAATCGAGATGAAGTCACAGTTACCACAGCCAGGTCGTGTGGAGCTTTCTCACACTCAATAAGGCAGAATAAGCCAAGTCCTACCAAGCCAAGCCAATTCCTACCAAGCCAATTCCTACCAAGCCAAGCCATGCTCCTTGATGTCTTGTCAGACTGAGCCAAAATGGAGTATTCAACTAGACCAAGCAGTGCCAATGTCCAGTAGAGCCATGCCAAGTCCCGGCAGGCAAATCCATGCCAAGTCCACTGGAGCTATGTCAAGTCCCGGCAGGCAGATCCGTGCCAAATACGAGTTGTCCAGTATGTTTGGATCATACCATACCTGGTCCAGCCAAGCCAACCCAAGCCTGTATAAACCAGAAGAGTGGGTCTACGCTAATCTCATTGTACCCAGGCAACGTTGAATCATGGTACAAGCTATTGAATGGAACCGAAATGAACCAGTCAAAGATGGAAAAGGCAGCAAGGAGGAGAAGAATTCAAATGGAGATGGTACAAGCAGACTTCTTCTGCGCATATTTATTTGTATATTTATATTTACATGGTATTAATTTCATAGTTTTTGTAAACCTGTATCGAATTGTCAGTTGGTTTTAATATAATCGCTCGAGGCGCGCGATTTTGAACGGGGGGGTATTGTCAAAAATATATGGAACATCCTGTACATTAAAATATTTCATTATCATTCAATACGTAGGTAACCTTTTTACCTTCTGCAATTCAGTACGTGAGCGAAGATATTTTATTTTGAGACACAACTTGTCCTCAACAGAACATAAACAAGAGTTTTCAAAAAGGCCACTGATAGTTCGATCTGGTAGTCGAGTTTAGAGTTCTGCCGTGCCCACAGCTATGCGGGGAGTTTGGAAGATTCGATATTAAATAAATGGAAAATGTTCATAAACTGTTTAAGCCGATATGTATTGTAAGTAAAGATCTTTTTAAAATAATTTATCCAATCAATAACTAGGAGAGATTCTTCAATTCTTTAATTCATTAATTCTTTATTGATTATTTCCTTCATTAATTTCAATCGTCTAAATCGCATATTTAATAAAATATAATAATAATAATAAAAGTTTTTATGTTTTTCTAAAGTGTTTTAAATCTATGAATGATCAGTATCTACCTAGTTAGTCGTGAATCAACCCCAATTCACGACAATATTTTATTTATATGTCTATATATTTTCATCACCTTCATCATCATTTATTCACATAAAGTAGTACAACAAGAATAAAAATACTATACATTCTGCAAATAAACATTGGTAAAACCACAGAAGCAACAGGTGTTGCTTGTGTGGTGGAAAATAGATAATAAATTATAATAACTAAAGATACCTACTAATATTATTAATAAGTATAAATCTGCAGAAAAAAGTAGTTTAAAACATATAAAGGTAAACAAAAGTGTAATTAAATATATACAATATCAGAAATTTTGGAGACGTGTGAATATATAAAATCAGTTATAAGTGGTATAGATCAAATAAACTAAGACAGTTACAGGACAGTTAAAAGCATTCGTATGTAAAATAAATCACATGGTGTATAATAAAATCATTTGGAATTTGAAGCTTTCTTTAGTTGTGAGATTGATTTCAGGGACTGTATACTCTCTGGTAGGGACTTGAATACAGTTTGCCCCAGGAAATTATAGGACCTCTGACCTACATTCCTGGATGTATATGGTATAATATATTTATTTTTATGACGTGTGATATACTCATGGCTCGGCCAACTTAGTTTTCCTTTCTCTTTGAATTGGTTTTCCACAAGTATCCTATAAAATAATTGTCTTAGGTCGAACATCCCAGATTCCCCATATAATACAGCTTATCACTACTATAGCGGAGAGGTTTGTTCCCCATTAGTTTTAGGAATTTTCTCTGTATCACGTTTAATGGACGTAGGTAAGTTTTGGATAACCATCCACATCCTATCAAGCAGTATGTCAAGTGACTTTGTACAATAAGACTGTAATAAACAATTTTTTTCTGTTTTAGGTCCAATCTGTTGTTGAGTTGGCGGAACTTATAAAGAATGCTTCTTAATTTTTTTACTAAATAATTTATATGAAAGTTTCATCTCAAATGGGAGTCTATTAGAATTCCTAAATATTTTATATTTGTTGTTGAAGATATTCTGAATGTATTTTGAATAGTTAGGAATTAGAAGTGTGGAAAGGAAGATTTATAATTACGAAAAGGTGAGAAAAATGTTTTTTTGAAATTTGAGGAAAGTTTTTTGTAATCAAACCAATCTTTGATCATTTCCAGATCCTTCTCTGCTTGTTATTTGACCTCATGCCAGGTTTCTCCAGAATAGAGAACCGCAGTGTCATCTGCAAAACTAGTTATTTTGCCGGACGATTCTATAGAAAATAATTGGTTCACATATATACAAAATAGTCCTGGACCTGAAACTGTTCCCTGTGGTACTCCACATTCAATTTTCTTCTCAGTACTCTGAATATTTTTTATTCTCACAATTTGTTTCCGATCTGTTAAATATGATTGTATTAAGTTGAATGCATTTCCTCTTATTCCGAAGTTCTCCAGAGTGGTTAATAAAATGGAGTGGTTAACTGTGTCAAATGCTTTCGATAGATTGATGAAGACTCCTATTGACGGTTTGTATATGCTGTTCGTTAACTGTAATAGGTCATTTTGGGTGCATTTTCCTTCCTGAGAACCAAACTGTGATTTTGATAATATTTTGTGTTTTTGGATGAATGAATTTAGTCTGATTTTAATTAACTTTTCTATAATTTTGCAAAGGTTTGTTATTAATGAAACTTCATCTTTACTTCCACTTTTATATATTGGAGTGAGTTCCTATCGATACTTTAGACATGATGGGAAGTGTCCAGTTTCCACAGCCTTGTTGAAAATGTGTGTTATTGGTTCAGCGATGAAATCAGAAACTAGTTTTAATGTTTCACCCTTCAAATTATCAGTTCCAGGTGCTTTGTGATTTTTAAGTCCTTTTATAACGTTTGAAACTTCTGTTGGGGTTGTAGGACTCAGAAATACAGATTTTTCGTTTATATATTCATCGTATTTATGATTTGATGTTCTTTTGATTTTTTTGCAATATTTTTTCCGGTGTTAATATAGGTACTATTAAAAATGTTTACAATTTCATTCATATCATCAAACACGTTTCCATTTTCAGTTTTTACGGAATTTATTTCAGCTTTTTTTCGATCTCCACACAACATTTCATTTATGTTTCGCCAAAGGTTAGCAGCATTGTTTTTGTTTTCGTTAATTTTTCTTTTATAGTATTAATTTTTTGTTTTTTGTATTATCTTATCAAGTGTGCTTTTGTAATTCCTGTATTCTGCTTTGAGTCGTAAGTTATTTGGGTCGTTTTTGAGTTCTAGGTATAATTTTTTTTTTCAGCTACAGTATCTAAGTTACTATATGAGATGATGTTTTGCCAATTCGTGTTTTTTATATTTTCAATAATTTTTTTTACATTGAGTTGCCTTATTAATTTTTTTTTCATTTATTTTTGGTTTAGAGTTTTTTTTCGAATACTTCTTGAACAATAGTGGCTGAGTGATCTGTTATGTCTGTTAGAGTAACTATCGGGATTAAAAATTAGTGATCTTGTATATTACAGGGTTTAGTAAAGATGTGGTCAAGACAGGCTGCAAGGCGCGTTGGTGAATTTATGAGAGATTTGTACCCGTACTCTGCCATGAATGTTAGGTAGTCACTAACATTTTTGTCATATTCGTCGAGAATGTTGATTTATTGCCTGGGTGTCTAGATAATTCTGTAGATTCTGGTTGAACTGGTCGATACAAGTAGAGGGATACCTGTAGAAGGTGTGGATAACTATGGGTTTACCAAGGAAATCTACTTCTAGTTTTAATAATATCGAGTTATTGAAATGTATCAACTCGTGATGTTTATAAATATTAGTCTTTATATATACGACAGTGCCATCATTTTGGTTCAAATTTCCTTCGTCGTAAAGCATTCTATACCCTGACATGTTAAATATACTGAGATCTTGAATCTTTCTTGTTTATGTGAGAACAATGCAATGAAATTCGAAGTCAAATTGTGACAGGAAAATTTTGAAGTTTTTTGCAATACTTCTACTATTATTATGTACTAGTTTGAAATTATGTGTTTGTTGGTTAATTTTCATAACCTCATTTGTTTGGGATATTGTTTTTAAGGTGAAAGTATCAATTTTTTTCAGTTCAAAGTCTCGAAAACCGGGTGGCCACGGAAGTATTGCCTACGGAATATCTCAGTTACTGTATGAAGTAGGTTTGTGAAATTTGGAGCGTCGATATAATGACATAAGAGCTAGAATTTGAGCATATTGACAAGTCGAAGTTAACTTCCGGTCTGACCGGAAGTAACATCAACTTTCTTATTTTAAATAGAAACCCTATTTTTTTTCTTTTCGCTTTATTCGGCATTCAATTCCCTTTCCAATGACATATCACAAGTTGGTATCTAACCAGAAACTAGATCAGAAAAAAATTATTATTGAAATTCACCGAGTAGGCCGTGGAAGCAAAATGAAAGCCAAAAATTGAAAAGTTGGCTATGGAAACCATACGTCACTTGATAACAGTTGCTACTACTGTGATATTTTATTTTCATTCGTCGGCGTTATAAAAAGCCGCCAAAAAATATTGGAAAAATTAGGAAAAAAACAATACCCTGTAGGTCCATAACTTAAATAGGAACATACAACTTTTTCTTGCCTGTACTATTCAGCATAACCATTCCTTTCTAATGATATAATAGAAAATAATTTTTTGAACTGAGATACCGAAAAATCCAATTATTATTCTTCAAATAACAAAACAGATTATCGCCATACGCAAAAATAAAATTAAAAATAATGTGGAATGATAAATTATATCCTGTAGGATCTAGGTTAAATAGGAACATAAACGTAATTGGTCTGTGCCATCGTCCATAGATATTCTAATATCTGCCTATGGACGATGTTTGTGCTATTCAGAATAATCATTCCATTGCAATAATCATTCGAACCAAAATATTAACAAGTAGGCTGATTAAGATGTATTTTGGAATGAAAAAAAAAAGAAATGAGAGCTGTCACGAACGCTGCTATCCATATTATTTTGACGTTCGAAGTAGTGTTTTTGATTCTGCCATTTTAAAAGGGTTTGGAAATCGAAATCAGTTAGTGGAATATTCAAAAAATGCCCCGTTATTCACGAACCGAACAAATTGACATGCTTCTCATTTATGGTGAATGTTTAAAAAATTCTTATGCCGCTGAACGATTGTATTTAGAGCGATATCCAGGGAGGCAGCAACCGTCAAGAAGGTATTTCCAGTGGCTTGAAGAAAAATTAAGAACTGAGCCTGATGTTCGCGAAGACCAAGAAGCATTTGTTATTAATGAGGAAACTGAAATTATTGTATTAGCTTTAGTAGAATATGATAGCACAATTTCCTCAAGGCAGATTGGCGCCGAATTAGCTATAAGTAAGGACTCTGCTAGGAAAATTTTGAAAAAACATCGATTGAAATCCTTCAAGTATAGGTTGCATCAACATTTGTATGAAAATGACGGTGAAAGGCGCCTGGAATATTGTAATTGGTTTCTTCGACAAAATGCTGAGAATCACCTATTTAACTATTATATCTTGTTTACGGACGAGTCAAGATTTACCAACAATGGATTATTTAACAGGAATAATACAAGGTAAGTACTGTACTTTATTTGGATTATTGTCGATAGTCGAAGTGTAAAGTGCTAAAAGTGTGAACGGTCTTTTGTTCCAGGTACTGGGCGATAGCAAACGAGCACCGGTTTCGACAACGCGGCTGCCAGGAGAGATTTGGTGTGAATGTTTGGGCAGGAATAGTTGGAACTAATATTGTTGGCCCCATTCTTTTTCAATGCCAACTAACCGGAGAGAGATACTTTAATTTTTTAACGAATGAAATTTCGGAATTCATTAACAACCTACCAGCGGAAATAACTGAGAGAATGTACTTCCAGCAAGATGGCGCCATTCCGCATAATTCAAGAATAGCGAGAAATTATCTTCAAAATCGCTTTCAAGAGAGACTTATAACAACCCATGGTCCAGTCAGGTGGCCACCAAAGTCGCACGGAGTAAGATCAGGTCTTACTCCGTGCGACTTTTTTCTATGGGGGCATCTTAAAAATAGGGTGTATTCCACACAGCCTACAACTCTACATGAGCTAGAAGTAAAAATTCGTAGAGCTTTCCAAGATATCACGCCCCAAATGTTGAGAAACGTTTTACATGAAAATATCACCAGAGTCAATAAATGTATTGACGCTGAGGGAATGCATTTCGAACATTTGTTTTGAATTTATTTTATCTTTAATCCTATCAATTTGAATTTTTTTTTTCGATAAATTTGTTTTTTCGTTATTTGAAGAATAATAATTGGATTATTTGGTATTTCATTTCAAAAAATTACTTTCTATTATATCATTAGAAAGGAATGGTTATGCTGAATAGTACAGGCAAGAAAAAGTTGTATGTTCCTATTTAAGTTATGGACCTACAGAGTATTGATTTTTTCCCAATTTTTCCAATATTTTTTTTGGCGGCTTTTTATAACGCCGACGAATGAAAATAAAATATCACAGTAGTAGCAACTGTTATCAAGTGACGTATGGTTTCCATAGCCAACTTTTCAATTTTTGGCTTTCATTTTGCTTCCACGGCCTACTCGGTGAATTTCAATAATAATTTTTTTCTGATCTAGTTTCTGGTTAGATACCAACTTGTGATATGTCATTAGAAAGGGAATTGAATGCTGAATAAAGCAAATAAAAAAAAATAGGGTTTCCATTTAAAATAAGAAAGTTGATGATACTTTCGGTCAGGCCGGAAGTTAACTTCGACATGTCAATAGGCTCAAATTCTAGCTCTTATGTCATTATATCGACGCTTCAAATTTCACAAACCTACTTCATACAATAACTGAGATATTCCGTAGGCAATACTTCCGTAGCCACCCGGTATATGGATCCATTGTAGCCTAGCTCAATAATATTTCAAATAAAAATACGTTTATATAAATTGCGAATCTAAGTGGGTATACATTCAGGTCTAAATTTGAACAAGAGAAATCTCTATGCAGCAAAAGAATAGAGTCATCAGTTCAACAAGTAAACAAGATAAAAGATACTGAATAAATGATTTAATAAATAATATAAATAAATTCATGAAACGTTGAAAATAAAAGCAACAATAGCAAAATTAATCCCAAGTATATGAAGACACTTATTTAGTGTTTTTCTTACCATTTCGAAGCAACATTCAAAACGTCTCATTTTCACACTTAATACATAACCTGCATCTGATCTTATCAATTTGTCAAAAATCCGATATAGCAACAGCGATATTCCCTTCAAATGGAGACTAGATTTTTATATTTTTACAATATTTGATATTAACACCTTGAATTAATTCCCGCACCCATCTAACAAAGTCACGTTGATAAACGGATGGTAGCTTTAATGTACCACTACTTTAGCGTACGCCACTGTCTGGAGTTTATTTAGATATAACAAACTAAATCGCCTTTCAAAAACCATTAATAATAGAATGAGTTTTTTCTGCTTCCCCCAATAAACGCTTTTTGTACTTTTATTGTTGGCCGGCTATGAGCACTGAGGACGTCTTTTTGTGGTAAATAGGTTTGTCTAGGTAAAAAACGAGGGTTCTTAACAATCTTTGCTCGGGCAAATTCCATGAATGAAAGGCATGGGCATTATAGTATATTCCGAAAGTTTCTGTACCCATACACAAAGGCGGCTTTGGATGGTTGAAAAGATGAACGTGAGAAACGTCCGGTATGTGAGTGGAATCTTTAAGGCCGTGTGGGTCCTTGCACTGTGTGTGCTGCGATCTGGCAGGCGATTCAATTTATATCGGTATCTGGAAATGATTCATACAGTGCTTTACGAAAGGTCATCATCTTTCGGAAAATTCCTTTAATGCTGTTTCATAACATGTGATTCCTAGTTAATTAAAATTTAAACTGTCACGAATTAATTTATGTTACGTTTTCAAAATCAATCCTTGTCGTTATAAGATTTTATGATACAAATAGTAGTTCCAGACGTAGACAGATAGATATATACTTTATTGTTCAAGAATAAATTCTCATCAAGAAAGTGTGATAATTCAAAAGGGAGTCAAATCATAATCTTACTTTAAATATATTTACATACAATATTAAACGATATTCGTCAAAAAAAAATTTAAAAACGTATAAAATACTTTAGAACTGAAACAATAATATGACTACAACATTATCTACAGAACTGGTACGCTTAGTGATCCAAAAAATTGATTCTCTAGAAATTTTGTTGGGGTTGGAATCAGTAGAATCCAAGAAAAACTTTTTTTTGCCAATGTTTCGAATTTCATTAAATTCATCATCAGGGCTCTGTAACAATGAGTTTTCACAGAAAATTGTAACTATATTCTAAAGTACATTATTAGAATTGAAGTTATTATTACTTGCCACGCTTCTCTATAAACTTTCGAGAAACAAGATTTGTAATTACTTAAAAGACTTACCCAAATTATTTGTTTATCTGAGTTAAAATCCTTAAAATATGTTTAAAATGAACAGACATAGTAGATAACAACGCACGAAGGACAATAACACATGTATCCATCAACTAGGAACGAAATTTAATATGGAGCGGAAGAAAACGAAACTTAAAAACACATGAAATGTGAATGGATATCTCAACTCGGAATCTGACCTATCATATTGAAAAATGCTGTACTTAAACCATCTATGTCCCTTCTAGCGTTGCCGCTATTTTCTTTTACTATATGGATCATCTCACTAAGAATTCTTTTGGAATAAAAGGGTTGTGTGTCAAGGACGATAAGTGTCGTAAAATCGAAACTGTGACCGTTTTCTCTAATGTGTTCCACTAAAGCCGTAGGATTTTTGATATTTAATTTTTTTGTGTCCCTTTCATGTTCAGATATTCTTGTTTTGAAATAACGTTTGGTTTGTCCTACATAACATTTCGGGCAATTGTCACACTTGATTTTGTATACTATATTTGATTTGATGTCTATGGGGGTCTTTGTTTTTTGGCGTGTAAAGAAGTATTTTCCAATAGTGTTTTTATTTTCAAATGCTATTTGGGACTGTTCATCTCTTAAAACTGACGCAAGTCTTTCTGAAAGTTTTTTGACATACGGTATTTTGTTATATTTTATTGTAGCTGGGATTGTCGTTTTTTGGGTGTTATGTTTTTCATTGAGTATTTTCTTAATGAGTGATGTTGGGTAATTGTTTAGGGCAAGGTAATTTTTGATCATTTCTAAATTTTTTGAATGGTATTCTGTATTGGAAATTGCGAGTGCTCTTGTTTTTAAATTTCTTATAATGTTGATTTTTTTGTCTGAAATTGTGCTGTGAGTGGTAATTTAGAAATCTTTCTGAAAAAGTAGGTTTGTGATACCAATCCACTTTCAAGACATTATCAACTGTTTTTATAATTTTAGTATTTTTCTTCTTTTTCTAAAGTGACTTTTAATTTTGGGTGGAAATTTTTGAAAATATCCAAAATTTCATTTGCCTTGTCATTTGGAATTGCTGTTACAATGTCATCTACATATCTCTTGAAGAAATGGATTGGAAAAGATAATTGTTTTATACTTTGTTGTTGGAGCTCAGACAGCACCAGGTCAGCACAAATTGGCGACATACAGTTGCCCATTCCTAAGCCATATATTTGTTTATAAAACAAACCATTATAATTAAAATAATTTTATTCAACACAATGTGTAAAAACTTTGATAAACGTGTACAGGGGTAGGGTCGTAGATTTTGATATTTTTGTCCAACGTTTTTTTATTATATTGATTGTGAGGTCTATTGGGATGTTAGTAAATAGCGAAACCACATCTAGAGATATCAGAATAAAAATTGCTTCCATCAACAACATGAAACTATGATGATATGAATAAATATCAATGAACCGAAAATATATATACGAGCTACATAACAGTCGCAGAACTGATCCCTGAGGTAGGTACTACACGATGGATATCTGCAGGATTTGAGTATGCACTACCAACTTCTAATTTGTGTCCTGTTGACCAGGAATGGCCTGAACCACTCGAGACAAGTTCCACAGAGCGATGCATTTTTTGCAGCAGTAATTCGTGATTTACACAGTCAAAGACTTTTGAGAAATTACAGAAGACTGCCGCAATTGATTATCCTTCATTCGAACTTGTAAACCTTTTCTGAAAATGAGAAAAATTACATTCACTCAAGATGATGTTTTCATTCAATTGGAATGCAACAATCTCTTTGTGCTAGTTTTTCAATAGGAATCGAGATAATTGGCAGTATCGAGATAGGTCTAAAGTTAGAGGAATTGGTGGTATCCCCACCTTTATAGAGGTGAAACAACAGCCCTCTTCACTCCTGTTCGAAATACTCTATTTATGAAACAATTGTTGATTACTTCTCTAACACAGATAGCATTTTGAATGATAGATTTTTAGAATTCTCTCAGTTATACGATCTAATCCCGCTGCTTTATCATTTTTCATCTCCCTTAAAGTCGGTTTGATTTCATGGACATTAATAGGAGTTAACATAAAATAATAACTCCGAACAGAATAAAAGGACAATTATTGTTACGTACCTAATTATTGACAGAATATAGATCAGGATCGACAAAAACACTCGATTTTCATCATAAATAAATCCAGACGAGATTTGAGAGCTTTTTCGAAAAGTTTTGCAAAGCTATTAATCAAAGATATTGGCCTATAGTTTGAAATAACTTGTTTATTTCCCGATTTGTGGAGTGGTATGATGATAGATTTTTCATATTCGGAAGGACAAACACCTTTTCCAAAACACAGGATGATGACAAATGACATTGTGGAAGATATTTCCCTAGCTACTTCGTTTAGGGTTTCGGATGTTATGCTGTCGACTCCAGGCGCCTTATGATTTTAAAGTGTGTGTATCATGTCAAATATTTTTTCTTCCGAGCTAGGTGTCAAAAACATGTAGTTGGGATTAACTTTTACTTATGGAAGTGGTGATAATAGGGTTTTTATCTTTGTTTCAAGCTCTGGTCTAACTTTGGTAAAAAAAAATTGCGAATGTTTCTGCCATTTCAAAAATCTGTTTCGTTGAGGATATTGTCTTCATTCTTTCAGCATACTATTTGTACAAGTATTTTGATTTCCTGTCATACAATTGATAACTTTTCATGGTTGTTTGGAATTATTTTTATTTTTTATTTTAGCGCTATGACAGGCAAGTGTTCATATTTCCTCAAAAAATTATCGCATCAAATACAATTCGTCATTCAAAATATTTAAGGTTATACAGCTCAAACTTTCTGCACAATTTATTAATGTGTAATCCGAATATTTTGAAGTACTTATAGTATTACTACTGATTATATTCAGAAACTGTAAGAAAAACAGGATATTAGGTATTAGAACAAAAGTTTCTTTTTGGTTTTTCATATCAATTGAGAAATCACTTCTTACAGTCAGATGTAGGGATATCAGATAAATTGCTACTTCAGGTGAGGTTGATGAACCAGGACAATTAGATTTTTTTATTTTGAATTATTACAGAAAGAGAACAGCTTTTGTCTAATTTCCACCCAGTCCTGATTTATTTGTTTCGATCAGTCTAGATTTTTACACCATTGTCAAGTAATTAATATTGAGACTGGTTGATGTGAATGTACGGTAAGGTAACGCAAGAACGTAAGGTGAGGTAATGTAAATATAGGGTTCACAAAAACGTAAGGTAGAATTGACACGATTGACAGTAGTTTATCCAATTTGTCATTTTGATGGAATAGTACGGCTAAACGTATGAAATAAGTTCATCCATTTTTACTCAGATTTTCACATTTTTCAACTTTCAAATCTAGATCTTCTAGTTATTACGATCTACACCAGTCGTCTTCCCTCGGAGTATATCGTTTTTAATGCCTTCTGATTGGCTGAAGGTAAGAACGCAACGCAAAGTTTTGAAAGTTGGTCAACTATTGCGTTACCTTATCCGTTCATACTTTTTCTTTCGTTTTATCAGGAACGTGTCCACACGATTCCAATAGTTTAACTTTCTTGAGTTCTTGCGTTACCTTACCTTACCGTATCAAGACTTATTGCAACCTGCTCGAACAGTAACGTAACAAGATTACATGTAAGCTGATTTTCAAGTGTAGATCGAGTTTGGGGACGGTGAGAAGATTCATCTCAAGAAGCTGCTGAATTATGGTAGGGAAACTGGCATACCTTACTGAACCCAAATATGTGGGTGCACAAAGGATCCAATCTGAAAGAAGGTGCTCCAAAACTCGCCCACTTTGCAGGAACTTAGTAAACGACTGGAAGAAAGCAAAATGCCACCGATTTAATCAAATCAGAGAAAATGCTCATCGATCTCTGATAAAATTTTGTTGCAAAAGTCAACAGTGGCATGGAGCATGGAGTTGCTTTATTTACCTCACCAATTTTTTCTCAGCAAATAAATCATTGAAAGCATCAGCTATGATTCTAGGGTTTGAAATTCCATGGTTATATTTTGACAAATATTTTCGTTTTGATGTAGTTCGATGTTTTATTACTTATTTATGACTTCCGATGAGGTATTATTTTTATATTCAGACTACCGATCTGCTATAGAATTACTTTGGAATTTTCAATAAAATGCTTGATTTTGTACTGATTTTTAAACTCTCACCTCAAGTTTTCCCTGGGAGTTGTAATGCCAGATGATACCCACAATTTCTCATTAATTTTATTTTTCCTATTTAACAGTGGGAAATGAAACATTACTAATATGTTATTAAATATTCCCCATTTTTTAAAAAGAAATCTTAAATTCATGACTACAGTCATGTAAAGTCGAAAATTCACTGCACGTTTTCTCATTCATAGTATTTGGAAATAATATTGATAGAGCATGAACAAATAAAACTATTTTTGTTTGAATTGGTATAATGTAGACTTGCTGGAAATTTTATTCATTAACACTGAATTTTCACAAAATATGTAAATGATATCATGGTATAAAATTTTCTGGAAAATTTGATAGACAGTGTCTAAACCAACTTCTATAACGTTTTCTATCTAGAGACGTAATTATTGGAGTTTTTCCCTGGCTGATATCGAAATTATATTTAATTTTATCTGTATGGATACACAAATGATGAACCTAGGACAAAAAGCATTCTAAAATACAAAAAAATAGTCTAGCGCCATTTCTATTTCAATGCCAACATAGAAAACTCTAGAGAAAATACCTCAATTATCTTTTGGTTTTTCAACCATTAATAGATGTATCACACACATTTCCAACCCACATCATCGTTATAAGGAATAAAAAATATCGAACCAAATGTCTCAGAACAATAAATATTCCTTCGATTTTCGTTATAGCAGAGGTTCTTCACCCAAATGACTGGTTTGTCCCAACTTTGAATTTCTCGGAACTAGGGTGGCAGAGAATGAAGAAGAACTGAAAACCGGCACGGTCTTTTATTCTTTTAACATTTTGTGAATGCCATGATTTCATGTCGACTACAACAGTTCGTATAGAGTGGTCACAATAACTGTAAATCTCTTGAGTAAACATTTAACCAATGGTCATAAATGTATTAGGCTAATGGATGATTTTGTGATTTGTTGTGACTAAGTGATGACTTTTGAAAATATATATGCTTACTACGAAAGATAATTTATCTGACAGTCCCAGAAATTCGTCAAAGAAGAACATGAGTGAAGGTAAAAACATTAAAAAATTATTCCCAACCTCTATCCTTCAAATGAAGAGGTAACTCATTTCCTCATTGAAGATCCTGATAAAATAATGATAAACATAAATGAAAAAAAAAAAAAGTAAGGTATAGAAACTCCATACATGAGCAGGCAAATCAATTATTACTTTACTGGGATAAGTTACTGCGTTTATAAGACCACTGAATAAAATGAATGAGTTTTGTTTTCTTTTTGAAATAAAAACGTTTAATTTTCGGAGACATTTACATCTGCCTCCTTTATCAAAACTCTTTGAAAATTCTATTTCTATCAAGTTTAGAAATAATAAGATCATTTTTAACATACTCAAGAAAAAGTCAAATGAAATGAATCCAGAAACGTTTCAAGGTGACGATATATTTGTTGTATTACTAATTTTAATTTCATGTACCATACGAATTGATCTAGATTACGAATTATTTTTTTATTGGATTTGTGATCTATAGTGAACTTATTTATTTCACTATTCTCTTCTTTACGCTGCTGTTTTGATAATAGTTACAGTAGAGTATAGGGAAACATTCTCAATTGAAAATTGTACGAATACATGATAGTGGTCTTTTTCTATCATGTTTTCACGAAAGACGTTGATTTTTTCATTAAAACTTATGAGAAGGGCAGTTCATTATCTTTTCTGTTTCTACAGGGACTGTTATTGTCGGTTCTTGTTTATTAATTTGATACAAGAAAAGCTTCGAATCATCTCTATTCTCCAAATGGTAAAATCATCTCCACTATACTCTGTGGCCATTCCGGTGAGTTGCTCAGTTCTGGCAGTTTGATATCGGATAAATAGGAACGTAAATTGTTCACAAGTGAATAAACTTTTATTTAACTTCACCAAGGCAACCATTTTTCATTGTCATGCGAGTTTTTTGTACCCTGAGACGCGTTGCCATCAACAAAGCCAAATGTTAACAAAGCTTTGTTTTTGACTCAAAATGAGCGATAATGGTAGATTTGGTAGTGCAACTCCTGAAATATTAAATTCCGCAATAGACAACACCACTTCAAAAAACATCAATTTGGAGGCAGTTTGAATTATTTTATCAAGAAAAGGGAAAAAGGGAAAAGAGATCAATCAATCAAAATTTTATTGAACTAGTATTCATTTACAATAATATTAAGTAAAACCTAACAAAACTGGAAAATATTACCTATTCTAACAAGTGAAAACAAAAACAAGCCAAAAAGACAAATGACAAAACATACAAAATAAACACTAAAAGACAGTCACTCAATAGAGTGAAACATACATAAGTATTAAAGTATTATTTAAAACAGTAATATATTTTCTTATATTTAAGTATTTGTCCATTCTTTGGTAGATAAGTAATGTTTCTTTTGATGTTGATCAAAGTTTGATAAATGAGCAAGCTTGCTATAGTGAATACATTGAAATATATGAATAATGGCCTTTTTTGAACAGCAAATACCTCAAGAGCCTTACTTGATAATCCCCATTGTTGAAGGCCATATGCCAAAACAGACTGTATCAAACTATGATAAACCAATATAAGAACTTCTGTTGAAACTGTTTCTGCAGAAAAAATTGGTCTTGATCTGAAAAATTAAATAAACCCTCTACCGCATACAATGCCATATATGGTTTCTCAACTTTTTTTTCCCGTGAAAAACTGTCACTAATAAAGAAACGTGGCAAACCTGCAATGATTAGGTCTTTTTCCACACTAGCGCATTTTTGGTTGTTTATATTTGAACGTATTTACGATTGTAACCTCAAATTTCTGTAAGCGCGTGAATCAATCGTATTAGAACCTGTGAAGTGCATGTTTGATGATCTCTTTTCAACAAATTAAGGTAAGTAATAATTCGTACAAATTTTTTATATCAAATGTATTATAACTCCTTTGTGTCTAAACTGTTTTATGCCTTGAATTATGCCAATTATATATATTTGTGGTGAAATCTACAGCAAAACCAAATATGGTTTCGTATGCATTCATACGTATTTTGGCGTCAATTCTACCTGTCATATATGGTTTCGTATGCATTGATGGAAACTGTTTTTTTTCGCAGAATGGAGCCTGCTCGCTTTTATGGGTCAATACCATACCTTGTGATGGTTCAGTGAGTGAAAGACCGGAGCGAATCTTATGTCTCTGTTTGATTTCAAACAAGCAATTTCTGAGCATTTATGCAAAGCAGGAAAATCATTATCGCGAAAGAAAGGTCGTCCCTCCACTGTTTCAACAAATGATGGTCAGAATCGAATTGGAACACCGACGTCCAGCCGCCGAGGAAGTCCTGCTGTTTCGAACCCTTCAACGCCAGTTTCAGTACAAAAAAGAAAAACTCCTGCGAGACACCAAGATTTGCCTCTGAATTCAGTTCTCATTGACAATATAGGACATTTGCCCGAATGGCAGAAAAACCGCCAGATATGCCAAATGTGTTCACAAAAAACACATACAAAATGTAGGAAATGTAAAGTGTTTTTATGCTAAAATGACAAACGAAATTGTTTATCAATATTTCATGATTGATTTCTTTTCTCTCTCTTTTTTTCATTCCACTGTTATCTAATCATTTGAAAAATATCATTCAGTTTTATGCATTCGAAACCATATATGTCCAATGAATGCTTCGTACCAATTGGCGATAATGCATTCGAAACCATATATGGTTTTGATATTTTTTTTTCTAAATGGTTGCAAATACAATTTTTTTTTTCTACTTTACTATGTTATCTTGGTCCAAATAAAGTCACCTAGATGTTAATTGATTATTTATTTAATCCCTGTTATAATTCATGCAATAGAGGGTTAATAATCACTCCCATATGACATGCATTATTTTTACTCTTGCCAAATCTTTAGTTACACTAACAGCATCATTCCACTTCAGTGACAAATCTAAGTGAGGAAAATAATCAAATTTATCAGTCTTCTTCGGGTAGGATTGTATATTAAAACTGTACTTTCACTAATTGTACATTTAAATAACATTTTCTGTTAAACGTTCTTTTTGTTCAATTGATTATTCATTTAATTTAATAAATTATGTTCTGTGTACTTTTGTTTAATGATTCATTTATTTGATTCGTTGAATTATCCACCACTCAAGGTTTTGTATTCATCAGATAAACTTCAATTTTTTTTCACTCAAACTTGGTAGCTTGTAATATGAGGCGAGCAAATAACAGTAGATGATATTACTTCACTATCGGTGTCGTGATTTTATCCTGTTATTTGCTCTCGCAAATTACCAAAGTACCCATAAGTTCTCGTTCAAAATGAAAGTTCATCCGATGAATTAAAAACCTTTTGTGGTATTACCATCGACAAATTCTAGACTATAACCGACTTGTACGTTTGTGAACAACACTTCATCCTGAAAACTTACTGGAATATCTCAATTTTGGAATCATTTCAGTTTCTTTTAGAAGAGGAAGATATAAAACCAAAAATGATAAACATCACACATAAGCAATCCCCATAATTCCATACAATATGTGAAGTGTGGAAGCTTGTCTACGTATCTAAGACATATAAAATTAATCGGTTTCAGAGAGCAGCAGTTTTTCGCTGTTGGTTACTTGCCGATAGATTATATTACCAATTCCTAAGAGTCCAATGGCTAAAAAATCAATGAGTCACAAAAAAATGTTCAATCACTTGCCGATATAATATAATCGATCTTTAAAAGTGTATGAGAAATTCAGGATTGCTCTCAAGAATTTACTACTGAATAAAGCATTTTGTACATTGGGAAAATTCTATGGTGAAATATTTTAATTTGTCTGTTTATTGCTCTTAATCATTATTTGTATAGTGATTATATTCATGCTTTTGTGATTCTGGTGTTTCTTGTTATGTTTAGGGACTTTTGTTTGTTCATAGGGGTGGGTGCTGTAGGTTTCTCGGGTTTTCCTGCAGCTGAAAAGGTGAATACGACTCTGAAGATCCGTAAGTCGCTTAGGAGCGCCACGGCGAATAGTAATGATAGCCGTTCTCTACCCGCACAGGCTATGCTTTCGGGAAGTATTATTATTATAGTGAATTAAGATTTTATATTTTATATAGTGCTGATTTTAATTTTATTGTTAAATGATGTGAGTGTCTTGTTTTCTACCGCTTTGTCCATGAGATTCCAGGGAAGAAGTTGTTTTCTATCAGATTTTTTTTGATTATTTCGATTTCATTCATATCATTCTATTGATACTCTCTTGCATAAAATTTCGAACTTTGTTCGAATGCTCGATTTAATTTCTGTTTCGCAGAAATCTCCTTTAAAACTTTGACGAACTCTAAAATAATATAACAAACAATTCATCCATGATATAATTTTACCTGAATATTTGTTACTACTGAATTAAAATCGGACCACCTTGTAAGCGATTCACCGCGAAAGGGCATATGGCTACCACTCAAAACGTACAGCGGTCATCTTATGGTTGGGTTTGTCTGAAAGTTTTTATTTTTTACTTATTTAATAATCAAGGAGGTTTCTTGGTATCTGAAGCTGTAGAAGGTTCAAATTGCTTTGTTTTGAAACATTTTAGTGAACCGTGCCTATTCAGTCATCATTCTACTTCGATCATCTCATTCCCTTAGTCTTTTTTGAAAAACTGAGAATGTTAGAAACTGAATGGTACAGCTTTCTACTTGGACTGAAACAAAAACGAAATCATCGAAAAACAGATAAATAGGACATAAAATGACTTTGAATCGGCACATTGAATAAAAATAACGAAAACATTGACCTTTTTTGAAGGTGAACTTTCGATAGGCCTAAGTATCAATTTCATTATCAACTGACACTATTCTTTAGAATTGAAAGTACATATGAATGTGACTTCCATTTGAGTTTTGGCAGTTGGAAGTCACAGTCATATCTACTTTCAATTTTAAAGGATACTTTAAGGTAGTTCATTATGAAATTGGTCCGAAGTGGTGTCCCAGAATCTGAAAAATCCGTCACAACAGAAATAACATCAGAACCTCTCACAGACATTTTTATTCAAATGGGTTTGATCTTGAACCGATTTTTCCTGGCCTCCTTCAAGGTACAGTTTTGATGCCAAATAATTTAATTTTGACAAAATGAAAGAATAGGGGTTACTCTATTTTTATTGCTTTATCCATGGTATTATTTTGGCAGGTTCATTCTGAAACATTCAGTATATCGATCGCCCTTTGGTACTACCAAAAGACTTTGGTGTCTTATATTTTGATTATATCCCATTTTGATCATTTGTTTTTCTGTGGATGGAGTAATGATCATATAAAAAAATTCTTTTCCTGTCATTGTTTTTTTGTTTATTGTCATATAGGAAATAAAATATATACGCTGCGTCCACCGGACATATGGAGAACTTTTTTATTTTTATTTTAGGAGAAAATATTTTTCTCTTTTATAAATTGTGCTCAATCTATTTTGAATTATCAAATCTTAAAATTTGTCATTCGTATAGTAATGTCAAAAAATATGAATTTGGTACAAAAGAAAATCACTTTTATTTGTGATAATACCGAAAATTGTTACTATGGCAAGTTGTTCAGAATCGACTATCACGTTCAAATATGCATTCACATTCATCCGCACAGAAAAGGATATAAATGGGTTTTTTAATATTTTTCTCTACAATAATAAGGTTTCAGGAGTACCTATTAAAATAATGGCTCTCGCAGTGAAGGTCCAGAGATAATTCGCGGGTGATCACAAGTCACTTTACTGTCTGTCTCAAATTCATATTTGTTGACACTACTCGTATACAACAAAAAAAAAAATTTAATACTTGATAAACAAAATTAGGTTCTAGAAAATGCCGACTTTTCAATGAAGCATATCCTGAAATTACAAAAAATAAAAAATATTTTTATATGTCGCCATCTTAATATACAGATACTATTGATTTATCAATATTGTTTTAAAAATTTCAAGCAATATTGATCCATTATTATCAATTATTGAGTGAATATTTACGTTTTGTAGATTTTCATTCAATGAAAAAATTCTGGAATGAATTTGAACATTTTTCACAGAGAAAATATGAATCAACATAAAGAAAAAATTAGTCGACAGAATTTGTTCTATCAAACTTGGATACACAATTTTGTATTTTATACCTACAATCGCTATGAGAGGAATATTGGAGATGCAATATTTATTCCAGATGTTTAAAACAATATATGTAAATATCATTGTTTTATGTTGGTAAGAGTTATTCAACCATAACACACCCAATACAGGATAATTTGATTTATTGAATTTTGGTGAAAGAATAGTTATTTGGTTAAAGCTTGGATATACAATATTGTTATTTTGTATACTTATACTCGGTGTTAGAGAAATATTGAACTTACAGTATTTATTCTACAAACGGAAAAGAAAACTGTAATTCACAATGAGCTTATGACTTTAGGCATAAGATGTCCAGAGGACTGTTCATTGCTAATATCCTATACAATAGGAAAAAGTTGGGTCAAAAATCCATCAGAAAACAACTACTTTCCTGGCTAATGCCACGACGAACATTGAATTACATCTGATGAAATTTCCGTGCAGAGTTCCTACAAGGTTATCTCTGCAATTGTTTGGTTGCATGGGAATGTTCATCGAAACATTTGGACCACCTATATATCGATTTCGGAGTGTTGCTCCTCATCAGTATAGGGTATGTCTAGCAGTCAATAACTAATGACTGAAACGCGTTAGATATGGTTTTTTCATCCGATATTGTCTTATTGTTCAATTTAATTGATCGTATAGAATTCAGCTTTAATTTGGGGTTTTCATAAATAAATATTTTGATGAATGACTATTACTCTCTATTTCTTGTTTGCAGTATATTATTTTGGCTTCATGTATTATTTGGGTCAAGGTATTTTTGTAAATTTTGTATTCTTTTTGCAAATTCAAATTATCAACATTTATTTTAGTTTTTGATATAACTCATTTTTTTATCAACTGAATTTATTATTCCTCTAGTAATCCAATTTTTTCTTTTCCTAAATTTATTTTTCATTTTTACACGGGTAGTACTCCTATCCATCGCTCTTTGGATTGGATTTATTAGGTAATTTGCCAAATCTTCAGAATATTGTAACTCAAAATATTCATTCCAATCTATATTCAAAAACTTTTCTCTCAATTTTTTTTAATCAGCATAGTATTTGAAGTAATATTGAGGTGTTTTTCCTACAAATGTTCCACAATCCATCTGTAAAATAATTGGAAAGTGGTCTGCAATATTGTACGTGAAGATTATAGGCTTGAAAAAATCATATTCTTTTATGAATATGTGATCTAAACATGATTTTTGAATATTAACTTCTCTTGTACACTCATTAATGTAAGAGAAAAAACCATGCTCACTGAAAATATCACAGTACTCATGAGAATGTGGTGTATCAGAAAGGATATCAATATTCATATCACCAATAAATATAGTGGTACCATTTTTAAATCTGTAGTAATTATTATCTAAAAAATCTTCTAATAATGGATTGAATTCATATCGAGATGTAGAAGGTGGTCTGTAGAGTGCTATCAAATTTACCATTTCAATATCACTGTACCGTCATTTTGATTTGTATGTCCATGATTATATATTAAATCATATCCAGCAATGTTGAACAAAGTTGTATTGAGAATTTCAAATGTTTCTGTGAATACGTTAAAATCAAATTCTTTCTCAAACTGGCTAATAAATATCTTTTCTTCTTCAAAATTTTTGGAAATACTACGAATATTATGATAAATTAAAAATTCATAATTTTCAAAACTAATATTTTTGTAAGACTCGAATACGTTGACCCTTGATGTCACCTGGTATGGAATCAGTGCTCAACCAATCAGAGCCTACCAAATTGACTCGTGCCCACCTCTCCCGCCCCACCCCACCCCTCCCGCCCCACCACACCCCTCCCGCCCCACCCCACCAATTGTCACTAGTAACTTGTTACTTGTCATATGTCATCAACTCTCCATCGGCTCTCTATCAGATTCAGTCAGCTCGAATTTTACGTTCGTTTCTTTTCAAATAATTCATAAACATATTGAAATATATGCTTTAATTTTGTTTTTGAAGTCTGATCAGATTGTTGAAATTTTACGAGGATACATTGAAAAATTATTAGCCTACTATAGAACCAAACAAAATTTCAATGTCAAAATATTTGATTACTCAACATATTCTCTTCTTAATTGGATACATTTATTACAGCGAACATGCAACGTCTCTAGACCTTTAAAAAAAAATATTTCTTCTTGCTCTGCAAACCAGACCTCCACAGCTTTTATTACCTCCTCGTTGGAAGAAAATTTACGACCTTTTAATCTTTTTTTCAGTTGAGGAAAGAGATGATAGTCGGAAGAGATGATAGTCGGAAGAGAGATGATAGTCGGACGGATACAAATCTGGTGAATAAGGGTGGTGTTCTAGTAATTCAAACCCTAAATCACGAATTTTTTGCATGGCAACATGAGATTTGTGTGCAGGGGCGTTGTCCTGCAAAAACAAAACACCTTTGGATAGCTTTCCGCGTCTTGTCTCTTTAATTTTTTTCCCGTAGAGTGGTCAGTAATGTCCAGTTTTAACATCAAAGTTGGGTGGTATACTTTATCGAATGCCTTGGAAAAATCAGTTCGATTATCTATATTGAGAATAGGTTGAGCCGAAATTCCACCAATATTATTACAATATAGTTTTTTCAATATTCATCCATATTGGTTCGAAATTATTTTAACATCCACAATATATCTACATTGGCCCAATGTGAAATTGCTTCTGAAGAGTATGTTTTCCAATTTTTCCGACCTCCTTGATGATCTTAGAAGAGTGAAATAGATTTTTGTCGACCAAAATGTATTGGAGGCCTAGCGAAAGAGGTGCAATTCACGCATCAATGGAATGAGCGAATTTCTGTGAGTGATACTTCTGAATAATATTGTACTTTATCTCATTCATAGATAATCTCCAATGGAAACTGGACATTTAATAAATAATCAACTATCTGAATGAAAATGCAAATTTTCACTTCCAGATTTTTTCTCTCAAGTTATATAGGGTCTTTTCAACATCTATCAGATGTAGTTCAATGTCCAGCGTGGCTTTAGCCGGGAAAGTAGTTGTTTTCGGTCGGATATTACAAAAAAGTAACTTCAATTTTATCGTAGGGTTTTTCCATTTCCAGAGGAGTCATGTATTGATTCAATTTTCAATTGAGAATGTTTCTCTTTAAAACATGAATCCCCTCCAAGAGAGGTTATCTTGTACGATGGAAAACAGCGACTAAATTCCAACTTTCAGTCGCAGATGATTCCACAACTGACTTTATGAACATCCTGTTCATATTTTTAATGAAATCAACATGAAATCAATATTCAACCAATATGAATTGAGTTGTGGAACTGAGGTCACAAGTACCACGATTTCTCTATTGCGATGTTGTGAAAAATCCGTGTTCAATATGACTCTTTTTATATGGAATTTTATGAAAAATATTTTTTATTCTTTTGTTACTTCAGCCAGACCAATGGATTTTCAGTTTAACACTTTTTTCCCTGTTTTGGCATCGACTGCTATGGTCATTAGCCATGTGTTATGGGTAGGCCTTGTTACTAACTCCATGCGCCACCTTAGGAGCAGCACTGTTAATTGGAACGCAACAGTGAATCGTGCAGGACTCACCCTAGTCAAGCCACGAGATTTTAATAATTTAATCTGTTAAATTACAAAAAACATTGTGAATGTAACATCGATGTTACGGGTCTGTCTAATTCCAAAGGTTTTTTTTGTTAATATGGTCCCAAAGATAAGAGAAAAATGAATGTATGTTTGTATACGTATTTGTTACTATTCCAAAAAACAAAATCGACCTTCTTAAGCTCGGTCACGAATTCTACGTTTATCACATTCAACATAACCTTTTCAATGCACGTGTTAACCTGTTAACTCCTTTAAATATATCGTTTATTGGAAATGTTTCCTGCTCGAAAAGAAAAAATAGACAAGCCGCTGCAATATTAATGTAAACATAAATCGACGCCGATACGCAATAAATCATGCTACACGTCCGATCTTATTCGGATATGCAAACTAATAAATAACTTAATTGAATATTACAATGCAAAAAATGTCCATTCTGCAGAACAGGTAGTTGAAAAATTAATTTTTGCCTTGGATTTAATTAATCACATATTTTGTATGTCGGGTACGTAATTATTACATTATTACTGCCAATCAAGTGTGTTAGAAACAATGAATAGTCTCGATAGATAAGATGAGGTTATTTCTTTAGACGTGAAGGATGCGTAGCAGGAAATTGAAAGTAGTAAGAAAAATAATTACGATACACATTTGAAGGGGTACCTATATCAAAGAGAATATCCTATGAAAACATAAATTTGTTGCAATAATCGTAGGTAATACCACAAGTGTATCGGTGATTATCGAAATTGCAATTCCTTTGAATTTGAGAATCAAATTATGTTGCTTGGCAACCACACGAGCGCTTGCGCGAGTGTGGTTGCCTAAAGCAACATAATTTGATTCGAAACCGAGAAAGAATTAACGATAATCGCCGATAACACGAGTTGTATTTGTTAAGATTATTTCATGAATAAATTCTAAACCATTTTTATTTATTTACTATTCAATTTAACTAGGAACATTAATCCCGCATTTAGTTCTGAAATTATGACAGAGCGCGTCATTCGTAGTTTCGTCATTGCATGTCTAGTCTACTGCTTCTCGCTCGAGGTTATGTTTTGATAACATTTTGATTTAGTGATTTGATTAATCAACGAGTATACAAAATTTGTCGAAAATTGTGAAGTTGATATGAATTAATAGTGAGTGCTTATTTAGTTTTGGTCAAAGTTTGGTGTTGTATCATTATAGCAGCTTGCTAGTGATAAGTTTGTGTTTTGATAATAACCAATCAGGAATCGAACTACAAAATCGTATACACGTCATATACATATCCAGTAGCCAATCAAGAGCCGAACTACAAAATCGAAAACATGATTTCAACCAATCATAACACGCTATTTTAGCATAAGTGTAATAATCACTATTCCAAACTGCGTCTCATATAATATCACATCAATGATTTAGTGGCTAACTTTCCTTCGGTGGAATTCTGCTTATTTGCTGACGATACGAGTATAATAGACTCAAGTGATAAACATGAAGATTTGATGGAGTTATCTTCTCGACAACTTACAGAAACAATGCACTGGTTCTCTTCAAATAATAAAATGTGTTAATACAGTTAAAACTCATTATATTACCTTCCATCCAAATAATGACACAAACCAAATCCAAATCGGAACACTTTAGGGGAAAATACATGGGATAGAAACGTAAAATTTTAATGAATATACAAGGACGAAAAGTTAGATTGGAAAATACATATCCAAAACCTGTGTAGTGCTACATTCGCAATATCTTCTATATTGGTTTGGAAGCAGCAATTATATATTACATTTATTTTTACTGCATAGTAAAATACGGTATAGAGTTTTGGGGGCATTTGGTAGACACTAACAGCACATCAATAATACAAAAGAAGATAAGAGCCATTTGTTGGATAAAACGAACTGAATCCTGTAAAAGTAATTTCAAATATCTGAAAATACTCACAATTACAAATTTATATCTATGTCGTCTCTCCTTATTAGCTTTCAAAAAGAAACATGAAATAAAACAACTTGCAGATATACCTCAATTCAATAACACAGTGAATAGAAAAGGTCCTTTATATGTAATAAGAAAAGGAAGAAAAAATATAACTTTTGTCCAGTTTCCACTAACACTTTACTACTTTATTACGACCGGTTTCGGCTTTTACACCATTTTCAAGTAACTACAGATTTCATTAAGTTCGTGAATATTTATACATAAGAAAGTAATTAAAGAGAGGTTGGGTTTAAATTACCTAACTGATGTTTCAAAACAAGTTGGGAAATACCTAGAATCTACCTGATTAGTCAATTTAATTTATCTAATAGGGGTTCATACAATCGGTGGGTCCAACTTTGTTATCAAAAGTCACAATGTATATGTGGTAATCAAAACATTCAATCAATTACCGTCTTTAATCACAGAAATAGTTTCAATTAAAATTTTTGAAAATAACGTCATACTCTTTTCTACGATACCAGAGATTTCTTTTATGAAAACACCTGAATTGCTTATTTTATGATAACCCTTACATCTGTTCTTTCAATAATATTATTTACTATTCATTATTTACCAAAAACTAATTTATATTTTCTTATATGTGTTCTACTTGGATTACTACTCATGTATATGTAACTATCTAAAAGTTAAAAACTTAAAATAAAATGAACTACACTTCTCTACCTCTCATGAGCTTTTGGATACGTTAAAAGTAATGTAGAAGAAAATATATTACAGCAATGTACATAAACATGTAAGTATTGAGGAATAAACTAAACTATAAGATACGTAAATTTCATAATTTTTCATCAACAAGGCTCAATTCAAATTATGCCATATTTTTTAAATGTATCTGTAGGAATACGTGTTCCATATCTCTTCCTCATGGTGTCATCCATTTGTATGATTTTGGTAGCAATGTTTGTCGAATTTTGTATGGTATTGACTGTGAATGGCATCCGACAACTTGATAAACTATTACATCAGTTGAGGAATATGGATATGATAGTCTTATTCTGTTTTTTTGTTCAATTCTATGATTATTGCCTAGTAGTTAAAAGTATTATCTTGACGTCTTAACGGTCAGTTCCAGTATAGAAAAAATCAGGTGGTCCCTCAAAATATACGAATCTTTATATGCACTCTACCAGTTCTAAAAATGAAGTAAAATGGATACTGTGGTTCACACTGCCTATTCGGCCATTTGTAAATGAGAATTTTCTTCATACACAAAAGGTAACTAACTCATTTACAATGAAGAATTGAATTGATGGGACAGACTTTCATTCAATATTGGCAAAATGAGCATATGGTCCGTTGTATGAATAACAAAATTGAAAGATGGGACGATATAAACAAAATTTATTATTTTGTCTTTATCAATTTTTGTTAGTAGGTAAGCTGAATATACTTCTTCCGATAGAAATGGCCACTGAACGATCAAGAAAAATATTGAAGTTGGCGAAAAAGGCTTACCAAGAAGAGTGGTATGTAGTAGTTTTCAATCCACAGATTGATTCTCATGCAGAGAGTGACGAATAAGAATATGAAAATACAAAACTTCTTTTGGCACCCAGAGCACATGCTGTTATAGAT
This sequence comes from Chrysolina oricalcia, assembly GCA_944452925.2. Classification (NCBI taxonomy): domain Eukaryota; kingdom Metazoa; phylum Arthropoda; class Insecta; order Coleoptera; family Chrysomelidae; genus Chrysolina; species Chrysolina oricalcia. The sequence goes on from OX101812.2 coordinate 20,003,036, forward strand.
TTTGTAAAAGAAATTCAACGTAATCAAAAATTCACTATTCTGAGCTCCGTCGATGAAGGGATGAATGTCACAGATAACTCAGAATCAAATCATGAATCAAAATAATGAAGGAAAAGATTGTATCAATCCATGGCGTGATAGCAGATCAGGAAAATAATCCCAACGTGAATCAACTAGCTTCTCAGGAAAATGTCAATGTTTCTGAGAAAAGAAAAAGTGATGAGCCCATGAATTTGTCTGGGAAAACTCCTTCTACTATTCGGAACAAAGGGTAGACTCCGACTTCCTCCTGTATAATATCGTTTATCATTATCTACTGCTGGATAAAAATACTTTGTGTGTATTATCACACGGTTTCTAATTGAAAAAAACAAGGCACAGTTAGAAAATTTGACTGATGAAAATTGGTTTTGCAGTTATCATGAAATTTCGTCAAAACGTCAAAAGGCAATTCCGTATCTCAAATGTGAGTCGATCAAGGAAAAATACACTATTTTGGCTGAAGATTGATTGAGTTCATTTGAAACAACTCGAACTGCATAGCAGCCTGAAGCTTTTTGTTTTGCATCAGTTAACTACGTGCTTCACAGGTCTCTTCAGACAATAATTAATGTCTGCAACAAATCGTTCAATTAAAATTCCATGTCAAGACAAAAGTTAAGACCGCGCCCGTGGTTTAGCGTTCACTAAACCACGAGCGCCATCTCAACTTTAGCCCATCAAATACGTGCTTGTCAGATTTCAATTTCTCATCTATGACTACTCCTAAAAACTTTGTGTGGGTTTTATTATCTATAGTATGATTTTCTATAAGTAAGTCATCAAAACTGAACATGATGCAAACCGAGTTTGTTTTATACGTGTTTAAACATGATGAGTTCGAATCACACCATTGTTAAAGTTTACAAAGATCAAAAGTTATGTTGTCTCCGAGATTAACTTCATTAGTCTCATGCAATAGGATGGTGGTATAATCTGCAAAAATTGTGAACTCCTCCTCGATGTCAACGGTTACCATATCATCCAGATAAAGCAGAAAAATAATAGGGCCCAGAATCGAGCCTTGTGGTACAACATTGATTTCATTGGAGTTTCACTATATGTTTCCTGCCTGTTAGATAACTGTCCAGCTATGGGACAATCCTCTAAATAACAGTGTTGCATGGTTCACGCAGTCAACAGTTTTGTAATTATTTAAACCAACGTAGGCATCTTCCACAAAAGAGAAAAATTACATCAAGAAAAAAATTTTTCATACTCACAATCAGATAATATCTTTGATTATATATCATTTTCAGTGAACTGTGAACCTTGAAACATGTCATTTTCTACCAAATGGAAGAACGATATTCATTGATTTATTTCAATTAGCACTTGCAAGTGCACAAATGGACGTTACATATAATTCAATATTCGTATGGGAAAGTAGTTATTTTCTATAAGATATTTGCCTAATTATTTTCACTTTGTGGTGATGTAAGGAGAGGGGTATTTTCGACTGTGTCGAAATTACTTAAAGTTTCATCCACTTTCTGAAATGATACGATGATTCTTATAGTTTTATATATTCTACCATGTCAGTTTGACTTGCAGAATAGTAGTTGAAAATGATGAAATTAGAAAAAAATTACCTAGAAAATTCAAGTACTCTCTCTCTTTATAAGCCTTGCATGAGCCATGAAAAAACATTTTTCCAATAATTGAAGTACTACGAGGATGTATTGATATCTAGTTAGCCTAGACCAGTTCCCTGCATAAACAAAATATTGCGTTACCATAGAAACGAACAATAACTTATTAGAAGTGTCAGTGTAAAGTTTGACGTCAAAAAAGTAAACCAGAGTTACGCAATAAATTAAAAGAAAAAAATATGTCCACCGAAATTGTTAAAATCGAAAAATTGGAGTATCGAGCCATCATCAAGTACCTGTATTTAAAAGGGTTAAGAGGTAAGCAGATTTACGAATATATGCTTAAACCCTTGGTGATCAATGTCCTTCGTATGCGACCGTGAAAAATTGGACTGCAAGCTTCATAAGAGGTAAATTTTCCATTGAAGATGATGCCCGATTGGGGAGGCCAGTTTCTATGTCAGTCCCCGAATATATCGATGCAGTTCATGACATGATTTCAACTGACCGTCGAATTGGGCTAAAACGGATATCTGAAGCTCTGAATATTTCATACGAACGCGTTCATCATATAGTTCACGTCAATTTGGACATGAGAGGAATTGCTGCAAAATGGATCCCCAAATGTTTGAATGTTGACCAAAAGCGTACAAGGATAGTAGCATCTCGTTCGATCTGTGCTCGATTTGAAAACGATGTAGACTTCTTAAACCGAATTGTTAGTATGGTTGAGACTTGGGTAAATTTCTACGATCCAGAAACAAAGCAACAATCGATGGAATGGCGACACTCCGGTTCTCGAAGACCTAAGAAGTTTCGTGTCCAAAAATCTGCTGGAAAAGTTCTTGCTTCAGTTTTTTGGGATTGCCATGGAGTAATCATGATTGATTTTTTGGATAAGGATAGAACATAACTGGAGATTACTATTCGACATTACTGACCACTCTACGGGAAAAAATTGAAGAGAAAAGACGCGGAAAGCTATCCAAAGGTGTTTTGTTTTTGCAGGACAACGCCCCTGCACACAATTCTCATGTTGCCATGTTAGGGTTTGAATTACTAGAACACCCCCCTTATTCACCAGATTCGGCACCGTCCGACTATCCTATCCTTTCTCAACTGAAAAAAAGTTAAGAAGGTCGTAAATTTTCTTACAACGAGGAGGTAATAAAAGCTGTGGAGGTCTGGGGTTTGCAGAGCAAGAAAAAACAATTTTTTTTGAAAGGTCTAGGGACGTTGTAGGTTCGCTGTAATAAATGTATCCAATTAAGAGGAGAATATGTTAAGTAATAAAATAATTTGACATTGAAATTTTGTTTGTAGTAGGCTAAGAATTTTTCAATATATCCTCGTATATCATAATCCAGTAACTCAACATGACTTATTACTATTACGCAATTCCAATTCAATAAATATCAGAAGTAAGATGAATTATTACCTAATGGAAATTAACATCCTAATTAGTATCTTCAAATGTCAATTTCGTTATAAATTATTGAAAAGGTTGTTGCATAATGAAAATATGCGATGTAATGAGATTGTTGGGTTTGTGCGGTACTATTAATAAGTGTTAAATGATACTATTACAGTGTTATTTTTATTGTATGAGTATAAGGTGGACCCCAAGTAGCACACCTATATTGGTGAAATATTGGTACAATATTGTGAACATATTGGCGAAATATTGGAAATGCAATATTGGCGAGAAAAAAAATGTGAACATTCGGCGATATTGGTCCAATATTACTTGAATAATATTGGCAAAATATTCTTGAACTGATATTGGCCTCAAAATGTTCGGCGATATTGGTACAATATCGCTGATACAATATTCTGACAATATTGGCACAATATTTAAAAGTTATATTGTCGAGAAGTAGTATGTGAACATTTTGCGATATTGGTCGAATATTGTTTGAATATTTTAGAAATAGTTTTGGTGGAATATTCTTGAAGTAATAATGGCCTCAAAATATTTATTGATATTGGTACAATATTTATCGATATTGGTACAATATCATTTGGATATATTGGTGGATGTCAATATACCTTGGTAAATTATTAAATGTCCTTTAGTTGATGAAGGTGACACCAGAGTCTGTCTTTTGATCGCCATAACCACTGAGTGAGCTGTCTTGAAAACAAGGTAAAGGAAGTATTTAATATACTTTCGTATGTTTTAGAAGACGTTGTATATGTAGAGCCATCTAGCGGATTTTTCTCTAAGTTTGATCATGATATAATTTCAATATGTTTTATTGAATATTCGGCCAATATTCAAATTTCATCTCAATCTAGATGTAGGAAACAATATGAAGACAATATTGTTTTAACGATATCGATAAATATTATTGAACCAATATTGACCCAATATTAACTCATAAGATTTGTTGAATATTGGCGAAATGATATTCAACCAATGTGTAATCACACTTGGAGATACAATATAGTTTTTATTCCTAGAATCAATATCAGGGGAATATTGGGATTGCGATATTTATTGTAGATGTTAAAAACGATGTGAAGACAATATTGTTTTATCGATATTGGTAAATATCATTCAACCAATATTGGCTCAATATGAGTTATTACAATTTGTCAAATAAATTGGAAATGATATTCAACCAATATTCTAACAAACTTGGAAATACAATATAGTTTTTTTCCCCTATAATCGATATGACTGGAATATTTGGATTGCAATATTTATTCTATATGTGGAAAACAATATATAACCAATCTTGTATTATCGATATTGGTAGAAATTATTCAACCAATATTGACTCAATATTTCGTGTGATAATCTACATTCAAAACTAGTTCAACCAATATTCCACCAATGTTATTAATATAATATTGTTTTTTGAATATTCACCCATATTGGACCAATATTGAATTTTCATTTACAATATATCTATATTGGCCCAATATGGAACCAAGATTCAGCCAATATGATGTGCTACCTGGGACAGGTTGGTTAAAAATCACCATCTAATAATTTATGAATGTAGTACTGAGTAGAAAGATAAAATAGTTGGTGGGAATTGTATGATTTGATTGATTGTGGACATGGTATTTCAAGTTGTAGACTACATATATGACTTGCACTGCTTTTGTTTGGAATATTTGGATTTGTTCTGTCCATCAACTGGCTGTACCCCTACGACAACCCTCAGAGTCTTCGAGAGCCTTGTGCGATCTAGTAATGACGTATCCCTCACCTATTAACGTGTGATGTGGGACCGGTTAGCATGCTGGGAATTGAACCCCTATGGTTGAGAAGTGAACGATCACCAACACAACCTCCACGATTTAGTAATGAATAATCTTGAGTTTTATCCCTATAGCAAACCATTATTTTTAACACTTCGACATGTGTTCCAGTCAACAATTAAACTAGTCTGGTAACCTTGCCGCCTGAAAAAGAAGAGACCTTGCGATGTTTGCCGAATTCATAATCTAGGATTTCGACCTCGAGCGACTACTGCAACAACGTCAATAATCCAAATTACTAAGAAAGAAATATGAAATTTTCTACCGTTCTTCAGTTTTCAGCGATTTTAACCCTAAAGGACCAGCTTCACGAATAAAACTGTTGATACGTTTCCGAAGATTACTGAATTTGCTACAATCAATATGAGACCATAAATATCTCTGTATACCAAACAGTTCCAGAAATGTAGATTTTAAAAGTTGTGTTTTTTTTCTAATTCAGAAATTTTTAACAAGAATTTGTTGTTTGAAATTGACAATTTGAAGTAGAAAATGTAAAGTGGAGGAGCAGTGGCGAATGTAAGAGAATTTCAAATTAGTTCAATAACCAACTTCGTAGTCCTATTTTTTCGGTAGGTGAACCATCTCTTCTGGAGGTGTACGTCCACTTTACAATGCTTCAGACCTAAAACGACATCCAGAGATGCAGGTCCACAGCCCCACTTTGTGCGACTGCAAGAAAGGTTGCAGGAACGCGTGCAGCAGCAAGAAGACACGCCTGAAGTCCTCTTCAGTCTGCAGCTACTATAAGCTAGTCAGTAGATGATCACAACAGATGTGTGTTGCAGAAGATTATGTAGAAACTTTGATTTTTCCAACTCAAGGTAGATTCCCTGGTGGATCTTTTGCGGATATCATTATCGACGGACATCGAAGACCTTTCTATACGTTTATCCAGTGAATAAACCGATGATGATCAACCAGGCTCTCCTTCTTTTGTTTTCAATGTCGATAAATAGATATGGGGGACTTACACTGATAGTCATCACGCGCCCCCTAGTGCCTACTAATTTTCTTCTCTCTCTGTCCTTCGAGGTCTCCTTTCTGGCGAGGGCGACATCTTGAAGACTCCTGTGGTAAAACGACCAAGTTTTTCTTTTTCTGGGCTTGGAGATCGTGATCTAACTTCATTGCTTGTGGATGATGACTTTTCTCTCCCTGAACTTCTGGATTTTGATCTCTTCCAGCCGCTTCTCCGTAGGTGTCTGGTTTTCCCGCAGTTATAGAAGCGCCTATATTTGTTTTCTAAGGAAGGCACCTGGTTGCTTAATGGTGATTTGGAGTCCAATATTTTATTCAATCGCGCCTTGCTTGTAGAAGAATCTTTGGAAAATTCAACTCCACGTAACTTGATTCTTTTATTTATTGATGTTTTTTTTGGCGTCTCAAAGTCAGTAATGCGATAATGGTTTGGAGTCGTTCTAGTCAAAGGGCTTGCTGCCTAATAGTATCAGTATCAGTATCAGTATCAGTATCAGTATCAGTATCAGTATCAGTATCAGTATCAGTATCAGTATCAGTATCAGTATCAGTATCAGTATCAGTATCAGTATCAGTATCAGTATCAGTATCAGTATCAGTATCAGTATCAGTATCAGTATCAGTATCAGTATCAGTATCAGTATCAGTATCAGTATCAGTATCAGTATCAGTATCAGTATCAGTATCAGTATCAGTATCAGTATCAGTATCAGTATCAGTATCAGTATCAGTATCAGTATCAGTATCAGTATCAGTATCAGTATCAGTATCAGTATCAGTATCAGTATCAGTATCAGTATCAGTATCAGTATCAGTATCAGTATCAGTATCAGTATCAGTATCAGTATCAGTACCAGTATCAGTATCAGTATCAGTATCAGTATCAGTATCAGTATCAGTATCAGTATCAGTGTCAGAATCAGTATAAGTATCTGTATCAGTATCAGTATCAGCTTCGTGATCCTGCAAGGTAACATTGAGTTTTTGGTATCGACTCATCAGTTGGCTCTGGAGCACTTGATTTAGATCTACTTATTGGCTCGAATATTCACCTTCAAATACTGGAAAACTGTTTCACGTTTCTTTCTTCAGTACCACTTATTCCGCCGCTGTCGCCAAATTTTACATTTTTGGGTTCTTAATGAGTAACACGCCACAGCACATCTGCCTTCACTTGCCCAACTGAACTTGACAGCACTGTACTTATACATGTCAGTAAAAATATTTTTTAAGTATAAACTGTCAATTACTGAACTGAATTACTTACTCTTCTACTACTACTCAACAAATCTAAATCTCTCAATTACACGACTTAAATAGGAAAACATAGTTCTCGAATAATTAAGAAAATCATAGAATACCATTAGAATATTCCACGTTTGATCTAGAACAAAATGAAGTGCTTCAAGCTGTTTTCTTCAAATTCATCGAATGTTTCTAGAACAATCCACTATGCTATCGTCCCATACCAGGTGCGTAACAATATAGATAATTATTTCACAGCCTTCAATTAATTTTTTTCCAAATATATAAATTTATTTTATTTAATTTTCTAATAATTTTTTTCTTCTATTTTCAAGAATATAATTTTCATTTGTCTACTCCATTATTATCTTCATAAAAAGTTTCTATGGAGTTTGGTTTATAATAAGTATTGTTAATTTCTTACTGTACTCTGTGTAATACTTCGAAACTTATGATTGTGCAGGTTTTAGGCAGAAGGATTTTTGTAAATATGGCCCTGGTTGAAAGAGAAGATAGTTTAGGTTTTTCAATTTGTAATGATTTTTTAATTAAATTAATCATCCATAATTATCAGTTACTTCCATAAGATTCCTACATAAATAAAAGGAGCATCCTTGACTTACTTTTACTTTGAGAATTATCATCCTTTCAGAATTTTTGACATGTGTGGAACAAATAGTATATTATGCAATGAGTACAAAATGATGCCCATTTTGCACGAGTATGCAATTTGCAGCACGAGCCGAAGGCAAGTGCTGCAATTCATACGAGTGCAAAATGGCCATTTTGTTGCGAGTTGCATACTATGCTTTTTCTATGACAACATATCGTTCACGTTTAATACATTGCAAAAACTTTGAAAGAAATAAATTGATATTTCATTACTCCGAATTCGCCGCTAATGGGCTTTCTATCAGAATTAAAATATAAATTAAAGTTAAATATTTGGCCATATCTATATCATTATAGATACTAAGAGTCATTGAGAAGTGTGACCACAAAGTGGAACTTTTACATTTTTTGACTAAGTCGCCAAAATAAGCCACTAAAACGTTCTCGGAAAACGATTTTGTCTTTTGATCTACCTTCCATTCCAAAAAAAGGTTATAAGCGCGTGGATACATACTCTCCGACGTTTCCGGTAATAAATTCAGTGTTGTTACCTTCGCTGCTTCTATTATGTTCGGAGGTGTCAAATCTAAGTCGATATCACTATCAGTTTCCATTTTAATCAATAGTTTTTATCGAAAACAACTATGAAATTACTGGTTACCTACTAAAACTTTGACAGAAACGCTCTGCTGACATTTCATTAATTTGTCGCTGGACGTCATAATTTGGCTGGACGTCATAATTCATCGTCCTCGTCATAGTCGTCGTGATTTTAGAGTGAACCTACACCTAACACGAAATATTCCATTTCGCATTTGTTGCTTAGCAACTTGCCTAGCAACCGATGCAAAAATGAAATTCTGTACAAAATGTGCTTGTTTATGATTGAAGTTACGGTTATAAAATGAACATTTATCGAGGTTGTCGTAGAAAAAAGAGTTTATAGTCTTAAAACGTGCAGACAAGACTTCGGTAATGCAACCCAAAAAACAGGGCTAGTATAATGAGAAATACGAACACAGTGGAGGGATCACCTCAAACCTCTTCAGAAAAGAACAAAAAAATATTGAAAAACATAATAATAAGTTGTCCGACTCACCATAGCACTGACGAAAGGCATGAACTTTGGAACATGTTTGCAGGTGGTCATCCCCAGCAAAATGATCTCTATTCAATTACAATAAGCACGGAAATAAGTTTTTGGCCATTTGCTTCTCCGAAATTGGGTCCTCTTGGAGGAACGATCCACAAATATCTGTAAGATGTAGTTCAATGTCCGTCTTGGAATTGGGCCGTTCACAACACCGTGTGTCAATGTGATCTTCCCTGCCCTACTCCAGAGGGGGAGGGGGCAAGAGAACATCCTACCGCACATAACCCACATAAGCTTACAAACGGGATAATGATAATTATAATATTATTAGTCCCATCTATGTTTGAACGTTTCTGAAAGAATGACAAAATAACGACAACAAACTTATTAAGGTATAAACCCATGAAAAAATTAACGGCAAGGTTCAAAATTCTGGAAGAAATTCGAGTTATTTTGGTTTCCAAATTGAATAATTAGATATATGTAGAAGAAAATCTGATAAACAGTTTTCGGGGAGAAAAATAAAAACCTAATTTTTAGAGATTTTTTAAAAGTTTTCCCAAAAACCATTCATCAGATTCCATTTAAAATATCGTGACATATCAATGTCGAAGTGAAAGATAATCACGATTTTTTTTTCAGGATTTTCAACTTTAACGGTCCATCACAATTTGATAAAATTCTGAAATTCTTGTTATAAAATCAAAGACAGTCGAGAAGAATCGCTTTTGCAAGTGATATTTATATGAAATTTATAAGACTGAACATTGAAGAACTATTCATACTATTTTTCAGAAATAAAGTCAAACGATTCATATTTTTATTAATGATTTTCAAAACCTCGGACAAAAAACGGTAAATCGCTCCAGTAAGTGATTCCTTTGTAGAACATGAACGAAAAGAAAAAAAAAATTCTGCCACTGACCACAAGGTATTGCACAAAACTATTGTCACTGTCATATTTACTGTACAGCGTTGCCAATAGTTCTAGACAGCGGTAACCGATATAATTTGTCTAAATTTTCGAAAATGAAAGTAACGTCAGTTCATCAGTTGGATGTTGGATTGGTCCGCCTAAAGCCTTGGAGTCCTTGGACACAATTGAAGAAGTATGTGAGATATAAATTTTATGTTTTGCAATTTAAAATATCAGTTTTGGAAGTAAAACAAGACGCAAATCAGAATTGCAAAATAATAATAATCATAATAGCGTCTCTATTGTCCCTTCCAGTTGTTTTTGAATAACATTATATTATATACATAAAAAATAACGACATAATAGGCGGAGTTCAGCTTACACAGTTCAAAAATATTGATTAAAATGAATTATCGTGAGTTTTTAATAATAGCTGCTCTTTTTGAATTTTAGTTTGTGCTAAAAGTAAATCTAACCTAAGCAAGACCAAGGACAGACTGACTATATCTATAACAAACCCATGTGCACTGCAACCCCGAATATCAGAAAAACAAAAGAAATAAATACAATAAATAAAATACAGGTGAACCGGAAAAAAGGGGCAATACCAAAGATTCCCAAGATTTCCTCCCACAGGAAAACCGACGGCACAGGCATCATCAATAAACCAAAATATAAGAAGAAGAATGAACCAGCTCTAAAGAAAGTGGTTGCCACCTTTGGAAACACTAAAAACGATTGAAATTTAGGACAAAAGGAGGTCTCTATCCATGGAAGCCTGGATGTTCTGTAAAACAACCGAAATTTGCAGACAAGGAAAATACATCACTCTTTCTGAAAAATGTGTTGTACACCCATTACAAAACTGAAGATTCCGCAAATTTTCCGAAACTTGCAGACATGATTCGGCACGGGGGTTAAGTTCGAAAACAATGTCTACATCCAATACAAATCTGAGGGCACTGCAAATTTCCTGAAATTTTCAGACAGTACATAGCAAGGAACACTGAATTCGAATAATAAAGTCTCCGCGGTCTCCACCCAACAAAAACCAGAGGCACTGCAACTCCAAATTCACGAACTCAGCAGAAGCCACTGAATTCGAATAACGAGGTCACCGAGGTGTCCACCCAACAAAATTATGGAGGCACTATGAATTTCACCAAATTCACAGACAGGACTCAACTGATCTCGAAAAATTATTTCCCAGAGGTTTTCACCCAACAAAAACTAGAGGCCCTGTTAGTTTCACTAAATTCACTGACAAGGCATTGTAGAGGTCGGTAATCAACAGTAATGAGGCCCGCGAAGTCTACATTCACAAAAAACGGAGATACTGCTAAACTGAAATATTTTGTAGACCACTGAACAATAGGTCTATACGAAGAGCTGGAAAAGAGAAGAAGAGAAAAGAAATGAAGAACCTTGAAAACGAATTCAATGGCATCTGAAGAGTATTGTCCGTGAATTTGGTGAAAGGTGCAGTGCTTCCGGTTCCGGTTAAATGGAGACTTCGGGGGGCCTCATTATTTGGTTTCAATGTCCCTTGCTGTGTTCTGTCAACCAATTTCCGGAAATTTTTTGCGCGCGCCCACAGATTTGTCTTGGATGGAGACCTCATTGTTCAAACTCAACACCCCGTACTGAGTTATGTGTGCAAGTTTCTGAAAATATAATAGAAAAGTTTGAACTGAAATTATTGTAATAATTATTAAAAAAGGAATTGGATTTTTTCCATCCTCATAAATCATGACTTTGTATGTGTCTCATCAATGTTGACTTTTCACTATAAACCTCATGTTCAATGTCTTGAAGAAGATAAACATTTCCGAAAGCTTATAAGCTTATAAACAGCCAACAGCCCAGTATTTTGACTGCATCCTCAAGATCCATCCGCATTTTTCCTTAACTAGTCAGTCAAGACTATCCTTCGCCTTATACATATTATACATATTCTATATCTCTAATGTAGATAATACAGTTGAAGAGAAAGAAATCACAAAATCATCCCCATAATGAACAAGAAATGTAATAATAATATTATTAGTAAACCGGTTATCCGTAATATAGCTACATAATGCATTGAACCGCATTACCACAATTAATACCAAATAATAAAGTTGAGATTTGGCAACAATGCATTAGCAGTAGGGTTGACCGTTGATGTTCGGTACATATTCCAGCAGAAAACTGTAATTTATTTGGAAATATCATAAAATAATAATAATAATAATTTATTTGCCATCAATATGGAATATGTGGAAGAAATATAAGATAATAATAATAAACAGGTAATAGACAAATAAATAAGTAGGGATCCCATAAAAGGTTAGACCTTGTGCATGGGTTTGGCTAATTACATACATATTTTTTTTTCAATTTTTAACAATAACAATATTACTACAAACATGCGCGCGCACACACATAGACGTCGACACATGTAGATATGTCGACGCATATACGCGCACGTACATATTTTTACATCTTCATTCACACTTTTACAATAATAAATAGTTAAATACCCAGTTAAATTATCACACATATAACATATATCAAGGATGTAGGTAATCACACATATTAACTCAGCAGTTTAATTTTGTTTTTTATCCAGGGTGTAGAGTAGTAGAAAATCAGTAGTGTCAATTGGATATTATAAGTTCATTTTTATTTTCTATTATTACTGGATTAGTACACTTTCCTCTCAATTATTTCATTTATTTTTTTAGTCGGAATTGTTAGGAGCCAAACTTTGATTTTTTTTTAAATGTTTGCATTGCATAACATTGTTTCAGCTCGTTAGGAAATTCAGCATATATAATTGGACTAAGGTATGTTAGGAATTTTTGTTTTTTTTGTTGTTTGGACTTTTGGAATTTTAACCTGTGGTAGAAGTCCATTATATCTCAAAGTGGAGTGGTATGGATATACAAATCAGTAACCACCACCAGTAACCACCACCACACTACCATACGACTTTGCGTTTTACTGATTTGTATATTTTGGAATTTTTGTTGTTTTTTGTTTGTATCTTGTGTAGTGTGTATGGTTGATGGTAGCTAGTTCTCTTTTATGTCTGTGGTGGTGGATTGCCAGATTGAGAAAATATAATTGGCGGCAGGTTAGGACCTGCGACTCTTCTAAAAGTTTATCAGACGCATATGTATATTTCTTATTATATATTATCTTTAGCAACCATTTTTGCGATACTTCTATAATGTGAAAAATTACTTTATATTGTAATTTTCATTAAAAGATGAAGTTTTGACTGCGGAGCTTACTTGTTATTCCACCCCACACGGTTATTGCATAATTTATATGTGTTTGGACTAAACTGAAATACAACGTCTTTAGCTGTCCCAAACAGAATATTTTTTTGAAAAACTTGAATTTGTTCAGAAAGGTTCATATCTTCCTCGCAACATATTCAGCGTGTTTGCTCCATCTTAGATTTTTGTCTATGATGAGCCCTAAATATTTAATATACGATTTCATTGTTATTTCCAGGGTAGTGCCGGCATTGTTAAGTGTAATTTTGTCGTAGTCTGGTAATTTACTATTGTAGTTGGTGAATGGAACAAAAAAAGTTTTTGTGAGGTTTATTGCGAGAAGTCTGCTTTCAAACCACTGGATTATATTGATAAAGTCATGTTCTACTTTCTTCTTTAGATTCGTCCAGTTTTTGTCCCGATACAATACCGCCGTGTCGTCAGCGAAACTCACTATACTCCCCTCAACATTGGATTCATAAAGGTCGTTGATGTATATGTTAAATAGTAAGGGTCCAAGGACAGTACCTTGCGGCACCCCGTATTCTATGGTTCGACGTGAGCTGTATGAATCTTCGATTTGAACACACTGTTTTCTGTTTACTAGATAGCTGGTGATGAGGTTTAGAGCTGCGCATCTAAATCCAATATTTTCCAATATTTTAAGGAGTTTTATAGGCGAAACTGTATCGAACGCTTTGGCTAAATCAATAAAAATGCATAAGGTTGCATCACCCTTGTCTATTGCCTCATAAAGTTTACTGGTTAGACTGATCATTGCATCTTAAGTTCATTTGCCTCCGCGGAATCCATACTGTTTGTCTGATAGTATTTTGTATTTTTCCAAGTATTTGTCTATCCTTGTTTTAAGTAGTTTTTCGAATATTTTCGCTATATGACTTATTAGTGATATAGGTCGATAGTTTATGGCTTGCATTTTATTGTCTGTTTTGTATATTGATTTTATGATAGAGTGCTTGAGATCTTCAGGAAAGATACCTGACTGGATTGATTTATTTATTATGTGTGTAATGGGAGGTGTCAAAATTTCTACATATTTTATTAAGATTTCTGATTTAATACCATCTATTCCTGGAGATTTACCAGTTTTTAATTTGAGCATTGTTTCTCGTACTTCTTTATAATTCGTTTCTTCTAGGTAGAAGGAGTTGGGTAGACTTATTTCTTTGAATTTTTTTGGGTGTTTATTTTTTATGGAGGTAGCTAATTTGTGGCCAATTTTTGTGTAGTGGTCAGTTAAATATTCTGATATTTCTTGGTTGTTCGATATTATGTTTCCGTTTTCTGTCTTGATACTCCTAACAGAATTGTTTTTTGGATTTGGGTTTTCAATTGCTTTTAGTGTGTTCCATAGTTTATTAGTAGTGTTTTTGAATTTATTGAGTTGGTGTTTGTAGAATCTTATTTTTGCTGTTTAGATTGTCTCGTTTAATTTATTTCTATATAAAAGATCGCTGTCACTATGGTATGAAAAACATATCTTGTCAGTGCCATCTTACAGTTCAGAAACGCGAAATATTTGACTTTATATGAACCTTAACAATAATCAGAAACATCGGTCTGGCAGAATTGAATGGTGATCAGAATCCTTGGGCGGCAAATAAATTGGGCGGCAAATAAATTGGGCGGCAAATGCAATATTTGCTTGGTACAGTTATCTGCGAGAACAACAAAGTTTTATTTTTATGCCTAATTGCGATTTTTTAGTGTATTTTAACGGTGTCCCGAAATGATTTCATCATTATCCTGCCGACAAAAATGCCTATCCTTGATTCCAGTTCAGTCAAGACATCATTACCATTTTTGTAGCGTTTCGCTTCTGGAGGAGATTCGAGTTTTATCCTTTTGATCTCTATAATTATTTGAATAAAGAAACTTCCTCTCCAGTTTCCCGCGTTCAGCAATTCCGGAAGAAGTAATAAACAAAGCTAATAAAGAATCCACTTCGCTAAATTTGAGGAGAATCCTTTTCTGCGGCTCCCCGTTTTATTCAAGAGAGCTGAAAACTTCTGCGGAGAATTGGTTTATGGATGGATTGTTCCATTTTCAAAGCGCAAGCAGGTATCACGATTGAAACTAGGTAAATAATTTTAGACCGTGTCAGGACTAATCTAATTAGTTATTGTATTTTTCCACAGCTCATATCCAGCTCGTAATAAATGCGCAGGACTTCAGGATGTGATAGCTCGTCCGAAAATATGAAAAAAAGTTTTTATTTTCGAGATACAGGGTGTTGAAATTTAAAAAAAATAATCGTTTTTTGCGAATATCTCTGGAACCGTTTATCGCACAGAAAACATATTCCGTTTGCATTTTCTACTCATAATAAGCTATGTTTTGAGCTGATTTTTTATTTTTTCAAATTCATAATCGGTGAAAATTTTGAAAGGGTAGTGAGTATTTTTTCTCCAACTTCTACGCCTCTAGAAAGAGTACAGTTTTGAGCCTTCTATATGAACTACCAATGTTTTCTTCACAAAAAAGGTATTCTTGGTCATAAGCTCTAAAGTTGACTGTTTTCAAGAAAAATCAACTTTCATGTTGTTTAAATAATGGTTTTTCCTCGAAAAATTGCTGCGTGCATTGAAGCTAACGGCGGACATTTCCAACAATTCAACTGAGTATGATTGTTATTGTTTTTATTTTTATTCTGCCATTAAGAAGTCAACGTTTGGTTTTGTTACTTGTTTTAACGTTTAAATAATTTTTTTATAATTAGGAAAAAAATTATGAAAAAAAATTTACCATGTTTTTCAACATGAAAGTTGATTTTTCTTGGAAACGGTCAACTTTAGAGCTTATGACCAAGAGTACCTTTGTTGTGTAAAAAAACATTGGCGGTTCAAGTAGGCGGCTCAAAATTATACTTTTTCCAGTGGCGTAGAAGATGGAGAAAAAAACACCCACTACCCCTTCAAAATCTTCACTAATTATGAATTTTAAAAAATAAAAAATCTGCACGAAACATAGCTTATTATGAGTAGAAAATGCATTAAAAATCTGTTCTTTGTGCGATAAACAGTTCCAGAAATTTTTTTTTTAAATTTCAACACACTGTATCTCGAAAATGTTTAATTTTAGAGGGTAAGTTATTAAAAACTTTTTTTCATATTTTTGAACGAGCCATCACATCCGGAAGTCCAGCGCATTTAGTATGAAACACCCTGTATAATAAACAAAAATAATTTTCCAAACTTGATGGTTAAGTTTTTATGTTCAAGGAATATTTACTTATAAAATATGTCACTCGACAAGGTAATAACATGGTTTCAATGACAAATATTTGTTTGTTTTTTATCGAAGTTCAGATTGTTTATAGACTCCATTTTTATTTCCAAAAAAAAATTTCTCATCTTCAATAAAAAATGTTATGTACCACACCAAAACAATTATAGAAAGATGCCCAAGAAGTAAACTTGCTTTAATTGCCAGTAAGTCTAATTTAGCCTATAACGATTTGTAATTCAGTGAATATATCGAGTGAAGAGAGAAAAATAGTGATAAATGAAGATGTGTTGAAAAAGTAAGCAGTACGGTAACCTCTCAGATTTAAACAAAATAGGGAATATGCAAGTGATGCAAATTTACTTGATTTTTTTACCTCATGTACTTTATTGTCTTGAAATTACACCTAAACCATTAGTTTATCATTTAGCATGTATTTAACTCCATAAAACTTTAATCAAAAAGTGCATAATAAGCGCGAGGAATTCAAATTTGCGAAACGCATCACTATTGGTCGAAACGAAGAATGACGTCACATGGCACGATATGAAATTTATCTGTGTTGATATTCATACTGTTCTAGTCGCCTTTCATAGAAAATTTGTTTTTATTTATATATTTGTAGTGTTTTCCATTACATAGTTCGATTTTGGTCTAGTGACAATTGTAAATTATCAAGAGAAATGACTGAAAGCTGTTTTGTCAAAGCACAGTCCGACAATACCGGAACTGATAAGTAGTAATAGTTTATTAAATGATAGTTTTCCTTTTGTAATTCAGGTGAGGTAGGTATATACAAAACATTTATGCATACAAAACTTACTTCTGATCAATTCACTTCATGTTAACTATCGAAATACAATGTACTCACATTGAAATGATCTTCACAACAATGTAAATGTGATATTGGAGATACTTCGCCTCTTCTCATAACCTTACACCATTGTTTACGTATTCTCGCATCTCTTGGAACAGAACAAAATACTTTACTTGGTGTACTTATAATTGGGTTTTAGCATTCCAGTACTAGACAATACCTATAAAATGGTTTTTTAGCATTTTCCATTATCCTAGAAACGATTAAAACTCACAGAACTCATACTTATGACTAGAACGCGCTTTACGTATCCTCGGCTACTCTAATCTTGAACAAATCGTGGGCATCCGAAAAGAGGACAAATTTCACTAAGGAAGCATATACGTTATCTCTTGTACCTTCAAGAGCAAATGAGTAGTAAATGAGACGTACGTCTAGTCAGTTTACCAGTTTGTTTGTAAACAGAGCAGCGTTGTCAGTTTTGATTCTTTTGGTGTTTTGGGCGATTTATTAAAAAATAAAAAATGTATTTATTGTTTATAATTTATATTAGCCATTCTCTACTATGAGGTGTTTTGTTAAGGATTGTGGTAATTCTTGGAGAAGGAAAAAAATGAAAATAGTACATTCCATAAGTAAGTACTTGCAAAACATTTGAAAATGTCCCTACAATATAAAAACTTTTTCAGATTTCCGAAAGCTAATTTCAGAGAATGATTCCGTGGACCAAGAACTCAAGAAGATTTGGAATGGTCTCACCCACATCTATACAAAATTTGTTCGGATCATTTCACAAATAATTGTTTTGTTCGGACAGAATTCCAGCCAAGATTGAAGCCAAATTCACTTCCAACACTTGATTTACCTGAACTCAGTGATTCTGATATCTTCAATCCAGACCAGTCAGGAAGAACTGATTACTGATTTCACAGTTATGTTATTATCTCTGAATTCAAAGTATCCTGTACGAAGAAGTTACAAAGCACTCTTGAGAAAAGCCAATCAACACTTTTGGAAATCATTTTCAAAGACAACTGTTGAATATATGAGGAAGTTTACAAACATTTCTGACATCTATTCCAAGTAAATCTCCTTTTATTTTATTCAACCAAACAGAGTTTGATTATGAGAAAAGACAGGGGACCAGAATCAAGCCATCTTCTATGGGGTTGTTAGTAACATAGTTGAAATGTGAGGTCTACATAAAAAGAAAAATGATTAATATTATTCAGTAATCAATAAAATGAATTCACAGTTATGTTATTCATTCATTCATTCCCATTTCCTAATATGTGCTATTCAATACTCAAATATTCGAAGGTTTATTGATGACAAAAAAAATTGTAGAATTAAAAATAATTAAATTAGATATTCAATTAACCACTTGACAAGTATTTACATCATAAAATACTGGAAGTGAGATAGGTGTGTAAAAAAAATAAATACTTTCAGTTTCAAACATGAAAGAAACGGAAAAAAGTCACGATATGATGAGTAGCCTTATTTTCATATTGTTTTTGGGAATTTCTTTGAATGCAGAAGATCAATTAAAACATTAAAAAAATTGAAGCTGAAAACGCATCATAACAAAGTTGGGATTTAGTTAATTTCAGAGGAAAATCATTTGATTTCTATTGTCATCATTGTTTCCCAAATGACTATTATTGTCCTATAACTGAAAAGTTGACAGATTCAGTTGATACCGACTTTTGAGGTATGTGATTGAAAGCAAAAGAACCAATGGATAAGATAAAATTTTAATGAAAGAAATTCAAAATCTTGCAGAATCTGCATTGAACATGTTTCAATAAATGTTTCATTTTTTAATTAGATTCGAGAAAAGTTACAGATTAGTCTGAATCAAATCTACTGTCATTCATCATAAGAAAAATGAAGATGTTTCCGATGTCATCTTCAAAATATGGATAGTACCTAGTTGGGTAGGAGAATTGTTCGATGTGAATCATTAAGATCTTGCTATCTATCATTCAGTAATTTATTCTATTCTAAACTCTTTATCTATGGGAAAGAAACAATATTTCAAATGTTGTAATGTCCCTTTTGAGAGAAATTGAAATATCCCAGTTTCAAGACAATCAACCCATTTCCTATCCCTAAGATACGCATATGATTCTATGCGCCGCTACTGTGAAGAGGACAATACAGTGTTGTAGGTTATGCATGATTTGTTCATCCGCCATATTTGAAACGCATTCTAGTCATAAGATATAAGTATGAGTTCTGTGTTAAAACTGCAAATCCATAACCTAATTAATAACTGTCAATAGTGTCAATGGCCATAACTATAGAAAGGCTTGTTCATTGAAGACTGCTCTGGTTGATCGAGATCACTTTCACATATGTTCATCTCTCTCTAACATCTGTACTGCATTTGTCTTACTCTTTTATAAAATATCAACTTCAAGCAAGTAGAGCAATCAGAGTACGTCTCAACGAACGACACTGAAGAAGAACAACACTTATAGCGCCATGTGACGTCATCCACAGCGCGCGAGAATGGAGGCGTTCAAATAGGTCAAATTCAATCGGTATTTTATATATTATTTTAAAAATTAATTCCAAGACTTTCAACCGTATTAATATTTTTTACTATGTTGTAACGAAGTAAAAAATTGATTAAACAAAAAAAAAATTATGCATATTCCCTATTATCACTGATGATTCAGGGCACATATAAAATGACAAAAAACTGTCTGCAGCAATGCCTGGATTGTCTTCTATTCTATTCAGATAATGTTATATTGTCAAATGTTAACCATAGACACAATAATTGAAGAAAGAGTAAAATGCGATGTAGTAAAATTTATGTAAATTTTAGAAAATGAAAAGCTTATTACATTTTTAACCTGTGGTAGAAGTCCATTGTATCTCGAAGTGGAGTGGTGTGGATTTACGATGCAGAAAAACATAGTCATCTCCACAATTTTAATTTCAACCTTAAAGGTTATGCATCAGGTGGAACAGCGACAACTATCTGTCAGTTGAGCGGTATTATTTAGGGTAGGTAGTACATGTTTCGAAACTAAATAGGTTCATCTTCAGCTAATTTAAATTCTACAATAAAGGAAGAAATTATCACTAAAGGCAATCTATTACAATATAGTAGCTATTACTTACATGGAGAAGAAAACATTGTTATGTTAGATTATATGTAGAAAGAGTAAAAAAGATTAAAAAGTGTATGCGTCACCACATTGTACCAATAATGGTTTACATAGTGAACAACATACTTGTTTTTAATTTAATTAGACATGAGGAGGAGGTAGAGGCTTAGAGCCTATATGCCCATTTTTACGAGAAGGGGGAAGAAATGAACGCTTCAACATGTGAACGAAAAGGTCTACAATATTTGGTAAGTGAATACTGACTGTTCGAGACTTCGAGTACTCTACCAACCAAAATGAGAATGACAATGAAATTAAGATGAGGAGGAGAGATCATCCGTCAGTCAAACTCCAATTCGACATTGACATAGAACAACGACTCGAGAACATTTTTGACAAAAATTATCGATAATCCTAGTTTAGGAGTTTTGGCGCTCATAATATTGATAATTATATTATGGAAAACAAAAATCAGAAGATGAGTCTCCCAAAAATCAGAATTCTTTGAAGTGAAAGTGTTATATTTCTTTTGAAAAAGTGGTGGCCTTGTAAAAGGCCAGTTTTCTTAAATGGAAAAATTTTAATCCAGTTTCCAAATCAAAGTATTCTTTTTTATCAGCAACATGCACGCTATTCGAATCTTCGACGGAATTTTTGACAAGATGCAGTTTACTTGCCAATCTGAAAAGATTTTCGTGAGGAAATCATGTTTATTGCAACAAATTTCATTAATTTTGATGGTATTCATGTTGACTAATTGAATATGACGAACCGTCAAAACTGAATTGCTATTAACGAAAAGTCGTTGCCGACAGATATTTCACCATTTACTTCCATATACACCTACGATGTAGGCTCATTATGGCAAGTACCTGTCACAAAACAACAATTCCCGTGGCTAAGACCACGACGGAAATTGAATGATATCTGACAGATCCTTGTGCAACGTTCCTCATTGCAGATGATACAATTGCAAGTGCTCCCTGTAAACAAATTTCTATTGTGGTACTCATTTACTTGACTTTGCAATTTTAGGACATGGCCAACTGCATGTCTGAGAAATTTTTTCAGTTACTTTCTGATTCATAATCAGTGTTTATTCATATTTACAATTTGATCATTTTCTAGAATTCGTTGTAGAAACGCCGAGTCTACTGCGATTCCGTATAAAAATTATGAGGGCCATGGGCTCGGCAGATATTTCGCAAATCCAGGCGCATGCGTTCGACAGACATTTCGCCAATCCGTGTGCGCGTGGCGGTGTCTCGCTGACATTTCGCAGAACCGCTCGTGCGCGCGTTGCATTTGGTTGTGCATGCGCATTTGTCTTATTATTTTGTTCATTTCGTTGTGATTCTCATGAAGCAAAGTCATTGCAATTAGTCCTCACGGCCAGCATATACATTTGCAATTTGGCATGTCGCCGGTCGCGGGCGGATTTACGAAACGTCAGCCAAGCGCATGTGCTTTTCACTTTTTCCATTTTCTTGATCTTCATGTTGAAAGGATGTCTATTGTGATTCAGCACAAAAATTACATATGCTGGAGTATTTTTTTCATTTCCAGAATAATCTGCAATAGTTACTTAGACTCACTTTTGCTTTCTATAGTTACGACGTTTGGTAAATTCTGATCAATTCATTCTGATGTCAATTCATTTGGTAACGCTGTATTAATGCTGAAGCATATACACCTCAACCACATAAGGTCTTTTGTTAATGAGGTTTGACTTTTTTTGTATACCTAGAAAGATTTATTCTAAAAATATTTATGATTTTTTCGAATTATTTGATTTTGTTGGAGAGAGTTGTATCTAAAAATAGAAGAATAAATATGTAGTTAGTATGTTGCTGAGAGGAAGAGTGAAATTTCAGTCCTCTCGAGTTTCCTATAGTGATATTCCACAACAAGCCCAGTTTTGAAACATGAAAAGGTAATATAGCCAGAACTATGTTTTCCGCATCAAAATTTCGTTTGATATATTGTTTTATCTTGATTCATCTATTAAAGTTTCAATAAAATCTGAGATGTTACCGTTTTCTTAACTTTTACCAGATTTCTAGTTGGCATATTTGTTTTATGCTAGGATAAAGTTTGCTATTTCATCACTGTGGATGAAACATTCTTTGTTGAAAACAAAGAATCTGAAGTGCACAGAAATGCTAAATGCATGCGAAAACATGCAGGAGAAAATTCTTCGAAGCGAGTTATGAGGGATCTGCCCAATAAAAACAAAATCGGTCCAGTCCCACGAGAGATATCCAAAAGGTGATTAGTTGTGTCCGAGCATGAGGAAGCTGATACAAAAATTGTATACCATGTTTTCAACATCGATGTCCAGGCTAATTTTGTGATACGATGTTCAGATACTGATATTGCAGCGATGATGCTGGGCAATATGCACCATTTGAAAAATGAAGATTCCCACGTTTGGATATTGGCCGGCAATGGCAACAAGCAGAGATATGTTGACTTGAAGGCTATCTACGAATAATTAGGTCCGTCGTTCTGTCGAACCAGGGTTCCATGCTATTACTGGATGCGATTATAATCCAGCATTTTTCAAACAGGGCAAACAAAGGCCGTTTAATATCTTAAAGAAAAATGAAGAGTACCAACAGTTTTGGCACGTTGAATTTTGTTGGTGATCTAGACGAAGAAAAACGTGTATTCAACACAATTAAAAAATGTATCTGTGATGTTTACAACGTTCCTGGGCTTATTGATATAGATGCTGCCTGACTCCAACTGTTCATTAATACATATATCGGATCTGATGTTAATGAAGAATTCAATGGGAAGAATGTGAAAAACTTCGATGCTACCAATTTACCACCTTGTAAGAGAAAGCTTTGTCAACAAATCCGACGGGCTAACTATATTGCTAGTCTTTGGAACAACGCAAGTACGAAGGTGATAAATATGTTTAGTCCCGAAAACAATGGCTGGACATTGGAAGATGGTAAATTGGATTTTCATTGGTACGGTGAAGATCAATTACCGAATTTTGACAGTCAGTCAATGGAGGAAAAATCAGGTAATTTATTTTAGTTTCTTAAAATTTTCCTGTCTCTTTAGTTTTTCAGATCTCAATTGTTTGACTTGTTTATTACAGTGGAAGAACATACACATAATGCTGATGATCAGGACGAAGATTTAGATATTCAGTATCAAGATTGGCTCGATGAGAAATTGCCTTATTCAAACGACGATGACAATGAAGATTAGAAGCCAAAATACTCAGAAATTATTGAGAAATCCATATTTTTCTTTTTTTTATAAGATTGATTCTCAAGAAATAATTAATAGAAAAAATTGATGTTATTTAATTAATTTGTTGGTGCTTTGTCGAGCTTTTGACCTTTTATTAAGGAAAATTGAAGTTTACTCGAGTTTATTAAAACAGCTTTTTTTTTAGGTTGATCTGTAATTATTTTCCTGTTTTTTTTTAATTTTCAGCTGAGTTTTGTCATTAACTATTAATAATTAATTGATATGTGAGATCTGTTAGTGAAATAGAGGTCAATAATACTAATACACGTCTCATTCACTGTCATGCGCGTGGATAATGCCCTTGTGCTTCTAACCACAGGAGCATTGAAATTGGGTTTAGGGGATGATTGGCC
Source organism: Chrysolina oricalcia (assembly GCA_944452925.2). Classification (NCBI taxonomy): domain Eukaryota; kingdom Metazoa; phylum Arthropoda; class Insecta; order Coleoptera; family Chrysomelidae; genus Chrysolina; species Chrysolina oricalcia. The sequence continues at coordinate 20,026,867 of OX101812.2, forward strand.
CCTTGGATCGGTCTGCCTTCTTATAAAACGTTTCAAAATAGTTGTCTGGCTAACATATGTAAAAATAGAGCTTCAGAATTTACGTGAGATTGAATAATTATTTTGAGAGCTTTAAAGCGTCTGCAAAGCAATACCGCCGACGGAAAGTGTTTGGGAGTATTCAAGACGTATTTTTAACGATATGGTCTAACACATATGTGAAAATCAGCCGGGAGAATTCAAGTGAGGTTAGTAATGTTTTTACGTACCTTGATCACCTGATACCTGGAAAATGGCCGTCTGGCCAAACTAGCAGGTAGACATGCGATCATAGTACATACTAAAACTAATCAATCGTACACATTTTGTTTGTCAGAAAATAAGTGACGTCTGGTGGCCCTGGGATCTTGCTCTATAAGGTTGTATTCTTCTCAAAATTTTAGGGTTGCGATTAGTGATTTGAACGTATCCATAGTACTCTAGATTGAAAAATAAAACAAAATTGGTCACAAAAAGTAACATATTCAGAATGTCATATGGAAACAAAAGAGGTGAAAATTTACTAGGGGTCCCATTTAAAAATCGAAAATTCAAGTTATTTCCTGTAAAACCGGAATTTGCTTGAACTTGAGTTTGAAAACACGTAGTTTTGTGTATTCAGATCTTCAAAATTTCATTCCATTATCTTCAAAAGAAAAAAAGTTATAGGGGCTAGCCACCTTTCGCAGACACCCGATTTGTCAAAAATTTTAAGTTTAAGAGGAAAAACTCGATAATAATTCCGTTCTTTCAGGGATAATATCCAGTAAGAGGTCGAAATAAGAATTTTTTATACGAAAACCACTCATAATTTATAACAAGTAATCATTTCGTGATACTCTTCGCATGAATTGGACAACACCCTGTATGTTCGAACTTCATCTTGAATAGGTCCAATCCACACAATAGCTCCTCCGTATAAAATCTGCTCCCGACTCGTCACCATCCTATAACCTCCCGTTCACGGAACACGTAGGACATTAGGCGACATCCGAATCGAGTGCTCCATGACGAATTAACCATAAATCACCGGTCGCATTGACGATGACCCACGGGGCTGCCAAGAGGCAAACAATCTTGAGAAAGCAGTGCGGTGGGTGGGGAATCTGTCCAAACCCGCACCCTGTCGCACCGCAAACTGCCAACAACTAGTAAACAACTGCAATAATGTATTGAATCTGTACCATGGCCATCTATTATTCGCAGAACAGGATACCGACTTGTCACATCTGCACCTATTGTAGTGAAGATGTTCGGAACAGCGGCGTGCGTCATAGTATTATGAAAGGGTCACGATTGGAGAAATGGCGATGTTTCTTCCTGATATGCTATTCAATAGATACAAGATCCAATTACAGAATGATATCGAAAAAACAAATGATGAAACCTGATGTATAGACCAAGGAATTATTATCCTTTCTCATGTTGGTACAGCTGTTCAGAGACTTAATAGACTTGTGAAACTATACGAATATTTTACCAACCAACCTCTTCCGGCAGAACCTCATTTTTGGATTTTTGATCTACCTTGCTAGATTTTCCTTCTGCATCAGCTATCAGTTTAGGTATGATGGAATGGAAGGTAGTTATGGAAAACAATAGTGGTCAATATCATGTCAAAAGTGAAATACTTACCAATTTTAGTTGTCATCTCGTTTTGTTAATTGTTAAAAGTTTTTTGGTAGTGGATAAAATAAATAGTAATCTAAACCAGATGAACAAAATCTCACCAAGTTTATTTTCATTTAAGAAACGGAAACTAATGTGTCAGCATATAATAATATGTAATTCTCTCCATCTACCTTAGTGCGGAAATTGGACATCAAACGTGGAAAATTAACGCCCCTATAAATAATTTGCATCAGCATGTCTATGAAAATTGCCCAAAAATTACCCAGAAATAATTTTTCAGATATTGTTTACATATGCGTCTGAGGTTACGAATAATGTTAGGTGCCTACCTATTCTCAATAAAAATAATACAAGACACTGGGCTCAAGAAAATCCTAGATTGCTGAGAGAAGTAAATTTTTAGGAAATAATTGATTTCATCATCTGGATGGAAATCATATAATCTTCAGACCAATTCTTTTCCATGGAGTTTTTATGTGCCAAACGTTTTTAAAATTAATAAATTTAAGTAAAACTCGAAGTCGTCTCCACAAGTGTGGAGACAACTTCGAGTTTTACCTAACTTTATTACATTGCAACTACACTTTTAGTTTGGACTACTTCCTTCATATGTTTTTAAAATTGTTAGAGAACGACATTCTAAATAATATTGGCGGTCTACCTGAGGACATCTGTAAAAATATGGTTTTTCATTATAATGGTGCCGGAAAACATGATACTTTTATTGTTTGGCAATATCCTTATGATACCGGAGGGGACAGATCAATTGGAACAAATGGTCCAATCAGATGGCCATCCAGATCGCCAGATTTAACCTCTATTGATTTTCATTTATGGATTTACGATTTACATCAAAACTAGTATATCCAAGAGGAACAACTAGTTTGGTGGAAGAGTTCAGGTTCAGTGTGCATTTCAGGAAATTCCTGCTCACAAACTGATAAATGTGATGAGGTAGGTACCACGTAAAAAAAGAATATTTTTGTTAAATAATTCAATTCTTGTTGTAGAATTTATTGATTGTCTCATTGATGAAATAACTATTACAATGAGTTACAGATGTCAGAATAGATTTCAACCCGGTCAAGCCAATGTGTTGAAAAAATTGAAAATTTGCATTTTTCAGCAAAAATTTGGCAACTCTCTCGAAAAATCGAAGTTGCACCCTCACGGTAATCCTCAGAAGTCTTCGAGAGATTTGTGCTAGCGAGCTAGGGAAGACGTAGCCCTCACTTTTCGACGTGTGGTTCCATGCACAGGACCGGTGACCGCTCTGGGATTCGAACCCAAGCACCTACCAATGATTGGGTCAACAATCTGGATAAATTTGAAAAGAAAATTGCAATTTCATAGATAATACTGAAATTTGTGTGATTTTTCGGAACTACCATCTTAAAAGCAGTGAATGTATATGACTAGTATTTTTATGGACCCACACTAATAAGACCTTATTATTTCGTAGTATTCCTTATCACAAGTAGGTTATATAGGTAGTTGTTCGAGTTTCCATGGAAACTGTAAATGAAAGTATTTTCCGTTCTGGGCCCAAAAGACGTCAATGTTGACAAAAGTCATTCGTAGGTATTTTCAGAATATGAAATCTGGTTTTGTTTCATATTTCTGCCACAGCCACCAGTGTAATGTTATCAAGAAGTCAAGTTTTAACAATAACAGTTACAGTACAAACTTTTTTACGTGGAAATGAATAAGTAGGAATATCAATGCCAATGGATTCATCCGACGAGAAGCTTCCAGGAGCTATTTTGAAGGTTGCCAACAGCATCTCACTGTCATTTTATTCCTTCCTCTGAAGAATTTTGTTCTTGAATAATATTTTAGTTGTTGAAAGACTGGTGGATGCGCGGGTGCAGATAGAAGCATTTAAAAGTTGGAAAGTTTTTTAGACGTAACTAACACAAATCAACGAATCAATCATCTTTCATACAACACTTCGTCTATACTCCCACTGATGAAATGATATATTGATAATGGAAGTTGGTTTTTCACACGATTGAAACAGGTGAGGACAATTTTCTTGACTTCAGAGAGATGTTTAACAGATCAACAGATTAACAGACAAGAAGGGGATGCAAATATTAGCAGAGTAGTTCTCAATGGAAACGTTAATGATGAAATGATGGAACGATATTTGATATTTGTTAAACATTGACAGAACAACAAATTTTCTGTAGCATTCCAGAGAAATTAAGGAAGGTTGTGAGCAGAATATCACCAGCTTTTGAATCTAAGAGTCAATTCAAGTTTGTGTAACATGAAACGAACAAAACAACAATTACTTAAAGTCATTGTAGAGTATGTTCATTGAAATGAGCAATTGAAAAATACAAACGGAAATATCACGTAGGTACAGTAGTTATATTTCCGGTTTATACTTCTTACACATAATTAATGTGAATTTTATTTTGTTAGGAAGTAAAAATAGGCATTTCATCATATGGAATAGCTATATTTAAATGAATAAAATGTGCATCACGGTTTGGAATTTTTGGACGTTTCTTTTAGTGAAAACCATCATCATGGTTGTAGTGATTGGAATCTATTGTTTCACCGTCAGTACTCTAATCTCAATTATCTATTAACTTTCAATTCAATTTTATATCATGTTCGGAAATAGTCCAGAAATCGTGACTAGTTGCTTTTTTAATAGGAAAATAAATTAAGTTATCCATTTCACCCTTGCTCCCAACCTCCATGGCAAGCTAATTTTTTTGACCTATTTCCAGATCTCTTCCAAATGGAAGTTGATCAGACAATGATACAGAGAAACTGAAAAAATATATAAATAAAAAGGGTAGCAAAGGAATCAGTATACTTATTTCCAAAGAATATGAGGTTCAGGAGAATTTTGTCATCAAACCAGATCTCCTGCAGATGAAATTAGATCAAACAACGACACAGAGCTACTGAAAAGGAAAATACAAAGAGTTAAATATGAGATTGTTGGCTAATAGCTACGTGAGCTGAAAAATGACAATATAAAGCTATCTATCGAATGACTGAAAAGACCTACCTAGCGGAACGATTCGATCAGATATTCGGAAATAATTTGGAAAAAAACATATAAATTTATTGACCATTTCGAAAAAACATTCTAGCCGGGTGAAGGCGAAAGTACCATACCAAAAAGAGTTGCTTTGGAAATCGAAGAAAATATCTACCGAAAGTAGCTCTAGGGTTTGATTTGATTAACTAAGAAATGTTTGACTGAGTAGCCATATCACATTGTTTTGCCATGTATATGTGACGAGCTTCATCATAAATGCTTCATTCAGACTCTTGAGATATGGAGAGGACATGACATAATGATTTCTATATCAAAGAATGGAGTTTCATCCTTGCTACTATGATCTCAAAATTGCTTGAATAATTTCTAATTTTAAAAAAAAGAGAAAATATTAAAATTTTTGTTTCCGTCAACCGGCTGTACCCATGAGAGCATCCCTCAGAATTCCTCAAAAGACTTGTGCCAGCTAGAGAAGATTATTGTAGCCCCTATTTTTTATCATGTAATGCCAGGTGCACTTATGCTGTGCTTAAATGGATACTATCAGTATCAGATAGCAAAATTATAAAATGAATAATAATATGCCAGCCAACTCGAGTGACACCTCCCCAAGTACTTGAATTGGTAATAGCCAAACTGGCAGATTTCAAGGTGAAGATCAACGATATTTACTTATCTGATCACTATGCCCAACTCATTGAATTTCCCAGTAGAAATTCTAAAAAAAAAAACTTCCCACCACCAACTTCCTACTATTAAAGTTCCTGAGATTCCAAGACATTATTAGGAATTGAGAACTGGCACAATTTTTACAATAAAACATGTCCAATTGAAGCATACAACATTTTTCACCAAATAATTCAATATTATATCAAATTGTTTCCCACACAAAACAAAGAAAAAAATTCAACTCGTACCCGCTTATCCCCGAACTCTATAACCTTAAAAAAATGGCATCTCTCTACTTGGAATATGCAAGAGAAAACAAACATTTCAAGGATATCTGTCGCCACTTTACCAGAAGATATAGGGAGAAACTAAAGCAGAATAAGGAAAGATGCATTGAACATTAGATTAGCAGTTCACACAACGAACCAGAAACTATGTGGCAAACTATAAACACCATTCCACAAAAAAAATCACTTAATCGAAAGATATTATCATTTTTGAAGGAGATCATAAGGTGTTATGATGTGACCAATAATTTTAATGCCCACTTCTCTCAAACTGGAAAACAAAAAGACGTTGATATCAATTTTATGGAAAATATATTTGCGCTTTGCGCAAACTCAATATTTTTCCATCGAATCACTAAATAACAATCTTTTTGAACTAGCCAGAGAATTTAAAAATTCTAATGCTCACGGACATGATCACATCTCAAAAGAAATTCTGAAAAACTACTTAGAGGAATTAGGTTATCCCTTGATCCATCTGATAAATCTCTCTATGGAACAAGGAATATTCTATGAAAAATTAAATTATGCACTCGTCACTTCTTTCTTCAAAAACGGCGACTCTACTAAACATGACAACTATAGAGGAATATGTCTATTCTCTAGTATATCCGAATTGTTCGAAATGGATATTGAAAATCAGTGTCTAGCACTTTTCAAACCAACATGATTCCATGCAAGATGAAAGCACCGAAACAGCTTTATATGATTTCGTTGAGCATGTAGTAACAGCCATGGATAGCAAATTACAGATTTGCGGTTATTCATTGACTTTTCTAGGGCGTTTGAATGTATCGATCAATATTTATTGATTCAGCAAATAAGTCGCTATGGAGTCCTTGTTATTGCTCAAGACTTGATGAGGTTATACCTACATGATAGGCCATAATGTATGATAATTCAAGATATTCAGCCAGTCCTTGGCTTGTGGAGTTCCACATGGACTGCTTTTTCTATGCAAATGACTTGATAAACTATCCTCATAGTGATATAGTGGAATGTGCATATGATACCAATTTTCTTGTGACTAATCACAGTATACTGAGAAAGAACTGTTATACACATTGAGATTTCAGTCAAATCATTGTGGAAAATAAGTTCTATGGAATCTGTAGCATGCCACTATTTGCTGTCATTTGCGCTATGCAATCTTGAAGTGAGGTATGAGCTCTTCTGCTGAAACGGTATTCATACTGCAAAAGTATGCATTCATAATAATTGCCAAATTAGGATGGTGGCAGAAATGCAGATATTCTTTTAGAGCTGAAAATACTCGCAGTGGCCAGTCTATACAGTGCGACGCTAAATTATGGAACAAATTCATTATTTCTGAATATAAAGATATTTCGGAAAAATCCTCGGCAGGTCGATTTTCTTTTCCGATGGGCCAATTTTTGAACCCCACCCAAAATATATAGGGTTATTCGCAATTGAGTAAAAATGACTTTGGTGATATTTTTAAATTGGACACCCAGTATTGGTTAGGGCGTCATTACGAATCCAGTGATACCAAGTTTGATGGGATTATGTCAAACGGCTGCGGAGATATGGCCAAAAAACTTTCTCGTATGTCTAATGAGTATGACTGCGAGACTCCACACGATTCAGAAGGTTAAAAGTCTCTGTCGCACTCATTGGGTATATGGAGAAGTTTTTTGGCCATATCTCCGCAGCCGTTTGACATAATCCCATCACTGGATTTGTAATGACGATCCCTAACCAAATATGGACAAATATACTGGGTGTCCCATTTAGAAATATCACCAAAGTCGCTTTTCCTCAAATGCAGTTAACCCTATGTATTTTGGGTGAGGTTCAAAAATTGGCCCAACGGAAAGAAAATCGACCTGTCCGAGGATTTTTCCGATATATCTTTATATTCAGGAATATTGAATTTGTTCCATAATTTAGCGTCGCACTGTATATGACATGTGTATCTACGTTTACAAAAATGAACCAAAATTTATGGCAAATCAATAAGACCGTCCATATCCAACTAGAGCTAGAGGTTTGCTAATACCGCATCCTCACCGAACCTCTCTTTATCAAAAACCATCTCTACCTCGGAGGACCGAAAATATATAACAAATTCTAGAGAAAACTGAAAACATATCTTATATGACGAAATGGCTACACCGTTGATGAGCTTTAATAACTTCTTTTTTATAAATTGTAACATAGCTTTATATGTTTTAATCAAATTTATCATGTCGTTTTGTTGTTTTCATCTAAATATTTTTCATTTTGTACGGAAAAGTTTCTTCTGATAGTTTTCAACAATCGAGATATATATTAATATTATTATCATCATTATAAAGGAAGTATTATTAAGCTTTATGCTTCTAGCAACTTGCTTAGAATATACAGGGGGGGGGGCACCGAAAACGAAACAGGTCGAACATCTTCAAAACGCATGTGTTGTGAATGGAATGCAAAAACAGGTCGATTTTTAATGCAAGGGGGACATCTTTCTGTCATAACCTCAACTGTCATACCTCTCCCCCCACCCATTGGGCACTATCACCCAATCAATTTGAATAGGGAAAGTATTAAGTGTGACACATCATTGAAAAGGTAATTTCATAAGAAATTCAGCCATGTCAATTTTTGCCACCTAACTTTTTATTTTGGCGCCCTCTTGCGGGAAAAATAACTGTTCCGTATTCCAAATTATAATACTGCATTTACAAGATATTTTGACATAAATTCGGTGGCAGTGCATTATGGAATTTTTCTAAGAGAAAAATCAAAATGGCGCCTACAAAATGGCGGACATGATTTGCAATTATGGTCCGATTCAATTCAAAATTGATTTGTGGTGGTTTTCAAGATCGGAAATTATGATTTGTTCGTCAATGCAAAAAAACAAGATTGTGGCTCCAAGATGGCGGACGAAATTTGTAATTCTGGTCCGATTTGAATCAAAATTAGTATGTGAAGATTTTCAGGCGTGGTAAAATTCTGATTCTGTTACGCACAGAATAACCTACGTCACACATCTGAATAATATATCATTTCCTAATTTGTATAAAATCTTTTTTTCATCAATTCAATTGTCATACTGGAAACTTGTAAAACCTTCTTATGCCAATTTTGAATCGAATCGAAACAAATTACCAATTTTGTCCGCCATATTGGTTTTTTGTATTGACAAAAACATCATAATTTTTCACCCAGAAAATCCCCACATATCAATTTTGATTCGAATCGGACCAGAATTAAAAATTCCGTCCGTCATCTGCATTGACGAACAAATCATAATTTCCGATGTTGAAAACCACCACATATCAATTTTGAATCGAATCGGACCTAAATTGCAAATCATGTCCGCCATTTTGGAGCCGCCATTTTGTTTTTTCTCTTAGAAAAATTCCATAATGTACTGTCATCGAATTTATGTTAAAATAGCTTGCAAATGCAGTATTATAATTTGGAATACGGAGCAGTTTTTTTTTTCCCACAAGAGGTCGCCAAAATAAAAAGCTAGGTGGCAAAAATTGACATGGCTGAATTCCTTATGAAATTACCTTTTCAATGATGTGTCACACTTACTACTTTACCTATTCAACTTGTAAGGGCGATAGTGCCCAAGGGGTGGGGGGAGAGGTATGACAGTTGAGTTTATGATAGGAAGATGCCCCCCTTGGATCAAAAATCGACCAGTTTTTGCATTTTATTCACAACACATGCGTTTTGAAGATATTCGATCTGTTTCGTTTTCGGTGCCCCACCCTGTATATTAATTATCTCGCAGTAACTCACCTTTTCCAACTATTCGAAAACCTCATTAAATTCATCCATATGCGGTAATGTTATCGAAACAATTGAAAACTTTAATATGCTGACTATATGATATGAAAAAAATCAAAGATCTGGGAAAACATTGGTATAGTGATAAGTAACATGAATTATCATAATTTTTTTTGCATTAACTCAACAATATTGCCATTGGCACCAATTCATTCTGGTCTATCGGTGTCAGATCTCTACAAAAGATCTTCGCTTATGAAAATGGCTAAAAATGTTATACTTACCAGCAATTACGATGTCATCAACCTTTGTTGAAAAGTACAATCCTACATTCATCCTTGTTTATCTACTCGATACCATCACACACCATCGTCATTAACGTTAAAGCATAAAATTGGATTCTAACACAAATCCCCATGTTAGTCTGAGAAACACTTCCAGCGAATCACAGATCCATCTTCGTGAATGTCGACGATTGAATAGCCAAATATCTTGTTTTTAAATATTATACAGGGTAATTCAAATTCGACCACCACCATTGGGATCTCCTACAATACAGGAGATATGTCAAAGCCTAAATTATGGCAAATGCGTATTCTGGTGCATAACAAAATGCTGTTTTGAAACTTCGGAAATGTCTGGAAAAAACTGAAAATCGGAATTTTCGTTTACATTTTTTCCTAGTGTTATTTGACAACATAGCCCTAAGCTAAAAACACATTTAATACTTTTTTTCAGCTACCCGTTGTCATGTTCAGCTTTACTATCCGACGTTTCGTCTTCTGGAAATCATCATCAACTTTTTTTTCTATTGTGGGCCCAATATTGTTTCTTCACACAAAAAATAGTGCTTCTCATTATGATTTCAGTGATGTATAATTTATCATGAGTTGGTCTTCTAGAACCAAAAATATTAAATAAATCAACTTCATCTGAGATGGTCATGACTCTATCGAATAATTTTGTTTATTTATGACCAAGATATTAAAATCTTATATCGTCATAGTTACGCTATGAATAAAGAGGATCATTACACCTTTGGGACATTATAAATTCTATAATTCCCTCTATCTTTCACAAGTAAGAATAAAATAAGAACTGCTAATATATATTATACCACAAAGATTTGGACAAGGAATATCTCTAAACTAGAAAGTAGTGGAGAATTGTGATTTTGTGATTTTGAATTAAAGCAATTGGAGCAGCTTTTTTTGATATCATGTCACCCAAAGAGCTTTTTATTTTCGGTCACATGACATCAGATTCAAAATTATTAATGGAACAACCTGTATATTTTGGCATTTTGATGTTTCAACCGATAAAACAATTTCAACGAACTATCACAGTTGTGGTCTAAAACGATTATTTCAAGAAATACAGGTACTTCAATATCCTTTGTCCCACGATGTCTGAAACGAGCAAGTGCCAAATTAATCAGGTTTAGTGTCACCCTGTATATTTGGGCAAAATTATAATAATCATCCATATTTTATTATAAAACGTCGTGGGACAAGGGATATTGAAGTACCTGTAGTTACTGAACCAATCTTTTTAGACCACAATTGTGATCGTTTTTTGGAATCGTTTTATCGGGAGGAACATAGAAATGCAAAAATATACAGGGTGTCCTATTAATAATTTTAAATCTGATGTCACGTGACCCAAAATATAATGCTCATTAGGTAACATGATATCAAACAAGCTACATAAATTGCTTTAATTTACAAACCCAGAGTTACAATTCTCTACTATTCTCGAGTTCCGAGATATTTCCATTCCTAATCTTCGTGGGACACCCTGTAAATATGTGTATATATTTACGAAATGAAAACTGAACCGTATTTTATTCATTCACGTCATTACAAATATTAAATGTACAATTGTGAAAAGTTCCTTGAAAATTACTTCCGCCACTGGAAACAATTTCTTCTTTTGTATGGCTGGAGCTTCTGTTCACTACAGTGGAGATACCTGCCTGTTCTAATGGCAAAGTAGACAACATACGCGCCGTTTCATTTCTTAATTCGATGCTATCCTCCAAATACCCCTCCGCCACCGTGGAACGTTTCCAACCTCCGTGTCTTTTGAAGTTAGTAATAGTTGCTCCTGCATTGGCTAGAGCAGTAGCAGAAGTGCGACGAAGGCAATGTCCCGTATAGGAAGATGGGTTTGGCAATCCTAAGCACATTGCGATTTTGCTGGGGATTTTCCCAAACTTATTTTTTCCAATTGGCTGAGATGTAAATTCATTTTGTCGGAACCTCAAAAAAAATGTTTCAATACCTTCAGGATGCAAAGACATATAAAGTCTAAATAAAGGCAAAGCGGAGAACACTTTTTCATCCATTACTGTAAATTTCTTCGATACACCAGTTTTACTTTCTGGTACATTCACTACCATAACGGAATCCCGGTCCTGTATATCCGATATCTTCATATTCAAAAGTTCCTGATTTCTGCATTCTCCAAAATAACCCTTCATCAAAACAACCTATAACAAAGAAAAAAGAAATAAATACACTGCTACGCGCTTGGCTGCTAGTCAGTTAGTAGGAGGGTAGCAATACAGTTATTTGCTTTACTGTCCCGAACAAAGCTTCAGTCGGAGAGGGATGCTGTGTTAAAAGAGTAAATAAGACAAAAGTAGAGATCTTCTTACAAGTAGGAGGTCTATTCGTGCTTCATACAGTATCCACTTCAACCGTAGGCATTAGAGGTGTTAACAAGGTCGTAGCACGGTTAGCAAATAGTTAACAATGCACCCAAAGTTTACTTGAGGTTGACAAATGTAATAATTGAAGGTAAGTACCCCTTTTAACCTAAACGGTTAGAATTTACACTGTAGAACAAGTGGCTCAGGTGAGTTAACTATATTTTCTTTCCAGGTTGATAGTACGATGAAGAAGTCGAAAGGATAGTGAGGTGCTGCGGTTTCAATCAATGAAAAGCTAATATGTGCAAGCTTGAATCTTGCTTGATTTGGTGACTCCTGGATATCTCTGTAAAGTTCTAACTAAGCAAGCGTCATGCAAGTAAGCGTAAGCGTGAAGTAAAGATTAGCTTCATCAATGATACTAAAATTTCGGTTTCAGGTGTCGGTGGAGGCTGGAACCCTTGGACGGTGAAGGCTGGAGCTTCCGAGGTGGTAGATGTGAGCTAGAACCCTTAAGCAGACTACAGATGTGCAAGCAGAGGGGAAGAAGGAGAAGCACAAAAAGGCCTAAAATACAAATAATAGCGGTATAAGAATGGTGCTACAAAGGAAGCTGTAAGCTTCTGATATGACATGGCAGCGGCTTCCTTACCTTAGGTGGCCTCGTAGAAGTCAGTTCGATTATTAATTTGCGAAATCCCCAATGTAATGGTAAATTATCACCAAAGACAATATAAATTGCAAAATTATTGTCGTTCCTTTCTTTTCTGGCATACAAAAATCCACTTTATCAAAAAAAAAAGAAAGAGAAAGGCAAATCATAACTGAGACAGAAGGTAAGTTCGATCCTCGAATTTCAAAAGATGACAGAATGTGGCCTCAGCTCGGAGGGCAAGTTGGCCAAATCGGAGTAGAAGGGATATATGAAATGAACTATACTTTCACAGTGTTTGTATCAGTTTGAACCCGTAACAGCACACAAAAGGGAGAATAAAAAAATACCTTATGCAATAAATGAATTTCATTAGGAGCGTTCTTGAAAAATATAATGAGATAAAAAATGAGATAAAACAGCAGACTTTTTCGGCTTATAACTCTTACTCTTACGATTCAAAACTGCGTCTAGTTCATTGAACTTGCTGATATCTCGTTTCTCATGTATAGTCACCATCGATTTCAGCATTGACCATTTATTCCATAAAGAATTCGGAGTATACGTTTCTGACCGCAACGAATAAACACAATTACTACCAAATCTACCGAAAACCATAGAAAATTCCATACCAGTTCGAGTTCGAGTTCATGTCAAATCATTTCCAAACGTTTGAAATAACATAGAGCCATGCAAACACCGCGCGTTGGAAAGAGATACAACATTGAATTCGTATACGTTGAAATTCGAGAATAGACCCCCAGTTCTTGAAAATATGCCAGAAATACAGTTTCAGTGGTATCTTTTGGAATAACATTTTTCCGTGTCCATTTACATTTACATTTAGATTTTGTATTCTTTTTGGTATACTGTTTCACTTTTTGATAGGATTAATGAGTCTCTTGCTTTTCCAGCTTTTTTCAAAATATCCTCCATTATATTTGGGGTAGAAAACACGTTTTTAACGCTAACACAGCTTGATAACAAAGCTTTTGTTCGTAAGCAACAACCTAGCAACAACAAAACTCAAATAATCAACGGTACCTGATTCAAATATAGCGGGAAGGTGATGAATTGGTACATTTATTCCGTTTTGAAAATGAACAAAATTTTATTGAAATCGGTCAGAAATAAACTTATCGATGTACCACGGGAATTAATGAGCCTCAATAACATCAGGCAATTGCTGTCCCTCAGGACAGAGGCTCTTGGGATGCAAACATTGCCATCGGTAATTGAGGCCCTTATAATTCCCTTGATACAAACTATTTATAAACACTGGTTGTCAGAACTCCTCAAACATCATAAATAATAAATATTTCAGTCGAAATGTCCTCATTCTCAAATGAAGAAAAACGAAATATGTTGATCCTTTATTATAAATTTGATAGGAATAGTACGAAAACAACACCTATTTATTTTGAAATATAATCCGGAAAGTCAACAGCCGGATAAAACATCATTCGGAATTTTGGACAAGTACTTGGCTGAGTACGGTGCGTCTAAAAAACCAAGAATGAAGTATAGAAGCAGAATGGAACAAATTACTAGAAATAACTTATTAGCCGAGGTAAAATAATTGTTTTTTCCATATGCTATACTAAGCTGGGGTGGTATTTTATAAGTTTTATAAGTCATGTACCACAAAAATAATGACTATTCTTCTTATCAAATCTTCATTGACTCGAAGCTACTTGATATCAGACAAATATATATGTACAATATAATCTTGTATATCCACAAAAACTAAATGACACTACAACCAATTAAACACGATTATAACACCCGCACTAAATCAAAGGGTGACGTACAAGTGAACGCAACCAACAAATCCATTGGACAACATTCATACAAATACCACAGTGGAAAAATATTCAACTTCTTACCGGACATGTACAAGACCTACATATAAACAATCAATAATATTGACCTACTCAAACATCTTCAAAAAGTATGTACATATCGACAAGCGTAAGGATGCCTCTGAGATGCGCAAACGATAGAAAGCGTGAATAGATGGCGACAAAGATCGACTACTGTTTAATAAGGCAGAGCGATTGAGCTCCTGCCCCACTCCAGGGTTTTGTCTACTGCGCAACCAATTCTCGGAGGCATTCTTATGCTTGTCGATCAGTACTCAATATTAATAGGGAAATCGTTCATAAGATTCTTATAAAAAAATAAAGACGATGATAATAGTTATTCTAAGTTCAAAATCTGTTATATTTACCATTTATACCGTTACACATTTATATTTTTCACTCAAATATACCGATCAAAATACCGTAATTTAATATTATATTTATGTTCATATTTTTCTGTTATATACTTTTAACTCTTTTATATATACAACACGCTATGTTGTAAATTGTTTCTCAATCCAACTCATTATTTATGCATTTCGCAATAGGAGTCCCACGCACAACTTCGGTTTTAGTGGGATTCTCTGCCTTTGTTTGTACTGCATTTCTTAATGCACTATTTAATGTTTAATGTATTTATGTATGAATAAAGCTATTATTATTATTATTATTATTTTCGAGAAAAGAAAATTATTTTCGGTACTTTTTTAGATGAATGCAGATCCTGCAAAATCAACGCATCAAGTCTCGGCAGAAATGGATGTTCCACAGACGAGCGTTTGGAGGGAATTAAGGTTCATATAAAGTCAAATTTTTCGCGTTTCTGAACTGTAAGATGGCACTGATAAGATATGTTTTTCATACCATAGTGACAGCGATCTTTTATAATATTTCCAAATAAATTACAGTTTTCTGCTGAAATATCTACCGAATATCCTACTGCTAATGCATTGTTGCCCAATCTCAACATTATTCGGAGTTATGGAATGGCGACCGTTGAATATGATTTCCGGTGTTGAGTTAGCGGGAATTTGGTCGAAATGTTGAAGAAAACCACTTGTTAAATTGTCGACGTTTCGAAACTTTATTGTTTCATCTTCAGGACTATTTAAGGTGGCTTTCCGGGTTTAAAAAGGGTGAAATAAATAGATTCGACATAAAATGTAAATAACTACACAGGTTCATGAAAGACTTTGACACATACACCATCGAAGACATGATCAAACTGAACTGTTCAGTTTGTTCATGTCTTCGACAAAATATCAACACAAGCATCACCGGCACAACTTTTGGCTTTGATGAATTCACTCTAGAGCGGGAAGTTAATAAATAGGTTTTAGAAAAATCGCGTATTCTGCCTCATCCTGTAAGTATGCACACTATTCAGAGGCAATTGATATTTTTCACAGCACATTTCACCCAAAAATCAAGAAAAATCAACTTACAAACAATATTTTCCACAATTGACATTAGACAATCAACTCAATTTTTTAGCTCACCCTGTAGGTCCAGAAAAACGTTGCTTCTTTCGACCTCTAGAATGTATAAGCTATCTAATTGTCCAATAATTCAAATCACTACCAAGAAAAAAATAAAATAACGTTCTTGAAAAAAAAAAAAAGTTGTAATTAATTGCCAGGAGATGAACCCGGGACCTTCGGATTACAAGCCCAAGACGCTAGCCATTGCACCACCGCAGATTCTCAGATACACATGACTGTATTGTCTATACTTTCCATCAAGTATAAAAATAGGTATATTTGCAAACAAAGTCACAAAAAGGTTTTATTCAGTGGGTAGGAGGAGAAATCATATGTATTACATGGGAGTAAAGTGCCTTTTCCTCCCTTAGATGTTTACTGCCCTCCGCTTCGTGTCGGGCAGTAAACTACATCCTGCGGGAGGAAAAGTGGCACTTTCCTCCCTAGTAATACAAATAGCTATTTTTGATTTGTGAATCCGACAAATTGAATGGATTTTCTTTCCTCCAAAATATCCTGCGACCTTCAGCCTGTTCTCGAGCAGTTTCTTCATCATTAAATATTTGATCGGCTATCAAATCATCCATCAACTCATCTGTTTCAGTATCACTTCAAAATAACAGACTTTTCAAATCTCTATTCCCTGACGTTTTCCTCGAAAATACCAAGAGAAATGTCAGGGAGTTATTTCTCTCGACAGGTAAGAGAAAACAAATTCAAGAATACGCTCATGTTCTCTAAAAGAGAAAAGTGCCTGTTTTCTCTTGGCTTTTCTACTCCCTGAAACTCAACAATAGCCACCCAGAGTGGAAAGTTTTCACATGTTCGATACAATTTGAATTGGTTGAGAATGATTTTCAACATTCAACGCTTTTCTTTTTTTTGGGGGGGTGGGGGCTATTTTATCCTGTTCATCTGAAAATATAGGTAGATTAACATTTTTCATAACTTTTTATCAGTGCGCAGAGAAAAATAATCATGTTTACCTACTAACCTGGGTGGAACTTTTTTCATGCCCTCTCAAACTACCTACTAACATCTTAAAACGATTTGTTACAAATCGTGCACCAAAAGTCATTTTAAACAGTTTATTCAACAAAAAACAAATCAGTTATCAAATAAACACACCTGTGAAGTCTAAAAATCATTCGATTACTTCACAACAAATAACAATTACTATAGCTATTAACATGGAAATTGGTATTTAAAATTTGGCGCGGACAGAGTGCGCATGCGAAACTGCGCCATCAAAGGTAGAATTGGCGTGGATAGACGCTTGTTTCAAGTTTCAAGACATCTCGTTTTTCTTCATTTGAGAATGAGGACATTTCGACTGAATTATTTATTATTTTTGATGAGTTCTGACAACCAGTGTATATTGAACAAAATTATTCGATGGAGTCATGACCATTTCAGATGAAGTTTTATTTTTAAATATTTGTGGTTTCAGAAGAGCAACTCATGATAAATATACATCAATGAAATCAGAATGAAAAGCACTATTTTTCTGTGTAAAAAAACAATATGTTGCCCAAAATAGAAAAATGATTATGATTATGATTGCCAGTAGACGAAACGTCGGATAGTAAATCTGAACATGACAATAGGTAGCTGAAAAAAATTATCAAGAAAAATGTGTTTTTGTTTTTGGGCTAAGTTGTCAAATAACGCTAGGGAAAAATTAAAACCAAAATTCCTATTATCACTTTTTTCTGGATATTTCCGGAAATACTCAGAATTTTCCAAGTTTCAAAACAGAATTTTGTTAAGCACCATAATACGCAACTTTTTCCCAATTTAAACTTCGACGTATCTCCTGTAGTTTAGGAGATCCCAATGGTGGAGGTCGAATTTGAATTACCCTGTATACCAACGCTGAATTCGCTGTCGAATTAACCACCAATTCAAGCAATTTTTCAGTGAATAAACATAAAAAGAGACAACATTATCACTCCAAAAATGCATAAAAATGCAATTAAATCTGCTTCTGCAGTGGTAGCAAATAAGCAGTAGCAATAATCATGTCAGAGTGGAAGAAAGGGTTACTTTCAGCTGCAGGTACCGCAGCTGATGGACAGACAGGTGGTAAAGCGTAAACACACACCACAATTTATTAGCGCTTTATTTAGGTACTTATAACTCAATTAAGATGTCGTAAAGACTTGCTATATTCGAATGAAAGAGACTGAGGTGGAAATGTTAACACATAATTTTTACGGTTTCATGCGATATCTGAAGGGGTAAACGTTTGAACAAGGATTATCATCGTATTTGACATAATTTCAATGCCTGTCAAGGTATACAAGGTGCAATACTATTACGAAAGACCTTTAAAAATAATTGACAATATTCCACAGGTTAATATAAGAATGTAGGAAAAGGCTTTCGGTGATCGTTTCTTCGCTGTCAGGTTGGTAATGTATTTTGTTTTTAAATGTTGGAAACACAGATGACCGATCATTTGCCAAGTTCAACTAATTGTTTATTATTTTGATATTTGGCTTGGCACATTTAAGTATGCATTGCCCTGAGGTCACAAATTTTTCTACTCAACTACAAGAGTTGAGAAAAGACAGTATTTGGGACTAAAGTAAAAAATGTTTAATGATTATATGCTTTACAAACCATAAATCTTGATATGAATCAGTCATTGTTATTTCAATTTGCTTTTCATGATATGGCAGAAAACTGGGAACACATTGGAAACATCGATTTTCAGAAAAAGAATTTGATTTTAATCAATATTAAAATATTAAATACAGCAATAGAAGTAGAAGTAGAAGTATTTATTTCACTACAATATACAATAGTATTAGTAGAACGTCAAGAACAAAACACAAGGCATACATACATATGGATGTAAAAACATGGTGTGAATAAACATAAACATAATAAAATATAATTTGTGTTGAATGAAACCCAGATGTGGAGTGTCCATCACACGCATTCAAATTCATTCTTGTTTAAATCAAGATACTCGTGTACACTATAAAAACAATTTTTCAATAGAAAAGTTTTGATTTGCAACTTAAATTGAATGAAACCCAAACTCTTTGTCCTAGAAGGTAGTCTGTTGTATGTTCAGAGAGTTTTTTTGCGAAATCTGGAGTCTGAACCTAGGAGTTGAAATTTTATCAGCATGGCGAGTGATGTAATGGTGGACTTCGGATTGAGCCGAGTATTTATGCTTAGTTTCATGAATTTCAAGTAAACACGAATATATAAATAAAGTAGGAAGTGGCATTATTTGAAAAGTTCTGAAGAGAGGGCGGCAATGTTCACGATAATGAACACCCGCCATTACTCTGGTAACTCTCTTTTGAAGAATGAAAGCTTTAAGGGAGTGGCTCGAGTCACCCCAAAGAAGAATTCCATAAGATAGATGACTATGGAATAAGCCAAAATAACATGATTTAAGAACACATATACTGACGAAATTTTTTAAACGTCGAATCAAAAAGGTAATACTTGACAGTTTCCTTGCTAATACCGCAATATGTGGGCCCCAGTTGAGTCTATGATCTAGTTGCATGCCAAGTAATTTCACACTTCTGCCTCCAGTGAGATTTTATTTGGAAGATATAGTAATGGAGTGATTCTTTTCTAAATTAAGTTTGAGTTTATTACAAGTAAACCAGGTTTTGGCTAAATCCATTGTCTCATCTGATAACGTGTCATCTGCAAAAAAAAAACACTTTTCGTTGGTAGAATGTGAAAATATAAATCATTAATATAGATTAGGAAGAAAAGGGGACCCAGAACCGAACCTTGAGGAACACCGTGCTTGACGGCCTTACTATTATATAGATGTCTGTTTGATTTGACACATTTAGATCGTTCATTGAGGTAAGACTCGAAAAAAATCAGAGCTAAGCCCCTGATGCCATAGCTGTGTAGTTTTTCCAGTAGAATGTCATGCAAGACACAATCAAATGCCTTTGAGAGATCACACAACTCAAGTTGAGAGTGTTTACCTTCCTCAAGGCCCTCGACTATGTCCGATACTACTTGAAGAAGAGCTTTCGTCGTGGATATCTTTTTTTCTAAAACCATATTGTCCTGGACACAAGAGAGAGTTTGTTTCCATGAAGTCATAAAGTTGTTTTTTTTTGATGATGATTTCAATGATCTTACCTATTATTGGAAAGTTATTGATATCGTCAGAGCTTCCTTTTTTTAATACGTGTATAACAACAGAAAATTTCAGAGCATTTGGGAAAACTCCTGCACAAAAACAGTTTATTGAGGAAGCTAGAGGTTTGGCAAGAATATCTGCCAGTGATTGGATAATTTTGCTATTCAATTCATAAGTATCAGTAACGTTAGAATTTTTTAGACCAAGAATAACATCATATATGTCTTCTGGTGTAACAGGATTTAGCACAAATGAGTGTACCGGAGTTTTTACTGTTTCAAAATAAAAAGTAGGTTCATGAGGTATGTCAGGTAGTGAGCTTATAATCTTCTCAGCAATTGTAACAAAACAAAGAAATAATGAGAAAAAATGTATTGGAGATCAGGGGCGGCATAAATTGATTCGGTGGCGCATTTAGCTGTAGAAGACCCGGAAAAACCTGCAACGCCATACGTCATTTGAAGGGTTGGAATTAATTGGATGAAAACTCGAGGTCTGTTGAAATATGAATATTTGCTTTTCATACCAGTCTGTTCTGTTCTTGGCCAAAGTATGTAGTAGTGGCCAGAATCGACTCCAAAACCACAGTATAACGATACTGTATATAGCTAATAATTGGATTTGAAATATTCAAAGTAAAATCTTGTTAATACGGCACAGGATCCAAAACGCAGGTTACAACAATTTATTCCCGTTAGAGCTGGTATTTGAAAATAATTGTTGCTTTTGTTAAAGCTAACACCCCCTTACTGTTTTCAACCAATACTCCTGTTCAACACATTGTTTTACAGTCTATGTGTTTTTCGAAAATCATTTAGATTATATTGGTACTGGTATCAGAAACAACTTTGTCCGGGGACATATTTAGCTGCAGTAGCATCCTCATTATCCAACCTAGCTTTCATGGCTGCTGTTATTTGTCAATTATGCCAAATTTGGGAGAGAAAATTTTCATTGACTGGCGCCTTATGTTCAATTATGGCTCCAAATTTGGAAGATGTAATCATAGTCATTCGTTTTCTTCTCCAAATTTGAGAAGTTTTGTTTTACTTTCTATGTTGTGTGCTTCACTCAGCGTCAGGATCAACTGTCCAGTAACTCTGCACAATTATAACCATGTAAAGACGACAGTCAATTAATAGTCTCATCCATGGGTTAGGTGTGATATGGGCTATCTCCCTCTACATAACCAATATTATTACTTTCTTCAATACAGTTCCTAACAGAAAATGCCTCAAATTTACTTAACTCGCCAACATCAGTAATTCTTACCAACTCCAGAGTTGCAAGAAACAGAATCATTCGATATTCTTTCACCTTTTTTGGTTGAAGTATTGTGATAATTTTCAGATAATGGAGTCCAGAAAAAAAACGTAATGGAAGTGTTTTCTCAAATTTCGAATTTAAACATGGAGAATGGAACTCAGTAATTTGCATACGACTTGCTTTTATGAGCCTGAAGAAGATCCACGCAAGCAGATACTATTAGACCAAACTATAGAGGGTTTATCCCATACAAAATAAAGACGAAAATGGCCTTGAACTAATTTTTATGAGATAGTTCGTTGAAGTAAATCCCAGTTTTCGCCCCAGCAAAATTGCTTTGTGGAATTTTTTAAACACCAAAATCTCGAAAACGAAAAGAGATATGGAAAAAATGTTTGATATCGATGTTTTTTAAATATACGACCAAAAACTAAAAAATGACGACAGATTTTCTAAATTCACAAGAGATCTTTTTTGATCGCTTTCTGATAACTTATAAAAAGTGTCAAGATTTTTTTATAAAATATTTTTAAAAAAGACAAGATTTTCTAAAAACGAGAATTCGAAAAAATGTTTATGAACAATTCTATTGCCTAAAAAAGGTTATATTTTTTTTATAACTTAAGAATTAAAATTATTTTTGTGTGATTTTTTTGGTGTTTTCAAGGCATTAAGGTAAGATTTGGTGATGATTTTATGATTTCCATTTTTTTTATAAGTTTTTCATTTACATATCCGACGTTACGCCTTAAGAATAGGTGTTTTAGGGACTATTGTAGAATGGATAGAGTAGGTCGAGAACGGTATTTTGGACACGATAACAAAATGTGAAAAAAATTTATATCATCCTGCAAGTTGCGTTTTATGAAAGTAGAGATCGACTATTGGACTTAAAAAATAAATTGTTCCTTCTGACTTTATGAATGGACCAGTTCACAATGGTGGTGTGATAACTCAATACGAACCCAATGGTATAGGTCCCATCTTCCTTAGTGTATCCTCTCTCGAGTTATCCCCAGAGAAGTGAAAAAAATCACTCATAACTTTATTCCGTTTTTATGAAACTCTGTGGCTGGTACCGTTCTCGAGAAAGCAATTTTTTGGTCATTCAGACCGGATTTTGGTCCCACTAGTCAGATCATCTAAAAATTGAAACCCATCCGTGAAAAACACATTCCTCTAGTAGTTAGGGAGGTGGCAAGCAAAATTTTGATATAATCGGCACACGTAGCAGACCTTATTATTGCCACCATGGTGGCGATGCGTTGTCAATTGACAACGTTTCAAAAATGTTACCAAAAAAGATGTGCTTTATTATGCGCACATGTCTGCCTCTGGGGATGATGGTTACAATCATACTGTAAACAAATAAAATCGAAGAGGCAGACATCCATGGCTCTGACTGTTATAGTATTCAATTTTTTCAGTTATTTTTATGATTTAAAAAACTGTAAATGAAGTGCAAACTTGGCAGACCTGAACTGTTCGATAAAAAACAATGAAAATGACCATGGAAAAATAGTCTGCCAGCATGTTGTCTCTGCGTTGTCTATTGACAGCGAACATGTCTGCTTCTTGAACTGATGTTTAGATTTCTCATAAAAGCCAAGAAAATCGATAAAGCAGATATCCAGGCCTGTGATATTCCACACCTAACATTTTGGACCAATTAGAGGCCTGTATTTTCCATCATTACCATAGCAAATAATAAAATTTCCTGAAATTTTTGTCTTCTCCATGGCTAAGAAGCATGAAATTACACTGTACATTTTTTGACGTTCGTAGTAAAAATTACATTTAAAGAGTGAGTTCGAATTCCACTGCTGGACCTTTTTTGATTTTTTTTTCTCCTCAAGCATTTACTCATTCATTTTTAATTGTTATCTTACCTTATATTGCTTTTGTATTAACATACAAAGACTATTTAAATTTCAAAACCATCGAAAACCCTCATTATCCTGGTATTTTTTCAATAATATTTTGGTGACATGAACGAAAACGCCGACATGAATGTTCGGCCAGGTTTCTCGGATGCTAACGATGACGACGCTTCTTGAATATTATAGTTTTTTAACATTTGGCATTTAAAAAAATGTTATTCCACAGATTTCAGCCCCAGAAGTTGAATCGTGAACTTGAGTTCATCGAATGATATTAAACAAAATAATTATAGTTAAACTATGAAGAATCACAATAATCCAATGCATTCCGCTTTCTCTTGATTCCGTGAAATTCAAACAATTGTACAGCTAAATATCAGTGAGTAAAGTGTCTGCCAAATGTTTTTTTGTATCCAGGGAGTCATAATGAATCGAATGGGCGCAATGAGAACCGTGTATAAATGACTTAATAGAGCTTTTTATACATTTTTACAACTCCGTCCCGTGATAATGCAGACCCTTGAATATCTGCCCCTTTGATTTTTGTCGTTTCCAGTATGATACTGACCATGCACCCTAGAGGCAGACATG
Organism: Chrysolina oricalcia; assembly: GCA_944452925.2. Lineage (NCBI taxonomy): Eukaryota > Metazoa > Arthropoda > Insecta > Coleoptera > Chrysomelidae > Chrysolina > Chrysolina oricalcia. Next base: position 20,050,768 of record OX101812.2, read on the forward strand.
TGTGAATTATTTAACAATCCCCCTTTTTTGAGCAACTTCAACCCGCTGTAACTCGCAAACGCAGCGACATAGGACCTTAATTGACTAGACCAAATCAATTCGTAGTGAGCTTAACTGAAATCCACCTCGATGTGAAACTTGTGCTAATCATATACAGAAATGCTGGCCATCTCCATAACTATAGCTTTTACCATTTTCAAGATCAACTCAACATATTATTATATGAGTAAGGTTATTCTGGACTTTCATTGTCTAAAAAGGAAAAATTCAATTCTCTGCAATTTTTATTCACGACGTTTCAACTGTTAAAATCTACAGTCGTTATCAAGTGTATGAATGCAACAATCTCCAAAATACTTCTTTTATATGCTATGGCTCATTTTGTGTCATTAGCCTGGGGGTAATTTGCCTGGGGGTATTATCATCTGTTTGATATAATGCGATACCCGTCCTGCATTAGTCAGGAAAGCAGCTATTTCCTGATAGGTATTTGCCATATAACAGCCACAGTTGGATAGGAGTAAAAAAAGTAAAACATCGGTCAGCAAAGACTTTCCTTTTAACTATCTCCCATAAGCACTCTGAGCTTTGTGCACCGAACTCTAATCAAAAGATGTGTTTTTTTTTCCAAACGAACTATTGTTGAAATCATACAACAAAAAATACAACGAGAAAATTCCACTGAACACCATTTGTCACAAAAATATCTCCGCCAAGTTAGCACATCATATCGGCTGAATCTTGGTTTCATATTGGGCCAATACAGATATGTAAATGAATAAATAATATTGGTCCAATATGGGAGAATATTCAAAAAAACAATAATATATTGATAATATTGGTGGAATATTTGTTGAATCTGAACGTGGATAATCACATGTAATATTGGATCAGTATTGGTTGAATAATTTTTACCAATATTGATAATACAATATTGCCTACATATTGTTTTTAACATCTGGAATAAATATTGCATTCCCAATATTCCATTCATATCGATTCTAGGGATGAAAACTATATTGTATTTCCAATTTTGATAGCACATTGGTTGAATATCATTTCGACTATATTCAACAAATTATGCTAACTCATATTGGGTCAATATTGGTTCAGTGATAGTTACCAATATCGATAAAATAATATTGTCTTCATATTGTTTTCAACGTTTAGAATAAATTTTGCACTCCCAATATTTCTTTCATATCTTTTATAGAAATGAAAACTATATTGTATATCCAAGTGTGACTGCACATTGGTTGAATATTATTTCGCCAATATTCAACGAATCTCATTAACTTATATTGGTCAATAATGGTTCAATAAGATTTACTGATATCGATAAAACAATATTGTCTCTTTATTGTATCCAACATCTTCAATAAGATGAATTTCAAATATCAGACAAATATTCAATGGACCATCTATTATAAATAAACCTGGATAAAAATCCGCAATGTGGCTCTACATATAGAACGCCTTCACCTACGAAGATATATTAAATACTTCAAATGATTTATTTGTTTTCAAGGCAGCTTACTTACTCTGTTGTTATGGCGACCAAAAGGCAGACTCCGATGTCACCTTGATCAACTGAAAGACATTTGATAATTCACCAAGGCATATTCACATCCACCAATATATCCAAATGATATCTTACCAATATCGATGAATATTTTGAGGCCATTATTGCTTCAAGAATATTTCACCAATACTATTTTGCAAATGTTGAACAATATTTGACCAATATCACAAAATGTTCATATTTTACTTCTCGACAATATAACGCTTGAATATTTTGCCAATATTTTCAGAATATTGTACTTACCAGAGATATTGTACCAATATCACTGAATATTTTGAGGCCAATATAGCTTCGAGAGTATTTCGCCAATATTGTTCAAGTAATATTGGACCAATATCGCTGAATGTTCACATTTCCTTCTCGCCAACATTGCATTTCAAATATTTTGACAATATTTTCACAATATTGTACCAATATTCTACCAATATTTATAGGTGTGCTACTTGTGCGGTTTCTTCCATTGAGTCGCTCGGTTTGTTTCCTATTGGAAAAACTGCAACGGCATCAAAATATCACCTGGTACTAATTCATGCCATATCCCTAATTAATATACTGACTGATTATGAACTTGACGAAAGACAATTTCATCACGCAAATATGCGGATACAATGAAAAAACCAAGCATATACTTTGACTAGATCTTCGTGATGATTATTACTACGCTATCGACAAATATTTCATTAATGAAAGCCATATACTCGCTACCGAAGGATGTAATTGATGTCTATTCCAAATAATAACATATCATAGTTACCACCCATACATACTGATGGATTGATTCTATGGCCGTAATGTGTCCAAATTATATATTCACGTTACCGTCATTAGGTTCAGGCTACTACTTATAGCTTTTATGAATAATTCTGTTTTAGACTGATTGGCCAAAGTTGGTGCAGAGGTGCCGTTTTCTGGTAGTGAATTGAATGTCAGTTGTTCGAGTTGATATACATGATTTGTAGAAAACATTGTCTTCTCAACTATCACAATAACTGATGTGCACCGATAGGTGGTTGATAGGCAGATTACTGATTTGTAATACCTAATCGAATTGAGACAACGGAGGAGCATGAAAAACTTGATGAAGGAAATGATTGAAGGAGAAATGGAAAAACCCTTAAGCTCAGCGGCCCACCATAGAATTGATTAATTTATAACATGGTTGAGGAAGTTTCACTGAAACTTTTAAATTCCAGTTATTGCTAGAGCTTGATACAACCCCATAAAATATTAGGTTTTAGAGAATAGTTAGTTTTTGTAGTTTTGTTTAAATAATTCAATAAAAATTTTGTGCATTTTGTGCATTGGCGTAAATCATTTAGCAAAATCAACTTGAGATTTCGTTTTGAAAATAACTAGGAGAAAAGTACCTATAAAATCAAATCATTTGCAGCTGAAACTGAAAAGTGGAGTCATACATATTTCATAGGAGATTTTAAATCATTTATTTGCAACAAAATCCTATATCGACTTGTTTGAGCTGTTTGTTTAGTGAATTAGCCATGGCAAATCCTGTCTGTCGTAAGAGGCGACTGGTAGTAGATCGTTTCTTCCACCATCGTCCTCTGAAACACCACCATATCGAATATTTTACAACAGCTTTGAAAATATGTCGATAAAAAAAAACATATGAAAAAAGAAACCAGTATATGCAGCTCCCGATCCGAACGCTGCAACATAGGAACTAGTACATCTTCTGTCAAACGCACTGAACAATTGTACAACGTTCGTGAAACTTGGGATGAAAAAAAAAACAGATTTTACAAATTATTATGACAAAAAAATAGATGACAAAAATACAGACTCAAAACAATTATGGAATATCCACCCATGAGCATGAGAAACGGCCACCTTGCAATGTTAACAAATTTTGGTCTTGAATTACATTTTTATTTTCAATCCGATTTTGATGGTTTAGAAATCGGATTAAAAATAAAAAGTTATTCAAGATCAGAATTAGTTAATATTTCAAGGTGGCTGTTTTTTATGCACGTGAGTGTACTAAACCAGATTAGCCATTCTTAAAAAAATACTCTCCACTATAAAAAATGCCAGCGGTCTCCTAGTAACCAATAAAAACGAAATTGCCGAAGAGTTCGACAGAATATTTGTAATAACAACTCATGGAAAAACACAGGCAGACAAGATTGTTCGAGATCACAGCTATACTCAGTATACCCTCCATTAACAATAAGTTGTGTTGCTTGCAGATTACTTCATGCATTCGAATTTATTTAAATCTCAAAAGATGCAACTTTTTTAAAAATATCTATCGTAATCTTTTCACGTTTCCAACAGAAGTTTATTTGAAACCTAATATTGTACTATATGAAATTAATCATAGTAAAGTGTTGTTTGGTCCTAATCCGACGAAACACCATTTTGTCATTTGAAAAAAACAATCCTTATGTATACAAGTTTTAAAATTAAATTTCACAAAGCAGATACATTTTGACTGAAAACAGTAAAGTTGTTTTTTCCACAAATTTATGATGGAAATTAGTGATTTGAAGGTATCCATAGCACCCTAGAATGAAGAAAATTATTTCAAAATGATGGAAAATTGGTTACGAAAAGTGACAAGTGATGAATGGTTGTATTAAATATGTCATAGGGGGGCAAAAGAAGTGAAAATATCCCTGGTGTCAATTGCTCTATCAAACTTAGGAGGATATTGGAATACGAAATACCACCCATCAAATATTTTAGAGCTATTTTAAAGACAGATATTAAGGTGTAAGAGTAAATGATGTTTGTACTGATTATAGGAAATAGAATATGGGGTTCCTCAAGGTACCGTCTTTGTGCACATATTCTTTAATATCCACATCAATGGTTTCTTTTCACTCCTGTCTACAGGAGAAATATATGGGTTGGTTTTCTACAAAAACAACTCAAAAAAGGATCTCAAAAATACAGTTGCATGAGTCAAAATTCATTGTCATAAAAATTGGATGAACAATAAGTTATTAACAATAAATATTGAAAACCATATTTTATACCATTCTGCTGCAACAAATCAAGTGCTCCCCACTTCAACAGCATAGAAGTAGATACTCCATTGGGGCAGTCTATAAAAGTTCAAACTCTTAACATCAATTTTACCGTGGAAACAGTTGAATCCCCTTTACTATGCACTAGTTGAGAGTCAGCTTTAGTATGGTTTATTGGCAAGGAGGGTGGGGGGGGGGGTTCATTGAAGACCCATCTTTATACTCTAGATGTTCTCCAACGACGATTCCTGAAAATTATATTCAAAAAAGTTCCTATCAAATGATTTGTTATAATTCAGAGCTTTCGATGTCCACCAGTTAGACCAGTATTCACTACCACAATGGACATCAAGAGTTCAATATAAATGTTCATGAGTGCATAAAACTACAACACAACGTTCATTTTCTTACCTCATATCAAAATTTTATAATATACTCCCATATAAAATGCAAACCTCATCAAATTAGCATCGTTCCAAGAAGGCATTGAAATCTTTCATCAGAGAAGACAGAAAATATTACAAAAATTATTACTAGTTGAACCGGTTAATAAAAACTTCACTACATCTGAATTATATTTCGAATTCATACTTCTATCACATCAAGCAAATACCTATTTATTAACAATTTTTCAAATCTATAAATGCATTTTTTCAACATTGCTGTAAATTTTATATTATTCTACCTTTAAAGATATATCTGTCCTAAATTCACCTAAATGCATTTAATTCACGCACAAACACTGATGAGCTTCTGTGATATATTCATTCATTAACTTTCATCTATTTATGTAAACTATTATAAATTAGAATTAAAATAATTTGTTCGTTAATATTTTATACATAAACCACATTTCTGAATGGGTTACCTAATGAAATCACGAAATGAACCATCTAATTCGAATTTTTATCACTCAATCTGGACTTTGTTCAAGAAATCCATACAACAGATGAACCAAGAAATGTGCTCCCGAACTAACACCAGTTCTTTCAGAGGTATTCAACCTCTCTTATGATTTGGGGGTTTTTTCCGATTTTCTAAAATGTAAAAAAATCATAACTAGCAACTACAAACCTATCGCATTGCTTTCTTTTATCTCAATAGCAATGGAGAAAGGCAACAACATCGAGATCCTGATAAATCTAGAACGCTCAGAAATAGTGAATAATCGACAATATGGTTTCCGTCATCAGAGATCAGTTGGTGACCGACTTGCTTATGTCTCACATATATGGCTGCTATCTTTTGTGCGAAATATGGTGAATCTTTGACCGTAGCATTATATATCTCCAAGGCGATTGATCTTTTTTGGCACCAGGAACTCCAAGCTTTGATCTTATGGATTACCCTCCAGTTATATTCCTTGTTATTTATCTTTTTTCAGAATGGTATCTCCACGTGGTGGTTGATGGAGTATCATCATGCTCTCTACCTATAAATGCTGGTGATCTGCAGGATCCATGCCAACACTGTATCTTCTTCATATCAATGATTTGTTGGGAGCTACTTCATGCCCAGTGTATAGCTTTGTGGATGATAGTACTGTTCATAGTGCTTTCTCTTTCCGATATCAGCCTATGAAACTAGAAGAGAACAGGGAAGGAAATTGAACAATTTTAATACAGATGTAGCAAAATTTACAGCATGCGAATCCAAAGCAAACATAACTGAAACTTGTCTTTTCTATAGAAAGGCTCATATCACAGTAGCCGGCGTAACTGTATTAGGAGTATCCATTCTAATGAGGTCCTATTTTTCGATGGTCGATCAGAGAGAAGTTATTTTCTTTGTACTATATTCCACCGTGAATTACCACAAAACAAAATAGCATCTCTCAAAAGTAATGGAAGTTTATTATATAATTTTATGCCTAGTAGGCTACGATTTGTACTGATCAATCTGAATAAGAAGATTTTGCCTGTTTCGAGTACCATGGTTATGATTAGAGCCTACTTCTTGGACCTGAGTGAAAATTCCGAGTTAAATAAACCAACTCTAACCGAATCATTCTCACTACTGCTCTGATTGCCCGTTTTTGGAGTATGAATATATTCTTTAAGTGACAGGAATTGAGTGATCCATAAGTCAAAACTATATGGCAGAGTGAATTGTATGTTAGAAGGGCAGCTTCTATACCTCTATTCAGTCTCACTTGTCATATTGCATACATTGTACTCGATAACCTAATCGCGAGTCTTTCTGTATATGTTCTCCAAAGAAAATTATTATCTAGGTGGATGTTTAGGAGTTTGATTGATTGTGAATCACAATTTTGGGTTGTGATTTCTATCGACGCCGTTTCATTTTTGATGAAACTCATTTAATTAGTACGAAACCAATCTGAAGCCGTTTCAATAATATTCTCAACAGTTTCATCAAATTTGTTCCTATCCATTCTATTCTATTCTCATCGGTTTCATCCGCAAAGAGAATGGTATTAATATTCATGGATGTTGGTGAATCATTTGTATAGATTAGGAACAGCAAGGGATCTAAAACACTGCCTTGCGGCACACCATTATTTTCTAACAGTTGACTACTATATTCATCATTCTGAAACACTGTTTGCTCATGACCTGACAAATAAGATGATAGAATGTTGATCGCAATACCCCTCAATCCATAATGTTCAAGTTTTTGAAACAGAATTTTTTTTGTGTCAAAGTCAAATGTTTTACTCGAATCAACAAAAACTTCCAAAATAATTGGTCGAAACAGATTGTACAACGAATATATTTTTCTTTATAATCTGAAAATTGAGAGTCAAAATATTGTTCGGCAAAATAGCCAAACCTCTCACTTGCACTCTAATACGAAAGCACCTGTATGTAATCCTATTAAATAGAACTCGACAGCAGTTTCAATAAATCCTACCAAACATTCAAATCGCCTCGTACAACGTTCAAATCCGTTCTCGATTTGAGATTTTAACACATAACATGAACAGGTATGTCATGAATGTAACCACAGTACTGGTTAATTATTTAAAGAAACCAGTCGAACTGGTTGGGAGTAACACAAAATGACGTTTGATACCGAGATCGAATCAGGTTTTTTATAATTTGTTTAATTTACAGCGCTTTGTTTATAATAGCAACCTATAAGATCACTTTTGCTACTATATTAGCGGGAATACATTTCTACTACGGTGAAATTATTCAGAAGGAACGCAAAATTTTTTAGAAGGCGATGATATTATTTTCCACATCTCTCCATTTTGATCGAACACAACACATTTTCGAAAACTTGTTTGTTGGATTCTAATAGCATTTCTTCAAAATTTGAAAAAGGTATTATTGAGATATCAAAATTTCAAAATTGCAATGTCATCCTTCAGGAGTTGGGTTGTAAAGTGCAATGTCGCCAGAAATAGACAATATTTCGATGAAAAAATACAACGGATTTTATTACCACATGTCTTTAATGTTGTGAATAAAATGATAAAATCTATACAAGGTGTCCCATAATAAAGGGGACTAACTTTGTTGGTAGAATACTCACTTCTATTGAGGCTAATAGTTCCAATAAATGAGCATTAACTTGTTATCAAAAATGTCAAAGGTTTTCAAAGTATTTAAAGTTTAATAAGTGCGTGCGTGATATGGAGACTCATTTTTGATTATTTCGATAGAATTTGCTGTTATTTGTTTTCAATGTTAAGGATTTTTTATAAATGCCAGAGTTATTTGAACTTGTTAGTGACTCACCTTCTATATTTCCTAACCCGGAATGTGTTTTTGTTATTTTGGACAACAGGTATTATCAATAAGAAAGAAGGTGGTTGTCACATATTCAATTTGTCAGATGTGAAAAGTTTCGTCAATTCAATACACCTTTTTACAAAATATCATTGCATCATTATAGTGGTAACACTACAATTGGTGATCCCGACGTGGTGAAATTGCTCCAGAATCTCAACAAAGATCAGTTAGTGCGCTTTGAGCGCTTATGGAACCGTGGGTGATTTGAAACTGATACTTGAAGCAGAAATATCGGGAAGGTTTCAGAGTATATCCAATCCAAGTGGCTTCGATTTTTCTAAGATTCTCGATGAAAACTGAATCAAATGAATATTTAGCGAAGAAAATAAATGATTCGGAGTGCATGTGTATGCAAATGATACAGATCTTTGCCGACAACAATAAAAAGTTCGAGGAGCTACATAAATCCCTCTGTGGAACCTCTGGATCCAAAAGCGCGGATGTAGACACTAGAGAATTTTTTCAAAGTGTCTCTCATGAGACTAAAAATTCTGAATGTACACTAGAAAGCTCAAGGAAGACAGCGAAAAAGAAATCAAACTGGCCAAATCGATTTCCTTGCCCCCCTTTTGGAGACATGAACCAAAACTATGGTTTCGCGCAGTAGAATCTAACTTCGAATTCAACGGTATAATATCTGAAAAATTCAATTTTGGAAAGGTACTTTCGATATTGGATTGTACTTTAGCAAAAGAATATTCAAACCTATTTAGAATTCAAGATGAGTACCAATCATACTCACTTTTAAAATCACAACTCATCAAGATGTATCATGTTTATGATGAAGAGAAAATGTTTATCGTATGTCAAGTAGGCGATAAAAAAACCAAGTCAACTTTATAGAGAAATGACTGAGCATCTGGGCAAATGACGAGAAACTATACTGTGGAGCAAGTCATAGAGTCTTTCAAGCTGAATTGACTGATGAGGAACTGATCAACATGGCAGATAGTATGGTTCGATGTTCATCTTTCTCAGAGTACATTTCTGCTGTAAAAATTCCTGAAAACGTTTCGAACGTATCGTTTGAAAATGAAATGAATGAGTTGCTTGAGAATATTGATAAAATTGTTGATTATAGGGCAAGATTTCAAAAAAGAAGTTGGTCTAGATCAAAATATGGGTCAAACCCAAGAGGAAATTCATCATCTCGAAATCTCTTTTGTTTTTACCACGAGAAATATGGTAAAAAGGCTCGGAAGTGTATTCCTCCGTGTAAAAGTATTGTGGTGACTCACCTTTTATATTTCCTAACCCGGAATGTGTTTTGTTATTTTGGACACCAGGTATTATTGATAAGAAAGAAGGTGGTTGTCACATATTCAATTAGTCAGATGTGAAATATTTGTCAATTCAATATACCTTTTTACAAATATCATTGCATTGTTATAGTAGTAGTACTACAAACTAATAGGGCGTTAATAGTTATTTACGTATCAAGGGCGTAAAGTAGGCGTTTATGGCCTGCGGCGTGGATGATTGCCCGATGGCGTTAGCCGAGGGCCATCACACGCCGAAGGCCTTAAACGCATTTTACGCACGTGATACATACAATATTTTATGCACTAGCGGTTTTATAGCGCGAATCACAAACACTGACTTGAATTGCAATGGTCTACACGTTTCATTCGTTATGCATACAATAATTAAGTATAACATAATATGAGGAATGTGAAACTATAGTAGCTGAGTGCTATATTGGAGAATCTATTTCAAATAAATAGATCATCACCGAAAAAATTGCCAACGATTATGAACAAATGTTAGAAAGAGTATTGCTCTATTGAACTGAAATGATACTAATTCGTGTTAGGAATTGCATGAAATGATGTGTGAGTATAGACAATTTGAGAATTTACTTTACTTTACGGCCCGCCGGGCCATAATGCGCCCACGGGCAGTAAAGTGCCACTTTACGCCCGGCGAACCGGGCGGTAAAGTGTACTTTACCGCTCGCTTGTGCATAAAAGTCTTCATTGGTTATTTTGTTATAAATAGTAACCTATACATTTCTTTCTGAAATTAGTATATTGTGATAACACTTAGTTGTACTAAACATTTGCTGAATACCAGATTCAGAAAAATCGAAAACAAAAAAATGTGATGCTTCTCTGGAGAGTAGACTGAATTACCGATGTAATTAAATTTTCATAAAAACTACTTCAATAATTTGGTGGATTTTGCGTTTTAGAAAAACACTCGAGACGGTAAATTGCCATCCCTGAGTAGGTAACATTGGTAACAATTTGATTATTTTTGAGTTATATTCTGAAATTCAACGGACAGTACGGCTGTGGACACAAATCATTTGAAATATTACCAGAACACTTTAATTTTAAAACAAAGGACAGCAACTTTTAACAAAATAATCAATAAAAAGTATCCAAATAACTTACTAAAGTATCCACTAAACTTCGAATATCTTGAAAACCGTTGACATTTTCAATAATGAAACGTTTTTTGTTCAGAAAATATTGAGAAATAAGAAAATGACAATGAAATCTATATTGATCAAGTAGCATGTACGTTGGGAAGGGGCCATTAGGGGTATCTATCTGCCGTTAGCCTAGGAAAACATAATTTGTTTCACCACTCTCAACATCCTGTAGCTCAGTTAATGCTCATTTCAATGAATACATTCGTTGGAACTTGTATCCTTAAGATTAAATGAGTATATAAGGAATGAGTAAATAAGTATAAATTCATATCAGTTGTTAACTTCCAGATATTTTTATTGATATCATCGATTTACTTCTCATCAAATAAATGAATATTTTGGAACCTTTTGGTGTGAATACAATTAAAGAAAAACGAAACTACCCAAACACCAAAACTACGTCAAAATCACACTCGTCGCTTACTAGTAAGCTTTTAGCCCCTGAAGATGCTAACTTTGTTGGCGAAACGTTCATCGAGTGTGATTGTGACGTAGTTTTGTTGTTTGGGTAGTTTCTTTTTTATAGAATATGATGAACTCAGTTTAATTTTCCGACTTGGCAACGGAATTAACAGTGGAAAATTTAATAATTTGTCATCCAAATAAGAAAGAAATTGTGCTAAAATCATAATAAGTTTATAGCAACAACGTAGTGTAGTCGAGTTTGATATATTCAGTACCAGTCCACTTGCTCATTTTCCACTTGCTTATTGAGCTGAAATCAAATATGGAACCTCTTTATGTCAAAATTGATAAGTCGGAAATTGTAATGAGTTTCAAATCGAATCAAAGTATACCCACTCACTTCTTTACCTGAAGATGTACATTTTATTGTCAGAGTATTGCAACATAAAATTTCCCTCCATAAAGTACGTAATACAAGCAAAAATGGTGTATTATGGTACAAATATTTTGAATAAAAGCTCGACTTTATTTAAACATTTTTCAATTAGTTTTATTTCCTTAGTGAAGCATGACGTATTTGTCGACGTGAAGATAAAAAAACCAGTCCTCACACCAATGACTCATGGTATTGAGGTTTTCTTGAACAGATTGATGTTCAACTAAGGTATTTGTTCACAGTTCAATATGATTTGCATTACATGTAGACCAAGGTCATTTGCATAAACAACAAATAGGAGTGGGCCAACGACAGGCACCTGCGGAACTCCACTTGTAGCTGGTCTGTCCAATTTCAGCTGATTCGATGTCTGCAGAGCACAAGGGACCATCAGGTTTGTATAAATAGGAGCGAATTGCTTCTCTTGGAGACAAGTTGGAGACCTAGATTTTTCAGTTCTCGTATCGTAGTGATTTGTGAACTAGGAACCTAAGGGTCGCTATTCCCGTTATCTGAGACACCTCAGCCACATCTGGCGACTGATCGACTCTTGTTAGCCGCCATGACAAGTTATGACGTTTCCCGAAGACCACCAAGAGGAGGTGATAGTAGCGTGGGAATTTCCGGTCTTCAGACTCCCCCTTGAATCAAAACTATCTATTAAATACCGTGATCCAAAATCACAACCTTTATTTTTCCGAATATTTCGGAAACAGCTCCTGAAAACAATACATTTTTATTCAGTTTCTTCAGCTTTCATTATGAATTCTATATCTGAAAGTGAAGAGTTATCATATGCTGAATCAAACACCCTGTATAGAAAATGGCAATTATGGTTGAGATGAATTACTATGAATTCAAGAAGATGCAGACACTTTCGTGAATAATATCTGCAATGTTCTAAACCAATAATCTGTTGGAGTATTTTTATGTACATTTTATGAAAACAATTGACAATTAATAACTCTATGGTGAATTTTCACTGAAATATCTACTTTTCACGGAGTAGTCATCGCGTGCACTGAAGTGTTAATTAGGCAGAAACTGGATTTATAAATAATTCATAATGCGCGCGATTTTTCGCCAGGTATCGAGAATTTTTCTCTGAGGCGTTTTGTTTGAAGACATAGTTCAACCATGAGTACAATGTTCGATGATTCAGATCAAAACTGGATTTGTATAAATATGTTAACGATTCGCATTCTCGATTGAAGTCAAGGGCGGAACTTGAGGGGGCTCCATGCGAGTAGGATATTACACCTCGATTTCTGACTAAGAATCAGATTTAGTGAAGCTGTTCATGTACCTACGGACAAAATCAATTATGAGTATTGGCAACAGTATTGAAATCTCTAACTTATTCCTTATTGACTTGAAGAGAGGGCCAGTGAATGGCTAGCTAAGCTAGCTAGCTTCATAGATGCTTTCATCTCTGATGTTCAGTGATTATTTACAAACTGCTGGTCTTTGGCTTCTGTAGTGTACTCATTTATACTCAATTCTCAACTGAAGAAATTTAATTCAGTATTTGAGCCTGGCCTTGTATCTGTCAATCCAAAATATTTACGATCTCGACCTCTTCCATTTGCCATGCGAGAGGAGGTTGAAAGGGAGTTAAAGCGATTGAAACGTTTAGGTGTTATTGAACTTGTAGATGACTGTCATTGGACAAGACCGATAGTTCCGGTTCAAAAAGAAATTGATTCTCGAGAATATGCGGTGACTTCAAGGTAACCATCAACTCTTTCATAGTTGCAGGTCAATACTTCCTTCCTCGTATCGAAGAATTATTTGTTGAATTACAGTGTGGCGTTCATTTTAATGAATTAGATTTGGCAAAAGGACCAAAATTCCGAAACTATATTTGATATATAATTTTAAAAAATAGACAACTTTTAGACAAGAGTAATTGGGTTATAGTGCTCAGACATACATTCCTGATCTACCCATTCAGACACTTTCGACAAATTTCGACTATAAATATTTTATTTGTTCAAGCAAAGCGATCAAAAATAATTTCTCTGGACTGTCACTGTATTAAAGCTATAGTATAATTTAGCGTTTACTGTCTAGACACTACTAACTTTCATAGAAGTCAATAACTAATAAAGCACTTGAATATAAAGCAAACAAACTTCGGATATTATTTCACTCTTTCTTTTTAAGATTTTTGGCAAATTAAGTGAGAATCAATGACCGTAGCTTTTATCGTCATTCTTCTGCACAATTTCAAATTTTTTTAGAGTTTTCATGATACAAATAACATAGTTACAAAATTTTGACCCATATGCATATACTCAAGTGTGCCACGATGAAAAATAAAATTTGGTCACTTTACCAACTCTTGAGGGATCATTTCGTTATATTTGGACACCTTTTGGAATTTCTAGTATACCAGCCAAATTTTAAAATTGATGGAATCACTTTTGGAGTGTTTACCAGGGGTAGTGGTTTTTTGGACGATATGTTAATAAGAGGTGATCGAAGAACATTTGTCCCGGTTGAATCAACAAGATTGAAAGAATCTGGTTTGAAAATATCTCTGGATAATTGTGAATTTTTCACTTGGTCTTGTGATTGATCGGGAGGGATTTCATACCGCTGAAGATGAAATTTTGGCTATCAATGCAGCTCCCACTCCAGAATCGGTTTCTCAACTTGAATCTTGGTTAGGTCTCATTGATTTTTATGGAATGATTATATAATTTTCAGAAATCAAACGTGGATTGGTGCAGGTCATCATAATTTGACAAAGCTTTCACAATAATGAAGGTGATGTTGACTTCCTCCAAAGTTGCAATCCATTATAACCCGAAATTACCATTGAAGTTGATATCTGATGCATCTAGCTATGGAGTGAGGGATATAATAACTCATGTTATGCCCGATGGCATTCAAAAACCAATTTCATATGCATCGCATACTACAACACCGGCTGAAAAAATCATTCTCATATAAAAAAAGATGGGATTAGCTATTATTTTCAGTTAGTGCAAATTCAATCCATAACTTTATGGGAGAAAATTCATGTTGGAAACAGATCATAAGGCACTCCTCACTATTTTTCACCCTGAAAAAAATGAACCCCAATTCTCTGCTATTCGTCTCCGCTGCTGGACAGTTTTTCAATCCAAGTACAAGTATAAAATGAAATTTGTCAGGTCACATGAAAATAAATAGCAAGATTTTATCAATGCAATAACGAGCATTTTGCTATGCAGTTCCAGGGAGTCAAGGTAGTAACACAAGATTTTCATCCTTACCACAGATTGAGAAATGAATTGGGCACTGATGAAAACTGTTTATTATGTAGCAACAGGCTGATTATTTCTTCCAAATATATGGAAATGGTCAAAGTGAAAAGTTTGGCTAGATCTTATTTCTGGTGGCATAGTTTAGACAAAATATAGAGGAAATTTGTAACGGTAGTGAGAAGTGTTTAATGAATAAAAAAAATACCGCATAAGGAAATAGTTACCAAGTGGCCTTGACCTGTTGAACTGTGGACTCATATTCATATATATAACCTTTGCTAGTAGAGAAAGGTGGAACACAGTTACCAGAGTAAAAATACTACATCTGAATATACCTGAACGAGGGAATTGGGTTTCTGATTGTTGAGTGTTTGAGTAAGATTCAGTAGGATGTTTTTGGGTGCAATAAAGAGGCGCATATCAATAATAGTCTTGCTTTTTAAAATTTGTCATCTACCTGTCGTTGTTGGAGCAGTGCAGATATCGCTTGATTGTTCCGAATCTATTTCTTCCCATTGCATTTTCAACAGCTCAGTGGCATTTCTCCTGGTTAATTCACCACCACATTCTCCAGACAAAACGATTTCCACATAAACGGAGTATTGCTATGTAGCAGCGCATTTCTTTGATGTCAACACGGAAAATGATTCTTTTTCTTTCCGCATGAGTCAGTCATCTGTGTTAGGAAGTTAAAAAAAAAAACTGTTTCATCAAAAAATAATTCGAAACGTTCCAGAGGGTCTTCTGGAATCTGAGGTATTTGCATAGGGCTGACAAATTGGGAAAAGTTACAGGTAAGATCTACTGAGTTCTGCCAATATCTAGTGTACTTTGTTGGTTATCCCTTCTTCAGTTCTGATAATGAAATATTATCTTCTCTGGCGTTATAACTTTCCTGAAAATAATAATTCCTGTTCACTATCAACGTCACCATATTCACCAATAGTGAACGTTTCTCCTTCATTTGCTATCTTTGCTACGGCTTGAGCTTGTTCACGTCATTGCATTTTTCTTCATCATCACTGTCTTCGACCCTTCCTACACCATCGTCTGGAGTTATTATGAAAATATCTCGTTTCCAAGAATCCTTGTCCTCTAAAAGTTGAATGAGCTCTTCAGTTGTGTGAAATCTAAAAAATAGTAAAAAAATCTTCTTGGACACATCCATGCCCAAATATTTCAAAACTCAAAAACTCAATGTATCCATATTTATATTCATCGCAGTGAGATTTGTTCATAAAGTAATGAATGATAAATCATTACTACTGTATACAACATAAAACCAATATGGGTAGGAACATACTACAAAATTAGTCCTCAAGAAAAAAGTCTTTTGTGAAATCATAATTGAAATCATGGGTTACTTGTGGCCCCACATTTTCACTGTTATCAATTACAGTGAAAATCTACTTTGGTAGTTGAGAAATTCCACAAGAAAATTTGAAAATTCACAAATCCATTGTGAAATTACAGTGAACGCTTTGGCTTGAACAGACTCCAGAATACTTGTGAAATTAATATTATTTGTATTTCTAAGTTGTGAAATTACTTGAAACTTGTGGAATGACAACGTATAAATCACTGCACAACTGAAAGAGTATTGTGCTTTCACATGTTACTTTCACAATTTGTTCGTGAATGTAACCACTAATTATGCAAACGTGTTGTGAAATCAAATTGTGAATGTGATTCAATATAGCGGATTCACATTGTATTTATTTTTTGTTTAATCACATCCATAGAGAATTTGTCATGGCAAAATCACAATTCAATATTTCGATAATGATGTGAGTTCACGTGATATTGTGAAATTACCTGAAGCCTGTGATTGGATTGTGAATACACAGTAATGAATTACAATTCCATTGTAAATATACCTGGAGCTTGTAATAATTCATTTCATAGGAACATCAGATGTTGTGATATCACATTGGTCTTGTATTTACAACGTGTTTTCACATCCCCGTGATTTGCGGATTCCTGCCAAGGAGCAACAAAAGCTCAATAACGGAGAGTTCTGAAAACAGATTGTTCTATTTTAGAATTCGATATTCATATTGTTTCACATGGTAGGTATATTTCTACAATTGAGCCAAGGTTACAAGACTGATATTCTTTCCTTTTTTAAATGGTCATCTTTTTGGAATAAGCTAATACACCATTTTCAGTTTCACAGAATCGTTTACAATCACCGTTTGAAGTAGAAGATGATTATTTCATTTGAATCATACTACCACAGGATAATGAGAAAAGTTCTTCTTCAAGCTTTGTGTTCAATGATAATGACTTTTTTGCTAATACATTTTATTGAATAATAATATTTCGACAAAAACTAAGAGTTCACTTATATCTCGAAAAATGTGGAAGAAATTGAAACATTAATTTATTTCATGTTTTTTTATTTAACACAATAACTGTGATCCAAAAATAAATGTGAAATAAATATAATTCAATACATTTATAACTACGAAAATAACAAGCATCTTCAGACAATTGTATAAGTGATTGCATTCTGAATACATTGAACTCTGAATAATAAATTTGAGTTCAATGTATTCAGAAATCCGAGCTGAACGGACATTACAAACCCAAGTGATTCTCTCCATCCCGATAGTCAAAAATTAGCAGCATATAATTCAATGTTACATAGAGCGTTCTCGTTACCTTTGTCTGCTAATAATCTAGATAGAGAAATTAAAACAATCATACAGATTGGACAAATTAATGGTTTCCAAGCAGCCACAATTCAAAAGTTAGTCAGAAAACATCGTCTTAAATTTTCGCACAAATTAATATACCCCCAGGTCAAACGATCAGAAACTAAGAAATTTGTAACCTTAACGTACTTCGGGAGAAGAACAGAGGCTATTGCGGGATTCTTTAGAAAGAATAATAAAGAAGTAGCATACAAGCCGCATGCCAGGTTGTCTAATTTTCTTTTCAATGCCAAAGATAGAATAGGTAGCAAAAATGGAAAAATCTGGAGTTTATAAGCTTAAGTGTCCAGAGTGTAACTGTGTTTATGTGGGACAATGTGGACGTAATTTTTCAAAAAGATACGCTAAACATGAAAGGTCCTTCAGACTATGAAAAAATGATTCGACGTTTTCAAACCATTCCTTGGAATGCAACCACAAGTTTCCGAGTCTGACCGATACGGAAATTTTGCACTATGCAAGCAAGGGTTGGAAACTGAATCATTTAGAATCCCTAGAAATCCATAAACACAAATATTGTGGATGTAACCTACTGAATGATCAACTGGATTTGGTCTATTCACCGGTTTTTAAGGCAGCTCAGTCACATTGTCGCAAATAAACAAGGTCCAGGTAAAAGTCATTATAATGATCGTTAGTCATTAAGACAGGCCTCGGGTAGAATTAAGGGTATTTAAGGAGTGTTATTTATTTTTTCAGATTGTTTGATAATGTCCATATAGGACGAAACTGGAGTAACGTTGGTTTCAAATAGATGTGGTATAAAAACATAGAATGATTTATTTCTCATTTTTCGTGATGATTTCCTACCACGTAGTAACGGCTACATCCATCAATTTATTGAATTATGATTAATTCACATATTAGATACATCCAGAATCTAAAATGAAAAGAGTTCAACTTCGTATTATGATACTGGGATTAAAACAATTGTTTTTTTTGAGTATCACCGTAGAGAACTATTGACTATACTATCAAAATTACTGTAAATTTCAATATTGAAATGAGGTATTGCAGAAGGCACAAGTAAGAATATCTGTGGAAGGCCAATAATGTATGGTCAAGAAACTATATACTGAATATTATTTAGGACTTTATCAGTCGTTACATTTCCGAGTATGAAAGTATGATTTCATAGTAAATGGAAAGTTTTCGCCTTATTTATAAATTCTAGCAGTATTTTCACAGCTCGCTGAGAAAACTAGCCGCAAATGCAGATGATTATGAAAGAGCAAATATATTTTGTAACTCCCTACGAAAATAATTGAAAATTTCCATACTACCATAATATTACAATGTGACATTCTTCTCAATTGTGACATTACAGTGTGATATTCTTATCAATGTGATATTCTTATCACGATGAAAATTCACAATTTATTGGTAAAGGATACCGCACACTTTAATAAAGAAATTGGTCCCCTGTTATAGTCCAAGTCATTCCAAACCAAAAGTTCAATAGGCACAACTATTTCGTTAGGCTAGTTTTGGCGCTAGAGGCCCCTGAAAACTCTCATTTGTTAAACAAAACGTAATCCTGGATAATCATCACTATTCTGATTGATCAAAATATAGACAGTCATTAATATGAGATGCTATTGAGAGTATTAAGGGCCAGTTTCACCGGATCCAGTTAAACTCCAGATAACTAACTAATACTTTAGATTGTGAATAACATTCTTTAAATGTTGTTGAAAGGTTCTCATTCTAACCATCAGATAATTAATCTGAAGCTTAACTAGATCCTGCGAAACTGGCTCTAAAAGTGTTTTGTTATATTTGATCATTTATACAGTGTGTTCCAGCTACTTACTATTTTTAGAGTTCAACAATTCTAAAATGATTACAAATCGCCTTAGGGATCTGCAATAAAACATGCTCATAAGTCCTATTCTACACCATATTCTACGTCACATGGTCGAAAAATATATGGAGTGTTTATTTCAAAAGGAAGTTGAAGTTATATTCGAAATGTTTCGTAAGAAAAATATTTTTCGACCATCCTGTATAATTTCAAGGCATGAGGAAGTATAAGAAATATTACAAATCTGTCTATAAAATGGCATTACAATTTTTTTTCTAAGTCTATCATTGTAACGTCAGGGATTTTTACGGAATGCATCAACTAAAAATTCGTAACATCTAAGCGATTCAGAGATAATCAATAATAATTTAGGGGTGAGTGAAGGTTACGCAGATATTTCAATTTACTAATATATATTATTATTATTAATATTTCATTTCAAAATAATGCACTCCACCTTTCAACCCAATTTTTTTCGTATCGCCCTGTATGTGTTGCAATAAATTATGGTTCAAAAGGATCTAGTTGTCTATTTAACTTTCGTTTTTAAATCGATATCTCAATAGAACTTGAGAAATCGACTTTGACGCACTATTGCCCCATCCTGTATATGAATGTTATAGTCTAGATTTGTTTTAAAACTTGTTCAAGTATTTTCGAAATTGTGGGGTACGTACTGGATAGTATGAAAACATGGCATCCCTTTAATGTAGAAAAAAAAACATTTTTCTAGGTGGCTTTGGAAACGATGTCAAAGTTTCGAGGATTTTTCATTAGGGTCAACGGTACCAAGTTCAATAGGTACGATGAATGTAACATTTAATATATTGACTTATGGCCCATTATTTTCTCCATATTATACTTATACCAAATGTGCGAATGGAGGCTTGGTTGACCCGCCAGGAGGATTTTCTCCGCCACACTTCCTGACCGCAAATGAAATAATCAGTTATACCTAGTTACATCCTCATTCGACACAACCCTATCGAAATGAAGTAGACCACTTTTTGTTATATCTTCTTTGAGTCGCATCATCAACTTGAATTATTAATTTGACCAAACCAGCTGGAACATACTGTATAATTGACACCAATGAACAATACTTCTAATAGTACCTCAAATGATTACTCAGAATAGTGAAAATTATTCAGGATAACCTTCTGAGTTGTTTAACAATGGAGAAAAAATTTGAGTTTTTAGCGGCCTCTAGCGTCAAAACTAGCCTATAGAAAAAGTAATGACCATTGAACTTTTCGTTTGGAATGATTTGGACTATAACATTAATTCAGGTAATTCCACAGGGGACCACTTTCCCTATTAAAGTGTGCGGTATCCTTTACAATCAATTTGATTTTACTTCTCAGGTCTTGTAATTTCAGAGGGGAGTGGGTAAATTAGTTTCATTTTCAATATGTGAATTCACATAGTGGACTGTAGAATCACATAAAAATGGTGAACTTACAATACGTTTTAAAAAAACAGCAAGTATCTGTGTTTTTACATTTTATGTAGCAATCCACAAAAAAATGTTTTATTACCGACATATCATGTGAATTCTACAGGTTATATTATGGAATTTCACAATATTTCTGAGAAAACACATTTTTTTCACAGCGTGCTTGTGAAAATCACTTGTTATTGTTGGCAATTAATATTTGAAGTTGAACTAATCTAATGAGCTTCTGCCAAGTAGTGCCATTGTTTGTTTTGTTAAAATTGTTGTTTGTTTGTTAAAATTGTTTTTTCCGTTAACCAGCTGTCGTTCCCTTACGAACGGCAGCCCTCAAAAGTCGAAACTTGTGCGAGCCAAGGATTAACGAGGTCTTACCTTTTTACGTGCGATTCCTAGCACTTTCTCGGGCCATCAGAAAAAATTCTGCAGTCGCCATGGTTTGAACCACCGCCGACCGGCAGCCAGTGACTGAAACACTGTCGCTTTAACCACTCGGCTACCTGGCCGCAGTGCTCTTTGAATCTTAGGGCCAAGATGTTTTTGGATTGCGTTGGGTGAGCTGCCCTGCGCTGATGATTGGCAAAACCATGAAACCGGTCCGTAGGTGTTCCGCCATGTGGGTTGAGACATGTTTTGGGAGAACATTGCAAAGTAGTTCTTGTAGAATACTTTGCCAAGAATCTAACAGATCTAATTCAATGGTCGTAGGGGGCAGTAGTTGTTTTCTGTTGGAGACTTGCCGACGATTATACCCATTGTATACAGTCTGTCCATAAAGTAACCCCCCCCCCTGTTAACTTTTGAACGGAGTGGAATTTTCCTTTGTATTTTTTTCTTGGTTAAATGGTAGTTCACAAGCTACTTTTTGACAATGATGAAAAAATTCTATCTTTCAAAATGGCGGCCAGGCGCCATTTTGAAATATTTTTTTAAATGGCATGGGGGGTAGACTGATACCTCATTCAATTCGTTTTTCAATTCTCTATTAGGCAGCACAATTTCAAACAGATATATTGGTCCAAAACAAAATGACGGTACATTATATTAGAACTCTCACGAGAAGATCCTGTCGAATAAATGGCTATTAAAGAGCTTTAGTGCAATGATAAAATACTTTTTCGTTTCTACAAGAGCTTCTTGTCACTCAAATGAGTGGGTGCCATATTAGAAAAAATTCGCGCCGGGCCGCCATTTTGAAGGAAAGACATTTTTTATTACTGTCCAAAAGTAGATTATAACATGCCATTTCACCAAAAAACAAATTCAAAAAAAAATTCCACCCCGTTCAAAAGTTAACAGGGTTACTTTATGGTCACACTGTACGTTAAATGCAGAAGTCTGGATTGCTCAAACCATTTTTATTATTAGTTTAATTGGCTCTTGCCAAGTAGTGTCATCAAATATTTTCTTCTGAAACAAATTACATCTCACAAAATATACAGGGTGGCCACTTTTTTAATGGGATTGCATGGGTATCCACCAAACTATACTAGTAAGAAGGTCAGTTAAATGGAGAAAAAGTTGCACATCTGGATGCATAATCTAACGGCGGAAACTAATCGAAAATATCAGGGCCGGTTCTTGAGATATTACGAAAAAAGTAAATTCGATCATTTCTGTTTTTTGATCATTCTTCATTTATTTTCAGAAATATCAAAAAATAATTCGAGAGTTTTTTATTTGAGAGAAAATTTTCTTTGATTTGACGTCTTCAGATTTCGTATCCAACGTTTCGTATTCTCAGGACCACCCTCAACAATTTTTTTTTAAATACGGACCTGGATATTTTATGACACTGTTCGAATGACCTTTTCATTCTGAATCCAGAGGTGTATCATAGAATGCCATTTGAATACGGGTTTCGGGTAATATGGACCGTAATCAAAATTTTATTAAATTACAGTTAGTTTCCGTCGTCTTCAGTTGAATCAACATTCAAGTAATAAGAACATTATTTAAGCTTTATTGGTTTGGATCTTTAGTGAATTTATATTCAGTATTCATTTCTATGACGTGTACAATACTTCTAGCATAAAGCGAATAATTAGAAAAAATAAATGAGAATCAATAATATTCAGTTATTCGAATATTTCAATCAAAGAATGCAATATTTGTCATTTGAAAGGCGAGTTCCCAATCGTCCGTGCGCGATACGGACAATCCACTCTAGTTGAACAGTATACAAAACAGATCAATTCAATAACTGGTACCTATCTGACATTTTTTATGCATGTGAGACAAGAAAAAATGTTTTGATAAGATAAATAAGTAACTGATTAACAATAAGTAATCGAAAAATAAATTTTAATTGTTCAAAACCTCTACCACTTTTTCAATGATTAAAAAAAAAAAACAAAAATCGACCATTTAGGTTTTTCGGTTATGCTTCAACACAGTAAAATAGAAAAATAAATTCAATTCTCCACAACTTATTTAATTCTCCGAAACTTTAACAATTCTACAACAAGAGCAATTAATCCTAATGTATATAATTCAAAACGCAATTACTGATAATAACAAAAAGAAATTAAGTAAGTTAAAACCAAATCATTCGAAAATGTCATTTAAATTAATTGATTAATTGTTCGAAATATCCACAATTTTATTCAATACACTCGACAATTCTGATATTATATTTCTTATGCAATTGCTGATTGCTTCTCCTTGGATATCGTTCAATACATCTTCAATATTTTCACGGAGAATCTCAATCGTTTCATTCGTTGTATTATACACTTTATTTTTGAGATGCCCCAACAAATAAAAATCTTGGATTGACGTGGGCTTTACTTGATGGAAATTCATAGTATATTGTCTACGCGACATGTTTCGATACACTGTATCTTTTTCAAGCGAATGTAATAGATTAAATTATTCTACCTTGAACATTACTTAAATACCCTTCTTAACAATTGAGGTAATTAGGAGCTACCTATGACAAAAATAAAATTGACAATACATTGTAGGTAGGTATAATTACAGAACTTTAACTTATTCATGGCCCGTTTCAGAAAAAATTGCGTCATTTTTGAAAAATAAAAATTTAAGAGTAGCATTCAGAACAAATAACACGTTGGGAAGGTTTATTAAAAATAATAAAGATGAAACACAAAAATCTAAAAAATCAGGAGTTTACAAATTGAATTGTGGATCTTGTTCCAAAGTATATGTAGGCCAGACTGGTAGACCATTCAAAAGCCGCGTACGTGGTCACCGTATGAATTATGTAAATAATAAAACACATTCAACATATGCCAATCATATGCCAATCATATTTTGGAAGAAGACCATGACTTCGATGAAAACTTTGAAATCCTTCATGTTGAAAATAAGGGTATTAGACTTAGTTATTTAGAATTCTTGGAAATTAATAAATTGAAAATTTTGAATTGTTTACTAAATGATCAATTGGACCTTAATAGTTCCCCTTTGTTAAACCTTTTCAACTATTTAAGTAGTAGATATGTTTTGAGATTTACAGGTACCTACCTACATTGTATTGTCAATTTTATTTTTATCATAGGTAGCTCCTAATTACCTCAATTGTTAAGAAGGGTATTTAAGTACTGTTCAAGGTAGAATAATTTATTGTATTACATTCGCTTGAAAAAGATACAGTGTATCGAAATATGTCGCGTAGACAATAAATCTGTGGAAATTTAATCGTGTTTACCTTAGTGTCAAATAAAAATGTAATGGATTCAGATCAGCTCTTGTTGTTGAATTGTTAAATTTTCGGAGAATTAAATAAGTTCTGGAGAATTAACTTAATTTTTCTATTTTACTGCGTTGAAGCATAACCGAAAAATCTAAATGGTTGATTTGTGTTTATTTTTAATCATTGAAAAGGTGGTAGAGGTTTTGAACAATTAAAATTTATTTTTCGATGACTCATTGTTGATCAGTTACTTATTTTTTTTGTCTCACATGCATAAAAAATGCCAGTTATTAAATTCAACTGTTTTTTTCTGTTGTTGTATACTGTACAACTCGAGTGGATTGTCCATATCGCGCACGGACGATTGGGAACTCGCCTTTCAAATGACAAATATTGCATTCTTCGATTGAAATATTCGAATAACTGAATATTAATTATTGATTCTCATATATTTTTTCGTAATTAGTCACTTTATGCTAGAAGTATTGTACTCTTTATAGAAATGAACACTGAATATAAATTCACTACAGATTCACACCAATAAAACGTGGATAAGGATCTTATTACCTGAATGTTGATTCAACTGAATATGACGGGAACTGACTGTAATTTAATAATATTTTGATTACGGTCCATATTACCCGAAACCCATCTGCAAATGGCATTGTATGATACACCTCTGGATTCAGAATGAAAAGGTCATTCGAACAGTGTCATGAAATATTCAGGTCCGTATATTAAAAAAAATAGTTGAGGGTGGTCCAGAGAATACGAAACGTTGGATACGAAATCTGAAGACTTCAAATCAAAGAGAATTTTATCTCGAATAAAAAACTTTCGAAATATTTTTTGATATTCCTGAAAATAAGTGGAGAATAACCAAAAAACAGAAATGATCGAATTTTTTTCGTCATATCTCAAGAACTGGCCCTGATATTTTCGATTAGTTTCCACCGATAGATTATGCATCCATTTATGCAACTTTTTCTCTATTTAACCGACCTTCTCACTAGTATGGTCTGGAAGTTACCCATACAATGTATGTGTTCGATTCTCTGGTGTCCAAGTTTCTACGAAAGGTTGGTTTCAAAAAATTTCTGTGTGTAATTTCCACGCGCCCAAATGTATTAGTAAGTTTATTTTATTCTGGGTAGATTGAAATTTTATCAATATTCAAAAAATTAAGGGAAGTCCGCACATGTACCGGGCCGCAAATTTACGAGGCCGCATCTGTGCTATATCCGATCAGTGATCCCTGATATTTACATTCTGTTTATCAATAACACAGGTAAACCCGACGGTGAACCCCTTCATTGTTCCTCCCAGAACTAGACGACTATAAACTGAGGAATCCGAACCTGATGCTCGATTCTTTGAAATCTCGGAAGGATAATTGGATGATTTTATTTATTATTATCAAAGCTGCCGCAAAGTTGTTTTGCGGTGTATTTGTGCTTGATTGACTAATTAGAGGTCACTGCAGTAATGTATATGGAGGTTCGGAAAAACCATGGATTTGCGTGGGAAGTAGCGTGCTCTTGAAGTTACGCTTTGGTTTATCAGTTGGAAATAATTGGAAAATTATCATATTATTCGAACAATGACGAAGTAGGTAATACAATTAAAAACTTTTCATGCTGGGTGTTTTATGATACGAGTACTTAGATGGAATAAATCCTTATCTTTTGGTTTATTCAACAGTTTACCACGATTATCTATAATAGGCAAGTTTTGTTTTCGTATTGTGTAGAAACTAATATTGTTGGTCTTCAAGTCCAAGGAAAGTCGATTTAACTCAATAAAGTATTAAAGTGGAAGTTATGGTGTAATTATTTTTAGTGGTTTATTGTGTTTTTTGAGTTGCTAAACAAGAATATAAAGTTGTCCACCAAAAATTCCACACGCAAATATGAGAAACCAATATAAAAACACAAAAGAATAAGTTTTTATTTTGATTTGCAGCAAGCAACTTTCAAAGCAAGCTACATTCACGCAGAAAGTGATCTTATAGTAAATAAAGAGGAAAGAAATACCCACAATTCATGTCTCCTCACATATTATATTTTTCACAGCAAAAAAAATTATACCCATATGGTTTTTCAAAATCAAACTTTGTGCGAAAAAGCATTATTATTTATCGCAGCGATTCTTGAAGAGTCCCTGAAACATGAACTGTGCCCTTATCCGTTGCCTCTTATTGATGACTTTGGTATGAGGAAAAGAACCAAGTCTGTTTCATACGAAGCATTTACACCAACTAAACAGACAAATCTTCAAGGGTGTGTGTACCTTATAGATGGAGGATACTTGCTCCACAAGGTTGAGTGGACCAGGGGTCAATCATTTTCGCCAATTTGTCAAAGTTAGGTTGCATTCGTTAAGTCCAAGTACAAAGACGCAAACAGATGTCAGATAGTAGATGTTAGTAGATGTTCGACAAAACAGTGATCGCGACAGTGCCACAAGAAAAATTCCTAGGCAGTATGAAAAACAAAATTCGTCTTATTACAATATTGATGAACAAATTTGCAGCAGCAGGGACAAAGCAGGAACAAGATTAACGCAGATACACTTATTGTCACCACAGCAATGTAGCTCGCGAAACAACGTAACTCTGTAGTTATTGTGGGTGAATATGTATATTTGCTGGTGATCATCGTTGTTGGGGTGTACATTCAAAAGAATACTTTTTAAATCCTAGTAAAGGGCCAGTATCACAACAAATTTTTTCACCTGACTGCACACCATGAGTGATATCAAATAGTTTTTATATGCCATGGGAGGATGCGACACAACTTCAGCATTGTTTAAATTTGGAAAAAAGAACTTTCTCCAAACCTTCAAGAAAAACCCTGCTCTAATCAGGATCATTCAAATTTTCAAAGATCCTACGGCACATGTTCACGCTGTTATTAATGCTGGCCTTACATTTTTTACTGCAGTGTATGAAATGACTGAAAAGGAAGACACATCCTTGAATGAATTGAGGTATAAATGCTAAATTAGGCCTACATACAGAACAACAGCCCATTCGACATCCTCACCTCCTACGGAAGCTGCAGCACAACATTATTTGAGGGTATACTTTCAAGTGCAACAGTGGCTTGGAAATGAAAAAGATTCCGAGTTGGAAAATAACCAAAGCCAGTACCAACGCTACAGCCACCAGCACCAGAAGCAGTTTTGAAACTTATATTCTGTGCTGGTGCTGAAGATCTGTCAGACCAACTGTGGATACAAAAAAGCAGGCCTTATCTATTCCAGTATGTGCCTGAACTGTGAGAATAGCTGTAATAACATGCCCGTTTCAGACACAGAAGAAGAAGCAGACGATGATTCGGAGTTCACTGATCCACTGCAACGTAACAATACATGAATCATTCTTTGGTAACCCTATTTTATCTGCCACAATTTATTTGTGATTTTGATCAGATACTGTTTTCATATCTCTGAATAAGTTGAATACTTATTTGCAATTAATTTTCTTGTTTGTTTTAGGTGTACAGGTACTGGAAGGCGGCCCTGAAGGAGGTATGGAACCCGTACATTAGAGGGGTCAATTAAATACATTAATGTATATAAATTGCACAAAAATTCTTTAATAGTAATGCTGGCATATCGAATCAATATGTTGTTGAATTTATTGATTCAAGTCAATGACTATATTTTATTTCAGGCGTAGAGGAACTGGAAAGCTGCCCGGGAGAAACCATAGAATCTGTGTCTATGAGGGGTCGCAATATTCGTATTAGTGCATAAATACTGACGAATTCTGAAGAAATTCGCGTCTTCAGGAGCCTGTAAATAAAAAGTATAAATTCGTTGATTTTTTATCCATTTTCCCAAATATTAAAGACTTCACTAAAACTTCAACACTCTTTTGCATGGAAGCCATATGACATACAAAAAAGTGTTGATAGACATAAACTGTAGATAAATTTTCCCTCCTTATTTCACTATTGGGCTATTTTTTGTGTGAACAGCTTCCTCTCTAAGTTGAAAGCTGAAAAACACTAAAACACATAATTTTTGGTGTTTTTTCGATGATATCTGATATTTGCCAGTAAAATTTTTGTTGGACAACTTTAGATTCGTGCTCAGCACACTAAAAAAACATGGAATAAAACATTGAAAACAATTACACCAGAACTCTCCAACTTAAACTACCGTTTGACTAGGGTAATTGATAAAAATTTGTGATAGGGTTGGGATCTAAAGTGGCAAAAAATGGATGAACATTCGTTAGTAGTACATGAAAATGCTTCGAATCAAGGATGATATTGAAACGCGATAGATATTAATACCGTTGCAATGAATTCTAATAATAATAATAATAATTGAGGTTTTAAATAACAGAAAACTATATTTCTTTAAAGCCAAAGTTTCGTCAAAATAAGATGTCGAAACGTTGGCTTCAAAGAATTAAATGTTTCTTTAATTCAAGAACTCAAATCCCCAAAAAACAAAATCAGTCATAATAGAAAAGGTTAAACTTACACAATAACAATAATAATTCTTTACTTTTAAATGGTACATGATTCATAGATTAAATTATAGGAATAACTAAAATTTACAATATAAATAAACAAGTAATCACAGAAGTTGAATGTACCTAGATAGGCTACAAAAAACGTGTACGTGATATTTAAATTAGGTCTAGTGCATGGAGTCAGGTGGATTAAAAGGCACATACCTTAAATTCACCTATAGTTCACTAATGACAATTGTACCAGCGTGGAAGCTGCGATCGAGCTTTTTCAGCCGCTGGCTACCTTGTTTCGAATATCAAGAGCCGTTTGGCAGACAACAAAATTAATATTTTAACTTTTTAACGTAGCCATTTCCCAAATAATGTTTTTTTTTTATTTTTATATCTAAAGTCTAACAGTATTAATCAGGATATATATCCAGTGATATATATCATGATATATATCACGATATACTGGGTGTTATTTAAGTACGTGGCCAAACTTGAAGGGGTGATTCTTTGAGTGATTCTAAGACGAAAGGTTCATATAAACATAGGTCCGGTAATGCTTCGTTTTCAAGATACAGGGTGTCAAAATTTTTAAAAGAAATCATTTTTGTCGTAACTATCTTAATAACCCTTCAACCGATTTTATTGAAATTTGGCAGTGTTATTGAACGTCGTAAAGGGCGAATTTAACCCTAACTATTAAACAAATTAGATAAATAAATTAGATAAATAAGTGTTCAATGTTTGGGTGTTTTCGGTCGAGGTTTAGGTTTCTCAGTCTCATTTGGGTGTTTGGGTCTTAGTTCGGATATTTGTCATTGTTTGGTTTTATAGTCTTGTTTGGGTTTCATGGTGTTATTTATTATATCAATTTCGGTGCCAGATTCGGTGCCAGATTCACATTTTAGTAAAGAATTATGTGTGAAGAAAAAAAAAATTCTACATATTCCATTTTTTTATTCTTTCCCGAATATTGTGATCATTTGTATATGTTGGAATTCGATAGGTATGCTACTTATAAACTTTGACCCCAGTAAGTAATCGAAGCAACGCTGTCTTATGGTCTTTTTCTGTATAGGCAGAAGGTAACTTTTGTTTCTATTTCTGGAATTGTGAGTATGCTCGAAGCGTTACAGAGCATATTGATTTTTCTTTCTATAAAGGAATTTTTCAAAAAATAAAGTTGCCCAGTTTATAGAGATTATCGGGGGTAATAGAGAGAAAACACAACAGCAGCTTCATGCACAACGTTGTGTAAGATACAGTTGTGTAGACATTTTACACAATTGTCCATTCTTTCATCATGCGCGTTTTGTGAAATTCAATAAACACGAAGATATTTTGAAAAATTCTTAGCCTACTATAGAACCAAACAAAATTTCAATGTCGAAATATTTTATTACTCAACATATTCTCCTCTTGATTGGATACATTTATTACAGCGAACCTGCAACGTCTCTAGAACTTAAAAAAAATGTTTCTTCTTGCTCTGCAGACCAGACCTCCACAGCTTTTATTACCTCTTCGTTGGAAGAAATTTTTTAATTTTTTTTCAGTTGAGGAAAGAGATGATAGTCGGACGGAGCCAAATCTGTTGAATTGGGGGGTTGTTCTAGTAATTCAAACCGTAAATCACAATTTTTTTGCATGGCAATATGAGATTTGTGTGCAGAGGCGTTGTCCTGCAAATACAAAACACCTTTGGATAGCTTTCCGCGTCTTTTCTCTTTAATTTCTTCCCGTAGAGTGGTCAGTAATATCGAATAGTAATCTCCAGTTATTGTTCTACCCTTATCCAAAAAATCAATCATGATCACTCCATGGCAATCCCAAAAAACTAAAGCAAGAGTTTTTCCAGCAAATTTTTGGACACGAAACTTCTTAGGTCTTGGAGAATCGGAGTGTCGCCATTCCATCGATTGATGCTTTGTTTCTGGATCGTAGAAGTGTACACAAAAGTCTCATCCAAAGTAACAATTTGGTTTAAGAAGTCTACATCGTTTTCAAATCGAGCACAAATCGAACGCGATGCACGCTTTTGGTCAACATTCAAACATTTGGGGATACATTTTGCAGCAATTTTTCTCATGTCCAAATTGACGTGAACGCGTTCGTATGAAATATTCAGTGCTTCAGATATCCGTTTTAGCCCAATTCGACGGTCTGTTAAAATCATGTCATGAACTGCATCGATATTTTCAGGGACTGGCCTTCCCGATCGGTCATCATCTTCAATGGAAAATTAACCTCTTTTGAAGCTTGCAGTCCAATTTTTCACGGTCGCATACGAAGGACATTGATCACCAAGGGTATTAAGCATATCTTCGTAAATCTGCTTACCTCTCAACCCTTTTAAATACAGGTACTTGATGTTGGCTCGATACTACAAATTTTCGATTTTCACAATTTCGGTGACATATTATTTCTTTTAATTTATTGCGTAACTCTGGTTTACTTTTTTGACGTCAAACTTTTCACTGACACTTCCAATAAGTTATTGTTCGTTGCTATGGTAACGCACTATTTTGTTTATGCAGGGAACTGGTCTAGATATCAATACATCCTCGTATTCGTGCAAGTCAATTTGTATAGGATTCATGCATTTCCACATTGCCTAAAAGTACACAAAAATATATGCACATCTACCATAACACAACTTATATTGAAAACATCTATAACGCATTGAACTCATCATACATCCGTTGTGCACTTTCTATTTGATAAGCACAAATTTTATACTATTTCAACACAATTGTGTAATTTGCCACAACTTGACCAAGGCTTCGTTTCACACTACTAAATACGCATACGCTGCACGTATAACTGTCGTATCTTGAATGTCCAAACACTCCAAATGTCCAGTCCATCATTGTTTGATTGTTTTATGCTGATCGAAGGATCTCTTTTTTATTTGGCCTTGCTCTGTACACAGATATGTACAATATACCTACACAAATCATGTATGTCGAGTATGTACACAAATTTGTGAAATTTTTTGCATCCTATATTTAAAATACCTACACAATTAGTGCAAACTATGTACACAAATTGCTGCCATTTATTTCATTTCAGGTTTATCATTCTTATACAATTTATGCACAAACACTACACAAGATGTTGACATTCGTCGCACAACATTCCAATTCATTTTGTATATTTTGTGTATACCACAAGTAATACACAACAATAGTGCAACAATGAAACATAAGTTGTGATTATTTTTTGAACAAAACATTTAGTTTTTATTCATTCCTTGTATACAGTAAGTACATAATATTGGTTGATAAAATTAAACAAAACTATATTCAGAATAATACAACACTGAAGTGTATCATTCATACACAATATCTCTAATACAATATTATCGAAAAAAAAATTACGAATTGGTGCTGATAACTTTTTAGAAACAAATTGTGCTGAAATTATTCACTATTGTGTATAAAACATACATTTATTTCTCTCTATATACCACGAGTGCTAGCAATACTATCGATAGTAATTCTGTCAGAAATCAACGAGATCAAATTGCCTGGTAACACCACGAGTCCTTTAGAACGAGAGGTGTTATCTCAAAGCAATTTGATAGAGCAGTATTTATTGAGATAATTTCACGAACCAACAAAGTTAAGAAAGTTCCTTTGCCGTGAATTCTTCAATAGTTATAGATAATGTCTGGTCAGTGTTGCCAATCCGGTTTTGTTAAATTACACGCTCGTCAAAGGCTAATTACTCACCATTACTCACCTTTTGATTTGATATTTAAGTTTTGTCATTGATATTGCTGGGTCACTAAAGGCTCGTTCATACCCTTGCGAATATTCACAATTTTTTTGCGATTCGACTCATACGGTGAAAAAATTGCAGTGAATGATAAATCATACCATGTAATTTTTCAGAAATTGGAGTTAGATATCACTACATTACCGAAAAATTACATGATGATTCATCATTCACCGCAATTTCTCGCCGTATGAGTCAAATCGCAAATAAATTGCAAGAGATTTGTAATGGCTTTGAACACCCTAACAAAAAGAGATAAAATTTCTTAATTTTTCCTTCCTTGTTGATGTGACATTTATACTTCCTGATTTTGATCGCCACGAATCATAAACCATACCACAGAACAGCTAACTACTAAACTAGGTATGACAGACACTTTTTTCCCCTTATTTTATCTAGATGTTGCTCTCTTCGTGAAAAATCGTGGATAATATCTAAAGCTTTTTATTCTACAACCTTCAGCAATAAAGGTTTGAATTACTCACCTTTTACTCACTTTTTCCAAAATCTCACTTTAGGACACACGACATGTCAAATTACTCACTTTTCGTGTAATTACTCACCAATTGGCAACACTGTGTCTGGTAGACATGAAGTCTGTCAGACTGATATTCATATTAGCAGGGAGATGATATATTCTCCGTTGTTGTTTGAATACGTGGTTGCCATGACAAAGTGGTATTACCGGCTGAAAAGGAAGGAACTGCGTATTATCGAGACATACGTCCCTTATTGGTCCTAATATTACAGGAAAGAAGGGTTTCAAACGGCGAGTGAAATTATCATTTGAGTATTTTGGATGTTTTCTAAAAATAATTCGTATCCATCTTTGAATTCCATCAAATTGAAATAGAAGTAGGATAGTTAGCCAACCTTATCAGATTATTATTGGATTCAAATGGAGGCGACATGAAGATGGCGTCAGTGGTCTGGCCTTCAAGACATGTCTTAACTTCAGTGATTTGGCCTCCAAATCATGTCGTAACTTGATTGAAACAATGGTACAGCATTAAAATCTTGGTTCCTTGAAGAACCCTGCGTTAATATGACGTAAAATATTCATGTTTCTAACTAATCACGCAAGATGACACTCGCGTTTGGGTCCAATACCGATTCCACAGTCATTGAAAAACTATCTTACTTCTATTTAAACAATGCTTTCAGTCCCCCACGCAGAAATTGCGTAGCTTAGCAGCGACTGTACAAGGGAAAAATACATAATTTTCAAGTGCTTGATGTCTGAGAAAACTCTCATATATTCAAATTTTGACAACAGTCCTCGGAGTTTATTAACGACAGATTCAGCTTGTAGATTACATTTGAGTTGGGAAACAATGATGATGCCAAAGTATTTGATACTGTGAACTTCTGTGATTTTTCTATTGTCATCAATGTTGAGGTGGACAATATTGGGTAGACCTGATCTATATGACGTGAAGGGAATATATTTAGTTTTATCTACATTTAGTATGATCTGATTATGTTGAAACCATTTTTTTATTTTAAAATATTATTCAGCAACTTGTTTCAACTTATCCCACGTGAAAGCATTATAAATCATGGCTGTATCGTCAGCAAAGCTTACGACTCTAACAACTGTACCTAATGAAAATAAGCTTATATAAAGTTCCTTGAGGTACACCGTAAGTAATGGTTCTTGCCTCACTTTTACAACCATCGATGTCGACAAATTGAGTTCTCTCGTTCATATAGCTTTCTAGTAGTGTGCGGGCTAGTCCGCAAATACCATAATATTCCAATTTATTCTGCGCCAGCTAAAGCTTGATAGATATAGATAGATAGATAGCTTTATTTCCCAGCTAGGTACATAGTTTGTGTTCGTAAATTATTATAATCTTACCTTAAATTAATACCTATTGCCGGTGGCTTAGGGAAAGTGTTGACCAATAACGATTTTTAAAATTGAATGCCCTGTACGAGAGATTAAATACATTGAGTAAAAAATAGAACAAAACAAAAAACAAAAAATATATACCTATATAAAAATTATAAATATTGGTTCAGCAAAGTTCATTGGAAGTTGTTTGTGAAATATTCATCAAGATCATAAAAAACATGTTGATGTAGCAATTTTTTAAGTTCTTTTTTAAACTTATTCAACGAGAAGAGTTTGAAGGAGTACGGGAGATGATTACAGATTTTTATTCCCGTATACACGGGTCCATTGCGCGTTCGGTTGTATCTGTAATTTGGTAGGATGACGAATTGATTCCTTGTGGGATAATGGTGTCTATCTTCGGGTCGTTTCAGAAAGTTTCTGTATTTATGAATCAGGAGAGCTACTTTATAGATATACAGATTTGAATGGGTGAATATTTTGTGGTCTTTATAATATTTCCTGCATGAGACACTGAAGATGATAAAAGTCTTATGCGATGAAACTGCCGTACACCAAAATTCGATAACATATTGCAAGAGATTGTGGAAGTACGCGTAATATACTGTCTTGGCTACTACTTCATTTGTATTAATTTTGATGGTCCGTAAGGCATATATTGCTTTGCGTAGTTTGGAATTCAGTTGGCTGATGTGATCTGTCCAAGTTAATTTACTGTCAATGAGGATACCTAGGAACTTTGTTGCATCTGATGGACCAATATGTTTACCATCTACTATGAGGCCGATGTCCTGTGTATCGCGATGAAGATTGAAAAATATGCTTCGCGTTTTATCAATATTCAGGGAAAGTTTGTTTGCTAAAAAGCAGTCACATAAATCACTCATTATGTTTTGTGCCGCGATCCTCAGATGTTGTTCGTTTGCATGAATTATTATACTAGTATCATCTGCGAAAAGGGAGAATGAGACAGAAGGAAAGTTGCAAACAATATCGTTAATGTAGATCAGAAATAGTATGGGACCAAGGATGGACCCTTGTGGTACACCTGAGTACATAGTACTCGGTTCCGAGTGGTAATAAGTTAATGTTGAATTCTATCTATCTTCGATTTTTACCTGTATTTTTCTATGAATAAGATATGTTCGAAACTATTTCATTGTTACACCCCGAATACCATAGTATTCTAGCTTGTCCAACAGTATATCATGATCGACGCAATCAAATGCTTTGGATAAGTCACAGAAAACTCCTAGTGGATGTTCCTGGGATTCGAGAGCACTGTTTATATTCTGTAACAAATTGAAGGTAGCGTCAGAAGTACTTGATTTTTTTCGGAAGCCAAATTGGGAATCTGTCAGTATTTGTTGATATTCTAAATAATTTGTTATTTGCCGATTAACTATCCACTCTAAGAGTTTCGAAAAGCTAGGAAGCAGAGATATACCTCTGTAGTTATTGGAGTCGAGTGGATTCATTGCCTTTTTTAAAGATGGGGATGACTACTGATGTTTTGTATATTTTGGGAAAAACTCCGGTAGATAAGGATAGATTGAATAAATGCGCTAGAGGTGCCTTTGACCTATGTGTTTGTTTTTTTATGAATGTCATCGGTATGCCGTCGATTCCTGTTGATGATTTGAGTTTTTGAGCATTGACACATTCTATGATATCTTCTTCTGTGACGGGAGCAAAAAAGAAAGTATCAGTGAAATTCATCCTC
Organism: Chrysolina oricalcia; assembly: GCA_944452925.2. NCBI lineage: Eukaryota > Metazoa > Arthropoda > Insecta > Coleoptera > Chrysomelidae > Chrysolina > Chrysolina oricalcia. Next base: position 20,087,103 of record OX101812.2, read on the forward strand.
ATATTTTGTAGATATTCATAACAACTTTTTTCACTCAAGTTACAATGTTAACAAAAAATTCTTTATTCCTCTACCACTCATTGTACTCTGTCATGTTGTGCAATAGAATAAAACATGCGGTAGTTGAAGAATTTTTGCTAGAACGTCACTTTCTTAACTGCAGATTTAGCTCGTGTAAAATCTTCAGCAATTTCCATGTTTTATGAGTAGTTTCACAAGACATACTGCTCTGCAACTGGGTAACTTCTATGGACGTAGAAATGGAAGGCATTGCTTCAAAATTGTGATCGTCCCAACTTCCTATGCTTTGGCATTATTTTACCGCGCGATGATGGTTGATATCATCCACCACTGAAGACTCATTCTACTGAGAAAAATATAGACAGACAAGATATTGATGAACGTTTCCCATGTTCTGATTGTTGAAACATCCGTTAAGGTACAAGGTTAATAACTATGCATTCTAGAGGTTGGAAATGACATTTGATTAACATTAATATAACGAAAAAAGAGACACCGATACCCATTACAATCACATCAGGTTTCGTATTGAAAAAATTAATGAGTGCTTTCGAGATATGATCATCAATACGTCAAAGAAGAAAAATCAAAAACCTGTTAGATATAATTATCATTCGAATACATAAATTACAGGTTACAAAGCCACCCATACTATCGTTTGATAATTTTCACCAATGTAATATGAATAAATTACATATTCACACTGTTATGATTAGCGTTGTATACGTTTCCTTTTATTTATTCCGTTATGAATTAATTTAAAAAAAGTAATGGTCCGAATACGAGAAATAAGAAAAGGATGGTGATAACCTCTGACAAATAGTTAATTCCCAGACTCAAATTGGCATAATGGAGATGAATTATTTATTAGACAGATGTATTGATAGAAACATCATAACTGAAAGTTTTCCAGCTGTTCTTGAATGTAAACGTTGGTCAATCTAATTATTCACATAAAGTAGTCTGAATGATAAAAGTTTGAGCAGAGAATTTTCCACAGTCCTTGTGTTTCCCTGATATAATGTTACAGATATTGATACTTACATTCATTAAGATGTGCATCAGTTGAATAGTCTTATATTCGTCTTGATCTGGTTTGTAATTAATATAAACTTCAGGAGAAAAACATTGTATACAAAATGGTGGTTACTTAGAGTAAGTCGGTTGAATAGGGAAAAAATTGCCTGTTTTTAAGACCAGTTCAGCGATATGAAGAAATCAAATCTCATTAGATTTCCGAAATAATTGGAACAAATAAAAACTCAGAGACCACTTATTTGAAAATAGCAGTATACTGAATTTAGGTACCTATTTTGTTCGATATCATGAGATCTAGAACATTTCGAACGTGCCATAATCACCCAAAATGACTGGACAATCTCGGAGAAGTGTTCTAAACAGACATATAACGTTTTTAAAAATGAAATAGTGAGACACCGTCGTATTCAGAAGAGAAAAAGTTGATTACAACATGAAAAAATCTCCTGATTCGTATTTAAAAATTTGGGACATACTAAAGGGAGCCCCGATATGACGAACCGTGATTTTCTAAATACTGTGTCATGGGATTCTAGATCTCATGATATTGAACAATTTACCCAAATTCAGTTTTCTTCTATTATCAGAAATGTGGCGTTTGGAGAAGAATATCTTATTGAGATATTGCAGATTTCTTCAAACCGTGCAATAGGTCTTCAAAACGCGCAACAGGTCTTCAAAACGCGCAACTTTTGTTTCTTTTTTAACCTTGTCTCTAACTCTCACAGTTTACGGAATATCTATGGTGAGCACGCAGAGCAGGTATACCATAATGAGCTGCATACAATAATGGATTAAAGTGTATTTTTGAATCACATATCACACAAGTAACCGAATGACACTCTAGTATTGGGATAATAATGGTATTCTTTACAACTGTGTAAATGGAGCCAGCAGAAACAGAAAATCAACTAGATTTCCCGACGTTTGTCCATAAGACATTAAAAATAGTGAGAAAATAAATTGAATTTAATCTATTTTTCTTTTGAAAAAAATTGTGAGAATTTCTAGCACTTCGTTTGAATACGTTTCTGCAATAATAATAATTCATTTTGAATATTCTGTAACTCTTCAAAAGTAAAATTTGTCCATTACAAATAGGTTTTTTGGCAGTGTGTCAGTGCACAAAGATCTACAATTTGTGGTATCATAATATAATAGAGGATGTAATTTAAAATTTTGGGGGTTGGGATAGCTACTCCGCTTAGTAGACAATTCGGAATACTATCGCCAGTACTTAACTGGTTCCCCCTCTGTTCTGTAGAAACGATATTTTGGTTTTGTGGAACAGATTTAAATCTTCAGATTTCTAGCCCATCCAGTTTTGAATTTGACACACTGTACATAAATGAACTGTCGAATGTATTAATTCCAAAATACAGAATCAAAATATAATACAAATAAAATTGTTGCTTCCTAGTTTTCAGACGCATGGTCTTTCTTTAAAATTTTGAACAATTTTCTTCAATATGTTGTTGGAGTGGACCAATCATGGCCCCTAACATTTGTGAGCCCCGCACTAGATGAAGCGTGTTTTTCCCACAATTCAATTATGAACTTTCATAACAACCATATCTGGGCAGAAGAAAATCCCCATGCGGTTATAGAAAATAATTATCAACAGCAGTTTTCCGTGAATGTCTGGGTTGGTATTGTTGGCGATCATCTCATTGGACCTCATTTTTTACCCCCGAGATTAAATGGTCAAGAGTATCGTCATTTTTTGAAATTTGTATTACCTGTACTACTAGAAAATGTCCCACTGGCAGTAAGAGGAGCAATATGGTTCATGCACGATGGGGCTCCACCTCACTTCAGCATAGTAGCACGTCAATTTCTGGATGAAACTTATGGAGAAAACTGGATCGGTCGCGCAGGTCCACAGTCATGGCCGCCCAGGTCACCGGATTTAAATCCCTTGGATTTTTTCCTTTGGGGACATTTAAAGTCCCTCGTTAACAAAACTCCAGTCAACACTGAAGAAGAATTAATCCAACGAATACGGGATTCATGTGATCAGATAAGACATACGCCAGAAATATTTCAACGTGTTCGGGAATCGATGTTAAGACGAGTTAATGCTTGCATTGAAGTTGAAGGAGGACATTTTGAGCAACTATTGTAAGTTTTGTTTTAGTTATTATTGAATGTATTCTTACAGAAACAAATTGTCTAGGTACCATTTTTGTTTCAGTGTGGTTTTAATAAAGGGTGTTTCTTGTTTGATGTTGCTTTGGCATTTCCAGCGTTACCACTATGCACGCACTGGCCAAATGAAACAAACAATTTTTGAGCATAACAGATTCACCTGTAATCATTAAAAACCCTATAAAAACAAATTTTTATTGTGTTGTGCCAGGGACGTGCAATGAAGTGATTTTTATGTTTTTTCTCAAAAACAAAGCAAGATACGAAAAAAATTCTAGATATAAAAAAGTTGTAATTTCAGTTGCTCAATGTAAAAAATTGCAAAAAAATCAGTGGCGCACATGTTTTCTGTCAAAAATATTGGTTACAGTGCATTCCGGGACGCCACTGGACATGATAATTTTGATATAGTTAGGGTTAAATTCGCCCTTTACGACCTTCAATAACACTGCCAAATTTCAATAAAATCGGTTGAACGGTTATTAAGATATTTACGACAAAAACGATTTCTTTTAATAATTTTGACACCCTGTATCTTGAAAACGAAGCATTACCTGACCTATGTTTATGTGAACTTTTCGTCTTAGAATCACTCAAAGAATCACCCCTTTATGTTTGACCACGTACTTAAATAACACCCTGTATAATAACTGTCGAAGATAAAACTTTGTATGAAACACTTTCTTAAAGGGCTTTTTTGTACTCGCGTGTTTTTTGAACTCGGCTGCGCCTCATTCAACAAACTTCACGCTCATACAAAAAAGTCCTACCGTACGAACTTGTATCATATATAGCTATTTTGTACAACTGTCAAAAAAACTTGACATTTCTGCATCTTTATTGACGCGTAAATGTTTACTTTTTTTCACCGTGAAAATAGTTAAAATGTGTAAAGTGGCATTTTTTTTAATATTGTCGCATGAGCCGAAGGCGAATGCGACAATCACATGAGTAAAAAAAAGCCTTCACACACGAATAACATACAATATTTTTTCTACTACCGTACATAATTTTTCACTAAGATTAGAAATACAAAATTTACTCAACACACTATGGTAATGAATGTACATTTTACGAACATAAATTTATTCGACGATTAAAAATATATTTCACTCTTACATAAAAAAATAACATCAACAAACTAAACAATGGTAAATGAATCAGATTTTTAGTTGTTAGTTGTTGGAAATATTAATATTGAAGGTGCAACTATTACAGCTTCCAAAATTTATTAATTTGGCCTTTTCCATTAAAGAGTTTAAAATATTTTGTGTACATATTTCTATAATATTGGTATCGAGTGGTTCTCAAAATTATCTATTATCGTCTTCAACAGTAAAACTGTAGTTTCTAGAAACGCTCTGTTTGGAAGTAGATGGCATACTGTCATCCATCAACAGTTTATTAGAAATTTTATTCTTTATTCACATAGCCTTCTGCAACAGCAGATGACTTCCATCCTCCGTGTTTTTTACAGTTAGAAGGTCACCTCCAGAATTGGCTAGCATAGTAGCTGAAGACCTAAAGCAGTGTCCTGGGAATGCTGTTGGATTGGGCAAGTTCAGATAGGTTGCTATAACATATGGCATTTTACCAAATGTATTTATACCCACAGGCTGTTTAGAACATTTACCATTTGCGTATTTTAAAAACAACCTATTACAATTTATATTTGATGGTCTTAGTGAAGTATATTTTTTTTATGAAAGATAGATAATCAACTGAAGAATTATTAGGATTTAAAATCGTAAAAATGCGTTCCATTCCATTTTTTGTTACTGAAATTTTAATAATATACACTGTTTGTTTATACAACGTTAATTGTCATTTTAGACAATTCTTCTCGACAAGCTCCCGAAATTCCGATTATGAAACCAACCTAAATAAAAACATATTGCAGTGGTACAAATAGCTCAATTTAAGAGGAAAACATGAGAAAATATCCTGACGTTTGGAATGTAAAATTGTAATAAAAAAGGAATCATTTTGCGTATGATGTGTTGCCTAACTAAGCCGGTGGCCTTTGAGGATCGGCGTAGTTACGCAACACTCCATACGATCACCATATATTGTATTAGCGTACTCATAACATAAAAAATATTTAGATTTTATACATACTCAAGCGTTTACTTATTTTGATCATCAAGAACTGGGAATCTGGAGCATTCAAGAGAAAATTAATTAAATGTTCTCTTTCAAAAATGTTAGACTCTCTTGCTTTATATCCTTAATTTTTTTGTTTGATAAACGCTATTAACTTGTTGAAATTCGAAATATCAACGTCGTTTTTATATTTTAAGGTGCTTTTCAACATAAAATATATCGACCATAGTGTAGAAGGTTTGCAAGACTTTAATTCCTCAGCGAAATAGGCCAAAATGACGTTTTCTGAGTATTTTGTCACTTTATTCTTCCTGCACCAATCTATAAATATATTATATTTCTGTTCATAAATGTGAGCAGATTTTTCTGGAAATAGGTTCAGTGGCTTTTTGAGCACTGTTGAGTATATTTGGAGGAGTCTTTTCAAATTCGCCTGATGAATTTGAATCCATATTGGTTATCAGATAGGTACAAACAGGTAAACTGTAATAAAATTTGAATGAATAATTATCAGGTATACAAACATTATTGACAAAAACTTGTTACCTTGTGTGATTGGAGTAGATTTTGGATAATGTACTAAATAAACTTCATAATTCAATCTATAACAAATACTTTTGTTGTGTTCTGTGATACTAACACAATTTCAGATATTGATTGTCAGTTCTTCCAATTCTCGTAACCACACAGCCTACTTACTTTTTGAGCAAAATTGACATCCAAGGTCTGTTTTTTTTTTTTTTCTCACAAGGTGGTTGAAACCCTTTATGGGCACCTTATCCGGCCTGACACACACATCCCATAAGGTAGTGTGGGAGTCCCCTGAGTCCGAATTTAATCCCCCTCAGGTAAACTCACTAAAAACTCCACCTCGTGCGTGGTAGGATCGTCCAGCCACCCAAGGCTGACCCGATGACACGTAGGCAGATGCCCATTGTATCGTACCATACCACTTTCTCGGGCCATCAGAAAAATTCTGCAGTCGCTGTGGTTTGAACCAGCGACCGGCAGCGTGAGTGATTTAAACATTGACGCTTTAAAAAGGTCTGTTTACATTTAATTAAAGCATATGCAGAAAATTATGATCAAAATAAAAAACATGATAATTTGTTGTTTACTAAGCATAAGCAAAAATTATATTTAATCGTAAAAGAAGATACCATAAGTAGCAATTTAAACTAAAACCTTTCATTTGGTTGCTATACACAATTTTTGACATATTTTACTATATAGTGCGTAAAGTGTTTTCTCTACGACCGTGCGTTTTTCCCGCACTCATTTTAGTTTAGAAAGTGTCACTTTCCCGCACTAGTGCGGGAAAGTAAAATATGTCAATGTATCGTTATTAAATGTACATTTCATTGTTGCTGAGAGTTATTTGGAGGACTCCGTAGAACAGAAGAAAACCATCTCGAATAAAATTCTTTCATGTACTGGCAACTTGCAACCGATGCCGTCTCCGTCATCTTCATGCACTTTGCAATCTACGAGTGTTACTCTTAACAGCCAGTTACCACCAACTAACTACTCTGGACCGGCTATTCTGACGCATTTGCAGAATGCAACAAATTGTGTTTTCAACATTAATATTAATAATAATTAGAGGATTTTCATGGAATGTTTTGTATGTTGAAATAAAATATATATTTTCAATGTGATTTTTGAATCTTTATGCGGTCGTAGAAATAATAATGTTCCTAATTCATGCGTAAAGTGTCTTTCCCGCCCTCGCGTGTGGGAAAGTATCACTTTCCGCACTTGTTAGGAAAATAACTATTACTTTACGCACGAGTGAAAAAATAAAACTTTACGCACTCCAAAGCGTGCGTAAAGTATGTACTTTACGGTAGTAGAAAAAAGTATTTTTTTCACCGTGAAATGAAAATTTATTTTCACTGCCAATATAATTCACAAAATAAACATGAAAATTTACTTTTTGAAGGATTTATTTTTAACAGAGTCAATTATTAATTGATTATTCATCATAAAACAATTTCATTTATTGGAATAATAATTGATTTGAACAATAACAATAACTTCCAACACAAATTCCCGAAGAGGTACCATATTGCTTCTGATCAGAAACGTTAGATATTTCTTGAAGAGTTGATTCCACAGTTTTATCAGATATTTCAATTTGTTTGGAAGAAGATGGAAAATTCAATATTTTGTTAGAAATCTCAATTTTGTTAATCAAGCTATCTTCTATACATATATGCTTCTGCTACGGACGCAGATTTCCAGCCAGCGCCAGCGTGACGTTTTATGGATGTAATGTTGGCCCCCTGCATTGGCCAGAAGAGTGATAGAGCTTCTCCTGAAAGAGTGACCAGTGTAGCTCTTATACATGTCTTTTCCATGCCATTTTGCAAATCGATCTGGAAATTCCTATTTTATTTATCTCCACATGTTGGTTGATACATTTTCCTCACGATTATTTCAAAAATAATCTGTAACTTTTTGTATGAGGTGAACGTAGTGCTCTATACTTTATATTTTAACAATCAATATAGATCCAGCATCTTCAATGTCGTCAATAGTTATATGTAATAAGTCTTCACCCCGACAAGCACAGCTGATACCCAAAATTAGGACAACTTACAATTGAAAAATATTAAAATTACTAATCTTACAAAATTATGATTATATCTGTACATTATAAAGTAAATCAATTCATTGATATCATCCCTTGATAAAACTTTGGATTTCTTTCCTCGGTATCCGACGCTTTTGTTCTTGATGAGCAGGACCAATTTTGAAAACTTCCTTTCATCAATATTTTCCTCAACATTCAATGTACTCTTCAACATTTAGTAGACACTCCATAACGTAGAAGTTTCTATAATTTTTTATTTTTCCTCAAAAGCACATTTTCAGAAACCTTTTTTACATGTTTCTTGTCGCAACATTTACGAAATTGGTCATGTTTTCTCATATATCAACTTGGATTTGGCCGGTAACATATTAGAAACGATTCCATTTGCTTTCTCAGATATATCTGATGGGGTATCACTACCACTATCATAATCAGCATCCATCTTCTTGAAAATAATTTGAAATTGAAGCAACTACGAGCAAACACAGTCAAACAATAAAACACGCGGCATGCCAACAAACATTAAAAAACACGCACAAAAATAACTATTCTGGTGGACTAGAATGAAAATTTCTTACCTCGCTTTTTTAGCCAATAAAAAAATTGGTATTTGTTTAGTTGCCATGACAACCCAATAAATTTCCGGAAATTTTCATCATCCAGGGTACCCTGGGCGAAATTACTAGGTGGAAATTTTTCTGTCAAATATTTGTCATGTTATAGTTGACATTTTGCTTTTATGTACGAATGGAATTTTTTATCTCATGAAAGGAAATAATATTTCATAATTATGTATCTACTATATATTTCGAATGTGTCTGAAAACAGTTTGAGTACTCCTTACATTTCAACAATGAATAGGTCGATCGATAAAAAAATTATATCAATCAAATGTCTACGTATGGATTTAATATTTGAAACAATTTTATTCAACTTAACTTTTCGTGAAATCTTGGTTGAAATTTCCAGACACTTTCTTTGTACTACGCTGTTTGATTTCCCATTTTTGTTCAAGTATTTCAATTATGGGTGACTTCTTTTATCTTCGCACAGTTCTTCACAATGAGTAATAACCTGTGGTATAAGTCCATTTTATATCTCGAAGTGGTATGTTTTACTGATTTGTATAAATATGTATGAATTGTATAAATATGCGTAATGTATATTTTTGTCGTTTTTCCATTATTTCATATCTAATTATAAAGTATTCTCCGCAATATTATTCTTCTGAAACCTTGCAAACAACACAACAATACGAACTAGAAAATTGAGCCTAACTGGTCAGTGGTTGAGCTGTCAATGGGTGCGTCTAACAGCATGCTGCTGCTGCAGCCGCTTTTGTGCTTCACGTGATAGACGGCTGACAGGTTTTTCAGGCGCTACAGGTAAATAAAGCGCTTTATTTTAAGCTGGATTTATTTGAAACGGCTCAGTGGTCTGTAATTTGGACCGTCTAGTAGACTTGTAAAGCTCTTTTATGCTTTATCCAGCAAAGCGCTTTCTGATAGACATATGTTTTCAACACACCGCCATAATACGAATGCGTGTCTGTCATTCTGTCAACGAAAGCCATTCATGTCCACTAATGTTATAACTTGTTTTGTCCTAACTAATCTCCAAGTCAGATGAAATTAGCTTTAATTTAATATATTTTGGTGTGAAATTTTCTTACCGAAACCCCCGCGTGCTTGAATTAATTGCAGGAAATTAATCTCGTAGATGATTTTTTAAAGAAAATTCATGTACTCAAATAATTCAAGCACTTTGGAGATATAAGTGAAAGTCTTTTCACCTATCCGACCAGTTATATAAAATGAATTCAGCTCACACAGTATCCACATAAGAAAATTTGTACGAACAGGAAGGAATACTTTATGTAGACACTGTATACGTAGTGTAATACGTTAAAATGGTGAAGGCAATCTGGAGAGGAAAAGAGAATCGACTTCTGAGAAATCGTGTAGAAATTTCCACTATTCCATAATCTTGATGATGAATTTTGAAGTAATATGAATGATGCATGCTACAGATTTGTTAACGTTGCGATGTTTTTGGTATAAACAATTTCGAGGATAGCAAGTTATGACGGCATGATCAGATTTGCAAAGAGGTTGTTCACCTGGAGTACCCGGGCACGAAAATGTTTCATGGATAGGTTATTGTTCTCTAAAACATGTATATCCAGTTACAAACTGTAACGAATCTTCATAGTTTCATGGCAATTCAGTATTCAACGGGTATCTAATACAGTTTGCTATTACAGTGCCGCAGAGATTGTCAACCGATCTAAGACTCATATTGATTACATAATTTCCAAATTTTTTGTTAGTGCACTAAAGATCTCAAGGTATTTATAAAACAGAGACAGATGGTCAAACTTTTTGCTCTGTTCCAGAGAAGCGAGCGAGTTCGTAAGCGAGGCATCACCGACGAGACGAATGGCTCACTTTTCGACATAAATTGAAATTCATTGTGTATTTAGGGAATGCACTCCATATAATAGTAATGATGATAATTCATTTTATTATATACCATTGACAAAATGAATATGCATGTACAAGATTTATGATAACGACGTAAATAAATGGTACGCTGTTAGTCCTAAGGCCGATTCTGCCACACTGTCCGTTATAGAAATTAATCATGAAAGAAAAACCATTTTGAATGGTATCCATACTACTTTTTGAAATACAAGACTTTGTGAGTTCTTTATAGAGGGGGTGGGGAAGCACATCAGTTTAAAAATTTCGAATTGCTTTGGGGATCAAGTGAGACATCGTTGAAAAGAGAATTCATTTCTCTAAATTTTTTCGGACTTCGTAAATTTTTTTCCCACCATTTTCACTCGAAATATAAAGTGTTAGAGCGGATCTGAATGAAACTCTTACCTCTGGTAAATTTAAACGTCTTGACGTGGAACAATGGAAAAATTGCCGTTTGAAGTTTTTGAATTGATATGCTTCCCCACCCCGTTTGTCGGGCACAATGTCTTTTATTTAAAAAAATAGTGGTGAAACTATTCAATGTGATTTTTGTTCCATGTTTGTACGTAACGTTCAAAAATTAACAGGAAGGAAGTACTAAAAAAAGCCGCACTGTATATTGCGTAAAACCATGTATTATGTGTTGATACCTATTTCTTGTTTATTTTACTCACAAATTTTGTTTGCAACTTGAACTGAATATGGAAATCATGAATAAGTTTTTTGAATTGTTCGGTAACGTAGGGACTAATTTCCCAGGAAACATATGAAATTTGCCAACACCTCAGATTTTGGGAACTTTGTCGCTATACTGGAGCGATACCAATCTCAGACTGAAACATGAGGACCACCCACAAACTCCGCAGGAGGCGAATGTTTGGTGTGGTATTTTTGGCAACCATATTGTTAGACCACTTTTCATAGATGATCAATTCTTTCTTTCTTTCTTCTTCAGTTATCGATCCCATGATATCGAATATTATCGAAAACGTTGAAGATCATTCGGAAGAATACTTCCATTTTCAACAAGATGAACAGTATACTAATCATTGGATAGGGCGACGAGGACAAATTGAGTGGCCAACTAGATCACCAGACCTTAACCCGTTGGATTATTTACATGCTCATTTCATACAGCAGTGCCTGTGAGCTGCTTAGTTTGGTACGGGAGGTCGTGGGTATCGTTATCTGTTAGTTTAAAAATTAGATCGTTTGACAAAAATTTGATTATCGAAATTAAAGGTAATTAAGATATGGGGTGTACATATGGGCACCAAGTTCTTCTTGATGAAAATACCAAAACCACGGATTTGTCAAAGGATGTATTTTGTACTTCTCAACAGTGAAACAAGAAATTCAGAAAACACTATATTCACAATTAGTTTACAATTGAAATTATTTGAATTCATAAAGTAAATGACGCAGTATTAAGAACATATTTATGAAATTGAAATATAATAATAATAATAAATAATGGATGTAGGATCCTGCAGGGTGTCTGGAGACAGGGGCTGCTCTACTAGCAGGATAAAGTTTGTAGTAGCCTATCTAGTATATTGAACAGTATTTCCTTAAGTTCAGATGTTTGAATGCTGAGGTTAAACTGTGGAGAATAAACACAAACCAGTATCTTGTCTCAAATTTTAGTCATATTACTCGAGATTTTCTTGACAAATTGACAAGTGCGATAAATATAATACAGGACAAATTAAGTTTCAAATTTACTTAAGAACTTCTTTCAAAAAGTTTTACATTTTTCAGTCGTAATAGTCATATAAAGTTTTTATTGAGCAACCCTGTATTTATATTTACATAATAGAAGAAATAAAATCATCTCCAATTCAGTACATTACTTGTCCAGATCTCTCTCAAATGTTTTAGTCCTGAAATGAAATCTTTTGGATGGCTCCCGTGAAACAAAATTCATCGAAAAAACAAACGATTTATGTTTCGTGAACAAAGAAAGCGTTGCATGAAATAACATATCAATAGCGAGCATTTCATAAAAAAGCGAAGGTTCCGGTACACAAATGTCAAAAAGTGGCCCGACGTTCTCGCAACTGGACGGCAGATGTGGCCCGGCTCGTGCCGCAGTGAGGGACTCACCTGGCCCTCCTGTACTGGGGCCCCAGGTGACCCGCACCTGCTAACCCGAGACCACGGTGCTACCACGGACGGCCGCGAAAACATCTTGAAGTGCATGTGATGGCTTTTAATGTAATTATGAGTCCAGTTGGCTGTTACACTTTCGACGACGGGTGCCAAACATCGCACTTGAATAACATCGAGAATGCAGACTCGTTCTTGTCGTGAATGCGTTTTAGAAAGAAAGTTTACAGTTTTTTCAACGATAAATCAAGTCCTGTAGGAAGAAAACCATTTAATGATGACGTTCGAGTCATTTTGACTGCAATAAAACAAGTTTATTAATTTCATTCGTATTGCTACAGAAATGACTGTTTCTCAATTCCAGACTTCATTTAGTACACCGAGAGAAAAAAATTCGAAGATGATATTTTAACTCAAGTATGAAATCGTCCATAAGAAACGTCTATTTTAGATTAGTGGTCCAACTACTGAAATAATAAATTCTGCATTAGACAACACCACCTCAAATAACACCAAAAAAAAAACACCAATTTGGAGGTTATTCTGTCGAAAAAAGGTGTACTTATTAACTATTACCTTCATAGCCGGTTGCACCAACTTTCTTAAGTGGCTCGCTCAGCTAAAGCTCGGCTTAGATTAATGTTCACATTAGATTAAGAATCATTGCACCTCTAGGCTTAACTTCTGAATATTGTAAACCATAAAACAGTTTTTGGATTGGAGAGTGTTTCTGTGGCATTTTGATAAATCTGTCATATAGTGATGCCAAGACTCTCCCTACTCGAACAATAATTCTGCATGCTAAAGATACATGACAACCTCCAAAGTCTGCTACACAAGCAATGTGCCTTCCCGTTGCAGAAAATCGTAAAAAAAAACAGTAGGTAATTGGTTTATCGGCGAGACAGCATTATTTCTAAAGTGTACTTTCATATATTATTTGGTTTGGCAAATATGTATACAAATATATCTTACAAGTTGTATGGTAATTCAATATCACCTTCTATCAACCCTAATATAAATAGTGCAGTATCCGTGCTGACACGGAATCGCTGGTAAAACAATCTGTTGTGAAAACTATGAAAATCTTCTCTGGTATATATTCTTCTGGGCATGCAATAAACAATCAAGTTTGGTCATCATCTTCCATAATTACATTCATCACGTCCATTCTATCTTTTGTAGTATTTTCCTTTTTGAATTACAACAAAACCACAAACAAAATATATTTATTGCTATCGTACTCAAAACTGGGTTAAATTCGTTTTAAGGGCCGGTTGTTCAGTCCATGGTAAAATCCAAAGATTTATCAAACTTAGTTTAGAGTCTAATCCTAGATTACCGTCAAATGTGTTGTTCAGTAGAAATTCGACCATGGATAATGAAAACCAAGATTTTGCAGTTCATCTGAACTATTTCATGAAAAGTCAAAGTCGAAGTCAAAAATATACTTTAATGTCAGAAGTTTTTCAACTTATCGACAAAGTTTTCCAAGTATGAATGAAAATGTGAAATAGTTAATGTATTATTGAATATAATGGGGATAGTCTCCCTGATCTGAACATAAGTGCAGACTAAAGAGAGTACCACCACCATATGCACCATGGGGCAACTTAACAAATAAAAGGTGGCGTATTTGCTATTCCAACTGCGGGAAAAACATGGAAAACCCTACAGTACCACCTTAATCAGAATAAAAATAAAACACATCATCACAACAAATATAACCAAACATTTTCCATTCGTAGTTTCTTACTTTCCTGTAATTTTTTGGAAAGCTTGGTAGAAAATGGACTCATTGAAGGCGCCTTAAACGATGAAATATAATTAAATTCATGAGCAAACCATCCTATGTGATGGATCTTTTAAGGTAGATGTGAGATTTGTTCAAGATAGATATGTAAATATGTCCTAGCTGGTTCCCACGAAAAGGAAAATCCTGTAATGGAATGTGCCATTGTAATCTTTGGTGTACGTCAACCACAAAATAATTTTCAGTACTGGAATCATCACAAAAATACCTAATATTATCAAATTACATGATGCACTAACCAATTAGTTTTATTAGCGATTTCATGAGAAACCATTTCACAATAATCCTCACAATATCTTTTGATAATCTGTACCTAAATTTAAATTTTCATGTGACCATTTCTCGAAATGATTCTCACGTAATCTATAAGTACGTGGTGCCCTATTAGGACTACTTCAATAATATCTTAATCATCAGTTATGTTATTACACCGTCCATGATCATCAAAGTGATTTCCGATTATTTCCGATTATTTTTCCATACTATTTCATATTGCAGTTCTAATGTTGTTATGTCATTGAGTACCTAATCCATCGATTTTGATGGTTTAGCGAAACCTGGAATCAAACCAGGATTAAAGTAACTATGCAGTGAACAACTCGATAAACCAAGATTCACATAAAACTGCAGATTATCTCTGACTGAACAACCGACCCTAAGGGGTCCATGGTAAAATCCAAAGATTTATCTAACTTGGTTTGGAGTCGAATCCTAGATTACCGTCAAATGTGTTGTTCAGTAGTAATTCGACCATGGATAATGAAAACCAAGATTTTGCAGTTCATCTGAACTATTTCATGAAAAGTCAAAGTCGAAGTCAAAAATATACTTTAATGTCAGAAGATTTTCAACTTATCGACAGAGCTTTTCAAGTATGAATGAAAATGAAAATTGAAATAGTTATGTATTAAAGACTGTAATGGTGATAGTCTCCCCGATCTGAACATAAATGCAGACGAAGGAGAGCCACCACCAAATGCGCTCCGGGGCTACGTAACAAATAGAAGGTGGCGTATTTTCTATTCCAACTGCAGAAAAAAACCGGAAAACCCTAAAGTAACACCTGGGGAGACGAGGAGTCACTGATACGAGAACGAGCGCATGTACCTCAGTGAGAATGGAAATTCAACACTTACGCTCATCATCATCACATCAATGAAGAAAGGATTTTACTAATTCATGTCAAATATAACTAAACACTTATCACTCGTAGTTTCTTACTTTCCTGTAGTTTTTTTGGAAAGATTGGTAGAAAACGGAATCAAATAGATTGAAATTCTTGAGCAAACGTGACGGATATTTTAAGGTAGATGTAAAGATTCGTTCAAGATAGATATGTAAATATGTCCTAGCTGGTTCCCACGAAAAGGAAAATCCTGTAATGGAATGTGCCATTGTAATCTTTGGTGTACGTCAACCACAAAATAATTTTCAGTACTGGAATCATCACAAAAATACCTAATATTATCAAATTACATGATGCACTAACCAATTAGTTTTATTAGCGATTTCATGAGAAACCATTTCACAATAATCCTCACAATATCTTTTGATAATCTGTACCTAAATTTAAATTTTCATGTGACCATTTCTCAAAATGATTCTCACGTAATCTATAAGTACGTGGTGCCCTATTAGGACTACTTCAATAATATCTTAATCATCAGTTATGTTATTACACCGTCCATGATCATCAAAGTGATTTCCGATTATTTCCGATTATTTTTCCATACTATTTCATATTGCAGTTCTAATGTTGTTATGTCATTGAGTACCTAATCCATCGATTTTGATGGTTTAGCGAAACCTGGAATCAAACCAGGATTAAAGTAACTATGCAGTGAACAACTCGATAAACCAAGATTCACATAAAACTGCAGATTATCTCTGACTGAACAACCGACCCTAAGGGGTCCATGGTAAAATCCAAAGATTTATCTAACTTGGTTTGGAGTCGAATCCTAGATTACCGTCAAATGTGTTGTTCAGTAGTAATTCGACCATGGATAATGAAAACCAAGATTTTGCAGTTCATCTGAACTATTTCATGAAAAGTCAAAGTCGAAGTCAAAAATATACTTTAATGTCAGAAGATTTTCAACTTATCGACAGAGCTTTTCAAGTATGAATGAAAATGAAAATTGAAATAGTTATGTATTAAAGACTGTAATGGTGATAGTCTCCCCGATCTGAACATAAATGCAGACGAAGGAGAGCCACCACCAAATGCGCTCCGGGGCTACGTAACAAATAGAAGGTGGCGTATTTTCTATTCCAACTGCAGAAAAAAACCGGAAAACCCTAAAGTAACACCTGGGGAGACGAGGAGTCACTGATACGAGAACGAGCGCATGTACCTCAGTGAGAATGGAAATTCAACACTTACGCTCATCATCATCACATCAATGAAGAAAGGATTTTACTAATTCATGTCAAATATAACTAAACACTTATCACTCGTAGTTTCTTACTTTCCTGTAGTTTTTTTGGAAAGATTGGTAGAAAACGGAATCAAATAGATTGAAATTCTTGAGCAAACGTGACGGATATTTTAAGGTAGATGTAAAGATTCGTTCAAGATAGATATGTAAATATGTCCTAGCTGGTTCCCACGAAAAGGAAAATCCTGTAATGGAATGTGCCATTGTAATCTTTGGTGTACGTCAACCACAAAATAATTTTCAGTACTGGAATCATCACAAAAATACCTAATATTATCAAATTACATGATGCACTAACCAATTAGTTTTATTAGCGATTTCATGAGAAACCATTTCACAATAATCCTCACAATATCTTTTGATAATCTGTACCTAAATTTAAATTTTCATGTGACCATTTCTCAAAATGATTCTCACGTAATCTATAAGTACGTGGTGCCCTATTAGGACTACTTCAATAATATCTTAATCATCAGTTATGTTATTACACCGTCCATGATCATCAAAGTGATTTCCGATTATTTCCGATTATTTTTCCATACTATTTCATATTGCAGTTCTAATGTTGTTATGTCATTGAGTACCTAATCCATCGATTTTGATGGTTTAGCGAAACCTGGAATCAAACCAGGATTAAAGTAACTATGCAGTGAACAACTCGATAAACCAAGATTCACATAAAACTGCAGATTATCTCTGACTGAACAACCGACCCTAAGGGGTCCATGGTAAAATCCAAAGATTTATCTAACTTGGTTTGGAGTCGAATCCTAGATTACCGTCAAATGTGTTGTTCAGTAGTAATTCGACCATGGATAATGAAAACCAAGATTTTGCAGTTCATCTGAACTATTTCATGAAAAGTCAAAGTCGAAGTCAAAAATATACTTTAATGTCAGAAGATTTTCAACTTATCGACAGAGCTTTTCAAGTATGAATGAAAATGAAAATTGAAATAGTTATGTATTAAAGACTGTAATGGTGATAGTCTCCCCGATCTGAACATAAATGCAGACGAAGGAGAGCCACCACCAAATGCGCTCCGGGGCTACGTAACAAATAGAAGGTGGCGTATTTTCTATTCCAACTGCAGAAAAAAACCGGAAAACCCTAAAGTAACACCTGGGGAGACGAGGAGTCACTGATACGAGAACGAGCGCATGTACCTCAGTGAGAATGGAAATTCAACACTTACGCTCATCATCATCACATCAATGAAGAAAGGATTTTACTAATTCATGTCAAATATAACTAAACACTTATCACTCGTAGTTTCTTACTTTCCTGTAGTTTTTTTGGAAAGATTGGTAGAAAACGGAATCAAATAGATTGAAATTCTTGAGCAAACGTGACGGATATTTTAAGGTAGATGTAAAGATTCGTTCAAGATAGATATGTAAATATGTCCTAGCTGGTTCCCACGAAAAGGAAAATCCTGTAATGGAATGTGCCATTGTAATCTTTGGTGTACGTCAACCACAAAATAATTTTCAGTACTGGAATCATCACAAAAATACCTAATATTATCAAATTACATGATGCACTAACCAATTAGTTTTATTAGCGATTTCATGAGAAACCATTTCACAATAATCCTCACAATATCTTTTGATAATCTGTACCTAAATTTAAATTTTCATGTGACCATTTCTCAAAATGATTCTCACGTAATCTATAAGTACGTGGTGCCCTATTAGGACTACTTCAATAATATCTTAATCATCAGTTATGTTATTACACCGTCCATGATCATCAAAGTGATTTCCGATTATTTCCGATTATTTTTCCATACTATTTCATATTGCAGTTCTAATGTTGTTATGTCATTGAGTACCTAATCCATCGATTTTGATGGTTTAGCGAAACCTGGAATCAAACCAGGATTAAAGTAACTATGCAGTGAACAACTCGATAAACCAAGATTCACATAAAACTGCAGATTATCTCTGACTGAACAACCGACCCTAAGGGGTCCATGGTAAAATCCAAAGATTTATCTAACTTGGTTTGGAGTCGAATCCTAGATTACCGTCAAATGTGTTGTTCAGTAGTAATTCGACCATGGATAATGAAAACCAAGATTTTGCAGTTCATCTGAACTATTTCATGAAAAGTCAAAGTCGAAGTCAAAAATATACTTTAATGTCAGAAGATTTTCAACTTATCGACAGAGCTTTTCAAGTATGAATGAAAATGAAAATTGAAATAGTTATGTATTAAAGACTGTAATGGTGATAGTCTCCCCGATCTGAACATAAATGCAGACGAAGGAGAGCCACCACCAAATGCGCTCCGGGGCTACGTAACAAATAGAAGGTGGCGTATTTTCTATTCCAACTGCAGAAAAAAACCGGAAAACCCTAAAGTAACACCTGGGGAGACGAGGAGTCACTGATACGAGAACGAGCGCATGTACCTCAGTGAGAATGGAAATTCAACACTTACGCTCATCATCATCACATCAATGAAGAAAGGATTTTACTAATTCATGTCAAATATAACTAAACACTTATCACTCGTAGTTTCTTACTTTCCTGTAGTTTTTTTGGAAAGATTGGTAGAAAACGGAATCAAATAGATTGAAATTCTTGAGCAAACGTGACGGATATTTTAAGGTAGATGTAAAGATTCGTTCAAGATAGATATGTAAATATGTCCTAGCTGGTTCCCACGAAAAGGAAAATCCTGTAATGGGATGTGCCATTGTAATCTTTGGTGTATGTAATGTCTACCAGAAAAATAATTTTCAATGATGGAATCATCACTAAAATACCTAATAGTATCAAATTACATGATGCACTCACTAATTAGTTTTATTAGCGACTTCATGAGAAACCAGTTCTCAATAATCCCCACATTATATTTTGATAATCTAGACCTTAATACAAATTCTTCATATGACCTTTTCTCGAAACGATTTTCACGTAATCTATAAATACAAGGTGCCCTAATAGGAACTAGGATATCACCAATTCAATAATATCTTAATAATCAGTTATGTTATATCATGAGCGTTTTGTGAAAGTGATTTCCGATTATTTTTCCATACTATCATATTGCAGTTCTGATTTTATCAGTCAGTTATGTCAAATTGAGTGCTTAATCCATTTGATGGTTTAGCGAAACCTGGAATCAAACCAGGATTAAAGTTCTAACTAAGCACTGAACAACTCGATAAACCAAGATTCACATAAAACTGCAGATTATCACTGACTGAACAACCGGCCCTAAGTGGAAGAATATCTGCTACTTAAGTTTTGCTGTCAGTTACATGACACTTAACCTCTAAGGGAAACCGGTGCAAACAGTTTTCCAAATTTAAGGTTATCCCTAGATTAAGTCCAACCCAATCGAAGCAGTCATCGAGCCGGCCATCAAAGTCGTAGCCGGAAATTTTAAACAAATTATTGTCAGATTGGGCGTATAATATGAAGAAGTCAGACGGAAATGACTACAAGGAATACCTATTTAAAACCATGTGGAAGACTGTAGCCATAATAGTACAAGAAAAGTGTTACATGGATTATAAGATTGTGTTTGACCCATTTAGGGATGTGACATTTCAAGCTGCTAGAAACGCTAAAAATGCTAAATGCAAACAACTGCAGAGCAATTTAAGTAGATAGAAAGAGACAAAGTTCTATAGCATTGAGTATGGAATAAGTTATAAGAATACTCCAATTTCCGCTTTCAAATCAGCCTGGGGAGGAGGAGAAAGTGCGTATTGTAAAATTCATTATTTTAAATCCGAAAAACACAATAATGAAACTACTCCCCTGTATGATTGTTGTTTTTTTAAATAAGTCAGTGAATGTGATTAAAGAATCGATTCAACATCATTAAAAATTGGCGACGAGGAATATTGGTAGTATTGCTACGTTGGATATCAAAACAGAGACAGAGACAGAGACAGAGACAGAGACAGAGACGGAGACGGAGACGGAGACAGAGACAGAGACAGAGACAGAGACAGAGACGGAGACCGAGACGGAGACGGAGACAGAGACAGAGACAGAGACAGAGACAGAGACAGAGACAGAGACAGAGACAGAGACAGAGACAGAGACAGAGACAGAGACAGAGACAGAGACAGAGACAGAGACAGAGACAGAGACAGAGACAGAGACAGAGACAGAGACAGAGACAGAGACAGAGACAGAGACAGAGACAGAGACAGAGACAGAGACAGAGACAGAGACAGAGACAGAGACAGAGACAGAGACAGAGACAGAGACAGAGACAGAGACAGAGACAGAGACAGAGACAGAGACAGAGACAGAGACAGAGACAGAGACAGAGACAGAGACAGAGACAGAGACAGAGACAGAGACAGAGACAGAGACAGAGACAGAGACAGAGACAGAGACAGAGACAGAGACAGAGACAGAGACAGAGACAGAGACAGAGACAGAGACAGAGACAGAGACAGAGACAGAGACAGAGACAGAGACAGAGACAGAGACAGAGACAGAGACAGAGACAGAGACAGAGACAGAGACAGAGACAGAGACAGAGACAGAGACAGAGACAGAGACAGAGACAGAGACAGAGACAGAGACAGAGACAGAGACAGAGACAGAGACAGAGACAGAGACAGAGACAGAGACAGAGACAGAGACAGAGACAGAGACAGAGACAGAGACAGAGACAGAGACAGAGACAGAGACAGAGACAGAGACAGAGACAGAGACAGAGACAGAGACAGAGACAGAGACAGAGACAGAGACAGAGACAGAGACAGAGACAGAGACAGAGACAGAGACAGAGACAGAGACAGAGACAGAGACAGAGACAGAGACAGAGACAGAGACAGAGACAGAGACAGAGACAGAGACAGAGACAGAGACAGAGACAGAGACAGAGACAGAGACAGAGACAGAGACAGAGACAGAGACAGAGACAGAGACAGAGACAGAGACAGAGACAGAGACAGAGACAGAGACAGAGACAGAGACAGAGACAGAGACAGAGACAGAGACAGAGACAGAGACAGAGACAGAGACAGAGACAGAGACAGAGACAGAGACAGAGACAGAGACAGAGACAGAGACAGAGACAGAGACAGAGACAGAGACAGAGACAGAGACAGAGACAGAGACAGAGACAGAGACAGAGACAGAGACAGAGACAGAGACAGAGACAGAGACAGAGACAGAGACAGAGACAGAGACAGAGACAGAGACAGAGACAGAGACAGAGACAGAGACAGAGACAGAGACAGAGACAGAGACAGAGACAGAGACAGAGACAGAGACAGAGACAGAGACAGAGACAGAGACAGAGACAGAGACAGAGACAGAGACAGAGACAGAGACAGAGACAGAGACAGAGACAGAGACAGAGACAGAGACAGAGACAGAGACAGAGACAGAGACAGAGACAGAGACAGAGACAGAGACAGAGACAGAGACAGAGACAGAGACAGAGACAGAGACAGAGACAGAGACAGAGACAGAGACAGAGACAGAGACAGAGACAGAGACAGAGACAGAGACAGAGACAGAGACAGAGACAGAGACAGAGACAGAGACAGAGACAGAGACAGAGACAGAGACAGAGACAGAGACAGAGACAGAGACAGAGACAGAGACAGAGACAGAGACAGAGACAGAGACAGAGACAGAGACAGAGACAGAGACAGAGACAGAGACAGAGACAGAGACAGAGACAGAGACAGAGACAGAGACAGAGACAGAGACAGAGACAGAGACAGAGACAGAGACAGAGACAGAGACAGAGACAGAGACAGAGACAGAGACAGAGACAGAGACAGAGACAGAGACAGAGACAGAGACAGAGACAGAGACAGAGACAGAGACAGAGACAGAGACAGAGACAGAGACAGAGACAGAGACAGAGACAGAGACAGAGACAGAGACAGAGACAGAGACAGAGACAGAGACAGAGACAGAGACAGAGACAGAGACAGAGACAGAGACAGAGACAGAGACAGAGACAGAGACAGAGACAGAGACAGAGACAGAGACAGAGACAGAGACAGAGACAGAGACAGAGACAGAGACAGAGACAGAGACAGAGACAGAGACAGAGACAGAGACAGAGACAGAGACAGAGACAGAGACAGAGACAGAGACAGAGACAGAGACAGAGACAGAGACAGAGACAGAGACAGAGACAGAGACAGAGACAGAGACAGAGACAGAGACAGAGACAGAGACAGAGACAGAGACAGAGACAGAGACAGAGACAGAGACAGAGACAGAGACAGAGACAGAGACAGAGACAGAGACAGAGACAGAGACAGAGACAGAGACAGAGACAGAGACAGAGACAGAGACAGAGACAGAGACAGAGACAGAGACAGAGACAGAGACAGAGACAGAGACAGAGACAGAGACAGAGACAGAGACAGAGACAGAGACAGAGACAGAGACAGAGACAGAGACAGAGACAGAGACAGAGACAGAGACAGAGACAGAGACAGAGACAGAGACAGAGACAGAGACAGAGACAGAGACAGAGACAGAGACAGAGACAGAGACAGAGACAGAGACAGAGACAGAGACAGAGACAGAGACAGAGACAGAGACAGAGACAGAGACAGAGACAGAGACAGAGACAGAGACAGAGACAGAGACAGAGACAGAGACAGAGACAGAGACAGAGACAGAGACAGAGACAGAGACAGAGACAGAGACAGAGACAGAGACAGAGACAGAGACAGAGACAGAGACAGAGACAGAGACAGAGACAGAGACAGAGACAGAGACAGAGACAGAGACAGAGACAGAGACAGAGACAGAGACAGAGACAGAGACAGAGACAGAGACAGAGACAGAGACAGAGACAGAGACAGAGACAGAGACAGAGACAGAGACAGAGACAGAGACAGAGACAGAGACAGAGACAGAGACAGAGACAGAGACAGAGACAGAGACAGAGACAGAGACAGAGACAGAGACAGAGACAGAGACAGAGACAGAGACAGAGACAGAGACAGAGACAGAGACAGAGACAGAGACAGAGACAGAGACAGAGACAGAGACAGAGACAGAGACAGAGACAGAGACAGAGACAGAGACAGAGACAGAGACAGAGACAGAGACAGAGACAGAGACAGAGACAGAGACAGAGACAGAGACAGAGACAGAGACAGAGACAGAGACAGAGACAGAGACAGAGACAGAGACAGAGACAGAGACAGAGACAGAGACAGAGACAGAGACAGAGACAGAGACAGAGACAGAGACAGAGACAGAGACAGAGACAGAGACAGAGACAGAGACAGAGACAGAGACAGAGACAGAGACAGAGACAGAGACAGAGACAGAGACAGAGACAGAGACAGAGACAGAGACAGAGACAGAGACAGAGACAGAGACAGAGACAGAGACAGAGACAGAGACAGAGACAGAGACAGAGACAGAGACAGAGACAGAGACAGAGACAGAGACAGAGACAGAGACAGAGACAGAGACAGAGACAGAGACAGAGACAGAGACAGAGACAGAGACAGAGACAGAGACAGAGACAGAGACAGAGACAGAGACAGAGACAGAGACAGAGACAGAGACAGAGACAGAGACAGAGACAGAGACAGAGACAGAGACAGAGACAGAGACAGAGACAGAGACAGAGACAGAGACAGAGACAGAGACAGAGACAGAGACAGAGACAGAGACAGAGACAGAGACAGAGACAGAGACAGAGACAGAGACAGAGACAGAGACAGAGACAGAGACAGAGACAGAGACAGAGACAGAGACAGAGACAGAGACAGAGACAGAGACAGAGACAGAGACAGAGACAGAGACAGAGACAGAGACAGAGACAGAGACAGAGACAGAGACAGAGACAGAGACAGAGACAGAGACAGAGACAGAGACAGAGACAGAGACAGAGACAGAGACAGAGACAGAGACAGAGACAGAGACAGAGACAGAGACAGAGACAGAGACAGAGACAGAGACAGAGACAGAGACAGAGACAGAGACAGAGACAGAGACAGAGACAGAGACAGAGACAGAGACAGAGACAGAGACAGGTAGCTTGGTTCAACTGGAAGGTCCCTCTTGTCCCTCCAAGACTAGCAATGTCCTGAGATGGATGGAATGGACTGTTAGATCGATAATATTGGGCCGGCCAAGAGCTTGGTACAACGTGAAGATCCAACACTTTCGTCTTCGTGGGTGGATTCTAATTAATCGTGGGATTACGGTTTACCTGGTGTATCACTCCAAAGAAAACAATGAACGGCAGCTAATAACTTGGACTTGAGGCTTCCAAAATGGCGGTGTGTGACATTAACGATAAATCCCTCATTACAGTTACTCTCGGTGATATATCAAATACCAAAATTACTATACAAGTCCACAAAATATCACCCGAGATTATTAAACATGTAAAATCAATAAAATCCACGATAACGTGATAAAATACTCAAAAATTGATTACATGCGCTTAGTCACATAACTGCCTCAACAACGTAGCACACGGAAAAGGAAGTTCGATAAAAGATGGTTCTCTCCAAGAAACCAAAATGACGCTATTTCCCAAATAAACTATTTTCTTTTCCAGAAAGCCGAAAGTCATAAACATGAAAAGTATGTTCGTCTGTCTTAAATCACAGAAACTGTCAAATGTGATCTGTTCGTGCAGAACTGATTTTCAACAACTATTATTAGCAACGAATATTTAACAACATAGTGTAATGGTTTGTAAAAGTCAGAAGATATAGTATGATCAAAATCAAATCAACTATAAGTCACCCTTCGTGCAAATAATGTTTTCCAACCAACACACCAATGAATGACGTCACTAAAGCGCAAGAGAAATCAACTCAACTAAACGCCTACTTCACGAACAAACTCTCAAGGATTGAAATGAACTACTGACAGAAACAATTCGTTCAAATGTTCAATCAAACTACTGTCAGAAAGTATATAACCACATAAATCTCGTAACAAATAATTACATTTTGAACGTTATATCAAGATGAAAACAATATAAGGTGACGAAAAGATTTCACTTAAACAATAATAAGATGAAAACCAATATGATGAAATGATTAAAATGGTAAATGCCCAGAACACATACACAATCGAATGTACCAATTAACAATAAACAGAAAGAGATTCAGTGGTCAAATTTATACCATGAATGATTAAAATAGAATGTAGAATCGATAGCAAGGTTTCAGGATTTTACACAATATAAGGTGAGAGAATAGTCTCATCTGCAAACTGATGTGAAAATTTGATTCTGAACCGTAAGGTGACGACAAAGGTATGTGAAGATTGAGCTTGACAGGTCAGTCTTGATGGAACAGTTGATGATATTTTAGAAGAGTATGGCACAAAACTAACCCTTTGGAAAAGAAAATCGACCTATCCAAGACTTTATTTAAGATTTCTTCATGTTCCGATATAATGAATGCATTGATGGAAGTATACAAGGAAATGAATATTTTACTTGAAAAATTATTTGGTATTCAAAGTATAGACCGTTAGCCCATGACACTAGAAGTGTTGATTATCGACGAAGGTACCTATGCACTTCAAGGGACATATGAAGATTAAGTTGGATCATCGGGAAAAAAGTGGTTTGTTGAATCGGTACCCGGTCGCCCTCCTCCATGTTCAATCAACTTCCGGTTGAAAGCAATGTTGAAAATGTTATATAGAAGCAGCTGTACAAATAATGTAATGGAATAGTCGGGTAAATTAACCGGGCTCTAGCAGATTTGCATACGTCTAAATCGGTCCCCAAGGGCGGCATACAGACCGGAAGTTACCCTTCACCGACAGTTCCCTCATATTATTAACAAAGTAGTGCCTTTTGCAAATTGTGAAATGCTTTCGCGGCCATCGTTGAATGAATGATGGTTTTTCGGGTTTTTAGGCCGACGTTTATTTAGAGAAAAACTCGACGTTTCGCCATCACGAGTGGTTGGCATTTTCAAGAGAAATATTTACAGTTGCGATCACTGAAACACTGAAACAAGTAGTATTCAGTGATCGAAACTGTAAACATTTCTCTTGAAAATGCCAACCACTCGTGTTGGCGAAACGTCGAGTTTTTCTCTGAATAAACGTCGGCCTAAAAACCCGAAAAACCATCATTTAGTGCCTTTTGGTTAAACCCTTCATTTTGACCCATCATTCAATGTTATAATGTTTGCATACAATTTGTGTTGGCGAATTTAGCCGCATTCGAAGGAAAGGTGAGGCCATTGAGGTGGACGACCGGGTACCGATCCAACAAACCACTTTTTTCCCGATGATCCAACTTAATATTCATGTACCTTGAAGGACATACCTTCGTAGATAATCGACCCCTCCAGTATCATGGACCAAAGGTCTAGTACTGTAGCAAAATCTCACATTGAGAGATATCGTCATTTTGTAAAATCGAATCGAAACTCAGACTGTATACACACGGGGACAACAAACGTAATTGATGATCCGTCTGAGAAGTCTAAAAATACTGCAGCCCCAATTTCCATATTTCACAACCCTTAAGCGCTCGTTGGTAAATTGGTATCAGTTTATCTTCCATGCATGTAAGTAACTATTATTAGTTTTACGCAAGGTTTGACCTTGCTTTCCGGATGCACAGATGCGAAGGGATATTTATAAACCCTATAAGTATTTTGAGAATATGCAATCCTATTCCTTTTCTGTGTCGAGTTAGAATGAAGAAAGTAATTTATTTGCTAAATAATCAGTTCACAGTTGTACGCACAGTGACACCAATATTTTGATTATAAATTCTAGCTGTATTCTATACTGAAAGAAAATCGTAGCGGTAGTGAATGCAACTTGACACTTAATATTAAGAAAGCCAGATAAAAAATAATAAGAATATGATATGACACTAAGGTAAACACGATTAAATTTCCACAGATTTACTATGAATTTCCATCAAGTAAAGGCCACGTCAATCCAAAAGAATATGATAGTAAAATCTGAAAATGAAGTGAAAAAAATGGATGAGAAGTGATTAAAAAATTAATTCAATAAGAACAATAAAATATATTTGAATTTCCATTACTTATGTAATAAATGAAGATAATAAAGAAATTGCTAATAATTACGTTTCTACATTTTTTAAGTAAAAAATTGGAAAATGAGATACGATCAAACTGCATTACTGGTACAACTCATAACATGGTATCAAACACAGTGTACTTCTTACCTTTTAATGAAATAGAAATACAAAATTTAATAAAAAATATAAAAACAAAAAATCCTTTTCATTTCTGGAAACATGTGAACTCAAGGACAAAGTCAAATACGATACCCAACAAAATAAGCTAGTGTCGAAACGAATTGTAAATGCTTAAAATAACAAAAAAGTAACAGGCAAGGTCCGGGTGGAGAATGTTGTTGAGGGTCCAACTTTAATGAAAAAATAAATAATAATAATTAAACACGAAAACACTCAAAATGGGTTTTTGGGATTTGCGGCGAAACGTGACATCGTCAAAATGGCGATAAACCGATTTTTCAGAATTTAATTTCCTTCTCTCGAATAAGTGTTTCAATTTACATGAGGAATTGTACAAATATATCTATTTTGATGACGAATAAGAATGATTTTTTCGCAATACAGAGACTACTAGTTTTCGAGTTAGATACATTTTTAGAAAAAAATACCCTTATCTACACGAACAATTGTTCTGGTGTTTTTTTTTCGAAGATTGATATATATGACTCATCTTTGGCATTCAAGAATCCTGTAAGTCCCCTTTTAGAAAATACTTATAGAATTCTAACTTGGACAGGAATTTCCATACTTAAAACTGAGAAATTACCAAATTATGTAAATGTGATATTCTGATTGTCTCAATCTGTTACAAAAATGTTTATGCTTTTTACTGACGAAGCTCCCGTTGCAAGTTAATAAATATATCTACGTATCTATCTATATCTCATCTGTTCTTCTGTTTAATTTTTAATATTTATGATCATTGTCGATGTCATCATGAAAAACAATGATTGACCAATTTCTAAGAAAATATAAATGTATTTTCAGATGAAATTTATTCAGAGAAATGAAATATATAAACATGTTTTGAAATGTGTTGATGGTGTGTGGGTTGAATATCAAAACACATCTGAGCAATCTGAAAACTATACATATTCCAAACTTCCTGAGAGATTTCACATATGTCTTCGCTCCTTCTTGATTAGGATACATTTCGAAAGGAAGACTTGCCAAACTTTGTCAAATTAATGACGAAAGTAACAGTTTAAGCAAGAAAACTGATCGCATTTTGAGTAAAATACATGTATTTAGAAATTGAACAAAGATATGTCGAAATATCATTGTAATGCTGATTCACCTAGTAAAGTCACTTGATTTCCTCGAATTGTTTTGAAGTTGACTTACATTCACTCCAATATTGTGGATTTTATGATATAAGACTCCATTTTCAATTCCGGTCTATACTATGTACTTGAGGTACTTATTGATTTGTCAGGGTATTTGTCCTAAGGAAGGAAATGAATTCTTCTGAAACTTGACAAAAGAGGACCAATGATTTCTTTTTAAATTTACATCAGACTTTAACCTTAAGATTTTTCAATTCTACAACAATTTTCAGTAACAATTACCCAGTTTTCCTATATTCATACAGTGTGTCCACTTAAGTTGGCTACGTGATATGGACATCTTTATCATTTTTGGTTTAAGGAAAAAATAGTTCTACATTAAAAGTTCTGCATATTCTAAATTCTAATTCCTAATAAATAAATCTTGAAATTTGCCAGCCGCATACAAGTTCTGTCAAAAAATATGAATATGGCCCAAGTACTTTTATTTGTGACCATATCGAAAATTGTTTTCGAGAAAAGTTGTTCAGAATTATCATTCTTGTTCAAATTCGTAATAATTTCCATCCAGGGTAGTAAAAGCGCCGATGTTTTCGTTCTCTCGAAAGTCGAAGGTTCAAACCCTAGCGACTGCAGACATTTTTCTGATGGCCCGAGAAAATGCTAGAAATCTCTCGGAAGGAGGTAAGACCTCGTTAATCTTTGGCTCGCACAAGTTTCGACTTCTGAGGGCTGCCGTTCGGAAGGAGACGACAGCTATTTACCGGAAAAAAACAATTTTTAAACGAAAATCTACAAAAAAATATTCTTCACACTAACACTAACTTTGTCCGTGTCTACAGAAATTTTTGTAAGAAACTTGCTTCGCCCGTGAATATTCCCTGACTCTTCTCTGCGTAAACTCAAAGCTTTGTTGCAGAGAAAACTCTGCAAAAACACGTTTATTTTTCATGTCCAGCGTAGATGGATATGATCGCATATTTGAAAATGATTTTCAATTCTGAACTACTTTTGTGATAACAATTTTCGAAAAATTGTACTTTACTCTTGTACCAAATTCATATTTTTGAGATTACTCGTATACAACCGACAAATTTCAATTTGATTAGTCGAAATTAAAATATGTAACAAGCAGAGCATTTTATGAACTATGATTCTCAACCTAAAACGAAAAATAAAGAAACTTTCCTTTTGTCGCCAACTTGAGTGGACACAAATATAACATATCTATCACTACTTATTTGAAACTTGCCATATTTTTTTGTTTATTTTAAAAGAAAGAAATGAATTGTTATTAACGAACAAGTCATCATCAAAAGGCGTAGAGCGTCAGACTGAATAATTGGAAAATACATTTCTTTGAACAATGTCAACCGGTTATCAATACATTATCAAAAGTTCTTATTCTCTTATGTTTGACGTGGTGATACCCTAACCACCGCAACATTTTTGTTTTTTTCACACGAGTTTCATCCAATTATCTTGCAACTGAAGTAAGGAAACCGGTATAAATGACAGTCAAAGAAATGAAATTCATCAATCTGTCGCTTCCATGATTAAATTCTTGAACACCTTCATACCTTCATACCTTATCATAATGATAATTGAGGTTCTTATTAACGGTATATCACTTGCAAATGGCATCAAAAATTTCGAGTTGTAATGAAGTAAAACCTTGTTCAGATTGCAAATTCACCAGAAAGAGACATCAATTATGTTCAGTGTTGCAGTGGTTGGCACCTACAATAACCAGTAGTTGATAGGTATTTTAACTGTCCATCGAGATCAAATCTGTTGATGAACTCATATAGCAAAGAATCCCCGGAGCAAGTCATATTAGGAAAACCTAGTTTACCATATGACCTGCATCAGTTTTACGATACCTACTTACTCATTTTTATCTAGCTTGAATAATGTTTTTGGTTCGTTACAAGCTTTCATAGCGACTGCTTCTACATTAATTTTCAATAACACACACAAAGGACCTTTCAACAAACCTTATGGAAATTGTATCTCGGTGAAATTTGTTACAACTTCAGGATATCGTAGATATCAATGTCTTAATTGAATATCTACAAAGGCACAAGATGCAAAAATAGACAGTTTTTGAGATAATCAAGATCATTACGGTTTTGATCTATCAGTGGTAATAATGTATGCCATGAACAGGTCGATTGTTTCACCAACACGATAATACCAAAACTCGATGAAAACTTGGACCAGAAGTTTTCAGGGTCATTGATAATAAATCTGCTGTTCGAATTGTCGATTTTTAGGGAAAACCGATAAATTGGTTTTTCTTAGGTTGCCATATATTTTTTCAATAATCTCCCAGGTTTTTGATGAGAAACTACAAA
Organism: Chrysolina oricalcia; assembly: GCA_944452925.2. NCBI lineage: Eukaryota > Metazoa > Arthropoda > Insecta > Coleoptera > Chrysomelidae > Chrysolina > Chrysolina oricalcia. The sequence goes on from OX101812.2 coordinate 20,118,508, forward strand.
AAAGCAGAGCTTTTGCTGGTAAGAGAAATCCAAGACCTACAGCTCACGTAATAGAGGATTTTAAACTACTTCAGGTCCGTAACAGGAGGAGGGATCGAACCTGGACCGCCTGGGAAAAATCGAAAAATTTGGTATGTTTGGTTGGCCATATTGGAACAACAGTCTTCAGATTCAGGTTCAAAATTTCATCCAGTTTAGCTAGGATAAAAAAATAGGCCCTTTTGGAGAAGTAGTCATTTTGGGACGTGACTTGGGACGTGCATCTTCAATTTCAGGATTTGGTATTTGGATAGTCCAAAATCCTTACTATGAGTTGAGACTACCCGCACCTATTTATAGAGTCCAAATGGGGTAGGCTCAACCACTCACGAAGCGGCCCAAGTAGCACACCCATATTGGTAAAATATTGGTACAATATTGTGAACATATTGGCTAAATATTTGAAATACAATATTGGCGAGAAAAAAAATGTGAATATTCGGCGATATTGGTCCAATATTATTTGAATAATATTGGCGAAATATTCTTGAACTAATATTGGCCTCAAAATATTTGGCGATATTGGTACAATATCGCTGATACAATATTCTGACAATATTAGCACAATATTCAAAAGTTATATATTGCTATATTGGTCGAATATTGTTTAAATATTTCAGAAATAGTTTTGGTGAAATATTCTTGAAGCAATAATGGCCTCAAAATATTTATCGATATTGGTACAATATCATTTGGATATATTTTGGTGGATGCCAATATACCTTGGTAAATTATTACATCTTTTAGTTGATGAAGGTGATCGCCATAACCACTGAGTGCGCTGTCTTGAAAACAAGTTATAGGAAGTGTTTAATATACTTTCGTAAGTTTTAGAAGACGTTCTATGTGTAGAGCCACCTAGCGGATTTTTATCCAGGTTTAATCATGATATAATTTTAATATGTTTCATTGAATATTCGGTCAATATTCAAATTTCACCTCAATCTAGATGTAGGAAACAATATGAAGACAATATTGTTTTAACGATATCGATAAATATTATTGAACCAATATTAATTAATAAGATTTGTTGAATATCGGCGAAATGATATTCAACCAATGTGTAATCACACTTGGAGATACAATATAGTTTTCATTCTTAGAATGGATATGAGGGGAATATTGGGATTGCAATATTTATTCTAGATGTTAAAAACTTGAAGACAATATTGACTCAATATGAGTTATTACAATTTGTCAAATGAAGTGGAAATCAACCAATATGCAATCAAACTTGGAAATACAATATAGTTTTTTCCCCTAAAATCGATATGACTGGAATATTTTGATTGCAATATTTATTCTATGTGGAAAACAATATATAACTAATATTGTATTATAGATATTGGTAGAAATTATTCAACCAATATTGACCCAATATTTCATATGATAATCTACATTCAAAACTAGTTCAACCAATATTCCACAAATATCATTAATATAATATTGTTTTTTGAATATTCACCCCTTAATGGACCAATATTGATTTTTCATTTACAATATTGACCCAATATGGAACCAAGATTCAGCCGATATGATGTGCTACCTGGGAGAGTATTCAAATACTGAAATAAATATAATTTCAAAAATGTTCTCAAAGAGACACGTATAGTAGGAATTTGAAAACTCACGTCGTTGGTCTCAATATTTCAACCCCCTTCCCCCTCCCCGATATGGCCCATTTTTGATATTATCGAACACGATTCGGGGAATTGGAATATGGATGTCAGTGGTCCTAATGTTGCCCAACGAAAACATAACGAAATAGCTAATTTTTCAGGACTACTGAGTTATTAGAACAATCGATCTGTTCATGGCGTACGTAACTAACACTAATAGCTGAAAACGTCAATTTTATAGGATTTGACCTTGATTAACTCATAAATTGTCCATTTTAGGACCGTGCAACCGTGGAGATATTCAATCAGGTCTCGTTATCTACAACCTCTGTTATTATCTTCGTTTCCCTTCTTGTACAACATTGAGTGTAAAATCTTCATTATTTATGATTCCTTTATCAAAATCATCATCTCGGTTTATGTTTGCCTTTGCAATCTACGAAAATCTCAACGTCTCCTAGACTATCGTCAGATTCTTTACAATCCTCGTTATATACCGAACCTGAAGAACTACTCTTTATATCTTCCCTTAGTTGTTACTTTTTGTTTTTCCGAGCTCTCTTTGTTTTCTTGCTTGTTCCGATTACTTTCTTTTTTCTCATTTTCCTCTTTTTCCGATTTTTCCAATATTTTTTTGTTTCATGGTATTCTTGCCATTTTTTATTTGTGACCACTGATGGCACCGTTTCATTCTTGCATCGTCCTCAGGGTTTCTCCTCATTAGGCTTTGATCAAAATAGGCACTTTGGTTCATTTGGTTGAACTCTGAAATGTTCTGGGCCAGGTAGCCGAGTGGTTAAAGCGACATTTTTCGATCACTTTGGCTGCCAGTCGGCGATGGTTCAAACCATGGCGACTGCAGAACTTTTTCTGATGGCCCGAAAAGGTGCTAGGAATCGCAAATAAAAAGGTGAGACCTCGTTAATCCTTGGCTCGCACAAGTTTCGACTTTTGAGGGCTTCCGTTCGCAAGGGGACGACAGCTGGTTAACGGAAAAAAAATTCTCATTTTCAATGATTTTACTTTTATTTTTCGAAACTAATGGAAGCTGATCGAGGTGTTAATGGTTCATTGGAGACTTCAAGATCGACATTTCTCTAGTACTGGTGCTCTCTTCGATTCCATTCAAAGGAATCTGATTTTTTTCAGAAGTGACTATAAAGATTCTAAGAAACTCTCTTTGAAAAAGTTAAATGAAGAGTGATCATGTATATTTAAGTAATTACCTTCCACTGAAAACAATGAAGATATAACTCCTTAGTGGAAAGTCATTTAAGATATGGAATCCTGACATGGGGAAGTGCTCTCCGAGTACACCTGAAACCATTGGAAATACTGCAAAAAAGATTTCTGAAAGTGATAATGATGAAAAACCGAAGGTTCTCTTCGGAACTACTATACAAACAATCTGAAGTCATGGATGTCAGGCAGTTATTCTATTTCTGCACGAATGTGAAATTCCACCTTTCTGGTGATATAGCAGGACCCACTCGTGAGTATGATACCCGCCGAAAACCCATTACGGTAGTACCACGTGTGAAAAAATCAATATCGCAAAGATCTCACTCCTATATCACAAGAGCCACAATAGGCCATTGGCCGCAGTGGAGGGCCTGATACGGGCCCACTCACGTTCAAAACCTAACCTATATCACAAAATCATTATACAATAGTGTCCCGAACACTATAAGATCTGAAAGAAATAAAGCTAATTTCAAAAAAAAATTAAAAGATTACATCTTAAGTAACGACAGAAAATTAATAATCGATCTGATAGAATCGAAACCATAAACAACATACTTACTGCAATAATAAATTTGATCCGTTCTTCATCATTTGACTCGTTTCTTATTTTTACTCTGTTCTAGTTTTTATATTTTATTTTTCAATTTTAATATTATATGTCATAGTTTTAATATTTTATATTGTGATTAACATTTCAATACGCATTTTATATATGTGAGAATGTGCATTTTACATGTATATATATATATATATATATATATCCATAGCAACATTTTGCTTCCGTATCAAGACACATCACATTACATTTTGCTTCTATGACTATTTTGCTTCCGTATAACGGACGCAAAATAGTTTTTGCCGATATCTACGCATCTAAAGCATAAATTCGGATGGTTGTTACAGATTTCTGTTCGACTTTTGTTTATGCTTTTATGGATTCCTTCTATTTCTCTCTAAATATCACCATATGTCTGTAATGGCAAAGTTATTGGACGCAATTTAGTATGGTTTTTAACAAGAATAATACACATTTAGTTCCACATAATTCCATCAGAGGCGCTTGTTAATATACATAGTGAATATACCTCTTTCAATTGGCTCATTATTTTGCGTCCTAAGTTTGGCAACCCGGCAACAGTAATTACGGAGATTTTTAGTGAAACCGAAACTGGCAGATTATTATAATATGCAAAGATAAGTGATGTACGTGAAAAGCGGAAGGAAAGCTATCCTTACTTTTCTGATAGTGTATTATATGCTGATTTTGTTTGTTATTTTCAATAATGGATTCGCGTAGGAATGTTATAATAATGATAATAATTCAAAATTCTGTGTTTAAAGTAGTGATGAATAGCTTTGTACACGTTTCTGCTCGGGATATGTTATGGAAAATGCTCTTTCCTTCATACCTGATACCACATAGAAGTTTTTGAGGACGTCCAAGGGAGTGGAATAGAAGTGAATTTCAAAATAAATATAGAGAAGGCACATATGGCTTTGCACACGTTCCTGCTCCGGAGATGATGTGAAAAATCCATATTACTTCATCACTGATACCACGTACGAGTTCTTCAGGCCGCCCGAATGGGTGAAATCGGGGTGAGTTTTCGAAAAAAAATCATAGAAGGCACAAATATCTTCTATGATGTTTTTTAGGAAATTCGCCGTTATTCCACCCCTTGGACGGTCTGGAAAACTCCTACGTAGTATCAGGGATGCAGCCTTTTCCAAATCATATCTCAAGCAGAAACGTGTGAAAAGCCATTTGTACCTAACATGTTTTTTTTTCAATTTTTACCACGCTTATATAAACTCACTCTGTTGATGAAAATAAAAATGTCACGGTCAAATTTTTAGACCACTTCTAATCGACCGATTGATCAGAAATTTGGCAGGTGTACATAATTCCGGTGACAATGCATTATTAGATTTTTGTTATAGGTAAATACAAAATGGCGGCTCCAATATGGCGGACGAAATTTGTAATCATGACCATATTCAATTCAAAATTGGTAACTGGGGGTTCTCGGTGTCAGAGATTGTGATTCTTCTGTCAAAATTGAAAAATTCAAGATGGCAGCTCCATCATGGCGGACGAGTTTTGTGATTATTATCCGATTTTATTCAAAATTGGTTTCTCGGGTTTTTCGGGCGAGACATTATGATTCTTCTGTAGAAATTGGAAAATTCAAGATGGCGGCTCCATTATGGCGGACGAGTTTTGTAATTATGATCCGAATCTATTGAAAATTAGTATACGGGAGTTTTCGGGGGCAAAGATTATGGTTCTTCAAACAAAATTGAAAAATTCAAAATGACGGATCCAATATGGTGGACGAGTTTTGTAATTATGATCCGATTCTATTCAAAATTGGTTTCTGGTAGTTTTCGGGGTCAAGGATTATGATTCTTATGTCTACATTGAAAAAATTCAAGATTCCAGCTCCCATATGTCGATTCGATACAAGATATGATATGACGACAAGAATGAAAAGTAGAAAATAAAAAAAAAATAAAAACATCGCTTATATTGAAATGCACTGAAAAGAAATAATTGTTTTTTTTTCATGATTATCCAAAAATTAAGGGTATGAGTAAAAGTGAGGGGAGCCAGGAAAATACATTTCGCAATGATATGATTGAGGTTTCATCAAAGACCGAGGAATTCATAATGGCCTGTCAGTATGTTGTCTTCAACACTCTGATCTACCGAAGTCTTGTGATGGGTAAAGAGGTCCCTGACACAAGATGCAGAGCGTGTTGTGGGACAGCTGACACCATAATGCATTTGCTGTCAGCTTTTCCAGCTTATGCGGTCTCATCATAACGCAGCGCTACGAGTGTTGTACTACCATCGACGACACTCGTACGATATAGACGAGACACTGGTGTTGAGTTATGCTGCGGGTGATATTGAGTCCGTTGTGGAGAATGAGAAGAGCCGGAATCTATTGGAACTACTCTTTCTCTTCCTCAGGCTAATACAAGCCAATAAACCCGATGTAGTCCTCCTCGACCATCAAAGTGGGACGATCCTCGTCATAGTTTTCGGCTCCTGGCTAAACGGACGTCGTCCCAAAAGATAAGGACAGGAGGACTAAATATCGAGATCTTCTCTTTGAACTCTGCAGGTTTACCCAAACCATTTTATCAAAATAGTGGCTCTCTGATCATAGGGGTCCTTGGTGGAATGATGGACACATTGCTCTCGAATCTGAAAATTAAACCGTCTTGCCGTATCGAATGCAGAAAGCCGTAATCCTTGGTTGCCTATGTCTGCTCAGGGCACATGACTCTCAGAACCAGTAGTCACTTACTGCACTGACGTGAAGAGAGGTTAGTTGGCTAAATGATCCAATGATAATAATAATGATAATATGAATCTTTAGATTTGATTTTCCTCCACTTCTAGTTGTCCACATATTCTGACATTTAGCACACACATCAAAGACCGATGAAACAATGACACTACTGACATATTTGTTTATTTGGAACCTTAGGTTCGAAATACATTCAGATATGTAGAGAGCTACCCCAACACCACAATTATGTCAACTTCACTTGAATCGAGTTTCAGTACAAGAATATTCTAACTAGTTTCTTCTTTTCGAATTATATCTTGATGAGTTTAACCCAACTTGGCAGTTACACTAACGCATCCATTGCAGGTTCACAAGCATCTAATCGACTCTGCTAATCTATAGATGATACAACAGTTCTAAATACTTTTAGATGACTAATGACTTTCATGAGAAAGTTATACGAAAAAAATAATTTTAGGTTATGCAACTATTGTAACATGAACTTGAATTACCCCAAAGGTAAAACTGAACTTTATGAAAAGTCTAGATTTATGAGCTTAGTTGTTAGTATTGCGAAAAGAAGTATGTTGGTCAAACTAGAAAGGCCGTGAAGACACGGTTCAAAGAGCATATTGCTCATATTAGCCCTTTGATATCACAAAAATTGAGTGTTTCCATTATGCTTCAGGAAACGATCACCGATTTGATGATACTAGTTTGAGATCAATTCGACAAGTACATGACGTGTAACATAAGTTTTACATCTTTATTAGTCATCAAAAGATATTTACGAATATTGTAGTCTGTCCATAAAGTAACCCCCCTGCTAACTTTTAAACGGGTTGGAATTTCATTCTGAACTTTCTATTGGTAGAATGGTAGGTCATAATCTACTTTTTGACAAACAAAAAAATATCTATCTTTCAAATTGGGGGCCCGACGCCCTTTTGAAAGACTTTTTTGAATGGCATGGGGGATACCTCATTTGAAACGTCGTACAATTATCTATACTCTATAAATACTCTGTATACTCTATAAATTTCAAACGAAAATATTACTCCAAAATGAAAAGGCGGTAGGTACATAATGTAAGAACTCTCTCGGAGTAATCCCACCCCTGTTAACTTTTGAACGAATTGGAATTCTGCTTCAATTTTTTTGTGGTTGAATAATAGTTCAGAATCTACTCACTGACAACAATAAAAATGTCTATTTTCCAAAATGGCCTCGGTCCGCCATTTTAATTCTTTCTTTGAAATGGCTGGAGGTCGACTGATACATACATCATTTGAATTGTATTTTAATTCATCATAAGCACCGACAACAAAATTTGAAACAAAAATATTCATCCACAACAAAATGGCGACACATAATGTTAGAGTTCTGCCATATGAGGATCTTTTCGATGGCTATCAATGAGCTCTAGTAAAATCATCAAATCTTTTTTGGTATCGTTGAGAGACGATTCTGAAGTTCTGAAATTTCTTCTTTTCATTTCCAAACATTCTGATGCGTTCCTCCAAAAAAATCCAAAGGGGTCAAATCAGGCGAGCGAGCTGGCCATGCAATAGGACCCCTTCTACCGAATCCGTAGGATGGTATAGATGGATCGGTAGCACCGATCTATCTTTCCGGAAAATATTCATTCAAAAAGTTGGTTACTGGCCTTAAATCATGGGAAAATGCTCCGTCTTGGTGAAAATTTTCTGTTATTTCCAGCTACCTGGATTATTTCCGATGAAATATCTTCTTGTGGCATCCTCAAATATCGAACTCTGTTCAAATTTTATTTTTAAAAATATGGACCCATGATACGGTTGCCCAATATGCCAGCCCAAACATTTACTTTTTGAATTTGTTTTCCTGAACTTATTAGGATTTTCAGTACTCCAATAGCGGTGATTTTGACTATACACATGTCCATTCAAGAAAAACGTGCTTTCATCACTGAAACAAATGTTGCTCACATGAATCCTATTTTGACGAGGTTTCTCACTCATCAGGTGACAGAACTGAATTCTACTATCTGGATCGTCTTCAGAAAGTTCGTAAACCATTTTTATTTCATAGAATAGAACTTTATTAATCCATAAAATACCATAATTACATGGTGTTGGACAAGTCAACTATTAAGCATCGTGAAAAGGATATTTTTCAATAAGAGCATGTATAAAATATAGATAAAATACAATAAATAATAATAGTTAAAAGCTCATTGAGTATCAAATAATAGGGATGGAATTTATTTTTTCTTCAGTATTTTATGTACTGTTGAACGTGGCATGTCATTCTGATCCGCTAGTTCAGTTATGGATTGTTGAGGGTTTTCTTGAAGATCCATCATGGTATCCCAGTTCGCTCATATTCCCAATGAGTTCTCTTAAATATTTTCAGTCAATGGGATTGTCTGAATACATCTCATTGAATAAACGAACAGCTGCAAAAACTGTTTCCTCTACGGTACGCATCGCTCTCCTCAATATTGAGAACTGGTGAAGTACAAGATTAAAACTTTGAGACATTTATACATTCACTATATCATAATGACTAATTGATTGATCTAATTTGAGGAATTCCTTATAATCAAAGGATGTTGTTATAACTGATTGCCTCGATTACCTGAGTCGATATTATTATTATTCATTCTGCTGTATCATCTGTTTGTAGGTAATACAATAATTTCAAGTACAGAAAACTTTTGTAAAAGGGTACCTTAGAAGATTTGATGATTTTTCCAGAACTGAAGTAGGTATCTAAAGGATCCTCATAGCAGAGCTCTACCATTAATGTAACACCATTTCGTTTCGGAATAATATTTTTGTTTCATAATTTGTTGTCGTGTAGAGAATTGAAATACAATTCAATTGATGTACCACTCGACCCCCATAGCAATAAAAAAAATATCAAAATGGCGGACCGACGTCATTTTGAAAAAAATTACTTTTTTGTAAAAAAGATGCTCACTAACACCCATTTTACGAAAAAAAAAAAAATTGAAAAAAAAAATCCAATCCGTTCAAATGTTACTTTATGATAGTCATAACATTATGTACCGCAATTTTATTATGGATTGATAATTTTTTTTGAAATTTTGCTGTCGTATAGAGAATTTAAAGATGTTTCGATCCCCCATGCCATTTGAAAGTCGTGCCGCCATTTTGAAACAAACTTTTTTCTGTCAAAAAGTAGCTTATGAACTGCCATTTTACCAGAAAAAAAAATTCAATCCGCAAATATTAATCTGTTCAAAAATTAACAGTGGAGAGGGTTACTCTATGGACTGCATAATCAAAATTAGAAGAGTAGACTCGATTATTGTGAACCTGGAATTAGAGGGTTGGTGTAAAACTAATCAACATAAACATTCACTCAACAGAAGTGAAAACATGCAAATATATGGTCTTTTTAGCGAAACGCATGTCGTGATAAATTGACGTAGTTGTATGGTTCTGAATGAAGCTACTAAATACAAAACTTCATAACTTACACGACATAAAATTTTTCATAGAATATAACTAGGTTAAGCAACAAAATGTAATATATAAATATTTTCTGTACGCTCAACTGTATCCGTGGATGACACTTTTGGGTTATGCCTGTTGTCATCCTATATGATTTCATTAAAATAAAAAAAAAATGATAATAAAAAAATACACTTTATTTGGTTAAGTTGAAAGAGTACCATACCCACTTTACATTTCCAGAAAGATCAAAATATCGACATCGTCAAATTTCGTCTTTCTTTTCATTTGACATTCTCCTACAAATGTTTGAAACTTCATTCGAAGTATAGTATAATTAATTTGCAAAAACATTAAAGATGAACCATACTACATAATTTTTTTTTTAACTCTAATTGAGTATTGTGACCAAACATTATTATTCGTCATTGAATTTTAACTTAGGATATTTGCTTTCTACTGTTAGACTTGGCAACATTGCTGAAAGCAAGATAGAACGTAACGTGTCATGAAAGTTTACAATTGGAAGTAATTTAGTACAAATGTAAAAATATACGGTTTCAAAATGAACCGGAATACCAACGGAGTCGAAATAACCGGAATTTGTAAAATACGTATATTGATTTTTTAAAGATACAGCATTTAAAAATACCCCCAGAGATATCATTTTTCACTCTAAACTAGTATACTCATTTAGATTTTATCTAAACCTCTTCCTTCTGGGGGACGCAGAATGTATGCGTTATAAAAGGATGCAAAATTGCTGCAGGATGTAAATATATATATATATATATATATATATATATATATTGACATTATTGACATTATTGACATTAGATGTCAGACACTTTTGAAGTGTGACACGAAACCACGAATTGGCCGCTGCTAGTGGGTGAAATTAACTAATTGTCTCAACTCAAAAGAGATGAAGTGTTCCCTAAGGGAGAATTATTTAAGTTATGTGTAATATTATTGTCGATGAGGAGTAAATATGAAAGTGATTAACGTCAGTTTTATTATTTAAGCAAGAATCTGATTGAGAGATGAAAGCCATTTTCATGAAAAGTCTTTTAGTGGTATTATTTTCTTTAGTCAAAATTTTTGTATTACTATAGTTCATGTTATGACCAGTGCTATTAACATGTTCACTTAATGCACATCTTTCAGGATGGCATCTACAGTCACTTTTATGTGAAGTGATTCTATCTTTTAATGTCCTCGAAGTCTGACCTATGTAAGTTTTATCGCAATTAGAGCAAGGAATACAATACACCAACTGTGATTGTGAAGTTAAAGGTGTTTTATCTTTAACTTTGGTAAAAATGGAATTAATTGTTAATATTGTTTTATTTGCAATTTTTATGTTCTCAAAATCTTTGAAAGTTCTAGCAAGCCTGGGTGAGACATCTGCGATATAAGGAAGAGAGGTGAAAAAATATTGGATTTGGATCCTATCTGCATCATTTGTAGTAGTGATATTATTTTGCGAAATGTTATTGATATTATTTAATGAATCATGTGTGTCTATGGTAGACGTACTGTATAAAATCTTTTTTAATAGTGAAGGAGGATATGAATTATCAATGAATAAATTATATAAGGTTTTTAAATTTTGTTGATGAAAAGAGGAGTCAGAAATACAGAGTATTCGATGTTTCATTTGTTTAACCAAATTAACCTTCATGGATTGTTTATGGTATGAGTGATAGTTCATAAATCTTCCACTACTTATGGGTTTTCTATACCAGTCAATGACTAAGATATTGTCCACTGTACGACGAATTTTTGTGTCCAAGAAGGGAACACTATGTTCTTCGTCTTCACGTTCTATGGTGAACTGTATATACGGGTCATAACTATTGAATACATCAACTACTATAATCAAGTCATCCACATATTTTTTAATGAAAAACAATTTGGGTTCCAAAAGTCTGTTTGTAAAATTTATCATCAAATGAGAAATAAGTATTATTGAATAAGAAAGTAATAAGTTCAAAGAAAGTTTCTTTATCAACACTACAATGATTACTGATACTATCCCATCTTTTATCAATGGCTCGTATACAAGCATCCAAGTAAACATTACTAAAAAGTGAGACTACATCCAAGCTCGCTATAACATAGCCCTCGGGGAGTTTCATTTTATTGAAAATTTTTGAAACCTCAAAAGAGTCTTTAATATAATATTCATTATCAAAATCATACGAAGTGGTCAAAATATCAGTCAAAAAAGATGCCAAATATTCTGTTGGATTACCAATAGAAGAAATAATTGGTCTTGCTGAAAGTGTAGGTTTGTGGATTTTAGGCAAAGCATAGAATTTTGGGCACACACCTTTATAATTGGTGAGTTTCTTTTTTTGAATTTCATCTATTTGTTTTAAATTGAACATATTTTTTATTAATTGATTACATTTAACTTGTATTTGTGACTTAGGGTCTCTAGGAATTATTGGCTATTTTCTATTAATTGATTGGAAAGATTCATATATTCAGATTTTTCTAAAATGACAGTGACATTACCTTTGTCAGATTTAGTGACCACTAAGTTTGGATTATTTTTCAAAAAAATTTTTGTTTTATTGTATAAATTATGGAAAAAATTAGAGGAATATTTTGAAGAATTAATATAATTTGTAATTATGTTAGTAGTTTGTGCAATGATGGAGTTTTTTTCATTGGAATTATTTAAAGGTGAAACTGAATAGTCCACATCAGCTAAAAGACTTTTTATGGAGAAATCTATACCCACCACGGGTTCAATACTGAATTTAGGTCCTAATGCCAAAAATTTGGAAATATCATTAGGAATAACTGTGTTCGAAAGATTTTTTATCCAATTATCTTTAGATTTTAATTTATTTTGTAAGAAAGTATTAAAAACCAGAACCAAGATCAAACTTGCAAAAGAGTACAATCGGAGATGCTTCCTTCTTAAATGCCGTTCAATAGGATTACTTCCTAACCATATTTCACATGCTACTATACAAGTAGATGACCTTCTGTTGAGACAAGATATAAATTTCAGCAACCAATCCAGTAAATTCTGTAACAGGTTAGGACACAAACTTCTTAACTTAGAAATTTCAATTAATCATAAACTTATTTCAAAATTGGAAAACCAATTGACTCTGCTCAAACGAGATATCATCTCACTTACTAATGAAGCTGTTTTTTTAGAATTTTCTGGTTCTCAACTGAGAACATATAATAAAATTTTCCATAAAACAAAGAATACAAATATCCATAAAATAAATTCACTTTTCTAATAATTGAATATAATTGGTTAATTTCACCCACTAGCAGCGGCCAATTCGTGGTTTCGTGTCACACTTCAAAAGTGTCTGACATCTAATGTCAATAATGTCAACTGTCGGTTGTCTAATAATCCTAACCAAATTTCTTACGTTACATTTGAATCTCTCCACGTGTGGAGATAATTCAAATAAATGTTTAAACAAATTTTATAACAATGACTTAATATTAATATTTTTATTGTTTGACGTATTTTAATGTGTTTTGTTCATCTTTGTCACATGTGACTTACATGACATGTTGTTTATAATTTTAAATATTACATCCTTAGCAATCATTCTCATCAACACAGTAAGTGGTTCTTCTTCAAAGTTTTCTTTCCATTAATCGTACAATTTTGCTTGTTACTTGTAGCTTCCCTGAAGATGACAGTATTCACTGTTGAAATATCGGAAATATAGTGTTAAAAGAGTACACGTTTTGCTTGCTGCTATACCCAAAAATTTCCTGCTTTGTATCCTAACTATAGTCAGCAAAGACTTCCCTTCTACTATATATAATATATATATATATATGTATATATATATATATATATATATATATATATATATATATATTTGTATTTCTATTCTGCTAATGGGATTTTGTTTGATTCAGCCTCGGTTTCAGGAACATTATTGCAAGGTTAATTTGCATTGTACTTGTTTAATTTCACAGTATTCAGGTCCCAAGGAAGAATGTTTGATATGCGGAATCGATTTTGGAGCGCAGACGGTGTTACTTTTTTGTTCAACTACTCAGCACATGGTCCAATTAATAAAAACATGTCATGATCTACTGTCTCCACTGGTACAGACTGTAATAATCTGTACAAAAAAAAACTGGAAAAAATACCACTCCTGAATTAGAATAAAGCACGTCCTTGGTCTCAAAATCAATGACCAGTTTACCAGTACTTGACAGTAATTTCATCGATAGGTGAAAATTTATGGAGTTTTTCTATGGAAAAATTATAAATGCTGGGATACATGCTATTTTTTCCACAATCTGCAGAGATAGCACGTCCCAATTTTCATCTCAATACAAATACATAGAATAATGGGTTCATTTTTAAAATGATCTACTTTCATAGCACATGCCATAAAAAAAACTTCAAATCTCTACACATCACCTGACAGCCAAGAGAAACTTGATCTTAAAATTTTCTTTCTTTCGGATGCTGGTCCTGTCACCCGCTGCACCTCAGCCTCTTGGGCTCTTTGTGTATTCCAATTAGTTTCACAGCACCCACTCCGAAACTCTAGTACCCTGTACCAGTCTGTACAGGTTCTTCACCGGTTGACTGTTGTATTCTTCGGGAGTTAGTCTGGTTTTTCCGAATATTGCCTGTCTCTTGCGGTCTAGTGCCTCGCATTCTGACAGTACGTGTTTGGCTATTTCTGCCCCTTCACCGCATTGTCTGCATGAAAGTTCTCCGTTGTACAGCCCCATTTTGTGCAGGCGTTTTCTCATTGGGCTGTGACCAGTGAGAAGGCCCGTTATTGTTCTAACTTGATTCCTGCTCAGCTTGAGTAGTTCTTCAGTTTTGTGTTTTGACGGTTCTTCAATGTATGTTTTCCCGTGGTGCTTGAGCGGGTCTTCGTTCCACCTGCTCCTTTGTTTTCGTTTGATCCAGTCCCGAATGCATCTTCGAATTAAGTAATCCCGAGTGTGGGTTCTGGCCCAATATATAGAGTTGATGAACCGTTTCTGGCTAGTTCATCAGCTTTTGCATTACCCTTGATGCCACATCGAAGTTGTTTTGTTGTGTTCTGAGAGGATACTGAGTTCTTCTCGGCATTCCCATACCAGTCTTGATGTCACATTTGGGTTCATAAGAGCCTTCAGTGACGCCAGGCTGTCTGAGCATATTTCTCTTGTTGATATCTCTTGCGCATTGCGTACATCTCTGCCTGGAATACGGAGGTGTTTGTTCCTAGTGAGACGCTTATTTGGGAGTTTCTCCCCTCACTGTATATTCCAGAACCAGTTCCTTCCCCGATTTTGGATCCGTCCGTGTACCAGATTCTCTCTCCAGGTTTGCCCCTGATATTGTCATCTGACCATTCCCTTCGATCTTGTATGATAACCACGAAGTTAATGTTGAAGAAGTATCTAGGAGTCATGTGGTCCGTTGGTTCCATTTCAAGAATGTTCTATATTTTACCTTGTTGTGATCCGATCTATTGCTCGATTGTTGTTGCCTTAGACCCATTCTTGCCTCTCCCATCCCAGGGGGATTTGTTACTTGTATCTCAGGAAAGTTGTGCTTGTTGTACTGAAAAGTGGATAATTGACTACCAACACCTTATTTGGCAAATTTTAGATTTTCTTTTTGGTTGTTAACTCAGTGTCAAGTACTCGTTTCTTTACAGTAAAAGTATAATATCAATAATTATTCAGTACAATATCAAATGCTTCGAATAGTATAGCTACGAAGTTATAGAGGTATATTAGTAAATATCATATATGACGACAGGCTCCCTGACTATCAAGGTTTTATTCAACCAATATTTTCTACTTAGAATTATTCGCGTTCTCTCCGAAACAAGTGATGAGTAGAATGAACGTCACGTCATGCCAATATTCCAGCCATGAACAGAGGTTACTTTCTCAGCAGAAATAAATGTGTTTTGCTTCATATTTATTACCTTTTTTCCAACGTCTATGAAACAGCACCTACTCACTAATGAAATACGTCATTAACGAATATTTTCCGAACATTTTTCATAACAGAAAACATTTTCAGACGTCAATCTGACATCAACAATTGATAAATATTGCACGTAATTCTTTGACGCTTTAACGATTTTCGTTTTCTCTGACCTATATAATTACGAGTAAAAAAGGTGTTCATGAACGTCTTTCCAACTTTTTTTCAGGCAAGGATTTGTTTTCTGTTTATCTTTATTTCTTTTTATTTGTTTGTCATAATCTTGCATAATGAAATATAGATTTCGAAGGCAATTTCTAGACACTGATAAATGTAAGAGAATATGGATTTACCGGAACAAATGTAAAGCGCGCGACAAATACCTACATACCTACGATGCGAGTGGAAAGTTCCGAGTGCGAGCCGAGGACGAGCGTGAGGAACCACGAGCATCACGAATTTTCATTCTAACCGAGTAGCAGACTATACTTTCTCCACGATTAAAGATAGGAAACGTGACAGCAATAATTTTGACACTTACTCAAATTTTGCTACTACGATTACAATCAACTGCGTCAAGGCTAATGTTATTATTGCTAACCAGTTTGAGAATATTATTCTATCACAAGAGAGAGAATGTAATAGCTATTTGTGTATTGAGAGAGCAAAGTGATATATTGTCGCTTGACTGGAGAGCGACAATGACACTTTGTGCTCGAAATACACACAAAATTTTTTCTACAAACGCAGTTTTCAGAAAAAGAAACACCAGATGCTTTATTCAACAAAAGTACATCACATTATAACAAACTTTCATAATGAATATGCTAACCAAATTGCACTAAATTCAAAAAATACTAATCGCTTCTCAAACTACTAAAAGCATGAAATATTAAAATTAACCTTTTTTAGTAGATATTCTCCATCGAGCGCTTCTTGTAAAAATTTGTGAATATCTTCAGTGATGAATGTTTTGACTGGCACCACGTCATGAATTTACCGTATTGTATCATATTTCTTCCTTGATTTCTCTGGTAGGAGATTCAAAGTAAGAATTTTTGCACTTTCTGCTACATCAGGAGGGGTGTTTGATTATTCGCTATCACTATCATCAATCATCATGCACAAATACGTTGGAGAAGCGAGCGTTTTCGAAATATTTCCGCTCTAGAGCGCAAATGCTGTCACAAAATGACATTTCACGGAGAACGTCAACTTTGCGTCGAAATCTGAAAGCGTCAAAGGCTACTTTGTTAAGCGTTTGTAGAAAAATACATTTAAATTGCATGGGGGCAGAGGTGTTGCAGAATATTTCTTCAATCTCAAGAGTGAGAATTCCAGCATTCTATAATCAAATTTGATTTCAGAATTGGCAAATTCTGTGATGATCGTGGAGAAAACAACTACTACCTTCACGTATGAAAATTGAATTACATCTGAGAGATGCTTGTTCCAGGTAGCCATGAGCAAATTTAATGTCTGAAAAACTGCATCACTTTCTCCCAAACTAAGTCCTTTTAGTAACAAACTTACGTGTTTATGACAAACTGAAGTTTAAATGACGTAAGTAAGCCACAGCTAAATAGTATAGTCAATTACCATTCTCCCGTGTATTTATCCCATTCATCGCCGATTTTCATAAAAATTCGGATATAGGTTCTACTTACCATCTATTTCAAAGTCTACTTTGTGCCGGGGGTTGCTTTATCCCTGGGGGTGGAAGCCACCCCTTCTTGGGGGTAAAAACTTTTTCATTAGAAATAAGTGCGGAAATCAATAAACTTGGGGTGATTAAAGTTATAGCTTATAAAAAACAAAGAAAATCGTGTATTTATGATGTATGCAGACCTCCGAGCAATAAAAGATATAGAGGTGTCATTTCTATATAAACAACACATATTGATGTGAAAGCTGCATACCGCTATCCTTTGTTATGATTTGAAGGTGAGGGGGAGATTTGTTATTGTTTTGAAAACTGGAGCTAAGCTTAGAACCAGTGGCGTGCTAATACATTTTCTTATATATTATCAATTAGACACGGTCGGTGCAGACAAATTTGTTATCGCATGTATCGGCATCGATAGACGATCACATGCCTGGTTGGAAAGCAAGTTTGTTATTTCGCTGCAACCCTAATGCTTGGAATGTGCACCAACCACCAGCAGTAGTGCTGTAGTTCTCCCTACTGATGAAAAATGAATGCGCTTCCAATTAAAACAAATTCGCCCTAGAGCGCTACAGCAAATAAAAGCTGCCATGTACCCGCACAGGCTATGAGTGTTTCCAAAAATGGTAACATGTTCTAACGTTAATACAATGAATTTTTGGATTAAACTCTTACTATCATACAAATGGCAACATTTCCTAAATGGTTGCATAAATAACTCATTCATAAATAGAATTCATGATGAATATGTAGTGGACAAATAGTTATTTATGTAACGGGTGCAAAAATAAGTGACTGTTAATTGTACATTATTGTACATGTGAGAATTGTCAACACGCTGCGTGTACTAACACAGCATACACTAATTCTTTTATGATCATTAAAAAAATAGGCTTTCATCCGTCAATTTTGAATGTGAAATGGTAGTGCTTATTGCTGTAGGGCAATATAAATTAAATTGCAAGTCGTTATCAAGTTATTATACACTTGATAACGACTGTAGATTTTAACAGTTGAAACGTGAATAAAATTGCAGAGAATTTAATTTTTCTTTGTTCTTTTTTAGACAATGTAAGTCAAGAATAACCTTACTCAAAGTGGAACATTGTCAACGACTTTCAAAAAAACAATAGCAATGTTGTTGCCAGTTCTTGCGCGTTCACGTGGTAAAGTCTTGTTCATACCCTCACAAAGTTCGCAATTTTTCTGCGAATAAAATGACTGGCAGCCATTTTATGCGCAGAAAAATTGCGAAATTCGTGAGGATATGAACAAGACTTCACGTGAACGCGCGAGAACTGGCAACAACGTTGCTGTCGTTCGTTGTTCGCCTCATGTTGCTGTGTACGATAATTTTGTTTTACGATAATTTTGTATTTCGAATAATGATTCTGGTGCTGTCATCGTAGAAGACGAAGATGCTTCAAACTTTGGGGACAGTGCCAGTTGCAGAGCTTTCATTCTTAATATCTTTCAACGCTGGTTTGCTGTTGTTTTGCGAAAAAAATACTTTATATTGGACCAATAAACATGAAATATTGAATAAATATGGTTAATCAGATACGAGCTGGAAGAATTTGATTTGATAATCAGTACGAATTTTGCACTCCGGAAACCCTTAAACTGCGCCCAAATTCTTACTGGTAAAAATATTTTGAAGAAAACTGAAAAATATTACCTAATCGCATCAGATGAGGATTAATCATAAAATGCCAAGACTGGTAATGCTCCTTTACTGATAATAGTTCTACAAACTGACCGAAAAATATGGTGAGGCCAAAAGTGGTTAGAACAGATAACTGAGGATTTCTAAGTGAGTGATTCACACCACAACTGGGCAATTGCTCTATTGCTTGGTAACATGAAAATATAATGTATCTGAACCAATGTCAAAGTAACATAAGGAATATGAGAGAATGAAATTATTGTCTTGACAATCATTATAACTACGTAACCCGTTCATTAGATTTTAAACTTGTGATGATATACAGTGTTTCGTTTACAATCAAGAAGTTCATGTCCACGTACGGTTTAACCGGAAGCAACATTTTTATTCAAATGGCAACATCGAAAACTTCTGATGAACGGGTTATGTGAAAATCCCTGTATATGAACAAAACATTCCAGTACCCAGCAGAGTGGGTCTATAGATAGTGACTTATAATCTGAATTCGGTTTTGAAGAGTTTTTGCTTACTTACTTATTTTTCAGTGTACCTACTGCAACAAGTATTTTCCTATTTATGAATAGGTAATCATTTTCCAAAGCACTAAGTTTCTTTTAAGCTATTTCAACAAAAAGAGTATTTTTGTCTCGCAATCGGGAATCAGTAAAAATCAACTTTAATAATACTACTAAAAACTAAGTAGAGTATGCCCATCAGACATGGTACCTATATGCCATGTTGCGACGCCCATGGTTTGATTTGATACTTACTTGTGAAATGTTTGTTTAGTGCTTGATAACTTTTTCAGCCCACAAACTTCACAAGTTATCGTCATTTCGCAGAGATAAGGTCTCTAATATAACAATTCAACAATCCAACAATCCAACACAACACTTCTGCCACTTTAAATTAAAACAATTATACAAATAGGCTCAAATCCAAACTGAACTGACAAGACGATAAATAAGTTGTCAACGCATGTAAACAAACTAGATCGCCTAGTTAAGAGTGAATAACAATACGGAATTCCAACCTGATTAATGAGTGGAAACGGAAATATCCGATAATTTTCTTTTTTACATGATCCGAGCATTCATATTTATAAACAACGTCGGGTATGTTGCTTCCAAGAAAGAGACAGGAAAGCCCTCTCTATATCTTTTATTGCTCGGAGATGCAGACCCGATAGAAACGGAATTATTGCTTGTTGAAAGTTGATTGGTATTTACAAACGCCAAAATGAAAAGATTCTACGTACAATAACCAACTCATGGATCGTTTTTTAAAGTCTTTCAAACTTCCTATATTTTTATTTCTCATAAAAGTTCCTAGCATCAAAACTAAGCGAGGTATGAAGAGAATAATAATGTCGATTCTTATTTTTTCGTTGGAAAAAAATATTGAAAATCTCACCCTCTCTTCCACCTCATTTGAAAAAAATCGTTGCCTCTATACAATTCAATTCATTTATGTTCTTATAATACGTTCCGAGTGTTTGACCAGTTCAAAGTACTTGTTTTTGAAAAAAATTGTTCTTGAAGACAGAAAATCATTTTCGTAATCTAGCGAAAATTCGCCTTCTCTACAAAATATCTCAAAAACTTGATGATACGCAAAATTTTGCAGTGTATAAAATTGTAGGTTTTTCTTTTTTGAAAATTTTGGCGTTTTTTTTGTAGGATGAAAATTGAGTAAGATATGGCCATTTAAAGCTTGCGTGTGTTCGCGCAAAGTACCTTTTTGAGCATGAAACTTTTTTAAAATAAGATCTGAAGAATGAAATCGTTCAAATGAGCTTACAGCTCCTAAAAAAAACTACAAAATGCTTTTTTGAAGACTTGATCGCTTAAAAACTAAACGAGTTATGGGAAAAAACCAAAAGCATATTTTTGTAGAAATTAGAATATGTATGAGGAAGACTAGAGTGGGGAGGAATATTAATTATTTTTACATTTATTTTTTGTAATAATACAATTATTCATATTTACTTCTTAAAATGATTTCTTAAATACATTTGAAGATGATTTCAATCGATCACACATCCAAATCTAGAATTAATTTTTTTTTAATAGTGTTAGTTTTCACCCTTATAAAATCCAAAGCAACTCCGTTACAGAGGTAACTTCAAAGTAGAGAGTAAGTAGAGTCTTAATCTAAATTTTCATACAATTGGGTTTCCCGGTTACTAATAACAATTTCGATATAATTTTTTAATGATAACCATCATAAGGGTAGTTTTTATGGGTCGAAACTGTTCAATAGATCAGAAATTGTCTATCGAGGTTACTTTAACGTATTTACAGATGGTTTCACGCTCGAAACTAGTATTTTATGAATTTTTTCGAATAGGGGTAGTTTTCACCCCTAATAAATAAAAATCAACCACCAGCACATGCTCAATTTCACAGTAGAGGGTAGATAGAAGCTAGATCCAAATTTTGATGCAAATCGATACTGTTTAATCAGTTAGATAACTGCTTAATAACAAGTTAATTATTATTTTTTGATGATATCTGTCATCATGGTCATTGGTCTCGGGCATGGCATCACACGTTAAAAGGTAAGGACTACGTCTTCCCTAGCTCCCATAAGTCTCTAGAAGACTTCCGATGGTTGCGCGTAGGGGTGCAATCGGTTGACGGAAATAACAATTTATTTAAAATATAAGAGGTGGTTGTTAATGGCTGAAACTGCTTGATAAATCACAAATTATATTAATAATTGTCAATTGACTTTCATTTAACTGATATAAATATGATTTCAGTTAATTACATGCTCCAATCTAAATTTGAAAAAAAATCGAATAGGGGTGGTTTTTACTCCTTCAATAAAAGCAACCCTCGGCAATAGGTAGATTTTGAAATAGAGGGTAAGTAGAACCTAAATCCAAATTTTCATACAAATCGGTGCTGTATGGGATAAACACACAGTTTACACTTTTTTTTACCGTCTTTAACTGGATGAAAACGACATTACTTGTAGAAGCCTTTTTTCGTTCTTTTTTCATGTTTTGGTTCTCACGAAGAGGAATATTCTGTAATGTTCAAACAACATCAAGAGAGCCGAGGAAAAGTACGTAAGAATTGGTTTTCTTCATGAATTATTGAAGTCTGAATGCCTCAGACTGAAACCTCCCAGAGCAGTGAGTTCCAAAGCTTTGCCGTTTCTTGGAAGAACAAGACCTAGAAAAAGAGATGTTCGGCGTGTGTCCAAAGAGGTTGTGAAGACTGAGCTCGATAGGTAAGTCTCGATGGAACCGCCAGTGATGATGATTGATGATATTTCAGAAGAGCGACGTCTATGAAAATATTTGTGAAACATAGGTAGATAGATCTCCAACCTCGCTGCATCAGTTTAACTTGATTCTACATTCATCATCATCGTCTTCGATTGTGGAAGGTTAAAATCACAAAAAACCTTGCCAAGTAAAAACGTTCTCCATCCGCACAGACAATGCAGTAGGGTATAGTTTCAGAATATTCATCACTTCTTTAATAATAATAATAATAATAGTAATAATAATAATAATAAAGAAATTTTTATTTCAGGAAACATTAAAATACACAGAGAAACAGGTAAATCAACATGAAGTGAAATAAAGGTCAAAACAGGTATACAAAATATTTAGACATACATATTTAAAACTTAACAAACCAGGTATTTAATTTTGGACAGTTGACATATTAAAATACATAGAATTAATTGAGCTGTGGAGATATTTCAAGAGTTATAATGTAAATATCCTTCTATATTATCATATGGTTCTATTTTGACAAGTAAGTCAAAAAATTGTTTCATGGGAACCGTGCGAATTTCTAGAAAAATAGTAAACGTAGCCAACTATACATATTTCTCTGCTTGTCTGCATTTTGAAATACGAGTAATCAGTATGTATTTTTACATATCCCACTATCAAATTTAGTCTAGCATTCATCAAGTTTCGCGTTCCCGCGTTGGTTTGGGGAAAGCCTAATGCACCTCTTTCAGTCATAGTTAGCCTATGTATAGGGTAGATGTATTCCAGACTTCTCGTATGATATTTTTATATCATTGGTGTTTTGGCATCGACTGCTATGATCATTAGCCTTGTGTTATAGGTAGGCCTTGTTACTAACTCCATACGTCAACTTAGGAGCAGAACTGTTAAATGGAACGCAACAGTGATTCGTGCAGGAATCAACCCAGTCGAGCCACGAGATTTTAATAATTTAATAGGTCAAATTGAATTAAAAAATCCCAGCCGCAACTGGGGCTCGAACTCCGGACCTTTCGACCCAGAGTCTGACGCTCTAACCACTGCGCCAAGCCTCGACATCTCGTATGATATTTATTTTGCGGTTCACATTTTTCGAATATGTCATTGTTTTTGAAGAAAAATAATACACATCTTGAATATACAGGGTGGGGCAATAGTGCGTCAGAGTCCGATTGCTCGAGTTCCATGGTAGTCAGGAAGATAATTCAAAAACCAAAGTAAACTTGACATTATTGTCTACATCCAGTTATTATTGTATTATATACAGGGTGAACCAAGGAAAATATACAGGGTCAACTGCATTTTTTTTAAATGGAATGCCATGTATATCAATCCATTTTTTCAAGCACATTAGTGGTCTCCATCCACCCCTCCAATATCATTTACTATATCCCAACCACTTAAGAGCTATAATTTTTTTGTTAAAATAATGATATCTGCAGAAGCTCACCAAAAAAATGACTGTTCTTAAGATAATAGAACGCAGGAGAATAATAATAATAACAATAATAATAATGTTTATTTACGTAAATGCAGGGACAACGTTACAATGGTAAAAATAAAATTGTAAATAAATAAACAGAGTATCACAGAAGCAAAAAATTATTGTTAGTGATTTATGTAAAACAGAATAATATCACTACATATAGGGTGTTAATTAAGTACGTTGACAAACTTCGGGAGGTGATTCTTTGAAGGTTTTCAGGACGAAAAGTTCATATAAACATATGTCCCAAACGGCTTGGTTTTCGAGATACAGGGCGATAAAAATACATTTTTTTCAAGATTTTTTAGAGTTAACTTCGACATTTTCGACAATAATCAGTTCAAATTAGGCAAGTACAATCCATTCAATAGGGCGCACGATACAAAATAATGCATTTCTTAAATAATTCACAGGGTCCTCCTTTTTTCAGAGTCAAGCTTTGTTCAACCCTTCAGAATTTTTTTTCCGCCGCCACTGACATATCATGAGAAAGGAATAATGAATGTTGTTTCATTTAACATCTTTTTGATATCTTGCAGTTTTTCATTTACTTGTACGGTTCAGGGGCTATAATGAAAATATTAATTTAAACATTTTCCAGTGTGGCATAACATTAGAAAATTTGAAAATTAAACATTTTCAATTATTGTAAATTGATGGAAATATTTTTTCAGAATTAGAAAAATCTACGATGAATAAAAATTATACAATAAAAAATATAAAGACAAGCTTTTATACAAATGCACTGAAAATGAAAAAATAATTTGTTTCATTTTTTGTAGGTTATTCTGTGAGTATCAAAATCTTTCTGTACAAGATTACTTAGATCAAACAATGAAATGAATTATTTTTTCCTTTTCAGTGTATTGTATAAAAACTTTAAAATGTTTTCTTTTTATAATTTTCATTTTTAACATTTCAGTTTATTTTTTATGTGAAACTGAAAATCTCCAACCCAAAAACCATCACATACCAATTTTGAACAGAATCGGATCATAATCACAAAACTCGTCCGCCATATTGGAGCCGCCATTTTGTTTTTTAACAAACATTTTTTTAATGCATTGTCACCGGAATTACGGAAACCTGCCAAATTTCAAATTAATCGGAGTATTAGAAGTGGGTCAAATTCAACTTTTATTAAATTGTTTGTTAGTTAGTTACAAGTGAAGCTAAATAAAAGCTTGTTATTGTAAAGATGTGATTTCTTTTTGTGATATCTAACAGAAAACTACTATCTCCCCGTCACTGCGGTACGCTGGATATTAAAGTAGATCTGACAGATATTGGGAAAACCTTAACTTTCAACCTGAAGATTCTGATGGTAAAAATGTGCATTTTCATTGAGATATTGGATTAAAAATGTTTTTACCCATCAGTCTTGATAGAGAACTCATAAATTTTTTTTGTTATTTTAAAAAAAGATATTTTTTTGTTTTCAATTGAACGTTTCCTTTTCAACATAAAAAACTTCCGAAAGGTAATCCTGTAAGGGAAGATAGTTAATAGGGTTTATCTAATAGTCGCAGATCATTACACATTTGATTTTCATTTATGAATCTCTGGTCATAACTCCGAAAAACTAAATCAAACAAATTTTTGTTTCTGTACGGAGTACATTATTTTATCAGAAATTTCGGTTTGTTTTTTCTTCTGCAGTAACGCAGAAATTTTGTAATCAATTTGAATTCATAAAAATAGCAAAGTGGGCTTTGATATTAATTCATTTATTTAAATATCAACAACTTGACAGTTATCGAAAGTTGAGAAACTGTCTCATTGTTAATTCTTCATTAGTGCAAGCTATAAAGCAGATTCATTCAATATTCCTTTGGATAAAATGGTTGAATATACAAATTCAGAAATGGCAGACATGCACTTAATGTATGGAATGACTGATGGTAACGCTCGTGCCGCCAGACGAATGTATCTAGAAAGATTTCCACAACGTCATATTCCCAGCACACAAGTGTTCATCAATATTCACTCCCGTCTTCGTGAAACGGGTACTTTCAAGAGGTCTGCTGTTCTCATAGGAAGACCCAGGAGAGTTAGAACAGTTCAGATAGAAGAAGCTGTACTTAACGAAATTGAGCAGCATCCAGACACCAGTACAAGACAAATTGCGGCACAGTTTAACGTAACCCATGTATTGGTATGGCAAATTTTAAAAGAGCAACAACTTTATCCCTATCACATACAGCGTGTTCAAGCTCTTCTGCCAAGGGATTTTCCAAAGAGATTAACTTTTTGCACTTGGATTCGAAATAAATTGTTGGAAAATCCATGGTTTTTATCTCAAGTGTTATTCATCGATGAGGCATGCTTTTCCCGTAAAGCCATTATTAATTTTCACAACAATCATATGTGGGCTGATGAAAACCCACAGGCCGTGATTGAAAACCATTATCAAGAGACGTTTTCTGTGAATGTTTGGGTTGGAATTGTAGGGAATTTCCTTATCGGGCCACATTTTCTGCCTCATAGACTCAATGGTGACCATTTTCGACATTTTCTTGAATTCATCTTACCTGGACTCCTAGAAGAGATCCCACTGAGGGAAAGAATTGGAATTTGGTTTATGCATGATGGTGCTCCAGTACACTTCAGATTGGTTGCACGCCAATATTTAGATGAGAATTATTCTGATCGCTGGATTGGGTGTGGTGGGCCACAACTTTGGCCACCAAGGTCACCCGATATGAATCCACTTGATTTTTTCCTCTGGGGGCACCTTAAATCATTAGTGTACCGAACTCCAGTTCAATGTGAAGAAGACCTGAGGAATCGCATACAGGAGTCATGCGGAATTATAAGAAACACTCCTGGTATTTTTGAGCGTGTCCGCCAGTCTATGGTTAGGCGCATAAACGCATGCATTGAAGTTGGCGGTGGCCATTTCCAGCAGCTGCTCTGACATATCAATTTCAATAATGGTCCTTTTCTGAACTTAATTTTATTCCTAGGGAATTTATGTTACTTTGCTCTAGTATTTGATAATAAAGTTATTCACTATTGAAAATGTCCAAAATTATTTTGCCATAATTAACTTTGTGCAATACATATTCAACCTGAGTTATGGTAAAAAATGTATGGGAGCTCCATAACATTACATTTTCTCTACACGAGCAGAAAATAGCTATTTGTGTAATGAGAACAAAATGACGTATTGCGTCACGCGCTAATC
The DNA here is from genome assembly GCA_944452925.2 of Chrysolina oricalcia. Taxonomy (NCBI): domain Eukaryota; kingdom Metazoa; phylum Arthropoda; class Insecta; order Coleoptera; family Chrysomelidae; genus Chrysolina; species Chrysolina oricalcia. The sequence continues at coordinate 20,145,382 of OX101812.2, forward strand.
TTTGGAGAGTGGCAATGACACTTCGAGAAATGAATTATTTTATATCATGCGCACTATTGAATGGATTGTACTTGTCCAATTTGAACTAATTTGGATCGATTATTGTCGAAAATTTCGAAGTAAACTCCAAAAACTCCTAAAAAATGTATTTTGATCACCCTGTACTTCGAAAACCAAGCCGCTTGGGACATGTTTATATGAACTTTTCATCTTGAAACCTTTCAAAGAATCACCCTTCAAGTTTGTTAGACTATTTGCTTCTCAAATTTCTTTATGTTATGCGTTACTGGAAAATGTTTGCGTTAATATTTTCATTGTAACTCCTGAACCGTACAAGTAAATGAAAAACATCAAGAGAGCAAAAAGATGTTAAATGAAACAACATTCATTATTCTTTTCTCATAATATGTCAGTGGCGGCGGAAAAAAAATTCTGAAGGGTTGAACAAAGCTTGACTCTGAAAAAAGGAGGACCCTGTGAATTATTTGAGAAATGCATTATTTTGTATCGTGCGTACTATTGAATGGATTGTACTTGCCTAATTTGAACTGATTATTGTAGAAAATGTCGAAGTTAACTCTAAAAAATCTTGAAAAAAATGTATTTTTATCACCCTGTATCTCGAAAACCAAGCCGTTTGGGACATATGTTTATATGAACATTTCGTCCTGAAAACCTTCAAAGAATCACCTCCCGAAGTTTGTCAACGTACTTAATTAACACCCTGTATATAAATATAAAATTAGTAATAGTTAAATAAATTTAAAATAATAATTATAACCCTATTCGTCAGACAGATGAATGATATTTTTGAATCATTATCATTCCCAAAAATTATACAGGGTGGCTGAAATTTAATTTTCAATTTGGAAGTTTTCGATTTGAATTTTCTCGATTTTTTCAAATGGAACACTCCGTATATTTTTTGACCATGTGATGTAGGATTGAGATGCGAATGTTTTTTGTACGTACACCACTGAGGCTATTCCTAGCCGTTTTCGAGTTATTCACTTGGAAAACTTTTAGTATCACATTTTTACTGACACCTCTTTTAAGGGTTATGGAAACACATTAGTTCAATTACTTTAACGAACTCCAACTTCTTTTATTTACAATTGATTGAAACATTGAAACAAAAACATGAAAGAACGAAACGAACAAATTATAATAAGTGCTCCACATCTTGCCCATTTCTACCCGCCTATACGGAATGATTTTTCCACTGCTCTCAACACTGCAGGTGTTATACTCCTGAGTACATCTATTATTCTTTCCTTCATATTGTCTATACTTGTTGGTGTGTCTCTGTAGACAATTTCTTTAACATATCCCCATAAAAAAAATCCATTTTAGTAAGATCTGGGGATCTTGCAGGCCATCGAATGGGTCCATTTCTTCCAATCCATCGAAGTGGGTAAGTATTATTCAGGTGCTCCTTTACTGGATTGAAATAATGAGGCGGAGCCCCATCTTGTTGAAACCACATTCTTTGTCTGTCAGGAAGATACATTAATAAATTTGGCAGATTGTGTTCTAGAAAATTCAAATAAACAGCTCCTGCCAAGGTATCATCAAAGAAATGTGGACCTATTACATGTTCTCCAATGATTCCACCCCAAACATACAAAGAACACCTATGCTGGTTATCAACGTGCCTGAAAAAATGTGGATTTTCTGTTGCATAATATTGAAAATTATGCCTATTAACAAGACGTTATTGAAAAACGCAGCATCTTCTTGCATTTTTTCGCTCGCCCAATTGCAGTACTGAAGACGCTTTTGGAAATCATCTTCCCTTAGTTCTTGATGCATTTGAATACGAAATGCATGAAACTTATTTCTCTTCAAAATTCGACCAACGGAACGTCTACTTATTCCTACTGATGTACTTATTTCTCGCTGACTGATGTGAGAATTCTCAACAGTTGCTAACACTACAGAGAACTCATTCTCTTCGTTGCATATATTTTTTCTCCGTTCCTTCTTTTCATATTGCACATTGCCAGTTTGTACAAAACTTTCAAGCAAGTTTTGGAAGCTGTTGACTTCAGGGCACCTTCTTTCAGGATATTTTTGATGGTAAATTCTAGTGGCGAGTAAACAATTTCTTTCAGACTCTCCAAGAACAAAAATCATATCTAGAAGTTCTTCTTTGTTGAAATTCATTTCAGCTACTTAACTTTCAAAACTTCAAAATTTACATTGATGGAAACTGACTAGGTACTGCGAAAATTTCACACCTCACTTGTTCTTGTTTAGATGCCATGGCAACCCTATAAATTTCCGGAAAATGTTATCTTCCTGGGTACCCTAGGCGAAATTAATAGGTAAGTGGAAATTTTTCTGTCAAACATTTGACATGTGATGAGTTGATATTTTTCTTCAATGTACAAATGAAGGTCTGTTTTTCACATGAAAGGAGATATTTATGTATTTACTAGATAATTGGAATGTGCCTGAAAATATTTTCTCCACGATCATAGCAGAAATTGTCAATTCTGAAATCATATTTATGAAGAAGTTCAATACACCATTTGTCACAAGTTTTCATCACAAGTCCCGTAGCTCAGCAGTAGTGTGGCGGCCTTTGAGTCGGTAGGTCGATGGTTCTATCCACGATGAGAACACATTTTTTTATTTTTTTTTCGTATTTAAACACATTTATTGATGAAAATTTTGTTAAGTGTTTTACATATCAATATTTCAGTGGTAGCATATAAATAGTTCAGGTGAAACCATCGTTAGTTATTTCTTATGAATTGTTGGATGATGTTCATTTCTTGGTGTGACATTTTTTTAGCGAATCCCCCGCGTGCTTGAATTAATTGCCGGAAGTTTATCTCGAAACATATCCGGCAATAATTCGAGCACTTGGGAGATTATAAGTGATTATTTTTCTCATCTGTCTGAATGTATGTATGTACCCAAGATAAATATGTTGTTCAATTAATAGCACACAATAGCAAACGAAAATAATTCCATCCATTCACTGAAAAGTTATGCAAAATCGGGAATCAAATAACACATAAAATAAAGTTGAAGAATAAAAGGAGTTGGGATTTGTTTAAATAATTGAAACGATATGTTTCCATCATCCTTATAACAGGTAGGTATCAGTAAAAGTGTGCTACTAAAAATTGTCCAAGTGAACTCGAAAACGGCTAGGAATATCCCCAGGGATGTACATACAAAAAATATTCGCATCTCAATCCTACATCACATGGTCGAAAAATATACGGAGTGTTCCATTTGAAGAACTCGAGAAAATTCAATTCAAAAACTTCCGAATTGAAAAATCATTTTCAGTCACCCTGTATAATTTTTGGGAATGATAATAATTCAGATATATCACTCATCTGTCTGACGAATAGGATTATAATTATGACCTCCTGCATTCCATAATCTTGAGAACGGTGATTTTTTCGGTATGCATCTGCAGTGGTTGGGAGATAGTAAAGAATATTGGAGGGGCGGATGGAGACCACTAATATGCTTGAAAAAATTGATTGAAGTACATGGCATTTCATTTGAAAAAAATACAATCTACCCTGTAGATTTTTCTTGGTTCACCCTGTATATCCGGCAATAATTTCTAGATATAGATATTATTCTCTAGTTATCTTTGGTTTTTGAATCATCGTCCTAACTATCTTAGTACTCAAGCAATCGGACTCTGACGCACTATTGCCCCACCCTGTATATATAGCATGTACATTGCGTATTCTGTTCTCTTTGAACTTTCCTCTGCAGGAATGACCTATTTTTAGTTTCAAAATTACTAGTAACGCTCTTTTTTGTATTGTACACACCCGTGAAATTTCTCAATAGCTGCCATAAAAAATGATTCCGTACCTTAAGTGTGTTTCCAAAGTAGACTGATACAAAATTTTCATTGTAGTGTAATTTAAATATTTGAGGATGACTCGTAGACTGTAACATACTGTATTTAGTTTTTTGCATAGTTTATCTACATGGACATTCCAGCCTAATGTGTTGTCAATGTTCATTCCCAAAAATTTGACATACTTAGGTTGGCATTTCTAAAGTTGAGTCTTTGATCTTGATCTCTGATTGACTGAATGATCAGTTATGAAAAGCATGTTTTGCTTTCATTGCATATTTGTCTGTTCTCTATGAACCATTCATTTGCTATATTCATTGTTCTGTTGGCATTATTTATGAGTTGCGGCCATGTCTGTGCATATACTAATAGATTAGAGTCATCAGCATGGTTTGTCATACCACAGTATTCTTTCATATTACATGCAAGATCATTGAGATATATTAATAACAGTATCGGTCCTGTAATGCTCCCTTGAGGAACTCCATTTTGTATTATTCCGAGTTCTGACTTCTTGGTAGTGCCATTTCTGTTACTGCTACCATTTGTTTTCTATTTGAAGGTATGATGTAAACCACTGAAGAGCAGGACCTCGAAATCCATACTTTTCCAGCTTATATAGAAGTATTTTGTGGCTGATGCTATTATAAGCTTTTGATAGGTCTAAGAACATGCCCAGTACCAGATTATTATTTTCAAGCTGAGTTAAAATATTTTTGATGAATTGAACTACTGTTCTTTAATATATCCGTGCTGACATTTATTTACCTGGTTGCTTGCTAACATGAATTGAATCAGCCTGTTACATGGATGCCTCGAAGATCTTTGAAAATGATTGAAGCAAACTGATGGATCTGTAATTCTCAACTTTAGAAGTGTCAACTTTTTTATATACAGGTTTTATTAGCGCTAATTTTAAGTCTTCTGGGTATACCGGTTGGCTACGGAAGTATTGCCTACGGAATATCTCAGTTATTGTATGAAGTAGGTTTGTGAAATTTGGAGAGTCGATATAATGACATAAGAGCTAGAATTTGAGCATATTGACATGTCGAAGTTAACTTCCGGTCTGACCGGAAGTAACATCAACTTTCTTATGGAATGGAATGGAAACCCTATTTTTTTTCTTTTCGCTTTATTCAGCATTCAATTCTCTTTCTAATGACATATCACAAGTTGGTATCTAACCAGAAACTAGATCAGAAAAAAATTATTATTGAAATTCACCGAGTAGGCCGTGGAAGCAAAATGAAAGCCAAAAATTGAAAAGTTGGCTATGGAAACCATACGTCACTTGATAACAGTTGCTATTACTGTGATATTTTATTTTCATTCGTCGGCGTTATAAAAAGCCGCCAAAAAAAAATATTGGAAAAATTGGGAAAAAAACAATACTCTGTAGGTCCATAACTTAAATAGGAACATACAACTTTTTCTTGCCTGTACTATTCAGCATAACCATTCCTTTCTAATGATATAATAGAAAATAATTTTTTGACTGAGAACAAAACAGATTATCGCCACACGCAAAAATAAAATTAAAAATAATGTGGAATGATAAATTATATCCTGTAGGTTCTAGGTTAAATAGGAACATAAACATACTTGGTCTGTGCCATCGTCCATAGATATTCTAATATCTACCTATGGACGATGTTTGTTCTATTCAGAATAATCATTCCATTGCAATAATCATTCGAACCAAAATATTAACAAGTAGGCTGATTAAGATGTATTTTGGAATGAAACAAAAAAGAAATGAGAGCTGTCTCGAACGCTGCTAACCATATTATTTTGACGTTCGAAGTAGTGTTTTTGATTCTGCCATTTTAAAAGGGTTTGGAAAGGGTTTGGAAATCAGTTAGTGGAATATTAAAAAAATGCCCCGTTATTCACGAACCGAACATGCTTCTCATTTATGGTGAATGTTTAAAAAATTCTTATGCCGCTGAACGATTGTATTTAGAGCGATATCCAGGGAGACAGCAACCGTCAAGAAGGTATTTCCAGTGGATTGAAGAAAAATTAAGAACTGAGCCTGATGTTCACGAAGACCAAGAAGCATTTGTTATTAATGAGGAAACTGAAATTAATGTATTAGCTTTAGTACAATATGTTAGCACAATTTCCTCAAGGCAGATTGGCGCCGAATTAGCTATGAGTAAGGACTCTGCTAGGAAAATTTTGAAAAAACATCGATTGAAATCCTTCAAGTATCAGTTGCATCAACATTTGTATGAAAATGACTGTGAAAGGCGCCTGGAATATTGTAATTGGTTTCTTCGACAAAATGCTGAGAATCACCTATTTAACTATTATATCTTGTTTACGGACGAGTCAAGATTTACCAACAATGGATTATTTAACAGGAATAACACAAGGTAGGTACTGTACTTTATTTGGATTATTGTCGATAGTCGAAGTGTAAAGTGCTAAAGGTGTGAACGGTCTTTTGTTCCAGGTACTGGGCGATAGCAAACGAGCACCGGTTTCGACAAGGCGGCTTCCAGGAGAGATTTGGTGTGAATGTTTGGGCAGAAATAGTTGGAACTCATATTGTTGGCCCCATTCTTTTTCAAGGTCAACTAACCGGAGAGAGATATTTTAATTTTTTAACGAATGAAATTTCGGAATTCATTAACAACCTACCAGCGGAAATAACTGAGAGAATGTACTTCCAGCAAGATGGCGCCCCTCCGCATAATTCAAGAATAGCGAGAAATTATCTTCAAAATCGCTTTCAAGGGAGACTTATAACAACCCATGGTCCAGTCAGGTGGCCACCAAGGTCACCTGATCTTAATCCGTGCGACTTTTTTCTATGGGAGCATCTTAAAAATAGGGTGTATTCCACACAGCCTACAACTCTACATGAGCTAGAAGTAAAAATCCGCAGAGCTTTCCAAGATATCACGCCCCAAATGTTGAAAAACGTTTTACATGAAAATATCACCAGAGTCAATAAATGTATTAACGCTGAGGGAATGCACTTCGAACATTTGTTTTGAATTTATTTTATCTTTAATCCTATCAATTTGAATTTTTTTTTCGATAAATCTGTTTTTTCGTTATTTGAAGAATAATAATTGGATTTTTTGGTATTTCATTTCAAAAAATTACTTTCTATTATATCATTATAAAGGAATGGTTATGCTGAATAGTACAGGCAAGAAAAAGTTGTATGTTCCTATTTAAGTTATGGACCTACAGAGTATTGTTTTTTTCCCAATTTTTCCAATATTTTTTTTGGCGGCTTTTTATAACGCCGACGAATGAAAATAAAATATCACAGTAGTAGCAACTCTTATCAAGTGACGTATGGTTTCCATAGCTAACTTTTCAATGTTTGGCTTTCATTTTGCTTCCACGGCCTACTCGGTGAATTTCAATAATAATTTTTTTCTGATCTAGTTTCTGGTTAGATACCGACTTGTGATATGTCATAAGGAAGGGAATTGAAAGCTGAATAAAGCGAAAAGAAAAAAAAAATAGGGTTTCCATTTAAAATAAGAAAGTTGATGTTACTTCCGGTCAGACCGGATGTTAACTTCGACATGTCAATATGCTCAAATTCTAGCTCTTATGTCATTATATCGCCGCTCCAAATTTCACAAACCTACTTCATACAATAACTGAGATATTCCGTAGGCAATACTTCCGTAGCCACCCGGTATACCATACTTGAAAGAATTGTTGCATATGTACACAATGTGGTTTACGATATGGTTAATACATTTCTTTATGTCAACTGTAGGTACTTCATCATTACCACTGCTTATTTTGTTTTTGAACTTTTTTACTGTATCTAATATTTCGTAGAAATCTATAGGTTTTATAAACATTGATTTATCATTCGATTCAATATGACATGTAGGTATGAGGCACATTTTCCAGCTGTGACAGAAGTTAGCTGCATTAACGATGAATGTTTGAACTTATTTTCTATCATTTTTGGGTCCCAGGTACTTGTATCTCTTTCTTTTCATTGTGTTGTCCTGTTACTTCTCTCACTATTTTCCACATGGTTTTTGACTTATTATCCGAATCATTTATTTTCTTTTGGTAAAGTTTAGCTCTGCAATTTTCTAGTTTTTTGTTATATTTTCGTTATTTTTCTTTATAATTATTCTTATACCGTACATCTAGTGAACTCGCCACGTCCAATCTAGTTTTGCATTCCTTGATTTCCGGTAGATTGAAGATTTGCATATTTTCATTCGCTTGTGTTAGAAAGAAGATATATCGCCGTCACTGTAGTACGCACCGAGTCTTTGGATGGATAATTATCGAAGTAGACTAAACATACTTATGAGAGTCCCTTGAACAGACCCTTGACTCTTTTATGCTGGCATATGAAATTATTAGATGACTTATTCAAAAACAGTAACGAAGGAACGTTGTATTTCTTCAGTAAAGTACAGTTTTGGGAAAATATATGGTATATTGTGGTGGAAAGTAACTTTTAATTATATTCTTTGAGTGTTCAAATATCTATAGTCTAATATCTCAGAAGTGTTGATAAAGAATCCGTTGCGTTGTTGTGATCAAGTTATTGTGTCAAAATGCCGAAACACCAACGACGAGTAAGGAGTCCTAGCTCTTCAAGTTTGTGTTCGTCAACTAGAGGTTCTAGTGCAAGTGCCACGACGTCTTCTTCGAGTTCAGAAGCTTCAGAAATCCGTAGAAAACATCGAAGAAAGCGAGTTTCGAGAAAGTCTAGATGTAATAAACAGTCGAGACTTTCGCGGAGACCCAAAAGAGTAAGATTGTCTGATAAACAACTGATCGATATCGGTACTGCATTAAATTCCTTTCGTCAGAAAAATAATAGTAATAATCTTGCGAGTGTTATTCCCGATTATGACCCCGAAAAGGACACTATCAGAGAATGGTTGAATATTATCGATGAGCATGCTGAGTGCTACTGTTGGGATGAAAATACAGCAAAATTTCAAGCACTCAATAAACTTAAAGGTACCGCAGAAATGTGGTACCACAATTTTATCAAAGATGAAATTGGATGGGCAAATTATTCATGGGCAAAATGGAAAGAAATTCTGTGTGAGGTATTTCAAGCTGACCGAAATACCTACGCACTTTTCATGGACATAGCCTTTCACAAACCTCGAAGAGGTGAATCTTTGTATTCTTTTCATTTTGACCATCTGGCAAAAATGAACAAACTCAAATCGAATTTTTCCGAAAGTGATAAAGTTTCTCATATTTTTGGTGCAATCGACAATGAAACAGTATGTTCCTCAGTGAAAGCTAGTGGTATAAACAAACTGAATATATTGGCTAATTACTTGAAGGACCGAAAATATGACGGTCCGAGTATAAGCAAATCTTTTACGAACACAATACCTCAATACGTCAACTCCACTAGTAACGATAAATTTCAAAATAAATTTCAAAATAAGTTTCAAAATAAATTTCAAAATAAATTTCAAAATGAATATCAAAATAGAGTGAGACTTTACAGTTGTGGTAAGTTTGGCCATATTAGAAAGAATTGTAACTTCCAGAATGCTGCCAAAGATCATCTATGTAAAATTTGTAAAAAATCAGGCCATTTTGAAGCAGCCTGTTATACGAAGAAAATGAACTACTATCAAAATGAAACTCAGTCGAAATTAGATGTGAAGGTGATATCGACTGGATCTAAAAGCAAATTCTTTAGAAATATTTCTATTAATAACAAACAAGTTTCAGCTTTCATAGATTTTGGGAGTGACTGTTTTGTGTTAGAAAGACATGTTGCTGAGCGTCTTACACTAAATATTTCCGATTTGAATAAACCAATTTCACTATCCGGAATTTTGGGACACACTGTAGACATTCAACAATTTGTCGAAGTTAATGTGGATATTGGTGAAGTATGCCTTTATTGCAAACTATATGTTATCGATGAAGGTCTAGGGTCCTGTGAATGTATTATTGGGAGAAACTTCACTGAAAATAAGGAAATAAATTATTGTAGAATAGGTGATGATCTCAATTTCTTTTATGCAAAACAAGGAGTTAATCAAATAAACGAAATAATCAAGTTTGAAGAAAATAATGCAATTCAGAAATTATTATACGATTATCGTAGTATTCTTTCCGTCTCTATTGATGACCTAGGCCAAATGTGTTGCTCACCTATGAAAATAATTTTGACATCAGATAAGCCTATTTCTCGAAATCCATATAGGATGGCCGAAACTGAGAAATTTAAATTAAATGAGATCATCTCCAAATTATTGAAGGCAAACATTATTCAAGAAAGTCAGTCCCCATACGCAAGCCCTGTTCTTTTGGTAAAGAAAAAGAACTCTGATGAAAAACGTCTCTGCGTTGATTTTAGGGCACTCAATGCCATAACAGTTAAGGAAAAGTTTCCATTACCTAGAATAGAAGATCTCATCGATAGATTGCGAAACTGTAAATATTTTAGCAGTTTGGATTTCAAATCAGGATACCACCAAATTCCAATGCACCCGAATTCTGTTGAGAAAACAGCATTCATAACACCCGACGGTCATTTCGAATATCTGAGAGTTTCTTTTCGCCTTGCCAATGCACCTTTCGTATTTCAGAGAGCGAAGTATAAAATTATTTGGTGATATATGAAAATTTTATTATATTATACTTAGATGATGTTCTCGTTGTTTCAAAAACAAAAGTAGAGAACCTAAATACACTAAAAATAAAAAATAAAAAAAACATTACTTTTTTGGGTTATAAAATAACGAGTGATGGTGTGTTACCTGACACACATAAAGTTGAAGCAGTCAACAAATTTCCACAACCCAAAAGTGATCACCAACTACGCCAATTTTTAGGTCTGATTGGTTACTTTACAAAAATTATTTTTAAATTCGCTGAGAAGTCGAGAGTATTGACGAAATTGTTGAGGAAAGACTAAAATGAGAAATTTCATTACTAAAGATGTTAAATCCTAACTCCATTGCCAGTATCATAAAGTGCAAGCAGGAAACAAACTAGGGTTCCTATTTTTCATTGTTAAGTATGCTTGTCCGTTTCACACATTACATACTGACCACGTTGGACCGTTTATAGAAACTATAAATGGTAATAAATATCTATTGGTAATTGTAGACTCATTTACGAAATTTACCTCCGTTTGTGCAGTACCCGATACTAGAAGTAGATAAGCGATCGATCAGTTGAATAACGTTATTAGTATTTTTAGATCCCCATATCGATTGATCTCCGACGCTGGAAAAGCATTCACATCTTCGAAACTTAGGAAGTATTGCACTGAGAAGGGAATACGACATTATTAATCGGCCATAGCTATGTCCAGAGCAAACGGTCAGGTAGAACTTTTCAATAAAACCATTCTTGATGCAGTGGCAACTATTGGAGCCTATATTGAGTCCAATGAGTGGGACGAGAAAATTAATCAAATTTAACTTGGCATCAACAGCACGGTGCATAAAACTATCCGAAGCACCCCGGTGGAGGTAAATCATGTCATGGAAGTACCACCCATTGACGTGACTAAACTTAGGGAAAATGTTTAAAAACGTTTGGAGAAAAATAGAAGAAAGAGCATGACGACCGTCACAACGCCAAACGTGTTAGAGCTTCAGATTACCAAGTAGGATACAAAGTCCTAGCCAAAGTAATGAACTTCGAAACTGATGGTAGTGATTAAAAGTTGAGAGAAAAATTCAAAAGGCCATTTACAGTGCAAGAAATGATCGCTACAAGGTCAAAGATGACCTTAGGATCTGAGAGATGTAAAACTTCTAAACGATATGAAGCAGTTATAACAGCAGAGCACATGGAACCGTTTATCACCAGAACCGATCATATGTGATGGATCATCAAAGTACCACAGTTATGAAAACTATTTCTCAAAAACTAGCTCTCACGAGCCTAGTCGGAGAAACACTTCTAAAAAGTACCGTAGAAGTGTTGATGTTGAAAATTTCTCAAAAACTGGCTTCAGAGCCTAGTCGGAGAAACGCAGCATCAGCACATTTAAAAAGTACCGTAGAAGTATTTATGATTACTTTTTCTCAAAAACTAGCTCTCACGAGCCTAGTCGGAGAAACACTTCTAAAAAGTACCGTAGAAGTGTTGATGTTGAAAATTTCTCAAAAACTGGCTTTCAGAGCCTAGCCGGAGAAACGCAGCATCAGCACATCTAAAAAGTACCGTAGAAGTATTTACGATTACTATTTCTCAAAAACTAGCTCTCACGAGCCTAGTCGGAGAAACACTTCTAAAAAGTACCGTAGAAGTGTTGATGTTGAAAATTTCTCAAAAACTGGCTTCAGAGTCCAGTCGGAGAAACGCATCATCAGCTCATCTAAAAAGTACCGTAGAAGTATTTATGATTACTTTTTCTCAAAAACTAGCTCTCACGAGTCTAGTCGGAGAAAAGCAGCAATAAAAAAAACACGTGTAAAAGAAATATGCTTGTTTCAGATTGCCACCTTGGGGACAAGGATTACGCAGGATGGCCGAATGTTAGAAAGAAGATATATCGCCGTTGTAGTACGCACCGAGTCTTTGGATGGATAATTATCGAAGTAGACTAAACATACTTATGAGAGTCCCTTGAACAGACCCTTGACTCTTTTATGCTGGCATATGAAATTATCAGATGACTTATTCAAAAACAGTCACGAAAGAACGTTGTATTTCTTCAGTAAAGTACAGTTTTGGGAAAATATATAGTATATTGTGGTGGAAAATGACTTTTAATTCTATTCTTTGAGTGTTCAAATATCTATAGTCTAATACTTGTGATTAATTTTCTAGTAGAAAACACTGATTGAAATAGAAAATAAATATATTTGAGAGTGAATCCTACTGTTTGTTCACTTTACTTTCTTCAAATTGGTATACTCTTCACCATTCTGCATTGTCTAATTTGTTACAGAACTTCTTATACCTAATGAGTGAATTGACTTCAGTATTCATTGTTTTACTTTCGATTTATACGGTGAATTCAGTAATTATTCTTGTTATGTTCTTTCAAACAACACCTACACAAATATGCATATAACTGAATTATCGTATCAAATATCATCAGCTGCAAGTTATAATTATTGTTGCTACCAGCGATACATTTTTCATAAGAAGAGAATGAACATGTCACAAATCGTCTACCAGTATTCCAATCATTCCTGTATTATCCAAGGTCGGCTCATGTGCATACATAAATAATCAACCGATTTGTGTCTAATTATAGATCTATCAGGAAGTATAAGGTATGAAATCAGCAGAGTCAGATATCAGTTGAAGTATGTGACATTACTGTACTGCGTTTGAAAAAAAATCATGAAGGATGGACAGGCAATAAAAATTCATGATGTTATGCATTATCGAATGTGAATATTAACAATATGTTTTTATTATTTTATGTTAATGATTGCCTTCAATTACGCTTGATAATTATGACATTCTATATTCAGTTATGGATAATTTCAGAAGCATTGTGTGCTAGATTCGTCCTACAACAGTAAGTCATGAAAAGAATATTGCTTCATTGGGTTTTTGGGCTTTCACTTATCCTCTTCTGATAAAACTATGTTCAAAATGTTCTGGAATATTCAATAAACTTCTGAGAAATTATTCGTTATTGTTATTACCTCTAATATTCTATTGTGTAAATTTTGTTGTTGTTATTTTCTTCGTAACTTATTGAGCTTGTTAATTTTGTTAAAATAATGAATACAACAATAACTCATTAGAAATAGAAAAAATAAGTAATTGGTACTCCGTGATAGCTAAAATGGATTTGGTGGCGCATTCGCTGTCACAGCTACAGGGTAACCATGAAAAAACCTGCATTACCACATCACTCGTTGAATAAAAACTCCGTAGAAATGTGAATATCTGCTTTTCAGTTAAACAGGATGTATGGTATCTCCAGAGGCTCCAAAAAGTCAAATGCAATAAAAGACATTCTATTTGTGCAACTATTTTGGAACAGTCTATTCTGTCTTTGGCCAAGGTATAGCAGTTGTGGACAAAATCAGCTGCAGAACCACAGTGAACGATGACAGCGTGAAGCTCATGATGGCAGTCGGGGTGTTCTGTCATCCTCGGCCAGAAATATTAAAAATTATTCTTACTTGGAAACTATACCTGGGAGCGGGGCTCTAATAGGCTCCGCCCACCAGCGGATTTGCTTTGGCATTGGCCGGAGCAAATGTCGACTTTTGCTATTTAAGAAGCCCGATTTGAATCGGAACTTTAGTCATCCGGGTGCCACAGAAGAGCCCGGACAATGTAGGGGAGACCGGGGTTGGTTGGCACACGGGGTGGGTTGGCGATCGTGAATATTTTCTACGTTGGCTGCAGTGCTGCCCCACTACCTCGTCTCGTCGTTCGGTCGGTCTAAGAGAAGATATCGACATTTTTCAATTTTTGGGACATTGAGTAAATTTCGTCTTCCTGATTTCGCATGGTTTATAGTTAAACACTGTATGTATATATGTATGTTTGTGTGAATAAAGTTTTTATAAAAAAAAACAGGTAAGAGATAACTATTTTTTGATAATGTAGTCTTGAAAACTTATATTAATCCTTGCGTTTTCGTAAATTAGGAAATAATATTAATTGTCTATTAATATTCATATGCCGCCATGTTTGTTTATTTATGCACTGGGGTTGGTTGGTGTATTTGAAACGGGGCAGGTTGGCAGTGTGCCAATCAACCCCGAGTTTTAATTTGCTGGGAATTCATTGTATTAAAGTAGATTTTTTCGACTGGTAAATCTAATTATTTTTTCATTATCTATTTTTAAACAAAATGAGGAATTATAAAAGAAAAACGAATAGGTCTACAGTGAAAAAATAAGTTATTGAGCAAGCAATAAATGAGATTACGGTTTTACGCATTAAAACAGCCTCACTTGATTGTAAGAATCCCTACAGAACCCTACTTCGACAGTCAATTAATATTGGCTATAAAAAAACAGACAGGTAAAGAATTATTTTCTTAACGAAAAGTCAATATTATTTTCATAGTGTTTTTTTTTTTGCTGCAGATATTCACAGATAAACTGGTGACGTGTCTTGCCTAATATTTAAAAATGCGTCAGATATTTATTATGGACTGACTCCAAAACAGTTCGAAAATTTGTCTTTCAGTATGGACAACACATTATACTTAATGTGCCAACAAGTTGGTCCAACAATCAGATGGCGGGAGAAGATTGGTTTTCAGCCTTTTTAAAGAGACAAACAACTTTATCGATAAGAACGCCGTAAGCGACCAGTCAAGCACGGGCATCCAGTTTCAACCGGACAAACGTCAAATAATTTTTTGATCTTTTAAAAACGGTTCTGGATCGATTAAAAATTGAGAGTTGTGACTTATGGAACGTCGACGAAACGGGTGTAACTACCGTCCAACGACCAGATAAAGTTGTGGCTAGGAGAGGTTTCAAACAAACTGGACGAATCACCTCCGCAGAACGAGGATCTCCCGTTACTCTAGCTGTAGCTGTTTCTGCTTCAGGCACATACATTCCACCTTTTTTTATTTTTCCGAGAGTGCATTTTAAGGAACACTTTCTTCATGATGCACCACAAGGAAGTGCCGGTGATGCTAATCCATCAGGGTGAATGAATGAACAACATTTCATTAAATTTGCTAAGCACTTTGTAAAGTATGTTAGATGTTCCAAGGAACGGCCATGTCTCTTATTACTAGACAATCACGACTCGCATCTGTCGGTTGAAGCTTTGGATATTTTTAAAGATAATGGCGTTTCGGTTCTTTCTTTCCCACCACACTGCAGCCATAAACTTCAGCCTTTAGACAGAAGCGTGTACGGCCCACTAAAGAAATATATCAATACCCATATTGACGCTTGGATGACAGAGAATCCAGGAGTAATTTTTGGCATATACGATATACCACGAATTATTCAATCAACTTTACCTTTAGCCTGCTCACCTATTAATATCCAAGCAGGATTTCGTGCAACAGGAATAATGCCTTTAAATCCCACAATATTTTCAGATGCCGATTATTTACCCAACTATGGTACAGATAAGCCAAACCCTTTCGAAACCAATCAGAATTCTGCCAACGAGATATGAACCAATTTATTGTTGAGGCTACAAGTACACCCCCTGATAAACCAATATCAAATAGAAATTTAGAATTATTTGTTATATCTGACAAGGACCTGAATGAAGCTGGACCGTCTTCAAGTTCAAACGTTTCCGAACTCGAACAAATTAGACCTTTGCCAAAAGCTGCAGCAATATCCTCAGTTGGTAACAAAAAAGGAAAAAAAAAAGAGAGCGTCAGCCATTTTAACTGATACTCCGATAAAAGATCAGTTAATGACAGAAAAAGAAGCAATTAAAAATAAAAAGATGGAAATTGCGGAGAGAAAGGCAAAAAAGGGAAGAGAAAAAGAGAGTTAAGGAAGCAAGCACAAAGATAAAAAATCTAACAAAAGCACAACACGCCAAAAGGCAAATATTTTCGAAGAAGACAAGAGATGAAAGCGAAAGTTCTGAAGAGGAAGAAGACTGCTGCTGCCTGATATGTTTAGGCAATTTTGCAAATAGCCGTCTTAAGGAGCGATAGATACAATGCACAAAATGTAAAGGTTGGGCACATGAGGACTGCACCAATGGCTATACTCCACTGTATACCTGCGATAATTGTGATTCAGACGACGATTTTTAGGCTTTAATTTTCTTTGTGTATTCCAATTTTTTTGTTGTGCTATATTAATGTATTTTTTTAAGTTTCTATTAGAAGTATTTTTTTAACAAATAATATCATGTTTTAACATGTCCCCACTAACCCCAAAGGTTGTAGCAACATACCCTAAGGGTTGTGCCAACCAACCCCATAGGTTGTGCCAACTAGCCCCGTAACCGGGGTTGGTTGGCAAACATTTTTTGGTGTGCATAAGGCGTTGCCAAAACTTTATATTTAAAATTCTAACAAAAATTAATATATATAATGGTAGCCAAATTATAGGATATATAATGTTGTATAGATCATATTGAAAATGATACAAAAATACGCCAACCAGCCCCGGTCTCCCCTACTCTTCGGGGAGTGGTAGCCGGATGGCTCACCCGCAGCTTTGATCCATTTCATTTTCCGCCTTTGTAGCTCCTCCTGGAAATCTACAGCCTATCATAGAAAGATGAAGCGTCGTTGGTAACACCAACCTTATCAAAAAGAATTTGTACTGTTCTTGGCTCATCCTGCAAGAAGAGTCCTAGAGTTGCTGGATGTGTGATTATGCTGGATGAGGTGGAATACTCCAATTTCCGGATCTCCAAGTACACGCATTCGTTGTCAGTTCTTTCAGCTAATACGTTGAAAAAAGTTGATACATCTGTGATCTGCTGAATCATAACTGAAGAGCATCAGAGTTAGGATCAGATTTGTAGGTGCTTCAGCAATACTCGTTATTTTATGTCTGTCGGTTATTTTTACACATATTTGGCAAAACACTTAACTATCACCTGTTAGATGTTCGGTTCTCAGGTGATGAAAGCTATTGGTCTACAACTTTCCGCAGCATATAGAGAGAGCTTCCACTACAACCGATGTCAAGTTTGGAGTGCTGCTTCATAATATCGTTACCAATTATTAAATCAGTTTACATTTTTGGCAAAAGAGGTACTTTCAAATTTGTACAAACAATCCCAAGATTTTCTAAGTATTTATAGCAGTAAACATTTATTGATGAGGACATAAAAACTATTCCAGTGTTGGGATGTTGAATTTATGTTCCCTAGTGGAAATTTAGTCCAGAAAACTATTGGAGCTGTTTTGTGGATGAAGTTGTAGTTGTTTTATCACAACGTAATCCTCGAAAACTCACCAGTAGGTACCAACGTGACAGTATGTATGCATATGACGTGACAATTTAAAAATTATAGTAATGGCGAATATTATAAAAATAATTGAATGGATGCGACACATGACAACGTGGTGGCCGTGCTGGTAAAGCGTTCGCCTCTCAAGCGAAGGGTCGAGGGTACAAATCCCCGCATGGGCATCGGTCACGTGCATGGCATCACACGTTGAAATGTGATGGATGCGTCTTCCCTAGTTCGAACAAGTCCCTCGAAGACCTCTGAGGGTTACGCGTAGGGATGCAATTGGTCGACGGAAGTAACAACTAATATGACATCTTTCATGATTTTGAAGGTGAATGTAGCATTATCCTAAGAATTGACTAGAATAACATGAACAACAGCATATTCAACCAAATCATTCTGCTCGCTGTAATCAATCCTTCGTAGTGCAGTACAATCTTCTATAGATATCAATCTGGCTCCAGCGTTTAACTAAATAATGTTGGATTTTGGACTGTTCTGAAAAGGAAGAAGGATCGATCGTCAGTGCATGGTTTATCACAAAATGGAGATTTAAACTGTACTGATTTCTGCTTCATCGTAGGGGGCAATAGTTGTGTTCTGTTGAAGACTTGCCGACGAATACACTCATTGTATAGAATAAAACAGAAAACTGAATTACCAAATTCATTTTTTATTATAAATTGTTGATGGTTGTAGGTAGTAAAACCAATACCATCACGAGAGAGCTTACCAGAAACTAACAAGTAAAATCAAACCATACTTCCGGATTACTAGACATTACTTTTTCTTATGTATGTAAACATCTATCCCTCTTAGACATATCTCATTCCTTCACTCTATTCGCCGACGACACTACCGTTTTATGGCACTCTGAAGATGTAAACATGCTTCAAATTAATGTTGGAAGAGACCTACAAAAAATCAAAGCGTGGTTCGATGCAAATTTTCTATGAATAATTTTCAATAAAACGAATTTACTCACATTTAAATGTCTTCATCCTGACATAAACTTTGGAGCTGACTCAGTACCATCTGACAGCAACATGAAATTCTTGGGACTCATCATAGATAATAATTTGAAATTAACAAATCATATTAACATATTGTCAATTGCCTATGAATTAGGTTATGCTGCTGCTAAAAATGTTTATTTTGCTCTCATTGAGTCAAACCTGAAATACGCAATGCAGTTCTGGGGATCCTACTGTAGTGAACTCTTTGAGAGTGTATTTTTGCAGAAAAAGTGGGCAGTACGA
This sequence comes from Chrysolina oricalcia, assembly GCA_944452925.2. NCBI lineage: Eukaryota > Metazoa > Arthropoda > Insecta > Coleoptera > Chrysomelidae > Chrysolina > Chrysolina oricalcia. The sequence continues at coordinate 20,164,315 of OX101812.2, forward strand.
TACTTATACCAAGTAAATAGGTTAAGTTCTTGCAAACCTCTTTTACTAAAATACGGCATACTAACACTAAGGTCAATTTACGTATTAGAAACTACTTTTCTCATACACAAGAATAAATCTTTATACGAAAATAACAATCGCACAACAAGAAATGCAATGAATCTAACATTGATCATTCCTAAATCCACACCGATTAAAGACTCAATAATCTTCAGAGGTGTCAAAATGTACAATAAACTACCAGCAGATATTAAGAACTCGGATTCTCTCAAAGCATTCAGAGAAATATTACATGAAAGACTGGCATCTAAAGCCTATTATAATTTGACACAATATTTTAATGACCAAGCGGTATGATACTGATGTAATTTTATTCAATAATATAAGTAAGTGTTCACCTGGATGTAATTATTCACATATTATATATTATTTTATTGTAACTATATTCATACTGTAACTATATGTATTTGATTGTGATCGTTCATTTATTTATATGTTAGGTAAGGTTACCAGTGTTTGTCAATAGGTTTTATAACTTGTTTAATAAACGCATATTCTCTCTCTCTCTCTGAAAAGTTCTTGAAAAGAAGAGTTTTGTATTCTTAATAGGCCAATAAACAGAGCAATTTTTCTCATAAAAGTTCAACTTAAATTGCTCCGCCGATTTCTTTTTTGCAATTCGGTCGTCACGGAGGGTTGAATAATTAGCAATAAAGTTATTACCCCTTGGGGGGGTACAACCCCCCCAAAATTGAAAAACTTTTTCTGGAAGGTATTTTCTTGACATTATAGCTCTGGGCAATAAATATGAGTGAAAATCGGTATTAATATTGTGGGCGAATCATTTTCAACAATTAAACCCCCTTCCCGGGGCATCAACCCCTTCCCGAAATCGTATTTTTTGGGATATTTTCTAATTGTGTCCAAGCCTCGTTCTACACACACAGTATCTTCTACATCTAAATCTCGATTGCATATGATGCAGGTGGTCATAGAGGCAGGGGGTTCCTGATGATCGTCATCCATTGTCGATGGTTCCTCTCCAGCAGAGGTTCTACTGGTACTATGCCAACTGGCATCCTTCATAGCAATAGAGAAATTATGGAATGTTAGTGTACAATGTTAGCCATATACTACGCAATTCAAAAGAAAACTTGAGAAAACTTGCTTAATAAAAGTAAAATTTTGTAATATAGCATATAAAAATCAAAGCGGGTACACTTCTGGGAGTGTTGAGCAAGTTTGATTCACAAATATGTCAATATCACATTGGTAGTTTCCCCTAAATTCCTACTTGGACCTTTAAAAATTTGAAAATTTTTAGTAACATCATGGCCAAGTTCTGAAACAACACTAACACTGGGCACTTTCCATTGAATAGAAAAAACTTCGTCGACTAGTCAAACATTTATATTCTGCAGGTAAATTTTTGAATGACCGTATAAAATCCCAAGCATTTATGCATTTTAAGCAAGATCCATTCAATAAAATGTTAATAACAAACTGGAATTTTCTCCTGAATTCCTAGGTGGACCTTTGGAATCTTGGAATTGTAAGTCATATCTGACATTGCGATATTTTGAAACAGAGCTGAGTTGAACATGAAACAAATATTTCAAAAATAAACTCACCATTTTCAATTAATAATAGTGACAAAGCACTAAGAGATGTTTCCTCGTCTCCAACTATCAATGTTATCCCAGTATCCAGTGTTTTCTGCATAGGAACTTTTATATTATCTGACGTTCACATTAATGCCCACGTTGACTGATGCCCACTGCGCACCGACAGAACCGCGCCGCTGTATACTATACAGCAGCGCGCTAGCTGCCGCATTGACAAGGTCCCAAGCCGATATTTTTCGGGTTTTAGAATTTCAATGAGTTTAAAGCAGGTACACTTCGGGACAGTTTCCTTTGGTGCACTGTCTTCCTCGGTCTCGAATCCCCATACTCCATGAAGGACTGATTTTATTTTTCTTTCCATAGAACAATAATGCGATCAAATGCCGAGTAACCTCTATTTAAAGTACTTGAAAGATTGACTGGATTGCATTTAAAATTTGTACAAGTAACCAAATTTGTATGAATTTTTTCAATAAGAGCAGTGTTTTTTCTGCAAACTGGCTTTTCATTCATATTGATATGTGCTTTTATCTCTGAGTTATTAGCATTTGAATGTATAAACTCCCTCAAGATTTTGTAACCTAAAATAAGCGAAAAATTGAAAACACTCGTATTTACAACCAACATTATTTGGACCGGTTAAACGTTATGCAATTTGACAATGAAGTATTCCTCAACTGTTCATTTTACTTGCTACAAGTGATAAGATATTATTTCAGTAATCACAAGCATTATTTCACGAAGTCAGGAACTTTAATATTATAAGATTTTCAATTGCAATTTTGCAGCTGGCAACTGCGCGTATAAATATAAATAATATCAGATTACAAAGCTGCAATCTTAATCTTCAAAATGACGTAAGATTTATCCGAATTGAACACTTATGTGAGGAGTTATAGAACTTTACTTCACGCGCTGGTTGAAAAAATGCACGTTGGCGGGAGCCGGCGCAACACCTGCCCCATTGCGAAAACATAAAAATTCAACAATTTTTTTCAAGATATCCGTGCGATTTCTGAAAATTTTGGTTGAAACAGTTTTTTTGTAAAAATTTGTGCTCTTTCTGAATATCAAGTTATTTTTTTGATTTAAAGTAAATTTTTTGAGATATTTCGAAATTACCTTAAAAATTAATTCCAACGCGTTTTTTGGGGTGTTCCACCCTCCCCCTGGAGGTGATAATTTTTCTCAGAAGTAATGTACACACTGTGTTCTACAATTAAAAAAAAATTATTGGTGGAGCAATTTAAGTTGAGGTTGATAGCCCTGTTGATTGGCCTATAACTGGTAGAACATGAACAGCAGTATTTCCGACCAAACCATTCTGAATCTCGCACACACATAAAACAATTTATAATAATTTCTCTACGGCAATGGTTATAAAAAATGTCAAAATTAATTTTATATTCATCACGATCGTAAGCATAACCAAAATTTTGGATGATGTTTCCAAAATATATCGTAGCGATACATTCAACTACATCCCACTTCAAACCAGAGACTCCAAACATATTGGTCAAATTTCTAAATGTCCATTTATCACGCGAAACACTTTGAAAATGACAGGAAGGCGCGTGGTAGTCTACAGGAGATATTAACAATTTTATAGTCATCCGTAAGATTTATAGTATACAAATATACTAATAGATATTTATGATTGTTGTTAACGTTTATTCGTGAATTTTGACATGATAATGTGGCAGATAAGCTTCTGGCCGTGCATTTTATAATCTGTCGGCTGTTCATCTCCTGTTCAGAGTCCATTAGAAGTAATTATCTGAGTTGATTTCGTTTATATGGGCCTGAGTTAAAACATTGGAGAGAACTTTAAGTGAAAACGTAAAAAGCACGAGATTTCGTAATATAAATGTCATAAATAACAAAAGGACATCCACATAGGGATACCGCAAACTGTAAATGATACAGTTTTGGTTAATCAGGAAAAAAGATGTGGAATAAAATAAATGAATAAATAAAATTTACTGAAAAATATTGGGTTTTCTATATAATTGGGATATTTGCATTTTCGATTTCTTATTTTATTTTATTCTGATGTGGTGAAAAAATAAGAAATATATTCATATATTATAACCGTCAAAAACTGATAATAAAAAATAGAGTAAGTAATCCAGTCTTCCGCTTCTTTCTATAAAATAAGCATATTCGTTGGCAAGTCTCCAACATAAAACAACTATTGCCTCCGACGACCATAGAGTTGTATCTGTTAGATTATTGGCAGAGATTTCTGCATTAGTTACTTTGCAATGATCTCTTAAATAAAAAATCGACAAATACACCATTTTCCAACCAAAAATGAGATGTAAATATTCGTAATCTACAGTAATTGTTGGAAATAACTAACTCCAGCGAGGAAGCAAGAATCTAATCTTCCGCTTAGTGACTGCCAAACATCAGGATTTCGCAAGTTTCGCACATTTTTCTCTTGAGTAGTGTAAACTATAATAACTTCAGATGGCTCCAAAGAAAATAATCCAGGATGATAGTGAACTCTTCAAGCAATTACAAAAGGTCATAGATTGCAAAAAGTTATAAATAATATTTTGGAATGAGGTGTACGATGTAAACTAGATTTTAAAATAAATAAATGTAAGATGAAGGATACATTTTTGTATAGTATCAGATGAATATTGAATTTTTGATAAGTGGAAACGAGTTTGAGAATTTGGGATTAACCTATGACCACAAATTGTCATTCAGAAAACATATAACAGTTCTTGTATTCACAATAAGACAAATATGTCTCTTCGTCAAGGCATATTCTATCAAACTACTCTATTTGACTCTGGAGATCTTGAAACTGAAGTAACATATTTTGTTGATTTTTCCGTTTAAAGACATTGATAACAACATACATTCCTCATGGTTATTGTACCTCGCAGAACTATCGTTCCATTGCCATGTTCATTATTCACCACGCAAGTATTACTTTTCGATCTTCTCTTGGTTATTCTGTTTTTCAAATTTCATCGGTTTTCTGCAGAATATAGGATGGTTCCAGAAGTACCTGGCCTGACCTAGAGATGGCGGTAGTTGCTTGAAAAATACCATTGTATTAAAAAGTACACAATCTATAAAAATGGCTCGGTGGTCAAAGATTTTCCAACAATGAAGAGGTTACGTCGGCAGTTAATGGCTAATTTGACGAGTTTGATGATTCTTATTATAAAAAGGGTATCAAACTTATTGAACATCGCTGGGAGAAGTGTGTGGAGCTGAAAGAAGATTATGTTGAAAAATAAATATAGTTTTTCCAAAATTTTTGTGTTTTTTTTGTTGGGTAGATTAGAATTTGTCTCTTTCAAAATTAAGAACCCTCATCAATGGACAAATCGTAAATATTACTGGGTAGAAACAATAGTCGCACATCAGAGATATCTATTTGATTTTATTAAAATTTTGTTTACATCCCACTATGATCATTTCTAAATATACAGGGTGACCCAGGGTTAAGCCGCCAGATGTTCCAGATCAGTTGCTCAGGTGAATAGAAAAAAAATTTCCTATAAGAATGTGTCCTAACTTGCTTCGTTTTCGATAATCAGTTTTTGTATCAATTATTTAAAAACTTTCCTGCTGGTTTTAATAAAACCAGTCTCATAATTGTATGCGGTAATGCGATGTTTCTTTTGAAGTACTTATGGCAACATCAATAATTCCAGAGGCATCCCAACAGGTAATCTAATTAATATTAGGACCAATCATTGTACTCCACTATTTTTTGCATGTTCAGTTTTTTTTGCTGGATTTATCCAATAAAAGAATTTTTTTGTTTGTCTATTTCACCATCTTTTGCTTCATTTTTGAGGGATAATCTATGGTTTATTAGTAACCTGAAAAACAAATATTCACAAAAATGACTACCAATTTTTTCATGAAAAGTTCGCAGCTGCATGGCACCTTGCTGGTATGATCTCCAGTGCTGCTTGAACAATCCTTTGTAGGGAAATACATTAGTCGTTGCTGGGCTCAGCATACACTTTGGTTTTCATTGTACCCTATACAAAAATCCGTATGGGTTGAAAGTCAGGAAGTCGTTCATGCCAAAGAACTTTGACATCCTGTATTTTGAAAACGAAGCAAGTTAGGACATATGATTAACGGAAACAAAAGTCTTAAATTTTTTCTGAAAAACCGATCCTAAATGTTTGGCGGTTTAAGCCTGGGTCACCCTGTATATTTTTACCCTGTACTAATAATTTGGTGAGTAGGCTTGTTGGATTTTTCAATCCAACACACCGAAACCGCAGTTCGGTCATTTTTAACTTAATCGAAAACTTCATTGAGTAGTACGCCAAATCCAGTTATTTTAGTGGAGAGGCACATTTAGTAAACGATGTTAAATTACAAACTTGGCTCACCCTAAAAGCTAACCAGCAACCACTGTGCTAAATTTTATATTACACTAGTACAGATAATATTTTGACCGGTGTTGACTGTGTATGAGTGGGACTCTTTTCTGGACGCCAGTTTGGAAAATGGCGGATGCAAATATTTGATTGTTCCTATACTTTGGAAACCACTCAAGCTAAAAACTTAATCTTGGTGTCAAATTTTTTTTCGGAGTCAAGGAATACAAAAAAATCATCAATTTATACATGCAAGGTCCGCCAAAAAGTATGTACTATATGCGAAAAATGTTTATTGTTAGACTATTGGAAAAATATTTCTGGAGAAAAGTTTGTGCATGTCCGATAAGCTGAAAATCGATTTGGATACATGTCACGTGACCATTAGTAAGGCGGCAAATTGGAAAAAAATACCATGAAGAGGCCAAAAGTGGAGTAAGATGGCAAGATATCGAAAAAAGTAATATAAAATAGTTGCTCGGGATTCAATTTTATATTCACATACAGAGTTTCAAGCAATGAATGATAAATTTAAATTGCAATTTTTAAAAATATTTTCTGATCTCTTTACAATTTTTTTTTCTGAATATCTTGACTGTAGTGAAACGTTTGTATTTTGACGATGATGACACAATTTTCTCATTTTCTCCTCCCCAGATGGCACTAAATTGAAAAATATATTTTTTTCCAGAACCCTCGCTGTTACATTGGTTCGTATCTAACAGTTGTATCAGAATTCCAAGACTATAGTGGTGATATAGCAATCTAGAAACATTCTGGATATCTGACTATAATCAAGCTTCGATGATAATCGTGCATGAACGTTTCACTTTGCACATAAACTTGAAAATAGTGCGTCAATTCAAATGGGCTTACAGTTTATATGCAAAGTGAAACGCTCCTACAGCATTATCATTGAAACTTCATTATAATAAAGAAACATGATATCTCTAGGGTGCCATGTATTCAGTATAGTCTTGGAATTCTGATATAACTGTTAGATACGAACGATACGAACCAATGTAACATCTAGGGTTCTGGCAAAAATCAATTTTGTCAATTTAATGCCATCTGGTGCTGAGAAAACGAAAGAATTTTGTCATTATCATCAAAATACAAATGTTCCACTATAGTTAAGCCATTCAGAAAAAAATATTAAATTTCAAGAAAATTGCAATTTAAATTTTTCCGATTTATTAATTGAAACTGTGAGTGAGTATAAAATTAAATTCCAAGCAACTCTTTCAAATTACTTTTTTCGATATCGTGCCATCTTACCCCACTTTTGGCCTCTTCATGGTATTTTTTTCCAATTTGCAGTCTTGCTAATGGCAACGTGACATGTATCAATATCAATTCTTAAGTTATCGGATATCCACAAACTTTTCCCAAAAAACGTTTTTCCACATGTCTAACTATAAACTTTTCTCCCATATGGTACATCCTTTTTGACGGTCACTGTATGTATTAATTGATGTATTTTTTTTAAACTCCTTGGCCCCAAAAACATATAAAAACATATAATTGTACACCAAGATCAAGTTTTCAGGTTGAGTGGTTTCCAAAGTAGGAACAACAAATATTTGCATCCGCAATTTTCCAAACTGGTGTCCAGAAAAGAGAGTACCACTCATACACACTGAACACCGGACAAAATATCATCTATACTACTGAAATATAAAAACTAGCATAGTGGTTGCTGGTTGGGTTTCAGGTTGAGCCAAATTTGCCATTTTGGCGATCTGCCTCCCCACTATTTCATTTTATTGAAAATATGAACAGGATGTTCATAAAATCAGATGTGGAATCATCTGCGACTGGAAGGCAAACTTTAGTCCTATTTTCCATTGCTAAAGATGACCTCTCTTGGAAGGAATTCATGTTGATAAGGGAACAAACGCATTGAACTACATCTGATAGATACTGTGAAAAGGCCGTATATAATTTGAAATAAACAATCTGAAAGTGAAAATTTGCATATTCATTCAGATATTTGATTTCACCAGAATTCAGAAAGGATACAATAGTATTGTGTCAGAAAATATACGCACTAATTCTACAACTCAGTTCATGAAAATGACATAAAAGATGTGAGACTGAAATGTCCAGCGTGGCTTTAGCCGGGGAAGTAGTTGTTTTCTGTTAGATATTACAAAAAAGGTACTTCACTTTTATTGTCCTCCAGAGGAGTCATATTTGGTTCAATTTTCAATTGACAATATTCCACCAGGATTTTGGTGATCGTTTTTCGCTGTCAGGTTGGTAATATATTTCGTTTTTAATTGTTGGAAACACTGATTCAAGTACATTTTAATTGTCGTCTGTCAACTTGAAGAAATTGTTTACAATTTTGATTGTCTGCAACTGAAAGTTAAAATATAATGAAAAATTGATCGAATCAGATATCCTCGTATTTTAGAGAAACATCGATACATTTCTGCATTGCCCTGAGTTCATACAATTTTATATTATTATATTAAAAACTGGAGTTACTATTCAACTACTGATGGAGTTGAAAAAAATCGGTATTTGGGTCTGAAATAAAAAAGCAATAACAAAAAAATAATGAAAAAAAAAATGTATCGGAGCTTCAGGGCTGCCTAAATTGATTCGGTGGCGCATTCGCTTTTACGGCAGTAGAAAACCTGGAAAAACCAGTAACACCACGTCAATTGAAGAGTTGGAATTAATTGAATAAAAATTCCTAACGAGGTCTGTTGAATAATTATTAGCTGCTTTTCAGGAAAAAGGATGTATGGTCTCTAGAGGCTCCACCTCGATGGATAACAATCTATTTGAGCAACTGTAATCAAATTTGTACCAGTCTGTTCTGTCCTTGGCCAAAGTATGTGTAAGTGCCAGAATCGACTCCAAAACCATAGTGAACGCAGACTGTATAAAGCTCATGATTGGATTATTTGAAGTATTCAAAATAGAATCTTGTTAATAACTAGTACAGGAACCAAAGCCCAGTCCACAACAATGTAATCCCATCAGAGCCAATTGCCCTAGAATTTGTCAATAATTGATGTTTTTTTAAAGCTAACACTCCCTCTCTGTTGTCAAGAAATACCCTTGTTCCACACATTGTTTTACAGTGTTTTCAATCCTGTAGAAACAAAGGTTTTCATTTCCATTAAAGGTAGATATTAGTACTGATATTTAAAATAACTCTATCGGGGGACATTGACAAGTCCACATGAGAAACATGTGAAATCTGTATTTTATGTTTCATATTTAGCTGCAACATCATCCTCATTATTGAACCCAGCTTTCATGGCTGCTATTATTCATCATTTAGGCCTTCTGTTTGATTATAGTTCCAAGTTTGGAAGATTTAATCCTAGTCATTCGTTTTCTTTCCAAATTTAAGAAGCACATTGGGGATTTGTTTTATTTTCTATGTTGAGTGCTTCACTCAGAGTCAACGATCAAATATCCAGTTACTCTGCACAATTATAACCACCTTCAGAAAGACAACAGTCAACAGTTTCATCTATGGGTTCGGTGTGATGTGGGTTACATAACCAATAGTATCACTTTCTTCATTAACAGTTCCTAACAGAAAATGCCTCAGATTTAGTTAAGTCACCAATATCAGAGTTACAAAAGTAAATCTTACCAACTTCAGAGTTGCAAGAAACAGAATATCAGTTATTCTTTTTGGTTGAAGTAGGTATTTGGAACATTTTCAGATAACGGGGTCTAGAAAAGAAAGTGTTTTTTCTACGACCGTGCGTTTTTACCCACTTTATCGCACTCATTTTAGTTTAGAAAGTGTCACTTTCCCTCAATAGTGCGGGAAAGTAAAATATGTCAATTTATCGTTATTTAATGTATATTTCATTGATTTTACCTGTATATTACTATTCAAACTAATATAGGTTTTAATATTCAATCTAACCCAGACTATTTTTCATTCATTGGAATGAAGAAATTGCGATACTTTTATATATCTACCCTATACATTTAAAAAAATCAATCCACATAACAATCAAACTAAGCTGAGTCAAGTGGTTTCAAAATTCTTTCATGTACTGGCAACTTGCAACCGATGCCGTCTCCGTCATCTTCATGCACTTTGCAATCTACGAGTGTTACTCTTAACAGCCAGTTACCACCAACTAACTACTCTGGACCGGCTATTCTGACGCATTTGCAGAATGCAACTAATTGTGTTTTCAACATTAATATTAATAATAATTAGTGGATTTTCATGGAATGTTTTGTATGTTGAAATAAAATATAAATTTTGAATGTGCTTTTTGAAACTTTATGTGGGCGTAGAAAAAATAATGTTCCTAATTCATGAGTAGAGTGTCTTTCCCGCCCTTGACTGCTTCGGCTTCGGCAACGGCAACGGCAGTCGCGTGCGGGAAAGTATCACTTTCCGCACTTGTTAGGAAAATAACTATTCTCAAATTTCCAATGTGAACATCGACAATGGAACTCAACAACATCAGAGTTTTAACATAAACGGTGTCTTCCTAAAATGTCACTCTCCTTCTTTTCTTTTCAGATAATAATTATTTATGCAACAAGTGCAAAAAGTGAATGTTTATTGCACTCGACGTGAAATTGTCCAACTCGGCCTAACGGCCTCGTCGGACAATTTCACGTCGAGTGCAATAAACAAATTTTGCACGAGTTGCATACAATATTTTTTCTATCATGCAAAAAGCAAAAAATGATTTATTGAGGTGCGGCACTAGGTGTAGGAAAATGAAAAGCGCAACTTGAATACTTTATTATCAATATCGATTTGCATTGAAACAGGAACTAATACGTTACGAACAATTCAACTCAAACTTTATTTTTACCCTCAATTTTGAAAGTGAATGAACAATTGGTGCAATTTTCAATATGAATATTTCGTAGTGAAGTACCTATTGCCAATCTCACAGAATATCTGCAAAATATGTAGTAGGTTTAAACGTTTAAGTTTGTCATGATGACAGCACGTTGAAGTAGAATGACAGATGAGTGCAATAAAAACTTTATTGCACTAGTGCAATAAAGAACTTCTTTTTCCACTGAATATAGTTCAATAAAGTTTTGCTTTTTGCATGAATGTAGAAAAAAGTATTTTAGTTTTAGTCTATGGGAAGATTCAAATGGAGCAACCATTTTCGCGCAAGTTCTTTAGTTTTCGGGAATCTGTGAAAGGTAATTTTTGTAACAAACTCGATTATTTTGCAAATATATTTTCAATAAATTCAAATTTTAAAAAATTGAACTTGACACTTGACAGTTTTGACCCATGTCAGTGTATCAATTTAGTGTTTCAATCATTTAAAAACAAAATTTATTACCAACCTGACAGTAAAAAAACGATCAGCAAACTCCTGTCGAATATTGTCAATTTAGAACGTATAACGTTTCCTGCATTTCAGAAATTGTAAACGTTATTTTGATTTTGTCTTTTGAGGAAACCAGAAAACCATATATACGTTCTCTTAATCTAATTATACCGTTCACTCGAGTTGTTATTGCTAATTGATGCACAAACTTGCAAGGAAGGTATGTTGTACCGGTAGTGGGTGGGCTCCACAACAATAATAGTGAATGACTAATAGGTTTTTCTATTGATTTAAGGTCATTTACGCTGTTTTTTATGAGATCAAATAACTCAGCATTGACATATATCACTGATTTAATGATGAAGTAATAAACGTGCAGTACTAGTAATGACACCATCCTGACGATGCAAGTACAATCATTTAAGTGATTTATTCCGATGTAATTAGTAATGTATTTCTATTCACCACGTCATTCAAGGTTTATTGGATGGAGCCTTAAAGAATATATCGAAAAATGATAAAACTATCGGGGGTAATATCACGAGTGCTCGCATCAATACTATCGATAGTAATTCTGTCAGAAATCAATGAAATCACATTGCTTTTAGGATGAGTGGTGTTACCTAGAAGCAATTTGATCGAGTTTGAGATTTCTGACAGAATTACTATCGATAGTATAATTTCACGAACCAACAAAGTAAAAAGAGTTCCATTGTCATGAATTCTTCAATAGGTATGAATAATGCCTGATAGACATAAAGTCTGTCAGACTGACATTCATATTAATTGCAAGATGATTGAGTTCTCCGTTGTTGTTTGAATACGTGGTTGCCATGACAAAGTGGTATTACCGGCTCGAAAGCTAAGGAACTGCGTATTACCGAGGCATACGTCCATGATTGGTCCTAATATTGCAGGAAAGGAGGGTTTCATAAGTCGAGTGAAATTATCAGTGTAACTGACACAGTTAATAGGTCTACAAGAACTATTTCGATGAGTTTCTCTTCAAGTGCACCGAAAATTATGATCCAGGGCTCATTCGATTCGGAATAACCTCTAGAAGGTTTTTGAAAAATTTGAAGGTGTGACGGCAAAAGTTGCAAAAGTTGCAAAACATTTTAGTAAAAAAAGGGGGGGTTAGGTTTTTTGCAAATATCTCGGAAACTGAAGAAGATTTCCAAAATTTAAAAAAAGATCATGAAGGAGAAGGAAATTTCCTAAAAAAAGATTCACCTCATGTAACGATACCACACCGAGAGAAATCCAGTTATCCAAGTTTTTTTTTCAAAAAAATCTTATAGCTGCTAATTAAATTATTTTAGCAACTAAATAGTATCTGATCAATGTAAAAAATGAAGGTTTTAAACGTGGAACGGGTATTTTTTTCAAAACACTCATTTTGTTTTGAAAAGGTTACCTTTTAGATTCAATAAAGGGCACGATTGTGGTTAAAAGATGGAATTGAAAAAACAAACTGTTTAGCTACTATAATTCACATTTTAACTGTTGAAAGATACCTTTTAACCAGTAAATAGGTGTCGTTTAGTTCTGGAAATGTAACGGTTTTTTCCACCACCTCTGATCATGCACCTTCTTCGTCACACACGTGTTTCCTATGATGTTTTATTTCACTCACCCATAACAGGCAGTTTCATCATCGGGTCATCTGCGTCATTTCAGTTCTTATTGTCAATCAGTTTACGTGTAGATTTGGTAGTGTTGTGCAAGTGCAGAAGTAGTGAAGGTTAAATACACTTTGTGTATAGTTTGTTTCTACAAGAAGTAACTTTCGGGTAGGTGCCTACCTGCGTGTGTGTGTTTTCAACAGTTGTTTACAAGTAATAATAAAAGCTCCAATTTAGCTCTTCATTTTTGAAACTTCATACTGTTCTACAGAATTTCAGCCATGTGGGTACTCATTTTGTTTTGTGAGAAAATTAGTGAACCTACTACTAACACGGACTTCTATGAAGTATATGTTTTCAAACCTCTGGAATTTTACATTTTATTGTAACAAAACACTTTTGTTGTTGTTTTGTTGTCTTTTCCGTTAACCAGCTGTCGTCTCCTTACGAACAGCAGCCCTCAGAAGTCGAAACTTGTTCGTGCTAAGGATTAACGAGGACTTACCTTTTTACGTGCGATTCTTAGCACTTTCTCGGGCCATCAGAAAAAGTTCTGCAGTTGCTAGGGTTTGAACCTTTGACTGGCAGCCAAAAGTGATTGAAACAATGTCGCTTTAACCACTCGGCTACATTTGATTTTTATTAATTATTCTTGAGCATGAAATAAAATAGTATTTGAAAAGTAAGTAATAGAGTTTCCTTTAATTTAAGGCCTCATATCCCCCCAAAAAAAAAAAAATCAGTCACTATATTTTAATTTTCTTAATAAATGTTGATCAATCTTTCAATGAGTTTCAATGCTGAACTGTCCACCGATAAGTATAGATAACTAATGTGTCACTATTTCAATCTCTATAACAAGAGTAGCTTTTTCACGATATTTATAGGATTGAAATTTTTAAAAGAGTGCTTGTTGAATTCTTATTCTGAAGATATGACACTGGCACTCACCGTGTTGCAACTTCTGTTTAACCTATTTTTCGTAGAAATTCAGAATTGATGATACTCATCAAATGACAAACATTTTCGCTTTCAAACACTTTGTTTCTGACCAAAACGTTTTTGAATAGCATACGCATGAAAATAACCTTCCCCCAGAGCTCTGATAACATCATTAACGCCAAAACACCAAAACTCCTTTAAGTTGAAAAATGTCGAATAGCGCATGTGGTGATATTGAAGAGTTTTTACGGATTAACAGTTAGGCAAAATTTTGAAATTTTAATAATTCAATTTGGATAGCCTCTACCTTCACGTGTATTAATTATCCGAATTTTATAATGTAGTTCATGCAATATTGAAACTGTTTAAGTTTGTAAAATGATGTTCAACAACTGTAAATCCTCAGAAACTCTTCAAAATCATCTAATTCGCCACATGTGTTATTTAAGATTTTGTGGTAGTGTTTAGACGTAAATGAATGCTATTTTCAAAAATGTACAGTAAGAAAATATTTTCATGCAGGTTATAGAGAAATTGTTTTGTTCTTAAAGATCATAATATTTATTGCTGATTGAAATTCCAAAAACAAAAATTCAAATTCCTTATTAACAATGCATTTAATTATAACAATTATTTAAACAATCAGAGTAAGAGAAATTTTAAAAAATACTTGTTATGTAACTTCAAGTACGAACAAATTGGAATATTTAAAAAAAATCATAGCTTTATTTGCATTTTTCATTTTTCAGACTCTTAGATTGTCAATAACAAAGTAGAAAATCAGCATTCTTTTATTTTTCCAATGGGGATCTTTTTAAAGACTTTCAAGAATGGCTCCAAAAAGTGAAACAAATTAGAGGTTTCTAAGTATAAAAATTATCAGGGTTTGAATGTAAAGGACCACGCACAAATCAAATGGATCCCTGTCGAATTGAATGAAATTTGGAAATGTTGTAGTTTATACCCTTCTGATCAAAAGTCTCCATTGGCCCGATACCTAAAAATGGACAGATTTTTAGGGATCGAAAGTCAAAAGTTGTAACTTGTGCAAATCGACCATGTATAATAATATATATATATATATATAATATATAATAAGTTTTGACAGGAATAATAACAATTTCTGAATTGTCAATAAATAAAGTTTCTACAAAAGGTAGAAACGAAAGTTGAATCTGTTAAATCAATTGGCACCATTTATACCACAATATTGAGTTTACGCTAAAAACATGTCACTTTGAAAATCCCAACTTTAAACGAATCCTACTTTTACGATAAAAATATTGTCCATAATTCACGTGTACCCAAAGTTTCATGTCATAAAATGAACCTATCATTCTTAAATGTATGCCTGAATCTAAAACTCGTATAATAATTAGGTCTCAGGCGGGGCGTGGCGCAGTGGTTAGAGTGTCCGACTTTGGGTCGAAAGGTCCGGAGTTCAAGCCCCAGTTGCGGCTGAGATTTTTTAATTTAATTTGACCGATTAAATTATTCAAATCTAGTGGCTGGACTGGGGTGAGTCCTGCACGATTAACTGTTGCGTTCCAATTAACAGTGTTGCTCCTAAGGTGGCGCATGGAGTTAGTAACAAGGCCTATCCAGAACACGTGGCTAATGACCATAGCAGTCGATGCCAAGACACCAAAGAAAAAAAAATAGATCTCATACAAAATTATTTTCAAGGTTATGTTTATGTCAGTGCTTGTGCTAAAGTTACGTTTATGTTGACTAAATGCACCTTTACTTTGAATAATATGGCTTTTAGAAGAAAATGCTGACTAATGTGAAATCGCCATACGCAGACGAGAGCAAAGGATTCTTTTCTTTTTCGATCGCGTGAGAGATTTGCACTTATCGCAACTTTTGACCTTTGACAACTAAAAAACTGTCAATTTTTAGGTCTCGAGCCCATGAAGAGTTTTGATCAGAAGGGTATAAACTACAACATATCCAAATTTCAGAAAATTCGACAGGGATCCATTTCTCACTTGATTTGTGCGGGGTCCTTTGAAACTTGGAAAAACTAGTTAATTAACAAAAGCATATGTAATAAAATAATAACGGAAAACAAAATTTTTCCATGGATTTTCGTTCAGTCTAAAAGGTAAGCGAATTTTTTTATTTCCTAATATTGATATTTAATGGGTTAAAATAATTTTAATTGTTCAAGGGTCCGTATCAGTCAGCGCACTCAGGACTCGCATCACCCGCTTTTAGCGCTATTTTCGCCTCTTAATAAAAATTGTAAATATTAGTGGTAGTGTTCCGAAAGGTAAAAATTTTTTTGTCAAATTTCCTCCTCTTTCAAGATCTTTTTTCAAAATTTGGATATCTTCAATATTTTTCGAGATATTTGCAAAAAATCAACCCCCCCCCTTTTTTTTACTAAATTGTTTATAACTTTTGAAATTTTTGCCGGCACACCTTCAAAGTTTTCAAAAGGTTTCCAGAGGTCATTGCGAATCGAATGAGCCCTGGATCATTTTAAAGGAAATTCACCAAAGTGGTTCTTGTAGACTAGACCATAATTACTGAACATGAAATTCTTTCCGAAAATAACATTTTAGCACAAATTAAAATCCTATCCGACGAAATGGAAAAGCAAAGGACAGGGCACAAAACCTTTAAAAAATGGCATTCAGCAAAATTTGTTACTTTTTTGAAATTTTATTCGGTTCAACAACCTACACAAGTTTGACAAGTAATGAAAGGACTATATGATAGAAGAGCCGCTAGAGGGCAGCAAAGTTGAATATTTCAAAATTCGTTGTTTTGGTATATTCCATAGAAAAATCATGATTTATTTGATTGACATGCATTTTTAAAGCAGATAATTTTTCAAATCGAGGTTCAGTAATATTCACATGCGCACAGTGAACACCACAACTCAATGGTTCAAGTAATAAAGTAATGCAGGGAATGAAATGATAAAAGTAATCGCTAATAAATATATTAGAAAATAGAAAATTCAATAGGTGCAGTCAGTTATTCAAGGAAGTGAAACTGTTCATTCTGAAAATATATACATTTCTTCTCGAAATTGACAAGATTTGAAAATTATTAGATGTGTTGGATGCACTCGTATTCATGAACAGGCGATGCGAAAAAGTTATATCCATTATTAAACCAATGCTGATGAATTTTTGAGATAAAGAATTATCAACAGCATGAGACCTACTGGAAGAGGAGCAAAATATTGTTTGAATGACAGGGAAAATAAATTGGAGTCGAAAAAATGAAGAATGGTGAACTTCTAGGGGTTAAAAGCGATTTTTCACGGTTTTTCAAGAATTGCAACGAAAGTTGACCTCCTATCAGGAAAAGTTGAATGGAAAAGTTGTTGATAATAAAAAGGTCTACTTTTGTATTAAAATTTGGTATAATTCCGTTAACCGGGTGCTACAAGCTATCAAACATTTTTTTTTGAGACTTACTGGCAATTTTTTCACTTTTAATAATAAAGATGATAGTTCCTCATAAACACTCGAAGAGTGAACCATTCTTAGTGAAGATATTCAGCATGAAATACGCAAGCAAAGCGAGCACGCGCATTCATATTACTACCTTGTAACTTATGTAACTCATCTCTTACTTTTTGGTGAAGATATCTGCGAGAAAGACACGAGCGCGCGCATTTCCATCACTATTTTGTCGATTTCTGTCAACTTTGAGTAGACATTTTCATCCCTTATTTGTTACTGAACAAGACCAGAAATACGCGAGCGAAGCGAGCGCGCGCATTCCCATCACTACTTTGTCACCCGAAAAAGTAGTGATGGGTAAGCGCGCGTGCGGATTTGCGAAATGTCGGGCGATCGTGCTCGCTTCGCTCGCGTATTTCTGGTCTTGTTCACTAGCAAATAAGGAATGAAGATTTCTACTCAAAGTTGACAGAAATCGACAAAGTAGTGATGGAAATGCGCGCGCTCGTGTCTTTCTCGCAGATATCTTCACCGAAAAGTAAGAGATAAGTTACATGAGTCACAATAGTAATGGGAATGCGCGTGCTCGCTTTGCTTGCGTATTTCTTGCTGAATATCTTCAGTAAGAATGGTTCACTCTTTGAGTGTTTAGAAGAAGTAGAAGTATTTATTTCGCTACAATATACAATAGTAATAGTAGAATGTCAAACAAAAATAATAACATGAAAAAAAATACAATACAAAGATATATAAAGTCACAGTGTAAATAAACATAACAATATGAATATATTTAATCTGAATTGTGGCGAGTGTCCATCACATACATTCAAATTCAGACTTGTTTAAATCAAGATACTCATTTATATCATAAAAACATTTTTTTAATAGAAACGTTTTAATTTTTGTCTTGAACTGAAAGAAACCTAGTTTCTTTATCCTTGAGGGGAGTATGTTATATAAATGTAGGTTCACCGAATTCTTTTGCGATATCTGAAGTCTGAACCTAGGAGTTGAAATGAAGTCACCATGGCGAGTAGTGTAATTGTGGATTTCTGATTGAATAGAGTATTCATGCTTAGTTTCATGAATTTCAAGTAAACATGAGTAAATGAATAAGGTAGGAAGCGGCATTATTTGAAAACTGACGAAGAGAGGGCGACAGTGTTCACGATGATGCACTCCCGCCATAACTCTGATCACTCTCTTTTGAAGAATAAAAACTCTATGAGAATGGCAAGAATCACCCCAAAGAAGAATTCCGTAAGACAAGTGACTATGGAATAAACCGAAATAACAAG
Organism: Chrysolina oricalcia; assembly: GCA_944452925.2. Classification (NCBI taxonomy): domain Eukaryota; kingdom Metazoa; phylum Arthropoda; class Insecta; order Coleoptera; family Chrysomelidae; genus Chrysolina; species Chrysolina oricalcia. The sequence goes on from OX101812.2 coordinate 20,182,897, forward strand.
ATTTGAGTACGTGATAACTCACAATATTTTTCAAACGTCGAATCAAGAAGGTAATACTGGACAGTTTCTTAGCTAATGCTGCGATATGTGAGCCCCAGTTTAGTCTGTCATCTAGATGCATGCCAAGTAGTTTAACACTGTTGCCACTAGTGAAATTTGAATTGGAGGATACAAGGATGGACTGATTTTTTTCCAAATTCAGTTTGAGTTTATTGCAAGTAAACCAGGTTTTGGCTGAATCCATAATGTTATTTGATAAAGTGGACAGATTATCAATCTTATTACTCTGACAGATAAATGTTGTGTCATCTGCAAATAAGACGCTTTTTGTCGGTAAAATGTGAAAATATAAATCATTTATATAGACTAAGAAAAGAAGGGGACCCAGAACCGAGCCTTGAGGAACACCGTGATTAATGACCCTACGTTTTGATAGCTCACCATTCAATCTGACATATTGAGATCTTTGGGAGAGGTAAGATTTAAAGAAATTCAGAGCTACGCCCCTGATACCATATCTCTGTAATTTTTCCACTAGGATGTGATGTGAGACACAGTCGAAGGCTTTCGAAAGGTCACACAACTCAAGTTGTGAGTGGATTCCTTCCTCTAGGCCCTCGACTATGTTCGACACGACTTTGAGTAGAGCTTTCGTCGTGGACATCTTTTTTCGGAAACCAAATTGTCCTGGACAAAGCAGAGAGTTTACTTCCATGAAGTTATAAAGTTGTTTTTTAACGATAATTTCAATTATCTTAGCAATTATTGGTATAATGGATATTGGACGAAAGTTATTCACGTCATCATTAATTCCTTTTTTCAACACCGGTAAAACAACAGAATATTTCAGGGCGTTAGGGAAAGTTCCTGCACAAAAACAGTCATTTATCAGGGAAGCTAGAGGTTCAGCAAGTATATCTGCCAGTGATTTAATAACTTTGCTATTTAGTTCATAGGTATCAGTAACATTAGAATTATTTAGACCAAGAATGACGTCATAGATATCATCTGGAGTAACAGGATTTAGCACAAACGAGTGTGCCGGAGATTTTAATGTTTTCAAATAGAAACTAGGCTCATGGGGTATGTTTGGTAGTGAGCTAATAATCTTCTCTGCAATTGTAGCGAAATGGTCATTGAATTGATCTACCGATATATTAGTATCTAGCGGCTTTTTCTGAGATCTATTTCCTTCATGATTTATCAGGTTCCAACTGTCTCTCATAACATTATTAGAATTCAACAGATAGTTGCTATAAGCTTCCGTCTTACAAATTCTTATTTGAGTTTTATAATCAATGCTCAGTCTCCTATAAGCATTCAAGGAATAAACATCTTTATCAATATCATAAACAGTTTTTATAGCGTTGAGTGTATTACGCATTTTTCTCAGTTCATCGTTCATCCAATTAACTGGTTGTCTTTTGGTAATATTTTTGTTTTTCCTTAAGGGGAAGGTACTAACTACTAGACCATTCAGAACATCTTGAAATTGTTGCATTCTAACCTCGAGGGTTATATTGTCGTTTCCTAAGAAACTCCAGTCAAATTCTATCAGCTGAGATCTCAAATTCAATAAACCTTGTGTGTGTATTGGACGGGTCCAACGGGTATCGGCATTGTTTTTTGACTCCATGCTATTTACGGTGATATATGAGGAACTATCATAATAATTATTATTATTGGTGAAAAAATTGCCAATCTCTAGGGCGCAATACGTCTGAAAACTATCCACTACAAACATTTCATATTCATGAGTATTCAGTATGCGAGAATTTTAGGGAATCTGACAACGTCGCATTGTAATCTTGAATAGTTATTTATGCAACAAGTGCAAAAAGTGAATGTTTATTGCACTCGACGTGAAATTGTCCGACGAGGCCGTAAGGCCGAGTTGGACAACACGTCGAGTGCAATAAACAATTTTTGCACGAGTTGCATACAACATTTTTTCTACGTTCATGCAAAAAGCAAAAAATGATATATTGAGGTGCGGCACTAGGTGTAGGAAAATGAAAAGCGCAACTTGAATACTTTATTATTAATATCGATTTGCATTGAAACAGGAACTAATACGTTACGAACAATTTAACTCAAACATTATTTTTACCCTCAATGTTGAAAGTGAATGAACAATTGGTGCAATTTTCGATATGAATATTTCGTAGTGAAGTACCTATTGCCAATCTCACAGAGTATCTGCTAAATATGTAGTAGGTTTAAACGTTTATGTTTGTCATGATGACAGCACGTTGAAGTAGAATGACAGATGAGTGCAATAAAAACTTTACTGCACTAGTGCAATAAAGAACTTCTTTTTCCACTGAATATAGTTCAATAAAGTTTTGCTTTTGCATTAATGTAGAAAAAAGTTTTTAATGCTCGCTGTTGTTGATTCAATAAGACATTGATTCTGGCCACTTTGTTATGAAAGAAACCATTTCGTTGTGAGATAACTGGATTGGAAAAAAAATCTTGGTATCAATATTTTGAATGCACATAAGATATTTTTAAATAGACATAGCATGTAGTATATCAACTCATTTTTCATAGTCATTCACTAAAATATTCCATGTGATACTACTGGAATCACACTGGCAATATCGCAAAATTAGCTTTGCCCTTACGTCATTTCCATTGTTATCAACCTGACATCTGACATGACAGACATTCACTAAACAAAACAGCATGAATTTGTTGATTTTGTTATTGCTAAAAAAACTAGAATTTGTTGATAAAAAACTGTTTTCAATGAAAAAAAAAAGTGTAAAACTGGTGAAATAGGGTGTGTATATTGTGCTGGTGGAAATGAAAAGTCATTTGAGTTTGTTTTTCAAAGGCCCGTATCTCCGAAATTACTTGAGACCGCAAAAAATTTCATTGGGATTTTTTGTTAATGAGGTCAAACTACTTATTTTTTTTGTAGCGGAATACAGATTTTTCTTTTTTTGACAAATTCCGAAAAAACGACCTTAATTTCAACTGAAAAGTTTCACCGATAAAGTTCGCCTTTTCAAGTTGGCCAACTTTCAGTTTTTTTGTTGAAGCGTCTTCTATCAGATTATGTAATGAAAGAGTAGCACTACTGCGGTAATTTTTTCCAGAAATCGCGAAAAAATTGAAAAACTAATTTTCAAATATTTTTTTTTTAAATTTTGGTTATAAACTCATATTTATTCATTGAAAGTATTGAAATTAACAGTTGAAACCTTTCGAGAAAATTGATTTCATGTTACCTCAATAGGTACAAAAAATAAACAAGGACATAAATAAGAATTTGATTATGATAGAATGGCGAAAGTAGATGAACTTATAGGGGTAAAAATGGTTTCTCACGATTTGCAGCAAAAATCAACCTTGTACAAAGAAAAGGTTGAGAAGAAGTTGTTGGCAACAAAAAGATCAACTACTTTTGTTTGGAGTCGAATAAATGGAGAAGGGTAGAACGGAGTGAAAGCGATATTCCAATGTTTTTCAAGAATTGCAAGGAAAGTCGACCTTCAATCAGAAGTTGAATGGCAAAGTTGTAGACAATAAAAAGATATAGAACTTTTGTGCTCAAAATTTTTCCACATAACCTCAAATTTCTCGGAAAAATCGGAAAAACCGATTGCTCAGTTATTAAGTTTCTTCTCGCATGAAAATCTTTTTTTTTTCATGAAACTTGGTGGAATATAACCTATTATGTTTCGAGTAAGCTGTAATTTTTTTGTAGCGGAATAGAGACTTTTCTTTTTTTTTTCTACAAATTCCGAAAAAACGACCTCATTTTCAACTGAAAACATTCACCGATAAAATTCGTCTGTTCAAGCTCGCCAACCGCCAGTTCTTTCGTTGAAGCGTCTTCTTTCAGTTTATGTAATGAAAGAGTAGAACTACTGCTGAATTTTTTTCCAGAAAACGCGGAAAAAAAATTAAAAACAAATTTTTTAATATCAATTTTTTTAATTTTGGTTCTATACTCATATTTATTTATTAAAAGTATTGAAATTACCAGTTGAAACCTGTCGAGAATATTGATTTCATGATACCTTAAAAGGTACAAAGAATAGACAAGGACATAAATAAGTATTTGATTATGATACAATGGCGAAAGTAGCTGAACTTTTAGGGGTAAAAATTGTTTCTCACGATTTGCAGCAAAAACTCAACCTCCAACAAAGAAAAGATTGGGAAAAAGTTGTTGACAACAAAAAGACCTACTACATTTGTTTCCAAGATTTTTCGACATAACCTCAAATTAACCGTCAAAGTGGCTGAAAACCGATATTTCAGTATTAATTTTTTTTCTCGAGTACGTATGATTAAATTGAAGATATATGTCTTTTATTGTGTCAAATTAGCATGAGTTTTTCGCAATTCAGAAGACTACTAGTTTTCGATTCATGTACATTTTTCGAAAAAAATGTCCTTTTCTTTCACGAACAATTGTCTTGGTGTTTTTTTGTATCTTGAAGGTATATAAGCGATCATTCCAATTGTTGAAATGTCTGCTTTCAAACATTCTATGTAACTTAGTGGTTTATTAATCGTTAAATAATGAGGAAAGTCGAAAATCACTGAAAATATTGAGTAAATCATGATTCATTAAAATTATCGCTTATGGATAATGCTTTTTGAAAAATGTACATAACTCGAAAACTCATCTTCTGAATTCTGAAAAAAAAACATGCTTATCCAACACCAAAAGAGACATTCATACAAACTTATACGCGAGAAAAAATTAAATAATGAAAAATCAGTTTTTCACCAATTTGTGGGTCAATTCGAGGTTATGTCGAAAAATGTTCATTACAAAAGTTTCCGACTTTTTCATTATCCACAACTTTTCTAACGAAAATTTTCCGCTAACAAGTCATGTTTCGAAGCAAATCGCAAAAAACCGATTTCAACCCCTAAACTGCATCCCAATTTCACAATTTTGAGTGTTTTCGTGTTTAATAATTTTTTTCCTCAAAGTTGGAACCTCTACAGAATCCTCTACTTGGTCCTTGTCTGTTGCTCTCTTTCTTATTTTAGTCGATTATAATTCGTTTTGGCACCAGCCTAACTAGGAGCCGCCCCCTTTCCGAGTATTTTTTCTGGGGATTTGGGGTTACGTGGAAAAACTTTGAAAACAAATGTTGTAGATCTTTTCATTGCTAACAACTTTTTACCTTAACTTGTTTTTTGTAAGAGGTTAATTTTTGCTGCAAATCGTGAGAAACCACTTTTACCCCCAAAAGTTCACCTCCTTTGGCCCTTCTATCATAATCAAGTACTTATTTATGTTCTCGCTTATAATTGTACCCCTTGAGGTACCATGAAATTCCTATTTTCTAAAGGTTTCAACAGTTGATTTCAATAATTTTAATATTCACCGGAGTACGATACATATCTCCCAGCGAGCACAAAAACATCTCAGAGATGTTAAAAGTAAGAGTTTTTGTGATATCAAACCTCCAGTGCGATGTTTTGTTCATACATGAATAGAAGGTGTATGTAGGTGCAAATGTCCGCCGCAAGCGGCTATTTCTAGGATGTTCCTGGGACATCACAAAAAGCTTTTCTTTCTCGTTTTTTTCAAAGCCTTTTCCAAAACACAACTTAACATTTTTATGCTTTTCGCATACATTAAATCACTGTATATAAAACATTGTTTGAGATGTTCCTGAGACATCACAAAATGCACTTTTATCTCGTTTTTTTGTCATTGATTGTACAAATCGACAATAGTCAATATATGAGGAGAACTCTGGGGCGATTTTAAAAAAAATTATCGATATAACATATTTTAATAGGATCAAAGGAACACATATACAAATTTAAACCTAAAATATTTTCTGTTCATACGAATTGAACAACTTTTCAAAAATGTAAATATCACTCTAACACTGGTTGTTGTCTGGTTCAACTGAATTTAAACAACACTGTGAGTACTCTCTCAATAATACAGTGTCCTTGACTAACCACTTTACATAGATAAGGTATACATAATAGGCTTGTTCATTGAACACTGCTCTAGTTGATCGAGATCACCTTCACGTTGTTCATCTCTCCCTGACACTTGTACTTCACTTGTCTTTCTCTTTTGTAAGATCAACTTCAAGCAAGTAGAGTAATCAGAGCACGTCTTCACGAACTACACTAATGATTATGATGATGATTTTATGATGATGATTTTACAAGTCAGAACCGGTATATGTTTTTGAGGTTAATTATTTTCTGAATATCGATAATTCATTCTCACTTTGCAGTCCGTGATCAACTTGATTACTGAATATGATATTTTGTCTTGACGAAACGTTTCACTTCACTCTAAAACGACTACTTTTACGAAAAACAAAATGGGGTAAATTAAGTCAAAACTAGAAATGATACTCTCCGTCAACTCAAACATCACTGAGATCACATGATCACATTTGCGGTTGCGCGAACGCTAGATATATTCTTGGTGAACATCTCAAAGGTGAACTATGTTACGCCAAGTGAAAACATCCACAAGATAATATTTTGTGCACATCTCCGCTACATTCCTATAGGCATTTAAAAAGCGCCACAGAAGAACAAAAATTGAATTGAATATCCTTCAGGGACCTCTTTGGGAAGTACATATTACGTCTCAAAGAAACATCTCAAAACCTCCCAGAGATGTTTGTGCTCGCTGGGCTATTATTAAACTGTAAAAATTAAAAGTTATTGAATTCAACAGATTCAATAGTGATGTAGTACAACAACGCCACTTTCTGGGTCCTTTGTGAGGTAAGAAATAGTATATTACACACCGAGGTGGGACGAGATTCATTCCTGTCGTGAGATTAGTTAGTTGACCGAGACGCAAAGCGTCGATGTTAGCTATGATCTCGAGACAGGAATGAAACTTCCATCGAAGTTTGTATACTATTTAATTTACAACCATCATATTTCGTTCTGAACATTCCTGAAATATTACATTTAACGACAATTTATCAAGAAAGCGGTTTTTTCAGAATAACCAAGTAGATATATTGTTACCGTGACTACAGGGTATACAATTGTCACCAATATAAATAAATTTCAGATAAAGTCAATAAATGTCAGATAAAGTCAGATATCAAATTCGCGAATAATAAAATGAAAAACATATCTTCCGACGAAGAATTTATGGATTGTACCCCACCAGAAGTACGACAGGCTGCTCAGGCAGCAGTCCAGGGCTTGGTGCCAGAGATAAGTAAGCATCGGTATCTAAAAGCCATTGAATTATATAGGAAGTGGTGCGAAGAAATAAAGGTTAAAAATATCGGTTACGAAAGTGTACTCCTGGCATATTTTGGAGAACATATCAGACAAAAGAAGCCGTCTACTTTGTGGGCAATGTACAGTATGATACGAACGATGCTAGAAATTCAAGAAAAAACTGATATTTCGAAACATGGGAAACTGCTAGCCTTCCTAAAACGACAAAATGTGGGCTTTAGCCCAAGAAATCTAACGTATTTTCGAGGAAGAATATAGCTCCAATTAATCTTCTACCGATAAAGGTAAGATATTAGTGATTTTTTAAATAAGTATTAAAAAAAACAAACGTGTTATTTTTTCTCATTGTCTTATCTGGAGCTTGTCGGGCGGACGAATTAGTGACAATGAAAATGTTGAATGTGGCTTCTTTTGAAGAAAAAAATTCGGTTGAGATTCCAGATTCTAAAACACATACGAATAGATCATTTCTCATTACTGATTCAGTATGGGTGAAGATCATTCGAGACTACATAAATTTGAGAAAAAACATAGAAATCGATAGATTTTTTGTTCAGCTCAGAGGAGGATAGCAAGAAATCAACCAATTGGACACAATACAATAGCTAATTTTCCCCAAAAAATTGCTACTTTTTTCAATTTAGAGAACTGGAATGGCTTAACAGGACACGCACTCAGAAGAACCGCCGCTACGTTACTTGCCAACAGTGGTGCAAGTGTACTCCAATTAAAAAGGCTGGGAGGATGGAAATCTAGTACTGTGGCAGAATGTTAGGTGGATGGCTCAATAGAGAATAAAACGGAAACTGCCACTATGCTGTCTCAATGTGCCATGTCTTCTATAGCTATTGCAAGTAGTTCACAAACCTCAGTCATTCAACATGAAATTGATTTGTCGCCCAAAGAGACAACTGTTGGGGGGTCCAGCGCTGGTACAGGCCTAAATATTTCAATAAACACTTACAATAATTCAAATTTAACGATTAATATCAATAAGTAGTTTGTTGTATTTTAGTTCATTGTTGTTTTTCATTGTTTGTCATGAAATAGGTATTATAAAATTTGTCAAAAAAAATGTGTTATTTTTTTTAAATAAAAAATATTCATCTAGATTAGATGAAATGAGGGCGGGAAATGAGGGCGGGAAGTAAGGGCGGGAAGTGAGGTCGGGAAGTAGAGGTGTGTAATGTGACACTTCCCTTCAATTACGTTAGTAATGACAGCATTACATAATATATGGTTGTAAATAAAATACTTCTGACCGAAAGCTATTTTTTTTATTTATTTTTATTATAAAGTGTCCGACAAATGTGGAGTTTGTGAAAATCCGTGTAAAAATTCATACACAATTCAGTGTAATAATTGTCAAAGATGGTACCACAGCAAGTGCATTAAAATGGCAACAATGACAATTAATCATTATACAAGTGAACTAAAAAACCCAAAGGTGAAAGGTATAAATGTGAAAAATGTGAGAATGAGGTTATGTCACCTCATGGTTCCAGAGTTTCTGAAAGGATACAGAGTAAAATAGTGGCTAAGACTTATGGAAATGGAGGAAAAATATGATGACCTATTGAAAAAGTACGAAGAGCAAGTCAAGGTCAATGATAGTCTAAAATCCGAGATTTTGTCGATAAAAGCACAATTGGGTAAGGAAAAGAATAAGAATGAGCAAAATGAACTTAAAACAACATAATCGTTAACGGTATACCCTATCGTAACAATGAAAACCTTGGAGCGATTCTACAAAACATACAAGAAAAACTACAGATCTGAACGGCCTATCGAATCGGAAACAAGCAAAATACTAATGGACACATGCCAATTAAGTTATGCTTCAGTAATGAAAATGAAAAAGATATATTCATGAAAGCTGGAAACTAAAATAAAATTACAGATCACCTAGGATACGAAGAAATAAATAAAATATACATAAACCATGATCGGACCAAAGCAAACCAATACCTGTATAAAGAAGTTTCGCTGTATCGGAAGGAAAATAACTACAAGTTTGCCTGGATAAAACATGGAAAAATATATCTACGAAAGGATGAAACTAGCAAAGTTCAGATGATTGAAAGTACAACAGACTTAAAGAACTAGAAATTTCAGAAGAATTGAAGAAAGAACACTCCCTAAAAATGAAGAGAGTTAAGAACAAACTAGATGAAGTGCAGTGTCTAGTGAAGAAAAAAAATGTGTTATATTGGTTTTAGTAGAAACATGGTTATACAAAATTGAAGTTGGACTCTACAATATTGATGGTTATACAGCTATCCATGCATGAAGAGACTCAAGAGGAGGTGTGGCGATCTACATTCATAAAAACATCACATTCATGGAAACAAATAACGTAGGAGAAAACAGTAACTACAATATGGTTGGAGTGAAACTTCTATCAAATAACACTAAAATAATAGGTATCTATAAGCCACCTTCAGTCGACACCCATGAATTTTTAGAAATATTAGAAAGATTAATTATCAAAGAAAACAAAGCAATTATAATCGATGACTTTAATATCAACTTACTGGAAAAATTGTATTTTATTGAACGGTTTCGAGATATTTAATATTATTGATGAGCAAAATGCAACAAGAGTAACATCTCATTCAAAAACAATCATTGACCATATCTTAGCTACAACAAATTTAAAAAACTACCAAATAAATGTAGAGAGTACCTCTATTTCAGATCACAACCTGATAGAGTTCATATTGTACAACCAAATAAAACATAAAGAGCCAAAGTTCCTAAAAACATACCGTAAATTAGATCCAAAAAAATATTACAATTTCAAAACATTCTGATCGAAAAGGGCAATATTAATACATTTCATAACCTAACTGAAACAATAAAGGAAACAAAAGCAAAATCCACAAAAAAAAATTAAAATTAAAGTTAGGGGAAATAAAGAATGGATAGTTCTTAGAACTATTAAAACAAAGAGACAGATTATATGATCTAAAAAGAAAATTTCCGCTCAATCAAAGGGTTGTGAATGACAGTAAAGAAATAAGAATCAAAGTAAATTATGATGAAAGAAAACTTAAGGCCACTTACTTTGAAAAGAAATGGATTGGGGCTGGAAATAATCCAAAAATACAGTGGAAATTTATTAACTCATTGGTAGAGCAGAAAACAAATGATAACATAGAAGCTTTTGAAATAAATGACACAATTACAACAGATCAATATACTATAGAAAACAGCTTTAACTCATATTTTGCCAAGGTTGTATAAACTATAATTGATAAGCTAAACGAAGAGCTAATAAATAACCCAATTTTGAATATTTTTGATAACATTTATACCAACAATTCCCTATACCTTCATGATACAACGTCAAGTGAAATAAGCAACATCTTGAATGAGATTAATAAAAATGCAGCCCCTGGTCATGACAAAATAACAGTTGGAGAATTATTACTATTTGCTGAATGGCTTTTACCAATCCTAGTCACCTTGATAAATGATATTCTCAATAAGGGACTCTTCCCTACTATATTGAAAATTGGGAGAGTGACTCCTATTCACAAAGCAGGTTCAAAATCTAAAATTTAGAATTATCGTCCAATTACAGTGGTTTGTGCGTTATCAAAATTGGTAGAAACTCTTATCAAAATTTGAATTATTGGATTCATAGGTAAATATATCAAACTTGACAGATATCAATAACAATCAAATACACAGAGTGATACAATAGACTTCCTGAACCATGTGACAAAAAAATTAGATAAAAAAAAGTATGTGATTACTGTTTTTATAGACATTCAGAAAGCATTTGATGTAGTAGACCATGATATTTTACTCACGAAGCTGAATGCGCTAGGCATGAGGGGAATAACGTTGAACCTGATAAAAACTTACATACCTACATTCCCGGGAACAATATGTCTCATTGAATAACATGGAGAGCCAAGTGGAGAAAACTAATTGTGGAGTACCTCAGGGCTCAGTACTGGGTCCATTGTTGTATTCTTTACACACTCTAAACTTTAAAAGGGCAAATTTAACAGGGCACTACTACACATTTGCAGACGACACGATTCTTGTTTATGAAGGGGAAGATTTGAAAGAACTGGAAAGTACACTCAATGAAGATCTGAATTCGGAATGGCTGCTGAGTAATAAATTAAAAATTAACGTTAAAAAAACAGTATACATGTTATTTAAAAATAAAAACAAAGAAATCAAAAATCTTAGTATAAAAATCGGAAATACTATGGTTGAAAAAGTAGAAAGTATCAAATACCTTGGTCTAATTGTGGATGATAAATTAAATTGGCAAAAACACGCGGAATATATCACCAATAAAATTGTTGCAATGATCGTGATTATTTGGACAACCATAATAAATTATTAATTTACAATGCTTATTTTTTATCAATATTTCGTTACTTGATAACAAATTGGGGAGTTTGCTCTAAAACACTGATGAAAAAAATGAAAACATGGCAAAATAAAGTACTTAGTAAAAATTTTATTTGGTTTCGATAAGGGAGCAAATACTTATTTGATTTACCGAACCACTGGGATTTTACCATTAGAAAAAATTTCACAAATTGAACAGTACAAATACTCATATAAGGTCATGAGGAACCAACAAAAATGTAACACATCCATAAATCTAATAAGCGAAATTCGAGACCACAATGCCAGAGCAAAAAATCAAATGTATTTATCACGAGTAAAAACTAATGTGGCTCTGAATGACCCACTTTCACAATGCTTCCAAATGTACAATGCCTTACCAAATTGTATTAAAGTCAAAGACAGCTATGCAGCATTCAAAAAAGAACTGATCACTTATATAAGCACTCATAATATGTAATGGTTCAAGACACTTGTGTATTGTATTCATTTCTTGATATTTATAATTATATCGTTGTTATTTTGTTAAATTTGATATAGATGTACTTATTGCCTGTTATTTATTTTATGTTACAAACTCTGTTAGGTTCCGCCACCAGCACTCTTGCTGATTTGGAATAACACTTTCCATTGTGATATATTTTTTTATATTCTTTGTATTTTTTGTTCAATAAAGTATTTGAAAAAAAAAATTAAATTTCCATTCATCAATTTTTGCATACTCGGTACTTTCATTTCTCGTAATGTTTTGCATTGTTTTGGAACAATTTTTTTGTCAACTCTAATGAAAGCCCTTGACCTGCATACATTGAATAAGGCCAATTCGTAATTATCGATACTATTATCATTAATATCACTATAAATACATCAAATCCTTAACTAGTAGATCGTACCGCTGAAACGTTATTTCAATGAAATAGTGTACGCGAGTGATATCTGCAGGCTACTCGATACATTAAGATAATAAGCAGGAAATTATCATTAATTTGGCTGAGTTTGCCAACCTGAAATTACCTAACCACCTTGGGCAATACACCGTTTTCTTAATTTCTATTGTAGAATCTAAATAATGTCATGTTATTACACTAATTGAAAAGTAGTGTTCCAGTTTCAGGAATGATATCCGCGTTCGGGTTGAGTACTGATGATGGAGATAAGAAAAATGGTTTTTACGCGAAACTAGATGGTTTTTGCGAAAAGAGATTTGATAAATAATAATAGAGTTATGTTTCGAAAAATCCTCGTAGTTTCAAGATACCATTAACCGTTCACCATTATTAGCGAAATTAACTCCAACTCCTGGGACTATAGATTTCTAGCAAATTAACTTATATACGTACCTATGATATCCTCGTTTTCATACTGGAATCACCTGACATTGTGGTAGACTCATCAAGTTTTAAGTGTCTGAACTTTTGAATCATTGAAAACTCTAATAGGCTGGTGCCAAAACGAATTTTAAACACTTGAAATGAGAAAAAAAGTGACAGGTAAGTGTTAGATGGAAAATATAGTAGAGGTTTCAACTTTGAAGAAAAAATAAAAGTAAACACGTAAACGCTCAAAATGGTGAAATGGGGATGCAGTTTAGGGGTTGAATACGGTTTTTTGCGGTTTACGGCGAAATGTGATTTTCGATAAACAAAAAAACACCGGAACAATTGTTTGTAGTCGCCTTCTGGATTGCAAAAAACTCAAGCTCATTTGACACCAAAAAAGACATATGTTTACAAATTTTCATGTGAATTGAATCGTTTACACTCGAGAAAAAATTAAATACTGAAAAATCGGTTTTTCGCAATTTTGACGGGTAATTTGAGGTTATTTCGAGAAGTCATGAATGCAAAAATGTTCGATTTCTTTATTATCTACAATGTTGCCATCGAACAGTTTCCGCTAAGAGGCCACGTTTCTCTGAAAATCGCAAAAAACCGTTTTCAACCCCTAAACTGCTTCTCCATTTCACCATTTTGTGTGGTTTCGTGTTTGATTTTAATTTTTCGTCAAAGTTATCAACATTTGCAACCTAGTCCTTGCCTGTTATTTTTTTTTCTCAAAAATTGTAGGCACCAGTCTAAAAATTCACATGTAAAAGTACGCTCAATAGAGATCTGTTGGATTGTGTCTGTAGGTTTCTCGTGGGGTAGAAGTGTTTTTTGCTGTGTTCCATATAGAGGTCTTTTTCCCAACAGAATAAAAGGCCCAAATGTCCTATACCAATTTTTATAAGAATAAAATGAAAACCCCAGTTTTCATCCCAGCAAAATCTAGCTATGTGAAATTTTTTAAACAAGAATTAGTGAAAAAAATTATATATTTTTTGGTTTTCCGGAAATATCTCAAAAATATCCAAAGAATCATTTTACAGTCAATAGAACTTTTGTAGAAATTTATAAAACCTACAAAATGTTTTTTTATACGCCCAGATCGATGCCTTTTTCACTGGGAAAATCTGGGAAAACCTCGAAAAAGAGAACATTTTTTAAAACTTCATAATTTTTGTAAATCTGGAGGTGAAAAAACAATATTGCGGCAAATGATAGATGATAACATGTGATTCAACAGTGCACAAGATGGTTTCTGTTTGATATGTGGTTTCTGCACAATCGCGTTATAAACAATTTGAGGGCAAATCTTTCTAAATGCGCCGATTTAAGAGACATCACATAATTGAAATTATGTATAGTAATCTCGCTCGTTATGAGGTTACTTTCATTTTGACAATTGTTTTAATTTAATTATTCTACATTTATATAGAAGCACTTTTTCCACCACATATGATCATTAGTTTGTAACCTTTTTTCGCTGAAGATGAAGGATTAATCCTTCGAAACATGTCCTGCTGCTGTCTTCCGACTACATCTCGTAATGTGCTGATGTGTGCCCTCTGACTACACTCACATCATCAATGAAGATTTTATTTGGTGGAGTTCGACTGTAAGTTTTTTACCTACCCAGTTACTCGAAGTCGCTCTTATTAACTTCAGTTCGACTTCGGGTGACTTCGGATGACTTCGGGCGCACTTTGAAAAATGGTCTCTTTTTCGAGGAATACAATTTGACATTTTTGACATTTTGTCATCATATGAAAGCAGTGGCCCTAGAACAGATCCTTGGGGAACACCATGTTGAACCTTTTTCAGATCAGATTTGAAGTTGTTGGATAAGTGAACATATTGTTGCCGACCATCTAAATGAGATTTGAATAATTTTATGCCATAGAATTCTAGTTTTTCTAATAAGATTTTATGGGAAACACAGTCGAAGGCCATCGAGAAGTCGCACATGGTCAATAATTAATTATCGCGATCTTATAAATCTTCGACTATACTTTCCAGAATCTGAAGTAGAGCTTTGTTTTAGACCTATCACTACGAAATCCAAATTGGGAAGGGTGAAAAAGTTTTAAACTCTCGAAATAGTCCAATAATCTTACTTTCAATAATATCTCAATTATCTTAGCAAAAATAGAAAGAATTGATATTGACCGAAAGTTATTCAACAATGTCTTTTTTGTGAAGAGGTGTTACTCTTGGAATTTTGAAAGCACTGGGAAATATACCCTGTATGAAGGACTCAATTATCAAGAATGTTAGTATGGTTCTATTAAATTTTCTATCGATTCTTTCAGGAAAGTATCAGTTAAGCCATAGACATCCGCAGAAGATTTTTTAGCTTTAGTAATACTTGACGGGGGTAGCCAAACTTTCGTACGGGACAGTGGCTGGGGGTAACAGGGTGGGCCTAATCCACCCTGAATATCCTACCACTGCCCTAACAGGCGAACAACTTAGGGCTCTTCAGCGATCAATTATGAAAGCTGTGAGCCTAATACCCGATGATGGCCCTCAGGTGAGGTTCCAGAGCTGTACTTTTCGGCCTGGATGGCTACAAATCACCTGCGTGGACAACATCAGTGCCAGCTGGCTGGAGGAGGCATCAAAGCAACTCCAACCATGGGAAGGGGCGAAAATTATATTCGTCAAAGGGCAGGACCTTCCGAAGCCATTCATCTGTGTGGCATACATCCCGGACGATGAAGCCGACGAACGACTCACGGCCGAGATGGTGCTCACAAGACTGAAAAAAATGAACCACGGTCTAACCACTCAGGATTGGATAATACTGAACCGAGAGGACTCGGGCCGTGGCCAAACATGGACATTCGCCATTGACGAAAGGTCCATAACAGCCTTGGAGGAGCTGGACTTCAAACCCTACTTCGGCTTTGGACAGATTCAGTTCCGTCTGAGAGGCAGCCGTGGAGGGAAAGAACCCTTCCGGACGCAGCCGGAGGAGGGGAAGGAAAGCAAGCCTCCTCTAAAGAAAACGGTCGTAAGGGGAGTACCGCAAGGGAAAGGTAAATCCGTCCCGAGTGTTGCGCCTCGGACCAAAAAGCCCGCGAGTGTGGCCTCGGGGAAGGGTAAATCCATGCCGAACAGACCACCACTCAAAAAGGATGCCGGCACCTCTGAAGGGAAGGGAAGTAAACCGCCCTCTGAGGAAAAGAGCGGCTGATACAACAGTCAGACTCCTGCAGGGAAACCTGCAACATGCCAAGGCCGCCACCTACGTCCTTGGCAAAAAATTCGTAGAGGAGCGGATAGATCTGGCCCTCATCCAGGAACCCTGGACCTCCAACACAGGCCGAGTTACCGGCCTGAGTAACACATCTGGTAAGATAATTGGGGTCAGTTCTGGGGTAAAACCTAGGGCATGCATTCTAGCCAGAAACAACATTAATTATTTCATTCTTTCAGATTTCTGCACCCAAGAGGAACAACACCCATCTACTGATAGGATGTGACGCCAATGCGAACCATGAAGCGTGGGGCAGCACAAACATCAACATGAGGGGTGAGTCTCTTTTCAATTACCTGATAGGGGAGGAGCTTACAATTAATAATGTCGGCTCCGAGCCAACCTTTGTCACTAATATTAGGAAAGAGGTACTAGATCTTACGATCAGCTCATAATTTCTAAGCAACAAGATATCCAACTGGAGGGTGTCCTCTGAGCCATCATGCTCAGACCACAGACATATTCAATTCAACATTGAAATAGGCCCCAGACCAGTGGTACAATACCGAAACATACGGAGCATGGACAGGGAAGGATACAAGACCTCCCTGAAGAACCATCTCCAAAACGGATTGTCCACAATAAATAGTCGTGATCAAATAGATATTGCTGCGGAACATCTACAAACTGCACTTATCTCAGCTTATCACGAAAACTGTCCACTGAGGGAGAAAAGGGATAACCGAAATGCTTCCTGGTGGAACAAAAATCTGGATAAAACACGAAAAGAAGTTCGAAGGTTATTTAACCGAGCTAAGGTATCAGGTGAATGGGAAAATTACAGGTCTGCTCTAACCACTTACAACAAAGATATCCGGAAAGCAAAACGAGAATCATGGGAACGATTCTGCGAAAATGTGTCCAACACATCAAGTGGAACCCGTATCCACAAGATTCTATCCAGCGAGCCGACAAAGGAGCTGGGGTCGTTAAAGCGTCAAGACGGCTCCTTTACGCCCTCCAGGAAAGAAACACTAGAGCTATTAGCTAATAACTACTTCCCAGGCAGCCTGATTCTGGACAATCAACCTCTAGTCACAAATATAGGCCGGATAAAACGACCTCACAGAGATGACTGGGTGGTTGCCAACAAAATAATCACACCACAGGCGATAAGATAGGCGGTTAACTCATTCCACCCATACAAATCGCCAGGAGAGGATGGCATAGCTCCAGCTCTGTTACCTATACCTACCTATACCTATCATTATAAGACTCTTTAGAGCCAGTTTAGCATGAAACCATATTCCGTCTAACTGGACCGCGACTAGGGTGATCTATATTCCTAAGGTGGGTCGGAATGACCCACACCCAAAATCGCTCAGACCCATTAGTCTGACATCCTTTCTGTTGAAAAGCATGGAGAAAATACTGAATGGGTACATAAGGTGTGGGGCACTAACGAAGCACCCCCTCAATGTTCACCAGTATGCCTACCAGGCTGGCAAATCAACAGAACTTGCCCTCAATAACCTTGTCTCAGGAATAAGCGACGCCCTGGAACGCCAGGAAATAGCAGTCGCTGCATTCTTGGACATAGAAGGAGCATTTAACAATTCACTACCTCACTCCCTATATGAGGCAACTGTCTCTAGAGGGATTGAACCGATACTATGTGACTGGATAAGAACTATGCTTCACATCAGAACTATAACGACAGGGGGAAAGTGTCAGCTTCAAGCCAGCCAGGGGCTGTCCCCAGGGGGGGGGGGTCCTCTCCCCACTGTCATGGTCACTGCTGGTGGATGATCTGCTGGCCATTCTCTCGCTTTGGGAGGTTGATCTGCAAGCATATGCTGACGATCTGGTCCTAGTAATAAACGATATATCCTAAGAGACGATCTCCTACGTCCTTCAGGATATATTGGATACCATATATAAATGGTGTGAGAGGGAGGAAATGTCCATTAACCCCCACAAAATGGTCATAGTACCATTCACCAGGAAAAGGAAGCTGGAACATTTAATACCTCCTTCCATCAATGGTGTAACAATTCCTTTTGCGAGTGAAGCAAAATATCTGGGAATAACCCTGGATAAAAAACTTAATTGGAACTCGCACTTGGAAAAGACTATCCGGAAGGCTAGCCTTTCATTATGGACATGCCGCAGAATATGTGGCAAAACATGGGGCATGTCACCAAAACACGTATACTGGTTGTACGTGACCGTCATACGTCCAATGATAACGTATGGCTCTATAGTCTGGTGGAGCAAGGGACATAAAAAAATGGCCATTGCTAAACTCAACGGACTACAGAGACAAGCGTGCCTGGCGATTACTGGAAGCATTCGCTCCACGCCAACGGCAGCAATGGAAGTCCTCCTTGGATTACTTCCTCTCCACATAGTTCTGGAGAGAGAGGCAAGATGGGCAACATAAAGACTTTATCAAGCGGCCATCAGTCTACCGCAGGCATGTGTCATGAGAGACAGCGGCATGCTGTAGGGCATAATAGCTCACAACATTCTAGGAATGCCCTCAGACATCATGCCTAAAAACTATCAACCTTCACACGTCCTACACTGTGGTCTTTCCCGAAAGAGAAGACTGGGTCCGGAATGAAACCAACCTATGTAGGGCAAATGAACGTTGGTTCACCGATGGTTCCAAAACTCAGGAAGGCGTCGGAGCCGGAATATATGGGATGAACCCAGTAGTGAAACGCTCGTTCAGTATGGGAAAACTAGCTACGATATTTCAGGCAGAGGTATATGCCACTGAAATGTGTGCCAGGGAGCTGGAAAATCGACACCACACACGAAAAACAATAAAAATATTTTCAGATAGTCAAGCAGCACTTAAAGCGCTTGAATCCAACTGCTTTAAATCTAGAGCAGTATGGAACTGCAGATACACCTTAAACCGACTGGCGCAACGCAACAACGTTACCCTAGTCTGGATACCAGGTCACACAGGCCTAGAAGGAAACGAAATAGCGGACGCCCTAGCAAGAGGGGGGGCCGAAACAACGTTCACTGGACCAGAACCAGTAATCGGTTTAGCATATAGCACTGCCAAGAATGTCATAACAGCTTGGGCAGACAATAGAAGACTCGAGTACTGGCGTAGTCTACCTGGCCTAGCCCATTCCAAAGCATGTATTGCTTGCACAAGGAAAAAACAGGACTCTGACAAACTGCTAGAACTCAGCAGAGCGCATCTCAGAGTTATAGTAGGTTCGCTCACTGGCACTGCAGAGTGCCGGCTATGCATGGAGAATGATGAAACGGCTGAACACATTCTGTGTACATGCCCTGCGGCGGCCAGAACCAGATTCTCAATATTTGGCGATACGACAGTAAGGCCAGAAAACCTGGTAAATTGTTCTCCCAATGCATTCCTCAATTTCGTCAAGAGATTGGATATGCTGGGAGAAATATAACCATAGGGTGAGCCACAATAGGCCATTGGCCGCAGTGGAGGGCCTGATATGGGCCCACTCACGTTCAAACCTAACCTAATACTTGACGAACTTCCGGAGTGGTCCTACCGACGTTTTTAGGAAATATCTCAAAGATTGTTTAAGGAATCGTTTTACAGTTGATGGTACTTTTGTAGAGATTTACAAAATCTACAAAATGAATCTTCATACTACCGGATCGGTGCATTTACCACTGAGAACATCCGGGAAAACATCGAAAAAGAGGCCATTTTTCAATTATTTTTTATTTTTATTAATCTGAAGATGGACAAATAAAATCGCGGTAACTGATAGTTGATAATATATGGTTCAGTTGTACGCAATACGTTTTTAGTCCGATGTGTGGTTTTTGCACAATCGCGTGCTGAACAATTTAAGGGCACATCCTGCAAGATGCTCCGATTTAAGAGGAATTGTCGTATTCAAATTCTGTAAACGGCATCTGGAAGTAAATATCAATATCTACAATTTATATATTTTGTATTTTCACCTGAGAGGTGGAAAATGTGTTGAAAATGTCACTGAAGGTTGATCAAAACGCTTCAAAGTGCGTCCGAAGTCAACCGAAGTCGAACTGAAGTCAATAAGAGCGACTTCGGGTACACTTTGAAGCATTTATAGTAAATTCCAGTGACATTTACAATACATTTCCCACCTTTCAGGTGAAAATCCAAAATTTACAAATTGTAGATATTGATCTCTACTTCCATATGCCGTCTACAGAATTTAAATAGGATGATTTTTCTTAAATCGGCGCATATAAAAAGATTGGCCATTAAATTGTTTATAACGCGATTGTGCAAAAACTACATACCGAAAAGAAACCTTCTTGCGCACTGTTGAATCACATGGTATCATCTATGAGTTTCCGCAATATTGTTTTTCTACCTCCAGATTTATAAAAATTATGAATTTTTGAAAAATGTTCTCTTTTTCGAGGTTTTCCCGATATAAAATACCATTTTTTAGGTTTTATAAATTTCTACTAAAGTTCTATTGACTGTAAAACTATTCCTTGAATAATCTTTGAGATATCGCCGAAAATCCAAAAGAGTTGTAATATTTTTCACTATTTCTTGTTTAAAAAATTCCACAAAGCGATTTTGCTGGGGCGAAAAAGAACTGTTTAGTAGTGATATGGACAAACCTGAGACGTTACTATGGCAACGAGATTATTATTATGACAACTTTTGAAAGTAAAACTTCAAGCTTTCACTAATACTGTTATTTGCTGTAAATATTTTAAAACCAGTATAATTTCATAAAATTAGAAGTTGTATCATTCAACAAAACCACAAAAAACCCAACTCATGGTCCTTCGAGCGGGATTTGATTGAATTTCTACCCGACATTGTGAACAATCACCAAGCCATTGCAGCGATAACAGTTTGAAAATCTCTGGAACCAGTCATCGCCAGTTGCAGATCAAAGGTATCAAGGTCAGTCCTTTCCTTTCCTTAATATACCTACCCGCTTCCTGAATAAACCAAATACCTACCTAACCTTCCTTACGCGAGTTCAGAGTTGTTTGAACTTGTGCGTTATTCATTGATTTCTATATTTAAAAAAAATACCAGGCTCCTGTCACATTCATTTCACGGTTTTATGTCATAAATATAACACCTACTTACTTGATATTTCTGTCGTCCATAATAACGAACAGAAATTTCGTTCTTATCTAAACTGCTGCATTTTGCTATTGTTTTCAAATTTCTATTAACCAAACAAACTTAACACCCATATCATTCACTAATTGTTCATATATTATAAAATGCAACAAAACGATGACAAAAAGATGTTTGTTGCTCGTAGAGCTAGTATAAAATCTTCAGTAACTAGATTCAAGAAATATTTAAAGAAAATCTCCGACTCTACATTAACTGAAGAAATAACTATTGAACTTGACACCCGCTTGAATGCTATTACATCACTTCTGTCTGAATATAATATAGTACAAACCGAAATTGAAAGCCTAGAACCTAACGATGTCGATAGACACGAAGTTGAACGGAGCAACTTTGAGGATAAGTATTTTTCTCTCGTAGCGCTAGCAAAAACGAAGTTAGCCGAATCGGCTGCGCAGAAACAAACTTCCCCGCAGAAACCAACTGACTCGCAGAATCCAACTGCCGCGCCACTCATATCACAACCGTCAACGTCAACCAGTGGCGTATCAAGTTCTAACCCGCTGATAAACGTAAAGTTGCCTGACATTAAATTACCTGAATTCAATGGTAGCTATGACAAATGGACGCAATTTCATGAAACTTTCGATTCTCTTATTAACAAAAATGCAATGCTTACCAATGTACAAAGATTCTTCTACCTACAGGGTGCTCTCACAGGCGAAGCAGCTCAAATAATTTTCTCATTAAATGCTACTGATGAGAATTATAAGATTGCTTGGGACCTACTCAGGGAGCGCTATCAAAACAAAAAGGCCATTGTTCACTCGCATATAAAAGCTACTTTTGAGTTATCAAATATTGCTAAAGAATCACATATATTTCTTAGGAAATTTCTAGATGATTTTCAGAAACATTTCAGATCGTTAAAATGCCTAGGTGAGAATGTTGATGAATGGAATACTATTCTAATCTTCCTCCTTAACTCTAAATTAGATTCCTCAACCAGAAAAGAATGGGAAATTTCTAGCAAATCTAAGGATTCTCCAAAAATTGATAATTATATAAAATGTTTAACCCAACGTTGTCAGCTTTTGGAATCACTAGACACTAATATTAATTTTTCCAATCGAAATATTCAATCCAATAGGAAATTTAATGACAGTCGTTCGTACTCTCATATATCAACTAGCAACCCTCTTTGTCCATTATGTGATCAAACTCATTTTATCTATTCTTGTAAGGCGTTCCTAGAAATTCCCATAGAAAAAAGACTTGCTGAAATCAAGCGTTTTAGGCTCTGCTCTAACTGTTTAAGACCCAGACATTCAAATCTCGACTGTAGATTCCAGTATTCTTGTCGCTTTTGTCAAAAGAGACATCATAGTTTACTGCGCTTGAATCCAAATGTTAGCAATACAAATAAAAATCAAAACTATATCCAAGTTACCTGTAAAAAATCAGAAGATATTGATTCAAATCACGAATCAAAACCTGATACATCTATCTCGCATTCATCTAATGCTACCGAAAGTGTACCCATGCTATGGCGTCCCAAATCAGTTCTTATTCCTATACAATCCTCTCCACTGCAATAATTAATGTTTTTGACAGAAACGACAAACCTATAAGATGCAGAGCACTGCTGGACAGCGGTTCGCAGACCAATTTTATTACTAAAAAGCTTTCCAATACATTGGGGTTAAATTGTACCTCTATCAATATGCCGATTTCCGGAATAAATCAAAATCTTATCAACATTTCTAAACGCACCTCAATCAAGGCACAATCTTTACGTACTAATTACAAGTTTGAATTGCCTTTTCTAATAATTGACAAAATTACAGGCTTAACACCCCAACAAAGAATATCCTTAACCATTATAAAAATGCCAGAAAATATCTTACTTGCTGACACAAACTTTTATATTCCTTCTGACATTGACATGCTCCTTCTTCGAACTTCTGTCCAATGATCAAATCAAATTGGGCAAGAACCTACCAATACTGCATAAGACTAAACTAGGCTGGATAATATCTGGACCATTACCCATTCTTCCCTCTTCTTCATTGAATTCTTGCTTTTTATCCACAAATGATTCAATGCAAAACCAGTTGCAGAAATTTTGGCAAATCGAAGAAAACTATGCAAGCCAAAAAATTCTCACTAAGGAAGATGCTGAGTGCGAATCTCACTTCTCTGAAACCTTCGTTACAGATATCACCGGTAGATTTACAGTAAGTTTACCTTTGAAGGAAAATTACCGTAAGTTAGGTGACTCCCAAGAAATGGCCATTTTCTAAGTTCACGCCATTGAAAGAAAGCTGAATAAAAATGATCAGCTCAAAACACAATATTCTGATTTCTTGTCACAATATCAAAGTCTCGGCCATATGACTAAAATTAATCCTGACAACCCAAACGAATATCCCATTTATTATTTACCACATCACTCCGTAGAAAAACCTGATAGCACTACTACCAAACTGCGAGTAGTCTTTGATGGCTCCGCTAAGACCACTTCAGGCCTCTCATTAAATGATGTCCTTAAAATTGGACCAACTATCCAAAACGATCTCTTTACAATTATATTACGTTTTAGACAACATAACGTCGTTTTAACTGGTGACATTTCTATGATGTATCGTCAGGTCAACATTCATCCTATGCAACGTAGTTTTCAACGTATCGTATGGCGGGACCATCCCAGTCAAGAACTTTCACATTTTGAACTGAGCACAGTCACTTATAGAAGTTTTCTTTCCACCCGATGTCTAAAACAGATTGCACTAGAAAATCGACTCCTTTCCTGTCGAATCCAACATTATCTCTAATGACTTCTACGTCGATGATGTCCTAACAGTCACAGACACTGTGAAAAACTTGATTTCGATAAGAAAAAACTTAGTCAATATTCTCGAAGCAGCAGGATTTCAATTGCGAAAATTTAATTCCAATGAACCTACTGTCTTGGCTGATCTTCGCAGTACTAATTCCATCAAAAATCTTATAAATGAGTCCCAAAGTACAAAGATGTTAGGAATTTCTTGGGATTCCGCATCAGACTGTTTCATTTATGATTCACAAATGTCCCTAAATTCCTCAAATCCTGTTACTAAGAGAACCATTCTTTCAACAATTTCTCAAATCTTTGACCCTCAAGGCCTCCTCGGTCCCATAATCATCCAGGCGAAAATTCTCCTGCAGCATTTGTGGCTAGCTAACCTCAATTGGGATGACACCATTCCCACTAATCTTTACAAATCTTGGACGAATTTTTACAATCAGCTCTTGAGTATCAAGATTTTGAAAATCCCTAGACATGTTATACTAAAAAATCCCATAAGTTTACAAATACACGGATTTTGCGACAGCTCCATTCATGCGTATGGGTCGTGTGTTTATGTGAGATCTACAAATAGGAATGGCGATACTTAAGTCAGACTCCTGTGCGCAAAATCTCGCGTTGCCCCTCTTAAGGCCATCTCTCTTCCCAGATTGGAATTGTCAGGTGCCCTGCTCTTATCAAAAATCATAAAAAGGTAATTAAGTCCTTAAACCTAAACTTTGAGTCAATTTACTACTGGACTGACTCAACCATAGTCCTAGCATAGCTCAGTGCTGAACCAAGGACATGGACAACCTTCGTGTGTAATAGAATTTCAGAAATTCAAAATCTCTCTGACATACACAACTGGAATCATATATCTTCAAAAATCAATCCTGCTGATATAATATCCAGAGGAATTAACCACACTGATCTAGAAAATTTTTCCTTGTGGTGGCATGGACCATATTTTTTGTCTGAACCTGAAAGCAACTGGCCTCAAAATCGTCACATTTCGAATTACCCTCAGATCTTGAGGAATTTAATAAAAAAGGTACTTGTTTGATAGCGTCAAATCAGAATAATATCTTTGAAAGATTTTCTAGTTATTCTAAATTAATACGCGTTATGGCTTACTGTAAAAGGTTTGCTAAAGGACGCAGATTTAAACAAATGTTCAAGATAACCTCTCTAAATATAACCCCCTCCGAGTGGTATCATTCAGAAAAATGTTTAGTCAAACTTATTCAAGCTCAGTGCTTTGCCGATGATTTCAAGAGTTTAACCTCTACAAATTCAGTCAGATTCAATAGTTGTCTGTAATCCCTAAACCCCTTTCTTGATATCGTTGGCATAATTCGAGTAAGAGGTAGGTTGGAACATGCAATTATTAGTCTTAAGAGGCCATGAGCGCAATTATATTTGTGGCGCTTTTAAGGGTAAAAGAGTCAATTGATAACTCGAAAACGGTTCGTCGTATCGATTCCCAACAAGGACAGGATTCTAGAGGACATTCAATTCTAGGTACGTGCTGTAATGGAAATTGAAATTTCAATCCACTTTTTCACAAAAAAAATCTCAAAAATGTCCCAAAAATGCAGTTACTTTGAAGCAAGTTTTTGGGTAGATGAACAAATAATTTCAAAAAAACATTACAGCACGTACATAGATCAACGTTTTAACTTTCCTCTGATACCAAATTTGTTTCGATTGGATGAAGATTGCTTCAAGTTTTAATGGAAGAGAAATACCATTGCAGCTTCCTCGATTATCTGTAAAAAGCATCGTGAGGTGCTGCCGCAGACGTAGGTACATAGAATCGAACGTTCTCTGGAAGCCTGTCTTTATTTGAAATCGATACGGTGAACCGTTTTTGAGTTATCGGCTCTTTTACCAAAAAAACCGTCCGTAATATGATCGCGCTCATGGCCTCTTAATGCCAAACATCCTATCCTGATTCCTGAAAAACATCCTTTTACGGTTCTGTTAATACGGCATTTTCATGAACTTAATTTTCATTCTGGTTGCCAAGCACACTCTCTTTTATCCGAAGAAGGTTTTGGCCATTGAATGGTCGCGAAGCAGTACGAAATGTACTCCGACAGTGTATACCCTGTTTCAGAGCCGATCCACCAATATTATTTAACCAAATGGGTAACCTTCCTGCACCTCGTGTAACCCCTTCTCGTATTTTTTCTAATAGCGGTCTTGACTATGCTGGACCCTTTCTTCTAAAGGATGGAAAGTATAGAAACCGAAAATTTTAAAATGTTATGTATGCATGTTCGTGTGTCTATATCACACAAGTCTCTCGAAGACTTCCGAGGGTTGCGCGTAAGGGTGCAATCGGTTGACGGAAATAACAATTTTAACAATTTTAACAAAACAATATATCTACAAAGGCGGTTCACATCGAACTTGCAAGCGAATTAACCACAGAAGCGTTTGTGGCAGCGTTCAAGCGTTTTGTGTCTAGGCGAGATATGTGTATAAATCTCTACTCAGATGATGGATCTAATTTCATTGGAGCTCACAATGAATTCAAAGAAATCTGTAACATTCTCTCCAGTAAACAGATGCAAAATTTTTTCAACAATAGCCAAATGCAATGGCATTTCATACCGGCTCGTTCTGCCCATTTTGGTGGATTATGGGAAGCCGCTGTGAAATCCCTAAAATATCACCTAAAACGCATTTTGTCTACTGATCCTTACACCTTCGAAGAATTCATAACGATGTTGACTCAGGTTGAGGCTTCTCTGAACTCGCGACCTCTCGTTCCCCTATCACCCCTATCCCCTTAAACGCCGCGCCTCAACTCAACTTCGAGGATACGCCAGTTAACCACCTAACCAGGTTTCAGCATTTCCAAAAGTTAACACAGACTTTCTGGACAAGATGGAAGAATGATTACCTCCACAATCTCCATCAACGAAATAAATGGCGATTCAAGAAGGAGACCCAGGAGCTAAATGGAAGTCTAGTACTCCTTCGTGATAAAAAAACCTTACGTCAGCAATGGATTCTAGGAAGAATCACTTCAGTACATCCTGGAACAAACAATATTGTGCGCGTAGTGAGCGTGCTTACCAAGACCGGGATCGTAAAGAGATCTATCACCAAAATCAGCGTTTTGCCAGTAAATTGACTGATTGTTTAATAGATTTATTTTTTGTTCTGTTCATCTCTCTAATAGCTTTATCATTTGCTTCAATGCTATGTATTTTTTTTTTGAAAGTGGATACTTTCAAGGACGCCGGTATGTTTAGTAGTGATATGGACAAATCTGAGACGTTACTAAGGCAACGAGATTATTATTATGACAACTTTTTAAAGTAAAACTTCAAGCTTTCACTAATACCTACTGTTATTTGCTGTAAATATTTTAAAACCAGTACAATTTCATACAATTAGAAGTTGTATCATTCAACAAAACCACAAAAATCCAACTAATGAAAATTATGAATTTTTGAAAAATGTTCTCTTTTTCGAGGTTTTCCCGGTATAAAATACCATTTTTTAGGTATTATAAATTTCTACTAAAGTTCTATTGACTGTAAAACTATTCCTTGAATAATCTTTGAGATATTTCCAAAAATCCAAAAGAGTTGTAATATTTTTCACTATGTCTTGTTTAAAAAATTCCACAAAGCGATTTTACTGGGGCGAAAACCAGTATTTTCATTTAAGAACTATCTTATAAAAAGTAGTATGCGTCTTCTATTTTGTGTGAAAAGAGCCTCTTATTTTTATCTTCAGCTTGGCCTAATAGATGAAATAGAACAGAATAGAATTTGTTCGTACTGCCATAACTACCATCCAAGATTGATATAAACTTCAAAATATAAATAAAAATCTAGAATACAATATCTGTTAGTTCGAACAGATTTCAGATTTACAATACAACGGAAAAATTAGTTACGTAAACAATAAATAAAACGTAACAATTCAATGCATAATACTCATCGATGCTATAATTTGCCTTCTACCAAGCAACCATTTCAACGTATTTTTTATTTTACCTGCCGGCATCTCTCTAATTTCCAAGGGTAGGTGGTTAGAGACCTTGCTCCAAGCATAGTTCATTGATTTTTCAAACTTGTACAAGCTTTGTTTTGATATTGAGAGGTTACTAGCATTTCTTTTGAAGTAATCGTGATAGTCAGATTTTTATAGAGTATAGTAGAAACATATCCTCTGAGTCACATGTTATAACAGATATACAGACATCAGACTCACCCGTTTCACATCTGAGATGCATGTAAACTGTTTTGTATAATTTATTTTACACCAATAATGAAAAGTATCGACAACATGTAGTACTCTATATTATGGAGCCCGTCAGAGGTATGCGATATGACCACTACTGAGGAGGTATATTCGAACTTCATCAACTGATCATGGACATGTTCAGACAAATAGTCTATCAATATGAGAAATAAAAGCGGTACCATCACAGATCCCTGAGCAACACCCATGTCTTTATCATATATATCCAACCTTTCGGGGCCAGGACGGAATGGGGCCAGAACGGAATGGGGCCAGGTAGCCGAGTGGTTAAAGCGACATTGTTTCAATCACTTTGGGTGCCAGTCGGCGATGGTTCAAACCATGGCGACTGCAGACATTTTTCTGATGGCCCAAAAAAGTGCTAGAAATCGCACGTAAAAAGGTAACACCTCGTTAATCCTTGGCTTGCAAAAGTTTCGTCTTCTGAGGGCTGCCGTTCGTAAGGGGACGACAGCTGGTTAACGGAAAAAACAATTAAAAAAAAACAAATTTTTTTCGCAAGCAATTTGTACATAAAACCTTCTTTCAGATAAGTATGAATATAATAGGTCCAACATTGATCCCCTTATACCATATAGGTACAGTTTATCCTTAAAAAATTCTATTTTGAGACTTTCGAAATATCTGGTCAGTTTGAAAAAAAATCGTGCGACTCAAGAGTTGTTCTCCCAGATCGAAATCCAAATTGCTTATTGGTCAAAATTTATTTATTTTTTTAAATAGATGACCAAATTGTAGACCCAATCAAGTTGGACTGTTGAGCATATGAAGTGGAAAGTCATTTGGACAGGATGCTCTAAAATCATCGTAAACTTTAGGCCACTATTAGTTCACTATCTGTTATATCGGAAATAAATGAATATGCTATGATTGATGAGCTAACGAACTTTTTGAACAACAAATAAACAGTGAAATTCAACAGGGTTTTCGCAAGACACACTTTGCAATGACAGCGATAGCATCGTTCTAAGAAGAGATTATTGAAGCAATTGACGAGGGAGAGAGTCCGACGATTATCTTCTGTGACTTCAGTCAGTTCACCATCGCTCACTACTAAACATGAGGCATAGTGGCAATATTTATGACTGGATTAACTCATACTTGAAAGATAGATGTCAAATAGTTAAAATATCAGAATCTGGGAAATCTGTTTTCTCTGTTTTAATTATTTTTATGAAACTGAAAACTGAATCGTTTAATGAAAATATTCAAGATGAAGTATTATTATAGGCCGTGGTGGCCGTACTGGTGAAGCGTTTGCCTTTGGAGCGGAGGGTCGAGGGTTTAGATTCCCGCATGGTCATCGGTCTCGTGCATGGCATCACACGTTGAAAGGTCTGCGTCTTCCCTAGCTCACACAAGTCTCTCGAAGACTTCCGAGTGTTGCGCGTAGGGGTGCAATTGGTTGACAGAAATAACAAAAACAATTTTTTAACTTACTAATCTCTTGACTTCAAAAGGCAGTGTAATTCATTAAGGTAATGAGGTCTTTTCAAGTAAAAAATGAATACAAGTGAAAAATTTTGAACTATCAACTTCAACAACAAATGAAAAATTAACAAAATTGTACACTCTGAACCTGAACAAAAAATAAAATTTGAGAAATACAAACAAGCATAACTATCAATAATGAATTGATTTTTTGTCATAAGATATTCATTATAGAAAATATAGGAACCTACCAAAAACGAAAATTTGATAAATCCTGGTTCATTAATCCACTCGAATCTGAAATTACAGTTGCATGATATTGTTTCATACAAATAATTAGAAAACTTTTTGGAATGCAATTCAAATCAGAAATCCATGATCACTTGATGTCAGAAATATTTTTCTTGCTACCTCGCATTATATTCGTTTACTTCATTAAGGAATCATTCTTCGGCTTGTCCATGAGCAAAATGATGCTAGTGAGTTGGTCAAGGTCTAAGATAATATCTGCCTTTTCACATACACGCGGTAGTTTTAAATCTTCTCTTTTACATCGACTCACCAATAACTATGATTTGAAACAACCATATATCATATTTTTAATCATAGATTGAAATGAAACACCGTCCAGATGATTTTGAGGATATACATTGGCGCCAACTACGGGTCTTTTACAGATCACACAGTGTGAACTTTTCAAGGAACTAATTGGTCACCATGCACATAGTAGATTCGTTTTTTTAATCTGATATATATTTATGATAACAACCAATCGAAAATGAGACAACTTCATTTTCGACATTCCCAATAACGTTATTGTTAGCTAGCTTTTTTGTTATTCAAAACAGCTAACTCATGTGAATGAATAGTGACAAGAGTTGAATCTCCGATACGTTCTAAAGATGTATCAAAATTTGTTGGGCATGAAATGAAGTTACGATGATTTTTAGAGCTTTACTAGAGTTGACACAAATTATAATTTCATAATATTACATCTTTTCAACGTCTAATCTATGCATTCTCAGCTACGTCATCATAGGTTCAGGAATAAAATGTAAACAAACCTCCTGGGAAGTTTCTTGACACATATATAAAACTGTTGTTTCACTTGGCTGGATCACAAAAGACTCTGTTGTTATCTGACCTATCCTAGTACCAATGAGAGGCAACCACCACTTGCAGGAGTCACTCTACCTAATCATTGAATAATTTAGCTCAAACTTTGCTTTTGAGAGTAGTGTCCTCCACGGGAACATTGCAAAAATATCTGCCAAATATTCCACTATGTGGGAATCGTCACAGTATTGCAGAAGATCCCAGTTTTCACAGATATCTTAGCTGATTCAAAAGTAAAGATGGCAAAGGGAGAAAATCACTATCGCACTGTATGTCATTAATTATAGGGCCTAGTGTATTTGATAACCGCCGCACTCTTGTAGCGTTTATTTTTTTTCTACTGTAATTTTCCTTTTTGATAATGAGATTAACTAGAGTCTGTCCTCGTTTGGCATTCTTTCCGTCCCGGATCGAATTGCCCCAGCGATGTAGGTAACCACCTATACTTGTGTGTGTGACTGACCACTTGAGCAGGGATAACATTTTGTTGAAGAGGGTTTCCAAGTTCTGTGACCGTTCTCACTTGCACGATAATGACGCCTTTGTGTCTATGCGTTCCTTTGGAACAAATTCACTTTGTAAGTTCCTAGTGAACCGTCAACTTCGTGGAAGTTTGGGTCTGAACATGTCGAATACCTGTTGTAAATGAATAGTTGGTTCTGGTTCCGGGAGAATTGGTCCACACTAAGTGGGTTCTGGTAATCTTTGTAGAGTTTAATTTTTTTGGTTTTAAAGATCATATACTATGACAGACAACCAACACATAACCTGTTATTCCATGTGAAGTTGCCTTTAGTTACGAGATCATGCTGTCGCATCTTTAATTCTTATTCTGTGACTCCGTGAACAGCCCAAGATTACTCGGTGTGACAGATCACGTGACAGGAAGGACAGGATGAGCGGGGAAGCCATTTTATGCTCACTCTCCGGTCACCCATCGAAGAGGCAGTTGTGTAGTCAACTTTTTCAACCATGTTATAGGTCAAATCCAAGATACATAGAAACCCTGGTGTGATCTCTTATAGCTGTGAAACCGACATACAAAAGTGATAAGGTACGGCCTACTTGACTCGTGATATTTTTACTGCGTTGATACCGTTTCACCTCTTTAGCACACAGATGGCGGCAAAATTACAGATTCATGATTACGCTTGGACAAGTGTCATGTTATGTAATTTTCAACAATGAATTTTATTTGTTGTGATATTCATTAACCATAATTTGTAAACATTCAAATTTTAATCAAATAATTATGACTTAGTACTTCGGAATGTTGGAAACTCCGCTATTTTCGACTTATACGCCATCCATCGACGAATGAAGCCAACGGTATCAGTGCAATTACAGTCTCAACAACTTTGTTGAAACAAAAGCGAATCAGTGATAACACCATGGTTTCTATACCTCTTGGTCAAATCACTAGTGAATTGTGAAATATCAGATTTGAAATGACCTGCTGGGTTTTTTGACTACTCCCCTCTGATAGATTGAGAGAGTCATCATCATTTCCAAAAGATGATTATGGATTTGTAAGTCTGGCGTTGGTTGTGGCACATTTAAATTTTGGGAAATTATATTATGGAGAACCCTTCATTATAAGGGTTTTTCGATGTGGTTTATGTAATGGCGAGCCGTTGTTAGCTCCTATAACTTATTCTTTTCATGGAAGTGGAATTTGGGAAGTTTTTCTGACTGCCATCTTTTGATACGGGTCCTGGCTGGTTAACCCAGAACTTTCTCCGTTCTACTCTCTAGTGACAGTTTTCAAAATGTTCCAGTGCATTTGTGACACCTACCATTTCAACAGGATAGATATTACTACTGTTCCAGTGCTGTTTTGATACCATTTCAACAGGATAGATATAAATACTGTTCCAGTGCAATTTTGACACCAACCATCTCGACAAGTAGAGAACTGATGAAGCCTACAGCTGCATAGGATAAATCAAGCAACTATATTGTTTCTTGTCAAGTTTATACAAATTTTCACACGTTTGGTCTTATGTAAGTACGTTGACGCATAGCATGCTATGAAAAAGCGCTACTAGTAGGTAATTCGCTTGCTTCTTTTATGAAATTTCAATTGAAAGGTCAGTAATTACTGGAAATTATTTTTAGAAATCTAGAATCTCAAAATTTTAACATTTTAAATGCACAGCAGGAGTTTTTATGGGCCTAATATAGTTATTCTAAACCTAATCTAAGTTTTTCATATATTGTTTGAACTTTTCACTTGCTATTTGAACTTTTCAGTTGCTGTTTGAACTTTTCACTTGCTGTTCAAATTTTTCATGATTCACAACCAATTATAGGGTATTTGGGATACATGTATTTTATTTCCTCAACCTACCACCACATAATCAGCCAATTTTCTTCTGACTTTCTTATTTTTATCAAGACATTGTGAATATTTCGTATCACAGCTTACTGGGTAAATTATCTATAGTCTGTTTTCAAGCTGTGTGGTGCCCAACCAAACTGTTTAATTTCCATCTTATATAGAATCTTGAATTTTATGTACCCATGGTGTTCTACGACGTAAAGCTGCCGTTCGCAATGATTCTTCTCTAGAATTGTTATCACAATAATATAATAATTTTAATAACAAAAGAAGAGGTCACACTCTTTGCCTAAACAAGCATAGGTTTGGATTTGAAAACAAATATTTGCTTACTGCAAATTTAATACCAAGCCGTTTCTGCATATTAATGGCATATTTGAGCATTTCTCAATAACTTAAGTAGTCTGCTAATAACCACGTGATTTCTGATCAGCTGAGAACCAAAAATAAATATCAATGAATTATTTCGTTTCAAGTTAATCCACTGGCTGCAATATTTTTCTCGAGCGAAGGTAATAACACGTGCAACACTTCAGCAAAGATCATAAAATATCACAATTCAATAAGAAAACAACATTTCGTAACAAGTCTGTGGAAAGTATAGAACAATAAAATTATAATAATAATCGTATAAAATGCAATCTACTAATACCGATACAATATTATTTTGTCCTCATTAGACGCTTAAAGATTGGCTGGCACCTACTTTTACTTTTCCTTGTAGATATTTTACCTTGCAGTTTGAGAAGTGAAACAGTAAAGACCGTATATGGACAACGTGATATTTATTAGAAAATTCGCGTAGCGTAATTTTCATTATTAAGCGAATACTTGGGATATTTAGTTCAATCGAGTGATTTGTTCAAATGTTAACCTTTTTTATGGCATTTTACATGATTTATATGATTGTTGTGACTTGATATGTGACATTTATGTGCATATCAATTAGGAAACATAAGATTATGAGATACAATTAATGTTTTTCACACTTTGTTTTATTGTATAAAACAATCGAAATGTTTAATTATAGAAAAGCGTGTGTAGTTTCCTATCCCTAATAATTTTCATATCATTTCATTGTAATATACCGTCAGATAGTGACAGATTCAGGTGCCCCATTTTCGCATATACAAGCCTCGAATGAGGTTGAATAGTACATCGATGTTTAGTAAAATGGAGGGAAATTTATGAGTGGCTCCTGGGGAGAACATACGGAAAATTCGATCTTCTAGAACAGAAATAAAAGCAGTATGTTGCCCATATTTTCACGCGATACAAACAAAAAGTTTATCTTTCAGATATTCATATAATGTCAACGTGCAGATCAAAATAAGTAATAAAAATTATAGTTATTTTGGTTTACTTGGCCTTATCAAATGACTCACTTTTGGGTGGATTATTATTGGCTTACCTTCAATAGATTTCATTCCATCTTTGGTATCAGGATTTAAATATTCATTTGCCCTCAGTTTACAGTTATTATTTCTTCAAAGAAGGATCCTTTTTATTTTATAAAGCCTTATTTCACCAAGAAAGCAATGATTCAGTTTATACTCTAAGAAAGAAGTATACAACATTTTGAAGGTTATTTTAAAGAAATCATCGCCTCTGGCCACACTTTCTGGATCACCCAGTACAACTTGTTCCAAAATTAGGACTTTCTTGACTCTGTTTCTATTCAGTATAAATGAATGAACAAGAAGTCAGGGTCATGTTTTTTCCCATTATGATCATAACAAGTTATGTATGACACACAGTATAATTACAATGTTCTGAAAATTGAAATGAAAAGGAAATGAAAAAAGGAATTAAAGATACGTAAATTTTTGATATTTTTATTGAAACAAAACTGTTGTTCAGTCTTTTGGAAAATTATCCTTGTCATAAAATGTCAATACTCTGAAAATGTTAGGTTAAACTCCATATTCTATATACCAACAAGTAAAATACATATATCAAACTAACACTTTTCACACAACTCACAACAGTAATAACAGTATAATTCCGGCACACGATGTAACACGTCCACATACTCAAATGCGGAATCGGAATGACGCCAGTTTTGTAAAAATATGATGAATACCGCCTAACAGGTAAGGCGGTCACTCCCGATTGATTCCGAACTGGTCGAAAATCAACAACAACACGTTACATTTCCGTAGGAGTACCAAGTTCTACTGAAAAATTAATTGTTGTATTATGCCTACAACACGAGTTTCTTGATAAATATAAAAATACACTTTTCCAGCGCTAGTAAAATGTTGACCTGACATTCTACAAAGTGAATTATCTAATGTTCGAAGTACTTTCTGTATGTAAACTATATTGTAGCTACAAGTTCATTCGTTCATAGTTCTCATTTTTATAGAGACAACTTAATTCATGCACTAATAATGCCATATGTCGCGGTGTTTTGTTATTATGACAGAGAGAAAAGTTTGCCCTAACTTTTCCAGCGACGAAAAGGAACCTAACTTTTGAAAGCATGACAACCAGCATTGTAAACAAATTTTTGATTACGTTATGTCAATTTTTCTCAAACTTGCGTTGTCAGAAAAGTATCTTATTTGTGGAAATATCGAGATTTGGACAGTCTTCGAGTGGAGAAATTGAAGAAGCCATCAATAATAATGTGCCTCGCAAAACTGTTAATTCAACTACGTCAATTTGGCGACAATTTGCAATGTTTTGTTTGGAAAAAAATATGAACTCCTTGCAGAAACTTCCACTGAAGATTTAGCTTCTATTTTATGTGACTGGGCAATCAACATGAAGAAGAACAATAAAGACGACTATAAAGAGAGTGCAGTCAAAACAATTTGGAACGCTTCAGCAAAAATGTTACAAGAGAAGTACTTCAAAGAAAATAAAAGAAATTTTAATTCGTTCACGGACTTACAGTTTAAGAAAGCGAGAAATGCACGCGACACAAAACGCAAAATTTTGCAAGCAATCCCAGAAAAAATGAAGGTGAGTTCTAGGCTCTCACAAAACAAGAAATTTTTGAAATGGCAGTGTTCTGGAGTAAAGAAGAACCTGTAGGCATTCAAACAAAATTTTATCATATTGCTGCCTCTGAAGTGGCTTGGAGAGGTGGAGAAGCAGCAAACTGTAAGGTATTCTACTTTAAAATCGAAACAAACAACCGTGGAAGAGAGACTGGAAGAGAGACCGGAAGAGTTGAATATAACCTAGTGTTTTCGAAGACAGCACAAGGTGGAAATCAGAAGTAAATGGTTGGTAGCAAACACTGAAGAAGATTGTGTATGTCCAGTAAAATTGTTTGAACAAATTATGGGAAGACGGAGAAACAATATCACATGTGAAAATTTTTTTTAACTCCAAATCCTTTCTGGCAAAAAACAAATTCTCCTTTTGGGATAAACGGAATATCTAAATGGATCAAATCCTCGGCGAAAAATATTGGCCTTGATGTCAAGCGGGTGAAAATTACGAACCATTCTAATCAAGCTGCCGCCGTAACTGAGTTGTCCAGGAGTGGTATAGGTGAACAAAAACTTGTGAAAATTACGGGACATATAGCAACCCATCGTCATTAAAACCGTACCTTCATTTAGATGAAGAACATAATAAAAAAGTCATTGGTTCCATTCGTACTACTGTCCAGGAAACAGTTACTACCACCGCAAAATACTAGCATGCAGCAAACTATTAACAAAAGACAAGAAAGTTCTGAAAATCAAGATTATTTAATAATTGTGTTTTTAACAATTGTACTTTTCCGTGTAATTATAGGGTAGGAGCACCAGTGATGGACACATTAACATAGACATTTTCAAAAACATTACTGAAATAATGTATATATTTGTTGTATATTCTTCAGTTCTAAACTAATCAATATTTTGGAAATTTTTCTATCACCCTAATACGTTGGAGATAACAGATATCTTCTTTTAGAAATGTATGTTGTCCCATAAAAAAAAAAAAGATTTTCTACCCAGTAATGGACACCAGTGAATTTGTATGTTACCGAATATGAACATATGCAGAACCAGTAATGGACAGTTCGGAGAAGGGTTATAACATTTTATTATTATCAGAATTCAGAAAAGTTACAAATAACAAACTACGAAATACAAACAACACACTACGAATCATCATCAGAATAATCCATTTCGCTGAAAGATTCTTCGTCATTACTCTCGTTCATCTCATTGAAAATTTCGCACAAAATTTCATCTGTGTCTGATGTGTCCATGTGAATTCGTTTCAGATACTGCACACATTATGGGCTTTATTTTGAAATGGGATACATTTTACCCATTTACACTTTTTTTCAAAGAAATTTTGATTCTCCCATTCAACATGACATTTATAACATTTCCAGTCTTCTCTCATTTTTCTGTTTTTCTTCTGTAGCTTT
This sequence comes from Chrysolina oricalcia, assembly GCA_944452925.2. Lineage (NCBI taxonomy): Eukaryota > Metazoa > Arthropoda > Insecta > Coleoptera > Chrysomelidae > Chrysolina > Chrysolina oricalcia. Next base: position 20,220,512 of record OX101812.2, read on the forward strand.
TTTTGCTTTCTAATCCATTTTTAGTAATAACTTTGTCATATTCTTACACACTTTCTTCTTTTTTTCTTCAGCTGCTTTCAGTTTCATTTCTTCTCTCAATCGTTTTCTCGTTGCAATATCATTTTCCTTTTTCTTTTTTTCGTTCTCTTTAGCTTTTGATTTCTGACTCGGTTCTTTTTATTTTGGCCAAAATAATACCTTCGTAAATGGAGACACGTTAGAGTCATTCAAAGTTGAAGCGTCCACTTGTACAAGTGCGACTTCATTATTTTTGAGTGGTGTAGAATGTACATTAACACATAGCTCTTCCAATAAAACGGAAGTGTTTTCTTTGGAAGTTGATGGTCCTTGTTCTAACGATACCTCATTCGAATCACTTTGAATCAGTTGTGGTGAATTGTGTTAGAGAAGTATTGTTGAACTTCCATCTCCGTCAAAGTTTTTCTCTGGTATTTCAACGTCATTTTTAGTTTGGTCTGCCATTATTGGATTTTTTTTATTCTTGTATAATATATGTTTTTTCCACCACGAGGTGCAAGGATTTTCCCAATTTTGGGACATAGTGCGAACGCTGTTTCATCAGAGTTGAAAATCCTTTTTCCATCTTTCAGTACTTCTAGATAATTATTTTCTTCCAAATATGAGGACACTTCTGAAAACCAATTCTTTATCTGTGATTCAGAAAGCTGGCTTCGATATCCAGTCAATTTATCAGCTGTTATCAGGGAAATAGATGGGTGTCGTCTCAAGAATCCAAGAAACCATTTTTTTCCTGGTCTTCCATCAGTAAATGGGTTACTTCTATTGACCTCCTTCATGAGTTTTGAAACAGTTTTGGTGATTTGAAATCCGGCCTTAGCTACGTCTATAATCCATTTGGCTATTGTACCCTCCTCTTCTTTCGTAAGAACTGAAGATGGTCCCATGGAACACTCAAGAGGACTTATACCCTTAACTTTGTTCCTGAGAATTATTCTTGGCACTCCACACATTTTACTGGCAGTGGAAATAGGTGTGCCAGATTTAACTGCAGAATACGCTTTATTCCAATTTTCCTCAGAATATCTCCTCCTCTTCTTTTCCTCTATAATCTAAGAAAAAGAAAAGAAAACAGCTTAGTAAAGAAGTACCAACAATGAATATCACTGGAAACTCTTAAAGATGAAACAAGAACCTGTCCAATATTGGACTCGTAAGAAAATAGAATAAATAACCCATTATGGACACCCTGTCCAAAATTAGTTACGTTGACAAATCGACAAACCAGTAATGGACACATAACCTAATTTCTATTTATATCTTACTTTGCACATTCGAGGGGCTTCACATGCATCATCTACTGTTAATACTGAGTCGACTAAATGTTGAACAACGTTTATAACACTTGAAACTAATATGTGAGAGCTTATTTTTCATACTTACATTTTTAAGCCTGACAACAAGAAACACAGCCACAGTATCACGATGCCGGACGTTTGCACATAGTTGCGCGGGAAACCGGCAAATTAAATGGCAAATAATACGTAGCCTACAGGGTTCTTGACAAGTAGCATATACAAGTGAAGGATTCGCCAAACAGATGGCTCTCTCGTCACAACAATTCTTATTATTGGTGTTTGAATTTGAGGGTGTCCATAATTAGGTACATGTTCAAAACTGGTGCCCTCACCCTAAGTGACAAAATGATTATTTTTTAAATACAGGTAATAATTTTCTCATCTCAATCGAAAAAAAGTCAGGAAGACATTTTACTTGGACAATTTTTTTCCGTGCGTTACAGCTTCGTGGAGCAAGTAGATTTGATCGAGACATGTCTCAATCCCATGACTGGAATCCCCTCCTAAGGAGTGTGAGTTATGGTCACACAATGGTTTTTGATTTAGATTCCTACGAAATAGCTATTTGTGTATTTAGAGCGCAAAGTGATTGATTGCCGCTCGATAGAAAGAGTTACCGCACGACGCGAAGCGAAGCGCGGTAATCTTTGGAGAGCAGTACACATGATTTTTTTCTAAAAACGCAGCTCTTAGACATAAAAAAGATAGACACTTCATTCAACATAGGCACATAATATTACCTTTGAGAAAATTCACATTCAATAGTAATCCCAAATGTATGAGCTATCCAAATATCCATTAATTTACATCTCTAAAAAAAGGAAAAAACTTGCCTCAAATGGAAAAACACCGACTCCCGAGATCGAACTCACACCAAGATCGAAAACGAAGTTTAGTAGAAGCATATCTCTAACCTCAACACCACCGCAGTTCCTTAGAGTGCTTTGAATTTCTTGTGTTCCATCATGCAAGAATAGGTTCGTTTTCATCAAAAGCTAGGGAGATCTAGCGTTTTTTTCAATATTCTCGCTCTGGAGCAAAAAAGCTGTTACAAAATGACATTCCTCGGAAAACTCCAACTTTGCGTTGAGATCTGAGAGCGTCAAAGGCTACTTTGGTGCGTTAGTAGAAAAAGAAATATTCCGTAATGTTTAGAAGAATATCGGAAAGAGTGGGTACATGAAAATCATGACACATTTTGACAACTTCTACATTGCATATTAGCTCTTATATCTCAATCCAGTGTCCTATGAAAATAAATTGGATAAAAATATGAAATTTTAATTTCATTATTTTTTATTTACGATTAATTAACTCCTGTATAAAATGTGTCATTTAAAGAAAACTGTATTGTCATTTTGACAGCGATAAAAAAGGTGCATCGTTTTTTATCACCGATAAAAACGCCTGTTCCTCTTCAGCGTCTACATCTAGTATGCTTACGTCACTTTAATGTCTGTCCTGTCAGTTATTTAAGTATTGTTGATAGTTGGTACTGAAACATTACATTATGAGTCGTTTTGGGAAAGTTTCGACTCAACAAATAACAAAAAATATAGAAAAAGCAATCCCGCAATCTACAAAAAATACTAAAGCGTCAATATGGAGACAATTTATATTCGGTCGTCAATTTATCTTGCCAAAAAACACTCGAGCTTTTCTTTTAAGGATAAATTTCTTTTTAACTCAAAATTTTTCCATCAGTAATTTTGCTCGAAAAAATGACATTTGACAAAATCGCTCGACCATCGTTCTCGCGATTTTGTCATGTCAGTTTTTCTCGTAAAATTACTTATTGGCAAAATTATTTCGTTACAAAAAGAAATTTATCCGATAAAAAAAAGCTCTTGTTTTTACTGTTGATGAAAAACCCATCCTCAAGCACGTTTCTCAAAGTAGGTACATTGTGCTCATACATAACAGATACCCTATATCGTAAATCGCCATGAAGGCAACAAGATAACATACCTAGTTGGTAAAATGGTGCGCGACTATCAAGTACCGACCACGGTACCACGTAGCGGTCTTTCTGACGTTTCCGCGTTCATTCACTGACATTTGTCGCATCGAATAACGTTATTTAATAGTAATATACGAATACAGTTTGCGGAATGCGTAATTATTAGAGTCAAAGTACTCGCCTACTTGTGTAATAATAGATAGGTACCATTATATCTCTCACTTCAAAGGCCGTTTGATTTGTACTGTTGTTAGTGGCTTAGGAGTTTACGGTAACATGAGTGAACGAGAGATTTAACGTCTTTGGACGGAACTCGAGCAGGAAACATGGTGGAGGAGTGCTCAGGAGAGTTTGTCATAGAATAAACTGTGAAAATTTCACAACAAATTGGTTTTTGTTTAGTTGCCTTGGCAACCCAAAAAAATCCCAGAAATTTTTATCCTCCTCTGGGTACCATGTGCGAAATTAATAAGTGGAAATTTTTCTGTCAAATATTTGACATGTAAAAGTTGACATTTTGCTTTTATGTACAAATGAAATTTTATTCTTCATATGAAAGTATGGATGTTTCATAATATTGTATTTACTAGATATTTCGAATGTGTCTAAAAATATTTTGAGAGCTCCTTGCATTTCAACGATGAATAGGCCCATCGATGAAAAATGTATATCAATCAAATGTCTACCTATGCTTTATTATGTGAAGTAAAAATAACAAAAACACAAAAAAATATTGGCGCTCCGGGGCGGCTTAAATTAATTCGGTGGCGCATTCGCTTTCACAGCTGTAGTGAAACCCGGTAAAACCTGCAACACCACATCATCTAAAGAGTTGGAATTGGTTGAATAATGACTCCTAAAGAGGTCCGTCGAATTTTGTAATCTCTGCCTTCCGGTAAAACAGTATGATGGAGTCTCCAGAGGGTCCAAACGTCCAAATCGAAAGAGAACATTTTATTCACGCAACTATCAACAAATATATACCAGTCCGTTCTGTCCTTCGCCAAGGTATAGTAGTGGCCAGCATCAACTTCAGAACCACAGTGGACGATGACTGCGTAAAGCTCATAACGGCAGTCGGCTAGATAGGGGTGTTTCTCTAGCTTGACACGTTGAAATAATTTAATACATCTGCGACATGCTGAATCATAACTAAAGAGCTCAAAGTCAGGATCAAATTTGCAGGTGTTTCAACAATACTAGTTATTTTATCTCTATCGGTTGGTTAAGCGCACAATTGGCAATACAGTTGTCTATCATCTGTTTTTTTTTTCTTCGGATGCTGGTCCTGTCACCAGCTGCACCTTAGTCTCTTGGGGTCTTTGAGCATTCTAATTGGTTTCACAGCACCCACTCCGTAACTCTAGTACCCTGTACCAGTCTGTACAGGTTCTTCACCGGTTGATTGTTGTATTCTTCAGGAGTAAGGGGTTTCCCGAATATTGCCTGTCTTTTTTGGTCTACTGCCTCGCATTCTGGCAGTACGTATTTGGCTGTTTCTGCCCCTTCACCACATTGTCTGCAGGAAAGTTCTCCGTTGTACAGAACCATTTTGTGTAGGTATTTTCCCACTGGGCTGTGACCAGTGAGAAGAACCGTTATAGTTCTAACTTGTTAATGTTGTTAATGTATGTTTTCTTTCCCGTGGTGCATGAGAGGGGCTTCGTTCCACCTCTTTCTTTGTTTTCGTTTGATCTAGTCCCGAATGCATCCTTGAGTGTCGTGTCGGATTTAGTAATCCCGAGTGCGGGTTCTGGGCCAATATATGGAGTTGATGAACCCTTTCTGGCTAATTCATCAGCTTTTTCATTGCCTTTTATGCCACAGTGTCCTGTAACCCACATCAAAGTTGTTTTGTTGTGTTCTGAGAGGATACTGAGTTCTTCTCGGAATTCCCATACCAGTCTCGATGTCACCTACGTGTTCATAAAAGCCTTCAGTAACGCCTGGCTGTCTGAGCATATTTTGATCCTTGCATTACGCATTTCCCTCATATTGATTTCTCTTGCGCATTGCAAGATAGCGTACATCTCTGCCTGGAATACGGTGGTTTGTTCCTAGTGAGATGCTTATTTGGAGTTTCTTCCCTCACTGTTTATTCCAGTACCAGTTCCTCCTTCGCTGGTTTTGGATCCGTCCGTATACCTCTCTCAAGGTTTGCCCCTGATATTGTCATCTGACCATTCCCTTCGATCTTGTATGATAACCTCGAAGTTAATGTTGAAGAGGTATAAAGGAGTCATGTGGTCCGTTGGTTCTATTTCGAGAATGTTGCTCCCCACTATATCCTTTATCTTGTTGTGATCCGATCTATTGCTCGATTTTTATTGGCTTAGAAGTCCCATTCTTGCCTCTCCCATAATTGTGATATCAATCGGTGGGAGGTCTAACAGTGCTTCCATGGCTAATGTTGGTGTTATTTTCATAGCTCCCGTTATGCTGAGGCATGCAAGTCTTTGTGCCTTGCTCAACTCAGCCGCGGCTATTTTTTGTAATGATTTTCCACCATACCAAAGATGTTTTCCCGTGTGCCCGTCTGACTATCATCAACGTCGCCTCGGCTTTCTTTTTTACTTTTGTCAGCTATTGGTTCCATGAGAGCTTCGAGTCCAAAATCACCCCGAGATATTTGGCTTCCCTCGACAGCTGTATGAGGGTACCTGAGAGGGTCAGAGGTCCCAAGCTCTCTAATTTCCTTCTTCGGGTAAACGCTCTAATGTCTGATTTGGAGGGACTAATGGTTAGGCCCTCCTTATCTATCCATGTACTGACCAGATTTAGGGCCATTTGCATTCTTCTCCTAACCGTGTTATAAAGTTTGCCTTGGACCGTAATGACTATATCATCTGCGTGTCCACTCCTCTCGAGTGTAATTACCAGGTCCTCCTCCACCAGGTTCCACAGCAGTGGGGACAGGACTCCCCCTTGCGGACAGCCCCTGGTGACCTTGGTTAGTGTTTATTGTTCTGTTCTCGAGTGACGATTAAAGATTGAGGAACGCGAGCTCTAATTCAAAGAAGTTACTGGAATTTCTGCTCTTCATTCCTCATCCGCTGCAACACACAACTGCGAGATCTTTCTCTCCAAAAGATGTTTTTACGGAAGAAGCGATAGTAAATGATTCAAAAATATCAGGGCTTGATTGACTACATGATTTTAATATTTGAAACAATTATATTCTACTTATGTTTTCGTGAAAACTTTGTTGGAATTACCAGACGTTTTTTTGTACTACGCTGATCGATTTCCCATTTTTGTTTTGTTCCACATTGCATCAATTTTAATTCAAATAGGTAAGAAAAGTATATCAATTATGGGTGACTTTTATCTTCACAAAGTTCTTCGTAATATGCATTATATATACATATCTGTTGTTTTTCTATTGATTCTGATCTTATTATAAAGTATTCTTCGCAATATTATTTTTCTGAAACCCTAAAAAAAACTTTACAACATTACAATCTGGAAATATTGAGCACTGGTTAGTGGTAAAGCTGTCAATGAAACTAGAGAGTTTTCAGGATGGAACTCTCCCAGAACCAATAAGGTGTTAATCGTCGGAATATTTCTGGCAGGCATGAAGGTGCGACTGCTTATACTGATTCAGAACCGCCTTGAAATGAACTAAACCAAACCTTACGATAAGGCGTGTTCGGTATTTACCTCTGACCACTCGGATCGAAATGGTATCATTCGTTTATTGCAATCCGACGAAGAGGAGGTAAAGAAGATTGACAGAAAGTAAACTCATAAAACTTTTTAAAAAATTCTTCGTCCAGGAGTTGTAGAACCGCTTTATCAACAACAACAGCACGATTCACTGCACGTTCGACGTGAGTTGGAAAACATGACCCGGTATCACAAAGTCTTTGCAAAGCACCCAAAATCATTCGTATATAAGTGTGGATGCGTTTATTTGGATGTTTTCTCGCGTATTCTTGAACACAGGGCCTGGCATTTTCATTCACTGCATCATATGTAGAGTAGAGTTGCCTATTGTGGTATAGGTTCCCAAGATGAAATACCCTAAGAAAACAGAGTTCTTTGGGAGATCGTTCAGCAACGAACAGTCGTTACCGAGCGATGATGAACCCTTCACTCCCATATACACCCACTAAGTAGGCTCATTATGGCAAGTACCTGTCAGAAAACAACTACTCCCCTTGCTAAGTCCACGACGGGTATTGAATTAAATCAGATACTTCAGCAACGCTCCTCACAGCATCAGAGGACGCAGTTGCAAGTGCCCTCTATGACCAACTGCAGACTAGTTTCGAAGTTGTTGCCTCTCATCAGTGCAAGGGTAGGTCAACACAGACAGCACTGAAGCCAGTTTCCCTACCAAATCATTACACACTCCGCTGGTTTTGTCAACTCTGGTTCACGCGGTGAAGCGATTTGTAGGCCGCTCCACCTAGCGAGCAGAGGGAGAACACTCCGAATCTCCGGGTTAAGAGATTTAATCGAAGAAAACAGAGTTCTTTGGGAGATTGTTCAGCAACGAACAGTCGTTACCGACCGATGATAAACCCGTCACTTCCATATACCTCTGATGCTTTGAGGAACGTTGCACAAGTATCTGTTAGATTTAATTTAATACCCGTCGTGGTCTTGCCAGGGGAGTGGTTGATTTCTGACAGGTACTTGCCATAATAAGCCTACGTAGTGGGTGTTTATGGGAGTGAAGCATCATCGGTCGGTAACGACTGTTCCTTGATGAAATACCCTGTTATACGCCGACATAAAGATGGCATCTACTCACAAACTAGCGCACCCCGCTATTCCCATAATCTTTTCCAACACTGATCACTTCGAAAATTCGAACAAGCTAGAAGGCTTTGCCGGAGAGTACAAATAAATGATAAGAATAACATCGACAAAGTCGAAGTACCCTTCTCTCCAAATGTTTCCACAAGGTGGAAAATATGAGGCAAAAATCTGACAGAAAACAATTACTTTCCTGGCTATGCCACGACGGATATTGAACTACATCAGACAGATATTTGTGCAATGATCTTCCAAGAAGACTCAATTGCAAGTGCTTATTGTGAAAAAACAAAAGATTCATTGGACTGGGGATGAGGTTGTTGCCTCTCATTAGTGCAAGGGTAGGTCCGTCAACTTTGAGTTGTCTTGTCCCTGCCAAATGAATTACAATCTAATGTTTATCTATTAATTTCCTACAGATGAAGCAGCGACTTACAGTAAAGTCAGTCGCAGCGCCACCTGCCAGTAAAATAAGTAAAATAAGCACTCCTCGAAAAGGCAGAGTAAAATGCGAAAGTTAGAAAATGTTAGAAGGTTTTTCCGGAGAGTACAAATAAATGATAAGAATAAAATCGACAAATTCGAAGTACCCTTCTTTCCAAATATTTCCTCAAAGTGGAAAATACCGCCAGCTGTAGTTGTTCGATTATAGTGGAGCAAAAGTAGTTTTGGTGACTACCGACATTTACGTTCTTGAGAAAAAGTGTTATATCTTCCTTATTCTTGATATTGAAGATAGGATATTTTAGGGGGTGAGGCAGATAGTCTGTAGTTTCAATACTTAACGCTATCAACAATTATTTGATTTTCAATGATGCTGAAATGAAAAATTTGATACGCTCCTATTGTGGAATACTAAGGGTTGCGATTGTGAAATATTCCACATTAGGAATATTTTTTTCACTGGATCGTTTTCGCTAAGGCCTTCCATTATTTGCAAAAGAATGCCGAGAAAAAGAGTGCAGGAGCATCTGTATAAAGATATGCAGAATGCCGTAGAAGCAGTGAGAACTCCTAATATGGGCTATTTGAAAGCTGCCAAACGATATAAAGTACCTGGTGCTACATTATGCAGATATTGCAAAACAGCAAAAATGTTCATTTTATGGAAAATATGAACAGGATGTTCATAAAGTCAGTTGTGGAATCATCTGCCACAGAAAGACGAACCGTAGTCGCTATTTTCCATCGTACAAGAAAACCTCTCTTGGAAGGGATTCATGTTTTAAAAGTAAACTCAATACAAAAAAGTAACTTTAATTTATAGTAGGTTTTTTCCATTTTCAGAGGAGTCATGATTTGGTTCAATTTTCAATTGAGAATGTTTCCCTTCACAAAACAAAAATATTATTGTTATCAAGAAATAGAACTTAGGGAAAAGTCCTGTTTTTCCGCAAGAATTGGAAGCTAAACTTGTGGACTACATTCTTAAGATGGAAAAATACGTTGTTTCAAGAATCTGCAGTAAAAATATGGCTAAGGACTTCATGAAGAGATATGGTGTCAAAGTGGCTAATAGGGACATCGGTTGCAAGGGCTACCGGAATCAACTAAGAAAGTAAGGACGAGTTCTTTGATCTGCTTGAAAAATTAATTTAGTTAGGGATTTTTGTCCTAAGCAAATCTTCAATGTAGATGAATGCGTCATATGTCTCGTCCAAACTAAATTTCCCCAAATTTTGGCAATGAAAGGCAAACTTCAAATAGAAACCCTTACATCTGCCAAACCTGGATCCCTCAAACCATCTTTATGTGCCGTTAGTTTTATAAGATTTTCATGAAAATATATACACGCTCGATATTTGAATAAACTTGTTTTGCAAATTCTGCTGCTTCATTGAAAAATTTATTAGAATGTTAAATTAAATCATAGTTCACATTGTATATTCCACATTAGGAATATATTTTTGTAATCATAAAAAATATTTTTTACGCTCTTTCAATAATTTTTACTTCATTTTAAATTTTAACTAAAACTAGACTCATACAAGACATCTTGAGATAAAATTGAACATTTCAATTTTTTATTCAGTAAAAATAAAATGGTATTCAGCATTAGGCAATTTTACTCTAACAATTATATCATAATAAAGCAGTAATTGAACATTTTGGGTACTTTGTGACCATAGAGGAAATATTTTAAATTAAGTAAATACTACGGATGACTTCTGTAGAGTTTAATGATTAAGGAATAAGGTCGGGGGATTTTAAGGTGGAACTTTTGTGCTAAATATACCCTTGACGTGTTTTCCCTACTTTTTCACTTTTCTTCAGGTCATGAAAATTTAATGTTTGATTAATTCCTACAGCATTGATTTGTTACTAGAGAAAAAAGTTCGAAATCAACTAAACATTACGGTAGAATGAAAATTAATAAGGTTGCTATAGTTACATATATGACACCCTGTATATTTTATTCAAATATGGAGGTTCTTATCCAGAACATGGTGTTAGTTTTGAGTAAAAAAAATTTACAATTTTTTACTTTGTAATTGGTCTCGTAGTTAGCCATGGAAAATGGATATAGAAATATTTCATCATTCTGAAGTTAAATATTTCTGAGTACAACATGTGTTTCTGCTCGAAGTGGGACATACTGTGTAAAAACAATGCATGCATTTGAAGTGCATATACTTTCATTCTCAATTTGAACTTTCAACATTTCGTCATCCATCCATCATTTCCTTGATACCATTTTACAATTATTATACTCCTCTCTAATCCTTCATTATGTGCTGATCAATTTGTCATTAATAACAATAAAGGACACACATAGCAATCCTGACATTTAAACTGACGAAACCTTGGCTATCGATTATTAAAATATCTAATGAATGAAAGGATTGTGTACCTGCCACTTTCATATTCTCATTTCATAAGTTGGAGATATTTATAGAGACTCTGTTTGCTGTAGGTCGCGTACATGCCTGCTCCAATTATGTTAATGCGGTGTATTCAACCTGGAAATATATTTTCAGATCGCTTAGTTTTGAGAATGCATAAGTATCAGGGAAGCGGATCTAAAGTTTATTGATCACCTTCAATTATGTGCTAGTCTTGGATATTTTTTGAAAGAGTGTTCTTGTGAAGGATTCGTAACCTTGATTAATTTCATGACAAGGTGTGGAAAAATACTAAAACTTGGTTGAGAACAATTAGTATTTTCCCTTTTACCACACACGTATTTTCAATCCCACGTGCGCATTTCGATAGCCAAGGAACCTTCATCAGTAGGAATACTGAACTGGTCTAAACTAAACCGGAGAGCAAGCTGTTGTAAATTAGTATACTCTTTTTATTTTTTAGCGAATTTTGATTAAGTTCGTTCGCAGGTAGTTGAATAATTAAAAATATTTTTATACGAAATTGACTTTTACAAGTTTGTAAATGCTTCACAAATATTCATTCACAATTTTTCATCTGTTAGCATCCACAGTACTGAAAAAAGAAAGGGCCGAACTAAATTGTCGTTGATAAAAAATAAACTTTTTGTACGCCTCTAATCATATTAAAATTGCTAACTTGTAAAGGAGCAGTTTGGTGTCAAATCTCGTGATTCATTTTAATATTCTGATTATTTTTCTATATTAACTAATTATCAATTACATTAGTGGGTACTACTATCAATAAAAGTGTTTACTGTTTGCTGATCTGAAAATATTTAAACCGGTTGAAAACTTACCGCAACATCTTTCCTCCAAGAAGACCTAGATCGTTTATATAACTTTATCGAAATAAATTGGCTACAACTGAGACTTTTTCTAGGAAAACAGATATTTTGAAATCAAACTACACTTTGAACGGAGAGTTATCACCTGTTGTGGATCAGGTAAAAGACCTGGAAATAATCCTCGACTGAAAATTAATGTTTGGTACTTCTATTAAGGGTGTCATCATGAAGGCTTCGAAGAATCTAGGCTTCATTATGAGGATCACGAGATGATTCACTTCTACCAAATCGTGTATTGCCTTATATGATTCTCTGGTAAGAATTCATCTAGAATATGCCTCTATTATCTGGAACCCATTCTATGCTGTGTACATTGATCGTATCGAGAGAGTACAGAAAAAGGTCATAAATTATATCAATTAAAAATTTCAGAGTAATCTTACGAATCGTATGAGAGCAACTTGTTTTCTACAAAATGGATGGTCAGGTCTCTCAAATCGCAGGAAAATGGCCTATGCAGTATTTCTCCATGAAGTTCTCAACAATTTGAATGACGATTTCATTCATATAAGCAGCAATATACAGTACGATGCAAATGTATGGAATAAATTCATTATATCTGAAAATAAACATATTTTGGAAAATTCCTCGAACACATCGATTTTCTTTTCCGATTGGCCAATTTCTAAGCCCCACCCAAAATATATAGGTTTATCCGCATTCGAGTAAAAATGAGTTAAGTGAAATTCGTAAATGGGACACTCAGTGTATTTTTCCATATTTGGTTAGAATCGTCATTACAAATCCAGTAATACCGGTCTAATGGGATAAGGTCCAACGGCTGCGGAGATATTATGGGCAAAAAACTTTACCATATGCTCAATGAGTGCGAAAGAGACTTTTGACCTTCCGAATCGTGTGGAGTCTCTCAGTCATACTCATTGGACATACGAGGAAGTTTTTTGCCCATATCTCCGCATCCGTTCGTCATAATCCCATCAAACCTGGTATCACAGGATTTGTAATGAAGACCCCTAACCAAATATGGAAAAATACACTGGGTGTGTCCCATTTAAAAATATCACTAAAGTCATTTTCACTCGATTGCAGATAACCCTATATATTTAGGGTGGGATTCAAAAATTGGCCAATCGGAAAAGAAAATCGACGTATTCGAGGAATTTTCCAAAATATGTTTATATTCAGAAATAATGAATTTATTCCATACATTTGCATCGTACTGTATAATTCAATATATTACAGAAAGTAACTTGTGACATCTACAGTCACTAGTTGAAACTCAATTTGACACGAACTAAGGAATCCAAACTTAGATGTTTATCTACTCATTGCAAGGCAGCCAACAATTCGTTGTTCTGACCAACCCAAGGTTCAGTCAAGTTTCTAGTACGTTATGAGGAACGCAAGCAGAATCTAAATGAATCGAATCGAAAAATACTCTATTTTATGAGTAGATAAACATCTAACTTTGGATTCCTTGGTTCGTGTCAAATTAAGTTTCAGCTAGCGACTGTAGATATCCAAGTTACTTTCTGTAATATACTGTCGTTGCCTTTCGGTATTAACTTTGAGTGGGTTCGATTTCATTTCGAGAGCTTCCAAAAATCCTTTCTGATGAGTGGGTTACCACGAAACAGCTGTCAAAGGTTGGAACTCTCGGAATCAAATCGAAAAATACTCTATTTTCACTTATAATTCAATATATACAAATTTGTTCCTAGAAGATTTCTATAGTTTTTCGTAGAAAAATAAACTGACTATCGTTGTATTTCTCCAATAGATATATTATTAAAAATATGCAATGCTGATTTCCTTGAATTCGATCTATTGTTATTGTTTTTTAACAATGTTATTCCCGTCAACCGATTGTACCCATACGCGCAACCCTCAGAAGTCTTCAAGAGACTTGTGTGAGCTAGGGAAGACGCAACTCTTACATTTCAACGTGTGATGCCACGCACGAGACCAATGACCTTGCGGGGGTTCGAACCCTCTACCCAACGCTTGGAGAGTGGTGGTCGTGCTGGTACGACCACCACTTGAGTTTCATGTGTACGGAGAAATTGTTTAACAATGCTGAGAAACGATTTTCTTGTTGAAACAGGTAATTGGTAATTGTTAATTAATATCCCAATGTTACAACCTTATATTTTGTTCTAAACTTCATTTTCTAGTTTTATTTTTCAATTTGAGTCGTTTTATTTGTAATATTAGTATCAGTACCTACGTAACTAAGCAAAACTCTATTAGTGGAAATTACTTATAAAATCTTTGGGTTTCCGAAATAAATGAATAAAATAAGAAACAAACTAATTTTTCACAAATAAAATTGGGAAATTTCATTTTAAAGACCAGTTTCTATTCAAATGCATTGAACAGTAGACAACAATTTCTTTACATGTGTGACGTAGGATATTTTATGAGTAACAGATTCAGAAGATATACAGAAGATTTCAGTGTAATCCAATAAAATCTTGTCAAAAAAAATATCTCATTGTGCTTATTCAAAATCATTCAGTTCCCAAGCAAAATCTTTAGGATGTATGGAATTTTGAATGCTGACAGTGTAAACATAATATATAACCTCAAAAACCCTCACATACCAATTTTTAATAGAATCGGAAAATATTCACAAAAATCGTCCACAATCTTGGAGCCGCCATATTGAATTCGAGAATTTTGACATAAAAACCATAATTTTCGACCTAGGAAACACCCACATACTAATTTTGAATCGAATCGAAACATGATCGGAAAACTCAGAGCTGTGTCAATCGGGGCGTGAGGCAGGGGAGTAGGCAGGGGGGTAGGCGGATCGTCACGTTCAGCGGAGTGAAGCAACTAATATATTTATTCGGTAAACTTTGTTTAAGGTAACAAATCACATGCCAAATTTCAAGCTAATCGGATATATAGAAGTGAGTCAATATTCAGTTGCAATATTTGATCTTTTTTTTTTGTATCTATTTTTGTGTTTCTTTTTTTATGTATCTGATTTTATGTTTCTATTTTAACGTACCTATGTATTTTTATGTAATACGTATTTTTTACCAAAGTGACTGTATTTTCTCCATGATAATTTATTTTAATTTTTACCCGACTATGATATTTATATGTATGTATTATGATGAAAAAAAAATCAAAGTGAGTGATTTTTTTTTGATGTTGCTTTTATCTATTAATTTTTATTATTATTTTTTATTACTTTTATAACTGAATTCGTTTCAAATAAATAAAGAGGTATTTTGTGTAAATATAAAAGCTCGTAATGATGGAGAAAAAGACTCCCACAGATCGAGGAACATGTTCGTCATTATCCACTAGGATAATTCTGGATCTTTAAATGCGGCTGCAGGTTTTTCAGCATTTCGCTGCCACTGTACAAGCACATGCGCCACCTTATCCTAAGCCGTACAACTGGAGCACTAATTATTTCTTCATTCTTGTTTTATCACCCATTGTTTCGTTTTGAAATAAACTTCTAATTTGAATGTTTTCCCGTTCACATTGCCAGATTGAATGTTCAGACGTAGAAAATGTTTTCGAACGTGAATAATTTGTCACGTGTACTAAAACTTATTCTATTAAGTTTGCTCTCCGCACTGCGAATTCCATATCGCGAAAATTCCAACTACTAATATTTTACAGGATTGCAGTTAAACGCGGCGAGAAATCTCCGCAAGGAACGGTTCTGAGAAGTGGAGAAAAGCCTCGTTGACATGTCGCCGACAATGCTCTAGTTTTAGTTTGATTGATTTTATCCATAAACGAAAAAATAACGCGAAAAAATAATAATAAATGACAACTATTTATTGAAGTTTAATTTTATAAATCAAACTAGCAAATAGTCTTTTGGGTGTTGAAAACTTCATTCAATTTTGATAATGGAAACAGAAATAGCTTCCGATACATCAACATTTATTGAAAAACAGATCTATTTTCAGTCAACTGAACTTTTTTCAGTTAGGCAAATTCATAATACGATACAATTTTATAATTTCAATTCAAACTGGGCAAACTAATTCATTTTCTCTCCTATTCTTCTATATTTCATGTCACGTGACCGAAAACAACATCAATCTCATTGGGCAACATAATATCAAAAAAGCTACACTAATTGCTTTATTTCAAAATGCCAAAATTAAAATTCTCTACTACTCTCGAATTCCGAGATATTCCTTGTCCTATTCTTCGTGGGACACCCTGTACACATATTTGCACCACGGACAGCATATGGCTTTGTGGTTCTCCGTGTTTATTTGTGAATATCTTTAATGTACTTCATTTCCATATTTTATTGAAATAAACGAACTTATTATTATTATAAAACATGCCATATGATAGCTCACAACGTATAATAATAACTGAGATGGCAGGCCAAACAATAGTTAAGGAAATAATTCCGTTTCACAGAAATAACAGTGCAAATTTAGAATATTAATTAAAATGATTCAAAATGACTCAACTGCAATAATTAAAGAAAAATCCAAAAAAACTTCAAGAAAAAAAAAAAAACAAGGACAGCACCTAAAGAACACAACAAAACCTTCCCTGGAAGAATTGTAATAAATTTTTCCTTTAGGTGTTTAGATACACACAGTGGCGGCGATAAGGATTCGAGCCCCCCCCCCCCGCCAAATTTTGTTAGGATATTTATACATGTAGCAATAAAATAGGGAAATACCAGACATAATGGGAATTCCATATTATAATACACAATATACTTGTTTATTATATTATATTATTTATATTAAATTATTTTCCAAAGAAATTAGCAATATTCCGGTAGATGGTTTTATCGTTTATAGCCACTCTGGATAATATAAATGCCATATTTTGCTAAGTGATGTGAATATAAAATCTTACCATCTGTCTGGTGCTAGTGAAGCCATCCGTAGATTGAGGAATAAGAAGTTTTGGGGAGCACTGTTAAATTGCCGAAACGGCGATGTTTTTGTATTAAAAAAATTTATCGACCAACTGTTCCAAATCAAGTTTACGAGCACGTTCATGTTCAAAACTTATTATACACAAGGCAATAAGTCTCACCTCGCACATTGTACTACGTAAACTTTAACTTTGAAAATGTTCTTTCGGCAGAAGCAGATGTTACCGTTGAGTCAAAAACAGTTGAAACAACGAACAAATATCCGGAAGACTGCTCAAAATACATTTATTTTCTGATATAAAATATGTGGCCAATTCATAGATTGTTTTCTTTTTTTAATTTCATTCGAAAATACACTTTTGAAGTTTATTAATTGCGTAGATAAGTTATGCGAGAAGTCATTTTCGTATTTTTTCAGCATTTTTTCATCATGATCCATAATTTCTCCTGTAGATAGTGTAACGAAACATTACTTCGTTCATGCTGATAAATCGTGTCCTTAGTTTATTAATTATTATATCAAGATACTCGTAGAAGACTTTAAGGAATGTCTTTAGAGTATCTTCTATTCTAGTGTCATTTGCGAGTTCATCAAAAAATGTCTTGACTTTTCTTTGGCGATGTCAATGTTGACTGAATGTCCCACGATGTCGCCAAATTTGAAGCTTCTGCATACAATGTTTCGAAATCTCTAAAACTATTAAAATTATCTATTGTGGAGCCCAATATCTCACATGCTCGTCCCAGATCAACAGTAGAACTTCGTAGCGGCTTAGACACCAAATTAATATTTTCCAAAATTATGTATTGGTATACAAGGAGCAAAATAATATTATAATTATTCATACTCTTTTGCAAGGAGTTTGCTTCCGCTCTGTCAGCTGTTTTTTGCAAATTGAAGTAAATGTTGACAAACAATTAGAATCAGAAAGTTTTGGCAAAGAGGTCGACCCTTCTGGAGCTGCTGAAGCTCTGTCGTGATGTGATCACAGTTTTGAGGTTGCGTCACGTTTGGTTACTTTGGTCTTGAATGAGCCCGTTCACGGTGTTCACCGTTCACAGTTATCTGGTTAAGATAGAAATATCAGTATCAGTATATACTATTATATCACCAGGTTTTTTAGAATCATGTGAAAGTGTTTTAAATCAAATAAAACGAGTTTGTATATTTCTTCCATTTATAATTTCAGAAGCTAGGCCGTTGATGTGTTCGTTGTTGTTGGCCGTTCCAATCTCAACATCTTGATTTTGAAGAAGAGGAACGTTATCCATCCATCTGGCTACTGAGTGAAATTGTTCTAGTTCATTAAATTAATCGTTTCTCAAAGATACATTCGATATGCTTGAGCGGACATGGATGCTGCCACTGCCATCATTTTCCTACATTTTTAGCTCAGCTTTGTGTAGATCTTCTTCCATCTGGAGTAGATGTAGACTATTTTCTATTTCTTTCTGGTTCAACTCCAGGGTTATTCTCTTCTTTTCCAAATTCAAACTACTCCGATGAGAATGTCCAGTCTTTTTCGTCATTTTTTAATCCGCTTCCGAATTTTGTTCTTGTCTTGAAGAAGTTGATTCATTTTCTGAATTTCCGACTGATCTTTCAAGTAACGGATCTGGAAGGGTTTCTGAGATTTCACATATACGGTTACGACTTCCAAATTGTTTCGGCCACACGTAGTCCATGGAGAGACTTCCGAATCGTTGAGATGATCGTTTCTCCATATCGTGATCACGTCGGGGTCACCAAATGTTAATTTCTTCAATAGATTTCTCAGTCTTAAGCCAATAAATCCAATTTTAGTCAAGAAGGAACTTTATTGACGTTTACGCTTGATTCTGACTGACAATAAACCCTTTATACAATATATAATTTTTGACATGAACATAAAACATATTCAACTCTAAATACAATGTTCATTAATCTTCAGGATACGAGTTAATCATCAGTAACATTATTCCATGAAGACAGTTGAACGTTTCATTAAATTAATTTTTGAAAGGTGCAATACCTTTGTTTCCACATTATTTTCATTATATAGCCTCATTTAGATATTTATAATGGCTTTATTTGCGATAGATCTCTCGTAAATGTTCATTTCAATTATTATTTAATTATAGGTAATGGTGATTGTGAATGTGTAGTAATGATACACATTTGCTCTAGAGGTTTGAACTTTTCAAGTAGGTCATGTTGTCATGATATTTATGATCACGAGTCACCACTTCAGAACCAATCCTTGGGGAACGTATAATCATTGATCCCTATAACGGTCGTATATGCTGATAAACTGAATGTAAAAAGTGTTTTTGAAAATAAGCTCTTATTTATAAACTATTGAAGCAATAAGTAAAAAATATTATTTATTCTATGAAAAACTAAGACAGGTACTGGAAACATGCAATCATTTGGTCAGGATATTTTTATCTCCAGATATTTGATTCAAGAGATTAAAAGGACCAACTTTCTTATATAAAAGTGTTTTGTGGCTCTACAAGGTGAACTATAAAAAAGCGTTGAATATCTAATACCTACCATGGAATTATGTGAACACGTGCCAATTTTCTCTCAATTTTTCCGGATATAACAGTCTTCACACAAATCTGACTCACCCTTCAGAAAATAATTCTTTCGTATGTATACAGGGTGAGCAAAAAAAGAGTCAAGTATCGAATAACACCGAGAAAAATCGTCCAAGTAAAATTTGTTACTAACCCCTCTTATTAATTTCTGTCAGATAAAATTTTCATTGCGGAAAATATATCTGCCACTTCGCCATCGAAAAATATATTTCTGATGTGAGAGTTTCGTAACAGAAATTATATCTGCTTGCGATTGAAATTTCGTTTATTATATCGATAATACTGAGATACAGATAACTGATTTGGGCGGAAGCAATAAGTAACTTTTTTTATTGAACCGATATATCTGGAAAATTATACCTATCTTAGCAGCTCATTTTGCCTCCATAATCGACGGAAACTATTCTACTATATTTGAATACTACGAAAAAAAAGATGTCAAATTCATGAAGAATGTCCTATACCTAAAATACACCCCTGGCAAGATATATCCGATTTTGGGAAATATTTGAAATTTAAATCATTCGAAGCAATACCAAACCAAGAATGCTTTGGAAACAAATGAACTAATATTAACTTTGTCATTAGTAAAAGGTAACTAAACATGAAAATAGATGGATTGAAATAAAATACTACTAGAGAGATGAATTATATCTTTGTTTATTGATATCGAATACAGTAATTTTATTTTGTTTATATTTTTTAAGGTTAGATTTTACTTTAATTTTAGAATTTAAATTAATTTCTTTAAATTCAAATAATATTGTGGTTCATTTCAACAGATGTTCGAAGACATTACCGTTTTGTTCTAAACAAGAATTTATTCTTTTTTGCACTATTTACAGCTTTCTGTATGGAGTCAGGAATCAAATTATTGAAAGCTCTCAGAACCCTTCGTATCACATTTTCTATATCACTCACAGGATCCTCATAAACATTTTCTTTGATATATCCCCAGATGAAGAATTCCAGTGGCGTCATGTCTGGAGAGCGAGGAGAAAATTTAAATGGCCCATTGTAGCAAAGCCACTGATCTTCGAACATCCGATACAACAACCCAGCAACGGTAGCAGTACTTTGTGCAGGGGCTCCATCCATCTGATACCATAACTTAGAATGGTATTATTCAGAAACATGCCTTATGGATTCACCAACCACATTCCTAATTATATGCGAATATCTATCGCTATTCAAATTCTCATCATAAAGATATAAACATAAAATTCGGTCTTCCTTTATAGCGCAAAAAACATTAAAACTCCATGAATCCTGGAAGTTGCGCTGGCGAACGATCTTTGGATTTTCTGCTGCCCAAAAATGACTATTATGGCGGTTGTACATACAATTCTTGGCAAATTTGGCTTCATCTGTCCATATAATGTTCTTCATGAACTCAGGGTCCTCCTGTATCTTGATAAGAAACCATTCGTAGAATTCCACTCGTGCAGGTAAGTCGTGAGGTTTCAGATTTTGAAACTTAAGTTTGATCCGGTTAATTGACGAACATGATATTCTAAGTGACTTTTCTGCGTATTTCAACGAATTTTCTGGATAGGCTGTGAAGTACCTGAGCCAAAACTACAATTTCGATGTCCGCATTTTTTACGAGTGCCGAAATCACGGCAGTTTCTTAGAAGTCTTCTCAGAATATTTTTTTTGGGTCTGTGTAGATTTGGAAATTTTTCTGCAAAAACACGACAAGTTCTGTCCATTATCTTATTGCATTCGCCATAAATGATTATTAAATTCAGGAAATCTTCATTAGAATACCCCAAACGAGACATTTTGCACACAAATAGAAAACTACGAAATACACGTCACTTATATCGCATCAAATTTTGACATATTTGTTGTAACTTCATTTGTTTTCAAAGTTGGCTTGGTTTGGTACTGCTTCGAATGATTTACATTTCTAATATTTCCCAAAATCGGATTTATCTTGCCAGGGGTGTATTTTAGGTATAGGACATTCTTCATGAACTTGATATCTTTTTTTTCGTAGTATCCAATAATAATAGAATAGTGTATGGTTTCTATTTGAAATAATCGTGTTTCATCAGTTTTCTCGATGTTATGTTTTAGGTAGAAAATTCGACCACCCTGTAAATTATTTTTGAAAATTCGATGGACCTGTTCATGACTTTATGCTTAAGGTGTGATTCTGTGAAATTTCACATTTTCAACTGTTACTGTCTATGAGTTATGATTTTTTCATATAACAAGTTTTCAAAATTTCAGATCGAAATATTAATAATTATTTTGCGATGGTTTCATGACATTTGTTACTTACCGAAAGCTATCTAGAAATAATAGATAATTTCTTATAATTAGCCATTCAATGGTCAGAAATAGTTTCTTTAATTGCTCCAAGATGACTATACTTTTATACAAACTGCCTCCTCAATTAAATTTCATACCAATTGCATGGGACTATTTGCTAGCCTGATGGGTTTTCACCTATCCAGTAGTGGCTAGTGATTACAGTTGCTAAAATAAACCCAAAAGTGGCAGTTGATTCATTTTAGCAACCTCATATTGGCAGGTTAGTTGGAGAGCTGTCTCCTATAGTAAACAAGTTTTATATTATCATATCATAATTACTTTTCGCTTGGACCTAATGATTTTTTCTTTGTGCATCTCAAGCGCATTAATTTTTATGATATACTGTGAAAGCATACGGTGATATGTGTATTTCTGACCTCTCTTCCCCAAGAAACCCTTTTGTGTTTTTTGTTTTCTTTGGAAGCTCCAAGAATAGTTTTTATTCCATGAATCTCCAACATTTTTTCTGAATCAGTAACTTGAATCTCTATAAACGTTGCCATATTCTAAAAGGACTAATGCCAAAACTGAGAGTTATCCAGCGTGTTTTTGTATTAGAATAGTTTTATCTGTTCCATTTATCAAAATGAGATTTGTAAAACATCTAATTTCATAGCATTTGGATCGTAGTGAACCTACTTTCCTTTGTCTCTCACGATGTTTTTTGGGAAAATTACAAGATATTCAAAACATAAAAAAAACAGAAAGAACCAAGCCATATATTTTCATTCCCGATTGATTAGTTTCCTTATTAAGACTCTCTAGTTGAAGACGACAAATAAAGAATGACTGACGTGCAAAAAATAAAAATAATATGTACGCAGAATTTTCAATGATAATGTTGAGAACCAAATGAAAGAGCGTTTCTCTTGACCAACAATACGGTAGATTCATAGAAGACCAATGGAATATATGTAGGCATAAATACGTATTCTACTATTGAAAAACACAATCAATTTCCCTTAATATAGATATACGAGAGAATTGTTTGTTCAATCAACTATTTCTGATGCAGAAATGAAGGGAAATTTCGCAATCGTAGAAATAATTTCCTGATTGGGTGTTAGACATTCAACGCATTTTTGTAACTCACCCTGTACAGCCACAAAAATCTTGTATGAACAAAAGTTGCATCTCTTGATTACTAGAATAATATATCTGAAAATCAAGGAATTCTGACTACCCATAGAATTCCAAGTATCTTGTGCCACAACATTTAAGAATTGCAATATTTTCTTTAAAACTTGAGTCTTTATTTCAAGTGTAATGACGTTTAACGCCTCAAGCGTGTTTGAGCTCCTTGAATTTGTCTCCTCACAAGTACTATAGACTTAATAGTCTAAGAGCTTACAGCCACTTCAACTAACGTGTGAGATACAAGGCTGAAACCTTGAGTATGAAAATTGAATATCAGTTAGTAAAAAATCAATAGTGTGAATGGATTTGCGTGCGTGCAACATAAACCTACCTAATTTTTGTATACATTTTCATTTATGGCAGAAAATTTGCAGAATATTCGGATGTGTATAAGTCGCTGCCAGATTGGACTAAAGTTGTTTGAAGCATAGTATTTCTTTACATACTTCTACAATGCTGAAATTTTATACATCCAGCACATTTTCAATGCATTTTTCTCCTTATGACATTTTGAATACAATCATTGGTAACTTTCTGTGATCGATTATCTTTTTATTTAATTTTTTTTTAAATACAACTGCACTGTTTCCGGCCAAAATGTATGTCCTATGTGAAATTTGGGTTTCAAATTGAAATAACAATTATTATTTTTTAATGGCAACATGGTGGCTCATCGTCGAGTAAGAAAAACAAACATCATTTTAGTACCATTAATTTCTTACCGCACACTAGTATAGGTTTTAATCAAACTTACGTTGAAAAATTTGATGAATTACATTAGATCTTCCTCAAAATAAAGCATCTTCTGGTAATGAGAGTAGATTCGAATGCATCGAGCAACCTGTGGCCAACACAACGGATAAAACATTATAATCAAGGAGGTCATTTAAATCCTATTTTAATCCCAAAAGATACTTCATTTTGATTGATTTTTAAATTTCACGTAGTAGATACATTTTGGACGAAAACAGTAGAGTTGTATTTTTCCCAAAATTTTAGGAATTAAATTAATGATTTGAAGTATCCATAGCCCTCTATAACAAAAAATTAATTTCAAAATTAGGAACACATTTGGTTACAAAAAGTGGCAATGGATTCATGGTTGGATTCAGTATGTCATATGGAAGAAAAATAAGTGAAATTACACCAGGTGTCCCAGTTTAATGTCGAATGTTTATGTAATTTCTAGTGAAACCGGAAGTTGCTGGAAGCTGAGTTATACTATCCAAAAAATGCAGTTTTGTCGTATACAGATCCTCCAATTTTCATTCTATTATCAAAAAAGATATCGGAGCGAGCCACTTTATGCGGAAACTCGGTATGGATATCAACCAAAGAAATTGTTTTAGATTTTACAGGACAGGTCCAAAATTAGTGACATTACAAAGTCGTTTTTTCTGTTAAATGGAACACCTTTTATTTTGTAAATTTTCTTAATTTTGTAGCATTTTTGAAAAATTCGTCAAAAAATTATTTCTTTTAAGGTACCCAACTCTAACCGTTCTCGAGTTTTTTTTTGTGAAACTGCAACGAAATCGATATCGACTATTGATTTCAATTGAACCTAGCTGTTTCTCAAAATTATTCAGTGTGTTAAAAAATCAATGTGATTTTTTCATAATTTCGAATAAAGAAACGTTTCTGCTGATTGGTTACAGGGAGCACTTACAATTGTTTCCTCTGCAATGAGGAACATTGCGCAAATATCTGTTAGATATAATTCAGTAGGTACCCGTCGTGGTCTTAGCCAGGGGAGTAGTTGTTTTCTGATAGGTACTTGCCATAATAAGCCTACGTAGTTGGTGTATAAGGAAGTAAAGGCTCAACATCGGTCGACATTAACTGTTCGTTACTAAACGATCTCCTAAAAGAACTCTGTTTTCGCAAAGATCCCTTTGTTATTTCAAATACTACATGCAATATATTTTTGTCCTGGGGAATAGTGGAATAAAAAATCCAATTATATTTCATTTCGTATTGGAATTCATGATGGGATATTATACCTAACTTCAGTGTTGTTATACAGATGCAGGAAGTCTTTTTCAAATAGTAGTTCAATATATCTATTCATCGAATTAAAATACTTTGACACAATATTTATTCAATTTTCTAGCAGAATTCCCAAGGTCAGTAAACATATTTTTTTTTAAACGGTAATTCCATTTTTGAAACCTCAATTCGACAGCATATCATATCTACACAAGAACAGAAGGGACTGGTACAAATTTGATGATATTTCTGACAGATTTCGATAGATTGAAAAACTGCAAGTGTACATATGTATATGGCCTGAATAAAAATATTATAACTCATTGTGATTGTGGGGACATAGTCGGCGGTCTGGAGGAGGGACAAGTGGTTTCTCTAAAACTATGCGACCTTTCGAAAGCCTTTGATTGTGTCTCACACAATCTCTTACTAGAAAAACTTAATAATTGTGAAATACGGGGTAAATAAAGCCTTAAGCCTATTTCAATTTTATCTATCAGACAGAAAACAGTTTGTCTATTTCAACAATACCCTTTCAGATTACAATATTATTGAGCATGGAGTTCCTCAATGCTCTATATTATTTTCAATCTATTTGAATGACCTATTTCATTATTCATATCCTACCAAACGTGTCTGCTATGTGGACGATACATCAGTAATAAACAATTCTAAAAATTCAACTGATTTAAAAACTGAAATTTCAAATAGCATGTCGAAACTCAAGATGTGGTTTAGAATAAACAATTTGAAACTAGATGAAATAAAAGTACTGGTAACAATGTGAAGCTACTTGGAATTATTTTAGACGATAAATTAAATTGGTCTGCACACATAGACTCTGTATGAGTGAAAAGCTTACCAGCGCCGTATTTGTAATAGGCAACCTGAAAAACACATTCTTTATTGATACTTTAAAATCATGCTACCATGCTCTTTTCAATAGCCACATAACTGAAAATTATGGCATAACCGTTACTTTATATCTATGAAACTTTGCTTGAAATTCATAGAAACAAGGAAAAATTCAAATTGAACTCACAATTTCACGATTATAAAAAATGATTTTGTTATCCTTTCAGACCGGACAGATTCAAATATGCTATTTGTAAAGAGAATACTTTAGACCTTAAACCATTTAATCACCTTTCGCAAACGAAATTAAATTCAAAGGGGTTTTGAAAAACCACTATGTACAACACTGCTTTTATGATGAATTGGAATATTCATCTAAATAACGTGTGCTGAAACCACTTATGGGAATTCAATTCAACACTTGTATAAAGACCTTTTTTATTTGAAACACCAAGGTTCTGTCAGTTGACAAAATCGAGCTTATAACCTATTAACGAGAATTTAATTTAGTTCCCTTATAGTTAGGCAACTTTTGATGCCGAGTCTGTATCGTTGGTTGCAGAAATATCAAATTCAAACCCGCGCACTTGGTAAGATATTTTCAGTGGAAGATATATAAACAGGACACTTTTTATAACAACTTTTTATTTCACTATCGAAAGTTTTGAGCTGTTCAAGCGCTGTGGAAATTAGTTGATGGACGATACTGCTAAAATCACGTCAGAGTTACTCCATTGCGTTTGGGCTTGATGCCTGGTCATTTTATTTAGGTAAGCATTAATTATTTCATGAGGAAATGTACCAGTTTTCTGTTCCTGGTCCCTGAAGGGTCCTATCATTTAGTTGTTCATCTACAGGTGGGTGTTAAATCATTTTATTTAGTTGTAGAAAATATTTCGAGAAAAACGTGCTTTATCAAACCCCCCAGAATATAGCTTTGTTGGAACTCCTGCTCCTGTGTATCATTCAGCCAACCCCCAAAACAATTCCTGAGAATAGAGAATATCTGTGCAAACGTAGACTTCAATCTGGACCTACAATGAAGGCCGTTCTGTTACCCGCCTTTCAGCACCACCAACAATTTAATTTTTGATTTAATATAAAAAAACTTATATAAAAAAAAAACTTTCAACAGTGTTTGCGTATTTTATGAATGAATGTACTTTTTTTCTTTTCAGTTTTTTAAAATGATTTTTAGTGTTCAATGTTTTTTAATGTTTTCAATTTTTTATTCTTTTTTCTTTTTTATGTTGTTATATTGACCTGTCACAAACTTATGTGAAAATTGATGCATATAAACTCTACTATTTCTTTCTGTTATTTAAACTCTACTATTTTACGACGCAACTTTTTAGGAGTTTTTATTAAACTCATTGTGCTTGTTTCAAAGGCTCTTGTATCATAATAGCTATTTATGCTACAAGTTCGTAAAGTAGGACTTTTTTGTATGAGCGTGAAGTTTGTTGAATGAGGCGCAGCCGAGTTCAACAAACATGGGAGTACAAAAAAGTCCTTTACGAAAGTGTTTTTTACAAAGTTTTTTCTTCGACAGTTATTATATTGCCAAATTGTAGCAATTGAATCATTAATTTGAATGCTTAATGATAGGAGCTTTCGTCGTATTATAAAATAAAGACTTCCGAGTTATATTTTACGCAAAATACTGTATTTTCCTAAAATGCATGAATGTATGAACAGTTTGTGAAAATTATTTTACGCACAGTTTATACGCACAGGTGATTTTTTTACGCAATTCTGAAAAAAAGTATTACTTTTCGCACTGTCAGCTGTGCGTGAAAGCTTAGTTTACGCACTGTCGTAGAAAAACTACTATTTCCGCCAGTAGCATGACACATATGGTGCTATTCTATATGGCGATCAAAGATATTGTTACGCCCTTTGAGTGTATTTATTCTAAATACGTCTTTGTTGGCAGGTAGAGTTTTTCCTGTAGTGACGCAATTTCGTTTATTCCTTTAGCGTACTTAAGTTGGAACATTAATAAATTCTGATTTTGGAATTTTTTAATAACTCAGAACCTCAAAAAAACTAACACAATTCCTTGTAATCATAATAATTTCTCAACTCTACCTTCAATTGAATGATGTAATTGGATTTTCATTTCAGTTTCATACTACGCAAATATCCCTGGAAAATAATTTCACAACACAAATAGTTTGGAGAATTGAGGAACTAGGAGAACGCCAGCCCATAAATTTTAATCCACTAACACACTTCACTGTTCGATCGTAAATCTTCTAAGAGCGTTCCAAATACATTCTAAAATCTTTCACCAGAAAATGGATTAGGTTGACTGTTTCTTATTATTATCAGATACAACCTACCATCGCATTATTTCAATAGCTATAATTGATTGATCTCATTCTCCATAATGCATAATTATACCGCAGCTTGAACTCAGATAGTACAATTCTCCTTTTACGATGCGATGTCTGCAATGAATGCATGTGTTTAGTGTCCATTCACTTAAGATTGAATACACATTTCACGCTTGTACTTTCAGTGTTGAGATATGCATGCAACTCTTGATCAGAATTTTTGATATCATACAGGATATCTCAGCTAGAAGCTTTTTCCCAGATATCCGATTGAGAAAAGGGCATCAGGATAAGTTGAGAACAAATTGAAGGGTGATATTCTGTAATTTGCAATTCTGTTAACTATACCTCCTCTACTTGAAGGGATAAGTAAAAATCAACTGGAGATACTTTTATTTTAACATTTCTTTTACAGAAAAACTCACTTGACATTGACAATGTCTCTTCCATCCCAATTTTCATTCAATTATACCATTCGCCCATCCTGACAAAGCTTTCGTACTCGAAAACAAAATTGAAAGTAAAACGAGATCTAGAAAAGAAAACATAAACTTGTAAAAAATAAAAATCTAGCTATCTTGAAAAAAATCTTCTAATTTCTTAGGAATTCCTCAGGTTCTTCTTGGTCTGAGATTCAGTTAATCCGGTTCTCTGTTGATTTGATCTATACTGACGTTTGAATTCGTTTTATCATCTTCGAGAACATATTCTGGGTCAGATTCATAGTCACAATCAGTATGGTACTGTTCTTCACTCAAGTCCACATAATTTGTGTCTGTGAAGCTGTCTGAAAATTAATTTTCCTTGCCATCCTCTTCACTACAAGATTCATTTATATATATTTTCAATCAAGAAATGTGAGCATTGGTACATTTGGGTCATTTTCTTTATCTATTGTTTCTACCTTATAAATATCCTCTAAAATTTTTTTATGATAACCAATATTCTTTGAATTTTTGATTGGGTCTTGGGTCCAGTATATTCTAGAACTCTTTTCATCATCACAATGTCCCCAACTTCATATAATTTTTAGTAACTTCCTCTGTCGTGATGTTCTTTGTATTTCTTTTGGGCGTTTTCGATGCTTGTCATCTATTTTCACTTGAATTTTCCCTTGTGCATAGTTTTCTAGGGCTACTTCATAGGCGAATTTTGCATCTTCGTATCCAGGAGTATATCAATGATGAAACTTGTAGTCCAGTAGTCCAGTAGTCCAGTAGTCTAGTAGTCACATTTACAGTGTAATTAATATGTTTCTCTACTTCTTTGATTTTTTTGTCCCATTATTCATAATTTTCCATTGATGTTGAAATAACTGGTAGATTGCTTTTACCTGTCCATTGGCTTGAGGCCACCGAGTAGCTAGCTATCAAATTGTGTTTTGTTCCACTATTCTAACAATATCTCTGGAATTTTTCTGAGGTGATAACAGATCCTCTATCACTTACCATGATTCGAGGAAAGCCAAATTTTTTTATGAAGTGTCTTAACATCAGCAATGTTTCTTTGGCAGTTATGGATTTTACTGTATTTTCTATGTACCAATCCTTTGCAGTCCCAATTAAATGTGTTCTTGCCGTTTCCGATTTGAAAGAGTCAGGCCAATTATGCAGAACAGCTGTACTTTTCAACCTCTGTAACCATTCCATTGCCAATTTTCCCAAAACTTCCCCATTGAAATCTTCAATAGTTCAATAAAGTCTGTCATAACTTGGAAGTTTGTTGTCTCAGATATTGATCTGGAACTCTGCCCTTGCTGCTGCATGAGTTGAAAGAATCTTTCTTCGCTGGCTTGTCTTTTTACTTCCATCGTCATCATCATTTGCATGAATTTATCCATCAATTGCTCTTGGCATCTGTTACTTGTAGATGAACAAGGAGCATTCTAGTCCTCATCCTCCAAGGATATCAATGACTCTTCCTATTCTCTGCTACCAGACTTATTGATGGGCAAAAACTATGTAGTTCACACCTTCAACAACTTTCCTTCGATTCGTTTCTCACTTCTACATTGTTAAACTATACCTCCTATACTTGAAGAGCAAACTAATAATCAACTGGAGATACTTTTTGGTTTCCAGTTTTCGCCTTAGCAAAATCGCTTTGTGGAATTTTTTAAACAAGCAATAGAGAAAAAAATTACAACATTTTTGGTTTTCTGAAAATATCTCATAGATCATTCAAGGAATCGTTTTAAGGTCGAAAAAACTTTTGTTTAGATGTATAAAACCTACAAAATGAGTTTTCATAAGACCGGATCGGTGCATTTTCCACTATGAAAAGAGACCATTTTTCAAAAAATTATTTTTATAATACTGAAACTGGACAAACAAATTATGAATTTTTGAAAAATGGTCTTTCTTTCGAGGTCTTCCCGGATTTTCTCAGTGAAAAATGTACCGATCTGGTCGTATAAGAAACAATTTTCTAGGTTTTATAATTCTCTACAGGTCAGGTCTAATTGTTTATGAATTATGACTTTTATTTTAAATATTGCAAGCATTCGTTTAACTTTTGCTTTGTTCGTATCTTTCTTTCCGATTAAGAATTTAAAATCCATTTTTCAAGCACTTGCTCTTACCTGAATAAGATGAAATTTTGCACGTGTTACGAACCGATGACAATAGTTTCTAGAAATCATTCCGACGGTTTCAGACGCCAAAAATTAGAGACAAAAATTTTTTTGATAGGATGGGGCGAGGCAGCTTTATCCGCCCTCCTCAAAAACAGTTGCGAAAAGTCGCGAGAATTAAATAAAAAAATTACAAGAAAATTGTGAAAAATATCATAACGTCTCCCCCTGTACTCCTGAAGGCTATACTGGGAACGCATTGGAATAAGGACAATTTCTGACAGTTTCAGATGAGTGCAAAATTATAACAAAGAAAAAAATCTTTCTAGAAGAAAGTTACGAAAAATCGTGAAAATAAAATCTGAAATCCGGTGTACAGAGAAAAATATTGCACTATCAAATAATTCATTTTCTTCTTCTGACGTAGAAAATTACTGCAAAAACTCAAGAGGCTTGGAATACTTCCCTTTCTTGAAATATTGCTAAAACTAATGAAAATTAAATGGAAACAATCTGGAAAAATGCTGTACCCCTGAAGGCTACCTAGAAAACGCGTAATGACGGTTTCGGACGTGGAAAATTATGGCGAAAGAAATGTCTGTCGGAGGACTCGGACGAGAGCTTCCCTCGAAATATAATTGTAAAAATTCGTGAAAATAGTGAAAGAAATCGTGCAGTTGAATGATTCAATATGAGAAATATTGCCCTTCTACCCCCTTCTCGAAAAAAGTTGTGTGATGTGACACTGAGAATATTGAAAAAAATCTTTGAAAATGTTAAAAAGAAAGGGGAAGTACGTGCGAAAAGCTGGAGGGCAAGGGGAAGACTAAATGCGAAATTTCGAACAAGGTTGAAGGTTTTGCTGGAGAGTACAATTAACTGATGTGAGCAAAGTCGACAGAGTCGAAGTACCTTCGCATTCACTCTTCCTGGAGTCTTTACTTTCTCGAGGAGTGGTTATTGATTTTCCTAGCGGGTGGCGCTACTACTAACTTACTGTAAGTCTCTGCTTCATCCGTAGGAAATTATTAGAAAAAAAATTGATAATAATTCATTGAGCAGGAACAAAACGACTCTGAAGTTGTCTGACCTACCCTTGCACTGATGAGACGCAAGAACCTCGAAATATGTCTGCCGGTGGTCAGTCCCAGCCAAATGAAGAATAATCTTTTGTTTTTTTACAATATGCAATCGAGTCTTCTTGGAAGAATGTTATTGTGATATTAGCCAGGGAAGAAGCTGTTTTCTATCAGATTTTTTACTCTTCTTCGACTTTGTTGTTTTTTCATTCATGTTATTTAATTGTACTATCCGGAAAAACCTTCGAACTCGTTCAAAGATTCGCAATTACTTTTACTGGAGTCTTTGCTTTCCCAAGGGGTGCGTATAGATTTTCCTGGCAGGTGGCGATGCGACTGACTTACTGTGAGTCGCTGTGGCATCAGAGGGAATCATAAGATAAACAATTGACTATGAAGTTGTCGGACACACCTTTGCACTGATGAGATCGAGGTAAATCTTGTGTTTGCAATAAGCACATGCATTGAGTCTTCTTGGAAAAACGTTTCACAAATATCTTTCAGATGTAGTTCAATATCCGTCGTGTTATTAGCCAGGGAAGTAGTTGTTTTCTGTCAGATTTTCACCTCATATTTTCTACTTGGTGGAAATATTTGGAGAGGAAGGGTACTTCGACTTTATTCACATTTTCTTCACATCACTTTATTTCTCCTTATATCTTAAACTCTTTGTTTGAATTGCAGTTATACAACGTGGAGACTTGAAAATAATAATGAAATAAGATTGAATACACCGTGTTTCAAATGAAAATACATATTTCACAATCCAAACTTAAAAATCTTGAATTTAAAGGGAGGTTGCAAATCATGGAGAAGGCGATGTTCATTTTCTATTCAACGGATCTGGCAAAACTATGCTGAACTTGATATACTGGAAATCTGATATGGAAGAATCAAATGTTGCGTTGTAGGCCCTCAACCATTTCAAATATCATTGTTTCAATTCACTGCTGTTGCAAAGTTGGTCTCTTCGGAATACTGGAAATCTATTTTGGTTCTAAATGATCACAATACTATTAATTCATTCAGATGAATCGTGCGATTTGAACTTCACGAAAATGCATTGTTGTTGAAGATTTATGGAAATATTTATTAAAGGAAATTAATGTCTCGATCATTTTGTATTATCTAATTCTTTCATAAATGTTTGTGAAAATTTGATGACGCAAGTCCAAAAAAATCATTCAGGCACATTTTTCTAGCGGGAACCAGACCAAATCAATTAATAAACGACTATTTAAATGAATATAAGAATTACTGAATTATTTGATGGCCAAGTTCACTCAGATGATTCACCACATTGTGTTTTGATAAAAAGAGAGTGCAAATTGTTATTGTTTTCTAGATGAAGAAACCAATTTTCTTCAATGGTAGGTCTAACTTCACCTAAATTAAACAGTGTTCTTTGATTACATACATGCTCATTTATGACGAAACATCTCTCGTGTGAAATCCCTGATTATGAAAACATTCATAGTGGTTGATTTTATTGAAAATATGAACAGGGTGTTAATAAAATCAG
Source organism: Chrysolina oricalcia (assembly GCA_944452925.2). NCBI lineage: Eukaryota > Metazoa > Arthropoda > Insecta > Coleoptera > Chrysomelidae > Chrysolina > Chrysolina oricalcia. Next base: position 20,253,553 of record OX101812.2, read on the forward strand.
ACGTAGAATCATCTATGACTGAAAGACGAACTTTAGTCGCTTTTTTTCCATTTCCAGAGGAGTCATGTATGGTTCAATTTTCAATTTTTTCAATTTGGGTCACTACTACTCATATAGTTTTTGGACTCGTTAAAAAATTGACAGCTATTCGCAGTAGCAATCAATATTGTCCTTCAATTTCCTACAAGCTGTCTCGAATATCGTGGTAGTTCAAATACATGTTCTTTTTCTGTATGCGAAAATATTTTAAATTCTGACAGGCAGAAAATTACTCCAATACGTCGTGTGAGGATGCCACTCAAATTTGCGTGGTGTTGAGGTTTCGCTAAAAATATCTCGTCATGCAATATAACTCACAATTTCATGTTAGTTTAATTGTCAAAAAACGCGAAGACACTCCATTTTCAGTATTTGAAGCATCGGTATGAAGGATCATATCAAAATGAGCTGAACTAAGCAGTTCTAAGACGGTTTGTCTTAGGATCGCATAGGGAGTATCCTGTTTGTTGTATTCACACATAGAAATATTGGAACTGGGTTATATTTTGAGCCAATGTGGAATATTTGAAGAAGGATTAGGAACTGTGTTGGACAAAATAATATTCTCGAGCAATATTTTTAATATTTTGTGGAATTGGTTGTAACGATCTGGAGTTATTTTGGGTTATTTGTTGAATATTTGAATATTAGTTTACGAATTGTATACTGGATCTGGTGGATAGGCAGATACTCTGGCAGAGTACGACAGAAGTAGCTACTGACGTCGGAGATGAAGAGGGAGCTCATGAGCGCCACAATAGAAACTCTCCTCTGTACTAGATCTGAAGGCTCCAAGGCAGATTCGTATGGCTTTATTGAGGACAATATCTAGAGCTTGTAAATTGGTTTTTGAAGCATTAAAGCCATAGTCTAGCTTTGATCGTATCAACGCCCTGTAAATTCTGAGCTGAACTTCTTCCCCTGCATCCAGCTGATGATAAGAAAGGGCCTTCTGAATGTTTAGTCGGCTTGATCAGTTTCTTTTGATTTCTTGTATATGTCTTTTCCAAGTTAGCTTACTATCGAAAGTTGTAATAATCTTTCACGGTTCTCCATCAATGTTTATAAGTTGTACTCGAACACTGATGTAACGTCTGCTAAATTTGATTACTTTTGATTTTTATGCTGAAAAGTTGAATCTTCTCTTTGTCGCCCATTGAGTTAGTTCGTTTTTAAAATATCATATCAATATCAGTAAGAAGTTCCAACTCGATAGCACTATATTTCAGCATTGCATCCCAAGATAGACCTGGTGCACTTTAATACTGAGCTAGATCCAATTTATATGTATTTAAACATATCCTTCTGAAATTTTCGAATACGTCACAGAGCAACAGTACGTCAGATTTCAAATATAAGTCCGAATATCCCCCCAAGCTCTTATACTTAAATAAATTCCAAATATGTTTAGCCATCAAGTAGTCTCTATCGGATATATGTTCTTCATTCAAGTTGTCGTAAAATTGATTTTTAGTGTGTAAAAAGGTTACATCCAATTTATCGATATTGTCAACAAAACTATAGGGAAAAACACCCTTTTTTCTCATCAAATTGAATTTATCCAAATCGGGAAAATGTTTGGACATTTCTAAACATTGTTCTTCAATTAAATTCGTCCCCAACTTCTCCAATGAGCTAAACATAAACTTACTATCAATGAATCTCATTTTTAAATAATGCTTCTTTGTTTCCCCTTTTTGATTTTGATAACTATGTGTGTATACTGATTTAGTAAAAGAAACATACTTTTCCTTAGTTTGGGCTATAACCTTAACCTTGTCTTCATCCCAAATATTTTTGGAGAGAAGATTTTCTTTGTGTTTGCTGAAAATAGGTGGTCGCCATGTAGTATCAAAAGTACTTTCAATATCGAATATCATTGCTGTTGATTGTAGATAGCATTTGTTATTTCTGTTTGAAGAATAGAATAGAATAAAGCTTGAATCAGTAATTAGAGAGACAAAATAACAAAAATTCCTCAGGTGAAGACCTCTTGTCAGCCTGATGAAGCCCTAAGTGCCCTCTGTGGTCATTAACCAAGTCTTTTGCCACAGGTATTTTTCCAGCCTAAAGACCGCAATAGTTATACCACTGCACAACGGTGGTGCCACTGATGATCCGAACAACTTCAGGCCGATCTCACTACTATCAACACTGTCCAAAATGATTGAGAAACTAGTAAAACGTCGGATAATGGGTTCCCAAAACAGATGGAGTACGAATGATGCAATCTTTGATTTTCTTGAAAGAGTGTGCATGAGCCTAAACGAAAAAGAGTCGGCTGCAGCAATATTTCTTGATCTTTCTGAGGCATTCGACTGTGTAAGTTATGAAGTACTCTTAAAAAAGCTCTTACATTACGGATTTCGCGGCACATCTCTAGACTGGATCAGATCTTACCATACTGATCGACATCAAAAAGTACTATCAAACAATGTTAGTTCTGACAGGGAAAGAATTGTACGTGGGCCCTATTCTATTTCTGCTCTACATCAACGATATGGCCAACCTAGATATTTCCGGACATCTTACATTGTTTGCTGATGATACCACGATTCTCTGGCACAATGAAGATCATGATGCTCTGGGTCAAACTATTCCTGTTGACGTAGAAAAAAACAAAAAGTGGTGTGAGGCTAACCTGCTGACATTAAATGTTATTAATACAAATCTGGTCATTTTCAAGATGGATCTAGAACAAGTACCTTTCGATTGTCAAGTAATTAAAAGCAAGCCAGAAACAAAATTTCTTGGGGTACAAATTGACCACAATCTGAAGTTCGAAGCTCATATAACGGCTCTGAAAAAAAAGTTGTCCTCTGGTTCTTACGTTGTCAATATAATATGTCGCGAACTCGGAATGGCACCTTCCTCAACTGCATACTACTCATTTATTGACTCCCACCTACGGTATGCAATTCTATTCTGGGGTTCTTGCAGTCAAGTTTTATTCCAAAGTGTTTTCGTACTCCAGAAACGAGCTTTAAAATTTATCTTCAAAGTGAAGATGCGTGAATCGTGCAGGCCAATTTTCGTCAGTGAAAAAATATTGACGCTTTATGAAACTTTCATTTTAGAGACAGCCTGTTCGATGCACAAATACAGGGAGAAATTCATTAACTCCAACAAGTCAGGAAAAAAAACTTATCCTGCCTCTTCGCAAATTCACAATCATTTACCTAATCAAATCAGAGACGTTAGCGACATGAAGTATTTCTGAATAGTTATTTAAGTAACAAGGAATATAAAGACGTGTTAACATTCGAGGTGAGCGAGTACGAGCCGAGGCAAAGCCGAGGCTTGTCGCTTGCCGAGGATGATAACAGTCGATACATTCCGTGTTACTTATTACGTTTTTCCCGCTGCTTGTTGACATTTCTCAAAATTTGCCTGAATTGAAGTTTGTTTTCTTACCCTTCCTTCATGATAATTCGTTCGCTATTTCATTCTTATTTGCTTGTGCGTGTAACTAAGTTACCGAATAAGCAGACAACAATAATATTCAAAAGGTCTCATAACCTAAAAATTGATATGAATGAAGCTGAAGGTATTACTTGTCAAAGGCAAAGTCATTATTACCCTAGGCATGTAAATGATACTATTTACATTCCGTTGTCAAGATGAATTAGTAAAAGAATGATATAGGCCATTTACCTGTTTTGTTGCTAAGCATGTATGGACTATTTACAGTGTCGGCAGCGGGAAAAATTAGTTAAAATACTTCTGATCGGGAAATGCTTCATGTATCATGCATATGCATTCTAGTTGTTTCATTTAGACATTAAAGTTTATTTATCTATCTATACCGGGAATATCATCAGGGAAGTTTTTGAAGACGAAACTGCAAAAATTAGCTCATCCATTGAGAAAGGGCGATCAAGTGACGATGGTTGGTTCTCTAGTGGAATATTTTTTCTTTACTTTTATCCTGGGAAATGTTCTGCTCAAACACTGGCTTTAATTTGATTATCAGTAATTATTTGGTATAAATTTTAAATTGCAAAAATTCCTGAATATCCGCTTATATTTCATGTTCCAAGAATTTGGGTCACTGCTTCTGACATAGTTTTTGACTTTGAAAAAATGTACAGGTCTCAGCTATTCCCAGAAGAAATCAATATCGTCCATCGATTCCCTACATGTCTCGAATATCGTGGTAGGTCAAATACCCCAAATACAAATACGTGTTCCTTTCCTGTACGCGAACATATTTCACATTCTGGCAGGCAGAAAATAACTCCAATACGTCGTGTGAGGATGCCACTCAAATTTGCGTGGTGTTGAGGTTTCGCTAAAAATACCTCGTCATGCAATAATACTTACAATTTCATGTTAATTTAATTATCAAAAGACGCGAAGCCAGGACCATTTCCAGCCGAACAGAAATAAAACAAAACTTGTTTAACTTTGCTTATGATGTGTGTAACTGTGTGTCCCAAGCGTTATTAAATTACCGAGGAAGTCTGCTTCGTATTCGGAATAATTTCTAAGTTTATGAAACATTGTCGTCGAAATAAGCTGCAACCCGAGAGAAATGAGCGTTTCCTCGGGGTACATGATAATATTTTGTCGGATTGAGGCTGTGCCAGTGGTGAAACTGAACAATTTTTAGGGGGAAATGCTATTCCTGAAAAAATTCCGATCATGTCATGCCTAGTGTTACGGTTTGAAATCTCCAGTTTGGTGGCTCAGGTAACGCAACGATAATAGTGCAGGACTCAGTCCTCAAATTACCTTTCCGATTAAATAATATGCATCTGCTATGCGGCTTCTGCAGACTAGCTTCAGCTTAAAGTGAAAAATGAAACAATATCAGGTTCAGTTCATCAACTATCAACTGATGATCGAATTTAGTAAGTGGTCTATTCAGATATTCTCCATTTTCGGTGATTAGAGCCCTACAAAACATCATAAATCACCTTCACATTATCATGAATGTGAAGCTATTCTTACATTTAATCAGGTTAAGAAACAGCTGAGTACGATATATGAGCAACTTCCCTGATGAGAATAAGCAAAGCAACCTTTTATTCATTATTTATTCGGTTTAATCATTCTAACCTAAATGTCAACATTAATGTAAACAATGAAACTCAACATAGAACAATTCAAATTACAAGTGAACTACTTGATCATGATTTGAACTAATCTAAAATCACTGATCCCAGTAATATCATGAGCAAAAGAACCTCAACAGGACAAGTGACAAGTTGTCAGAACCCTACATAGGAAAACCCTTTATTGTGGAAATCCTTTTCAACCTTGGAGAGGCACATGGCCAGAAGTAGCTCTTAAAAGACAGAATTTCTCTCACCTTTGGATGATTTGGCCATTTCAATTAGTAGTAACTGAATAAGATCTCGTGTAATCGAGAAGATTAGAAGAAACACTTAGGTATTATTCCGTTCTCTAAAACGTGCTTCACTCCGGGACATCACTTTAGGCCACCCACCACCACAGGTATGTCTATCTTACTGTCCTAAAAGGTATTCTTTTAATTATTGTTGTTGAAAGCATTGCTCATTACCTTTTGCTTACTCTAGAGGTTCTCGTAGAACTTGCTCGTATAACCGAAACGCTATTTCAGGCCTGTTAGTTTCGGTTCCCCCGTATAACTGGACAATTGAAGACCAAGCTTTATCAGCCCATTCAGCCTACTGTATTTCTGGAAGGCTTGTTAATTACTCGCTATCTCCTCGAGGTCTCCTCAACGGATGCCGAGTCTTGCCAGAGACGAGCGAACAAGAAGACATCTATAGCTATCATTCAGGCGAGCTCTTTCCATTTATTTGCTTATCTGCTATACCATTGACAATTATTGCTACCTAGCTCCTCACAATATATTGCTCACTGCTATATTAACAGCTTGGCTAACGATTATTGATTACAGCTATTCTTTTAATATCCCCGCTTTGGTGCTAGTTTAAGGTGACGGGTTGGTGCTGGAAAAGATATCACGATTGCTTATTTTGCTATTAACCAGAATTTGTAGAGCTTACAGTAGTTAAGCAGAAGTTGTGCTCTCTTATGTATATATACATTCGGGTAAAGTAAGTACCTGGTATTAGGTGTATCAAACAATAGTTAAGCTTGCACTTATCTTGCTTCCTGAGCAAAGCATCACTTACCAGTCCTGAACTATAATTCTGAATAATTCGCCCTCTCCTCCCAGACTCCGGCTTCGGTTTATACCCCAAATCATATTGTGGAAATGTGCTGAAAAAAAACAATTACATACCCAGCGTTAGATTATTATTGAGTATTATTCCACTCCCAATCTACCACTGAACTAACCGGACATTTTTCCTGTTCCACCTATTTGTGTTGCCCCAATTTAGCTTTCCCTGTAGCAGGGCTAAACGAAGGTAACACTAGATCAGTTGTTCATTAGGAGTAGACTCCACAGAAATGAAAATCAAGTGATACGTATTATACAGGGTGTCCCAAAACTCAACGTCATCCTTTGGATTGCTGATAGTCCAGGTCATGACTGACCAGAATATCACAATATGATCTTAATAAAATATTAATAGTTTTGGAGAGACTTTTATTATTTTCGTGAAAAGCGAAACCATTAAACAGTATTTCGAGTGCCGCAAGTACAAAACTTCATAGTTGGGGATTCTATTTTTTGTTATGTAACCGCTAATAACCCTTCTATTGATTAAAATCTAAAATAAAAATATTGGTGCAATACCTTTGGAGAAATGTTGATTTTATTGAAAATATGAACAGGATGTTCATAAAGTCAGTTGTGGAATCATCTGCGACTGGAGACAAACTAGTCGCTATTTTCTATCGTACAAGATAACATATTTTCCCGATTCACGAGTTAATTTATTCTATTAGCTTACTTAGACTCCTCATACTGTGAACAAAATCACCAAGCGAACCTGGCAAGTTATTTCAAAAAATTGCTCATTCGATGTTGTTTTTGACATGATACAACATTCACTATCTTCCTCTTGAGAAAAATGATATTACTAGTTTACTGATGCAATAGGAAATCATTGTTAAATTATTTCAATAATTAGGAATTCGAATGAAAACACTTGATAAATTGAAGTGACAGGTATTTATTGACAACTAAACAAATGACAAAGAAAAATTAGAGAATGTGTACAAACTGCCTGCTACCAAATCGAATGCAAGCGTGACATCTTTTTAAAAACGATCCTTTTATGCGTCGTGTACAGCTTGGCAAATATAGCTGTGCCTCTGAATATCGGGTGCGCAGTAGAACAGCCAGTGTCCTTTCTTGTCCTTCCCGATTGAAGTTGGTGGTGGATACTTACCCTCTCAGTTTATCGTTCGCGCATCTCAGAGGCTCAACTACATTTGTTAAGCTGTACTTCCTACGGCACTTATTTTGCCTAGAGTCCCTGTATATGCAATTTGACATTAGATCGTATATTAGAGTCAAACACTCTTTGACAGGACATGGAAAAAACGCATTTTAGGTTCTATCTCAAAAATTATTGTAAAACAATAGTATACTGTGTATCTAGTAGTAAAAGCAATACATTCCCGGGCGAAAATGTAAATTGTTGGACGAGATGTTAAGCCGAGACCAACAAGCATTGAAACTAAGGAATTCTACATATTGTTTGCGTGAATTCAATAACTGTCTGAAATGTAAACAAGCCGGAAAAAATTTCCCGTATCGTTTTCGATAAGGGAAAGTACTTTTTCTGAAATCGTTCAAGAATGCCCACTTTCTCGGTGCAACTGCAGGCCTCAAAATACGCTAATCCAGTATTTTAGTCCGTTGCTAAGCAACGAACTTTCCCGGACCGTTTAATACTTTCCCGTATCGAAAACGATACGGCCAACAATTTACATTGTCGTCCGGGAATGTATTGCTTTTACTTCTAGATACACAATATACTATTCCCGTACCGTTTAGGTCCGAAAACGGTCCGGGAAAGTTCGTTGCTTAGCAACGGACTAAAATACTAGATTAGCGTATTTTGAGGTCTGAAGTTACTCCGAGAAAGTGGGCATTCTTGAACGATTTCAGAAAAAATATTTCTTAAATGGCGAATTCTCTCAGTCAAACAAGAACAAAAAATATTTCTATACTGTTGATGTGACAACGGTAGAATGATAGTATTGACAGTACAAAATATATTTTCCTCTCTGTCAACAGTGGCGTTTCGTAAAAAGGGTGAGAAAAATCTTATTGAACAAAACACGCAAGCAGAAAATCTGCACAGATGAATTTTTCAACGAAGCCATTACTACTAAGATTTGAAAAGTTCGACTTTAGGTGATTTCGATCGTAGAAATTAAAACCAATAATTTTTCACTTCAAACTAGTTACGATAGAGATATTCCAACGACGATGATCGTATCATTTATTTATACTGCCCCGCGGTTTTGAGAAGACATCATTTGTAAATGGATGTACCTTAGCCAAGTTCATTTTCATATTCGTAATAGGCGTTATGTTTTCATTACGCAGAATTTTTGAATTCTATCGAGAGCTTCTTTGGAAAATAAATAAGGCCTACCTACATTTTGTCGGATTTGTCATATCAAACTGACGACCATTATTACTGTATGCAAAAACAAATCAAATTAATTTGAAATTTCCTTTAATAAATACTGGTTGTTTTCATAAATTTCATTAATTTTCCTTGCAACCCAAATATTTAAGAATGCAAATTGTAAGTTTGTATTCAAAATTACTGGAAGTTATCACTTATTGTTTATTCGTTTAGGGTGTGATTAATGTTCATCTAATGATTGAGCAATAGATTATTCAAATTAAGTGACTATTAAACCAAATAGGACATGAGTTGATTTGTCTAGTTCAGATGGGAGGGTGCCAGGCTGCGAAAGACAGAACCGAGTAGAAAGATAAAGTATAAACTGATATCTAGCTTGTGTGGGAAGGCAGAATAAATATGCAGAAATGATAACAGATAACAATTTTATTTCTGTTTAAAAAAATTACAATAGACTGAAGGACCAAAAAGATTAGCTGAAGGCTATAACAATTGTGTAGCTGAAGGCTGGAAAATTCAGAACATTCGTTTCTCTTGACTTCAGACCAAAATATTTCCACATAGCTTGAATAGAAAGGCCCATATCTGTATTGACATCAACGATATTGAATCCAAGAGATGTTTATAATTTCTAATAAGTGTTTTGTATAAGATTTCCCCTTCATTTTCTCCCATGTGAATTGATATGATATGAGTTGATTCCATCCACTTTCAACTCCACCTAACATGACAGCCAAAATATGAGTAGCTATTTCTGTCCCTTTTTCTAACGCCCCCCTTCTCATATTAGTGCAAGTAGCTACACAGTACTGTTCTCCAGGTTCTTTAACTGATTCATCCAAAAATAAACAGCAATCTTTCTTGCAGTCTGAAACATTTTGAATTTTGATTTTCAAATAATGAAGTATTTCATCTTATATGCCTGGAGAAAATTGAATGTCACTTATTTTACGATTCAACGTTTTTATACTAGGTAACGCATAATTTAGTTTTAATAAGGTTTCATATCCAGAAGTACCACATGCGAATATAATAATTAATGCTTCCTCCACAGTCTCAGGTCGCCATTTTTTTCCTTTAAATATTCTATTTTTATGTGTAAGTTGATCTGAATTGAAGCCAAATTTTCCGTAAACATTCAACTTTGTTTGCAAATTTTCGTTTCTGATTTGAACTCGTTCTACCATTTCAATCGTTCTTGAAATAGAAATAGCATCAGTTTTCAACTTATTTGCGACATACCACTCTAAATCTCCTTTATTGAAGTGTACCTGTTTATGAAAAATATTATTTAAACTCTGAATAACCTTGTATACATTCAGTCAAGTTTTTCTCGATTGGATGAAACTCTTCTGCCCAAAAGTTTCGCTAATTCAATAGATATTACTCTTGACCTATCATTTCAATTCATCTGACAAATTCGCGCTTTTGATGTTATATTCAACGCCGACTTCCATGTTTGTAATAGAACTGGATCCCCAGGAAAATGATATATCATTGGAGTTGCTCTTACAATTCTGTAACGAACACATTACGGTATGAATATATTATGTTTTTCGTTTCGGAAGCTTCAGTACAAATACTCGTTTTTGATTCACTCGGGTTACGTATACTCCAAAACATATTTTTACTATTCCCTCCCTCACGATACTCACTTGTGCTCATTTGGTCTCACAAGGTAGACATAACCTAAAACGCGTTTTTTCGATGTTCTGTCAAAGAGTGTCCCGACATTAATATACGATCTAATGTCAAATTGCATACAGGAACTCTAATTTTGGCCAGCTGCTTCATTAATACAACGTCTCTGTTCATGTTCATTTACTGGGTGTGCATTTAGCGGGTTTAAATCTGGAGACTTGGGAGGCCATAAAATTGGACCAAAACGGCCGATCCATCTCTGTAGATAAGTTTGATCCAAATAATTTCTCACTGGTCGTGCGTGATTGAAATTCGCGATAAATTTCCCTGTTTAAAATGTCAGGTAATTCAAAAGGGACCATTATTGTACCGTTCCAGATACCGTTCCAAAAATAAATAAAAAGATCGTTTTTAAAAAGATGACACGCTTGCATTCGACTTAGTGCAATGCAGTTTATACACATTCTCTAATTTTTCTTTGTATTTTGTTTAGTTATCAATACATACCTATCACTTCAATTTACCAAGTGTTTTCATACGAATTCCTAAGACTTCCAAAGGATGACGTTGAGTTTTGGGATGTTCCCCATGATTTAGAAAATATTTAGAAATTAAATAAATGATAAAGCTGCAGAATACAAATAGTATATTAAGTATAAAAATCTTAAATCTGACTTATGTAGATACTGAATTCTGGAAACCAATACATGAATATATTTCTGATTGCAATGACACTACGGAAAAAAAATTATCATCACATTGAAAAAACACATTGAGAAAAACACAATTTCTGAAAGAATTTTTCGTAGGAAGAAAAGAAGAAAGAAATGGATAACAATCGGATTAGTAAACTCAATACAAACGAAAAATAGATGGATTTCGAGTTATTGAAAAACCCCAATAATAAAACTCGAGGGACGGAACACAAGGAATATAAAAATAAACTAGGACAAATGGTAAAAAAAAAATTATTACTTTCAATCAAAAATAAAACAAAATCAAAATCGATCTGGGAAACGATGAATGAAATGTTTAAAAAATATAAATCAAATAAAATAATCGAAATCTTACTAGAAATTGGCAAGAAACATGCAGAAAAAATCACAAATCCGAACTTTTTTTAAGAGAATTATCTAACTTGAGAAAAAACAATGTACCTTGGCAATCCAATTTTAGAACAATAATTAGAAAATAATTAAAAATTGTAAATTAAAGAATCCCATTGATTCGACGGTATCCGTGCAGAAACTTTATAGTGCTGTACAAATTGCGTCCCCGTTAACTCATATCTTTGATAAATGTTTTGACAAAAGATGTCAAACTTATTTTGAAGAAATTGTTACGGGTTTATTTTGCACTAGAAAACCTTTTCTGTTTTAATACAATAAGCTTTCCACTCTGTACGCCACTGTATCAAAATGACAACTTGATCGTTGTCATGTACAGCTGGTTCCGAATGTTAATAATTACCTTTGCCGTACTAGTTCGAGCGGACATAAACCGGCCTTAAGCTAATAATAGCATCAGTATTTTGTAAACATACAGCGTGTCCAAGATAAGAATGAACAGCATGGGAATATCGGAAACGGTAAGAGATACGGAGTCGATAGAGAAAAGTAGCGCATTTATGTGCCCAACAATATGCCATTCAGAAAGTTTTAATATTCCGAGTAGTTACGGAGATATCCGAGAAAAACCGAAATTTGATAATTTGGTTTTTATTTGCTCCTAGGTTTATTTTCAGTAAAACAAATAGCACTTTGTCATAGCCACTTTTTAAGGACTACCTGATAACGTGAGCAGAATTTTTATGCGACGTTTCGTCTTTTAGAAAACATCATCAACTTTTTATTTTTATATGGGCCAAAACTAAAGTATATCCTGTAACGTATCACACAGTGTGATTTCAGAACGATTTCTCGCGCAAAATGAAATTAAGTGATTACCTAACCTGTTTTTCTTCAATTTTAGAAAGTAGGTGCTGAAAAAAATGTCATATTTTGATACATGAATTAAATTAATCAGTCTTATTTATACAAGTATAAATTTTAACTTACCACTTGCCGGAATTTTTGCGTTGTTGAATACAAATATAAGTCGCAATATCAAAAGTTTAGTTTATAAATGTAATTGTAATGTAATAATAAGGAGCTAATATGTATTACAGGAAAATAATCTTATAACAAGTGTTCAAATAACCTGCCGTTATTTTTTAAGCACAGACGAATTCAAAACTTGAGTTAACATATTCGGAAAAATATTGTTAAAGGATGCAGTAACCGATCTTAGCAAATCTTCTTCACTTCGAAAATTATGATAAGAGTACACTTGATTCATGATATATCCCCAAAGGAAAAAGTCTAGTGGGGTTAGGTCGGGGGACCTTGCAGGCCAGGATGTATCACTATGAGTACCAATCCACTGTCCTGGGAAGCGACGGTTCAAATAATCACGAACAATTCTAGAGTTATGTGCTGGAGCACCATCTTGTTGAAACCAGCAGCTGTGAGTAACCGCTAATGGCAAATTATCTAGAGAGTCTTCCATATCATTTACTAACAAATTTATGTACCACTCTGCTGTTAAATTGTTTTGGCCCAATTACATTCGTACCGAGAATTCCAACCCACATGTTAAAACCGAAATGATGTTGATGTCTGGACACTGTGTGTACACGCGGATTTTTTTGTGACCAATAATGAACATTCCGCATATTAAAAATACCATTATTGGTGATCATACTTTCATCAGACCAAATAATTTTGAAAGGGATATTTCATTTTCTAGTGTACCATTCACAAAAGGTTCTTCGCCTTGCATCGTCACCTGGTCTGAGTCCATGACAAATCCTAAATTTATATGGATGATATTTATTTTTTTTTAAAATGAACATATGACATTTTTTTCCAGCGCCTACTATCTAAAATTGAAGAAAAACAGTTTAAGTAATCACTAAATTTCTTTTTACGCGAGAAATGGTTCTGAAATCATACTGTTTGATTCGTTGCTGTATTCACAGTGAAAACTGGAGTCGTATACAGGGTATACTTTAGTTTCGATCCATATAAAAATAAAATTTGATGATGTTTCCTAAAAGAAGAAACGTCGCAGAAAAATTCTGCTTACGTTATCAGATAGTCCTTAAAAAGTGGCCTTGACGAAGTGCTATTTGTTTTACATTTCCTTCGAAAATAAACCTAGGAGAAAATAAAAACGTAATTCTCAAATTTCGGTTTTTCTCGGATATCTCCGTAACTATTTGGAATATTAAAACTTTCTAAATGATATATTGTTGGGCACATAAATGCGCTACTTTTCTCTAATTTAATCGACCCCGTATCTCTTACCGTTTCCGATATCCCCATGCTGTTCATTCTTATCTTGGACACACTGTATACTTTGGATCAGTCTATTGTTTCCTACTCTAACATTCCTACTCTCTCTATTTGTGCCATTGAGGTACTTACTTCAATTCCGAATACTTGACCTTGTTTGTGTTTGGTTCTGAGATTGGAAGGCTGGTGTTCTTGTCTTGGTTCAGTTCGCAACACTGAATCTTTAGGTGTTCTGCTCACAAGTCGTTGTCCATTTAACCGAAAGAGTAGCTCCGAGTAGCTCGAGGTAGTTCCTGGACTGCTCTCACAGACCACGAACGAACAAGGAAGCGCCTTGTCTGATAGTGACAGTTTTTGACTTTGACGTTTGAGACATTTTTTTTGAGTGATGATCTCTGGTTCATTATTTGATGTGTGACATTTTGACTGACCTATTTTGAAGATTTTCAATCAAAGTTTGATCATCGTTGATGGAACTTGGGAAAATTCTTATCTGGAGATTTTCTCATATTGTTTGCGATATTTGACGCTATATATTTTGGAGATATCTCCGTTTGCCTGGAGGATCTACAACTATAATTGGTGAAATGACCTGATTGAGGAAATCTACTGTGTATCAGATAAGTCTAGGCTGAAGATTGTAGCCCCTAAGGCATAGGTATTCATAATTGTTAGCTATCATCGTGACGTCACAGGCATATCCCTTACTGGAGGTTTATATTAATATACTCAAACGATACACTATTCCTAATCATAGCGTACACTGTAATCCAACTTGGTGGCGCTATATTTACATTTCATTTCATTTTGTCGGAAAACAACTGAAGTGATGAGCTAACACCCTATAGGCTTGATCTCCGATAACGCCAAAATACTAGAAAAACTCATTCAAGTTTGACTTGTTTTTTCAAAAACATAATTCAGTGTGGTTGTCTTCTTTCGGGATACAAGTTTGAATACCTTGTCCTAACACAGTTTCTATTGTATTTGTAATAAATTTGTATCATATCTCTTTTTTCTTCATTCGTGAAAGTCATTTTTCGTCAAAAATTCAATGACTTGTACAATAACAAAATATCATTGAGTGTAACAAATTGAAAGTCAAATTTAGAAACATCCTAAAAAAGCCTATTGTGATAAGAATACATTTTATTCAATATCTCCAATTTTTCGAAAAAGAATAATAACTTATGATACTTCATTGAAAAGGTAAGATCTGGTTCTATTAAAAACAGGAAAAATAAAAACCATTTTCCTAAATTTCTGTTTTTCCGGATATCTCCGGATATACTCGGAATTTTAGAACTTTCTCAACGGCATATTGTTAGTCAGGTAAATGCGCAACTTTGCCCCAATTCAACCATCTTCGTATCTCTCATAGTTTCCGAGATCCCAATGGTGAGGATCGAATTTGAAACACCCTGTATACGAAATGCAAGGCGGGTTGTGTGAATTGTTTTATTCTTTTTCAATCTCGTTAGTTTTTTGTATCATTGTTGGATTATTCGATATTTATTCTTATACAAGTTTGAACTACAAAAAAAAAACAAAATTAAATAGGTAGGTAGTCATAAAGAGTAATTTTCGAATTGCATACTGAAAAAATTCGGCCTTTCAAATCCACCGAAATCCTTTTCTCCGGCAATCCTCTCCGTTCCCTATCTGATTCGGGTAGTCCGGATCCCCAGTTAGTGCGACACTTCATCTAGATGCAAATGAGGAAATGTTTGGTTATGGTAACAGAATGGAATAACCTTCCGCGGCATTGATGTGTTGGCAATTTACTGAACAAAGACGAGAACTACGTGAGCATATTTTTGCCGAAAGATATATCGCTCAGTGCTCAAAGCTGCGAACGTGAACCCACCTGACGACAAAGTTTTCGCAACGACGCGACGCTGCGTTCGGGATCCATTACTGGCCCATACCTTTCCAAAGGATTGTGTCATTGTTGCAAAGTGGACTTGATCTTCATGATACTTTTAATTTTTTTCAACTAGTTCACGCTCATTCGAAAAATCTGAAATTTTCCATCCATATAAGGATCTGACTGAACACAGTTAGGCCAATCAACAGGGCAATCAACCTCAACATAAATTGCTCCGCCGATAATTTTTTTTTTTTAATTGTAGAACAAAGTGTGCACATTACTTCTGAGAAAAATTATCACCTCCGCATTGAAATTAATTTTTGCGGTAATTTCGAAATATCTCAAAAAATTTAATTTAAATCAAAAAAATAACTTGATAAGTATTCAGAAACAGCAGAAATTTTTACAAAAAACTGTCCATACCAAAATTTTGAGAAATCGCACTGTAATCTTGAAAAAAAGTTAAGGTTCCGTCAAACCAAAGCGGGATGCGGGAGCGGGAGCGAGAACGGAAAATGCGAACCGTGCTAATTGCTAGAAAAACAGTAAACGTATCAAACCTTATATATTTCTCTGCTTATCTGCATTCCGGAATACGAATATTCACACCGCTATGTATTTTTCCATTTCTCACTATCGAATTTAGTCTCGCATTCATTTGGGGAAACCTTTATAAAAGTTATATGCTTTCGCTTTGCGCCGGCTCCCGCCAACGTGCATTTTTTCAACCAGCGCGTGAAGTAAAGTTCTATAATCTTACGTCATTTTCAAGATAAAGATCGCAGCTTTTTATTCTGATATTATTCATATGTATACGCGCAGTAGCCATCTGCAAAATTCCAATTGAAAATCCTATAATATTAAAGTTCCTGACTTCGGGAAATAATGCTTGTGATTACTGAAATAATGTCTTATCAGTTGTAGCAAGTATTACGAATAGTTGAGGAATACTTCATTGTCAAATTGCATAACGTTAAACCGGTCCAAATAATGTTGGTTTTTAATACGAGTGTTTTCAATTCTTCGCATATTTTAGGTTACAAAATCTTGAGGGAGTTTATAAATTCAAATGCTAATAACTCAGAGATAAAAGCCAGTTTGCAGAAAAAAAACCTTCTCTTATTGAAAATATTCATACAAATTTGGTTGCTTGTACAAATTTTAAATGCAATCCAGTCAATCTTTTAAGTACTTAAAATAGAGGTTACTCGGCATTTGATCGCATTATTGTTCTATGGAAATAAAAATAAAATCAGTCCTTGATGGAATATGGGGTTTCCAGACCGAGGAAGACAGTGCACCAATGGAAACTGTACAGAAGTGTACCTGCTTTAAACTCATTGATATTCTAAAACCTGAAAAATATCGGCTTGGGACCTTGTCAACAATGCGGCAGCTAACACGCCGCTGTTAGTATACAGCGGCGCGGTTCTGTCGGTGCGCAGGGGGAAGCAGTCAACGTTGCTCTATGTAAACGTCTGATAATATGAAAGATCCTGCGCAGAAAACACTGGATACTGGGATAACATCGATAGTCGGAGACGAGGAAACATCTCTTAGTGCTTTCTCTCTGTTATTAATTGAAAATGACGAGTTTATTTTTGAAATATTTGTTTCATGTTCAACTCAGCTCTGTTTCAATATATCGCAATGTCAGATATGACTAACATTTCCAAAATTCCAAATGTCCACCTAGGAATTCAGGAGAAAATGTCAGTTTGTTATTAACATTTTATTGAATGGATCTTGCTTAAAATGCGTAAATGCTTATGATTTTATACGCTCATTCAAAAATTTTCCTGCAGAATATAAATGTTTGCCTAGTTGACCAAGTTTTTTCTATTCAATGGAAAGTGCCCAATGTTAATGTTGTTTCAGAACTTGGCCATGATGTTACTCAAAATTTTCAAATTTTTAAAGGTCCAAGTAGGAATTTAGGGGAAACTACCAATTTGATATTGGCATTTTTGTGAATCAAACTTGCTCAACACTCCCATAAGTGTATCCGCTTTGATTTTTATTGTGCTATATTACAAAATTCACCCCAATATTTCCGCGATGCGGGGGATATGCCCCGAATGCGGGGGCGAGAAAATCGTTTCTAATAATTTATACCCATTATTTTTACAATTTTTCGCTCAGTTTCATTACTCAGGACTGACAATTTTACATATTCATAGAAAATACCCCAAAAAAACACGATTTCGAGAACGGGTTAATGCCCGGGAGGGGGTTTAATTGTTGAAAATAATTCGCCCCCATTATTAATACCGATTTTCACTCATATTTATTGCCCAAAGCTGAAATGTCAAGAAAATACCTTCCAGAAAAAGGTTTTTACGATTTTGGGGGGGTTGTACCCCCCCCTCCCCAGGGGGTGATAACTTTATTGCTAATTATTCAACCCTCCATGACGACCGAATTGCAAAAATGAAATCGGCGGAGCAATTTAAGTTGAACTTTTATGAGAAAAATTGCTCTGTTCATTGGCCTGAGTACAAAGAACAAGGGATCCAGAAATGACATCATCAGTTACAAGAACATTATTGTATACAAAGCCAAATTGCCAAATTATTTGATATATACTTCAATGAGAGAGCAACACAATTTTTTGTAACTTATGAACTTTTTTCCGCATACCAACATGGCTTCCGGAAAAAGAAATCAACAACTGCGACTGCTATGGATGAATTGACAAGATTCATATACGACTCACTAAACAGCAAGTCAACCCCATTAGCTATATATTTTGCTCTCAATCGGGCTTTTTACACTATTGATCTTCCCCTTCTAATTGAAAAGCTCAATAGAATAGGAATTCGAGGCAACGCTAATAAACGGATTGATTCATACTTAAGTGATAGGAAGCAAGTAGTAGTCATTATCAAATTACCTGCTATGCAATGCATTTTACCCTACTGATGAATTTTTAGAATCATGAATTTTATGGTAGCGAATTATATTCCTATAACTACTGTGCTCCCTATCTTTCCTACATTGTTCAAGCATGCACACTACATTGCAACAAAATCAATGTTAATTGTAAGTTGATATTGTGATTGTAATTTTAAATTTTAAATTGTAACAAACAATAATTTTTTGACTAGTCCGATAATGAATAATTTGTATGATAGATTCAAGTGATGAATAAAGTATTGCATTGTAGTATAACTATTGACAGTATAGTCACATCTATTACAAATTTCAAAGTTTCCACATTTTGCGCCGGTTGCATAAAGAAAATTGTGTCTAATGAATATCTAGCATCATGTTATATTTGATATACCGTTAAATATCAGATGCGTTGCATAAAAAATGCACCAATTTATTCACAAAATCATTTATTAATCATTTTATGCCTTCTTTTGTTGTAATTCTTGTTTTTATAGGTTATTAAATATTCGAAAGCTGTGTTATTTGTATTGTATTATTCTATTTTATTATTCGCCTAAGATAAATAATAGTAAGAAATTAAAAGAAAACTTAGTATACCCACCTATTATTAGATATTGTGAAAAGGTAGGTAGGTATAGCTTTCAGTTGAATTATTTTGATACATGGTATAGGAACCGAGCATTCTTTTTAATTTTTTTCCAGATATGTAGATATTAGTGGAATGCAAAAGATCGGATAGCATATCCAGTAGGAATGGAAAAGAAATATGGATAAGGATACAAATTGAGTATGATAGCTCCTCAAGCGTACCACCAGAGTGGAAGCAATTGTAAATTTTACAGGATAAATTGAAAAAGGGGACAATGGAATCAGTTGCAGATGAAATTGAAAGTGATAACTCACGAGATTGTGACTAAAATTTAATGATTTATCGGTTCCCTACAGCTATTTTTGATTCATTTATGGAATCTCACAATTCGAAACAACACGAGAAATAAATATAAACTATCATTTCTACTTCGGTTTCAAATATAGTTATATAATATATACATACGTTTTCAGAAATAAAATGATACCTGGATGACATTTCCAATGCTGGATCTCAGAAGATGATCTAGAGGGTATCAAAGAAGAGGCAACAATTGATGAAGTGAGCATAACTTCGGATTATGTTTGTGTAGTGTTAACCTACTGTGTCATAGATCTGTACAACTCACATGTACCAATAAAATTGAACGATCATTTTCAGAGAGAGGTGAAAAGAAGTAGATCAGGACGAGTGACTCCTGAATTAGATGAAGCAGCATCACAGGTTCTAGCGGTCGTTGCAGACCAGATTGCAACATTGGAAAATCCATATTTTCTGTAATTCACCCACCTCAATTGTGCCAAGAGCTTATTTATACCTACTTCGCCCTATAATATAAACTTAATACTAACAAGAACAGAAATGTAGAAATTTTGTAAAAAAACTAGAAAATATTAAAATATTTGGCGGTATTCTCATCTGCTAGTAGTTTAGGATTAGGTTAACTCATGATTGAATTTGAGTTGATGTGACATTCGAACTTGATTGTTTATTATGCAACTGATATTTTTAACGTTCAATAAGCAGCATTGGTGATCGTAAGATTGAGTTAATGCACCATTAAGTCATTGATCATTGTTTCTATGCAACCCACTCTAGCATATAATGCCACATTAACTATTCAACGTGGCATCAAATGGTTGAAATGCTTCCATGCAACCAGGTAAGTGTTTGGAATAAACGTTATTTCACATCACCAGACGTTGGAGAGAGAGAGAACGCCAGAGTGTTGTTGTGCAGAATATTTGCATGAATGTTTAATTTTTGGATAGGGATTTTCCTTTTTAAAGCCGAAATCAGACGAATCTGTCAAGAAGAAAGTGAAATGTAATTTATTACAAAAGCTTCAAACACATAGACATAAGAATTCATGCGAGCAAATCCTTTAATAAACTTTCCAAATCAAGTGGACAAACACCTTCAAGAAACATTTCTTCTTCCCGCAACCTTCTGGCATATTCAAAGACAAAGAATACCAGAAGCTGAAAGATTACTTTCTGCTACTGTCCCAACCAAATCTATCGATGGATGTCTGAAGAACAACTAATTAGAAATCTGGAAAAATCTTTCACCCATTGCGTTTAAAAATTCCAAGGTACCAACCACACAAAACTGAAATAAAAAACTTTCTCTATTGAGTATCAGAAGAAATTACATGCTTGTTTGAATGCTATTAATGATTTTCCGAAAGTAGAAGCCAGCAATAGCCACTGATAGTCTCGACAAGTGAAGTTCTCGAACAGGGACAGAGTCAGGCAGTGGCATGGATTCACTCAGACCTTCCCGCCTACAAGATATGTTAAACTTTAGTTCTGAATCCTCAGCAGTATCTCTCCTATTATCTTTACCGTGCTGGTAGAACGTTCGCCTTTGGAGCGAAGGGTCGAGGGTTGAAAGCCTCGCATGGTCATCGGTCTCGTGCATGGCATCACACGTTAAATGGTAAGGGCTGCGTCTTCCCTAGCTCACACAAGTCTCTCGAAGACTTCCGAGGGTTGCGCGTAGGGGTGCAATCGGTTGACGGAAATAACAATTTTTTTTAACAACAACAACCTAACATCTGTAATCTAATTCTCTCAGGCGGTGTACCTCTAGAAATCTGCCCAAAAATTTATGGAGCTTCTTTATCTGTATTGCAAAAGAAGAAAGAAGTTGACATGACGTTTTGCCGTTCAGTATAAAAAACATAGAATATTCTCCTGGCGATCTTTTCCGCCCTAACCAATGTGGTTTTAGAACTTCTGGGGGTTGTGAAGCACTGCATATAACTGCCCAGCAACTAGAAGGGTTACCCCACGCGTGGGCCGCCTGAAATAAATAAACAACTATTTCTCAAATCATGATAGTTGGAATGAGCATCAGTGCACAGACAGGACACTGCTGAACGAAGTTTGATGAACTACAGTTCAACAACGTAGAAATGTTTACCACTATTGGCCGAGCATTCACGTCAAAATGATGAAAGCAAATAATTTTTTATTTATAAATTTCTTTTAATTTCAATTATTAATAGGTGCATTCTTTTATAGGCATATTTATCATATATTTTTGTATTTGAAAGTTGAGTGCAGTTTAAGTTCTGGTGGTAAAATTCTTGATGCAAGATATACAAAGCTACTCAGCCCTATGGTTTTGGCCGTACTAGGTACTTTCCATACGAACTTTTGAAATGACGATGCTCAATATTTCTACCGGTATGTAATGATGCATGGGAAAAATATTTGACGAATATCGAGAAGTCCCAATTCTTTATTAATTTTATCGCTTGGGTAGGTATACTTTTTCTGTGACATTATTTTTATTATCTATCAATTTTTGCATTATCCCAATTTTTTATGAAGAAATTAGTTGCACCTTCCCCGGTCATGATACCATAGACTACTGTATATCATTTTCATATGTTTGTTTCATTTCAGGTTACTCCAAATATCCAAAAATTGAACAGTTTCACTACTGCTGCTCTCAACAGGATGGCTATTATAGAAAATACTGATGGATGTAAAGTTTGGAAAATGTGTCTTGTAGCAAATAAATATAAAGATTTGTTTGAATTGATCTTTAACAGTTTACTACTGGAAAAATTTAGTAACATTTGGAGAGAATGGCAATTTTTTTACAGTCATCGCCAAAGCTAGTTGATTCACTAGAAATTGGTAAGTCAAATAACGCTTTCACGTTTAGAATATAAAGAATGGGATAAAGAACCGTGATTCTTCTGTGGTACTCCATAACGTACATATTTTTTATTGCTGATAGAATTTTTTTTTGTATCGTATAGTAAAAGACTTACGCTACCTCTGAACACTTAGAACACTTAGATTGACACAAATGGTAACTGACGAAGGATTACTTGGAAATATGCATAATACTCCGTACATATTGTTAACATTGTTGTTATTACTGTCAACCGATTGCACCCCTACGCGCAACCCTCGAAAGTCTTCGAGATACTTTTGTGAGCTAGGGAAGACGCAGCCCTTACCTTTTAACGTGTGATGCCATATACTGTTATCCTTTTTGTATGTTCCATTTCTTGGTGAATGAATAAAGATGATAATTATTATTATTTTAAATGTCCGTTCAATTATAATAGCGCACTATAGCAAACCAAAACAAGGTAGGTACAAGCAGAACATGCATTCACAAAATATAGAATACCGAAGAACAAGAACACGAAATGAAGTCACAGAAAAACTCATGTTATTTTTAGGGCAAAAATAAATGTGTATCAAAAAGTTCCGAATCGAAAATCTATTTTCAGCCATCCTGTACTATTTAGGGCATGAGAATATTTGAAAAATATCAAACATTTGTTTGTCAAATATCCTTGTACAACTTTTCTCTTAAATTCCATAATCGTGAAGTTATCAACAAAATGGATGGGAGATAGTCAATAATAGTGCCAGTAAAATGCTTGAAAAAAATATGCTAACATCCAGGGCATTTATTTAAAAAAAATCACTCGAAATTGTAGATTTTTCTCGGTTCGCCATTTAAATTCGGCGGTAATTTCTGGTAGAGGCGTCTGGTGTCTGAATTAGTTTGGTTTTTGAATAATATTCCTACCTATCATAGAAGTCAGGCAATCAGACTCTGATGCACAATTACCTCATCCTGTAGATCCCAATCCCCTTTTGCACTGTCGCTAGCGACAGCGAAGTCAAAAAATGCATTCCATTATCAGATCAGTAATAACAGTTTTTTTTTCTATTACCTTTTTTATCTGTACTAAACCTAATTTTTTTCGAAAAACAACTTTGTCCGTTCGTTTTTCTAATTTTACTTCAACTGAAATCAGATGAATAGTAATTTACGTAACAAGTCTAACAACAAGTCCCGGCCTAGTCCGGGAAGTACGTTCTTCCCGGACTAGGCCGGGAAGTGCTACTTTCTCAGAGAAAAAGTGTCCGGGAAGTGAACACTTCCTGGATGGTTGCCGAAAAAGGATTTTTCACTTTCTGTCATTCTATAGTAATTTTTTTCAAAACAAATTATATTCCAACAGGTTATGAAGACATAGAGCGTAAACTCAAATAATAGATCAAAAAAAGCAGTCCGTTTTGTTGTATGAATGAGTAGTTCTGAATGGAAAGTCTACATACACAATCAATATACAGGTAGTCAGAACAATATTCATAATGAAACCGGCCCGTAAAATAACTCTGAAGGTGTCGCAGCAACACCCTCAATTTATATGATTTGCTTTCTCACTGGAAGCTTCACTTGGTTAGGAATAATACAAATATAACTCACTTTACATATTCTATTCTATTTTTTGACTGGAAAATGGGAAGAATGATTTATTTTCCGAATGAGCTCCACAGTAATTCGCAAATTCCCATAACATTTTTCGTGTCAATTTCGATAAATGAGCTTGACTATAGCCACTCAATAAAGGAGAAAATTAAGAATGAGAATGAATGGGTGGAAGCCAATATATTGTAGATGATAAAAATGTGTAATTTATTTGTTCAACAACAAAACAAGTCACAAAAGACGAACAAAAAACGGAATCTGCTCTCCGCTAAAAATCTGCAGTACCCACCCAGTAAACACAGGATATCCTATGGATATCCATTTCATGTCCATAAATGGTCCTTGTGGACATGGACGTTAAATGGATATCCATTGGATGTCCATTTCTGCTAGTACAATGGATATTCGTTTGGGGACATCCAATGGACATCCATTTCTTGTCCAAATTGACTGAAAATCCAGATTAAAAAGGGATGTCCTTTGGACGTCCATTGTACATCCTTCGCCCGGACCAAGTGCGCATATGTTTGGTACCAATGTCCCTGTCTCAGTTGGCAATTACCGAAATCGGTAATGCAGACAATGACAAATATGAACATTCAAATGAGAATGACGCTTGACGCTAGTTGCAAGAGGAAAAAACAAACAGACAATTTTTAATTGTTTAGGATTAAATTCGTGTCGTATAGTGCTCGGAGCCCTCGGAGGTGCTTTATTTATTACAGTGTTCACATTCACTTGGTTGACTATTCAATACTCATTTTGACTCACAGTATTCATATCAGGTAAAGTCTCGCTGAAGTAACAGTAACTGATTGCAAATTCCTGGGGGATTGAGAGGCTTTGAAACTGATTGTCGTTTGAGTCCAAGGTGAAGGGTGTTTGAGTAAAGATAAGGTGCAAAATAAAACTGGAGGAATAAAATTTTCACGAAATATTACAGAAGAGTAAAATAGGAATTCAGTGCTACCCCATCCATTCGAAGTGGTGATTGACTGTCCTGTTGTTGTTGTCCATTGCACAAAAATGGATGTTCAACTCATAAAATTCTGAAAACATATTTTTGTATCAAATACTCAACTCATTATTGATTGTTTTTCAGGCAATGCAACATATCTTGCACAAATTCCTGATGGAATTTAGAAACTGAATTCAGTTTCTAAATTTTGACCCCAGGAATACGCCCTTGAAATATTTGTATCGATTTCAATATATCCAGTTAATGTCCATAAAATATCCCGTTTATATCCATAACATATCCAGTTCATGTCCATTTCATACCATTACAGATCCATCAGAGGTCCAATGTAGACCCATTAGAGGTCCATAAGAAGTCCAATTTAGGTCCATCAAGTCCAATTTAGGTCCATCAGAAGTCCATGCTAAATTTATCATGTTCAGTGAATGTCCATTTTGGTACAATGTATATCCATCCTTAGTACATACTGGACATCCAATGGACTTCCAATTTTGTGGCATATGGATATCCGGTGGATATCCATAGGATATCCTTCTGGACATGAACGGACGTCCAATGGATATTCGTTATGTCCATTGTGGACATCCTTTGGACGTCCATTGTATATCCGTGTGTTATCTGGGCACCACAATATGAAGAGACTACGATGATGGTGGCACGGTTGATTTTTTCTGGTTTGTCTACAGCTGATGAAAAGTGGATACGCCATAAAAGTATATTTAAAATAAGTAGGTCAATAATGCATCTTTGAACAATATGTTGAAAGTGTTAAAATTTTTGCATGTCACACACATATTTTGAAACTTTTTTTATGGAGCTCTACCAGATACCGCTTTCATTGAAAACTTGAGGAATCCTCTTTGAAATGTGCCATTCTTTGTCTACCAATTGTTGCCGGTAAACTCAATAAGGCTATAATTATATGAGTAGTTTTGAGGAATAACGCTAATGTAGCATATCCTGCCCCAGTGATCATACAACTAGCTTGTTTATATTTCCTTTGTTCAATTCATTTCATGTATAAAAAGTTGTATGAAATGAGAAATAAAGTATTTGATAATATTGATAATTATTGTCCCAAATTTTACAAATTTGAATCCCATCGTGCAGTGTATCAACCGAAAGATCTTGATACCCTGATTCAATATATTATGTTTTCAATCGAATTGAAGGAACTAAGTGAGGTCTACAGTTCTCAGAACTGATATGTGATTTTTATTTCTTTTTCAAGTTCTACTACACTCGTCTTGATCTTGTAAACATCATGAGCAGGTTTGAGAGCAGGAGTCTCCAACACCATTTCCAATTTTTTCATCGAAATTACGTATACCATTGATCAATGAAAATAGAAAACATTTGCACCATTTGAATCACATTACAAAGTCCGCTGGACCAAGGCTTATCGTAAATATGATGTTTCAATTATGAGAAACGAGGATTGATAGGTAAATTACTGATTTCATCCTGAAGCCAATACATCTCCATCAGGTCATGGTCTCGGCAAGAGAAAGATTTCCAATTTAGTTCTGAAGGATTCAACAGACCCCAAGTATTGCGAGAGTCTACATTAGGAGCTGTACTGAGCTCTGCGCTCAAATGAATTTTAGATCTGGAGGTGAATCTGAAGTTACTCAAGTGAGTCAGAATATGCTATGTTAGGAGAAGTTGCTCAATTGATGGAAAACTATCGCGACACCAATATGTCGTAGGGAGGACAAATCCTCCGGATAGATTTCCATCGAACAGAAACAGCAGTTGAAGTACGTTTTCAGGTTTTTCTGAAAAGCACTATCCAAAGATTACTGCTAAGTATTAACAAAGTTGTGGCTATTCATGTTGTTGTCTTGGAGTTAGATGAACTTCAAATGTTCCCAAAATTGGGTACAGCTATACCTCATACAAGCAAGCCTTCAATTATTCGATTCTGCTGTATTAATCACATGTATGGTTCCAGTCCGTTTGACATATTTATTTATTTATTTAGTTATTCATTGTTCTACAGGTTACACCCAACTACAGAAATATCACAAAATTACAATAAATAACGAGAAAACAATACATACGGATATGGCAAAATCTGAGTCCTGCTTCTGTTGTATACTGTCGACCAATAAAAATTGAATTGATAGAAGAATCCATACAACTTTCAGCTGAAGAGACAAATAACAAAAACTTTTTTTTGGAAAATTTGTTTTTACGAAACTCCCAGGTTTTCGGAGAAAACCCCTCAAAAGCAGAGCTTGTGCGAGCAAGGGAGATCCGGGACATACAGTTTAAATAAAAGTGGACTCCGAACCACTTCAGCTCAGTGACACACGATTGGGGATCGAACCCGGACCGTCTGGGTGGAAGTCAAACGCTCTAACACCTCGACCACTTCGCTGTTAGTTAGTAGATAATGAATTGAATGCTTTGCAAAATTCTGCAGTACCGGTGCAAAATGAAAATGTGACACTGGCCCACAAATTAATAATTGCCACTATTGATGGGACAGTTTGTAATGCGTTTACGGATACATCATCAACATAGAAATGTTTCTTATGTTGCGGTCGTACCATAGAAAATGTATGTTAACATAAAAGATTTTATTAGCACTAGCGCAAAAATTGATTACTTGGAATTCGGTTTGTCATAGTATTTCATGAATGGATTCGCATGTTCGAGAAAATAGCAAAGTTATATAGTGGCTGAAAATACAGCCAGAATTCAGCCTGATTTTGGAAACACCAATGATGGGAATGAGGAAAGGAGATTCTAAAAAAATGAGCAGTCATCAGCAGAAATAACAAAAATTGACCTGGTGTTAATGAAAAAACTCTTATCGTAATGATAGCTGTCGCAAGTGGATTTGAAATTGATGTTGATAAATTTTGATCTTATCTTCATGAAACGGCTAGATATTTTACCTCTTGGTTCAATATGTCACCAACCATGCATAAATATTTATCAAATGAACCGGAGGTCATATCTTGTACACCGCTTGTTGCAACTGCTTACCTGAAAGATTATATTCAGTATCAGCTCGAAAGGCTTTTTAACATATTTTTTTTTTTGGTGAATAACAAAATCTGTCATCTTGAATTAATTTTTTTCTCGTCAGTCAATAGAATTTTGTATTCATAAGCTGCTGATATTACATCAAATTAAACAATATGGTAAACATAGAAACAACACTCCTACTCATTGTACATGTGAGTAAGAATCTCAGGAAGAACAGAATGAGGATTTACAGAGAACATCATCCAGAAAGTGTAGTAGATCCAGAAGTTATGAAGATATTTTATACTAATTTTTGATCAGTAGCGATCCAGTTATTACAAGTAAAAGGAAAATCAAGAGAAAAAAAACATGAAAAAAATGTAGTGGAAGCTTTTCAATTGTTGAATGTGTCATCATCATCAGAAAAAGAAGAGGAGAAAGAAGAAACTGATGATGATGACTCAGTATGATTTCTAAATTAAAGTATGTCTCGTAGATGTCTAAGATGTTTCATCGATTGAAGAAAGTTATTCATTGAAATGATCAATTCATGGTAACCCCGGTTTTCATTCAGATAACATTAATTCTTGCCCAAGAATCAAACCATTTCCGCGGATTTTTAATACTTTTATGTTATAATGGGCTTCTTGCAACACATAAATAATATAATTTCTAATGCCAAATTCTACTTTCTGTCCACTTTTATGGTATTTTGCCCTACTGTGCGTCTCCACGGAATGCCACGGCCAATAATAGTAATATCTGCCCTCTTCTACCAGGACAGTCTATGGGTACAATCTATTATAGTAAATTCAAGTTAAACTCAAGCCAGTAAACAATAGTGGTCAAGACGTGATCAACGCGTGCTTTGGTCGTGATCGAGGAAAGTCGGGCCGCTATTGGTCTATGTTTCTCAGGCAGGTTTGAGTGGGAAACACGCACTGTTCGTTTCGAACAGGTACGGACTTTTCTGCGACAATGCATGTTATGCCGATACTCGACGCATGTTGGGATTGTTGATTTGATTGGATTTTTTACATACATTTTATATATCGATTTATTTCATTTTATTGTGAGTTTATGAATTACTTCAGGGTAAAATATTCGAACATGTAAGTATACTTACGAATATATGTCAGTGACAATGCTCAACGTACAGAATTACAAATGAAGACTTTCATTTCAAATCAATAAAATTCGTTACGAGATCATACTTATCGAAAAACGTCCAAAGGCAAATCTATTATAATGACTGTATACTCTTAGCTGGAATGCTTTGACAATTTCAGGTAAAGGAAAGAGACTGATTAAATGTCACATTGAAAATGAACATGGGATTGTTCCTGGTGCTTTATGGGCATTTGAATCTAAGAAAAAGGGAGACTACCACGATGAAATGAACGGGAAATCATTCGAAAACTGGTTTTCACAGACACTGCCTAAACTAGACGAAAATGCCGTAATTGTTTTGGACAATGCGCCATATCACTCAAGAAAATTAGAAAAAATTCCTACCACTGCTTCTCGAAAGGCTGATATTCAAGCATGGTTACGTACGAAGAATATCCATTACAATGATTCCCTGTTGAAAGAACAATTATTAGTGATTGTTAAACAACATAAGTACAATAAGTACATAGTCGACGAAATGGCTAGAGATCAAAACAAAATGGTTTTAAGATTGCCTCCAGACCATTGCGAATTGAACCCCATCAAACTCATTTGGGCTGCAATAAAAAATTGTGTCGCTGCTAAAAATAATAAGTTCAAATTTTCTGATATGAAAGACTTGTTTGGAGAAGCTGTAGGAACGATTTCTACAGAAGTGTAGAAGAATTGTATGTCACATGTTACTGACAAGGTAGAAAAAAAGATGTGGGAGTTGTCAAAAATTAAATTTCTTCAAATTATTCAAGAACGGTTCTGAATACGACCCTGCCTATTCCACCACTCCGACATCGATGATCACGAAGTAACAGCGTGCATTTGTTTTGACGCGGCTTGACCTGGAGTTGTATAGACTATAGTAGGGATTATTATGATTATTTTTACTTTTTTGAGTTCAGCTCTGATCATAAGCCTCTATGTGTACTGGGTAGGCATTGTTACTAACTCCATACGCCACTTTAAGAGCAACACTGTTGATTTGAACGTAAAAGTGAATCATGCAGGCTACACTCTAGTCGAGCAACGAGATTTTGATGATTCAATCTGTCAAATTGAATTGATAAAATGCCAAGCCCTTACTGGAGCTCGAATCTCATGGCATTATTGTTATTATTATTATAATAGGATATATGGGGAAGGGTGAATTTGGATGCATCTGGAGTTCAAAAATTGTTTTGAAAATTATATTTCACAGTCAAAACATCAATATTCTCATTTCAGTAATATCTGAATAAAAACTCCGGAATCGAATCTTAGCAATTTCTTGTGAATCCAGAGGGTGTGAAAAATACTGTATCTGCAACGTCTTATACATGTGAACTAGGAAAGATCTCAGAAAACATATTCATTGCATTTTATATTTAAAAAAATTATATATCCATACTTTTATGAATAACTCGGTCGAAAAAAATCTGAAAGCATGGAAAACGTAAAGAAACTTTGCCACTTTCGCTGATGACGGCAAAAAACTTTTTTTTTTATATTACACTAACAAATTGTGTTTGCAACTCAACTGATTATGGAAATAATCCAGAAGTTTTTTGAGTACGTCGCGAAAGCATAGAGTAATTTTTCAGAAACATACATTTTTGCCACCACCACAGGTTTCGAGAAAATTTCGAAATAAAAGTTGGCATTTTTTTCTTTCTTATAAAATTCAAATGCTGAAGTAATATTGAATAATATGGGTCTGAATTTTTCCCCTCGTACGATACCCAAGAAAGTAATCAACTTGAGATTACAGTCATTTGTTGTATAGTTTTCAGTACAGAAAAATCACCAAAATAAATAATATGTACTGTGATCTGCTTGCTTTCGAGGACCTGGATTTTTTATGTTTCTCCGAAACTCAGCAATCTCCAGAATCTTTAATCAGTGTTCATATACAAAATTTCAAATTAGCGAGTTCTTTTAGTATAACTGAATTTCAAAAAGGTGGAGTTGTATTTATTTAAAAAAACACTTAAATTTCAAGAACTTAGACCTGAGTACATACTGCATTGAAAAAGATATCGAAGTTTGTGGAATCAAGTGGAAACATAAGGAAAAAAATAATTTACTCATCAACTGTTACAGATCACCAAGTGGTAATCTGAATATTTTTTTGTGAAAATTAAGAGAAGATATTCGATAGATTTTTCAAACCTAACACTTTCATAACTGTCTTGGGGGATTTCAATTGTGATTCCTATAATAACTGTTCTAATTTTCAGAAGTTGAATAACGTCTTTTCATGTTTCAATATGCATCACTTAGTAGAATGGCCCACTCGAATACAGGGCACTTGTATTTCAACTATTGATAACATATTCGTCAATTTCGAATCAGAAGGAGTCACTGCTGTAATTGATAACTATATATCCGATCATAGATACGTTTTTTATGAATTGTATGACCAGAACGATAGTGTTAAAACCAAATATATCCAAAAAATAATTTTCAGAAATGACACAATAGACCGTTTTGAGGTATCACTAGAATCTGAAACCTGGAATGAACTTTATGGTATAAAAAATGACGATACTTTTAACTCATTCAATCAAATTTTTATGAGGCATTTTGAAAACCAATTTCCAATACAGAACGTCCCGATTAAATCAAATGAATGAAATAGATCGATCAGGAAATAAAAGAATCTAGCGAAAACTTGAAAGACCTTTTCTTTTTGAAAACTCAATGTCATCAACTGTCTGAGTTTTATAGAGAGTCGAAGAAAAAACATTTCCGACTTTTAGAAAGTAAAAAAAAATCTTTTTATCAAAACATTATTGCAAATTTTGACAATCCAGATAAATCCACATGGAAAGTAATCTCTGAACTCAATGATAAAAAGAGTAAAAGTCTACGTAATATCAACTTGAAGCACGGTAATGAGAACATCGAAGATCCAAAAACTGTCTGTGATCTTTTCAACACGTTTGTCCAGGAAGCTCCAATTAAAATACGAAATAAAATGAGTGTTCAGTCTGAGAATCATTCTAGTTTCCGGAACGTACAAGATTTCAACCACTCAATGTTTTTATTTCCATTTAAGACAAATGAGCTAAGTGATTTACTCAAAACGAGACTCAAAAATAAAAGCTCCTCAGGACCAGACGAGGTTTGTTGAAAAAAATTATCACCATAATTTCCGAACCATTGACTTTCTTGGTAAATCTTTCATTTACTGATGGCAGGTTCCCAAGTATTCTGAAAGTTGGAAAAGTTATTCCAGTTCATAAAAAAGCTGTACTGAAGCAATGGAAAATTATAGACCCATTACTCTAAGTCCTAGCTTCTCTAAGGTATTTGAGTATTGCTTCTTGGATAGGTTACTCAAGTATTTAAATAATCTCAATATATTGTCGAATAGACAACATGGTTTCAGATCCGGAAAGTCAACAAGTACTGCACTTTATCAGTTTTATAGTGATTTAGTCACCTTTATAGAGTGTCCTATATGTATTTTTTTGTGACCTGAGCCGCGCTTTTGACAATGTGTGGACCACAATATATTACTTTTCCAACTGTTTAATTATAGTATTAGGGGTGTTTGTCTGGACTGGATAGAATCATTTGTTAAAGCAAGACTCCAATATGTGTCAGTTAATCACCAGAAAGAAGATTCAGTCCGATCGGTATTCTAATTGATCTAGGTGTCCCACAGGGCTCGGTACTGGGCCCAATCCTCTTAATTTTACATGTCAATGAGATAGATAATATATTACCACATATAAAAGTCACAAGCTATGCGGACGACACAACTCTTTTACTCTCTGGTAGAGATAACGTCAGCCTAAAGGAAAACTGTGAAAGTAATCTACATAAACTGAGTCAATGGTTTCAAGATCACTATCTATATTTCAATACAGATAAAACCAAATTACTGCATTTTCATACAGCCTAAAAGTCACTGGAACGTATTGAAATATTTCACAACGATGCAATTATTGACTTACATGAAAATGAAAGGTTTTTGGGTCTCACTATTGATTCCTGTTTGAACTGGAAGAAGCATTGCACTCTGCCAGGTGCCAAACTTGCATCTCTGCACTGTATGTTCATAAATATAAAATTGTATTACGCAGAAGTCGAAAGTAGGTTAAGGTTATGTATGCCTTTGGGAAGACTCATCATTTTCTCAAAACGTTTTTGTTATAATTGCTATAATTCTAAGAATTATAGCATGTCGAGATTCTTTCAAAAATTTTGGAATTCGTAGCTTGACTGTAGTTTATATATTTGAGGTATGTGTGTTCGTCAGGAAAAACGAAAATATGTTCTATAAAAATAAGGATTTGCACCATTACAATACCCGTAATAGAAATGATCTACATTTGCCTTTGAGCAGGGTAAACTCCACATATAACGCTCCAAGAAGAATCGGAACAAAAATTTTCAATCACATACCATCCTCTAAAAAAAATATAGAACTTGAAAAGACGTTCACATATCAACTGAAAAGATTTCTAACAAACTTATGTCCATATAACATGAATGAATTTTTCAATGGAATGCAGTAAACTCTTCGTTCAATTTTGGAGCATGCTTCACCTTGTAAACTGTTTTTATTATATGATTTTATTTACATGTATAGGTATTCTATTGAATTTTAGAGCATAAACTTTATTCGTTTTTGTATACATCTTTACACTGACTTTTTCTTATACAATGTATGTTGTCCAATAAGAAATAATTAATCCTTTGAAACTTTTATTCATCAAACCATAAATATTTCTCAACCAATCAAGTAAAAATTAAATATCATGATAATATATGAATATTGTTTTTGTTGTAGAAAAAAAGGCACTCCCTATATTATGAAAATAAAAATGACAAATGGAAAAAATATCAATATTTCAATCTCTAATACTATAGACCGTCAGATAGTGACAGATTTAGGTGCCCCATTTTCACATACAAGCCTCGAATAGGGTTGAAAAGTAAGTCGATGTTGAGTTAAATGAAGGGAAATTTACGAGTGGCTCGTGGGGAAAACATATGGAAAAATCAAAAAGAATTTCCATTAAATTTTCCAACGACAAAATCTACTTTTCCATTCGCGCCACTCAAGCCATTATGTTTTTCGGTCTAGTGACGATGTAGGTTTTAATAGTTTCGATGGGCTTGCGTGGGAAAATCTGTTAAAATCTAGATTTTTCTTTACAAGATTATAGCCTTATTTTAACCCTTTAGCCACCTTCAACACCCAAGCCTTTGATCTTCCGAAGCCAGGTTCTACTAATTAATGATTAGATGAACACGGCTCGCGTTAAAATATGGAAAATCGAATTTTCCATGGAAAATCGAATTTTCCATATGTTTTCCACAGGAGCCACTCGTAAATTTTCCTCCATTTTGCTCAACATCGATGTACTTCTCAATTCTATTCAAGGCTTGTATGTGAAAATGGGGCACCTAAATCTGTCACTATCTGACGGTCTACTAGAAATGGAGCCTTAGAACGGCATTATATTTATTGTCTAGAATCCTCACAAAATCCTCAGATTTGAGCCTACCTTCTCAATGTATATCGATGAAAAATTCTAGAAATGTGAGAAAATCCTAGTTTTTTCTTCGTCTGAACAGGTTCCATCAAGTGAAGAATTGTTAGGCAGAAATTCGTTGGGGGTATAGCATCTTTATAGAATGAACTTTTGTCAACATTTCACAAGAAGGCAAATTGAAATAATTATTAGGTATGCATTGAATTTTGAGTCGTTCGATATATTTGCGAGTTTTTTTTGTTTTCCACACTCAAAATGATGTAACAAATTACTGTTACCTCGAATTGATTAGCTTCGTGGTAGTAAATTCAGGTCCATGTTCCACTATTAGTTTGTAATCATCCTAAGAATGGAAAAATATGCTATTTTTTTTTTAAGTTGACAATGTTTCCGAAATCTGTGGTGTTGGAAAATTTTATCTATATGTTTTTTAAGAAATTGCTCCCTACTTTCGCAACAAACTCAAAAGACTTTTGTACTATTTTCATGATCAATTTAGGCTGCAAATGAAAATTTTTGTAACTAGTAAAATAAACGAAAAATATGTTGCCGGAGGTGGCAAAGTTTTGGCGAGACTGACATAGAGAGAAACCCGTTTACTATTCTTTCCGACAGAGTTATGAACAAAAGTATGAATAAACCATTCATTTACTCTGATGCCAAACTTGGAATTGGTCGCAAAATTGGAAAACGATAAAGGATGACATTTTCTTTGTTGTTACCATTTTGCGACCTTTTGTATGTTTTTTCTAGAAAATAACCAAAGATGTGTATAATTTACATTTTTAACAATGTTGCCAGCCTTATACGATGGGAAAATTTTTCATAGCTTCCTTGAGTACTATAATACAACTTTTGTGAAAATTTACATTGTTTTGCTATTTTACCCCATTTTTTATTTTAAATTTGTGATATCATATATTTATGTTGCATTGCATGTATGCTTATTGTAGTTAAGAGTTGCTCCACCTTGTATTAATTGGAAAATACTATCGTGGTCTCTGTGACAGTGTCATTATGATATAAATTGTCAAATACAGAATAAACTGTCTTGAGTTTATTTGTGGATTATTTCTAAATACATCACAAATAATTGGCGACGAGGATATTCAAAGAATCCACAATGGCAGAGAACAAGTCAAATGGACTCTTGAGGCAATTGGGACTCTTCAAGTTTCAAGATTCTGATTGGAAAATATTTTCAACTAGACTGAATCAGTGTTTCATAGCAGAAGATATTGTAGATGAAAATAAGAAGAAATCCATTTTATTAGTATCTTGTGAGGAGGAAACTTACAAATTACTTGAAAATTTGTGTATTCCCGACTCTCCAGAAGAAAAGACGTTCAAGGAACTTGTTAAATTATTTGATGAACATTTCACTTCGTTTAAATGCAGTTTTGCCGAAAGACAATGTTTCTATAGTGCATCAAAAAATCAGGATGAATCAATTAGAGACTGTTTAGCACGTCTCAAGAGTTTAGCACTCAAATGTGACTTTCAAAGCGAACTTCAAATTTTGTTGACAGACCGATTTGTGATTGGTTTCAACGAAGGTAAAATCAAGGATAAACTTTTTGAAGAGAAACCAAATATTTCATTAGAAAATATTTTCGTTAGAATGAGTAAGAAGGAAGCTATTGAACAGGAAAATTTGTTCTATAGTTAAGCAAGGATCTCCGTTGGCAGTCCGAATCCAACTCAATGTCAAAGTAATCAATCAAAACCATCAGGGGGAAAAAGTACTAATACAGAGAAGTTTAGACATTCCAAGGAAGTCAGAGAACCATCAGGATGCAATATATGTGGAAAGAAAAATCATTCAAACAGCCAATGCAGGTTCAGGTTTGCAACATGCTATTTATGCAAGGCTAAGGGACACATAGCAACGATTTGTAATAAGAAGAACTTGAAATACAATTACTTGGCGAATGAGGATGACTATTCCGAAAATAACAAAAGATATAGCATTTATATAATTGGCTCGCATTTTTCGGGGGAACCAACTTCTTCTCACAATGAGGCTATAGTCGTTCACCTCAAAATCAATAATTTCGAATTTGAATTTGAAATCGATACGGGTGCTTCTGTTTCAGTAATTTCACTCAATTTCAAATCAAAATTTTTGAATGATTTCAGATTATTTTGAACCAATAAAATTTTGGTGAGTTATACAGGGTCAAAAATCAAGCCAGTAGGATATATTTTAGTACCTATAGCATATAAAGGTAAATCGCATGAAGTTAGTCTATATGTTGTGCAGAATGGTGGTCCTTCAATATTAGGAAGAGATTTTTTTAATTTATTTGAGTTATCAATTAACAAATTAGAGAATGATGAAGGTCTAACTGAAAATAAGCAGTTTTTCATTGATTCCCTACAAAAGGAATTTCCTAAGGTTTTTTTCAAAAAATATTGGATGTTTCAATGGAAGCAAGTCTCATCTGACTCTGGCCGAAAATATCGTTCCAAAATTTTGTAAAGCTAGGCCACTACCTTTTGCATTGAGAGATAAGGTGGAGACCGAATTGAATCGGATGGTAGAATCTGGTATAATCACGCCAGTTACTTATAGTCAATGGGCAACTCCCATCGTGCCATTTCTCAAGTCAGATGGTTCATTGCGAATTTGTGGAGATTACAAAGTAACACTCAATCAGGCACTATTGATTGATAAATACCCCTTGCCACATATCGATGAATTATTCACTAAAATACACGGTGAAGCAACTAGTTAAGAGCTGCCTCACCTTGTATTAATTGGAAAATACTATCGTGGTCTCTGTGACGGTGTCATTATGATATAAATTATCAAATAGAGATAGAGAATAAACTGTCTTGAGTTTATTTGTGGATTATTTCTAAATACATCACAAAATTCTAAATTGATTGGCCTATTATTGGAACATTCGGTGAATATTTGCTCCCAAACACTAGACAGTTTCTTTTCATTAAGATCGAAACAACAAAAATATTCCAAAAATATACGAGGAACCATTGTGACAGAAGTTTTGGCAATTATCCGAACTCATCAGAGATTTAACTAAATGAATTCAAAGTTTTATTAAAATGATAAATGAGACGCTATTATGCCTGCAATTAAGAGAAATGAACGAATTAGTCATGCAAATGTGAATGTTAACACAACGCGCGAAATATCACTGACACTTTGTCCTTCTTTAAATGGTTTTGTAATCCTTGTAAAAGCCAACGAGTTACGTTTGAAAAATTCATGTTGATATGGGTTTATGAACATGAAACATTCTCCACCGAAGTTGCGGAAACAATTCCTTTCATCTTTAAGAAATTGTTATGGTTGCATGTTATCTGTGCTGTGTTGAATTTTATTTTAAAATTTTCTATTACTTACTTTTTCAAATGTCAACATGGTGACTCGTCAGTAAAGAAACAAAAGGCATTTTATTATGATTAACTTAATCAAAACAAAGTTTTGTAAACAACTTGGAAAAATCACATTGAATATTTCTCATAATGATGTATCTTTTGGGATTGAAATAAGATATGAATGCATAGAGTATCCTGTAACCAACAAAACTGATGAAGCCAAATCAATAATTCAAAAGCTGTTTTAAAAATATGTTTTTTGAACAATAAAGTACACAATAAATATCTAATTTACATTTGCAGAACCAAGGTGAATAAGATGTCGATCTTCCATATGATTTTTTTATCAGTTGTGCTCGATTTAAATCTTATTTTATTACCAAAAGATTCTGTATTTTAGGAAAGATCTAACGTAATCTATCAAGTTTTTAACATAAGTTTCCTAAAAACCCATTAGAGAGAGAGAGAGAGAGAGTATGTGTTTATTATCCAAGATATAAAATCTTATTGACAAACACTGGTAAAAATAAAACATAAATAATAACACTAAATACACTAAATACACTAAATATAGAATTGTACGGAAAACAAAACAAAACATAATAATATAATTAAATATAAACAATAGCATCTATACATTATATATTAATACATATTACATACTATGATCATCATCAGTGTCATATCAGTGTCATATCGATCCGTCATTAAAATATTCGGTCAAGTTATAATACGCTTTTTGTACCAGTCTTTCATGTAACTTTTTTCTAAAAGCTTTGAGAGAATCCAAGTTCTTTATATCTGCGGGTAATTTATTATACATTTTGACACCGTTGTAAATTATTGAGTCTTTGATCAGTGTGGATTTAGGAATAATTAATGATAGATTATTTGCATTTCTTGCAGTGCGATTGTTATTTGCGTATAGGGTTTTATTCTTGTAAATGAGACATGTAGTTTCTATCACGTAAATAGAAGTCAGCGTCAGTATTCTGTGTTTCAGAAAGAGAGGTTTGCAAGAACTCAACCTAGATACTTGGCACAAATACCGCACTGCCCTCTTTTGCAGCAGAAATATACTCTCAAAGAGTTCATTACTACATGAACCCCAGAACTGAATTGCATATCTCAAGTTTGACTCGATGAGAGCGAAATAAACATTTTTGGCAGCGGCATAACCTAACTCTTTGACTGTAGACCTGAGGGCAAAACAGCCAGACGATAGTTTTTTGTTCAATTTGTCAATATGATTGGTGAATTTCAAGTTGGTATCTATGTTAAGCCCCAAGAATTTTATATTGCTGTCAGATGGTATTGAGTCTGTCTCTAGTTCTATATCAGGAATAAGACATTTAAACGTGAGTAATTTCGTTTTATTGAAATTTAAACATAGAAAATTTGCATCGCACCACAATTTGATTTTTTGTAGGTCTTTTGTGACTTTTTTACGAAGCAGTACCACATCTTCAGAGTGCCATAGAATGGTAGTGTCGTCGGCAAATAAAGTGAAGGAACCTGATATATCTAAGAGGGATAGATCGTTAATATATAGGAGGAAAAGATAAGGACCTAATACTGAACCTTGGGGTACTCCCCAAGTAACGTCTTGTAATCCGGATGTTTGGTCAGTTTTAACTAGTTGGTTTCTTCCTGTCAAGTATGATTAGTGTGCTGTATCACCATAAATTCAAATAAATCAGACCCAGCCACTGTCTCTATGGGTGTACCACAAGGGTCAGTACTCGGACCGCTGGCTTTTGTCATATTCATTGATGACATGATTCCATCGTGTAGTACGACTGAAAAAACCATAATTTGTACTGACAACACGAACCATATAATACCCCAAGATAATTTAGGCAAGACAATTCAACTTAGTAACGTTTGTGCTGAGGAATTCTTTTACTGGTGTCAGAATGATGGATTGATTCTGAATACTTCCAAAACATACTTTATACTATTTCAACAGAAAAACATCAGTTATAATGTAAGCCATCTTATCAAAATAAATCATGAATCAATTGAACAAGTTTTGAGTATAACATTTTTAGGTGTAACAATTGATGAGGAATTGACTTTGAGAAACCATATCGAAATTCTGGTAAGGAAATTAAGTAGCATCAGTTTTATTATCAGAAAACTGAAAGGCACTGTATTTTCAGATGTCCTCAGAATGGCATATCATGGTGTTGTCAGCACTTGCATATGGCTTGATCTTTTGGGGTAATTCATCACATATTGATAAAGTATTCACTGCTCAGAAGAAACCTATAAGATGCATGATGGGTGTTCGAAATGATGTCTCATGTAAAGTGTACTTCACGTCATTGTCAATTCTCACTCTTCCATCTCTTTATGTTTATATCTGTTAATTATGAATGTCAGAAAACAACAAGATAAAGATAGTTACATCAAAGGTGTTGAAGTTCATGATCATAATGCACGACATAACAATGACATTCGCTTATCATTTTCTAGAATCAGTATTGGGCAGAACTCTCCAATATACCTAGAAATTATTTGTATAAATCAAAATTCAAAATATTTTAACTAATACAAAATTTCCATTCCTTGCCTAAACACATTGGATCATTCTCTCTCCTTATGGGGAAGGGAAGGAATGAGGACAGTCAGTTGTATACCGGGTGGTGATTATTGCCAGCCATCACTCGGTTCCAACGCCAAGTCGAATCCTGCCCCCACTGCGGGGGACTCTTGATACGACCCCCCACGATCTCAGTGGACAGGACCGTGCTCCTGCATAGCTTATGCATGACTTATATGTGTGTTATATACAGGATTGGATTGCCTTAATCGTTGCAGAG
This sequence comes from Chrysolina oricalcia, assembly GCA_944452925.2. NCBI lineage: Eukaryota > Metazoa > Arthropoda > Insecta > Coleoptera > Chrysomelidae > Chrysolina > Chrysolina oricalcia. Next base: position 20,293,968 of record OX101812.2, read on the forward strand.
GTTAGTGGGTAGAGCAACCCGAAGAAAGCTCACTGCAAAAAAACGGGGAATATGTTATATTCGTTTCAAAAGGATTTTTGGCGAAATAAAGAATTTTAAAATACTCAAAACAACATTATTCAATTATCTATGTGAAAAAGCATTTCATTCGATGGAAGACTATGTGACCTGATATCAAAGATGCTGTACTCCGTTTGGGTTATATTGAACTATTGACAGTCATTTGTGATTTTTAATCTGTAAACTTTTGGTGTTTCATTGTGATTTTAACTACATTTTGAATATTTTTAACTGAATCCGTTGACTAGTCTGATAGATTTCATGTTGTATCTGATACATGTATAAAATTTCAATGATGAATAAATTCTTTCTTTCTTTCTATCGAATTAATGGTAATAAAATGGTCTTTCTTTCTAAAACGACGAGCCACCATGTTCCATTCGAAAAATCAGTAACATCAATTTAAAAATTAAATTTTATATAGCATATATAAAATTTTAGGGCTGAAATTAATTATTTGAAAGTATCTAGCGCTCTAGATTGTGAAATAAATTTGGAAATGAAATAAAACGTTATAGTCACAAAAAGCGAATACATAGTTGTATTCAGAATGTCATATTGGGACACAAGAACTGAAAATAAATCCCATTCAAAACTTGAAATTGTTTGTGACTTCCAGTGAAACCGGAAGTTGCATGAATTTGAGCGATTGTCAAAAAATGCAGTTTTATGTCTCATGCATATTCTCCAAATCTCATTCCATTTTCTTCATAAACAAAAATATATACCGCGGACACCCGGTATACAGATAATATCCTGTAACAGTTACCGATCATAACATCTTGTTTTCGCGATTTGTAATGATATCTTCGGAATTAATTATTCTTGGTACAAAATTCTTGTATATATTAATTTTTTTTCCTTGGTGTTTTGGCATCGACTGCTATGGTCATTAGCCATGTGTTCTGGATAGGCCTTGTTACTAACTCCATACGCCATTTTAGGAGCAGCACCGTTAATTTTTAACGCAACAGTGAATCGTGGAGGATTATTCTCAGCTGATACGATCCTCAATCATTCAGACTTTCACATCTGAAAATGAAAAAAGATCGCACCGTCTGGGAATCGAACCTGCAACCTCTCGGTTACCAGGCGAGCGCTTAACCACTGCGCTAATCCCCGCCCTTATATATATATATATATATATATATATATATATATACAGGGTGTCAATTTGAAAACTTCCCACCCTTAATATCTTCCTTCCAGTAAACAATATGAGTAATCGAAAAAACAGGTCAATTTTATTGTCAAGGGGGACACTGTCAAGGACTATTTGTAGCCCTCGTGGTTCAACCCCCTAGGAGGGGTAGATGTTACCCTTCGAATTTTAAATGGGAAGGGGGGTCAAGTGGCACATCATTTTGATGGGCGTTCAATTCTTGTTCCAATGGTACCCTGACTTATTATTTTTTGATGAGCATTTTCCGAAAAATTGCGTTCTAAACTAACAGAAGTAATTATTAGAATGCTTATAATGAGATGCATGGTTTGGCCAGAACTGGTTAGAATATTAAGTGGTACCGTTCCAACCCTGTATTAGGGGTAACATTAGCCATTAGCTCCGAACACTTTACATAAAAAAGTAGTCTAATAGTAAAACGTAGATGGTAGTAAAGTTGTGTTTATTAAATGCTGAATTTTTAAGTGTCATCGCAGAAATTGTAGAGATAGCCTTCCTTTTTTGCTACTTCTGCTGTAAAAAGTTTCTGTTTTCCGGCAAAAAATTGGTTAGCAAATTTGAACTATGTGGTAGTATTGTGAATACCGTTGTACCTGTTGGGCTGTTTAGGAATTACTTTAATAAGTGTATAAAAGTGTAAAAATGGTTTACACTCTTCAAGACAGAATTGAAATGATTGTAATTTATGGAGAAGTTAGAAAGTGCGCACGAAGGGCGGCATGTCTTTTTAACGAAAGACATCCAAATTGTAATGTAAGTCACCGGTATGTGCTTGATTTGGTGAATAAGTTTTACGAAACTGGTTCAGTGACAAATAAAAAAAGAAATAACCCCAGAGTACTAAATGAAGCAGCTCAAATTGAAGTTTTGGGAACATTTGCTGCAGAGCCCACGAGCTCCTTACGATCAGTATCAGAACAGACGGGAATGTCACGCGAGACTATAAGAAAAGCATTGAAAATGCATAAATTTCATCCATATAAAATGCAGATTCTTCAAGAGCTCCACGAGGATGATTATGATAGAAGAATAGAGTTTTGTGAAATCATGTCTCATCGAGTCAATACCATCCCTAATCTTCTGTTAAACATCTGTTTCAGCGATGAGTGTTCATTTTTTCTGAATGGCAATGTTAATAGACAAAATTGTCGCTATTGGAGTGACGAAAACCCACATATTTTTCGGGAAGGGCATACACAACACCCACAAAAAGTTAATGTTTGGGCTGGTATTCTTGGAAATGCCATTCTTGGTCCAATATTTCTGGAAGAAAACTTGACTGGCAATCTGTACCTTGATATGCTTGAAGAGACTATCGATCCTCTTATAACTCACGAGCTAGAAACTCAAATTGATGCAGAAGGTGATGAACTTTTGCAGGAGGATCTGTTACATTACCAGCAGGACGGTGCTCCACCTCATTATTTTCTTCCCGTCCGACAGTGGTTAAACGAGAGATTTCCGGGTAGATGGATTGGCAGAAGGGGAGCAGTTGAATGGCCTCCGAGATCACCGGATTTAACACCCTTAGATTTCTTTCTTTGGGGGCATCTTAAATCCGTTGTTTATAAAACACAACCTTCTGATATTGACGAACTTAAAAGACGAATTACAGCAGCATGCCAGTCAATTCCTAGTGAAGTTTTCCGTAATGTTAGAGGGGAGTTCGAAAACAGACTGTATTACTGTTTAGAGCAAAATGGACAACATTTCGAACAGCTAATAAGATAAGCGTAAGTAGATTTTGTGTTGGAAATGTCTTTCTCGCAAATTAAATTTTATTGTGTAGAAGGAAAATAACCACCAAATAAAAAATCCCATGCGTAATAAATTTATTCCTGTCATTCAAGGGTTGGAGCGGTGCCACCTACTCTTCTAACCATTTTTATTAAAGAGAGTCAATACAATAATGCATCTCAGTATAGGCGTTCTAATAATTACTTCTGTTAGTTTAGAACGCAATTTTTCGGAAAATGCTCATCACAAAATAATAAGTCAGGGTACCATTGGAACAAGAATTGAACGCCCATCAAAATGATGTGCCACTTGACCCCCCTTCCCATTTAAAATTCTAAGGGTAACATCTACCCCTCCTAGGGGGTTGAACCACGAGGGCTACAAATATTGTTTACTGGAAGGAAGATATTAAGGCTGGGAAGTTTTCAAATTGACACCCTGTATATATATATATATATATATATATATATATATATATATATATATATATATATATATATATATATATATATAATTAATTACCAGCGATACTGATAGTAGTGTGCTTCTGAACGATATTAATTTCTGAGTTCCTATAAGAGTCGACATAGTTCAAAGTTTTATTGTCAAGCATCATAGACGAACGTTATGACACGGTCACCTTTGAATTTAATGTCCAGTTGCTTGAACAAAACTTACGAAATTTTGACCCTTTGAACGCTGCTAAATTATGTATAGTTAGTCACCTACAGTAATTTTATAATCCTCACGTCAAGTTTGTTTGTTCAAAATTGAAATCGAAAACTGATTTATTTTTCATAATTTTTTTGTTGTGAACCTTGGGATAGTAAATATTTCGTTTCCTATGCATGATAGTATTTTTAGTGTTCATATTTGTATAGTATCAAGAATTGTTTAATTACGCTTCTTTCTGTGAAACATTTTTGGAAAATTGAAACTCGGTCATTATTCACAAAAATAATTAGGCGTCATCAAATGTTTACCACAGGAAGAAACCATCAACACATATTAATAAATTTCCACAGTTTTATATAAAACAAAATGAATATTCGTATAATTTGGTGTGGAAACAGAGTACTTTGCGTCCAATTTAACATTTTCGAATTTGGATCGGCTCCAGATTTCTTAATTTAAAAATACCTATCGGTTTGTTGGTTTCATTGCAGTCATATTTTCGAGTTGCCGCATCATCTAATTGTAATTTCGCTCGGGTTTACACTGGCACACTCCCATTTGTTGATATTTGTGTAACATTTCATTTGCGTTTTCACTTCGTGTATATCAGCTGAACAATAGGGAATATGCAAGTGATTTAAATTTACTTGATTTTTTTTACCACATATACTTTATTGTCTCGAAATTACTCCTAAACTACTAGTTTATCATTTAGTTTGTATTTAACTCCATAAAACTTCAATCAAAAAGTGCATAAGCGCGCGGAATTCAAATTTGCGAAACGCATCACCATTGGTCGAAACGAAGAATACGTCACATTGCACGTTATGAAATTTATCTGTGTTGATATTCATAAGTACTGTGCTTCGTCTTTCATAGAACATTTGTTTTTATTTATATATTTGTAGTGTTTTCCATTACATAGTTCGATTTTGGTCTTGTGATTATGATTGTAAATTATCAAGAGAAATTACTGAAAGTGGTTTTGTCAAAGCACAATCCGACAATACCGGAACTGATAAGTAGTAATAGTTCATCAAATGATAGTTTTCCTTTTGTAATTTAGGTGAGGCAGGCAGGTATATACAAAACATTTATGCATACAAAACTTACTTCTGATCAATTCACTTCATGTTAACTATCGAAATACAATGTACTCACATTGAAATGATCTTTACAACAATGTAAATGTGATATTGGAGATACTTCGCCTCTTCTCATAACCTTACACCATTGTTTACGTATTTTTGCATCTCTTGGAACAGAAAAAAATACTTAACTTGGTGTACTTATAATTGTGTTTTGGCATTCCGGTACTAAACAATACCTATAAGATGGTTTTTTAGCATTTTCCATTATCGTAATAGCGATTAAAACTGCAAATTCCTAACCTAATTAATAACTGTCAATAGTGTCAATGGCCATAACTATAGAAAGGCTTGTTCATTGAAGACTGCTCTGGTTGATCGAGATCACTTTCACATATGTTCATCTCTATCTAACACTTGTACTGCATTTGTCTTACTCTTTTATAAAATATCAACTTCAAGCAAGTAGAGCAATCTTACGTCTCAACGAACGACACTGAAGAAGAACAACGCTGATAGCGCTATGTGACGTCATCCACAGCGCGCGAAAATGGAGGCGTTCAAATAGGTCAAATTCAATCGGTATTTTATATATTATTTTAAAAATTAATTCCAAGACTTTCAACCGTATTTATATTTTTTACTATGTTGTAACGAAGTAAAAAATTGACTGAACAAATAAAAATAAATTATGCATATTCCCTATTATGTATACTATTTTCTGAAAATACTTATGATAGGAATTATCTGGGCGTAACATAGAGAAGCTTAGCATATCTTCAATCAAAAATACGCATGCTCTTGAACATAATAATCTTCAACGTGGTAATGCTGCTTCGGTTCTTGGAACTAATCCTCCATCGCATAATTTGGATGAGATTATGCATTGCCCTCATTTCAGTACGTAACTAAAATCTCTTCGAGACAAGCCGAGATATTGTTGAAGAAAAAATTGTTTTTTCCGTTAACCAGCTGTTGTCCCCTAACGAACGGCAGCCCTCAGAAGTCGAAACTTGTGCGAGTCAAGGATTAACGAGGTCTTACCTTTTTACGTGCGATTTCTAGCACTTTCTCGTGCCTTCAGAAAAATTCCTGCAGTCGCCATGGTATGAACCATCGCCGACTGGCAGCCAAAGTGATTGAAACAATGTCGCTTCAACCACTCACTCGGCTACCAGGCCCCTATGTGTGTAGTCATCAGTCTCATATCACGGTTGATCCGCAAGTGATTGATCCACCGTCTTCCTTTTCAGTGCATTCAATAGACATAGGTCATTCCTGCCCCCCAAATATGCAGTCCTCTACGAAACCTTCTACGAAACCCCTCATCACTTGGAAGGATCGATTACAGCCTGCGAAATGGATCTGATGCAGATTGTGTGGAACATGTTCTTCCTTACGAATCAGTGGACAGTTGTACTGAAAATCTTGCGAAGAAGATTGGATTAGATAATTTGGAAAACACTTGTTACATGAACAGCATTTTACAAGTTTTATTTATGGCGAAGAATTACAAGAATGAGATTTTACCAAGCTCAAACACCTGCTCATGGAGCTGCAGTTTCGTAATAATTTATCATCTTTTCCACCAACTGATTTCCTGGTGTCTTTGAAGTCCACTAGATACTCGTTAGGACAACAAGAGGATTAGTAACGAACAGTCGTTGCCGACCGATGATGAACCCTTTACTCCCATATGCACCTACTACGTAGGCTTATTATGGCAAATACCTGTCAGAAAACAACTACTCTGGCTAAGACCTGGCTAAGACCACGACGGGTATTGAATTAAATCTAACAGATACTTGTGCAACGATCCTCAAAGCATCAGAGGACGTAGTTGCAAGTGCCCTCTGTGACTAACCAGCAGAATTATGTTTTGATTTGGACAGGGTGACCACCTGCAGACTAGTTTCGAGGTTGCTGCCTCTCATCAGTGCAAGGGTAGATCAACACAGACAGCACTGAAGCCATCTGTCCCCCGTCCAAATCATTACACACGCTGGTTTGGTCAACTCTGGTTCACGCGATGAAGCGGTTTCTAGGCTGCTCCACCTAGCGAGCAGAGGGAGAACACTCCGAATCTCCGGGTTAAGAGAACTATTCGAAGAAAACAGAGTTCTTTGGGAGATCGTTTAGTAACGAACAGTCGTTGCCGACCGATGATGGATTGTTCCGAATTCTTGGGGTTCTTGTTGAATACTCTTTGTGAGCAGAAAAATAACAGAATCAATATTCCTGACCGCTCTGGTTTGAATGATTCCGTACAGCCTATCTCGCCTTTTTTTGTGTTTTGGCAGCGACTTTTTGGTCATTAGCCACGTGTTCTGGATATGCATTGTTACTAACTCCATGCGCCACTTTAGGAGCAGCACTGTTAATTGGAACGCAACAGTGAATCGTGAAGGACTCACCCCAGTTCAGTCACAAGATTTGAATAATTCAATCGGTCAAATTAAATTTAAAAAACCCAGCCGCAACTGGGGCTCGAACTCCGAACCTTTCGACTCAGAGTCGGACGGTCTAACCACTGCGCCACGCCTCGACATCTCTATCTCGTCTTGTATTTCTAGATCTTTCAATGGAAAAATCCTAACTGATTTACGTTGTAATACATGTTCAGGAGGTAGCCAAAACGTATGTGACTTTCTGGAACTTCAACTAGCATTTCCCGAAATTACTGATAACCAGTCCATGCAAAGCTTACTGTTTCATCATCTGAAAATTGAAGTCTTAACTGGTGATGATCAACTGTATTGCCAAATATGCGCCAAACCAACTGACAGTTACAAGACATGTATAGCTGAGGCACCAAACTCCTGCGAAGATTCGAAATAGATGAACATCTCAATCTATCAGACCACTATTATAATCTTTGTGCAGTCATTGTTCATTGTGGTTCTGGCGTTGAATCAGGTCATTATCACACATTAGCCAAAGACAAAACGGACTGGTTTAAGTTTGACGACAGTTGTGTCACTAAATATTCTGACGATATCTTGAATTTATTGGAGACTTTGAAGACACCCCACATTTTATTTTATGAGTAAGATGACATTGGCAGATCTTCAGATGATGTGTAGCTCCAGGTATTTCTGGGTTTTCCGGCAGCTGAAAAAGCAAATGCGCCACTGGAATCAATCAAGTCGCCCCAGAGCGCCAATTCATTTTTGTTGTTGTTTTATAATTTGTATTACCTGTTAAGATGATAAAGTAGTTAATTATTTCTGAATTATGAATATTCTTCCACTTCTGTAAGGCTCAAACAAAACTCATCTCAGTAGAATTGTCTGGGAACACCGAGTTCTTCAAAACCGCTTAGACATTTACACGAATTCAAATAAGTTGACTTCCTTTTCTCCATTAACAATGAGTAAATAAGTCAGCAATATGTTCCATATAGCTATCAAAATCATCAGAAATGACATCGAACAGTTCTATAGATCCAATTAAGGCAGCCATACTCTCACTTGTACGGAAAAAATTGAATAGTAACAAGTAAAATTTGCATACTACCAACTGAATATTTGCATACCATATGGGACAATTACACGGTTTATTGGCAACAAGAATAATTAGATTCCTGAATTTGATCACTTGCTGTTTTTGATGAAATTTGAGGAACATAATGTAACTAAACTATCGTTATTGAACTCTTTATTAGGAGCCAACTTTTCAATTTATTAGCCTCAATCTACGTTCTCTCTGCAATAGGTGCTCAGTCTGATAACTACTAGTAAATCTACCATTGATGAAGAATAATTTACTCAAAAAGAATGTATTAGTTGCTACTATACAATGTTCTCCAGCAGCATTTTTAGCGCGTGCCAGTGCATCCACAAGATGTGTTGGACGAGCTAGTGTCAATGCTTGTCTGGTTTCCTGGTTACGAAGTCCATCTAAGAATGCCTGAATTGCTAGTCGCTCCATTATCTTTTCCGATGTGGCTGGGTATGCAAGGCGAACCAAGCGTGCAATGTCTGCTTCAAACTCCTGTAGGGACTCGCTTGATTTCTGGCTGCGGTTTTTGAGCTATGAGTGGTATACATGTTCTAGATGGGTCTGTCCATACCGTAATTCGAGATGTTTAATCAGCTGCTCGTAGTCCTCTTGTTCTTGTGTCGTGAGGGTTTGTAAGATATTTGTTGCTTCTCCACGCATCGTCAGTGTTAATGCTACAGCTCTTTCTCCTGCATTCCATCCATTCGCCTTTGCTGCAGCTTCAAACTGTCGGCGGTAATTTGCCCATGGTGTTTTTCCATCATACTGAGGTGGTTTCATGGAGAGTTTTTCTGTTTCCGTACTGATTTTCACATCTTTCAAACCATTTTGAACATCATCTAAGTTCAAACTCAGTTCCAGCATTGAATTTTCATTGACAGATTCTGTGGTGTGGGTAGTGTCAATTTGCTTTTTCAACTCACTGATTGTTTCTTTCATTTTGCTGATTTCTTCCTCGATTCCGTCTCTGATTTCATCACTGATTGTTTCCTTCAATTTTCCCATCTCTTCCTCAATTTCATCTTTGATTTTCTCCATCTCTGTCTCGACAGTCCCCATTCTTTCTTCTAATCGATTCGCCACGCCACAAAGTTCTTCTTCGAGTTTTCAAACCCTTCGAATTTTCTAGAATCTCTTCTCTCAAATTCCTCGAACTTTCTTGAAATTCTTCTTTCAGACTATTCGAATTTTCCAGAACTTTTTCTTGCAGTTTTTCTTCCAGATTATTCGAATTTTCCAAAAGTTTCTCTTGAAGTTCTTCCTTCAAAGTATTCGAATTTTCTAGCAGCTTTTCTTTCAGATTTTTCGAGTTCTCTTGAAGTTCTTCCTTTAAACTATTCGAATTTTCTATAAGTAACTCTTCAAGGATTCTTGAATTCTGTTGCAACTCTTTTTTTCATTGATTTGGAATTTTCGTCCAGTTTATTCATTATGGATCCCAAATCAATTCCAGAAACTTCGAATAAAAATGTTTCTGGATCCTCGCCCTCCTGGATTAATCCCTCAGAAAGTCTTGCCTGAAGCACGGCCTTTTTACCACTTGCATCAAGTTCCCTCTCCTCCACTTCTTGCTTCAATTCCGCAACCTTCAAATCGACCAGGCGAACTTTCCTCGAACACATTTTGTCTTAGTTTATATCACACAGTCTATTTCACGGGCCACCAGTCTATTATTATTGTCTATTTCACACAGTTTATTCCACGGCCACCAGTCTATTATTATTATTATTATTATTATTATTATTATTATTATTATTATTATTATTATTATTATTATTATTTTTTTTTTTCTCCTTAGGAGTGTACCAGTCAGGCCCTGTCTCCGGTGCTCCGACCCATCCGGAGGGCGCGCTGGTGTCGTTAACCCCAATAACCACTCCCTACGTCCGTAGGGTGAGTAATTATTGGGTCCGAGAATCGTGTGCCCTGAGTAGACGGAGCGAACCAAGGATAACGGCCTTCTGCATTCTTGCTGCTAAGATTTCTGCCATATTACGGCAAGCGGGTATTACTTTCAAGTTAGAGAGCAGTGTGTCCATCATTCCACCAAGGACTCCTATAATCAGAACCACCATTTTGACAGAATGGTCCGGATATAACCTGCGGAGTTCAAAGAGAAGATCTCGATATTTAGTCCGTTTTTCCTCCTCTTTTCGAACGATATTCATTTCGCCTGGAGCGGAAAACTCCATGACGAATATCGTTCTACTTTGGTGGTCGAGGAGGACAACATCAGGCTTATTGGCTTGTATTTGCCTGAGGGTGGGGAATGAGTAGTTCCAATAGATTCGGCATCTCTCATTCTCCACCACGGACTCAATATCCCCCGGAGCATAAGGCAACACCGGTGTCTCGTCTATACCGTACGAGTGTCGTAGGTGGTAGTACAACACTCGTAGCGCCGCGTTATGCCTGTGGATATAGGCTGAGACCGCATAAGATGGGCATGCTGATAGCAAATGCATTACGGTCTCAGGTGCCCCACGACATGCCCTGCATCGGGTGTCAGGGACGTCTATATCCATAACACGACTACGGTAGACAAGGGTGTTGAAGACACCATCCTGGCAGGCCATTATGAATCCCTCGGTCTCCGACTTTAGCTCACTCGACCTGAGGAAGGCAAAGGTCAAGCTTTTGGATAAGCCAAGGTCTTCGATGTTATGAAAGAAGACACCATGCATTGGCTTATCCATATGTAGCTGTAGCAGGACCTCTGTCTCCGCAGCTTTTATGTGAGCTTTTTGCTGAACGGGTCCCAACTCGGTGACAGAGTTTGGGTTAGCCCGTTCAGTGTCGAAAACGAGACCGAGTTCATCGGCCGCACGGGTAGCTGCCTTAAAAAGGAATGCTCCAATCCCTGCTTTCTCATGGTCGCGGACCATACAGAGAAGGGGATCTGAACTCCTGATGACTTTACAGGCCCCATCCAGAACCATTCTGTTATGCAGACACTCCAAACTCAAAAGTCCACGGCCTCCCCGTTGTCTGGGAAAGTATAACCGTGGAACGGACGATTTAGGATGCAAGCTCCTATTGAGATGCATCATTATTATTATTATTATTATTATTATTATTATTATTATTATTATTATTATTATTATTATTATTATTATTATTATTATTATTATTATTATTATTATTATTATTATTATTATTATTATTATTATTATTATTATTATTATTATTATTATTATTATTATTATTATTATTATTATTATTATTTTATTTTTTTTCTCCTTAGGAGTGTACCAGTCAGGCCCTGTCTCCGGTGCTCCGACCCATCCGGAGGGCGCGCTGGTGTAGTTAACCCCAATAACCACTCCCTACATCCGTAGGGTGAGTGATTATTGGGTCCGAGAATCGTGTGCCCTGAGTAGACGAAGCGAACCAAGTATAACGGCCTTCTGCATTCTTGATGCTAAGATTTCTGCCATATTACGGCAAGCAGGTATTATTTTCAAATTGGAGAGCAGTGTGTCCATCATTCCACCAAGGACTCCTATGATCAGAACCACCATTTTGACAGAATGGTCCGGATATAACCTGCGGAGTTCAAAGAGAAGATCTCGATATTTAGTCCGTTTTTCCTCCTCTTTTCGAACGATATTAATTTCGCCTGGAGCGGAAAACTCCATGACGAATATCGTTCTACTTTGGTGGTCGAGGAGGACAACATCAGGCTTATTGGCTTGTATTTGCCTGAGGGTGGGGAATGAGTAGTTCCAATAGATTCGGCATCTCTCATTCTCCACCACGGACTCAATATCCCCCGGAGCATAAGGCAACACCGGTGTCTCGTCTATACCGTACGAGTGTCGTAGGTGGTAGTACAACACTCGTAGCGCCGCGTTATGCCTGTGGATATAGGCTGAGACCGCATAAGATGGGCATGCTGATAGCAAATGCATTACGGTCTCAGGTGCCCTACGACATGCCCTGCATCGGGTGTCAGGGACGTCTATACCCATCACGCGACTACGGTAGACAAGGGTGTTGAAGACACCATCCTGGCAGGCCATTATGAATCCCTCGGTCTCCGACTTTAGCTCACTCGACCTGAGGAAGGCAAAGGTCAAGCTTTTGGATAAGCCAAGGTCTTCGATGTTATGAAAGAAGACACCATGCATTGGCTTATCCATATGTAGCTGTAGCAGGACCTCTGTCTCCGCAGCTTTTATCTGAGCTTTTTGCTGAACGGGTCCCAACTCGGTGACAGAGTTTGGGTTAGCCCGTTCAGTGTCGAAAACGAGACCGAGTTCATCGGCCGCACGGGTAGCTGCCTTAAAAAGGAATGCTCCAATCCCTGCTTTCTCATGGTCGCGGACCATGCAGAGAAGGGGATCTGAACTCCTGATGACTTTACAGGCCCCATCCAGAACCATTCTGTTATGCAGACACTCCAAACTCAAAAGTCCACGGCCTCCCCGTTGTCTGGAAAAGTATAACCGTGGAACGGACGATTTAGGATGCAAGCTCCTATTGAGATGCATCATTTTGCGAGTCTTAACGTCAAGTTGTCGCAGCTCTTCCTTAGTCCACTTCATCACTCCGAAAGTGTAAAGAAGGATCGGAACGGCAAGCATATTAGTTGCAGCAACTTTGTTCTTCCCCGACAGTTCTGATGACCAGATCTGTCGGAGTTTATGCTGATACTTGCCGCGGAGAGAGTTTTTAACTGCAAATACCTCTTGGGAGCGGCGTTGTTCCACCCCAAGGTAGGTATAAGTCTCTCCGGCATCCAGATGATGTAGGATGCTTCCGTCTACGAGCTGGACATCCTCTCCGTATTCCTCGCATCGTCCTCTTTTGAGATGAACCATGGCACATTTGTCGATCCCAAATTCCATACCGATAGCATGCGTATATTCTTCCACCACCCTAAGGGACTGATGTAGGTCCCTTTCTCCAGAGGCATACAATTTGAGGTCATCCATGTAAAATAGATGGGTGACATTATGCCTCCGGTTGCTGGGGGTGCCGCAGTTGTACCCACGGGTATTCCTGAGCGCAACGGACAATGGCAATAGTGAGATGCAGAAGAGAAGAGGGCTAAGGGAGTCTCCCTGAAACACACCTCTTCTAATGATGACCTGCTCTGTTTGGACTATGTCTCTACCAGATCTTATGGTGAAGCGAGTCCTCCAGAGCGGCATCAGTTGTCCAATGCATCCCACTATTTGACCGGGTACCTCAAGGCATCTGAGCAAATGCATGATTAACTCATGTGATGTTGTATCAAATGCCTTGCGGTAATCGATCCAGGCCATCGAAAGGTTACGCTTATACTGCACGGAGTCCTGCGTGATACATCTATCGATGAGCAGGTTCTCCTTGCACCCGGCGACCCCTTTCTTTGACCCTCTTTGCTCATTTATCCGTTCATACACCGGATCAACTGCGGAGAGAATGCGCGTGTATAAGATGCGCGTAAACACCTTATAACACGCATTCAAGCATGTTATCGGCCTGTAATTCTTTGGATCAGACAAATCTCCGTTTTTGGGGATGAGCACGGTTCGCCCCTCGACAAACCACTCTGGAATCTGCTGCTCCCCATCTAGCCATGAGTTGAAAACTCTGGCCAGATGGCGGTGGGTTGTTGGAAACTTTTTCCACCAATAGTTATTCAACCCATCAGGGCCTGGAGCAGCGAAATTCTTAGAGCCTTTTAGGGCCCCTCGTACTTCTTCCGTGGTTATCGGAATGCGCAGATCATTGAGCTCAGGCTGCCGAAGCCTCCTGCAAAATGCTTCGAACTGCGCTAGGGCTGGAGTATCTACATTGAGTGGTTGCGGATACTCATAGATATTCTTCCAGAATGTTTCCACCCGATCTGCAGCCGGCGGGTTATCGACAACACGTGGAGGCTCTTGGAATAAGCGAGAAGGTTTATCGCGGAACTTTATGTTTTCCGCGATACCTCTCGCCCGCCTCACTAGTGACTTCTTTGCAGCCACTAGCATTCGTATCCTATCAAGGCAGTGCTGTTTGATGGTGAACAGCACACCTTGATTTAATGTGTGGTGAGCTCGTCTCAGTTTTGCGGCAATTCGCCGCACTGCGGGCGTGAAAGGCCTATTGGCCGCCACGAAGTCCACCACACACTGGATACGAGACGCGTGTTGTCTCGCCGACTTGATCTTGGCTTCCATCTTGTGTACACGTCGTTCATGCCTCCCTAACAGAGCGGTGGTGTCCCTCCTCTCCGTTTGGGATAGAGCATGAGCGGCGTCGTACACGACAGAATTGATCTGCCAGATGTCAGCCTCTTCTGGAAGAACATCGCCAATTTCCGCATCCACCCGTGCCAGTTCTTGCGGCTTCAGGGGCTTCATATTGTGAAGCGCCCTGCGGGTTCTGATATCCTCCATCAGTGGAACAATGCGATTCTCCTCCACAGCCAAACCGACACGTGGCATATCTGCCACTTCGATAACTGGCTGAGGAGGAGCTCTAACGTAGCCTCGAGCCCGAAGATGGGATACATAATCCCTGAGATTTTTATTTTATTATTATTATTATTATTATTATTATTATTATTGTCTATTTCACATTCGAGAAGTGTATCAGTTTATACTCCGTTAATGCACACAACTGTCACTTCACGAAAAATGTTTATCAGTCACTGTCTATTCTTCGCGAAAACAATTGTCCGAAATACACAAACTGTCTACTTACACGAACACTCTGTATTTTATCTTTAACAATCGCACTTCTGTCACAACTGTTGTATATTTAAAGTCTATTTCACTCTAAAATAATTTATTTAACGAAATACAATGATTCTCAATACTCTAATTTATATAACAATCACTCTACTATTTATATTCGACTTTCACTTCTCTGACTGTCCGTCTAACTGCTGCGTAGTTCTTTTTATATCCAACGCTCACTTCTCCGAATGCTCATGAAATTTCTCGAAGCTTCGAATCGTCCAGATTCTTCTCGGTGCATAGCGTATCGACAGTCACCCGCGGCCGGCCACGCGAGAGTTCAGGTCGGGCATCGCCCACAGCTTTGCCACAGTATAAATGACTGAACAAGCATGCAAGCTAATGTCTTTTTCCATTATGATCATAACAAATCCAAAAGTTATGTACCTATCATATAATATAAATATAATATGAAAAGAGGTAATGAAGAAAGGAAATATTTTGACTGAAACAAAACTGTTGTTCGGTCTTTTGAAAAATTCTCCTGATTTTATTGTACAAACAATGTCAAATCCTAGTCTAGAAATGTTAGGTCAAAATCCACTTTTTACATACCAACAAGTAAAATACATAAATCAAACTAACACTAATCACACATCTCACAAAATCAATAATAGGGTGATTCCGGCACTCGATGAGACACGTCCACATACAACTACTAACTCAAATGCTAGAATTAAAATGACGCCAGTTTCGCGAAAAATGTGATGAACTCTCCCTAACAGGTGCGGCGATTACTCCCGATTGATCCCAAACTGGTCATAAATCAACAAGTAGGTGAACACGTTACATTTCCTTAGGAACACCAAGTTCTACTGCAAATAAATTGTTGTATCATGCTTGTAACACGAGTCTTTGTTGTAATGATATACTTTTCAGAAACCGAATTATAAAAAGTGAATTATTTAATGTTCGAAGTACTTACATTTACTTGGACCATTTTCGTCCTTGTGTGAAATGAATTGAAGTAAAATCATCGATGTCAAACTTCTATACTTGGAATTGAGCTAAGAAAGTTGTCAGTTTTAGTTGAATTTCTAATCTCAGAAATAAGATGACAATATCATAAAATTCATTTGAAACAATTTCTCATTAGTTAACTAAAAAATATAATAATTTACAATAAAGTAATGACGGTTCATAGACCAAACTTTTACTGGAAATTTTAAATGACAAAATACAGCACTTGACAGATAACAAGATGGAACAAGTCGATAGTATTTCATATACATGGTTGGCCAATGAAAACTTTTCACTACAATTTTTGGGATTTAAAATAAAAATTTGAAAAAATGCTCAAATACATCGAGTTTCGAGCTGGGGAGGAACTAATTTTCATCTGTTTTTACCCTCACAGCTTCAATCTTGTAACTGGGGTATGAACACCCCACAAAATTTTAATAGGAGAAAGGGGTACTACCATACTTTTTTTGACGGTTCCATCGAGTTCTTTGTGAGTCTATAATATCTATATAAAAGTTTAAAATCAGTTTTTTTTCAATTGAAGAAGTCTTAATTCTGGCAGTTTTGATGGTCCTTGTTCAGTACCCATAATAGTTCGAGAGCCCCCCGGGTTCTGAGACGCGATGACCCACATACGTCTTCCGTTTGGTGAGGTGAAAGTCCCTCGAAAACCCCAAATGCCAACTGGTTTTCAAATCTGGCAGAGCCGACTGATTTTGTTCAGAAAGTGACTAGTATCATCTGACAAAAAAAAGACGATTTGGTTGAGATGACGCACTACTCAAAACCTATTTTTCAAAATTTTGGGACTCAAAATCGATCATCTCAAAAATTTGACTTCTCACATATGCTTAATTTTGTTTTCGTTCACTTTGTTGTGGTCTTTACGACGGAAAAATCCGAGTGGAAGACTTTTTCAGTATGGTCAATCTCAGTGTTCTAGATTTTGCATGGAGCTTCTTCAGGGGCCAGAAAACCTGTATTCCAAAAGGAAGACTTTGCAGCCAACATTTCAACTTTTTCCACACCTTTGAATTTTCTCTATTTTCTCTGTTTATTCCTATAGTAATCTTTTTTGTTTGGAATTTGTTTATAAAAAGGCTGGTCTTCAAAATATTATAGGTTTCGTCCTTATACCTACCCATTCCCTGAAATTACGGTAAGTCTATGGAATCGATGAGTCTGAGCTGTTTATTACTCCATGCCGTTATTTTACGGACTATATTTGATTCACTATCTTTACCTATTAGGTAATTTTGGACTGTGCAAATGAAGTATACGCATTTTTAATGACTCAATTGAAATATCCATATCAGAAAATTAGTTAAAAAATCTAACCATATTGCCACACTTAGACCTCGCAATTATGATTGGATAATTCTCTGAAATGCATATTGTTAATTGTAAAATCTACGGAAAACCTTCAAATAATGTTGCCCATCGAACAATGAAACAAATCTCTCCATGCAATTCCCCCTTCATTATTTTTTAATAACATTTACATGACGATTGTTATTCGATACACGTGTCACATGTCAAATGACACCGTTCAATGCGACGGACACATTTGGCATTGAAATATTGCCGTGCTGTTATTATCAGTTACATAAACAGAGTAAACAGTAAACAAATTAAGAGGATCACTACTCGTTAATAGAATTATCGTTTCATTCAGCCATGATTGAATTGAGAAGGTGAGATCCTTGAATGTTGTCATGCAGCCAGGGTAACTCCATTTTGTACTTTGAAAATGAAGCCTACTATTACTTGGGAAATTTCGTGTGGCAGCGTCCAATAATTGTTCCCGGAAACACAAGTTTTGAAAACGTAGGTATGTATCGAGAATCCTGTATTTAATCAGTATAATATGAAAGAAAGATAGGCTGGTGCCAAAACGAATTCTAAATGCTTAAAATAAGAAAAAAAGGAATAGGCATGGACTGGGTGAAGAATATTGTTGAAGTTCCAGCTTTGAGAAAAAAGAAAAATTGATCACGAAAACACTCAAAATGGTATGCAGTATAGGGGTTGAAAACAGTTTATTGCGATTTGCGGCGAAACGTGACCTCTCAGCGGAAAATGTTCAACAGAAAAATTGTAGATAAAGTAGTCAAAAACTTTTGTGATGAGCACTTTTCGACATAACCTCAAATTGTCCGTCAAAATGGCGAAAAACCGTTTTTTCAGTATTTAATTTTTTTCTCTCGAATAAATTATTTGATTTACATGAAAATTAGTAGCACTATGTCTTTTTGGTGTCGAATGAGCATGAATTTTTTCGAAATTCAGACGACTAGTTTTTGAGTTATGTAGAAGAACAATAATTGTTCTGGTGTTTTTTTGTATTTCGAAGGTACATAAGTTATCATTTTAATTGTTGATATGTTTACTTTCAAATGGTCTATGTAACTTGTTGGTTTATTGATCGTTCAACCTCTTAAAAATGAGAAAAACTGACAACAAGTCCCTCTGAATCATGATTTTCTCAGTATTTTCAATTATTTCCAATAGTTGTGGAAAGGAATAAAAATAAATGGAATACATTCAACTGCGTTTTTCTCGAAATTAGCCTCTTTTGAGAAATTGAAATCGGACTATCTCTAGAGCAGCCAGACACGCAGCAAAAAAAATCAATTTGCAATTGTGCCAAAACTAGTGGTTTGTGTACATCTGACCTGTGCACACATAATTCAATATTTTCGTGAGAAGGGCCAACCCTTCTTATTGAAAAATTTCGGAATTATGAGTTTTCAAAAAAATCGCATAATTCTCCTGTTTTTCTCCGTTACTAATGATCCGATCAGGTAGTGAAACATCCCGTTTTGGTCTTATTTCCATTCTCTACAATTTTTCTCATTGGAGCAATCAAATTGTTGTATAAGCCAGGAATCACACTGATCGACCACAGTGACGTAGCTATAATAAAATGCTATTACGGTAAAATAGAGTTTCATCACAGTTGATACTATTCATTGTTAGGCGAAGCGGTGCCTTTTTCAGTATTTTATAGGAGCATTTATACAGGATATTTCATGATATTTACGTTATTAGTACTCAAAAAGTTATTATTCTTACTGAAACATTAAACTGATATTTTGAAACAAATCATTTTACCAGAAAAGGTCACGTTACTAGCAAAGCAACCATCTAACTCTCTCAAGATTTAAAACAGGACTGCAATTAATGAGGATGAAATATCTGTCCTCAAGCTTAGCCTGGGTATCGTATCCCAATTTCTGTTAAGGCAATAAATATAGGGGTTGTTTGAAAATTAAATAGTGAATTGACTATCTTTTCGGTTCCTTCTACAATCTGCTTATGCATTAAATATTTTATAGCTCAGATATTCCGACGTTACGAGAAAAAAAACATAATGCAAATTTTTCGCATTAAACAATTATTCTTATGTCTACTTATTCTAAGTCATGGATCTTTCTGTGACAATCAGTTATGGTTTGAATCAATTCTCTTAATGGAAATATGACGTTGAATGTATAATGAAACTGACTATTGTATACAAAATACTTTGTTCGAATTTATAAATTCCCCTCGTAACTGTGAAGTCGGTATTGAAACGATTTTCATAGCCACCACATGGGCGAAGGTTTTGGTGCCCTTCTCGTTATTGTAAATGCTGAATTTAATGGCTTCCAGATATGTAGATTCAATGTTTTTTGGGTTTCGTCCTCTGTTTAGAACAATAAATAAATTTCAAGATTACGTTTTGTTACATAGCCAAGGGGGGGCCCCTCCGAAATCTTTCAATGTTTCGACGATTTGGCAAATTTGCCATTTTGTGAAATGAAATATATTATTGGGTATTAGACTTTTTATACTAGCACCCCCCCCCCTGCGCCGCGACCGTCCACCTACGACCAAAAATTGAATCAATGATCAATAAAAACTTTCAAACACACACTGATCGACCATCTACGACCGACCGCTAGAATAATTTTGTAAATTTGAGATTGATCTGATATTCAAGGTTGTGTGAATTTTTTATTTATTTAATAAAAAAAAAGTTAATATTATAATTTTAATGCTTTTGTTGCCAATAATGAGTATAGGAATGATATATTTATAGTGAAGAAGAAAGAGTTATGATTGTGTATTATTTTAATAAACAAATAATAAAGAAAAATAAAGAAGTGTGTGGAATAGAGAATTTTATGCACATCGGGAACAAGTTGGTGAATTTTGAACCTGTTATCCCAAATTAATAAGAGATTATTAAGTTCCAAACTTCTACTGAATGTCCATAAATTGCACCAAAGCAAATAACAATAAAAAATTGCCCATTTATTCATTTGCTTGGCATTACTTCCCGATAGAGCATCAGGAAGGTCTCATTTTTCTACATCCAGCACGTACATTTTTTAACTATAAAAAATATGTACAGGTCGACAAGCGTAAGGTTGCCTCTGAGATGCGCAAACGATAGAAAGCGTGAGTGAGATGTGCGACAAAGAACGACTACTGTTTACGGCTGGTTATCATCGGAATGTACAATCGGGAGAGAAATTTTTCTGCAACACGTAGGAACATAGGTTCTTATTTGAATTTTCATTAATTCCTAATGAACTGTTCGAGTAATATAATTGTCTGTGATCACTGGACCGTTTATGAAAATTGCATAATTTTCCCGAAGCCATAAGTGTAAATAAAGTACGACTAGAAAAAGAATGCATCGCCACACAATATCAGAAATAGGTAAATAAATATAATAAAGAACACGAGGAACATACTTACAGAAGTTGACTAACAAAATCACATGACCTCTGGCCACTGCCAACTCAGCATTGTCCATGGTAACTTTTGATTTTTTGTTTCTCTTTTTATTAGGAGTTGAGAATTGTTCCATTTCACCTTTTTCAATTTTATCCATTTCTGAATTAATTTTCCTAATGCTTCTAACGCAAACTCCCGTTGCGGCAGCAACTCGTTCTTGAACCTTCATAAGAGGAATACTGGTTTCACCTATCATTGCTTCTGCCTGCATAAATTTGATGACATTACTGACAATTTCCCTACTTTGTCCACTCAGAATCTTATTTCTCACTTTACTCTTTGAAGGCATTTTCAAACACAACAAACTACACTATAACCTATCTAATAATATTTCAAAACTATACACAACACAAGGATTTCAAATAGACCGCGGGCATATCTGACAGACGACAGTAAATGACAGTTGTCAATCCAGCCTGCTGGACAAACAAAGGGATCTACAAATGCTTATTGTGAATTAATGTCATATTTTAGAATAAAAACTCTCGATAATGCCTTAATTTTGCGCGAATGTGAATTGCGGAAGTAGAAGCGGCAGAGATAAGGTTTAATTCCATCGACTCCCTTCTATTTTCGATAATAGAAAAAATATTAATCCTCTTGCTGAAAAGAGACGTGAATTGTGGATTCAGGCAACTAGAAGAGCAGATTTAACTACTGTGAAGTTGAAATGGGCAACGGTATGTTCAAAACATTTTGTAAATATCTCTTCTGGACATCCTTAGACAACGTGTTGAAATAACCACTTTTATCAGCCATATCACAAACAATCTCGTTGCAATCAGGAAGAATACTGATTACAATATCAAATTACGTTCCCCTCTTTCAGGTATACTAAGAGTTAACCTTTAATCTTCTCAGAATTGCCATTATAATATCATTAAATTACCATTGTTGTTTATTCATATACGGTTTGTTTGTCCAGCAGGCTGATTGACAGTTGTCATGTGACGTCTGATACCTGCGGCCTATTCAACACACAATCAGAATAACGCCACAGTAATTTTATTCCACTGACTGTACACTCACGACGTTAACTGCTTGAATAATGCAGAGCGATTGAGCTCCTGCCCCACTCCAGGGTTGTGTCTACTGCGCAACCAATTCTCGGAGGCATCCTTAGGCTTGTCGACCAGTGAGTAACTATTAATTGAACATTACTGGTACTTAACAATTATCCTATTGCGTTAATAAATTCCATCAATGACTTCTCTATTGTTGTAATTAGGATTACTCTGATATTACGGGCTCCTTACCTCTGTTTCAAAATATTCATCTGTGCGGCGGGCCACACGGTTCCTGTATTGTTCCGCTGCTTCAAAAACATTGAAGATGTGGATGTACTCTGCATTGTAAATATAGTACTCACGAATTCCTGACAGATACTTCATTTTTTCAAAGGTAAATATACCAATTCACACGAATAATATAAAAAATTTCGTTTATGTGAAAAACTGGTGAATGTTTATCACAAACATGTGTCCATACGATAATTTAGCGTATGGGCATTGCATCACGAAAGTCTGAAGCCGACCAAAATTTCCAGCAGGTTGGAATTTCAAACACGGTCTTTGAAAATTGGATCTGAACGGTCGAGAATGATCCAACAGTATGAGTTGTGCGATGAGAATATACGTGCTGGAAAGTTTGGTCGTAGGTGGACGGTCGGGTCTGTTCGGTCAGTGAGATTCCTGGCTTAGTTTTCATTTTATAAGCAAAATAATAAAGAAATAGTCATTTTTGTATTAAGTGAGTGAAATGAGTGTTTTTTCAATGGCACATGAGAGTATTAAATTCTCTCGAATGTGCTATGAGAACACGAATTTTATACACAAAACACCAACAACTTTTTTTGTACAACTCTGAATGTGTAAAATAAACACTTAAAATACATCTTGACGTGTTTTTTTGTTCCGATAAGTTATCGCTTTTAAAGGACTGTTTCCTTGAAAATATTGTTCATATTGTTCAGATTGGATCCGTTGATCCATCTGATAAATCTATCTATGGAACAAGGGGTATTCCCTGAAAAATTAAAATCTGCACTCATCACTCCAATCTTCAAAAAGGGGGACTCTACTAAATATGAGAACTATAGAGGAATAAGTCTTCTTTCTAGTGTATCCAAGTTGTTCGAAATGAATATTAAAAATCAGTAACTAGCATTCTTCCTTAGAAATGAACTCCTTTCGTCAAACCAACATGGTTTCATGCAAGATAGAAGTACCGAAACAGCCTTATATGATTTCATTGAGCATGTTGCCTTAGATGGCAAGTTACAGATTTGTGGTTTGTTTATTGACTTCTCTAAGGCGTTTGATTGTGTCGATCACTACTTACTGATCCAAAAAATGCATCGATATGGAGTCCGTGGTGTGACTCAAGACTTGATGAAGTCATACCTACAGGATAGGTCACAATGTGTAATAGTTCAAGATACTCAGAGTCAGTCCTTGCCTTGTAAACAAGGAGTGCCACAGGGATCCATACTCGGGCCACTGCCTTTTCTTATATATGCAAATGACTTGATAAGCTATCTTCATAGTCTTTCGGAGGTACATATTGTGGCATATGCTGATGATACCAACTTTCTTGTCACTGACCACAATGCAGTAACACTTGCAAAAACAACAACATTTAGCACTCAATATCAGGAAAACAGCATTGGTAAAATTTACAATTCACAACACCACCGAAACTTTCAAACTCTATGAAGACAACGAACTAGAGATGACATCCAACTCAGTAACGAGAATGCTGGGTCTCACTCTAGATTATAAACTCATTTTGATTCACTATGTGATAAACTGAGAAAGAACTGTTACGCATTGAGATTTATGTCAAATCATTGTGGAAAGTTCTATTGAATCTGTATCATGCCACTATTGGATGTCACTTACGCTATGCAATCTTGAACTGGGGTTTGAGCTCTTCTGCTGAAAGATTATTTATTCTGCAAAAGTATGCTGTAAGAATAATTGCCAAATTAGGATGGCGGCAGACATGCAGAAATTCTTTTGGGGAACTAAAAATACTCACAGTTGCCGGTCTATATATATACGAGATGTGCATATACGTTCATAAAAATAAACCAAAGTTTATGACAAATCAACAAGACCATCCATATCCAACTAGAGCTAGAGGTTTACTAATACCGAATCCCCACCGAACCTCTCTTTATCAAAAGAGTCATCTCTACCTCGAACCGAAACTATATAACAAGCTAGATACGTTTATTAAGGATTCAGTCAATATTTCCATATTCAAGAGGAAACTGAAAGCATATCTTATAGAAAAAAATTGCTACACTGTCGATGAGCTTTAATAACAATTTTTATAAAATGTAACTTATCTTCATATGTTTTATTCAAATTTTTCATGTTAATTTATTGTTTTTATCTATATATTATTTGTTTTTACACTGACGTCTTCCTTGTTATTGTACAGAAATATTAATTGTGATAATTTTATACTTTTTAACAAGCGAAATAAATATTATCGTTATTATTATTATTAATGTTTTCAGTAGATTCGTATTAAAAAATGTTTCCTGTCTGAAAAAAAAAGTCCAAAATAACTAAATAATAACTCTCTTTTCCATACATGTTATCTTCAATGTTATCGATACTTCCAATACAATTTCATTGATTATGATAGTGGTAGTGATACCCCATCAGATATATCTGAGAAAGCAAATGCAATAGTATCTAATATGTTACCGACCAAATCCAAGTTAATATATGGGAAAACATATGACCAATTTCGTGAGTTGTGCGACAAGAAACATGTGAAAAGGTTTTTGAAAATGTGTTTATATGCTATTTTGAGGAAAAATCCAAAATTATTGGATCTCCTACGTTATGGAGTGTCCACCCAATGTTGAAAAGTACATTGAATGTTAATGAAAATATTGAAATAGGGAAGTATTCAAAATTGGTCCCGCTCATTAAGAACAAAAGCGTTGGGTACCGAGGAAAGAGATCTAAAGTTTTCTCAAGGGATGGTATCAATAAATTTATTCAGAATGCTGATAACGAAAAAAATTTGATTTATAAGGTACAGATATAATTATAATTTTATAAGATTAGTGGTAATTTCAATATTTTTTATTTGTAGGTTGTCCTAATTTTGGGTATCAGCGGTGCTTGTCGCCGTGAAGAATTATTACATATAACTATTGATGCCACTGAAGATGCTGGATCTCTATTGATTGTTAAAATACCTGATACGAAGACCTATCGCGCAAGAACGTTTACTGTTTCAAATTCTGATTATATTGAGATATACCGCAAGTATAGAGCACTACGGCCGCCTCATACAGAAAGTAACAGATTATTTTTGAAATATTCGAGAGGAAAATGTATTAACCAACATGTGGGGATGAATAAAATAGGTGAAATTCCCAGCTTGATAGCAAAATGACTTGGAAAAAACATGTATAAAAGCTACACAGGTCACTGTTTCAGTAGAAGCTCTGTAACTCTTGTGACCAATGGATGGGGCACCATTACATCTATAAAACGTCACGGTGGCTGGAAATCTGCCTCCATAGCAGAAGCATAAATGGAAGAAGTTTGAATAACGAAATTGAGATTTCAAACAAAATTTTGAATTATCCATCTACTACCAAACAAATTAAAATATCTGATAAAATTGTGGAATCAACTCTTCAAGAAATATCCAACGTTTCTGATTAGCAGCAACATGGAACATCTTCGGGAATTTATGTTGGAAGTAATTGTTCAAATTTTACTATAATTTATCAATCCAATAAATGAAATTGTTTTATGATGAATAATCAATTATTAACTGACTCAGTTAAAAATAAATCCTTCAAAAAGTAATATTTCATGTTTATTTTGTGAATCAGTTTGGAAGTTAAAAAAATTGTTTTTCGGGAACCATCCGGGAAGTGTTCACTAAAATGTTCGAAATATTCAAATTAGGAATCACAGCCAGGGTAGTTTACTCTTGAACATAATTCTATTTTTTCTTTCCTCCTGTACACCATTGGGAACTTTATAAGTTTGATAACTCAATATAAGTATTTCGTAATGCACCAATTTCTATTAAGAGTACAATTTTTTGACAAATCGATGATAAAAAAGTTTCCATATTGTGCAAATTTTTTAAACTTGCTGTATATAGTCATGACCACCTTTTCATAGGCAACCCATTTTACGCGTTTTTGTCTATTTATGTAACTGAAAAAAAAGTATGTATCATCCGGTTAACAGATGGGTGAAGATCGACCTCTTTTCGTCTCTTAGACTAAATGCGTTTCATTGATTGGTTATTCTACATGGTTGCCGAAAAAATAGTGTACGCAACACGTCCGAAAACAGTTTTTTTGGACTCGTAGACTTCCAGGACTCGCTAACACTCGCCCTAGAATTTGGTCTACTCATCCAAAAAAAACAGTATTTTCTGGACTTGTTACGTAAATTACTATTTTTTCACGGTGAAAAAAAGTTGTACGAAAGAGAGTTTTTTGTATTTAAATGTTTACAAAAAATTAATAAATGACATTTACGAGTCGAAAACATATCAGAATTTAACTAACGTCTTTCATGTGATTGCGTAGTCGGTTTCCTAATAGTATTTTTGTCTAAAAATCACTCATTTTATGCTCTATTGATTGGTGTACAAGCGACCAGCCTGCATGCTCTCAAATCATCGGCTATGCAGAATACCCGGGACGCAGGGCATCGAAACGCTTACGTGCCTCAAAGAACGGCTCGGTGAAGTGTCCCGCCACCCATGATCCTCCCACCCGATATGCGGGTGAGCCCACACACGATCGCTCGGACCCGACGGCCCCATTTCGAATTACGGTAGCGAGCAGGTCAACCCTGACCCCGAGATCCTTCCCTGCCTCCACCTATCTTCGACACTGTCATCCTGCATTTTAATTTTGTTTGTTTGCCGGGGCAGATTGGATCTCGGTGGGCCGAATACGGTTATGTCGGGTTAAAATTCTAATGTTGTATCCTTCCATTAGACTGTGCTGTCATGTGCAGTAGAGATATTGAAAAGTGAAAAATTCAGCTCACAATTGCGATTTCGGAGGCACTACATTCTATAGGATGCATTGTACACCATGTGATAATAGTATATTGTACAATGGGCATTTCATGCTCATTGGGAACCACAGTTTTTCTACGAAGATATTAATCATATTATACGGAATTTTTGATATTTTCAATAGTGTTTCTATATAAATTTTTATGTCGTTATTGACAATACGAATATTGAAGAATATAATTATACACTCTATTAGGGTTGAAATTTAGGAGAAGAGAGCAGTGAATGTACAAGAGATGTTTCACGCCCGTCACATACCCGATAACTCAGTTGGACGTGGATTCGACTATAAAAACAGATTGCGATTGTATGGAAATGTGGGGTTTAATTTTCCGTAGCGACACGGATTTATCGCCAGTGAAAAATCTGAAACCATCCTGATAGAATGTTACAACCCACTGCACTGCTATTACCAAAATAATGGACAATAGATACCTTTGATGGTATTGAAATAATATATAAATATGTAGAGGTTTTGATTACTTATATTTCGGACGTCCATCATCTTAATGGTTGAAAGATTTCTATCTCTTTCAAATTTTTCACATCGTTTCAAATGTAGAGGTTTTGTTTTCAATTTGTACATGGATTGCTTGGACTGGAATGAATAAATAGTCATATCCAATACTAATAAAATATATTAATTGATTCTACACACTGTATGTTCACAGTTCGGACACACAATAGAACTTGAATATGGTACCATCATGAGTAATGTTAATGCTATGATTAAGAGTGATTAATCATTTTGTGACATGAATATTGAACCTTCAGTTGGGGCTATTCCTGTGACGTCACGGTGATAACTAACTATTGTGCATGAGTTTCAATATGACTTAGGGTCAGTCTCAAACTCATTCTTAACTTATCTTAGTTAATGGTGAGTAGAATGCCAGTTGTAGTTTCTGAATCCAATGCCTTGGTGAGCACAGGTGTGCACAGTGGGAACGATACAATCAAACAAACTACACGAGGACAGCTGAGACGAATACCAATAACAGCGAGTGGTGCAGAGATCCAATCAAACGAAGGGGGACAAGAGAGGATGAACACCAAACAACAACAGTGGAACACCTTAGAATAAACAATGCCCGCAGCAAATCCTAACCTCTATCAAGTAGAAGGGTTCTTGTGACAGCATTGATGGTTTATTTGCTGCCAGATAGCTGGTTCCTTGTTCCATAGGATTTACCAATGAAGAATGCCCAAAATTCTCAACGAAAAAGGCCTCAACATCAAGAGACAATATCACATAGATGCTTACCTGAACCTCAAAAATTCTGAGACACCAGAAGAAAATTTTCTTCAAAATATGCAGCGTCAAATATTGCAACCAATATGAGGAAATTTCTAGATATGAATTTTCCCAAGAACCACTATGATGATCGATATAATTTCAACTGGGATAATTTCATATAAGTTCAGTGTTCATGATGTGTCTTCAATCTAAGCTGAACCAGAAATGAAATTGTCACTCAGACATCAAAGTCGCCCAAAGGCATCAAAGTCGCCCAGAGGCGCTTTTCCATTAAGACTTGTCACACCTGATTGTTCATGTTCTGTAAGATCACTCCAGGAACTACTCAACGTAACTCGGAGCTACTCCTTGGGACAAGTGAGAAGCAAATCAGGTGAACAGAACACCTAGAGATTCAGTGCTGCCAACTGAACCAAGACGAAGGCGTTCCATATTTGTTTTTTGTACGAACCAAACACAAACAAGGTCAAGTATTCGAAAGTGATGTGCCTCATTGGTACAAATAGGGATAGTTGAAGTGAATTCAAAGGACAAATCAACAATTGCAAAATTGAGCTGGTTCACACAATAAGCGAGAAGAAATGTTACGGTTCTGTGTTCTAACCACAAAGCAATAGAGTTTTAACCAAGAGTATGTTCGAATTCGTATGGGAAAGGGAGGTACTAATATTCGAAAAAAGTTGTACATAACAATGATCAAGTTATTATTTTGATACAGTGGCGTACAGAGAGAAATGTTTATCTCAATGACAGAGTTTTTGACGATATTATGTTCAAACAAAAAGGGTTTTCCTAGTACAAAATAAACCCAGTAACTAATAATTCATTTCATGAAAAAATAACAAGCTAAGGATTTGATCTCCTGATCTCCGAATTCAAATTCAAATCGATTTATCTTGTTTAGCTATGTTCACAAATTATAGTCTAGAAATAAATACACACTATTCATTTCTTCGGTCTACGTAGTGCCGTTTTGAAAGGCCGAGCACCAGGACAGCCAGTTGTATACTGAGCTATCCACCATCGCCAGTGCATTACTCATTGGCAACGCTCTTATTTCCCGAGGGGGGCACTTGGAACGAGCCCCGCGGTCTTAGCGGACAGGTCCGTATGTACCCCGAGACTATGCTTGATGTCGGGCAAAATCCATGCCTTCTGCGTGGGTATGCAGTAGTTCAATACAGAAATTGAACGAAATTACTCGATGTGGCTATTAGTAGCCGTAACATCCCGGAGAAAACTCTCAGCAAAAAGCGGGTTGGGAAATTGGTTCTAAATAATACCTAGACTGCTTTTTACAGGCCTGGTCCTTCGGAACGCTTTTGTCATACTCCCAAATGCGAGTGAGATTTCTTACCACCTAGGAAGTTTCCAGGAAACTTTACGAAATGTTTGACGATCGTTGGTTTGGACATTCAGGGCCGTGGGATGGGCCACCAAGATCACACGATTTCATGCCGGTTGACTAATTTTTAGTAGGGTGTTTTGAAAGAAAGGGTGTACAGTACCTACCAAAGAAGATCTGCGACGGCGAATAGTGCGGTGAATTGAAGATCTGGATCCCCATGAAATCGAAGAGGCAACAGGACTCGCGTACAAAAGCACAGTTCAGAATATTTAGACTGTAATATGCAACATTTCCAGCATTTATTGTAAAAATGTAATATAGGTACTGTCAATAATTTTATTTATCCTTCACAATTCTGTTATTTTCTGGACTTTCACAGTACCTTCACAGTAAATCTAGCTTCTCACCTAGATTTTTCATACAGTTGTTTCCTGGTAACTTTCAGCAACAGTAAATGAAATTGTTTTGTAATGTTACAAACTTCCTCTTGTTCATTGGTGTTATTTCAGGATACATTTGGATGAGTTTTCTGGAATTTCTTTCTGGCAATGATTTTATAACATTCGTGTATAATAAAGAACTTCGCTTGAATAATCAATTTGCATTCACTTTGGGAGATTTTTTGAAATACCCTAATCACTACTTCATAAATTACTTATAAAAGTCACCAAACTCTCATAAGCTTGATATTTCCACGGCTACCAGAAATTAAATTCTCTTAAAAATATTTTTTACCAAAAAGCGGCTTTACTAATAAAACTTGATAATTTAGGTATAGGGACATAATATGTCATTTTGAAGAATATTTCTTCATCTTTCAAGTGATTGAGTAATATACAGAGGGTATCACATGAAAAACAGACTTTTAAACACTTTTATATATAACGGAAATAACAGTAATTTTGTTTGCGCCCTGTATGATATGGAGTCCATTCTCGGTGTATATGAAATACTTCGATTTTTTCCGAACTCCACCAAAATATCAACCTTTGAGGAATTGAGAGTATCTAATAGTCTACTTTACTTTAATTAGGGCTATGTTTTGGACCATATTTAACACAAACAATTGTTGATCTCAAAAACCGATATGCATCATTAACAAAAAAGTATAAGAATAAAAGAGCTATTTTGAAAATATGTTAATATTCAGGGTGTTCTATTCAACGTCGCAATGCTAAAATTATTCAAGATCGACAGTCAGGTGGAAAAATGTAAGGTGTAGAAGTATCAGAAAAATCATGAGTTGCGTTTTCCATAAACGTGTAACCTGCCATCGACCGTAAGTCACTCTGTATAGCATTTCGCAATACTTAAAATCAGACTGTCTGTGTTGAACCGTAGCTGTATCTGCCCTTTTTTATAGCAAGCTCTCCATTCATATTCATGTAAATTCCGTTTTATTCGGGATCCTCTTCTATTCCACTCAGTTCTAGATAGCTCTGGTCATTTCGACTGATGTGAATGGTGACATCAATTCCGCTAAGATTCTCTTACTGTTTGGCGACTACTCTCTTGTGGAACGATCGAGAGCGATGAATCACGCATACCATGGGCTGATGAGTTCAGGTCGGACAGGTCTGGCTCCAGCTCGTTACAATGCGTTCATTATTATCATTCGGAATGCGTGTTCATATTATGCGTGTCAATGTTTTATTGTTGTAGAAAAGACATTTGTCGTGAAAGCGCAATAAATGTAAAAACTGTATTTAAAATTTACATTTAATTCTAGGACATTTTTGCCGATCATGAACGTTCTCAGTTGCCATAAAAAGTATGGTTCTGAATTAAAAAAATAAAAAATTTTTAACAGAATTCCGCCCTCTGTAGCTACTATCTCTTGCAGCTCATTCATGAATATTCTGGGGACAGAATGGCTAGACATTTTTGTAACTCACCTTTAATCACTTTTATCTTCTGTGTGTTCCATCCAAATTGAATTTCATCGCAACTTCATTTGTTATAGGGAACTCCCAAGTCTCCATACACATGCACCACCAATACCTTAAAAATTTACCTGGACAGAAATTAAAGATGAGAGTCAGTTGATCCAGTTGATTGAGTTTTCGAATTTTATTGTTGGTTGTTAAGCAGTATAAACACGATTTCTGACTTGTTCAGTATTTCTCCAGTCACGAACACCAGGATCATAACAGTATTCTTCAATGCCTCATAGCATTGCTCATGTATCTCTCCTCGTTGTGGAAATCCCACTAGAAAGCATTACTAATTCCTCATCCCCTCAACGCTTTCACCCATTCTACCGACTTTCAACTCTATGTGTCTGGGCGATGACAATAAATAGGACTCATATTTCTGAAAGACAATTGTTAAGAGAAGTCACGCCCAAGCTGCGGTGCATACTAAGGATCGAAGACGAGGCTGATATTATAGGCGAGGAATGGATACTATAGCATGAATGTTCAGTCACCGACCAATAATAATAAGAAGAATAATAATAAATATGCTTCATTTTCAGAAGACATAATCTTGTTGATAAAACTTGGGTTGTAGGGGGCTCCATATGTCACTGAGGTAACATTAAATATGTAACTAGGTTCTTTTTGAATAATGTACCAATATCCGTTCTCTGATTTCGGAGAAATAACTACAAATTACTTACCTTCGACATAAAACATTCTATAAAAATATTGAATAGGTTATCGCGATTCCTGCACATGCATTACCAATGAAGGATTATTCTAATTTTTTTCCAGGTTATCAGAATATTTAATGACCTTCACGCCGCTAAAAATAATAGTGTTTGAAAGTAACTAGGTAAGACTACTCAAGGCACAGACTTGATATAGCCGCAGTAGTAGATGCCAAAATTGAAGTATCAGATAAAATATGGTTTCATCAAGATATTGTAGACACAAACATAAATTGCACTCAGTTGGAGAACTTCTTAGATTCAAGAAACAGGAGATAGAACTCGACTATACAAATTGTGGTGCGCCAAATCTGCCAAATATTTCGAGATCGAACCAAGTAGTGGAACGCTGGACAGACTCGTATTCAGGAAAAATGTCAGTTATTTTGGATAAAGTTGTATTTTCGGGGGTAATACTACGAATGCTCGCAGTACTATCGATAGTAATTCTGTCACAAATTAACAAGATCAAATTGCTTGGTAACACTACGAGTCCTTTAGGACGAGTGGTGTTACCTCAAAGCAATTTGATCGAGTTTAAGATTCCTGACAGAATTATCGATAGTATTGTGAGCACGAGTAGTATTTATTGAGATAATTTCACTAATCAAAAAAGCAAAAAAAGTTCTATTGTCGTGAATTCTTCAATAGTTAAAGATAACGCCTGATAGACATGAAGTCTGTCAGATTGACATTCATATTAGTAGCAAGATGATTAAGTTCTCCGTTGTTGTTTGGATGCGTGGTTTGGTACCGGCTCGATAGATAGGAACTGCGTATTATCGAGGCATACGTCCCTCATTGGTCCCAATATTGCAGGAAAGAAGGGTTTAATACGGCGAGTGAAATTATCATTGAAATGAAGATGGTTTTCCCAAATATACTGTGTTTTTGAGGAACAAATTGTGTATTGTTCAATAAAATAATAGAAATTAAAACAGAAATGTTTCTCTTCTTACTGACCAACATATGAAAGTGAGTTTCCTGCTGTGGATTTTGTATCAAGATCACATGGAAGGATATACTAACAGCATGGTTAAAAAAATTTGTTGTTGTTAAAATTGTTATTTCCGTCAACCTACTGCACCCCTACGCGCAACCCTCGGAAGTCTTCGAGAGACTTGTGTGAGCTAGGGAGCTAGGGAGCTAGGTCATTATGTTGATATGACCATGCCTGGGTGTGAACTTTCATAAGGTATGGGAGTTCATATAACCATACCTTCATAAAATTATTTTCGCACCACAAAAAATCGTAGTTGGTTCCATAAAATAATAGCAATTGAAAAAAGTGCTTGAAATAGTTTCTTGATGAACATTCTACCAGTGTACATCAGTGCAGTGCAGTGCAGAAGAGTTCCTCTCAAAAATGAAACTAAAAGTCATGCACTGACTATTGGCTATACATGGCTCACTTTTGTGGTGGCCAAAAATAAAAAGAGAGAGACAAAAATCAACTTTGGCGAATACCAGATGCCTGTCTGTGTATCATGAGCGTTATGAATAGCACTCCAACCGCTGCTATGGAAATCATCCTGACGCACATATGAAATTGCGTTTTCAACTTTGTCAATCTATCAAATTTGTGTAGAAGGATATTTCAACACCAGTTGATACTTTCACTCGGTATAGGAGTTATAACCTCATTCATAAAAATGTGTTCCAAGTCAAATCCAAATTACATACCCACCTGAAAAATTCCTCCAGTGTATATTAATAATTTTTTTTTTGTTTTCTGTAAAGAATTCACCCTAGATTACCAATTAATTTTTTAGACCACTAGAGATTCATTGGCGCTGTACAGATTACCAGCATTTCTTGAAAAAATATCTCAATAGTCTAGGATGCAGGTGTCCAGTCTATAAAAGTTTTTCATTTGGAACGACTGATTGATTATGATTTATAAGGCACAGTCTCGACCTGTCCTGGAATACTGTTTCCATATATGGAGTGCAGCCCCTAAACATCCACTGAAACTATCAGATTCTATCCAAAAAAGAGCTATTCGCCTCGTTGGTGATGCTGCGCTTACAAGCTCGCTCACTTCTCAGGAACACCGCAGAAAAATTGGCGATCTGTATCTGTTTTATAAATATCTTCATGGACGATGCTCTTCATGCAATTCAAAAACCCTGTTTAACCCAAGTAGCACACCTATATTGGTAAAATGTTGGTACAATATTGTGAACATATTGGCGAAATATTTGGAATTCAATATTGGCGAGAAAAAAAATGTGAACATTCGGCGATATTGGTCCAATATTACTTGAATAATATTGGCGATATATTCTTGAACTAATATTGGCCTCAAAATGTTCGGCGATATTGGTACAATATCGCTGATACAATATTCTGACAATATTGACACAATATTCAAAAGTTATATTGTCGAGAAGTAAAATGTGAACATTTTGCGATATTGGTCGAATATTGTTGGAATATTTTAGAAATAGTTTTGGTGAAATATTCTTGAAGCAATAATGACCTCAAAATATTTATCGATATTGGTACAATATTTATCAATATTGGTACAATATTATTTGGATATATTGGTGGATGTCAATTTACCTTGGTAAATTACTAAATGTCTTTCAGTTGATGAAGGTGACACCAGAGTCTGCCGTTTGATCGCCATAACCACTGAGTGAGCTGTCTTGAAAACAATTTATGGGAAGTATTTCGTAGGTTTTAGAAAACGTTCTATATGTAGAGCCACCTAGCGGATTTTTATCCAGGTTTGATCATGATATAATTTCAATATGTTTCATTGAATATTCGGCCAATATTCAAATTTCATCTCAATCTATATGTAGGAAACAATATGAAGACAATATTGTTTTAAAGATATCGATAAATATTATTGAACCAATATTGACCCAATGTTAATTAATAAGATTTGTTGAATATTGGCGAAATGATATTCAGCCAATGTGTAATCACATTTGGAGATACAATATAGTTTTTATTTCTAGAATTGATGTTAGGGGAATATTGGGATTGCGTTATTTATCTAGATGTTAAAAACGATGTGAAGACAATATTGTTTCATCGATATTGGTAAATATCATTCAACCAATATTGTCAAAAAAAAATGGAAATGATATTCAACCAATATTCTAACAAACTTGGAAATACAATATAGTGTTTTTTCCCTATAATCGATATGACTGGAATATTTGGATTGCAATATTTATTCTAGATGTGGAAAACAATATATAACCAATATAGTATTATCGATATTGGTAGAAATTATTCAACCAATATTGACCCAATATTTCGTGTGATAATCTACATTCAAAACTATTTCAACCAATAATCCACCAATATTATTAATATAATATAATTTTTTGAATATTCACCCATATTGGACCAATATTGATTTTTCATTTACAATATAACTATATTGGCCCAATATGGAACCAAGATTCAGCCGATATGATGTGCTACCTGGGAATGATGAACTGATATAAATATTAGGTTTACTCAGTTTGAGTGGAATGTTTCTGGACTTCTATTGTCTAATGAATTGTTTGCTAGAACAGAAATGGTATAAATTGAGGAAATACTAGATATGAAATTGAATGCAAAAAAAAATTGGTATATCTTTAAAATGAGTTATGAGTCAGTTGTTAAAACTTTTGATGATTGAAAATCAAATGAATGGAAATCAAAAAACGGAAAGGACAATGCAAAATGGTGAACAACTAAAATAATGACTTTTATTCATGAACTAATGAAATAAAAAGTGAAAAATAATATTTATTAAATGAAACACAAAAATAATTTGGAATTTTAAATATTTCCGTAAAAGCTCGAGGCCTATCTCAAGCTTGTAAGAAAATATTAAAATTTTCACATATGTTTAGTTTTGCATTCATCTTTTTGGTTTGATAGTTTATAAATGGAAGTTTGTTTTCAAAAATATTTCAAGTTATACCTGAAATTAGCCCAGATATGTCTGAAACAGTTTTCTCAAGATTTTTGCTGAATGTTTGAAATATCGTAGCGAAAGCCATTATTTTCAGTTCACAATAAGAAAAAAAAATTAATAAAGTGTTGTATCAAAAAGGGGTGTTCGTTTAAACGCACAATAGGCATTTGGGTATAAAAAATAAGAAAATGGACAAAATAATAAAAAAAAAATTAATTCTCAAATAAATGTACACGATTATAATGAATAATGAAAAACAATTTATTTTGATGCATTAGAGGCGAATAACTGTTACGGCTTTATGATACACTCTGCAGGGCGATGGTTTCTCTTGGTTACTCACAAGGTTATTGAGTCTGTCAAATCTGGAATCTACCATTTGAAGCGAAGAAGGTCCTGGATCTGTTGAGGCAGCTTCGAGATGAATTAGTTTCAAGGACGGAAGTTGCCGCTCTTCTTCGAAAAGTCAGATGATCAAGCTTCTCATTTTCGACTTTTTTGTGCAACAACCACGTATTTTGCACTGCCAAGTCTAGAACATGTACAAAGATTATAAAATACCATTTTTTACCTATAACGGATGTCCGGTAAAAACTTATATTTTGGTCGCTTCGATCAACTCCGCCTATGCATTAATTTATTTTTAACATTTTTGGTTGCTCTACTTTCACCCGTTTTGTTTGGCTCGTCTAATGTGGTTCTATTGAGTTTGAGTTTATTGAGTTGATAATTTTAAACGAACGTCTACGATTGAGTATTGTTAGGATGTACTATGTTCGCATGCCTACCTGCTATCTTGACCAGTCTAAAGATATTTTTCTGTAAGCCATGGTGGGTTAGTGGACAGAGTCACTAGCTATCACCCCAGCAGAGCTTCGAGTTCAAATTTCGCTTCCAACAATTTTTTTTCCAAACCAGCAGGCGCATCACACTAGGGTCAGCCATCTCGGTGGGAAACTGCTTCGACTCTGGGAGGATTATTGATCAAAAAGAAATTTAAATGAAAACAGAATTTTGGCAAATAAAAGATATTGTGAAGATTTCCTTATAAGTAAAATCCCAGGGCATTCAGATATAACTTATTTTGGAAAAGATGAAGACTTAGGTTCTGAGTGGTGGCTCATGCACTTTCAAATTCTGCGTGCTTGTGGAGTTCGCTCTGTGACACCTGGGCAGGTACCAGGTGAGAAAGGTAACTGAAAATAAGAGTTACTTAACTTAAATTTGTGTGGCTGATTTTTATGTATAATTTGCAGAATATCGCTCTAAAGAAATTTGTAGAGCTTTAACGCGTCTGACGAAAGTTCTGGTCTATGGAAAGCGTCTGACAATTTTGAAATTACTTCTGAGTGATATTCTACAAAATATACCTACATAAAAATCAGCCATAAAAATTAAAGTTAAGTAACTCTTATTTTTAGTCACCTTCCTCACCTGGTACTTGCCCAGGTGTCACAGATCGAACTCCACAAGCACGCAGGTATTAAAAGTACGTGAGATACCACTCAGAACCTAAGTCTGCATCTTTTCAAAAATAAGTTATGTCTGAAGGCCGTGGGATTTTACTTATAAGAAAATCTTAACAAAACCTTTTATTTACCAAAATTCTGTTTTCTTTTGAATTTATTTTTGAAGAAAAATCTTCCCAGAGTCGAAGCCGTTTCCAACCGAGATGGCTGACCCTAGTGTGATGCGACTGTTGGTATTTTTTTTCAAAAAAAAAAGGTGGAGGCGAGATTTGAACTCGGTGCTCCGGGGTGGTAGCTAGTGACTGTCCACTAACCCAACATGCCTTACAGATAAGTATCTGTAGACTGGCAATTCAACTGAGTAGTGTTTTTACGTACTTTGATTCCCTAATATCTGAAGAATGGTCATCTGGTCAGGCTAGCAGGTAGACATACGAACATAGTACATACTAACACTACTCAATCGTACACATTTCGTTCGTTTAAAAATTACTTACATCTGACGTCCCTGGGATCTTGGACTATTAGGATCTACATAATTTGAAATAACGTGGTCGAGCGGAAGTCCCAATTTCCTCTTTTCGATTTTTTGAAAATTTTATTCGAAGGTAAGGGACACATTGCTCTTCTATTTCTCGAAGAGTAGCAGTGGCCTTGACATTTCTATTGCCAAGTTCTTCTATAAGAGGACATTAGAGAAAATGTGGCTCAACTGATGTCATGCTCAAAGTTGAGACAACATTGTCTGGTGGTTTAGACAGCATCGTTTCATAAATGACTATAATTTCTACACCAAGTACAACGTTAATTTTGGTGTATTATGTGGTTATAGTCGCCAAAATGCTAGTTGGGTAGTTATAGATGATAGCGAACATATAATTAGGCGTAAGCCTGTTTGTTTTCTGTAATAAATGAATAAATATCATAATTTAAAGAGTAATAATCTTTTTTTCTGATTACACGTACCCCGATTCATATTGTTGGTCAGTCCACGTCCAGAAATATTTGGAAATTCCTCGTCTATTTCGTGGCGGTCGGAGACCAGAAGATGTTTTCCCGAAACGCCGAGTGAAATCACGCCTCGCTAATATTTACCCGCCGGATATTGCATTAACATCCGCCTCCAGTGTGTCGTGGTGTACCCACGACTTGAGGTCATCTCGTGCCGTGGATATCACTTGTTTCGGCCCGGATTATCGTCGATTAGCGACTATCGACGTGGAATCCGTTCTGTTGCCGAAGCTCGTAATTCGGTCCTTGATTGCAGACGACAGCGTTTTTGATGTCTTGATATCGAGCTTTTTATATCGATAACAACGTTTGCGAATTGAGTTAAAGGGGTATTTCGGAGTTAGACGTTGAACGGGGAAATCTCTTGGAGAGAGAGAGAATATGCGTTTATTATTCAAGATATAAAACCTTGTTGACAAACACTGGTAACCTAACCCAACATATAAATAAATAAACGGTTACAACCAATTAAATATAGTTTAAGTATAAATATAGTTACAATGAATAATACTTACAGTGTGGATTTAGTAATGATCAATGTTAGATTCATTGCATTTCTTGTAGTGCGTAAATTGACCTTAGTGTTAGTATGATATGTTTTAGAGAGGTTTGCAAGAAGTTAACCTATTTACTTGGTATAAGTATCGTACTGTCCGCTCTTGCAGCAAAAATACACTCTCAAAGAGTTCATTACTCAGGTTTGACTCAATGAGAGCGAAATAAACATTTTTAGCAGCAGCATTCTAACTCATTGGCTGTAGACCTGAAGGCAATAGGTGATAATTTTTTTGACAATATGTTAATATAATTTGCGAATTTCAAATTAGTATCTATGTTGAGTCCAAGAATTTTATGTTGCTGTCAGATGGTACTGAGTCAGCTCCTAAGTTTAGGTCAAGAAGAAGACATTTAAATGTGAGTAATTTCGTTTTATTGAAATTTAGACGTAAAAAATTATCATCGCACCACGCTATAATTTTTTGAAGGTCGCAACATTGATTGGAAGTATGTTTACATCTTCAGAGTGCCATAGAATGGTAGTGTCGTCGGCGAATAGAGTGAAGGAACCAGATATGTCTAAGAGGGATGGATCGTTTATATACAGGAGAAAAAGATAAGTAATGTCTATAGTAATACGGTAAGTATGGTTTGTTTTTACTAGTTGGTTTCTTCCTATTAAGTATGATTCCATCCACTTCAAGGCCATCTCTCCGATACCATAATGAGAGAGTTTCTGCAGTGATAACGTGTGCTTGACACAATCAAAAGCTCTACGGAAGTCTCTACATGGATAGCATTGGATCTTGACACGAAGCTCATTTTTAATTTTGAAATCAACTCAAAAAAAGGAAAGAATATTTTAGCTAAAATTCAAGATTACTTCAGCAACTTGATAATCAGACGCATGTATGCCTACATTATATACAGTGTGACCCACTTAAGACCGGAGCACCATTATAAAATCTACATTTTTCAATCGATTCGAATGTTTTTTTTTTTCATTGGGTAGAGACATTTGGAAAGTCTACTAGAACACCAAATTTCATGAATAAAAAATATAGATCAGTTCCTGAATACAGTATTTGAACAAATTAAATTCACGGTGGAGATGGAAGTTGACTGACAGTTGTCATTTTTGGACACACTGGTAATCAGGAATGGGGAACGTGTAGAAATAGACATTTATAGAGAGCCAACAAAACACTAACAGATTCATACCCGTTGATTCAAACCACATTCAACACAAGATGGAGAGTTTCATTTTCCTTGTTCGCATGGCATTAAACATTTCACTCAGTGTTGAATCAACGAGAAAGGAAAACCATTAAGGAAATAGCCATTAGTAATAGGTATTCGCCGAAAATGGTAGATAATTTGTTGAAAAAGAAAAAGTTCAGAACGTCCTTATGACAAATAACCACACTAGAACAAGCTAAAGACAGGAAAAAGTTCATTAAAATTACACACGATACACGGCTTACGAGAGGTCTCAACTCTATTTTCCGAAACGCATCAAACCTTCAGCTAGTACATAGCAGTGCGAACAAACTCCAAATGTTGTTACCTAATCCGAAAGATAAAATTCCAACTTTAGAGAGATCTGCAATCTATGACATTAGCTGTCAAAACTGCGATAGTGTATATTATGGCCAAACCAAAAGATCTACGAATGTTCATTTCCGCGAACATTTAGCACATGCTAAATATTCGCGAGAAAATACATGGAGTGTTGCGGATCATTTTTTAGAAACTCATCACAAAATTAATATCCAAAATTAAAAATTAATAAAGCCTGTTGACGATTACAGAAAATTAGATTGTTATGAAAGTATTGCTATTCGAAAAAGGGGCTCGAAACCATTGCTTAATAATGATAATGGTCCATTAAATTCCAAACTATTTGATTTGATACCAGTAAAGGAATAATTAAGTGCCTTTGTTGTATTGTTTATTGGGTGGGGTTGTACCTGTCCATCAGTTAGGGTCACTTCCTAGTAAACAAATTACCTCATCAAATAAATTAATATTTTGGAACCTTTAGTGTGAATACAATTCAAGATATAAGAAGAAACTACCCAAACACCAAAACTGCGTCACAATCACACTCGACGCGTGTTTCGCCAACAAAGTTTTCATCTTCAGGAGCTGAAAGGAAGCACTGAAGATGCTAACTTTATTGGCGAAACGCAAGCTCCTGAAGATGATAACTTTGTTGGCAAAACGCGCGTCGAGTGTGATTGTGTGATTGTGATTTGTCATCGATATGCGCATCTAGGAATTAAATTACTTGTGTCAAAAATCAATAGCAATTTTTTTAGAAGAATTCTAACTACAGCACTGGATTCGCGACATTTTCAACTGGTTCTTATGTAAATAACGTTGAAATGCATCAATCAATAAAAAGGTTATGATGGAATGAAATTTGATGAATATGCCGTTTAATCAACTAACCCAATTCAATTTCAAAACTTTTATCAGAACTTTGACTACACCAGTAGATTTAGGGAGTCTTGAAATATCACTGACTGTAATTTCATCGAAATCTGTTGATAAATAAAAAAAATTATGACATAAAATTGACATGTCAAGACAGTGCTATCAATTTAATCTCTTTTTTTTTTGTATTTAACAACAGTGATATTTCGAGACTCCCTGAATCCGGTGGTGTGGTCGAAGTTCTGATAAAAGTTTTGAAATTGAATTGGTGGGTTGATTAAACGGCATATTTTTCGAATATCATTCCCCTATAACTTTTTTATTGATTGACGCATTTGAACGTAATTCAAATATGAACCATTTGAAAATGTTGCCAATACAGTGGTGTAGTTGAATTTTTTTAGATTTTTGACACTCAAATCAGATTAGTTGTCCCTGGAAATAGAAATATATCTATTCATGAAATTTGGTGCCCTAGCAGTCTGTTTGAATGTCTATCCAATAAAAAATGAGAAATGAATGAATGAAAAAAAAAAGGTGCTCAGGTCTTAAGTGGGTCACACTGTAGTATCTGGCAGGTTTTACAAGACAAATGAGAAAGATTTTTAGATATCCGAAATTTCTCATAAATTGTATACATACCATTTTTAACCAAAACATTTACAAGTTGTGAAAAAGTACCACTATACCGGGTGTTCACAGTAGATGGAACATTAGAAGTATCTGGAGAACAGAAAGACAGATCATTTAAAAAATGTGTAGGCGTAGGTAATCAAACGTGATCTATCCGTCTAAAATATTTTGATCAGTACGGTGTTGCCGCTTGTATTAGAAAGTAGTAGCTACTTTGTTATTTCAAATGAAACACTCCATATATTATATCATTACTGCAATCCTTTTAGGATGCCTCATAACTTTTTTGGATTATTTCCTGTACCTATCTGTGACGGTGTTCGAGATAAAAATTATTTTGAATATTGAAAAATAATAACTCATTTCCATGCAAATTTACAAAATATAACATACCTAAAACTATCAAGTATTCTGTCGATGAATTGAATACCAGTTTCAGCATACAGGGAGAATAAGTTCCTTCCGTGGACTCATGAAAATGACTGAAACTCAGTCTTTTCAAATAACACATCGTATATATTATTATTTAGTTGGAAAAATGTAATATTTTCCAATTCAATTTATACATATCTCGTACAGTTTGTTACTTATGATCATTTATATTAAGAAATTGTCTTCAATAAAATAAATATTGTATAACATTTTAGATAGTAGGCTATGAACTTCTTTGTGAAAGAGAACTTGGGAATAATCATAATAGGAAAGCTCCTATGGCTTTACCAGAATGTCTTGATAATCCTTCTAGAATTAATCAACACAACAATCCAGTAACAGATAACAATTCGTTAACATTCTATAACCAAACTAAAAAATGTCATTTTGATGAAATCTTCTAATTCTCCACTGTCTCTGCCGTAGAAATTTATAAGCGTCTGAAAGGAGTTAAAACATTGGTAAAAACATTGCAATGTGTTGTCCTATACTACTACCCGTACTAACTAATATTATAAATTCTGGTCTATAAGAAGATATTTTTCCTGGT
Organism: Chrysolina oricalcia; assembly: GCA_944452925.2. Classification (NCBI taxonomy): domain Eukaryota; kingdom Metazoa; phylum Arthropoda; class Insecta; order Coleoptera; family Chrysomelidae; genus Chrysolina; species Chrysolina oricalcia. The sequence continues at coordinate 20,336,979 of OX101812.2, forward strand.
AGCTGGAAAATAGCACGTATAATTGCGTTGGCTAAATAATATGATCTACTGACTTACAGTGACCTCCGCCCGATGCGTATACTAACTACCATGTCCCATGTCCATGACCGTGGTGGTAGAGCGTTCGCCTTTGGAGCGAAGGGTCGCGGGATCAAAGCCTCGCATGGCTATCAATCTCGTGTATGGCATCACACATTGAAAGGTAAGGGCTGCGTCTTCCCTAGCTCACACATGTCTCTCGAAGAGTTCCGAGGGATGCGCGTAGCGGTGCAATCTGTTGACGGAAATATGAATTTTAACAACAATAACAATTCCAACAATGTTTGTCAAAGGTATTTGAGCAAATTGTGAACCATCAAATAAGATTATATTTCATAACATATACAATTTTGCCAGATGATCAATCAGGTTTTAGGTCTGGATACAGTTGCACAACGGCAATACTCAACATAACGAATATCATCAGGGTTTCAGATGCAGGGAAAACCACAGTTCTCATTGTCTTAGATTATACCAAACTATTCGACTTCGCATTCGACACTATATTCCATTCTGCAATTTGAAGTGTTTTCAAAAGATTCTAGAGAACTTATGAGCAATTCCTTACAGAATAGATTTCAATATGTGGAAACATCTGTTGGCCAGTCATCAAGAGAAAATGTTACTTGCGGTATGCTTCAAGGGTCCATTCTCAGACCTTTAATTTTCAGCATATACACAAATATTATCAAGCCTGAACAACTGTAGCGCAACTTACTATGCTGATGACACACGAGTGTAATATTCATTTTCTCCTTGAGAACGGTTAACAGCACTGGAAGATATCAACAATGATTTGAAACAGTTAGTAAAGTTATATAGGAAATGTAATTTGAAGATAAATACTTATAAGTACCACGTGATGATTTTTGGTGAAAATGAAGAATACATTGAATTTGTTATGACAGTCACAATTCAAGACAAACATTGAGATTTCACAAACATTGCTGTGAATTTAGGCTTATGTCTCGACACAGGCCTCCGACTCAAAAAGCTTATTAGTAGTTGGCTCTTTGAAAATGCTTTTTCCCCAACGACACTTGCTGACACAACTCCTCAAAATATTGATAACTGATCTACTAGTTCTAAGCATATTAACTGTGTCACATTTGTTGAAACCCACGAAATGGTTAAAAAATGGAAATGAAATCTCCAATTCCTAGTATTGGCACATTCGATTATAATAAAACAATGCCAAGTATATCTATTTAATAAAATCAAATATGGGACCGATATTCATATTCTCACAGAAGTCATATTTCGCTGTCACCCAATGAAACAACCCAATTTGGGAGAAGTTTTACATAAATACCTACAAATGATTCAATGATGTTCAAAAGAAAATATCCTATTACACTACTTGGCAGAAGCCCACTAAACTAATAATGAAAATGGATTAGGCAATCCAGACTTCTGCCTTAACCTATACAATAGGTAAAATGATTTTCAAGCTACATTCCTACAAATGAAATCATTTTTATTTGAGGAGACTATCAATGTAGATTTTCAAAACAAAGCATGTGTGTCTCAATTCCCCCACGACGTCTCTATTTTTTTTCCACTGCAAAAGAAATGTTTCTCAGGTAATTATTATAATGTTCACCTGGGTCTGAACTAGAACTTGTCAAAATTGTTTTCAGACCATTTTGCATTATTACCCTTTTGCTACCACTGTAATTATTGAACTGTTATGGAAATCATGCAAATAAACGTTATAATTGTTATTTGAAAAAGGCACAATTATCCACAGTGCGTTGGTGAAAACTCCTGTAGTATATATAGGGCAATTTACCATCACTTACACAAAATTGAATGTGGTAGTGGTCTATCACGTGCGAAAGCACATGTAAAATTGGAGAGCTATCCTTGATGATTTAACCTAGTTTTTTGTACGCCAACCGCAATGGATACGCCAATGCATCATCGAATTTTGAAAACCTTCTAACACAATCATGCTTCTGTCAAAGATGTCTTGAGAACTGAAGTATGGCAGTGTTGCAATGTTAGGTCCTATCTCCAAGTGCAAAAACGCTGACGGTCGTTGTCTACTCACCCCCAATTTGTCGTGCTCGTACACTTAATACAGAACTAATACCCACGGCGTATATGGAAACAACCAACATCATCCCTCGTTAGAATCCGTTTCCTTCAAATTATTCAATTATGAACTGTAGTAGTCCTCAGTACAGAGATTTGAGACGTGACACTGGTCAGTTTGATTGGCAGTAGTGATCGTTTGTTAACGTCTTCCGTAAATCGGTGTTATTCAATTTATCAGCGTTTACCTCTCACGATTGTCATATATGATTGTTACATATTATGGTACCTGTGCCTGTTCGAGAATACAGGATGAAATTTCAAAATGGACGCCACCAAACTCCTTTCGTCGCGTGTTCATGTGTATTGACAGTAACAGAGCAATATTGAAACATTTGCTTTACATGATAAAATATAATTCTGTTGTGCTGTATTGTGTGATTTGCTAAAATATATCATTTAATTTTGCCATTTTGTGATTTGAGCCTGCACAATTCCACGTGGACAGTTTCTTTCCAGTGTCGGCGCGTTTCTACAAATTATTTAGGTAATTTTTTTGTTCCATTTTTGTAATTCCTTTTTTTGGTAGGGAGAGCACACTGACAAATTTTGTGTGAGTGGTGGTTAACCACCCTGTATATTTTGTAAACATAGCAAGTCCGATAATATGTGATTATGTTCATGTAATCTCCATCCTTTTTTACCAATGAAGGATTGACTATCCTCTAGAAAATAAAAGGTTCACCCTGTACCCACACAGCACACTATGTCCTTGGGATATCCCAGAATGATCCTGGATGTCCCAAAATGGGATAACCTTCATGGGATATCTCTGGGATATCCTCAGGTTTTCCCTCTGTCGGCATGATAACCCAGGTTGAGCCAATTGCATATATCCCAAGAATAACATGAATGTATATCCCAGGTATATATAATGTGGTTACATATTATCCCAATGAGATCAAGTTTTTTACATCCCAGGGATTACGTTCAATTATATGTCCCACGGTCATTGTTCTGGGCTAAGGGTAGGATATACATTTTTCTCACACTTAATGAATATCAATTCACATGGGATGTAAAACAAATTTTTTCATGGGTGTTTTATACTATTTCGAGTGAACCCCCCGTAACCCCCTTGTGTACGGCCTCGAATTGAAAAGCAAGAATAGAAAACCGTCATGCAGTTTCTCAAAGCATTCCTTCGATTGTTCGATTTGTAAGTCATAATCTTTACGGCATACTCTCTTTTAATTGGCTTTGAATAACAAGTTCTCATTGAGCAGCCAATCAGGAAACAGTATCAAATGAGCAGCATGAGTTGTTATCTCTAGACAGCGCTTTAACTGCATGGACTGCACATAACTTAGTTTAAGTTATGTGCGAAACTGCCTTGGTCATAAAACAATTATTTCGTAGTAGTGTCCGTGACGTGTCAGTGACAGTTGACAGTTGTGACTTGAGGGAGTACTATACAATAAAATGCACGGCATAAGCGCTCCGACCACAGAACTTAAACACGTTTAGGTATGTGCTCAGTTTGCCTTCTTCTTGTCTGTCATTTAAACTTACCGCCATTAGAGTTACCAATCACAGCGCGTGTCGGTCGTTTTGAGGCCTTGAGGAAGTGGGACTGGTAGGCGCCAAAAGATTGTAGAAGAGTCACGTAGGCGTTCTAGTTTTTTCAAAGATTATTTGTTTTGCACCGGTAAATTTTATTATCTTTATTTGAGATTTGAAACATAACTCTTGTCTATGTTTGAAACTTTTTGAAGATTCAGTTTTACTCTACGGAAGTACGGACAAGGATCGAGTGAATAATAAAGGTTAGTCAAATGTTACTGCTGACCCTTAACCAAACTTTATAAACAAGCCGTTCTTTCTTATTTCGTTTAATTTATGTTCGAGACTACGAGATATAAAAATGTCGAATTCAATAAGGAAGAAAAGTAGAACTTCTTATTTTCGACACGCAAAGAATGATAGGGATAGATTACTTGCTCTCATTCAAGATTATGGAAACGATGATGAAGGCGCCATATCTATGGAACAAACCGAACCTACTGAGACATTTTCATTTCATTCAGATTCCGATTGTTCTCCTAATGAAATATTTTCATCTAATTCAGATTCTGATTGTTCCGTTTCAAATGATGTTCAGCTTGACCCTGATTCCACTATCGAACAACTTGATGAACATTTCATAGAACAAACTAAAACTCATCAGATTCCCGATCAAACGTTCAATGAGGTTCCAAAGCAGACAGAAAACCAGGAATTAGACTTGAAAATAGAATTGGGGCATTGGGCCATTTCACATAACATAGATCATTCAGCTCTGGGGGGATTATTGAAAATTTTGAAACCCCATTTCAATAGTTTACCCAGAGACTTTACTACACACTCCTCGGCAGACTTTAACAAAATCTGTACATCCTGGCGAGTATTACCATTTTGGGCTAGAACGAGCTGTAAATTTCTTGTTGCACAATACACCCCAAAAAAATAACATTAACTGTGAAGTTTGTGTGAATATCGATGGACTACCTCTCAGTAAGAGTTCTGGTAGCCAGTTTTACCCCATTCTTATTTCACTATACCCTGTGGAACATTTAGTTGCTATTGTTGGACTATATCATGGATATGAGAAACCACAAGATCCAAACTTATTTTTGAGAGATTTTGTTGATGATGCAGTGCGATTGACTGAAAATGGAATAGTTATTGATAACCATAAATTGCCATTCAGAATTAGAGGTTTCATTTGTGATGCACCAGCTAAATAATTTGTCAAACGTATTAAAAGCCATACAGGATATTTTTCTTGTACAAAGTGTTTTCAGGAAGGTGAGTTTATAAATAACAGAGTGTGCTTTCCTGAAATCTACTTCAGGGAAAGAACTGATGCTGATTTTATTTCAAAAGTACAAGAGGAACATCATATAGGCACAAGTATCCTTCAAGAAATTCCAAATTTTGGCCTTGTCACTTCTTTTCCACTAGATAACATGCATCTTTTATGTTTGGGGGTTACAAAAAAAATGCTTGTATCCCTGTGGATGTGTGGTAAACCTCCATTCAAGCTGTCTCTTCATCAGATTACCCAAATTTCAGATTCATTGAAGTTGCAATCACCTAATTGTAGAAAGCCTCGTTCACTACATGAAGCCAAACGATGGAAAGCCACTGAATTTCGTCAATTTCTGTTATATACGAGTCCGGTGGTGTTGAAATATGTTCTTGATAAGAGAAAATATTTGAATTTTATGTCTTTGCATGTAGCAGTGAGAATTTTGTGTTCGAATCATCTAAGCCAGAATAATATCGAATATGCACATTCACTAATGATATTTTTTGTAGAAACGTTTGCAACACTTTATGGTAATGAATTCATTTCCCACAATATCCACAACTTGCTGCATATTTCTCAAGATGTTCGTAATTTCGCTGCTCTAGATACCTTCAGTGCGTTCCCTTTTGAGAATTATATGCAGTTCCTCAAAAAGTTCATCCGAAAAAGTGATAAACCATTATCACAAGTTGTTAGGCGTATTGAAGAATCAGAAAAAAATTTCACAATGAAACAGCATCTTCCAAAGCTCGAATGCCAACTTTTCAAAGAACACCAAAATGGACCTCTTATTGGAAATTGCCAAAATCCGCAATTTCTAGAGTACCACCTTTTAAAATTCAAATTAAAAGTGAAACATCCTGATAATTGTTGTCGATTGAAAGATGGCAGTATAATAATTATTGAAAATTTTGCTTCTTGTAATGGGAATACTGTAGTGATAGGTAGAAAATTCGAATATGTTGAAGACTTTTTCATTGAGCCCTGTAAATCATCGAATATTCAGATATTTGAAGTGAAAGTTTGGAGCGATCTTATGATTTGGCCCACTAACTCAATAGATTTTAAATATGTTAAATTAACTTGGTCAGATAGTCATGTTGTGGTACCACTTTTATATTTGGAATGATAGATGAGTTAGCTGAATAAGTACATTAAAAAGTTATATTTGCGAAACCATAAGGAGGTTTTTATTAAAAACTGATTTATGACGACTTTTTGTGATTCTTCGTAAATATTTTCTGAATGAGTTTGGCAATGAAAAAATTCGAAATAATATTCCAATCAAAGGAAAAAATTTTAATTGAGAATATTTTTCACAAAAAAGCTGAATAACTTTCAAATGAATATCAAGATATTTCGTGTATTGTTTGTTCTGCTTTATCAATTGTTTCACGTACATCACTTTTTCCATTAATTATATGATGTATGTGGGCCAATAATATGCCCTTTGCACATTTATGGTTTCATAATGTCTCTAAATTATTCACTGTCACAAATGCATTCTTTTTATTATTTCTGTTTTAAGAAATAATCCTCTGAAAATTTTTCATTTATCTGAAATGCTCCAAGGGTTTTTTCTTAAACAAGTTATATCAAAAAAATTAAAGAAGTTACCACTTTATGATAACTGTACTACTACTACTACTATATATTAGTTCTAGGATGTGGATCATAGTAAATTTCACGAAAGAAAATTCGGTAGAAGTCGTTCCTGATAAATAGCTAGCCGATAATGACCAGTGTTACTGGCCAGCATACAAGGGATCGAAACTCAAATCAGCAATAGCCGATGAATATGATGTTGGCGAGGATTGGGATATCCATCCCATAAGGATTATCAACAGGAATAAACTATATGGTGAGTTTTTTTGCATTCAATTGTCACAGTATAGACAATTTGAATGTTTACCAAACTAGGGCCAGATTATATCAGAACATGCGTCAGCAAGATGTTTTGTAAAATTGATAATGGGTAGCTACAAACAGGGTAGCTACCCCATTTTTGAAAGTGGCATGTTAGTATGTGTTACCATCCTAATGACCCTCATTAACCCCAATATGAAAATTTTGAATAATACCACCCCTTTTGGGATCCTTGAATGGAAAATAATGAGACAGTGAATGTTTGTTGAAATAAAACTCCGATATTTTGGTTTTCTCAAGAGAAATATACCGAACCTTTTATTTTCAATCAGAACCAACCTGTCCAGTTGTTCGGCTGTATTTAAAACAAAAAGGAATTCGTCCCATAATTTATCGCGCGCGCGCACTATATATCTATATATTTAAAGGAATTTAATATTGACCAAATCCCTGAAAGAAACAAGCTTTTTTATTTAGCAGCATATACTCATGGAATACATTTTACAGTTAAAGTTAGTGTTTACGCCAATATTATCCAATAACGCCGTAGCAGTGAAGAAATACCCGGGCAATTATTCACGCACGCAACCTATTTTTAACAATTTTAAAAATTGAAATGAAGAGCGTGTGTGTTAGATATAGATGTCTTGTCATTATAGTTGTCAATAAAGCATCATTCTTTCTGCAAATCATTTTATCCAAATAAAAACAATAACATATGGTCCTTTGAGTGGATATACTATAAAACCAGTAAGAATAAACTATAATAAACTATAATTCTACAATTTACAAAGCGCTGCAACAATACAAAGTCAAAAGTGCAGCGGGAAGAAGCGAACGAGCGGACCACACAAGTATTGAATGAAACGTCGTGTAGGTGATGCAATAATTCAGCTGGCCGACCACAGTAAACAAGTATCCAAGCCATTCCAAGCTAGAAACAGTACTACCGGTGAGGCGTTCCCAATTTATTCCTTCCTTCATTCCTTCCTTTATTCCTTCCTTTATTCCTTTGCAATTTGAATTTGTGCTATTTGTGAGAGATTTTGGTTTATTCATCAATAAATGGAGGAACTTAAGCAATTAATTAGGAAACGGGGCGCGGTGAAAAGTAAACTAACAATTTTTACCAATTTTGTGCAAGAGATTTCTGGCAAAACCGAACTTGATCCATTAGATATCATCAAACTAAATGAAAGGTTAACTAATGCTGAAAATTATTTAGATGACTTTAATGAATATCAAGTTGAAATTGAGTTGCTAGAGGATGAATCCAAAACTGACGAACAATTAAAGGAAAGGGAACAATTTGAAATTTCTTACTATCTAAAAGTATTTCACAAAAATATACTGAAAAAACTAATGATGTCCAATCGAATCATTCTAGTTCACATTTAGTACATTCAAGTAATTTATCTATGGACGGTATAAAACTGCCTGACATTTCTTTACCAAAATTCAATGGTAAATTTGAGGACTGGCTAGAATTCAGGGACATTTACAAAAGCTTAATTCACGATAACAAAAAACTTAGCAATATACAAAAGTTTTACTATTTGCGCAGTGCACTTGAGGGAACTGCAGCCGCTTCAATATCTAAAATTAAATACTCTGCAGACAATTATGAAGTAGCTTGGACTACAATAACAAGTAGGTTTGACAATACAAAAAAGTTAATTTATGAGCATATCAAAGCAATTTTTTCCATTGAAAGCATACATAAACCAACATCCGAAAAAATTCAAATTTTAACGGATGATATCAATAAACATTTGGGTTCTACTGAGCAGTTGGGACAAAATATCGACAATTGGGATCCTTTGTTGATATTTTGGCTTACTAGTAAACTAGATACAGTTTCTAACTTAAAGTGGGAAAGAGAAATTGCAAAACAAGAAGAGTCGCCGACCATAGAGACGTTTTTATCATTTTTGCAAAGACGTGCTAATTTTATTGATACTTTAGAGTCAAAAAATAACCTGCATATGAATAAGCAGGAATCTAAAGGCAATCCTACACTAAATAAGTATTCAAAGCATAACAATATAAAGTGCTTGTCTTCTGCTAACTATATTTGCGCTTATTGTAAGAAGAATCATTCAATTTACGTATGCCAAGAGTTTCTGAACTTGAACCTATCACAAAAAAGAGATTTTGTCAAAAAATCGAATCTATGTTATAATTGTTTGAGAGCTGGCCATTCAAAAAGAAGATGTAAATTAGGGCCTTGTAAAGAATGCAAAGCATGGCACAATACAATTCTGCATGATACAAATCAGGTCGTGCAGGCGGCGAGCTCATCAAATGTCACGGAAAATATAGAACCAAACACTTCGACTGCATTGAGCAGTGGCGTAGCGATTCCAATTCCTCAACAGGTTATTTTATCAACTGTGTGTATACTTGTTGCTGATAAATTCAATAATTTTCATAAAATTAGAGCACTGTTGGATTGTGGGTCGCAAACTTCGTTCATAACAGAACAATTGAAGGAAAAATTGGGAATTGACATACAAAAAACCGATTTAACAATTTTTGGTATAACAAACACCAATTCAAATGTTGATAAAAGGTGTAGGGTATTGATTAGGTCAATGCATAGTGATTTTGAATCAATCTGTTATTGCTATATGTTGAAGAAAATCACAGGTGTGATGCCAAGTTGTGGATTTAGCACAAAACATTGGGCAATTCCAAACAATATAACTTTGGCTGACCCGCTATTTAATAAGCCTATGCCTGTCGACATGCTCATTGATGCCGATATATTTTGGACAATTTTGGGTGCAAATAAAATGTCTTTAGGTAAAAATATGCCACTATTATATGAAACCTTGTTAGGATGGGTAGTATCAGGGCAATTGAGCCTTAAAGAGCCAACTAAAATTTTTTGCCATAAAAGTGTGAATGAAGGGTTACTTGATGCAATATCTAAATTTTGGGAAGTCGAAGAGCTTCAAGGTTGCAAACAATTATCCGAGATTGAACAATTTTGTGAAACTAATTTCAATAAAAGTACAGTCAGGGACGCAAGTGGACGTTTCATAGTCACTATGCCATTAAAACAAAACCCATCAATTTTGGGAGAGTCACGACTTCAAGCTGAAAAACGTTTCTTTGCATTAGAACGCAAATTTCGGCGAGATACCTTGCTATACGATCGCTATAAGGACTTCATGTGTGAATACCGAGACCTCGGCCATATGACTCTCATTAACGAAAAGGTAAGAAACTACAAAGGTTCCCCTTCTGAATACTTTATGCCACATCACGGGGTTATAAACGAGAGTAGTTTAACCACAAAACTAAGGGTGGTATTCGATGCTTCTTCACCATCTAGCAACGGTCTGTCCTTGAATAATATTCAAGCAGTTGGACCAGTTCTGCAGGACGATTTGCTCTCAATAATTTTGAGGTTCCGAAAGTACAATTATGTCATTTCAGCAGATATTGCAAAAATGTACAGGCAAGTTTTGATTGCATCCGAACAACGACATTTACAGAAAATATTCTGGCGTGAAAATCCGAACGAAATTCTGAATATGTACACGTTAAACACGGTTACATATGGTCAGACTTCTGCAAGCTATCTTGCTATACGCTGTTTATTCAGTCTGGCGGAAGAAATACAAAACAATATGCCAGAGATAGCCAATATAATTAAATACGATTTTTACGTCGACGATCTCTTGACTGGTGCATCTACAATTGATCAGGCTAAACATATATGCGAATCTGTTTCTAAAACTCTTGAATCAGGAGGTTTTCAACTCAGAAAATGGAGCACAAATAATCTTGCTTGTCTTGAGAGTGTAACTTCTCATGGATCCAAGTACGATATACTTCAATTTACTAACGATACCAAAATGAAAACGCTAGGATTAACCTGGTCTTGTAAAAATGATGAACTTATGTACAATATTAACTTGAATTCTATGAAAACCAAAGTTACTAAGCGCTAAGTATTATCTATAATTGCAAAAATATTTGTCCCGTTAGGCCTAGTCAGCCCCTGTACAATATTAGCTAAACAATTCATGCAGAGGCTATGGGCAGACGAACGTTCATGGGATGATTCAATAACAGGTGCCATGTTAGAGAGTTGGACGAAGTTTGAACGCGAATTGCCAATTTTAAATAATTTGAAAATAAATAGGCAAGCAATTTGCAAAGATGCCTCCTCGGTTCAATTACATGGATTTTCGGACTCTTCGGAAAAGTCATTTGGAGCTTGCATTTATTTGAGAAGCGTAGATTCACGTGGCAATATTCATACATTCTTACTATGTGCCAAATCTAAAGTTGCACCGATAAAAACCATAACAATTCCTCGATTGGAGTTATGTGCAGCTTCACTTTTAGCAAGATTGTATGACAAGGTCAAAGTCTCTATGAAAATGGAGTTTGAGTCTTCTACTCTTTGGTCAGACTCAACAATCGCTCTAGCGGGGATACGCACAAGTTCGAATTTATTGAAAACATTCACTGCAAATAGGGTAGCAAATATTCAATCTCTGACTAAAAACGCGGAATGGAGATACATTCCCACTCATGATAATCCTGCGGATATTGTTTCCAGAGGAATTTATCCCAGTGAAATTTTAGACTGTGAGCAGTGGTGGCACGGACCATCATGGCTTCTCGAAAATTCGTCATCTTGGCCTATATCTTCAAATAAAACCATTGACATACCTGATCTTAAGTCTAATGTCTTAATAAATGTTACTTCTTTCCAATTGAATTTTCCATTTGAGAGATTTTCAAATTTTTCTAGATTGCAGAGAGCTACTGCGTATATTCTACGGTTCAAGCACAACTGTCTTCACAAATATAGTAAGAACACAGGCCCTCTCAAGGTACAAGAATTAACCAGTGCATTGAACTCTCTAATTAAAATTTGCTAACATCATTCTTTCTTTTCAGAAATGCAAGAATTTCAAAATAATAAAGCTATAAAGTCAAACAGTGCATTGTCTTCTCTCAGCCCCTTTCTAGATTCTGACAATATTTTGAGGGTTGGAGGTAGGTTGAAATATTCAGATTTTCAGTTCAACAAAAAACATCCAATTTTGATCCATTCAAAACATCATTTTACCAAGTTGTTATTCTCTCATGAGCATAAACGCCTTTTACATGGAGGTTCTCAGCTTCTCTTGGGAACTATTAGAGAGGTCTATTGGCCTATAGCGGGCAGAAATTTAGCTCGTCATACCGTGAAAAAATGTGTAACATGTTTTAAATTCACAGCAAAAGCAATTCAACCGATCATGGCCGATTTGCCACGTGATCGAGTCTGCCCCTCTAGCGCGTTTACTGTAGTAGGTGTCGATTACGCAGGTCCTTTTACTATCAAAGATAGAAAGGGAAGAGGCTGCCGTTCAACCAAGTGTTACATAGGTTTGTTTATATGCCTATCAACAAAGGCAGTTCATTTGGAACTGATTTCAAGTCTGTCCTCACAAGCGTTTATTCAAGCATTATATCGTTTTGTGTCAAGAAGAGGCAAGCCATCTAAAATTCTGTCTGATAACGGAACTAATTTTGTCGGGGCTCAACGCGAATTTCTTGAGCATAATAATAGTGAAATAATAGGCACTGCCTCTTCTCAAGCCATAGAGTGGCGTTTTATACCGCCATATTCTCCACATTTCGGGGGTCTATGGGAAGCCGCGGTCAAAAGTGTTAAACATCATCTCAAAAGGGTTCTTACAAATACTCCATTATTATTCGAGGAATTTTCCACTATTCTCTCTCAAATAGAGGCAATTTTGAATTCACGTCCTCTTTGCCCATTGAGCTCAGACCCTAACGATTTCGGACCTTTGACCCCGGCCCACCTTATTATTGGGAAAACACTTACTGCTGCACCAGATCAAGATGTCACTGATATCAATACAAACAGATTGTCGAGATTCCAGCTCTTGCAGCAAATAAGTCAACAATTTTGGAAGCGATGGAAGGCCGATTATATTGCCGAGCTACAGCAAGTCAAGGTGCGCTAACTGAAGGCACCCTAGTGTTGATTAAAGAAGAACATACTCTGCCTACTCAATGGATACTAGGGAGGAGATGCGAGCTGCACGAAGGTCCTGATGGAGTAGCTAGAGTGGCGTCGATTAAAACAATGTCAGGTGTCCTTAAAAGGGGATTCCAGAAGATTTGTCCACTTCCCAGTTCTTCTTGAAAAGATACCTCTTTCAACGCAAATCATTTTATCCAAATAAAAACAATAACAGTTAGAATTTCCCATTCAAATTATTTTTATATTGCAGATGACCTAATCAAGGCTCGGAATGCCTGCGATAAAGACCAGTTTACTTCAGATTGCTCTGAAAATGACCACAAACGAATTATTAGGAAAAAGGTATTCACTAGCAGTTCATCAGAAGCGTCCGACGAAGGATTCCAAAGAAGATTGCCTGAAGTTCCAGAAGGTGAACATCATAAACAATAATGCATGCTAACTATGAGATATTTCATATTATAGGTTTCTCCACGAAGAAAGACTACAAAGACAACAATAAAAAAATAAAGTCGCTTGCTGGGAAAAAAGAACATGTAGTAAGAATAATCAATATTACCATTGAATTCATTCATCTCTTGAAAGAAAACAAATAATTTAGGAAATCTTTAGATTTATACCTAAAGGAAAACTACTTGTTGGCCTCTATAGTTTTTCTAAAAAAAAAATGTTTCTCTAAAAATCAACATCAATTACTTCCTTTTTGATTTTCAATTCATGAAGCATTAAAATATCTAAGAAATGAAATGTAATTATTTTGTTTTTTCATGAACTGAATCCTGTCCTCTTCTCAAAACTTAAATGGAGAAAATCAAAATTAGGAACAATATTCAGAATTTATAGCAGTTTTCTTCAGTATATTTTAGTTTTCTTTTCAGCCAGCCTGATTTTTATTCCTTCCATTTGAGTTTTGGGTTCATCTATCTCAGCCTTGCCTTGTGCCCTAATCTTTTTGAAAATTGTAAAAGGTTTTAATATGATATCAGACATGATTTTCTTACAGTTTCAAATCCACAACACAACAATTCTCAACAAATGAGTTCACAACACAGTTCTCAACAACTGACTTCACAACACAGTTCTCAAAAATACAGTTCCCAACAACCGAGTTCTCAAGAAACACAGAATACCAGTAGAGAGTTTAAATTTCAAGTATTGAGAAAATTAACAACCATCTCTTTGAAGATGCAGCAAATTGCTGAAGATGTCGCTGACCTAAGAGTATCTCTAAAGGAGACAGATTCTAACAAACAAGTCGAAGAGGAAATAAATTGTCAGTTTCCAATTGACTCTTTCCAATCATTTGAAATTTTGAAAGATGCCTTGAGGATGCAAGGGAATATGATAAGTTCGTGAGTACTTGAGATTTATTACATGCATAATATGAACATTATTTACTTTTAAAAATCATGGTACCCTTTTGTTATGAATCTGACTTTTTCAATTTTCAGGTATTCTACTTAGAAAAAATTGGTGGAAACTCAGAATATGAGTGTGTCAAAAGAATTTACTCCAGAATCATTAGCAATGAAATTGCTTGTGAGTATAATTGGCATGGTTTGAAAGGGAAGAAGCCACTTAGAGAATCCCTAAAGGAACAGTAGGTGAGTTGACAAAGTCTTTTCGCACACTTATATTGAACAAATTTGACAGATCTGTCTATTCAGAAAAAACTCTAATGTCGTACTCTTTATATTATAATGAAAAATCTTATTTCAGTGGCAATAATAAAAAACAAAAATTTTGGAACGTCCGAGAAAAATATTGAAATTGCCATAAAAAGCTGGCTGAGGCATGCCAGAGAGAGAATGGTAAAGAAGGGTGTCCCACCAGGTGGTAATCAAGAAAATAGAGCAGTTTAGTCTATAGTACAATATAAAATAGGCAGTTATTTTTTTGCCAAGATGGCAATATGGTAATGAAGAAAGTAGACCAGTTTAGTTTATAGTACAATATGAAATATGCAGTTCATTTTTATTTGTTAACTTGGCAATATAATTAAATTGTTAAGACTTCATTATGTGTCGCAATTTTTTATACATATGAAATACCAAACTTTAATAAAATTATTGGATAACAAAATGACAAAAAATTATATCAATCTACAGATCTGTTGTTCTTTTCTTGATTATTTCAACATATCTCTCATACACTCGTATAGCTAGAAACAAACCCATTATATGTCTGTTCCCAATGTACTCATTATTTATTCACTTCATTGATCACAGAAAATATTTTCATTCATAGAAGGATTTTAAATAAATACATAATGTTCTCTATTTGTCAAGTGTGGAAAGTAGTAGTAGTTGATTTTCTCAATTCTAATAGTCTGTAGAATAAAAAAAGGCAACAAAAGAAACCAAGAAGTGTCACTCCAAACAAACAAATCAGTTGATTTTTTCATTTTAATGTCCTAAAATAGCTTATTGTTTATTAATTGAATATTTTCATGTTGAACGACATCATCTTTGTATGTCTCCGGCATATTCTCGAGCTAATTGGTATAGAAATGTAATCTTTTGTCTCATTTCATCAGTAATGAAATATTTATTTACTCTTCATTTTTCTATTCCCCAAAGTTCGGGAAAAAGTTCCCTGCAGACAGAGTAAATGGAAATATCCACATAAGATCCCTGGAATGTCCTGTTGAGGGCCTAATGAAAGCTGGAGGACAACCTCAGAATGGATGTGTACATGTTATCTTCAGGATGTTCTTGATGATGACCTCTGTACATCCCTAGGATATAAAAAAGGACCACTAGAGGTTATCCGCGGGATGTAGAAAAAAGTCCCACTTCTACATTCTCAGGATATCCCCAGCACAAAGAACGTAAATCCTAGGGATGATTCCAAATCCCAGAGGAATATCCTCTGTTTATCCCATGGATAGCTTTGTGCTGTTTGGGTATTTGTTTACCATTGAAGATTTTACTATCCTCGAGAAGATAAATGGTTCACTCGGTATTTGCCTTCAATTGCCTATTATAATACTGCGTCTCATTTCACCCATCTTATAATATATCTTCATTTGAATAATCCAATGAAGCAGTCATAAGTCAATGAAACCAATAACAACAATGGAAATCAATAACCGAAAATTTTATAACGTAATTGTCTACATGCAACCCGTCTGGCCACACAAGCAGATCTACTTACCATATGTTGTATTGTAATCGAGGGTATTGAATTATTGGATTTTAGGAAATATTCAAATTACTTCTATTGTTCTCTTTGTTACCTACTGTCATACTTGTCTTCAAGCATCATGGTATTAGCTTGAGCTTCAATTTGGCTGGAATGCGTAGGTCCAAAAAAATTGAAGTGAATAATAATTTATCATGTATGTGGAACAACAGATAGATTTTTGAGCATTTTTGCAAATTATAGGTGCTCAAAGCGTACAGTGTGTAATTTATTTTTATTGCCTGAAATATTTAATTTTCTTCATTTATATATACAAGAGGTTACCTACTTGAGCATCAAGAGTATGTACTCAAGTATAAACAATGATATATTGAGTAGTAGATTCGCATCATAGCAATAGTGTAAAAAAATATAGTTACCTATCTGTCTATAGTAAAGCACCCATTCAATGGCACTTTAAGGACAGTAAACTGAAGAAAATACTGAATTTCAACAAAATCGATGTAATGGGTGTTGCAGATTATACCTGAAGGATTAATTATGAATTACGATTTTTTTAACGAAAATAACAAGATAGTCGAAATATAGTTATTTTTGTATCTAGTGCGTGAAATAACTGTTTTTATAATGACACATGAGATTGTTAAATTCTCTCAAATGTGCCATGAACACACGAAGTTTATACACGAAATACAAACAACATGTTTTGTACAACTGTGAATGTGAATTTACATCGTCTGAAATATATTAAAAATAAATACTTCCAATAAATCTTGACGTGGTTTTTTATCCCGATAAGTTATCGCTTTTAAACGACTGTTGTCTTGAAAGTATTATTCAATGTTTTCAGTAAAATCGTATTCAAAAATTGTTCTTGTCTGAAAAAATAACTCCAAAATAAATAAATAATACTTCTCTTTTCCATACATGTTAACAATACTTCCAATACAATTTCACAGCATCCAGTGGTCATTATGTGTCGTTACTAGGAAACGATTTGTTAGCACGCCGCGTGTTTGACTGTTTGACTGTGTTTGCTCGTAGTTGCTTCAATTTCAAGTTAATTTCAATAAGATGGATGTTGATTATGATAATGGTAGTGATTCCCCATCAGATTATATCTGAGAATACAAATGCAATAGTATCTAATGTTACCGGCAAAATCCAATTTAATATATGAGAAAACAAATGACCAATTTCGTGAATGGTGCGACAAGAAACATGTAAAAAAGGCAAAATGTCCTTATATGCTATTTTGAGGAAAAATAAAAAATTATAGAACCTCCTACGTTATGGAGTGTCTACTCAACTACATTGAATGTCAAGGAAACTATTAATATAGGGAAGTTTTCAATATTGGTCCCGCTCATTAAGAACAAAAGCGTCAGATACCGAGGAAAGTAACCTAAGTTTTATCAACGCATGAAATCAATAAATTTTTTCAAGATGCTGATAACGAAAAAAATTTACTTCAGAAGGTACAGATATAATCACAATTTTGTAAGATTAGTAGAAATTTCAATATTTTTTATTTATGGATTGTCCTAATTTTGGGTATCAGCGGTGCTTGTCACCGTAAAGAATTATTACATATAACTATTGATGCCATTGAAGAATTGAAGATTCTGGGTCTATATTGATTGTTGAAATACCTGATACGAAGACCTACTGCTCAAGAACGTTTACTGTTTCAAATTCTGATTATATTGAGATATACCGCAAGTATAGAGCACTACGGCCGCCTCATACTAAAAGTAACAGATTATTTTCGAAATATTCGAGAGGAAAATGTATTAACCAACATGAGGGGATAAATAAAATAGGAGAAATTCGCTGCTAGATTGTGAAATGGCTTGAAAAGACATGTATAAGAGCCATACAGGTCACTGTTTCAGGAGAAGCTCTGTTACTTTTCTGGCCAATGCAGGGGGCAACATCACAACCGTAAAACGTCACGGTGGCTGGAAATCTGCCTCCGATGCAGAAGTATTTATAAAAGATAGTTTGAATAACAAAATTGAGATTTCTAACAAAATATTGATCTTCTTTCAAACAAATGAAAATATTTGATAAAATTGTGGAATCAACTCTTCAAGAAATATCTAACGTTTCTGATCAGCAGCAACATGGAACATTTTCGGGAATTTATGTTGGAAGTAATTGTTCAAACTTTCGTATATCAATTATTATTCTAATAACTGAAATTGTTTTAGGATGAATAATCAATTAATAATTGACTCTTTTAATAATAAATCATTCAAAAAGTAATATTTCATGTTTATTTTATGAATTATTTTGGCTGCGAAAGAAAGTGAACATTTACGCATTAATAGAGATGCAGAAATGTCAAGTTTTTTTGACAGTTGTACAATAAAATACATACCTATAAGAAATTATATAAGTTTTTTAACCATTCAACAATATGAGTCATTTTACCAGTTATTGGCACTCAAGCACTAAAGATTGGCATATCGGTTCTCCAATCATTGGCACCGAAAAAATATGAACAATGTTAAAAGTTGAATATACAGTGGGGTCCTGAAGTAACCGATAAATTCAGTATCAGACTACACTGTCTAACATCAGTTAGAAAAAAGTCTCTCTGAATCATCATTTTCAAAATATTTTCAATGATTTTCGTCTTTCTTTATTATTTTTATAAAAATAATAGTTTATTTTGAATTCTTTATCATGAAATATTTGAATACCTACATAAATACACTACAAAATTAATTTATTAATATAAACTTCATTTCTTTTTACAGCTACTGAAAAGCATTGAAAATATTGAGACAATTATGATTCAGAGAGAATTGTTGTCGGTTGTTCTCAATTTTAGGCAATTTAACGATCATTAATTAAACCACCAAACAGACATTTCAACAATTAAAATGAATACTTATAGACCTTTGAATTAAAAAACGGTATTTTTTTGAAAAACGTACATAACTAGAAAACTAGACATCTGGATTGCGAAAAAATTATGCTCATTCGACACCAAAAAACAAAAGCTTACAAATTTTCATTTTAATTAAATCATTTATACTCAAGAAAAAAATTAAATACTGTTGGAACCTCAACAACATTTTCTACCTGGTCCTTGCCTGTTACTTTTTTTAAGCGTTCAAAATTCGTTTTTGCACCAGCCTATATGTCTACTTAGACATATCTAGCAGAAATTTTCATGGTCCTAAGGAACAAGAAACGTATATATTGTTTTTTTCAAACATGATTTCCAAAGTACTGAGACTTAGTCGCTTTCTACATTGAAAACTTCATGTTTTTATGATACACTTTGTCAAAAAATCTCAAAATTGACGAAAACTGACTTCTTGTACCAAGTAAAAGATCTATACAGGGTGTTTCTTAAGTACGTGTAAAAAATTGAGGAGCATGCTGCTGACGTCAAAATAATTGTCCGCAAGTAATTCGTTTCCAAAATTCCGAGTGTCGAATTTGAAGTATCATGTTTATATTTCGCGAATAAATTCCAGAATAATTTTGATATTTGATTAAAGTTTGGTATGATAAAATCAAATGTGATGTTAGTTTTACTCTGCCGTGGGGGTGGCGTCACTAACATGTCTTTTCAGTCATTTGAAATGTAATTTTCTGGGAGTACCTTTATTAAAAGAGATTGGATATACTGGGAGAAATATAACCATATGATGAGCCACATTAGGCCACATTAGGCCACATTAGGTTCAAACCTAACCTAATCTAACCTTTATATTACGTCTTCTAGTGGAAAATTCGATTTTTCAAACAATTATATGTAAAAGAGATATTTCTGGTACAGATCGCTGCGAGCAACTGTTTTCGAGTTATTGGGATTTGAAATAATCGATGCAAGTGACTTTGAATGACATGATATTTCTTTAATATCATTTTAAAATAGGAAACGGGTGTCATTAAAATTTGATACAAATAATAATGACAGCAATTACAACCCATTTGATAATAAAACAGTTAGTAAGAATAATTTTTTGACTACATTTAAGTGTTGATTGTAAAAGACCATCGAAACCTGCTAGGGCTACGGACAAAAAAGTTATGACATTCCGAATGACTGAAAATACAAGTAGGTGGCGCTACCCCGAAGAAAGAGTTATACGAACGTCAAATTTGATATTTTCATTGAAAATACTCTCAAATATCAAACTTCACTCATCATTTGGAATTGATTTTGGAATTGATTCACGAAAAACAAAAATAAGAATTGAACTTTGACACTCAGTATCTCAGAAAGGAATAACTTGCGGACATATGTTTATGTGAACTTT
This sequence comes from Chrysolina oricalcia, assembly GCA_944452925.2. Lineage (NCBI taxonomy): Eukaryota > Metazoa > Arthropoda > Insecta > Coleoptera > Chrysomelidae > Chrysolina > Chrysolina oricalcia. The sequence continues at coordinate 20,357,221 of OX101812.2, forward strand.
AATTTTTATTTTGACATCAGCAATATGTTCCTAAATTTCCTACACGAGTTTTCGAAAAACCCTGTGTATCTAGATTACTATTTATAATAATTCTTGGACAACTCCAAATGAAACGAATGCAAATACTTATAGACGAAATATGTTACAAATGAAAGGTTCGAGATTCGGAGGTACGAGGATGTATTGATATCTAGTTAGCCTAGACCAGTTCCCTGCATAAACAAAATATTGCGTTACCATAGCAACGAACAATAACTTATTAGAAGTGTCAGTATAAAGTTTGTGAAAATCGAAATATTGGAGTATCGAGCCATCATCAAGTACCTGTATTTAAAAGGGTTAAGAGGTAAGCAGATTTACGAAGATATGCTTAATACCCTTGGTGTTCAATGTCCGTCGTATGCGACCGTGAAAAATTGGACTTCAAGCTTCAAAAGCGGTAAATTTTCCATTGAAGATGATGACCGATCGGGAAGGCCAGTTTCTGCGTCAGTCCCCGAGAATATTGATGCAGTTCATGACATGATTTTAACAGACCGTCGAATTAGGCTAAAACGGATATCTGAAGCATTGAGTATTTCATACGAACGCGTTCATCATATAGTTCACGTCAATTTGGACATGAGAAAAATTGCTGCAAAATGGATCCCCAAATGTTTGAATGTTGACCAAAAGCGTGCAAGGGTAGTAGCATCGCGTTCGATCTGTGCTCGATTTGAAAACGATGTAGACTTCTTGAACCGAATTGTTACTATGGATGAGACTTGGGTACATTTCTACGATCCAGAAACAAAGCAACAATCGATGGAATGGTGACACTCCGGTTCTCCAAGACCTAAGAAGTTTCGTGTCCAAAAATCTGCTAGAAAAGTTTTTGCTTCAGTTTTTTGGGATTGCCATGGAGTAATCATGATTGATTTTTTGGATACGGGTAGAATAATAAATGGAGATTACTATTCGACATTACTGACCACTCTACGGGAAAAAATTAAAGAGAAAAGACGCGGAAAGCTATCGAAAAGTGTTTTATTTTTGCAGGACAACGCCCCTGTACACATATCTCATGTTGCCATGCAAAAAATTCGTGATTTAGGGTTTGAATTACTAGAACACCCTCCTTATTCACCAGATTTGGCTCCGTCCGACTATCATCTCTTTCCTCAACTGAAAAAAAGTTTAAAAGGTCGTAAATTTTCTTCCAACGAGGAGGTAATAAAAGCTGTGGAGGTCTGGTTTGCAGAGCAAGAAGAAACATTTTTTTTGAAAGGTCTAGAGACGTTGCAGGTTCGCTGTAATAAATTTATACAATTATTTTGAGTAATAAAATATTTTGACATTGAAATTTTGTTTGGTTCTATAGTAGGCTAAGAATTTTTAAATATGTCCTCGTAGAAAGTAAATGACCATACAGGGTGTCTCACTTTTCATGAAAACACCACCGTAATTTCCGTAATTTCATTTTTGACGAAGAAATTTGCAGAACCGATCGGCATGGTGAGTAGAATGAGTAGATTTCAAGTGATATACACTGCACGCCACCAGCGAAGAAACCACCGACGTTTCCAATAATGTATAGGGGGAAGCAAAATTGATCGAAAAGTCTAGGGATTCGTAATCATAACAACCATTGATAAGATTTACTTTGCTCCTGAAAAAATATTCAGTTACGAAATCATCCGTTCCTTCCGTAAATTTTGTCGGAAAATCGTCGACTTCGATTTTACCAACAACACAATTGTATCATATAAGTACTGCTGGTATACAATGTGTCTCAATTCTTATTGAAATACCTCCGCCCCTTCAGTAATTTTTGATGCAGAACTGTGTCATTTGCAAAATTGATGAATGCTCCAAAAATGTACAGTTTTGCTATAAAATTTACGGAAGTTCCATGATAAGTGACACAAAGGACCTTGCACCAAAAATATGGAAAAATGGCTTTGAGCCAATTTGTATAATTTTTTGGGATATTGTAATACAAGTCAATAGAAGTTACACATGCAAGTTTAAATTAGTTTCCATGTCCAATATCGAAGATATGAATTTTTGAAAATCATAAAAATTGCTGTTTTACCAAAACATAGTAAGGTTCACTTATCCTAAAGTATAACTTTTTTAAATAATAGCATTGCTGGTTTGAAGAAAGTCGAATGACATGTCAGTCAGTTACAGTTAGTCTTTAAGATAGAAGAATCCACCTAGGGTGATTAAAAAATAGCGACAATTCAGCAAATTTTGCCAATCTTTATCACCGGTCCCATTAGTGAGACTGAGAATTGACTGGATTGAAAATCCTTATTGGCATTCTTTTACTTTGGTAAAAATATTTTCTCAAAAAGTTTCAACATTTTTACAACTAAGTAAATTTTTTCAAATGTTTCTTTTTCATACTACAATCTGTTTTTAACAATAACCACACAAAACATCCTTTTTGAGACAATAAATCCACTTTGGAGCCAAAACTACTCGAGGAAGACTTATAGTAATTGCTTAATGATCAGCTTCAAAAAGTTACGATTAACATTTCATACGGGGGGCGTTTACAAATATTAGTTGAAATCGGTTTTGTACGTGATATTTATGTTTGTTAATCATTATAGGATGGATCTGACAATTTGAATAATATTTTTCAGTTATACTTCAAAGTAAATTGCCCTTAACTCGGGTGAGTATCATCAATTTCCCATGTCCGGTTTTTTAAATATAAATTGAAATAGATATTCTGTAGCAGATATTATTAATCTTATTTCTTGATGAAAATTTGGTGTCCAGATCCAAATAAATCGTACATTACACCTCGTAACGATTCCGTGAATATCTATAAATAGTAATCATGAACCCTTTTCCGCAGAAACCTATAGTGTATACAACATTTTTTTAGAAATATCGGATTCCTGTAAACATGTATATAATATTTTTTTATCACAATTAAATATTGTGTGAGTAAAACTCTATTTTATTGTTTTATGGTCATGGCTATCATGGCTATCTATGATAAAAATATATATCTAAGTAACAAAAATCATTGGAGAAGTGGCTTTTCGACTTTTTGGGACACATCTACTGTTTTGAGGTGCAGTTTTTAGCACCTCAAAAACCCACGTAGTTTTTTAACCTCGCATAAAAAAATCTGAACGACTGACTGACATGTCATTTGACTTTCTTCAAACCGGCAATGCTATTATTTTGTTACTAATCATCTGAAAAGTAACACTTTTGGATAAGTTAACCTTACTATGTTTTGGTAAAACATCAATTTTTATGTAAAGAGAAACATAATTAATTGAAAATTGAACCATGACTCCCCTGGAAATGGAAAAAACCTACGATAAAATTGAAGTAACTTTTTTGTAATATCTAACAGAAAACAACTACTTCCCCGGCTAAAGCCACGCTGGATATTGAACTACATCTGATAGATATTGAGAAAGACCCTATATAACTTGAGAGAAAAAATCTGAAAGCATTTTCATTCAGATAGTTGATTATTTATTGAATGTCCAGTTTCCATTGGAGATTCTTATCTATAAATGAGATAAGGGAGAATGTTATTCAGAAGTATCACTCACAGAAAATCGCTCATTTCACTGATGCGTGAATTGCATCTCTTTCGCTATGCCTCCAATACATTTTGGTCGACAAAAATCTATTTCACTCTTCTAAGATCACCAGGGAGGTCGGAAGAATTGGAAAACTTACTCTTCAGAAGCAATTAGAGGTTATCTTGTACGATGGAAAATAGCGACTAAATTCCAACTTTCAGTCGCAGATGATTCCACAACTGACTTTATGAACATCCTGTTCATATTTTCAATAAAATCATCAATTTTTATGATTTTCAAAAATTCATATCTACGAATTGGACATAGGAACTGATTTAAACTTGCACGTATAACTTTCAGTGTCTTGTACTACAATACCTCATAAAATCATCAAAATTGGCTGAAAGCTATTTTCCCATGTATTTGGCGCGGGGTCCTTTCCATTTTTGATAATTAAAAAAATTGTAGAGTTGATATTATTACCGGAACTTTACAAAAATATTGAAGGAAGGGAAGATGGAAAGGAAGGGAAATATCATGTCCTCAAATTAACGTCTAGTCAAAGTTATTTTCTTGTATAGCAAAATTCAATACATAAAAAAGTAATGTTGATAACAAATTGCAATTCCTCCATGCTAATTTTTACCGACATGAGGTGAACTCGTGCTCATTACCAACAAATCAAGGAAAATCAAACAATATAACGCAAATTAAAGCAATTCATTTGTTCGAGTACAATGGCGATATTTAAATTTAACCGTGAAACGAGCCTAATTCCTAGTAAATATCGGTAATAGCTTTACCTTGGATTAACAATATTGAAACTGATAACGTGAGAATGTTTATATTTTTGTTGAAGATGTATGAGGTAATTATGGAGTTATATAAACTTTTCAATAACGCAAAACATACAGGGTGAGAACGAAGTGGGAGATTAATTGAAAATCTCCTGAATAATTGGAAGCGGTATTACTAAGTTTCCTTTTCGAAAGCTGATCGTTTGATATTTTAAGCACTCATCACAATTTCTGATTTCAAACTATGTATAGTGAAACTTGATATTCTTCTAGGCAAAAACCATACGCTTGCTCAATATGCAAATTAATATTAATGACTATTATTAAGTACTTAGATATTGACAAATATAATATTACTGATACTAATGTCGTCTTTATTATTTTCTTCCATATTTAAGAGTACATTCTACTGAATGCAAATAAGATACATAACATACGTAAAGCTTCGGAAGAAAATGAAAGGCGGAGTTCAATTTCAATAGTGACGAATCATCATTGAAATTGCTCTTCCAATCAATGTTAGTCATGAAGACAATCGAACCAAAATTAAAAATGATTCACTGTTGCGTTAAAAATTAACAGTGCTGCTCCTAGAGGGAAGTATGGAGTTAGTAACAAGGCCCATTCAGAACACATGGCTAATGACCATAGCAGTCGATGCCAAAACACTAAGGAAAAAATGATAATAATATAAGGTTAATAATTTATATCAAATTAGTGAAAATACTAAAAATTATTACTCAATGATAATAATTAAGGGCGATGTTAACATGGGGATCAGATAGGTGGTTTGAATTTCAGAATCATTCACTACAAAATAAATTAATCGAAATCATTTTTGAACTGTTATATACTTTTCTGTTTGATTATATCAAGAATGACATTATACAATGCATATACTTGGTAAGTGAAACATCTTCGAAAAATCTCTGAATATTATATAATATTGGAGGAGAAAGCCGGCCTCTGTACCGTATATGTCTTTTCTGGAAGAAAATGTCTGATGTGAGGCGGGTGTTTTTCTATTTTATTACGAAAATATACAGGGTGGGTCACGGTCGATGGAACCTTAGACGTTTACGAAGAACGGGAAATAGGATCATTCTGAAAATTCGGTTTCTCAAGTAGTTGCTCTTGGTCTATCGATCTAAAATATTTTCAGCAATGCAGCGTTGCCGCTTCTACCAGAAAGTAGCAGCATATATGTTATTTCAAATGGGTCACTCTGTATATTACCGCAATTTTGAACTTGTCATTCCTTTCTGATTATTTCTGCCTCATACTCCCCTATACCTATCTCTAACGGTGTTTGAGATATTGGTTATTTTCCAAATTTTTTATCCAAAACATAGCTCAAATTGAATGTTTATTTCTGCGGTATTTGGATTCATAGGAAGTTGCAATTTTGTGTTTAGTTCATCAAGATCATGTACATTGATTCTGTATGGAGAAGTTTGTTCTGCGTTATACAGGGTCGTTCAAAATACATGATCTTACTGCTAGATACGAAAAGGGTTGAAAGTGCGTTTTTTTAAATGGAACATCCTGTATATTATGAAATATCCTAAAAGATGACTAAATTCCCTTCGAATTGATATATCATGTTCCTATACCTTTATAATAACAATTTTCAATTGTAATCTCCCAAGTGCTTGAATTATTGCCGGAAATTTTTCAAGTACATGAATTTTTTGAAAATTACCCGAGTCGCGAAGCGACGAGGTTAATTTTCTTTGAAAATTCATGTACGAGATAAATTTACGGCAATTAATTCAAGCACGAGGAGGATTCGGTAAGAAAATTTCACACCGAGAAATGAAAATCATCCAACAACTCATAAGAAATAACTAACGATGTTTTCACCTGAACTATTTATAACCACTGAAATATTGATATGTAAAATACTTAACAAAATTTTCATCAATAAATGTGTTTAAATTTGGAACAAAAAAAAAATTAAAAAGTTATTTCCTGATAATGGATTGAACCATCGACCTAGCGACTTATAGGCCGCAACACTACCGCTGAGCTACGGGACTTAAAATAAAAAATAATAAATAAAAATAAAAAATATAAACTTTTGACAAATGGTGTACTGAACTTCTTCTGGAATATGATTTCTGAATTAGAAATTTTTATCCTCATGGGTACCCTGGGCGAAATTATTAAGTGGAAATTTTTCTGTGACATGTGACAAGTTGATATTTTGCTTCAATGTACAAATGGAGGTCTAGTTTTCATGTGAAAGGAGATAATTATGTATTTACTAGATAGTTGGAATGTATCTGAAAATATTTTCTCTACGATTATTGCAGAAATTGTCAATTCTGAAATCATATTTCAGAAGAAGTTCAATACACCATTTCTCACAAGTTTTTATCACAAGTCCCGTAGCAACAAAACTTTTTTGTTTTTTTTTTGTTCCATATTTAAACACATTTATTGATGAAAATTTTGTTAAGTAGTTTACATATCAATATTTCAGTGGTTATAAATAGTTCAGGTGAAACCATCGTTAGTTATTTGTTATGAATTGTTGGATGATTTTCATTTCTCGGTGTGAAATTTTCTTACCGAATCCCCCTCGTGCTTGAATTAATTGCCGTAAATTCATCTCGTACATGAATTTTCAAAGAAAATTCATGTACTCGAAAAATTTTCGGCAATAATTCAAGCACTTGGGAGGCTACAAGTGAAAATTGCTATTATCTCGGAATTCTGGCTATTTTGGTATAGGAACATGATATATCAATTCGAAGGGAATTTGGTCATCCTTCAGGATATTTCATAATATACAGAATAATCCATTTCAACTCTTTTCGTATCTAGCAGTAAGATCATGAATTTTGAACGACCCTGTATAACGCAGAACAAACTTCTCTATACAGAATCAATGTACATGATCTTGATGAACTAAACACAAAATTGCAACTTCCTAAGAATCCAAATACCACAGAAATAAACATTCAATTTGAGCTATGTTTTGGATTAAAAATTTGGAAATTATCCAATATCTCAAACACCGTTAGAGATAGGTATAGGGGAGTATGGGGCAGAAATAATCAGAAAGGAATGACAAGTTCAAAATTTCGGTAATATACAGGGTGACCCATTTGAAAAAACATATATGCTGCTACTTTCTGGTATAAGCGGCAACGCTGCATCGATAGACCAAGAGCAACTACTTCAGAAACAAAATTTTCAGAATGATCCTATGTCCCGTCCTCCGTAAACGTCTAAGGTACCATCGACCGTGACTCACCCTGTATACTTATATATTTTTCAATATGGCACAGATTCAATGCCCAAAAATACCCAAAAGGTCAGTCTCATCCAAAGAAGACAAATCAAGAAGGAGATAAAGGGAACCCACCACGCTTCCTCACCCTGAAAAAAAAACAAAAGTTGAAATCGAGAAAGAAAAATCGAGGAATACATGGATGACATTGTACAAGTACAAGAACAACACCAGAACGAAAGCTTTATCTACCTGCTGTAATCGAAGAAAGACCAATTTCTCATCAGCAGATCCACGCGATCATTCATAATCTAGGCACCGTCACTTAAACAAACAGTACCACAGTCATTCAGACCGACCCGATGAAAAGTCGTGACGAAATCATTACCAAGCTGAAAAAACTTCATCAATAGTTTTATACATGCACGGCCAGAGAAAAGAAAGAACCTTGATTTTGTACTTAAAGGACTATTATTGTTCAGAAAACGAGGAAGTCGAAGATGCAATATCCAGGGAACATGACATCGATTTCAAGAGAATCATTCTACATTCGACAGTCGACAGTCGATAAAACAGTAAGGCCTAAATATCCTCAGTATACAATAAAAAGTGATATTTAATCAACTAAGGCGAAACGTGAAACATATGCTATCCCAAAAAAAATGGGATCACTGCTTTGGAGGTTCAATTATGACACAGTTCCGAAGATGTTAGAAATGACATATTTTCATCGAGAACCCCGAGTTGTCAAATGTGGGAAAGCCCATTCGACAAATACAAAACACAGGCGACATGTGCCTACTGCCTCAAAAATCATTCATCCATTCGAAGCTGACCTGGGATCAATGTCCTGTGCAGTCAGGTCATAATATCCAGGGTCAGAGAGCAGCAAGGTACCTCGAAGAAGATCATATTCAGCAAATAACAAAGAAAGGAACCGTACAGAGCACAGAGAGGATGGATCTTCCGGAACAATTACCGCAATGCAGCACAGCAGAGAAATCAAGTCGCCATCCCATGGATGGCAGGGTAAAAAGAGAGTTCACGAACTCCTGGTTGTTGCAATGAGAGATTTCACAACCTTTGAGTTTTCTCTGAACAGTGAGACCTGCTAGGTCTATTGTATTGTTCAGTCGTCAGTGGTTATTATATAAAAAGGTCTGTTTTTCACCAAGTTCAGTAGTCTCTTTACTAGGTGTTTTGGATTCATGCCTGTTTCTAGTTTGATCTGTATGAATATTCTGTTGCGTCTGTGATTATGTGATTGGCGGTTTTCTTCCTTCTCACCACAGAGTCTACATGCACTCCACGGTATCTTTAGTTATTCCCATGGTTTGAAGGTGTCCTCTAAGGACGCAGTGTCTGGTTATTAGGTCGGTAATTGTGCGTATCTTAGATCTATTGAGGGTGTCAGTGACTCAGGTACAACACCATGGATATGCTGTGCCAATGACCCTCGAATTGGTCCCAATATGTTTGGTGTTTTCTTTCTCTCATTAATTAGGTTGCCGCATCGGGTTTTGCTAATTCCAAACACTGATTCTGGGCCTTTAAATGACGAATCAGATGATTTTTGTCTTGCAAGTTATTCTGCTTCTTCATTGCGTTCTATTCCCCTTTATCCAGGCATGAACGCAAGTGTGGCCTTGTTGTGTTTTGACAATTCATTGAGGCTCTGAAGAATTCAGAGATTTCATTGCGCTCTGGATATCAGATATAATGTAGATGTGTTTTCTTTTACACCCTCTGTCTAGATTAATCTGTGTGCACATCCTTATGGCAGGTGTCTCAGCTTGAAATACTGTAGAACTATAACGTTCCTATTTGGCCTAATTCCTTATATTTCTGCTGCTTTTCCTACATCTGTTTATGAACCGTCAATATTTTCAGATGACAGTGAATGAACTCTCTAGTCCAATTAATTTCACTTCAGCTGTATCCTGAATGAGGTTTCGTATGACTATTGGGATGGCAAGTAGTCTAATGTTGACTTCATAAATGATTTTGGTGTGCCCAGCAGTTAGATGGGTTCTCAAATAATCTGATTGCTCAAGTCTGTATGCACTCGTCATCGCCTTCCCCATGACTGTGTCGTCTAAAGATGTAAGGTCTATGATGATATCCACATCAGCGGTTGGAGTGCTATTCTTAGCCTTCCTGATACACAGACAGATAAGCCTCTGTATTTTCCGAGGTTGGTTTTCGCCTGTCTCTGTTTCATTTTGGGCCACCACATAAGTGTGCCATATGTGATTCTGGGTTTAATAATCGCGGTGTAGGTATAGCCAGTTCATGACTTTCGGTTTCAGTCATCATGTTTTCCAAAATATCTCCTGCACATCACATCATGCACGAGCACGATGCTATACTTTCATTGTTTTCTTGTTGCAAATGAATGTTTCAGGTTAGTTTCTTATCTAAGAACAGCCTTCAGTATTTGACATGATCATCAACATGTAACGTTACGCCAAAGAACTTGGGGGCTTTATGTCTCCCACAGTTCTTTTGCATGTGAAGGTAATCAGTTCGTTGTTTTTATTGAAGATATGAGCAGGATGTTTATAAAATCAGATGTGGAATCATCTACTACTGAAAGATAAACTTAAGAAAACCTCTCTTAGAAAATATTCATGATGAAAATATGACTTCTCTGGAAATTTTAAAAAATAGTGTGGTTTTGTTGGGGTCTGCTTTCAGTCATTCTCTTTCGCACCATTCTCATTCCCATACTTTCTCTTTATAAGACTACTACAGTATCCCCATAACCTTAGGAGTGGTATCACAGGTTATTTGAAGGTTCCAGAAGTTTGTGTAGTACCATGTCCGACAGTACCTTCCTGTGGAGTTCCTCTGGCAATTTCCAGATTCGCGGAGTCTTCAAACATGTTGGTTTGGGCCTGGTAATTTTGGAAAATTGACAGTCCACCTGCAGGTGGTTTCATCAAGGCTCCTCCTCCTGGCTGCTGAGACTATACTTCCAAAGGATGTATTGACAAATTCACCTTCGATATCTGAAAACTTGCATTGTGCTGTTTTTTTTCACTAGAGTGCCATTCAACCTTGACACCAAGTGATGCAAAGCATTCTCTCACGATTTTTCCATTAGATAGGCATGCTGATCTATAACAGCTGCCCTCCGTATCAGTTTTTCTAGTCCTTCCAGTGGAAAGAATGATAAGCTCATTGGTCTGTAATTCTTGGCCCAGTCGTTTGAGTTTCGGCCAGGTTTTGGAATGAAGACATCTTCCACAGATTTCCAGGTTTGTGGTATCCAGCCAAATACAAAGCCTCATCCTGTAAAGTCTACATGGTTTTGATGCTAGATCTTTATTTCTTTGCTAAATAGTAGCAGGAAATATTCCATCTGGTCCAGGCGATTTATATGGACTAAGAGAGTCCATATTACCCTCAAGTATCTGACGATCCGCTTCGCCAGCTCCCAGTAAGCCCTGTTTGCCCTCATTCTTGTCTCACAAATGCCTAGGAAAGCTAGCTCTTGTAGCTTGAACATTCCCTACAGTCTTCATCCAAATAATTACCAAAGAATATTGGTACTGTGAAATCTGCCTTCTCGGTGACTGAGTTGCTTGGATATTTTTCTTGCTGCATCCTTATGAGTTATATAATGCTCACTCTTCTTTTGCTCATTTGATTTGCCAGATCCTTGTTCGTAGCATTCTTCCATGTTTTCTCGACCACAAACCTCAAACTTCCGCAATTCATTTAATGAAGCATAATCACCTGAACAATCTACATGCGATATCATTTTTATAATGATTATTGAACAACATCGTCTCAGTTAAAAAACATGTGTCAACGTTTATAGCATAAATTACAGAGAGCATGCGAGACGATCACACGGTCTGAGCTATTTGTAACAGGAGCTTTCTCTTCTATTGTATTAGTACGAGTAGGTGTCTCATCGATATTAATGCCACATCTGAAATTCAAATCGCGGCCAGATTGTCATGAGGATTATATAATTACATCGTCTTTAATTTTGACTTTGATTGATGTTGATCTTGGAAGTTCTAGGTAGAAAAATTAGTGTCGTATGATTCAGAGCTAACAAGCTGGGTGTCGGCTGCTTACGGCTTGAAATCATTATATTTTGGGTTGAACACCAGTCAAAGAGTGTTGGAAATTATTTTAGGCATTACTCATAATTTGGGTGAGGTCTTCAGATCGTAGTCGTTGCCATCTCATCGTGGTTAGTTCTATACCTGTAATTCGATGTGTCTATTTCTTGAAACTTCAAAGGTACTGCAGTCAAAAAGCACGTCATATCCAAACATTCCAAAGAAAAATCAGTGGTAAAGTTTGACGATTATAAATTTTGCTGGTTATAAATAATCTTTCACATCCTGTAATTATAGGCTGTGATTTTTTGAGGTTTTGCATGTCAATCATTTCTCTAGAAGAACAAAAAATAATTTTGAAATATGAAGGAAAGGTGATGACTTTTTCAGAGACGAAATTCCATCACAATTTTGCAGCATCTGATACTCTATCGATTCGAAACATAATAAATAAAAGTGAACCTAGTTATAGTCCAGGAGATATATGCGAAAATTTGGAAAAACCATTTCATGGAACTGTAAGTTCTAGTGCTTTGTTAGAAACTGAGAAATCAAAATTCATGGAATTATAGGACAACTTTTCTCTGGTATTTTCTGACAAACCTGGCAGGACTACAGAATACTTTCATGAAATAAGATTGAAGGATGACCAGGAGTTCTTTATCAAGCCCTACCCTGTCCCCGTGGCTCACAGAGCTGCTGTACAACAAGCCATAGATAAGATGGTCGCCTGGAATGTCATTGAACGTGCGCCGTCAAAATATATCTCACCTTTGATGACGACTGTCAAAAAAGACGGAACGGTGAGGGTGTGTCTGGATCATAGAAATTTAAATAAACACTAGAATGCCAAACCCGCTGTCCGCGATTCAGTTAAATGACCCCTCACAGGGAATTATGACATACTTTTGCACTTGCGCATTATTTCTGTTTCTGGTCACGTCGTTGCCATGTTTTCTTTTTTTTTTCGTGTTCCAAATGAGGTTCGGAACATCATCTGTGGTTAGGGCAGGTAATTGTGGGAAGTCCAGTAAACTTGGCAACACCGCCTTAAAATCCTATCGTGGCGTATCAAGCGACAGTGTCGGCTTCTGAGTTTTGGCATTGTTACTTGTTAGGTTTTAGCAGTTGTTCAGGGAAACTGTGTGAATCTGGATAACAACAATATATTGGCAACGACACAGAGGCAAAAAAAAATTATGTGGACTTGAATTTGGGTGATATGTCCATTATAAAAAAATATGACATTGATGTCAACGACATGTTAATCGAAGATGGGGAATTTTATCATTTCATTTCATTTCTCCCTTTTCTTTGAGTACTCTGACTGAAAATGTGTGGTTACACATATATATCAGGATTTGCTGTTAAATCTACAAAAAAAATTATCAAATGTAGAGTATGTTTGTCTACTTTTGAAGACATAACAGAATCTTCTGCAGATGCAGAAAACTTTAAATTATTGAATGGAAAAAGAGGTGGTCTCATAAAGCCATCACAAACTGTTATAGATATTTGTATTTTCCATGAGAGAAAAATCCGGCAGGTTCTTGCAATTACTGATAATTTTATGCCAAATGAAACGAATTTTTTGGAAACTTTCATACACCAAACTTCATCAATATTATTTCAGGATGAAAAATTATTCAGATAATAAACCACATTTTCCATATATATCCCTATGAGGTGAGTCAAAAATTTAAAATGATAAAAGCAATAACAAGAATTTACACCAGAATTGGATTTTTCAATATTGCAATGTCGCAAACTGGGAAAATTAGAGGTGAATTGAAGTGAAGAACACTTACTACATTTATGATATTTTCCCATCAATAGATTTTGAAACAAAATTTTCGTTTGATAGAAATAAGTTTGTAACATTACAAAATAATTATTGGGAATTATTATAGTCCTTTTTCTCCAATCCTACCATTTATCCTTATTTAAAACAAAAAGAATCAAATATTCTGTAACAATTTGAATTTTTGGCTTTTTATATTTATTTCTCTCAACATTCGATAATCTACTTCTTATTACAAAAGATGCCATTTGAATTTACCTAATACGATTCAACAACATTTACAATGATAAATGAGAACCTCTGACCAAATGCAAAAATGTAGTTTACTACCCGAGAAACTATATTCAACAGATTTTTTCCCAATTTTATATCTCCAATCAATGACATTTTTGTTTCTCAACAAAAATGGTGGAAAAGTGATAACAAGAGTCAACAAGTAGTTTGAACTCCTGAAAAAAAAATTGTAATGTCTTGTCAATGAAAGCCTTTGTTATTATTATTATTACATATTGCATTAATAAGTAATTAATTAATCAATCGATTTGTAGAAGTAGAAAAAATACGACTACATAAAGAAAGTGTTTCCTCACTCTGATATGGATATCGACTATATTAGGCTCAACGGTTTAGCCGATGGACACACAAATTGATTTTTTTTCTGATTCACAGACTGAGTGGAATCAATTCCCATCAAAATATCAAATTTGAATTTTTTGACTATCACAATCATTTCTTCCGACTTGGTCGCGAGAAAGCACAAAATAGAAGACCTACACTCAATATTTCTATTTTCAAGAAGTCAATTATTGATTTACTGTATTTATCATTAAACGAAAACTGTGTTATATTTCAAATGCTATTACCGACAACCCATACCAGATTCAGGAACTCAAAAATCCTAAGACCGTCCCTAGCGACACTTGTGCTCTATTGCGCATACTCATGGGTTGGTTTATCTGCCGTAGGGGGGCCACGTTATTCAGAAGTAATTGGCGTTCTATGTATTTATTTCTATGGTCTGGATGCAAGATACTTGAATAAAATAAAGGAACCCGATTATGAACTACCACGTCCCATTAATGAAATCATCAAGCTCATGTCAGGGAAACGAGTTATGCGTTCTCTTGATGGTTACTGGCAATGTCCATTGAGAGAACAGGACAAGGATTACACGGGCTTCATGTATGGAACAAAAACCTATCGGTTTTGTCTTTTGCCTTTTGGGATAAAAAATGCAACTAGCTCATTTACTCGGTGCATGGATGCAGTACTTGGATCTTTCTTTAACGACTTTGTCGTCTATGTTGATGACATTTTGGTCATGTCCAGCGGTTTTGAGGAACACTTGTGTCATCTATCGCTAGTTTTTCAACGTCTTCCTGAAGCTGGACTGACACTAAAACTAGAAAATTGTAAATTCTTTCGGAGGGAAATACTATACCTCTGAAGGAATCAGACCAAGTGCAGAACGCACTCAAGCCATCAACGATTATCAGAAACCCACCAAAGTGAAAGAGTTACAAACATTACTGGGGTTGTGTCAGTATGATCGGATGTTTTCTCCAAGGTTTGCTGACTTAAAGGCCCCAATGACCAAACTTCTTAAGAAAAAGGTGCCTTGGAACTGGAGGCAACCTGAAGAGTATGCTTTCATCAAGATGATGGATAAACTTAAGAGGGATATCCTTTTGTATCATCCTGATCCTCTTCTACACTGGAATGTATCATCCGATGCCAGTGACGAGGGTATTGCTGGTATCTTGTTCCAAATGGTGGATGGGCAACAAAAAATTGTGGCCTGTGCTTCCAGACTCCTGTTGGAACGTGAGAAGAGATATGGGGCCTATTAAAAGGGGCTTCTAGCAGCGCTGTAGGTGATTCAGCGTTGGAGAGTGTATCTCTTAGGTAGTAAATTTACTTTATTTTCGGATTGTCGGGCCTTAACCACGAATAACGAGGTGGGCATTGGCTCTACAGGAGTTCTCGTTTGAAGTCACTTATGTACCTGGTCCTAAAAATGTCCAGGCCGATGCTTTCTCGAAGCATGCCTGTGTCAGGCTGCCAACTCCAGTGGACAAATGTTTTCACATCAGCAAGTTACAGTTTTCAAAGGAATTCCTGACAGTTATGAAAGATATGAAGATATTTCAATCTAATGATGAAAAAATTCAACAAATAAAATTGGCTATCGACTTTGATGAAAAGTTAAGAAATATGGTCATACTACATGAGGATCTTCTTCATAAGCGAGGTAGTGATGAGCATCAGTTTCTCCTGTGTGTCCATGTCCAGCTTGTGCCACGGTTCGTAGAAGCATACCATACGACCCTAGGTCACTTTGGGGTTCACAAAACGTGGTTGTTCATGAGGTCTGAAGTCTGGTGGTCCAACATGCACCGGAAAATCAAGGGGTTTGTGAAAAGTTGTGACATTTGTCAGAGGGCGAAGATCTCTGTTTTGCCATCCCCTTCCCAAGGGAATGTTATTCCTGAAGACAGGAATGACATCCTTGCTACTGATTTGTATGGACCTTTGATTCGAAGTCGTGGAGGAGTATGCTATATCCTGGTGATTGTGAATCTATTCACGAAATATGTTGTTCTCTACCCTCTCAAGAAGGCAACGTCTAAAGCTATGTTGAACCGCTTGTTCAAAGATTATTTTCCTGAGCACGGCATGCCTCGTAGGATCCTGCATGACCAAGGCACACAATACACCTCTAACGTAAGGAAACAAAATTTGGAGAAGGCAGGTATAAAACTCATATACAGCTCTGTGCGACATCCTGCGTCCAATCCTTCAGAGCGTATTATGCGCGAGTTGGGGAGATTGTTTAGGACGTACTGTCCAGAGCAACATTCAAGATGGGCCTATGAGGTTTCACGATTTGCTGAGCTCCTGAACAGCATAATTCATAAATCCACGGGCTTTTCTCCATGTGAATTGCAACTGGGAGATGAAAGACCTAAGTTTTACCTAAGTTTTTGCAACTTTCTTCTGGAAATCCGAGGCTGAACCTTGACGGCAAACTCATATTGGCGGAAGCTACTCTATCGACTAAGGCAGCTCTTCGAGCATTTCGCAATTCAGGAAAACGGGTAATAGATTTTGATCCTGTAACGTTGACAACGGTACGTAGTTGTTTTCTTCGTATAAATAGGTCACAAGGTGAAATTTCCAAACACTTGTCATTCGATCACCACATGTAATAAGTTTCCTAGAGACATACCATCCTATTTCACATGAAATATAATTGTTTTAATTTCACAGCTCTTGGTTCCCACGGATATCTCTGGTGAATTAATTAAATCACTTGAATGACAGCGCTTCTTCTTCCTATTTCGAATCGATTTGTTAAAGAAGACGGCAGTTCTTCCTATTACGATTCGAATTGTTGGAGTACGCTCACTACATTGATTTTGTTTACACAAACTTCTACTTTCATGGAAGAGAGAGAGAGAGAACTATGTTTGTTATGGTTTTTATGTAATTTTGAAAATCGCGGAATGCTAGTCTCTTTGATATGCTTCAATGACATGCGTAAGATAATTGATAGTAGTGGCAACAATGAAAGGAAATGTTTTTTTATTAAAATCAATTTTGGAGAGGACGGAAGTGTTTGAAACACCATTAGTCCATTTCTGACCTGGTAACGCTGAAGCTCATTGGAGGTTGAATTTGAGTTTATTCAATTTTGGCAACCTACCTAATATTGCTGGACCACACAAATGAGAGGTGAATATTCCAGTTATGTAGAGGTATATTAAAGGTTACTCGCTTCACGAGATTTAAACATATTAACATTTTTTTTTGTAAAAGTACGCCTTAAAGTTTTCTTTTCTTTTTGCCATAGCTATGCCAGGAATTTACCAAAGATTGTAACAGATAATTTACCAAAGACATTAAGTCATAATTTACGAAAGACTTTAGACAGTATATGGACTAATAGGCCAATTGAAATTTAAAGGCCAATTCAACAAAGTAAAATAAGCTCACATGGCTTTGTAAAGCTATGATGGTACTGTAAAGCCTGTGATGGTATTGTACAGCCGGTGATGGTCTTGTGAGGCTGTGATGGTATTGTAAAGCCTGTGATGGTACTGTAAAGCCTGTAATGTATGATACATACAACTTGTAATGGTATTGTAAAGCCTGCCATGGTACTGTAAAGCCGAAGAGAATATTGGAGCAGACCCATCGCTAGAGATTTCCGTGGAATCATTAATTTATGGAGACCAAAAGGGAGCAACAAAGTCGTGATTCCTTAGTAATTGTGTAATTGTGTAACGTTTGAATGCATTCGGACTAGGTAAGAAAACTGATATAATTTCTTAAATCGCGACTTGGAGCACCCATTCTTTTGGTTGGTAACAAGATTCTATTATTATTATTATAATAGACAACTATTAAAATTATTAAATATCTATATTTTAATGTGTCTTTTGTTTGAGGTTGGGGTTGAATCTTTCTTGCAGCATAGTTAAGGTCCTTCTACGTAGATTGGCCTGGGAATAAGTTTTTGAAATCATTTATCACTGAAGATGGCGTCCAATAAACACCATAATTAATAAGAAACTTATTCTCTGTGCCACAAATTGGACCTTTTGAAAATCATCTAGTGACGTCGACTTACGCCCTTGCCTCCGAAAATCAAAAAGCTAGCCTGGCCAAATGTGTACCTAAGTTGAGGTTACAATCCTGGCGATCTTGTTTTGTTGAAGGCGAACAACACGTCATGTGCCATTAATTCCGAAATAAAAAAAATTCTATTATTGTTTGAGGGACCGTATAAAATTTAAAAAAAAATACATCACCACACTTACGCTTTAGTCTCCCCAGACTGTGACACTAACGAGAGAGGAGTGTTTCATTCTTCCCACCTGAAAAAGGATAACCTGCCAGCTCATGTCAAATGACGGAACATTTCTCCATAAGCTTTGGGGGCAAGATGTACTAAAACTCTTTGTCCACCCTGTCTGACATGAAGTCTGTCAGACCGACATTCATATTAGTAGCAAAATGATATTATATTCTCCGTTGTTGTTTGGATACGTTGTTGCCATGATAAAGTGGTATTATCGGCTCGAAAGGAAGGAACTGTGTATTATCGAGGCGTACGTCCCTTATTGGTCCTTATATTGCTGGAAAGGACGGGTTTCGTACGGCGAGTGAAATTATCAGGGGTAATACCACGAGTGCTCGCAATACTATCGATAATAATTCTTTCACCTCAAAGCAATTTGATCGAGTTTGAGATTTCTGACAGAATTATCGTAGGTAATACCATAAGTGTATCGGTGATTATCGAAATAGCAATTCCTTTGAATATGAGAATCAAATTATGTTGCTTGGCAACCACACGAGCGCTTGCGCGAGTGTGGTTGCCAAAAGCAACATAATTTGATTCAAAACCGAGAAAGTTTTATCGATAATCGCCGATAACACGAGTTGTATTTGTTAAGATTATTTCATGAATAAAATCGAAACCATTTTTATTTACTTACTATTCAATTCAACTAGGGACATTAATCCCGCATTCAGTTCTGAAATTATGCAACTAACAAAACATTTACTTGACAGAGCGCGTCATTCGTAGTTTCGTCATTGCATGTCTAGTCTACTGTTTCTCGCTCGAGGTTATGTTTTGATAACATTTTGATTTAGTGATTTGATTAATCAACGAGTATGCAAAATTTGTCGAAAATTGTGAAGTTGATATGAATTAATAGTGAGTGCTTATTTAGTTTTGGTCAAAGTTTGGTGTTGTGCCATTATAGCAGCTTGCTAGTGGTATGTTTGTGTTTTGATAATAACCAATCAGGAATCGAACTACAGAATCGAAAACACATCATAAACATATCCAGTAGCCAATCAAGAGCCGAACTACAAAATCGAAAACATGAAGTTTTCATTTATCAACACAAAAATTTCAACCAATCATAACACGCTATTTTAGCATAAGTGAAATAATCGATAGTATTTTGAGCACGAGTAGTATTTATTGAGATAACTTCACGAACTAACAAAGTAAAAAATAAATCCATTATCGTGAATTCTTCAATAGTTATAGATAATGCCTCATAGAGATGAAGTCTGTCAGACTGACATTCATATCAGTAGCAAGATAATATTATATTCTCCGTTGTTGTTTGGATTTGCGTTTGTCATGCTAAAGTGGTATTACCTGCTCAAAAGCTAGGAACTGTGTATTGTCTAGGCATACGTCCCTTATTGGTCCTAATATTGCAGGAAAGGAGGGTTTCATACGGCGATCGAGTGAAATTATCGGAATAAATTACACAAGTGCATCAAAATTACCGATATTTTTCCATGAAAGCATGTTGTCCAAAAACTGCATGAGTTTTTTTTTAATATGTAGTCGGAAGAGCCCGACAGGAGGGCTCTTTCGACAAAATATGAAAATAACCGAATGTTGAATGTAAAATTATCAGGTTTATTTTGATACGCGAGTGTAACTCGGTAGAATATATCCGGAGTTGAAAGAAAAATGTGTGTGCTGCTGTTTCACTTCCAACTACATTTTCCTCAATTGATTGCATGGACCACTAACCAAAACGCGACATTTTTTCACTTTTTGAAGTATATCTGACATTTATCATTGTCAGTCAGTGTTGTTGTTTTTGGTGTCATGCAGACGGGATGTTTCCGCATTGCAATTATTGCTCCGCAGTGTAATTACTGCTGAAATTTTTCGATAATTACATTCCTCTTATGACAAATTTTATATAGGAGGGAAATATTCGTAGGTAATATCCCAAGACCTTGAGAAATAGTCGACTATTATTTTCTCCATAATTCTATCAAGAGTACCTTGTATTTTGACAATTTAATGAGATCATTTGAACATTAATAATCTGAATAACTCTCGATAGCTTTAGCTCGAGGGAGTTATTCTTTCATTATTAATGTTCATATGGTCGAATTCAATTGTCTCAAAATACTTGAGAAAAGTTACTCGAGATGAATTGAAGATGATAATAGTCTCTATTTGTCCAGTGATATTTAGGAAGATTATTTCCGGAACAGCATCAAATCATTTATATACTCGATCATATACGTTTCCAAATAACTCTCCTTCCTTTTTTGAGGTCAAGAATGCAGGTTTCGTCTTTTTGCATTACGCGCATTCCTAGCACTTTGGAATTCGATATCTTCAAAAGTATTTATCTTAAGTTTATGTTTATTGAAGTAAAATTCCAGGAGAGTTTTTGCAGTTGAATTGTACATCACTTCAACCGAGTACTCTTTATATTCCTCGCTATTCTATTCTTTCGTTGATCATGAGAGTTGGGGTAGTCGCACAAAATTCATATTTCTTCTGCTGACAAAAAGACATAAATTGTCTCCAGACAGACTCTTTACCCTTCGCGGTATTTTCTGGTATGGATTTGCTTTTATATGCATTAATTTCTGTCATAAAAGATAACCCAAAACGTGACATTTCAATTTTGAGCAACTAAGTTATGTCAAACTTTGACACTTACAGAAACAAAAGAGAGCTTTGTTTACATGAATAGCCGTGTTTACCTAAATATCCACTAATTTACCTAAATAGCCGCTCATATCACACATCATGTGACTTCAATCATAAAATTTCATTGGTGCAGCAATGTGTGAATGAAATAATCGCTCATATTTTTTTGGTCTAAACCGATTGACGTGAAATTTGAACAGTGAATAAGAAAAAGTTTAGAGTGTTGATGTCTACTTTCAGCATATGGAGGTGGGCGCCGCCTACTCCTTGGGTTGGAAATTAATAGACACAAAAACATTGCAGATAACGATATAGTAAAGAATTCTCAGCAAAAAATATCGAACGTAGTTTTTTTTGTAGATCAATATATTTCGAGTTATTCGCAATAAAATTTGTTGATTTTTCATTAAAAAACTGCATGTTTTGAGGCAGTTTGTACATTGGAGGCTTAAGAGCTAACACTACCTTGATAAAACAGGAATCCGTTTTGAGACCATAGTTTTTGTTTGAGAATTTTTAATTTTTTTTTGCCTTACTCACTCTTTTTGTGTAAATTCCGGAAATTCAGTTATTTTTGGTTATGATCATTTTAATGAAAAAAAAAAATTCAATGAAATGATGAATTTATAAAAATGAGAGATCCCGGAACTCTTATGGAACCACTGAGCCCATACAAAAAATATCTCTATCATTAAATCAATAGTTTTTGCAAGAAACGGATTCTATGATCGGGAAATTTATACCTGATTGGCGCTATAATCGAGAACGGACAGGTGCTGTGTTCCCAATGTTCATCGAGTTCATCATCTACACCCCCATTCTTGATAAGTTTGCCAAGAAACCTTAGCTGAAAGGGATGAAGAAGAAATTCAACTTTTTGGTGATGGTGGCTCTTAAACCTCATTTTTTCCTGAACCGCAAATGACCTAAGTTCAAAGAAAATATGAGTTGTACAATGGTGGTTTAAAACTCCTCCAAAATTGACGGTTAAGCTTCGGCGTGACAGAACCAAGGTGAATCTAACGTTTGTCACAACGGAAAGATTGGGTATTACAGCATTTCAGGATAATTAGCTCTTAACAATCATATAGATGGTAGAATCAGTAGGTCTAATCGAACGACAGCGAGCTCCCTAAGTATTTCGCCACCGTGAAAACCATTTTGACAAATAGATTGTAAGCTTGTGAGAAGATTTCGTTTCTCAAAAAATGGAGTGCTCTTTATCACAGGTAATATAGGTGATGTAGAAATATCACATCTTACGCAACGGTAGTAAAATATTCATCATTTTTTTTTTTTTTTTTTGAATACATAGGTATATACATTTTTCCGATTAAACATTGGTATTTGTAACTCTTTGATATTATGCAACTGGCTCATTTTTACATGTGGCTACCGATTTTGTGGGCATCGAGAAAGCAACAGCCTGCAGGCTGGTTCACAAAGTCAGTAGACCAATGGCTAGGCTCCACACTATGTTTATGAGAATGTCGACATTGCCAGCCAAAATGAGATCAATGCCAAATTATTTTGAAATATCGCTCGTTTTTCGTAATGTATTGGATCAGTGGACTGCACCCACATCAAAATTTGTTCTCCAGGAGATAAAGAATTTATAGAAATAAGAAAAACTTTTTTTCAATGAAGCTACAAGTAGTTGGTAATGCCCACTGTAAAATTCACAATATTGTGCTGTTGAGGTTGAAAAGTTCCAAATAAAATCAAAATCAAATCAATCAATCGAATGTTGTTCTCTGGAGCTTAATAGTCCGGGAGGTATTGTCACTTGGAAACACGTCATACGTCATAGTATGCACGATGAGATTTAGTTTATATTATAGTATACATACCACCTAATACTAAACCAAGCGTCAGACCGCGCGATCGTGGTGGGTTGAGTAGTGGGAGGCTGCGCAATTTGTCAAAAAAGGTGAAAAAAAAGTAATAGTATGCACGCTGATAATTTTAAAGGATGATATTTAAACACTGTATTTGACAAAAAAACTCGTCAGACTCTTGTCTGTTGGTGGAATGAGTCATAGGCGGCTGCGCAATTTGTCAAAAAAGTTGAAAAAAAAGTAATAGTATGTACGCTGATATTTCATTTGAGAAAATAACTCGTCAGACTTTTGTATGTCGGTGGAATGCGTCGAGGGAGGCTGCGTCGTCAAAAAAAGTTGAAAAAAAAGTAATAGGTATGCATGCTGAAATTTTATGGGAATGACTTTTTAACACCGTTTTTGAGAAAAAACCTGGCAGATTCTTGTCTGTTTGTGGAATGCATATCAGTCACGCGTAGAAAAAGTGGAAAATTAAAGTCACAGTGTGTAAGTTGCCATTGATACAGGTGATATGTTGTAGTCCGTATCACCCAAAAACAATCATCAGATGAAGCGGAGGGCACCATTCGAATAACGGACTTTCCACCACGCTGTTGCCGACTAACGATTATATTCATGTTATATAACTGATGAACTATCAGTTAAATAGATTTCAGTCTGCATATACCATTAATTCAATAGGTTAATCGAAGATACTTCATTTATCTCAGTGACAGATATGAAACAACTTTGAAGTTCAATATCATCAACTATCTGACGCACTGTACGTCCTTTATCCTTGAAAATAGCATTTGACAATTTGATCTCTCTCAGAAATTTCGCAAAGCAATTTCAACAAACGTTATTACGTCTCTAAATGAACTACATAAGTGTCTTTGCCTCTGAGATAATTGTAAATATGTAAGGGTGTAAGTTATTGTCATCCTGACAGCGAAACCGAAAACGGCGAAAACTCAAATATTGAAGGGGTTGGACGATAGTTAATTGGTCATATTCTCTCCTATGTTCGCAGTGCTGTGAGATGATCTGTAAAAAACTTCTTGATCATGTTTATTGCACTTAATCACTTTTTCAGATAATTTACAACAAATGGACACGCAAGATGATGTTACTGATGGAGAAGAAGACAGTTCCCTGATGGAGACCAGCGATTCCGATGATGAAAACGGATCATTTTCCTGAAATATTCATTGTATAATAGTAATTTTAGGTCATCCACATTAATTTAAAATCAGTTTAAGGTACGGTTCCTTCCATGCGGCCGCAGTGCGTCGACCGGATGCGTCAGCCGGTCGAACTCATGGTTTCTTCCATGCGGATGTCGCGTACGGCGGACGGAGCCGGTTGTCCGCCGCTAGTGCTAATTCCCAGTAGTAAAATAGAAGTGAAGACGGATGATCTCTCCGGCTTCCTGCAGTTAATCGACTTGGAAAAGAGCAATTCAATATTGAAAAAGAGGAAGAGAGGGGTATTTTTGTTAAATTAATAATTAATCGACATCTGCTTGAGGATGGAGTCAAATATAGGGAATATTTCAAATTGAACAAGTCGCAGTTTGAGTAGGTACATTTTCAACTTGATGAAAGATGATCTAAAATCTGAGTCACACAACCAAATTTGGTACCTAATAACGAATCTAGGAAAAAAGCGCAATTGGAAAAAATGCAAAAGAAATAAACTCACAAGAAATATCCACATGTGGTATATTGCACACATGGATTAAATTGCACAAGCCAAAAACCTTTCATGTAATGCGCACATAGAAAAAAACACAATGATGTGCGCTTTATTCCGATAATAAAATTATGTGATTGTTAGGCCAAATGCAGACGATACGTTAAATCCCTGAGAGGGCTCCTCGATTGCGCATGTGCCGATGGAAACCTAATCTGAGCAAACTAACCTAGCTTGCAAGTTGAAAATGAATGAATTACTTTTTGCTCGCACTCGACACTCAAACCTAACTGAGCAAGCTACTTAGCTTGCGAGTCGAAAATGCGTGAATTAGTTTTTCGCTCGCACTTGAAACACAAACCTAACCTTAGCAAGCTCTTACTTGCAAGTTGAAAATGCGTCTTTTCCTTTACTGCTGACACCTCCATCGGCACATGCGCAATCCATGAGAGAAAATATAGAAAACTTTACGCGATTGTAAAAGTAGAAAAGGATTATGAAACGAACAAGTTGTCTTATTTAAGAACAATAGCTATTCTACAGTAGTTCATATTTCTGTGTAATCGTTACAGTTCTTCCCTTCTTATTATTTGGAAATTTGGTTTTCCTTAAAAATTAATTTATAATATGAGTTTGCATTTTTTTCTATTTGAGCAATTATACATGAGAGGTTTTTGCCTTGTGCGATTTAATCCATGAGTACAATTTTCCACGTGTGAATATTTCTTGTGGGCTTATATAACATTGCTTTTTTTTCGTTACGTTCCTTTGCGATTTTTTCAATTGCGCTTTTTTTCCGGCTACGCCTGATAACCACAGAGGAAAACGAAAACTCTCTCACGGCTGCGACTGCACTGCTTCTGGAGCAGTACCGTCGCAACGATCGCAGTCGTTCACGGCTGACGTGTGCGGCCGCCGCTTGGAAGGAAACATGTACATTCAAAAACACGTATAGCAGTAGGTTGCGGCTGCCGCACTGCGGCCGCCGTGCACGACGGCCGCACTGCGGCCGCCGTGCACGACGGCCGCATGGAAGGAACCGTACCAAAGTAATTTGATGTAACGTTTGAAAATAGGCCGGAAAATTATCAATTGCTCTAATTTTACCTATGTGCCGTGTGCTGTGAGAGGGACTTGTATATTATGATAATTTGTATCGTAAATACCTATAATATTTTCGCTTTCACCATTACTGCGAGTTGTAATGCCATCTATAGAAGGCAATTGGTCTCCTTCAAACCACTTGAAAATGTAATTTCCTTTTTCTTCTTGCCAGCCATAATCAGTTGGTAATGCCAAATTTGGTTTACGCAAATAAGATTGCGCCCACAATTGAGGTATATAAGCGGTTCTTAACAGATGTTGACGTAGTTCAGATTTACAAGGTTGCAGACTAGAGCATTCGAATTTCTGATTAAGTCTCAACATATCCTCATTGGTTTTGATCTTATAGGTTTTCATAAACATAGCAACACGAACCAGGCGCATTCCACCAACAGACAAGAGTCTGACGAGTTTTTTTCTCAAATAAAGTGCCTAAAAGTCATTCTCAAAAAATATCAGCGTGCATACTATTACTTTTTTTTCAACATTTTTTGACATGTCGCGCAGCATCCCACGACGCATTCCACCAACAGACAAGAGTCTGACGAGTTTTTTTTTCAAATACAGTGTGTAAATACCATCCTCTAAAAATATCAGCGTGCATACTATTACTTTTTTTTTCAACATTTTTTGACAAATTGCGCAGCCGCCTATGACTCATTCCACCAACAGACAAGAGTCTGACGAGTTTTTTTGTCAAATACAGTGTTTAAATATCATCCTCTAAAATTATCACCGTGCATACTATTACTTTTTTTCAACTTTTTTTGACAAATTGCGCAGCCTCCCAAGACTCAACCCACCACGGTCGCTCGGTCTGACGCTTGGTTTAGTATTAGTTGGTATGTATACTATAATAAAAACTAAATCTCATCGTGCATACTATGACGTGTTTCCAAGTTACAGTACCTCCCGGACTATAACTGAACTCCTCAACGTGATTTGGTCAACGAACCAAACGCCTGAAGCTTTTTGGTTCACTCAAGCTTCGGCTGCGAAGTATGTTTCAAATATTTTACTAATCGTGCCAACTTGGCTAGACATAAGAGAATTCACACTGGAGAAAAACCTTTCCACTGCAAATTCTGTTCAAAATCGTTCGTTCGTTCAACGTCATGTGTTGAAGGATCATGAAAGACTTCATACCGGAGAAAAACTTTTTCGCTGCCCCGTTTGTTCAAAAGCTTATAGAAGACAGTCCGAGTTAGTGATCCATGGTAGAACTCATACCGGAGAAAAACCGTTTGAGTGTCAAATCTGTTCCAAATCTTTTCCTTCTAGTTCTCGACTCAAATCACACGAAAAGATGCACACCGGAGAAAAACCTTTTCAGTGCAAAGTATGTTCCAAATATTTCAATCAACGTTTGCCACCTGCGGTCACACGAGAAACGTCATACTGGAGAAAAACCGTTTCACTGCAAGTTATGTTCAAAATCTTATTTTGTTCGTGCTGCGTTGGTGGAACATGAAAGATCTCATACCGGAGAAAAACCATTTAGCTGCGGAGTTTGTTCAAAAACTTTTTCAACAAAAAATGGTATCAGGCAGCACGCGAAAAGTCATAGAAAAGAATAGAATTTATTTGACCAAGTTACAATTATGTTTTTGGCAAGTCAATCAGGTACAAAACGTTAATTAAAAGTCATTTAAAATACACCTAAAATATCATAAACAGACATAACAATATTTAAAATCGAAACAAGAACATGACTTATTGTCGAAATTAGAGTCACGACACAAGATTGAGAAGTGGGGGCGCTCTCAGATATTCGTCGATAGAGTAAAAACAGTGGAACAGTAAGTGTCGTTTTAATATTAATTTGAAACAATCGTAATTGAGCATCTTGAACTCTTTAGACAAAAAATTGTAGAATCTAACGTTCAGAGAATTCATCTGAGATTTGTTGAGTCTATATCGGGAAGGTCTTATGTCGTTCGCTCCACGAGTTTGATTATCGTGAAAATCAGAATTGGAACAAAAATTATTTTTATTTCTGTGAATTCCTAGAAGAGTATTATAAATAAGGAAGGAACAGGCATAATAGCGAGATCTTTGAAGAATTGTTGACAATGGTCCCTGTAACCAGCATCAGCAATGATTCTTATTGCTCTTTTCTGCATTTTAAAGACTTTACATGAGCGTACAGAGTTTCCCCATAACAGTATGCCATAATTAATATGTGTGTGGAAGAAAGAGAAATAACACGACCGTACAGTGTTGTCGCAGAGTTGATTTTTTAAATTGCGTAAAAGAAATATTGAACTTGATAATTTATGACATAACTGTCCTATATGTGATGACCATCATAGTCTATCATCGATAAGTACTCCGAGAAGCTTGACACTCTTTTCATTGCCCGCATTGCCTTTATTGAAAATCAGTTTTAGCGTTTTATTGTTGTTTAATTTGAGGTTATTTGCATTAAACCAGTTCTGTGCCCTATTCAAAGAATCAGCCATGGTGTTTAAAAGACTATCTGCATGAGTGGAAGAGTGTATTAATGTCGTGTCATTGGCGTAAGCAATGCATTTAGTAGGGTACATGAAGTGAAAGAGATCGTTCACGTAGATAATAAAGAGTGACGGGCCAAGAACTGATCCCTGAGGTACCATATATGAAATAGTTTGAAAGTCAGAACATGTCTCATGTATATATACTGCTTGTTTTCTGTCACTCAGGTAGGACTGTATCAAATCGAGAGATACACCTCTGACGCCATGAAACCGCAGTTTATCAACTAGAGTGGAGTGAGAGACACAGCCGAAGGCCCTTGATAGATCACATAGAGTAATGGAAGTATTCTTGCCTTCTTCCAAGCCTTCGACTATCTCACTCACGATTTTGAAAACAGCATGTGTGGTGCTGCATTTTGTTCTAAAACCAAATTGACAGCATTTGAGAATATTATTAGATTCAAAATGTTTCTTAATTCTCTACTTCAGTATAATCTAAAATACTTTGAAAAAAATGGGAATTATAGATATTGGGCGGTAGTTTGATAGTTGTGTGTTTTGTACAATCGGCCCTTTAGAGTAATTTTTAAGGAATAATTCATAAACCTAAAAAAAATCTAATAAAATTCTGCTTGATCACAATTAACTTTATTTAGGATCTAACAATACGTTCTAGAAGTTCGAACGGTTTAAAATGCTCATACTGGAAAAAAATTTTGATTCAATTTTGAAATGATCTCCGAAAATTTCGAAAAAAATATAGTTGAATCAAAAATTAGAAAAGATACATAAAAAATGCAGAAGCTGATTTTGAAAGATGAAAACTACTCGAGATATCACTCTTTTCTGTTTGCGTTTGAGTGCGACTACCACCTTACCTGAGCCGTAAACCCAATAATCTCTAACCCCTTGGCATTTCCCACAAATTAGGTTTTTATGTGGTTGGATCTTTATAATATTAAGGAATTCGAACGATACAAAAAATTGCGTTTTTCGGTAAAAATTTTTATGAACTTGAATTGCCGTATTGTTGACAGTTTTGAAGCGTATACATCTATCATTTGTTTGCATCCAGGAGGTCGAAAGTGATGTATGGAATTTCGATAAAAACTTTAATTTAATGAACGTCAAATATTTGTTTTCCACATATTAAAACTCTACCTAAACTAAACTTCAACTAAATCAACAATTGAATGAAATAATTTTTTGTAAATTGCGTCATAAGGGGTGTTTTTTTAAGGGTTGAGACATTAAAATAGAACAATCATTAAATTCAAAAACATATTTTCTTATTGATTTCATTGAAAATATGAAGAGGATGTTCATAAAGTCAGTTGTACAAGATAACCTCCCTTGGAAGGAATTCATGTTTTAAAGAGAAACATTCTCAATTGAAAATTGAATCAATACATGACTCTTCTGGAAATGTAAAAACCCTACGATAAAATTAAAGTTACTTTTTCGTAATATCTAACAGAAAACAACTACTTCCCCGGCTAAAGCCACGCTGGACATTGAACTACATCTGATAGATATTGAGAAAGACTCTATATAACTTGAAGAAATATCTGAAATTCAAAATTTGCATTTTCATTCAGATAGTTGATTATTAAGTAAATGTCCAGTTTCCATTGGAGATTCTTATCTATAAATGAGATAAGGGAGAATGTTATTCTGAAGTATCACTCACAGAAAATCGCTCATTCCATTGATGCCTAAATTGCATCTCTTTCGCTAGGCCTCCAATACATTTAAGTCGACAAAAATCTATTTCACTCTTCTAAGATCATCAGGGAGGTCGGAAGAATTGGAAATCATACTCTTCACAAGCAATTTCACACTGTAATGAGGAATTGTTGGACTATTTCTTGTGCGGTGAAACTTTGGAAATATTTTTCTGACATAAAACCTTCCGACCTCCCTGATAATCTTAAAAGAGTGAAATAGATTTTTGTCGACTAAAATGTATTGGACGCCTAGCGAAAGAGATGCAATTTACGCATCAATGGAATGAGCGATTTTCTGTGAGTGATACTTCTGAATAACATTCTCCCTTATCTCATGTATAGATAAGAATCTCCAATGGAAAATGGACATTTACTTAATAATCAACTATCTGAATGAAAATGCAAATTTTCACTTTCAGATTTTTCTTCAAGTTATATACGGTCTTTCTCAATATCTATCAGATGTAGTTCAATGTCCAGCGTGGCTTTAGCCGGGGAAGTAGTTGTTTTCTGTTAGTTATTACAAAAAAGTTACTTCAATTTTATCGTAGGGTATTTCCATTTTCAATTGAGAATGTTTATCTTTAAAACATATTTTTTTTATATTTCAACATGATTCTCTTCCGAACAACATTCAAATATATGGTTTTATAATGTTTTCGTAAAAAGAGTGGTTTTTAACCTCCAAAAATAAAAAGCCAACTAATTCATCGTCTTGAAGAAAATCGTTCTAAATGAATCACTAACATTTTTGATAGTTTGTGAGTCGCAAGGGATTTTTTGGACTCCTTTTCCTTTTTGCTGATTGCTAGGTCTTTCATCTATGCTCAAAACAATTAACGGTAAACGCAAAGAATTATAAAAAACACCCTTCTGTATAGTTGTATGCAATCTATATGTTTGTAAACCACTAAGAGTTGTCTATAATAACCTTAAGGGTTGACGGGACAATAAACACAATTGAAAAAAAAAAAAATACATTCATCGTTGATTTCGTAAAATACTTTTTAAATATAAGAAACTTCGATCCTGTATCGGATTATTGAACAAACTCTACTATTTATTCGAAATGATTAAAATTCAGTTCGGAACATTCCCCAACATTTACGATTTAGACACTTATTTCCGTAATTCCGTAAATAGTTCTCCTCATGCCCGTAAATAACTAGTTAAACTAAAATTTACTGTCTTCTTGCCACACATACAACACATTTTTCCTGTATATCTCATTTGGGTTTAAATTATGAACGTAATCATTCAATCTATTTTAAAACTAGTTTCAAATTAACATAGATCCATTAAAATAATTTATTTGTATCACTACAGCCTTACAGAGGTATGTGTGGCGGAGATATTTATTTTAAGGAAATGGTAGGAGGACAAATAAAGTTCAAGGATTTTCGATTTGAATACGTAATTTCCGAGACAGAAATACTGTTCCAGGAATGGAAATTTATTATAGAGGGTGTTTGTCAACGACTGAGCTTGTACGAAGTGGGGTGGTGGGTGTAAAGATGGCTCTGCGTGGTATTAAATATGAGTTTTATTTCGCGTATCTCGTTTACAACAGTTACTGATATGCATCACTTGACATTCTTGGTATTACCTTCTGATTACTTTTATGGAGGCCTTACACTCTCATCTTCATCGGGAAAATACGGCGATGTAATCACTCAAACTACCAACACATACGAGTCGAACCAATTATAATAATTATATTTATTCAAATATGGTTTAACTCTAAATATAGTTAGAGAGCTCCGGTGAAAATGACTTCCTCATAAGTTACCAAAGGTTTGAATTGGCACGTCGGCTCTACTTTAGATTGTAATTTCAAAATCGCCCGTCTGCCGGGCGTGAGCGGTCGCTTTATTAGATTTATAATTCAAAAAACTAATTTAAAATAGCTAATAATTACCTAATTATTACCAAAAATGTGTTTTGTTAAAATTGTCTAAGATCTTAACTAAATTGGAATCGTAAGCGTCTGCCGTTGGGAATGTTCGCTATTTTGGAGCAGACGCTGTTAAATGTATCAAAAAACGCCGTCAAGTTCCTCACAGCTTACCACCATTATTTTCGTGCCAAAGTTTCACTAAATATGTTACTAACCAAAATTCAAAGAGAAAACTTTGGCAGACGGTCACATTCAAACAACAGACGGTAGCACATCACTGCCTGCAGAATCCGTGCAAAACAGAAGTATACCTACTCAAGAAGACTGGAAAGAGTATTCAGTTTTTTGAAAGAACGAAAAATTGCTGCTACTGCTATGAAAATAATTCCCACGAAGATATATGCAATATGCCCCCAAATGAAATCAAATGATGTTGATATAAGGAAGAAAAAAGTGACGGAGAAAAAGCTATGTTTCTCTTGTTTCAAACGGAACCATCAGAAATTCAAACGTAGAAAGGAAAGCATCTGGTGTTTCAGCCTGTAAACTGTAACACAACACTACCCTCTTTTGCACAAAGAAAAATCTGAGTTATCAGTTATTCCCTCCGAGAATGTTGCTGCCGACACGGTCACCCGTCGGTGCAAAGATTGTGTATTGTGGAAAACAGGAAATCAGTCTTACTACGCATGGTACCAATAAGATTGCATGGACCAAAAGCAATCTCTGTGTGATGAAGCCTCAACGGTGATATTTTTGATAGCAATAAGGTAGTCGAAAAACTTGTTCTGAAAGGAACCAAAGAACCTATCTGTCTTCAATGCACTAATGATTTCTACGCAAAATAACTCCCAAAAGCTCGATCTGAAGATTTATAAATTAGACCAAGAGCCTTTTTTTTCCAAGAAGCATTCGAACACTAGAAAATTTATCTTTGCCTTCGCAGACAATATTAATGGAAAACTGGAAGAAATACCCATATTTGAAGGGAATACCTATCAAAAGTTTCAAAAACGAAAAATCCATCATGATAATTGGGCAAGGTAACATAAACCTAATTATTCATAGCCAGCTAAGATGTGGTTCAGAAAGTGTACCGGTTGCCACCAGATGTAAATTGGGGTGGCAGTCCATGGTCTATCAAATTATTCGAAGGATGAGGAACATTTGAAGGCTCATATTTTACATATCTGCGAAACAGGCAACCCAAACGAAAATTTACAACAACTTGTAAGACACTCTTTCCATACAGAGTCATTCGGAGTACTGATTACTCCACATGATGATACGATGACCTATCTACCAAAATTTCGCACCTACCGGACTCCGCTCTCGTGATTCTGGCTGAAGCTATAAATTTTTCGTTTTCAGCGGGAGTATTCCCAGCATGTCTAAAAAAGGCGGTGGTGATTCCGTTACACAAAGGAGATATTGAAAATCCAGCCAATTTTAGACCCATTTCATTGTTACCTTCCCTTTCTAAATTAATTGAGAAACTTGTAAAAAATAGAATGATGACTTTTTTGGAAAAGCACAACGTTATCCATTCTTTTCAATTTGAGTTCCAAAGATCGGAAGGAACAAGTGATGCTATTTTTAACCTACTACAGGATGTTTATTTCAATCTCAATGATGGAGATGTTGCGGCAGCGGTTTTTTGTGATCTAACTAAAGCGTTTGACTGCGCCTACCATAAAATCCTATTGAAGAAATTAGAAAGGTATGGCTTCAGAGATATAGTTCTGAAGTGGTTTGAGTCGTACTTATCAGGTCGTATGCAAAGCGTGTCTCTTCAGAACAAATTATCGCAACAATTATTGATCAAATGGGGAGTACCTCAAGGATCAGTGCTTGGCCCAATTCTCTTTTTAATCTCCATAAATGACCTAGCCTCTATAAAGATTACGGGAAAGTTTACTCAGTTCGCAGATGATACTACCTTACTTTGGAATAATAGAAATGACGTTGAGCTGCATCAACAAATCAATAATGATGTAATCAAGGTAAAGCAGTGGTGTGATACCGATTTATTATCGTTAAACATATCGAAAACGAATATCCTCACTTTTAAAGGTCATCTGCCAGAACTGTATCTGGGTAATGAAGTTATTAGCAGTACAAGAACAACGAAGTTTCTTGGCTTGTACATTGACGAAAAGTTAAAGTTTGAGGACCATATAAAAAAGCTGGATGGGAACTTGGTAGGTATATGGCCAAAAAGGTATACCATGCGGTAATTGATTCTCATCTGAGTTATGGAATCTGCTTTTGGGGTTCTTGTAGTGGATTTTTATTCAAAACTATTTTCATATTGCAGAAAAGGGCAATTAGATACTTGTGCAGAGCTAAATTCAATGATTCTTGTAAGCCTTTATTCATAGAACAACGAATCTTGACCTTACCTTGTATCTATATATTAGAAACAGTATGCCTAATTCACAGTAAGTTTAGGGATCGAGTTTATAGCACTGCACAATATATCACAAGACAAACCCTTAATATAACTTTACCAATTCCAAGATCTGCACAAATAAAAAACTCCATTATATATAATGGCATAGAAATGTTCAATCACTTACCTAACGAAATTAAAACGATTATGGATACAAAAAAATTCAAAGTTTCTGTGAGAAATGTTTTACTCTGCGGAGCATTCTGCTCGTTGGACGAATTTTATTAGGTGAAATTTTAGATTTTTTTTGTTGGGCGATTTAAATCGACTGATACGTAACGGTATTCACTTTGTATGTGCTATTCTGTTGTATTCTATTTTATTTCTATTTTATATTATCACATTTTAGTTAATTGGAAAGATCAGAATTCTGAATTCTGAAACTGACGTGTAATAACAAACAGTACAATGGTTTGAAATTTATTTTATGTATTTGTTTTTTGTATATATTTATAGACATTTACTTATATGAATAATTTGACGTGTAGTAACCGCTTTACAAATTTTATGTGAATGAATGACATGGTAAATGTTTAATGTGTTTTAAATGTGTAACGAGGTATGTATAAAAAATATGCACATATTCAATTGTTATTGATGTTTGTTATTTTACTGTTCTGTTTTTCACTTTGTCAATAGGAATTATCATTCTTCAGACAATAAAGTTATTTTGATTTGATTTGATTTGATTTGATTTGATTTGATATGATATGATATGATATGATATGATATGATATGATATGATATGATATGATATGATATGATATGATATGATATGATATGATATGATATGATATGATATGATATGATATGATATGATATGATATGATATGATATGATATGATATGATATGATATGATATGATATGATATGATATGATATGATATGATATGATATGATATGATATGATATGATATGATATGATATGATATGATATGATATGATATGATATGATATGATATGATATGATATGATATGATATGATATGATATGATATGATATGATATGATATGATTCGATTCGATTCGATTCGATTCGATTCGATTCGATTCGATTCGATTCGATTCGATTCGATTCGATTCGATTCGATTCGATTCGATTCGATTCGATTCGATTCGATTCGATTCGATTCGATTCGATTCGATTCGATTCGATTCGATTCGTTTCGATTCGATTCGATTCGATTCGATTCGATTCGATTCGATTCGATTCGATTCGATTCGATTCGATTCGATTCGATTCGATTCGATTCGATTCGATTCGATTCGATTCGATTCGATTCGATTCGATTCGATTCGATTCGATTCGATTCGATTCGATTCGATTCGATTCGATTCGATTCGATTCGATTCGATTCGATTCGATTCGATTCGATTCGATTCGATTCGATTCGATTCGATTCGATTCGATTCGATTCGATTCGATTCGATTCGATTCGATTCGATTCGATTCGATTCGATTCGATTCGATTCGATTCGATTCGATTCGATTCGATTCGATTCGATTCGATTCGATTCGATTCGATCTGATTCGATTCGATTCGATTCGATTCGATTCGATTCGTTTCGATTTGATTTGAGAGCGATGCATATATATGAAATCTGTAGAAGAGAAATGCAAAATGAATGAAAATTACTGATAAACTTAGTAAACAATACAAAATAATATGAAGACATTGAAATAATTCCCATTGACTCCTACCTGATGATTACTGCTCTCGCTTTACGGTAAACAAATCCCCAATACGCTATTGTCTTTAGTTGCTGCCTATTATACATCACTTTCTAATGAATAAAGTGATTTTTAAATTAACTGGAGTGTCCCACGGCTTCAAAACTTCATATATTACACTATACCGGGTGACTCAGCAGACATGTAGCAGCCTGTAGTTTTTTTATTTGAAGAGATGAAGATTTGAAATTTGCAGAAGTTACGTAATCGGCAGTAACTCCAACTTCTTTTTTTGAATGCCACCCTGTATATTTATCCAGCCTATCTCATTTGTCTTGAAATTCTCTATTCAACCGTGTATCATGAAGTAGCATTCGTTTCTCGATTCGCAGATGAATTGCATTTTATTGAAAAACATCAAGTTGGCTGTTACCCGAATTCGATAATCTTTCGATGCTTGGTAGGCTTGGAAATCAAAAGAGTATCAGTTAAACGATATAATTTCAGTTTTTTCCAAACCTGATCACTTCCTACAGATTGTCAATAATTTCTTCAATAAAAAGAAAAAACATCTGAAAATAACTCACGATATTGCGAAAACTGAGATAGGAACACGTTTTTTTCAATTTGGCTACTTGTGAAGGAACTATCTGTCTTTCTCTTTGGCCATGTAGCCATATCATGATCTTTCCATTTGAAAACATAAAATTAAAATTGTTCCCCTGATCCACCAATTCACAAGTCTATCAGTCTAGATATTTTCAATAATATTTTGCCTAGTAGGCGGTGTACACAGAATGTTTTGTGTTTGACAGGTAAACATCATTTGATTGTACTGATTATCTCCGTCAGTTTTATGCTGATTAAAATTGCATCGTTTAATTAGATACTAAATATGTATTCAAAGAATAAAATGGTCGATATGTTGTTGATATTCGGAGAGTGCAAGAAAAATTGTAGACAATAATTATTTCGCTAGAGTAGAAGAGCAGTTCAGAAGAGAACCGGAAAATCAAAACAATATCCAATACATTGTCGACGAGGAAATGAAAGTAAACGTTTTGGCCATAGTACATGCAGATCCGACGATATCACTGAGACAAATTGAGGACGAAATCGGCGTGAATCGAGAGACCGCTAGAAGAGTTTTGAAAAGAACTGCTCTGAACTGCTCTTCTACTCTAGCGAAATAATTATCAGGTGGATGGCGTCTTTCCAGAAATCTTTCGACATACAATTGTTCAGCCTGTCTACAATTTCTCTTGCACTCTACGAATATCAACAACATATCGACCTTTTCGTTCTTTAAATACATATTTAGTATCTAATTAAACGATGCAATTTCAATCAGCATAAACTGACGGAGATAATCATTGCAATCAAATGATGTTTACCTGTCAAACACAAAATATTTTGTGTACACCGCCTAC
This sequence comes from Chrysolina oricalcia, assembly GCA_944452925.2. Taxonomy (NCBI): domain Eukaryota; kingdom Metazoa; phylum Arthropoda; class Insecta; order Coleoptera; family Chrysomelidae; genus Chrysolina; species Chrysolina oricalcia. The sequence goes on from OX101812.2 coordinate 20,394,425, forward strand.
TAGGCAAAATATTATTGCAAATATCTAGACTAAAAGACTTGTGAATTGGTGGATCAGGGGAACAATTTTAATTTTATGTTTCTAAATGGAGAGATCATGATATTGCTACATGGCCAAAGAGAAAGGCAGATAGTTTCTTCACAAGTAGTCAAATTGAAAAAAATAAGTTCCTATCTCAGTTTTCGTAATATCGTGAGTTATTTTCAGATGTTTTTTCTTTTTATTAAAGAAATTAGTGACAATTTGTAGGAAGTGATCGGGTATGGAAAAAACTGAAATTATATCGTTTAACTGATACTCTTTGGATTTCCAAGCCTACCAAGCATCGAAAGATTATCGAATTCGGGAAACAGCCAACTTGATGTTTTTCAATAAAATGCAATTCATCTTCGAATTGAGAAACGAATGCCACTTTGTGATACACGGTTGAATAGTAAATTTTAAGACAAATTAGATAGGCTAGATAAATATACCGGGTGTCATTAAAAAAAAAAAGAAGTTGGAGTTACTGCCGATCAAACAGGTAGTTGAAAAAAGTTGTCGTTAGATTCAACTGAAGCGCTATCATTGATTACGTAACTTCTGCAAATTTCAAATTTTCATCTCTTCAAATAAAAAAACTACAGGCTGCTACATGTCTGCTGTGTCACCCGGTATAAGGTTTTTGCTTAAGGAACTCTATTTTCTATAATTACATTACGCGTACTTTCATACCAATACTCACAGTAATTTAGGCCGTCTACTGTTAGAATGCGACATTCTGCCAAAGTTTTATTTTTGAAGTTTGGTTAGTAACATATTTAGTGAAACTTTGGCACGAAAATAACGGTGGTAACCTGTAAGAAGTTGATGGCGTTATTTTGATACATTTGACAGCGTCTGCTCCAAAATAGCGTCCATTACCAAAGGCAGACGCCTACGATTTCAATTTAGTTAAGATCTTAGACCATTTTCACAGAACAATCATTTTGGTAATAATGAGGTAATTATTAGCAATTTTGAGTTTTTTTTTTTTCAAATTATAAATTTAATAAAGCGACCGCTTACGCTCGGCAGACAGGCCGGTGAAATTACAATCTAAAGTAGAACCGACGTGCCAATTCAAACCTTTAGTAACTTATGAGGAGGTCATTTTCACCGCAGTTCCGAACTAAGATGAATACATATAATTGTACAAAAAAATGTATGTAATCGTCATGGATACGCTATCAAAATAGTATAATGAAGTATGAGTGGGTAAAAAGGTCTTTCAAACACGAGCGATTTTTCGAGCACGACGTCGCAGCCGGCGTCCTCAAAATAGAGTGTTTGAAAGACAAGTCCAGTTATTCAGGAATACTTTACGCTTTTTTTTGTTGGTGCACTTTGAAATCATAAATACTGGTATTAATTATTATTATATAAAATGGAAATGGGAACTAATAACGTAAAATGGTTGAATTCGTGATATGAGTATACCTTTCGTTGTCATGGAAATGAGAGAAACAGAAATAAATTTGCAATATGTCTTCGAAGATTAATTATTGTTGTCACTATAGTGCCTGAAAATGAATTCTAATATCGATTCTTTGAATGGTAAAGCATAATCGCGGTTAATACGGCAAAAATCTAATGATAGATGGAAGAGCAAAAAGTAACAGATATAAATGAACGAGTTGTTTATTTGACGTTACAGGTTACTGCTGTCAGATCAATAATCAAAGAGTTGTCATTTAGACTTCACGTTTCACGAGTTGCTGATATTACCATGAAAACTTAAAAAAACGCGCGTTTTAAACACGAGGATGCGTGCTTTAAAAGGGTAAAATGGGACACCAATTGAAAAAAGATCTCTACCTCTACCTTAGCGATTGATAACAGATGCTTCTTTATAAACAAGTAACATAGAAACAACCTGGCAACGACCGAAACTCCTATACTCGACGGTGCCTGATTCAAATATAACGGAAAATTAATAAATTAAAACATTTATTCCGGTTTAAAAATAAACAAAATGTTATTACTCGATTGGAATTGGGATCATCTTTTTACACGGATGATCATTAACTTTATGCCTCAGGTGAAAAGGACCTACGACAGTCTTTAAGGGAACACGCAGGCTATTGGCATGGAGTTTGGGATCGACAAATGTTCAACGGTTCATCTCAAAAGAGGACTCGACTGGAAAATTTTGATTCTAACATCCTTCATCCTTCATCTAGATGCCGGATACTTACACTTACCGAAGGGTGGAGCAACGCCGCTCCCAAGAGGTTGTCACTGTAAAAAAACTCCCGCTGATACGCGGCAAGTATCAGCATAAACACCGTCAGATCTCTTCATCAGAACTGTCGGGAAAGAACATAGATGCTGCAATTAGTAAGTTTGCCTTTCCGATCCTACTCTACCCCTTTTTATTGATGAAATAGAATCAGGAAGAGCTGCGATAACTTGACGTTAAAACTTGCAAAATGATGCAACTCAATAGGAGCTTGCATCAAATCGTCCGTTCCACGGTCATACTTCCCGGAGGAGGCCGTTGACTTTCAAGTTTGGAGTGTCTGCATAACAAAATTATACTGGATGGAGCCTGTTAAGCCATCAGAAGTTCATATTTTCTCCTCTACATGGTCCACAACTATGAAAAAACAGGGATTGGAACATTTCTTTTTGAGGCAGCAACCCGTGCAGCCGATGAACTTGATCTCGTATTCGAGACTGATCGGGTACAATGAGTTAGACATCACTACAGCCAGATCAACTTACTACGCCCTAGTAGAATCCCATTTGCGATGTGGCATTGCTTTCTGAGGATTTTACAGCAAACAACTTCTTAAACAGGTTTTTGTACTACAGAAGAGATCTGTGAGATATATGTGTAGGACAAACTACAGAGACAGTTTCAGACACCTGTTTGTACAATATCAACTACTGATTGTAGTATGCATTTTCATTCTTGAAGTAGTGTGCCTGATTCACAAATAGATACTTAATCAACTACTGTATTAATGGAGGCGATTAATGATCGAAATATTTTAACGTGTGAGCGAAGCGAGCCCATTAATTTTCGAGATCATTTATCGCATTTTAATATAAGATTTGATTACAATATTTTTCCGTGTGCCTCACTCTTGTTGAAATAAAAGAACTCTAATTTTTTTCTGGCAGTAAATATAAAGATTCTACTTTAGCAACATCCGCAACATCAGGCAACATACATTTATCGTCAATATCCATTTTGCGTCCATAACATCTGAATTCCTTTATGTTTAGTTGCCATTCGTGGAGAAATCGACTATTTATGACAAATCGTTCATTAATAGTGGTCATTAATGGACGATTTCTCAAAATCATTCATTAATAACAAATCGTTCATTAATGAACGATTTTGTTTGCATTGAAGAACATTTACAGACATGTTAATATGAGGTATGCGGAAAAGATATACTCGTATTATGGATTCACCTGAAAATAGACCTCAAATACTAGACGAAACTGTAATATCCCAATACTTGTAATGACCTTAACAAAATATTCTAATATGAATGAGGTAAAAAAATTCAATCACGTGCCACGGACAACTAAAAATATTCTAGGTCAATAAAATATAGAATTACGGTAAATAAACACTGTTTGAAAAAGCCTATTATGGCCTGGTTGAATACCATGCTGACATGTCACAAGCATCGTAATTGCGATATAGATACTTGAGTTATGTTATTAAAATTAATTTTTTTTCACGAATGACAGGGCATATAATATAATATGTAACTACGTTTCATAGTGTATTGTCATTCAATCACATCTCTGATATGCTAGGGTATTGTTCACATATTTGTATCTGTATTAACATGACTATTGGAGTCTTCTTATGTTTTGTACAAATATTTATTTATATTTCATTATATTCATTCAGATCTATTTATATTTATTCATATTCAAATACATTTATTTACATATATATTTATATTTATTTATATATTTTTATATTTATTTATATATTTGACTTCCTTTGTTTTTGTTTTAACATCCAAGTGTTGTTCATATTCGCACTTGATTTTACCGTACTGATGAGAGCTTAAGCTCGAAACATGTGTCTACGGTAGCACAACAATTTGAGTTTTTTTTTTGGGTTATACCCAATAACTTTTCCATTTATAAATGATAAAATGATAGATAGATCTTTATTGCTCATATTACACAATAGTGCTTTGACAAGTCAGTAATAAAAAGTAAAACTAAACATTAAGTAATAATATGAAATAATAAAAGAAAAATAATCTTTATCGTTGAAAACACTTGCACAATAAAATTTAATGAACAGCAATAAGTTACGATACATTACTTATACAAGGTAAAATTATATTATATTACAAGGTAAAATTTATTTTAGTCAACAAAAATAACGTCCATATATAACCCAAGTGTTCTTGGAAACGAATTACACTTCATTCTATGTGCCCATACAATTCCAATACTAAACGTTATAAGGAAGCATCGTATCTGGCAAATATAAATAAAGAAGTCGGGAACGTGTCAGGCGCGTCACTGGCACATAGTAAAATTTGCTTCAACGCGCGACGCGCGTTGCCGGAGACTAATGTGTTTTAACCGGAGTTTACTAAAACTCAGTCACAAGGCTTCGAAGTTTCAAAATTCAATAAGTGATTCCGCCTTGGAGCACTGCAGGAAAGTTGACGAGTTGACGACCTGTCCCGTTTTTAAGATATTTTTTTTTAGCAGCAGTATTGTCGATTGTTTCAACTTCAGCAGTTTTATTGGAAAGAAATGGAGAAAAATATAAATCAATCGATTCATTAATTGTTATTTTGGCTTTGCCTAATTTTAAATCACGAATCAATCTGGAAACATTGTCATTTTTGATATCAAAACTCATTCGGTGAATGTTCTTCTCTCAACTAATCAACAAGTCCGGTTCATCACTGACAAAATTTTGGTTGTTGTGTCAAAACTGAACAGTTGTGATTTTTATTGGTGGAAATCATGTTTCGAGTTATTCAATCAATATAAAGAACCATTTATTGAAATCTTTCCAATCTGATGAATAGGAAATCTTATAGCTCCTATCATTTCTTCGAATGAAGCCATTGTTTTCTTCCTATCCTTTCACCCCCAATGTTCGCTTTCAATCCTTGATCCTTGCAGATTGACCAATAGCAATACAATAGCACTTGGCACTTGTATATTGATTACCTCTCCAGTCATTTGTTACCTCGTCGGTAATATCAGCGTCTCAGCTCATTCTCAAGACAAAGAACGTTTCTGTACGCAACTCAACCTACCGCCAGTCATGGGTTGAATTCGAATATCAACTCTGCATCAATTTTATGTCGAATGTAATCTTTATGGAAGGCAGTATTGAAATGTGCTGAAACCTATAAAATCGTCCATAAGAAACATCTGTTTTGACAGTTTGATATCGGATAAACAGGAACGTTACTGTTTGCAAGTGGATGAACTCTCATTTCCCTTCACCACAGCAACAATTTTCAATTGTCGTGTGAGTTTGCTGTACCTTAGGACGTGTAGATATCAACGAAGTCAAATGTCAATTATTTTCCATACTTTTTGTTATGTAGTGTTGTTTTTGACTCAAAATGAGCGATAAAAGTATTCATTCTGCAATAAAAAACATCACTTCAAAAAACACCAAAAAAACAAAACATCAATTTGGATGCAGTTTGAATTATTTTGAATAGGAAAGGGAACTATAACCTTCAACGTCGCAGACGGAAATTTAAACTATATTATCAGATGAAGAAATCAGAAGAAAATTACTACAAGGATAGTTAAAACGATGTGAAATAAGGTAGACAAAATTGGGCTAGACAAGTATTACTTATAAAGATTATAAATAAGATTGTTTCTGACCCATTCAAAATGTGACATTTCAAGTCGCTAGAAATGCTAAAAATGCTAAACGCAAAAGAAGACTTAGTTCTATAGCAGAACAATGTGATGAAAATGCTCCAATGAGAAAAATTATTTCATATCGCCGCTTTTGAATTAGCCTGGAAAGGTGGTGAAAGTGCTCAATGTAAAATTTATTATTTCAAAGCCAAAAAACTTGACAGATTGACAGACAACCAAAGAGATTAAAAGTTATTTGACTAGGAGAGCCTAATCCCCATAAGACAATGTGGCACTAATAGAAAGAGATTAAAGAACATTTGTGACGAAATGTGACGTAGTTGGACATGTCATGGCCGCCATTCTCTGTAGACAGTGACGGACTAGCTCTTGGTATATGAGAGTTACTGCTGACAGTTTTGTTGCTTGTTTCGAGTTCGACTCTGTACTTATCTCCAAGTACGTCACTATGACGCGTTGATGCTACAAGATTCTGATTGGCTAGAGCTTATTATACCCTCCTGTTAGTTTAGTCTCTTTGGGTGTTTTCTATAGAACAGCTATGAAAGTAAATGGTGGACCTCAAACAAAGAAACTCTGAACATGTGTCCTGTAAGATTGTTGAAATAGCTCCCAGAAAAACGAAACATACATAGCTCTTCAGATATATTGTTTCTTACACCAAATCTGTTTTGGAAAATGAAAATGCCAAGGAACTGTACAAAAATGTACCCATTGCTGGACTAAAGGACCCCGAACGGAATTCATGGGTTTTTGGTTGATTGCGGAATTCAATTAAACACTGGTATGTTGTAGATTATGATCTGTAGGTAACACTTTGAATGGACCATAATCAAATCATATAATTAGTTTCGGAGAAACAGGGTGATTTTAAAAGTAGTTACAAAAGCAGAGAATTGGGTTAATTTATCACAAATTGAGACTATTTCTATTTTATTTCCGTGATTTTGCTCAAATATTTCATGCCTTTGGAAACGCAACATTTTCATGATCCAAAACATTATTTAGGTTACCAGGGTCATCACAAACGTACTCAAATTCTTTCAACGGCAAGCTTCAACGTTATGTAAAAATCCTTAACCAAACTAATATTTTTAAAATACAAGGGTCCTACAAGAAGTAACTCTACATATCTATCAGACTATTTGATGTGCATGTAATAATGCTTCAAGGAGCTCATTTTCTTCTTCCGCAACCTCAGGAACAGTGACATCTTGAATGCATTCCAAAATATTGGTAGTTGGAAGTTTCATATATTTTTAAAAGACTGTGCCCGAAATTTCAAATTCTATCAAGATGCATTTTTGAAGTGCCATGATGAACAAAGATCACCAACCTATCATAATGAAGGTTGCCACAGTCGGGTTTGCTGCGTCGAATGGCTTTGGAATAAGAAAACCACCTTAAAAACTACGCGAAACAAAATAATTTGATCAGACTTCGCGGCATTTGGCGAAACCTCATTGGACATCAGATTGATTTTCCCAGACTTGAAATAGAAAATCTAACTTTTGAAGTTTTCCAGTTGCGGCTGTCTTCATCATAATATACAGTGCGGCTTTTTTCAGCCCCCCCCCTCCCGGTTATCTTGAACATTTTGACTTGCAGACATAGATCAAAAACTGCTTCGAATGGTACATTGTGAATATTGTTTCCATCAGATTTCATGATCCCATATGGGAAATGCGTTGCCATGCATATACATGTAAAGTTACATACCTCATGAAATATTATGTAAAGTTATCACTTAACTTTAAATGTGAATTTCCAATATATTCCATGTATTGTCACTTGTATACTTATGTAATTTTCTTCGTTATTCCAGATTCAATGGCGATTTATACATGTTTGTTCAAGTGTTTTTTCCATTATATTCGAGTAGTGCCAATTGACACACATGCTTTAGTATGTATTATTGGGTATATATTCAAGTATTTGTAGAGAAAAATGCAAGTTTTGTTGAAAATTAAACTTGGATCAACATGCATTTTTACATACCACAAATGTGATTTTCCACATATTTCCCGATAATTACTAGTTTTTTCATGTGATTTCCCCCTAACTACAGATTTAACGGAAATTATTTCATGTCTGTTTAGGTTTCTTTTGTCCATTATTTTCAAGTAGTGTCAACTAACATTTTGTGGAAACTAGTGTCGTTTTTTTATCCGGAGGAGAGAAGACTGATTATAAGAATATCTAAAGTCAACCATAAAAAATTATAAATGTAATAACTTCAATAGAGAAAAATAAGTAAAAATGTATTAATTTCATTAACGTCGTCGAGTGAATGAGTGAACATAGTGTACCTTGAAAAAATATCAATCATTTCTCTTCTGTTACAGATGAAGCGAAATATTTGATATATAAGATTATATCGTGATTATACCAACAGATTCAGATCTGTTATTGCCTCAAATGTAACGGTTACGGAGAAGTGTTATATTCTTCTTTGGAGTGTGATATATACTACAATATTCCATAGTAGTACAGAGGGGGAGGGGGATCTGCAAAAAAAATTAAAAATTCTTGATTCATTATAACATATTGTTATATATTTAAGAATAATAATTGAAACTCTCAAATCTTTTAAATATGGTACCACAAACAATAGTTTAACAAAATATCTTACTCTTTACTTCAACTCTTTGAAATTAACTAAATAGTTTAGCTGACCTCATCAGATTGCCCACTCTACGATATCATGTTCTGGATTCGAATTGAGATGATACCTATCCACTTGAGATTTGAAGTAAATACTCAAAAACATCACTCAGTTGGATTTGCACAACGGAAGTTTCGATTCGATTTCCTATGAAATTATTGGTGTTATTAATAATATTATGGAACGAACAAATAATGTTTGATATTTTTTCCTCAGTACCTATTTACTCACCTGATATGCAATCCGATGACAATTTGGCACCCACATACACAAATGAAAAATATGACTTTTTTGTTTTTAAAACGTATCTTCGCCAGATGCCCAAAGATGTTCATCCCATACTATGAATCAGGATTGGGCCAAATGCCGGTAGGTGCGCATGGTGACAGCGTCACGGAAAATTACATTTAAACAAAAGAGAATTCACACATTACCTGGAACATTCTGTAAATTGGCGTCATTCCGCTGTAATAATACGTCGTTTCACTAATTATTACATTCATATACAGTCATCATGTGAACCAGCGGAAATTACATGTAATTAAGCATTGAATTACATGCTCACTGTAAAACACGGGAGAAATGGAGCACATTTACCAAATTTTACATTAACATTTTGAATTACTTGTGGAATCAAGTTATAATACTAGGAGGAGTGTGTATATTTTACATTTTGGAATGTATTTTTCCATCCACTTTTTACTGTGTATCACCGATACTACTTTTTATCATATAAAACATTGTTATTACATAATAGGGGGCGGGGGGATCACATAAATTAAAAAAATTCAAATGGCTTGGGTGTCAAGTGATACACGAAAAGAGAATTCAATTTTTTTTTCAACCATCTAAATTTTTTCGAACTCTCTTTTCAACGATGTATAATTTGACCCACCATGCAATTTGAAATTTTTAAATTGATGTGTCCCCCCCACCCCTATCGGGCAATCGTAGTTCTGTTCAATTAGGACTTGTAACTTTTTTATGTATAATAGGATTCCTATTTCAATAAACAATTTCAATTTCAATATTTTTTGTTTCATGGAGTAGTATCGGTGATACCATTGAAACTGGTTTTCGTTCCATGTTTTTACTTCGAACCTTTCAAATGTTAACAGGAGGGGACTTAAAAAAGCCTCACTGTATGTATTTGGAATAATATGGACCAGGATGGAAGAAAATGCATTGATATAGATAAAAATTCAACGAAAATGGTTTAACTAGAGTCAGAGTATTTTCCAGTCATAGAAACATACTAAATATCAGTTGTTCGTAACATTTGATATGGATGCGAACGAAACAACATTACGGACATTATTGCACAAGTTGGTAGCGTGCTAGGGTGGTGTGAATTTACTGCCATGTGGCAAGTACCATTCGGTCGGCATATTATGGAAAATAGAAAACCTCCATCTACCAATACTTTGGAATGCGTTCAAGATGTGTCTGTACGTGCGAAAGATGAAAATGAGCTTCCTGAGACAGTCTGAATTATTATTTCATGCACAATAAATAGTCGGATTCATGATAATTGTTATTTTTTGTCGTACTCTTGTATTTCAAAAATATAAGTTTGGCTTAGGTTCTTCACATATTAACGTTGAAAGTTGAAAACATGTGGTTCTTGAAGATTGCTATTGAAAGGCATTTGAATAACTTCGTAATAGAATAATTATTTTAGTACTTTTTTGATAACCCTGGTTTGGTGAAATAATGGGTTCGAATTATAATAGTACTGCTTTTCTAAATGGTCTACATCACTCAGCCAAAAAATCTCGAGATCAGACTAGAAAATATCTCAATTCTGATAAGTGAAGTAAACAACATTGAAATAGCATATTTTGATTACGTTTGTGATGACTCTGGTTTTGATTACTGGTTTGGATCATGATGGTGTCATACGATTTGATTATGGTCCATTTGAAGTGTTACCGACAGATTGCGATCTACAACATACCAGAGTTTCATTGAAGTCCGCAATCAACCAAAATCCCATTTATTCCGTGCGGTGGTCCTTTCAAAGTGGAACAGAATTCCTGCAGAAAAAATTGGTCAATATCTGAAAAATTAAATATATCTACTCTTGCCAAAGCAAGAGTCTCAGAACGACAAATTATGACCGGACATTTGAACTCTAATTCTCTGAAGCCATACCTTCAGTCAGACTCACAGCATAATTCCACTTCAGTGACAAATCTAAGAGAGGAAAATAATCGAATTTAACAGTGTCTTTCGGGTATGATTGTTTACCAAAACTGTACTTTCACTAATTGTTCATTTAGATCATATGTTCTGTTAAATGTACTTTTTGATAATTCTTTCGTTTGATTCGTTGAATTATCTCACTAAATACCACTCGAGGTTTGGTTTTCTTCGGATAACTTTGATTTTATTGCACCCAAACTTGGTGTCGTTATTTACTAAAGCAACCAAGTTTTCGTTCAAAATAAAATTTTATCCCATAAAATAAAAACCTCTTGTGGTATTATTGAGTTTAGGCTACGTAATTTTAATTTTAACCTTGCTAAAACCTGGAAGAATTTTCTTGTTATCAAATATATACCCACTTCATTTGATATAACCTTTTTCGAAATCTGACCTTACTGCTGAAGTGGATATTCGAACGTAGTCCTGAAAATCCCGAATCCCAACAGACCTCGGCTTGGCCGCGTTCTCATCATCCTTTTCCCTTCCCATTCTCGCCATTCCCTTTCGTGCCGTTCTTCGCTGATTTACAGGGCGCTACAATCTGCTCCTGCTCCGCTCCATCTCTCCACCCACATTTTCCGTGACATCTCATAACAATAAAACTTTTCTGGCGTTGTGTCGGCAAGTCCCCGATAGCGATCGGGCGTCCTTCATTCGAATCGAAGACAACGCTTATCTGAATATGCTATTTTGGGGTTTTTCTAAATGATTTTTTTTCTCGGGTTTTGTCACCCTTGATATGATCCATGAAGGGTGGAGAGAGACCAGTCATTGTCTTCGGACATGGGACAATCCCAAAGGACGAGCAGTTTATTCAAAAATCATTATACGCACAAACAGTCTACTAATTGAAAAATAAAGGTACAGAAAAAACCGGGGAAATAATCTGTGTAAAACGTGAGCTCATTCATTTCTTTTTTTTTCATTTATTATCCATACAGATTTTACAATGTAATTACATACTCAGATAATATATAGATATTGAGAAAAGAGCCTATGCGCTATGTACTCTGACAACAGTCTTCCAAATGGAGGTGTATGCCAACCTGGAGGCAACCAGAATGGAAGAGGTGAGGTCCGGAGGTGATGTGAGGTCCGGAGACATGTATATGTCTGCTCGGACAGTCAGAGCTCTGAATGCAACCAGATCCAGATGAATGCAACCAGATCCAGATGATCAGAGGAGTGCATAGATACCCTGTAGAGTCTTGCGATTGAAAAGGAACTAACGCTGATGTGGGTCTTGGGCCATGCAGGGATGGAAGGCAACGAGCAGGCGGACCAGCTAGCCAAGCAAGGAGCCAGCCAACCCTACTACGGGCCCGGTCCCCCACTCGACATAACAAGGAAACATGTAACAACAGCACTGAATGAGTGGGCCATTGATACATTAGGAAAAGAGTGGAGAGGGATAGACGGCTGCAGGCAGTCAAAGCAGATGATATCGGGGCCAGACAGGGCAAGGACGACCAAGATACTGAAGCTAACCGGCAAAGAACTCCCACTCTTGGTGGGAGTTCTAACCGGCCACTGCGGCCTCAAGCATGCTCAGAAAAAACGTCTTCAGAGCTGCCACTATTAAAGAGGGGGAATTGCCTCATTGCAATGTAAGAATATTTCGACTTTCATAAGAAGGTCGAAGAGGTTCGAGCATGTATCCGTCATGGAATGAGTGTAGATGCCGGGGATTGCGAAAAGGCCCACTGGGGCCTAATCGCTGACGCTTACGTCCCCCATCCATTGACATTGCCATTAGATAATTCATTAATCAGCAACTAATACATATACAAATGGAGCATATACAGGGTGTAACATAAGTACGTTAAAATATTCAAATGACGTATTCCTGAGACAATTTTAAGAAAAAAAGTACAAATAAACTTGTGTCCAGAAATGCTTCGTTTCGGAGATACAGTATGTTGAAATTGAATTTTTTTGTTCGTTTTTTAAAAGTAACTTTTGCAAAAAATAAGTTATTCAAACAAAATTTGGTACCCGGGGTTTTTTTGACGTGAGAAATCATAATTTCATATTAATTTTCATGTAACATCTAGAGGGCGCTGCGTACGCTGTCATTATTTATTTCAAATTGCCCTAAAATTATTGACAGTTAACTTTTGGTACTTTCAATGAAAAAACCTTATTCCCATACCTTTTCCAAGTAAAAAAGGTATACTTCCTCAACAACGCTGGAGGTGATCGTTTTCGAGATATTTACAATTTTCTATATCGATACATGTTACTTAGCTCCTAGGGCGCTAAGTGAAGTTGCAAAGAATATTAGAAAAACTAAGTAGGTGGTAGATCTCGTCAAAATAAACCACTTTTTTTCTATGAAATGTTTATCGAAAAATGATTTGTTTTCGAGATACAGATGGCTGAAAATTTCCAAAACCTGGTTGGTTTTCGTCATAAGTTATTTGCAACTGCAGTTATTTTCATCAAACTTTAAACACAGACTTCTTTCAAACTGAGCATTTTCAAACTGCTTAATCAATCGAAGTTAAAAAAAAATTGTCAGGTTCAATTATTCAATGAGAAAGTGCTACATTTCGGAGTTTGAAAAAAAAACAATTCGGAGAAGTACTATGATATTTACTATGTTTCCAAAACATGCTTTGTTTTTGTCATAAGTTCTTTTGCAATTTTTGTTTTTATTAAACTTCATTACAGTATAAGACTTCTTCTAAACTGAGCATTATCAAACTACTTAATCAGTATAGCCAAATTTGATTTCAATAATTTTTGTCACTCTCCGCTTGCAAATTAAATCGAGTAGGCTATGAAGGTTTGTTAATAAAAATAGAAGTTCGCTGTCACATTTTTAACTATTCATTGACAAATTCACATTTCGGAGTTTATAAAGTATTTTTTTGGTACCATGCCCGAATTTACGAATGCTGAAATGGCTGATATGATTTTTGCATACGGCTTGGCTGACGGAAATTCAACCGAGGCCAGACGCATCTATCAGGAAAGGTATCCCCAACGCGTCACTCCTTGTGCAGCGATATTTGCGAATCTTTTCCGGCGACTTTCCGAATCTGGAAGCTTCGAAAGAAATTCTGCAGTAGGACGGCTACGGACTACAAGAACTGTGGAATTGAAGGAGGCGGTTCTCGAAGAAATTAGTGAACATCCACAGACAAGTACAAGAAAAATTTGTCAAACTTTAAATGTGAGTCACATGACCGTTTACAGAATTTTAAAGAAACAGCAATTATATCCTTATCATATTCAGCGTGTCCAGGCACTTACGCTACGTGTTTATCAACCACGTATCGAATTTGCTCAATGGCTACAAAGAAAAGTCGAACAACATCCCCAAATTCTATCAAAAATCCTCTTCACAGATGAGGCTAATTTTTCAAGAAATGGTATCATGAACTTCCATAACAACCACATCTGGGCGGAAGATAACCCACATGCAAACTCATTTCCAAGATAGATTCTCTTTTAATGTATGGGTAGGCATAATTGGGGATTATTTAATTGGGCCCTATTTTCTCCCCTTACGTTTGAATGAAGATGCTTACCAACATTTTTTGGAACACGAGCTTCCCCAGCATATGGAAGATGTTCCCCTTAGTCTTCGAAATCACTCTTGGTTATGCACGATGGAGCCACTGCTCATTTTAGTCTGATAACAAGAAATTTCTTAGACGTAGCATATCCCCAACGATGGATAGGAAGAGGAGGCACTCAGCATTGGACCCGAGGTCACCGGACCTCAATACTGAAAATTTTTTCTTTTGGGGACACCTAAAATCACTAGTTTATGCTAGCCCCATTGAAAACGAGGAAATGTTAAGGGATCGCATCATAGCTTGCTGCGAAACGATAAGAAACACTCCCGGCTTGTATTACTGTTGGGGGTCGTCACTTTGAACAGTTGTTGTAATAGTTGTTTGTTCAATTTTTATATGTTTAATTGCCTAATAAATGTCATAGTACTTCTCCGAATTGTTTTTTTTACAAACTCCAAAATGTAGCACTTTCTAATTGAATAATTGAACCTGACAATTTTTTTTTAACTTCAATTGATTAAGCAGTTTGAAAATGATCAGTTTGATAGAAGTCTGTGTTCGAAGTTTGATGAAAATAACTGCAGTTGCAAATAACTTATGACGAAAACCAACCATGTTTTGAAAATTTTCAACCATCTGTATCTCGAAAACAAATCATTTTTCGATAAACATTTTATAGAAAAAAAGTAGTTTATTTTGACGAGATCTACCACATACTTAGTTTTTGTAATGTTCTCATCAACTTCAGTTAGCGCCCTAGGAGCTAAGTAACATGTATCGATATAGAAAATTGTAAATATCTCCAAAACGATCACCTCCAGCGTTGTTGAGGAAGTGTACCTTTTTTACTTGGCAAAACTGTGGAAATTAGGTTTTTTCATGAAAAGTACCAAAAGTTTACAGTCAAAAATGTTAGGGCAATTTGAAAAAAATAAAGACAGCGTACGCAGCGCCCTCTAGATCTTACATAAAATTTAATACGAAATTATGATTTCCCACGTCAAAAAAAACCCAGGTACCAAATTTCGTGCAAATAATTCATTTTTAGCAAAAGTTACTTTTAAAAAACGGAAAAATAAAACAATTTCAACACCCTGTATCTCCGAAACGAAGCATTTCCGGACATAAGTTTATATAGACTTTTTTTCTTAAAATTGTCTCAGGAATACGTCACTCAAATATTTTAACGTACTTATGTTACACCCTGTATACAGTGTGTCCCACTTTGAGCAGCCACACCCTCATATTTCGTTGAGCATGAAATAATTCGAAATTTTCTTTGACTCGAGTTGTAGTACTCGGAAATACCTACCTTTATGTTTACGGAACCTTTGTATATCCATTTTCCACGGTTAACTACGAGCAAATGAAAAGTGAAAAATTAGGAAAAACAAACTAGGCATTTTTTTATCGCAAAAATAACACCAGATTCTGTTTCAGAACACCTTAAAACCCCCAAATCTCAATGCTTGAATCATTTGAATATACAGGGTATCATCTGTAGCTGGTAGCATTTTCAACTCTAATCCATAAATAATGATTGGAAAACTTCCAAAATGTCTTCTCTTGTCACAGAATTCCCAAAAATATTTAATTAATACTTTGAAAAATAGCCAAATATCACTTTTCCAAGGCTAACTCTGATCAGAATGAATGATACCCTGTATATTCGAATGATTCAAGCATTGAGGTTTTAAGATGCTCTGAAACAGAATCTGGTGTTATTTTTGCGATAAAAAAATGCCTAGTATGTTTTTCCCAATTTTTCACTTTTCATTTGGTCGTAGTTAGCCGTGGAAAATGGATATACAAAGGTTACGTAAACATAAAGGTGGGTATTTCCGAGTACTACAACTTGAGTCAAAGAAAATTTCGAATTATTTCATGCTCAACGAAATATGAGGGTGTGGCTGCTCAAAGTGGGACACACTGTATATATGAATTGTCTACTGTAGACATCCGTATGCGAGCACGTGGCATAAATATAATGATACACATGTGACCCCAATTTCATGTAGATCCCTTGTGAGCATTGATACATTCGGGAAATAATGGTCAGAGGATGGTCCACTGATAATATCTGAAGGGATTTGCTCCTAGTTACCAAATTTCAATGGAATCAACTCACATGCGTTGATACTCTTTAATAAACGCTACTTAGTTTATTATTCAGTTTCTTCTTACTTTCACCCTCAAACTGTTTATCTCCTAGTGAGTGCCCCTTAGGCTTAGCTTGAACTTGGTTTCACCCGATAACTTCCCCTCTGCCTCCTCCTCTTGAAGATTAACTCACTGACTCTACTGTCTCGGGGGATGAAGGCCCCTAAACCGGTTTCTGGTCGTTCGAATGTTTACTACAGGACCATTAAAAGAACCCAAGCAGGCTGCTCTCACAACCCTTGTGTTTTTGGGGTAAGATGTTAATAATTTGCTGGTAAGAAGAAACCAGCATATACCCGTTATGAGGTTCAATTCCTCCTGGTCGCAAGAGGGAGTAGTCTTGAAGTGATATTGATTTCTATTGATGATTTCGGTGTTAGTGAAATGTCAAATCAAACACACAGGGTGGAAAATGATATATCTATTCTGTAATTGAAATTTGGAATTAATAAACAAAGGAAACATGCAACGCAGATGTTGTAAAAATACTAAATTTAAATGGGTAATAATTTGGAACTAATAAAAAATAGCAATCATTTGATAAATTTTCCTAATACTACTCAACTACGAGCGGGACTCTATTTGATCGTGAGTTTCTACTGTAGAGATAAAAAATGCCATGAGCTGTACCAATTTGTACAAACGCTCCCAATGGGAACTCAATTCATGTGACTACAGTTTCCAAATTTGCTCTCAGGGTGTCTCCTTATATCTCTCGAACCAATTGAGGTTCTTCACTTATAACTTATATGTCTACTGGAGACAAATTTCTCTATAATTGATCTAGTGCGGTGTTCTGAGGAAGTTTGGCTTTAGCAATAAAATCAAATATAAATCAGAGGCGATGTAAGTCAGAAACAAGAATGCAGTATTTGTTTTCGTCCTGTATGATTTCTTTATCCAATCTGCTATTCCTGATATTTTCTTCTGGAAATCACGTATGCTTTATTACCCGGTCACACGAAATCTAGCCAAATTTCACTCTCCTAATTTTGTTACGATTATGTTTTCTCAAACCACAAGTAGTTTCTTCTTTCGTCAGAATCTCGCTGATCCCGGTCTTCAGTCTCCGTCAAAAATATCCCTCCCAGAAAAAAGAAATAAGTTTTTATTCGGATCAGATTTCAACCACTCATCTCAAAGAATATTCTTCACCCATTCGTCAATTCGATGAGTTATGGGTGTTCTCTGGTCGTAGTCCCCTTGGAGTGTTGGTCTCAGACACAAACTTGTCGAGTCAACTCCTCACGTACTACAGGAGCTTCACGTCATTTAGCTGTTTATAGATTCAGCAGTTATTATGGTCTTGGTATAATCTCCAGATTATCTATAACCTTTCCTCAATTGGCTTCATTCATTAAATCGAAATAATAGCAATACTTAGAAGAGACCTATTGAAAATCGCCCCGCTTGTTTCAGGAATATATTTATACAAGCAACTCGGTGGTCAACCGATTCTGTAGAACGTATTTCAAACGATAAACTGTAAAATTTTGAACGACAATAGGATTCGGGAGATATGTAATTATTGACTTACAATACGAATTGTCACAATTCGATGCCACCATTTATGGTGCCACCTTATATGGGTAGGTTATGTCAATTATTATATCAGGACTCAAATGAACTACTGTTTCGACTCCGTCATAAAATTGTTCAATTGTTAATGCAGCCTATTTGGGTTTATTTCATTTCCTGTACGGAATAGATTCCTTTCACGCAGTAGCAGGATTCATTCCAACACAGAGGCCTGGTTATTCCATCGTCCATAGATTTACTTATATCTATGGACGATGGTTATTCCACTATAACGCTAATGCTAGGGTTTGGATTAACAGTCACTCCATCTCACTGCTTGGCTATGGAACCACACATTATACCAAATTCAATTGATTGTAGTACGCTGCATCAAACCACTGCTTACCAACTATCTCTCAGTGTGCCGATATAACAAGTGAGCGTATCTTTTCTCTTATTACATTCGCATTTAACCGTAAGGCCAGATTATTTAGAAATTGGCAATGATCATTTCCAACCGCATGTAGTGATTTATGCACCTTAAGTATCGATCCTCGTGAGGGATTCTTAGGTGGCGGTTGTAAAGCTTTATAAGTACTTGAGTCAAGCTTCAGCTTGCTGGTAGAGTGGCCTGGAGTGGATCCTTACAGTGCAAGATATCGAATATTCCACTATTGACTTTTGACACACACTGTATGATCATTCATATCGTCAGTGTATTCTCGCATCTTTTCAGTAAAAACAAGAAGCAGAGTTTTTTTATTCCATGTACTTCCGAGAATCGTTGTACGCCGGTACGCGCCAGTTGGAAATATATTGTAGTATATTCTGAACGAGTTTTATTTCCAGTCAAATGAGTAAATCTGTTCACCATTAAATTTATAAGATCAGTACATTACAGTAGAGTATCAGATATCCTAATGTTTTTTGAATTTGAGTTATCCACTTCCTGGTCAGTAGGAAAAATATTTGGAATCAAGAAATTCCTCATCCAATCAAACATCATAATAGTTGGGTTTTAGAACACCCTGCACAGTGTTGAGATATGATGGAAACTTGGATGAACAGCTCAAAGGACCTTGAATTCTCTTCAAAAATAAATGTGTTTTAATTAGTTCATTCGGTAGATATTGGAAGATAATTACAATGCATTTATGAAAAGTGTTGAATATCTCGAAAACAGTGTTGAAATAAACCATTACCAAAATCTTTCAAATTTTGCATGAAAATTTCAAAAGGGATTAATAAATATGGTATTCTATTTAAAGAAACTACCTTTGAATTCCCATTTTTTCACACTAAGTCCTAATTCACCTTCACACCCCTGCATAGAGGAACTTTGAAAAAAAATTATTGTGTAGTCCCTGTAGACCGAAGCGTCTCTGGTGGCCCACCCTATGTAAACACATTATAAGTTGCATGCTTGCATCAGGTACATTTCCAAGTCACATATATAGCCAGATCAACCAATACTTTATTTTATTATTTCACCCTGTTTATCGAATAAACCCCGAGAAAGCCTTTTTCCATTACGCAAACTTCACGTTGCGCGTTTTCATCGACACCGGAGTAGTTGATTTTTTCGCCCACACTTCCACGATTCCACGATCCTCTTTCCAACCTACGCCTCCTACCTTTTTGTAGTAAGTTGTTTGACGTAAATTACGCTACGGGGTGGAAAAGGGGAAAATTGCTTGAAACACACTTTACGTAGGAGGGAAAGTAGCAACATTTAACAGATGGGGTTGAGTTAGTTTTCATCACTTCCTAATTTTTGCATAGAGGTTAATCACAATACGAAGGATTGCTTGAATGAGATATTTTTTATTTTCTATTCCAGGACAATATGGTGCCTGAGATGAAAGCCGTTGAAAGAACATGAAACATTTATTAGTCAAGAAACATGAAATATTCACCCTATTTCACTTCCATCCACCTTCCTGTTAGGTTTAAGGCTTATGTTTGTCAGAAAACAACTATTCTTAGACAGGGTCCTGCAACTGCTCTCCGGTGGTCCATAGCTTCTAAACGGCGCAAATTGAAGAATCTTCCCTTCTTGAGAGAGTATCTTTGGAAAATATTCCGAAGTTTACAAGGTGACCCAGAAAAGTGCACCAAATCAAACTTATGTTTTTTGTAATATGGAACACCCTATATTTCATCACATGGTTGAATAGAGATTACTTTGACCATTCAAAAAATATAGAGTCATGTATGTTCATCAACGTTATTTCCGGAGATTTATCGATATTACTCCAAAAAACATAAGGTATTGAACACTCTGTAACTCCTCGTGGAAAAATAATTCCAAAAACTTATGGAAAGCGAAATGACTCCAATGTGGTCTAGTTTCTGTAACATGACACACAGTTGAAATTTCATTACCTTTTGTGTACCGGATAGATCGAAACGCAAAATGAAATACATCTTGTTTTTTTCAAATGGAAACCCATATATTCAATTTCAGTATTGAAAAGGCCATAAAATTTCCTTTCGAATGATATATCACACTTAAGTAAATTGAAAAAACTAAGATATCTTTCAATTTGCGTTTCGATCTATCCGGTACACAAAAAGTAATGAAATTTATACTTGGTGTCGTGTTACAGAAAATAGACCATACTGGAGTCATTTCGCCTCCAAAAGTTTTTATAATTATTTTTCCACGAGGAGTAACAGAGTGTTGAATACCTTATGTTTTTTGGAGTAATATCGATATATCTCCGGAAATAACGTTGATGAACATACATGACCCTATATTATTTGAATGGTCAAAGTAATCTCTATTTAACTATGTAATGAAATATAGGGTGTTCCATCACAAAAAAACATAAGTTTGGTTTGGTGAACTTTTCTGGGTCATCTTGTATACTTCGAAATATTTTCCAAAGATACTCTCTCAAGAAGGAAACATGCTTGCATTTGAAAGAAATTTTAAAGTCAGAAGCTATGGACCACCGGAGAGCAGTTGCAGGACCCTGTATATTCCTTATCTATGCTAACAGCTTTCAATGTAAGTAGGTGTTCAGGAGTGAATAAAAACTTTTTTCTGGGTGTACCAATTCTGCACAGAGAACGGACCTCAACTGGTGTGGTCCACTGATGGTTCCAAGATGGATCTAAGTTTCTAAGTTTCAGGCCCTCAAATTCCTTTGGTAACACCCCAACGATCTCTCAAGCAGAAGTACATACTATAGGGATAAGTGCCCACGAGAGCCTCGAAAGGGACACCTGGAGGGAAGAAATCAATACTCTGTTAGATAGCCAAGCAGCACTGAAAGCTCTGGAGTCATATACTTGTGCGTCTAAGCTGACTTGGGACTGCAAACAATCTCCAAGACAACTGGCAGAAAATAACTTGGTCATTTTGATGTTGGTGCCAGGTCACATAGATTTTGATGATAACCAGAAAGTATACTGCTTTGCCAAAGAAGGGCCAAACTCACAATTCACTGGTCCAGAACTCTTCTGTGGGCTCTCCAAAGCCAACTTAAAAAGGAGAATTCCGACGATGAGCTCTCCGAGTTATATAAGCATGTCTTGAAATTGGTAACGGGACTACTCACTGGACACACTGCCCTCTGAGGTATCACCTCAAAAAAGGATAAATCAGAGATTGATAGTTGCCGCTGAAATTCGCTGAACTGCAAAATATTTGCTTAGCGAATTCCAACGCGGATGCCCGCGGATGCCCTTCCTTTGCTCATTTTGGAGACAGTTTCTAGTTCTCGCAGCGAGTTCCTTCGAACCACCTTCTCGTGAACGCCCTGGTAGGGCTGGTTCTCAGTCGGTAATTACGGCGGCCGCGGTCGATTTGTTCACCAGCTACCAGTCCCGCAGCTCCCGATCTGAGGCACCTCCTCGACTCCCATCGAAGACATGTTTTCCAGTCGTCACTGCGAGTTCCTTCAATTCACCCCCTTTGAATGCAGGTTTTCCAGTTCTCGCATCTATCTATCATGTGTAAGTGTGTATGTGTGTATATGTGTAAGAGTCGAGGAATATTTCTATGTTTTTGGCGTCGGTATATGGTGAGCTAGGGGCTCATGAGTTGCTGATCCCGTTGGCTGCGGCGCCTCAGCCACCCCTAGAGACCGCTTTATTCCGGTTAGCCGCCATGACAAGTCATGACGTTGCCGAGGGTTCACCACGTGGAGGTGAGAGTAGCGTTGGGGTGTCCGATCTCCAGACTCCCCCTTGAACCCCTCTGATAGGTCCAAGTGCTAGTGAGGCCGAATAGCCTATACAACCCCCTGGATGGATATTATGTAAAGACCCTATATAATTTGAAAGAAAAAATTCAAATAAAAAATTTGCATTCAAATGAAGCTAGTTATGTAATCTCAGGCTACACCAGCTTTTCAGCCAACATTCTCACAAATAGCTTCGTCTTAAATATGTATTCATCATAAGACAGGTTGAGAAATGAGCCAGGATAATAGTTTTTGCTGAATTCAAAAAGTTATGTCTTTATTGGTGTTAGTAACAGAGCTCTAAAAATTTGCTCTATTCCAAGTTTCCGTAGACCTGGAAGTACCTGCCAGTGCAGTCCACTTAGTGCTCATTATTTCTTACCGAGCTTCTTTTGAGCTACAGAAGTCCAGAGAATGGTTCTGGTCAAAGTGGTGTGAAAGCTCCTATTTGTGATAGTTTTCTTGCTTGCTTTCCCAGTCAACACAGAATAGTCTCAGAGATGGTAGTGGGATTCACATTCATGTTTCAGATCACACCAGTGAATCGCAAAGTGACTTCCATTATTATCACATAAACGTCTATTCGGTGCCCCGTTGGTCATGTCGAGACATCAAAATGTGATGCAAAGTGTGACTCAAAATTAGCCCAATGTGACATTCCATTTATACTTCGGAAACGAATGCACATTGATACCCTTTCGATGTAACAATGTGAAATTGAATGGACTGGTACTTATTTAAAAATGCGCTTCACTTTCAACATAAATAGAAATTATACCTCAATATTACTATTATTCTTACTAATGATCGAATTACTGTTCATATAGATTGGAATGCTAGAAAACAAATGCGTGAGTTGATTCCGTAGTATATACTTCTCACAAACAAAAAAATTATCAAACAATGTCTGAATCATGAAAAAAAAACATTTACAGGAATGTAGAAAAATCTATAATTCAATTCCAATCCTCTGGACAGCATTTTCTTCGCGACGAAATCAGTATAGGTACCTATCCTGAAAATGCCAAATTTAGTAAATCAATGAATTTACCTTTCTGTTTCTACTAACCGTTCCGGTCCTTGAAGAGAAACAGTTCTTGGTAGAAATAATAATTGGGCATTATTAATAAACAGATTTGATTAAACTATCAAAATAAGAAGAAGCAAACAGAACACTACACACTATCAGAAGTACCTATGGAATATTCAAAGAATGGCGTTAACCAAATACAAATTCTACTTGACTCTCGACTCGACAAACACCTCGACAAACACCTCTGGCCGCTGGCCATTTTGTGCCGTGATGGTGATGTCACGATCAATTTTGTTACCGACCTAATTCCTTTTTTACCGACAAAATCGCAATTAAACCAAAAGTCATGTTAATGTGCTCCGCAATTTTCTTCACATTTTATGCTCAAAATGACACCAATGAGAAGAGAATTGTGAACAATTCATAACATTTGGCATTACTAAGTGGTAACAATGACGTCTAAGTGCAACTCATTTTGTTGCCATAATAATCAAGAAAGCAACATCTCCTAGATGTTTGTGTTAACTGGGTTCCTACTTGCTTGACTATTTCTATAGTTACTGCCCATCTCTTTCAATTTTTACAGGCCATCCTATACTATATTCGATTTGACGGAGGTTCAGCTCAATCTATTGATGGCTACTCAAGTGTCAGGCATTATTGCTTTGTCTGTGTCTCTTTATTTTCTGTCAAGGGTTCACCTAAAGAACCAGACCTACTTTCCACCACCAGGTTTGCTGAAAGAAAACTGAGCATTTCCTGAGATAATTTTAAATTCCATATCTTTCTTGAGAACATCAATAATCGAAAAATGTAGAAGGTACAATTGAATGATGATCCTTAATTTCAATTTGATCTTAGCCGTTGGTGGTTAACAGCATTGAAAAGAAATACTTGGCAGAAGAAATACCTTTGTGCTTTCATCGACATAGAGGATGTTTTCGAAAACACCCCACATGCCTCCATATCCAGTTTACTAGAGAAAAGGAACATAAACGCCTCACGAATTGGATGGATACAATCAATGCTAAAAAGCAGAATCATTGTGGCAACTCTTGAGAATGACAGCAGATTCACACGACGCTGGTATCATGACTCAAGGTTACGCTGATGACCTAGGGGGGAAATCCTCATAGGACACTTTCCGCTTGGTGTTCTATCGCGGACAGTAGTGCCGGACTTTTACCCCTTTGCCCTTCCAGCGTTTTGACCCTCGTACCTGGTACCATCTCACGACATAATCCTTGGTACTTGGGTTTATCTGCTTCTCCCTATTATCACGTTGTTTCAGTCCTCCTCTCTCTGCTCCTCCGTTTCCTCCTCATTACTTGATAGATATATCCCGCCACCTTCCTCCAGTTGCTTCTACTTTCCGTCATTCTTGAAATGATGTTTCCCACAGTTACCTTCTCTACCATTTCCAGCGCCAGCTCTGTCCTCTTTCCTGTCCATCTTGGACATGATTGTGTGCTCCGGTGTATCTGTTTCCCCACAGTATATGCACCGATCGTTTTTTGTCTTCCCTATCCTCTTAGTGTATGATCGGAAGGAGCCATGTCCCGTCAGTAACTGCTTTAGAAAGTAGTTTAGTTCCTTAAATTCGCAGTTCAGCCATTTTTTTATGTCCGGGATGAGTTTCTTGGTCCACTGCCCCGTTAGTGTATTTTCTTCCCAGGCTCTTTGCCAGATTTCCACTGTTTGGTTCCTTTCTTCCTGCCTAGGGTTCATTTCCTGCCTTCCTCTGCTGTGTATCCTTGCTCTTTCCCTCGCCAAAAGCTCTATTGGAATTACCCCGGTTATCTCATTTAGTGCCGCGGCGGATGTTGTCCGGTATGCACTCGCCACCCTCAGTGATATCTTTCTCTGTATGCTCGTGACCATTCCTTTGTATTTTTTCACGCCCATAGCCCTTATCCACACTGGTGCTCCATACAAAACGATGGACTGCACCGCGTTGTAGAGAAGCAGCCTCTTTCCACTTTTAGGGCCATTTGTGTTTGGCATGATTCTCATGAGCACCGCCGCTAGTGTTTCCGCCTTCCGTACTGTGTGCCTGATGTGGGCATTATAGATTTACTTATCGCCTAAGAGCACCCCCAAGCACATTATGTCTTTTTCCGGCTGTATGCGTATGTCCTCTACCAGTTTTCTCTCCTTCTAGGTACTTTTGTGATCAGAGCCTCGGTCTTGGAGGCTGCTACACTTAATTTGTTTGCTTCCATCCATTCGCCTATCAAGCTTATTGCTCTATTTGCTTTATATGTCATGGCATCCCGGTCTTTGTCTCTAACTATAAGAGTAAGATCGTTAGCATACACCACGGTGTGGCATTCCGACGGTAGCTCCAGAAATGAGTACCGTATCATACAATACATTCCACAGCGTGGGCCCTAACACGGAACCCTGTGGTACTCCCTGTGTTATTCTGATCTCTCTATTTCCGCATATTTGGCGGTTTGCTAGGTAACTGCTGATGATGTTCCTCAAGTATCTGCTTACGTCAATTTCCCTTAAACTTCTCAGTATGATGTTCCAGGCTGCGGTATTGAAAGCGTTTCTGACATCCATAGTTATAATCGCTACCCAGTTCAGGGAGGTGTTGTGTGCGTACCCAACTATCTTCTTTAACGCGTCGATGGTGGATCTTCCTTTTCTAAACCCAAACTGGTTATTCGAGATTCCTCCCCTTTTCTCCAGCTCCTCCTCTAGTCTGGCCTTAATCAGTTGCTCATATAACTTCGCCATGACGTCTATGAGACATATCGTACCGATCTTTTGTTGCTGGTCCAGTGTCTTTTTCTTTGGGATCAAAATTACATTGGCTGTCTTCCATTCTGTTGGGAAGTGTTGACGACTCAGAAGTTCGTTTAGAATTCTGTTAACCGGTTCCGCGATCTTGATCAGTGACGCTTTTATTATTTCCGGGTGAATTCCATCGGCCCTGGTGTTATTAAAAAGAACTCCTTTTCGAAAAACTATAATATTTCGTCTTTTATGTAGGTACAATCATCAATATATCATCTGTCAGAATTTTTTTACTGATAAACGTCAGATTGACAACTTCAAATCTTATGTCAAATTGTTTGAATAGTACAGGATGGTGAAGTCAGGAATCTATACAGGAATATTCCCATCGTCAGCGACATTCTCCCCCCTGGTGCTAACTTCCCCGTTAGCACTGGAATGAACATTTAAACGATGGAGCTTTCTGGCTGATCTCTTATATAAACCATGAGTGGTTCGAACATCTGCCAAACGAACTATATCATCTGCTCCTTTGTAAATTTTTTCCACTACGCCCAATGGCCAGGCTCCTCGTGGTAAGTTTTTGTCTGATATAATGACCATTTCACCCTCCTTAAGATTGGGGTCATCTTCACACCATTTCTTACGTTGAATCAGGGTAGGAACATACTCGCGAAGCCAACGTCTCCAAAACATATCAGCTAAGCTTTGAGATATGCGCCATTGTTTCCTGAGGACCAAGTCTCGTTCTGTGAATATACCTGGTGCTGTGATTGTGGTGGATTTTCCAATAAGAAGGTCATTTGGACATATGCTAATATTATCCTGAGGATCTGTGGACACATGGGTAAGTGGTCTGCTGTTAACGATGTATTCAGCCTCGCAGAATAGTGTCCGCAGTACTTCATCAGTGGGATGTCTGTCCTTCATTATTGCTAGTAAGGTTCGCTTGAAACATCCGATCATGCGTTCCCAACTGCCGCCCATATGTGGGGTGAGGGGAGGAATAAATTTCCAGTTGATTCCCTTATTCGTGCACTCTTCAGCTACAATATTGTTATCAAGTTCATCCATAGCTTCTAATAATTCTCTGGATGCGCCACGAAGATTACTCCCGTTGTCGGACCATAGTATTTGTACATCTCCTCGTCTAGCCAAAAATCTTCGTATAGCCATTATGCACGAATCAGTACTGAGTGAATGTGCTATTTCAACATGGATAGCTCTGATCGTTAGACAGGTGAATAAAACACCGTAACGTTTCTCGAGTCGTCGGCCAATTTTAACGAAAAAGGGTCCGAAATAGTCAATGCCTGTGGCAGAAAATGGTTTTTCATAAGTGAGAAGTCTTTCATTTGGTAAGATACCCATTTTTGGTTTTGCACCACAAGCATGATCACGTTTACATCTCACACAAAGACGAATGGTTTTCTTTACGATTGTTCCCAGATGTGGTATCCAAAATCTTCTGCGTAACTCATTAATGACTGTTTGAACTCCTTGGTGGCCATTTTTTCGATGGTAATGTAGGATCATTTTTTGGGTGTACTCATGGTTTCCATCCAATACAACTGGCTCTTTTTGTATAACGGAGATCTCTTTGAGTCTGATAATTCTGCTAGAAATACGCATTATTCCATCAGGGTCCAAAAAAATCAAAATTTTATGGAGTCTTCCATTTTTATTTGAGGTACCCTTTGATATATTTTGCATATCATTTTGGAAACAATAATTTTGTACAGCTTTCCACCACTGTTTCTCACTCCAATCCATTTCTTCTACGGTCAAGAATTTGGATGTTTCCCTTTGGTCTATGTTAGTTCTTGCATTGTTCAGAAATCTTTTAATTCTTGCGGTGATTCTCAACAGCTTAATCCACGAATAATGTGATTTGATTTTGGGAAGTGATTCATGAACCTTTTCAGTCATTAGCATAACATGTATGCATTCTTCCAAAAACTCTTCTTTTTCTAATGAATTTTCTGGATTCTTTGGCCAATTTTCCCGAGATTCGTATAAAAACTCAGGACCTCTAAACCATCTATGCTCCGCTGTTAGGTTTTGATTACTGGAATTTCTAGTGCAGTCATCGGCAACATTTTTCTGTGTTTGCACCCATCTCCATTCACTGACGTCGCTGTATTCCAATATTTCTCCTACCCTTGAAGCCACAAATGTCTGGAGTTTTTTCTCACTTCTTAGCCAATGTAAGACAGTTCGTGAGTCAGACCAGAAGAATCTTGAAGCAAACTTCAATTCGAGATGTTTCATTACTTCTTTGCATAGTCTTACTCCCATAAGTGCTGCTATCAATTCGAGTTTCGGAATAGTCAATGTTTTCAGAGGAGTCACCCGTGCTTTGGTTGCAACTAGGACAACTTCCACATGATTTTCAAATTGAAACCTTAAATACACTGCTGTAGCATAAGCATCTTCACTAGAATCCGAGAAAATATGTAGTTCAATACTTCTAGCCGCACTCAGTTCTTTAGAATAACACCGCGGAATTTCCAAAGTCATAACATGTTTTAAATCTTCCAACCAGGTCAACCACGTTCGAAACATTTCGTCTGAGATAGAATCGTCCCAACCGATGCCAGCTCTCCAAATATTCTGAAGAAGCATTCTCACTTTTATTGTGATTATCGATAAAAGCCCGAGAGGATCATACACAGACATGGCCAGCTTTAAAACTTCCCTTTTGGTTGGGATTTTCGTACCACCTAGTACATCTGCGGGAATTCTATGGAATTCGAGATTGAAACTGAAAATGTCTTTGGTGGCATTCCAAATCATTCCTAGAACTCTTTCACCATGGATATGTTTGTCGACTTCTGAAACATTCGTATTAGTTCTGAGATGCAGCGGTATTCTATGCAGAACTTCTTGGGAATTACAAATGAAATTTCTAATTTCGAATCCTCCCTTACTGTGAACATAAATGACGTCATTTATTAATTTTATGGCATCTTCTATGGTCTCCGATCCATGCAGATAATCGTCTACATAATGATTTTCAATTATAGCCCTAGACGCTTGCTTGTGCGTTTCGCTAAATACTTGAGCATTATGATTTTTGACATATTGCGCCAAAAAAGGAGAAGAAGTCGTGCCAAATAACATTGCCGTCATGTCTCCATAAGAAGCATTGCGCGTATGTGTCTTCATCTGCAATTTTCACTCTGTTGAACATTTCTTTGATGTCACCGGCAAATGCAATCTTGTGCAAACGGAATTTCATCAAAATGCCAAATAGAGATGTCACCATATCAGGGCCTGGTAGTAGAAAATTATTTAGGCTCTGTCCATTGCATTTAGCGGCCGCATCGAAGACAACTCTGGTTTTTCCTATCTTATTTGGATTTTTCACCGCAAAATGAGGCAGGTACCAAACTCGTTCAGCTCTGGAAAGTTCTTCATTGGTGACTGAAGTTGCATATCTCTTCTCGAATAGTTTTTCGATTTCTTTGCAGTATGCAGTGGATAATAATTTGTCTCTTGATAATCGTCTTTCCAAGCATTGTAATCTTTGCGTTGCCATGGATCTTGAATTGGGAAATCGAAAATCATCACTCTTCCAGGGCAACTTCACTTCGTACTGTCCGTTCCGAAAGCGAATGGATTTTTCTGCAATTGATATTGCTCTTTCCTCTTGTTTGGTTGTATTTTTATCAATTTTAGTGACTGCTACTCCCAGGTTTTCAATTTTCATGTAATTTTTCACCATTTCGTGAAGAGTTTCGTCTGATTGTTCACAGCACACAAAATATTTCTCGGAAGTTCCAAGTCGATTGAATTGGGTGTTTCCGTGCAGTGTCCATCCCAGTCGAGTTTTTGACAGAATGGGATATTTTGGATCTGGTTGAATGATTTGCCGGGAAACAATTAAATTGGCGTTATTTTGTCCTATAAGAATACTTGGCTTATTCACACCCTCCAGTTCAGAGGAAACCTGTTGGACAAATGGAAACCTGTTGATTATTTCATCCAAATTATATTTTTGTTCTGGCAAATCCAAATTGTCTATGGTTCTTACGTTGCGGAGTTTGTAAAACATTGTTGAATGTTTTCCAGAAATTTCGGGTTCAACCGTTTGGGAATTTTCATCATATCGATAAATTTCTCCAGTCCATTTGCAGCACAAGGGAGATATAGGACCAACTACCCCAATTTTTTTTGCAATAGTTGAATCCAACAATGTTGTGGTACTTCCTTCGTCCAATAGTGCAGAAATATTGAAAATACCATTGGGGCCTTTGATTTGAACTGGAATAATTTTGAGTAGTGTTTGATGGCAAGTTTCAGATAAATTTGTAGTTATTTCTGATGTTATGCCGGTACTTGTAGTATTTTTATGCAGCGAACTATGATGGAAACGATCACAATTATTGATTCCGCATTGTTTCCTCTTTTTACATTTACCATGATGTTGCCGCAAACAGCAATAACAGAGGTTACATTTTTGGACCATTTTCCACTTTTGTTTAACTTCTGCTTTTTGGAACTGATTGCAACTCTCTATGGAATGTTCATCTAGGTTGCAGATTTTACATAATTTTCGTGATCTTTCATAATTTTCAGTAGGACGATGCTTCTCTCTTTTCTCCAGATATGAACTACTGCATGATGGCTGAGAGTTAGGATCACTACTTTTGGATACGAAAGTTATTCTAGATACTACCTCAGACATTTTTTGTACCCAATTGGAAAAGTCTTTTATTGTTTCTTGTTGACTTTGTATATTTTTGTCAATCAAGTAACTGCCCCACTGTGTAAGCAAGTGAGGGGGTAATTTGACAACTAAACTGGTTAATAATTGTCTCTGGTCCACTAATCTGGCTAAATCTCCTTCCATAACGGCAGCAATATTTCTTATGGTGTTGCTGAAGTCGGTGAATGACTGTAAGTTTTCTACCAATGAAAGTTGACGAGATTTTTGTAATAATTCTTCCATGACAAGTTCTGAACGACCATACTTTTGTTGCAAGATATCAATGATTTCATCCGGTTTTTGAGCTGTAATCAAGAGCATTTCAACAGCTTTTCTGGCATCTCCAAGCAGGCTATTGTTGAGCCTCAATACATTTTCTCCCGGAGAAAACTGACATGCAGCATTTGATAGCTTATACTGCGAAAAGTAAATAGGCCACTTCAAACATGATGAACCATCGAAGGACATCAAATTATTGCCAACAGTTTGTCGAGTAAGCATGTTGTTGATTGATTTGGTGAGATTTTCTATTTGATTCCTTGACTCTGATGATGACGAATTCTCTTGACATGTCTCGATTGCGTTTGTCCACTTTTGAACATCTGATAGCTTTGAATTACGTGACACTTCACTTCTGACATCTTCTTCAGAAGATAAAACTCCAGAACTTGGTGCGGACTCGATTTTGAAAAACTCTTCATACTTTTGAAGTGATTCCTCTTTGGATTTGAGGCGTGCTTCACATATTTTGAATAGTTTTCGGTGTTTGTCCAACATCTTCCGTTTGGGATTTATTTCTCCATTTGAAGTGTTCTCAGATTCCATTTCTTGAATTTCACTTTCAAGGAATATAATTTCTTCTTGTTTTGAGAAGAATTCGCCCCGTAACTCATCTATTTCGTTTTGGATTTCGAGCAATTTGTACTTTCTATCATAGTTTCTCTTCGAAAGGTATGTATTTACACTCCTCATGGATAAGCAAGAAATTTCACTGGCGGGTATTTCATTTAAAATGTTCATAACGCCTTTTATGAATGTCTTGGTCAGATCACTAGCACTGGCATTTTTTGCATACTTTGCATTAAAGAGAACACACATTTTTTCCAAACTGAAAATACCCAATGTTTTACTAACTAATTCAACGTGATCACTGTATTCTTGTGAGTTTTCTTGAAAGTTGAAACCAGCGAAAGAAAGGATATTCCTTTTTGATACTCTTCCAGTTTGTTGTTGTCCATACAATGCAAATTGAAGACTCTCCAAAAATTTTGAATCGACGTCTTTTAGTTTCGCTTCAATTTCAGTATCTCGCAATATTTTGTCGTTAACCATTTTTCAGCCTGTAACTGTATTTCTAAAGTGCTATCCAGTAGACTCGAAGGACCAATTTGTTATTAAAAAGAACTCCTTTTCGAAAAACTATAATATTTCGTCTTTTATGTAGGTACAATCATCAATATATCATCTGTCAGAATTTTTTTACTGATAAACGTCAGATTGACAACTTCAAATCTTATGTCAAATTGTTTGAATAGTACAGGATGGTGAAGTCAGGAATCTATACAGGAATATTCCCATCGTCAGCGACACCTGGGGCTTTCTTGTTTTTAATCTTGGACGCTGCTTCGTTCTGTTCCTGCATGGTAGAGTTCCTGTATCTTCGTGAAATTTCTATATCAGGTCTATCTTCTATTTCATTTTCTGGGAAGAGTTCGGTGATTATGTCTCTCTTTTGTTCGTCGCTAATGTCATATGGGGTATCCATTTGCCTCAGGGCTTTGGTGACTATTCTGTATCCTTGTCCGAACGTATCATTATCTACCTCTGTACACAGATTTTTCCATTTTTCCCTTTTAGAGTCATTAATTTTGTTTATACTCTTTCCTTGCTGCTTTGTGCTCTTCTGCTACCTCTCTCTTTTGTTGTTCCGTATGATTTCTCGAAACTCTGATTCGTTTAGCTTTTCTTCTAGCGACATTGACCTTTTTCCTGTTCAGGGCTACGTCATCGTTCCACCAATACGGTTGTTCATTTCTATGTCCCATCGCTCTTCTATTAGAGCTCGCTCTTTAGGCTATTTTTATGTTTTTTTATGAGGTTCACGTGATTTTTGTCGCTTGTACTTGTCATTATGCTTAGCGTATTCTTAAATGTCTCCCAATTCATTTCTTTTTGTCCTCTAAGGTTTCTGCATGTATTTTTTCCAGTTTTAGTCTCTATTGTGAAATATATGTGTGCATGGATACTGAGGGATTCCTGCTCAGAAACTCCCCATCCTGTTATTTTGTTAGCCATGTCTGCGGTAGACAAGGTTACGTTGATATATGACTGGTTATGCCCTCTGGTGAAGGTTGGTGTGTTTCCATTGTTGTGCACTATCAGCTCTAGTTTCGCAATCCATTCAGACCAGAGTTCGCCTTAAGTGTTAGATGTTGGAGCCCCCCATAGGGAGGATGCCGCATTTATGTCCCCCATAATCACGCAGCTCTTTGAGTTGTTTCTTACTTGGTTCATAATTTTGTCCACTTGTGCTTTGTAGATTTCAATTGTGACATTTGCTATTACATTAAAGTATGAGAAATCCATGAGAACGAACCCAATGCCCAAGGCTGTCTTTTTTATGTCCATTTTCCTGTTTATACATTTGATTGTCTTATCTCCTTTCTGATCTCTGATCCATTCGGCACCCGCGGTAATCTTTTTATTAGGTTCTGCTTCGACCAGTAGGTCTATATTTTTTCCCTTGTCATTATTTGGGCGACATCGTGTGCCGCCCTTGCTCTTCCTAGATTGGTTTGCATAACTTTTATTGGCATTAGTGGTTGCTAACACTGGCGCTTCTTCCCCTCTCCTCGCTCAGGATTCTCCTGCACTTTGTTGAGTCCGCCCTGTGGCCTTCCATCTGGCATGTTGTGCATTTCGACCCTGCTTTACACTCCTTGACTTTATGTCCATCTTCTCCGCACTTCAGGCAAGAGTTGCTTTTGTCCGGTCCTGTGCATTCGCTAGCTCTGTGTCCAAAATTTAGACATCTGAAACATCTTGTTACCGTCACTTTGGAGTATATCCTGCAAAACGTCCATCCTATCTTTATCTTTTCCCTTCCCCGAAGTGTATCTTCTTGGGTCATTGTCACTTCTATCGTGGCTATCTGGCTTCTGTTTCTATTGGACTTCACGGAGGTGATTGTGAAGTCTTCATCGAATAAGTTAGGTCTAGCAATTAGTATGACCGTCCTAATTTTCTCTTCATTTAGGTCCGCATCTATGTCATTGATGATCACCGTCTTGTCATTTCTTGCCATGTGTACATTTAGCTCCGGCGTGTTCTTTTTTATTCCGTTTTTTAGAGCTTCACTCTGTGCTTTGCCTCCCACCACCTCCATCATCAGGTCCCCGTTATTGGTCTTTCTCAAGTTTTTAAGAGTTACTCCTGTGTTCTGCAGGTTGGTGTTCTCTTTTACTGTTTTCAGTAGCTTTGACAAGAACCCTGTCTTCTCTGGGTTTTCTGCCCCCCCCCTACAGCCTTCTTTATGTGCTCACTTATTGTTATTCTGATGTCCGTGTTATATAATGCGTGTTAGGCACATTTCCTGAGGTATTCCTCATCGATCTTTCTTCTGGCTTTAACGGTAATATCCTTGCGCCCATTGGCGCCACATTCATCTTTTAAGTTTGTCATCATTTTATGTAGGTTCTCTATATCATTTAGGCCGGTTTCTTCCATCTTGTATGGGACTACGAAAGTTGTTGTCACTTTTTCCTCTTTTTAACCTTACTTTTGCTCGTTGTTATTTCTGCTTGTGTTTTTATGATTTCTATTTGCCCTTCTATTATCCCTTCTTCCAGGAGTTCCTCGATTTCCGGGTGCTCATCTGGTAATCTCTCATGTGTGTCCTTCCCTGGGTTAACCAGTCTGGATATGTTTTCTCTTGGATTGTGTCTTCTCTCATATCTTACAGCCACTTGCGTCCTTTTGTAAGGTCTATTATGTCTCGAAAGTCCTGTTGCGACAAATTTTTCTCGATCTGGTTTATTCTCCTTAAATTCTCAAGTTCCTCGTCTTTCTCCATTATCTCTGGGGTTACCTGCGTGCCAAAACTCGCCTTTTCGACAATATCTTCTATCTTCCCAATTTCTATGGGTATTTCTTCTTTCTTCTTGTCGTTAGCTTCTTCACTGGTTTGAAGCTCGCTCATATTTTGGAATTCTCTTCCATTCTGTTCGCCTCCAGTTGTAGTTCCTTTATTATGACTTTTATTTCTACCTTAGTGTTAGCGTTCTCCTTCACTAGCTTTGTAAGTTTAGTCACTTTCTGAATAATGTTTCCTATTGTCCTTTGGAGCTTTTTCAACTCTCTGGCTCTTCCTGTTTTCGCTATCTTCTCTCTTGGGGGGGTTTCCAGCCTTTTCCTCTTTCTTCTCTGTTCTTCTGTCTCCTTGCCAGTCTCTTTTCCGCTTTTTGATCCAAATGGCATCAGGCCCGTAAAAAAACTTTTATTGAGGTCTTTGAAAACCTCGTCGTCTTGGATGGTAATCACTTCTGTCCTTTCGATTTGGTCTTTCTCTGCATCCACCGTATTTCTCTCCTTTGTGGAGATCTCCATGACCGTTTACCCTCCTGCCCTTCGAGCAGCTCCTTCTCGAAGGCTTCTCTTTCTTTCCGTTCTTTCTCTATTTGCTCGTTTGCTGTTTGGTTATTTTCATTTTCCATTCGTATTCCCACGAGTAGCTGGGGAAGGGGAGTCCGCCCCTGCAGAGCCCCGCATGTAGTGGTAAGGCTGGGTGCGATGTGAGTGCGCCAGGTTCCATCGGCTCCGTTTGAGACCATATGACGCCTGGCCATTCACCCGTCGGCACGGGTCGCGTGACACCTTGGGTTGCTGATTTCTGGAAGGGTTTACTCCCTGAATACGCTGATGACCTGGTCGTCATCATCAGGGGCAGATATAAGTAATTTCTAACCGCTTGCAAGTAGCCCAAAACATAGTCATAAGATGGTCAGGAGGGAATGAATGTCAATCGTTTCATTTACAAGAAGGCGGAAGTACGAATTTGAAGCTCTAACTCTGCTAACATTTTCCAAAGAGGCCAAATATCCAACGAACAACACCTGGTCAACTATACTTGAATGATGGTGGCCAATGGTGCAAAAGCTTTAGAACAAGTCTACCTGCAGAAAGTGCAGCGGTTTTTTCTTCTGGAAACCACAAAGAGGGTATTTACATGTCCTACTTGAGGTAGTGCTTAACCTTCTACCACAGCACCTATGTACACTGAAGGAAACAGCAGTGCCTTCAGAATGAGCCAGGTAGTAAATATAAAAGCAGAAAATCTTATTGGTAATCTGATCGGACATCTGAAGATTTTGGAACATATTTCTCTGGAAGCCGTATCTAAATCGACAGATAAGATGCCAGTTAGGTAAGACTTCGAAATGCAGACGACTTCGAAATTGAAGTGTTCATAAACAACCACCAAATTTGCACACAGTTGTACACTGAAGGATTCAAAATGTATTAATGGGCTGGTAAGGGCTGGTATGGGCGCTACAGGGCTATGTTTCAGGCTTTCGAAACTAATTGTGCAAAAGTACATGCTATAGAGTGCCACGAGTGCCTCGAAAGAGAAACCCGGAGGGAAAAATGTATATACTATCAGATAGCCAAGCAGTCCCAAAAGCTTTAAAGTCATACACTTGTGAGTCTAAGCTGACTTGGGACTGCAAGCAATCCGTGAGACAACTGGCAGAAACAACCAGGTCACTTTGATGTGGGAACTAGGTTACAGAGGTATTAGAGGCAACGAGTAAGTAGACTGCCTTGCCAAAGAAGGGACAACTCATAATTTCCTGGCCCAAAACCATTCTGTAGGCTCCAAAGCCCATTCGAAAGAATATTTCCGAAGCGGGTAACTGTTGAAATGGAAAATCACTGGAATGAAGTGTCAGGACACAGACAGACAGACTAGTGAGCCTATCGATAAGGAAGGCTAAACAGCTTCCCGAGTTGAATGACAAAGAATTGAAATTAGTAACGGCACTACTCACTGGATCACCTTGAAAAAATGGGTAAATCAGAGAGTAACAGTAATACCTACCACTACTGCAATAACTTCACTGTAACTGCAGAACATTTGCTTTGCGAATGTCTATTGCTTTTCTGAAAGAAGCTAAAGTTTGTGGAAGGGGCCTTTTTAACGCCCTCCGACGTCAGAAAATTAGCTCCCAGGAGACTGACAAACTCCATACGAAGTCTCGGAATTCTAGGCCTCGAATAGAATAAGGGTTACGCAAAACATCTGATAGGTCGAAGTGTTTGTGAGGTCGAATTGCCTGTACAGCCACCCCTACAATTTACAATCTCTAGCCGTTGGTGAGGTGAAAGAATATTTGTTCCGTTTTCATGGCCAACCTTCTTCAATCGACTGTTAAAATATAGTCATGTCTTGAAAGAATTTACCATTTCGAAAAAAACACTTACGCTATCAACCTAAAGTTCTTTCTGGTAGGTACTGTTAATATACATGTTGTCAACATAAAAAAATATTTGGGGTTACTTCTGCGGAAACCAAATGCAAAAGCTCAATTTCAAATCTTTGGAAGTTTCTGAAGGTGTATCTGGCTATATCGCTTCGAATTCGCATTTTCTTTTTGGTTTTGAACTCGAATTCAAGGTATCCTTTCTTAAAATGACATCAATAGTGTAGCAGTTGAACTCTTTCAGTACGCCACTGCTAGCGGATGTCATTCCAATAAAATGACCAAATAACTATCCCACCTGGTCAACTCACTTTTGAATGGAATAGGCCAAATGCAGATAATTACTTCGCATACCCAGAAGTATAATTCAAGTTTAATAAAAGTTGACGAATTGTTCATTGCGAGTCGAAACCCGTCACAATAGAAAAAATGTTAGGAATGATAGTTTTGGGTTATTGCAGGCATAATCTCATTCTTTCTCTGAAGAGAGATTTCTACTTTTTATTATCCTTTGAACACCGCGGACAAAGGAGTGAAAATACCACATATTGATACACTTTCTCCGAACTTCTCTCTCTCTCTCTCTATATATTTTCTTGGATGAGCTTCCTCACGGCGCTATTCTCCAGCTCTCCCCTTATCACTACCGTCATAAGGGCTTCGTCCGGGGAGTACAGACGTCTTGCTCGCAGCAATACTGTACTCGCATGAAAAATTCTCTGTTCTCTTCTTGATTGACTTGAGTTCAGTGCTAGAAATGTTACTAGGACAAACAGCACAAACAATAGGACTATGGTAATAAAGAGGGATTCGAGTATAGCGTGGACAGAACAGTACTGAATTTTTTTTTTTATATATATATATATATATATATATATATATATATATTTTTAAGTTTAATATGATTGTGATCTAAAAACTGAACTAACAATTTTATGACTGGCGCATTTAGTTTCGTAAGAACCTCTGGAAACATGTAAGGTAGGTTAAGGCCTTTGCGCCCTAAGATGAAGTAGAAATCTTCACCTAGGAAATCGTTAATAGGACAACCGAGGAAAATGTGATTCAAATCCTCAAGAACACCACATTCACAATATGGGCTTTCAACAACACCGATTTTCCATAAATGTTCTTTAGTACAACAATGGCCGGTCCTCATACGTATTATCATCGTTATATGTCTTCGGGTCATAAAGGGAATTTTTTTATACCATTTCTCAGTAGGAAAATCGGTTGAATTTTCGAATACAACTTTTCTTTGATTTTAACGTCTTGTTCCCATTGATTATAAAACTGTTGAAAAATCTCTCTACGAAGATCACAGGAAAACCTCAATTTATCTCTCTTAAAATCCAATGGAACATTGAGTGCAGAACCTATTTTAGCTAGCTGATCAGCTTTTTCGTTCCCTTCAATGTTAGAATGACCAGGAACCCATATAAAAGTAAAGGTAATCTCCTTTAGCGATGCAAGATATGCCATTTGTTTAATATTCATCGTTATATAGTCAATGTCAAATGAAGAATCTATGTTAATAATTTTACTTAAGGCTGATTTAGAATCAGAGATTATGAAAACACTATCAATTTTTTTTTTCTAAACATACACTCATAGCCTGATGTATAGCTATAGTTTCGGCCTCACATATGTTAATATTCTCTTTAAGTCTAGCAGAAAAGCAAAAATCTACCTGCGGAATGTATATTCCATATCCAACTCTATCCCTAGTTTTAGAAGCATCAGTATATACACAGGTATGAGAGTCTTTTATCTTGTCCTCAAACAATTTAAAAACTTTGTTAGCAATATTGTCATACTTATTTAAGTGAAATTTGTCCAGCTGTGTGCACGTTCCAATGTAATTGAATGAAGAAAAGTTGTATTTCGTGCAGAAATTTATTTATAAAATCATAGCAGAGCGCTTTCGACTATAAAGTCATCATCAGTGCGTACCTGTAAGTAAGTGACATCGAATTGAATTTAAGAAATTTTGATAAAAATAATTTTGAAAATTGAAAAGTTACTTACTCGTCAGGTGTACAAGAGCCAGACCATAAAAATATCATGTG
The DNA here is from genome assembly GCA_944452925.2 of Chrysolina oricalcia. Taxonomy (NCBI): domain Eukaryota; kingdom Metazoa; phylum Arthropoda; class Insecta; order Coleoptera; family Chrysomelidae; genus Chrysolina; species Chrysolina oricalcia. Next base: position 20,433,604 of record OX101812.2, read on the forward strand.
TCCAGAGGACCATGTAAAATTTAAAAACGGGACATCATATTAATAACATTTTAAAAAAGTCCTTATTCCAGGATTCACCTGGATAAAAGTTTCAACAGGCAGAGTAACACATGTCTGTTGGAGCTTAGTCTACTGTTAAACTGAATGAATGAAATTTACATTGTGTCAAAAGTTGACAATGACAATGACGTTTGGCTTAGAACATTAACTTCTAGAAACCCTGATCTGTGTTTTGAAAATTGAATAATGACCAAATTGATCTGTAAATCTATTTATAGTTATGTTAATCTAAACCTAAGGAATTGTGACAAACCGGAAGAAAAGTCTAATGAGAACCTCAACCCGATGTGCACAGAACCAGATTCAAGAAACAGTCCCTCGGGAATTTGTGAAACCAATTCTTAGCTCAGGATCATGGGACAGGTCTAATGGGAACCTTCACACTTCCCAAAGCGTCAAAAAGGTAACCCAAAAAACAAGAGGTACCATTAACACAATCATAAAAGATTTAAGAAAGTTTCAACAGGCAGAGTAACACATGTCTGCTGAAGCTTAGTCTACTGTCTAACTGAATGAAAAATGACATTGTGTCGAAAGTTGACAATGACAATGAAGTTATGATATAAAAAATGTGTAAAAAATGAACTATAATAAAAACATTGATTTGTGTTTTGAAATTGATAAATTATTATTATTAGTTCAACATCCTGGGCAACCAGATTGAAACATAAGATCATGAGATAAGTCTAATGAGAACTTTCCGAATCTCAATAGTAACAAGGAGGATGACCAAAATGATGAGCCCATACCAGAAAATTTTTAAGAAATTTTCCAAAAATTGATCTGTGAATCTATTTATAGTTCTGTTGATCCAAACCAAGGAAATATGACAAACCGGGAGAAAAGTCTAATGAGAACTACGACCCGATGTGCACAAACCAGGCTTAAGACACAGTCTCTTGGGAATTTGGGAAACCAAATTCTATGCTCAAGATGATCTTGAGCATAGAATTTGGTTTCCCAAATTCCCAAGAGACTGTGTCTTAAGCCTGGTTTGTGCACATCGGGTCGTAGTTCTCATTAGACTTTTCTCCCGGTTTGTCATATTTCCTTGGTTTGGATCAACAGAACTATAAATAGATTCACAGATCAATTTTTGGAAAATTTCTTAAAAATTTTCTGGTATGGGCTCATCATTTTGGTCATCCTCCTTGTTACTATTGAGATTCGGAAAGTTCTCATTAGACTTATCTCATGATCTTATGTTTCAATCTGGTTGCCCAGGATGTTGAACTAATAATAATAATTTATCAATTTCAAAACACAAATCAATGTTTTTATTATAGTTCATTTTTTACACATTTTTTATATCATAACTTCATTGTCATTGTCAACTTTCGACACAATGTCATTTTTCATTCAGTTAGACAGTAGACTAAGCTTCAGCAGACATGTGTTACTCTGCCTGTTGAAACTTTCTTAAATCTTTTATGATTGTGTTAATGGTACCTCTTGTTTTTTGGGTTACCTTTTTGACGCTTTGGGAAGTGTGAAGGTTCCCATTAGACCTGTCCCATGATCCTGAGCTAAGAATTGGTTTCACAAATTCCCGAGGGACTGTTTCTTGAATCTGGTTCTGTGCACATCGGGTTGAGGTTCTCATTAGACTTTTCTTCCGGTTTGTCACAATTCCTTAGGTTTAGATTAACATAACTATAAATAGATTTACAGATCAATTTGGTCATTATTCAATTTTCAAAACACAGATCAGGGTTTCTAGAAGTTAATGTTCTAAGCCAAACGTCATTGTCATTGTCAACTTTTGACACAATGTAAATTTCATTCATTCAGTTTAACAGTAGACTAAGCTCCAACAGACATGTGTTACTCTGCCTGTTGAAACTTTTATCCAGGTGAATCCTGGAATAAGGACTTTTTTAAAATGTTATTAATATGATGTCCCGTTTTTAAATTTTACATGGTCCTCTGGACACATGATATTTTTATGGTCTGGCTCTTGTACACCTGACGAGTAAGTAACTTTTCAATTTTCAAAATTATTTTTATCAAAATTTCTTAAATTCAATTCGATGTCACTTACTTACAGGTACGCACTGATGATGACTTTATAGTCGAAAGCGCTCTGCTATGATTTTATAAATAAATTTCTGCACGAAATACAACTTTTCTTCATTCAAATACTTATTTAAGCCCAGATCAACAAAATGTGTTTGATATAGAAGAATTTCTAGGTCATAACTATAGCAAGGAGGAATTTCGCTTTAATATATATCAGAGTGGTATTTGTTAGTCCGATTAAAGGCCTCCACCAACAGAGGGATCTCTCTCGTTTGCCAATAGCCTAACTTATTGTCGCATATGATTTTTAAAGTAATAATAATTTCCATAATGGGCGGGAGGTGGTCTAATCTTTTCAGAATAAATTTTGTTGCTAACCATTTCCTTCTGAATGCTAAACTGATCTCACCTGTTTCTCCCAACAAGGCATTAATTGGGGTTGATCTCATTGCTCCGGTTATTAATCTCATCCTTTGATTATGTATTTTGTTCAATTTTTCAAGAGCTTTCTTTGAACTAGGTTGCAATAATATACCACCAAAGTTTAGATGTGATTTAACTAGCGCATTAAAGGCTATACTCATGGTTACCGGGTCTGCTCCCCACCACAACCTACAAAATGTCTTCATCAGATTAATTCCTTGACTGGCTTTCAGTACAATATTATCAATATGCTTATCCCACTTTAAATTGTAATTAAAAGTTACTCCTAAATATTTATTTTCGTTTTTGATTGGAATTAATTCGTCACCAATAATTATCGGCATAGTATTATGGAACCTGTTATTAATTCGGAAAATTAATGCTACACATTTTTCTTTAGTCAATTCTTAATCATGCGAAAGCATCCATTGATTGATAATATGTAAAGTTTGATTGATTTTAAATATGGCATCATCAACATTACCTCCTTTTGTCAAAACAACAATGTCATCTGCAAAAGCCATAACCTTACTATGTATAGGAATACTGTTGAATAAGGAACATAAATAAATATTAAATGGGAGAGGGCTCAACGGTGAGCCCTGAGGTAATCCTTTGTTGGCTATACGAGGGCCATGCAATTCTCCATTTTCGTCAATTATAAAATTGTTCCTATTGGTTAAAATGTTGAATATTAGATTTGACATATCTATTTTTACACCATAAGTTAAGAGATATTTATACAAAATGTGTAGATTGACATGATCATAAGCCCCCTTGATATCCAAAAAGACCGCCACTACCTGTTGCTTAAGTCCAAAAGCCATTTGAACAAATAAAGTTAAATAGGATATATTATCCATGGTACTCTTACCTTTTCGAAACCCAGTCTGAAATCTAGATAAAATCTGTTTGTTTTCAATAAACCAATCCAGTCGAAATTTGATCATCTTTTCCAAGATTTTAAGACCGCAACTCTCTAAAACAATTGGTCTAAGGTTATTAACATCGTCTGAAATTTTTTTGTTTTTAGTAATTCCCAGTATAAGGTATTCCTTCCAATCAGTCGGTAACTTCGGATTGATTAGAATATTATTAAATATTGTTAATAGTTCTTGTTTCATATCAGTGGTTAGATATGTGAACATTTGATACGCAATGTCGTCTTTACCTGGTTTAGAAAATCTTTTTAATGTAGTCGCAAGTTGAAATTCATTAAACATAAAAGGTTCCGATCTGAGATGTGGACTACTTACTGAGAAATCTGGATTAAAGTCACTTATGGAAACCTTATCTAATAATAATTCTGCAATATGACTCTTAATGTTATTATAGCTTGCTATACAATGTTTTTTGTTAGAGAATTTTTTTATCATATTCCAGATATACGATGGATATGCTTCTCTATTTAATGACGAACAGAACTTTTGAAAACCAGTTCGTTTCTTCTTATTTAATAGTCTCTTAGTGGAAGCTATGATTCGTTTTGCTTCAATATAGTTTTCAAGATTAGAATTAATTTTGAAAATATTTAAGGCTGCTTTCCTTTCTTGAATTTTATTACTACACTCATCATCCCACCAAGGGTTCCCTGGCTTACCAAATCCCACTTTTCTCAAGGGTATGTACTCTACTGATGCCTCATTCAATATTCTTATAAATTCGTCATAGGAGTTGAAATGAGGATTTTGCATTAAGAAGTATGAATGATACCCTTTCCAGTCAGCTTTTTTGAAATTTCTATCTGTACCTATATTGTATCCATTTTGACCGATGTCGAGTGCTGTATCGAACTGACACACAGTAGGAAAATGATCACTATGAGCACAGTCGTCTAAAACTTCCCATGTAGCTTTTCTAGCCAGATTGCTAGATACAATAGTTAAATCTAAAGGACTGACATACCCAACTGAGTTCCCAAATCTAGTAGTAGATCCATCATTTAATACTATCAAATCGTGTTCATCCACAATTTCCCTTAAATTCCTCCCATTCTGATTCGTGTATGTGCTTCCCCAAAGCGGGTTATGAGCATTCATATCCCCCATAATAATAATATCTCCAACCAATCCTGAAAGACAATTTCTAAACTTATTAATGGAAAGTAAATTATTGGCTGTGCTGTAAATATTTATTAGATTTATGTTGAAAAATTTTATGATTAAAACTCTTCCGTCTGCATGTCTGAAATCAACTGAACAATATCAAATTTAATTTTTTGTTTTACCAATGTTGCTATACCCCCCTAACCATCTACTCTGTCCTGTCTAATGATTTCATAAAATCTGATATGGAATTGCTTCTCTGGTTTTAACCATGTTTCATTCAATAATATAATATCTTTGATAAATTGAATTAAATTATACCTATTAGATTCAACACTCCTGATGTTCCATTGCATTATTTTAACCATTATTCGTTTTTAATACTCCTCCTCCGAGGATCTATTTACTTCGTAAAGAGGTCTTCTTGCATTCAATTCCGTGGCCGATTTAATTAGATCAACGACTTTTGCTTTATGTATTTCTGGTACCTTTAAAAATAGTTCATAAATTACATTAATTATATCCTCACCTTCCAAGTCAGTGGGAAATTGCGCATGAGCACTAGGTCTATCTACTCTGAAATTGAGCTTACTAGTTGCGGAAGTTTCAACCGTTTGTTTATTACTACTGTTCTGTCTATTAGAGTTGTACCAATCCATCATAACCCCATTCGTCGGTTGAGGAATTTGGCCATGAGGATTTAAGAGAAGTTCGTTGATTTCCTGTTTATCATACCCAACTCTAGCATCTGGTTTTCTGTTAATAATTTGAGAATAAGTACGTTTATTTCGGGTAATATTTTCATTATGATACTTTTGTCTCTGAGAGACTTCTACTCTATTCAATTCAACTGCCTGACTATTATGTAAGGCCGGAAACTCTCTAGACATCCTGTTAATAAATAACTGATTTTTAGGGAATTCTTGTGCTGCTTCAAAAAAGGATTTATTATCAAAACTCATTTTCTGTCTAATTTTTTTTTGTCTCTCAAATTCCTGACACTCTCTACTAGTCGATTTATGTTCACAACTATTGCAGTTATGACATTTAATAATTTCACATTTATCAAATTCTTCATCATTATCATGATTACCTGAACAACTCATGCATCGTTTTTTACCCCTACATTGGATTTTCGTGTGGCCGAACATAAAGCATTGGTAGCATTGAGTAACCGGAGGAATATATATTTCAACCTTATGTTCCATGTAACAAATATTTACAAATTTAGGGAGGGTTACACCTTCGAATGTAATAAGAACAGTGGTGGTGGGTAGGTAATTATTATTTCCTTCAATTCTTACCCTTCTATTCAATCTCCTTGCTTTAAGAACTCTGTATGGACTGTTAATCAGTTCTTTAATTTCATTATCTGTGAAAACTTTGTCCACTCCTCTTATTACACCCTTACTGGTAACGTAGTTAAATGGAATGTAAGTCTTATACCCTCTATCTCTCACCTGATCGTTCAAAAGGAAATTATTGGCACTCTTCCAATTGTTGAACTCAACTCCTATTTTGTTTCTTCCTCTATTTTTAATTCTAACAATATTATGCAGCTTCAAATCAAATAATTCTTTAGCTATTCTTAAATGATTGTAACTTCCAATGTTTCCCGATTTTTCTGTAGCTTCAATGATGACCATGAACGGTCACAACGTTCGTTCTTTGTAAAAAATTATCTCTTTATCGGAGTTAACTGGTGTTTTTGTAATGTCAACGTTTTTTTCAGTATTCAATACTAGTTGTGATCCGAGTGATGGTCTTGATTCTGAATACATTGCTGAGCTTGAACTACCACCCATATTAATGTTAGTTAAATTTTCTACCTCAATATCATTACTATCACTGAGTATTTCTTCATCATTCAAGTTACCTATGAAAATTCTTTTATTGGGAGGAGGATCACCCCCTCCCCCTTCGCCACTCATGACAATATTCTTCAACAAAATTGATAATTATTATGTATTTGAGAAAATATCTTAGAAAGGAAAGAAAAGAAAATGTATGTTAATTAAGATAGCACACCTGAATATATCAATCAATTCACTATAAATTTCCTAATTCGCAATTACCGATAGACGATGCTCTCACGTAGCTGGCCGTAGACGGAATCCTTCTCCGAACTTAAAATATGGGAATACGTAATCGATCAAACAACGGAATTGAATCGATTTGTCATTTGTAAATAAATATTTGTTACTATAGAGCAAGATCCCAGGGCCGTCAGACGTTACTTATTTTCAAACGAACGAACCGTGTACGATTGAGTAGTGTTAGTATGTACTATGTTCGCATGCCTACCTGCTAGCTTGGCAGATGACCATTCTTCAGATATTAGGAAATCAAGGTACGTAAACATTACTTACATTAGTTGAATCAACATTATACCTCTACATTTCTGTAACGCCTGATGGGTTTGTGGACAGTGCCACAGGCATCCACCCCGGAGCTCTAAGTTCAAATCTCGTCTCCGACAACTTTTTTTTTTAAACCCAGCCAGACGCGTCACACTATAGTCAGGAGTAACACTACTTAATCGTACACATTTCAATCGTTTAAAAATAAGTAATGTCTGACGGCCCTGGGATCTTGGACTACTATGGTTAGGGGCGATGATAGTATTTGAGTGATTCAGAAGAATATGGAAGTTATTCGGACATTTTTCTTCCAGGCGAAATATTCAAGATTTTTTTTTTCATTATTTTATTGAATTTGTAATACATTGTTAAATAAGTAATAAAAGTTAATACTGAATTCATAAGGTAATATATTATTACATAGGTTATAATACCTGTGAGTAATCAAATAATGATGTAATGATATAATGTGTTGATGAGTATGTCCATCCAGACTATAATTTGTGAAAGTCCAGTTATTAGAGTTGTCACACAAAACAATTTCTCTTAAATGTTAAGTTGATACTCCCTGTATACCAATTTTCATAGCTGTCATGTTTTTTTCTCTTAAATGTCGAGTTGGTACACCCTGTATGGCAGCAGCCATGTTTTTTTCTCTTAAATGCCAAGTTGGTACACCCTGTATGGCAGCAGCCATGTTTTTTTTTCTAAAATGCCAAGTTGACACTCCCTGTATACCAATTTTCATAACGTCTATCGTCACTCTATAAACCAATATTTAAATCCTCACTTACTACGACCTTCATAGCCTGATCTGTTACACGTTCGCTGCGTAATCCATACATGGCTGGTAGACCCCACTTCGATCCATCAGCACGGCAAAATCTTTTTCCTCCTACCCCTATAGAAAGTACTCACTTTCCTCCCTCAAACCAGGGAGGAAACTCATACTTTTCCTCCCTAGGGAGGAAAGTACTTTTCCTCCACCTCATTTCAAGTAAGTTGTAAACGATGAAACTTGTGAATCTATTATATTCAAATTGTTTCCGTAATTTCTAGAACATCTTATATATCCTGTATTCTGGTAAAAATCAAACATGAATGTCACTTCTACTCTAGTTCTTTAATAGCTATTTGTGTATTTAGAGCGCAAAGTGATTGATTGTTGCTCGACAAAGAGATTAATCTTTGAAGAACGACAATGACTTTGAGCTCGAAATACACACATTATTTTTTTTACAAGAAATTATCGACACTTCATTCAAATAGGCACATAACATTACTTATCAGAAAATCACTCCATAGCAATCCGAAATGTATAAGCTATCTAAATGTCCAATAATTCAAATCACTAACAAGAAAAAAGTAAAATAACATTCTTGAAAAAAAAAAAAAGTTATTGCCAGGAGATGAACCCGGGACATTCGGATTACAAGCTCAAGACTCTAGCCATTGCACCACCGCAGATTCTCAGATACACGTGACTGTATTGTTTATACTTTCCTTCAAGTAAGAATAGGTCTATTTGCAAACAAAGTCACAAAAAGGTTTTATTGAGTGGGTAGGAGAAAAAATCATAAGTATTACATGGGAGTAAAGTGCCTTTTCCTCCCTTGGATGTTTACTGCCCTCAGTTTCGCGTCGGGCAGTAAACAAATAGCTATTTTATTATCGATGCGGCAGAACCCGTGTATGTCATCTACTTTCATCCATACCAAAAATCCTTCACGGTGACTATGTCAAAGGGACTGGCTGAAAACTAAGTTACCATTAACCTTCCAGAGATAACGTGCGCTTCGAAATTACTCGATATTTAACGAATTCTTCCGACTACACCGCTCTGCGGCTCAATAGCTATTGCATTTGGCGTCGTGAAATTAGTGTCAAATAGTCAGTTAGGAAGATTGCTTGGTTCTGTTGTTTCGGCACCTTGCAGAGTGACAATCCGCACGTTATCTTCTTTGTGAAATTTTCAGAGGTGGGTTTTTTATTTATTTGTATAATTACTGTGACTTATAATGTGATTACAGAGCGCGCTGCGAATTAAGTTGAGACCGACATTGAGCCTGATGACGACGATACGATACAAGTGAATGTGAAGGAATTCAAGCAGATCACAACACCGATGATGAACAGACAATTGAGACCAACGATAATTTGGATATTTCACTGGCAGAAGGAGAAACAGGACAAATATCAGAAGCATTTTACATTGGAAGAGAAACGGTACGACATTATGGCGAAAGCATCCTGGAAATAGGCAAGTGAGATGTCGTGCAGAGAACATAATCAAGTTTCTTTCTGGTTTAAAGAATGCCAATGGAAAAAAAGTGCTATTGATATATTGAGCCTATATTTCACAGATGCCATTCTACAAGTAATTGTTGAGAACACAAATATTTATATTAGCATGGGTAACTTTGATCCCTCCAATCTAACAGCAAAGCCAATCGATATCATTGAATTGAAGGCACTTCTTGGGCTGCTGTATATTTCAGCCATTTCAAAGAATAATCATGTCAATGCTGCTGATTTGTTCAGAACGAATACAACTTTCATGGAGATTTTCCGCCTGACAATGTCTCTTTAAAGGTTGGAATTTCTATTACGCGATATCCGATTTGACAATAAAACTACCCGTGAGGAACGACAAAGGCATGATTTTATTTTCCGTTCGTAGTTCAACTATTTTAATTGTCATTTTTATATATATTTATTATATTTTTCACACATGACATTTCCTAGCAAATAAATTTGAAAATAACCAAAGCCAATTGAGTTTCCTCATAATTTAATAGAATTTGAATCAAGTGAAAGCAACCAATATTATCAAAGTCATTGAGAATATTAGTGAACCAATACATATGGGTATCCTCACGTGTGTGTATGTGTATCCCGGTACCTACCTATACCAGACGGAGGAGAGTATTTGGGTAAGTAAAATCATTTTTCTGATTGAGATCACATCTGAGGGTTTTATAGCTGAATTAATCTCCACAAAAGTGTTATTATGTGAAGTTGTTTGTTGAATGAGAGTATTTTAGACAGAATAGAACAAAACTCATCATTTCACTTGCTTAAAGAATTCACACTCTAACGGCCGACCGGTGCTCTGAATTGCAAGTAAATAAGTGAAGGGAGGGGACATTACGAGTCTTCCAATCTGATATTCAACTGATTAAATGTTCAACCCACCTGATTAAGACCTGTTAGTTCAAAAGTTAGTACAATAGTAACACACTCTGTATACTGACAGTGACAGAGCAGTTAGCATTAGCTCTAGTTACATTATTTCTTTTCCCAAGAGAAAAACAGTTCAACACACAACCTGCGAAATGACTTCTAGAACCATACCTGCTAGAAAAATGACGGAGATGGCGGGGTGAGAGAGCGATGATTCCCAGCGCAACCTCAATACGCTATAAAACAGGTCTCGTTTTCCAAACATAAAAAGTGATGATCATTTTGCCGCCATGTATGCAGGAATAGCGTAACGAAACGCAGACGAACGGCACACGGCGGTTAGATGAGAGTTTGCCATTTCGAAATTGAATGTTTCAATTACAGGAAACTGTCGGTAATCCATACGCTTCATTCCAGCGCTCGATGGGCAAATGTTATTTCGACAGATCCGTCGATTGTTTTGGATTTTTATTTGTGAAAGAGTCGCTGACTGCTTTTGAAGCTTGATTAACAGAGAGCTCGTTCCGCTAGAATGTTCGTACTCGACCTTGTTTTGGTAATGAATGAATATGAATTTCTAAAAAGACGGGTGAACGAATTTGATGAAGGGAAAGTCTACGAGTCTTATTTTGAATTTAGTTATTTTTTGACAAAGTGCATCAGTAATTGTGACCACTGCAGTCAAGAAGAATTTTGCTGGTAGGATAGAATGGGGGAGTACCGGCCCCTTAAAAAAAATCTCTAATGTCTCAGAGATTGTAGGGATATTTTATTGGTAAAAGCAGCCAAGGGCCGCTATTACCCATATTTCTGTTACTGGCAGAAATCGCTCACATATGTTTTTTCTCTTTATTAGTGCAATCCTTGTGAGCCCATCCAGAACAGCTCACACATCTCAGCCAGAGTAATTTTCTTTCTTAGCTCTGGTTTCTGTTGTTGACAATGTTGGTGTGTTTGTTCCCTAATACCGAATACCTGGTTTATCACTCTTTATTTTGATATCTGCTGTCCAAGATCACGATATTTCTTCTGCAACTTCTTCTGTTTCGATTTTTTTTGAACGTGAATATTTGCCAGTGTTGCCTTTTACCACCTCTTTTTCTTTGTTCATTATATCAGTTCCAGAAAAACCAGGAATTGGTATTAGTTCTCTAAATGATTTATTCCGTCTTGATTTTATTTCATTCGTTTCTGAATCTATTTTTTGTTGTCTCAATAATTCTTCTTCCCTTTCTTTTGTTCCAGAAATTGCATTATTTGAAGTGTAATAGAGAGGGTTCTTATTCTGCTGAGTGTGAACGAATGAGACAGAAAAAATACGTTATGGCCTCGTGGTCTACTAGGGTTGACAGGAACTATTCCTGTTACTTCAAAACCTTTAGTGGGTTTCTGAACAATTGCAACTCTTCCAAAAGCTTTATTGAACAAATGACCAACCGTATTGACCTAATTTTCTCACGTGGGGTACTTCTTATAAATCTTATGTCAAGTGGTTGAACCAGGTGCGATGTATGTGGAGGAATCGTCAGCATAACGATTTCTCTTTCTCTGCAGAAGTTGCGCTTTGCTGGATCGTGCCGCCGTAACTCCAAGAAATAGCTTGAAAAGATTAATTATTTGCTCTGACAAATCACTTTCCTGTTCTCGAGTAAAAACTGGACGTCGTCTCATTGGATAGGTACGTTTCTACGTCGATCTTGTAGAGTTGCTCTTGGAATAGCGAAATTTCTGAAACTTCCCGAACAGCGCGCCTATTTCCTATTGCATATAGCTGTCTGAGGCTTATCAGAAGTCCAGTTTTTAGCTTATACTTCCGCGGCATCTGATAGCCAGAGATAGCCGGAATTATCCACTCAACAATAATATGCATTATAAAACAAATGCCTAAAGATACGAGGCTTTCAAGTAAACGGAGTGAAAGACAACAGAATTCAGTTCAATTCTTCAACTGTATTTGTAAGTTTTTGTTGTATGCTGTTCACGCGTCCGCTTAGTGCAGTTATTAGAGGTGACATATTCAGCCATTTTTCAAGTTTGGGGAATTAGTGGATTAAAATCCACCTAAAAAGTCGTTCCATTCTCGAAAAATTTTTTTTCGAGGTATAACCAGTTCCGACCTTCACAATACAGTAGTGTATATATATTTTCTATTAGAATACCATTGGACGACATTTTTGAGTGGGGACAAACTTTTTTATTTAGAAAAATCTGAAAAAATAATGGTTTTTCTAAAACATGTTTCTTGATGAATATCTCCACATTACTCTGAAACTACTGGAGGTATGGAAATAATTTATTTTACAATAGAAAGAGAATTCTTTCTTGTTTCTTACGCAAGTATGCTAACATGATAAATAATCATAAGTTTTTCGTAAATTGATTCGGAACGCAAGATATCACTTTTCATGTAATGTTTTTTCAGTAATCGACAAACTTCTTTGTTTTCAGCTTTTTTTGTATATATGCAGCGAATGAAATGTTGGCATATAGCCATAAAAGTTGTTGAACCAACAAATATTTGTTTATTTTATGTAGTATAGTTTTTGAGATATGATTTTTCAAAGATGTAGGTACGCACGGCAATGAATATTATGCCTGTCGCGACAGGATTGCGACGAGAAGGTGCAGTTGTAGTTTTAGTTGGGCAGTTTGCAACAATTCGTTCAACATGCAGTGTGTCATTTGTGGAAAAATGGTTTCCTTTAATGAAAGAAATATTACAAAAAATCCACGGATACAAGGATACAATGTTACTATCAGTAGCAGAAAAAGGAAGGATATTTGTGGATCACGCATTATTATGCAAAGATAGCAAATTTTGCCTGGAAAAGAAAAAAATGTGCATCATAATGAATGTAGGAAAAGTTTCACCAGCATTCATAATATTCAGAGATTGTTGAATTTTAATTATTGCTAGAAAAATAGTGAAGCGGGACCATTCACTCGGAATGCCAAAGTAATTTTTGATATTGGAAGTATGTGTATTATTTGTGATCGTAGCGGAAAGAAGAAACAGCAGAGATTAATATCTGTACAAACAGGTATGTGAAGATGTTTTGAAATTAGGAAGACTTTTGAAAATATCAAATAATGATTTCAATTTAATCATTGAACGATAATAATAACAATAATAATAATAATAATAATATCTGCCAGAAGATATGAATTAAAATAATATGGGAAATAATGAAATATGTGTAATAAATTGGCCTCTAAAGTTTATTATACAAATTGACACCGTGGATCAATCATTCATTTTGTTTAAAAATTATATTTCACATTACCTTCTATTATAAGTCAAAACGATTTTTTCAAAGTCATCAACCACTGAGTGATAGAAAGTGCTCCAGTTGCTAGTTTCAATGCGCGATAACAATTTAATATATTGTGAAACACGTATGCGGTTACTTCTCGCGAAAGATCGGTATGTATTTGTCTGAATACCTGTTAAGCATAATTATATCATTTCAGGATATAATCACGGATCTATTAATTGAATAATTCAGAACATAACAATATATTGAGAGTATCTGAATAAGTCGAAGGATATCTTAGCGTTAAATGTTCACATTTTTGCAATGGTTGCATTCCAGACTTTACAGGCTTTCAGTTTACCTTGGAGTTTGACATTTTCTTTATTACATCATACACACTAGGAAGAAACGACTATCGAAGTTTCCAAATGGAAATCAGCCGACTCGCATTTACGATATCTTTATATTTTTAGTGTATCCAAATCTTCATGATTACTGCTGAATTGAATAGAAATGATGCAAAGTCGTGCAAGAATGTGCAATGAAAATTATTTACGAGACTATTCTGAAGGTGGACGGTGACAGTGCGTCGATCACCTGTATATGGTGTGTCAACCTCATTTCACCGAGCATGTCAATCATCTTCTAGCACCCGACAATTCAGTTATCTTTCATATCTACAGAATTTTTGACATGATGTAGTGACGTGAGTTTATACGCCAATACCGTGTGTCCATTTAGGGCGTAATTCTTCGATATTTCGAAAGCCATAACCTATAAATAGAAACTTTGGAGAAAAAACTTTTTCAGTTACTAAAGTTGCTCGTTTTTGAAATATTTCCAACATTACTGGGTATGTTATGAAAGCGGGATGACTCAGGGACGAGTTTTCTTGAATACCCTGTATTTAAGTTTAACTTTTATATCGCTGTAAAGAGGATTAAAATCGGTTTCGACGTTGCCAAGTTGTAATTGATGAACCTCTTTTTACCACTATTGAAGAGTCATGTTGAATTGGTATTGGTATATTAATTTATCTAAAATTTGAAAATATTTTTCCATACAGTAGTAGCAAGATCTCACGTACACAAATCCAGTAATTTTGTCTTATGTTCCTTTATAGGGTTACAGGGGACATTCATTCGATTTTTTTAAATGGAACACTCTGTATTTCTTATCCGTAATTAAGTTAAGTTATTTCCTTATTTTTCCACTATTTCGGGTTAATTTGTGAGTCAAAGTGCAAGAGAAATGTTGCATGCCTGAAATAACAAGGTAGTGTTGGGGAATAAGGGCCGGCGGTTATTAAGGCACACCGTCTTTTTCCCTGGAGACTGGCAAATTTTTCCAAATCTGTCAACATGGTTAGTGGCATGATCTGAGTAGTAAAGCTATACGAAATAGTTATTTATGTATCAAGGGCGTAAAGTATGTGTTTATGGCCTTAGGCGTGAAAACGTCTGAATCGAGCAATTGCCAAATTATTTAGTTCTATATTTTTTGTGATGATTAAAACTAGCCAAAATTATATTAATCATCCATATTTTAATAAAAATCATCGTGGGACAAAGGATATTGAAGTACCTGTATTGCATGAATTAATCGTTTAAAACCACAAATGTGATAGTTCGTTGAAATTGTTTCATAGGGAGGAACATAAAAATGCCAAAATATGCAGAATGTCCCTTTAATAATTTTGAATCTGATGTCACGAGACCGATAACAAAAATCTCATTGGGTAACATAATATAAAAAAACTGCACCAATTGCTCTAATTCAGAATCCCAAAATAACAATTCTCCACTACTTTCAAGTTCCGAGATTTTCCCCGTCCCAAACTCCGTGGGACACCCTGTATAAACCTAATTTGCCAAATATATTTCAAAATACAATTGCTGGTAAAACTAGTAGAGTACAAGTGCTTCATAGCAAATTGGTCTCCAAATTCATATTCAAACTTAAAGTATTCCCAAAGAATACCTACTTGTTCTCATAGCGATGAGGATGTTTGTAAAGCAGCCTTCCATAAGGAATAATTATATTCAAGAAAAGAGTGAAAATCCCATCCCTAACATAGGTAACTGTACCAACAACATTGTTAGTATGAAATTTTAATATCCAGGCTAATGAATAAATGTTGTTGAATGAGTATTTCTCCATTAAATTGAATTTAAGGCTCGCGGGCGCTAAAGTGTTACTTTACTCACTCAACGCCAGTGAAACCGGGCGGTATAGTGTACTTTACCGCTCGCTAGTGCATAAAGATCGTTGAGTTCAGTTCGCCATTAACAATAATAGGTGTATGAGTAGTTTTAGGCTGCACAGATTATGAGCTTGCAAGACGGTAAGATGTCTTTTTCAATTCAAATTATTTTACTGAAAGAAAGTAATAGTGCTCCATCAATTACTATAACAGTGGTACTATCCTTTGCACTAAGAAATAAAAAAAAAAAATTGTAAATTTTTTTTGGAAAATGTTTGTGAAAGAAAATGTGCTCGCCCGGTATCAAGGCCCTACCAACGATTGCGTAATAAGGCCCGCGGGAACGTACGCCGTACTAGCGGAAGTTATGATTGTATCTCTTCCTACAAATCAATGTATTTCCTGTGGGTCTTAAGAGGAAATTAACATTCAAGAATATTCGCGACAACTGGTGTGAAGAGCAGATGCAAGCGGCATCAACATTTAACGGTGATCAGGACGGCAATATGCAAACACACTGCTCGCCCACAACAAGTCAACTGGGCTGAAATCCAAAATCTGTTCTCTTCCTTCAAAACTTCCAGTTATCATTTTCCCAGAAGATGTCTTTGTATTTTCGCCTTGTCTACGTTTGCGATAAAGATCACACCAAATCTAGTTCACTACTTCATTTTATAACCTAATTATTGCATAAGACGGAATATCTGGACCCTTCAAGCCCAAGTAGTATCCTAACGCAATAAATTCGAAACAACCCATGAAGAGATCAACTAACAAATACTACCACACTGATAAAAATAATTTTTTTGCATCAACGCATAATTGCGTTGATTCAAACAGATTTTATTCTTGAATAGGTCCAACCAAATATTAGTTTGATTTTTTGACGGAATCCTCTTGGCCACTTACAAGAAAAATATTTTGAAACAAGTTCATAAGTTGCTTGAGGCAAGAATATTTTAGCTTCAATAATGGGCACTTTTTTTGTTGAATCATTGGAGTAGGTTGAGACAAGAACATTGCAATTTCAATAATGAATACTATTCGTCTATCAACTTGGAGGTTGAGTTCAAATCTGCACTTTGCACTTTGTTATAAAATATAGAATAGAAGCCATTTTCATTTTGGCAGCATTGAATAGATTAAACAAAGCATAGATTCACAACTACGAACAATTTAGGTATAATTAATGGTTTTATATGAGAAATAGTTTTAAGTTTAAAAACTGTATTCTCAATAAAACCAGTTAGTAGTGACGCAAATTGCAGTTTGATGGAATACATAAACAACGCCACTCGCTTTTAGACACAAAACTGTAGAAGACCAAAATATATTTCACTCATTTTCACAACTGGCCCGTAATGAGCCTAATTCAATTTTCGATATTGCATTTTTATTGTATAGAAACAGTTTCCACTAGGCACAAAACTAACATTCATATCGGTACGCATAGCCTCATTACGACTACGTTCTGGTGCCACGGCAAATATTAAAAAACTGTCAATTGACACATTTAATCTGTCAATTTACACATTTAATCTGTCAACTGACACATTTAATCTGTCAATTGACACATTTAATCTGTCAATTGAAACGTTTAATCTGTCAGTTGAAACATTTAATCTGTCAATTGACACATTCAATCTGTCAATTGACACATTTAATCTGTCAATTGACATATTTAATCTGTCAACTGACACACTCAATCTGTCAATTGACACATTTAATCTGTCATATGACACATTTAATCTGTCAATTGACACATTTAATCTGTCAATTGACACATTTAATCTGTCAATTTACTCATTTATTTGTCAAGTGATTTTTTCAATCTCCTATTCATGTTCATACGCTGTTGATCAAGACCAAACGTACAAACGTACTTTTTTTTGTGTGAAAACTAAACCACAGCACGCATTTCGAATGCATCCATGAAACTGCCCGGATTTACAGATTTCATTATTTACAAACGTTAGAAGCGTTTCAGTAGGTATCTTAATAATTTCTCCACCAGAACAAATTTTGAAATTTCAATCATTGTTTCAGTGTTCTTTTACGAATCACCATCACGTAATTCCAAAAATATTGAAATTTCGTTATTGCTCAACCTAATCGAAAAGTACCTAAGGCTGAGTTGGTTCATTGCTATTCACTGGTCATGTTCAAACTACTCATTCCGTGGTGGTCGTGCTGGTAGAGCATGCGCCTCTCAAGCATTGGGTCTTGGGTTTGATTCCCAGCATGGTCATCGGTCTCATGCACGGCATCACACGTTCAAAGGTGAGGGTTGCTCCCTAGCTTGCACAAGTCTCTCGAAGACATGGTGGTTCGTGGTAGGAGTGCAACAGGTTGACGGAAATAACAATCTCAACAGTTTTCATTATCGATATGCTCTAATCACCTCATATTAAATGTGTCAATTGACAGATTACAAATGTGTCAATTGACAGATTAAATGTGTCAACTGACAGATTGAATGTGCCAATTGACAGATTAAATGTGTCAATTGACAGATTAAATGTGTCAATTGACAGATTAAATGTGTCAATTGACATATTAAATGTGTCAATTGACAGATTAAATGTGTCAATTGACAGATTAAATGTGTCAATTGACAGATTTTTTTTTATTTTCACCGTGGCACCAGAATGCCGTCGTACCTCATAACCTCCAACCCAAATGGTCGAACTGTATGAAATGGTCGAAATGGAAGTCGTATTCACAGGCCGCGGTGTCGGCAACTGCTTTGATTGCTCATTGGTTGAATGTGTCACGTGGCACGGGTAGTGATATCTACCAAGGAATTATATTATTGTGTTAAGAGAATTATGTTTCGCAATGAGTTAATGTGAATGTTTTCTAGGATGAAGAGTATAATGTTTTCACTGCAAGCAAATTCATTTCAAGAGAATTTATGTAGAGAAGCAAACATCTCATTCTGCTTGAGATAGGAGTATATTCATTGATTAGAAATGATTATTCTTTTCAGAAGATTATTTATTCTATTCAAGAGTATGTATATTCTTGATTGAAGATATCTTTTTTATCTGTGCAGATTTAATAATCAGATTACAGTCTAGGCCGGAATATTGAGCAATCTACTACCGGAGAAAAAACCCATTGATATTCAATCTCCGACATAATATTAAACAAAATTCTGCATAAGTTACTATGGGCTTTCTTACCCTAATAGGCGGGTAATAAAGTCCGACAGTAAGTTTTCATTATTCGTCTTATTTTGGTTAATAAGGTATTGAAGGAGACGAATATTGATGTTAACATAGCGGCAAACATGACAATAAATCACCTCGTCAAGTATCGGATTGTTTTGAATGAAATATAAGGGATAAAAAAGATTACAAAAGTTAAGTGGGCCTTATTACCCAACAGTACCTCATAGTCAAGTTTATACATGGACCGTTCGTGAATTTTTACGATAAGAACAATTACAGGCTATCCAACTTTGAATTCAAAACAAACAAATAGAATGGTTATTGAAAAATTTATCCAGAATACTCCCTTTACAGATTTTTTTGCAGGCTTTGGATTGAATTTTCCAAATACATTTCATTTATTTGAAATTCTGCAAAATTTCCACCAGACACCCGTAGTAATGGAATATTGTTTATATTGTAGAAGTTGCCAAATTATACATACTTTGTGTTGAGATTTTCTATTCGAATTATTCCAAATAATATTGTTTGAGGTTGTGATAAAAAAGAAAGAGTGTTGGACGAATTGAAGCAAATGAACTATATCTATTACAGAAGTTGTTCGACATGTCTTTCATTCTGATTGATACAAGCTTCCAGTCGTGTTCTAAAATTTTCACTCACGTTGAACAACACGATAGGTGTTATAGTTCCAAATGTACCCCGAATTCTTTGTTTCATGTCATCAATGGACCAATGGTGGTAGCAGATATGCCACAAACCACAGATTTCACGAGACCCCATAAAAAAACTCCATACTGGTTCAGTCGGGAGATCTCGCAGGACATGGAATTGGTCCTTCCTAACCTTTCCATTTTTGAGGAAAATTTTGTTCAAGATGATCCCGAACTTCTCTACGACAGTGTGCAGGTGCACCATCCAATTGAAAATAATGTGGAATGTAAGTAATTCGGGCAGATCACCTCGTAGAAATTGTAAAAATCTTTCTTCGGTTAAATGCTGATCGAAGATAAATGGTCCAATAACGTAATCATGGATTATACCTTACCAAATATTGAGCGACGATTATGCAAATGATGACGATTAACAAAACCATTTCTGTGAAATGACGATTCATCACTGAGCAGCAAATTGTTTAAAAAATTATGGGGTATTTCCTATTTTTGTTCGTGCCCATTGAAAAAATGTAACTCTTCTTCCAAAATCCATTTACTGTAAATTGTTGGTGGATGGTGAATGATATTGATGGAATTTATTCTTTTTAAGGGACTTCCTAATGATATCTATAAGTTTACTTATTTCTCTAACACTTAATGTCGGTACCTTCTTTTTTCATTGCAAACTTAGGAGATACGACGCGCAGAAGTAATTATAGGAAACAATTTTGAAGATTTTCGCGCTACTACGCATGATGGGACCAATTTACCAGACATAATCATATTTACGATCCATGTTTGTGAATATATCAATTATTTCTCAGTGTATAATTGTGCTCACTGGGTTTTTAGGAGATTTGATAATAAATAAAACTAAACAATGTGATTGAAATACACTTTGAGTTAGTTTCAACTATTTGAGCAGTGCCAGTAGATGAACTGCATTTAGACCACTTTCTGAAAAACTTCAGACCACTGTTCTGAAGGCAGACATTGCTTTTGACATGATTGTTTGTTCCACATACTCATGATTTTTATCAAAAGTAAGAGGATTACGGAATATTTCAAATTTGGACAATGCACATTTTGCAAAAATACCCGAATGATCTATGTAGAACCTCAATTGTTATGTTGCAGGAAATATTCCCATAATCGAATCATATGAAGGAACCAAGCCCTATAAAAATAGCCCTGAGATGGTGATAAACATAAGGAAATTACTCATTACTTGACAACGCCTCAACTGATTTTGATTTTTTTTTCAAGCGATGAAAAGGCGAAAGATGTCGGAATAAATTTCTGTTGAAAAATACAAGGTGTTTCACTTTGTAACAAAGTTTAACAAGTTTGAGTTAAATGCACGTTTCTTACTCGCAGATGACTTTTTATATTTTTTGATATAGAATAGAATAGAATAGTGTTTATTGTCAATAAAAGATAATATACAATTATACAACATCAGAACATTGAAGACAATTTGACAATTAGTACAATAAACACATACAGATCTCACTAAAGTTTTCACTTGTTAGTGAGATGGAACACATAAGTGAACCAATTTCAAATGTATATATAATACCTAACCTAAGCTATAAAAATATATATATATAAGTTATTGCTACTGTTATTATAAAATGTATGCAATGATGCCAGTATAATGGTTAAAATATTCACACATTAAAATATATACAGATACAGACGCATACAAATATAAACAAATTTAATAAAGGAGACATTTAAGGGGTTTATCATGGTGGAATTATTTCTCGGAATAAAACAAACAAAACATGGATTATAAAACAAGAATTACAGAACAATCAGAATGAATGAATGGGATAGTTTTTGAATATTTATAAGAAATGGATAAAACATCAAACTAGGTATGAGTGTATGCTCTCTGGGGAAGTGTTCTTCATATGGCTAGCCAATTCTTTTTTGAATGTATGAAATGATGGACTGTCCTGGATATTTTTTGGTAGACTATTGAATAATTTTGGACCCAAATAATGATAACTCTTTTGTCCAATAGATTTTTGTGTTCGGGGGCACTGAAATTGATTGTGACGTCGTGTGTTGTAATTATGGGTGAGTTTCTGTAAATTATTTTTATTTTTGTATTGTCTTGTAGTGACTTTTTTATAATATAACTGCCTGAGGTCTAGCATACCAGATTCCTCATATAAACGTTTACTGGAAAATCTTATATTTTTGAATAACATCAATTTTAGAAAGCGCTTCTGAATTACTTTAAGCGGGCGAGTATAGGTTTCAGATATCCCTCCCCATCCAAGCAAACCGTAAGTGAGATGACTTTCTACTAAACTGTGATAAATCGTCTTTTTCTGTTTTAGGTCAAGGATTTCATTCAGTTGTCTGAATTTATAAAGGACAAAGCGGAGTTTCTTGAGGATGAAATTTACATGTTGATCCCATCGCATATGCGTATCTATCATTATCCCTAGATATTTAATACTAGATACGGAAGAAATCCTTAAATTATTTTGCAGTGTGAGATTTTGGAAATTTGGCAGGCTGCTTTCATATATAGTGAAGGGTAGAAAGAATGTTTTATCGATATTGATAGTCAATAATCTGTAGTCGAAGAATGATTTTATTAGAGAAAGGTCAGTTTCTGCTTCATTTTTGACGGTGGACCATTCTTCTCCCTTGTAGAAAATGGCAGTATCATCAGCAAAGCTGATTATTTTTCCTTTGCTATCAATTGAAAAGAGATCATTCAAATAAATTGAAAAAAGTATCGGTCCCAGCACTGTACCTTGAGGCACTCCACACTCTATTATTCTGAACTCGCTGTGAGTTTCATTAATTTTAGTGCACTGTCGGCGGTTTTCAAGGTAACTTCCGAATAGCTTGAGACAGTTATCCCTAATTCCAATATTTTCAAGTAATGCTAGCAATATTTTGTGGCTAACTGTATCGAATGCCTTTGCGAGGTCAACGAAAACAGCGAGACATGGTTTTCCCTCATCCAAGGCTCCATAAACACAGTTCGGGAGTTCTAATATAGCATCTTCTGTTGATTTGCCTTCCTTGAAGCCAAACTGCATATCAGAAAGTAGTTCGTACTTATCCAAATAACTGGAAAGTCTATTTTTTATAATTTTTTCAAATATTTTGCTGAAACTTGTTATAAGTGAGATGGGTCTATAATTTTTTGCATCAGTTGTATCTCCTTTTTTATAAATGGGTCCCACCACTGAGATTTTGAATTCAGCAGGAAATTTTCCAGATTCTATAAATTTGTTGTATAAGTATGTGAGTGGGCTGGCTATGTGGAATGCGATGTCTTTGAGTGTTTCTGCCTTAACATTATCGATATTGGTTTCTTCTTTTTGTCCTGGCAATATTTTCAGTCAAATACATAGCATGTGGTGCAGTGCATTTAATTTGTTGCATTCCGATATTTTAAAGGCATATACCTGCTTTGTAGATTGAGAACTGTCAATTACTGTCAAATAAATCCGTCATCCCACTTGATTATTCATTCTCTGGCACAACCTACGACTTCCCTGAGATATTTGCGCATCCAGCAACCTTTTTGTTACAATTTGAAAAATTCTAATGAATGTAGTCTGAAATTAATAAAATTAAAATGCAAAATTGGGCACCCTGTATGTCGCCAAACCAATGAATTCGTGAAACCGTGCTACTACTGTATGCCAAGTATCATCAAAATTTGATTAAATATGTAAAACATGCCCAAATCAAACTGACTATTCAATAGTGATGAAAATAGGTTTTTGATGTTTTTCACTACAATGTTTAGGCAAAATTTGACAAAATAAAGTTATAATAAAGAAGGGTGTTCTGTTTTGAATATCTCGTCTCTGAGTCGTCCAGTTTTCAAGGTCTTTTATCAGACAGAAATTTGTCTATTTTTGATAAGAAAATACTATATGACTTTCAGTTTCTATTTTTCTATCAAAGAATTACTACAAAATCAATGTCTTTTTAGTTGTTCTTAGAGCGTTTTAAATAATATCGTGTGATTTCGACAGCAAAATTTCTCCCCTACTGGTATATCACTCGTAAAGATGAGTAAGCCCTTCGCAACAATTTATTGAAGTGTATGTCGAATCTGAGGTTACAGTCCAGCAAGACACCAAGACTTTTGACTTTAACAACTAATTCAATAGTTTCATCTTTCATTTTTATATCAATCAAGTTTCGAATGGTATTCGTTTACTATTAGGCCCAAATAAATGAGTTTAGGTTTCGTTGGATTTATAATCAGACAGAGATCTGTTTCGTTTTTTTAATTTGTCAACTCCTTCATTCAAAGTGTCACAAGCATGAACGGTTTTATGAGAGAAAAAATTGAAATAAATTTGATTATCATCGGCATACATTTTTATGTACGACTGCTGTTCGAAAACTCAGAAATCTGTATTCAAGAAGCGATTTTCCGTCACAAGATCAAACTCTCAATCAATGAATAAAATAAACGTATGAGCTTCAGTGCAGTGCATCTTCTGGTTTAATAAATGCAAGACTCGGGTTGCCAGTATTTTGGAAACAATTTACATTATTCTCGAAGCTACAGTTTGAAAGTGAAACGCTGAATGGCCTCAACTGGTGTCTACAAAAATGTGCCACCCGGATCATTTCACTTCATCTGCAGCAGAAATGAGGCGTAAAATATGAAACTAATTTTGCTCGAGTATTCATAAAATATAGTATCAGCAGAAGAGAACTCGTTTTGTATTACTAATATCACTTAATACATAGCAACAAAAACGAACAAAAAAATTCAGTAATCCACTCGTAGCTGGAACATGGTATATCCACTTGCCGCTCTGAAGAATGTGATTTATTATAAAGCATGCATTGAAGCCAATGAACCGGACGATCAGATTTTAACGCGCGTTAGCCAGATATGTTACTCGATATTCAATAGTCCGAGAGCTAGTAATTATATATTATTGGCAAAATATATATTTTTTTTATTGGATATTTCATCTCTTCATCTTGGATTGTTCTTGGGGAATGATACCCGCTTTCGCTTCATTCGCTATTTTGGGACTCTGACATTTGGGAAAACAAAACTTAACAGGATTAATTCGAAATTCCTTCACAGATTTTTTTACTTGGTGAGGACAAAATTTAACATATAAAATGAAACAAAATTCAACCAACTCAACGACATATTAATAGATAAAAATAATTCCGCTACTTTGTAACCATCGAGACAATCAAAGGTCTTTCCACCACGAGGATGTACCTAAAGGGGAGTGAGTTAGGTTGGTTAGTACCCCCCGAAATGAAAATATCAAATTACGAAATTACCAGTTGTATGTCTAGCTTCATATTCAAAAACCATAATTACCACCAACTTATTATCTATCAGACACTCTGAAAGGCACAGTGACTAAAATCACAATAAATCTGTCGCTATCATTTGTGCGCAGATTTCACCTAATAAAGAACTGTACAGAATGTGAATGATATGCAAGAATATTTGCCATTTTAACTGATGATACCGCATACATATCTTTAAATCAGAGCAAATGTCTCTTTGCGTTGAATGTAACGTACGAATATTCTATGTTTTGTGAAAGAAGATAGTACGACTGGTCAGAATCTATCATTACATCCCTTCATGATCTTGGTGTTGAGTGCAAAAATTTCATTGGGCTAAGGTTATGATGAGACCTTTGCAAAGAAAGGAGTTCAGGCAACATGTCAGAAAACATATTCCCAATCCCTTTGTTCACATTCTACATCATAAATTGTTCAGGAAACGTAAAATCTGTTACTACCTTATGAAGATCGTCGCACAAGGGGACAAAATTATATAGTATTAAATTTTCCTAATATAATATCAGTAGCTAGTTGTGTATTCAAAAAGCAAAGTGGTAGATTGTCGCTCGACAAAGAGTACATCCCTAATAGCTCCATGAAGTCCGATGGTAATCCATAGGACATCCTCTCAGGACATTCGGGACGTCCTTAGGATGTGCAAAATTGGTACCGCGGACGTCCATTGGACATCCGTGGAAAGCACCAATGTCTCGACTTCTCACCAAAATTGGACGTTCTATAAGGATATCCAATGGACATCCTCCTGGGATGTTAATCGGACGTCCCCGAATTACATCAATCGAAAGTACATCTTGGACGAACTTAGGACGTGCAGAATTATCAGATGTGTTTGTTCCTACATCTCTTTTAGGACCAAGATTATGATATTGATGTGGATTACCTACTGGAGATACCAATTTGGATGGAACCAGTTTTACTTACTAGGTAAGCTCAGCACTCTCTCAGAGTCATTCAATTCGGTTTTGTACATGTTTAAAGGATACATACAACTCTACATGTCTTACGAAAACACCTTTTTCAAAACAGTGTTGAATAGGTTAGTAATAACTATTGAATAGTATAACAAAACTTTTATTTTTATTTATAGATATAACTACACTGAATGAACACAAAATAACTAAACTAAACTAGTCACTAAACTAGTTAATCACAAAAGACGATTGAAAAGCCGTCATAGCTGGTAAATACTCAACAATTGTCTGTCAATTCGTCAACACTTCACTTGAACACAGAACACAAAACACAGAAAACAACTTTATGCACGGAATCCATACATGAGGAATTGTTCGGTTTCAATCCGTATACTTACGAACAAGAGAGACAAACATAAATTTTTTATTTTCACTGTTGTGAAACAGTGAATCGTATTGGCATACGCATAAACTCGAGAATATGGCCCCTGATGACCATAATGATAGTGAAAAACGTTTTATTTCAGATGGGTTGTTTTCGCTATAATGTTCAGCCCTATTGTAAATATGCGATCCATTTTATACCTCTTCTGTAAAACCACTAGCTGGGATGTATGCACGGGTACTGGGTACACATGGAGGCCTAATTATTGTAACTGTTTTCGAATTTTGTTTAATTTTTATGATCATCCATCCTTCATCTTTGGTTGGATGCACCTAGGAAACATTCCGAAAAATGTTCAATCCTGGACATCCCAAGGAAGTCCTCACAGGGACATTTTCTGAAATTCAATGATTGGGATGACGTCCAATGTACATCCATCAAGGACGTTCCAGAATGTCCCTGTACCAGGACCACCATAGGAAGTCCTTTCGAAGACATGCCAAATACATGCCAACCAGGACATCCAATGTATATCCTAGAAAATTCTACAAAATATATCCGAACCTGGACATCCCAAGGAAGTCCTCGCAGGGAGATATTCTAAGATTAACCAATTGGGACGTCCAATATTCATTCATACGGAATGTTCCTAAAGGTCCCGTACCAGGACAACCATGGGACGTCCTTTCAAAGACATGCCAGAATACTTACTAACAGGGACGTCCGATGGATGTCCTAGGAAATATTACAAAATATATCCGACCCAGGACATCCCAAAGACGTCCTCGCAGAGACGTTTTATACGATGTACCGATTGGGACATCCATAGGAAGTCCTTTGGGGAAATTCATGAAACTGCAATAAATCGGACGTCCCAAGGACAATGATTTTAAGTCCCGGACATTCGGACATGATTTGTACGAAATAGGGACGTCCCTGGTACATAGTGTGCTATCAGAGATGTCCCCTACCAATCAAAGCAAAATCATCAGCGTACCACAGAAGTGTTATCCTATCCTCTACAAGATATTTCACTGGGTCACAATAAATATTGAATAGTAGGGGGCTAAGAGACGAGCCTTGTGGAAGTCCTTTGTGAGCCTACCTACTCGATTTCCTGTGGAAGGGTCGATTACATATACCTGGTGATCACGTAGCAAAGAAAGAATTAGATCTGAAATATATCAGGTATTCTGTACTCCAGTAAACGCTTCTCTAAGTTAGAAAGCCGTACATTGTCGTATGCTGACGAAGTAAGACCACAAGGAAATTTTCATCTGAAGCAAGACCAGTTGCCACTTTGCACATTGCACCAAGGTTATCTTGAATACCTTTGCCCCTCCGGAAGACGGTTTGAAACGGATTAAGTTGCCGATTCTCCAATTGCTATTCAAGTCGATTTTTTATGTTTGTCTCCAATAATTTTCCTGGATTTCCATTCTACCGGCACTGATGCCTCTTTACTAAGTATTTTATTGAAAAAGTAACGAAGGCTCTCAGTACACCTCTCAGGAACATTTTTAATCTTACTATAGGTAATCATGTCATTTCCTGGTGTTGAGTCCGTTTTAGCCCGAAGAGTCACAGAGTACTCCTCGATAATAAAACGTGGACTGCGATTTAATGATATGACAGGGATGTCAAAAACTGGCTGAGTAGGATATGAAGGAAACCATCGGCTGTTTGAGAATGAAGCGGGGCCCCTGCCGAGTTCAACTCCTGGACAGAATAGAACAGAAGCCACATCCTACCAATATGGGTGGATGGGGATAGCTTGGTACAAATCTCATGGAGACCTTTTTTTTCATTTTGTCTAAGGGTTATTCATGTCATTGCTCTGACCCGTTTGACCATAACAAAATTTTCCATAGAAGTGTGAACCTTATCTGTAGCAAATGCAGCCTTCTGTTCAGAGATCGCCTCTCACTCTTGGTTCCACCATGGATGTTGGGTTTTCTTGCCTCATCTGCAGATGTAATAATTAAAGTTTGTAACATAGATAGAATATGGAATCTTCTGTTAAGAAAGGTTAAGTTCCAGAAAGTTAGTATATATACTCATTCCATTCAGCTATACGAGTATAATTATGAAGAACTCTTCGCATCCCAGTAGATTATTTGTACCCGTATTCCTCCTGAAACGATCAAATGACAGATGACAGCATTGAACCATTCCAAATTGTCACTTCAGAACGTTTCCCACAGTTTTAAATTATTCGTTCGACGGCACCATCGACTGAAGAGGTGGATTTAGTAAATAATGCTGAGATTGTCGATGTCTGTTCTAGAATTCATCGATTTGGGTTCCTTAAAAATTCTAATTGAATTATTGTTGCAAGATAGTCGAATTATCATATTCAGGTCTGTGATCTAGTGAGAACATGCAAGTTTTCTGCAATGCACCAATTTTTATCAACTAGTATGTCTTCTGACATCTGATGAATAATTTTTTTTCCGTATGGTGCAAACTTTCTGAAATGCGCGGAAATCTCTGGTGGGCGGCAATTACACTTTGTGCTCGAAATGTACACAATATTTTTTCTACAAACGCAGCTCTTAGACAAAAAGGAAGCTTGATTCAACATAGGCACAGAATATAACATATAAGAAATCAACACTCAATAGTATTCCTAAATGTATAAGAAGCTATACAAATATACAATATTTCAGATCTCTAACGAAAGAAACGAGCCAAAGTAACACTTTCCTAAAAATAGAAAAGAATAGCTGGCTCAGATCTTCTAACCCGAGCCATCTGTTTAAATCAGATTGAGATTATGTGAATTGGGAAATATAACCAAAAATGACGTTGTGGTTCTATGACAGAATTATCGGACCCATGATAACGTACGAGTTGGTGGTATGGTGGCAAAAGACCTACCAGATAGGACTGGTTCAACGGCTCAGAGGAGCGCAGAGACAAGCATGTGGCAGTACCACTAGGTCCATGAGAACTACTCCAAGCCGCAATAAAGGTCAACTTGTCCCCACTGCACACGTACATTCAAGGCAAAGCCAGGTCAGTCATGAGCAGGTTGCTTGGATAAGCACCCGTAAGCAATTTGCACGGGAGAGACTACAACAAGCTATACGAAGAGTTGGAAAACAACCCTCGTATGAGAATGCCTTTAGATGGCATACTTCTCTGATATAGCTTTGATAAAACTTTTGAGACAAGTATAACGGATGCGTGGAATGGGAGACCTCCCATCAACGCGTAAATTGCTGTCTACTGGGATGGCTCAAAAACTGATGAAGGTTAAGGAGCCGGAATTTACGGAACCAAGCCAAAGATAAAAATCTTAATGAGCTTAGGCAATTATGCGACCATATTTCGAGAGGAAATTGTCGCAATACACCATTGCGCTTAAGAGCTAATAAGGCATGAGTTTTCAGAAAATAACATTGTTATTTACTTCGACGGAATATCTACTGAGCCAAAAGAGAGGGACTACTAGAAGGACTTCTCACAGGGCATTGTAGTATCAACAAACATATTAGCACAACCGGTCTGAAAGAAGGAATGATATGCAGCTTCTATCAGGAAGAAGAGGAAGCATCAGTTTACATACTATGTTACTGCGAGGGATTGTCATGGCTGTTTTTAAAGATAAGAAAAGACAAACCAAGAGCTTTCAGATAAATGAAAGGTTCGGAAATTAGCCTATGGAGTATCGTAACAAAGACATGGCTAGGAAGAGAACTCTAAACGATTTCGATGGACACAATAGATCTGAAAAGGTCGCGGTGTAGAAGCTGTAGCACGAAAGCACCAAAATTTTTTAATCTAAATCCAATGAAATTCCCGAAAAGTACTTATTCATCTCACTCAACTTGGATTACGTGCATATTCAACAATAAATAATAATAAAGAAATATGGATTCAAAAGTCCACAAATATTTTTCAATATTATAAAATAGTTCTAAAATTATTTACGTAAAATTTAACATTGTGTCTGTCCGCACATTGCGTCGCCGACTGTTTCACAAAAGCAACGCAAAATTAGCCCAGCTCCCCGTCTGTCGATTTACGAAACATTTAGCATTCTGGGCGGCATATTACCTTCTCTCTTTCCAAGCCAATCTTGAGAGTAACTAAAAAGAAAATGAAGTTATTTGACGCCGTGGTAACTGGTCTTCTTTGTGAAGATACTTGTTGTTTCTTCGACTGCATTTCTTGTAAGTCGAATGATTTGTGATCCTGGTTGTTTGAGTTTACCCAAGAGGACTGCGTTTACGCGCTATGTCTTCTTTTATTTCTCGGCTGAATACTCTTTGAATACTGGTCGGAGATTGGTTCGGCCGTTATTAACTGGAGAGTTCAAAAATGTATTTCTGATAATGGAAGAGTTATATTTTGTATTGCTCAACCATATTTTACACTCAGGAAATCTGTGAGACTGTGAGCAATGAGAAATGGTGTGCACAAGGGATTCTACAATTTTGACGGAATGGAGTTGTTGCTAATTTCGTTTCTCATTCATAGTCGATAGGTGATGATTTCTTAATTTATTCATTAGTTTTCCGAGAACACAAAAATCATATCCTGCTAAACTCTGGGCTATCACGAGTAACCCATACAAAAAATAACAACTGAGTATTCTAGTATTCTTCAATAGATCAACTGATAAAACTCCTGATATAATCTGTTACGCAAATGGTGATGAAGCTCAAACTGAAGTCAAATTATCATCTGGAGAAGAAGAATGACAAACACACTGAAAAAATTCTAGAGAATAAACTGATATCTTTACGATAAGAATAACAATATTTTTTGATAGCCCTGAAGACTTAGATTGTAAGTGGTGAAAT
Source organism: Chrysolina oricalcia (assembly GCA_944452925.2). Classification (NCBI taxonomy): domain Eukaryota; kingdom Metazoa; phylum Arthropoda; class Insecta; order Coleoptera; family Chrysomelidae; genus Chrysolina; species Chrysolina oricalcia. The sequence continues at coordinate 20,464,430 of OX101812.2, forward strand.
AGTGATAAAAAAAAATATTTCATGGTTGAAGTTGGTTTATACTATTGCTGTCATACAATAGTACTAGAAATTATTATAATCATCACCAAACATTTTTCTCTGTACAAGATGGATATTTGCCGAAATTCACTTATCTGAACAAAGTTGATTAGTGTCCGATGGTGCTTCCTTGTGGTTCCTTCTGGTATAACCCTTATTGGGCACAAATATTGCCTTCGGCTAGCTATCCGATGTGGGACGCAAGAGCGTAGGTCGACGTCACTTGATAACCCTGACAGATCCGACCAGTGCCACTGAGAATAAGCTTTCTTTATTTACGATGTTAATGAGGCGCCATCTACAGTGCAAAATGAATTCAAAAAACTTATTCACAGGCCGATCTCTGTAGAAAGACCTTTACTGTACTGAAAGAGAGGTGTCCCCAACTCCAAATAAATGACACAGTAACATATAACAATTTTAATCAAATACTTAGACTCAAGCCACAAATTATGGACCGTAATGGATTGTGAAATGTTACCAAAATAATGGGTCCTTCAAGTCGTAATCAAAAAGATTCATATTAAATATGATAATAATTATTCTCTTACCTAGTCTGAATGCATTCAAACCTGACACAAGTAATATAGAAATATCACGACTTGTTGGCTTCCTTGGACTTCAAATGGTCTTCAGTGGGATCCAAAATCACAGTTCTCACGGAGATCTCTAACATCAGGTCTGCTTCCCTACATCCAACTAGAGTGTCGACATATTTTTGATCGGCTTTACAAGACCCAACAGGCTTTACAACACCGCAGCAGACCTTTCAATACTCCAACAAATTTTCCAATGGTTCGGTAGGCTTTACAATACCATATAGGCTTTACAATACCGAGGAGGCACACAGTCGATTTGGTACAAATTTAAATCTATGAAATTTGTTGTCTTCCATCATGTGCTATTTTCAACGAGACAATAATTCTGTCTTATCTGAAAAGAAAAGAAATTTATTGGACATGCTTTCTATAAAAAAACATTTATCCTCGTGAGGCGAGTGATCATCAAAAAGTCAGTAAATTAAACAAACTAAAATATTCACCTCTCAATTATATGGTCTCAGCATCAATAGGTAGGTTGTCAAAAGCGATTCAATAAAAATCAAAATCAACTCCAGCGAGCACCAGCGTTACCAGGTCAGAAATGTATAAAAATGGTCATTCAAAGACTTCCGTCCTCTTCAAAAATTAATTTAATAAAAAAACATATTTCCTTTCAATGTTGCCAACATGCTTTACATTGTATTCTGCCACAGAACATAACCGAGCAGTATAGATTATTCACTACTACACCCAAAAGTTCTGAACATTGCAGTGCAAGTACAGAATAGCACTTCATGATCTCAAAAGTAAATAAAGAGGGAAATAAATATACTTCTTTTTTTTATGAAAGCGAAACTTTGTGTCGAAGCGTTTCAATGAAACGAGCCTGGCTTAACAAAACAAAATAGAGAAGAAGAACAGGTGACATTGGAATGTTCATATGCATCATCTTGTTTTGACATTTTGTAAACAATCCTTCTCGATAAACAAATAATTACAGATTTGAATAAATCGCCAGATATCCGTGAGCACCGTGATCTGTGGAAACAAAAATCATGTGGAATCGGATGGCATGTCTCCAGGAAACTCATTTCATGTGGTGACCAAGGATTAGTGTTTGGCAAGTTCATTTTCTTTTTGAGCATTTTAGAAAAATAACGATTTACCAGCGGTGAACGTTTAGAAAAAAACATCCTCGATAAAATACTTTCGTGTTATAATAGATCAACGCTGGTCAGAACACATATCTCAAATGACGAGAAGGATAAGAACATTAACTCATAAATTTTATATTCTGCAAGACATCCTCTCGAGAAAAAAAAATGTTTTGTACAATAGTCTCGCTGAGTCAATTATCAGATACTGTATACTCGCCTTGGCTGGTGCTCTCATTACCATTCTATACAGTGCGGCTTTTTTTAGTCCTCCTTTCCTCCTCTTGAACGATTTGTCTTAAATACATGGAACAAAAACCATTTTTCTGCAATCGCTTCCAAAAGTAGCCTTTGACGCTTTCAGATTTCAACGCAAAGTTGACGTTTTCCGAGGAATGAAAAAACGCTCGATATCCCCAGCTTTTGTTGAAAACGAACCTATTCTTCCGTGATGGAAAGTGAACTCATGAAATTCAAAGCACTCTAAGGAACTGCGGTGGTGTTAAGGATAGAGATGATTCCTACTAATCTGGTTTTTCGATCTTGGCGTGAGTTCGATCTCGGGACTCAGTAATTTTTTTTGGGCAAAGTTTTCTTCTTTTTCTCCTTTTGTGGAGATGTTAATTATTGTATATATGGATTGGTTATACATTTTGGAATACTATAGAATGTAAATTTTCTCATTTTCTCACTTTGCGCTCTAAATACACAAATAGCTATTTTCTACGACCATTGAGAAAAATGAACATTTCAATTGCGTCCTCGATTAATAAACCTACTACGTTGTAACACCGATTTTCATTTCCCACGGGCTAGCTGTATCGAAATATTTCATTTCCTACGACTTTCATGAACTACTAGACTGTCATTATAGGTAGGTTTTACCGAATTTTATGAAAATAAATAAAATCGAATCAAGTTTGTTTACATCTGTCTAATAATTTGACATTTCACATCAGTAGATAATTACAAAATTCGATTGAATCGCTAGAATCCCTTTTTGTTTTGTATAGAAACAAACTGACCACTTTGCGCGGCAAGCTTTTGAATCTGTTTCTCACACATATGAAACAATTATTATTTACTCTTCAGCGCATTTGAATAAGATGATGTATTTTATTTTTTACTTTTTATTTTAGTTTTTCCCTTTTAGTCATACTTAAGTGATAAAAGAATTTCTTGAGGACACTTCATGCTCAACTAAATGAACGCACTGTTTTTCTTGGGCCACATAAAAATCCTATTCAACCAAACCTACTCAACCAACACACTTGTTAGGGGCGAAATTTAGGAAAGGAGAGCAGTGAATGTGCAATGATGTGTCACGCCTCTAACACACCCAGTAGCTCAGTAGGCGTGGATTCGACAATAAAAATTGATTTCGATAAGATTGAAATATGGAGTTAATTTTCCGGAGCGCCACGGATTTATCGCTAGTGAAAAATCCGAAACCACCCTGATGGAATGGGACAACCCACTGCACTAATATTACTAAAATATTAAACAATAGATACCTGTAACTGGTATAATAATAATATATAAATATGTAGAGGTTTTGTCTTCCCTTACGCTTAGATAACTTGGATCAGAATAAAAGAAATAGTCATGTCCCTTACTAATAAAATATATTGATCTTTACACACCCTGTATGTGCACAGTTCAGCTCACCATACAAAAGAAAATGAAATTAATGTAAATACCAACCACCAAGATGAATTCAAGTGAATGCTGTGATTGAGAGTATGGTATTGTTTGAATATATCAATATGAAACCTCCAGTGAGGGCTATGCCTGTGACGTCACGATGATAGCTTACAGTTACGGATACTTACGCCTTAGGGGCAGTCTTATTCTACACTTATCTGATACCATGTAGATATTCTCAAGCATGCCAGTTCACCAATTATTGTGGTTGTAGTTCATCAGTGCCTTGGTGTATACAGGTGCACAGTGGGTACGACACAATCAATCAAAGTACATGTACAGCTGGGACGAATAGCGAAGGAATGCTGAACAACAGGTATACAGCGGGACAACCACAGTCGAGCAGGAACAATCACAGCAGTGGAACAGTGGAAAGACAATTGTGTAGCAACGAAACAGTGGAACAATCACATTAGTGGAACTCCAATGAACGGTAGCAGAGTAGTAGCAATAAACCGTAGTGGAGCACTACCAGTGGCGAAGCAGTAACAGTAGCCAAGTAGTAGCAGAGTGGTAGTCGCAGAGGAGCAGTAGCAGAGTGGTAACCGCAGAGGAGCACCCTAGAATATACAATACCAGTCTGACTTCCAATTACACTTTTATGGGGCCATAAGTAGAGCCCAAATGCAAATACTAACCTCTATTAAGTGGGAGCGTTCTGATAACAGCTTTGATGGTCTGTTTGCTGTCTGATAGCGAGTTTCTCGTTCCAGTGGTTTCACACAATGATGAAGTGACTTCTAACCTCAAAAATCCGCAAAGCGAACGGAGATTTCTCAAAAATATACAACGTCAAAATTCGCAAACAATATGAGAAACTCTCCTGATATGAATTTTCCCAAGATCCATCAACGATGATCAAACTTTAATTGGAAATCTTCAAAATAGGTCAGTCACTCATCAAGATCAAATAAGGAAGAGGAAAATATCTCTCAGACGTCAAAGTCAAAACTGTCAATATCTGACAAGGCGCTTTCTTGTTCATTAGTGTTCGGTGGGAACAGTACAGGAACTACCTCGAACTACTTGGAGCTATGAAAAGAGCACCTTAAGATTCAGTGTTGCCAACAGAACCAAGACGAAAACGCCAGCTTCTCAATCTCAGAACCAAACACAAACAAACAAAAGGTCAAGTATTCGAATGTGAAATAGGTACCTCAATGACACAAGACAGAGATAGAGTAGGAATGTTACGGTTTTGTTTTCTAAGTACAAAATAATAGACTAACCAAAATTATGTTTACAAAACAACGCTGTCATTCCGCAAAATAGAACGACTGATAACTGTCATTAGCTTAAGGCCGGTTCATGTCCGCTCGAACTAGTACAGCAAAGGTAAGTACTAACATTCGGAACAAGCTAAACATGACAACGATCAAGTTGTCATTTTGAGGAATCTGAAGAAGAAGAAGAATACAGTGGCGTACAGAGTGGAAAGTGTATATCAATGACAGATAATTTCTGATGTTATTGTATTAAAACAGAAAGGGTTTTCTAGTGCAAAATAAACCCGTAACACACTCCTGAAATTAGAGTAACTGCTTTCAATTCCTTAATTATCAGCAGGATCCTGGAAGCTAGGAGCGCGCCCCTGTATTCTTTCCCGTCTCAAAATCGTTCGAAACCTTCAAGGGTTATCTTTGTGCGAAAGGAGAAGTCGGAGGAGAGAAAGAGAAGATAAGCAGGCGTGCGGAGTCCAATTTGTATTGAATGAAGCCGAACTCAAGTGTAAGTTTGACAGCCATTTGTGTATTCATCTTTGATCTTTGGTTAACAATCCGGGCGAAATTCACTGCGGATGTACCCGAAACCCGTAATTTAATGGATCTGAGCTTAGTTAGATAATATGGTTCGTCTCTGAGGACTCCCTTTCCTTTAACGATTATTTGAATAACTGGAACACAATCTTTGATTAGTTGTACGAAATGGATTTTTTGATAGTAGGTTTTGATGATGCGATTATGGAATGGGGAAACAGATCTTTTTGTAAAGATACACAGGGTAGGGCGAAAATAATTTGTCTTTCACGACTTGGATCTGAAATAAGTATTTGTTCTGGGTAATCTTCTATGACCTCACTTGATTATAGAGAATTGATTCAAGTTTGTTTGGTTATCTAGATAATAATAATAATAATTTATTCACTCTCAATTTCAAAACAATAATACAACATTTTTAAATATTACCATAGTTGGTGAATACATTGAAATAGCTAACGTAGCAGAAAGATTCTGATTGTTTGTAAGCATACAATACAAATAAATACAATCTCATATAAGGAGATTGTTTAATAATATACAGTGTATTCCACTTTGAGCAGCCACACCCTCATATTTCATAGAGAATGAAATAATTCGAAAAATTTTTCTCCTCATATTATTGTACTCTGGAATAGCTGCCTTAATGGTATTGAAACATTCATTTTCCACGGCTAACTATGACCAATTTAAAATTCAAAAATTGGGGAAAAAATTAATAGGGACTTTGTCATTACAAAATTAACTCCTAGATCCCAATACTTGAATCAATTGATTAAACAAGGTGTCATTTGTAGCTGGCAATGTGATTATCTCCTTTTCATCAGTGATATTTGCGTAATTTTCAAAATTGCTTCACTTGTTACAAAATCCACAAAAATATTTGATCAATACTGCGAGAAATAATCAAATATTACTCTTCCATGGCAAATTGTGATGACCACTTGAATAGTGAAAAATTGGGAAAAATAGATTAAGGATATTTTGTTGAAAAATTAACCTCGCCTTCTGGTTTTGGAATATCCCAGAACACCAGAACTTAATGCTGAATCATTGAAATATACAGGGTCATATGTAGCTGGCACTAACTCTTATTCATCCATAATACTCGGGATGAAAGTAGATATGTCTAAATGTAAAAATGTTGAAATATTAAAACTCACAGATATAAACATCTAAAATTGTAAAAAGATAAAATGTAAAAATAAAAAAAAATAGAAATTTAAAGATGTAAAAACGTAAAAGTGTAAAAACAAAATGATGTGAATATTCAAAAATATAAAAAGGTCGGCATATAGACATCCAGAGATGGTATGATATAATGCCTGATTCTTTAAAAAAGTCAAAATATAATAATGTGAGTTGGAAACATCTATAGATCAGAATAGAGTACTGGGAATAGATTTGTTGCATTCATTCTCCTATCATCAAGTGTATTTCTACACGGAGAGAGTTTCAGAATATTTTAAAAGTTTCTTGAGTATAATTCATATAATTAAGCAGGACGCTAAATAGTTCCAGACCTAAGTAATGAAAGTTTCTTTGACCGACTGACTTGTGCATGACTCGTATTATAATTTGGTTTTTTTTTGTTGCGGGTTTCATAGTTAGGGTCATAGCTGATCAGTTCGTTTCTGTGTTATATTGTTCTATAATTATATTTATGAAGAATGGTTGTCTTGGGTAGAATATACAGTTTCTGAGTAGAGAAGATCGCTGGGGTACTGAACATAGTACTGAACATTTTTCGTGGCTATTCGACTTTCTATGATAGTTATGATCTTCAATCATTGTTACAGCTATAGAATTACAAAATTTTCATAAAATCTGTTGAATTTATGAAATTACCCATGCTTCAAGTTGAGTGGCACCGTGGACAAATCAATCAAACTAGAGGCATTTTCGTGGCCAAATCGATAGATGCCCGATACGAAAAATAAAGTCAATTATGTTTTCAATTCTTCAATAAAATTAGTATTTTTTCAAATGAAATACCTTAAATTATGTTATCATGTATTTGGATTCATTATCACCTTTTCAACAAACAAGATTCCATGAGCTTTCTTGCTGAAGGTGATAGTAAAGTTATTTTATGTGAACATTTATTAAATTTTATAGTCAGTCATCAGTCAAATGATGATTTCAGCAGGATAGAGTAATTGTTTCGAATTATTGTTGAGATTTAAAATTGAAAAATCGACTGTTGAAAAATAGTATATCATTCAACGAACGAGAAATGTGGCCATTACTTGTGAGGATGAAGTTTGTCCACGAGAGCCGAAGGCGATCGTCGATGAACATTCAGGTAAGTAATTCTATTTCTCGCAAGTAATACTATACTTTTTCTATGACTTATATTATCAAGATAATTCAAAAATAAAATTCAGTTGTGATGTCTATCCTGAACGAACAAAATATGATTTAATTTCATAACAGCAAGTTGGCAAAAAATTTTTTCATATACTTTTTTTTTTCTTCAAATTGACCAGACCAGACCGGTACCATTTGTTTTTTTTTTTCAGGTTTGTTTCTTTCATTGTTTTTTTTTTTTAATTTCTTGAATTTTTCTTCCCAGAAAGTTTTCTGTTTTTCCAAGTTGAGTGATCACTTTATTTTTTTCAAAAAATATTTTCAGTTTTTTCCAAGATAGTTGAGCATTTTTTATTTCATTTTTTTTTCCATTATTTGGTTAACGCTTTTTTGTCGTTTTTTTTACAAAATTTTTAGTTATTTCCAAATTGGGTGAACTCTTTTATTCCAAATAATTTCGTTTACATTCGATGTTCATTGTATTTTTTTCCAAGTGTGATCACTTTAGTATATTTTTCTCGAAAAAAATTTCAGTTTTTTCTGGTTAGTTGAACTCTTTTTTTAATCTGTTCTCTTTTCAATTGGTTTTTCAGTTTTTTTTGAGCTATGTGAACATTTTTTCAAAGTTGGGTGAACATTTTTTAAATTTATTTTTCAACTCAGGTGAACACTTTTTGTTAATTCCCAGATCCTCTTTCAAGTAAGGTGATCACTTTTATACATATTTTTTCCAATTTTTATTTTTTTATTTTTTTTTTATTTCATCTTATTTCAATTTCAATTTATATTTTCCGACTTGGGTGAACAGTTTTTTTGCAAATATTTTCGGTTTCTTTAAAAGTTTTTTTCAATGGTAGTGATTTTCTTTTTAATTTTCGGTGTTTTACCAAGTTTTTCACTCAAAATATTTTCGGTTTCTTTGAAAAATGGGTAAAAATTTAATTTTCGTTTTTTTTTTCAAGTTTTTTTCATTTTCTATTTTCGAAAAATTTGCGATATACCTAAGAATATTCCGAATGGAAATGATCTATAAATATATTTCGAAAAATTTCATACCATTAACAAAATAATTTTTCTTTAGATAAAATAATAGTAAAATTGGCACAGTTGGAAATAATAACTGAAGGTTCTACATTATTTTAATTCACATTTAGGTTTTTCATTTCCGAAGTGTTCTGTGCAATAAATGTTTGTGAAATGTGGCTGGTACTGGTAGACGGATTTGTTGAATACAAGATTTTTTCTGCAATAATCATTTTATTTTTTATATGTACGAACCCTTCTGCCAAAGATGTTGACTTCAACACTCCATGCCTCTTCACTAGCAGGGAGCCAATGATCTACGAAAGGTATGCCCAGTATACAGTCCGAGTCTCCAACTTGGAATAAATTTTGTAAATCAAAGACTGTTTATTTGTAAGAAATATGTTCGGACATATCGATTAGTATCTTAAATTGCGCTCAGTTCGATCTAAGATAACGTTATGCAGCGTGTCCCAAATTCATCGACTATTTTTCAATTGGCAAAAGTATTTTTTTATGACCATTCACAAAGGGTATATCAAGTTACACATGCATACAAAATATGAAATTCTTATTCTAGTCATTTGAAAGATATTTGATAAACATCATAACTAATTCGAAAAATGAAGGAATTTGATTCAACTCAATGATATAATTCAGGTAGTTTAGAAATGGCTTATGAAAAGGTATTCGTTTATCATTTTTGGTCAAACTGGGTTGATGTCGACAATTTCGAACAAAAAAGTTGAATCTTATCGAGCAAGATTATTTATTTATAAGTTTGTCACTGCCTCGGAAGATGTTCCCTGAGGCATACAGCCTGCAGAAAAAAAGGACACCAATTCTCACTACCTTTTCCTCGGCTCTCTCGCTGTTCTTTGAGACAATCAAATTGAATAGAACTGAAAATTTTGGTCCCCATTTTAGCATAAAATATGTTCAAACTATTAGATAAACTATCATATAAATACTCGCTTGATTACACAAAATACACAGGACAGAATTACCCCAATAAACGAATGAAAACATCAACAGCTAATCGAACTAGCATATTTAGCGATTTTCTCACTTTACTCGGGAACAACAACCTACTACGTGACTGTAGACACTGAAAAAACTGAATTGGCATTTATATATGCATATTTGGGACCATACGTCCCAGCAGTGAAAATAAAATTGGTCGTGGGATATATTTTCCCGTTATTCTTGAAAGGGTTTTAATGCACCTTCTAGGCAAACTCGCTATTCTCCCACGTTGAATGTGGCCCTTACATTTACTGGTAGCCTTGCTTCGACTGGCCCATAACTATTCTGTGCTACTGAGTCTTGACTGGACTGGATTTTTGCAGAACAATTCCATACTGTAGTACTATAATACTATAATATACTATATATACTACTATGAATACTATAATACTATAATATAATAATTATACGGAACGGCTTTTTATAGTTTCTTGTTAACTTTGGACTGGTTTGGCTAACAAACAATGAACACAAACCATTTTGAAAGGTATCACCGATCCTACCTTTTAATATGAAAGATATCGTTATTGCACGACAAAGGGGGTTGAGGGGCACATTAATTGAAAAGTTTCAAACGGTATTGGGGTAAAATTACACATCGTTGAACACAGAAGTCAATTTTCTTTTCAACCATCTACATTTTTTCGATTTTCGTTAATACATATTTTCACAGTTTCAACCTTTTTGCCAATTGAAATTTTCAAGTTGATGTGCCCCCAGCGTCACCTGTCGAGTATTTGCAATGTATTCTTTTCTCAAAAATTGGCATCGGTATTACCAATCAAAATATTTTTGTCCTATATTGTTCTGAAACAAATTGTTTTAAATTATCGAGTCAAGGGTATCATTCAGATAGTTGAAAAAATAAAATGAAATTCGAAACATGAGGATGGTTGAAAAGAGAGTTGAATTCTTGTTTTAACGATTTGTCACTTGACCCCGATGCCATTTGGAATTTTTAAATTTATGTGCCCATCGCTCCTTCTTCAAAGCAATTACAATGTCTCTTACATCAAAAAGTACCTAGTATCGATGATACTATTCAAAATGGTTTTCGTCACATGTTTATTTTCCATCCAAAAGTTAACGATGGGTGGGCTACAAAAAGCCATATAATTTATAAGCCAATATGGTTTACATATGTGTGATATAAGGTAATATTTCTCAGTTGAGTAAATGGTTATTGAAGAAGATTGAAATGGAAATTATGGAATATAAAAGTGCAGGCTATTTAAGAAAGCAGATTACCATCTGAGGAAATGTTCCCCCTTAGTGCGAAGCTAATTCTGGCATCACCAAGGTCTACCCAAACTTAGAAATAAAATTCATGGATCAAAGCGTTGAAAGTTGAAATCTAGAGGTGAAGTGCCATATCCAAGTCTGCCTCCCAATTTTCTTTATATCATTTAGACTTCTGTTTATATTCGTAATCCTAACCCATCAGGACAGAAATCAGCAGCTTTCTGTTGCTCCAAAATAAATGAGTTCATCATTTTAAACATCGATGACGGCTTACACGGCAACAGTCCGTTGCAGTATTAGTTGACAAAACCGCGTGTAGTGTTTGAGGTTTGAACGTGAGTGGGCCCGTATCAGGCTTCCACTGCGGCCAATGGCCTATTGTGGCTCACCTTATGGTTATATTTCTCCCAGTATATCCAATCTCTTGACGAAATTGAGGAATGCATTGGGAGAACAATTTACCAGGTTTTCTGGCCTTACTGTCGTATCGCCAAATATTGAGAATCTGGTTCTGGCCGCTGCAGGGCATGTACACATAATGTGTTTAGCCGTTTCATTATCCTCCATGCATCTTGTGTAAGTCCGATTTCATGCATGAGATGTTTGAGTTTGCAGTGGCCAGTAAGCAAACCTACTATAACTCTGAGATTCACTCTACTGAGTTCTAGCAGTTTGTCAGAGTCCTGTTTTTTCCTTGTACAAGCAACAAATGCTTTGGAATGGGCTAGGCCCGGTAAACTACGCCAGTACTCGAGTCTTTTATTGTCTGCTCAAGCTGTTATGACATTGTTGGCAGTGCTATATGCTGAACCGATTACCGGTTCTGGTCCAAGGAACGTTGTTTCGGTCCCCTTTTGCTAGGGCGTTCGCTTTTTCGTTTCCTTATAGGCCTGTGTGACCTGGTATCCAGACTAGCGTAACGTTGTTGCGTTGCGCCAATCGGTTTAAGGTGTCTCTGCAGTTCCATACTGCCCTAGATTTAAAGCAGTTGGATTCAAGCGCTTTCAGTGCTGCTTGACTATCTGAAAATATTTTTATTGTTTTGGAACCATCGGTGAACCAACGTTCATTTGCCCTACATGGGTTGGTGTCATTCTGGACCCAGTCTTCTCTTTCGGGAAAGACCACAGTATAGTGTTTACTCCAGTGATATAAAAATACAATTTGTTGAATATCAAAAATGGACTTTTAGTTGGCATAAGTATAAATGAATAGATATTGTTACAGTTTTATAAAATAAATTCATCACAATAGATTTAGGAACATGTTATTGATGTAACGGCGGCAGAATAACGAGAGTCTTTGAAAAACTTTGGAAGAGCTGTGGAACTGAATGTTGACATGTGGCAACACGAGTCCTCTCGGTAGACAACTTTTCTACATTTTTCTTTTTTTACTAGCGGCGGGCTAACTCTCGAAAAAGCTCGTCAAATTGCGTATAACGATGATTCAGTTGTCGACCAAATTTATGTTGTATCCCCGAGCAAGGCTGCTCGTCTGTCAAGACGAGCACTCCGGTGATAAAGATGAAAGCAGATTCGTTGATCAGGAATCGTTGAGTAGGAATTGACTAGATTCGTCTGGTCATAACTAGACTTCGCCCATTTGCCCTCCGTATGTATTTTTTTTTTGAGGACAAATAAAGACAAATTATTATTATTATTATTATTTATCCCGGACTTGATTGAATGCTTCTGTTCAACTGGTTTTGCATAGTGAAGATGTTGAATTAGTTGAACCAGAATCGGAAGATGTAGAATAAGTTGCTTAGGATATTAAATAGATCAATGGCGAACTGGTAGAAAGTTCACAAAATTTTGGTTGTTTAGATTATGAAAGTAAAACCTTAACCCCAACAAAAAAAATCGAGGTATTCATAGACAATGACGTAATATCTTCACTGGTGGATGAATCAAATAAGTGCACACAATTTAGAAACTTGCCATGTCCTCAAATTACTTTGGATGAAATGAAATGTTTTATTTCTATTCTGATTTTATCGGGTTATTGTCAATTACCTACCTGAAAAAAAAAACTGTGTTCGGAAATTCAACTTCTCCATTGTTGATGCTTTTGGATGAGTTGCCAGAAGATATTTTTTTTAACTATACTGATAAATAAATTAATCAGACGCGATGGGTAGACTCCAATATCAAGAGTGAGTGAAACAAGAATAAACTCTTATTATAACTGAATTAGGTTCTTCATACATAGGATTGAAATGATCCAAAGGTATTATGGGCAAAAAGTCATCAAGAAAAGCCATGTTAACTGGTAGTCTGCTAATTATTTTCCTTTTTCAATTCCGATCGCCTTGGAACAACGACAGTTGTTGATCTCCATATCGCACTGTCTGGAGCGAGGTATTATAGTCCAGTAATTCATGGAATATATTAGTGAAGGAGTTATTACAGACTCCTAGGGATTGACGAAACGTCCTCGGAGGCAATCCCTATTCATGAAGTTTTCTTTGCCCACGAGGCCTTCCTCTTCTTCTCATAGGAGCACCAGGTTTTTCTTCGATATTCCCTTCAGGTGGTCCATAAGCAGTGATATCAGAAACATAATATTTTCCGAAAGGAATGTCTTTCGCAGATATTTCATAAGATGTAGAACTGATTCTCTCCAAAATATTATGAGGTCCATCTCTTTTGAGCAAAAATTTGGCAATATATTTGCTGAGCATATGTGTGCGTACCAATATGAGATCGCCTTCCTTTCATTCTGTATGGGATTTCCTATGAAGATCAGCATATTTCTTATTACGATCCTCTTCAATCTCGACGGTTTCTTTAACCTCTTCCATGGTGTCAGCCATTTTCAACAGGTGAGGAGTTATTGCTGGTGCGAAATTAATGGATACAGCCATATAGCTCACAGGTCGTGTTGTACATAGTCTACAGTTCTCATTTCTCGTGCAAACATAAGATAGGCCGGCCATTAGTGATACTCGAATTCAGGGCGAAACGTACTGATGGAAGTTTGTCACCCCAATTTTAATGGTCGTTAGCAACTAATATGGCTATCTTTCTGTTTTTTCTTTTGACTGGATTGGCTTCAGCGTTAGTACTCGATCGAATCCGAAACACATAGGAATACATTACATCACAGCTCCAATAAACTGCGGTCCATTATCAGAAATGATTCTTTCTCCTCGGACAGCCATATCTGAGTATGATCTCATCAATGAGTTTCTGTGCAGAAGCCTCTGCTGTTGCCTGTAGTAACGGAAACAATTCCACCCGTTTCATAGCCAAACCTTCAATAACGAATGTCCATCTGAATCCATCAATAGTAACGGGTATGGACCCAATAAATCATGTAACGATCCTTGTGTGACACCGATTATATAATTGACATATACTCTTTACTCAGTTATATGTCCCCAACTGGTTCGCTTACAAAGGTTTGTCTCGGGGATCGACTCTCAAAAATCCCTGCATGCTCGCGGCTACGCTCGAAGTGGAGATGGTCGTGGGTAAAACTACAGGTGAGCGTTTAGGTGACTAATAGAAAAACAAATTCACCCTACCTGTAAAAAAATTATTGTGGGCACCACCTAGTTCCCTTCTACAGCAGGTTCGAAACTGGCTTCCTCCTAAAGAACTAGGAAATCGGAAAAAGGAAAGACCAATTCCCAAAACTATAACCCTGTATATTTAAAATTTGGAACAAAACACACCCTGTACATTTATGGAAAGTTATATGGTTCAAAAAAATTGTTGTGCCCACGGTAATGTATATGATGAATTAAATTGACAATTTTTGAGTTTGGCAATTACGATAAATTCATGTATTATTATTATTTTCGGTATCCAAGGTATAACTATGAAACGGAATGCTTAAATTAGTTTCATAAACACAAAAATAGATTCCTAGTGAGTGAGTAAATATTTATACCGTACGGAAAGTGTACCCTCTGAACATTATCAAATTATAAAGGGACATCGGCGAATGGATCCATTGGCAGAGGTTTATTATGTGCAAATCGTGCGCTTGTATATGATGTTATGGGCTTTCCGCAGATATTTTACAACAAAAAGTACCTATGAATACCAGTATGTTATTTACCTTTTTAAAATATAACTTTACGAAAGTTCTAAGGGTTTCAACCCTTCAAAATAATATTTGACTAGTAAATAAAATAATAAAGATATTTCACACAGTTTTTAACCACTTATCTGTTGGTATATGGACGTTATTCATCCGACAGGACTCTGGAACAGGAATTCTCTGGACTCGCAGTCTCTAGCAGCTACTTAAAGCTTCCATATGAGTCTGATAGGACTCCAAAATAGTTTCCTCAACTTATTACCGATTTAACATGAATATGAGCCTCTATCTTGAAATGTAGGCATCCCAAGGAAAACTTGGCCTCGAACAGAAACGTAGAACTCCAGCAGCAATGTAGGACTCCACCAAAAACTTGGGCCTCGAACAGAAACGTAGGCCTCACCCAATCACTTTGGCCTCGAACAAAAATTGGCCTCGGACAAGAATTAGCCTCGGACAAGAATTGGCCTCGGACAAGAATTGGCCTCGGACAAGTACTTGGCCTCGGACTAAAACCCTAGTGAACAAGAATACCAGCATTACTCTAACGAATAGCTTTGTAGATATAAATGTTTCCGATTACCCCCAGTCCTCTACGTGATTTTATGAGTTCACGATGAAAATTGTATGTTGAACAAATAAGCAATCGAACTGCGATAAAGTAAGCTAATAATCATTAAAAACTCCCCATATAAATTCGACAATTGACTCGAAATAGTGAATAATAATTATTTCAAAAATAAAAGGAACAAGATGGCTGCGTGTCGAACAGCGCCCTTATTGAAATTACATTTAACACATAAGAAATGAAATAAAATATGTAAAGAATTATTTACCTTGTTAACAAGGGTTCCACACAAAATACAACAGTTGTAGGACGACGGGATGAGCTATGTGATGGTGATCCCCTCAAGGGGTTTGAGAAGGTTATCTTCAAAAAAACCAGTAAGGTTCCAGAACAGCGCTCCAAATCCAACGACGCTTCCAAAAACCACAACGCTTCCCAAAACTAGCATACAGCAACAAGATCAAGGATCCCCGACATGGGATGACACAAAGGTCACTAGATATCCTCAGATATTTTACTTGAATGCTAGAACCTACGGCTCTTCACAATAACTTTTTCATCCAGTTCCTACTAACACGACAGCTTCAGACAGACTGCTCTAACACGGAAGTCCCACCACCAAATCCATTGGTGACTTCAAAATACAGTGTAGCCAACGTACCGACTCTAAACACTCTGCCAAAGTACGTTTTAGTACGTTTTACTTCACTTACTCTGTGGACCCTGTAACAATTAAATTCGACGACAGACAATACTAAATTACACAAAACAGATCTGAAACAATACCAGAACAAACTAAGTCAAACGATGTGATAGTTATCATAACAACAGATAACTCACGGATAATAGTCCGCCACTCGTAACCTTGACGGTGTAGGATGGTGTTAGTAAGAATTCTTCGACAGCGAAAACTACCCGGGTACGTCACGTCCGTTGCGAAGCGGGCTCCGAGAAATTTACCTGCGCGTCTACAGCTAAATCTATATAGGAGTGAGCGGGGCAGAGCTAGAAATTAGATGTAAATTCGTAACGTTGGAAATGAAATGTTACAATCAATAGACAATATTTCGATTTGCAGGAGGCGTTCCCAACAAACCAGTAGGTTTCATTTCAGAAGGTTTGTATGTTTGGCATTCAATGCAATTTTTCATCTAATTTGCAATATATTTGCGCATGCATATCCAATAATAGCGACTTGCTATTTTCTTGTGTGTGCGTTCGTATCCATGGTAGCCAGAAAATGGATCATCATAATATTTATGCATAATTCCCGTTTTAACACTTTCTGGAATTAATAATTGAGCATCGTCGCAATCTTCTACTGGAAAATAACGATATAAGACACCATTATTCATTACGTGACCACGTGCTATCCAGTTCGGTGAATCAGGATGTTCTAAGGATTCAAAAGAATTGATGATTTTTTGATTTATCTGTCACTCAGCTCCTCTTTTCTTAGTGTATTATTATCAATAGCTAGTAAAACAGCTTCAAATGAACAAACGTCACACTGCTCATTTATTTCGTGACAAATAGGGCTGGACATCGTCTTGCATTTTCCAGGGGTGTATATGATCTTCAAGTTGAAAGGTTGTAGAGACAGTGCCCAAGAGGCCAATCGACCAGTTGGAGATTTCAATGGCATGAGCCATCGTAGTGCTTGATGATCGGTACGCACAACAACTTCGGGTCCTTCTATATACCCTCTGAATTTTTCATCTACAGCCCACTTCAATGCTGGAGGTTTTCGCTGAGTGGAGCTGTTGTTTCTTTCTGCGCAGGTTGACAACTTGCTGGCGTATTCAATTGGACGCTCGTCGGGACCTTCGTCTTGTAAAAGAACACTGCCAATTGCGTAACTACTCGAATCAGATCGAATAACAAATGGAAGATTTTAACATCAGGTTGTCTGAAGATCGGAGCGAACACCAAAGCTGTTTTCAATTGTTCGCAAGCTTTGTTTTGATCTTTATCCCATTTCCATTGAGTGTTCTTGGTTAAGTTTGTAAGTGGTCGGGCAAACTCGGAGAAATTAGCTATAAATCGCCGGAACCAAGAACAACTTGGATGAAAGACAAAAGCTGTTTTCAATATTTAGGAGGACGCATATTCTTGATAGAATTTTCTCGTTTATGGCAGTCTTTCTCGTTTATGGCATTTGAAATGCTGACCGGCTTATGGGAATTTTTTTTTCGGGTTCCTATACGATATAAAATTTCATTCTGTCGATTGCCATTAGCGAGAAAATTCATCAGAAATCGAGTTTTTTACAAGATTGTGCCCTTATTTCAACCTTTTCAGTACGTTCAAACCTTATGGGTTTGTTTTAAAGAGAAATATTCTCAATTGAAAATTGAATCAATACATGACTCCTCTGGAAATGGAAAAACCTACGATAAAATTGAAGTTACTTTTTTGTAATATCTAACAGAAAACAACTACTTCCCCGGCAAAAGCCACACTGGACATTGATAGATATTGAGAAAGACCCTATATAACTTGAGAGAAAAAATCTGAAACTGAAAATTTGCATTTTCATTCAGATGATTACTTATTGAATGTCCAGTTTCCATTGGAGATTCTTATCTATGAATGGGATAAGGGAGAATGTTATTCAGAAGTATCACTCACAGAAAATCGCTCATTCCATTGATGCGTGAATAATTGCATCTCTTTTGCTAGGCTTCCAATACATTTTGGTCGACAAAAATATATTTCACTCTTCTAAGATCATCAGGGAGGTCAGAAGAATTGGAAAACATACTCTTCAGAAGCAATTTATCTTGTACGATGGAAAACAGCAACCAAATTCCAACTTCCAGTCTCAGATGATTCCACAACTGACTTTATGGGTTTGGTTTTTCACTAGATTGTTAGTGTGTTAAAATGACGTAAAGGAGAGATAAAAAAAAATCTGCAAAAGAAAAAGGAATCTTCTATATGCGCAGCACACGCCCGATCGCTACATTTAAATTTTTTGAGCTCAACACTAACAGAATTTTCAGTGGTTGAAATCCCAGAAAAGAGAAAACCACACAGCAAAACCTGTCATTATCTGACGGTCTATTATGAAAACCTCTCCCGCTGCAAAATCGATCTAAACCTTAACGCCAACCACGGAGCGCAATATTTCTCCACTTAATGCGCCTCTGTCGGTTCGGACGGCGTATCGAAGTGGGTTTCGGGTTCGGAAACAGAAGTACAAACTGTACAAACTTTGTATCAAGTCCCGAAGTCCTGCCTCGCCTGGTTAAACGCCACAGGCCGTATTGATCTCCGACGAGATTACATCCTCTTTGACACTACGTGAAGCATCGCCCTCTTTGTCGCTCTCAACGTGAAAACCAGCGGGAAAAGGCCACAAGCGCACCGGCTAGGAATCCGGCGGAGGCAAATAATTGCTCACTTTCGGACAGTAATAACAAGAAGGTTGCGACGTGCACGTGATTTGTTTCAGCCAACTATGTATCTTTTTCGTCTGTTGGAATGAAATAGTTATTCATTTGTCATTGGTAGTAAAAATTTCCTTTTTTGGAAATGTCAGTCGTCTGGATAGTCCTACACAAGTTATTCAGATCAGAGTTATTCTGTCATGGAAGTTAGCAGTCAACATAAAGACAGGAATCCTTATTACATGTCGAGCTTTTGGGAAATGAGGTGAAATAGACTCAGTCCAGTAAAGTACATCAACTGAAAAACAGATAATGAAAAATATAAAAAATAGTTTAGCAGATCATGGAATGATGGAATGTGGCTTGATACTATCGTCAGTGGATGGAGCCCCCTTACAATTGCGCGTTGAATCATTTCTGCTTATTTTAGACTAACACTTTGGCGATTCCAATATGACTGTGATAGCTCAATTATTAAAAAATGTGGCTTGACTCATTGTTGCATAACACCATCCATTTAATACACGAATAAATTCACACCAGATCGGTCATAATAACACCTCGCTACATTATTAATGAATGCATCAGTTAAATGTCGAATGTAAAAAAAACAAACATTAACCTCAAATCTCGAGAAGACTTTTGTTGCATCAGAACTGTCATAATGATTTGCGGTGTTGTCAATGCCCGTTCTTCATCGAGAGGATGGTCCATTCAGGAAAAGTAGCTAATACGTGGATATTTTTTTCTATGAGTTGATCAAGCGACGAAGTTTCAATTATTTATCAATGGCTTATACCAAGCTAGAATCTATATTTTTGAGGAGAACGGTATTGAATGTTTCGGTACATGGATTATAGTGGGGGTTGTTTCCGATGAACGTGACGTCAGCGACACACTTTCAAATGAGATATTCTTTCAAAATGAAAAAAATATAGTGGAACTCTTTATTAAATGGACGTTTCAGAATAGAATCTATCGATTTAAAACAGTTTTGCAATTCATTTTTCATAAATGTAAAGGACCATTGGATTCATGTCTGTTTCTAGGTTGATTTGTTCGACTGTTCTGTTGTGCCCATTGTGCAGCGCGTTGCATTAGAAGATGATGTGATAGGTTGTTTCCTCCTTGTTACAATGAAGTCTGCACTCTAAGGTTTCTCCTTTTATTTCCATTGTGTGCAGATGTTTTCTCAGACCGCATGATCTGGTAAGGAAGCCGCTAATTGTGCGTATCTTAGATGTGATTAGGTTCAGAGTGTCAGCCGTCAGTGTTTGGCTCAGGTGCCTCATGATAGCTGTGTTATGTCGATGCCCTTCGATTTGATATCAATATGTTTGGCTCTCATTTATTAGGACCGTATCGGGCTTTGCTAATAGGTACTAAAAATTGCTTTTGTACCTATGAATGGTGATTCAGATGCTCGTCTTGCAAGTTGGCCTGCTTTTTCATTGCCTTCAATTCCTCCATGTTCATGCACCCACACAAGTGTAACTTTGTCGTGTATTACCAGTTCATTGGCGCTATGAAGGCATTTCCAAACTTGCTTTGACTTCATCTGTAATGAATTTGAATGTTTCATTGTGCTGTGGCCATCGGATGGAATATTACGCAAGGTTGCTCGAACAATCAGTTCTATATTTTACAGTGAGAATCGCTATCAGCATAGATTTTTGCTTCATAAATGTCGTGTCTGATTCAGTAGCCAATCCCTAGACTTTTTAGTATTTAATCCAGTGGGATTTGTCATAATGTACCCATAGCAGTGATTTTGTATCTTATGGCCCGTCAGCCCGCTGCCAAAATGTGTAATGATTTTATAACGTATGCCCTTTAGGGTTTTGGTATTTATAAACATAATGGTTATTGAACAAGCTAAATTAGCGCTTGCACTAGAATTAATAATAATTATTATTATACTTTATTATCTCAAAGACACGTATAGATCAATGCCCTATTTCTCACACATTTCAGGGCATATGACTCTTCGGACCAACGCGACACGAATGCCGATCGGTTTCCGTCTGATTTTTATTCGATGAAATATCGTATGGTATGCTTGGCTTCTCTATACAATCAACAATAATCAACTAGTTTCTGACAAATTCTATACGTGTTTATGCTTGTATTTGAGAAAAAAAAGTATTATTATTATTGTTGTAACGTTCCACGGTCAAGCGCTAATTTTGCTTGTTTATTGATCATTATATTTATAACTACCAGAACCCTAGAGGGTATAAGTTATAAAATCATCATACATTTTGGCAGCGGTCTGACGGACTATTTCTTATTCATGAGGTTTCATCAGATTTCAATTTGCTTATACGAAATGTATTTTATTTATGTTTCTTGCCCCCCGTTTTTTTGACCTACCAATCCGATATTCATGTTGGAAAATCACCTATAAATGTCAATCTATCTATGTATCTATAAGGTAATATGACCAATTTTCTACACGTAAAATATAGATGTTCTTGCAATGTGAAGAGTTAGTCGATCATTGGCATCAAGAATTTCGTCGAACATGAAGATTATTTTTGAAAACTGAGATTGAAGTCATGTTTACCTCTAGATGATTTTAGAAATTGCATGCTTACTGTAGATAATAAAAACTATCGAATACTAAAAGTTGCATAAAACGTTAAAATCTGAGGCATAATTTGTAAAATAGAGATAAAAACAATTCTCCTCAACAATTTTTTGAAATTTAATCTAGTCAGCCTATTCAATTCAATAAGCGATAATTTTGAAAATATTTATTTTTGACTGGTACGAAAATTACGTGGCCCCATTTGAATATTTCAAAACATAATTTAACGCCAAAGTTGAATTTCAAAATAAATTATTTTCAAAGTTTTCTTCAAAACCCAAAATATTTCTCCACCTGTCACCGTTTTCCTTTTATACCTAAGTATATGTTTTCAATATGATTTGTAGCAAAATATTGGTGTGACTGTCTGCAAAACTTTCTCTGTCGCTAATAGGTGAATATTCAGTATTACTGCCAATAGCTCATTGACCATCATTGTTTTATCATGAACTCGTCTCCAAAGTATTTGGTGTCCAGTTGAATTTGACATTTGGAAAGACGAGATAAAAATATTGTTGCAGACTGCATAATCATAACCATAACTTCAGAGTGATTCTCAATATGTCATTATTTGGCAGAACCAATGAAGAAATTTCTGTTACATTTTTTTTTTCGTTAACTTTGACTTCTTTAGAGGATCCACAGGCATTTTTCAGAGGATGCAGTTATTGTCAAAGCAACAAGAGATGGTTAAGAGGACATACAATTCAGAATTGTCGAAATAAGACAAAAGAAGAGGCGAATGCCAGTGTCACAATATGGCACAGAAGACTAGGTCATTTTCCAATAAGTGCATTTGAAGATTTGAAGAAAGGTATTGCTGATCCTGATGTTTTGCCAGCTGATCCCTCCATCATTTACTGCGAGTGTCCTGCGAAAAATCAAAGATGGTGCGGAATATCCTCTGAAGATACAGCAAATTCATGCACATAAATCCTTAAAAAGATTGGCTCTGATATTGCTGGAACCTTTTCAACAAAATCAGTAGGAGAAAAATCTTACTATATCACTTTCATAAATGAATATTCGTGCTACATTGAAGTGGAATTCATCACTCACAAACATGAAGTCGAAGATGCTGTTAATGAATTAATCAACAGGGTTGAGCGTCAAACTGAAAGAGAAGATGAAAGTAAAGCAAATTTAGAAGAAAGTGATGAATATGACAATGAAGTTGTTTACCCAGCTTCAACTTCACGAGAGAATGAATGGAAATGGATTTTTGATAACGGAGCAAGAACTGACATGACAGGAAATAAGGCAGCATTTAATAATCTTCATCCATATTCTGGCACCATCAAACTCAGTAATGATATGAAGGTCGGAAAAACACATATTTGATATGTAAAATTGCATGCATGCTACTAGACGGTAAATCGTTGAAAGTAACCCTATATGATGTATTGTATGCACCAAAGTTGAAATATTCCCCCAAGTCATGGGAGACTATCAAATCCAAAGGTATAACCATGAAAGAAAATGAAAGCGATGTAATTTTCTGGGAAGAATTCAACTGGATTATCTTTGTTCTGAATTCATGAATAATACGCCCTGAGGGAGAGTGTTGGATAATATGCAGGGCTAATTTTTCATATTACTCTGTATATTATATTTAATCATTTATTTCATATATTCAAAGAAATAATTGTACGTATTTTGTTGATTCATAAACATATATACTTTGTACCACTAATATAAATTCTTCTAGTTCCTTTTACTCTGAACTGTTATCTGGAAATTTTCAAAAAACAAATAACATTTCAACACAGGGTAAAATATAACTGTAGAAAAAATATTCAACATTCTCCCCAGCGAAGGTGACTTTCAATCGTCTTCTTGTTTCGGTATTCGCATATGCAAGACACAACTTCGATACTGGTCTTCGAAATACACCATGTTTAAATTATCAGTAATATTCCCAAAGTTCTGCAAGAGTGTTGGCTAATTGTTCAATTGTAGGTCTAATCTCTGAGTATTCGGTCTTCATCCCAATGTGGGCTAATATTTTTAATTTCAAAACTGTACCGTCTTGAAAAACAGATGTTTTGGACTACGTTGCACCATGAATTTCATGACTTCTGCTGTAATTCTTACGAGTCTTATGTATGACAAAAGTATGATGATATCAAGCAATAGTAATTTCGTAGAAGATGATACTACCCCAACAAATTCTTTCTTCATTTCACTAGTGTCTGTCTCATAAAATCCATCATCATCAGGCCAATCTTCCGCTGAATTCAATTTTGGGCGGACCCATGTCTAGTCGTTACTATACCAAATGCTCTAAAATTTAGCCTTTTCTAGTCTATTTTCAACACATTATTTGAATTCGTGTGCATAAGATTTTATACATTCATCTAAGAATCTGACCAAAATATGGTTTTCTAAATGTCTATTTCCAAATACTTATTGATCGACCTTGCTAATTTGCCTCCAATAAGAGCAGCTTTCAGATCAAGTCTTAGAATAGTCATTATGAGTTTCAACCATGTAACCCTATATTAAAAAGAAACGAAAGAAACGTAAACATCGTTTCCAGTTTCTCAGTTTCTCAGAAAGCCAACTGTTTTATACAGCGTGTCTCACGGTCGATGGTAGGTTAGACGTTCATGGTAAACGCAAAGCAGGATTTCCCTGAAAATTTCACATCTTACATTTTGTTACCTGATCTATCGATCTAAAATATTTTCAGCTTTGCGGCGTTGCCACGTCTATCAAAAAAAACTAGCAACTTTATTTTTTTAAATAAATCACCCCGTATATTAACACATTTTTTGAATTGCTATTTCATTACAATACTTTTTTGTTAATAATGTCCTATACCTATCTCTATCTCTTTTCGAAATAAAAAATAATTTGTGTTAAATATGGTCCAAAACATAGCCCTAATTGAACTTTAGTACATCAGTACTCTCAGTTCATGAAAAGTTGTTATTTTGATTATAGGTTGGACAAATTCGAAGTATTTATATAACACCAAGAAATCGACTAAAATTACTGTTATTTCCATAATGCATAAAAGTGGTCAAAAGTTCATTTTTTCAAATGAAACCCCCTGTATATTACTAGATAAATTGAAAGATGATGAAACATGCTTCAAGGTGATATATCATGTCCCTATACCTAAATCATCAACTTTTCTTAATAAAGCCGTTTTTGTGGAAAAATAGTTATTTATGATACCTACAAGTGATGGAAGTGGCATTTTATTTTGTGAGTGGGGAATATTGCGAAACGAACATCAGCGAGTGGAGCAAATCCATGTATCATACACATTTTTGTGTACAACAGTTACAGCTAGTAATAAAAAAAAAACAAAAAAATGAATGAGGTCCATGGGATTCGAACATACGATCTTTGGATTACAAGGCAGATGCTTCAACTACATACACCAGCGCACATGTTTATTTAAATGTTATTATTGGTTATTCATAAAGGACTTTCTACAGTTGAATTGAATAGTAGGTACTTCGTCAGTTACTTCACAGGGAATAAATATTACCAATTGCACAAACTGCCAAATACATGTGTGAACTTTTCTAAATAATTCTTTCTAAGTAGATGTTCTGATTGTTTCTATTAAAGAGATTTTTAATGACAGTTCGGACAGTTGTATAAAATATTTAAAGAATTTGATTTTAGGTGGCCGTGGAAGTATCAAGCTTATGACAGCTTGTGACTTTTATAAGTAATTAACTAATGGTTATTGATGGTGTTTTAAAAAATCGCCAAAAATGAATGCTATTTACTATTCAAACGAAGTTCTTATGAAATTATTTATTATACACGGGCAGTGTGATCAAATCATTGCCAGAACTTGCAGAAAATTCAACCAAATGTATCCTGAATTAACACCAATGAACGAGAGGAAGTTTGTAAGATTACAAAATAATTTCCTTAACTATGGCTCAAAGTTAAAAGCGCCTACAACATTACCAAAACCTGTTACTTTAAATGAGGAAAATACTGTTAACGTCTTGGCATATTATTATGCATATCCAGAAGCTTCCGTTCGCAGTGCAGAAAAAGATTTGGGTGTATCACATGCTTCAGTACAACGAATTTTGGAAAATCACGAAATGCATCCGTATAAATTTACCAAAGTTCAAGCTCTCAAAGTAGAAGACTTTGAACGCAGAGTGCATTTTTGCGAATCCCTTCTAATACATATACAGGAAGATCGGGAATTTTTGTCAAAAATAATTTGGAGCGACGAATCAAAATTTACGAGGGATGGCATTTTTAATAGAAAGAATAAACATTTTTGGGCTGATCATAATCCTCATGTGACAAAAGAAATGGGTTTTCAAGAAAAATTTTCCCTGAATGTGTTTTGTATTTTGAAGAAAAATAAAATTAGCTTCTTTATTTATGAAGACACACTGAATGCAGAGAGATATCTTCATATTTTAAGGACGACTGTTACCGATTTCCTTGAAAACTTGCCTTTAGAGGAATATAGGAATTCGTGGTTTCAACTGGACGGAGCGCCAGCTCATTGCACTCAGGAAGTTTCCAGGAAACTTCACCAAATGTTTGACGATCGTTGGTTTAGGCGTTTAGGGCCGTGGGATTGGACACCGAGATCACCCGATCTCACGCCACTTGACTTTTTTTATGGGGTGTTTTAAAAGAAAGGGTGTACAGTACTCCAGTGCCTACCAAAGAAGAACTGCGACGGCGAATAGTGCGGTGTATTGAAGATCTAGATCCCCATGAAATTGAAAAAGCAACGACAAGTCGCGTACAAAAGATTATTTTAAAATGTTTAGAACGTAATGGACAACATTTCCAGCATTTATTGTAAAAATGTGATATTTTGTTTACAATTTTGTTATTTTTAATCCTCCTAATTCTGTTTTTTTTTCTGTACTTGCCTGGTTTTTGGACAGTTGTTCCCTGGTAACTTTCAGCCATAGTTAAGAAAATTATTTTGTAATCTTACATACTTCCTCTCGTTCATTGGTGTTAATTCAGGATACATTTGGTTAAAATTTCTGCAAGTTCTTGCAATGATTTGATCACACTGTATGCTTTTGTGCTAGCATCGGAAAACACATGTAACTGAAGCGATTTAGCATTTGGTAATTCTGGAAAATAGCACCGTGGAATATTTATTTCTGGGATACTTTTCACTTCTTCTAACCAATTTTTGTAATCACCATTCACATTACAGTTGTTGGAAATTAGAAGTTCCTGTATTGAAATTGTCGAAGTTTTGTTTTCTGATTGATTTTTGATAGACAGTTTTTTTTTGACATATTGAAATATATTGTCAGTTGTTGTTGAAATATAAAACTCGTTGCATTTACTGTAATAGTTTCTCCATTTAGTTAACTTCTGAAGTAATTGAGATTTCTCCTGGTAGGCGATCTTTTCATTACATTATTTTTGGCGACCGTGACAGGACACCAAATGGAGAAGACACAACGAGCTTTGACGATCCATCGAGTAGCATTCGATAGAGTATATCATGCTATTCTTGAAGAAATAGATTCCCCTGAACCTGATTTCGCTGAAATACATGGAAATCTTCGTCTTCTTGATAGTAAAATGGAAGATATTCGTATTTTGGATAAGCAGATCCTCGATTTACTGTGCTAAAATCCGATGAATTTGTTAGCAAATACAATAAACTGAAGTATAAAGTTGAACAGAGATTCGTCAAGGAGTCAAACCATATTTCTGGTCATCCACCTAGTGAATGTCATTCTTCGGTCTCGAAGACAAAACTGCATCTTCCGCGTATCGAATTTAAAAAATTTGGAGGTGACATCAAGGATTGGATACCGTTCTGGAGCCAGTTCAAGAGAATTGACTGTGACGAAAATATCGAAAATGAAGATAAGTTTCAATACTTGATTCAGGCTACAATTCCAAAATCTCGTGCAAGACAGTTAGTTGAAAGTTTTCCTCCTAGCACCGAAAACTATGTTAAAGTGATTGAAAGTTTGAAGTCCAGGTTTGGAAAGGAAGAGTTACTAGTAGAATTTTATGTTCGAGAGCTTTTAAAACTAGTTTTGAACAATCTGAAAGTCAAATCTAGTATAGGTGCACTTCACGACAAACTTGAATGTCAGCTCCAGTCCTTGGAAACTTTGGGAGTAACTTCCGACAAGTATGCTGCAATGCTGTTTCCACTAGTGGAATCATGTTTACCTGAAGATCTTTTGAGAATATGGCAGCGGAGTCAGACGAGTACGGAATCAAATACAGCCCCTGGAATTAAGACTTGCCTATTGAAGAATTTGATGGAGTTTCTCAAGAAAGAAGTGGAAGATGAAGAAAAAATTTCTTTGGCAACATCATTTGACCAGAAAACTAAAAAGAATGATGCACTGAAAGAATCTGTCATTCCAACTGCATCTAATCTCATCAATAACCAAAGATCTCCTAGATGCGTATTTTGCAAAGGTAATCATTCCAGTGAAAACTGCACAGAAACTGGTTCGATGAATATCGATGAAAAAAAGAAGATCTTGTCATCTAAAGGGTGTTGTCACATTTGCTTAAAATTTGGCCATATAGCAAGGAGATGCAGAGTGAAATTAGAATGCCAAGAATGTAAAATTTGACATGTTACATTGATGTGTCCAAAGTCCGAGATACCACTTGTTGGCAAAAATTCTGATAAATCAGCCAAGAGAGAAGAATATTCAAAAGTTGAAAATCTTTCTAACTTGACAAAAAATCAGGTTTTTTTGCAAACACTCCTTGTAGAATTGAGTAGTGATAGTAGTTCCAGGAAAGTGAGAGCTATAATAGATACAGGATCTCATCAATCGTACATAAATAAATTCACCGCATCTGCAATGGGTTATGAACAACTTGGGACGAAGTCTATGATAAATGCACTTTTTGGAGGAGATCACTCTGAAGTTATCAATCATAGTGTATATAAAATCAGACTGGGAAATTTGAACAAACGATATGCATGCAATTTTGAAGCCGTTGACCAGCCCATAATCTGTAGCAATGTTACTTCTATCGATGAAGGTCCTTGGATGAGAGAACTGAAAGCTCGGCATAGAACTATCAGATACCAGAGCAGATCCTATTGAAGTACTGATTGGTGCAGATATTGCCGGAAGACTTTTCACAGGAAAAAAGTATAATCTGATATGCGGATTGGTTGCTATAGAGACATTTCTTGGATGGACTGTCATGGGAAAAGTTACGACTCGATGGCTATGATGACCACTTCCACGTTCTGTAAATCTAATAAAATATCCGATCTGTGGAGTTTTGATATTCTTGGTATATCTGATCCCGCTGAAGAACAGTCCAGAAAAGAAGTGGAATTTGCAGTATTTGAACATTTCCAAAAGACTGTCACAATCAATGATGAAGGTAGATACGAAGTAGTTATGCCCTGGATCGAAGGTCATCCACCTCTACCTAGGAATTACAATTTAGCAAAACGAAGACTGGATAATTTATTACCCAAGCTGAGAAATGAAGGTTGCTACGCTGATTATAGTCACGTTTTCACTGAGTGGCTGACCGAAGGTATCATAGAATATGTTCCTGAAAATGAGGTGAACAATGTCAGTCATTATCTTCCGCATCGCCATGTCGTAAAATTGAACAGTTCTACAACAAAAATTAGATCAGTCTTCGACGCTTCAGCGAATGAAAAAGGACACCCTTCTCTGAATCAATGCTTAGAGAAGGGCATTAACCTGATCGAACTTATCCCTTCTATTCTTTTAAGATTTAGACTTTCACGAATTGGGGTAATTGCAGACATTAGGAAAGCTTTCCTGCAGATCAGCCTAGCTCATTCTGATAGAGATGTACTTCGTTTTCTTTGGATCGATGAAAATGGTCTTCTCACTCACTTTCGACACAGTAGAGTAGTTTTTGGGGTTAACTGCAGCCCATTTCTTCTTGGTGCAGTGATACAACATCATCTTAGCAGTGTTTTAGAAAATTGTCAGTCTTCTTATGATAAAACAATCATCCGAATATTGGAGAAAAGTTTTTATGTTGACAATTGTGTCACTAGTGTCGATTCGGAGGAAGAATTGAACAAATTCATGAATCAGTCCATCCAAATAATGAATGATGCCAAATTTGATCTTCGCTGCTGGGAACATACCATTACGAACAACGACAGTACGGACACTCTCGTGTCACCTGTGTTGGGATTGAAATGGGACCGTTTGCAAGATAAATTAACATTATGTTTCGATTGGTTTCATGATTTGAATTTTGATAAAATCACGAAGAGGACTATTTTATCTACTGTTAACAAGATTTTTGACCCTATTGGATTTTCGTGCCCGGTTTCCTTATTTGCCAAAATATGACTGCAGAAAATGTGGATTCTCAAAACTGGATGGGACACAGAGGTGCCAGAAGATATGAAAACAACTTTTTTGAAATGGGTTGAAGAACTGAGTATTTTGATAAACCTCAGAGTTCCTCGGTGGCTTTCAAAATCATCTGATTTTAAGCCGGGATCGACAAGTATCCATATGTTCTCGGATGCAAGTCAAGATGCGTACGCAGCAGTTATATTCTGGAGAACTGAAGATTCCGATGGAACACCAAATGTTCAACTGATTCAGGCCAAAACGAGAGTTTCACCAATCAAAAAGTTATCCATTCCTAGATTAGAATTA
Organism: Chrysolina oricalcia; assembly: GCA_944452925.2. Lineage (NCBI taxonomy): Eukaryota > Metazoa > Arthropoda > Insecta > Coleoptera > Chrysomelidae > Chrysolina > Chrysolina oricalcia. Next base: position 20,494,457 of record OX101812.2, read on the forward strand.
CTAGCTGCAAATATTGGTGCGAGACTTCTCTCGTCTGTATTACTTACTTTAGGAAGCAACATTCCAGTTTATTGTTGGACAGACTCGACCACTGTATTGGCCTGGATTCAGCGAGAAAATCAATGGAAGACGTTTGTGTGGAATCGAATTAAAGAAATTCAACGCCTAACGAGAAAGCAAGACTGGAATTTCATTCCTGGTCACCTAAATCCTGCCGATTTACCTTCTAGAGGTAGCTCCTCAAAGCAGTTATTGGAGTCGAAATGGTGGGAGGGGCCTTCTTGGTTACTTCAGGAGAGGAATCAATGGCCTAAAGAAGAATTCACTCCTGATTGTTCCATTGTTATGAAAGAGGCAAGAAACACGATATCTTGTTACCTCAATACCGAAACCGATTACTCTTGGTACTATCGCTATTTTTCTAAATACCAGAAAATTGTGAAGTTGGTAGGATGGGTTCGAAGGTTTGCAAATAATTGCCGCAAACAGGAGAAAATTCTAAGTCCAAACCTTTCATTCGAAGAAATTAAGAATGCTGAAAATTTGATAATGAAGTTCATTCAGCGTGAATCATTCAATGGAATGGAAGATACTAGCCTCTCTCCTTTATGTCCATACGAAGATGAAGAAGGAATAATTCGCCTGAAAATTAAAATTACGGAAAGAGATGATATCCTTGATTTCAGACATCCTATAATATTACCTCCAAAACATACAGTTGTCTACAGAATGATTCATGACTTTCATGTCGACAATTGTCACATTGGCACACAAGGACTGATGAGTATTTTACCTGAAAAATTCTGGATAATCAGAAGCAGGAAAACAATCAAATCTATTGTGTCCAAATGTGTCGTATGCAGAAGATACAATGTGAAAAGTCTTGATGCGATGCCTATAACACTTCCGAAATATCGAGTATCAGATGTTGCTCCATTTGAGATTATTGGAGTGGATTTAGCTGGACCACTATTTGTACAGAAGAACACCAAAGTGTGGATTTGTATTTTTACGTGCGCAGTATTTAGAGCAGTGCATTTGGAGTTGGTGTCTTCTTTATCCACAGACAGCTTTCTTCAAGCATTTAGGAAATTTATATAGGAGAGGAAGGCCTGTTGTTGTATACAGCGACAACGGGACAAATTTTGTAGGAGCTGACAATTCATTTGCAAAAATCGATTGGGATGAAATTGCTGAGTATAGTAAAGCCAAACGTTTCACCTGGAAATTTTCTCCCCCTACCGGTGCATGGTGAGGTGGCTGGTGGGAAAGGTTGATAAGACTGCTGAAAGACCTTCTCAGGAAAACGCTTGGCAGAACTTCGCTTACTTGCGACGAACTATCAACAACGCTATGTGAATGTGAGGCATTGATGAATTCCAGACCACTGACTTATGTCTCTGTTTATGTTTCAGATCTAACTCCACTGACACCGTCAATGTTTTTACATGATTTAAGAAATACCAGTGTACCAGATATTGACAATATTGATGCCATGAGCTTGAACAAACGTTTGAGATATAGAATAAAACTCAAAGAAGAGTTGATGAGGAGATTCCGAAAAGAATACCTAGGACAATTAATCCTACGGTCAAAGAAATATTCTTCTGGTGATATAAAAGTTGGAGAAGTTGTTCTAATATGCAGTGATTTCACAAAACGAATGGACTGGACTCTAGCAGTAGTAGTTGATACATTTCCAGGAAAGGATGGAAAGACGCGAGTCGTTCGATTGAAAACTTCATCAGGATTATTGACTAGACCAATCCAGAGATTATATCCGCTGGAAATCACTTCTCATGAACAAATGCAAGATTTTAAAGAACAGCTGCGAAAAGAAAATGAAGCCAAGAAGCAACAATGTACAGGAAGAAACAAAGAAAGCAATACAGGAGACATCGAAACTTCTGTTGTTACACGCTCAGGGAGAATTACATGAAAACCGGAAAGGTTAATTGAGTCACACTTCGTCTAATGTGACCCAAGGTGGGAGCATGTTGGAAATTAGAAGTTCCTGTATTGAAATTGTCGAAGTTTGGTTTTCTGATTGATTTTTGATAGACAGTTTTTTTTTGACATATTGAAATATATTGTCAGTTGTTGTTGAAATATAAAACTCGTTTCATTTACTGTAATAGTTTCTCCATTTAGTTTACTTCTGAAGTAATTGGGATTTCTCCTGGTATGCGATCTTTTCATTACAACAGTGTTTGCACAATTATCCACAACTTGTGATTTCGATTCTCAATTCTAAACCAAACACTTATAAAAACTATGATTTCCTGTGATCATTAACAGGTTGTCAGAATTTATTTATTTTGAAGACTGATAGTGTAGTGTCAATGAATGGTCTCCCACACCAGTTATTATTTCGCAAATACTACAATAGAACTTTGTATTTAATGATCTACTCGTTTGACTATTGATGAATAGGCGTTATCATAACTTTGACAATTAATTTCGTAAATTCAATAACTACCTAGGGTTAGAATTTTTTCTAACTGATAAGTACAGCAAAGGACCCCGCACTTTTTGTTATGTAAAATAGCGTTCTGTCAAATGTTCCAAATTTTTGCTATTTTGGAGGAGCCAATCTTCCAATGAAATATGTCTGGGCCCAACTCGATTCTATGACTGGTTTTCGAAATACAGGGTGTTAAAGTTAGGAAATGACGACTTTTCCCCATCTTGTATCTCTAGAGAAAATCAATATATTTGATTTTTTTGCTTGCAGTATTTTGAAAATATCCTTCGGCAACTATCCTTTACAAAAAAAAATCAAGAACTCTTTACCGTTACAGGGTGATTTCAATTCATACTCTTGCGATTTTTCGAATTTCGAAATATTGATGCTATATGGTTTGGAAACACATGTAGGATAAAAATTATCACAGCTTATATTGTTGTCGCTTCATGTAATATGATGTCTCAATCATACTAGGCGTGTCACGAATGCTGTGGTATACCGTAATCAATTTCGCTTGAGTTTTCTTTCCCTCCTTGTATGTTTGAGTTGATAAATTGTATTCATTCCAGTTTTTGAAGATATGTTATTGTGGAAACTAGAGCATACAGGGTGCTAGTGTTTCCAAAACCAATGTTAACCACACGAAAAGATCGGAAAACCACATTATTTTTCATCACTCTGTATTTTGGAATTATGACCGTTAGGTTTGTATTTTTTGTTCATTATGCTATTCAAAATATTGTTATTTAGAAGCTGTATAATTTTCAGTTTTTTTCTATGACTATATAGTTTTTGATGGATTCAGAAAACATTGTAAAGCTTGAAAAAATGTATACTTTCATAACCTCACGGAAATTGATTTTTTTCTTGTACTTGCACTTTGAGTTGAAACCGATATTGCCATGTAGAATTTTTTGCAATAAGGACAATCTAACATTCGATCTTAGCATACTAGGTGTTTTTCTAGAAGGATATTTGAATATTACTTTCGTGATATTGAAAATTATTGATGAATTACCTACCTCGTTTTTACTGTTCGTACTCCTAAACTATGTGGCCTATTTATATTTTATCGCTTCGAAAACTGAGATATTTTTCAAGAGAACAAGACTATATCAACTACACGAGAATGAACCAGTAACCCTGATCTAAAGGAGAATTATTCGAGAACGTTAGAACAACAACTTCTGATTCAACTGAAATTTACAAAAGTTCCTTTTCTCTTCTCGAACAATCATTAATCACCAGCTTGCGTACTTGTTGATGCGACTGTTTCATAGAACCAACCTCGAGACGACCCTGGCAGAGCGCAGCTCCACGGCATACTCTTCGCACCGTTCACGAGAAGGGGTTGTTTATCTATTACTTAATTGCTTTATCTAGCACGTTTCTCCTGCAGTCTTACTAATAATTATTTGCCTCTGCTCGCCTCTCTTCTCTCCCACACCGCCTTATTATCCTCCTGCTGCTGCTGGGTTATTGTTGATAACTCGATCTGAAACATGGACATTGTTCGGAGTAATACTAGAGGATGGTGCGTGGAACGGATTGGGAGTTGGTTGATTAGTTGGGTGGTGGAATGGACCGTTGATGACACCAAGGCATGAATTGCGAAACGAGCCTAATTCGGGTTAAGGAGTTCTTGTGTCAAAGGGTCTGCTAGAAAATTAGTTATTTATGGATTTCAGAGGATTAAGATGATTTATTTCACTAGGAGAGATAGATACTTCATTGTCTCAATTTCTGCTGAACATTAAAACTGATATCTGAAAAAAACACAGTTTTTTATAAACAAATGATTGAAATATACTTTTTGTACAACTGTCATTAAAAACGACGTTATTAATTCATGAGCATATGAATTGAGAACTGACGTTTTCACATTACGTGTTAAAATCACTTTCAACGCTAGTGTTACAATTACTTCCAACACTGGTGTTGTAATAATCAGAACACCTACTTGGGAGAAATTATTTATAAATAAACACATGTATCTGGCAGTTCGTGTAATTGGTTATATCAATTCCCTGTGAAGTTACTGACGAAGTATTCAGTCCAATTGTAGAAGGTTCTTCGTCACTAACCATTGATGGTGCTATTGATGTGGGATGATCAAATAATGCTGGTGCAAAACTTTACCTGGTCAAATTTTATTAGCAATTTTATTTTTGTTTTCAGTGGAATCCTCGATGTATCCTTCAGCTACAGTTGGAGACTTCCACCCGCCATATCGTTCTATTGTAGTCAAACTTGCTCCTGAATTCGGAGATGCTGAAGATCTGCTGCTGCGGATCTGGTAATTTCAGAAAATCTGCAATAGTGGAAGGCATCTTCTTGAACAGTGCATTTGTTAGAGGAATTCAGGAAAAACCGACAGAGAATAATATAAGTTGGGCGTGATGCAGTATATTCACTGTTATGATTAACTCAGTGTCCAACGACGCAAAAACTTCTTTGAATGTTGATTCTGGTATCGGAAAAATGAAATAGTCATGACTGTATTGTTTCTTCAATTCGTCTACGGTTAATTTGCAGAGTTATTCACGACGATATGCTCGAAATAATCCAAAAATGGTTGCTACTTATATCATAAGATACTAGGTATTAGGAGCTTCATTCACAAATCGGTCAATTTATTACTTTTTTAGATTTTTTCGGAAGGCTTCCGACAATTTCTTGTTTCAAAATTGCGATCAATTTATGGTATTTACTGATTTTCATATCAGCTTTTCTTATAGACAATTTAGACCACAGCGTTATGACTTCCATAACTTTGATTTTTCTTTGATTTCATATTGTTTCCATGATTTTTCATGCTACAGATCTGACGTTACTCTGTTTGCAGCGTCTTGAATTTCTGGTGGAAAAGAAGATTCTAAATCATCCATTTCAACTTCCATTGTATTTATATTTGCAGCAGTAATAGCTACGACCACAAAGAATCTAAAAACTTTTATTATATTTTATTAACCTGATGTTATGCGAGGAACGAAATTATATCAATTGTTCATGACATTGACAACCCTTTTTTTAGTGTTTTTCCGAAAAAGATCAATATTGAATACAACAGTAACATATAGTAACAATATTGAATATTGAATTGATGAGTCGAGCTTTACAACTACCTTGCTCCATATTACTGATGACATTTTAAAAGCTACAGACAAGGTTAAGATTACAGTACCACTTCAGCAGAGCCTTTGATACTAACAATCATGACTATACTAAAGAACATGAGATTTTCTAACAATGCTCGTATCCTGATAGAAAATTATCTCAAAAATCGACAACAGCAGGTTTGCATAAATGGTACACTAGTTCCGGTTATCAATCGGTTAGATCTAGTTTTCCACAGAGATTCATATTCGGCTCATTACCTATTGTTCTCTACACATACTTCTCATATTCTTGTCAAAATAAAAAAATGCAATATTTATTTTTACGCTGATTGCTGTATTATACGAGGATATATTAAAAAACTATTATCCTACTATAGAACCAAACAAAATTTCAATGTCAAAATATTTTATTACTCAACATATTCTCCTCTTAATTGGATACATTTATTACAGCGAACCTGCAACGTCTCTAGACCTTTAAAAAAAAGTTTCTTCTTGCTCTGCAAACCAGACCTCCACAGCTTTTATTACCTCCTCGTTGGAAGAAAATTTACTACCTTTTAAACTTTTTTTCAGTTGAGGAAAGAGATGATAGTCGGACGGAGCCAAATCTGGTGAACAAGGGAGGTGTTCTAGTAATTCAAACCCTAAATCACGAATTTTTTGCATGGCAACATGAGATTTGTGTGCAGGGGCGTTGTCCTGCAAAAGCAAAACACCTTTGGATAGCTTTCTTCGTCTTTTCTTTCCACTTTATTCCTGTCCAAAAAATCAATAATGATTACTCCATGGCAATCCCAAAAAACTGAAGCAAGAACTTTTCCAGCAGATTTTTGGACACGAAACTTCTTAGGTCTTGGAGAACCGGGAGTGTCGCCATTCCATCGATTGTTGCTTTGTTTCTGGATGGTAGAAATGTACCCAAGTCTATCCATACTAACAATTCGGTTTAAGAAGTCTACATCGTTTTAAATGCTACTACCCCTGCACGCTTTTGGTCAACATTCAAACATTTGGGGATCCATTTTGCAGCAATTTTTCTCATGTCCAAATTGACGTGAATTATATAATGAACGCGTTCGTATGAAATATTCAGTGATACAGAATCCGTTTTAGCCCAATTCGACGGTCTGTTAAAATCATGTTATGAACTGCATCGATATTTTCGGGGACTGACACAGAAAATGGCCTTCCCGATCGGTCATCAGCTTCAATGGAAAATTTACCTCTTTTGATGCTTGCAGTCCAATTTTTCACGGTCGCATACGAAGGACATTGATTACCAAGGTTATTAAGCATATCTTCGTAAATCTGCTTACCTCTTAACCCTTTTGAATACAGGTACTTGATGATGGCTCGATACTCCAATTTTTCAATTTTCACAATTTCGGTGGACATATTTTTATTTTTAATTTATTAGTTTACTTTTTTGACGTCAAACTTTACACTGACACTTCTAATAAGTTAATGTTTGTTTCTATGGTATCGCAATATTTTGTTTATGCAGGGAACTGGTCTATATAGGCTAACTAGATATCAATACATCTTCGTACCTACAAACCTCAAGAAATAAAAATAGCTAGTGCAGTTGTCGATGATGATTTACAATTTTTCATTGATTATGCCACCGATCACTGTCTGCTCATCATGGACGAAATTTTGACTCTGAAAATTAATGTTAATAATGAAGTAATTAGTATGATTGGTAAATGAAGCAAAAAATTCAGTCATGAAATTGGATTCTGACTTGAGATTTGAGAAACATGATACAACGAACTTTCCGTGACATTTGGTTATGGTTATCGGAATCTATTTTCCATTCTCGTTAATGAGCTACTTGATGAAACGCAAGTTCTATCATAATTTGATTATGGAGATACCCTGAATAGTTCCAATTTAAACTTAAAATTCAAAAATGAAACTCAAAAAGTTCAGAATTCATGTCTAAGTCTGATTTTTGGAATACGGAAAAGGATTTCTCATAAATTGAGGAAAATTAGGTAGTTCAATATGGAGAAGAGGAGAAAGCTGCATTTCACTAATGTAATTGTAAGTGCCAATTTCGTGATAAAAGATGAAAGTCGAAATTCTGTGATAAAAGTCGAAGTTTCGAGAAAAAAATTCGTGATTATTGTTGATTGAGAGAACACAAAATCTGTTGCCCTTTGGCGCTTCCAAACCGTTGGATGCAGATTTTTTTTATTCTTTGGTTTGAAAATTGAAAGACCCTCAGGTTCCCATCCAAGAAAAAAATTGACGCATTTCTGACGATAATAAACTTCTGCGAATTGATCTAATATTTTTGGTATCATCTTGAACATATATCAACTTCTTCCCACTTCTGTGAAAGAATTGGAAATTACGTCTAGTTTGCGGATACATTTATAAAGAAGTTTTTTGTTTACTCTATGTCATTTTCTATTATGACTGTATTAGGCTCAAAGTTAGAAGTGTCAGTTTTCCTGCCCTGTCCTTCATTGTCATGTTTGTTAGAATCTTATCATCAGAGAAAATTGTTTATCTTTATCTCAGTCTCCTAAGGTGGGGTAAAAATTGGGAATTTATACAGGGTCCTGCAACTGCGCTCCGGTGGTCTATAGCTTCTAAACGACGCAACTTAAAAATTTTTTTCGAATGCAAGCATGTTTCCTTCTTGAGAGAGTATCGTTGGAAAATATTCCGAAGTATACAAGGTGACCCAGAAAAGTTCACCAAACCAAACTTATGGTTTTTGTAATGGAACACCCTATATTTGAATATAGTTGAATGGTGATTACTTTGACCATTCAAAAAATATAGGGTCATGTATGTTCATCAACGTTATTTCCAATGATATATCGATATTACTTCAAAAAACATAAGGATTCAATACTCCTCGTGGAAAAACTTTTGGGAGGCGAAATGACTCCAGTATGGTCTAGTTTCTGTAACACGACACAGTTGAAATTTCATTACTTTTTGTGTACCGGATAGATCGAAACGCAAATTGAAAGATATCTTCGTTTTTTCAATTGGAAATTTGCGTTATTTTCAAGGTGAAGTAAATACCAAGTGTGATACAGTGTGTCCCACTTTGAGCAGCCACACCCTCATATTTCGTTGAGTATGAAATAATTCGAAATTTTCTTTGACTCAAGTTGTAGTACTCGGAAATACCTACCTTTATGTTTACGTAACCTTTGTATATCCATTTTCCACGGCTAACTAGGGGCCAGGTAGCCGAGTGGTTAAAGCGACATTGTTTCAGTCACTGGCTGCCGGTCGGCGGTGGTTCAAACCATGGCGACTGCAGAATTTTTTCTGATGGCCCGAGAAAGTGCTAGGAATCGCACGTAAAAAGGTAAGACCTCGTTAATCGTTGGCTCACATAAGTTTCGACTTTTGAGGGCTGCCGTTCGTAAGGGGACGACAGCTGGTTAAAGGAAAAAAAGAAAAAAAAAAACTACGACCAAATGAAAAGTGAAAAATTGGGAAAAACATACTAGGAATTTTTTATCGCAAAAATAACACCAGATTCTGTTTCATAACATCTTAAAACCCCCAAATCTCAATGCTTGAATCATTTGAATATACAGGGTATCATTCATTCTGATCAGAGTTAGCCTTGGAAAAGTGATATTTGGCTATTTTTCAAAGTATTAATTAAATATTTTTGGAAATTCTGTGACAAGAGAAGACATTTTGGAAATTTTCCAAGCATTATTTATGGATTAGAGTTGATAATGCTACCAGCTATAGATGATACCCTGTATATTCAAATGATTCAAGCATTGAGATTTGGGGGTTTTATGGTGTTCTGAAACAGAATCTGGTGTTATTTTTGAGATAAAAAAATGCCTAGTATGATTTTTCCAATTTTTCACTTTTCATTTGGTCGTAGTTAACCGTGGAAAATGGATATACAAAGGTTCCGTAAACATAAAGGTAGGTATTTCCGAGTACTACAACTTGAGTCAAAGAAAATTTCGAATTCTTTCATGCTCAACGAAATATGAGGGTGTGGCTGCTCAAAGTGGGACACACTGTATATCATTCGAAAGGAAATTTTATGGCCTTTCCAATACTGAAATTGGACTAAAATAAGACGAATGCGAGGCAAGAATACATCGTACAAAATTCCAGCACTTTTCTCCCAATACCAAATAATCACTGATAGCCAAATCATAGCCAATGTTTTAGAAGAACATTTTCAGGAAAAAACAAAAGCAAAAATCATTACACTAGACACCAACCATCGTCACTCTCATATCGTGAATCAGATTCACTTGATCGACCATTTTCAATAGATGAGCTAATTTTTGCACTTTCCGCCGCTGGCCCTGATAATATTCCCGGTATATTCCTTGAACATATGCACACTGATTCCTCAAATAAACTCCTCGAGCTGTACGACAGAATCTGGTCAGGTCGTGAATTTCCATCCTAATGGCGGCAGTCGATCATTCTCCCTATTAAGAAACCAAATAGTACACTCGAGCACCATGTAAGGTTTTGGAGAAAATGATTAATAAACGCTTAGTCTGGTATCTCGAACGACATAACATCTTAACTGGAGCTCAGTCAGGATACAGACCAAACCGTAGTTCGATAGATAATCTAACTATTCTTCAAACTGAAGTAGCAAATGGTATCTGCAACCAACAGGACACTATTGCAGTGATATTCGACATTGAGAGTGCTTTTGATACCACATGAAGACCAGATATTCTCAGCAAACTCAAAGAAATTGATCTCCCCGAGAATATTTTCCACTTTGTGAAGAATTTCCTAACAGACCGCACATTCAAAGTAAAAGTAAATGGAAAAACATCCATGTCACTTGCTACAGAAAACGGAGTGCCCCAAGGCTCAGTCCTCATCACAACACTGTTTCTCCTTGCTATACATGATATTTGTTCTTCTGTACAACAACCACTAAAATATACACTTTACGCTGATGATCTAATCCTCTTCTGTCGAGGAAGATATACAACCAGTACCTGCAATTTACTTCAAAAAGAGGTGAACGACTTGACTCAATGGGCAAAAAAGAAAGGATTCAACTTTTCAGCATCAAAATCAAAAGTGATCAAATTTAGCAGACGTTACACCAGTGTTCAAGTACCACACACAAACACTGAAGGAGAACCGTTAAAGTTTGTAGAATATTACAACTTCTTAGGAGTCACTTTTGATAGTAATCTAACTTGGAAAATACATTTACAAGAAATCAAAAGAAACTGCTCAAGCCGACTAAACATTCTGAAGGCCCTTTCTCATCATCAATAGGGTGCAGAGGAAGAAGTTCTGCTCAGACTGTATAGAGCGTTAATACGATCGAAGCTAGACTATGGCAGCCAAGTGTTCCTCACTGCTTCAATAACCGATTTACAAGCTCTAGATATTGTCCAAAATAATGCCATACGAATCTGCCTTGGAGCCTTCAGATCCAGCCCAGTGGAAAGTATCTATTGTGAAGCTCATGAGCTCCCTCTACATCTTCGACGTCAGCAGCTACTTCTGTCGTACTCTGCCAGAGTAACTGCCTCTCCACAAAATCCAGTATTCAATTTATCCAATGATATTCAAGAAATATCCCAAAATAACTCCAGATCGTTAAAACCAATTCCACAAATCTTAAAACATTGCTCGATGATATTAATTTGTCCAACACAGATCCTAATCCTATTTCAAATATTCCACCTTGGCGCAAAAAAATTACCCACTTTCAGTACTTCTTTGTGTAGATACAACAAACAAGATACTCCCTATGCGATCCTGAGACAAGCCTTCTTAGAACTGCTCAGTTCGGCTCATTTCGATATGATCCTCTATACCGATGCTGTAAAAACGGAAAATGGAGTAGGTTGTTCTGTTACAACAACACAAACAGTATTAGCGACACACAGACTTTCCACTACCTGTACAGTACACACAGGAGAACTTTATCCAATTTCGATAGCTCTAGAGACCTTAGAGGAAGAAAATTGTGTCATAGCAATTTGTACATACTCATTATCTTCACTTCACTCCATAAAAAATATGTATACCAGTCATCCAATTGTACAAAATATTCATGAACGATGTCATGAGTTAGCTGACAAAGACGTTTCTGTTACACTAATCTGGGTTCCATCACATGTAGGAATTTATGGAAACGATATAGCAGATCAATTAGCCAAAGAAGCCTCATCAGCAAACCTACCGATAGAAAACCTACAATTGGGTAATGATCTCAAAAGAAAGATGAAAAGAATCATCTCAAAAAAATGGTGCACTCAATGGAACAGATCAAACACGAAGGTTCATGATGTTTATCCCTCTATCAATGCATTTGAAATACCCACCATGAACAGAAAAGATAAAACAGTCATCCATAGATTGAGAATCGTACATACGCGACTAACACATGGATACCTAATGAGCGCTAGTAATTCTTCAATCTGCCAACATTGCGATACTCACCTCACTGTCAGCCACATTCTGTTGGATTGTACACAGTATGCACGCGTCAGAAGCAAACATAACCTGAAAGAAACGTTGAAGGATGTACTCGGCTCCATTAGTGAGTTCAGTTCTCTGCTCAAATTTCTCAAGGACACTAAACTGTACTACTCAATTTAAGTACCTACATTCTATGATTACTTGTATTTTTTTATAGTTACACTGTTTATCAATATGTACTTAATTTAATGTATTAACTGTACCTTTGTCAATGACCAATGAGCAGTCGAGACACGTTAATTTTGAATTAAAAAAAATATTTAAATTCTATAAATGGGTTTCTATTTGAAAAAAAAACAAGATATTTTTCAATTTGCGTTTCGATCTATCCAGTACACAAAAGGTAATGAAATTTCAACTGTGTGTCATGTTACAGAAACTAGACCATATTGGAGTCATTTGGCCTCCCATAAGTTTTTGGAATTATTTTTCCACGAGGATTTACAGATTGTTGAATACCTTATGTTTCTTGAAGTAATATCGATATATCTCCGGAAGTGACGTTGATGAAGATACATGACCCTATTTTTTTTTGAATGGTCAAAGTAATCTCTGTTTAACCATGTGATGAAATATAGGGTTTGGTGCACTTTTCTGGGTCACCTTGCATACTTCGGAATATTTTCCAAAGATACTCTCTCAAGAAGGGAATATGCTTGCATTCGAAAAAAGAAATTCAAGTTGCGCCGTTTAGAAGCTATGGACCACCGAAGAGCAGTTGCAGGGCCCTGTAAAGTTTGTTTCACTTCTCATGGAAAAACCCTCGTATCTTCCGTCATTTTTGACGTAGGACCATGAAATTTCCAGGATCGATAGATACGCTAGAAATGGACTCACTGCACGAAAGATGTCATCCGACGAGATTATACACTGCTTGCCAGCAGCGATGGAACCACCCATTTTCCGGAAAGTTATATGAGGGTGCAAAATTGGCGCTAAATTCCTTTGGATTCGTGATCAAGATGCCCGAATTATCACTACACCTGTCTTCTGAAAAATTTCAGTCTTGAAAATTTCTAATTTGTTTTACCTCTCATGGAACCGCCACCGTATCTTCCGTAATTTTTGACGTAGAACCATGAAATTTTTAACATCGATAGATACACTAGGAATAAACTCACTGCATGGAAGGGGTCATCCTACGTGATATACACTGCACGCCAGCAGCGATGGAACCAATCATTTTTCCAGAAAGTTTTATGAGAGGGCCAAATTGGCGAGAAATTTCTTCCGATTCGTTTTCAGGATGCTCAAATTACTAATTTAACACATGTTTTTTGAAAAATTTTCAGCCTTGAAAAATTCTAATTTGTTTCACTTCTCATGGATACGCCCCTGTAATTTTCGACATACAACCATGAAATTTCCAACATCGATAGACACACTAGGAATGAACTCACTGCACAGAATAGATCACAGAGGTTGACCTCTCATGCATGAGTTCATTCCTAGTGTATATGTCAATCCAGAAAATATCATGGTTCTTCGTCGAAAATTACGGATACGGGGGCGTTTCCATGAGAAGTGAAACAAATTATTATTTTTCAGGACTGAACATTTTTCAGAAGACAGGTGTCTCAGTATCAATTTTAGCATTCTCAACTAGAATCCAAAGGAATTTCGGGCCCATTTTGTCCCCTTATATAACTTTCCGGCAAAATGGGTGGTTTCATCGCTGTTGGCGTGCAGTGTATATCACGAAGGCTGACCTCTTCCGTGCAGTGAGTTCATTTCTAATGTAGCTATCAAACCTGAAAACTTCATGATTCTATTTCAAAAATTACGGATGATACGGGGGTGTTTCCATGAGAAGTGAATCACACTGTGTAGGAAACTCTGTCAGCAGAAAAGGTACTGAAGCCGGATCACATTGTCAATCTACTTCGAATGGAATCCATCAAAGCCAAACTTCAGCTGCTCATTTCAAGATCACTTCTAATTATTGTTAGTGTTCAGTTTTGCACTATGGATTTCATATAGTTACAAACGGTTGTTCCATTGATTTTAAAAAAAAACTTGATTAATATATTACGCATTTATATAGAAACAAATCCCTTGACTTTTCGACACTTAGTTGAGCTACTTTTCTCATTGAGGAGTGAGGACACCCTGTAAATAACATGTTATGATACGATGTGACCGTACATTCACCAGTGACAGTTTTTAGCTCAGCGGTATATCTTAAATCAATTTGAAACGAAATTATCTTCGTCTGGCAGAATGTAGGTAATGTACAGTTAACAGAAAGAAGGATGTATTCATTGACCTATGAATTGTTACACTTCTCATTTACATGCGTATTACTGATGATTTCTCTAATTGTGCAAACCCACAAATCACTGTTGCAAGGGCCTTTCACAGAATATGTTCGGTGCAATGATGATATATGGGTGTGTGAATTGTCATTTCGAATAACAGAGGGGATTATACAAGGGATAAACAAAACATGAATCCATTTTTTGATTTTTTGTTCCAATGATGTGAGTAACATTACTAGTTTCCTGCTAAACGCAATATATGTTTCACAAGGAACCCAATCCTACAGAAATAAATAGTTCGATAGCAATCAAAATGTGGATGAAGATTTGATAAAGATATTCACTCTTATGGAAGCTGTATGAATGAGAAATACAAGTGGAAGTTGAAATTGCCAAAAATTCAAATAAGAAAATTTGATGGAAACATTAAGAGTTGAATTGGTTTATGGAGTCAGTATAGAAAATCACTTGAAGAAAAAGACATGGACATCGAACAAAAATTCCAATATCTACCTCAACGTTTGGAAGATGACGCATCAGGTCTTGAATAAGTAGAGAGTTTCTCACTACCTGGAACACAATATGTTGTCGCCATTGTCTAGTTCGCTGAAGATGAACTACTAATTAACGATTATGTTGACAGCTACTAAATTCAGATTTGAACCAGGAAACCCCTGGTGTGTCATCATCTATTCACTACGATAAATTAAAAACTGAACTTTGGGCTTCAGAAAGTCTAGGGTTACCAAGAAAAAATACGCGACAGTAGTACCATCTAGTTTGCCAACTAATTCAACCGAAGTATCTTTTGGAGGAGACGATCACCTTAGTACCGAACAGATTTGGTAATGAACCCAAATCATCAGAAATATGACGTTCTCAGAGAACAGAATATAACTGAGACTTGTGTACCATATACAGCAGCAGTCTCCACTCTGGAAACATGAAGAACTTAGAAAAAAGTGAGACATTTTCAACTTTTGTTATTTTGCGATGGGTAGTAGTAGATGCCAGGCAAGTAGACCCTCATAGACCCTTTTTACCATCCCTTGCTCTCCACATATCTACATTCCTCCTCCTAATCTTCCTTTACTGCCTTGGTGACCTCCTCAGTATGTCCGTCCACTCCAAATCGTATAGTTCCTATTGTTGGAGTTTTTCAACTCCATAGATTTAGAATCCTACCATACGCCTTGCACTCGCCGAGACAGTGAGATGAAAGGAATATTCTCGTCTTCACCCCATTTGCGGCAAGTGAGGCTGTCTTCTATACGTATAAGTAATGAGTGCCTTCCTAACTAGTTATGACTATTTTTATAAGATGAGGTAATTCTCAGCAATTTCTGCCTAAGAGCCATGCCGTCCTCGACTACTGGAGCCGGCCAAAAAGTCCTTCGGCTACCAGCAACCGGTTTTATCCCTCCACAGTTTATTTACTTCTTCTTTCGCCCAAACGTCAAGATCTGAAGAGATTTGGCTTCTTGCGATGCCTCGTACAGGCTCTGGCTCACAAAACGGCGTTGCAGAACTGGTTCTGGCAAGTCTGTCTGCCACGTCGTTCCCGAGGATCCCTCTTTGTCCCAGGACCCATACCAGCTGAACTTACGTCGTTTCAGCTAGTTTCTCGACAGCATCTTCGCATTCCTGTACAAGTGCTGAGCTTGATTTGGGATGACAGATGGCTATGAGCGTTGCCTGACTATCCGAACAGATTTCCCGTACATCTATACATCGGGTAGAGCCGGCACGCGAAACCCCTTTGTCAGTCAAACGGCTTCCCATGCGAAGCTTCACAGTCGTATTTCCTATCCCTGCTCGGAATAGTGAGAGCAAACTCTATTCTCCAACGCAGTCTATCTTGTGCGCATTTCACTCGGAAGGCGGAAATAGGAATGTTTTGCTCTGCCTACTTTACGATTTCCACATGACCTATCATCAGTCGTTCGTTTACCCAGACTCCTAACTAAAGAATCCTCAAATAGACTGCCATTGCGTCCTTCTTTATCCAGACTGAAAGCGGTGGCAGTCTCAGCAGTACGTCAACACTGCGGTTGGAGTCGATCTCATTGCAACCGTTATTACCAACCTCTAGACGTGGCTAAGTCTTTAGTCTAGTGTGCTTTTCTGTGCAACTGGCCTCCACACGGCTGACACATAATGGATCTTTAGTCTCACGACTGCCGGGTACAACCACCGCATTATTTCTGGGTTCCCCTCAGACTTTTGAATAATGCAATCTACATGCGGCCTCCATGAGAATTTGGAGTTCAGGACGACACTCTGGTATTTGACCTACTGAACCAGTTCCAGCTCTTGCTGAAACATAGGTGGCCTGATTCCATCTTTTTTCCTCTGTTTGGTGAACAGTATTATCTCTATTTTTGTCGGATTTACGGAGAGTCCTGCTCCACCACAGCATCGTTCAATTATTCTGAAGGCTACCTACATACGATCGCAGACGGCTCCTATGAATCTTTTACTGATTAGGATCTCCATCATCTGCGTATGCCTGTGCGTTGAAACCTTCATTAGTGAGTTTACCAAAGAGTTTGTCCATGCCTAAACATTAAAGATGAATAGAGAGGCAGTTTTCCCCCACATTGGCTTTCAGTCTTATGTCCCCCGGGATACTTCGACCTCTCTCCTCGTTAGCGACGGTACAACCCAGCTGACTATCTAGTAAGTCATTCGTCTGGTCATTAGTGCCGCATCTATAGTCGCTGTCTTCGCCTTGTCAATGGACTAGTTTAGTGATGTTGAAAATATTTGACGCGATGGATTTAAAATATAGATCAAAACTAGTATATCAGTGTTCTTTTCTTTAATCCATCAATAAATGACTGAGATATATATTACTTAAATTTACGTAATTCAGCGCGGAACGTCTTTGATCTCCGACTCGTCTGTGACGTCACGCCATATGTCTGAGATCGCCACACCACAAATAATTACGTACTTATTAGATCCTCAGCTGTGCCTCAGCTGCGCCAAGGCACAGTACTTTTAGGTCCAATCTAGTCACGCCTCATTCATTTGATACATATAGACCGGGATCCCACGCCTATTTTCAAAATTGATTAATAACATGCTGAATCTTCCTGAGTAGCTTCATTTTGCCGAGACGCCCAACTTTTTCCTCTATGAAAATTCTCGATAGTGGTAGCTAATGAAATGCGCAGGCGTCAATCATGTCGATTTGGTGAGTGAAAAAAATTCATTAATAACAGTTAGTTTTTCAGTTGAACCTCAAGATAATTGGAAAAAGTACTCGAAAAAACTTTTGTCCTACAAAATGGATGGTAGGACTGAAGAGTCCCCCACTCCCAACATGTACCAATGACGTGGTCATAAAAATTCATTAATAACCAGCGGATTTTTTTACCGTTGCTTGGTTAATATTTGTATAATTGAATGGTCATATTGTCCTACAAATTGAATGGTAGGTGTTCCCAGTCCTACGCTCCGAACATGTCAATTCCATGGTAAAAAAAAATTATTAATAACTGTAGGACAATGATAACACATGAATGGTAAGTGTATCCTTCACCCAAATAATACAGAGTCCTACAAAAAAACGGGTATGTATCGCTAGTCCTACAAAAATTATTCAAAATAACGAACTATTCTGAAATTGTGGTTTAGCTCATTTAATGTACTTTTATTCGTGAAGTAATGTTACTTTCAATGTATAATTGTTTATTCAATTCAAAAATATCATAATTTACGTGAAAAGTTTGTGAAATGAGTGGGAAATTTTGTTTAGCTCTCATAATTTTTATAAACATATTGAAAACAATAACAAAGTAAAAACGTTGAAATAATCAATATGCCCTCCGGGGCGGCTTAAATGAAGTCGCATGCGCTTAAACATATGCAGGGTAACCCGGAAAA
This sequence comes from Chrysolina oricalcia, assembly GCA_944452925.2. Lineage (NCBI taxonomy): Eukaryota > Metazoa > Arthropoda > Insecta > Coleoptera > Chrysomelidae > Chrysolina > Chrysolina oricalcia. Next base: position 20,512,675 of record OX101812.2, read on the forward strand.
ACCTGCAACACCACATCGTCATATGAAGAGCAGAAATTTATAATTGAAAACTTTCAGAGAGGTCAGATGAATTGTGAAATTCTGCTCGACGGTAAAATAGAATGTATGGTATATGCATAGGCCTCAAAAAGTCCAGTTCGAAAGAGAGTTGGTAGTCGGTCGTGGGTTCGAAGCCTAGCGACTGCTTATATTTCTCTGATGGCCCGAGAAAGTGGAAAAGCACGTAAAAAGTGAGAATTAGTTAATCCTTGGCTCTCACAAGTTTCGTTTTTTGAGGGCTGTACTTCGTAAGGGAACGACATCTGGTTAACGGAAAAATGAACTTTAAACATCAATGTATGCAACTATTATCAAAGGACTCCGCACACTTTCAATGAAAAAAAGTCTTATTGTGAAAATGGCTGAATTTTTAGTATGTTGCAGCTGAAGCTATTCTGAGTAAAAGTCTCCATTGGCCCTACTAGATCGTATTACCAGATTCGGCACTAGACATCATCAATTTTGAGATTTTTGGAAGAATTTGATTGTATAAAAAAAATATCAATATACCATTCATATCCAATATTGAACTAGTGAGCGACTGGTCATTACTGACATTTGTGAGAAATATGTTCCATAATACAGAAAAAACCAAACTGTTTTTCAACAAAGTAGTCAATAATATAATCAATTCTTCTGTGTATGAATAGAATTTGTAAAATAAAAATGATAATGTTATTGATATTCATCTATTCCTTTGAACAGTGTCTTGTCATGCTATGAAATGCAACACCCTTCGTGAAATATAATTTCTCATTCGAATGGAGGGACTTGCGAGCTACAAATTAGATTTAATGTGTTTATTTCTAAAAAAAATCGATTTCGAATTAAAGCCAAAAAATCAAATCGATTCATAATATCATATCAAAAATGAGGATAGATGTGCCTAATTACAAATTATTTAGATTTTTTATTTCAGAAGGTATGATCGAAATATCTGTAGGCTTGTTAAGCCCGTGGCTTACGGTCAAATAGATTGATTTTACTGCCTTGAAATGAAGTTGATTCAATTGGTTTGTTTCACCATGAGCCATGAGCTTCAGATTTGGGTAAAACTAATGGTTAACCATACAATTTTTGTTCTCACCAAATCAACATGAATTTCGCCTACGCAGTTCATTAGCAACTAATATCAATAATTTTCGTGGAATTGACAATTTCGGAGCGTAGGACTGAGAACACCTACCATTCAATTTGTAGGACAATATGACCATTCAATTATACAAATATTAACCAAACAATGGTAAAAAAATCCGCTTGTTATTAATGAATTTTTATGACCACGTCATTGGTACATGTTGGGAGTGGGTGACTCTTCAGTCCTACCATCCATTTTGTAGGACAAAACTATTTTCGAGTACTTTATCGAATTATCTTGACGTTCAACTGAAAAACTAACTGTTATTAATGATTTTTTTTCACTCACCAAATCGACATGATTGACGCCTGCGCATTTCATTAGCTACCACTATCGAGAATTTTCGTAGAGGAAAAAGTTGGGCGTCTCTGCAAAATGAAGCTACTCAGGAAGTTTCAGCCTGTTATTAATAAATTTTTTTTCACCATGGAATTGACATGTTCGGAGCGTAGGACTGGGAACACCTACCAATCAATTTGTAGGACAATATGGCCATTCAATTATACAAATATTAACCAAGCAACTGTAAAAAAATCCGCTGGTTATTAATGAATTGTTATGATCACGTCATTGGTACATGTTGGGAGTGGGGGACTCTTCAGTCCTACCATCCATTTTGTAGGACAAAACTATTTTCGAGTACTTTATCGAATTATCTTTACGTTCAACTGAAAAACTAACTGTTATTAATGAATTTTTTTCACTCACCAAATCGACATGATTGACGCCTGCGCATTTCATTAGCTACCACTATCGAGAATTTTCGTAGAGGAAAAAGTTGGGCGACTCGGCAAAATGAAGCTACTCAGGAAGATTCAGCCTGTTATTAATCAATTTTGAAAATAGGCGTGGGATCCCGGTCTAATAAAAGAACAATTATTTGGGTTTTTAATTGTCGTGCTTTTACACATAGGCACAATACAATATTTGTAGGATATTTTTTCAATTCAGCCATCGTGTAATGAACAATACACTACACGAACGGCGCAAGTGATTGCACACCGATATATGTGTAAGCACTCTGCGAAACTGTGAAACCAGTCGCCTCGTTCACGTGGCGTGACGTCACACACTTGAGCGCTGCGTACTATAAAATGAGTTTTCCAAGCGCAACTTCAAAGTCCCATAAGTTTTCATTTCTAGAGATATTTCAATGATTCTTCCACAATTTTGTTTCATTTTACTTAAATTTTTAGAATTAATCCATAATAAAAAAATGAAAACTAGTCCATTGCGCCTTCCACAATCAAAAAAACTCCTGAGGTTACCTCGTTGAACCTAAATATCCTTTCAATCCTTCGTACTACAGTATGGAGGGCCAATTCAGTCGACCTTCCCCGTCTGTATGCATGTTGATTTCTGTGGAAGGGGCTCAACGTTAGAGGCTCCTCCAACAGGAATCTGCCCACCACTTATTCCAGCATTTTCAGCGGAAACGGTGTTCGGCTGTTGGGTCTGAAGGACTTTGCTATTGTGTAGTCTCTTTTGCCTTGAGGATAAAGAGGATAAAGACTACTCTCGCTGACTTCCAAAACTTTGGACAGTGCCCCAGCACTATACTGGCCCAAAATATCTTTCCCAAGATTGGGATGAGAAGTCTAATCCCCTCTGTTGCATTGCTGGGAAAATTTCGTCAGGTTCTGCTATCTCATATGGGTTCAAGTCGTTCACTGCCCAGGCTATGGCATTGGACATGACGACCCTCTCTGCAAGTTGCCAATCCCCATCCCAATAAACACACACACACACGTATCATATACGTTTAAATGTGGTAGTTGACGTTGAGGAAACGTTACTAGTTGAATTTCGCAACGTGACTTTCGTAACCCAAATTCAACCAAACGTTGATTCTACCCATAAAAAACGTATATGATTCAACGCGTAACTTTTGCCACCATTATCAAACATGTCCTTATCGTGCTTTCACAACGTGTATTCAATTAGAACTGAAGACACATTACATAAACGTTGAATATGACACTATCAAATAACCCGAGGCTTTGGGAAACCTGTAATCTACATTTCAGTTCCTCTTTTTATCTACGTTGATGGAACGTTATGAAATTACGTATTTGATGCGTTGGATAAAGCATTCAATAACAACTTCATCTTTCACGTAACTTCGAGGCAACTATTTTGATTGCTTATTTTCCAACGTTGTTTAAACTGATAGAAAACATCCATCAGTTGCGTTGAAAATCAATTGCTTCGTTTACTCTATGTCAACAGAACTAGTCTTCTTTGGACAAATTCAACGTTTATTCAACTAGACATATACATCGTAACAAATACGTCACTGTAGCCACTAATATGAAACTTGTTCTTTTCGTGGTTTCTCAACGTATATTCTACAAAACCGAGAAACGTTTCATAAGCGTTGATCATGACATTATTCAACAACCCGAAGCTTTGAGCAACCTATTTGTTACGTTTCAGTAACTCTGTTTTTCTAAGTTTATTGAACGTTATTACTTTACGTGTTTGAACAGTTGAAAGGAGTATTTAATAACAACGTAACTTACGTAACTTCGAGACAACCATATAGATTAATTATTTTTCAACGTTGTTTCAACTGATAGCAAACATCCATCAGATACGTTGAAAATAAATTGCTTCGTTTACTTCATTTCTGCAGAATTAGTCTTCTTTGAACAACTTCAACGTTTATTCAACTATACATATACATTGTAACAAATACGTCACTGTAGCCACCGCTATGAAACTTTTTTTTTCGAGGTTTTTCAACGTATATTCAACAGAACTAAGAAACATTTCATAAACGATGATCATGACATTATTCAACAACTCGAAACTTTGAGCAACATATTTTTTACGTTTCAGTAACTCTGTTTTTCTACGTGTTTGATCTGTTGAAGGAAGTATTTAATAACAACGTTACTTCGAGACAACCATTTTGATTGCTTATTTTTCAACGTTGTTTCAACTTATAGAAGACATCCATAATTTACATTGAAAATCAATTGCTTTGTTCACTTGATTTCTGCAAAAATAATCTTCTTTGGGGACCACGTCAACGTTTATTCAACTGGATGCACATCGCAACAAATATGGTACTGTAAACTCCATAATGAAATTTGTTCTTATCGTGGTTTTTCAACGTTTATTCAACAGAACTAAGAAACAATTCGAAAACGTTGAATGTGACACTATTCAACAACCCGAAGATTTTAGAAACTTATTTTCTACGTTTCAGTTTCCCTTTTTTTCTACGTTTATTGAACACTATGGAATTACGTGTTTGATATGTTGAAAGAAGTATGTAATAACAACGTAACTTCGCGTAACATCGAGAAAACCATTTTGATTGCCTATTTTTCTAAGTTGTTTCAACTGATAGAATATTATATCCACGAGATACGTTGAAAATCAATAGCTTTGTTTACTTGATTTCCGCAAAACTATGATCTTATTTGGACCACTTCAACGTTAATTCAAGTGGATGCATCCATCGTAACAAATAGAACTAAGAAACTTTGCATAAACGTTGAAAATGACACTATTCAACAAACCGAAGTAACGCATACTATCTACTTTCATCTCCCATTTATTGAGTATTTGTCGTTGAAGGTTCGAGGACAATGACTTGAACTTTTTTTTTAAACAAATAATATCTTACTCATCAGTCATTGAAAAACTTTATGAGTATTCTCGATTATTTCATAATTAACCACTCATTGACGATGCACCGTCAGATGGCGTGATCACATTGACGCTGAACGTTGATTGATGAACAGTTAGTTCTACCAACCACCATGCACCCCCTAAGGTTGAGGCCCGGAAGGATGAACGCCCCAGCACTCGTACGTACTCGAAAGCTCACCCCCCCTATCCACCACCCCCGCTCGTTAAAGCGGTTCCTCATCCTGATGATTGGCGATCAGCAGAATAAAATCTGATCGTTTGATATGGAGTGCTCGGCCAATTCTCGGCCCGAAACTCTCTTATATCTGACATGAGTTTAATTTGATTTTACAATGACTTTACTTAATGTGCATGGTGCCCCCCTGAAACTGGCTGAAGGCCTGAAAAACACTTGGCTGAGGGCCAAGTGTTGTGTATTGAATTTACTGAGTTTACCACTTGGTCGGTTCTTCTTGGAATCTGCAACATAAAAGCATGATTATCGAAATTTTAAGCCTGTTGAAGTAGACGTTGGCGTCGCCGAAGGTTTCGCTTCCGTCTTACTTCTTCAGGGGTGTCGTTGTCTCCCTGGTTCACTGGTCGTCTGTATTTGTCTCTGTCTCTATCATCTTGCTCACGTCTGTTCTCGAGGAGCTCCGTGAGCAACGGGTTCGTGTGGGTCTCTACTCTGTCTGGAGTAGTCCCCACGTGATTCCTGATCAGTCTGTCAATGTAGTCCGGATGGATGTCTAAGTCTCGATATATAAACCTGTTTGGCATATATCGTGGTGCGTCTGTTGCCATTCTCAGGCAGACATTGGAGAAGGCCTGCATCCTCTGCCTGTAACTGTTCGCGCATTGCCCCCAAGCAGTAGATGCGTACATCATGATTGGCAGAAGGATTATCCTGATGAGGCGTAGTTTCAACTCGAGTGCCATGTTGCTCCTACGCCCGATGAGTGGATACAGCTTATGCCTCGCGGCTTTCGCTATAGCCAATCTGTGGGAGACGTGCTTCTGAAACGTGAGTTTCTTGTCCAGGGTTACTCCTAGGTATACGGCTTCGTCTACCCATGGAACTCTCTCATCGTTCATAGTAACATGGCCCTCGGGTGTCCTACGTCGCCTCGTGAACAGTATGGCCTTGCTTTTGTCTGCATTGATTCCGATCTTCCAACGATTGAACCACGGTTCCAGCTTGTTTATCTGATGTTGCAGCTTCGATGTTACTCCTCTCTCATGGGATGACTCAGCAAAGATTGCCGTGTCATCTGCATAGAGAGCAAGTTTGGTCATGGGGTTGTCCGACATAGGCATGTCTGCAGTGTGGATCGAAAACAGGTGTGGCGACAGTACTGCTCCCTGTGGTACTCCTGCTTCTAGCCTCCTTCGTGAAGAGAGAGCATTTCCGACTTTGCATCGGTAATGTCGGCCTCTTAGGAAGGAGTTTATCAGCTTGACCATTGGTGTGGAGTATCCGGCATCAACCAGTTTTGCGATCAGCCCATCGTGCCAAACTCTATCGAAGGCCTTGGAGACGTCAAGGAAGACTGCTCCTGAAAGATGTCCTTTTCTCGTGCGGTTCCAGCTCTGGATGGTGGCGTCCACTATCCGGGTGATCTGGAGTTCTGTTGAGTGTTCCTGTCTGAAGCCGAATTGCTCATCTGGTAGGATGTTCAATTCTTCAGACATTGTCTCAAGTCGAGTCCTGATCACCCTTTCTGCGACCTTACTCATGGCAGGTGTTAGGCTGATGGGGCGGTGGTTTTGCGGGAACGTGTGGTTCTTGTTGGGCTTCGGAATCATGATGACCGTTGCTTCTTTCCAGCTGGAAGGAAAGTGTCTAAGTCTGAGTACAGCGTTTATGATGTTAGTCAGGGCTGCTAGTCCTTTCCTAGGTAAGGCTTTTAGTGCCCTGACTGGAATGTTGTCTGGGCCCGGTGCTTTCCTGGTCTTTGCGTGTCTAAGTATGTCCTTGATTTCCTCTGGAGATGTCGGCTCTAGAAGAATGACTGAGTCGTCAGTTCTTCTAAGCCGTTTGATCGTCTGGTCTACGTGCGTTTCCGTGTCCTCGACTTCATCGGTGTAATCGACCTCGTTTTCACGGCACTGACGTTCGAAGGAGTCCGCAAAAGCTTCTGCCTTGTCCATCTCCGTGAAAACGATGCCCATCTCACCATGAAGGGGAGGGCACGGTTTCCTCCGACCGTGTCTGAGGACTTTCTGCATTCTCCATAAGGAGTTGTCTTCGGCGTCGAGTTCGTCCAAACGTTCAGACCACTGTCGCTCTCTGAGTAGCTTCAGCCCTTCTCTCAGCCGTCGAGACGCAAAGTTGAGCTGCCGCTTGTCATCGGGCGCCAGTGTTCTCTGATAACGTTTTTTCAGACGTCGTCTCAGCCTGACCATCTCCTTGACCTCAGGTGGGATCCCTCCTTGGAAATCAAAGTTTGTGACCTGTATGTCTTTAGAGCACCGTTCCATTCTTGTCAGTACTGCTTGTCTCAGTTCGGTCACCGCCTCCTCTTGCTGGCGTGTCGTGTCTATCCTGGGGATGTTTATTTCGTTATGGACTACCCTTTGAAATCGTGACCAGTCCACTATCCGCTTTGTCGTGTTAACGATTTCAGCTTCTTCCTCCCCTATTGTTAGTAGGATTGGATTGTGGTCTGATGATCCTTCGTCTAGTACAGAGATGTCCACCAAGGATGGAATACTCTGTATGAGGGCTATGTCCAAAATGTCTGGGTGTTGGTCTTCCCTCCCAGGATAGTGTGTGGGTTGGTATGTCGCTGTCACTGCTACGTTGTCGAAGTCTGGTAGTAGGTTGTCTGCTAGGTCTCTGCCTCGAGGGTTGGTGTTGCGGCAGTTCCAGTCTCTTGATTTCGCGTTGAAATCTCCTATAGCCACCGTTGGGTGATGGTCGGGAAAGAGTAGTTAGTTCTACCGCAGCCGCCATTGATAGTGTCCGGCATTTCTTCTTTCTCAGGGTTATGTGTGCATGTGTCCGATTCAACCAGAGGATAATTTGGTAAGTACCTTCCTACCTTGTTGATGAATTGTATATTGCACAAACTCCAAATGTTTCCTTATAATCTGTAATATTATATTTGGCACAGTCGTCTTAAGAAGGTTGTAAAGTCTGCATGGTTCTTTACAGCAATGAGTATCAGCGATTTATCTGATACAGTATCAATTCTGATGGTATAGAACTATGGAACCTCCCATACGTTATTCCAATTTGCTCAAATCTATATGTAGTAATTATATTTCAAAGCCGTAATTTGTAGTCGATAAATCTAATTGAGATACGTTGATAAAACGTGTATAAAAGGTAGATAATTAAACACGTTGGAAATAGGTGGATGAATAAACGTTGAGTTCATGAAACGTTGATAAATGGTAGATATCAAACTTGTTGAACATGGACCTGGTGGACATAAGTATGTCGTGCATTCGAAATTTTTCAATTCTCAAGAAAAGATACTAGTTTGGTATGCAGATAAAATGACGTTCATCAGTGTATATATTATTTATATATTTATTATTTGTTAGGTCACAAGATTGAAGTCAATTGGTGGCACTTCTCCTGAAGATCACAGTAGAAGAATTTTAATATTCATTTCAACGAATGAGCTGGCTTGCCTCTACAATTGGAACGACAGATAAGAAGGCTTTCAAGGATATACATGTGATCCAACTCATTTATGGTGAGGTTATCACTCATGTTTCATATTCCATAATAATTACGAGTATATTGAATAATTTTTGCAGTTGCTGTCAAGAAAGAAATTGAAGCAGCAGATCACATCCAAATAGCAGATACTACAAAAGACTGGTTATATTTTGCGAAGAAACATATGAATGAGGCCATCAACTCTAAACAAAAAAAAGAATATTTTATTTATATCAATATATATTTCATTTGATACATCCGATAAGCATAGGACATTTTGAATCTCGTGATGAAGTGATCCTTGAGTTACCCTCTGTCTGAATTTATACCAAAATAAAATAACAGTTATTACAAAAAAAGTATGTTTTCAGCATTTCCAGTAAAAAAAAGTTCATACGAAGAAAACCCAATATTTTTTTGGGAAACATGTTTTTTCTCTAATTGATCTAGAAGCAATGGATCACCCTGTATAGAGATTGAATACTGGTAACGTTTATTGAACGTACAGTAATTGCATTTTGTAACGTTTGTATAACGTCTCAGGGTGGTGATGACAAAGGTTGATTCATAGTAAAAATACATACGTTGCTTCACCCCAGTTCAATTAATATTGTTGTAACGTTTAAAATTGGTGGTAATATCGATTAAAAGATATTAATATTCCTCGTTGATTCAACCAAGAAAATCAACGTTACCTAATAACTGGAATTCTACGTTTGATTTTGATGAAATTCTATGATCATCATCAACGTTTAGAATTCGTATCTCAGCAACGTGACTTCGAAACGAAGATATATCGTTATGCTGCAGTAGAATATAACTGGATAAAAAACGTTGAAACCCGTGAAAAGGCATAGTTACGTTGTAACCGAATTATAACGTTATATTTCAGTGGAATTTTCATTACAGTAAGAACGTGTAAATAACCTTGAATCAACGTGAAGCCTAACGTGAAGCCTAACGACATTTTGCCTTTTTTTCAACGATGAATAATTGTAGCGTTACTTGAAAAATTCAACGTTTTATTCACGTATCTGTGTTTATTGGGATGGGGGTTCTGCTATTTTGGCAGGGCCCGTTGATCGTCTTTGACACCGCCCAGGAAGTGTACTTCCAGTACATATCAAGGCGAATCTTCATAGGAAGTTGTCCATGTACCGTCTGGTTTCTTCAAGGTCGTTATGGAACCTTCTGTCTCGCTGCGCTGGATTCTCATGAGTCTGGCGAATTTCGTCAGACTATTTTTCGATAAATCAGGGATGGGTAAAGGCTTATTGATGTTCTCATGGTGAAAAAAATCTGTTACGGAAAAAAGAGGCTTCTGTGCTTGTTTCAAACAAAGGCAAACAATATAAAATCATAGGACAAATGATGAATGTGTAGTATGTTCAATAATTCAATGCATTCACCAAAAAAAATTGAAACAGAGATCCATGTGCTGCGGAATAATGTATGGAAATGAAGTAGGAAATCGTAAAAGATTATTTTGAAGAAAAAATTACTTCTGCCAGGTTGCGAAAGTTACGTTACACTATCCAAGTAGGCAATTTTTCCATAGAATGTCAAAATGAATTATTGATAAAAGATTTTCCCGTATTGGATGCCAACTCTTTGAAGGATATTGTATATTTAAAAAAAAGATAACGCTTCAGTTTTGAACCATGACCGAACTTACAAAAATTATATTTTCTAACTGAAATACCAGTCATTTATATATCTATATAATTCAGTAAGTATATAGTCTGTTCAAGAAGTACACCCCCTCCCCGTCTTAACTTTTGAACAGATTTTGAACAGATAAACTACTTTTTGACTACAAACAAAATTTTTCCTTTTCTAAGTGGCAACGGGCCTTTATTTTGAGAAACTTTTTGAATAGCATGGGGGGTCGAGTAATACCTCATTCGAAACGTCGTTTAATTCTCTATACGACATCAACATTTCGAACAAAAACATTTTTCCAAAAGAAAAATAATGTTAGAGCTCTGCTATGAGTATTCTTTCCAATTAGATGACTATTAATGTGCTCTAGTAAAATCACAAAATATGTTTTCCTATCAATGAATAGCAGATGAGTGCTACGTTTGGGCAAAATTCAAGTGACGCCATTTCCAAAGTTGGACAATCTTTTTTTTGGTCTCAAACATTTTTATGAACTACCATTTGTCAAAAAATTATTTAATAAAAATTCCAATCCGATCAAAAGCTAACAGGGGGACAGGTGCTTCATGTGCAGACTGTAGAGTAGCAATATTCACAATTACCTCCATATTATATAAATATTCATATCAAGACCGTAATCAAAAACGATTATGAATCAAAATTGTATTCGTAAATGATTGCAACTTTTTCATAGAGTCTTGAGACCGTATATACCCTAATGAAATGTCATTTCCAACAAAGAACTTGTCTTGTCAACATTAACTTGTTCATAATTTCAGAATTCTGATTACAACCGGTTATATATAGTTGATAGTTAGCATCACCCTGTATGCCTCCATTACTATGTACACATAGTGAAAGAAAACTATTAAACCTAATAGTTATGAAACAAACGCCCAGACTATCGACATTTTTGTGAAACCCATCGACATTGATCAAAGTACAATTAAAACGAAATATGCAAAGGTTCATGTTTTTTTATGAATCTTGTTAGGAGTCGAGAGAATTAATTCAAGCATAAATCACCATAATTTGTCAAACAAGAGAGTTTTATAACAGAATCAATAAAAACCGCCAAAATAAAATAGTCAGTGAATAAATCGTGAAGATATCCTTGTTTTTATAATTTTGTGTTTTGTTGTGACATTTATGTCATAGTTAAATCTGTTCATATTCTCCCACTTGCCTTCCTCTGCCAACTCTGTATACTTGAACTATTTCCTATTTCCAAAAATATAAAGAAACCATAGATAACCTCTCGAAATAAAAAAACTATTTTGCATGGTTGCTAATTGTCGTGAAGTAGAAACGAATATTAGTATAATATTAGTATACTTTGTATTATAGAATGCGGTATTTGAAAATTGGACGTTTATTATTTCACTGTAAGCTCTAAATAATTGGATTTCTTTCCCAAAATATTTCGTTAGGAAGCTGGTTTTTAGGGAATTTCGTTACAAGTATTGTTTTATTGAAAAAAAGCAACAATTTATTATGTAATCCTCTTGAATTCAAGTTGACAAAACATATAGTTCATATATTTTTTGCAACTATATCAACATAAAGAAGTATATCGCAGCCAATCTAGAGCCTACAAGCCTCCTCAAAATTGACTTCGAACTTCCTCAGTTTCGATTTTAGTTCGAGTATTGAACAGAACTTCTGATATTTCGAGTTTGATAAATAAACCTTCTGTTAAAATATCAACAGACATTTCATTTAATGAAAGTTATTCAACTTGTACTTATTTGTTTTCAACAATTTCTCTCTGTACTTCTTTGGATGCTTCTGTCAGAGCCATGTACTCTGCCACCGTCCTGGATAGGGCCACTGATTTCTGTTGACGAAATGACAAACTTATTGCATCATTCGATGAAATAAAAGTATATCCTGTATAGGATCGTCTGTCATCTGGATTTGCTCCCCAGTCTGCATCGGCATATCTAACTAATGGGTTATTACTCTTTTCGAAAACTAGTCCAAAATCTTCAGTTTTCTTCAAATAGCGCTTTGTTGCTGTCCAGTGTTCTAGTCCATAGTTTTGGATGAATTGGCCCAAAAGGTACATATGCTTTATCTGGTCTCGTTAAAATTGCGAGGTACATCAAGGTACATTTTTATATTCATCAGTTTTTGTACACACTTAGACTTAGACAGCTTTTGAGATAATATATTCATCGGTGTAGAAAAAGGATTGCATGCACTCATGTTGGAGTTCTTCAATGACAGTTCTTTTGTGTCAATTCTACACCCAAACAATGTTTAACTTCACCAAGATATTTCGTATCGAACGACTTTGAGAATTCATCTTGTCTCGGTGTTACAGGCAACTATCAAATCATCAACATGAATGGCAAATATTAAAATTTCACATTCCCTAAATTTCCTCCAATTGGATTCGAATCCAATATCGTATACCTCTTTCTTCCACACTGCTTCAGACCGTAATATTATCATTTTTTCAACAAGCTCACTTTATTGCTCTTAGTTTTATCACAAGTTTGATCGATTTTTTTCTGAAGTGCCATATAAATTTCCTCTTCGAATTCACCATTCATGTAGACAATAACAAAATCCAATTGATGAATAGCTAAATTTAGCTAAACGAAAAGTGACATGACGATTCTTATTGATTCCATTCCAGCTACTGGAAAATCTACCTACTTCTTTTTCTTGTGTGAAACCATTAGCTACTAATCTTGCCTTACCACTTTTCAATCTGAATCATACTTCGTTCGAAATACCCATTTTGAATCGACTAGAATCAACGTTTTGTTTTTCAAAAGTGCTTTGTGTTCCTTGTCCATTGCTCGAATCCATTCATCTGCTCTCACTCATGGCTTTCCTTGCTGGACCCTCCGAGCAATAAAAGATATTCTAAGCTTACATCCGAATATCATAACAATAACAAATCTCCCTCTCCGAACTCGTAGGTTACCACTCACCCACAAACTATCACAAAGGATGGTGATATGCAGCTTTCATAACAACGTGTGTTGTGCATATAGAAATGGCACCTCTATATCTTTTATTGCTCGAAGACTGGACCTTGTGACTCATTTACATCGTGCAGTTTGTCAGAAGTTTCTTTCGATGGTCTGCAATCCCTGATATGTCTTAGTTCGGATGATCCTACTGCTACATTGAGATCTGACATAGCATGTGCATCATTATTTTTTTTCAAATTACACCTTTGACTTCATCAGCTGAATCGCTCAGCGTTCCATCTATGTATCTCCACTTATCGTTCTTCATTTCTTAATTATAGTGGTTACGCGCTCCAGATGCTTAGAACTCGCGGAAATGAAAAGAATTACACCATAAAAGAATAAAAGAATAAGAAAACTTTTTTGCTCATTTTGGTTTACCTTCACAAATAGGTACTGATAATGGACCACCGTTTGATTCCCATGAAATCGAGACATTCCTAAAATCCAATTGAATTCATCATATCACTACTGCGCCAGGTCATCCTGCAACCAATGGTATTACCGAAATATTTGTTCAAACAGTTAAAGATGAATTGCGATCCGCAATGTCTGATTCTGGATATCTCAACATCAAACTGAACAGACTTCTTAAGCAATATCGAAAAAATCCGAATGCATTGACAGGAGAGAATCCTGCTGATAATATTTTTGAATTCAATTTTCGTACAAGAACTGATCTCATAACAAATAATTTTTATCTTGAAACGAATGAAAACAGTATTACAGATAATAATAATAAGAATTTTCTGAGAAGGCCATTCAGTCCTAATAAGGAATTACACCGGTCTGGACAAATGGAAAGTAGGGGTAATTATATCACGGATTGGTAAATTACATTATCTGGTGGAGTATAATGACAAATAGGCAAATACGTCATGTCAATCAACAATCAATCTATTGATAGAGAAATTAAATCAGATATTCCTAGTTTAGGCTGGTGCCAAAAAGAAATCTAAACGCTTAAAATAAAAAAAACAATGTAACAGGGAAGGACCAGGTGGAGAATGTTGATGCGGTTCCAAACTGAAGAAAACAAATAAAAACACGGAAACACTCAAAATGGTGATATTGTCGCGAATGGGGCTCTATAGGGAAGCTATAAGCCCTTCGCTTGGGACGTAGGTCAGCAAGACCCAGGGGTAACCAGATATTTACTCGGGATACCCTCTAATAAATAAAACAAGTCACAAAAACACAAAAAAACTTTAAAGGTATATATATTAAATAATATGAACCTGGTGCACACAAGACCTTATCAACTTGATACATAATAGTGGGACAAATGGGCAATGTAATACACAACGACGACAATAAACAATGTGTTCCAAATATAAAAGGCTCTTACCAAACGCAGACACTCAGTGTACTTGGGGACATCTCTTAGAGGAGGGTTTTACACGAAGGGCTTTTTGGAAATCGATCTATCTTCCCAATAAGTACCAATGACTCTATATCATTCTCTACCACACTGGATCTCTCGGGACCCCGCGATACTCGCAACCGAGAGAGCCCCATCTTTTTCGGTTCTCGTGTATTTATTCAACTTTTGTAAATGTTTTTGTTTTTATTACATGCGAAAAATATTCAATGTCGAGCCACTGACATGCCGAATAATATCGTCAATGAACTGCTAGTTTATACTTTCGTGGGTGACCCCGCTGTTATGTTTTGTTTATCAAATTATAAACTTCAATAACTAATTTGTATACTAATTCATAAAATGTGAACCTTGGGAAAATAGATATGATCTGATAATATTTTAAATGAATTAGCGCCCTCTTGAGAATATGGGGATGCAGTTTAGGGATTGAAAACGGTTATTTGTGATTTGCGGCGAAACATGACCTCTTGACGGGAAATGTTTGATGAGAAAGTTGTAGATAATGAAGTAAGTAATCAAAAACTTTTGTATCTGACACTTTTCGACATAACCTGAAATTATCCGTCAAAATGGCGAAAACCCGATTTTTGAGTATTTAATTTTTTTCTCTCGAATAAATAATTTGATTTACATGAAAATTGAGGAATATGTCTTCTTTGGTGTCAAATGAGCATGATTTTTTCGCAATTCAGAAGATGACTAGTTTCGAGTTATGTATATTTTTAGAAAAAGTTCCATATCGTTCACGATCAATTGGTGTTTTTCTGTATTTCGAAGGTCTATAAGTGATCATTTTAATTGTTGAATTGACTACTTTTAAATGGTCTATGTAACTTGGTGATATATTCATCGTTAAATAGCTTAAAAGTGAGAAAAACCGACACAAGTCTCTCTGAATCATAATTTTCTCAATATTTTCAAAGATTTTCAATAATTGTAGAAAAGAATTAAAATGATTTTATTAAATTAATTTTGTAGTGTAATTATGTATTCCAATATTTTATTATGAATAATTCAATATAAACTGATTTTTGTTATAAAAATAATGAAGAAAGTCGAAGATCATTGAAAATATTGAGAAAATCATACTTCAGAGAGATTTTTTTTTAAATATTATAGACCATTTTGAAGTAGACATTCCGACAATCTGAATGGTCACTTATAGAACTTCGAAATAGAAAAAAATATCAAGACAATAATTGTTCTTGGAAGATAAAGGTATTTTTTTCGAAAAATGTTAAAGTGGGCATTCAATGTCATGTAAGTTCAGTCACAGTTGTATCGAGAAATGGTTGCACTTGAAAAACTGAAATTTAGTAGGTGAACTCAGAAAGGATTGGAGTACTCATTGAATATATTGAAATTGATTTCATTTCGAGAATTGAGAGTTTTTGGTCGGCAATTGAAGGAAATTAGCCAATACTTGCGTTTTATTTCATATGAAAGACCCATAGAAATAGTGCAATTTCCATTAAAAACCGAATCTCCAGACAATATCGTTTGGAAGATTAACGCGGAGTGCGAAATGGGCGGTGAATTGCCAAATTCAAATAAATGGTGGAAATAGTTCCTTCTTTACCAGCATTCTGACTGATTTTTTAGTTCGGTAGTATTCGGGTAGAAAGCGCCATCCTATGTTTCATTCGTCTCAGGGGGTCTGCTATACTTTCATATTATGAATGAAATGGGAATGTGATTTTGATTACATCGGTTATATAGTGAGCCAAAACGAAGACACAGTTGGAGTTGTTTGTTGTTTGGTATTCGGAGATTATTCATAAGCGTATCATGTAGAGTAATTTGAGGAAGGAAAAATACAAAGTAACAATCAATGACGGGGTCCTGAGTTTTGATTATACGATACATGGGTAACGAAATTTTTCCTGATCATTACACATGCGAATTTCTATAAACTTCTTCCTGAGGGTAGTGTACTTACAGCAGCTAATTTTTTTAATATTTCGGAAGTTATTTTTTTTGGACAACGCTGAAATTTTTTCAAGCTCTTTTAAAATTATGACCCACCTCCAGTGGTACGATCAACATAAAATTTGGGAGGTGTTTATAATTCAGGTGGCAATGCACTATGAAAGGAAGTGGCACTGGATACATGTATTCCTGGGGTTCTTCAGATAGTTTTAATTTTTGGTTGGTTGGTTTGGTTTATCATTCCAGAGATCAAAAGAAACAATTCTCATAATTAGACTCTTCTTCTGGCCATACAAGAATGAGTTGTATGACTTACGGTGGACCAAAAAGACGAATTCTCGAAAACTGATATTTATAAACAAAATCATTGGCGAATGTTTATATTATTTATGTTGATTACAAACCAATTATAAAAGTTTTGTTAGTATACACAAATTGGTATATGCTGTTTGCTCATTGTAGTTGCAATATAAATAAATTCGAAGTGTTATAAGTGGATTGGATTATTATTTTTTCTTTCACTACTGGCGCCCCCTCTGAGCGTAGTAACTTCATCACCCACTAAACATACAAGAAATAGATCAATCAGAATTTATTACAGTAAATTTACATAGTGATTCTGATATATAAACCCTTAGCCACCCCTGGAGTCTCATGCTAGGCCACTACTGCCTTTTTATCATTGAAGGTTGTGGTTATAACAATTTCGGATATCAACAACGAACGAATCCCATCGTAGATATTATCTCCCATAATTTACCACTATTTTTTGCTCAAGGTGTAGTTAAATTGTGAAATGTTTCGAAAACGTATCATTGTTATCATTTACAGAATATGCTATGAGAAAGTCATCGAGAAGTCCACACTCAGGCGAGAAACAGGTCTCAGAATCAACGCGTTTTCTGCCACATCCTGTGAGTATCTACACCATAATTGATATATTCAAAGTCAATTGATATTTTGCATAGCAAATAATACTCAAATATCAAGAAAAATCCACACGCAGACAGTATTTTCCATATATGTCGTAAGACATTCAGCCAATTTTTGTAGCTCACTCTGTAGGGTCAGAAAAAAAGTATCATGAAGAAAGTTGCTTCTCTTGACCTCTAGAATATATCAAAATATCAAAAAATCTGACGAGCCCCATGAATTTATGTATCCAGTGCTTTGCTTTTGCATTTGAAGTACACACGGATTCAGATTTCAGATTGAAATGAAAATATATAGTATATTGGGAGTTTTTGAATCCGCCTTTCAATCAATAAAATGATGTTTTCATTGCGAAAATCATGATTCAGAGAGACTTATTGTCGGTTTTTCCACCAAATTACATAGACCATTTGAGAGCAGACATTTCAACAATTAAAATGATCACTTAGAGACCTCCGAAATACAAAAGACAACGGAACAATTGTTCGTGGAAAATAAGGGTATTTTTTTCGAAAGCTATAGTCGTCTTTTGAAGAAAGATGCATTTCTACAATTTTTCATGTAAATTAAAAAACGTATACGATAGGAAAAAACTGAATACTGAAAAATCGGGTTTTCACCATTTTGACGGATAATTTGAGATTATATCGACAAGTGATTGATACAAAAGTTTTCTATTCTCTTAATATCTACAACTTTGCCACCTGACATTTTCCGCTACGTGGACACGTTTCGCCGTAAATTGCAAAAAACCGTTTTCAACCCCTAAACTGCGTCCCTATTTCACTATTTTTAGTGTTTTCGTGTTTAACTTTTTTTCTCAAAGTCAGAACCTCTACAACATTCTCCAACTGGTCCTTGCCTGTTACTTTTTTCTTATTTTAAGCGTTTAGAGTTCGTTCTGGCACCAGCCTATTAGTAAAATAACTGTATTTTATAACTAATTATGTAATGAAACAGTCATTTATGAAAAATGTGACGTTTCAAAACGTCAAAAATGCATCTGAAATTTGATATTCCTAGCTCGGTCAGATAAAAATTAATAAATAACACAGAAAATTCTATACGGTAATTCAGAATAGACATTCTCTGACCTCCTTCCACTGACCGTCTACTTTCTCCGATATGTGCCTTATTGCTCGCCGATGAAATACTCCTCGTTCTCTTCTATCTTACGCACACTTCGATATGGTTCAATAAAAATCCGGAATGGTTACACAATCGTCTAATCATTATGCAATTACGGAGACTATTAAAAACGTCTATGAGAAAAAAACTGGTTTCAATACTACCTCCGTTTGCATGAAAGCGTGAGATGTGTCGGGCCAAGTGTCAATGAGCTATTGGGCGAGTCGATATTTATTTCAGAACTATTTCCTTTGTGTTAAAATACCTGATTTGAATGGGTATAGTTTTGAATTTAAAGTGAAACATCAGTTTGAATATTTGTCTCTTCATTCACTTTGGTGACTAGATTTGATACCATGGCGGGCTGCCGCTGGATCCGCCATATTGGAAAATGGCGCCCAAAATCCAGTTTTTTGAGAAGATCTCCTTGCCAGAACGTCGTACAAAATATCTGCTATACAAAAATGTTAATTGCTAAAGTTCTTTACTGATTTTATACAAAATATTAATTGCAGTGTTGTCAAACGCTGTATGATTTTTACTACCATTTCTACTAACTAGCTCTTGAAGCGCAACCTCTTGCCCACGCTAAGCGCAGTTCGAGGTGGGTGTGTGTATTGTAAATCTATTGTTGTTCAACTGCCAAAATGGTCAGGATAGAGCAGACAAGGTTCTCAAAAATAGCTAACAGAGGAATAAGAAGAGCGATCGGTAATGAAAAGAGTATTATAATAATTATAAGTGCACACTAGCATCGACATCCTTCAAACTAATTATTCTTAATCCTCAGTACACAATTTCAAGAAAGCTTATTTTCCAAATCTTTATAAGGACTTACTTGAATTTTTGGAACAATACACACGCACATATAATGCTCAAAGTCCTTTTTATGACAGAGTGAACTCTTTGTTAGAAAGTGGTTGACAATGAATTAGTGTTAGTAGAATTTTTCTGGACTTTCATTGTTTAGAAACAAAGAAAATAAATTCTTTGCATGTGTTTGAGTCACGACGTTTCAACAGTTAACATCTACTGTCGTTATCAAGTGTGTGAATGCGACAAGATATGTCGGATACTTATTATATAGCCTGCAACTGATGTACCTGCTATAACGGTAATTATGATCATTGTGGGGTCTCTCTCAGGTCATCAATGTTGAATAATGTGTTACAAAGACCTTTTTTGGTGAGTGTTGTTATTGAGTACCGATTTTGATAGGTCTCGACACAGAGTTTTTATTGAGATCTAGATCGATTGAGATTTCAATAAAAACTCTCGTAGAGACCTATCAAAATCGGTCATCAATAACAACACTCACCAAAAAAGGGTCTTTGTAACACATTAATTAACATTGATGACCTGAGAGAGACCCCACGAAGATCCTTATTACCGTTATAGCAGGTACATCAGTTGCAGGCTAGTAGTAGTAGTTCTTTGGGGTGGCCGCAACCGCAGCCAGGCAAGTAGGCCCTCATGGACCCTTTTTTCCATCCCCTGTTCTCCACTTATCTACGTTCATCCTCCTAGTTTTCCTTTTCGAACCTTTGTGACCTCCTAATGAAGGTCAGTATGTCCGACCACTCCAAGTTGATTAGTTCCTCTTGTTGGAGTTTGTCAACTCCGAAGGTCCCAAATCTTAGCCTCCCGTATTGCTCACACTCGCCGAGGAAGTGAGATGAAGTTTCTTCGTCTTCTTCGCATTTTCGGCAAGTGGGACTGTCTTCTATACATATAAGTGATAGGTGTCTGCCTAACTTGTTATGTCCTGTTAGTATTCCTATAAGGAGGCGTAGTGCTTGGCGATTTCTGCCTAAGAGCCATGTCGTCCTTGACTTATTGGAGCCGGCCACGAAGTCTTTCGACTGCCTGCAACCGGTGTTATCCCTCCAAATTTTATTCAGCTCTTCTTTTGCCCACTCGTCGAGGGCTGAAGAGGTTTGGCTTCTTGCGATGCCTAGTACAGGCTCCGGTCCACAGAACGGCGCTGCGGATCCGGATCTGGCAAGTCCGTCTGCCACCTCGTTTCCGCGCACCCCTCTGTGTCCCGGGACCCATTCCAGCTGAACTTCCTTCGCTTCAGATAGCTTCTCGAGCGCATCTCCGCATTCCTGTACAAGCGCTGAGCTTAGTTTAGGATGGCAGACGGCTCTGAGTGCTGCCTGACTATCCGAGCAGATATAAATTCTCTGTTCGGGTCCATCTTTGCAGGCTATATAATAAGTATCCGAGATATCTTGTCGCATTCACACACTTGATAACGACAGTAGATGTTAACTGTTGAAACGTCGTGACTCAAACACATGCAAAGAATTTATTTTCTTTGTTTCTAGACAATGGAAGTCCAGAAGAATTCTACTTACAGAGTGAACTCTGTTGTGGAGCAATATATCCCAAAAAATCACCCGGAATTACCCACATTGATATAATGCAGGCCCAATCAGATATTTACTTAGTGATCATTAATTTTGGCAATGGATCAGAAAATGTGACGGGGTACCAAGTTTGAATGAATTGAAAAGATTGTGGAGAAATACAATGTAAAACTCCATCGTGAACATATTAGTTTTGTAAAGAAACGTGTCACTTCTAAAGTTACAAGAACTTTAAGAAAAGTATTGCTACAAATTGTGAAAGGCTTTCGCAGCCGTCGTTGCGCGAATGATGGTTTTTCTGGTTTTGACGTTTCGCCAACACGAGTGGTCGGCATTTCCAACAGAAAGGTGTTTACAGAGGCTCTGATCACTTTTCACTGTTTCGTACCCACCACCATGCACCCCTAAGATTGAGGCCAGGAAGGATGAACTCCCAGCACTCGAAAGCTCACCCCCCCTTGCACCACCCACGCTCGTTAAAGCGGTTACTCATCCTGATGATTGACGATCAGCAGAATAAAATCTGAAGCTCCTTTATATCTGACATGAGTTGAATTTTAACCAATGACTTCACTTTATGTGCATGTTGCCCCCCTGAATCTGAATGAATGCCTGAGGGCCAAGTGATGTGTAGTGAATTTACTGAATTTACTTCCTGGTCGGTTCATCTTGGAATCTGAAACATAAATGCATGATTAGTTGTGATGTAAAGCCTGTTGAATTAGACGTTGGCGTCGCCGTAGGTTTCGCTTTCGTCGAACTTCTTCACAACTTTTTGCGCTTGTACGTTGGGAACAGCAAATTAAAATAGGCTGAAAGCCACTGGTGAGTCATCCGGGTGCCACAGAAGAGCCCGGATAGTGTACTCTTCGAGGAGTGGTAGCCGGATGGCTCACCCGCGGAATTTAGTCATCCAGGTGCCACGGAATAGCCCGGATAGTGGTAATCTTTGGGGAGTGGTTGCCAGATGCCAGATGCGGCTTTTAGCCAATTTTAATTTGCTGTTCTCAAAGTATTTCGGGCCAGGTTGTAGTTCTTTTTGGAATCTACAGCCTGGCATAGGAAAATGGAGCGTCGTTGGTTCAACCAACAAATATTAGAAAAGAATTCGTAATGTACCCGACTGACCCTGAAAGAAGAGTTCCGGAGTTGCTGGTGATAGAGCTAGCCGGATGAGATGGAATCCTTCAATTTCCGGATCTCCGAGTACACGCGTTTGTTGTCAGTCTTTATCGTATTTCGGAGCTGAAAAAATTTGGAATTTGGTGTCCCGTTTCGGGAGCCAAACAGTTCCAGCTAGCTCGGGGTGTTTCACTTCCGAAATCGATCTGACGCTGCTTCCGGGGTTCTATGTCAAGTCCGGATGGATCATGCATGTACCCAGGGAAGAGAGTGGAATTTTATTCTTGAAGTTTTATTCTGAAAAATGATTACGTTATTTTTCAACAACGTCTGCACTGAACAGAGCAATCACGAGCAATCGAAGAAAGATGCGGGTCAAATTGAAATGGAAAAATATGTAAATAAATTGTTCGATAAAATCAAGTCACTAAATTGCAATATAGTCAATAGGTAATCAAAGGGAGCACAACTCAGGCTTTGTTCGTTGAGTGAATGCTTTTATGATTCATTGTCACTATCCGAATTACCTTGTAGTAATAGTGATTTAACAAATTCTGGCCTGAACAGGAAGGCGGATGAGGGATTAATATCACAATATAAATGTATAGTCACTTTCATTTGGTTGTACTTGCGTGTCCTTTCACTTGCTGCGGAGATGCCTCCAGTCTAGATGATCTCTCAAAATTCTAGTAGTCGCTTACGAATAGATTCGGAGTCAAGAGCAGGACAGGTCAGGAAATAGAAGAACTTTTCTTCTAGAAATTCTATCAAACCTTCTGCAGGCAGGCAGAAAATAGGGATGAAACTTCAAGCCGATATTTGTAGACCCCAAAAACTCCATGGAAAAGCAATGTTCGTAGCCTAGTTCAACACTAGTGGACATTCCACTGAGAAAAGCTGCTTGAAGTTAGATTTTTAACTCTAACTTTTGTTATATTCTGTAGAACCGGAAAGTGGTGCTCGAATTATCGAGAAAATGGCAATACTAGCAAGTATTAATTGAAAAAGTTTGATATAAAACGTCTGCCCTGAGTAGTATGGATCTACTCGGAAACACTATTCGAAACGCGAAGTCGTAAAATAACTTTTATCAACTTACTACATCACCGCTTCAAGTGATGAAAAGTACTAAAGCGAATATATCTCCAGCAACAAAGGCTGAAGAATACTCCTCCAGCAAAACGCTGAAGAATACTGACGAAATTTCCAGTGTTGTCTTCCTTCATAGGTTTAGGCATAAATCGCTCTTACCAATCCCCGTCTCTCGCAGTGGAAAAGCCACGTGTATGGCTCAAACGGCAGGAGATGAGTTTAAACATCTAAGGCACTTATTCGGCCGAAGATGACAGTGGCTGGCATTAGCCTACTCTGATCCCGCTCTATGAATGGTGGTCTATGCCGCACCATATTCCAAGTAGAGGAAGAAGCTCTCCGAGTAGCCGGTTAGAGATTAATTCATTTCATACATTCAGAGCTCACGACTGGTGAAAGAATCGTTCATTCGAAGAAAAACGAAAACTGTTTATCAGCGAATACATTATTTGACAGACGAGGGAAATAACAAGTACATAAATTCATTCTCGATAAAAAAAAAATTATCATTTACAATAATTGAATGAAGAATGACTTCAATTATTGAAGTCATTTTGAAATATATATTGTTATTTGTAGGCGTAAATAAAATAACCTTGGGTACATTATGATTCTTCTGATATATTTTGAAAATCTGGAGTGACATGATAATAATAATCTATTCGAATATTTCAACAATATTCTGGAAAAGTTTTCCTGGAATGTTGAATGTCGTTGATCTTGGGTGATGTGATCTTTCTGAAATATTTTTGAAATATTCTGACTTGATATGATAATAATAATATTTTGTTAATATTCTTAGGAATATTATGTTTAGAATAATTTCATCCGGATCTCATGTAATCTCATATGGGATTCGCATAAAATTGGATACTGAATTCCAAATAAAGATTGGACCATCAAGTCCTGCACTCACTTTTCTTACCGAATACCGAATGGGATTATAAATTGTGTATTGCCACACGTTGGTTCTCAAGATTTTGATTGAGGATAAAACATTATTGTAATTGAAATTGGAATACCTCGAATCGTGTATATAATATCTTTGCACCACCACTATCTAAAACAAACTCTCATACTCTGTATCTTTGTTTTCTTATGGACACTTATGAAGTCTCAGTGATTTTGAGTTGTATGAAAACTTCGCATAAATTTAGATAAGGAAACCCTGATCCAAACCATCATATCCCGATCCCACTGTTTCCACAAGATACCCAATAAAATTGAATGCGGAATATCTGATACAGATCATCCAATACTGAATCCACTTTCTTCATGCGATACCCAATAAGATTAGTAATAGTGAATTTCCACACATTTCTCGTACGTTGAAAAGCTTGTGAATGAGCATATTATTTCGTTCTGATTGAAAGTGGAATACCTCATCGAATCTTATAGTCTCCTCAAACAACCACTGCCTGATAAAAACTGGTAAGACATGTATTCGGGTATGCTTATAAATTACACCTACTTATAAATCCTCATACATCCTTCCAAAAGCTGTATATGCCAGGGATTACGTACGTGTGGGTTACAGACTTTCCAAGTAGATCCTTATGAATTCTCATGATTCGTCTATATTTTTTCATGAGATTTCATGTGATACTTTTGGCAGGGTATCCATTCGACGTTCTTTTAGCCCACGATGTACTCATCCTCTGGGTAGTTGAATTTTCAATATTTAACAAAACGTAAGTGTGCAATTTTTTTATTATACTTGAAATAAATAATCGGTTTCTATTACATTACATTACATTGTCATCAAATACTTTCTCCAGATCATTCCGGGATCCTGACTTTCATTTTCTTCTGATTGGTGAAATAAATGTGAAAAAAGCGTTAAACAAGCATTTATCAGAATGGACGCAGACCCACTGAATGGTCTAAATTTCACCCAATATATCCATTAGGTAGCTTACAAACTTCTGAGTCACTGCAATAATTTACTCACACATATTTCAACATCAATAAGAGACATGTGTCCTTTCTGTCACATAAATCCCATTCATATTAACTTTTTCGCAATGACAGGTTACTTTCGCGTATCCTTGCTGATATTTTGAAACAGCTGTACCCATCTTCGATAAAGTTGACTTATAGCGTGTAAGTAGAATACGTCAATAAATCTCTCTGAGTATAAATGCTAAAGACAGGTTAACAAACAACATTTCGTCATCGTTTCTATCGGCGCAGGAAGCACACATTACTACCAATCTAATTATCATGAAAATTTGGATACAAAAGCTGTTTGTTTTGTTTATTATTCATGATTTATATATTTTCCTTTCTACTACAAACGTATCATCTTTAGAATTACTAATTGACTTCCGCAGTGTATTCGTTATTTTTGCAGGCAGGATATATTACAATATTATGGCCATCGGATCTGAATTATCAGTGGGAGTCATCGGCAATAGCAACAATGGTAAATGTGTTGGAAATTATGTTCTAACAAGACATTAACTCAGCGCATGGAATTCCGCCATCGGTTGTGGGAAATATTCGGCACCATCACTACGAAAAAATACGACAGGAAGATAATTTAATAGTTCTTGGAGACTTTAATGAATAGGAAAATAGAATTTCGTAGAACAAATTGACGGAAACACGAAGGGGAAACCGCTGAGCAAAGGACCCCGCACATTTAGTACGTAAAATGGCTTTCGGTTAATTTTGCTCAAATTTTGATATATTGTAGATCTTGGCATCCTCATTACGTTGTCCAATTTACAGATCGATTCTAAGACCAGTTTTCGAGGTACAGGGTAAAAATTCGATTTTCGCTATTTTTATTATGCATCGATTTGAATTTTGTGCTCTAATTCGAAATTGAACTGTTTTAGAAATGAACTTAATGTATCTAAGTTGTAGCTCATGAGTCCCTCCATACGAATGAACAATAATACACAAAGGGTGTTGCATTACAGCATGACAAGACAATGTTCATAGAAATAGATAAAAATCAATACAATAATCGTTTCGAATTTCACTCAATCCGTTAAAATTAGAAAACAAACGGATAGAATTTGACAATGTTTTTATAAAGTATGGGTCTTGATCAACTACATGAGGATTCATATGATTGCTTGTCTAACAGTATATAGTTTTCCAGGTACAGGGTGACGATTTGAATGCTTTCAAATGGTACAGCTCATGAATAAAATTATATCATTACGAATTGTCCATGACTGTTAGTAGGATATGAAAGTTAAACTGACCCATGAAATAATCCTTCCTATCATCCCTCCTCATTATAGCCAACCCCCATCACCCCCTTGATTTACAGCCACCTGCATTCCTATAGTTACAACAGAAATCTCTACTTGTGATACCTCATTGAATGGCTGTTAAAAAATGCTCTCCCCTTCCTTCATTCTTCCTCTTCATCAAACATTAAATCAAACATCAAATATTATTTTTGTGAACACCTCTTCATATGAAAATGAAATGGAAAAACGCATCATCAATATTTTATTTGCCTGAATAGGTATTTTCAAATTCTAATTATTTATAGTTACAAAAAATATTTATTTTCACAGATACCTACTTGAAATAGCATTGAAAAATAAAATTTTTAAAACATACAAAATGAGAGTTTTTACATTATACATCTATTGGTATTTTTCGCAGATTTATGTTCATTGGGACCATAAAATGATTATCGTAGATAGACGTAGAATTACAGCAAGGGTGGCTGTGATTGTGTGAAAATGATCAAGATATTTTTCCTAATATCACAGTGCAATACTGATAGATTGAAAAAAATGCAAGTGAGCCATGACAAAATTACAAATTCATAATGTCAAGTTATAGCAACAGAGTAACAAATCGAATATTGTCAATTATCGTCAAATATTATTATAAACTATTGAAAGAAGCAAACAAGTGATTATGTTGGACTGTTATAATACCCCAGTTGTGTTTCTATAACTGATCATATTTTAATTCTCAAATAGGCAATGCGACGTCCCTTTCCATGTTTCGTATGTGAAACTCAATTTAGAGGACCACTTAATTAAGGTAACCTCGCACAGCTCCCTCATGAGTCAAATCTCCATGAGGGACCACCAACACACGGTAAAGGTCTCCTCCACCATTTGTAGGAATGGCGAGAGCACCCTCTCGTTATCCCACCGTTGAAAGTACCGACAATGAAGGCGCCACGTCTGGTAGCTACACGGATGGCAGAGGAAGGATGAAAAGGAAACCGAAATCTCCCAAACAATCAATGAAACAGTCGAAGAAACATATACAGGTCCGACAAAATGTCATCCTGAGGACAAGGCCGGCGAAACCCCCCTAAGTGAAATGGACACTAATCCCTCCCCCAGTGATAGGACACATATTAACCCCTTGCCTAAAATAGACAGTGTTAGTGATTGGAAATCTCCGTGTGTAAATATAACAAAAAGTGATCTTACTTTGCGATATCTACTTCCTCTTCAGAGGTAGGCCACCCGATGAAAAAAAACAAAAATGGACTCCAGTGAAGAGCCCTGATTATCGAATCAATCAGGTGAGCAAGCCACCAAAACTAACACGGCAACATTGGGAATACACGAGACGACCCCCACACAATTCTCCCTTCAAGCTCCACAAATAATGGGAAGTGTGGTGAAATCACTTTCTAGGAAGCGGTCCTGCAGAATTGTAATAATTTTTGAAACTAAAGATGCTAATAATAATTGTATATAGAATATAAAAACCACTGTTTTGCAGGTTTTGTAAGTTTATTCATCTAATATATTTTTTATAACTAACTACTAGAGTTTTTACATTTCATTCCCATACGCAGAGATGTTCACAAAAATAATATTTAATCAATTGTTTGATGAGGAGGGAGAATAGGTCCATTTTAACCAGCTATTCAATGAGGTATTAAAAGTAGAGATTTCTATTGAAAGTATTGGAATGCATGTGGCTGTAAATCAAGGGGGTGATGGAGGTTGGCTATAATGGGGGGGGGGGGTGATAGGAAGGATTATTTCATCAGTCAGATTAACTTTCATATCCTAGTAACAGTTATGGACAATTCGTAATGATATAATTTTATTCATGAGCTGTAGCATTTGAAAGCAGTCAAATCGTCACCCTGTACCTGGAAAACTATATACTGTTGGACAAGCAATCATATGAGTCCTAATGTAGTTGACCAAGACCCACCAAAACAAACACGGCAACATTGGGAATATACGAGACGACCCCCACACAATTCTCCCTTCAAGCTCCACAAATAATGGGAAGTGTGGTGAAATCACTTTCTAGGTTGTCATGCTGTAATGCAACACCCTTTGTTAGATATTACTTTTCATTCGTATGGAGGGACTCATGAGCTACAACTTAGATACATTAAGTTCATTTCTAAGACAGTTCAATTTCGAATTAGAGCACAAAAATCAAATCGATGTATAATACCCAAAATAGCGAAAATCGAATTTTTGACACCCTGTACCTCGAAAACTGGTCATAGGATCGATCTGTAAATTGGACTACGTAATAAGGATGACAAGATATGCAATATATCAATTTTAGCCAAATTAGCCGAAAGCCATTTTACGTACTAAATGAGCGGGGTCCTTTTGTATACTAATTCCCAAATATCTTAAGTAATTCCACTAATACCACAGTAATTTCCGAGTAATACCCCGAACATATGCCAGTAATTCCTCTAATACCCAAGGAATAAAAGCAATAGAAATCTGAATCTTCGGTTTTTTGGTCAAGTTTAATCTTTTTGAAGACTTTTTCTTTTTTTTTTTGTTCCCGACGTGCTCGAAATTCGAAAAAATACGGTTTTCTCAATTCTCAGTGCGCTCTCATTCAGTCAAATAATTACATTTTCAGGATCACTTTGTCCCAAATTATTAATATATGTCTCGACTATGAATAACGAAAGAGACATATAAAAATCAAAAAGATGTACAAACTTTCGTGGAATGCGAGGAATTATTTTCAAGATAAAATTAGTTTTCAGTGCAAAATCCATTTTTAATTAAATTGAAAATTGGAAATGATTCCTTTATTCTTCATCTTGATATATTTCGGCAATATCTGATAAATTTTGGAATAAGTATTTTAAAAAAGTCCAATACTTATACCTGTTAAGAAATTGAATGTATATGATGGTATAAGAATGGTTACAATGGTTACGATGGGCCGTGGTGGCCGTGCTGGTAGAACGTTCGCCTTTGGAGCGAATGGTCGAGGGTTCATAGCCTCGCATGGTCATCGGTCTTGTGCATGGCATCACACGTTGAAAGGTGGGGGCTGCGTCTTCCCTAGCTCACACAAGTCTTTCGAATACTTCCGAGGGTTGCGCGTAGGGGTGCAATTGGTTGACGGAAATAACAATTTTTTTTAACAATTGATTGTAGGCTATAATGATATATTTCATGATGTGGATATGTTCATGGTTGGGAATGGTGATCCTCCCATTCTTGGTCGACATTTCATGCAACTATTCGATTTTTCAGTGAATCAGGTGAACCACCTTTCTGCTAGGTCTGTTTTGACGTTAATAAATTGATTAGAAAGTATGAATACATTTTTTAGCCAGGACTGGGTTGTTTCAACAAGGGTTCTGTATCATTGAAGTTGAAAGATGAAACTACAACACCTACATTTTGTCGAGCCAGGCCAACACCCTATGGAATTCGTGAAAAAGTAGAAAAAGACTCAAATAAATTGGTTGAACTGCACATTTTGAAACCTGTTAATTATGCTAAATGGGCCACTCCCATTCTACTAGTATTAAAAAAATCTGGGGATATTAGAATTTGTGGAGATTTCAAAATAACAGTGAACCCTGTTCTAGAAGTTTAACATTTTCCATTGCCAAGAATTGATGATTTATTTTCGAAGTTACAGGGTGGAGGAACTTTTTCTAAAATTGATTCATCTCAAGCATACGCTCAAATTGTTTTGGACGAAAAATCAAAGGAACTTGTATTATCGACTCATAAAGGACTTTTAGAATATTAACGCCTACCTTATGGCGTAGCTTGTGCCCCAGCAAAATTTCAGAAAACAATGGAGTCCATTTTACAAGATATTCGGGGTTGTGTTTGTTTTCTGGATGGTACTCTCATTTGTGGCAAAAATTAGGAAGAATATTTAAAATGAATTGAGAAAGTGCTAGCTAGGTTACAAGAATTGGGTCTTAAAGTTTCTCCAGAAAAATGTTGTTTTGGTCAAAAAAATTGCGTGTTTGGGATATATAATAGAAACAGATCGACTTCATACATCTATGAAAATGATTAAAACAATTAGAGATGCTCCTGTGCCAGCGTCAGTTAAATAACTACAGTCTGTATTGGGTCTGGTAAATTATTATGGAAAATTCATTCCAAATTTATCAACTCTACTTCATCCTTCAGATGAGCTATTGAGGAAAAATGTAAAATGGGAGTGGACCAAAAAATGTGCAGAAACTTTATAAGCGCTGAAAGATATTTTAATGTCAACAGAGTCTTCACAGATTCTAGCCCATATGGTCTTGGCTGTGTTCTTTCACACATTTTAACCGATGGCTTAGAGAAACCAATTACCTATGCATCTAGAACTCTCAGTTCCAGCGATAAAAATGATTCTCAAGTTGAAAGGGAAGGTTTTGCCATAATTTTTGATGTGACCAAATTTAACCAGTATTTGTATGGTAGATAATTTACATTAGTGAGCGATAATAAACCTCTTTTGGCTATAATCAATCCTAAAAAAGGAATACCGCAGTACTCAGTTAATTGGATCAGATGTTGGGCTGTAATTTTATCTAACTATAATTACAAAATAGAATATGTTGAATCGCAGGAAAATAAAGCTGATTGTTCATCAAGATTACCTATTCACGATAGGGAAATCGAGGAACCGAAATCAATTGAGATTGATTATATGAATTTCTGCTTAAATTATATTTTCCTGGGTAGGATTGTCACGCTGGTAGCTATAGCTCTCCGTGGCGACGTTAATTGTTGCCTTGTAAGCACAAATGTCTTCTAACCAAAGCCAAAGGTTGTCTTCCTGTTGTTGACTTCCTTTGTTTCTATTTTCACAAGTGTTGTACATCTTCGCGCTTTATTTTACCGTACTGATGAGAGCTTAAGCTCGAAACACGTGTCTACCGTTACACAACAATTTGAGGGTTATACCCAATAACTTTTATCTTTATATTTTCATATATAGCCCCTCGATAAATCCTTTCTGATTTGCATTTTTCTGTATAGGTCGACCAAATGTGAGATTTGGTTCAGATGAGTAGTAGTTCAGTAATTAACAGTTTATGATCAAGGGATATTTGAAGTGACAAGTTTGGTAAAGTGTTGACAAGTTCAGTTGATCACATAATAGAAGTTGTACAGTAGCGTACGACTCATTTAGAACCTGAGAAAGAAACACTATTTAGAGATAAGAGATGTACGATGTGTGTGAAAAAAAATCATCTCGTTACGCATATGAGTCACATGCCCCAAGTTAGGGGGCATGTGGAAACTACCAATGAAAAGCGTTTCTGAAAAAACGTGGGGCAATCGAGAATACTTCATACAATGACAGCTTTCAAAAATAATAATCATTTTGTTACTATGAACTTATTTTCGCAGGATAAAACTCTGACAATACTAAAAAATAAAGTCAAAACAACAGTCTTGTAGACGTAGTAACTCATCATAAAAAAATTGATTCCTTCGCCCATCTGCACATGAATAGGTACATTTCCTCGATTTTCCATTTTTTTGTTTTCGGACTGTGGAAGTTTAGGATCTCAAAACCACTTGTCGAATAAGGAATTTCCTCCACAAACTCAATAATTATTATTGAACTTATTTTTAATGTAAATGACTGAAACAAAGAAGTATTGAAGACAAATTATCTTTATGGTTCAAGCCAGAGAAGATTTTGAGTGTATTTTTTGTGATTGCTGACCCGAACCACCACAATAATTACCGGAAATGGTGCCATTTGTACCTCTCAACGCGTAGTAAAAAAAGACCCAAAAATTTAGCCGAATCCAACAAAACCCAAATTCCCGTGTGAATGTTGCGGAATCCTTTGTTCTCTGACCTTAATTCTTCACCCCATCAGTTGGCCGTGGAACATCCCTACCTGTGGGAGTCTCATTAATTTCCCATTTCACTAAAAGCCATAGTACGCGATGATCAAAATAACCTACCGATCTGCCATGTTTCGTATATTACAAGATTAAAAATCAATATCATCAATCTGCCCATCCCCATTGTAAACATTACTGTTTATATAAGGCGTTTTGATATTAAATAAGTAGGTGTTGTCCAATTTAACTACAGTAATCGCTTCTCTAATAACAAAATGTACCCCCGTAATTGAATATAGTCATTACTTCTCACGATTTTGGATACTGAACTACGGCGATAGGTGTGTGGGATTCCTCCTCCGAACATTGCGTGTACCAGGGCCGGCTTAGCCAAAGATAATGATAATTCGTAATACTTCTTGGGCGACGTGGACGCAGTATTTTTTGTTATCGATTGAATTGACTTTTTATAATTGTTTTTCATGTGCCAAATCATGGTTTGCACTCAAGAATATCTTGTTTCGCGGGAGATTCTCTTATTATACATTTTATTTGAATTTCCACAATCAAAAATGAAGAGGTTGATTCTATAGTTTCCAACTTAACTTAAATAAATGACTCTGATTTCATTGATAAAGTAAGATGTGGAATCATCTGCGACTGAAAGACAAACTTGAGCCGTTTTTTTTCCATCGCTCAAAATAACCTCTATTGAAAAGGTGGACATTCTCAATTAAAAATGGAAACAGGAAGATGACTCATCTGGAAATGGAAAATTGAAATTAGTTTATTGTAATATCTAACAGAAAACAACAACTTCCCCAGATAAAGGCACGCTGGACATTGAACTACATCTGATGCATACTGTGAAAGACCCTATTTAACTTGAAAGAAAAAATCTGAAAGTAAAAATTTGCATTTTCATTCAGAAAGTTGAAATGAAAAGAAGAAACTTTTTTGTAATATCCAACAGAATACACTACTATTTCTTCTAAATCCATGAAGGGCATTGAACTACATCTGATAGATATTGTGAAAAGAATCTAATTTGAACGAAAAATCGGAATGTGAAAATTTACATTTTCATTAAGATGATTATTTCTTGAATGTCCAGTTTCCATTGGAAATTCATATCTATAAATGAGATAAGGGAGAATGTTATTTAGAAGTATCACAGAGAATCGTTCATTTCATTGATGCGGAAATTGCATCTCTTTCGCCAGGCCTCCAAACTGTATGGTGGCCTAGCGATTCACTCATCAATGAAATGAGCGAGCTTCTGTGGGTGATACTTCTGAATAGCATTCTCCATAATAATCTCGTTTATGAATATGAATCTTCAATGGAAACTGGACATTTAAGAAATAATCAATTATCTGAATGAAACTGCAAATTTTCACAATCAGATTTTTTATTCCAAGTTAGATTCTTTTCACAATATCTATCAGATATAGTGCAATGTCCAGCGTGACTATTGATGGAAAAGTAGTTGTAAACTTTCTGAATGAAAATGCAGGTTTTTTTTCTCTCAAGTCATACAGGGTCTTTCACAATATCTATCAGATGTAGTTCAATGTCCAGCGTGGCCTTAGCCCGGGAAGTAGTTGTTTCCTGTTAGATATTACAAGAAGTAACTTCAAATTGACGTAAATTTTTTCCATTACCAGAAGAGCCATGTTTTTGTTTCAACATAAATGACTCTATTTGAGAATTAATTTCAGGACAGCTTTATTAAAATGTGTGTTCACAATAGTTTGCGCTTGATTTATGTCCTCAGATTCAGTTTTTCAGTTCATTCAAATATGGCAGGTGCACACCATAGCATATTATGAAAGGCTCGTTTTGTGATATATCTCTACCCTTCATCGAGTCTTGAAAAATATAAACCTTTATATTTTTTTAAAGCAATAGTATCGATCTGTAGAATGGAAAAAAAAAAATACGAGATCAGGAAAAGGTACAGATGATGCAAAATGATCGAAAGATTTCGATATCGTGATATCTAGTTATACAAATTATAGTTTTTGATTCTTTATTTTTTCTATATTTTGTTTCTTATTTTTCAAATTATTTTCACAACATAATTTCGGTTTTAACTGATGAATTGTTTTATATTTGATTTGTAATGGGTTTTTTTAAAATAGTTTTTCGAGGTGACTCATTAGTACTATAATATAGTGCAATATTATTGAATTGCTTAGGACCGAAAAATTAAAGCCTATAGTTACTTAAAACCCGTTAGCACCCAATTTATTTTTTTTAATCAAAATTTCAAAATATTCACACAGGTTACTATTGTGACTCTATAGATGATGTCTAGGTGGATAGAATTTTTTTTCAATTCACATTTTTTATTTTAAGGGCCGTCCTCATACGAGGACGCTGGGCGTTTTACATTGAAAATTATGGTCGTAGTCACGTCGTACTGAAAAAAGTCATTTGCAATAATTGTGCTAGAAAGAAACAGTGTTTTATTTCAAATAGTAAGAAATTACAATTATGATATTAAATAAATGGAATGAAGTTACAAAAATTTATTTGGCAAGTAAGGATTTTTCATGAAATTTGGGAAAACAGGGAATGCAGAGTGTTACGTTACATTTTCTGCAAAAAGTACGTGGTTTCCCTTTACATAAAATGAACTGACACCGGCGTTGATTATTTCTTTTGTCCATTATATGATTTCTTCCATCAAATCTAACATCATCCAAAATGTTAGCTCTTGATGTTGAAGGTAAACTTAGCGGTCTGCCCTTTTGTAAACGTTGACCATGACCTAATTTTAGATATGGGACTGCAATATTCCGGCGAAAGTCTTTTATTGAGGTACACTCCTGTGCATGAAGTAAGTTATATAAAACGAAACTGTTAACTATGGCCATGTCCACGATACGGGTAATCAAACACCAATACCACTTTTTACCTCTGATGGCGATTGAATGTTTTTCAAGTAGCCAATCGTGGTGATCAACACCACCCATATGTTTATTGTAGTGGTGTATCAGTTTGGGTTGTGGAATTGCACTATATTCTTTTTTATCCTTATTCCATCTCTGGACTGCACATTTTGGCTCAATAGTATCAAAATTACTTCCCATCGTGACACATTTATTGTCATTCCATCTCACCATTAGAATCTTGTTTTTTTGGTCGAATTGGTAATCAACGTCCCCCCTTTTTGACTTTTCCACTTGTTTCACGGGTTTCAAAGGGCATTTTCCAGTCCTATCATCTCGTATTGTGCCACTGGCTCGAAATCCTTTTTCTCTCAAGATTTTCAACAAATTGTAACTACTGAAATAGTTGTCAAAATGAACTGTATGTCCATACGGGTCACCTACCACAGACAGCATATTTGTAACAACTCTTGTTCCCAGAGGGTCTTTTGATTGATTTGCTTCTTTTCCACAATAGAGAGAAAAATTGAAGCAGTATCCACTATCGCCACACAAAGCCCATAGTTTGTAACCAAATCTTATTGGTTTCCCCCTTATAAATTGCTTCAGTCCATGGTGACCATAGTACCTTACCATCATTTCATCAATAGATAAGTGCTTCTGGAAAATTCCCCATTTCCGAAAGTTCTCATTTATATCATCAAGAAGTGGTCTGATTTTGAAAGCCCGATCATGTTTATTTTCATTTGCCTTTGCATTATCTTGCAAATGTAAAAATGACTTTATTTCTGAATATCTATTCCGGCTCATGGCATTCTTCACTAATTGTATGCCCAGATCTTCGGCGTCAGACCAATAATCTCTTTCACTTGGCAGTGTATGATATCCGGAAAAGATCAAAAATCCAATGAATATCTTTATATCTTCAATTGTCATATTGAACGTTGGTTTATTTTTTTGTTCAGTTGCATATCGAATTGTTTCATCCAAAATTTTCTGATACACTTCCTCAGTGAAAAAATGTTCAAAAATCTCCAACATGCTCAACTTAGATAAGGTAGGGAGCATTTTGGCGAATAATTGTTCTGGCGAATCAGTGGTATTCAAAAAATCAAATTGTGGATCAATTTTCTTCCATTCTGGATTTTCGTTCTTAATTTTTGTGGCAGTTTTCCGTTTTCTAGCAGTTTCATTTTTATTGCCTGAAGAATGCGATGACTCTTCATGCGACGTTGACGGTGCTTGTCTGGCAAAACTTGATAAAGGAATATCATCATCAGAATCATTATCGGACGGCAAATCTATTTCCATTTGTCCTGCAGACTCTTCATGCGACGTTGACGGTGCTTGTCTGGCAAAACTTGATAAAGGAATATCATCATCAGAATCATTATCGGACGGCAAATCTATTTCCATTTGTCCTGCAATGTCCATTACAACTGGTACGTCCAAATCCTCATCATTGATGGCTTCCTCATCAGTAAGTTCATCCACTTCAGGTGGTAAAGCTAAGAGATCAGCTTCAATTTAGTTGGAATACAGATATTCAGCAGCCTCTTCCAGTGTTTTGAAAACTTGTCTTGATATGCTCATGTTGGATAATTCTGAAAAATTAAAACTTTTTTTCAGAAAAAAAATACCAAAATATGACTAATCCCAACGTCCTCATTTGAGGACACTACAGTTTTTCAATGATTTCAGAAAAATAATGAGCAAAGTATAGTTCTGTAATATACCATAACAAAAGATATGTGTTTGAAGTTTGTAATAATAATATGATAAACACTTACCTCTAAATATCTTGAGAAATATAATAGCAAATATCAATAAGTACAGAACAATTGATAACATACAGTTTCGGCGAATAATTCAACTGATTCACATCGAACTCAAGAGTTAACTGAAACTGTTGGGGTGGAGTCCGACTATTGCACGTGCACTTGGCTAAAAATAGATCCGATTTTATTGTTTCCTAGAAATACTACAGGGTTGTCTCCAGCCGTCTTCAAACGAGGACGCTGAGCGCTAACGGGTTAAGCAATTGAGTAAAGCAATAGTTGCATTTTTTTTCAGCCCAATAGTGGAATACAGAACATGAGCTGAAATAGTCTTATAACGGATGTCAATCAGAATGAGTTGAAGAAAGAAACTATTAAGGAAGAAATCATTTTCCGGACTTCCAGGGCCGGTTTCGCACCTGCAATATTCTTCATCTTCCTTACTCTGCCATTATTATACTTCAGTACGGAAATCAGAAAAGGTTCAGAAAAAAAAACACGTTGAAAAT
The DNA here is from genome assembly GCA_944452925.2 of Chrysolina oricalcia. NCBI lineage: Eukaryota > Metazoa > Arthropoda > Insecta > Coleoptera > Chrysomelidae > Chrysolina > Chrysolina oricalcia. The sequence goes on from OX101812.2 coordinate 20,550,003, forward strand.
AATTTTTCCCAGCGTTCAGAGCCGGTTTCACTTCATCGTTTTTATTCATCTTCCTTATTATGGACTCTGCCATTATCATATTACAGCACAGTGTTAAGAATATTGTGGAACAAAAAATCACCTGGTGGAAATAATGTTTCCGGGTGTCCAGGACAGTTTTCACACCAGCAATATTTTTCAACTTCCTCATTATGGACTCTGCTATTATCATATTTCAGTATGGCATTCAGATATTGTTCAGGAGAAAAAAATATGGTTCAAAATAATTTTTTGTTCGAACGAGTAAGTTTCACTCCAGCAGTACTCCTCATCTCCCTTATTATGGAATTTATTTCAATAATACGGTGAGTTTTTATGTAAAATTAAGTCTATTTTCCTTCAAATGTATTGGAAATTGAAAGCACTTTTTAATGAGGTATCACTTGACCTCCTTTCCTACTTCAATAAATTTGGTGGATGGAACCCCCTCTTGGGGGAATGAAGGTTTTCCTATCGTCTTTGCGTCCAAAATTGTCCCTCTTACAAACAAACTTGATATGTTTTCGGATTTTGTCGAGGAGTTCAAGTGTATATGATACTCCATTTAAAAAAGGACTTGATCCTGTAGCTTTTTCTAGGTTTACCCTGTATATTCGTTCATAATTTCTGGTTATAGACTCTGTTAGCTAGTTAATTTTCATTTTTAGATCATATTATCATATTATCATAGCTATCATAAAACTCGGGCAATCAGACTCTGGCACACTAATTTACACCCTTTTTAGTGCGGACCTAAATGGTCCCCCTACTCCTTATTAACTATTTTTTAATCTGACAGTCTATATATACAATCCTATAGAAAATTGACATCGATGGTACAAGGGCATTATCAACTTTGAATTTTTAATCGCCTAGGGGGTTCATGTAGTAGATCACTCATAACTTTTTCTTGCTTTGGATTATTATGACTGGTTTTAGAGTTAAGGTGGATTTGCCGGATTCATACTGCGTAATTTTGTTGCTTAAAACCTTCCGGAACTGGCGTGCATTTTTTGTGTTCCAGGACTGGCGTGGGACTGTGAGTCCGCATACCAGATATATGGCAATTACTTACTTCTATGTATTTATTCTTGCTTATTTATATTAAAACATCAAAATTATTCGAATAATATTTATTTTACAAGCAAAATAACAAATCGAAAACATAATTTTGGCAATATTTTTAATACATACATACATGCTAACATCCTACATGTATCTATAATCTTACTTCTAGAAAAACACAAAATAAAAGTATTCACAACAAGAACATAATATTATAATTAATTATAGATAGGTTTAAATATGTATATATAGATAGGTAATACTACATAAAATCAACTGCGATGACATTCCAAACATATAAACTTCAAATGTTCCAGGCAGTGGAACTGACGGCATTCTATGCATGTGTACCTCGTCGGCCGATTTTTCTTCCTGTTACAAAGTGCATTTTGGGGATTATCCGCAGGTACTACAGCATCCTCCATTACAATGATTTCTCTTATTTTTGCCCTTATAGTCCTCGTTAGAGTGGTTTGATTTGCGCGTTCATATGAAGCCATCTGGAAATTACCCTGCATTAGGTAACCCATAGAACACAACAATAGTAGTATGTGATAATATACAAAAAATAGTTGCTCACCTTCAAATGTGCCAAAGAAAGAAAAAATGATGCAGGTCAAAAATGGGATCGGGAACTGGCGTCGGACTCTCACTCCGCAATCTCATATAACTCAAAAACAATAACACCCACGCACTTCAAACTCTCGTTATAGACTGTCCGATGCTTGAACTGAAGAATACTGAAACGCACCGATTCGAAGGGTAATGGTTTTCGAGGTAAACGACAATTAAAAACATCTGCGGACCGGCAGTCCCCGCGCCAGTTCTGGAAGGTTAATACATAAAAGTTCAACACAGGGATTTCTTTATAAATTGTGAAACGGGTAAATCATTTCAATCGAGTCCCTGTATTAAATTTTTATAGATAAGGTATGCATTAAAATTACTCATATGCAATAAATTGTTCATTATGAATCCGGTTAATCCACATTTACGATTATATGTAGTTTTTGAAGAATCCAGAATTAAGTGTTGCACCGCCAGATACATTCCAGACTGTGAAAAGGGGGAGAGGAAAATTTTTTGAAAAAAAAACTAAATTACCAGTTTGTTGATTTTTGAATGGGATCTCATTGACTAAAGTTATTAAATAGTCGTATCTTTTTACTTCCCGATCGCATTTACTTCAATGATGTTCGAAAATGCTATTTTCAATCAAAAATTATTTCTTATTGCATAGTGAAACAATCAATCCTGAAATAATGAATGAATCATAACCGTGAAACCAATTAAAATAATTTAGCAAGCAAAATATCGTTTGACAGTGAATTGAGAAGCATTTTGAATGAAGAGTCACTCTTAAAATGTCGATAGTGCCCCTAGTAGCTCCATCTTTGGAAATTCACGCTTCAACTCTACATCAGAATTCCAGTTCCGTTCCGATATCTCCATTAAACCTGATTCACAAACGAACAGGAGGTTAACTTTTCACTTACTCTTTACGCATTTAGGCAGTTATTGATATTTATAGAAATAACTCTCGAATTCGTTCATATCTGTCAATATCTTGAGTGACCCTGTATGATAGTAACCACAGATCACCCAATATCAAAATCAAATGATATTCACTTATTCTGCAAGTCTACGAACTTTTGCGTATGACTGATTTGGTTCAAAGAATTGCACAAGAATTATGTAATTATCAAAGACCCTGTATACGGAGTCTTGTAACTTGTTATTGCAACTCGTGGAGACAATATTAAGATCGTAATTATTATCCTAACTTTTTGTAACAATATAATTGCCACCTTATTGATTTTCGAAAGGTAAGTGACAACCCTACATCAGCATGTTTGTCACCCTGTACCTCAAAAACTGTCCATTAGATCTTGTTGTGTCATTTGATCAGAACATCATAAAGTACATTATACTAAATTTTTAGCCAATACGACTGGGGTCCTTTGCGGAGCAACTATTTAGTACAGATAAAGTCAAATGAAACACCACAAATCGTCTTTACGAACTCTTCAATGGTATCATTGAATAAAATAATGATCGGTTTATCAAAGTTAATATAGACAATAAGTTCATCTTACACCAGGTTTTAACGACTTGAAGGTCTACTGTTGGTTGGGGTGGTGCTGTAGGTTTTCCTGTAGCTGAATAGTGAGTACTCCACCAAAAATCAGTGAATCAACCCAGAGCGTCATGGCAAATAATAATAATAGCCACAAAGGCTATGCCTTTGGGAGTATTATTATTATATTATTATTAATTGCATTATTTACAGCTTGCACATCTGTATTGTACCACGTGATGGTAGAATTGTCTGCGAAAAGTATGAAAGTTCCTTCAATGTCGATGTTAACTATATCATTGATGTATGTCAGAACAGTAAAGGGCACAACACTGAGCTTCGAAGTATCCCATTGCACAAAATTTTGAGATCAGACGATGCATTAACAGTTTTCTCTATAGTTGTATTTGATTACTCAGAAATAATTTGAACCAATAATAGGCAATGCCTCTACACTACTGCCAAAACCCTGAAGCTTTTGCAGCAGTCTTTCATGATTGATATAGCCAAAAGCCTCTGAAAAATCACAAGAGACTGTTGTAGCCTCCTTCCCATAATTCAGTTGAAAATAAACCAATTCAAGAAAGTGAAAGATCGCGTCATTATTGTTTTTATATGTATCATTGGAAACCAAATTGTTGAGCATTCAAGATTTCATTCTGTTTGATATTACTTCAATATTTTGTTGACAAGTTTCTTGATTATCTTCGGTAAGGCTGGTAATAATAAAATAGACCTCACGTGACGAGGTTTAAATTCACATCATATCCTTAAGAATTATTGGTATCACATTTGCGTTTTCTAGAGCAACAGGATATGATCTTTTCCCAATAATGAAGTGTTGAAAATGGAGACAATACCTTTCAAGGCACCATCAACATCGTGCTTCGTGAAAAGTGAAAATTCTAATTGATATCTCATCTATCCCACTATCATTTTTGTTCTTTATTTCAGACAAATATGAAAAAGGGTTTTAGATTGTTTTTCTTTTAATATAAGTTGGGAGATTGGTATCTAATTTTGTTAACTTCTCAGTTAGTTTATGCACTATACTAGTGAAAAAATTGTTATCAATATTAATAATAATAATAATAATAATAATAATAATAATAATAATAATAATAATAATAATAATAATAATAATAATAATAATAATAATAATAATAATAATAATAATAATAATAATAATAATAATAATAATAATAATAATAATAATAATAATAATAATAATAATAATAATAATAATAATAATAATAATAATAATAATAATAATAATAATAATAATAATAATAATAATAATAATAAAAAGATTCTTCATTAACCAAAAAACTCATTCAGCAGGTTTCGTCAAGGCATATTCAGTATAATTGCATATACAATTTCACCTTAAAAAAAAAAAAATGTTATTGAAAAATACAAAATAAATCAATGTTATCTGAAAAACACATGTATCAATAGAAGCAACCTATTATTCAATTCTGGGTGAAAATGATTGTACCTTTAGTGGGTATTTATTGCATGAACTCTACAAAGTTATATAAACATTTTTCCACAAAATATTTTTTTAATGTTTTTCCAAATGCTTGATAAGATTTCAAACTCTTTATATTTTCGGGGAGTTTATTGAAAATTTCGTAACCTGCATAGTTTGATGATTTTTTGAATTTACCAAAGTTGCACAGGTTAGATGTAGTTTTCTCTCATTTTCAATTTTTAATTTTTATTTGTATACTTATAACATGATGTTTTGAATATTATGTAGATGCTCGTTAAGTAGAGTATTTAGTTATTTTTTTAAACTGTTCTACATGAATTTCTGTAGCCCACGTTGAAGATTATTCTTATTATCCTTTTTTGCAAAGTGGAGACTCCAGAAATATTCGTTGATTGGCCTCAATCGACTATGTTGCAGCGCATTACTAGATATGCCAAGGAGTAATAAGCTGTTATTAGATAGCTTCCATCTATTTCCTCCTTCAAGTTAAAGGTGGCGAAGGTTGCTCTGGCAAGTTTGGAACATATACTGTCTATTTCCAGTGTGAAATTTAAGTTGTTATCTATAACAGTTCCTAGAAATTTTATGCTGTCTTTGATTTGTATTGTAGGAATTATCCCACTATTTGAGTTGGAAAAATATACACATACCGATTTATACCTGACTACCATAAGTGCATTTTTTGACACCAAGATTACATTTTTTTTTAATGATTTTTTTGATTTTGAGTTCCAGTTCTGTTATGGATGATGCCTGGATTATCACGTAACATAAAAATCTGGCATGCTATTATATACGAGGATATATTGAAAAATTCTTGGCATACTATGGATACAAACAAAATTTCAATGTCAAAATATTTTATTGCTCAACATATTCTCCTCTTAATTGGATACATTTATCACAGCGAACCTGCAATGTCTCTAGACCTTAAAAAAATATTTCTTCTTGCTCTGCAAACCAGACCTCCACAGCTTTTATTACCTCCTCGTTGGAAGAAAATTTACTTCCTTTTAAACTATTTTTCAGTTGAGAAAGGAGATGATAGTCGGACGGAGCCAAACCTGGTGAATAAGGGGGGTGTTCTAGTGATTCAAACCCTAAATCACAAATTTTTTGCATGGCAACATGAGATTTGTGTGCAGGGGCGTTGCCCTGCAAAAACAAAACACCTTTGGATAGCTTTCCGCGTCTTTTCTCGTTAATTTTTTTCCGTAGAGTGGTCAGTAATGTCGAATAGAAATCTCCAGTTATTGTTCTACTCTCATCCAAAAATTCAATCATGATTACTCCATGCCAATCCCAAAAACTGAAGCAAGAACTTTTCCAGCAGATTTTTGGACACGAAACTTCTTAGGTCTTGGAGAACCGAAGTGTCGCCATTCCATCGATTGTTGCTTTGTTTCTGGATCGTAGAAATGTACCCAAGTCTCATCCATAGTAACAATTCGGTTTAAGATGTCTACATCGTTTTCAAATCGAGCACAGATCGAACGCGATGCTAATACCCTTGCACGCTTTTGGTCAACATTCAAACATCTGGCCTTCCCGATCGGTCCTCATCTTCAATGGAAAATTTACCTATTTTGAAGCTTGCAGTCCAATTTTTCACGGTCATATACGAAAGACACCAAGGGTATTAAGCAAATCTTCGTAAATCTGCTTACCCCTTAACCCTTTTAAATACTGGTACTTGATGATGGCTCGATACTCCAATTTTTCGATTTTCACAATTTCGGTGGAAATATTTTTTCTTTTAATTTATTGTGTAACTCTGGTTTACTTTTTTGACTTTACACTGACACTTCTAATAAGTTATTGTTCGTTGCTATGGTAACGCAATATTTTGTTTATGCAGGGAACTGGTCTAGCCTAACTAGATATCAATACATCCTCATACTCTAGAAGTTCGTTCACGAATGTGAAAAGTGAAAGTGGCCTTAATACAAAACCCTGAGGAACACCTGTATCAGCACACTCTTTGGCTGACATTACTTTTTCCATAGAGACACTAACTTTTCTTTTGTGTGTATTTTATGATTCTATCCAATTCAGTATCTTTTAATTTGGATATCAGTGTTCTTTTACGGATGCCTCTTAGGTCATTCACTACAAGTCAACTTTATTAGTGTTGAAGAGTTTCTGTATCTGAAATTTGCTGCCTTGTCTGTTGACGGCGCGGTATTTCAGAAAGGATGAATTTATAAAATCTTCATTTGCTGCAGTGAAAATTTATAAAATCAAATTCAAATAATTATAGCAGCGTAAATTGTTACCAGCTTTTTCAATACTGCACTTTGCGTACTAGCTTGCAAAAGTTTAACAAAGTTATTTCTTGATTTAATCCATCCACACCTACAATCATTATATTTACGTAGTACATTATGAAATGATAAAATCCCATAAATTACTTCATGATCTGATGAGCCAGATGTGACAACACTGTAAATTAGTGCAGAAATAATCAATCATGAATTCAACAAATTTATGTGTTGTTTGGTTTACATGCATTCTAATATTGCATTTGCTTAGAAGCTGACTTAATATGAGAGAGAAGTGTGATGTCTTTTTTTTAACTTTATGTTAAAATCATCCCCTCAGATGATATTTGGTTTGAAAGGAAAATGAGACAGGAACAGTTCGTATCCCTCTATAACAATGTGCTTTTATTTCAGTTGATTTTTTTTATAGGACATGTGTTCTAATATGTAAAAATACAACTACTTTCCTGGTTGATAACCAAGACGGACATTGAATTACATCTGACAGAAGACTTGTGATATTTAACACATGGTCGTAAACTAACTAAGATATCCATGTTCTATAACCATTGGGGCAATTCCAGATCTGTGCATATATTTCAATTCACGCAGCCAGGGTAGGGCGATTCGTACGCCCATATCTAATCGTAGATTACGGCACAGATAGATCGATGTTACCTGCTATGATTTATGAATGCACGCCAGGTATATCTAGATGTTCTTCTGTTGTTCTTTTCTAACAGGTAGTCATATGTTTAAACTGGCTGTGAGAATTGTAGACGTATTAGGTAATCTTACTGATCTCTGTCAACCAATTATTGAAGAATTTGTTGTTTCATTCGGGCAGACAAAAATAAAATAATATCGGGACAAAAGGTTTTCGGCAGTTTGGTTTGATGAGTGACTACAACGGTTTTATTAGTTGAAAGGGTATTCATCTGCTTTAGTGGGAACTGGATATATTGACCATGACTAATGAAATCAGCGGAGGTTATGAGTGGACCAATTGAAAAATTAAAGAAAAAAAGGTTTTTAAAGAATGCGTTCATAATACAGGGTGTTCCAAATTCGATAGCCCATTAGACGTTTCTGAGGAACGGGTTATTGGATTATTTTGAAAATTTGGTTTCTTGGGTAATTAGTTCTGCTCTGTCGACCTAAAATATTTTCAGCGCCGCGGCGTTGCCACTTATATCGAAAAGCAGCAACATAGATATCTACTTTGAATTTTACGCTTAACCATTGCTTTCCTATTATTTTTATAACACTTCTCTATACCTATCACCAGTGGTTTTGTAGAAAATCTTTGATTTTCTAATTAATTTTGCAAAAATAGTCAGATGTTTCTATAAAAATTGGGTTATTTAGCTATATTTTGTATTAGGTATGTGAAAAATATCACGAAACGTTTGCGCCTTCATCATCGTAAATTTAGATAATACTATTGAAATGAAGATATTATGGAACGGTTTATTCCTCATGGTAAATATGATCGAATTGTAGAAAAACATGCAGAAGGTTCTATGGTGTATTGAAATGTGTGACTGATGAAGAACTGAATAATTCACAGGGTATTTCATACTCGATGACCTATTGGACATATCTGGAGATAAAGTCTGTTTCATGTAAACGTAAGGAATTGTACAGTTCACAAAAACGTAAGGTAGGATTGACACAACTGACAGTTGTTCATTCGATTTGTAATGAATATGAGGGAATAGTTCGTTCAAGCTTATGGAATAAATATCATCCGTATTCATTCAAATTTTCACACTTATCAATTTTCAAACTGACTGACTGACAACTGTAGAAAAATCTCTACCAATACCAATCTAGATGTTTTGGTTTTAACGATCTACACCAGTCGTCCTTACTCGGAATACTTCATTTTTGAAAGCCCTCTGATTGGCTAGTGGTAACGCAGAAGGTGAAGAGTTGGACAACTTTTGCGTTACCTTATGTTAAGTTCCTTACCTCGCGTTTTATCATGAACGTGCCTACACGATTCCAATAGTTTAACTTTCTTCCGTTCTTGCGTTACCTCACCTCACGTTTACGTGAACTAGGCCTAAATACTTGATATTTGCATAAGGGACTGCGAAAAATATTTTAACGGTTGTAGGTAGTGTTGCCGCATCTACTTGTAACTCATATCAACTTCCCAATTTCAAATGGAACACCCTGTATTTCTTTCTGTTTTTCTATTCTACTGACAAAAAGATCACTTCCATAAAAATGAAGTGAAATACTGCGAGTTCCAATTGAAATTCGAAGTTACAAGTGGATGCAGTAACGCTGCAACCTGTGAAAATATTTTTCGCATTCCCTTATACAAAATTTCAATTATTTCTCCCCCAGATCTCCAAAAACGTCAGCATATCCGATGATTACCACATCCGTTTCTTAAACATCATAAAATATGCTCCATGATGTGGGCTTCAATACCTATCCTTGTGTAATGCCTGCAGTTACCTTTATGACCTTTCTGCAATCTTTAAGGTAGTTGCCAACTATATTTACCAAATACGCAGGTGTCCCCGTGACCTCCAGTCATGCCCAGGGTCTTCCGTTATCAGAACGTAGCATGGTTTTTTTCTCCTTCATTGCTTTCAGCTTTCTTCATTACATTCACCTTTCCTACCGCTTTTGTATGGTCGATCCGCTCTTCCTGAAGCCGTATTGCATGTCGTCAAAACCATCCCTTTCCTTTATGGCCTGCTCATGTATGGCCTTGATTAGAGAGCGTGTTTATCAAGCATAGTGGTCTGAAAGCTGATGGGTTATCTATAGGTTTTTCTGGTCCATGAGTCAGGACTAGCTTATCTGCCTTTCGATGCCCCGGGAAGTCTTTGTTTCTCAGCAGGCTGTTCATGACCCTCTCTTTTTCTATCTTCTGGTACTCTGTAGGGTAGCATGCTGTGCTTCAACTTCTTTGTCACGATATTGTTACCATAGCATCATACACCCTGTTCAACTTCATCGCAGATTTTGTCCCACTCTCGTCGTTTGTTTCCATTGGTCATTTTCTTCAGTAATTTGAACTTTTTATTGTAGGCTTCTCTTGCTTTATTCCTTTCTTCTTTCGTATGCTTATTTTGGTTATTGCATCTGCGGTATTCTCTGATAGATCTCAAACATACCTTCCTGTGTTCTTTTGTTCTGTCCCACCAGTAGAAGGCGTTCTTTCGTTGGCTTGTCTATGCATGTTAGTACTTTTATTGTAGGTGTAGCAGTCGAACTCTTCCATTACGCCACTGCTTGTGTACGTCGTTCAATAGGATCACCCTGAAGAACTTGCCCTCTCGTCAACTAATTTTTGAACATAATAAGCCAAATCCAGATAATTGCTGTAGTATACCCAAAAATACAACTAAATTTTTATGAGTCGACGAATTGTTTATTGCGAGACGAAACCTATCACAATAGACAGTGATGTTAGGAACCATACTTTCGGGTTATTGTAAACATGAACTCGTTCTTTCTCTCGAGAGATTTCAATTTATTATGATGAACCATTGAAACCTGCGGGCCAAGGATTAAAAATGGCACAGATTGATACAGTTCCTCCGAACTCAAAATGCGGGAATTCGTAATCGATCAAACAACGGAATTGAATCGATATGTCAATTGCCATAATATATATTTGTTACTAGGGTTAGGGGCGATGATAGAATTTGAGTCGTTCGAAAAAATATGGATTTTTTTTTGGACATTTTTCTTCCAAGTTAAATATTGAAGAATGATATAATATGTTAATGAGAATGTACGGAGGGTCCACCAGAACCATCATTTGGAGAAGTCTAGTTATTAGAGTTGTCACAAAAAACGATTCATCCGTTCCAAAAATCCTTCAAGACAACTATGTCGAAGGGCGTGGCTAAAAACTACGTAACCATTGAGGGGGAGAAAGTAAGTCTAGCCTATTTTTAGAAACCAGACAAAGTCATTTTAAATGTAGTTTCTGAACCGGGACATTATTAGTTATTCTGGCCTCCCGAACCAAGAAATTTCGTAATTATTCATTAAAGTCAAGTCACTAGTTCGCAGCGGTGTAGAAACGTGTTTTGATATCCATGTGTGTTCTGGAAAGGTATTTGGTACAGATAAATACGTAGGATTGCATTCAGAGTTAGTTTTGTCATTTTCGACTTTTGAATAGCCTATTTAAAGATTTAAGTTAATTGTTTTTGTACTTACAAGGATTTCAGAATGCCTGTAGTGTATGTAAAAGCATTATTTTCAGTTCTTATTTCAAGTATTTCATTTTTCTAGTCATTTTTATACATATTTATTCTATTTTTCACACATGACTTTTCCTAGCCAATACATTTGAAAAAACCAAAGCCAATTGAGTTCAATTTAGTAGAATTTGAATCAAGTCAAAGCAACCAATATTATCAAAGTCTTTGAGAATATGAGTGAATCAGTACATATGGGTATCCTCAACGTTTGTGTGCGTATGTGTATGTCGAACCCACAATCAAAGACGGTTGAGACAGAGTGTTTGGGTAAATGAAATCATTGTTATGATTGAGATCACATATGAGGGTTTTATAGCTGAATAATTCTCCACCAAAGTGTTATTAGAGAGTTATTGCAAACTGAAATAAGTTTACTTGGTTACAAGAAACTTTAATTGTGATTTGTAATTCTGTTTCGTAATGGTGTTATTGCAACAAACTTCTTTCTAGATTGCTTTACTTAAACTTTATTTTGACAAGTACGTCAAAGTTCAAATCTTTTCATCTTTTCATCCCAATCACCATCTCATAATATCATTTGTATGTGCTGCCCAACAGTTAACAAATAAACTTATTTTTGAATCTACTGCAGCATATATTTTTTTACTCCTTCCCAAATCGCATCCATTTGCAATATGCTCACAAGGCAAAACTTGGAGAAGAATAAAGGTTTCCCCAAACCAACGCTTGAACGCGGGACGGGAGTGGGAACGGGATGAACAAGACACTAAATTCTATAGCAGGATATGTAAATATGCATACCGGTGGGATTGTCAGTTTTCCGAAAGGCAGGCAAACAGCGAAATTTGTTTGGTTTGCTCCGTGTGCTTTTTTTCTAGCAATTCGCACAGTTCCCATTTCCCGTTCCCGCTCCGGCTCCCGCGTCCCACTTTGGTTTGAGGAAAACCATTGTCCTCGTACGTAAATCTGGAAAGTTTTTTATCTTTTCCCACATGATAACCTACTTTGAACTCACAATTTTCTCACATGAAAGCTATTACTAAGTTTTGATGTTCACTGCAAATTTATAGGTTATAGGTTATATGGGTTTATTGAAAGTATCCACTTTCAAAAAAAAAAAAATAGCATTGAAGCAAATGATAAAGCTATAAAAGAGATGAACAGAACAAAAAATAAATCTATTAAACAATCAGTCAATTTACTGGCAAAACGCTGATTTTGGTGATATATCTCTTTACGATCCCGGTCTTGGTAAGCACGCTAACTACGCGCACAATATTGTCTGTTCCAGGATGTACTGAAGTGATTCTTCCTAGAATCCATTGCTGAGGTAAGGTTTTTTCATCACGAAGGAGTACTAGTACTAGACATTTAGCTCCTGGGTCTCCTTCTTGAATCGTCATTTATTTCGTTGATGGATATTGTGGAGGTAATCATTCTTCCATCTTGTCCAGAAAATCTGTGTTAACTTTTGCAAATGCTGAAACCTGGTTAGGTGGTTAACTGGCGTATCCTCGAAGTTGAGTTGAGGCGCGGTGTTTAAGGGCTGTTCTATGATGAAGTGACCTGGAGTGATCGCCTCAAGGTCATTGGGGTCAGAGGATAGGGAGAGGAGAGGTCGCGAGTTCAGAGAAGCCTCAACCTGAGTCAACATCGTTATGAATTCTTCGAAGGTGTAAGGATCAGTAGACAAAATGCGTTTTAGGTGATATTTTAGGGATTTCACAGCGGCTTCCCATAATCCACCAAAATGGGCAGAACGAGCCGGTATGAAATGCCATTGCATTTGGCTATTGTTGAAATAATTTTGCATCTGTTTACTGGAGAGAATGTTATAGATTTCTTTGAATTCATTGTGGGCTCCAATGAAATTGGATCCATTATCTCAGTAGAGATTTATACACATACCTCGCCTAGACACAAAACGCTTGAACGCTGCCACAAACGCTTCTGTGGTTAATTCGCTTGCAAGTTCGATGTGAACCGCCTTTGTAGATAGACACACGAATATGCATACATAACATTTTAAAATTTTTCGGTTTCTATACTTTCCATCCTTTAGAAGACAGGGTCCAGCATAGTCAAGACCGCTATTAGAAAAAATACGAGAAGGGGTTACACGAGGTGCAGGAAGGTTACCCATTTGGTTAGATAATATTGGTGGATCGGCTCTGAAACAGGGTATACACTGTCGGAGTACATTTCGTACTGCTTCGCGACGATTCAATGGCCAAAACCTTCTTCGGATGAAAGAGAGTGTTGCTTGGCAACCAGAATGAAAATTTAGTTCATGAAAATTCCGTATCAACAGAACCGTAAAAGGATGTTTTTTAGGAATCAGGATAGGATGTTTGGCATTAAGACTAATGTTTGCATGTTCCAACCTACCTCCTACTCGAATTATGCCTTCGATATCAAGATAGGGGTTTAGGGATTTCAGACAACTATTGAATCTGACTGAATTTGTAGAGGTTAAACTCTTGAAATCATCGGCAAAGCACTGAGCTTGTATAAGTTTGACTAAACATTTTTCTGAATGATACCACTCAGAGGGGGTTATATTTAGAGAGGTTATCTTGAACATTTGTTTAAATCTGCGTCATTTAGCAAACCTTTTATAGTAATCCATAACGCGTATTGATTTAGAATAACTAGAAAATCTTTCAAATATATTATTCTGATCTGACGCTATCAAACCTTTTTTATTAAATTCCTCAAGATCTGAGGGTGATCGTGAGTAATTCGAAATGTGACAATTTTGAGGCCAGTTGCTTCCAGGTTCAGAAAAAAATATGGTCCATGCCACCACAAGGAAAAATTTTCTAGATCAGTGGGGTTAATTCCTCTGGATATTATTTCAGCAGGATTGATTTTTGAAGATATATGATTCCAGTTGTGTATGTCAGAGAGATTTTGAATTTCTGAAATTCTATTACACACGAAGGTTGTCCATGTCCTTGGTTCAGCACTGAGCCATGCTAGGACTATGGTTGAGTCAGTCCAGTAGTAAATTGACTCAAAGTTTAGGTTTGAGGACTAAATTACCTTTTTATGATTTTTGATTAGAGCAGGGCACCTGACAATTCCAATCTGGGAAGAGAGATGGCCTTAAGAGGGGCAACGCGAGATTTTGCGCACAGGAGTCTGACTTGAGTATCGCCATTACCTTTTGTAGATCTCACATAAACACACGACCCATACGCATGAATGGAGCTGTCGCAAAATCCGTGTATTTGTAAACTTATGGGATTTTTTAGTATAACATGTCGAGGGATTTTCAAAATCTTGATACTGATTGCAAAAATTCGTCCAAGATTTGTAAAGATTAGTGGGAATGGGGTCATCCCAATTGAGGTTAGCTAGCCACAAATGCTGCAGGAGAATTTTCGCCTGAATGATTATGGGACCGAGGAGGCCTAGAGTGTCAAAGATTTGAGAAATTGTTGAAAGAATGGTTCTCTTAGTAACAGGATTTGAGGAATTTAGGGACATTTGTAAATCATAAATGAAACAGTCTGATGCGGAATCCCAAGAAATTCCTAACGTCTTTGTACTTTGGGACTCATTTATAAGATTTTTGATGGAATTAGTACTGCGAAGATCAGCCAAGACAGTAGGTTCATTGGAATTAAATTTTCGCAATTGAAATCCTGCTGCTTCGAGAATATTGACAAAGTTTTTTCTTATCGAAATCAAGTTTTTCACAGTGTCTGTGCCTGTTAGGACATCATCGACGTAGAAGTCATTAGAGATAATGTTGGATTCGACAGGAAAGGTGAGTCGATTTTCTAGTGCAATCTGTTTTAGACATCGGGTGGAAAGAAAACTTGCAGAAGCAGTTCCATAAGTGTCTGTGTTCAGTTCAAAATGTGAAAGTTCTTGACTGGGATGGTCCCGCCATACGATACGTTGAAGACTACGTTGCATAGGATGAATGTTGACCTGACGATACATCATAGAAATGTCACCAGTTAAAACGACGTTATGTTGTCTAAAACGTAATATAATTGTAAAGAGATCGGTTTGGATAGTTGGTCCAATTTTAAGGACATCATTTAATGAGAGGCCTGAAGTGGTCTTAGAGAAGCCATCAAAGACTACTCGCAGTTTGGTAGTAGTGCTATCCGGTTTTTCTACGAAGTGATGCGGTAAATAATAAATGGGATATTCGTTTGTGTTGTCAGGATTAATTTTAGTCATATGGCCGAGACTTTGATATTGTGACAAGAAATCAGAATATTGTGTTTTGAGCTGATCATTTTTATACAGCTTTCTTTCAATGGCGTGAACTCGGAAAATGACCGTTTCTTGGGAGTCACCTAACTTACGGTAATTTTCCTTAAAAGGTACACTTACTGTAAATCTACCGGTGATATCTCTAACGAAGGTTTCAGAGAAGTGAGATTCGCACTCAGCTTCTTCCTTAGTGAGAATTTTTTGGCTTGCATAGTTTTCTTCGATTTGCCAAAATTTCTGCAACTGGTTTTGCATTGAATCATTTGTGGATAAAAAGCAAGAATTACATGAAGAAGAGGGAAGAATTGGTAATGGTCCAGATATTATCCAGCCTAGTTTAGTTTTATGCAGTATTGGTAGGTTCTTGCCCAATTTGATTTGATCATTGGACAGAAGTTCAAAGAATATGCCTGCACCTAGGAGCATGTCAATGTCAGAGGAAATAATATAAAAGTTTGGGTCAGCAAGCAAGATATTTTCTGGAATTTTTATTTTGGTTAGGGATATTCTTTGTTGGGGCGTTAAGCCTGTAATTTTGTCAATTATTAGAAAAGGCAATTCAAACTTGTAATTAGTAAGTAAAGATTGGGCCTTGATTGAGTTGCATTTAGAAATGTTGATAAGATTTTGACTTATTCCGGAAATCGGCATATTGATAGAGGTACAATTAAACCCCAATGTATTGGAAAGTATTTTAGTAATAAAATTGGACTGCGAACCGCTGTCCAGCAGTGCTCTGAATCTTATAGGTTTGTCGTTTCTGTCAAAAACATTAATTATTGCAGTGGGGAGGATTGTATGGGAATGAGAACTGATTTGGGACGCCATAGCATGGGTACACAAATTTTCGGTAGCATTAGATGAATGCGAGATAGATGTATCAGGTTTTGATTCGTGATTTGAATCAATATCTTGTGATTTTTTACAGGTAACTTGGATATAGTTTTGATTTTTATTTGTATTACTAACATTTTGATTCAAGTGCAGCAAACTATGATGTCTCTTTTGACAAAAGCGACAAGAATACTGGGATCTACAGTCGAGATTTGAATGTCTGGGTCTTAAAAGTTAGAGCAGAGCACTTGATTTCAGCAAGTCTTTTTTCTATGGGAATGTCTAGGAACGCCTTACAAGAATTAATAGATAAAATGGTTTGATCACATAATGGATAGTTGATATATGAGAGTACGAACGACTGTCATTCAATTTCCTATTGGATTGAATATTTCGATTGGAAAAATTAGTATTAGTTTCTAGTGATTCCAAAAGCTGACAACGTTGGGTTAAATTTTTTATATAATTATCAATTTTTGGAGAGTCCTTAGATTTGCTAGAAATTTCCCATTCTTTTCTGGTTGAGGAATCTAATTTAGAGTTAAGGAGGAAGATAAGAATAGTATTCCATTCATCAATATTCTAACCTAGGCATTTTAACAATCTGAAATGTTTCTGAAAGTCATCTAGAAATTTCCTAAGAAATATATGTGATTCTTTAGCAATATTTGATAACTCAAAATTACCTTTTATATGCGAGTGAACAATGGCCTTTTTGTTTTGATAGCGCTCCCTGAGTAGGTCCCAAGCAATCTTATATTTCTCATCAGTAGCATTTAATGAGAAAATTATTTGAGCTGCTTCGCCTGTGAGAGCACCCTTGTAGGTAGAAGAATCTTTGTACATTGGTAAGCATTGCATTTTTGTTCATAAGAGAATCGAAAGTTTCATGAAATTGCGTTCATTTGTCATAGCTACCATTGAATTCAGGTAATTTAATGTCAGGTAACTTTACATTTATCATCGGGTTAGAACTTGATACGCCACTGGTTGACGTTGACGATTGTGATATGAGTGGCGCGGCAGTTGGTTTCTGCGAATCAATTGGTTTCTGCGGGGCAGTTTGTTTCTGCGCTGCCGATTCGGCTAACTTCGTTTTTGCTAGCGCTACGAGAGAAAAATACTTATCCTCAAAGTTGCTCCGTTCAACTTCGAGTCTATCGACATCGTTAAGTTCTAGGCTTTCAATTTCGGTTTGTACTATATTATATTCAGACAGAAGTGATGTAATAGCATTCCAGCGGGTGTCAAGTTCAATAGTTATTTCTTCAGTTAATGTAGAGTCGGAGATTTTCTTTAAATATTTTTTGAATCTAGTTACTGAAGATTTTATACTAGCTCTACGAGCAACAAGCATCTTTTTGTCGTCGTTTTGTTGCATTTTATAATATATGAACAATTAGTGAATGATATGGGTGTTAAGTTTGTTTGGCAAAATGCAGCAGTGTAGATAAAAACGAAATTTCTATTCGTTATTATATGGACGACAGAAATATCAAGTAAGTTTATATTTATGACATAAAACCGTGAAATGAATGTGACAGGAGTCTGGTATTTTTTTTTAATATATAAATCAAATAATAGCGCACAAGTTCAAACAACTCTGAACTCGCGAAAGGAAGGTTGGGTAAGTATTTGGTTTATTCAGGAAGCGGGTAGGTATATTAAGGAAAGGATAGGACTGACCTTGATACCTTTGATCTGCAACTGGCGATGACTGGTTCCAGAGATTTTCAAACTGTTATCGCTGCAATGGCTTGGTGATTGTTCAGAACGTCGGGTAGAAATTCAATCAAATCCGGCTCGAAGGACCATGAATTGGGTTTTTTGTGGTTTTGTTGAATGATACAACTTCTAATTTTATGAAATTGTACTGGTTTTGAAATATTTACAGCAAATAACAGTATTAGTGAAAGCTTGAAGTTTTACTTTCAAAAGTTGCCATCATAATAATTCTCGTTGCCTTAGTAACGTCTCAGATTTGTCCATATCACTACTGAACAGATATGTCAAAATGAAGACGACTTATATGAAAATTTCTATTCCTTTATTTAAATTAAATACCTGTATTTTAATAAAGAAAAATTGTAAATGACATTTTGAATATATGTCAAATATAGGAAAACTTTATTAAAGTATCATCACATCAGAGGTTGCAATAACTCTCTATTCTGTGAAGTTGATTGTTAAATGAGAGGTAGTTGGACAGAATAGAACAAAACTTAAGCCTAGTTACTTTAGCAATAAAGTTCAGCAATATATGCATTTTTTTTTCATGGAATAGTGGAACACAGTTATCTATATATTCCAGTGTGTCAATCAGAATGGATTGAGGGAAGGAACCACATGGCCAAATTAAATTTTCCGGGCATTCAGTGCCAGTTTTACTTCAGCAATATTCCTCATCTTCCTTATTCTGGACTCTGCCATCATCATAATCTAGGCAAATTTTCAGGACAGAATGCGGAAATAAAATACTTGGTCAAAATAGTTTTTCCGGACGTCCAGGGCCGAGCTCACTCCAGCAATATTCCTCAACTTCCTTATTATGGACTCTGCCATCTTCGTTATCTAGGAAAGTTTTCGGGATAGAGTGCGGAAAAAACCACATGGCCAGAGTAATTTTTCCTGGACGCCCGGAAAAATTATTTGGAACATGTTGTTTTTTATGCACCCTATCCTGAAAACTTTCCCTGATTTTGATGATGGCAGAGTCCATAATAAGGAAGTTGAGGAATATTGCTGGAGTGAGACCGGCCCTGGACGCCCGGAAAAATAATTTTGAACATGTGGTTTTTTCCGCACCCTATAGTGAAAACTTTCCTAGATTATGATGATGGCAGAGTCCACAATAAGTAAGTTGAGGAATATTGCTGGAGTGAAACCGGCCCTGGACGCCCGAAAAAAATATTTTGACTATGTGATTTTTTCCGCACTCTATCCTGAAAACTTTCCTAGATTATGATGATGGCAGAATCCATAATATAAGGAAGATGAGGAATATTGCTGGAGTGAAATCGGCCCGGAAAAATTTTGGTCATGAGGTTACTTTCCTCAATCCATTCTGATGACACACTGAAATATATAACTGTTTTCCACTATCGTATGAAAAAAAATGCAAATATTGCTGAACTTTATTGCCAAAGTAACTAGGCTCAAAACTTATGATTTCACTGGCTCGAAGAATTCACACGCTAACGGCCAATTAACGCCCTGAATTATTTGTAAATAAACAAAGAGAGGGGACATTGAGAGTCATTCTAATCTGAATTTCAAATAATTAAATGTTCAATCCACCTGATTAGGACTTGCTAGTAGAAAAGGTGGTACATAGGACATGTTAGGGATGTTTGTACACGCAATTGGTACTTTTTGGTAGTTTTTCCGTCATGATTCAGCAGTTTTTCTTCGATGACTTTTTTAAATTTAGTTAGAAAGCATGAAACATCCCTCGCGCTAAACCGCGCTGAATCTTTATCCATGCAGATATGTCATGCTATTGCTATTAACAATGGTTTCGTATATAATATTGTCAACATTTTTAATTGGCAAAATATTAAGACTTTTTATATTAAACAATCAACAAAGGCATTGCTCCCATCTGAGAAAGAGTTACCAAGACAAGTCATGACAAGTCAATTAAAATTGAGTGCGTGTGAGAGAATGGAAACCACACTTTTCTGATAATATTCGATCATTTCGGAATCCACCTAGTATTCATATTAAAAATCCTATGTAAATATCGTCTGCACCCGGTATCCACTAAAACATTTCAGCAGGACTAATTAATCAACAAAGACACACAAATTCAAGTAGTATTAGTCCGCCTTTGTCAGAACCCGTCGACATTGTGACCGAGCCGAATTTTTTATGCAAATACGATCTGTTTACGGTAGAGCAAGCGACCGAAATCGCACCCACGACCACGTTGACCTTGGAAGTACTTCAATACGTGTCTGTTCGACTTGTCAAACCTTGTATGGTGGTCGCAAATCACTTTTTATGAGAATCCCGACTCTCCGAGATGACCATATGCGAGTCTCTACAAACAAGTGAAATGACTCCCAACCGTCCAACCGTAAGGGGATTCTCAAACGGTATCAGTGGCGTATTAGAGCTTTCCTGATCCGTTTTCGAACTCATTTTCTGTATCCCATAGATCTGTGAGCATCAACCGAAACAGAGAAATCAAACGAACACTCGTCTATCAGCATGCTAGATCCAGAAGATGGAAATTCCATTGTGAATGTGATGAATGATGTTACGAATGTTAACGATGAAGTTTTTATTAGAAACGTTCACTCTACTTGGATATTTCAATACACATCAGTTCCTGAAAACTGTACTGCTGTGATTCAACATGCAGGAAATAAAAATAATCAAAGTCACCTCACACTTTGAAAAATTCCCCACGTATTACTCATAGAAAACAGAAAATACGTAGGGAAATCTCAATCAACTCTACTGTCTTACAGACGAACATAACCGATCACTACACCACTTCGCAGAGGAAACTTACGAGAAAATAGATTACAAAGGCCTAAATAATCTTTAACAGAACGAAAACTGGGCAGAGGTTTCGACTGTAGGATAGCTCAAACAACTTATAAAAAATTCATTGAAAGATTACTTAATTATATAAATACTTGCTCAACACAATGTGAATCATTTTCAAATAAATTTCAAATATAAATTGAAACCCTAGATCACCCCAATCTTAATAAAATCCGTCAAAACCAGAGATAAATTGAAACTGAAACTAAATAAGCATTTAAGCGAATAATTAAAAAATGAAAATAAACAGTATAGAAATGAGTTGAATAAAATAATCAGCAATACCAAGAATGAATATTACCAAAGCTAGCTAAATGTAAATAATAGCAATTGTAAAAAAATGTGGGAAATAATTAATGAAATAACCAATAAAACAAATAGGCATACAAAATAGGCAATATAAAGAAAGGTAATAAGTTACTGACAGACAATAAAGAAAAAGCGGAAAGTTTCAATGAATATTTCATGAACATTGTGATTGAAATGGCCGAAAAAATTGATAGATCTAATGGTGCTCAAGCAAACTTCTTGAAGGATGAATTAATTACATCTTCAATCTTCCTCAGACAAGATTAATAAAAGAAAATCATAGGTTCCTAGCGAAACTACTTATGCACATAATGAATCTGTGTTTCGAAACTGGTATCATACCAAGTCAATGGAAAGAATCTCTCTCCTATATACAAACAGGTCATAAAAATGAACTGGGTAACTACCGCGCGATTTCAGTAATTTGTAACTTTGCAAAAGTTCTAGAGCATTGTCAGAAAAACCGGTTAACTGATTTTTTTGAGAAACAACGTAATAACTAACAGTCAATATGAATTCATCAACAAAAGTAACACAGAGTTGGCTGTACTAAATTTATTCAAAAGAACACAACAGCCCTAGACCATTCAGAAAGATGCCTAGCTATCTTCTCAATTTGGCCAAGGCTATTGACACTGTTTCGCATAACAAACTTTTTGACAAGCTTTACACATACGGAATTCGTGGTCCAACATTAAAAATCTTGAAAGATTACCTGACACACAGAGTTCAATCAGTAAAAGTTTGCAATTAAAACGTGAACCACGTAAAATATCCATAGGTGTACTTCAGGGCACAGTGTTGGGACCGATACTTTTCCTGATATACATTAACAGAATAAGTTGTATCAACAATTTCGAAGGACACCTATCTTATGCCGACGACACAGCAATAGTTTATAAAGGAAACACATGGCAACAGGTTTATAAAGACGCAGAAAATGTATTGAAAAATATAAAGATGTGGCTGAATGATAATCTTCTCAACATTAAAATAAGTAAAACAAAATTCATAACCTTCACCATTTTAAATAGTGACCAACCAGATGAAAACAAACTAAATATACATACTTACCCCAAACTGTACATGTGTACATGTCCTCCAATTGAAAAGATCACTGAAATTAAATATCTAACGGTGTTTTTGGATCAGCAAATGAGATGGGATGTCCATGCTTCTTACTTGCATTGTTACCAGGCTTAGGCACTTAACATATGAATTCTACAAGCTAAGTGATATTGTGACTAAGAAATCACTATTACTTATATATAATTTATTAGTTGAATCGGTTCTTAGATATTGCATCTTAATATGGGGTGGCATGTTTGAAAATGTATTGAACGGCATCCAAGTGATTCAGAACACAATAATAAAAATTATTTACAACAAATCCAGACTATTTGATACACAAAAACTCTATGGTGAAGTAATTTACTCAATGTAAGGAGCCTATACGCCACAAGTTGTCTTTTCTGGATGTATACTAATAAGTTCACAGTTCCAGGAGGATGCAAAATCTTCACGTATATGTTCCTCATATACACAAAGAACTATATTCTACTCTGTTTGTTGTTTGCAACAAAACGATGACAAAAAGATGCTTGTTTACTGCTCTAACTCTTGCGTTGAAAAATGAAATACATTTTAAAATATATTAAAATTAATACAAAATATTACATTTCCACTAGCTAAAGAAAGTGAATATATGCCGAATTTTTATGTAAACTCTTCCAAATTTTACAAAAAGGTATCGAAATACTATTTGTTTTCGACAAATTACACCTAAAATTGTATTACATGACGCCACGAGTTGGAACCATGGTAGTCATGGTACAAATCAAGCCATAAGCCATAAGCCATCAGTCTCCAGGTGGTAAAATACTCGTATATAATAGATAAACTTACTGTACTGAACAACCTTTGAATAAATTGAAAATTGAAATGATGAGAACTTTTATAAACAGTTTAATGTGAAATATTCATCATGATGACAAAAATAAAGTTTTTGCTATGAAAAATATTTTGCATACCATAAAGCTTATATTATTTTCTGAACCATGAATCTTCTATAATGAGGTCACAATTTTGTTTTCTATACCGTATTTTTCCAATTATCATGACAATAAACTACATTCAAACATTAACAATAATTCCATAAATGGGACAAAATGATTCTCTCTGCATTCATTACTGAGAATCTATATAGAGACTATACAGTTTCAAGTATACCCACCAATATACAATCATATATGAATGTACAGTGTGTTTCACTTCTCATGGAAACACCCTCGTAACTTCCGTAATTTTCGACAAGAACCATGAAATTTTCAAGATCGATAGATACACTAAAAATGAACTACTCACTGCACAAAACAAGCCATCCTACGTGATATACACTGCACGCCAGCAGCGATGGAAAAATGAGTAGATCCATCACTGCTGGCGTGCAGTGTATATTACGTAGGATTCCTGGAAATTTCATGGTTCTACGCCGAAAATTACGGAAGATACGGGTGCGTTTCCATTAGAAGTGAAACAAACTAGAAATTTTCAGGTCTGAACATTTTTCAGGAGAAATATGTATTAGTAGTTATTTGGGAATCCTGAACACGAATCCGGAGGAATTTCGGGACAATTTTGCCTCGTGATATAACTATCCGGAAAAATGGGTATGGTTCCATTGCTGCAGAGCATTGCGTTCGTTTGAAAAGTACTTTGTAATAGTAAGTTTTATTTATATAATACCATATATTCTTCCAATGTGAAATAAACCCTTTCGTCACTTTGTGGTGTTCTAATTCTCCTAACCTGTTATATATTCTTTGGCACATGTAATTTTCCCAGTTCTCATTCCCATTCCCATTTCTCATTCAAAATTGATTTTGAATGACAAATTGTGTACTTTCGGTACCATGTGTAGGTGCTGTGCCTCTATCAAAGAATCAAAGAATGTTTATTCTAATCTGGCTCGACCCCACGTTGGGCGCCAGATGTAGCGGATGGGTCTTACCTACCACATTACCCCGTATTGTATATATTATGACTTTCTGTTCAAGAGCATTGATAAGTCGATTGAAATCTTTCAATTCTCTTAGGCTGATGATGATAAAAATAATAATAATGTTTACAACTAGTCACTTAAACAATCATACAAATGCTTACCTAATACCAAGCACTGCTTAAGATGATTTGAAGAATTATTTTGAGCATTCAGAAAGAAGAAAGACCGCAATTGTGTCGAGTGACAGAAATATTCTAATACTTTTTCATTTTTACCTAGTGTCGGCGAGAGAATGACCGAACTGAAACAACATGAGGTTTGCATAGAATTCCATACACATTTCTCATGTACGAGGTAGGAAAAATGCATTACCGGTAAATCGTTTTTTCTTGGATTTTGTTATTCAATCGTTTCAACAAAATATAATCTTATTTATTATATTCCACGCATTAATTGCAACAAAATAAAAAATATTTTCTCTATAGGGAATTTTATACAAGATGAATTGCCAGTTCTGCTCAGGCAAGAAATGACAACCATTCGGAGAACAAAAATAAAGGAATTGTTGTGGCATTGACAACTTATCGGTAAAAGTTGATAATATGCCGATTCTCACTCTGTAATGACTGGTGCAGCTAATCGACAATTCTTTTGCTGACGGTACTTTGTCAGTGTTCCTAAAGACAATCGTTGTTATACCGATTCCTAAAAATGACGGTAATCCTGATCCTTCAAACTTCAGACCCATTTCACTGATATCATCAACACTGGGAAAGTTAATTGAAAAACTATTGAAAATTTGGTTGACGCCGTTTTTGAATAATCACAATATTCTTAGCTACGTCAATTTGGATTCCAGCATAAAAAAGTACGGGAGATGTCATCTTTCTGTTTTTGCATAAATTATATACCCAACCCCATGGGAACGAGTTGAGTGTTGCAGTGTTCTGTGACTTTTCGAAAACTTTGGACTACGTGAACCATAATATTCTATTGCGCAACCACAAATTTATGGGTAAAGGGGACAAAGTCGCAAATGGATCCAATCCTTTTAGAGAAAAAGATCTCAGATTGTTAGAACAGACAACTTTTCCGATATCCGTCTAATAAAATGTGGTGTTCCTCAGGGTTAATTTCTTGAACCAGTGTTAAAAAAAACACAATGAAGATGCCAAAAGTGGGGTAAGATGGCAAGATATCGAAAAAACTAATTTGAAACAGTTGCTTCGAATTCAATTTTATACTAACAGGCAGAGTTTCAAAAAATTTAAATTGCAATTTAAAAAATTATTTTCCGATGTCTTTACAAAAATTAAAGTTCTTTTTCTCTGAATGGCTTGACTATTGTGGAACATTTGTATTTTGATCATGATGACAAAACTCTCTTATTTTCTCCGCACCAGATGGCACTAAATTGAAAAAATTGGTTTTTGCCAGAACCCTCGCTGTTACATTGGTTCGTATCTAATACTTAAATCACAATTCCAAGACTATTGTATTGATATGGCAATCTAAGAACATCATGTTTCCTGATTTTAATCAAGTTTTGCTGCTAATGCTGCATGAGCGTTTCATTATCATTACTGAGAAGGGATTCGCTCAAGAAGTTTATGTGAAATTTTTATGTTCAAAAAAATATCACTTCATATTTGTCTATTTCTAGTCATGTGTGTCGAAATAACCATTGAAACCATCATTACACAGATAACTACTCATGGATAGTTTTTACGGGTAGTTATCACTTATGTCATGACATTGCTAAGGAACCAACACAATAAAGTTTGTTGACATTTTAGTAATTCAATTTATTTCGAAAATGTCACTACCTCGCTTTGGTGTTCAAAATGATGTGGCAATTGACAAAATCCTTGAAGAAACTACACCAAAAAATGCTGTCAGTAAAAAATACACTTGGAAACTATTTAGGGAGTTTTGTGACGCCAGAAAATATGAATTAGATGGAAATCGTACTCTTGAAGAACTTATTAATACTCAAGGATTGGGCGATTAATATGAGAAAAAAGGATAGCACAAAGTTCAAGGAGGCTACTGTCTGTTAAAACTGTATGGGATATAACATGCAAATCATTACAAGAAAAGTATTACAAGGAGTATAATATGCTGGACCCCTTTAAAAGTGTTTCATTCAAACAAGCGCGGAATGCACGCGACGCAGCACGAAGAAATTTACTGATCCCACTGAACGCAAAACAAGTTCAGTACTATTAACTTCAACAGAAATGAATAAAATTATAAACTTTTGGGATGAAAATACCCCTATAGGACTCGTACGCAAATTTTATCACATAGTAGCGGTGGAATTGGCTTGGAGAGGTGGTGAAGTTGCTGCTTGCTTAGTTGATTATTTTCATATTGAAAAGGACAACAGTGGATCTCCAACCAATAGGATAGAATATAATCCAATTTTCAGTAAAACCTGCCAAGTGGGTTCAAAGAACTACGCCTCTAGTAAATGGTTAGTTCAACATAGTGATAACAATGCTTGTCCTGTCGGATTATTCATTAAATTATTATCAAAACGAGGCACAAATATCAAGACAAATAGACTATTTTCAAGCCCAAATCGTCACTGGAAGACAGAAAGCGATAACTGGTACGACAATAAGCCTCTGGGTAGAAGTATAATCAAGGGATGGACGAAATCATCTGCTGAAGCAATTGACTCTAATAGAGCAACTGCAGTCAGTCAACTAGCTAGGAGTGGAGTTCAAGAACAACACTTGTTGATAATTACTTGGTACAATAATGGAAATTGTATAAAACCTTATTTAAATATTGATCAGGAACATCATAACCAAATAATCAATAGTATACGTGGAAACACCTATACAGTAACCGAGGCGAATACAGCAAGATCAAGGGAATATCATTATATGAATTGTTCTTTTAATAACTGTGTATTCAATAAATAATTTTGTTCGAATTGCAAACAAATTTTCTACGGAATATCCCTCGAACATTGATAAATAACTCATAATTTTATCACAACTTCCTCAAGCACGTTATTTCCTATTTATGTTATTTATAACGTGCTTTCGAAAACTGTGAATAAATAATTTCGTTAGTTATCATTGTCCTTGAGATATTATATCTTATAGCAATACTTTCATAAAAATCTATAATTTCAGATAATCAACTGGTTTTACTAATTTCAAATTGAAGAGGTAGAGAAGTACCAACTCAGCAGCTGAAGATTTGGAAATGTTATGAAATTCTGTATATTAATACTTATGAAGAATATAATTTAAAATCAAATAAATCAAGTGCAAGAAGACTGGTGCTCAAATTTGGAAGATAAAAGAGGAAAAATGGAATGAAATCATGAATCAGAATTCAAGTCGCGGTCCTCCAAGAACGCAGAAGAGTTTAAATACAAAATATGACACATTAAGGAAAAGTTTTGGGAAATACATTGCTGAACATAAAGAAAAAATTAGTGGCAGACACAAGAAATTTTTTTTTTAAACCTAACCGAAAATAAAAAACGGTATCATCTAGTTGAGTACTGTAGGCTTACTCAGTAGATATGGTGATGCTAAGTAAGATATGATGGTAAGGTTGAGTTTAGTGGACTCCACCTCGAAAAAACGTGGTGTTACTTTTTTATCTCCTTTATGAAAACTTGAGGGGGTTTCCATTACTTTTCGAGTTATGTCCTTTTGAATCTTGAAACACGATCGTTTTAAAACACGAAAATTACAGTAAAAAATCGTATTTTTCAGACGTGTAAAACTCATATTTCACAATAACAAGCACAAAAATAAATTGTTTTATTCAAAAAATCAACATTCTCATATAACTAAACATAACCTACCTACCTTTTAGTCCGTTTCATTCTTATGGTAAATTAGTCGTGTTCAGGGCATTCGTAATGTTCACAAAATCATATTGAAACAATCTTTAGACATTCGATACCTAATTTTGAAATCTTCAACATCCCAAGAATTAATGTGATATGGACGTTGTCGTATATTGTATACGGTATGTCCAAAATCCTCTAAATCTCCATCAGTGTCATCATCGGTTTCAGAAAATATGTGCATTTCTTCAAACACATTCATGTTCATTGTTGCTTATTTTATATCAACCTGATAAAAACAAAATTTATGGATGTGTCACATCATCAAAATCCTTTTGTTAAAGATGCAAGCAGTCACTTGAAGTATCTGTTAATTTGATTGAATAGTAACTCATATTTATTCTATTGATAGGTCTACCAAGAGGTTGAAAAGCATTTGATTTGGATCATGATATACTGTTGGACAAGCTAGAATACTATGGTATTCGGGGTGTACCAATGAAATGGTTTCGAACATATCTTATTCATAGAAAAATACAGGTAAAAATCGAAGATAGACAGAATTCAACATTAACTTATAACCACTCGGAACCGAGTACTATGTACTCAGGTGTACCACAAGGGTCCATCATTGGTCCCACACTATTTCTGATCTACATTAACGATATTGTTTGCAACTTTCCTTCTGTTTCATTCTCCCTTTTCGCAGATGATACTAGTATAATAATTTGTACAAACGAACAATATCTGAAGATCGCGGCACAAAACATAATGAATGATTTATATGATTGGTTTTTAGCAAACAAATTTTCCCTGAATATTGATAAAACGCAAAGCATATTTTTCAATCTTCATCGCGATACACCGGACATCGGCCTCATAGTAGACGGTAAACATATTGGTCGATCAGATGCAACAAAGTTCCTAGGTATCCTCATTGACAGTAAATTAACTTGGACAGATCACATCAGCCAACTGAATTCCAAACTATGCAAAGCAATAAATGCCTTTCGGACCATCAAAATTAATACAAAATAAATGAAGTAGTAGCCAAGACAGTATATTACGCGTTCTTCCACAGTCTTTTACAATATGGTATCGAATTTTGTGGTACGGCAGTTTCATCGCATAAGACTTTTATCATTCAAAAACGAGCTATTCGAACGCTTTTTGGTCTCAACTTCAGGGTCTCATGCAGAAACTATTTTAAAACCCACAAAATATTCACCCTTTCAAATCTTCATATCTACAAAGTAGCTATCTCGATTCATAAAAACAGAAACTTTCTGGAACGACTCGCAGATAGACACCATTATCCAACAAGGAATCAATTAGTCATCCTACCAAATTACAGATACAACCAACGAGCAATGGACCCCTGTATACGGGAATAAAAAATCTATAATCATCTCCCGTACTCCTTCAAACTCTTCTCGTTGAATAAGTTTAAAAAGAACTCAAAAAATTGCTACATCAACATGTTTTTTATGATCTTGATGAATTTTTCTCAATCAACTCCCAATGAACTTTGCTGAACCAATATTCATAATTTTTATATAGGTATATATTTTTTGTTTTTTTCTATTTTATACTCAATGTATTTAATCTCTCATACAGGGCATTCAATTTTAAAAATCGTTATTGGTCAACACTTTCCCTAAATCATCGGCAATAGGTATTAATATCAAGCATTAGTTGTAAGATTATAATAATTTACGAACACAAACTATGTACCTAGCTGGGAAATAAAGCTATCTATCTATCTATATTTTCCTCTAACAATCAGGTTAGCCTATCAGACACTTTGACAAGAAGTCAAAAACCGGGACTAAAGGCAATTATCTCAATACTGGTATTTTCACTTTCGGTGGTTATGTGACACTAAACTAGAATTGAAAAATTCCAGAGCGATCCTCTTCCAAATAAGTCGCCCACCTCACTGCTTTGGTTCTTTAGCCTCTGGCATCGAATGCTAAATACCCCACCGAAAAATTATCATTCAGTTGACGATCATATTTAGAAGCTAATGTATTTTTATCGATTCGTTGCCAAAACTTTTGTTTTCACTCTCGACAAGTCTGGTAACCGACCTTAAAATGGTTGTTTTTCATGTGTAAATTAATGCTTATTGTTATATAATGTTTGCAAACGATACCAATTTACATTTACAAAAACGAATAGTTGTTTAATGTATTCTTCAACATCGTACGAGGGAGCATTCGATACTTCTTTCCTCACTTAAAGTTCTCCACGAGTGACGTAGAATGTCTGTGGAAGAACATTTCTGACATCCGAATTTTCTAGACTAAATGCAGGCAAAAAACGATATGTAAAAATTAAACAAATATATATTTCGATATATTTGAGATATGAAGATTTCAATGATATACATTTTGAAATTCAGGAAATCAGCGAACTATTCTAGAAGCAGCGTGGAACATTTAGAAACATTTGAAGAGTTCCATGAAAATGTCATGAAACACAATTTTGTTTTCTAGTTCCATGTGACGAATATTGTTATCGTGTTCTAAGAAATTCTTACTTGTTCTAGAATCTAAAGTTTGCTTTATAATGATTCATTTTGTGAGATTTGACAGTTGTTGATTGAGGATTTAGGTACTCAATTGAAATATTTGAATTGTCAGTATCGTACAGTGTTGTCAAGTTGAGTTGCCAATAAAATCGGACACAATGGAGCCAACTAGGATTATTATGCTCCCTCTAATAACTATTGAACGATATTATTGATAGAGTTTATGATAAAAAAATTGATAATGTTTATGATTGCAAATGTGAAAGTTGCATAAAAATTATTGTAAGTACAATATGAATTTGTATTTTTGGTGTTTTTGTATAAATTGGTTAAAGCTAGAATAACTAGACAGTTGCACTTCCTTTCTCTACAGATCGTATCTCTTTAAACTTTAGTGTCAAAAGCTCAGATCAGTCGGTACGCCAAAACATGTATGATGAGTTCTTGGAAAAGGATATTTTAAATTTTTATCGTTTGTTTTGGCAGCACCCCACGAAGCTTTTCACAGATAATCGAGGTAGCTGCAATGGTATTTCTCTTTCATTGAATTTGAAGCAATATTTATTCATTAAGTACAGTTTGAATGCAAAAAGTTCTATAACTCTCTTAATTTTCAATACTCTGTTTCCTACCTTAATCATCTATAAAACAAATATAAATGTTTTATTACACTTAAGACTTATGTAACACGTTATTGACATGGATAGATGACACGAGTTCTACCTACTCAGATTGCGGTTGTTATGATGGATTTCTGTTCTTCTCTCATTGTGTTCTGTGATGTTGGTTCTCGAGTCGTTGTTCCATGTCAATGTCGAATTGAAGTTTGACTGACAGATGATCTCCCCTCCTGTTGTGTACCTTTTCATTCACATGTTGAGTTTTTATTTCTTCCCCCTTTTTGTAAAAAAATGGCATAAAGGCTCCAAACCTCTACTTCCTTCTTACTGTCAAATTTAATTAAAACAAGTATGTTGTCCACTATATAAACCTTTATTGGTACAATGTGGTGACATATACACTTTTTTACTCTTTCTATATATAATTTAAAATAACAATTTTTCTTCTCCATGTGAGTAATACCTACTATATTGTACTGGATTACCTTTAGTGATAATTTTCTTCCTTTATTGTAGAATTTAAATTAGCTGAAGATGAACCTATTTAGGTTCGAAACATGTACTACCTACTCTAAATAATACCGCTCTACTGACAGATGGTTGTTGCTGTTCCACCTGATGCATAACTTTTAAGGTTGAGATTAAAATTGTGCAGATGACTTTAATTTTTTCTGCATCGTAAATCCACACCACTCCACTTTGAGATACAATGGACTTCTATCACAGGTTAATATTTATCCAATCGAAATGAATTTGGTATCAAAGTAAATGTAAAATTTTGGCATTGTGTTTTTTTGAAATTATTTGTTCCGTCTACCAAAAAAATTGCTTCAAAGTAACTGCATTTTTGGGACATTTTAAGGTTTCTTTGTGAAAAAGTGGATTTAAATTTAAATTTCCATTACAGCACGTACCTAGAATCGAACGTCTTCAAGAATCCTGTCCTTGTTTGAATTCGACACAACGAACTGTTTTCGAGTTATCAATTGACTCTTTTACCCTAAAAAAGTAAAATGAGCCCCAAATATGATCGCGCTCATGGCCTCTTGAGGAATTCATAATTAAATTTTTTTGAGTATTTCTGTTTTATTTATGTTCAAGAATGATATTTATTTTTAATTTTTGAATAATATATTTTGTCAAATATTTGTTTTGGTCATATACATATATTTATTTCATCATTGTTTATTAATTGTTCTACTTGAATGAATCAAATATTGTGTTCGGTCTTGATACATTTACCGTCAAATTCTATTATTTGTACACCCTGTATTTCATTTGGCGTTGAAAAGCCGTCAACAGACTTCAAGTTTTTTGTGTACAACGAAAACCTCGAGGATTAGTAATATTCTCCAACAGTACAATTATCTCAATATACGAAATATATGGTGTTGGTTAAACGCATTATTTATTTGTGCTCTTGTTTAAACGGAAAACCTGTTGTTTTCTCCACTGGAACGTCTGTTTTTTCCTGTGTGGCCTTGCATGCATGGACGAAGACCAAGAACTCTTCCCTTACACCGAAAATCTCCGTAAGAACAGGAATCAGGATAAAAAAGGTGAGTTTGTTACTGCTCGTAATCCTAATTCCTTTTAAATTCAATTACGTATTTGCCAACCTATTGTTTTACAGTCCATTTATTCAACCAACAAATGTCGAGTTATCGATAGGCCTTCCAGAATTTATCGTCTGGAAGAAACATATGGAATAGAGTAAATGATAACGAAAGTATTTTTATATTCGTTCGATACAAACCACCCTCAAAAAAAGAATTATTGATCAACTTCAGCTTTCTCCAGTAACTGTAATGCCCAATACTGGATATTCGAAATTCCACATTTAAATGGGTTATT
Organism: Chrysolina oricalcia; assembly: GCA_944452925.2. Classification (NCBI taxonomy): domain Eukaryota; kingdom Metazoa; phylum Arthropoda; class Insecta; order Coleoptera; family Chrysomelidae; genus Chrysolina; species Chrysolina oricalcia. Next base: position 20,582,882 of record OX101812.2, read on the forward strand.
TTTATTTCGACTTTCGTTCTTTTATGAAATATGTTGTATTGCAGCAGGGAGACTAAAATTGAACAAGGAGTGTTTAATTCCCATAAGACAATGAGGACACTATTAGAAAGAGATGAAAGAACATTTGTGACGAAATGTGACGTAGTTGGACGTGTCATGGCCGCTGTTCTCTATAGACAGTGAGACGGACTAGCTCTTGGTTTATGAGAGATACTGCTGACAGTTTTGTTGCTTGGTTCGAGTTCGACTCTGTACTCATATCCAAGTACGTCACTATGACGCGTTGATGCTACAAGATTCTGATTGGAGAGAACTTAGTAAACCCTCCTTGTTAAATTTAAGTCTCTTTGGTATTGCAGTGCATTTTTCCAAGTAAATTTGAAAGTTTTGTTAAAAATTCAACAACAAAATTTAGAGACATACTGGATTATTACATGTTCAATGCATTTTTAATATGGAAGTTTATATGAATTGTGTGAATTTTGTAAGTAAATAAACATAACCTATTTAGATCTCATGAAGAAATATTCATAAATAACGTATATTCGATCAGTAAATTAGCATAAATTGTGTGAATTTCATCACGAAATTTACAAATGGTATCTAAATATCATCAGAAAAAATACACGAGTCGTTATGTTTTTCTACATCTCACATTTAGTTCATAATTGAATATTACATTTGAACGGTTGTTTGAATTTACATTTAAAGTTTACATCAATTGTTGTGTATTATCAGCCCAAAACTATTGGATTTTATTAAATTTGAGAAGTATTTTTCTATGAATAAAAATGTTTATTTCCATATGGAAATGGTGGGCCGTGGTGGCCGTGCTGGTAGAGCGTTCGCATTTCAAACGAAGGGTCGAGGGCTCAAATCCCCGCGTAGTCATTGGTCTAGTGCATGGCATCACACGTTGAAAGGTAAGGGCTGCCACATCCCTAGCTCACACAAGTCTCTCAAATAATTCTGAGGGTTGCACGTAGGGGTGCAATCGGTTGACGGAAATAACAATTTATTAGATTGTATAAACTCAAAGTTTTCTTTGTTGAAGCAATTGAAGAAAATGGTGATAATCTATTTGAAAATACTGATGAGCTGAAAATTGAAATTTTTGTGTTAGATATCCGATATGATCAGCTGAATCCAAGAAATATGTTTTTATATATACAGAGGAGATTGATAGTTATGTTTTCGTTGGATTACGTGATTTGATCAATTCAGTGTACCAATTATTTATTTGTTTACGGGCAAGCCTTTTTAAGAAAAAAATAATTAGATTGTATAGGCAAATGAAATACGGAGTACATGGTAATATAGCAAAATATGACAGCTTTACATCTTTCAGAATACCTTTTTGAATATTTACAAGTTGAGTTATTGAAGATGAAATCTAGTCATAAAATTGCTGCAAACTTTGGGAGGAGGTAAACTCCTCACCAACCGCTCGGGTCAGATAATCCTATAGGCATTCTCCTCACCAAAACTAAGGGTCGTCGTTAATCCTATTTCTATTTTACCAACCCTTTCGAAAGTTTTGGAAAAAGCTGTGGAAAAACAACTCAGGGCATATGTTGCTGAAAATAATATCCTTCCCGAATTTCAATCTGGTTTCAGGCCATCTCACAACTGTGAAACTGCTCTGTTACAAATAACCGATGATATTCTCAAAACAACGGACTCTGGTAAAACTACTATCCTCATGTTGGTAGACTTCTCAAGAGCATTCGATACCATAAACCATGACACCATGCTGGCTATTTTGAAATCCATTGGTCTCTCAAAATATGCGGTAAACTTTTTCAGAAGCTATCTGTCGCACAGAACAGAACAGAAACAAAATTTACTGCCTCCAATCAATTGAATGTTTTTTTTTTCGTTTCTCTCTCTCTCTGATATACATATATTATGTTTAGAATATATTTTTTCTTTTGTTTTTTTTATAAGTATGTTGCTGTAGTTGTGCTTAAGATGAAAAACAGAGGTAGTGCTACTGGTCTACACCTAGTAGTGCTACCATCTGATCTTCGGCTTTTTCTTTTTTATTAAGAAATAAAGACCTTTATTATTATTATTATTATTATTATTTCAACTTATCAAATAAAAAATCATTTAGTATAATCGAACTAACCTTACTTAGATATTTCAGTGAGTGGAAATTGAATATACACATTTTGTGGGGAGAAATTATTTAGTATAATCGATCACTGGAAGAACCAGGTAGATCCAGACGAGAAGACTGGGAGGTAGCAAAAACCAAATGCAGTCCCCAAAGAGTGAAATGGGCAATTGACTCCTTCCAACCATTCAAGTCACCCGGAATTGATGGTATATTTCCGGCCCTTTTACAAAAAGGGCAAACGGAACTAATGCCATTCATTGTCAAAGCAGCCAGATTCAGTCTGGCGCTCGGGTACATACCGAGCGACTGGAGGAGAGCACGGGTAACCTTCATTTCCAAAGTAGGAAAGAAGGACCCAACCCTCCCGAAGTCATTCAGACCAATCTGTCTCTCATCCTTCTTACTGAAGACAGTGGAGAAGACGGTAGATAACTACATCAGAACCGAGATACTGGAGAGGGTGACATTGCACCCCGGGCAGCATGTATACAGGGCGGGCAGATCAACGGAAACCGCTCTGTACGTGCTTACCGAAAGCATCCAGAGATCTCTCGAGTATAAAGAAATGGCCATATGCGCTTTCTTAGACATAGAGGGGGCATTCGACAACACCTCTCACGAAGCAATAAATAGGGCCCTAACGAACAAGGGAGTAGACAGAACCACATCCAGATGGATGTGCCAAATGCTGGCTACAAGAACTGCTGAAACGAAAGTGGGCGATACCAGCTTTCGGATCAGCACAAGCAGGGGATGCCCACAAGGAGGGGTACTATCACCTCTGATGTGGAGTCTCGTAGTAGACGAACTACTCGGAACACTTACCGGGAACGGAGTCACTTGCCTTGGATATGCTGACGACATAGTCATTATGGCCAAAGGCAAATTCGAAGGAACCCTCTGTGATCTAATAGAAAGGGAGCTAGAGACTACCAGAAGATGGTGCCTCTCTGTGGGATTGAGAATTAACTCATCAAAAACCACAATGGTAACATTTACTAGAAGAACAAAGATTCAGCACCTAAGGACTGTTCGCCTCGACGGATCAGATTTAGGATGGCAGCAAGAGGTGAAGTATCTAGGACTAACCCTAGACTCAAAACTACTCTGGAACAGACACGTAGAAAAGATCGCTAACAAGGCAAAATCATCACTGATGGTGTGCAGGAACATTGCAGGAAAAACATGGGGCTGTAACCCATCAATACTGCGATGGATGTACACCATGATAGTGAGACCTATGATCACCTACGGAGCAGTAGTGTGGCACGGTAGAACCGAACTCGCCACAACAAAGAAAATCCTGGAGAAAGTACAAAGACTAGCATGTCTTTGCATAACAGGAGCAATGAGGTCAACTCCAACAGCAGCAATAGAGGTCATTCTGGACCTCACTCCTCTCCATCTCATGGTGAGGAGAACTGCTTGGGGAGCAGACCTGAGGTTGGCCAAAGTCGGACTCAAAGGGACAGCACACAGTGTAAGGGGCTCAACCCCCACCGGAAGTGCACACCTTGCCGATCTCCCAACTGACGAAATTACCAGGAAATTTAGTTTCGAGAAATTTTTTCGAACGGAACTAAATACCAAGAAACAATGGAGCACAGAATCCATTCGAGCACTGGGTAAGAATACCATTACATGGTACACGGACGGGTCTAAAACTTCCGACGGAACTGGAGCAGGAGTATTTGGACCTCGTACCAAGTACTCCGAACCCATGGGACACTTCCCAAGCATTTTTCAAGCGGAAATTCACGCCATAGCAAGATGCATTCATTTCAACCTCGACAGGAACTACCGGAACAAGGAAATTGCAATCCTCTCCGATAGTCAAGCAGCCATCAAAGCGTTGAGCTCATATAACATCAACTCGAAGATGGTCTGGGAATGCCTAGAAAAACTTAATGATCTAGGCAGGAACAACAAGGTGATCCTCCTCTGGGTGCCTGGGCACGTCGGAGTAGAGGGCAATGAACAAGCAGACACCCTGGCACGAAAAGGGGCATCAACGCCACTGATCGGGCCAGAACCGTTCTGCGGACTTGGAAAATCTCACTTCCAAGAACAACTCAATAAAAATGAAGAAGAAATGAGAGCAACATACTGGCAAAGACTTCCAGGGCTAAGGCAGGCCAAAGATCTCCTCGGCAATTTCAACCGAGCAAGATCGAAAACACTGATTAACCTCAGCAAAATTAGTCTAAAGACAATCACAGGATTTCTAACGGGGCATTGCAGACTCAAAGAACACCTAAGGAAGCTAGGCTTGGAGGAGGACAACACCTGCAGATTCTGTGGGGAACATCCAGAAACACCTCACCACATATTGATGGAGTGTTATGCCGTACACCACAAAAGATTAAATATACTGGGATCACACCAGCTGACTGTGGAAGAAATACCACAAATGGACCCCCTCAAAATCCTAAAATTCCTGAAGGAATTGAAGCTTGAGGGGCTGCTGTAAACGAGAACACCTCGAGATAGCAGAAGAAGATGGGGCACAATAGATCTAACTAGGTCGCAGCGCATCAGTCACCATCCATACCTACCAATACCAATACCAATAATCGAACTAGAACGAACTAACCTTACGTAGGCATTTAAGCGCGTGGAAATTGAATGCACACATTTCGTGAGGAGAAATTATTTAATATAATCAAACCAGAACGAACTAACCTTACGTAGACATTTGAATGCGTGGAAATTGAATACGCACATTATGTGAGAAGAAATTATTTAGTATAATCAAACCAAAACGAACTAACCTCACGTAGACACTCGAGTGCGTGTAAATTGAATTATATATCTTAAAAGGAATATATTTAATATAATATTCTTACTTTATACCTGTCCCTTCAATTTCATTTTGGTGAGGAGATTACCTATAGGAGTATGGTACACCCTTGCTTTTTCAGGTAGGAATGGGTTTTTGGTGAGGAAAATACGCCCGCCCCAAATTTTATTGAACAGAAACATCTTGAGTTAATTTCAATTTGGATTCCAAATTCGAAAAATACTACTGAGGCAACTTTCTCATTTTTAGAAAAGGTTCATATGAATTTTAATGAAGCAGAATCGATTGCGACATTCTTCTTTGATTTTATTGATTTTGTTAATCATGGATTATTGCTGCAAAATATGCATCACTATGGCATGGGGGAACTTGTCTCGAGTGGTTCAGGTTATACCTGGACATGGACAACCGAACACAAATACCTCAGGGATCAGTTCTGGGGCCCATTATATTTCTATTATACCTATGATTTACCAACAATTTATATTGATGGTCATTTTACAATATTTGCAGATGAAACTACACCATTGTGGCATGAAATAAACACTGAAAATCTGAAAAGCATATAGTTCTAGAGATCAGCATGGATTTAGCAAGGGACAATATATGAAAATATAAGTAGAAAAGTTATTGGGTATAACCCTCAAAATGTTGTGCAACCGTAGACACGTGTTTCGAGCTTAAGCTCTCATCAGTACGGTAAAATCAAGTGCGAAGATGTACAACACTTGGATGTACACATAGAAACAAAGGAAGTCAACAACAGGAAGCCAACCACACATTTGTGGCATCGGTTAGAAGACCTTGTACTCACAAGGCAACGACACGCTGGTGGCTATAGCTGCCTCCGTGGCGACGTTAGTTGTTGCCTTGTGAGTACAAGGTCTTCTAACCGATGCCACAAATGTGTGGTTGGCTTCCTGTTGTTGACTTCCTTTGTTTCTATTTGTACATCCAAGTGTTGTACATCTTCGCACTTCATTTTACCGTACTGATGAGAGCTTAAGTTCTAGAGATCTATAAGAGACTAGGCAATGGTGCAATTCAAACTTCCTCTGTTTTAATGTAGACAAAACCAAAATTGTTGATTTCAAATTGATTTATGACAATTTGGTAGTAGATGGCAGTAAGATTGAAGAAACACAAAGCAATAGATTTCCTTGTCTGCACATTGACAACAAATTAAAATTGAGGCAATCACATCTTCGTTGAAGAAGTTCATTTGCTGTCAGAGGTGAATCAAATGAACTTGATATAGCAACAGCTAGGTTAACTTACTTTTAACTAGTAGATTCTCATACAAGATATGGCATCGAATTCTGGCGATTTTGTAGTAAACAACTATCGAACTACAAATAAGTACGAAACGATAAAACCAAGAAAATACAGTACATTGAAATTATCATCCGATAACTTGATGTTTGACACTTGATCTTTATTTGTTCATAATAGTCCTTAGCATTCAAGAAGTTCGAGAAGTATAATCGAGCTGGGCCAGTGGAGACTTTCACTCAGGATGTCTGCAGGTACAACATATCAAAAAGCTAGACTTTTTCTCATAAGAAGTGTGCGTGGTCTGTTACGGGTTTATTTTGCAGTAGAAAACCCTTTCTGTTTTGATACAATAACATCAGAAATTATCTGTCATTGATATACACTTTCCACTCTGTACGCCACTGTTTCAAAATGACAACTTGATCGTTCTCATGTACAGCTTGTTCCGAATGTTAGTACTCACCTTTGCCGTACTAGTTCGAGCGGACATGAATTGGCCATAACTTTGGATTAGTCTATTGTTTTGTAGTTAGAACACAAAACGGTAACATTCCTACTCTATGTGTCATTGAGGTAGCTACTTTACTTTCGAATACTTGACCTTGTTTGTGTTTGGTTCTGAGATTGAGAGGTTGGCAACACTGAATCTTTTGGTGTTCTTTTCATTTGAGTCGTTGTCGCTCCGAGTCACTCGAAGTAGTTCCTGGACTGATCTCACCGAACACTAACGAACATGAAAGCGCCTTGTCGGATAGTGACAATTTTGACTTTGACGTCTGAGACATATTTTGAGTGACGATTTTCCGATTCATTATTTGATTTTGATGAGTAACTGACCTATTTTGAAGATTTATAATTAAAGTTTGATCATTGTTGATGGATCATGGGAAAATTCATATCTAGAGAGTTTCTCATATTATTCGCGATTTTTGACGATACATATTTCCGAGAAATCTCCATTCGCTTTGCGGATGTTTGAGGTTATAAGTCATTTCATCATTGTGTGAAACCACTGGAACGGGAAACTCGCTATCAGACAGCAATCAGACCATCAACGCTGTTATCAGAACCCTCCTATTTAATAGAGGTTAGTATTTGCATTTGGGCTCTACTTATGGCCCCAAACAAGTGTAATCAGAAGTCAGACTGGTATCGTTTATTCTAGGGTGTTTGCTTCGCTTCTGCTACTGCTCCACTACGGTTTTATTGCTACTACTCTGGTACTGCATTGCTACCGTTTATTGGAGTTCCACTAATGTGATTGTTCCACTGTTTCGTTGCTCGACAGTTGTCTTTCCGCTGTTCCAATACTGTGATTATTCCTGCTCAACTGAGTCGTTCCACTGTACATCTGTTGTTCAGTGTCCCTTCGCTGTTCGTCCCCCATTGTTGGTGTTCCCCGTTGCTGGTGTTCCCCGTTGCTGGTATTCGTCTCAACTGTACACGTACTTCGATTGATTGTGTCGTACCCACTGTGTACCTATATACACCAAGGCGCTGATGAACTACAACTACAACAATTGGTGAACTAGCATTATTGAGAAAATCTACATTGTATCAGATAAGTTTATATTAAGACTTTGCTCCTAAGGCACATAATTGTTAGCTGTCATCGTGACGTCACAGGCATAGCCCTCACTGGAGGTTCACTATTGATATATTTAAGCGATACACCACTCTCAATCATAGCATACACTTGGATTCATATTGGTGGTACCATATTTCCATTAATTTCATCTCCTTTTGTATTTTGTGCCGAACTGTGCACATACAGTGTGGGTAACATAAATCAATATATTTTATTAGTGAGGGACATGACTATTTCTTTTATCTGGTTATCCAAGCGTAAGGGAAGACAAAACATCTACATATTTATATATTAATTTTATACCCTTAATAATAGGTATCTATTGTTTAATATTTTAGTAATATTAGTTCAGTGGGTTGTCCCATTCCATCTGGGTGATTTCGTATTTTTCACTGGCGATAAATCCGTAACGCTCCGGAAAATTAACCCCATATTTCAATCTTATCGAAATCAATTTTTATTGTCGAATCCACGCCTACTGTGCTACTAGGTATGTTAGAGGCGTGAAACATCATTGCACATTCACTGCTATCCTTTCCTAAATTTCGCCCCTAACAGGTCTTTTTCAGCTAACCTAATAAATTGAAAATAAACAAATTTTATTTTGATTTTTTTTTGAGTCAAATGTTACCATTTTTCTACAGCAAATGAATTCAAACAATATATAGTAACGCCCTCAACATTATTGTTCTTCCTTCGTAGGATTTTACATTAAAGATGTTCGTAATAATAGACTGTAGCTTCGTGGGTTATTTTATATAAACTATTTACACTTTTTACAAATATTTGACTTATTGCCGTCACACTATGGTTTATTTGCACTCAAACTTAACTTAAATCAACACGCGAACAAGCGAATTGATTCACGTGGAGTGGTGAATCGTGGAACGATTACACTATTGGGGGTTGCAAGATGCAAGGCGAATTGCACTTAGCACTTATTAAAACTTTCATCCAAAATTTAAACTTATTGGGAAGAATGCGACAAAGCATTCAACATGAACAAGATTGATAAAAACTGACCGAAGGTCGAAAGGCGAAATTCTACTCGCTTTTTTTATGAGATGAAAAAACACAATTTGCATCGCCGCACGCAGGCGGACAACTGACAGGGTTGCCAACTATAAACTATAGAAAATATGAAACCAGTGTTGGATATCGTTTCCAACACCTCGCAGTCCACCATAAAACTAAAAAACAATCCTGTATCACAGTTTCAATCCTTCAGAACTGCAGGTTCATTTTTGTCGCGAACACCGCATATCGTTTCTGATCTCTTCAGCATTTCAAGCACGTCCAAAACAAAGAGTCGATATAGCGCGTCTGTGCGCGGCCTCCAGAAGAAGGTAACAAGTGTCCCAGCGACTCTTGAATCGGACATTTAGCGGGTTTGTTTGTCCTGGTATGTCGAGCACGCCACTGGTGGACGATCGGACGAGGATGGCTTCGCGATGAGTATTTGGAGCAATGACTGGACGGTCTCCGTTTAGTCCTGGCGCTCGATCGAAATCTGAATATCTCACGGTATCTGTAATCTCGATTTTCGAACGTCATAGAAAAAGACGTCAACTTGGAGTTAATGAAATATCTGGAACGCACAGGAGCTGTGAGCGATCGACAATGCGGTTTCTGTTACCAGAGGTCAAGTGATGACTTGCTTGCTCACGTACCACATACAAGATGTCCGAGAAACGTTTTTCAATATTTTGGGTGGCTATTCTGGATAACATAATATCAAAAAACCTTTCTAAAAAATTGGATCAAATTACCTCGAGATCGCCAGTGGTGGCGTAGGACTCTCTGAAAAGAGCCATAACCGAGAACACTTTTACCGAATTAAACTCAAATTGATACCAATTTCCTGTCTCCTCGAAAAAGTGAAATACGAGGAATGGTAGCCCCAGCAGCGACCCCCAAACCTAACCATAGCAGTATTTCAGTCATACAGTCTCCTAGACAAATGTTTCAGTCTCCTAGACAAGTGCGCCACCAACGGTATATTTCCGAGCCTGTTCCTTGAAAGTTCCTCGAATCGTCTGCTATCGACCTATTTCATTCAATAAAGTTACCAGTAAATTTTTATAACTACAGAACAACATACAGTGCGGCTTTTATCAAGAGTCACATCGTTGAGAAGAAAATTCCGTTCTCTTTACAAACATATATTTTTTTTTAATTTCGTGGATATTTTTTTTTTGCAATTCAAATTCGAAATATCAAATATAAATGCAGATCTGACTACTACTCATCCCTCGATAAATTTGAACGGTATTACCGATACTACTTTTTGAGAGAAGAAATATTGCAATTACTTGACAGATGGCGCTGAGGGCACATCAACTCGAAAATTTAGAATGGCTTAAAAATCGAAATTGGGAAAAAAATTATCAACAAAATTAAAAAAATATTTAAACGGTTGTAAATGCGTTCCAATTAACAGTGATGTTCCTAAGGTGGCGCATGGTGTTAGTAACAAGGACTATCCAGAACACGTGGATAATGACAATAGGAGTCGATGCCAAAACACCAAAGAAAAAAAAACGATGTGACACTTGACCCCCTATGGCAATTAAGAATTTTGAGTTGATGTGCCCCCCGCGCTCTCTGTCGAGCAATCACCAATTTTTTTATTTCAAAAAGTAGTTTCGATGAAACTCTCCGAACGTTTTTTTTTCATGTTTGTCTGTCGAACCGTTCAAAAGTTAACAGTGGGGGGACTATTAAAAGCCGCACTGTATACCAAAAAGACCATTCCAGAACAAGTGACTTTGACAGGTCGGCCATTTTTGCTGAGGGGCACACAACATTTGTTTACATTTCATTTGCTTTGTTATTTTTGTTTGAATAAAATCAATTATCTATCTCCTGTGCTCTAGTTTTTGAGAAAAGTTTGTACATTACTATAGTATTCAGTGATAACCGAAAGAGACTGCTTAGTAGATTATTGCAATAATGTCGCTGTCGCGGAGTTCATATTTTGCAACATTATCGGGAGATGTTCTTGCACGATATTTGAAGAAAATTGAAGTGATAAATAACATTGATCAGTACACAGTTAGTAAATGTTTAACGCCCCAAACTGATTTACCCACTGTGACCATACCATTCTGTAGCTTATTTAGTGGAGACTCATAGTTACTACACACCAAAGCAGTTGAAAGCTATAAAAAGCTTGAAGGCCCATGAAAATTACAGCTTAGGGGCAATTCTGAAATTCATGGCGATTAAAGTCAATGACGCTTTGGTTATTTTAAGCAAGGTAAGACATTTCTCAGATGCTAAATCTTAATAGTGTTCAATCGATAATCTATATCAGAGTTGAAAAACTAATCATAATTATTCATTGCAGGTTCGTCATTCACAAAAAATGAGGGAGACACTTTTGGCAGTCTGGATAATTATTTTAGATGATGGAAGTGTGTCTACAGCTCATTCATTGTACTTGCATGGCAGGGCTTGGCAAAGTGTGTAGCCATGTTGCTACTGTGTTATTTGGTCTGCATGCTAAATCTAATGTGGATGGAAGCTCCATGTCTTGCTCAGATAAGTTATTGACATGGCCAGTTCCTCCTATGAAAAATGTGGAGATGATGATGGATCGTGATATGGATTGGGGTAGAAAAGTTAAGCCGATATCCAGTTCTCAGCAACCCCATATACCATCAATGAATGAAGAATAAAGAAGGGTACTGCTCACAAAGCTTGCCAACATTGGTATTTATTCAGCAAAGAGCCGTTTAAGAGAACCGCTAGCTTCTAAGATAGCGAATAAAACAAAGAAAATAGAGTTACCAACTAGCTGTAAATAAAATAATAATTGTAATTTCCCTTTAATTATAAATTTTTTATAAGTCCGTTTTCTATTTATTTTTTCTAACATCTTCAACAAATGACAAATGTTTGAACCATCAGCATTGTTGTCAAAAATGATAATATTCAGCTGCTTAGGTAATACAATAATATTACCAAATATAACGATGCACAATATATTCAATACATAGCACAATGATACATTAAAATTCAATGATAATAAAATTGAAGGTACAGAACTCAGAATAAAAGTCAAAAATATCCTTTATTGATATATATTGGTTGGTGTATAATACATAGATAGATGTAATTATATCACAATAATACAGGAATACAAATTTCAGAAGTAAAAAGTATGTTGTATTCAGAATAATTCAGCATTACAAAGACAAGTTGCTCATTAACATTTCCTAACGAAGAGGTATTTGTGATGGACACATATTTATTATCGCACTACAAACAACTACAATTTTATCCAACGCACTCATATTATCTTCGTTACCATAGATATACAAAGGGTTTCAAGGGGGATCATGAATGTTTTCTTCAAATAGCCCATTACTCTCTCCACATGAACCACTAATGAAATGTCTGGAACATACACCACCATTTCTCAGCTGCGTTTCTGTTGAAGGACCTCGTTTCAAAGTCCTTATCCATGCAATACGAATATCACTAGATACTGCATTCAAATAATCTCCTCGATTTGTTACAATGGCAGGAAATATGAAGAATGATACCTTGTCCCTTTCAGCTCGCACAGAGCACTTCAGAACCGATCAAAACGCTGGTATTTTCAATGATAAAGACAGATTATTTTAGTTGGACTAGAAAACTTTTCAGTGAGTTTGCAATCACGAATACAATCTAAACGAATATTACACTCTATTTCTGTTATCACCACATACTGTAAATCACGTAAGTCAAAAATATTCTCAAATTTTGATATGAATATTACAATGAACTTGAAACGTAAACAAACTTTGTGTGCTCCTCAGCAAACATGGCCGAACTGTCAGTGACGTCACTCTGGAATGATTTATATACAGTGAGCTCGTAAAGGTTGGAACAATTTCGTTGAAAGCTTGATATGGCCATTAGGGAAAAAAGCTCAGACACGTATGTCCGAGAAATAAGAGATATTTCATTCATAACAACGGGATATTAGGTCTGTTAACGTAAACTTTTGACTCAAGGTACCCCAACAAAATAAAATCTAGAGGGGTTAGATCAGGAGATCTAGCTGTCAACTCTAAAAATCCTCGTCTGCGGGTAGAGGACGGCTATTATTATCATTTGCCGCGGAGCTCCGGTGCAAATTTCCGATTTTTGGTGGCGTTTTCACTTTTCAGCTGCAGGAAAACCTGGAAAAACCTACAGCCCTACACACTTCGAGCAAACACCAGACGTCGGGATTGGCATCTAGGCAACTCACATCGCAGTTGCTTCACAAAAAAATATGAGGTCGCATATCGATAACGATGTACTTCAGGAAAATTCCCTGATACTCCGAATTTCGACCGCAGACGACGTTTTTTAAAGTGGCCAGCTAGTCCTCCTGATCTAATCCCACTAGATTTTTTGTGGGGAGACCTCAAGTCAAAAGTTTACGTCAACAGACCTAATTATGAATGAAATATATTTTATTTTTCGAACATAAGAAAAAATATGACATCCATACACAGAAAAATGCGTTCCTTTTGAAGGTGTTATCAAAATAGGGTAATGTCATTTGAAAAAAGTTAAAATGACGTCATAACTCGAACAGCAATGGCGTCGTCAAAAATCTGAGTAGACCAAAGAAAGCGCAACCGAAAAAGAAAATCGCCTTGTCTGAGAGCTTTTTTCCCAATTGCCATATCAAGCTTTTAAGGAATTTGTTTCAACCTTTACGAGCTCACTGTATGAAAGCAACTGAAACTAAGCCACAGGGCATGGATATAGGAGGGAGTTTGACTACTCTTGTGGGTGGTGGTTTTGATCCAGGCGGTATACTTTGTTTGCGTTGTTGGCAGCTTGATTATTTCCCTGCCTCGATGGAGGAAATATCCGAAAACTCTCGAAATGTGTCCAGACGAATGTATCTGTTAGTGTCGATATGGAGAACTTTATTCTGCATCCTATCCATTCTCACTATGTGAGTCTTGGGAAGGCTGTAGACCACTGGACATGCATAAGTCATTGATGGTCTAAGGACTTGCTTGTAGATTAACCCCTTGTTTTCCATAGACAGCTTTCAAGTCCTCGCTATCAATGGGTATGTCCGTTTGAAGGCGCCCGCAGCACTTTGAATTGCCAAACTGACATGTTTACTAAGTGTTAATCTCCTCTCCAGGTGTTCTCCCAGGTACTTCACGGAATCGGACTTCTCTATCCGGTTGCCCAGAGCTCTTGATTTTCAGTTTCTTCTTGAACTCATTGAGCTCTGTTTTGCCGGATTTAGCACTTCGGCACGACCTTCCGTAAGTACTGGTCTTTATTAGAGTAGCGGCTGCATTGCTAATACACCCGTGCTCATGTTGGCGAACATCGAATACTTGTGCGTATAGAGCAACTAAATACAAAATTGGCGACAAGCTCGATTCTTGCGGCACTCTTCATTGTGGAGATGCTTTCGTTCACTCTAATCTTGGAAGTCCTGCCGATGCGGTATGAGCCCAAGAGCTTCACCACTTAGTCAGGCATCCCTGCCCGTTACGTCTTCATGACAAGACCTTCTATTCATCACTGTGTTGAGCTCTTGAATGAGGCCCTCCTCACTATTTGGACGAGATGCATCGATGTGACGTAATCAGGGACTCTCTAGCCGCTATTATTGTTGAATAAATTTCAGTAATCGTAAACAATTTTTGCCGGCCGCGGTGTAAACATACAGTGGCGTAACGCGTATCAATAAAAACACTGAAGCGATGAGACCTCATTCATCATGCGGTAAGAATTTTTTTATTGGTTTCAAGGAGAACGAGAACAGAGTATTAAATTTTCTTCAATTGGCGTTATGAGTTCCCAAGATTGCGGATAGCGTTCCCAGACCAATTCCAATTTTGTAATTCAATATTTATTTGAAACAAAAAATGTGTGGTATATTTTGAATGATCGAATTATGAGACCTCCCTTCAAAGAAAAAAATAAATATCCAGGAGTACTTGTGATTCGTTGACTCCGAAATCCCTCATGTAGTCGACATTATGCCTCCTGACGAAGAAATGATGTTTGTGACCAGTGTTGTTGTAATAGTTGGAATTTACAAAACGTCTTCTAGAGATTTTTAAGGGCATAGCAGTTTGACGTAATAAGCAGCAAATGCATCCTAGGTAGGAACCAATTAAATAGAGTAATGAAAACTGCAAAAAAACTTAACTGTAGAAAATTCATAAAAAAATCAAAAGAGTCAAACAGCCCTCTAGGGGTGTTTAAATGGAGTCAGTGGAAACACAACCTGAAAAAGTATTAAAGTTGTTGAGGGAAGAAATGGGGAGCATATATGTGATTAAATTCAAATTGTCAGTTTATTCACTAACTATTATTGCAATATGGTTGTTATAAATGTTGTTTTTCTCTCTGTATATATCAAATGATGTGTATCAAGTTATGAAAAGTCATGAAGTGATATTATGGACTTTTGACGTGGATAAAATAAATAGTTCCACTTAATTTACATTTATTTCTCAAGTTAGAACCAATATAATGGTAATGAACGAAAACACATTATATTTGAATCCAAGGGAAGAAATAGAAATAATCGAAATAATGAAGAAATTGAAGTTGAACAAATCTCCTGGTAATAATTATATTCTTTCCGAAATCGCGGCAATACCAGCATTTTTGATAAACTATTGTTTTACGGAAGAAAGAGCGTTCCCAAAGGTATTGGAACATACTTTCGTCAAGCCCTTATTTAAAAGTGGAAAAAAAATACTTTGCAAAATTATATACAGTGACCGGCAGAAAGTACGCATCATATGGGAATTTTTTTTATTAATAAATTTTGACAAATATTGATACTTGCAATCGCTTCTGCATCAAAAGAAACCCCAAAAGACGTTGTTTTGAAAAAGATCTGAGATAAAAAAATAAAAATCAATTTTTTGCCACAAAAAAAATCTTTTTGGAAACATACATTTTTGACGAAGAAACTCATTAGTAAAGCCAACACTAATATTTCAAATAATGTTTTGTGAAGATTCGCAAGCTATTCCTATTTTATTCGGAGAAAATTTGAAATCTGTGATTTTGCAGTGTGATCAGCTGCTTCATAAGAAGTCACTGAAATATCTACAGGACATTATAATTCCGATACTTTTTATTATTAATTAAGAACCAAGTATATACACAATTTCAATTTGAAATTCTTAATATGTCCTGTAGATATTTCAGTGACTTCTTATGAAGCAGCTGATCACACTGCAAAATCACAGATTTCAAATTTTCTCCGAATAAAATAGGAATAGCTTGCGAATCTTCACAAAACATTATTTGAAATATTAGTGTTGGCTTTACTAATGAGTTTCTTCGTCAGAAATGTATGTTTCCAAAAAGATTTTTTTTTGTGGCAAAAAATTGATTTTTATTTTTTTATCTCAGATCTTTTTCAAAACTTGTACATAGCTATAAAATGTCAATCTGAACAACTTTTCTCATTAACATTTCTCGATATTTTCACAAACAAGCGTGTTTTGAGAAATAATTTTCAAATTTTTTAAATTTCCCGCCAACCTCGAAAAGACGAACGGCACTGTACAACGTCTTTTGGGGTTTCTTTTGATGCAGAAGCGATTGCAAATATCAATATTTGTCAAAATTTATTAATAAAAAAAATTCCCATATGATGCGTACTTTCTGCCGGTCACTGTATAGGCCCATCTTGATAATTTCAAATATTTCAAAATTTGTTGAACATCTCTTGAAAGCCAGACAAATTTCCTGAAGAAATTCAACACTCTGTCGGAACACCAATTTGGTTTTCGACAGACAAAATCAACAGAAGATGCTATTTACATATCATTACATAGTCAGTGCCGATAATCTGTATTTTTCTTGACTTTCCGAAAGCCTTCTATTTGTTGAATAAATTGAAATACTATTGCAAGTTGTCCACAACAATCTGAAGTTCAGGGTTTTCCACTTGTAAAAAACAAAGTTGATGGTATTTTCAGAAGAACCCTCATATTGGATTGTGATGTGATCAAATTTGAATTGGTTGCTCTCCCAACTTTCACAAAATCCCTTCACGAATGCAGAAGTAACAGGGATGATCTTATACCCTGTATCACCTGGTATTTCAGAAAAAAGGATCGTACTACAGGATCACCTGTAATGATTATCATATAAATACCTAAGATTAATTAAACATGAAATCTACGAAAACCAAAACACTCAATGAAACCACAATAAAAACGAAATTAATGAATATGTTTCGGAAGGTTCCGCAAGAACACCCTATGCATTCTGTCCAATGTGTAATCAACCATTCACACTAGTGCTGCTAGTAATATCTCAAGAGTTTTCAATGACTGCAATACTACAAACTGCCTTTTTTGTTGTTGTCACTTCCAGCGGAACGATTGCATGTTTCAATTTTTTATGGGTTTTTAAAACGCCATGAACGAGCAAATGGTCTACCAGCTATTCAATTATCTCGGCATTCCTAGCTTATCTCCAGCAAACAATACTCTTACAGGTAACCTACTTCGTAGGGCACGGCCGAAATTCCTTTCAACACTCCGATACAAGGAATATATTGAGCAACAAACCAAATATTCCGAATTGTTAAATAGTTAATAATGCATGTGTGATTTGCGTACAGGGTGGCAACATACATAATAGTGTTGTGTTCAGATAACTTTGCTGTTATGCAAGATATTTGTTTTCACAATCAAAAATTTGTATAATATCGTACATAATTTGGAAAATCAGAAAAAAAAACACGGTCTCTCTTTCAAGAGGGTTGCAGCTTTGGGCTTCTTCTTGATGACAATTGTATTATAGAAATTGTCGTGTGCAAATTGTTCAATAAAAATATAGTCAAAAGTTAAAAATTTTATCTTTCTTTTATTACATGAAACTTCTAATGCGCAAAATTGTCAAAATCAAACATTGACATATTGAAACTGGATCAAAACAAGAATAATCGTACTCAAATGTACTATTGTCTACCTGATCTAAGAACTAACTTTTCTTAACAAAATTATCCTTTTATATTCAAAAATATTGTAATCATCATAAAATATACTAACAATTGATTGAAAATAGGGGAAAATATTGTTCTTTCTCATCGCGCATGTCAGAATTTTGCTGTGCATTCATGTGAGCCTTCTATATTTGATAGACTGTCATTTTCTGAGATAATTGTGAAGTAATTTCACGATAATAATCAATAAAACTACCCTGATCCTCTTCAAAATTGTGTGCTGACTACAGCTGGAATTTATCATATGGATTGTTTTTCTTTTCTTCTGCTAAGTTTATTAAGGTAATGATCCATTATAATAATTGTTGTGTTTGCTAGGAATACTTGTATTTTCTGCCATAGAATGTTTTATTGAACCTTTTTTATCAGTTTTTTGAATACTTCAATACTTCGAGGAAGAAGCATTTAAACCCATTAGCTGGACGTCGCGTCGGTCGTTCTTCTTATAAGTAGTATCAAGTTGTAGTTCAACTAAAAGGTATTCAAATTTTCTGATCTATTGCTCAGCAAAGAAAATCCTTGGTGGGTTTGAACATTTCATATAAAAGAATTAACAACAGACCAGAAAACATCACAGTCCAATTGCAGAAAATACAAAGCTTTCGGTAGACAGATTTGTATTAGATGAAAACTACAATATTGTGGCGTTTGTTTGAATGTTTTAGACGATGTAGTAACTTGATTACTTATATTTCGGACGTCCATCATCTTAATGATTGAAAGATTTCTATCTCTTTCAAATTTTTCACAACGTTTCAATTGCTTGAATCCGCAATCGTCTTCTGGTGAATAATGACAAAATCAGATGCTACGCGACCTTTTATAGGTCTATAATTAAAGTGTAATTACGGTGTAATTACGCACGGTCTTGTGGCGCGCGTGGTTTCGCGCTTTTTCTCCCTACAAAACGGTCCATGAGCGGATTCCATACGTTTATAATTTCCACGCTTGGTTGACTGAAGGCACTATTGGCTTCTATATAGGTGGTTTCCATAAATTTCCGTTTGAACCAATGTTCCTCTCTATGAAGAACACTAGCTTCGTCCCAAAGAATTCGGTGGTGTTTTGTCCAGGCGTGGTCAGCAATTCCCGATTTTGATGTTTACCCTCGTTGAGTCCACTTCTTGTGTTCGGCTATTCTTACTGATAATGGCCTCTTGGTCTCTCCGATATAGGAATACGTAGACGACACCTTCATCATTTGGAACCATGGAGATGAACACCTTGGGGAATTCATCGCCAGAATGAATAACATGAGGGATTCAATTAAATTCACAATGGAAAAGGAAACTAACAGTACCCTATCGTTTCTCGATTTGAAAGCTGAAAGAACAGACACAGGAAGAAGACACACACATGACAGTACCTCAACTACGGCTCTTATTACCCAAACTCCACAAAGAGGGGAATCGTAAGAACGTTGGTGGAGAGAGAGCAATGTCTATTTTCAACAACCAGGAGTCATTGGAGGCGGAAATTAACCACATCAAAAAGGACCTACACCGAAACGGATAATCCGAGAAACTCATAGGAGAAGTTCGGAAACAACTCGAAAAGACCAAGACAACCGAAGAAAGACCACAAAACCCCGTTCTCATTCTTCCCTATATCAGGGGTATCTACGAGAAGATCAGAAGGATCGGAAATAAATACAACATCAAGAGTTGCTTTCAATCCGGAAGTACCTTGCGAAGCTTCCTCACCAAGACGAAACAAGAGAACACAACAGAATCCAGCAAAAACTATATTTACAAAGTCCCATGTGAATGTGGAGATTCCTATATCGGAGAGACCAAGAGGCCATTATCAGTAAGAATAGCCGAACACAAAAAGTGAACTCAACGAGGGGAAACATCAAAATCGGGAATTGCTGACCACGCCTGAATAAAACACCACCGAATTCTTTGGGACGAAGCTAGTGTTCTTCATAGAGAGGAACATTGGTTCAAACGGAAATTTATGGAAACCACCTATATAGAAGCCAATAGAGCCTTCAGTCAACCAAGCGTGTAAATTGAAAACGTATGGAAATCGCTCATGGACCGTTTTGGAGGGAGAAAAAGCGCGAAACCACGCGCGCCACAAGACCGCGCGTAATTACACCGTAATTACTCTTTAATTATAGACCTATAAAAGGTCGCGTAGCATCTGATTTTGTCATTATTCACCGGAAGACGATTGCGGATTCAAGCAATTGAGACGTTGTTCAAAATTTGAAAGAGATAGAAATCTTTCAACCATTAAGATGATGGACGTCCGAAATATACAATATTATGTTTGGAATCCTACGAATACGAAATAACATTTTACTAATCTTGAATTCGAAAGAATGGCCAGTTGGCTTAGAGGTGTAGATGCCACCTCTTGTTAAGAGGCTGATTAAACAAAGGAAAATTACCCATATTGGGAGGTACATTATAGATTTGGTTCGACAGCACATTGACAAGATGTTGCAAAAGAAGAATAAATTGGGGTTTTTACAAAAAAAAAGCTGCCAATTTTTCAATTGGCCTGCGTTTTCCTCCCGCCCCATGACAGCGTCGAGGTGCCCAAGCAATCCAACCCCATTTGCTACCGATAAAACGACTCAGGTGCAGATTTTGTTACTTGTAATCAGAGCGCTACGTCCTGTGCTGTCTTTAGATGATCATCACATCCAAGCGTGAGATTCGCAGGTTGTGTGGATTCTGCTTGATCTGTTTAAAAAAAAAAATTAAACAAAACAATCATCGGAAAATATACCGACCCGCCCACAATCATGGTGGGGTCCGTCCCAAGTATAATAAATAAATAATAAATAGAACTTTATTATACTGCACACTACATTTAGGAACATAAGTACATAAAATTGCGATAATAATGCGAGTGGTAAATAATAAAGTCGTGTAGAACGATAAGTACATCAATATGTACTTCGTAAAGTGACAATGTGGAACAAACAACATGTTAAATATCGTTACAAAATATTATGGCTAAAGATATAAAATATAACTATTCAAAAATTAAAAAATGATCACATATAATAACACACAATAAAATATTATTAAAAAAAAAATTGAATTAATTTCACGTTGAAACTAACAACAGCAGGAACCAAGTATATGACAAGTATACGTAATAATTATTATAGTAACATTTTTCTCAGATCCCGCTACTCGAATATTTTCAATAAATCGATTCTTTGGAAATTGATTTGATTCCTTCAGGAATAGAGCTGTAAAGTTTTGAAGCGAAGTAGAGATAGAAACGTTGGGTAACTACTCTCACCATTCGAGGCATAATATAATGATTTTTCTGACGAGTAGAATACTTATGATCGGGAAGTGCTGCACTATGTTTAGTTGCATGATATTTGATACAAGAACATAGAAACTACATTTGCCTTATATCTAAAATTTGAGTCTCTGCATAGAGATTATCTGAAGGATATCGCCTTTTTTCGAGAATATCAATTTAAGAAATTGCCTTTGAATAATTTCAAGACTATGAATATGCGTCTTCAAGGCTCCTCTCCATACCGCTATTCCGTAACTGATATGACTCTCCACAAGGGAGTAATATAATGTTTTCAGGTATTGTACTGGTAGGAGTTTTTTAAGTTTTCGGAATTTGAACAATATTGACCTCAACTTATTAACCGTATATTGTATGTGTAAGTCCCATGGGGATCAATTATCATTCCTGAATATTTCATTTTATTTTCGGATAGAATGTGAAAGGGTGTGTCAGTGCGAATTATTAGTCGATTGAAAGGGGGCATCCCAGAGGAATTGCAACAGAATGGAAGAAAAAAGGTTTTTTCAATATTCATTGTCAAAGTTTGTTGTCCAGCCAGTACTTGATTCGAGAGAAGTCATTTTCAACCTTACATTTCAGTTAGTTCCAATTATCTGCTTCATAGAAAATGGCTGTGTTATCTGCGAAACCGACAATATTTTCATCCTCACCAAGGGAAAATAATCAATTAGTATATATATTGAATAATTTCGGACCTAGCACGGAGCCTTGAAGAACTCCGTAATCGATCACCTGATTGCTGCTCAATGTATCATCAATTCTTACCTTTTGATATCTTCCAGTCAAATACCTCTCGAATAATTTCAGTATGTTACTTTGTATTCCAGTATCTTCTAGGGACTGCAGAAGGAGGTGATGACTAACAGTGTCAAATGCTTTCGACAGATCGATGAATACACAGAGAGATGGTTTGCTCTCATTAAGAGCTTCGACTACTTTTGAAGTCAATGACAAAATAGCGTCATGAGTCGAAATGCCCTCTCTGAATCCATACTGATTTTTTGATATTATGTTATATTTTTTGAGGTACGAACTGATTTTTTCAAATATGTTCGAGAAATGGGTAACTAATGAAATTGGACGATAGTTTGTGATTTCAGATCTATCACCTTTTTTAATTAAAGGAATGACAATTGATATTTTAAAATCATTTGGATATATACCATGATTTACACATTCGTGAGGATATAAGTTAAGGGATCTAAAATGTAATTAGAAATTAATTTGATATTTTCAGCTTTTAAGTCATCAATTCCTACAGACTTTCCATTTTTAAGCTCAAAAATTGTGTAATGAGTTTGTAAGAGATACTCTTTTTATTTTGCTAGCGAGAGTTTTTCCAGTTTCTGAGAAAGCTATATTGAATGTATTCGCTATTTGACTTTTTTCAGTAAGGATTTCACCAGTTGTATGATGTTTTATTCGAACTACAGAATGTTTTTGTTTTTTTGTCTTAGATATTTGTTGAGTTACGTTCCATAGTATTTTGGAGTTATTTTTGTTGTTGTCTATTTGCTGTTTGTAAAAATTGGATTTCGTTTTATTTATAAGGAAAGTTAGCTTATTTCGATACCTTTTGTATTGTGTTTTCAATTCATCATTATAAGACTGTTTATGCATCAGACGGAACATAGTGTTTTTTTTTTATTAATAGACTTCAGGAGACCATTCGTTACCCAAGGGGCTATTTTTGTGTTTATCCTGTTTGTGCGTCTTCTCTCTGTACATGCATCTATTGCATTGACAACAATATCGATAAATATTTTAGTCGCATGATTTGGAGTTTCCCTTTGGTGGGAGAGGAGGCTGGCTTAGCGTTGCAACCGATAGATGAACTGGCGACAATTCATATCCCGGCATACGACTGGCTGTGCCCTGACCTTTTTCTTCCGAAACGTCAAAGAAGAAGAAGGAAAATAGATTCATGTATATACAGGGTGTTCGGTAAACCTTGTACAATATTGAAACTGGTGATAGACCAGGTCATGACTGTTCAGAATATCGGAATTTCACCTCAGTAAAAATATCACCGTTTTCGAGATAACGGGCATTTTAAGAATTTCTGGAAAATCGCTACCTAACCTTGGATTTTTGAGTGCCATGTATACAAATTGGGACGAATCCAAGAATCCAAATATCTTTGCTGTTGAAGATTACTGATGAGTGATGCTTCTAGATGTACAGAACAGTTTTTCAGAAAGTGAAAACATTTTTCAAGAAATGAGGGTAAAATGACAGATTTGAGTTTCATCAATTTTTTTTAAACAAGTTTGACATTATTATCTGAAAGAAACATAACCAATTGGAAGTGGACATTCATTTCAAAAGAATGCTCATTTTGTCCAGACTCTACCATGGTATAAAACATACTATAATTATTTTTGGAAGAAGTGGTTTCCATTGAATTAGGCGTGGTTTTAATCTAGGCTTCTGTCAACTTTTATTCAAGAAAAAAAGGAAACTACCCAACACCAAAACTACGTCACAATCACACTCGACGCGCGTTTCGCCAACAAAGTTAGCATCTTCAGGAGCTAAAAGTAAGCTTTTAAGATTTTAAGATTGTGACGTGGTTTTGGTGTTTGGGTATTTTATTTTTTTCTTGAATTGTATTTACACCAAAGATTCCAAAATATTCATTTGTGGAAATAATTATTGATAATAAAGGACTGCTTGGTAGCATTAAATAATATGTCAATAAAATTAACTTTTCATGTAATTAGGCCTAATAAAATTATCGAAATGAAATGTCGATTATCCGACATGGCACCGATTAATACGAATTCTTGTGATAAATGTCGCAATTGTCCAACATCCAGATTCCAACGAAGTTTCAGAGACCGACAGATATACAGGGTGTAACCAAATAAGTGCAAACTTTTTTAAGAGATGAATCCTTGTCAAAAATTAAAAACTTTTGTTTGAACAACTTGTGACTTCTATCGTCGTTTTTTAAAATTATTCTGCTTTTTTCATTCAGTGGTATTTATTTCTTTGTCATGCCGTACATACTTTATATTCCCCGAGAATATGCGCATATGCACAACATTTATGGCGAATTTGGAGGTAGTGCTGCTGCTGCAGCAGCGCTTTATGCAGAACTATATCCTATTGCACAATGCCGCTCATAGAATCGCTGATTTGGGGGCTATAACCTATAACGCATTTGGAAATGTTCTTCTTGAAAATATGTCGTCTCTGCGTACGAGTGGATAGAAAATAACATTTTTGTAATATTATTCAGTGCGATGTTGAATAATCGTTATTGTGGTTTATAGTGTTTGTTGACTAAAAAAACGTTGAATTAGTATTTACTTCATTACATCTCATTGAATGCTTCTAAGCAGTTGATTCGTTATTACTCATAATTATTTAATCAATTCATCTTGATAGGATAAAAATGAAAGACATTACTGACAAAGTCTAATGGAGTTGATTTTAGCTCAGAATAACATCACACTCTAATATTATCGAAATTCTACTGCTTCCAAAAATAATGATCGTATGTTTCATACCATAATGAAGCCTGGACAAAGTGTGCTTTCTTTTGTAATGAATATCCAGTTCCACTTGGTTATGTTTTTTCAAACAATGATGTTACACTGTTGTTAAAAAAATTGGTGTAACTCAAATCTGTCATTTTACCCTCATTTCTTGAAAAATTGTACTGTTTTCTGAAAAACTGTTTCGTACATCTGAAAGCATCACTCATCAGTAATCTTCAGCAGCAAAGATATTTAAATTCGTCCCAATTAGTAGTGATTTTCCAGAAATTAAAAAATGCTCATTATCTCGAAAACATTGATATTTTTACTAAGTTAAAATTCCGATATTTTGAACAGTCATGATCTGGTCTATTACCAGTTTCAATATTGTACAAGGTTTACCGGACACCCTGAATATCAGACATTTGAACGAGCTTGTACGAGCAAGAAAGATCCGTGACCTACTGTTTGAGTAAAAGTGGATTCCGAACCACTTCAGCTCCGTGACAGGTGTACGGGGATCGAACCCGGGCCGCCTGGGTGGAAGGCAAACGCTCTAACACCACGACCACTTCGCTGTCAACGCAGTTAAACAAAATAAAAGCTAGTTGAATCGAATATGTCAGCCCCTTTAATATCAGCTAATTCTAGATGTTTGTTCGAATCCAAGTACCAGCTTTTTTTTGCAAATCTGTTGGCCTATATAGATAGACATCTGAATATATTTGTATCCCTACATACTCAATTCGAGAGTTAGTTCTGTTGTATTTAACGAAGACCTGAAAAGTTGAGTCAATGCGGACTAAGACTAAGATCATCAATCTCACGAAAAAATTGCAACACACGAAAATATTCAGGAAGTGAGGGTCAAGAACTTAGCAACTATGGAATCGAGCTTGGATACCTAGGAGTCCACCTGAACGATCATTTGAATTTTCAGCAGCATATCGGTCAGCAGAGATGGCTATAGTAAGAGTCACGTATTCTCTACCAACGAAGAACTTTATTCTGAGTTTTCAAAACAAAATGTTGGTCTTCAAACGAATCCTAACAGCAGCGATGATAGTTCTGACACACAAAGACTCAGCTAATGAAAATTGATAGAGTGCAAAACAAAGTATAATCACTAAAAGTGATAGGTACGTTCGATTGGATTCATTGCGAGAGCTTGTGGGCGTCGTCAGAATTGATGTAGCTTACTTAAAACAAAAGTATCAGCTTCCATATAAATCGGAAAATCTCATAGGAAAATGAAGTAAACTGCTCAAAAAAATATCTTGTGGTTCTGATCAGCAGCAAGGTGAACATTTATCTTGGAAATTATTGTTGAATGAAAATATCTAATAGTAAATAAAACTTTATTTAAATGTTTCCAATAAACTCATTCAAAATAAATATTTTATGGTTTTATTTTATGAATCATGATTGCAGTGAAAAAACAGGTTTTTCTTAAAATGAACAGAGTGCACGATTGTGATTGTTGTGAGATACAAACATTTCAAATTTGTAAATGACAGACGTTCAGCTTGGCAAACATAGCTGCAATTGTGAAAATGTGCACGCCCACGATGCGCATTAGTCGTACAGCGGACTATCCAGTGACATTCACGTGATTGTTCGCGCAAGAAGTGGGAATTTCACAATTTCAGCTATGTTTGCCAAGCTGTAGGTACAAAACTATATTCTCTGTTTGAAGTTTGGATTGTTGATTTCATCATCCATGGTTTTCAAGAGTTGTTTAGTCATTTGTCTTCGAATTGCCATTATTTTCCAATTAGCGACCGGTAACTACCTCCCTATTTTAATGAAT
This sequence comes from Chrysolina oricalcia, assembly GCA_944452925.2. Taxonomy (NCBI): domain Eukaryota; kingdom Metazoa; phylum Arthropoda; class Insecta; order Coleoptera; family Chrysomelidae; genus Chrysolina; species Chrysolina oricalcia. The sequence continues at coordinate 20,609,259 of OX101812.2, forward strand.
TTCTGCATTTCACATTCTGTTCGTGAAAAAGTATGAGGACGCGAGAGTTCAGGAGATGCAGACAACTCCTTTTATTATTCTCAAGCCCTTTGAAATGATTCTCCAACTCTAAACCGAACTGACGAAAGTCAAACACCATCAGCTACAACATAACCGTGTTTTTGAAATCGTATCATCATAGTGTCACGACCTGGTGACACACCCTCAATTGCTCGAAATATGAGTTTTGTTTGTTAACAGGAACGAAAAGTATATGATAGTGTCTTCCATCCGGTGACTGTCGATAGAATCAGAAAAGCCGATACCTACGATTGAAAATGAACAGGGCCGTATTTGAAGATTTTTTAAAAGCTGAGATCTCTATTCTTTATACATAGTGAGATAGTTTTTCACACAATGGGACAAACATGGAAACAAAGGATCCCGCAAACGCCTATGGATTTGGGTCCCGGTGGATTTTTTTGAATATTTAGTATGATGTAGTCCATGTAATTCTTGGGTGATAAACCCCAAAAATGAATAGTTTTGATGCTAGGGAGCGTTGAAATCATACCTTGCTCAGAATAGACTATTCATTATTATAGGCGGAAACTATATCTCTATACGTATTTTAGTTTTGATAATGCGGAACAATTGTGTAAGTATTTTTTATTTATTGAAAATCTATAACCTCCCCCTTACCTCCAACCCCTATTTTAGAACACGAAAAAAATTAATTCTCGACTACTTGTAAATGCTTCATCAAAATAAATGTTTTAATCAGCTCAAATTAAGGAAATCGCACAGTTGTTTAATTTCACCGTTCCTTCCCTTCAAAAAAATATTGGTGGATTTCACTGATTTTTTAGTAGGGCGTAGTTCATGTTTTTTTTAATATCAATTAATTGGGCGAATATCTAGGAAATGAATAAAAATTAGACAAACATCCACAATTTGAATTTGAGTTGGTGCCTGAATTAATTTTTTTCGTGTTCTGAAATAGGAGGTAAGGGGTAGGTTTTAGATTTTCAATTTATAAAAAATTACACAATTGTTCAGCCCAATCTGAACTAAAATACGTAGAGATATTGTTTTCGCCAATAATAATGAATAGTATATTCTGAGCAAGGTATGATTTCAACACCCCCCTAGCATCAAAACTATTAATTTTTGGGGTTTGTCACCCAATTAATTTCTATTCCAAATAACTTGAGCTGAATCATCTTAAAAATTCAGAAAAATCTCCCGATTTTTTTTCGTTTTGTGCCATTTGGGGGGAGTGGGGATAATCATAGAAAACTGCTATTTTCCTTATTCAGGCATATTTAATCATTCGACGATACATTTAAAGGCACTAGAGAATTTTTTTTTGCGTTTCGTAAAAGTAGTTGGGAAGTAGTTGGGAAGAAGGGAGGGGGTAAGAACTTTTTTTATTAAACAGCACAATATTGTGCAACAGTATCAACAATGAAACAAGTGAAAATATTGTTACCGGATTCAAAAATAAATAGTCTAATCTGCGCAAGGAGTAATTTCAACGCCCCCTAGCAGCAAAGCTGTTCATTTTTCTGGGTTGGCGCAATGGTAACATTGGTTGAGAATTACATAGACTACATCATACCAAAAATTTGAAAAAAATCCAACGGGACCCAAATTCCATAAGGAGTTTGCGGGGTCCTTTGAGTATGGGTTCAAATATGCAGTTCTCTACCTATTTTTAAATTCGGTATTCTACAAGGTATTCATTAAGGATGTGAATAAAATCGACAAAGTAGAAATACACTTCCTCTTCAAATATTTTGAAGTGGAAGATATGAGGCAAAGTATGATAGCTACTGCCCTAGCTCATACCACGACCGATATTTAACTACATCTAACAGAGTTTTGTGTAACGCCCCTCCAAGAGGACTCAAATGTTAGTGCTTATTGTGTAATTAAATAATGGATCATCCTTCATTCGGCTGGGAATAACCACATGCAGTCACGTTTCAAGATTCTTGACTCTCGTCAGTGCAAAGTAGGTGGGACAACATTATAGTCGTCTTGTCTCTGCCCAAGGAATAATAGTCAATTATAATATTTCCCCACGAGTGAAGCAGCGACTAACAACAAGTCGCAGCGCCATCTTGGAGGAAAATCGATAAGCACTACTCTGAAACAAAGACTCCAGGAACACGAAATGCGAGAATTCGAATAAAGTTCAAAAATTTTGAAGAAGGGTGCCAAGTAGATGATATGTATAAAATCCACAAAGTCGTAGTACCCTTTCTCTCTAAATATTTCCACCAATTCCACATTCTGAAGAAATCAGTGAGGGCCAGGGTAAACTGGAGTAATAGTGGCAGATTTTACTGACTAAACATGTATTACTTGTGGTCATCAATATCTTAATTTGTTTACTGTTATTCCTCAATCCAGCTATATTAGCTTCATTTACTGGTTTTAGCATTAGAAACCTTGTTGGGTAAAAAGTTCAATTCAATTCAATTTATTTACTTGATTTACTTGATACCTTGATAAACTTACATATATGTGGAAATGGTCAGTTACTTCATAAGCCGTAATTTATATATCCTCCTGAGTCCCGAAAATACATTTAAAGTGATATGAAGTTATTATTTGGAAATGTTGTTTACTTTGGTATGAAAATGTCACTGAATTTTTTTGAAAATTTTTATTAACCAAAAAGTCCAAAAAAAATATGTCAAATAAATTGGACATCAGGGCGAGATCACTACTAATTATTACGTAAATGAAAACTTCTGAAGCAGTTATTACTGCCCGTTAGACACAAAAATAGGTTACATTTTTCGCAATAAAATTTTGTTTTCAATTTGCAACCTGGATTTTTACATCTGACAGCATATTTGAGATCACTTGCCACAATTGGTAGATGTAGAGTCTTCTGTTTTGTTGCAGTCGTAGGGTTTCTCGGAACAGACAGGGAGATATTGCTTCTAGTTACCATCAAGGGTAATCTATTTTCACCAGCAGTTTGAATGTTAGCTTCTTCAAATAAATAATTGGCATAAGAAATTTTAAAATCTAGGAATTTCAAAATGTCTGCAGATTTATCTCCTAATTTTTTTTGATCGCCTCTGTATAAAATCCACGCGTTAGCCACTCCCAAGTCAAATAAATGGAGAATAGATTTAATGGTCAATTTTTTAGTTCTTGTTGTACTGAGGCGATAGTAACTTATCATTCTGTCTATTAAATAAATTCCTCCCATGCAGGAGTTGTATTTGTTCACAACATTTGGTCTTGGAATAACTATGTATTTCGATTCTTTTTTAGACCAGCGCTTACACTCGTCTTGAGGTTCCACCTGTAAACCTGTAGAAGCAAGCAGTACATTTTTCATATCAAACCACTGTATCACAGAAATTTTACAATCTGCTCTAACTGACATTTCAGAGGAACCTCGCCCAAGTCTTGCCATTGTCTTTTCAGATGTTAACTGCACACTCCTAGGAATTCTTGACTTCATTATCGTACCAGTGACCGTGATCTTTTTCTCAAACATGTGTTCCAGGAGGGGTATCGTATGAAATATCTGTCAATGAAAATATGTGTACCTTCTCTTAAGGTTTCAGATCTGATGGTGGCTGAAGGGCCAATTCCTAGGTTTTTTGATTTTTCATCTAAAAATGTATTTTTTCCTTGGTAAATTTCAAAGTCGAGTACTAGCCCGTCAGGGGTAGCGCAGACAAAATATTTCAGTCCCTCGGGGTTTGGCTTGCCTCTGACAAATTGTTTCAATCTACAAACGCCGGTGAAGGGAATCAATTGTTCGTCGATAGCGACTTCTGGAAACCTTGGTAACATCAAACATCCCTTTCGAATTCGATTTATTAGAGGGCGAATCTTGTACAAACGGTCAGACGATTTTTCTTGCAGTGTTACGTTACTATCGATAACAACTTTCAAATTATTCCTGATTAAAAAAAATCTATCCCTAGTCATTGCAGAAGCGATGAGTAACTTTGGTTGTTTTTGCCCAGTACATTCTGACTTGGGGGTATTTCAAGCACGACATGAGTAAGGAAATGGCAAAAACTTTTTAATTTCAAGTAATGTTAAATTAATTTGTTTTCCTTTTTCTTCTAAAAATCTTACATTGTCACAAATACTTCCATCCAAATACATTTTTAAGTAGTCTTGAACTTTCCACTCACGTCGTGTTTATATTTCGTCAAAAACTTCTTGAAATTCGAAGTTTGGGGGAATGAAATTTTCCGATTTTTCCCACTTTAATCGGCCAGTAGCAAGTACCCGTTCGGCGAGTATTCTTTCTCGAACCACACTTAGAGGCTCGTCATCGGAATCTTCTTCATCCAAAAATTCCTCAGTGGCGTCTTCTGTTTCCTCAAGATCTTGTTGAACTTCAGGAATGTCAAAACCACCTTCATCGTCAGAGGAATCATCAATTTCAAGGTCGGAGCAGTCGGCATCAAAAAGTTGTCCAATTTTATCATCGTCTTCTCCAGGGCGAATCCATTTTTTTGTTCCAAATATTGCTAAAAAGAAAAATTCAATCTAGAGAAAAATGTTGGGAGTACGTCCTACTGTCCAACTAAATGGACACGGGAAAATAACCTATGAAGTAAGTTTAATAACTTATGTTATGTACTAAAATTAATCTAGACCTATTCTTAAACTATTTTTCCAGTAATTTAAAACAAAAAATACGCATAAAATGCATTAAACCGGTACTTACCGTCAATCGTTGCACGACGAAACGCCGCCATTGTTAACGCATTTATCACTAAGCATTCAATACCACAATACAACATGACCTTGCATCAATTTCGCACGCACTGCCTGCGTTCGTACCTCCAATACGTTGGACCGAGGGTTTCGCTGCCGGAAATCTAGGACATATTTAGAAAAACCGTAAAATCTTGGTGTCCAATATATTGAACATCATGTCTCGGGAGGTTATAAATATAAATAACAAATTAACAGTTTAAAAAAAGTTGTAGAAATAAAATAATTAGGACATGTACAGATAAAAGTGAATAATTACGTACAGATAAAAGTAAATAAGTATAAAAAGACACGTTAAAATAGGTACTTAATTTAGGGAACAGGTGAAAAATTCATCAAAACTGTAGAATGCATTCTTGAGCAAAATATGTGATTTTACATTTGAATCGGTTGATATTCTTTCTTTTCATTCTTCAATGAAGTTGGTACAATTTGAAAAGGTCATTTGCTTGCCTAGTAATATAACTGTTCATATCACTACATTTTTGAAATTTTGTGAAGTTTTTGTGTACAAATAGGAGAGATGAAAGAATGTATGCTGAATAGATAGTTAATATTTGTACATTTTTGAATAGTTCTCTGCATGAATGTGGTCGGTGACTGAAAGTGATACACCGAATTATCTTTTTCTGTAGTATAAAAACTTCTCGTACTCTGCTAGAGTTTCCCCAGCATAATATTCCGTAGTTGATGGTTGATTGTACAAATGAAAAATAGTAATTTCTTATATTATCTGTTTTTATGATGGTTTTACAATGGCTTATACACATACACGATAAATCTTTTTGGTATTTAAATTATCCACAGAAACTTAGTTTGGTGATGGTTTTATAGCATTCCTCAAGTCCATGCAATGGTTCTGTAATAAAACTAACGATGAGGTTTTATTAAAGTTTTGAGATGTACTCTCGAGAACCGCTATAAAATCAAAGCATAAAACTATTTCTACTTAAATGCTAGTAGCTCCCCCTAACCGGTAATAAATAAATCACATCGGGTAATGATAACTGGAAAAAATAAATAGTAATTAAACGTTTCACAAGACTAAGACACCAAATACTTATCACGGGAGTATAGACACTGAGTATACTGACCACGTCGATCACGAAAAGACGAATGTCAGGCGGTATTGACAATTGACAGTTGAAATATTTTGGAAATTGGATTAAATAATACCAAACGTACTTTTTTAGGATAAAATGATTTTTAAATGGTTTATTTTGAGGAGAAACGACTTTATGACGGCAATATGTGCAGCTAAATAGAATAAAGGTAGGGTAGCCATATTTTATTACAACCAGAGGGAACAACTGAAGAGAGCCTAATTTCAATTCATGTTTCTTGCAATTTGGTGTGTATGACGGAAGGAAATACACAATTATTGGTATTCATTTGTATTTAGATATAGTACAAATCATTCCGGGAAAGATATGAGTCAAAATAATTTTTTAATTTTATGTGGTATCTTGTTTATTTTCTTAATTTCGCGTTGTTATTGGGGCGCGTTGCAGATTTACCACCTAACTGATTTTTGTCAAAAAAATTTCATTCGCAGATGATATTCGACATTTCACGTTGTTGAATACCTATATATTCTTCATATATCACTGTCATATATTTTTGCCTGTAAATTATTCAACCTATTTTTCGCAACTGAAGAATTAGATTAATTTAAGTCCGTTTTGGCTGTAATTATTTATGGAATATTTTCTAACCCATTTTCATTCAAAAAAAGATATTTTGATGCCAAATAGATTTTTTTAATGACATACAGGTTTATAACAGCCCCATGATTTGGTTTTATAATGATCCTCAGGAGGTTATTAAGAATCCAGCGAATAAGGCAAGCAGGTTTTATGCTTGCATTTCAAAATAGCCCTGAGAACGTTCATAGGAGTACGCCCTCGTATATTTATAGCAGCTTTAAGGAGGTATTATAGATGTCATTACAGCAAAACAGTTTTATCGATGCTGTGATTGTTATGCTCTTCAGAACCTTCTGAGGGCTATCACAAAACTGAAATTGTTACTTGGGGTTGTGGCTAGACCAAGTTGACACTATTTTTGGAAGTTATCGCAACCGAATAATCGCATAAAGAACTGATTGACTACAGTCTATGATGTCTATAGTATCATTAATAAAAATGATGAATAGACGTGGGCCAAGGATGCTTCCTTGTGGGACCCCAAATGGTGTTGATTTTAGCTCAGAAGAGTATGTTCTGGTTTGAGATCGTAGGGAGACGAACTGTTGTCTATTCAGAAGGTAAGATTCTAACCACTCGAGTGGTTTGCCACGCAAGTTGCTAATTTACTTGCTTTGGTATTCTCACTCATCATTAGTTCATTCGAGAAATAAAAACTACCCAAACACCAACACTACGTCAAAAACACCCTTGGCGCACGTTTTTCCAACAAAGTTAGCATCTTCAGGAGCAAAAACTTTATACTCTTATTATTTACTTTCATCCAGCAAATTTCTGATATTTTTCTCAAAATTTTCAAAAGAAACGCTTTATCGATTGACTTTCAATTCTTCAAATAGAGGCTGTCATTTCTAGAAGACCAAAGAGTTGTGCGCATTTCCTCGACAAACGGAAAACAAACAAATTGAATGCCCATTCGACAAATCATTCTGAGGCAAACCAAGCAATAACAATTATTTGATGATGATTGAATATATCGGCCTCGGGCAGCGAAAATAAACAACCAAATAAATATATATCATCCGAATCCATCAATAATTCCGTTCGACTTGAAAGGCCCCCGTTTATCCCCGTCAGTGATTTACCACCGACACATACTAGATCAGAAGAATCAACCGACTCGATAAAATATGCCCGAAGGCTTCATTCACCTTAACCACACATTCTCTAATGTGAATCTTCAATATACTTCGAGCTCAAGCTTGCATTTGTCATGAATAATCCAGAAAATCCCCTGGCGCGCACGCTTACGTCTTCTTTCACGTCTCGGAATGCACGCAGTTCTTCTCCTTCTCTCGCGCACGTGGCAACGTCGCACTCCTACGAGGTTGATATCTGTAGTCAGGCTCAAAAAACAACAAGCTTGAGTTATGCAGTGATCAGCTTTGGCTGTGCTCGCTTCTGCTTTTGTGTCTATCGATCTTGAGCAGGAGCGGATTATTCAGAAAGTGGGCCCGCTTCTTTCGCGTTTCAGTTGTTCTGCTTTTACTGCAGGCTGAGGGATGAAGTTATGGTAGCTTAGGAGACGTTTGGTGACAGACTCATATTTTATTGTATCTGAACAGAGTTTTTCAATCGTTCAGTAGCACAAAAATAAAAATTCGGTTATGTTCATGGACTGATATTAGTTTCGAATTGTTGACTACTTATTGATCAAACTTGAAAAATATGACCTAAGAGGAAATACTTCAGATTGGTTTGAATCCTACCTAAGACATCGTCAAAAAGAGAGTCAAAATTATGAATGATGGACAGCCGGACAGGTAACTGAATCTAACTTACAACACATCCAAATAGGAGTCCCTCTAGGTAGCATAACAGGACCAGTACTTTACATAATTTTCATAAATGATATGTTGGAAATCTTAAAAGTCATCAATGCTTCTGCACATTCAACTATGTGATGACACTAAATTGTCGGTTTCTAGTTCAGATTATCCAGACCTAATACAAAAAACGCAGGACCTAACGAGAAACATTTATGATTGGTTTATAAAAGATCAGTTTATAGTAAATGTTGAGAAAAACCACGCTATATTTTTCAGGACCAAACAACAAAGAATTAAAACACCTGAAAATATATACTTACTCAACAATGAAATCAAAATTCTGACTGATACCAAATATCTGGGAGTCTTTTTAGCAAAACTGAACCAGATGTGATATAGCATTAGAGTCATAAGCAAATAACTTGACGAAAAAAATCTTTTAATATTATACGCTGAAAATTTTGAATCCTGTGTTAAATTTGGAATAATGAACTGGGGATCTCAAAGTAATATTGATGACTTATTTTGCATTTAAAAAAGAGTGATAAGAGCTATGCTCAAAATGAAATTTCGTTTTACCTGCATAGGTGTTTTGTTTTCAAAAGAAGCAACATAAAGAAAATTGTATTTGTTTAAGAGTACAAACTTCTCTGTAAATAGACCCAATAAAAGATATCCAGCACGTAATACTAATTTGAATTTTCCACTACACAGATAAGTACTATCAGAAAAGCATGCGTCATATGCCTCGATAAAACTTTTCAATGAATTACCAAACAATATAAAAATTTTGAACAGGATCAGTAAGTTCAGAAAAGAAGTAAAGAAAGCACTTATTGATATTGAGCATTACTCCCATGATGACTTTCATCTGCATACATTCACAAAGCTCTATTCCCGCTCACATAATTAACTGTATTTTAATTTTTTGTTTTGTATTAATCCATGTTAAGGATGAAATATTCCATAAAATGAAGATTATTCATCATTATTATAGCTTCAAACTGAATTTTCTAAGAATGTTGAGCCCCATGAACCCATCGAAGGGTAATTTCCATTTGTTTCATCCTAACCCAGTTGACCCGATTTATATGAGTTTTGTGTATGCAAACCTCTTTTATCCCAGGGACCATTCATGTTGGTCAGAGAAATCAGTTAGCCAGAACATTAGCATTTCGAATGGGTTCATTTATTTTCGTGAAACAAATATAGAAATCAAAGTACACAAAATAATGCCAATCATAACAAATGAAGTGCCACGGTGAATTAAGAGAACCACAAAAAGCATAAACTCCATTTGAGCTAATTTTTTCAGATGACATGAAGATCTGCGCTGTGCATTTTTTTGAACATATGGATGGATATAGACGAAATAATAGTAATTTACGTAACAAGTCCAGAAAATACTGTTTTTTTGGACGAGTAGACCAAATTCTAGGACGAGCGTTAGCGAGTCCTGGACAACGGCGGTCCTAGCCTCAAATTTTGGGGGGTGTCGCCGTTATGGGCTTTGAGTTTTCTGATGGAACCAACTACAGGTCCTCATACAGTATAAGCCATACATATTCACGATTTGGGGGGGGGGGGGTCATGACCCCCTTGACCACCCCCTGGGACCACCCTTGGTCCTGGAAGTCTACGAGTCCAAACAAACTGTTTTCGGACGTGTTGCGTACACTATTTTTTCGGCAACCATGTAGAATAACAAATCAATGAGACGCATTTAGTCTAAGAGACGAAGAGAGGTCGACCTTCACCCATCTGTTAACCGGATGACACATACTTTTTTCAGTTACATAAATAGACGAAGACGCCTAAAATGGGTTGCCTATGAAAAGGTGGTCATGACTATATACAGTGAGTTTAAAAAAACTGCACCATATGGAAACTTTTTTATTATCGATTTGTCAGAAAATTTTATTCCTAGTAAAAATTGGTGCATTACGAAATACTTATATTCATGTTATCAAACTTCTAAATTTCCCAACGGTGTACAGGGGGGAACAAAAAATAGAATTATGATCAAGAGTAAACTACCCTGGCTGTGATTCCAAATTTGAATATTTCGAACATTTCAGTACTTATTTGTATTATATATTGAAGTTCGAACAGAAGATAGGTACCAACAGAAACATTCTAATTCTTATTTATATTACATTTCGAGCACTTCCCGGCCTAGTCCGGGAAGTACGTACTTCCCGGACTAGGCCGGAAAGTGCTACTTTCCCAGAGAAAAAGTGTCCGGGAAGTGAACACTTCCCGGATGGTTGCCGAAAAAATCCATTTTCAGTCTCTTCAGTAAATTAGTCTATAGAGGAATAAGGAGTTTTTGCAAATATTAGGTATTGATTCCATGTTGATTAATTAGGCTGGTGCCAAAACGAATTGTGAACGCTTTACATAAGAAATAAAGTAATCGGCAAGGACCAAGTGGAGAATGTTGTTGAAATGCAACTTCGAGGAAAAAACAAAATCAAACACGAAAACACTCAAAATGGTGAAATGGGGATGTAGTTTAGGGGTTGAAAACGGGTTTTTTCGCGATTTGCGGTGAAACGTGACATTTTAGCGGAAAATTATTGGGAGCAAAATTGTAGATAAAATAAAAATAATAATCTTTTGTTCAGATCACTTTCCGACAGAACTTCACATTAACCGTCAAAATGGCGAAAAACCAATTTTTCATTATTTAATTTTTTCCTTTCGTATGAATGATTTAATTTATATAAAAATTTATGAGCATATGTCTATTTCGGTGTCTAATGACCATGATTTTTTTGCAATTCAGAAGTTAAATAGTTTTGTAAATTTATGTAAATTTTTCGAAAAAAATACCCTTAATTTCCACGAACAATTGTTCTGGTGTAGTTTTTTAATTCGAAGGTCTATAAGTTCTATAAGTGATCATTTTGATTGTTGAAATGTCTATGTATCTTGGTGGTTTATTATTCATTAAATCGCTTGAAATTGATAAATACCGACAATCAATCTCTCTGAATCATAATTCTCTCAATATTTTCAATGATTTTCAATAGCTGTAAAAATGAATAAAAATGATTTTAATAAATTAATTTTGTAATGTAATTATGTATTCAAATATTTCAATGCAATGAATTTAATATAAACTACTTTTTGTTATGAAAATAATGAAGAAAGTCGAGAATCATTGAAAATATTGAGAAAATCATGACTCAGTGAAACATTTTTTTCAATTTTATGCGGTTTAACGACCAATACATCCCTGTCACATAGACCATTTGAAAGTAGACATTTCAAAAATTGAAATATTCACTTATTGACCTTCAAAGTACATAAACAATTTTTCGTGGAAGATGAAGGTATTTTTATCGAAAAATGTACATAACTAGTCGTCTTCTGAATTGCGAAAAAATCGTGTTCATTTGAAACCAAAAAAGATATATGCTTACAAATTTTCATGTGAATTAAATCATTCATAAGCTAGGAAAAAAACGTGCTGAAAAATCGATTTTTCGCCATTTTGTCGGTTAATTTGAGGTTATGTCGAAAAGTGTTTGATAAATAGTGAAGTAGATAATTCGTTTTTAATTTCAATAATCACTAATAAAATTAAATCAGATATCTCATAGAATATTATTTAGAAGTATGAAATGAAACAGAATTTGCTTGTTTTATGAAAAATTTGATGAAGTCTTAGTTGGTTTCTTACCAATAAAGAGAAAAACATTTTTAATTGAAGAGTATACTGGTTTTCATTGATCCATTTACATGAAAATAATAATTTTTAGAAAATATCGACATCAAGAAACCGGCTCCCGATGTGCAACCCACCTGAGAAGACAGATATAGTTGAAAAAGGAAAGGTAATTAAAGAAAGGACAAAAGTTACAGTTTGTACAAAGCTAGGCATATTTATTCAGGTAATACAACCAAAGATAGGTAGGTACCTCAAAAATATAAAATCAATCATGTACATCAAAAATTTCACTTCAAAATATTAGAAAAAATTGCTAATAATAAAACGGACACAGCAGCTAATGAGTAACCATAACGATATATTTACACAAGTTACATAATAAACACAATTACAATTAAACGTACATACAGTTTGCTGATGAATGACTCTCAAGCTCGACCAGATAGTTTCTGATATACGGAAAACATCGCGGCTTGAAAACTGAATTTAAGAAGAAATTAATATAAAATATTTAGAAATGTTGTTAAAGATTATTTTCTTTGGAAATAAAAATCATTATGAGTTTTATTGTTGTAAAAAAAATTTTGATTGATCATCATCTTTTTTATCTGTGAAAGAACCCATTTTAAACGTGATAAATTCAAAACCTGTACTAGAGTACAGATTCCTGTATAGATACAGGAATCTACAGGGAACCAACAGAATAAAGTATTGAACTCTTTCAGTGACAATCTGCGAAAGCAGGAAACGTTAAACTGACAGTAATCACTTTCTGTCGCTACATTTCCAAATGGCGCACCATCGGTTTTGCCTTCATACGATTCCCAACCGCATTATAAAATGTAAATTGTTGTGATACTTCAACTGTTACGAGTGCTTAATAGCGCCAATTCACACACTCATAAATTTTATTAATAGAAACTCAGTTTACTTTAAATGAAAAGCTAAAGGACGCGTTTTGCATATCGCTACTATTCGTGTGCTCGAAAATATTTCAGTAAAATCTGATTTCTATTTTAAAATAATTGGATCGATGTTGCTTGTAATAACTCTGTGACGAAATTGCACTTGTGAACGCTACCCAATGAGCCGTAGTAAGCGGCCTCTCTCTCGCAGTCTACTTTAATACTGGAGACGGAGAAGGTGTGATATTTTTAATTACGTGCAACTCGATATCCTCGGAACTTCCGTTTGGGCTACTTTTTTCAGGTGACATGCAGATCTGCGCTGTGCATTTTTTATAGACGAAATAAGATATCGTTTAAGTTTATCGACCAAAAATAATCAATGCTTCCCGCACTAATCGAGGTGAGGTTGCATACAGTTTTCAAAAACCTATCAAGAGCAACTGTAAAGTTGTTAGGTCCATTGCAGCCAACGTCCAGCAAGTACCCTGCAAACAGCAGATCTTCCTCCTCAAGGCATTACATTTGTAAAGGCTAGTTCATCAGCTTTTTCATTGCCCTCGATGCCACATCAAAGTTGTTTTGTTGTTTTCTGAGAGGACACTGAGTTCTTCTCGGTATTCCCATACCAGTCTTGATGTCACCTTCGGGTTCATAAGCGCCTTTAGTGACTTCTGGCTGTCTGAGCATATTTTGATCCTTGCATTGCGCATTTCCCTCATGTTGATTTCTCTTGCGCATTGCAAGATAGCGTACATTTCTGCCAGGAATACGGAGGTGTTTGTTCCAAGTGAGACGCTTACTTGGGAGTTTCTCCCCTCACTGTACATTCCAGCACCAGTTCCTTCCCTGGTTTTGTATCCATCCGTATACCAGATCCTCTCTACAGGTTTGCCCCTGATGTCATCTGACCATTCCCTTCCATCTTTCATGATACGTTTTTCAGGTGACATGCAGATCTGCTCTGTGCATTTTTTGGAGCATATAGACGGATATAGACGAAATAAGATATCGTTTAACTAGTTTATGGATAAAAAATAAGTAATCAATGTTTCCCACTAAACAAGGTGAGGTCGCACAAAGATACCAGAAACCTATCAAGAGAAACTATAAAGTTGTTAGGTCCATTGCAGCCAACAGTAAGCAAGTACCCTTCAATCAGCAGATCTTTCCCCCTCATGGCATTACATTTGTGAAGGTGTCATTTTTTGCAAATAAATATTTGTTTACCTATCTGAAACTTTTCACGACTGTGCCCTAAGCTTACATATGCAAACTTCCAGCACATACAATTTTGCAAACATACCTGCAATTTACTTACTTTCGTTGTAGGTTTACAGATACAAAAGCTAACTGGTAGTAAATTAATCTTCAGACACTTGCCCAAAGTTCACTCTCTTCTGTCGTAGACTTGCATTACAGATATCATTTTCAGTTTCAAAACATATTAGAGCTGAAAAGTATTTCTTATTTTAAGAGGCCATGAGCGCGATCATATTAGGGACGGTTTTTTTGGTAAAAGAGCCGATAACTCAAAAACGGTTCACCGTATCGATTTTAAACGAAGGCAGGCTTCTAGAGGACGTTCGATTATATGTACCTACGTCTGCGGCAGCACCTCACGATGCTTTTTACACATAATCGAGGAAGCTGCAATGGTATTTCTCTTCCATTAAAACTTGAAGCAATCTTCATCCAATCGAAACAAATTTGGTATCAGAGGAAAGTTAAAACGTTGATCTATGTACGTGCTGTAATGTTTTTTTGAAATTATTTGTTCATCTACCCAAAAACTTGCTTCAAAGTAACTGCTTTTTTGGGACATTTTTGAGATTTTTTTTGTGAAAAAGTGGATTGAAATTTCAATTTCCATTACAGCACGTACATAGAATTGAATGTCCTCTAGAATCCTGTCCTTGTTGGGAATCGATACGACGAACCGTTTTCGAGTTATTAATTGACTCTTTTACCCTTAAAAGCGCCACAAATATAATTGCGCTCATGGCCTCTTAACCCTAACTACTGAGGTACAAGTTTAATGACGGTGCGCGTGTGGTGCGGTAATGGTGACCAAAATGTATATATACCATATAAAATTATATAATTGAGTTTTTCATATTACTTTATTGTAATAATATAAATTGAACATTTTTTGATGAAAATAAAATATACACTTCTGGCGGTCCTAATAACTTGAAATTTGGCAAATGCTAATAATGCACTATGAAATTTTTATTGAAGTAAAAAATTTAAAATGGCGGCTCCTCCAATATGGCGGACGAGATTTGTGATTATGGTCCGATTCCATTCAAAATTGGTATGTGGGGGTTTTTGAGGTCGATGATCATGATTTTTTTGTTAAAATTTATAAATTCAAGATGGCGACATCAAAATAGTTCTTGTTTTTGTATAAAAGACGATAACTCCGTTGTAATCAACAAAAATCTATTACTGTGACACATCATCTGTAAGAGAAAGGAAAGTTATTCATAATTAACTCATAGTGAGCTATGACCTACATTTGAAAAATAAAAGTTGGTGCTGATATCTCGAATTCTAGAAGAGTTGGTATAAATTTCATATTTTTTTCGAAATCTCATTGAAAAACTGCCATGAGAAGTGGAATTCCTATTCGAATATTTCCATAAATAAAGAAGGGGGAGACATGAGAGTGATCAAAATCTGTTTTTTGCGTATAAAACAAAAATGAATAGATTTTATAAAAATATTTTTTTACATTATAGTTGGCCTTGATAAAGTCCACATTTGGTGTAGTTTAACCGACCTCGTATCTCTCACCATTAAAAAGATACCCATGGTGAGCATGGTAAGTGGGACAATTAAAAAACGGGCTTCTTTTTTCAAAATTTTATTTTCTTGGTTAACAGCTTCTTTTTTAACAAAATTGGAAATTTTATATTAAACATTTAACAAAAAATAGTAATTCTAAAATGAAACTATCAATATTTTTGTAGGACAGAGGAATAAACTTACAAAAAAGCTAAAAACATTGATAAAAAAAAATAATTTTAAAGTGTTAACTGGGATACTTTCAAATGATTCTTGACAGCTAATATTTGGGATGTCCGTACAAACAAGTTCTCCAATGATGCATTTTGTAACATTATCGCAAACTCGTGTTACTAACCATGCTTAGTGGGTTGACACATATTCTTTATTGTGTTTTCTACAGATTGATTTTGTTGTCAACCGTGATGAATGACTGCTGAATGAGGAGTATCAGAAAATACATTACAAACGTGAAACTGATCCTTGAGAACCATTACATCACATTCATCACGACTTATCCTTTTCAATGTCTGGTTGCTCATCCAAGTCTTCGAGATCTGCCAAACCTACCATCCTTCTTATTGTTGAAAAAAAAAAATTGTTAATTCCGTCAACCAATTGCACCCCTACGCGCAACCCTCAGAAGTCTTCATGATACTTGTGTGAGCTACGGAAGACACAGTAAGGTTAAATAAAGCCATTGTATGTCATCAAACACGTGCTGAGTCAGTTCTTGTTATTCCTATTAGTCCTCGAGATGTTTTGCTTTTTTTATTCATATGTTCTAGAGCTTGGTCTACAGATATCTGGTTGAAGTGTCCTGTGGAGAATTTTTAATGACGAAATTACCAAAATTCGAACTAATTGTTGTTTCACATCTGTTAGATAAATGGGTAATATCTAGCATAATTGGTGTGATCGTACATTTAACATCCATGGAATCATTTTGCTAAGCGAACTCAAGTGTTAGTACAGTAACCAGAGATTTCTTCTGCTCAAAAATTGGAAGTCCAAGAAATTTGGTATGAGCCCTACTTAGTGAAAATCGAAAGAAAATCCGGTGTAAAGAATTTTCCGATGCTTTTCCGGCTGTAACTTAATCAAAAATGAAGCTGAAAAAATTTTGAACAAAAAAGTTCTATTTATTTTTTACCAAAATTCTAAGGTTTTCTCTGAAATTACTTTGGAACGTCATAACAACGCTCGTGTCGGAAACATTCACGTTTTCAAATAAGAGAGAATGTTTTCTAAGTTTAAATTGGCATTACTCAGGCTCTGATGCTGAACGGATTTTGTTAAATCAATTGGGGGATTCAAAGGTAAGAGTTGAACTTTTAGAATCCTGGTTATGAAATATAGAATACATTTTTCCATCACCTAGAAACTTCTATGAATTTCCGAAACGATTGGGTTTTCTAGTACAATTGTTTGAACGACCTATACATAAAATTCACCCAGTATGTCATGCAGTCCCTCACCAATTTTGAAGCTCATACTACTAATCTCGGTTTTGAAAAATCGGTCTCTGAGTAAACAAACTTTTTTGAGGTTACAATTTTCCTGCTTTTCGAGTGTTTTTTAGAAGTGAAAGATGCTTGTGAAAATTTTCAAAAAATGCCAGAATGATCCGAAATCCATCAAGTACCATTTGTGATTTTCACCTTATGATTTAATTAATACCAGGAAAAAATCAAATAAATAATTTATTCAAACATTCAGCCAAAAATCCATATTTATACTTTTTCTCCTGGTTATTTTTGTATTCAACTATTCTGAATACGTTCTCGATGGAAAATGAAAGCTGAAATCTCACTCTTCATATCCCATATAGTGATATGTCTTTTCGTGCACTGGTTTTCAAAGGCCAGGTATTTCTTTTGTGTCGTTCAGGGAGTATTGGGGCGGACTGGAACCACGTTTTTGAATAGCTCAGACTCACGCGTTCTGCGCATGCCCTTCTCGGTTGCAGTTGTCTGTTCCCAACACGCGTGTAAACAAACCAGCGTGAAAAGTCAGTTCCGAAGTGGGTTTTTAGGTTCTCCTCAACCAAGATTAAAGTATATATTTTAGTTTTGGCAGTATTGTGAACAGATTTATAATGAAAGAACTTTTCAAGTGGATTCCTGTATGAACTCAAATTCATATTACCAAAGTTATTGTGAACAAGGTAAGCATTCATGCTTAACTGATGAAATGCATATGCTCCAAACTGTCCGTTATTTTCATGGTGAAATATGGTTAATGTATATTTACAGCAAACGGAACTTTTAAGTATATCAAGTCTTCAGCAGGCTTGTCCATTCATATCAATCATAACTTCAATTAAATGATAGTTATTTATGAAACAAGTTCGTAAAGTATTAGGACTTTTTTGTATAAGCATGAATGAGGCGAAGCCGACTACATCAAAGAACGCGTGTGCAAAAAATGCCTCATAAATTTTTTTCTATGACAGTTATTTTATTATCAAATTGTAGCAATTATTGAAAGTTTTATCTTATGATGTCTTTAATTTTAGTCGTTTTATCAAATCCGAGTACAATCACAAACTGAACACAATAATGAAAACTAAAAATAATTACTATATATAAACAAAAAAATTGATTGTAACAAAAATAATTCAAAAAATATATGGAAAGTAATAGAAGACATATGTAAAACAAAAAAGGGAAATACCAAGATAAATAAAATCAGAAGTGTCACTGGCGAATTGTTAACAAAAAAATATGATATGGCAAATGAATCTAACAGAACGTACATTGATATGGGAAAAACTTGACCAAAAAAATCAAAATTGACCCACTATTCCACTTCAGTAGAGTAACTATGGTCAACTCATTTGTATTCGATCCTGTGGATGAAAAAGAAATCGAAAACGCAATAAAGGACCTTAAAAATAAAAAGGCGGTTGGTAGTGATGATTTGAAAGCTGAAACCATCAAATTAATGACTCCCTATATTCTGGAACCACTAACTTATATTATAAATATGTGTTTGATAAGGCAGTTTACCCTTCAGCATTCAAAAACTCCATAATAACCCCACTGTTCAAACGAGGTGACATAATGGAAACAATCAATAATCGGCCCATATCACTACTAACACACTTATCAAAAATATTTGAGAAAATAAAAAAAAAATCGGCTACAGTCATACTTGAAAAAATATAACATCCTATCAAACCAACAGTTTGGATTTAGGAAAGGAAAATCAACTGAGGATGCCATCCTGAGCCTAACTTCGAAGATCACAGAATCATTAAATATTAGCAAACCGTGCTTATCTATATTCATTGACTTATCGAAAGCATCCGATACCATCAGTCACCGTTTACTATTGCAAGCTCTGGAAGATATTGGTATTCGAGGAAATTGTTTAAAACTATTCGAAAGTTATCTGACAAATATACCCCAGGCTGTGAGGGTAGATGGTGTCTGCGGTAATGCGGAAACGATCGAATACGGAGTTCCACAAGGATCTATAATAGGCCCTATACTATTTAATATACATATTAATAATATGTTCTCACAAGAAACTCAAGGTAGCATCACCGGCTTTGCAGACGATACAGCCATCTTCTATAGTGCTGAAAGCTGGATGGACTTAAAATCTAAATCAGAACACGATTTTTCAAATATCAAAAAAATATCTAGATAGAAAGCTTTTGACAGTTAATTTTGAGAAAACAAATTATGTACCCTACAACTGTACTTCATTTGATAATTCTCCCTTCGACAATCTTGAAACCAAGGTTGGCACAGACTCCATATACATTTTACCAAAGGAAAAAATCAAATTTTTGGTAGTCATATTTGATCCTCATATGAAATAGGACTTTCACATAACCTATGTAACAAACAAATTGAGAAGTATTTTATTTAAATTTAGAAAATTGAAAAACATATTACCCCTAGAGTAGTACCTGAGTACCGTATATTTCTCTTTAGTTAAAAGTCATCTCAGATAAGCGATCGTTGTCTGGGGTGCAAGTTTGAAATCGCACCATCACTCTTTAGAAGTCACACACAGGAGATTTTTAAAGATATAATATATACCAAGAAGTCAAGGTACCCATCAGATGACCTTTATAAAGAATCACGAATACTTGACTTAGGACAACTATATTTTCTCTGCTCCAGCAATAAATATCATATAATCAAAAATTACTCACAACTTCCACGTCACGATTATGCTACTCGTAGGAAACATCATTACGTTACACCGTTGATGTTCAAAACGGTTTCACAAAGATCATACACCTTTTTCGCACCAAAACTATACAATATCATACCAGAAAATATAAAAAAATTAAAAAATGTTAAATTATTCAAGAAAAAATTGAAAGAATTCATTCTTTGCAATCCAAGAGGCATGATCTCGAATTATTTCAAAAATTAGACGATTATTTGACACCCCTTTTTCTGTTTATACATATATAATAATTGAACTGTTTGCACTATATTATGACCCTCCTCAAATTGTATTGTCTTTTATTTTTGTATTCAAATTATAATACTTTTAGCTACTCTTACCCACTGTATTTATCCCTTTCATTTTCAGTCACAATTTGAATTGTATATAAACTAATTTATATATATTTTTTCTGTACCTACTGTATTTTATCCAATTGATATCTTGTCAGAAATTTTATTGTATCCATATCACATTTTATTTTAGTATTTATTTTATATTACTTTTATCTATACCCAATGATTTTTACTGATTTCGTATTTTAGCTATACAACATTCTATTTATATTTATCATAATCACTTACTTACTTTCATTGATTTTAAACATAACAAGTGCAATAGCACTTACTTTATTCTTATTACATTTTTATTAATTGTAAGGTTTTATGTTTTTTATGAATAATAATAATAATCATTTATTTTCCATCAGTTAATTTACAAAGAAATTATAGGAATAGTCATATATATAATAATAGTGATACATTTAGGAGAAGAACTCTCCTATACTATAAAAACATTCCTCAAGTAAAAAATTTCTCAACTTATATTTGAACACAGAAATACTACTACTTTTCTTGATCATATCAGGCAAATGACTGAACTCTTTCAGTCCAAGAAAGTTTTGAGAGGAGGACGATGTTTTGAATCTGGCGCAAGGGATATGGAACAAATCTCTGTTTCTTGTATTGACGCTATGGATATCACTGTTCAGTGGGAAATGATATTTGTTCTGGAATACAAATACACACATTTCAAATATAAAGACGCACGGCAATGGTAAAAGTTCATATTTGACAAAAAATTATCTGCATGAAAACTTCTTGGATATTCTTGCTATACATCGAACAATCCGTTTCTGTGCAATGAATACGTTTTTGGTCACTGTAGAGTCGCCCCAGAGACATACACCGTACCTCAGTCTTGAGCCCACCTGAGCATGATACAAATTCAGCAATTGATTCGTTTCCAACACAAATTCACAAATAGGTACGTCAAAGAATTTAATTTGAAACTAGCTGTTTACAGTGAGCCTTCCAGTCCAAAAACTCGTCAAAATGAATGCCCAAAAATATTATCTGGTCGGGACTGCTCTGTAAAATATGATTATTAAAATAGAACTTTAGTCATGGTATTTTGTTCTGGCGATGGTGAAAATGAATGATTTTGGGTCTTATCGACATTGAAGAATAGATCATTGTTATTGAAGTAATCGGATGCAAGTGCAATTGAATTGCTACATTTTTCAACCATGGTAACTTGATCAGGAACAGACACAATCAATGAAAAGTCATCTGCATACGCAGAAAAGTGAGTATTCTCGAGAGCAGTTTCAATTCGATTAACATATATTAAAAATAAAATTGGTCCCAATATAGACCCTTGTGGTACACCTGTATTGATAGAAACTGACTCGGAGTTAAATTTAGTAATTCCAGTATTGCAGTATTGCAGTGTTGCAAAGAGACATATTGTTCACGATCTTTTAAAAAATATGAATTCCAATTCAAAGAGACCCCTCACCATAATTTTCCAAAATAAAGTTATTATTATAATCTGACGCAAAATAATGTATTTTTGAAAAATTTATGAACAGTGCGTGAAACACTACTTTACGCACAGTTGATGATTTTAGTCACAGTTGATTTTTTTACGGATCTTTGAAATCTCAAATCAAATTGTATAATGACGAAGAATAAAGGGCAATGTACGCCAATGTTACTTGATAATGTCACTCATAAACTATCCGGACTTCATTCAATTCAATTTTGTACCAAACAAACCATTGCAAAATTCGTAGATGAAGGGTAATAAATAAAGTGGCCCAATTGATCATTATGACAGAACAAACCTCGTGTTCATTGCATTTTTTCACGGTTGATCGGAGTAAGAGGGGTCATTCGCCATTTTTGCAGCAAACAAATTAGAAATGTCGGAGAAAGTCCGAATGATAGCAGAACTTAGAATGGCTGCTTTCACGTAAACGGTAAATCTTACGTATTAAACTAAAATCATGCAACAAAAATGCCTTTCAGTAATCGTATCACATCATTTATCTAGCGAACCAGTTGAACGTCTACAAGCATGATCGCATTTTCAATTTGTTATATAATTCATTGGAGTTGTTATAGTGAGCGGAAGAAATTACATTCAAACATATGTGCTTCCTGAGATTGATTTCAAATCTAACTATCGGATCATTTGACCTATAGGCCAGTAAATATTGACATTATTTTTCCAAAATTTCACAGTAATTACACAAGTTTTGAAACTTCAGTGGAATGGAGAGTACTTTCAAATGATTTAAGTCTGATTTTGCGACTTTTTTTTCTGAACGGAAGATGTTGAAAAGCAGGATACAATGAATTTTCGCATTATAAGCTAGGAAAAAATTGCTGAAGTTTCAAATTGTTAACAAATAGCAGTTTACTTTTTCTGATAAATTTGCAACCATTGAAACAAACCGGAAGTGTTTTTGTTTTATTATAAAAAATATGGTTTTAATCCAAATTTTTGCAAGAAAATTCCAAAAGTTCTGCAAACTCGAAAAAATAACTGAAATATTGTTCTTGAGTGATTTAATTTGCAACCTCTTGCGTCAAATGAAAGATATATTTTTGCATTAATTCCTTCATTTTATTGAAATGAGATTCTTACAAAAGTTTTAAATGATGGTTGCAAATGGAGATTTCCTCACGTACAATATTATTATTGATATGCAAACTCGCCTGCCACACGGAAATGACGGGAGAATGAAAAAAAAAAATTTTCGTTTTTGTACTCTACCAAGAAAAGCAAACGTTCTGGAAACTTTCGAAGTGTTGAAAAATACTTCTAGTCTAATCTTCCCATAAGTTTGAAACCTTCAAATAAAACGGAAATATTTGTTTTAAATAAAAAGAAAATTATTATTCTAATTTGTCGAAGAAAATTAAAAAATTTCTGCAAACTCGAGAATAGTATATTAGGTAGGAATGCTCAAGTGAGCTTTCAAAGCATGCGCAATGAGATTGAGGGCACGGTGCAAGCAGAGAAAATCGTAGATCGGGGTATTCAATTGCGCGTATTGCACAAAGAAATCAAATTAAATAGCAGTAAAAACTTAAATACATCAAAACGTCATTTATGAGACTAAAAAATCCTTCAACGACAAATTGTACGGTCAATCAGTGAATAAATCGAAAACAGCTTGGCATATTATAAATAACGATTTTCAACTAAAAAAGAAAAATGCCATTGAAGCATTTTACACACACGATCAGCATTTAAAAATTACAAATATGCAACAGGCATCTTCTGAATTCAATAAGTTTTTATCGAATCAGTTGAATAGTTAGTATCGGACTCCACAATCCCCAGAAATAGAAACATATTGCTAGAAACCAGAATTCAATATTTTTGACTCCTTTCACAGAGAGGGAAATAAGAGAAATCATTGGGTGGTATGATTAAAAAGAGTATTTTCTTGTACTTCAAGTTAATGCTCCATGTTGTAGTTTTCACTTCAAAAAATCAAAGCATTTACTCCACATAATTCTTGAAGTAACACTTAAGTAAGTACTATTAGCATTTACTTTATACTTTGCTTTATTTACTTCGATATATAGACGTTAATACTGACTGCAGTAATTACTAACGTTGTCAAGTATTTCCTCCATTTGGGAGTGTTTGGTGTAGTTTTTAAGAAGCTAATCATAGACTAACTTCATATCTTCAACTGAAAAGGAGTTATGGCTTTTTTTATGAATTATGGTAGGAAAAGGAGGGAAATGTGTGAACGTAGAACGTATGGGGAGGTGCAATACAGAAAATTATTTTGGTAAGTCAATTATTTTAGCCAGATTGCTACTATTAAGCTCTGTACTTTTAGGTTCAATAAAAACAATGTTGAATGGATAGCTAGAGAGTTCTTAGGAAATCATATTGAGATGAGGGGAGCAGCTTTATCAACTTTAACGAAAATTGAGGTATTTTTCTCTAAGTGATCCGGGATTTCAACAAAGAGTGGGTGTAGATGTCGGGATACATCAAACAACTATGTCAAAAGTAATCAAAGAAATTTCGCAAAAACTTGTGTACTTCCTAGGAGACTAAAATTCAACAAGGAGTGTTTTATTCCCATAAGACAATGGGGACACTAGTAGAAAAAGATGTAAGAACATTTGTGACGAAATGGGACGTAGTAGGACGTGTCATGGCCGCCGTTCTCTATAGACAGTGACGGACTAGCTCTTGGTATATGAGAGTTACTGCTGACGGTTTTGTTGGACTCTGTACTCATATCCAGGTACGTCACTAAGACGCGTTGATGCTACAGGTTTCTGATTGGCTAGAGCTTATTAAACCCTCCTTGTTAAATTTTAGTCTCCTTGGTATACTCCCACATCTTCAGCATCCTTGGCACTTGGTGCAACACTATCATTACTCTCACTCATGATTATTAAGTGCCACAGAACAAACAACAACAATCGAACCAATTTGAGGTTAATCACGGAATAGTGTTTACTAGTAGCTTATACTTCTAACCTAAGTCAAAACTTTCCATCGAAGAATTTACTTTATGTAAAACATTATACTCCACAAAATACTAGGAAGTAAAAGCTCTAACTTGAAGTACAAGCAAATACTTTCTGCAGGATATGATGAAATTTCTTGCTCACTACATCTTGAGGCAATTACTTACGTTACTGCTCCAATTACCAATTTAGTGAATGAATCTTTCCTAGAAGGTAAAATTTCCGACAAATTGAAAATCTCATTAATTACACCTGTACTAAAACAGGGAGATTTACATGTTATATCAAATCATAGGACTGTAAGCATTGAAGGTTCTCGAAAATATATGAGAAAGCGTACTACACATGGCACGCTTATGTGCCTTCCTTAAAACTTATCAAATTCTTACGAGTTCTCAATTTGATTTCGCAAAGAGTTATTCTCGCAGATTGCTATAAATACCTTATGTTTTCACATAATGAAATCGCTTGATGAAAAGCAAATTTGTGGAAGCATATTCTACTATTTCAATCGAGCATTCGTAGTGTTCAGTGATCGAAACTGTAAACATTTCTCTTGAAAATGCCAACCACTCGTGTTGGCGAAACGTCGAGTTTTTCTCTAAATAAACGTCGGCCTAAAAACCCGAAAAACCGTCATTCATAGGAAATAGTTATTTACATAATCAGTTATGAAAAGACCAATATTGTTCGATGAGTGTAATATTTGCCAAAACGAGCGAAGCGGGTTTTGCAAATCACTCGACTCGAACAAATAAGTCTTTTCATAACGTATTTCGTACAAAATTTTATTTAATGATATCATTTCATGAATATAATTTCTCGTGATATGGGACATTGGCGTTGGCGCTTGTCAGAATGAATATTTAATAAGCAATGTCAAGCGTGTCAGACTTATGTCAAACGTGTCAGACTTATGTCAAACGTATCAGACTTTTATCAAAACTGAGTAGTTGTTCAGACGAAATAGCGTCTGATATAGAAGAATCGGCAAATAAGGCATTAAATGAATTGATACCTCAAAAATCAGAAGCTAGATATGACGCAGCTTACCAAAAGTTTGAAGAATGATGCCAAACGAAGGACGACGTATTCCATGTTGAAGAGTGAACTAAAAGTTAAGAAAGATGTTAATATCCAAACTTACACCACATTGATTGCATTACTGAAAGGCGGTCAGTGTGTTATCATGCCAAAAAATCAAGAGTGTTCAGTAGGAAACAATTCGAAACTTTCATAAAAGAAGCTGATGACAAACATTTTTTATTTGCGAAGGTATTTGCTTGAGCCAGCTTCGAAAAGATTTTTTAGAGAAGAAACGAAAGAGATCAGAACAGAAAAAGTTATAGCAGAATTAAGAGAAACATCGGGTTATGCTTTGAATTTTGTTAATTGTACTTTGAATAATCCTGTTTTCAATATTTTCAAAGAATAAAATTAGTAGTTTCTTGTTCACATTACATCACATCATTACACAACTAGTTGCGTAATGAATATTACACAACTCTTATTCACTTGTCTCAAGTGACAGTTTTGAAAAACACAAACGTTATGTAATACCTGACTTTTCAAAACTGAATTAGATAAAAGATCATTTCATTACGATTAATTTGATACTGCACATTGATATGTTTCAAACAAACTTCCGTAAAAAAAAAGATTGCATCAGAAATAAAAGAAGGTTAGAATGCATCAACCAACCTGTAAGCAACTCAACTGATAAAACAAAATCAATAATCCAAAAACTAATAACATATCTTCTTGGGCGAATATTAGCATGAATATTATATTTAAATAATTACACATCAAATACCTAATTTACTTTTGCAGAAGCGAAGTAAAATAAGAAGTCGATTTCCTTAATGATTTTGTTTTATCAGTTGTGTTTGTCAAAGGTTACTCGAAGCATTGTTTATATATAGCGTGTTCCGTTTCATGCATTCATCGCATCACTGTTGCAGACATAATCAAGCGTTCCGTTTCAACTAACATTGACGTTGGTGGGTTGAATCGGAACGATTTTTGCTTGCGTGGTGCATGCCGTTTCCCGCAGATGTTGACATTTATCACTTTATCAGTTAACCAAATTCTTATGTAACAAAAACAAATCTGTTAATCTATAGTAAATAAATTGATATGGGTAGAACGAAAGTGTTAATGGCAAGAGTAGGAAGCGAGCTTTGTGAAAATGAGAGCAGCTCAGATTCTGATACAAGTGATAGTTATGAGGATAATATCGTCTGTCCCACGCCAAAACCGCGAATATGCTAATTCCAGGGTTCTGACTTCAATATGTTAAATAATAATTTTCTACCAAAATTTTCAATGCCAAACTTACGAAAGTGCTATCAGGTTGTCTACTGTGAACGAGAGTGAATTCGCGAATGTGAAAACTTACCTAGGTTTTCAAAGCAAGAAGCACGAATACCTATTCTTAAAACTCTTCTCATTCGAAATGACAAATTGCACATTCGTGGTTTTGGCATGAGACCGACGATATTATGTTGAATGAATTGATGATTTTTTCTTCCATTGTTCGGTAAGTCAGGTAAATGTGATAATGCACGGTACTTGACACTTCATCAAATATCAAATTTAAACTTTCAATTCGGTTTCTGCGTTTATGTTTGAACGTGAAACCACAGACAAAAATC
The DNA here is from genome assembly GCA_944452925.2 of Chrysolina oricalcia. Taxonomy (NCBI): domain Eukaryota; kingdom Metazoa; phylum Arthropoda; class Insecta; order Coleoptera; family Chrysomelidae; genus Chrysolina; species Chrysolina oricalcia. The sequence continues at coordinate 20,636,492 of OX101812.2, forward strand.
TCTTTGTTTTGACTTTTGAGTTTGACAGACCTAACTTGGATCGCATTCATCGATGCTAGACGAATGGGCAGTAGTTCATGCACTTTCGATGTCTCAAGGCCAAAGAGGGGAATATAAAAGTGGGCGTGTCAATGCGCTCCCAATGTAGGAAACGGAACGGTCATATGCGCATTATGTCCTCAATGTATGAAACGGAACACGCTTATAGAAAGAAGTAAGACAGCCTACCTTATGGGATTTATATTGGATTCAAATGGATGCGACATGTAGATGGCGAAAGTGATCTCGCATCCAAGTCATGTAACTTCAGTGATCTGGCCTCCAAGTCATGTCGTAACTTGATTGAAACAATGAAACAGGGTTTTTTTACGAAACCTGTATTAAAATGATGTCAAATATAAATAAGTTTGTAACTGCGCTAAATGACACTCGCGTTTGGGTCCATTGCCTTTTCCACAGGCATTGACTAACTATCTTACTTCTATTTAAACAATGCTCGAAGGTTATTCTAATACCAAAAGAAGTTTTATTTTATGAAACATCTAAATTAGTTTTTTAGGTTCTTTGTTCAAAACCTATATGAGTGTGCGGTATCAAATGAATCGTAACCCGACGAACCACCAAGTTGTTATTTGAAAAAAATTAGTAATTTCAATTTTAAAATTAAATTTTATATACATAGGTACATTTGGACTGAAAACAGTGAAGTTGTATATTTCACAAAATTTTAGGGCTGTAATTAGTGATTTGAACGTATCCATAGAACTCTAGTTTGGTAACAAAAAGTGACAAATGATACATGGTTGTATTCAGAATGTTATATGGAGACAAAAGAGGTGAAAATATACTGGGGGTCTTATTTAAAAATCGAAAGTTTGAGTCACTTCCGGTGAAAAAAAGAATGTGGGAGACAGGAAGCTGACTCATTTCGTTAGCACAGAAAAAATCTGAAATTATAACACAATTTCGGTTTGTTTCTTCTTGTGAAACTGCGATAATTTCAAACTTCAACAAAACAATTAATGTAAACATACTGTCCTTACGACTTTTCCATACTTTCATCAGCAAATGCTTTCTAACAATTTTGAGAAAACACCGCACTTCACTCTCGTCCAAGTACGTAATTGTGATGAATGTAGTGGAATTAATCACAAGCGATGAAAGAAAATGAAATATGGATTATTAGGAAATTGAGTAACTAATAACCAGCAATTAAGGAATTAGACAGCAATTTTCAAATCACGTCTCGATTAACTGGTTTAAACAATTTAGATTTCTAACCTAGCGCGACGCGTGAGACACCTGTGCCAATTTGCCTATCCCGGAAGTCTAGTATGCTATGCAGAGTCATACATTCTAATGTTCTGATGTTTTTATGAAAATATAATTTTATAACGATTTCGCTAACTGGATTGAGTCCATGGGTGAACCACAGAGAACCTTGATATCTAATCAAATATTCTGCGGGACCTTGATGAATGTGGCTGGTCGTCTTTGAAGCGGAATTTATATAGAGTGATCAGAAATAGAAGTCAAGTTCAGTGTAGAACGAGAAATAAATTTTTAGTTATAACATTGGAAGGATGTGTCTGGACGGTTCACGTCACCGGCGCCCAATTTTCGGACAATGTCTTATCTTTATTTTTGAATATTTGTCACTAGTGATAATCACTAATACAGATCGATTTTTTGAAGTAATATATAAGACATAAAATCTAGAAAAGAGTAGACCGTCTTTAAGTGTATTCCTTGATATTGCCAATGCTTTCGACAGTGTGAACCACTCGCAGCTGTTGGAGGTCTAGCAAGACATTGGTTTTGAGGGAAACGCACTCATTCTTATGGAAGTATATTCAACTGACAGGGAACAGAACGTCCCAATTGATAATACCTTAAGTGATAAAAGGGCTTGTCGAGTGTGGAGTACCCCAGGGAACAGTTCTGGGTTACTCCAAGATCACAAGATCTACATGAATAGTATACTTGAATTCGACTCTAGTGGAGTTCTTGTCTGTTTTGCTGCCATACTCTACAATGCTGAGAATTGGGATGAAATAAAAATCAAGACAGAAGGAGTTATTGAAAAACGTTTAGATTGCTTCAATAAAAAAATTTGGTCCGTAAATTACGACAAAACGTTCTACTTGCCATTCTCATGCTATGCCAATTGATTACCTCAATGATACCTCAATGATACACTAAAAATCACAGATGAAATAGAAATACAATCAGCTGAAAAAATTAAATATTTGGGAGTGATGTTTGACAGGCATTTGAGATGGAACTTTGATGTTGACCAAGTCGCCAAAATATTGCGAAGTCACCTCTGTATAGATTCAAAATATATTGGACATCCCGCAAATGAAAAAAATTATTCATGCACCTATAGAATTTGGTCTCAGATAATATATAATATTGGGTTAGGGCGGAGTAAAAAAAAATGGTTATTTCCGTCAACCGATTGCATCCCTACGCGCAACCCTCGGAAGTCTTCGAGAGACCTGAGTGAGCTAGGGAAGACGCAGCCCTTACCTTTTATCGTGTGATGCCATGCACGAAACCGATGACCATGCAAGGCTTTGAACCCTCGACCCTTCGCTCCAAAGGCCAACGCTCTACCAGCACGGCCCATTATAACATCATCATATCTAAAAAAACTTGATGTACTACAAAAAAAATTCTTGAAAATGATTTTCAGTAAACCAGTTAGATATTCTCCAGGTGCCTTATGCAAAGATTAGAAAATACTTGACCTCAGACAATTATATTTTTTCAGAGTGGTTACTGAACAATTTATAACCGGAAAATACTTAGTTAAATAAATCACACGTGTAACACATGGCATATGGCAAATGCATATGCTTATACAATGCTATCTACAAAAGCATTAGTCAAATCGACTCTACAACTATACTTACCCATCAAAATCAGAAACCGTATTTTCATTCGAAAAGCAAGTTATTATAGGAATGGCGGATAGGCTTTCCACACATCGATTAATTTATCCCTTGTGCCAATAAATTACAATTTCCCTATCGACCATACTGTATTTTTCAGATGAATGCTTTTTCTTTTTTATATATTCTGTAAAATTCAATTTATTTTCAACAATTTGCTTGTATAGACCTAGATATCTCCAGAAATAACATGCATTTTACCTCAATTTACTTATTATGGTAATGGTAATGGGAGGGAGACGCAAGCGTCAGCGACTAGGCCCCAGTGGGCCCTTTTCGCAATCTCCGGCATCTTCACTCATCCCATGTCGGATACCTGCTCGAACCTCTTCGGCCATCTTATGAAAATCGAAATGTCCTTCCATTGCAATGAGTGCAATTCTTCCTCCTTAATAGTGGCAGTTCCGAAGACGTTTTGTCTGAGCCTGCCATAAATACCATATTCGCACAGGTAGTAGAAGGAGTACTCCTTCTCCCCACATTCCGCGCATAGTGGGTCTGCCTCTACTCTGATGAGAGCCAGGTGCCTCCTGAGGCCGCAGTGGCCGGTTAGAACTCCCACCAATAGTCAGAGTTCTTTGCGGCTTAGCTTCAGTATCTTGGCCTTCCTTGCCCTGTCGGGACCCGATATCATCTGCTTTGACTGCCTGCAGCCGTCTATCCCTCTCCACTCTTTTCGTAATGTATCAAGGGCCCACTCATTCAGTGCCGTTGTTACTTGTCTCCTTGTTATGCCGAGTGCGGGTTCGGGCATGTAGTATGGTTGTCCGGCTCCTTGCTTGGCTAGCTGGTTCGCCTGCTCGTTGCCTTCAATCCCTGAATGGCCCGGGACCCACCTCAGCGTTATTTCCTTCTCCGTCGTAAGACTCTCTGCACTCCTGAACTAGTACTGATCTTGTTCTGGTTGCATTCAGAGCTCTGATGGCGGCCTGACTGTCCGAGCAGACATATACATGTCTCTCTGTGCCGGACCTCACCTCTTCCATTCTGGTTGCCTCCAGGATGGCATACACCTCCGCTTGGAAAACTGTTGTCTGAGAACCTAACGCATTGGCAATTTTCTCTCTGTTTTCCGAGTAAACTCCTGCCCTGGCTTGTCCATCCTTCAGTTTGGACCCGTCTGTAGAACAGACCAGTCTTTCTGGGGAAAATATCATCCTTTCCTCTTCCCACCCTCTCCTGTCTGGGATCTCTAGCGTGATCGTCCTTTTCCACGTAATTTTATCCTTTGCCTGTTTTACTTTGATAGCAGATATTGGGAATTCTTTCTCCGATACCACAGCGATTTCGGTATGCCCTGTGTACTCCTCTCCTCGTCAGCTCCCTGAGTCACAGATTCTTAGATAGGTCGCCATCGCTTCCTTCTTTATACAAGTTGGAAGCGATGGTAGACCCAGCAGGGCGTCTGGGGCTGCCGTCCTCATCGCGCCGGTTATTCCCCTACAAGCTAGTCTCTGAATTTTTCCCAGCTTGTTGATTGTGGTTATCTGGTCTACTCTCGGCCACCAGACCACTGCTCCATATAGGATTCTGGGTCTGATTATCGCCGTGTAGATCCAGTGAAGGATGTGAGGTTTGAGGCCCCACCTCCCTTCCACTGCCCGGCGCAGACTCCATATAGCGACCAGCACCTTCTCGACTACTCGATCGACATGTGGGCCCCAAATTAGCTTCGATTCCAGAATCACCCCAATGTATTTTACCTCTCTAGCCAGCTCAAGGGGTTTTCCACCCATTACTGGTGATCTGAACCCATCTACCTTTCTTCTCTTGTTGATGAGAATCATCTCTGTTTTAGTCGGATTGACTGCGAGGCCAACTTCCTCGCACCACCTTTCTATTTCCAGGACGAGCCCGTCGTCGGCGTATGCGTGGGCGTAGAAACCATTGGCGGCTAGTCTCTTGAGGAGTTCGTTCATGATTAGACGATTAGACACCAAAGATGAGGGGAGAGACAGCTACCTCGCGGGCAGCCGCCCTCACATCGATGTCGGTCTGGCTCTCTCCCAGAGACACCGTCACTTTCCTCCGCTATTGGTGGAATATTGGTTCAACCTATTCTGAATGTAGATTGTTACATATTATAATATTGGATCAATACTGGTTGAATAATTCGTACCAACTACAATACTGTCGATATATTGTTTCCAACATCTAGAATTAATATTACAATTCCAATATTCCACTCATATCGATGCTAGGAATATAAAACTATATTGTATATCCAAGTTTGATAGCACATTGGTTTTATATTCAACAAATTGTATTAACTTCTATTGGGTCAATGTTGGTATTTACCCATATCCATAAAACAATATTGTCTTCATATTGATCTAGAATAAATATTGTAGAATCCCAATATGCCAATATCACGTATCGTGCACGATATGTTACATTAATTTATGTAATATCGTCGGTACCATGCCAAAACCACGAATGCGCAATTTGTCATTTCTAATGAGAAGAGTTTTAAGAATATTCGTGCTTCTTGCTCTGAAAACCTTGGTAAGTTTTTCACATTAGCTAATTCACTCTCGTTCACATCAGTAGACATCAGCCAAATAGCCTATTCGTGAGTTTGGCATTGAAAATTTTAGTAGAAAATCAGTATTTTACATATTTAAGTAAAAACCTTGAAATTTGCATATTCGCGGTTTTGGCGTGGAACCGACGATATGATGTTTCGTACATGTACGAAAACATCAGTCAGTACATCAAACATTGAGAAAACAATTGTTATATATTATAGATATCTCCGGTATAAATAAATTTTTTATAACACTATTCAACAGATACAAGTTCCAATTATAGAATAGGACTGTACAGGATGAACTATTGATCTAATAATAGCTACTTAACAATATCAATTTGTGGTAAAAACAGAAGAGTCCAGTTTTTTTATAAAGGCCACACTGCAGCAGAAAATGTCAATGGTTTCATTCATCTTTTTATATGTTGAGCACAATTCAATTGGATGATTCATTCAACAATATATTCAGGTTTATAAATTTATTTTTTATAATCTCTTATATGCATTGTTCAGTTATTACCCGGGAAAAGAATCTTGAACACGCGGTATAGACAGATTCATTATTTCTGTTACATGAACTTCATAGTGACGTTCTTTACTCGTTGGAGGCTGATTACTGATTAACATTTCAGGAATAAACAAGCAGTTAAAGTATTTTGAGAATGTTACTAAAATTAAAATTTGATGGCAACGTTGATGTCAATTCTCGTAAAGTATATCAGCAAGATATGCAGTTTGGTAAAAGACATTAATGTCACTCTAAACGAATGTACTCAAATACTTTCGGAAGATTGAAAACGGTACGAGTAGTAAAGAAAGTACCTACTAGTGTGAGTGAACACAAAAGAATCGAAGTTGAAATTCTGTAGTTATCTTAAGGCTGAGACACAATCGAAGTTTTATTAAGCATTAATTTTTTAATTTTTATATTTCTTCAAACACGAAATCGTCATTGTAATTATTATTCTAAAACTAGCTCTCCACTTCAGTCTAAGAACAGTTCTACAAAACTCGAACGTGACCAATTCAATTGCGCAAACTCCTGACAGTTGTAGAACAGGAACTGTAGTGATAACCATATAGATAATGTATGTTATTTTTCAATTTTTGAAAGTTGTAAGTTCTTGACACGAGTGTATCAATGTTGCGTGGGTGGATGATAGTTGCTTCCCTGATATCCTCCATAATGGAGTATTTTCATTTCTTATTCATAATTTTACCAATTGGTGATTTTCCCACACAGGGGCAAGGAAAACTAGTGGATACTTTTTTCTCAGTTTTTGTTCAAATGGATCACCCTATACCAAATAAGTCCACACTATGAGCTTACATTTGCCCACTTGCTTCCCATTGGTGATACATCTAGTTCTCAAGGAAAGTATGAAAAAGCAATAAAAGCAATAACGGTTTTTCTTTTCAATTCTGGAAAAAAGATTAACACAAAATGAAACTAAACAATTCAAAAACGAGTAAACTCAAAGATGATCTCCAAAAAATTCCCATTTCGAGCTGTGAACAAACTCTATCTACAATGAATTGCTCTTCGACCTTCAATTAAAGTTGGTAGAGCGAACTACTATAATAACTATTCTTCTAGTGTCATCGGTTTCTCGCGGCTCACCTGTTCCTTAACATACTCCATGCAATATAGCTATTTATGTACCAAGTGCGTTATATAGAACCCAACGCCCGGAGGGTAACAGTCACCCGAGGGCCTTTGGCCCGAGGGATGATGGGCGTTATGATTTATAGTAACGCTCGTGGTGCATAAAAGATTTTATTTTTCAAGAAAAAAATATCTTAAACGACGTTGTCTACTTCATAAATTTTCTTCTTATAGTATTTACTGCGTACTGGTCGGCTACTAAGCACAAGTGAGCTTCTATGCAATTGCCATGGAAACATTGAAGATGTTGCTAAGGGTTGTTTATTTAATAAAATGATTTTTGTAAGAATTGACCAGCTTGTTAGTGGAGGAAACTAAAAACGGTTGTGTTCATAATAATTATGGAGATCCCATAGAATGTGACGCTCACAGCTGAAAAAGCGTTACGAAATTCACTGCATGTGAAATCCAAATACTCATACGAGAAGGAGTATGACCAATTTTTGAAATGGAAAGATGAAAACAGAGTGAATATCGTAAATGAAACTGTCTCAATGACATACTTCCAGGAACTGGTGAGTTTATCTTATGAAAAATATTAATATTTTTCATTTATTTTACATTATTGCAGTCTGAAAAATATAGTGCAAATAGTCTATAGACCAAATACTCACAGCTGACATCAAAATTGATTGTTAAAGAAAACATTAATATATCAGCATTCAGTCATCTGATGGCCTTTCTGAAATTTAAGTCAAAAGGATACATTCCCAAAAAATCAAATAAGGTGTTGGAAGGTGGACAAGTATTACTTTCCATAAGGAAAGTTCCAGGTGATACTTTTCTGCTACATAAAGTTGTTTTAGTAATGGGCGTATTTGGAGGCTTAAGACGTGATGAAATGGTCGAGATGACAATTGATGACATTGGAGACAGACTAGCCGTTTTACTGATCAAGGTACTAGAAACCAAGACCTGCACTTCAAAAAGTTTCACCATTGTTGAAGAAAGCGAAATAGGAGCATTGAACTTAGTTAAAAAGTACATTGCACTACGACTAAAAGGATGTAAACAACGTAGGTCTTTTTTTAACCCACAGAAATAGTAAATAAATTGAGCTACCTGTGGGTAAAAATACTATAGGAAGTGTTTCTTCTATCATAGCGAAATACCTTAATTTGGAAAACCCGAAAGGTTACACCGGACATTGTCTACGCCGTACGTCGTCAACGCTTCTTGTTCAAGGTGGTGCTTCTTTTGATACACTAAAATTACATGGAAAATGGAAGAGTAGTACGGTAGCGGAGAGCTATATTGAAGAAAGTATCTCCTCGAAGAACAAAATTGCTACAATGATAGCCCATTCCGTTTCCGAAAAAGAAAATGTTAACGTTCTGAACGAAACAGAATGCACATTGAGGAGTTCATCATCGGTCAACTCACAGAACTTCAAGCTTGGTACTAATTTTCCAGGAACATCTGAAAATTGTAATTTCTATTTGAGAGAAAATTGTTAGTCCCTCTTTTATGTACAGTTATGAATAAAACTTTTCTTAGTAATAAATTTATTGATCTACAGAAGAAACATTTAGCGGGCGTTATGATTCATAATGCCCTCCATAACGCCCGGGCGTTATGGGTCTGTTAATAGCAACCGTTGCCAAGGTATTATAAAGCAGTAATGGACAAGTGTAAAAATAAAAAATTTGAGGGCTTGAGGTCTTGGGACCTAGCTGCCCCTCTAGAAATGTATAATTTGCAATTAACTTGCGTGAAGATTATCAACATTTCACGAAATCATCGGTAATTTTTACTTTCTTCCATCTACGTTTCGTTTACTTTTGTGATTTCCACTTCCAGTTCCTGAAACCCCTCTTTCGAAAACTTTTTATTCCTTGAATCAGGATATATTCTGCTGGCTGAGAGCAGCTTCTGTTCCATCTACCCGGAATGTAAATAATTTTATCAATTGAATCAAATCACCCTTGAAACATTTGAATGTTATTGTTGTCATTGTCCGTCAACCTGTTGTACCTCTATACAAGCAACCTCAGAAATTTCGAGAGACTTGTGCGAGACTTGTCCGTCATTTCAAGTCACCAAATAACGTGGGTATTCTCATATTTAATAGACTAACTCCCGAAATAAAGTCTTGTCCTTCGGAAGTACATTTCAATAAAGGTCTGAAGGATTTGCTTGTTCGTCAGAGTTATTATTCAATGAAAGAATTTTTGTCAATAAGTGTTTAGTCATTATTGTAACATTGTGATATTAGGTTAAGATCTAGGTTAAGTTTTTTTCCTTATATGACGACTCCTATACGGTTGTAATGGTCTTAATGGAGAATTAATATGAAAAAAAAAGATACGGAAGACGCAGCCCTTATCATTTAACGTGTGATGCCATGCACGAGACCGATTACCATGCTAGGGATTAAACCCACGACCCTATGATTGAGAGGCGAACGCTCTACCAGCACGACTACCACGGCCCATATGTAATAGAACGTACTTGACATTTAATCATCAAGGAGGTGAATTTATAGTTGAAATTCAATGTTTTTGCTTCAAATAAAATTGTCCACCAAAGAAATGATAAACATTATAATGTAGATGTGCAACACCTGGTTATAAAGTAAGAAACAAAAATCGTAAGTAATTCCTCTAATACCCAAGTAAATCCCCGAACAAATGCCACTAATTCCTCCAATATCCAAGGAATGAAAGCAATAGAAATCCGAATTTTCTGTTTGTTTGTCAAGACCTTTTTATATATATATATATATATATATATATATATATATATATATATATATAAAAAGGTCTTGACAAACAAACAGAAAATTCGGATTTCTATTGCTTTCATTCCTTGGATATTGGAGGAATTAGTGGCATTTGTTCGGGGATTTACTTGGGTATTAGAGGAATTACTTACGATTTTTGTTTCTTACTTTATAACCAGGTGTTGCACATCTACATTATAATGTTTATCATTTCTTTGGTGGACAATTTTATTTGAAGCAAAAACATTGAATTTCAACTATAAATTCACCTCCTTGATGATTAAATGTCAAGTACGTTCTATTACATATGGGCCGTGGTAGTCGTGCTGGTAGAGCGTTCGCCTCTCAATCATAGGGTCGTGGGTTTAATCCCTAGCATGGTAATCGGTCTCGTGCATGGCATCACACGTTAAATGATAAGGGCTGCGTCTTCCGTATCTTTTTTTTTCATATTAATTCTCCATTAAGACCATTACAACCGTATAGGAGTCGTCATATAAGGAAAAAAACTTAACCTAGATCTTAACCTAATATCACAATGTTACAATAATGACTAAACACTTATTGACAAAAATTCTTTCATTGAATAATAACTCTGACGAACAAGCAAATCCTTCAGACCTTTATTGAAATGTACTTCCGAAGGACAAGACTTTATTTCGGGAGTTAGTCTATTAAATATGAGAATACCCACGTTATTTGGTGACTTGAAATGACGGACAAGTCTCGCACAAGTCTCTCGAAATTTCTGAGGTTGCTTGTATAGAGGTACAACAGGTTGACGGACAATGACAACAATAACATTCAAATGTTTCAAGGGTGATTTGATTCAATTGATAAAATTATTTACATTCCGGGTAGATGGAACAGAAGCTGCTCTCAGCCAGCAGAATATATCCTGATTCAAGGAATAAAAAGTTTTCGAAAGAGGGGTTTCAGGAACTGGAAGTGGAAATCACAAAAGTAAACGAAACGTAGATGGAAGAAAGTAAAAATTACCGATGATTTCGTGAAATGTTGATAATCTTCACGCAAGTTAATTGCAAATTATACATTTCTAGAGGGGCAGCTAGGTCCCAAGACCTCAAGCCCTCAAATTTTTTATTTTTACACTTGTCCATTACTGCTTTATAATACCTTGGCAACGGTTGCTATTAACAGACCCATAACGCCCGGGCGTTATGGAGGGCATTATGAATCATAACGCCCGCTAAATGTTTCTTCTGTAGATCAATAAATTTATTACTAAGAAAAGTTTTATTCATAACTGTACATAAAAGAGGGACTAACAATTTTCTCTCAAATAGAAATTACAA